>OZ005659.1:28823614-31671114 GCA_963930645.1 Salticus scenicus | reverse complement strand
GACTCGCCTAGTATAACTCTTGGCGGTGGTGGGGGTGGGTGGGCGGGAACCACCGCCACTTTAGAATGTAGAAAAAGAGGGGAAAAAAGGCCTAAAACCCCATAGGAATAGCATGGGAAGAAAAGCAAAAAAACTCACAATGTCAAGTGTGTTAAAAAAAAAAAAAAAAAAAAAAAAAAAAACAAGTTTCACACCGGAAATAATAAGGGGACAAAGTCCACCGCCACTTTTGAATGTAGAAAAAGAGGGGAAAAAAAGGTAAAAACGCCATAGGAATAGCATGGGAAGAAAAGCGAAAAAACTCACAATGTCAAGTGTGTTAAAAAAAAAAAAAAAAAAAAAAAAATTCACACCGGAAGTCATAAGGGGACAAAGTTGACTAGAAAAATACATTGAACAGCGGGAACCGGGCTCGCCTATGCATTTTATCTCTCAATTACTGAAATTGAGGCAAAAATGTTCTGAACGATCTGAAGGTATTTTAACGCAAAAAAATCTTTCATATTTATTTAAATTTTAAAAGATTTTAAAGTTTATTGCAGTTTGATTTTTTTTTTTTTTTTTTTTCTAGTCAATTAATGCTGTCACATTTAAATATAGTTAGGGAATACCCTTTTAGTAAAAACAGTCATTTATGAGATAAACAATCAATAAAATTTAAAAAGAAGTCTACTTACAATATTAAATATTATCTATCTATTTTCTGTACTTCAATTTCTCCGAATATAGCTTCTCTTTTCCGTGAATCTTACAATAACATCTTAATTACAATTTTAATTATATTACGCGGTTTGAGAACGAAAGAGGTGGACAGGGACCACAGATTATGTCACATGCTACAGAACTAGGAACCGTAATTAAATTTTGGCGGAACGAAGCGTCACGGCGTATAAGACCGGCCAGCCCCGACGTGTTCGATGCAAACGAATGAACACGGCTCATTATGTCACATTGTTGAAGCAGCATTTTAATGACCATTAGTCCCAGGTGAGAGATCTTCATCGATGTTATTCTTACAGAAAAATAAATACTAAAATAAATACTGACTGGTAATTCTAAGAAAGAAGAGAAGTGGTAACACGAGTATAATGCAGGTGTTGAAGAAAATAATGTAAGCATTTTCGCTTTTTTTACGTTTTGTCAAATATCTTGAAAAATACTTAACGTGTTGTTCTTAAATTTCGGGAATAAGGAAAACATGTCTTTCCTCATATTTTTCAGCAACGATTTTCTCACGAAGGCTCTTAGGGGACAAACAACAAATCCAATGAAATAAAAAGTATTTGTGATTACTCTGTATACGGAAAAGCGCCGATTGATCTGCAAATTTTTGATATGGTTGTAAATGTTATATTTTATATGTGTGTAGAGTTTTGTGAGGATATCTCGAATATTTAAGAAGTTATTAAAGCTTTATTAAAAATTGCAAAAATGTTTCGTACGTTTTTACTTTGTATCTTCAAAGATTTTTCTTCAAACTTTCGAAAAACATGACAACATATGCCTAAATCATTATACTATAGTTTAAAACAAATATATTTAATATTCAAAGAGATATGAACAGTTGTAGTAAATAATTTATTACTGCGCATGCGCGGACTGTAGCAAAAAAACTTCGACATAGTTTAATACTCAACTGTATAGAACACCTTAAAAAAAAAAAAAAAAAAAAAATCCAGCTGAATAGCACAAAAATTCATAGAGGTATCGGTGATTAAATGAGCTGTTTTTCAGCTGTTTCCTAAAAAGTCTTTTACGATAAGGGGTCATACACAAAAGAAAATTTGTATCAGAAAAAAAATTAATTATTCTTTTCAAACAATTCATTTTTCTTTTTTTTATAAATATGTAGTCCTACATATCTATATATAAAAAAAAAAAGAATCTCAAATATTGTATTAAGTGTCATTGTGTAACATAGCTTTTTTCTGATACAAATTTTCATTTATGAATGACCCTTTATAGTAGGGACCTTTTTAGAAAGCAACTGGAAAACAGCTCATTTAATCACCGATAGCTCTATGAGTTTTTGTGATATTCAACTGGAATTTTTTTTTTTATATATATAAGGTGCTCTATGCAGTTGAGTATTAAACCATGTCAAAATATTTTTTCTACAGTCCGCGCATGCGCAGTAATAAATTATTTACTACAACTGCCCATATCTCTTTGAATATCAAATATATTTGTTTTAAAAATATAGTATGGAAAATTTAGGCATATGTTGTCATGCTTTCCGAAAGTTTAATGAAATTTGAAGAAAAACCGCTGGAGTTACAAAGAAAAAACTTGCGAAATATTTTTGCATTTTTTAATAAAATATTAATAACTCCTTTAATATTCGAGCTATCCTCACAATACTCTACACACGTGTAAAATATAACATTTATAACCATATCTAAAATTTGCAGATCAATCAACGCTTTTCCATTTACAGGGTAATCACAAATACTTTTATTATTATTATTTTTTTTTATTTGTTGTTCGTCTCCTAAGGACCTTCGTGACAAAATCTTTGTTGAAAAAAATGAGAAAAGACACGTTTTAATTATTCGCAAAATTTAAGAGCAACGCATTAAGTATTTTTGAAGGTATTCGATAAAACGTAAAAAAGCGAAAGTGTTTCCATTACTTTGTCCAACACCTGTACTTAACCGACAAATTAACGGAAAGAAATCGTTCAAGACTTCTTATATATTTTTAAAATGTCTTACGTGAGTCAGTGAATGAGTTTTACGTTACACTAGTACTATGCTATGAGAAATTAGCGACGGTCTGGGAAACATCTCTAAGGCTGGTCCGGCGACATGCCATAACAACTGAATCTCCACTTAGGCTATGGCTCCCCCACTTCAGTGACTCCGAGAGATAAAACAATTAACCCTACAATGCACCCAGTTCCATATGTGGAACACCGACTTTAATCGTTCCTACAGCTATAAAACTATTAGTAGCGACATCTCTTGACATCTTGACAGGAGCTACTGACATTTAGCAATGTAGTAATACGAATCTTTACCTAAAGATGTCGTTCGTGTTTTTGTTATAGTGCACTCAGTGTGAAATTTGAGTGAAAGTGATACGTTAGTCCTTTGTCTGAATTCAAAAATAAAAAAAAAGAATAGTTATTGAACAGTTTTGACTCGAAAAAAAAAAAAAAAAAAAAAAAAAAATACTGTGTTTTCTATGTATGTGTGTCCAATATGCAATACTATTTCCAAAACAATTCAATTGTACTAGTTTAATACCAAAAAGTATAGTTAAGTCTCAGTGTACCGTATGTGGAACTGAAATAAAAAGTTGATTTTTCCGTAAAATATGGTTTTATTTTTATTTTTATAAGTTTTCCGTATCTTCTGATCACTAATTACAACCTATATATTTTTGTCGCGCACTAAAAAAAAAAAAAAAAAAAAATTGAGCCTTGTAGGGTTAAATGTCTAACAGTACGTAGTAAAGAAATAATCTAATGCTGAGTAAATAATTAATTTGACAATTTTAACATTTGTTTAGTACGAAGAACTATTAATTTCAATCTATAAAATTTTTATTTTTTATTTTTTAATTTTAATTTATTTTTTATCTCATTATTTGACCGTAAAACTGGGCCACGTACTTTTTAAAATGACTGAAATGAATTAAAATGAAGTGTTGTCACCTAAATTTCATACTTTAGTTAATTTAAAAAAAATCTAATTGTCGTGTCGAAAAACTGTTTGCACCCCTGGATTCAGAAAAATCACCCCTTTCATTTGGTACCGAATAGAATATAAAATAAATGAAAAATTTCAGAAATGCGTGAAAATCATATGAAAAGGAACGAATGACAAATGTTAAAGTTAATTGGAATTAATCTATGTACATTTGTTGTCGAATAATACTGCAAATCGAAATGCTAACGCTTAATTTTCTTCATTACGTTGTTTTCCACGATGCACATTTATTTGAATTGCTTTACTTAGCCACTGTTGAAGGATAAAACTCTCCAAACTTTGTAATATTATTTTAATCTACAATATCCACAGATCACCACCAGGGAATGAGAGGGTGAGGTTAATTTTAGTTGATTATTTGGGATTTTCATTGATAGCTGGGGCTGGATTGAGTGACCGCACAGATAGTTCTTGGATAAAGGAATCAAAAAGTATATTTATTACTTTCTTCTTTATACAGTAGGAGAAAATATCGGATTTGTAAAAATTTCCAACCTCGGGTTTTCGATAGATTTACACGTTTTGAGAGATGTAGAACACGATTTGACCGTTTTTAGAAAACGTTTGTCTGGCAGTCTGTGTGTGTGACAAAATTTTGTGGCAACTGTATCTCAAAAATTACTGAACATATAAATTTGATAATAAGTTTGATAATTTTGATAATTGAGCATATAAATTTGATATGTAGTTACATCTTGACATAAAATTAGTGCCTTTCAGCTTTTGGTGAAAATCGTCCGACAGATTGCGCTGCCATCTCACTTTTTCTATATTTTTAACATGGTGGTATATGACAAAATTTTGTATAAATGTACATAAAGAGAATTATTTGTTTTATAATCATTATGAAATTAAAAAGAATTATTTATGGTAGTGGTAGTCTACTGGGAAAAACTTTTGAATACGTAGGAGCAACGCTCAAGTCTCCCCCCCCCTGAGGGGGTAATTTTAACCATGTGTATCTTTCAAAAGAGCTCACCAATACCTTTAAGACGAATGGTTGAACACTCCATCTGTTATAATTTAAAATAAAGTTAAAGTTATCGGATTTTTTCATTTTTAACGGGGGAGGGGGGGGGGGGGGGAACGCATTTTTTAAAGATGTTATATAGAGAATAAAATTAACTTTCTTTGTATATTTTGTGTTATACGATTTCTTCAGAATGAAAATCATCTAAATTTATCATAGAAGATAATTTTAATAAATTATTTTCATTGATTGAATTTGCATAGGAAATATAGAAGAAAGTCATGTGGTGACCACAACATACTAGTTTTTTCTTTTCTTTCCTTTCTTTCTTTTCTTTCCAGCCCACCAGCGGCCGAGCGGTTCTTCGATCAAAGCTGGTAGACATGAGGTGCTGGGTTCGATCCCAGGTCACACTCGTCGGCCTAGCCATCCGGGGTTTTCCGCGATTTTCTCCGAAACTTGCGTAAATGCGGGTTAAGATCTCTTAGAAAGAACCCCCCACACATACACACACGGAGGGACCTTCCCCTCAGGTCTAGGACCCTGGAGCTCTCAATCGATCTTAATCCCCACAGCCCAAGCCCAACCCAATCCTTTCTTTCTTTCTTTTAATTTTTTTTCCCGCTTTTCCTAATGCAAATGTGCTACGGATATTTAATGATGCTTCCCAGTGTTGTCACTGGATTTTAATATACATAGTTTCCATAGGTCCCCACCAGGGAATGAGGGTGTAATGTTAATTTTAATTGATCGTTTGGGATTTTTATTAATATCTGAGGGTGGATTGAATGACCACAGATAGTTCCTGGATTAAGGAATGAAAAAGCGTTTCTTTTTCCCTTTTCTTTTCTTTCATTTTTGCTTTTCCAATTGCAAGTATGCTACGGGCATTTAACTATACTTTCAAATATACCGTGACACGAAAATAGTCTAATAACGATGCATTACGCTAGAAATCTTCAACTAACGTTAAACCTAGTTAGTGCAACACGTAACTTTCAGGATAAAATAACTCACAAATAGCGTGCAGCTCTGCAAACAACTACAACAAAATGTCTGTAACAAAGCCTAGAAGGGACAGTCTAATGATAATGCTAACGCGACCTGTCGGAAAAAAAAAAAATACATGAAAAATTTGAAATTTACGTGAAAATGATACAAAAAGGAACGAATGCCGACTGAAAAAGTCAATTGGTATTCATGAATGCACGTTTGTTGCCGAATAACACTTAACTGAAACGCTTTAAACATTAAATCAGAAGATTACGTGTTTGTAAATTACAGAGAAACAGTCAAAAAGCCGCACAGAGCCGATTTATGCACGTACAAATTTCGGCTATGATATATTTATAAGTATCGAGAATGAGAGAGATTAATTTTTGACGTTTTACAGGTTCAGGAAATTCAGTAAATGATTTCTTAAATGGTTGTGAAGTATGAAATTATGGTTTTATTCTGAAATACATTTTCATACCCATTTAACATATAAAGTTCTTTGAGATGTAGGTTGTGGGAGTATAAATGGTTGATCGATGTAGATATATGAGCAAATTTTATTATTATCTTTTAAGTATTTATATAAATATTTAAAAAGTTATATTTTAAAATAAAATATCCAAGTAAAAATAATCAGAAAACACACTTTTTCTTTTTCCCTTCCTTTCTTTTCTTCCTTCCTTTTTTTTTTTAATTATTTACAGCAATTAGGGAACTATTCTTTGAAAGTAAACTAATAAATAAAACACAGTGTTGCCACAGTGTCAAGGTAGAATGGCTCTAACCAATGAACTAAAAATTTTTTATATTAAAGTAGCGATGTAACTGTAGCTTTAACCTGATTTATGGTATATATATTTGTAACACAGATGCACACTGTACAAAACCATGTAGATTTCCTGATGATGCCCTGCTTTTCAGGGCGAAAAGCTTAGAAATATGTAGTTTTTAATTAAATATATGTTTTTAAAACTTTTTTACGTGTTTTAAAGTGTTTTATTTTTTAATTTAAAACGTTACACGTGTCTTTTAAAAGTGTCTCTAAATGGGATATATTTTTTCTTTGAAACTAAACACTAAAATTTGCAAAAACTCGCAACAGTTGTCTCAATTCGAAACGATAGTATGTCCCCTTCATCCGGTGAAAAAACTAAGTATGAGTGCATCAATAAAGTAGCAAGATGAACTCGGACCTACAAAGCAATTTAAATTGACTTCTGCATATGAAACATCCTTTGTTGAGTATTCTGGCAGGTGCTGCTATCTAACGAACAAAAATGGAACAAAAGTTTAAAAATCGATTAAAACAAGGAAAAAATATTGAAAAATTGCTGCATAGAAAAGTTTCCAATGTTTGGTTTCTAAGTTATAAGGTTAAAAATACAATTACAAAACAATAAAATTTTGGGTTTTATTTCAGATTCGATATCCAAAGAACAGTTACTCTAAAGATATATTAAACTAGAAAATTAGGTGTTTGTGAGTTATAGAGAAATAGATAAGGGGAAAACTGCAGAAGAAGGAATCATGGGTGCATATAAATCATATTAAAACAGCATGGCACGAAATATAGCTAGTTGTTTTATAAATAATAATAATAATAATAAAGCATTTTTATTTTTTGGTTGTGTTGTTAAGCAAGTGTTGTAACTTCGCAGTCTCATGGATATTTCAGATTCATTTATGTTTTTTAAATAAAAAAAATTCCACGGGATTAAATTTGTTCCAATATGATCAATAGTTTATGAATTATTCCTATTACTAGCGCTACATAAAAAATGAAAGTTTGTAAAAGCTTACGTAACAAAAATAGCTATTGATTGTTGTGTATGAACTGCATTTTCGATTTTTTCATATCTAAGTTTAAAATTTAAGAAAAAAAAAAAAAAAAAAAAAAGAACGCGCAATATCAAGTGGGAAAAAGCAATTCTACTGACACCAGTCAAAAGCAGGAAAAAATAGTCAAGAAAGAGACACCGGGAAGCGAAAAGGTATGCTCGAGGCCTTGAAATCGTCTGCAGGGTCAGCTAATTCTCACCTGTATACTTGGTGTACTAGAATATTACCGATACATACCTTATATAAATGAACTTTTATTTTGTATAACTATTCGCACAATCTGAAAAAATAAATCTGAGAATAAATAAATAAATAAATAATATCTGACGTTCTTGTAGAAATGTTTAAAGTTTTCTTAAACACTTCCACTATTGTTATTTTATGATATTTTAATCTTATATTTTAAATACAGTAACCGCCGCTTAATAAATTCACTGGTTAATAAAATCAGCCGCTTAATCTGATCAAAGTGCCAGGACCGGAATCAAATCAATGCAAACTACTTTTAAAACCGCCGCTTAATAAAATCAGCATCGCCGTTTAATAAACTCAAAAATATCTCCTCAGCAGCCAAAAATATCATTTATGCGCATTAAAATTTTTTTTTATTTTCATTGTGATTTTTTTTTAGAAATAAAAAAAGAAATTAAAGCACAACAAACCCTCCGTTATCGTTCATTGTCGAAGTTTTTACACTTGCAGCGCATAGTTACAAATTAAACACGCCCCCCATAACTTATCTCCGTAAAAATTTCAAGTTACGTATTCAAGTTACGTAATAAGATACAAATTTGATCAAAAATGATACATTTTTTATTAGAATTTCTAATTATTAAAAGGCAATTTCTAGTTCTTATTTTGAAATTACTATAATTCATGAGGTTTAAACGGAAAGGTTTTAAATTTATAAGAACAGTGTGAACTTTTGGTAAAGTAACGATGATTTCAGGGGCGCGCCAGCATTGTCAGGCGCCTGTGTGCAGAGTTTCAGATGGCGCCTTATATTACCTTAAGAATTATAAAATAAATAATAATTTTATAAAAAGTTATCATTTAGCAAGTCAATTGAATCTCGAACCTTAATAGTGATAAGTTTATTGGATGGCTAATAAAAAGTGAAATGTATCAAATAAAATTAAATTTAAAAAGAAACAAACAAAAAGTCCATCTTGCAGAAAGAGAAAAAATCTTATATAGGGCGTTGCAAAAACGCGTGGTACAATTGTGAAAGCAAATAGAGGAAACCAAAATAGGCAGATTTAATGGTGAATGCAGAAATGCCACATTGAGGCATTACAACAGATGGCTTAGATCAGGGTGGTTAACATTAGAACCTTTCCAAATTCTTTGACTATTTTTCACCATTTTCCCTGACTTTTACTTGGCTTACTGTGTTTACTTCCCACAAAAATTCACAAAATTAGCGCACATTTTGGCAATTTGCAATAACGAGCTTTGAAATGAGGCCTGTTTTTACAAAATTGGGCAGACTTCCCTGACTTTACATGGAATTCACTGACTATTCCATGAATTTTCCAGACTCACCTAAATTCCCTGACTTTTCCATGATTCCCTAACCAGTGGCCACCCTGTTAGATGAGAGCTGTAAGTGTAAACGTTTCTATTTGTTTGGTGTAATTTTCAAGTAAATATTTAAACACAAAAAAATAGTCTTAGTAAACTAAACGTTCCCTCACTTCACTACAACTTTTGCGAGTATTATGCATATCATATTGATCCAAAATATCGGTCACTATCCATTGTTACCAAACTGTCGATTTTCTTGAGTAAAAAATGTAATTGTAAAGAAACAGGCAGTTTCTTGTTAAAAGATACACTTTATTCAAGGATTATTCTAAAAAAAAAAAAAAAAAACAGTAAAATATCGTACTCAGTCATACCTCAAAAAGTGATAAAACAACATTAAAAACGCCACAGAGTGGAATTTCACTCATTTATGAATAAATATACACCATTTAAACCAAAACGAAAGTTCAAACAGATGCCCAAATACAACTGATTGTTTTGGGAGTGTCTCTTCTGTTTTCATAATTTCTGTCGTGATTTGGCGAACTTTCAAGGTTATTCTGCACCAGAAGCCAATCGATGAATCCAGAAAATTCCAGAACTCGATTCTTATTGAAGATAGAGCTTCTAAACTTTGGAAATACTAAATTATTACTTCTTGCCAAGTTTGGAAGCCATGTCGCCAAATTCATCGCTAAGTTGCCAAGTCTGTATCTGAGGCTGACAATCACCTCAGACCCCTAACCCGTTAAAATTGAATGAACTGCTCGCTATTTGCACTTTAATTGTAAATCTGTCTTTATTGCAATAACACCTTACATTTAGAAAGTGGTTTAACTCTTTGCAATTCTATAAAAAAAAAAAAAAAGTTAGTCGTACTATTGCAGTAGGTTTGCACTTATAAATGAGTTTAACATTTTTTACTAATACAGATAAATGGAATTTATAAGCATATAAAATTATAACTCATAATAATAATAATAATAATCCCATAGTGAGTTCTATTTTTCTCAATTTCATTGTTGAAAACTCTCCAAATACTCTTAAGATCAAAGTAATATATGACCATCGATATAATGACAAAATTTGACTTGGTTAATTATGGAAGTTTTTATTTTATATATTTTTTTATTTTCAAGGAACACATAAATTTATAAATACATAAAATAGGGGCATATAATAAATATTACTTGGTAAATATGGATAAAAAAATACTTAACAGGAAAGAAAAAAAAAAGTCTAGTGAAAGGAATTTTGCCCATTTTCATTATCTAAACTTTTTATGAAATTTGTATGCAAATTTCCATGTGTTTTTCCATATACTAGTAAGATACAAAAATATATTTTAAACTCTTTTACCTCGATGTATGTACGCTGCAAAGATGTAAATAATCCATGAATTTATAAGTAAATAAAAAAATAATACTATCTAATAAAAATTATTTAGGTTTAAAGTAGATTATATGAATATTTAAATAGACTAGTATAGCCCAGTGGTCGAAACTCGACCATTTTTTTTTTGCAAAGCGAGGCAAAGCAAAGTTATTGCCTTGTCCTAAACGGAATGCAATTGCAACACAGCTGCGGCAATTGTTTGCCAATATTCACTCTAACTGAATCAGCAGAGTTTTACTTAATATAACTATTTCTCTCTGTAGATGTTAGCCTTTCCTGAAATGAGAGAAAATCGCAACGTGAAAACTTGTTGTGTGATACAGCCCAGAAGCTAATAGGTACCATGTCAGACCAAGGTCCAACCAAGTATCAAATTCTGTTAAATTAATTCGATCGGTTCATAAAGTACAGTGTTTGAACAAAAAAAAAAAAAAAAAAAAAAAAAAAAGATATTTTTCAAAAATGTTCGAATTGAGTTCGGGAAATTTCAAAACGTGTAGCTTTATCGAAAACCGAAAATCTAAAACATTTCTGAATCTTATATTTTCTACTTATATATGCAGAGAAAAGAATAATAAATCCACTTTTTAAAAAATAAAAATAAGTAGTCAATTTCACTAATTTCACTTAATTAAAATGCAAGGAAATCTCAAAACGTGTAAATTCATCGAAAACTGGAAATCAAAAGTTTTTATGTATCTTCTACTTGCTTCTTCTACCCACAAAAGCTAGCAATAAAGACACTTTTTTAAAAAATAAGTAGCCAATTTCAGTTAATTGAAACGTAAAGAAAGCTCAAAACATGTAAATTCATCAGAAAACGGAAATCGGAATTTTTTCCGTATCGTATACTTATACATGCAGCAGTTAGTAACAAATCCATTTTCCTTTTATTTAGTATATTAGTTGAATATTTATTGTTTAAATATCACCCTTTGAAATGAAATGTTTATGTTTACATTCGAAACTGGAAGTTTGCCATTTTTTTTTTCTGGAGTTTTGTGATTTTAAATTAAAATTTTATCAATTTTACAGAAAAAATAACTCAATCAAACACATGTAGACAGTAACTTATATATAACTATACCCAAATATCGGAATTAAAATCGGCAGATAATTTCCGTTATTTTTTAATAATTTTTTACAAAAAATTCAATGGACAATTAACATAGAAAATCTTTTACATGGCTCCATGGACAGACAGTGACGTCATCATTTCGCTTGCGTATAGTGATGCTACATTATACAAATTACTGTGTCTATGGTTTTATTTGAGCTTTATGAAATTGCCAGATTTAACAACTTTCTACTTTTAGGTATTTTTTATTGTGAAGGAATACGTGTATAAAAGGGAAAAATGGGGGAAAATGCATAAAAAATAAATGCATTTTTAAATACCTTCTTGACATCGTAAGAAAATAATATTTGTATTCGCACCTTCCGGCTAACTATACCTTTCGAATGATACCATTTTCAACCCTCTACTCCCATAATTAATATGTTAAAAAGGGACAACAAATTTTATGCTTGCCTATTAATATATAGATAATATTATTTCGTAAAATTTAACTAATTTGCTTGAGTTTTGTGAATTCTGGAATAATATATATAAACATTTGATCCAAAATGCCTTATATTATCGATGTAATTGCAAAATTTAAAAATCTGTCTGATACCGTTGTGGAGCGTAAGTATTTTTTTGATCATTTTAAATTTAGAAAAAGATTGTTCCACTGATATTATGACAAAATAATCTCGAAAACAATTAATCCGTACATAAAATTTATTCTTGCTAATATAATTTGGAGTAATACGCTTGGAAATCTGTTTCTGGCCTCAAGGAAGGAAGGGGTAAATTCTCGCTACAATAGTTGTCGGATACATATAAACAATTTACGCCCCAAAATCCGTGACCGCAGTTCCCATAAATTTTACATGACAAATTTAGCGATAAAAGGGGGGGGGGGGGGGGGGCGTGGAGGTGTCGACCTCTCCTTATGCCTCCCCTTATGATCGAAAATTACAAAAAAGAAAAATAGGTTTTTGGAAATTCCTAAAGAAGACGCATATACCTGTTTCCAACATCTTTATACCCTTTTTAATAGAATTCTTTTGGTAAAATTTTTTGGTAGAATTCGGAATTTGCGAAATTTCCCCCAAATCGATTTTCCAACCCCCCCCCCCCTTAAAATTCGAAAAATTGAAAATTCCAGATTTTATTATTATTATTTATTTATTTATTTATTGTACTTAAGTCTAGTCTCCCCATGTGTAATTTCCTCATCGTGAAGTAACATGGAGCCGAGTTATGCTCAGAAACGTGTTTTTTGCCTCCTTTCTCCCTTGAAAAGATGAGAGGGAATTTAGTACAATCTCGTCAGTATAGGCTTCAGATGCATCTAAACAATACACGCACCAAAATTCGTGACCGGAGCTCCCATATATTTTCCAGTACCAATTTAGCGTTAAAAGAGGGGTTTCGAATTTGCTCCCTCGTAACACTCACCTCCCCCCCTCCCCCCAATATCGAAAATCACAAACACCAAAAATGGGTTTTTGGAAATATCCTAAAGAATATGCATGGCTGTTTTAAATAGTTTTGTACTACTTTGGTAAATTTCTGCTCAAAAATCCGGAATTTACGAAATTTCCCCCCGAATATCGAATTTCTTCCTCCCCCCCCCCCCCTAAAAGTAAAAATTTCCAAAATCTTAGATAATGATTATTATTACTATTTATTTATTTATTGATTGATTTTTTTGTACTCAAATCTAGACTCCTCATGTGCAGTTTCTTCACTGTGAAATAATTTTAAGGCAAGTTATGCATATAAACGTGTTTTTGCCTGCTGCCCTTTACAAAAATTTACACATATAAATTTAAGTTGGGTAATTCCTGCCAAGTGTCGTCGAATTCTGTCCAGCTGTTCTCACGGGATACCCAGACGTGTTACAGACATGCAGACACAATGACTGCACACACACACAAAAAATTTTCTGAAGTCAGATTTGGTTTTCACGATGCGTGAAATGTAAAGATATAATTTTTTTTTTTTTTTTTTTTTTTTTTTGAGAAATTTGTAGACAAATTCTGATTTTATTAATATAGATGCTCATGTTACATCGATAATGCAAAGAGGAAACACTATTCTAATTAAAATCTCCAGTTTCATTAAATTTTCATTTTTGCAATCGAATTATGTTGTTTTATTACAAACCTAAGTTTCTTTTTTCCGACAGAAGAGGGTGGGGGAAGAGATTAAGGCGCCCTTTTAAATTTCAATAGAATGCTTTGATATGTTAAAAAAGTCAAAGGAAATTTTGCGGAAAGTAGGCACAACTTTACAAAGTTATTCCACTTTTAACGTGTCCTTTCACAAAAAACCTCCTAAACTATTTGAGGAACACAAGTTTTGCCAGTATATTTTTCAAGGCGCCTCATTTAGCCATATTAGTCACATGGCTTCAGACTGGCATTATGAAATCAGATTTAGTAAAGCAACATAAATATATAGACATACATTTTTTTTTTTTTTTTCAAATAATTTATCCTCGGATGGCGCCTTTCTTTACCTGGCGCCTGTGTGCGCCGCACACTTCGCACACCGGGTCAGCGCGCCCCTGGATGATTTTCCTCAAACGAAAGTGCATGGGAACTTGGAATGCGTTTAATTTACTTACATCAATGAAACAATTAATTAATTATCTGTAAAAAAATAATTAATATAATATTGTTTACTAATTCCATTATTCGATACCTTTAGAAGTTTCTTTCCAAATTCATGAAAGTAATACATTTTCCTTAAATGCAGGAACGTTCACCGGATATAAAAATCAGCCGCTTAATAAAATCACTTGGGCTCAGAACGAATGTGATCTTAGTAAGCGGCGGGAACTGTATTTATAAATCACATAAAACAAACACATTTTCATTCTCTGTTAGTTTTAACTTTACGCTCACAAATCTCACATAACCAAGCTAGATATAAGTTCGACGAGAGCTATTCGTTTATGACTTTAAAAACACACTTATCGATAAAATAATGTCGGGTTATTTATCGAAATTTGAGAAAAAGAACTAAAGAGGATAAAAAGCGCACTTTGCATGTACGTTCTCTCAAGCTTTAAATAAGAACTTAAAAGTTGCAAGGTGACATGGATTAAGCGAAGATTGTGTTTCAACCTTGATTTTCACTCTACGTTCTTTTTCAACGTTTACTTTCTTAATATTTTATAAGCTGTTTCATCTTCCATGTTTTGCTCATTTTGCGTACTTAAAAAAAATTTCTAAGGATGAAAAGGACAAAATAATTAAATAGTGCAGAGTTTTTCAAACTTTTTAGTAACTCCAGCATTTTATGTTTTTTTTTCTTCTTTTTTATCTTTATAAGTTGAAAACACATTTGTGATTTTCTTAGGATTAAAAAAAAAAAAAAAAAAAAAAAAACACTAAGCCTATTTTTTGTTTTCTCAGTAATAGATATAAAATTTTACACAAAACAGAATTTAATTTAGTACGACAGGACATATTTTAATCTAGTCTTCCATATAAAGGCACGCAGTAACCGTATTTCATTCCCTAGCATTGGATATAATATTCATTATTTTTTATTATTTATTTATTTATTATTATTATTATTATTATTATTATTATTGTATAGCTACAGTACAGAAGACCCTTGGAGACTTTTAAATTCTTGTAGTCATTTTGACTATGAATTAAAATGGCTATCACAACTACGTAAGTAAAGATCCTGGCGAGAAACGTCTGAACTACTTCGGCGGCAAATTTTAAATTTAGCCAAGTGTTTTATATTAAAGCGGTTCCATTTATTTAGCACAATTTTTCTCAATTTTATTTTAATTATTTATATATATATATATATATATATATATTTGCACGTTCATTTTTTTTTTCGACATGAAAAGAAATATATTTGCTTATTTATTTATTTTTGACTCATGAATTACATAATCTTTCGCTATATAGTTTTTATAATTTTAATAAATTTTTAGTAGTTTAAAATTATACATCTGGGGGTACCGGAACATTTGTTTAACTCGCTCTGATCCGGATCAAAATTCCAGTTCCTGTTGTTCGGCTGGTGCTGCCATCTTTCACCAGCTTCTGGAACTAAAGTCGTACTTCCTCCCTATGAGGCGTTCCTAAATAACGGAAGATGCACCCCTCATGCCTTAAAAATCCGGTTAGTTCCACTACTGGGGCTCGGAATTTCCGAGTGGCACACGACAACAACAACAGCAACAGTAGTCACATTTATGCCACAAAATTTGGTTACTTTCAGAATTTTTCATTTCTTTTATTAAATTTAAGCCCTTTCGATTTATTTTAATTTATTAAAAATTGCCATAATTATTTTAGAAAATTTAACTTTCTTTTCAGTAATTGAAAAATACTAATTATAAATATTTTAATGACATCATATCCTTCAGAAATCACAATAATTACATACAAGTTAACTTTACATTTACTTTTTTTTTTCAATATATATAAATAATAATAATAATAATGCATAACATATATTGTTTTTTACAGAATGAGTCTCATTTCTTTATCACGATTTTTTTCAATTTTATTTTAATTATAAAAAAAAGAAAAAAAAAAAAAAAAAAAGCTTGCACGTTTACCTATTTTTTTTTTTTTTTTTTTTTTTTTTTTTTTACATGAAAATAAATATATTTAATTGTTTACTTATTTATTTTTAGTATCATTTTTCTTTTCTTTTTAGTAAATTTAAAGTTACAATGGGGTTTTATTTATGTCTTTTGAACCAATATCCGATTCAATTAAAAATGCAGCGTTAGCTAGATTTTGTAATGGTTAATAAGTGTACCAGTACTAATTTCTTGAAAGAAATTGTATGACATGCCATACTTAAAAAAAAAAAAAAAAAAAAAAAAAAAACCTCTCTGGACTATTTCAAACCAATTTCTTTTTTATATTTTGAATGTTTTTTTACTTATCATGAACAGTGAGTAAAAGGTTTAAAGCACTTCGTAAAATTTTAAAAGATGATCATGGAATTTAAATTCGACCCTTATTAATAAGTTTTATTATCTGTTTATGTTCTTATAATAATATTCAAGAAATATAAAGACTTCTATATAAGAAATATAAAGAAATATAAGGAATATAATAATATAATATATATCTTCAAGAATATAGAAATATAATATATATCTTCAAGAAATATAAAGACTTTTGCTATAAATGGAGAAATTCATAAAGAGTATGTATGGGGCTCTAGTTTCTACAAACTCGAGCATATTTAACCAAACTGTAATTATAATGAAGTAAATAATTGTAGTATTTCCTTTTTATAACAATAACTTTGAATTTTACGTTTTGCACACACACACACACACACACAAAAGAGTAATTAAATTCAATTATTTTTGTTTTTTATTTTGATTTGCTTTCTCCTCAAATCACGATTTTAATTCTACTTTAATGCTTTATTCAATAATTCTGCTCAATTTTCTCATTTACTTTTTCAGTTTCTCTGTCACCCCTTGTTATATAGTAATAGTAATTCACCTTTCATACTAAATTGTAAAAGTTTTCACTATGAACGCAGTATCTTTACTCTCCATACAGAACTTCAGATTATTCGCTATGGGACAGCATCCTAGCCTACACATAGGACAAATACTTCTTTCTGTATCTCATAAAAGGATATATTAGATTTGTAAAAATTTTCAATTATTGGTTTTCAATGGATTTATACATTCTGAGATGACATGAACAGTTTGTCTATGTAGGTGGTATAGTTGATTTATCTATGGTGTCAACTTTCATCTGTAATATGACTATGGTGTCATCTTCTATGACTGGATGTATGTAATTATATGTAATTATCTGAATACAGTAACCGCCACTTAACGGCCCTCTTGCACTTACCGTCGCCAGAAGCCCGAGCCAACGTTATTCTATGGGGAAATTTTCTTTACAAACAACTTATTAACTAATACATATTTTTAAATTCTGTTTTCACATTCAGAAAATTCTCAACTGTTAAATTGATGGACCTTTTTCAAAAATGTATTTTTTTTTAATTTTTAATAATTTATTTTGAAATTGCAAAATGAAACAATTTCACATATTGAAAATTCGTATTTTGCAGCTTCAAAATAATAATAATAAAAAATAATAATAATAATAATAATTTTTAAAAAAAGGTCCGTCAATTTAACAGCTGGGAATTTTCAGAATGTGAAAACAGAATTTAAAAATATGTATTAGTTAATAAGTTATTTGTAAAGAAAAATTTCCCATAGAATAACATTAGCTTTGGCTTCCGGCGGCGGTGAGTAAGGAGGGCTCTTAATATGATCAAATTGCCTCTGCCAGGACCGGAATCAAATCAATACAAACTAATTTAAAACCGCCGATTAATAAAATCAACATCGCCGGTTAATAAACTCAAAAGTATCTCTTGAGCCTCAAAAAATGTCATTTACGCACTCTAAACAATATATATATATATATATATATATATATATATATATATATATATTTAATTTATACTGTTTTATTTATTTATTTATTTTCTCTTCCTTTTAGTAAAAAAAATAAAACACACCAATCTTTAGTTATCCATCTTTGTAGAAAATTTTACATTTGCAGCACAGTTACAAATATAAACACTTGTCTCAGTAACAATTTCAAGGAAGGTATTCAAAGCGCGGTAATGAGTTACAAGTTTGATTTGATTCGATTTATTTTTAATTATAAAAAGACAATTTCTAATTCTTATTTTGAAACAACCACGAAGCAAGAAGTTTAAGCGTAAGGATCTTAAATTTAAAAGAAAAACTTGAACTTTCGGCAAAGTGATGATGATTTTTCTCAAAGAAAAGCGCAACGGAGCTTGGGATGTACAGTAACCGTCGCTTAATAAATTCACTGGTTAATAAAATCAGCCAATTAATCTGATCAAATTGCCAGGACCGGAATCAAATCAATATAAATTACTTTTAAATCCGCCGCTTAATAAAATCAGCATCGCCGGTTACTAAAGTCAAAAATATCTTCCTCGGCAGCCAAAAAATATCATTTATGCACACTATTATTATTATTATTATTATTATTATTATTATTATTATAATTATATTTAATGAGAAAAGAAATTAAAGAAAACAATTCCTCTGTTATCTCTCATAGTCGAAGATTTTACACTTGCAGCATAGTTACAAATTAAACACATCTCCGTAACAATTTCAAGAAACGTATTCTTCAAAGCGCAGTAATAAGTTACAAAATTTTATTTGAAACGATATTTTTTCTAAATGTATAATTATTAAAAGGCAATTTCTAGTTCTTATTTTAAAATTACTATAATTCATGTGGTTTAAACGAAAATATTTTAAATTTATAAGAACAACGTGAACTCTTGGTAAAGTAATTATGATTTTCCTCAAACGAAAGTGCATGGGAAATTGGAATGCGTTTAATTTATTTATATCGAAGAAACAGTTAGTTAATTATCCACCAAAAATTAATTAATATTGTTTACTAATTCCATTATTTGTTACCTTTTGAAGTTTCTTTCCAAATTCAGAGAAGTAATACTTTTTCCTTAAGTGTAGGAACGTTCACCGGATATAAAATCAGCCGCTTAATAAAATTCCTTTGGCTCGGAACGAATGTGATTTTAATAAGCGGCGGGAACTGTATTTAATTTATTACATTGAAGGAACAATTAATCAATTATCTTTCAAAATTAATTTATATTGTTTATTAGTTCCATTATTCGTTACATTTTAAAATTTATTTCCAAATTCAGGTAAGTAATAACTTTTTCTTGTGTGCAGGATGCAGGAACGTTCACCGGATATTAAAAATCAGCCGCTTAATAAAATCGCTTTAGCTGAGGACGAATGTGATTGTAATAGCGGCGGGTACTGTATTTGTAATACTGTTGTCGTGTAATCGAAACGATTATGACTGATTATTAATCAAAATTCACATTCCGCTCATGAGATAAAATATTTAATTTAGTCAGTCATCGAATGAACAATTCTGTGATTGAATATCATGAAAAACAATTTCCATCAACTGTAGTTCGAGAAATAATGTGTTAAATTTCATAAAAAAAAAAAAAAGTTACGTTTGGTGGTGTCTTGGCATAAACTGGTACCTATCAACTTTTGGTGCACACCACTCAAAATGTGGTTCTGTGGTCCCGTTTTACCAGAATGTCTAATATGGCAACATAGGAAAAAAATTTATACAATTGGGCTCGATGAGGATTATTTTTAAGTTATCATTGTAAAATTGAACACTTTCATTTATGGTAGCATCAGTGAACTAGGATAAAAATTTTGTTTATGTGGGAGCATAGATTTTCCTCTGAGCAATTCACTCTTTCGAGGGTGTACATTTTCAATATGAGTACTTTTTATAAGAACTCGTCAGTGCCTTTACAACGAATGATTGAAACACGTGTCTAAGATAATTTGAAACAAAGTTATCGATAATTACATTTAAAAAAAACAAAAAAACTTTTTAAAATGAATTTTAAAATGTCGTCTATAGGGAACAAAATTGATTTGCTTTTGATATTTAGGGTTACATTTTTTTGAGATGAAAATCATCTGCACTCACCATGGAAAGTAATTTTGATAATTAATAATTTTAATAAATAATTCGCACAGTGTAAATTAGGAAATGGCAATATAGAAGAAAGTTTTGTGGTGGCCACCACATACTATATTTTAAAAATAAGTTTTTGTCTTCAACATAGGTTGGAATGTTAACTGGATAAAATTTTTTTAAATAAAGCTCCATACTTTTTGTAGATAACTGTTTTATAAATTAATTTAATTTACACTTAAATAATTCATTTATTTTACATATTTTTTTTTTAGTTGTATCCTATACTAAGAAAACACCAATAGAACCACGGAAACAGTGGACAAACGGTAATTTACCTGTGTCCCAGAAGCTAGGGGTTATTACATTATACTTTTTTATTATCAAATTGTTAAATTTATCAAGATGTCCTAAAGTTACTACACTGTAAAAAAAAAAAACTGTTAAAAGTACAGGAAAAATCTGGCAGCTGGGGTGCCAGTATTTCTCCGTCAAAATACGGGACAAAACTGTACTTTTAACAAAAAACCTGTTTGATTTACAGGATTCCTGTGTAAAATATAGGTCAGTGATACAATTTTACGGTTTTATACTGTATATTTGACGAAGAAATACTGGCACCCCAGCTGCCAGATTTTTCCTGTACTTTTAACAGTTTTTTTTTTTTTTTTTTTTTTTTTTTTTTGCAGTGTAAGTTACCCCAAGCTCTGCAATTATTTGCCGACACGCACTCAATCATTATTTTCAGATATTAATATGATGGTAGCTTAGGAAATCTTTTTTAAATATGCACACAACTGTATCGGGATCCTGTCACCCAAAACACCTATGCACCCTGCCCTGGCAAAAGGTACAGTTTTACTCGCCGCCGCCGGAAGCCGAAGCTAATGTTAGTCTATGGGAAATTTTTCTTTACAAATAACTTATTAACTAATACATATTTTTAAATTCTGTTTTCACATTCTGAAAATTCCCAGCTGTTAAATTGGCGGATTTTTTTCAAAAAAATTATTTTTATATATTTTATTTTGAAGCTGCAAAATACGAATTTTCAATAAGTGAAATTTTTTCATTTTGCAATTTCAAAATAAAATATTAAAAATTTAAAAAATACATTTATAAAAAAGGTCTGACACTTTAATATTTGGGAATTTTCTGAATGTGAAAACAGAATTTAAAAATATGTATTAGTTAATAAGTTATTTGCAAAGAAAATTTCCCCATAGAATAACATTGGCTCTGGCTTCGGGCGAAGGTAAGTGAAGAGGGCCGTTAAACAGACCGTTTTGTAAGTACTTAGCTTTTTCTATTTAGAAAGAAAAAAAAAAGGAGAAGAAGATTAGATATGAGTATAATTGTTTGTTTATCATGGTAATTAAAGTTAAATGATGACATACTACCATTTTCATTAAATTTACACGGTCGAATTCAAAGAAGAATTTATTCCAGTCTTGGTCACTTCTTACTTATCATTCTTAATAAAGACGGAGAACATGACACTTTGTAAACAATTCAAAAGGGAATTACACAGAAATCCAATCCTCGGCATCCATACAACCGTGATGTGATGAAGCTTAATGTTTGTTTATGACCGCACAAATATATTCAATATGGTTTGTTTGTTTTAAGAAAGTGGCGTCTTGAGTCTTCGGCCTTCAAGTGAAGATGCCCTCAATGATGCTCTTTTTAAAATCTTTCGTCGAGTAATTAATATGGATGGGCGGCACGGCAGACGACATGGCACGCGACTTTGAAGCACGTGTGCATAATCCTAGATGACGAGATTAGATAAAGGGTTAGAGACTTTTTACAGCATGAATTTCTAATTGCAGTCTGAATAGTTTTGAAGACTCAATTAGTAAGTTCACATGGGAAAGTGGTGTCCTTTATTTTATAAAGAATAAAACAACAGATCAGAAACAATATTAACTGAAGTATTAAATACTAACACGTTACCAAAAATATTCATCTAGACAGTAATGATGTACAATTTATTTATTTATTAGATAGAAGAGAGGAGCTGCTCAGAAACATCCGTAGAGCACTGGCACTCCAAGTCTGAATTCCCAAGCTGCTCACTAATTAATATAAGAGCTTATTTTGAAATACCACCCTTCAGTGCGAGACAGTGGGCAGGTAAGAAGATGCTAGGTTCAATAATGATATACAATGAGGATGAATAAAAAATTTGTAAGCTAATACTAAAAATTGCGAAAACGTGCAACAATTGTTTCGGTGCGAAATATTTAAGCATGAGTATGCATTAAGTGAAAAAATGTACGCACGAGTGATAAATGTAGAAATGGACAAAAATACAGTCCCCGGTTTTACTTTATTTCCCCTGATGAAGGGTCGTGCTGAAGTATTTTGATCAGAAATAATTGTTACATGTTTTTGCGATTAGTGGTTGTAGTTAACGAAGTTTTCATTCAGCACAGTTAGGTGCATTTTTCTACAGTGAAAAATTCATATACAAAATTCAGATTCCCAAACGCAATTTTTCTCCCCTACATCAATTTTTTGTACATCAAATTTTCAGAATATGGACTTTACAGTTGTAAATTGTTTGAGCAAGCAATTAAATATTTTTATTAAGTATATTTATAGAATTTAAGCAAATATATTTCAACAAGTAATTAAATATTTTAATAGAGGCATAAAAGTAAGTTTACCACTATAGGCTATGTAATACTCAAGACCAATAATAAGCTGATACATTATTTTAATTTCACTAAGTCATATTCTCTACTGAAAATTGTATAAATAGAGCAACTGGTTTGCGTACAGGAACTCAGAAAAGGTTTCTGATACATTATGGTTTGTGACAGACATGTTTTTAAAAGTATATTTCAATATCTTTATACTGCACACAACTTAGTGAAATTAATGTATATTATTGATTAACACAAAACCCTTTTTATTACTGAATAAGGTATAACTGATAGGGTTACAGTACCCGACAAGTTGTTCAGATGCATTATGGGGTATAAATAAAATTTTCATTGTTATGAGGATTGTTTTAGTACATTTTATTTTGCGTATGAAAATTTTAGACGATGTATAGGGTTGCACGAAAGAAATCCTTCTATTTTTCTTTGTGTTGTGTATAAATCTTTAAAGGTGTCTTTGCATTCCTCCATCGTTAAAAACAAAATATACTTTAGTAACCTTGTTGTTTTCAGACAACATGCATACATGGTACGATTTTTCCTCACTCTTCCACTACTATATTTATAGTGAAATTTTAACTTTAACTGATCGTGGAAACATACTATAGAAATTGCAATGTAAATATAGTGATGGAAGAATCAGGAACAAAGGCTTAGAACTATCATATAGGAATATATGCAGGGATACACAAACACTCTATTTTATGATTTTTCTCAACATGTTTTGATTGCACTGAAGTTTTTATCATTGTACGAATCAATCATGTTGGCGTAATAACTGATCACCTCACCATAAGCATTCAAAATTAAATAATCTGGTGTGTCACTCACACGACTTTCTTTTACCCTGAAATTTAATACTATGAATGCAGATTGCAGATTAAAAGGTAAGATAACGAGTACTGTTATGTAAACCTGTGTTAAACAATTCAAATTAGGCTTCGGAAGAGTTTTATAGGATAATTAGTTCTGTGTGAGAGGGGCTACCGCCCCCCTCAAACCCCCATTTCATTAATGCACCAACATTTATTTAGAATTTAAATCGGTTATTAAAAAGTAATTCTGTTTTTAAAAAATAATTTATGATAATGCAGACGATTTCCATATTAGAGAAGTAGTATAACACTAAATATAAAAATAAAAGTTGAATTTTTCTCAATATTACATTAAAAAAAATTGTTAAAAATGAAAAAAAAAAAAAAAAATGATAACTTTATTTTAAATTATCGCAGATCGATTTTTCAACCATTCGTTTTAAAGGTATTGGCGAGCTCTTTTGAAAGATACCCATCATGAAAATTTAATCTCCTCGAGGGGGGAGGCGAGGCTCCTACATACACAATTTTTCTTTCCCAGTTAACTATCTCTATTACAAAAAATATATATTCGTTTCATTTGGTTTAGTGCGGTTTATAGATGTTAAACTCTACTTATCTGCAATTTCCCCCCATAGACGTAATGTATTTGAATACTTTTGAGTGTCCCTGTACGGGAACCATTTGCTTCATATCAACGGAAAGCTTACTGTAGCATCCGTGTATGATACACATTTATAATACCGAGTTTGGAATTTCTGCTACTATTTGTTCTTGAGATATGCTGATAACAGACACACAAACCATTCGCTAAAAACATGATTTTCGTATTCAGGGGACCTCAGAACATGTAAATATAACAAAACTCATGTTCGAAAATGTGACCCTGAAACAATACTTTCTCGACCCCATGGGTCAAAAGTAAAAAACAATTAAAAATAATAATAATAATAATTCTAATTCTGTTAGTATTATTTTTTCAAAATATTATTTCGTTCTTATGACAGGTGATTAATCCTTCTACAGTTTTCTGACACTTGTGTCACTGTAAGGATTCCCAAAGCTCTCTGATCTGATCTCAAGTTTTTATTGGAAACAAGATGAAAAAAATAGTTCCACACGTACGTTTTTTACATGCCCCTGAAAAGTAATAACTGGCATACGCATTCAAATTACGTGTACTAGGGCTGTCGGTGTAAATTTGGAAGTCATTTGAATGATATTCAAAATATTCTTATTCAAAATAAATCATAGTCAAAAATTAAAAAAAAAAAAAAAAAAAAACCTTTGTTCCTACCTTTTTGTCGCGGTGTGTAGTCTTAAATTAGAAAAATTTTAGTCTTAAAATTTTTCTAAATTAGTCTTAAAACAAAAATTAGTCCGGGAATAATGTTATTTTATGATAACAATAAATGATAAGCACAATTTAGATAATGTTATTTTATGAAAAATCAAAGAAAAAACCCTTTGTACCTATCTTTTTGTCGCGGGGTGTATTTTTACTTTCTCCTATGTATATAAGGAGAAAGTTTTGGATTCGTGAAACTTTTCGAACTCCAGTTTTCAAAGGATTTACACGTTTTGAGATGACCTGAATAGGATTTGACTGTTTTTAGAAAATGTCTGTGTGTGTGTGTATCACAAATTTTGTAGACGCTGCATCTCACGAACCAATAAATGAAGTTCAACCAAACTTGGTATTTAATTAAGCACTTACCTAAACTGGTGCTGATTACATTTGGGGTTCCATCATTCAACAGGTGGCGCTTGTAATTCCATTTTTTTTAAACTTTTAACATGGCAGTATAGGACAAAATTTCTTATAAATGTACATAATGAGATTTATTTTTAACGAATGATTGTAAAATTAATATAATTATTGATAATAGTAGTAGTAAACTGGGATAAAAAGGATGCGCATGTAGGAGCATCGCTGCCCCCTGGGGAGTAGCACCCTTCCCAGGCGGTGTAAAATTTCAATATGGGTATATATCGAAAGAACTCGTCAACATCTTTAAAACAAATAGTTGAATCACAGATCTGTGATAATTTAAAACAAAGTTATCGATTTTCTTTCCTTTTTAACGAGAAAAAAAAAAAAAAAAAATCTTAGGGGAAAAAAAAAAAAACCGCATTTCTTCTGATGTCAGACAAAACGGACTTTCTTTCACCATTTAGCGATGTAATTCTGTGAGGTAAAAATCGCCTGCATATAGGAAGGAGGTTTAATAAATAATAATTTTATAAATAATTTGCATATGTAGAAGAAAGTCTTGTGGTGGCCACAACATACTAATTTTAACTTGGCGCTGTTTTTGTTTTACACTGCGCCAATTTCCTGTACAATAGTGGTTAAATTGCATAATGGGAAGTAAATTCTATCTTAATTCTCAAGAAGCAATAATAATAATAATAATAATAATAATAACAACAACAACAACAACAAAAAAAAAAAAAAAAGAATCCTACGATATTCTTCCAATGTCCGGCAAGCGCATGAAAAAACATAAACAACTGAAAACGAACTTCCGCTGAAAAATAGTTTAATAAATACTCTGACCAGTCTTTACGAGCGGCTGCACAATCCAATTCTCTAAAATTACAAAATTACGCAAATACCATGAAAATCAAATGAACCGTTTTATATTATGAATCTTGAAAGTTTAGTGGATTCACAACAGTAGCGGTCACTGCACAGGAATAATCCAGACTTAAATTAACCTTTAGGATTAAAGCAAGTAATAATAATCGAATTAAATTCAAAAGCAAAAACAGGTTTTAAATTTATCCTCTTATGGAAATTCTAATGAAGCCTTGAACTTCAGCGCTCATTATTTATTTACTGTTCGCATATTTTTATAGCTCATGACTACTTTATTCCAATGCTATTACAATGAGCTATTAAAAACATGAGGCTGCATCAGAAATGCTCGAATAGTTCTTACATACAAAGCCGTTTGTCACGCAATGAAATGTTTTTCAGTAATATCGATAGATGGCAGCACGAAAATTTCCTAAGTCCTAAGTTAATCAAGAACAAAATCCACCTCTGACTCGTCTATTGTTTTTTTATTCCATTACCCAACTACCGTAGGTAATGGAAGTATTGTATTCGGTCCAAAAATTCGATATTGAGATTTCATCTGATTTACATGTTTTAAGATCTCCTGAGTCCAAAAATGTGTTTTTTAGCAATTGGTCAGTGTGTGTGTGTATGTAAGTGTGTGGGGAATCTTCTGACTATTATATATCAGAATCTAATAAAGATTCAGCTACGAAACTTCAGAATTAAGACAGAACTATGTACAGATGAATTTTTCAAATTTTGGTGAAAATTGGAAAACCGGAAGTGGGGGCCGTAATTCAGTATCTCAAAACCGGCTCCAACGATTTCAGGTACTGCGAGTGGATTCCTTTCAAAACGGCAGTATAGATTTTTTTCAAACTTGATATATTAACCCTCTTTTAAATATCATTTTGTATGTAATTGTTGTTTTCCGGTCAACAACTGAATATGCCAAGTTTTGGTAAAAATCGGTGTCTCAAAAACGGCTCTAACAATTTTCTTGAAAACTGTTACATAAAACCATTTTAGATATCCTTTCTTATGCTTTAACAGGAAAATTAGTAATCATCCTGATCAGTTTTAGATCTCGGAAATTAGCGTATATATATAAAAAAAAAAAAAAAAAAAAAAAAAAAATACTCTACCTTTCTTTCTCCCCCTTGCTATGCAAACTCTATTTTATGTCTTTACGTTCTCACGCGTTTACCGCAAATGTGTATTAACTTTCTCTTACTGGAAAATTTTTAGTTGTCTATTTCATTAGCTCAATTCTATGTCTTCTAATCACTTTATCTCAAAAAAAAAATAAAAAAAAATAAATAAATAAATAAATAAATAAATAAAATAAAATAAAATAAAATAAAATAAAATACATATAATACGTGTAACAGTGAGTAATGGAAGTCGTGTGGTTGTTTCGCACCAGATTTTTTTTTTTTTTTTTTTTCCCTTTAAAGGTGTTGAAGACTGGAATGAGAATGATTACGTAGACGCAAAACCTAGACTTGAGGGGGATTCCATTGTTAGGGTCTTTCTAAGAAATTCTAGTCTGTATATTCACACAAGTTTTGGGGGTAAAGAAAAAAAAAAAAAAAAAATCCGAACGACGAAGCCCAAGCAATGCCTTGCCAGAGCCCGAACGGATTTGCGCTAAAAGCTGGTAGGCGGGAAGTGCGGAGTTCGATTCCAGAACGCACCGGTCGACCTAGCCGTACGGAGTTCTCCGTGGTTTTCTCCGAAACTCGCATAAATACGGGCTAGAATCCCTTAGGAAGATCCCTCATGGAGAGCATCACGCCTTAGGCCAGGTTCCAGTCCTTAGTGTAGACAACTGGCCTTAATCCGAACACCAACACTAATGCTGAACGACAAGATCAACGGGCATAACATGGACTCGGACCCATCACTCTCATTGTCTTTAAGAGCAGTAACCTCCCGGGTGCTGGTTTGGCTTTTTTATTTTTAAATTTTAAAGAAATAAATATTATTCCTATTTAGATGTGAAATAATTTTAGATTAAATTTAAAATTATTTTTTCTTAAGGGACTAGTATTAAAAAATCATCGAGTGCAATTAATCTTAAATTTTTTTCTCTGCATTTCAGTTTTTAATTAAACGAATATTTTTCAAATTATATATAGTTAATTGCAAATTTGGTTACAAGTTTCACGTTCGCTCATAACTTGCTCATTTTCTTTTTCTTTTCTTTTCTTTCTTTTTCTTTTTTTTTTTTTTTTTTTTTTTACGAAATTTCTTGGTGATGGAGGTAGCGTTACGGTAACCTTTATCTATAGTTACCAGTTACCCCATCAGTCATACAGATTTTAAAATAAGTTTTTAAATATCGTGAATATGTTTAATCTAGTTAAAATATTTAATAATTTGAAAGTACGATCATACTGAAAATGCTCAAAAATTTTTTAAAATACTAAAATATCACTTTTTTAAATTACAAATTTTAGATATTTGCTTTTGATGAGAAAAAAAAAAATAAAATAAATAAT
Source organism: Salticus scenicus (assembly GCA_963930645.1). Lineage (NCBI taxonomy): Eukaryota > Metazoa > Arthropoda > Arachnida > Araneae > Salticidae > Salticus > Salticus scenicus. The sequence continues at coordinate 31,642,505 of OZ005659.1, read as the reverse complement.
TAATTAAAACTTATTAATTTATGAGCAAAATAATGTATCTTATGTATCTTGAAAATAATGTATACTAATTTCTAAAGAAAAACTAATGTGAGAAGTTGCCGTCGTGAAACTTTTTAATAGCTCACATTTCAAGTGTAAAATTGCATCTAGAATAAGCTGAAAGGAGGCCATTAATTAGTTAATGAAAGAAAACGCACAAACTGAATTAATTTCGAACTTAAATTACACATTATTAATTATTTATTTATACATAAAAGGAAATTACATACAAAAATTTTCGTTATATATTCTTGGATAAATACTAACATATAGTTAGTAAGTAAGTATGGGATGAAAATAAGTACATAGGTTATCTTAACCCGTTAACGCCAGAATTAATTTTGCAAAATATTATTAGCTGATTATTTCACTACAAAATTAATATAGACAACTGACTGTAAAATATACTAACTTAAACAATTCTTCTGATAGTTTTAAATTTAAAGCCTATCCTCATTTATTAACGTTTAGTGTTCTAGCGAGAAAACTTCGAGATAGAAAAATTTTGAGATAACAGATTAATTTCCAATTATATGTTGACAAAGATCTCGAAAGTAAAGTATTATAATATATGGTGTTATTCAACTTGATTTAAGTTAGTATACCTGCGCAAAAAAAAAAAAAAAAAACAAAGATATGTGCGAAGAATGAAAAATCATAAAATAACTATCCGAATTATGAAATAATAATTAATAGTAGCCACATAAAACTTTCAGGGATCATTTAGAGTGACGCTATAAACTGTCACTAAAAAGCAGAAATCATTCCAAGAAACAACAAAAAATATACGTGCCATTTTATTAGCTGTTCTCAAATGAGGACACTGGGCGCTAACGGGTTTATCAGTAAGTAGAAAAAAAAAAAAAAAAAAACTACGATTTTTTCCCCCCTTCAAAATGTAATTCTTCAGTTTAGCGGATGTGGATAATATACAAATATGAAAAATTCTTTATCTCAATCGGGTGGTAGAGATTGGATTGCAATTAAAAAAAAAAAAAAAAAAAAAAAATTGAACTGGAGTTGGGGGCCTAGACCTTCAAGGCCCGTTTAAGTCCGTTACTACTTGAGCATGTATTGTCGTCGGAATTCTTTGCATCGGGTTCCACTGTCTTCGGCAGCGTTTTTCTCACCCGCAGTTAGAGGTCTGCACGGGCTGAAACTTTAAAATCCGGGTCCTTCCCGGTCCATTTATTTTCTTTCAATGTATAGGCCGGTCTAATCGTCCCCCCCATCCGAAAAAAAAAAAAAAAAAAAAAAAAAAAAATGCATTTGTTTCCATGGAAAAAAAAAAAATGTTTAGTACCTACTTTTTAGAGATTTTTATATAGCCAAGCAATACAATATCCTTTAACAAAACTACTAATCTTTTAGAATACTTTTATATATAAGCAGAAACTCAGTATTACAAACGGACAGAAGGCACACAATCAGACAGAAAGTCAAATCGAAAATACTAGTATTCATCAAACAATGTACGAAGAGGAACGTATTAAAAATGTTTAGTACTACTAAAAATCTATTTTCATCCATTTAACTTATATACTGTAATGTATCTCAACCCTTTTATATGATCCTATAAACAAAATATTAATGCTAATCTAATCATTTTCACTGTAAAAGAAGCTTTTGCGCATCTGAAAAATGGTGCTAATTTCATTTGCATTTAGTGCCACTGCCACGGTGAGTAGTGAAAAAGTACTTAAAAATATCCTCCATAGTCCTAAACTCTACAGACCATAGGACATAACGCCTTATAAAATGTATTGTTACTTATTTCATTTGTTTTACATGTGCGCAAACTAGTAATGACATAGGTTGGTTAGCCGTGGGGTTTTAAGGCCGATGGACTACGCTAGGGTCCTAGACCTACAGGTGGAATGCCCTCCGGTAGGGGAGGGATCTTTCTAAGGGGGTCTTAGCCCGTATTTACACGAGTTTCGGAGGAAACCACGGAACACTCTGAACGGCTAGGACGATGAGCGCGACCTGGGATCGAACGTAGCACTTACCATTTACCATTTATGAGCGCAAAACCGCTCGGTCGCTGGTGGTTTTTTTGTATAAGAAACTTATTATAGTGATTTTAAAAACATATATTAGTTTCGACGTTTACAGACATGCTAAAAGTATTTGCAGAAACCACAGCGCGAACAGACAGACAGTCAGGCAATTACGTTGAAGTTATAAACATTATTTAACAAAATAAAATTTCATGTGACATATTAGCTCATAACATTTTGAAAAATAAATGTCTAAAGAAACATTTTATCATTCACTTTTTCGTTGATTAACGAGGAAAAAGAAAAAAATAAAAATAATAATAACTTCTCCTCTCAAACTTGGTAGACGTGAGGGAGCACTCCCCTTCACTTCAAGGACCTTAGACAGTCTTCAAGTTGCGCTCGTAGGCCCAGCCGTTCGGAGTTTTCCGTGTTTTTCTTTGAAACTTCCATAAATATGGACCCCTTAGAAATAGCTCTACGGAAGGCACTCCCCCCAGGTCTCAGATGCTAGTACAGTCAACCAGTCTTAATTCTAATACCAATACCCTAGCCTAGGCAGTGCTGTAGTGCCGGGAACACCGTTCTCAGAAATATTTGGTTTGTTACTGTAAAAAAAAAAAAAAAAAAAAAAAAAAAAAGCGTAAGAGCAAAACGCCTTTTTTTATCTTTTTATTTTCTTCTTCTTTTTCCGAAGCGAAACAATAATTTATGTTAGTTTTAAGAAGATCTGTAGATCTGTTTTCACTCTCCCAAATGAAACGTTTATTCTAGAATAACTGTCATTTAATAATATATTTTGTTAGTTAACTAATTTTAAAGACTTCATTGATATGTAATGCTCTTGGTTTTTCTTAAGTAAATAGCAGCTCTGCATGGTACATGTTCTCATTTCTGAAAATTTTGTTGGAACATGTAATAAATTGTCATTGTTAAATTAAATATATTTAAAATGCATCTTAGTAGCGTAAGATACAGATTTTCAAAATGTGATCTTGGATATCGTATTTAATGTGTTCTCTTTTTGCATATTTATGCTGTCTAAAAGCAATATGATGTATAAAAAATATGGAATGCGTAATTCTTTTCTTGTACTAATAAGTGATTGTGTACTTTAATCGAATTAATAGAAATTTATATAGTTCATTATTTCATAATTATTTTAGTAAAAATATTTATGAATACTTGGTGGGTAAAATGATGAAAATTTAACGTGAATTGGCTTTAAACCTATTAAAAGTAAATAAATAAATAAAAATAGGCTTTTTATTAAAATTTTTTAATTGACATTTAGCAAGCAAAAGTACGGTTGTGTCGACACCTGTCCTCTGAAAAAGTGAGTTCCCACAAATATTTTTTTCCAACTACAGCACTTTAGGTCAGTCAATCGCCCTTATAAACACGTACATACACACAATGTTCGTTCGCGGAAGGAACTGAGTTCCAATCCAGTTAGCACTTCTCAACTTAGCCGTTCGATATTTTCCGTGGTTTTGTCCAGAACTTACGTAAATAGTAATTCCATAGAAAGACCTTCACAGTTATTACTCCATTCACGCGTAGGTTCCTAGATCCTATTGCAGACCACCATTAATCCACCACGATAAACATTTAAAATTTCTATAACTCCAAAATGGAATTTAATTTTAATTAAATTAAAACAAATGTTAATTCAAAATCTCGAAGGACAGTCCGCAAAATAAAAAAAAGAAAAGATTTTTCTTTTCTTCTGTAATCGCTCTTAAAGTGTGCGCACATTGTAAGAACGTTTTTAAACTTCTTGAAATTTTGCGATAAAACTTAAATCTTTTCTGTGGTGCTGCCATCTGTACTTGAATATGAGAAAATATAACTTTTTAACTCAAGAAAGAAAAGTGTAGTGCTGCCATCTACTAGAGAAATAATGTACTTACCCATTGAAGAGAATCGAAGAAGCCTTTCGTCTCTCAGTGACGTAGTTTCTGAGAGTTCACTGCTGTCTTCATCTTCTTCGGGGACTGAGGACGGTACGCCCACATCGTAGCCCCAGCGACGACGGAAGGCTTGACGCCCTCCGTCGAGCCGCACCCTGGGCAATTCTAAAAACAGTCGCTCACCGATCTGCAATGAAAAAGAGGAAATATAATTTTATTAACAATTCAATAACATGAATTGCAATAAGAAAACGCATTCAGTATAAAGTTTTAAAATAGCAGGCATGAAACTTGAGTTACTAGTGTACAGACATGTGAAAAATTTTAGAATAACTGTGTAGTTTTGGTTACACATATATATAGTGTATTCTATAATTGAAGATAGAGTCCTGTCAGACCTGTACATGTCGAGTAAATTTGACCTGCACCCGACCTGTGATCCGCAATAAAGTAAGGTTAAATTAAGGTTATAAGACACCGAATTAAAATTATATTACACAAAATACAGTTATTGACTCTACTTTTTAGAGGATTGAACATAAAAAAAAGTGCAATTTTATATACCTAAATATAAGTACAACTAAAGTGTAGTATATAACAAAAATTTAAATGCGTTAACATTTCCTTTAAACAAAACCTCTTTTGTGACAGTATTATTAAAAAGTGATGTAAGGAAGTAAGTATACAATGGAAGGCAAATAATATTCACCTGTGAAGCTTTAAGCGTTAATTATCAGTATATAAATAATCGTAAGAAACTTGTTTTGGTCATGCTGTTTTAAATTACTTGAGAGGAAGAGAATGTCCCCCAATCTCTGTATCCAGAAGATTAGATTCATAAAATAACAATAACAAAAATTCTACGGGAAAAAGAAAAAAAAAAAAAAAAAAAACATTTTGCAGGTAGACCAAATCTCGGGGTAAAAAATTAATGCAGATCTGACCTGCACTCGACCTGATTCTCGACCCGATGCAGGACTCATATTCAATAATTTCATTTGTTGATGTAATTTATTTTTCATGCTTTAAGAGTAATTTAAACATTTATAAGTTAATTTAGCCCCACCATCGGCTGAGCGATTCTGCGCTCAAAGCTGGTCGACGGGAAGTGTCGATCCCAGATCGCGCTCGTCGATCTAACCATTCTGAGTTTTCCGTAGTTTTTCTCCGAAACTCGTGTGAATACGTGTTATGATCCCTTAGAAACCCACTCCCCCCCACGGAGGGCATTCCCCTTAGGGCCCATGTCCTAAGTGTAGACAATTGGCCTTAACCCCCAACATCAACAGTAGAATATAATTCAGTTATTTTAATATTTTCTAACAAATTTTAGAATTGTTTATCACTATGGTTTACCTATCAATGTGTCCACCTTTCATGTACAGGAATATTTTTAGTATTCTATAAAACACATTACAAGCGCATCTATCCACCATACTATAAATACTAAGTCATAAATATTTTTCAAGTTCATTGGAAAGAACTGGAAGCGTATAGCACAGCTAAAAATACATTTTCATCATTATCTAGTGAATTCGTATAGTTTTGTGTAGACATGGAAATAAATATTAATGCAAGTTACATTCTTTTCTATAGTAAACACTCTTTATTGTCTCTGAAAAATATATGTTGGTTTCATAAGTTTAACACAGTATAAAACGGTTGGAATGTGTTTATAAGAAATTTGTTTCTTAGACGTAATGTATCTGAATCATTTTGTGAGCCTGCATACAAACCAGCTGCACTACATGTGTGATTTTTAACGGGGAGCATCATACGGACTAACTAAGAAACAAAAGTAATAAACATTTCTAAAATTTGTTAGATGGAGTAAAAAGCAATTAAATTATCTTTTAAATTATTTCGAAAGCATGATAGAACTATATTAACACGTTAAATTATTTTTCTTCATGTATAAAATGCATTAAAATAATAATAATAGTAACAAATCGCAATTATTCTGTTAATTTTCCCACGAGTGTATATATATATATATTTGCTCCCCCCCTTTTTTTTAATGATATTGATGGTTTCTGATGAATACTTTCTTAATTTCAAACGAAAAATTCACTCCTTGTTGGCTTACGTGTACTGGGTATAGTCAGCAATACTAGCGTAATTTCACATTTAATCTCCAATAATGGCTTTAATCAATTGATTTAATGAAAGTAACTGCAATAAATTATGTGGCACCTGACTACTATAATTTACCCTGATTTAAAATTATAATTTGAATGCTGTTGGCATTAACTAAGTATCTCTTGAAAGCTAAATTTTATGCCTTACAATTCTCACCTTTATATATAATATAATTTAAAGATCTAACTAAAATTATGTTCTTTTCTTGATTGTCGTCTAACCCCTTCCTTCCCGCTCGCATAAAAATGACAGGTGAGGTTTCGTTCTCTAGTTCTCGTGCCCATAATATTTTCAGGCTGGAGTGTTCAAAAGAAATGCACTAAAAAGATGTAAAACTAGTATAATGTGGCCACCACATGACTTTCTTCTATATAATTTTACACAAAATTTATTCAATACTATTCTTCGAAATTTATTCATTTAATTATCAAATTATTTTCCATTATAAATGCAGACGATTTTTATCTGACAGAATTATATTATCACTAAAGCCGAAAGATGTCAATTTTTTGCAAATCAGAAGAACTAATTTTTTCCCCAAGTTTTTTTCATTTAAAAGATAAAAAAATCGATAAATTTGTTTTAAATTATCCTAGATCTATAGTTCAACCATTCGATTTAAAGGCATTGACGCGATCTTTTGAAAGATACCAGTATTGAAAATTTAAACCCCCCGGGGGGAGTACTCCCCCCCCCCCCAGAGGAGTAAGTGATGCTCCCACATGCACAATTTTTTTCCTTAGTTAACTACTATTATTATCAATAATTCATATGAATTTTACAATCACACGATTAAAATAACTCTCATTATGTACATTTATACGAAATTTTGTCCTATACTGCCATGTTAAAAATTTAGAAAAAAAAAAAAAATGCAATAACAGCGTCACCTGTTGACAATTGTTCCACAAATCTAATCAGCGACACACAGACACACAGACATTTTCTAAAAACAGTCAAATCTTGTTCAGGACATCCCAAAACGTATAAATCCATCGAAAATTTTCACAAATCCATTACTTTCTCTATATATACATATAGGAAAAAGCAAGAAAAAAACATTTCTAAAACGCGGAATATTTATTTATTTATTTATTTATTTTTTGCGCTTACCAGGCTATTTAAAATGTAATTGGAGATAGTAGGTTTATTTTAAACTGTCACCACTGTCTAATTTTGAATATTTCTAATACTTATTTTGTAATCTGAGCTCAGTTGGGTTTTTGAATGCTCTTGGTTTTGTGCTCTGTTTTTTTTTTTTTTTTTTTTTTTTTTTTTTTTTTTTAATATTGTTTACATTATGTAGTCAAAATTACAAAGTGACTGGGATTCTAATTTTAGTATAAACGCATCTGAGAGTGATTCGGAAATAAGTGATCTTTATGAGAATTCAGATAGCGAATGTGAGAGCAGTGTATTATAATATAATGTTATATTACACACACACACACAAATATATATTATATATTATATATATATATATATATATATATATATATATATAAAATTCTCTTTTATTGTTTAAAACATATATCTTTAATTTTTTCTACTTACTGGAAAATCAACATTTAGTCATAATAACACTCATAGTTGGTTTTTCTGTAAAATTAAATTTTCTTGATTTCAAGCTAAAAAACATCCCAGAAATTAAAAATGAATACATATATTGTTCTTACACTTTATTTTATACAATTTTTTTTTTTTGAATAATAATAATAATAATAAATAATCTGGTGTGTCACTCTCACGACTTTCTCTTACCCTGAAATTTAATACTGTAAATACAGGTTGGAGATTAAGACGTAAGATAACGAGTACTGTTATGTAAACCTATGTTAAACAATTCAAATTAGGCTTCGGAAGAGTTTTATATGATAATTAGTTCTGTGTGAGGGGGGCTACCGCCCCCCTCAACCCCCCGTTTCATTATTTCACCTACATTTATATAGAGTTTAATTCGGTTGTTAAAAAATAATTCTATTTTATAAAAGTAATTTATTAAAATTATTATTTAAACAAATTATCTTTTATGATAATGAAGACGATTTCCATATTAGAGAAGTAGTATAACACTAAATATTAAAAAAAAAAAGTTGATTTTATTCTCAATATTACATAAAAAAAAAAAAAAAGAATGTTAAAAATTAAAAAAAATTGATAATTTTATTTTAAATTATCGCAGATCAATGGTTCAACATTCGTTTTAAATGTATTGGCGATCTCTTTTGAAAGATACCCATCATGAAAATTTACTCCCCTGGAGGGTGGACCTCCCCCCAGGGGGGGGAGGCGAGGCTCCTGCCTACACAATTTTTTTTCGCAGTTGACTATCTCTATTACAAAAAACATATATTCGTTTCATTTTGTTTAGTGCAGTCTATAGATGTTAAACTCTACTTATCTGCAATTTCCCCCATAGACGTAATGTATTTGAATACTTTTGAGTGTCCCTGTACACGAACCATTTGCTTCATCTCAACGAAAAGCTTACTGTAACATCCCTATATGATACACATTTAGAATACCGAGTTTGGAATTTCTGCTACTATTTGTTTTTGAGATATGCTGATAACAGACAGACACACAGACCATTCGCTAAAAACATGAATTTCGTATTCAGGGGACCTCAGAACATGTAAATATAACAAAAACTCACGTTCAAAAATTTGACCCTAAAACAATACTTTCTCGACCCTATGTGTAAGAGAAAGTAAAATGGCACCTTTTTTTACTGTTTTCTTGAAAATTACAAGATCTTTAAGGGGTTAAAGAAGTTACATCGACGCTATGTAAAATTCTTCAGTTCAAAATAGCTCGATCGAACTACCTTAGTATCTTGGAGAATGATCTCAATTTCAGAGTAACTATAGGGACTGATAATCGGATATTATTATTGATACCTATTTTTTCGAAAATGAGACTCCGCCTTAGCTTAAAATAACCCAAAGTTGTGATTTTCATCAATATCATTCTTGATGTTTTCGAGGTATTTAAAATTAATTTTCTCGGATATAAGACTCTGACGAATTAAGTTTAAGACACAAAAAAACTCTGATTCTTGATTTTTATCCAAATTCCTAAAGCTATATTCGGGAAAACTAATGCATATAAGAATGACTTGTTCAATAGTATAAATCACAATCCTGCCATTTGCTATAATTTAAATAACTTGATTTCACGTAATAATATATCTTTGCAACAACCCATTTTAGATACTAATTCACACACTCACATTTTTCGTATCAATATTTTTTTCTTTTTTATGTTTCATAAATGATCACAATATGGAATTTTATAACAAAAATGAGAAAAAAAAAAAATAAAAAAAAAAAATAAATAGAAACGAATTTTTCGAAGATGAAAAGCTAGCAGATCGATTTCTAGACCTAAGAAATTCTTAATTCCTCATTTTAATGGAAATGTTTTTCGAGAATATAAACGAATTAAGAAATTAAGACTTATAATGAAGTGCTCTTTGTGACATAAAATAACAAAGACTATCTCAATACGTCCAGATGTAATACAAATAAGTACTATCATGCCACAGCAACAACGCTATCTGACAGACGATATACACCAAAAGGATATCCTAAAATGTACAAACAACTGAAATTCAAGAATCATTACAAGCACAATTCTCCCCCCCCCCCCCCCACACACACACTCCTCACCACACACAAACGTATAAAAAAATCTAAAGTGTATCAAAATAGAGGCAAAACAACACCACAAATAAACACAATAAATAATTACAGCGTTTATGATTTCTATAATATTGATCTATAAACCATAGTATAAAAACACAAACGAAGACAGATATACACCCCGCGACAAAAAGATAGGTACAAAGGGTTTTTTCTTTGATTTTTCATAAAATAACGTTACCTAAATTGTGCATATCATTTTTTATTATCATAAAATAACACTATTCCCGGACTAATTTTTATTTTAAGACTAATTTAGAAAAGTTTTAAGACTAAAATTTTTCTAATTTAAGACTGCACTCCGCGACAAAAAGATGGGAACAAAGGGTTTTTTTAAATTTTTCATAAAATAACATTATCTAAATTGGGCTGATCATTTATTATCATAACAAAACATTATCATATCAAAAACATATTAAATATTTGAATCATATTTAAAATATTCATATATATATATAAAAAAAAAAAAAAAAAAAAAAAAAAAAACCTTTGTTCCTATCTTTTTGTCGGGGTATGTAGCCTTAAATTAGAAAAATTTTAGTCTTAAATTTTTTCTAAATTAGTCTTAAAGCAAAAATTAGTCCGGGAATAGTGTCATTTTATGATAATAATAAATGATAAGCACAATTTAGATAATGTTATTTTATGAAAAAAATCAAAGAAAAAACTTTTTGTCGCGGGGTGTATATCCCTAACAGAAAACCGTAAAGCATATTCTGGCATACACTGAATTTTCACCTATCTAGAAATACTAACATTAAGACTGGAAAATACATTTAATTTTAACATGCTCACTTAGAAAGCTGAAGAATCGGCATTAAAAAATGAATTAGCTTTATAATAAATCAAACGCTGCGCGGTCTAAATAATCAATTATTCCCAAGTTCTATCGTGAGTACCAACAACTCATTAGTTTGGTTCGCTTAATTAATCATAAGTTTTTTTTTCTTTTTTAATGTTTCTATTTTATGTCCAGGATCGTCTAATTTGAGAGAGTGTGATAGCTAATCAAATTCCGAGAGCAATTAAAGGATGAGCGGAAAAATAAAAATGAATTTTTCAAACTGAAAAGAACGAGTGCAAACAGAAAAATTGTGATTTTGATTTTGTACAGATTTTAATTCCGAATTTGATTAATTGTTAAAAGTATTTAAAATTTGACATTAAACTCTATGTCTCACTTCACATATTTCGACCTATTTTGAGCATTACTTGAATGAGGAATATATGAAAACCAAAAAATATAATTAATTTAACTTAAAGTCGAAAACTATTGTATTTTTAAAAGAGGAATTATTCATTTTCGTGAGAATTCTTCTTTTTTAAAAAGCAAAAATGTCAAAATAGAAATTGAAAATTTAAATTTAAATTTCTGATGAAATCGTTGTTTTGAAGTGTTCAACTTCTTATTAGCATTATCAATGTCATGTGTCAGATAAAATGCTGGAAAGTTAGCTTCATCTTAAGCGTTTCATCTAATTATTCGTAACGGTGTCGAAAGAATACTGTTAAAAAACAAAAGTTCAGATATAAAGTGTTTTATGTTGTGTTGATACGATAGAAAATTCAGAAAATATGCACTGCATAAGTATGAGATAAGTGTTGTTGATAATGTTTTCAAGTGGTGGAACCTAAAATAAATGTAAATGGTCAATTGTTTATTTATTTATTTATTTGTATGTTTTGACACTTTGTTATTTAATCTGTCATTTTCTACCAGAAAAGAGGTTTTCGGAAACCTTATCCAGAAGATTTGATATTTCATTATATTGTTAATGTATAGTCTGAATAAGAATTTCTTTACTTATTGAAGGAATTTGTAAATTTCCTTGTCAACTTGATCTGTCACCTTGACTCAAAATATGAAATACTTAACAATCATAATATTTAGTATATTTCAGTCATTTTTATTTTCCGAACATATAGTACGTAAGGAAAATATTGCAATTATAAAGAAATACGGCTTCGAGATTGCAGTGTATTTTTACTGTTTAAAGTCGCATAAATTCCTTTTTCCTTTTTTTTTTTTTTTTTTTTTTTTTTTTCCCGCTGATGTATGTATGTGTTTGAGCGAACATCATAGCGTCTAAACGCTTAATACGATTGACCTGAAAGTTCCTAAACATGTTATAGGTTACCCTATAGAAAATAAGAAAATAAGTTTTTTTTGAAGATTAACAATTTGATGTCTAAGTCCGAGTGTCACTCGCGTTCTCATTTTCTTTGAGACGAATTAAGCTCGAGAGTTACTCAAGGTCAATTTTTAACTCTCTGAACTTTACAATTGCTAACTATATACATTTGCTGTTGGTTCAGATATTATGTATGAGCCATGAAGATAGAGAGTGTGGGTAACTAACTTCATGGTATGAACATTCTACTTAAATTACTATATACATATAAAGATGGAAGAACCTAACAGATGTAAATTTACGGAACGATTTAGAATCAAAAATTCAAATGAAAGTTATCTTGAGAGTTTTATTAAATGAAGCTATTTACCAATAAACGCTTTCTTTCTTTATTTTTTTTTCTTTTTTATTTTTTTTGTAAGCCATTAGGATACGTTTTTATTCATTTTTATGCTAAAAAGTAATGTTTCCTTATGGGAAACTTTACTAGAAAACCTTATTTATTTATTTATTATTATTATTATTTTCAATAATTTATATATCTTCAATATTTATACATATATAACTACGAAATGTACCAAAAACTCTCAGTTCAGCAAGAGACACACGGTTGCAACAGCTCAGACCTGAAAGCTTTAATTTTAATATTTGAAATACATATCATATATATATTATCATACATTTGAAGTATATAATAAATATATCATGTAATTCTTGAATGATTTTTAAATACTAAAGAAGTTTAAAAATAACATCCTGTAAAAAATATACATGAAAAAATGTGAAAGAAAGAAAATGTCTGACGACATATCTGAAATTTGAACATCAGATTTGCTTAAAATCATCTGTATTCCTCAAAAAGACAAAAAAAAAAAAAAAAAAAAGTTTATCATATAGTATAATAAATCTTATGCTTACTACTAAAGTTTGAATTAACGGTTGTCAAAAACAAATTGAAGATTTATGAGACTGTAATGGCGATAAATGTTTATTTATTTTTTTCTGCTAAAAGAAACTTAATTTAAATTAAGACATTTAAAAACAAAACGTTAAACTTAAAAAAGTCTTTCGAAACTTTACAAAAGCGCAAATTAAGCGTAAACGTAATAGTCTGAGGAAAGTTCATTAAATTAATGATTAATAAGATGAATTTAAAGATTTTAAAATAAAAAATATTTGTGGGTGAAAAAAAGTGGTATCGTGTAGAAAATAAAATGCAAATGCAATTACAGTACATAAATCAACAGAAACTAATTACAGGTCTTTTTGAAAAGTTTTATAAAGTTCGATTAAAAAATGGGGAACTAAAAAAATTTGCTTTAAAACTGACAAGTGGTTGTCATGAATATTAAATTTTCTCTTTATATATATATCTGTAAAACCTTAAAGAATTCGTTTCAGAAATTTAAAAGTTTATTATTGTAATTAAAATATATATATATATATTATTAAAAGCGTGTGTTGTTATAACTAAATAAATCAACTGTTACAGAATTAAAGTTTTTTTTTTTTTTTTTTCTTTTATCGCAACTCAACAATCCGTTTTTGAAAAATATATTTGCTAAGTATGCTTTATTCACACAGTTTTATGGAACAAACAAACTGCAGAAAAGTGAAAGGTGGAGAAAAAAAGAAAAGAAAAGAAAAGAAAAAAAAGTATTCTCATATTTTTGCAAAGTTTGGATTAATAATGTTCACAGAAAACATGTGTTTAAAAATATTTTTACAAGAATTTCTAAATATTGCCAACTTTATAATCTCTGTAAAAAAAAAAAAAAAAAAAACACGCGAATGGGAATTTAGCAGATGATAAATATTCCTTCCTTAAAAAGCGTTCAAACAGCAAAAATAAAAATTAAATTTTTATCGAAAAGAAATTCTTTCACATTTTATCTACATGAGAATTTTTAATAGTTAAAAAAAATAAATAAAAAAAAATCTGGTGTGTCACTCACACGACTTTCTCTTATACTGAAATTTAATACTATAAATACAGGTTGCAGATTAATAGGTAAGATAACGAGTACTGTTATGTAAACCTGTGTTCAACATTTTACATTAGGCTTCTGAAGAGTTTTATATAATAATTAGTTCTATGTGAGGGGGGCTACCGCCCCCCTCAACCCCCCGTTTCATTAATGCACCTACATTTATATAGAATTTAATTCGATTATTAAAAAATAATTTATTAAAATTATTATTTAAAAAAATTATCTTTCATGATAATGCAGACGATTTCCATATTAGAGAGGTAGTATAACACCAAATATCCAAAAAAAGTCCATTTTATTCTCGAAAAAAAAAATCGATAACTTTGTTTTAAATTATCGCAGATCGATGGTTCAACCATTCGTTTTAAAGGTATTGGCGAGCTCTTTTGAAAGATACCCATCATGAAAATTTACTCCCCTCGAGGGGGGACTTCCCCCCCCGGGGGGGAGGCGAGGCTCCTACATACACAAAATTTTTTTCCTAGTTAACTATCTCTATAACAAAAAATATATATTTGTTTCATTTGGTTTAGTGCAGTCTATAGGCGTTAAACTGTACTTACCTGCAATTTCTCCCATAGACGTAATGTATTAGAATTCTCTTGATTGTCCCTGTAAACGAACCATTTGCTTGATCTTAACGAAAATCTTACTGTAGCATCCTTATATGATACACATTTAGAATACCAAGTTTGAACTTTCTGCCATAATTTGTTTTTGAGATATGCTGATAACAGACAGACAGACAGACACACAGACATACACACAGACCATTTGCTAAAAACATGATTTTCGTATTCAGGGGACCTCAAAATGTGTAAATATAACAAAATCTCGCGTTCGAAAATTTGACCCAAAAACAATACTTTCTCTACCTTATGGGTAAGAGAAAGTAATAAATAAATAAATAAACTATCTAAAGTAAAAATGCAATATATCAGTACTTTATCACTTAATTAAATCAAAGTCGTTGAACGCTTTTTATGTATATTTGAACTTTTCTGGTATATTCATATATGTATATTAAAAACTAGCCTTTCCCACGCAGAACATCTGCGTGATAGTACCTACTATGATATTCAGAACCTAATATGATATCATCATTTCTGAATATCATACCTAATATAATATTCAGAAAAATCTCATACATAAAATTATTTACTGTGAAAATTTCGGCCCCCCCCCCCCACACACACCTTTTTTTATTCCCTTTTAAATAAAAGGTATAATATCTTTGTGGTATGATATATATATATGTAATAAAAGGTCGTATAATATATATTTAATAAAGAAGCACCACAACACTGGCGTAGTAAAAATTATTACTTACAAACTTTGAATAAACACCATAAAATGCAATAAACTCGCAACAATTGTTTCGGGTCGAAAAAACACACGACCCTTCATCAGGCGAATAAAGTAAGCACGAGTGCTGCAGTCAAAGCGGCAACGCATTTTATGGTGTTTATTCAAAGTTTGTAAGTAATAACGTATAATATATAGGTGATATTACAATGCAAGATCTTTGATATTTGCATTATAATTTCAACTTTAGAAAATATTTTTTTTTTCCTGTTAAGTTAAAAATTCTTAGAATTAAATTAAATTATTATTAAATTCAAATTGTATTTTAATATAACGATTTCGATTTCTATCAATACATGCTACCAATACACTGTCATGCCGAATACTAGCCATGAAACACGAAGCCTAACTGGCTTTAAATTTTTTACAATTTTACTTCTAAATATGAGATTTTGGGCATATGTTTCAGCACAAAAAGTTAATATTTTTTTCAACTTCTTTAAGAAAATGTGCATTTTAAGAGTATTAGATTAAATTTTTGCAGCCGAAATCTGTAGCTACCGAATTTATGATTTGATTAATCTGATCTGAGTTGGCCAATCAGATAGCATGTTACGACACTATCGTATCGTTTCGACAAAATTTAATCGTAACTGCTCCAAGTTACAGAAATACCATATAGATATATTCCGTAAATACGCTCAACTATGATTTAAAAAGATACGACTTTAACGAAACAGCAATATTTTAAACAAGCAAATAAAAGACAGTCTAGAAAATTAGGAAACAAGATCATCAAATAAAGAATATCGGAAAAATCTATGGAAACCTACATCCAGCAATGAGTTTTTGATGATGAGAATAGTACTCTAAAAATATTTATTTTTCTTTAAATATCAATAATAAGAATAAGAATAAAAATAAAAATAAAAATAAAAATTATAAGTATTCCAAAGGTAAGTTAAATTCAAAAGCTGGTGTGATGCTAAAATATTAAATATCAAGATATGTCTTATATATTTTAATTTAATGTGCATTGATCTTTAAAATTAAAATTGAAACACAAAATATGATTCTAAAATAATAATAATAATGCAATGAATTTTTGTTTACAGTGTTCTTTATTTAAAATCAGTAACTAACAATGTAAAACAACAAATATAAAGGTATTTTTCTGCAAAATACAAATGAAGCTAAGACATATGAAGACAAAACATATCCTATCTTATCACCATACAAAAACATAAAATAAATAAATAAGTGTAGAAATGAAACATGGATTAGGAAACTTAGAAAATTTCGTTGCATGTATGTTTCTAATTTAAATTAAGAACATCACATGTATAATAGAAGAACTGTCAAACAATAACACATATTTTATAATTTTATAAACTGTATATGAGTAATAATAAACATTTTAAAATTTCCAACACGCATATTTTTAATATATTCATACAACTATTTTCACTCGTTTATGCATGAAATTTTAAGAAATGCAAAATTAGGTACATATATAAACCGGGTGATCTAAAAGACAGAAAAAATAAAATAAATCTTTATTTAAAAAATACTGACTGTAGCTCTATGCGGCTCTCATTGAAATGTACAGCAAAGCATGAAATTTTTTAATGTATGAAAAAAACAAACAAACAAACTATTAGTTACATTTTTTACCAACATATCGCGCGGTATTCGCAGTATTCTCTCACATTTCAAACAGATTCGTCTGATCAAATGACGCCATATTTAAAAAACTGAAGCTTTTTTATGAGAATTTCCAATGTGCAACATCTGACGATCTTGATTCGTCCGATCAAATGACACCATATTTCAAAAACTGAAGCTTTTTTATGAGAATTTTCAATGTGCAATATCTGACGATCTTGATTCGTCAGATCACATGACGCCATATTTCAAAAACTGAAGCTTTTTTATGAGAATTTCCAATGTGCAACATCTGACGATCTTGATACGTCTGATCAAATGACGCCATATTTCAAAAACTGAAACTTTTTTTATGAGAGTTTCCAATGTGCAATATCTGACGATCTCCATTCGTCTGATCACATGACGCCATACTTCAAAAACTGAAGCTTTTTTATGAGAATTTCCAATGTGCAACATCTGACGATCTTGATTCGTCTGATCAAATGACACCATATTTCAAAAACTGAAGCTTTTTTATGAGAATTTCCAATGTGCAATATCTGACGATCTTGATTCGTCAGATCACATGACGCCGTATTTAAAAAACTGAATCTTTTTTTATGAGAATTTCCAATGTGCAATATCTGACGACTTTGATTCGTCTAATCAAATGACGCCATATTTCAAAAACTGAAGCTTTTTTATGAGTATTTGCAATGTGCAATATCTGACGATCTCCATTCGTCTGATCACATGACACCATATTTCAAAAACTGAAGCTTTATTATGAGAAAATTTCCAATGTGCAACATCTGAAGATCTTGATTCGTCTGAAGAAATGACGCCATATTTCAAAAACTGAAGCTTTTTTATGAGAATTTGCAATGTGCAATATCTGACGATCTTTCTAATGAATGACAGCCAATACACTGAGCATTTATAGTCCTTTACGTTGTTGAATGTGCTGCGCACTTAAAAGAAAAAGTAAATTTACAATTATAGCTCCACATTATGAAGGAAATTTAAACTAGTTTTCCAATAAATATTTTGTTACCTACAAAAATCCTATGTGTTTCTGTGCTTTTCAGTGAAAACTGCATAATCCTACGGCCAATGCATTTCGAATAATAAAATTTTTATTTTTTTCTGTGACGTTTGGATCACCTTATATATATATATATATATATATATATATATATATGACATAAGTGCATCATTAAATAAATCTATAAAGAACCAAGACCCGGCTAGACAAAATAATTACACCTGGCTCGATACAAAAACTTGAATAACAATTCACTATACTAGATACAGATATACGAGTACTTATTTAAATATATACATTATACATCGCGCGCAGTAAACAGAACAGTTAAATGTAGGATACATAAGACGACTATAACTCCATACAGGATACTGCTTGTGGCTCATGGTCATCGGCAATTAATACGAAAACAGCTACATCTTTTAGCAAGACTTAACTTCTGACTGACTTCTGAAATTAAAATGTTTTCACTTCACTTTATGGATTGGCAAAATATCTAACAATATTTTGCCAAGAATGGCGACAGCGTCGTCTATTTTATTTTAAAAGATAGGGAAGATGGCTCAATATCGATAGGCTATTTTACATACTCGCAGGAGTTTGAATTTAGTGCGTTACAAATCCATTGATAACCCATGATCACGCACCAGTGATGCCATCATGGTGTTCTAGGACATAAATTTATCTGAGGCTCCTCAATTCAATCTTACATCTAAGTTTAATGAACAATTACATATTTTAAGCAATACAGCTGAACATTTATGTTGCTCTGGTATTAAAAATGTATGCAATTCGCAATTTTTTTGGCATCTATTATCAGCGGGGGTACAGCAAAATTGCAATTAATGATATTTTTATGAATTTTATAGATACGGAAAGCTTCTAGAAAATCGAGTTCATTTAAATGTTTAGGCTGCCAGATTATTTTAGTTGAATTAAAGTTGAAAAATTATGGTTATTTTCACAACAATGCTTAGCAATGGCTGATTTTTCAGTTGCTTGTTTCTGAGTGTAACTCATGTATTCTATAAGGCGAAACTTGAGTTATCGTTTTGTTTGACCAATATATGATTGTCTACAAGGAATATTATATATACCCCAAGAGTTGTGTGTATCAATAGGGTCTTTTAATGTAGAAAAGGCTAATTTATTTATGGACGAGGAAATTATTTTAAAGTTATATTCTTTAAGAACTTTAGCTATAGCAAAACTAGATTTAGGGGGGAAAAAGGCAAAATAATACTGAAGTTGGAAGAGGACTTAGACGTAGAAGTACGAGAAATATGGGGATTTTGTAATTTAGATAGTCTTATCAATAATGGAAGGGTTGTAACCTCTGTCAATAGCAACTGCTTTAAGATATAAGTACGCTTTACGCTACCAAAACTGCATTCTGTACTTAAAATTTTTTTACACTGACGTTTGCAAAGTTGTGTAAATATTGATATACAGATAATAATAAGCATTAAAAAGCAAAAGCATTGTAATTATCGAAAATTTCACAATTTCTAAAATTATTTCAATTTTGACTGAATTTCAATGGTTAATTTTCATTAAACAATAAATAAATAAAATATTGTTAGAAATAAAATTATGTTATAATTTTTTAACAATTTGGAGGCTCTTCAAATTTGGGAACCTCAGACAAATGTCATATAATAGTATAGCTCTTCCCAGAATCCCCTTTTATAATTGTTACGTCCTAAAAAAATTAACTTAAAACACCATATTACATAGGATTTACTGAAACATGCTTTAATTTTAAGTAAAAACAAGACGCAGCGAACTTTGTAAACAAAGCAGAAAAAATTAAAAGTTTTATATTTTTATGAAAAATAAAAAGAATAATTTTAAAATTATCCTAGAAAAAAAAAAAAAATCCACCTCACAACAGTTTCTGGAGAGTAGATGTTATACCCACATTCTTGACATCTGATTGGGGGGGGGGGAGACTTATAAAACCAATCACAACCTTACCAAAAGGCAGTGACCGACACTGAGATAGCACGAAGGGCGGACCTTTGACACATTTCATTCGAAAATTCTTTTTCAAAATTCGAAATGGATTGTACGAATGAGGCATTGAAAAGAATACAAAACATGTTCGAAAGTAGAAGGAGTGAGTAAAACAATAGGTTGCTCTGTTCAGTACCACGATCCGCAATTGATGAGCTCCACGTGCCACATTATTACCAATCATAAGTTTGTGTAGCTAGTCGTCTGATAATAATGACCACCTTCAAAGAATTGGAATGCATTAGTGCGGAAATATTACGATATTGCTTTGAAAAATAAACAGAGAGAAGCATTAGATATAAATCAAAGACTAATAAAAATTACTGAAATGGTAGGTAGAGAATCTATGAAGGTTTGTGATTTATCCAGGCCGACTTCCGTTATAGGATTCCAGACGAGGAAGAGGAATGTAGAAGAATCTATGATGCATGATGCATGAGAAAAATTTTAATACTCCTTAGTGTTTCCAGCTGTAGGGATTTGTCCCTACATGTTGCATGGAACGTGTGGGGACATGGGTTGTTGTACTTTGTGTTGGGGGCTTGTTGTACATAGGTTGTTGAGAACATTGGTTGTTGTACTTTTATCAGTTTTCTTCAGCATGTAGGGACGAAGGAGGGTCTTTTTTCGAGACACCCTTTCTCCCCAGGACATCCTCAGGAAATCCTGGGGACAAAAATACAACCCCTAACAGCACATATTCTCCAAATGACATCTTCAGGCTGTCCTATGAATGAAAAGACATCCTGTGGACATCTTCAGGATGTATTATGGACAAGTGTGTAGTTAGGGAAGTACATCCAACAAGCATCTTCAGCACTAAAGTAGAGACTTTTATCATCAAGGTAGGGACATTTTGAGCTGTTCGTAGGGACATGGCAAAATTCGAGTTAGTAACAGTGACACTCATTAAAATTCACCTACAACAAGAAAGGTATTTTTTTTTTTTTTTTTTTAAGATTTGAATTATTACATGATACGTGATGTCTTTGTTTTAAGCTATTTTAATCATGAGATACTTTTTGATATTTAAGGAAACTTTAGAATTTTCTGAAATACTTTAAGAAATTCTTCTCTGAAATTTGTTCCAAGGATTCTTACAGGTTTTCAAACAGTCTGTTTCAAGTTAATTTTAAATGTTCATAGTTGATAGGTATACAGTAGGTAACAAAAGTCTCCGAACACTAGCGAAAATTCCTATGTAAAAAAAGTACACTTAATACAGTTTTGTTAAATAAACCCTTGTCGAATTCTGTTCTTAGTCAGTCTAAAAACAGGATTCGACAAGGATTTATTTAACAAAACTGTATTAAGTACACATTTTTTATGTAGGAATTTTTGCTAGTTTTCGGAGACTTTTGTTACCGACTGTAGGTTTAAAAAATGCATTATTGATAAATGATAGTAAAAACCATTCTCACGAGTGGTTGTTATTATCATTGTTTCACTCTCACCCCCAGTATCGACGAGTAAGAAAACTCGTCGATATTATAAATAAAGTATGTGACGTTAAATGTAAATAAAAAATCTAATGGAAGCTTAAAAATAAAATAAATAAATAAAGATTCATATCTGATACAGATTATGTTAAAACTAGATTCGGAGGCTTTCCTTCACGACATAACTTTGCAATGTCTAAATCAAAAAAGAATTTGAAAAACAAAATTACATTAGCAATTTACACACTTGAGAGCTTGATGTCTTTACAATTATTTTAGAATTTAGAATTTTCCACAATTGTTTACAGGCATCATTAGTTTCTATTAATTTAATCAGCTTATTTTAGATGCATTTTTTGAAATTACTTTTTATTTTATTTTTTTAAGCGCTTTATTTTTGAAGTTTGATTTAAGCTTTAAAATTTAGAATGTCAAGTAAGTCTGATATTAGATTTTGCTTGAATTTTTAATAATATGTACCGCTGTATGCCATTCATAAAACTCAAATTACATTAAACTCTATTATATTAAATTCAAAAACGCGTTTAAGAATACAAAAATGCAAACTAAACATACATTTCTACTTAGTAGGCATGAAAATTATATGCTGGTTTAATTCATTACTTTAAATTTTGCATTACAATCAATATATACTTACTAGTTGGCTTTGCTTGCTTCGCTGGTCACTATATTTAAATGAAATCTTTAAGTCTTTTTTTTTTTTTTTTTTATTCCTACACTGTAAAAAGTAACGGTGAATGTTACAGTTTAATGACCGTGAAAAACAACGGCAAATGTTCGTATCGAAACCCAAACTGGAATATTAGTAGTCAAAATCCAAACCTGAAAAATAAGTATCAACCTTAAACTAATCTGACTAACAGGCACCTGTCTGATAGTCGAACATCTAATGCTCTGGCCTTTAATTGCCAGGGGTCGGGTTCGACTGCCTGTTCAGGCATAAATGTTCGTAGTGATTCAGAATCCACTTTAAGTCATAGTTCCCGGTTTAGCGTACAGTCGGTAAGAAAAGTGTCCGAACACTAGCAAAAATTGCTATATATATAAAAAAAAAGTAAAGTTAATACAGTTTTGTTAAATAAATCCTTGTCGAATCATGTTCTTACACTGACTAAGAACATGGTTCGACAGGGATTTATTTGACAAAACAGTATTAACTCTACTTTTTTTATATAGGAATTTTTGCTATTGTTCGGATACTTTTGTCGAAGAACATGATTCGACAAGGATTTATTTAACAAAACAGTATTAACTCTACTTTTTTTTTTATATAGGAATTTTTGCTAGTGTTCGGATACTTTTGTTATCGATTGTACATAAAAGGATCGTAGAGCGACACCTTAAACCAAACCAATCAATAGGAAGTTTTTAAACGTAGTAACGAATTATTCAAGCAAATGGTTTTAGCCAAGTCAGCCAATGCCTACGACCTTACACGAACATTATTCATAACAGCGAAAAGTTTCTTTTTATTATTGCCTTTTTCTTTCTTTTTTTTTTTTTTTTAATAATACTTAACATATATAGGGTCAAAGTGCTTGGACATTCCAGAATATATTTTGTCAAGGACTAAATTATAAAAAATTTCCGAAACAAAGAAAAAAAAAAAAACCAATAAGAATAATGAAATAAAACATTTTTGAAGCGTAAACCCACGCAGGAAAAATATTTCATAAGAATATATATATATATATATATCGCACCAACTGCTATTCATGGAAAAAAAAAAAAAAAAAAAACCTGAAACAATAAACATGATAATTCAAGCAATTTAATATTTATTTATTTATTGCGAAAAATTCTCCTTCACTATAATAAAATAAATTTTGCGATTCTAATCTTATGGAGAGAATTTCGTATCTTTCCACACCCACATGAAAAGCAAAAACAAAAG
Organism: Salticus scenicus; assembly: GCA_963930645.1. NCBI lineage: Eukaryota > Metazoa > Arthropoda > Arachnida > Araneae > Salticidae > Salticus > Salticus scenicus. The sequence continues at coordinate 31,619,220 of OZ005659.1, read as the reverse complement.
AATCAAAAAAGATATAAGGATGTGTAATTTCATTCTTGCTCATCTCTTTCTTCCATCCATTCTCGAGGGTCCAGCCGACCCTTGTAAGAGAAGGTGATGCTTTCCCACGAATATAGATCCACCTTACTTTCCTTCCTTCGATCCTGAGGTAAGGACAGGATAGTAGACATTATTTGGCTGCCTATCGCTTAAATCCATATGGTGGTTCTTTTGTATTATGAAAAAAAAACAAAAAATTGGTTTTTACTTTACCATAAACAAAGGAAATTACAGCGTAGCAGTGCTAACCATTCAGCCGATATGCATCCAAAAGGGAAATTGCAGCAAAAGAATGCTACCTGTCGGTCGATACACATTAAAAAATTTTTTTTAAATATACTTAGAGTACATTTTTTTCTTCTTAAGATGAATTTTTAAAGTTATGCATATTACTTCGTCATATTGATGAGGATTTAATTGGGTGATACTTTAATGTACTATTGGTTAAAAAATGTTCATCTTTAAAACTTTGCAGCGCAAGGAAATTGCGCTCAGCGATTATTGCTAGTGCTCGGATACTTTTGCTGCCGACTGAAATAGTTTCGAGTGAAAAATCTTATATATGACCGAAAACCCTATAATATTTAATTTTGACAACAAAGTTTCTGCAAAATACAACTATTTGGCATAGGTGGACTCAGCTCAGTTCCCCGTCATATATTTATTATCATAAATTTCAACTACACAGCATATTATATTTACATAAAGAATATGACTGATCTCTCAACACAGTGACAGACTAAAATGCCCAACCTAATAGGCTACAAACCTTTCTGTTCGATACATTTATCTTATTCTAATTTGTTAATTCATTTTATTGCGATAAGTTTCGTATTGTAGTTTTTATGCTATTCCATACTATTTTCAATGCAATGATTTTCATAATGCAAGTCAGTGTGAAATATTTCTCTATTCTACTATGTCAAGAAAATATTAAATTTCCAATAACTTACGAAATCTTCGAATTAGAATATTCGTAAGCATTGATTTCAAACCAGTTTCATAAATGACATTTTAAAAGTGATCTGACACCTTCACGATGAAAACAATCCTCAAAATGGGCGTGAAAGTGAAATTTTGCCCTATTATGTCGTGTTAAGAAATTCTTAAACTTCGAATAATTTACGAAAATTTTAAAGTAGAATGTTCATAATTGATGATGTTCATGCTAGCATTATAAGTGATATTAAAAATATGATCTTACATCTTTACGATAAAAACGTTCCTTTTAATGCACGTTTAAGTGAAATTTCGCCCTATTCTCTCATGTTAAAAAAATCGTAAATTTCGAATAACTTACGAAATTTTAAAAACAGAATGTTGCAAATGAATAGGGTTCTCGCCAGTGTCATAAGTGATATTTTAAAACTATTCTGACCTCTTCAGAACCATTTGTTCTTGAGATATTGTGTACACAGACAAACAAACTAACACGCTAACAAACTAACTTACTAACAAACTAACACACTAACAGACACTCTACAGACGGATACCATATCAATTTTTTTATTTTAGGATTACTCTAACCTGAAAACGTGTAAAAAAGTCAAAAAACCGAGGTCGAAAATTTTCACGATTACCTAAGTTCCCTATACAGTCGGTAACAAAAGTGTCCGAACACTAGCAAAAATTCCTATGTAAAAAATGTACACTTCATACGGTTTTGTTAAATAAATCCTTGTCGAATCCTGTGCTTAGTCAGTGTAAGAACATGATTCGATAAGGATTTATTTAACAAAACGGTATGAAGTGTACTATTTTTACATAGGAATTTTTGCTAGTGTTCGGACACTTTTGTTACCGACTGTACCTATGGTATGATGGGGAACTAAAAATTAGAGCAACACCTTTTGCGCCTCATAAGACAGCCTGTCTCATCCTCAAGGTTAAAATACAAGAAGAGAAAGAAGAAAGAGTACAGTAATAAGAAACAAATTCAGAAAATAAGAGGAAACGGAAAAGGGAGAAACTTAAATACGTTGAAAGTTAAGATGAGCTTCTTTTATTATTCCTCTCTCAGTTGATATTACGGAAATAGAAATAGGTTAATAAGTCTGCCAATAATGCGGCAATTTGCATCGAGCCAGATCTTTATTGCAAGGAAGATGTGATCGAAATTTATAGAATTGTGGTAAAAAAAAATGTATTTAACCCCTCCTTTTAATATGAAATACAGCTATTGCCCGAAAACTACAACAAAAAGGAAATAGTAATTGTCATATTGTCCTAGATTATGTTGGATTCGATAATTAATAATTAATTTAATAATTTGATAATTCAAACATAACTCTTTTTAAAATCTCCATTACCGTTAAAAATATCATCTTCCTTATTTAATGATTTAAATCCTTATTGGAAGTTCGTAAATGATTACAGCAAAAGAAGTTTTTGACTGCATTATTAACAACAACCGATTAACGATTAAAATATTAATTACGTTATTTCATGAGCATTATTATTATTATTATTATCACCCTCGTTAGAAAATGTAAAATTATTAATTGCAGAAAAAGCAAAATAGATAAAATAAAAAATTGTACAGTTAAAATTTAATTCCGTGCATTATTGATAGTCATCCATTTCATGGTTGACTAAATATGAATCGTGCAACTTCATATGCATTATCTGTCGTCGCCGCAATGTCCTCCATGTTCCCATCAAAAATTATACCTCTGGGGGTCATCGAAGCGGGAGAGCCATCCCTTCCGTGGATGATCAAAATTGTGATGGCATGTCTCCGGACCACCTCTAGGGGTGACTTCCAGACCGTCGCTAATTGCCCATCTGTGCAGCACTAGTGCGACGTAAAACCCCACCATCCATCCATCCATCATATGCATTATCATTATTATCATTGCAGCGATGCCATATCACGGGCAGTTTTAAATGAGAAGTTGGTAATGATTAATGGACTAACATTTTGCTCACCTCTATCATGCTCCGAAGCTTTCGGATTTGATTTCAACTACAGTCGGTAACAAAAGCATCCGAACACTAGCAAAAATTCGTATATAAAAAAAGTACATTTAATAGAATTTTGTTAAATAAATCCTTGTCGAATCCTGTTCTTAGTCAGTGTAAGATCATGATTCGATAAGGACTTATTTAACAAAACCGTATGAAGAGTACTTTTTTTACATAAGAATTTCTGCTAGGGATCGGGCACTTTTGTTACCGACTGTACGTCCAAAAGTCACTTACAACATCATTATTTTAAACGTAAAGGTTGCTTTTTGTAAATTACCAGGAGATGGCTTCCAACACTGATCGTGAAGATCTGCTCTCGAAGCTAGTAGATAGGAGATGCCGGTTTTAATCCAGTTTCATCAGCCTAGACGTTCGGCGTTTTCCGTAGTTTGAGCATTGATCAAGTTATTCACCGAATCTTGTGTGAATTACATTATGACCCCCTAGAAACTCCCCACCCCCGGAGAGGTTTCCGATTAGGCTTAGGACCTTCATGTAGTCAATGAGCCGTAACTCCCACACCAACAATAGTATTATTAAAAATAAATTGATTAATGTTAATTTATTATTATGTTTAATTTGCATCATCAATATCGCAATCATTATTAAATAATTGAGTTTCTTATTGAAAATTAGTTTTAAAAAAGTTATAACTACCTTCATAATTGTGATGATTCGTCGATGCAGACCATAAAGCAACATCTTTCGAGAAATTTATTTATTTCTCATTTACAAACACCACACACCACAGACACAAATACATAAAAAAGAAACGTAAATAAATTAAGTACACATCATTTTTAAATGGACGTCAAATTCCAGTCCACCAAATAAAATATCTCCAAGCGTGTATCGAGCCCACCTTTCACACTTACCAAAGTCGCATCCCTCTTTCTGACTCAAAAAAAAAAAAAAAAAAGAAAAGAAAGAAAAAAGAAGTTCGAGAAATTTGAGACTTTCAGGATTGCTCAGAACACGGCGACAACACAATACTTCGAAGTCCGATTTTCGAATTTTTGATTAGTTTTCTTCTAATTAATTATAATACGAAAATAACAACATCCTAAAAATGTTAAAATTGCCATCAAGATATTAGCTATAATTTAATTAATGCCGAAAAAAGAAAAATTATGAGTTCATTTTCTTCCGACAAAAAAATAAATACATTTAATTAAACGTGAACATTAAAAAATTAAAAATTTAAATTATGCATCTCACAAAAATTGTCGTCATTATCACTTTAAAAATTTTATGCACATTGATAAGAGCTCTATGATTCATCAGAAAATTTAAAACGTGGTACATATTTTTATTTATTTATTCTTTTTTTTTTTTTTAAATCTTATAATTATTTTTCTTTCATTTTGCATGGGCACTTTTTATTTCCCAATTCAAAATTATTAAACAGAAAACATTTTCGATAGTGTTTGTAAGTAGGAATTGAGTTTAAAATTTTTTCTTTTATATTACTTGTTCATTAAAAGAATTGCAAAATGCAAAAAAGAAGAAAAGAACTCGATAATAATTGTTCACGAACATTTAAACAACAACCTTCAATTATCCCTTCATTTCTTCATGAATCTCCATTCCTACACTAAACATATATGATCCTTAATTCAATGATAAGATAAAATAATGTAACACTATCAAATCAAGCATATCTAATTACAGGTTTATGTTAGTTTTAATTGCATTCCCCCCCCCCCCTCGCTCTCAATGAAGTAACAAGAATAAAGTAAAAAGCAGGCGCAAAGGGATTTCTGGCAAATTTCTCCAAAGCCTGCTGGGAAATCTCACGAGCGCGGCAACCCTTTTGGACAAAGTTCAACGCAATTCGGCCTGGAGCAGTTCATCATTGAAGAAGTCCGACAGTTATCAACAAACGATTGCTAGCTTTGATTATTATGGAACCCCATAGTTGTTCCCGCTCATCGCGTGAATCTATGAAGATGGGATGCTAGATTATCTTCGATCTATACATACCACCCCTGCCAGACGATCAGAGGCAAGATAAATTAACTAAGCATGAAAATGATGGATGCTCCAGGACGCTGTTTTCCATCGGAGTTTGATGGAGTAAAGCTGAGAAGTAGAAACTTCAAATCCAATGAGAGAAGATTAATTACTGAAATGTGGAAATAAGGATTTGAATTTGTTGTCGGGGATATTTTAGAAGCATTTATTTTTTTATGAAAGACGGTAGCTCATTCAATAAGCATGCCATTTTTCTTTTTTAGTTTTTATCGACTTTCTATTACATTAACGAGCAAAAATTTCAAATCTTCGAAAATAATGTGCAAAAACAAAAGACATTACTGCAGTGAAACCTCCCTAAAAAGTCCAATTCCATGTGATAGAAAACTGGCCCTTTCGAGAGATGGTCTTTTAAAAGAGGTTGATCAAAAAATTCTTGATTTAGGCAAATCAAATAGTTTTAATTGTGAAAATTTACATTATATGTCTATTTAACTTTCTGATAATCATCAATACAATATATTTTAATTTTGAAAACTTTTTAACAATAATTTTGCTTTCTAAGAATTTTCATATATACAGTCGGTAACAAAAGTCTCTCTCTCTCTCTCTATATATATATATATATATATATTAGGTCTTTGCATAAATTCGTGCGGCTTTTTATTGCTTCATTTCATAAAAATACATCAAATCAAATGACAATTTTTAATCAAAATACTCTCCATTATTTTCTACAACCTTTGCCCCTTTTCGGGTAACAAATGTATACCACGGCGATAGAAGCTGTCGTCTTTGGAGGCAATAAAATGATCCGCGTCCGCACGAACTTTTGCAACGACCTAATATATACAACAGAAAATAATATTAAGCTTAGCAACATTTTTGTGTTGAAAAGAAGTCTCTATGAATCTATCAATATCTACTATAGTTTCCTATCAGGGAATACTAATTTTAGCTTTTAATTTTTAAGGGGATAAGGTACATTTTACGATTATTATTATTATTATTATTATTATTTGTTTATATTCTATTGCTTCTGAAATCCAGTACTGCCAGTATTTTAATACATATAGCGTGATTTAAGTGAGAAAAAGTACTTTTCTGAGATGAAAACTCCTCTTTTATGGGAATAATAATAATAATAATAAAAAAGAGAAGTCCAATTTCAAAATGCTCTATTCTAAGTTACTTTAAAACATAGGGTAAGTGCATCAGCGATTGACACTTTTAGAGCAATCTCTGATGTTTTTAATGGTCTAGTCATCAGAAAATATTTTTAGAAATCTTAAGTTAGTACATATGGTATGAAAGACATTCAGAACCACATATATGTTAAAATATATACATTTGATAAAAAATATTTTTTTTTTTTATGAATTTTTATTTGACACCCACTCAATGTTCCAGTAATTGACACTGCCAGTTTTTCATTTTATCAGTAATTGGCACCCTATGTTCCTGTGCCTGACACTGCTAGTTATTCATTTTACCCGTTATGAGAACCCTATGCTCCAGTGTTTGACATCAAATGTTAAAATTCTTATATGTAAAATATATGATTTTTCTTATTTATTAATTATTTCGGGACAGATGTCAATTACTGGAGCATGCCAATCACTGGAGCACCTACCTATTCTAAGTTATTTAAAAAAATATATATATCTATTTCCTATGTGTCTTTTGCATGCAACTGAACGCATCTGTGCATTGAACTTTTTGTATCTCAATTGCAACATCAGTTCCAAAAAAAAAAAAAAAAAAGTTTTAAACTTAAAGTGTTTACAAATTTTTGCCTGCGACTGAATTTAAGAGTTCGTAATAAATGTAATACACTATCTTTCCATAAATAACCGGACACTTTCGATTTCAGATGTTTTTTGGAATAGCTCAAAAAGTACAAGAGAAACGATCTTGAAACTTCAGGTGTGTGAAGAACATGTTGCACTCCTTATATTTCAGTTAAAGTTTTGCCCCGAAAATAAAAGAGGGACCAGTAAAAAATTAAAGACAAATGAAAGTGCTTGGCATCACCCCGTAAAAAGTAATGCTTGAAATACGATCTGGCTCTAGCATGTGATTATGGGCTCTTTCTTATTATTTGTATAAATTTTTATGTCTCTACCGCATGTAATCAGGGAGATATAATAGTTTCTTTAAAAAACTGAAAAAAAAAAAAAAAAAAAGCTTTTTTCAGTAATACGCAAGGTATTAAACCCAGGGCAAAGCTACTTTCAGGAAATTTGGCATACAAATTTCCTGAAAGTAGCACACAGAACTAATTTTCATGTAAAACTATTCCGAAGCCTAATTTGAATTGTTCTAACATAGGTTTACATAACAGTACTCGTATAACAGTACAGTGTGAGGGGGTCTGCCGCCCTCTCATACAGAACTAATTATCATATAAAACTCTTCGGAAACCAAATTTGAATTGTTTCAACACAGGTTTACATAATAGAACTCGTTATCTCACCCCTTAATCTCCAACCTGTAGTTATAAAATTAAATTTCAGGGTAAGAGAAAGTCGTGTGAGTGACACACCAGATTGTTAGATTTGGCAAACATAACATAAGCACTTACCAAACGACGTGACTAGACTTTCCTCATGAGAAAATCTACCTAATTTACACTACGGACGAAAGGATACTTGAAAAGTTACATACTTTGTATCAACTTCTTTCGCCGTATTCACAAAACCAGAACGGTTTAAGGAGAAATACATCATTTCAGCTCTCATCCATCATATTAAATACATAAAAAAGCAAGCATTCAGTCGGCTACATAGTTATTTATTAGCTGGCCATCACAGTTATTTGCGACTTGAAATATCAGTGATTGTCTAGGAATACATTTGCGTCATAAATGATGAAATCACCATTTTCAATTTGTTACACTCTTTCATCTTCACCAGACCATGCCAATTTAATCATAATTCTTAGAAGAAATCAATCAGATGGATTTGATCTGTGTAGATTTTGCTTGGCAAAAGATTTCCTTTAAATATATATTTAAAATGCCTATGTTCATAACGTATAAAGAACAGGGCATGCTTAGTCAATGTATCGCTGTAGTATACAGAATTACTATTTTTTAATAAATAAATAACTAGGAATTTATAACAAATGGGCATTTTGAGCTAATTTTTAATAATCTGCTTAGTATTTGATGGCATATTTGTGAACGTGTTGTTTATTCAGACAATACGTCCTCTTATGAAAATATTGCGAAATTTGTTGGAATTTTAATTCCGTTATTTCAAAATTAAATGAATGTAATTTAAAAGAGAGAGAGAAAACTGTTTCAGTTTTTTGGGAGTAAGGCCGATTGACTACTCTAGGATCCTAGGCCTAAGGAGGAGTACCCTCCGTAGGAAGTCTTATCCCGTATTTACGCAAGTTTCGGAGAAAACCAAGGAAAATTCCGAAAGGCTAGGCCGATGACGAGCGGGAACTGTAATCGAACCCAGTACCTCATGTCTACAAGCTTTGAGCGCAGAACGACTCGGCTGCCTTTGGGCGAAAGCTGTTTCAGAAATATCATGTAAATCTTTACTCAACAGTATATCAAGATGATAACGAAAGGTTTATCGGCGATATACAAATGAGTGATGCAGTCCCTGTAGCGCAGTGGATAGCGCGTTGGACTTCTAATCCAAAGGTCCCGGGTTCGAGTCCCGGCAGGGATGTGTCGGTCTTTGTATTCTTTTTATGTTGAAAATTCAGCTGAATGCTCTATGATCACAGTAATTACTAAATTGTGCTTTCCTATCCAAAAGTTTTTTTTCCCTTTCAAAAACATTCAATCAACTGAAAATCAACTCTACTGATAAACAAGTCTTATTGATACATTGTAACGCATCGTTCGATTAATTTTAAATATCAAATCAGTTGATTAATGATGCGTCTAAAATGTCAGAATGTAAACCAAGTTCCTAAGACTTTGAACAGTAAATAAATTGATTGATAGTATTTCATAGATAACAGGATAAAATCCTTGTTAAGATACAAGGCTGGAAATTCTATGTCGATTATCAAGCTTCGAAAACCCAAAAACATTGTTTTTTCATAAAGATTTATTCATGTAGATCAGCAAAACATATTTATGTAATGTTTTTTCCAAGATTAAAATAGTTTAAAGTGCAATTTATCATCTAATATAAAACGAAGTAATATAATTTAAGATTTTTGTTAAAAAATTGGAAATCTCAATATCTCAACGAAAGAAATTATTTTCAAATCTCATGATTTTGATCTGAGATTTGTTTGTTTAAATGACAAAGAATATTTGTGAGAGGGAGTGTTAATAATTTATTGCTTTAAAAAATGACAAGTAAATTTCTAAAAGTTTCATTATTTTAGTTAAAATTAATTGTTGTGAAATCACCAAGATTTATACGCTACAGTTGGAATCTCTAAAAATTCGCTTTGAATATAAAAATCGGGATCCGGACAAAACATCGCAGGACAAAATATCGCGTCAAAAAATAATATAATCTATTTGAAAATTTGTATTTCTGTCACGTGTGATCTCTGGTTAAGGTCACTGGGCCTTATAAATTATTACTAATTAATTAAAATAAATAAATAAATAAATAAATAAACACATTATACAATGAATTTTATTATTTTATCTATATTTAATTTTAAGTTATTTTATCATTTGCTTTTCACCATTCAAAATACATTTTAAAAATATTATACATTACTGCTGACGGCAAAGATGAACACTGTTCACAAACCTTAATTAAAAATTTTAAAATAGATAAGCACGATTGAATTCTTTATGACTTATCTTAAAAAAATGTTAATAAATATAGTCTTTAGACTCTTTTCAGCAAAATTTATAACAATTTTTGTGGTGGATTTGTGTATATGCCAGCGCTCTGACTAAGGTATGTGTTGGCATGAAATTTTATACAAAATTATTAATAATTATCAACTCCTTTTTGCTTTCCATTCATTTATGTAGGCGATATTTTGTCCACGCGAGAGTTTGTCCCCAACCCATAAAAATCCAATTTTATTTATTAGAAAATAATGCTTTTATTAAAACTCTATCTAAATCAAAAGATTTTTATTAAGTATAGGTTTCAGAAAGTTAAATAGATATACCGAAATCATAAGCCTTTATTAATTTATAAATGCTATTAAGGAAAGTTCTATACAATTTAATTTTCGAAAGCTCTATAAAATACAATTATGCCCATTTCTTGAAAATAACAAACAAACATTCATTTACTTATTTGGTTTCATTGGCCTAGAAGCTCAGCTCTCAAATCTGGGAATTGCCGGATTCGAACTCAGAAGTGCTCGTCTGCTAAGCTATTCGGAGTTTTCCGTGTTTTTCTCAGAAACGTCCTTGAATAGCCTAGCTAGGACACCTCAGGAAGACCCCCCCCCTCATAGAGGGCATTCCAGGGAAGCCTAATATCTTCGTATAGTCAATAGGCATTGACCATGCAGTACCACTAAATTTTTTATTGGAAACTAACTTTCTCTGAAATATTTTCATGAAACTTAAAAACAGCGCTGATAAGCAAATATTACTATATGATGAACAATATTACAATGGAAAATATTAAAATGTGATTGGAAATTTTCCATTTCCATTATTTTTATTTTTATTTTTTAAAAATCTTTTATTTTTTTTTTATTTTTTAATAGGTTTTAAAGTTGAAGAAACAATTAAATTTTGTTTCATTCTGAATAATTTTCTGTTACAGAACACTCAATATTTCTTATGGAACTAAGTTTTAGCCATTGTCAGTTTTGGTTAAGTCATGAACAAGTTTGTGTTACAGCCCTAAACAATATTGCATTAAAATAGAAAGCATTAAAATATTATTGAAAATCTTCCATTTCTTTTAAATTACCTTTTTAAAGAAACAACTAAATTATTCCTTTGAAATTTTATTTATTTATTTTTAATAAACTTTAGAGTTTAACATAATAAAATTATTTTGTTTTCTGAACAATTGTGCGCTACAGAACACTAAGCATTTCTTACTGAACTTAATTATGTTCATTAACGGTTTCGGATAAAATCTAAAAATTTTCTGTTACAATCATAAACAACATTATATCTGTACTGATAAGTATAAAGGATTTAAGTCCATATTCTTGATTTTTCAGGAGACGAAAAATAAAGTTTAACTAGCTAAAAACAAATCAGAAGAATCGATTAGGAAAAAGGTATTTCGTTGATTTATACCCTTTATACCATTCAGTGGTTGTCAACCTTCATTTAATAACGGGAAAAATTGAATTAAATATTTTATACCATACATGAATGGTAAATTTCTGAATTGGTCCTTTTTTTACCAATGGATTTTCTCAAAGACTAAATGACATAGAATTAAATCCTTTATACCAATCGATAGAGAATTTTTTTCTGAGTCTGACTATGTACTTAACTCAAAATCGACATTTTTGGACTTAAATCCTTTATACTTATCAGTACAGATATTATAATAGAAAACATTAAAATATTATTGAAAATTTTTCATTTCTTTTATTTACTCTTTTAAGAAAAAAAAAAAAATCCTTTAAATTTTTAATTAAAATAAATAAATAAATAAATTTTACAGTTTAGGGTAACAATTAAATTCTGTGCAATTCTGAAGAATTAACATTACTGAATTACTAATATTCTTAAGAAGAAATATTACAGAACATTGAACATTTCTTATGGAACTTTATTTTACCCATCAATAGTTTATGTCATACAATCAGAGGCACTAAAATTTTCTTCTGGAACATAACAAAATCCACTGCCTACTTCGATTAGATAAACTTCCTCTTAATCAGAACATTTTTATAGTTGTTAGTGTTTAGATTAAGGTTACGTGGGTTCAGACTTGAACAAAGGGAAATTTGAATAATTCGTCAGTAGCCGGTAAGATCCTCTTGGCTCACTGGGAACTTTTTTGCAATTAATTCGACTAATTACTAAAATTTTCTTGTCCCCCCCCTTTTTTTTAAAAAAAAGAATTTTTTAGATTATCGATCTTAGTGAATGGGCATTTAGATTGCCGGTTACATTAGATCCAATTTTTTCTTAGAAACCCATGGAAATCTAACTTTTCCATATTTAGTCGTTAAAAAATAAACTACTCCCCCCCCCCGCCTTTAAAACAAAATTTATAAATATAGTGCGGTATTTTTACGGTCGATGACTAAATTTAGAAAAAGTACTTTCACCGAACGTGACTGCTCAAATATGTGAATTTTGTTTTTTGACAGTGACTAAAATAAGGAATTATTTCACTTCCAATCGACAAAATGGGCGCTTTTTTAAAAATCTGTTTGCAGAAACACAGGTTAATCAAACAAGAATTCTCCATTTTTTAGTAACTGATTGTTAAAATATACAATATTTGAGGCTGATTATCGAAATACAGTATCATTTCACCGCTGTTTAACCTAATTCAAGTTAAATTTTTGAAATACACGATTTAATGAAGCCAATTAATAAAATTCATGCGCAGAAAAGTCACAGACAGAGAGAGAGAGAGAAAAAAAAATTGTTAATTTTTTTAAGTCGCTACTTTATTTTATTTAGTCGCCATCTAGCGAGGGGATTTTTTTTTAGGACTGAGGACTATTAGTCTCAAACAGCGGATTTTTACGATACCAGTTTTCGATACTTGTACATTTATCAAAATCTAAATTTCATCGAAAATATAATTGAATAATTTGAAAGCAATGTTATAATTTGAAAAGGCCATCAACAAGTCATTTAAAGCCAGGCCCCGCCTGTAGACTGGTTACATCCAAAATACCCCACCCTATTGTTTTTAACCCCAGCATATGCGCCATTTCCTCACTTATTGTGGGTTAAAAAAAAAAAAAAAAAAACCTAATAGTTCTCCGTCCTAAACTAAATTCTGCTTTTGCCAGAATTTCATCAAATTTTTTTTTTTTTTTTTTGAAAGAAGAGGAAAAGAAAGGAAAATTAATAATAATCAGTATCGAAACAAACACTATCAAAGAATTTTTTTTTAAATAATTTTGAATTGGGAAATAAAAAGCGTGCGTGAAGAATGAAATAAAGAAAATAAACAAAATAATTAAGTTTGAATTTGAGTTGGTAATTTAAGGATGTCATTGATATAGTAAATTTTTTACCATGTTTTTATTAATTTCTATTCTTTTTTTTTTTTCTTTTTAATTACTTCTATATGCATCCCTCAGAAATTAAGCATACTTTTCCACTAGACTGCATTTTGGCGCTTTTGGCGACTTATTCACACAGTGTCCATTATAGCTTATATTTTGTTTATAATTAAGATTTTTTTTTCAGGTTTACTAATAATATCTCTAAGCCTGAATTGAATATCCTCTGCGGGGTGTCTTTCTACGGAGTCCTAGTTTATATTACATGAATTTCGGAGAAAACAACAGAAATCTCTGAAAGGATAGGCCGACAAGTGCGATCTTAGATTGAACCTGAAAGCAGGCTTCTTCCAGCTCTGAAAGTAGAACCTCTAGGCCAATGGTGGGTCCGAATATTTATGAAACTAAGATTTGATATAATTAAGTAGATATGCCAAAACCATAAACATTTTTTTATTAAAATAATAATAATAATAATAATAATAATAATATCGAGAGTAGTATAATTTATTTTGATACCATACAATAACCTTTTAACTAATACTTCGCTTGTAAGAGAATATTTTTAGGACAATAAAAATTCGGACTGTTAATAAAACACTGCAAAAGTTCAGCACAGGTTTGCAAACAAAACACTGCATAGGATTTTACTTTATCCTTTCTTATACATTTTTACACATTAAAACAGAAAATAATAATGATAATAATAATAATAATAATAACAACAAAAATTCTATTAAGCCCCCCCCCCCCCCCCACACACACACACTTTTTTTTATTTTTTTATAAATTTATATTTATATTTCAATTTTGCGTTAAAACATAAAATATGGCATATCATATTGTTAATTATAAAAATTATATTAAATAATTATTTTTTACTTTCAATATTTATAATAGTGAATCTAAAAAATAACATAAATTAGAAAGTAGAAGTATAGGGGGAAGGACATTGGAAGATATGAAAGTGAAAATGTATTCATTAGGGTCATTAAAAAAAAAGAAAAGAAAAGAAAGTATTTCACAGTCAAAAAACGAGAACACAGAATGTTAAATATATCATGAAAGAATTGTTTGTTTGATTATGGTAAAGAATACGTTTAGTTTAAAGCGATAAAATTAGATGTTTTGGGATTTTGAGATTAACGTCGATTGACTGCACTAGGGTTTGAGGGGTCCTAGACCGTATTTACGCAAGTTTCGGAGAAAACCATGGAAAACTAAGAACGGCTAGGTCGACGAGCGCGACCTGAGATTGAACCCGGCACTTTACGGTTACCAGCTTTGAGCGCAGAACCGCTCGGCCGATGGTGGGCCCAGTAAAATTATAATTTTTTTTTTTTTTTTTTTTTTTTTTTTAAACCTGTGAACCCCATTATTTTGCAAAAAAATGCGTACATGATGTTCTGAAATGGAGGTCATTTTTTAATTTTGTACATTCGAAAAAAATAATTTCATACAGCTGATTTCTTTTTCCAGACCTGTGTAATTAAAAGCATAATAAACATTATTAGTATTAAACTTCAATTTAAAAACCTAACACCCATCCCTTTCCTTCTACTAACAGTAAATTTCCATTTCTTTACCGACTCTTTACAAGCCATTGACCACAATTAATTATGACGAGTTTTTTTTGCAGACTATCACTTCACACAAAACAAATAGTTAACTTCTTACTGCCAGTAATAAATAAGAAAAAAAAAAAAAAAAAAAAAAAAAAGAATAAAAAAAGAATAAATAAAATGTAAGAATAAAAAAGAAATAATTTTTCAACTAGCGATGGTCTTTACAAATAATTGGGCAGCTCAAGTTTCTCATCTGCATTTCAAATTAATAGCGTTCATTGAAGCAAAAAGATTAGACGATATATATTTCGTATAGCAACAATGCAAGCTTTCAGTCTGAGAAGTCAAGGGAGTTAATTGTTCGTGCCAATCAAGTATATTTAGGAGCAGATTATTTAAATTGCAGGAAAAGGGTGTTCCAGTCAACGCGATGTATACAGTTAAATAATACCCCCCCCCCCAAAAAAAAAAAAAAAAAAAAAGACATGACCAAAGAGTTTATAAAATATAAGAGCCGGCACTTTCTTTAATCAGGTTGTTGTAGAAGAGTTTTTATAAAGTATCGAAATAATTTCAAATGTTAAAAGGTAATAAGTAAACAAATCACCTTGAATTTTGCAGTGAAAAAGGTGGGAAACTATCGTGGGTTAGTTAAAAATAAGAGCTTCGTAAATAAACACTGTATATATGTAAAAACACACAACTATTGTTTCGGTTTGAAGTAATTGTACACGGTGTATTCGTACTTACCATTCGCCTACCAAGTTCGAGAGCAGAACATATTGGCCAATAGTGGAACCTTCACAACACCTCAAATCGTACAGATATATCAAAATCTCATTGTCGGATTTTTTCCTGTTATAATACTTTCCTGGCATAGTATATGTTATGTAGATAATAATGTAAGATAACGAACAACTGCATAAATAACTGAATTGCCGTACTTTTGTACTACGAGAACAACAAATTTATTGCACTTACAGCTGGCAGTAAAATTATTGAAGCACTAGCAATGATTTCTACTTAAAAGATGTGTACCTAATACTATTTTGTTAAGTAAACATTTGTCGAGTCATGAGCTTAGTCCTATACTGTTTATAAAAAAGTAAGTTGATGATAAAAATTTGCGATCAAATTGAATATATATATATGTGTGTGTGTGTGTGTGTGTGTGTGTGTAGAAAACTATTAAAATGAATTTTTATATATATATGTAAGTTTAAAGATTAGAAAAACCAAAAGGAGAATTACAAACCAATGCGCAAAATTGCAGCGAAAGGAAATGCAAAACTTAAATGAATGAAATTAAACCCAAAAAAACACTGAGAACTTCATCAGGGAGCCCCCTTAGTGTAGGGGTGAAAGAGAAGTTTCTGAAAGGACAGTAGCAATTAGCTAATAACTATCCTTAGCCCCCAACTTCTCACCAAACAGAAAACCACCAACAACCGAAGAGAAATCAAACATATATAGATAATGTATAAAAATACTAAAAAAGTTATAAAAGTACCAAATTGCAAAAGTTACAAAATTGCATCAATTCATTTAAAATTTTTTTATATATATATAAATATATATATACAGGGTAGCTATCAAGTATCAAGAAAAAAACCGAGGAGCTTTTATGGACTACCTACTTCATTATAACCACTTTTTTGTTGTTGTAATGCTTTTATCTTTAAATATTATTTATTAAAATAATTTGCATTTACTCAACAGTCAGTTTTTGAGCAATCAGGGAAAGTAAAATCTATTAGATAAATGAAAAAGTTTCGTGATTCTTTCAAAGTGCGGCGCCTCTAAAATATTTTGTGGTCCGATGAGAAAGTTTTTACTGTTTAAGTCGCTAAAAACTCCCAAAATCACCGCAAACTTTTGGATCTAACTTTCAAGAACACCAGAAAACGAAAAGATGCAACAAGGTCTTTGTTTCTAAAACGTTTGATGGTTTAAGCTGAGATTAGCAACAAAGAGACTCAACTGTTCTTTTTTTTTTTTTTTTTTTTTTTTTTTTTCAAAGAAAATGCAAAAAATAATGGAAAAGTTTATCAAGAAGATGTTTTAGAGAAAACTGTACTTCCATGGAAGCAAAATCACCCGGTTAAGATATTTCACGAAGTTTGTGTTCTGGCCCATGGAGTCAAATCAACGTTTGCTTTAATAGATGTCAAAGTGCAAAGGTATCTGACCAAAAATCTGTGTTCTTCTAACCGCTCTGATTTGTATCCAATGGATTTTCCTGTGTGTGGGTTCTTAGAAGAACAATTGCGAACACAGAAAATCATACATTTGATAGACTCACGAAAGCCCGGAACAAAATATAGTAGGATTTAGACCCAAACTACATGCGCCGCACCGTCACCTCACTTCCGAAAAAGATCGCAGTTTGCGTCAAAACCAAAGACCGCCATTTCGAAAACTCATAGTAAAAGATAATTGTTAGACATTACTTGTTGCAAAAATAGAAGTTTTAATTTTTTTTTTTTGCCATTTCACTAATTATTTACTATCAAATACTTTTTCTGGATACTTAATAGCCCCCCCCCCCTGTATATGAAAAGTGTAGATGTGTGCTTCAATAATTTTGCTGCCGACTATAATATCATGTGGCGCAAAATTTTTAATTCAATTTTGAATTAAATCACTTTACACAAACAATTACTGAGTAATCAATCATACAAAACTTCGTCGGCTTACATATTGTTTAGTTTATTACTGCACCTACACCTAATCTTATGACAATACAAATAATGTTTAATATCATTTGAAGCACAGTAGACAATTTACTTTACACAATGCATTTAATACGAACCTGATTTTCAATCACTTACAAGATAATTTTACGTAAAATTTATTGTTTTACAAAAGCAAAGCACCATCAGTATGCTCCGATTTATAATTTGCGAATACGCACATTCAACTATTATATGTTTTGTTAAAACTTTTCGGTCGATTTATTACATTACTTTAGTCATTTTCTAATACGTCAAATGGAAATACTGTAATATGTAATTTAAACTGGAAATGTGCCATAATGAAGTTACAATGATGATAATTTTTCCAGTTAACGAAACTTGGAAAATCTCCCATTTAAATGAATGAATATCAGTATTCAGATTTTACAAATTTAAAAGCATATACCTTTTTCTCTCCCCCCTCCCCCCCCGAATAAGGAGAGTGGAATAAATTTCTGATTCTAAATCTTGTACAAGATCGTTTTGAAGTAATATTTCAAACGTTCAGAAATGGTAGAACATATTACAGAAAAAAAAAAAAATTCGCGCAAAGATCAAGGTTTCTGTCAGAACACAACGTATCAATTTATCATGGTATGAATTTTGACCATGATTTTAATAATAATGAAGGTGTTGTAAGAATATTTTAAAACTATACCTTGCTTTGTGTGAAGTGTGAGACGTTCTCCTACAATTCCCTATTAAAATGTTTTAGCTCTAATAAAATAAAATATTTTCTGTTATTAAATTTTAAAAATAATGTAAAATTATTCAGAGAATTATCGTCCGCATCACTCTGTGAAGTACCATCGTTTAACTTTGAATAGACCTGTATATTATCTATGAATTATATACGCACCAAACAATGTGCATAAATTTAGCCCAGCAACAAATATCTATTGTACAACTTGAAGTGCACATCGAGCCATTATATAAGAATTCTTCTGCGCGACCCTGTGATCGAAGGATAAATATTTTTCGTATGATATTCTATGCGAGATATGGGTTTTCGCATACAAAAGTTATACGTCAATTTCATTTTGTTAAATACAATTCAAAAATGTTAAACTTCAACGATGATGAATTTTGCAAGACGTAATGTATTTTAACAATATTTGTACGTCCCAGGACATTTATCTGATCTCAATAAAATTTTCATGTTACATCCCTATATCATACAGATTTAGAATAATGAGTTTGAACTTTCTGCTATTTCTTTTTTACTTTCTCTTATGAGTTACGCTGATAACAGATACGCACACACTTACATATAGGGGAGATCCGTGTAATATGAACCCCCTAAACAAGAATGCTCATAAAATTGAAATTATTAAAATAAAAAGATTCAATTGTATAGTTGCATGGTTCAAGCTTGGTAAAGCACTTCTGGGAACTATTAATAATCGCATGAAATAATTATTTTATTTATGTATCGGTGGTCCATATTACACGTACGTTCATGTAATATGGACCGAGTGGTCCTTAATGGTCCTTCCCGAACAATTGACAGGCTTGGAATTGTGAAACAAACAGTCCAACATGTTCCCTCATACACTTGTCCATCTCTTGGGAATAGTAGAAAGGGATGAAAAAAAAAATAATAGTTAATGGACGAAAAAAAGGGAGGTCCAAAGGCTCCAATGGTAAGTATGCGAAGGAAGTGATAGCTTAATTACCCTTGCTTCTCTGGCCTATTCTATAGCCTCAAGATTTTGAGTGTGCGAAGTATGTACGCCGAGTATTAACAAAACCTTTCTGCTTTTATCATGGACCACTGGTTCATACTACACAACAGAGCATGGTTCATATTACACGCATAAACAGAGCAACGTTGTTTCCAATCACATATCGCTATGCAAAATCGCGCCCATGAAACTCATGTCTAAATTGTTCAGAAAATAAGAACATTTGCTACTATTAACGCGAAAATTATGTTACAATTACCTAACAGCAAAAAGTAATACTTTCATTTTAACATACTTGTTACATCAATGATCATATAAACCGAAAACTCAATTTCATAATCGTCCAAATACAGGTACGCATGTACAAGTCACTTCCTGCTTTGTATAACAATAATATTCACTAAAGGTAATGAGATAGTTTCACCATCTAGTGTTATACATATAAATATCCTCATGGTCCGTATTACGCTATGGTTCATATTACACGGTTTTCCCCTATACATACGTAGAAATAAATAAATAATTAAAGAGCTAAAACCAAATTTTTGGATTCAGTTCACCTCAAAACGTCGAAATATAGCAAACACTCAATTTAAAGAAAAAAATTAACCTCAAAATAATACTTTCTCCGCCATGTATGGTACAGAAAAAGTAAAAAAAAAAAAACTAATTTTCGAACATATCGATAAGATAAAATTTATTAGTCTGTGCATGATTTAAATTTTATTCATTTTTCTTGTTTGTTCAAAAACAGCAATTTGATTAATTAATCTGTAGACATTCACGAAAACTCATTTAATCTAATTGAAAATCAGTTTAGTATAGGAGTACGATAAATTGAATTGTTGTTGAAACACAATGAGAAAAATAGCATAGTTTGCAAAAGTTTTTTCTGAACAAAATTCGATTATTTTCCTTTCATTTTAAGCAACAAAAGATAATAAAAGTTAAACAATCAAATTAATTTGGAATATAAATAGTCTTAGGATCAATTTGTAAAACTGTTATATTTAATTTGGATGTAAAACTTAGAGAAATCAACTTAAAGAATTTTTTTTAAGAAAATGTATCACTGAAATGATGCAAAATTAATTATCTATTCTGTTTACAATAAAAAAGAACTTAAAAGAATCTTAAAGAATAACTTGTCAGATAATAAATATTCAAGCATTCGAAGTAGTTTGGTTTGTATATTTTATTTCCAGCAACTTTAGAAATAATTTAATTATTTAACTGGTTAATTTGTAAAATCACTGTAGATTAATTAATAAAGTAATATAAATTAGATTTGTGTAATATTTAATTTACACAAGTAATAAAATGTTTGCATAAAATTTTAAGATAATTTACTTATTTATTTAATTTTAAAGACAATTTGTTTTATTTAGATTTTAAAATAAAGAAGAAAATCTTTACGTATTTACTACTATTTATAAGTTATAATATAAATAAAACTATATATAATATTTATTTCAATTTTTAACTAAAAGGTTCATTGTACTTTAATTCTTATTCTATAAATTTTTGAGGGAAAAAAATCAAAATGTTCCTGATTTTATATATATATATATATATATATATATAAGTTTTAACCTTTTCAGCGTTAGCTTTTCTCAGTCTGTTTAATGATTCTTTACATTAATACGCAGCACAATATAAATATGAGAATTTGGTGCTGCATACTGCAGATATTTATTAATCTTGTTTTTATGAAAAAGGCAACATTTATTTCAAAATTTTGTCACATCAGCCTTTTATTTCGCTTATGCTTGATAGAAAAAAAAAGGGCTTTATGCTTAAAATGTTAAATTCAATATGATTTAGTTATAAATAAATATACTGTTACAGCGCATTAACCCTTTTCCTACAGCAAATGTATTCTTGCAGTAAAATTAGATTTGCAGGCATAGAGGAAACAAATAGCAGTTCATTTACTTTCCATGATCAAATTTGGCGAGAAATAATATATTAGGGATCCCAAAGTTTCGAGGTTCAACTTTCAACAGGAGCTGATTTCTGGAATTTTTTATTGGATGAGTTAGTTGCATTCAGATTGCTGTTCTGAATGGTCGTCTCATACGAACTATGCTTAAAGCTTCAAGCGATTGATGACTGACCATGACAAAATGATAACTATTTGTGTTTATATAACATATTTGGAGAAAAATATTAGAGCCGTTTTTGAGATGCGAATTTATGGTCCTCCTTAAAGGTTTTAATGTACCAGCAGTTTTCCAATTTTCACTACAATTTGGCAAATTCATTTGTACATCTGACTTATTTTAAGTATAAAGTTTTATTATTCTGTCTTTTTTCTTGGTTTTTGAAAATATGATAGCTATAAAATTGCTCCTCCCTCCTACATACACACGCACGCTGACCAATTTTCAAAAACCACTTTTTTGGAACCAGGATTCTCAAAACCTCAAAACCATATAAATCACGTGAAAATTTTATATTGAAAATTCTGACTGAGTATAATATTTTCATTACCTACGGTAGTAAG
Source organism: Salticus scenicus (assembly GCA_963930645.1). NCBI lineage: Eukaryota > Metazoa > Arthropoda > Arachnida > Araneae > Salticidae > Salticus > Salticus scenicus. Next base: position 31,597,631 of record OZ005659.1, on the reverse strand, counting down.
GAAACGAAAGCAAAAAAGATATTTTTATATAAAAAATGTTTTTTTTTTTTCTTCTAATTTATTCTTTACTTTGTTTACGCAGAAAAGTCAGTCCATACTTTAAGAGGAAAAACTCAGTCAGTTTTAGTGTAGCATCCATATTTCCTTTATGGATAATTTTCTTTCTCTTTATTTTATTGTATTTTTCTTTTTTTTTTTTTTTCTTTTTATTGTATGGATACTGTTATTTTTCTATTTTATTATATGTATACTTTTATTTCTTTATTTTATTGTATCAAAATTGTGTACTTAATATAATCACAGAAATCTGATGACCATATAAAAATTCAGATTTTGTAAATTTTACGAAATTGAATTTGGATTATTCTATGATATTATATATTTATTTATTTCCTTTGATAATATTTGCAACTTAAACTTTGAATGGAAAAGTAGGATCATAAACTCAAAACACCAGTTATGAAAAGAAAAAATAATAAAAAGCACAAAACATTGCATTATTTTGATCTGAGGGTCTTTAAATAACCTCACCTGGTTTACTACCAAGAAACTAAGTGCAACCGATTTGTATGCAAAAATCATGTCAATACCATAGCAACAACATGTCATGATACACTAATGAAAATGATAAATTAAATGCAATCCGCGTTTGTAATGATCGATAGATGGCGCTTTTTCAGTTTTTGTTGTTAGTAAATATTATAGCCACGTGTATTTATTATTGTTCTTTTTGTTATTCTACTTAATATTCGTACTATAATTTCTCCGCCATTACGTCATGGAAAATTGATTGCTTTTGGAAAAAAATATTTCAGTTTATTCAAAGCTCGATCGGAAGCAGATTTTTAACTGAAGTTGAACAAATATTAGTTTCAAATCATCTGATTAATTCTTTACTTCCATTAGCCGAAGCAACTGAAATTTTAAATTTGTCATTTGGAAATAAATGGAAGCTAAATTCTGGATTTCTTGGTCCTTTGGAGTTACACAGGAGCACACAACAGTATGTGTTATCTTTTTTACCGGATTTATTCATTTTTATTCAATAAATATATGTGAAACTAAACATCGGCAGCAATGGCGGCTGGATGGAAGCCGAATTAAAGCATGTTTATTGTAATTTCATCTTAGCCCACCAGAGGGCGAGCATTTCATTACAATCGCGGATCGAACAATTTATTTTCAAATTTCTAATCCTAATGTAAATTAATAATTTAATTTAATTTATTATTATTAATGAAGTATTCTGTAGTAATTATAACGCACTTTCTACAACATTCTGTGGCTGTAATTTTTATATATATTAAAACCAATGTAACATTTAAAATGAGATAAAAAATACAAAAACTTTAAAACTAAATACATTTTAATTAAAAACATTAGAGCACAAGACAGACGTTTCGGCTAGAACACTAGCCTAGCCCTCTTCAGTGTCAAACATACAAGCACAACATTTACAAAAATTCATAATACATCATAGGAAGATTAAATATTCAGGAGGAATAGCTTTAGCCTCGTTCAAGGCAGAATGTTGCATTTTAGTAAAAGCGACCTCTAGAAAAATACGGGATTCATAAATAATTACATTAGAAGCTAAAATTTTAACGTTTTCAAAATACGGAATATCATCACTATTGAGATAATGGATTACGAGTTTTGATCTTAAATCTCCTGTTTTATATGACCGTTTATGTTCCTTTAATCTAATTTCACCTGTTCTGCCACCTGTTCTTTCAATAGTGATCATATTCTGGATTTTGAAAACTTTAAAATTTTAGCTTCTAATGTAAATATATATGAATCCCGTATTTCTCTAGAGGGCGCTTTTACTAAAATGCAACATTCTGCCTTGAACGAGGCTAAAGCTATTCCTCCTGAATATTTAATCTTGCTATGATGTATTATGAATTTTTGTAAATGTTGTGTTTGTGTGTTTGACACTGAAGAGGGCTAGGCAAGTGTTCTAGTCGAAACTTCTGTCTTGTGTCTTAATGTTTTTAATTAAAATGTATTTTTAAAGTTTTAAAATTTTTGTATTTTTTATCTCATTTTAAATGTTACATTGGTTTTAATATATTAATGAGACGTATAAATTATGTTTAATTTTATTAAATTTATGCATATTATTAAATGACTTTATACAATGGGATATGACTGAATGATCCTTCATGATCTTTAAAGTTTCAAATTTTCAATTGGCTATTTGAAGGTTAAATATGTTCTTTAAACGAACTATTGTAAAAATTAAAGCCGGATAATAATAACACTTTTTATTTACACCCTGTATATACAAGAAACTAGTCATTAAATATGAGTCATTAAACCTAGAAGGTAAACTCAACTTACTTCATAGCCATCCCATTAAACAACATGACTTTCATCTCGCAGAAATAAAAAACAGTGTAGAGAAATCTGTCCTTTCCCCCCCCCCTCTAAATTGGTTCTGCTCAAATAGTTTGTAATGAAGAAATGTATTATTTCACACTTATGAACGCTGGCGAAACAAATTATTAAAAGCTTTTCTGTTCTCAGTTCCAGACACTTGCTATATTTATATAGATACATAAATGAAGTCTCAGTAAAAAAAAAAAAAAAAATTATAATAATAATAATTCATTTTATAGATAGTCTAGAAAGTTATGTATAGTAGACGCTGTATAATGCAGGTAGCAGTTAAAAAAAAAAAATAATAAGCATAAAATAATTCGTACATAAAACAATAAAATAAATAAATAAGTAAACCTTGCAAGCAAATACCATAAATAGCAAAAAACTTGCAGCAATTGTTTCCGATTGAAATAATACTAGGATCTTTTATCACGCGAAAAAATGTGCATGTGTGCAACAACAAATTGTTCAAAGTGAAAAAAAAATTGCAAGGAACAAAGCATTACCACTTTGTTACTGCCAAGGGCCTATTTAATGCTGTCCAGCAAGCCCGAGGATCTAGGTATACTAAAGATTTAGAAGCACCAAAATATCATATTTACTATGCAATTTTTTATTATGAATTCCTAATCACAGGAATGCGTCAAATTAAAACAAATAAAAATAACTAAGTAGAAAGTAAATCTAAGAAAACCGAAGCCCATTTTTGTTTTCTACGTAACAGATGTAGAATAGTGTTTAAAACAGAATTCAATTCAGTACGAAAGGACTGTTTCTTTCTTTTCTTTTTCCTTTTCTTTTAAATCTATTCTTTCATATAAAGGCATGCAGTAACGGTATTTCTTTCTTGGCAAAGGTTACTATACTTATTTCTTAATATTTCTTTGGTACAGCTTTAGTATAAGACCCCTTTTAAACTTTTATTGTCATTTTGGTGGTGAATTCCCGTCAAATTTTGCCACTAAGCCGCGAATTCTTTGCCAAGCAGCCAAGTTAATCATCGAGGCCGAATTTATAAAACAGGAATAGACTGCCCTTTGTTTCCCTTTCAACTGTAAATCTACCTTTATAGCAACGGCACATTTTGCGCAGAAGAAAGGTTTAATCCTCTGCAAAAATACATATTCATGACTAAAAATACATCTTTCTATCAGTAGATTAAATAAATAAATAAAAAAAAAATGCAAATTTTTTTTCTAATGTGTTTAAAAAGTGAGTTTGTATAGTTAATAAAACTAAAATTACATAATTTCTTATACTTGAGATAGCCATAAAAGGAGAAAGTATCTTTATAATGTTGTAATATGCTCTATAATCTATATATTATGTAAACTTTCTTCAATATTGTTAAACTTCAATTTTGCAAGCGTTGTGATGCAAAAGAGGAAGATAATATCCACATGATAATTATAAACGGAAATAATAACGGATTATGTCTCACATTATACAATACAACAATAATCCTAGAAAAAGTTCCTTTATTTAAGACACTGTCACTTTTTTCTAGAATAATCTGCGAAATAATGATCAAACCTTAATCTCTGGAAAGTATTTTAAAGCACGCTCTTTTTGGAGAAGAAAAAAGAATAGTATAAGAACCATCTTATTGCTATAAGTTTTTTTTTTTTTTTTCCCAATCTTACATAACCTTTTTCTTTACGACTACAATTATGCATTTTATTATGATCATAAATTTTGCTAGACAAAAGTAAAGAAGTTTAACTGGAAAAGACACAGATTCAGGACATAAGCATATTTCTTAAGTGGTGACATTGCAAATGTGAAAACTTGTACTTGAAATGTGTTAAATAAATTTTTAAAGGTTATGTTTTATATACATTTATATCTGAAAATATTATAATGTGTAGTAATAGCTTTTCTAGAGACGTTTAAGTTATGTTTTTAAAGCAGTTTTTAAAATATGAGGTTGCTTAGGGTAAAAACTTTAAAAATAATATTTTAATGATAGGATACTTTGAAAAAGCAATCTTAAACTTTATAGTATTTTTATAAACTATTTTAACCCCTAGGTCTGCTGTTTAAAACCATAGATATAATAATATATATAGATTTATCATCCCCATGTTATCGAGCAAAACATTTTGAGGCCGAAAAAAGTTCTAAAATCAGCCATTAGAGAGTATTGAAAAAAATACTAAAAGGAGAATTGAATTTGAAACTGTATCTGGAGTTTTTCATTCACCTTTAGTAAATAAATTATTCATAAATTTTATTTACTAAATTATCCGTGTGTATTTCTGTGTGTTATTTACTCGGGGAAAGGCAGCCATTAGAGTGACTTTTCCCGAAAAAAAAGGCCTCACTTTTTCCCTCTCGCTGATCAATCCATGTCTTATTACTATATCTATGTTTAAAACATGATTAGAGTTTAAAATCCGTCATATTAATCAATTAACGGTGTTAATATTTAAAATAAGCTTTAAAATTTAATTTTATGAGTATCTATTTTATCTTGTGGCAACAGTACATTTTATTTATCTCATTTCATAAAGTAAATTAATCCATGTAGGAATACCCGCTGTGCCGTACAAGAATGATTATGTAAGGACTTTTAAACGGTTATACAGATTGGTTATGTAAGGATTTTTAAACGGCCAAAAGAAGTGTAGTCTAGATTTAAAATTCAACTATATCTACACTACTTCATTCCAATGCTGCTTTATTCAATAGTCGTCAATAATTTTGAGAAGTGATGCTTGATATACGTTACAGACGATTAATCGTCGATTATGTACATTAAATATGACTTCTCAAAATAATTGATTACTGTTGTATAAAAAAATCATGCAATCTGGCAACACTGCTTCGTTCATTAATGGTATTCTTCATGCCGAATGACTGGTAAATTTTGACAGATAATCTACAATTTAATTTGTGTTCCTTATAGTATCATAAAAATACTGCCAAACCAAAAAAAAATTTTTTTTTTAAATAAAAATATCATTGAGACGGTATTAAATAAAAAGACTTTAAAAGATGATAACAAAAACATACAATTCGTGCAGTTTCTTTCGATAAAAGACAAACCGGGTTAGAAATAAAACAATTTGCTAATTTATAATGTTATTCTACCTATAACGTATAGCATCCCGCTAGTGTGATGAAATACTTTAACATTGGTCCTATACTAATATACACTGAGAAAGTGTCTTTTGGTGCCTAACAATTACCCGGAAAGTTATCTATTTCCGCTTATATTTGAGTCACCGATTCCAAAAATGTTTTCAATTTTACCCCCATCAGCTCTAGTGTTTTAGTTTATCCACATTATATGCCACTGTAACCATACCGGTAACAATGTGGAAATAGGTCCAAATGACTATGAAGGTAGTGTAATTTTACGCTCTTGGTGCATAAAGTGCAAAAAAAGTAGTGAGCCTATTCTTCACTAGTTCCTTATAGTTAGGAGCCTTATAATTTCCAAGGGAATTCTTTATTACCATACAGAATGACGACCACGCAACTGCCTCAATATCATTCATTGAGTTTAATTACATTTTAATAGTGATAATGTTAATTATAATTATAGTTATAGCTATAATATTTTATAAACTACAGCTACGAGAACAAAATAAATGGCATTTTCGGAATCAGCAACAACCAAAATACTTAGTTCGAAATTTTCAGGCACCATACACGAAAAAAAAAAGAAAAAAAAAATTGTTCCCTAGTGTAATTATTTCTTATAAATTTGTACTTTATGGTTATACACTTTTAAGACATCAGTTTAAGACATTTTCTACACTGTAAAAAATATGTCCTATTTGCTGCCAGAAATTTTCTGTAATTACAAAATATACGTTCTGACAACGTAATTTTTTCGTAAATTACGCGTATTTTCTCAAATTACAGAGAATTTCTGACAGCAAATAGGACATATTTTTTACAGTGTACAAATATTTACAGAAGTGAGAGAGCAATCAGTCAGAGTGACGGCCGAATTTCTAAACGCTTTCGAACTTTACTGAAAAGTGTTAATTATCGAGTTTAGCAATTGAGCTTGCAAGAACTTTTACAAAGCTAAGATATTTATATTGTGGTCACATCAATGACAACAATTACAATAAAAGGGACATTGATGGCGGAAAACTGAGGGAATAAAAATCATCCTTTTTCCTTCTGAATGCATACGTGACGAGGCGTAATAATCATAAAAAAATAATATAAACAGTGAAATCGCGTACGTAAAAGACTACTGACTCAAACAAACATTAAAAAATAAGGAATAGAGTTCACTGACATTATAAATTCAAATCACAAATCAAAATCTTAATCTGGTCATCGCAGACCACATAATGAAAGAAATGTCGCTCCATAATACCAATATACGACACAGACGCACGTTCGAATATTCAAAGAAAGACTACAGAAGTAAGAAAAACTAGATTTCGAAACTGCATTCGGATCGTTAAGATTTCCTTTATGGCTTCCTTATCATATTTCATACGCACAGAGGGAGTATGGGTGATATTTAAACTATATATGGGATGGTGAACTCTCGATTTTATTCTTCTTAAGTAGCCCGCTAAGAAGGAAAAAGAAAGGCATAAAATCTGTTTGTAAAAGGGGCTGTCAGGTAGAATTAAGGTGGCTTTTGTCTAAATGTTTGAGCTTGCTTAAATGCCAGAAAAGTTCGGTAAGTGAGCCTAAGCGCGAACTTCCGGGGAAAGAAAATATTTAAACGCCCTTCTGACCCAACACAAAAATATTGGGAAGAAAAGGAAGTTAGAGAAGAAAAAATGAAAAACTTTTAAATGCCTGGAACAGAATCGGAAGACTTCTGACAAAAGATAACTATAATTTCTTATATAGTCTCTAAAACAAAACTACAAAATTCAACGAATAAAACATTTTAAACAATGTATATTTTATAATTAATATTTACAATATGAAATGATCTAAACAAAAGTATCTATGCATGAGTTTGAAAATGTTACAGGGGCTCACATATATTGAATATGTTTAACCATTATCTATATATATAAAATCGTTTGCCCTGAGTGCGTGAGTGACTGATCAAAATCTTAATATTTTCTTCGCAGACCACATAATGAAAGAAATGTCCCCCGGCCCAAACCCCTGAACCTATAAGCATGAAATTTTGTGACAATGTTCCTTCTATGACGTAGACATCTACTAAGAAGCGATTTTACAAAATTCGCCCCCCCAAGAGGGAAGAGGGAGGGCAAAATGTGATTTCACAAAATCCTTCATATCTCAAACAAAAAAACAAATATCCGTAAAATTTTTGCTTTAAAATATAGCTAACACAAATATCTAAAAGTTAATATCTGAAATTTTAAAAATTCGGTCCCCAAGGTAGAGATGGGGGCAAAACGTGATTTCACATAATCTTATACATCTCAAACAAAAACACAGATATACGAGAAATTTTTGCTCTAAAGTACAGCTAATACAAATACCTAAAAACAAAATTCTGGAATTTTAGAAATTCAGCTCGTAAAGGGGAAAGGGGGCAAAAAGTGATTTCAAATAATCTTTTATATCGCAAACAAACAAACAAACAAACAACAACAACAAAAGATGTATGTGAGATTTTAGCCCTAAAATATAGCTCACACAAATATCTAAAAACCAATTTCTGAAATTTTAGAAATTCGTTCCAAGAGGGCGGGAAGAGGGGGTTGTTATGGGGCCAAAAAAAAAAAAAAAAAAAAAAAAAGAAAAAGAAAGAAATACAGTTAGACCGTTCAAAATTGGTACAACCAAGTTTTAGAGGCCTGCAAGTCGAATGAGGATATTTTCAAAAGTGTAAAGTTATTAGGAGGGGCGGGAAGGGGAGCAGAGGGGCAAAAAAATAAAAATAGAGTTAGATGGTTCAAAATTGGTACACAGAGGTTTTTGATGCCTACAAATCGATTGCGAATATTTTCGAATTTGTAAAAGTTTTAGAAGAGCCGGGAAGAGGGGGCGAAGGGACAAAACAATAAAAATAGAGTTATACCGTTCAAAATTGGCACGTTTTGATTTTTAGGATCTACAAATCGATTGCAGATATTTTCGAAAGAGAAAAATTATTAAGATAGGTGAAAAAGGGAGGTCGAAGTGGCAAAAATATAAAAATATGTGTTAGAGCATTTAAAATTAGTATTATTAGGCTTTAAGGCCCGATAAATCGATTGCGGATATTTTCGAAAGTGTAAAATCATTACAAGGGACGGGCGCCGCCAGGGCAAAAATAAAGAAATTCAAATAGAACGTTGGAAATTAGTATTATTAGGTTTAAAAGCCCTAAAAAACGATTGTGGATATTTTTGAAAGTGTAAAATAATTAGGAGGGGCGGGAACGGTGGGCAAAATAACACGCGTGTATACGCTGCTGCAGGTAGTGGGAGCCCTGAACGATTATTACACCAATGAGAGAAGAATTTTTTTTGTACTTTATATTTCTGTTTTTTCTTTACGATAACATAGTGATTCCTTAAGAGTGCCGAACATAAATGCGCGCGCGCACAATGGCCTGCGCTGCCGAATGCAGTGGGGACCCGGTGAGACATTTTCCCCAATGAGAATTTATTTTCTTTTTCTTTTTCTTTTCCTTTTTTTCCCTTTTACATGATAAACATTAATGCAATTTTGAGAATTCACTAATTATAGTGATTCATTTTAAAATAGTGACCAGCGAAGCGGGCGTAGCTTGCTAGTATATGTATATATATATATATATATACAGTCGAACCTCGTTAACTTAAACACTGTTAACGGGAATTACTTTTAAATGAACAGTTTCCACAATCCCTGTCACTATGAAGATTAATTTAGTTATATGTTTAGTTAAGATTAGTTACTGATAGCATGAACTACTGATAAAATGAATTTTTTTTTTATCCCCTTGAGATTCACGTGAAAGAGGTTCCAATATTACGTTTAGTGTTGGGAATCTTACGCTTTAGAATTTTTTGCCAATAATTTTTATTTTGTAATATTATTTTACGCATTTTGCACTAGTATTTATTACTACGGTTATTATTATCAATTAATTAAATCTGTTTCGTCTAAAAAATACCATAACAGTTTACATACATATACAGGGTATATCAGTAACACATTTCAGAACAAATAGAAGAGGTAGAATGCCTCTCAATAGCATGCCGATTCGATGAAATAAATGGCCAATTAAATAAATACTTTATAAAACAAAATCATTCACAAAGAGCTATTCTAAATAATTTTGGCAATAAAGCAAAAATAAGTATTAATTAATTTACAAATTCAGTGAATTTTAGTTAATCATTCTCTTTTCCCTTTTTATTAGTATTCTGTAAAAATTTGCTAGTTTATAAATTTCAAAATGTAGTCATTTTTTTTTTTTTTTTTTTAATTTAAAATTACATTTAATCGCATCAAAATTTAATTAACTTTTACCCAATGTTTTAATAAATATTTAGAAGTTTACGTAAAAATTGGAGGCATGAAACCACTTTATGGTCGTAAATCAGTTTGCAGATAGGTATATAGTACAAAATTTTATTTCTTTAGAACCTTTAAAATATCCAGTGAAAATTTTTAAAATGTCAAAAGTTGATACCAAATAATTTTCATCTTATATCTAAAATTTAATCCATACAACTTTTCAAGTTACTACATCACATCATCAATTAACTAATATTTACCGAAGGTTTAAGTAACTATTTGAGTGCTTTCAAGAAAAAAAAAAAAAAAAAAAAAAAGAGGTGAAGAGAACTGCTATGACAGTACATAAAATTTTAGATAGTTAGTTCATAAGAACATAAGTTCAGTTTATAAGAACATAAGAACAGTTCATTAGAAAACATAAATATAGAACCATTTTGAAAATGTAAATTAATAAAAACAATAATTTCAAAAAGTAATAATAATATTTATAATCGTTTTAAAAAATCTAATATTTTGGTGATTTATTTATTTTATAGATAGATATAACTTTGCTTCAAATAATAATTTTCACTTCAAATGGAAAGCGTTCGGTGACGATGACGCGAGTTCCATGATTTTTGTTCACCCAAAAGTGCTCAACGCGCCTAAAGAAGTTTTCACTTCAAAAAAACTGTTAAAAATGTTTTGTTTTAGTTCGAAATCAAGCAACGTTAAAGGTTTAACCGAGCAATACAACACAAAGTGGGAAGAAAAATTATGTTCCATGCTTGAAGTTATTTTCCATTATGTGTTTTGTTTTGCGAAATCACTTAATGGAGAAGTAAATCTTATCATTTCCGATGCCCTTCACTTTACACATTCCGAAACAATTATACGCATTTTCTGCAGGAAAAATACAATGAGGAACGAATTCGTTCACGTTGTACCCTTACATTTTACTATATTTGATTGAATTTTTAAACTAAATTTACTTACGTAACTGAAAACTGTTCTTTATAAGCCATACAAGATTTCGCTAGCGATTAAGGAGATAGTGTCAAGGGCAACTAATCATTAACATTATAGCGCTAAAACTCTTTAGAAGCAAGTATTCTATTGACAAAAAAAAAAAAAAAAAAAAAAAAAAAATCTGGACTGACTCCACTCGACTTTTTGAACATTAATGGTTTGGTTGAATACATAAATTAAAGTAAGAGAATTCGTTAAACAAACAAAAGAGAAAGTGTTTCAGTATTTTTCTCCTTATAGTATATTGTTTAATTTAACACTATTGCACTTTAACCCATTGGTCAGAATGATAAAGAATTTTCCTTGTATCCCTGTATAAAAAAAAAAAAAAAAAAAAACTGTAATTGCTAGATTTTCCAAAATTAATACAGTTCGTGTGATGGTGATCTGTAATATGTATATAAATTTTCAGTTCATTCGAACAAGGTATTTAGTCGCGATTGCACTTTAAAGAATTTGGGCTTATAGGTCATAATGATGAAGAATATTTCTTTGTGACCCTGTAAAAAAACTATAACTGCAACATTTACCAAAACCAATAGGTAAATATATTAAAAACACTTTTAACACACGTAAATTTAAATTTTTATTTAACAGATGTTAAATTTTTTTTTATCCAAAGCTTTTCGCTTTAGTAGTAAAGTATCGTCAGGGATTTATTATTATTATTATTATTATTATTATTATTATTATTTTCCAAATCTGAATGTAGAGGTTTTGTCCGTTATAGGTGGGGCTTTTGTCCGGTGTGGCTTTGTCCGGACAAAACCTCCACATTCAGATAACAAAAAAAAAAAAAAAAAAAATCCCTGACGAAGCTTTACTAATAAAGCGAAAAGCTTTGGATAAAAATATTTATAACATCTTGTAAATAAAAATTTAAATTTACGTGTGTTAAAAGTGTTTTTAATATATTTAACAAATGACACGTGTTCAATTTAACTCTCTTTTTTTCTTAGAGATTATTTATAAAACCAATAGGGTTATTCGTTATTCGTGCTACGGTGACATATAACATACGTACCAACTTGCAGCTCATTTAAACAAAGCGTTTAGACGCTATCGTGTTCACTCACACACATACACACATCACCACAAAAATAGCAAAAATAAACTCAGGTAACGTCAAAACGTATAGATACACCAAAATATCAAAGTCGAAGTTTTGTCATGATTACAATACTTTCCTTACATAGTATGTACGGAAAGTAAAAAAAGAAAAAGAAAAGAAATTATCCAGTCTAATTACAAATGAAAGTTTTTTTTTTTTTTTTTTTTTTTTAATTTTAGTCCTAATTTTTTATTCTTAAATATTTTTGTATCGCATTTGCATTCTAAAACGAAGATGAAATATAATTTTTTACTTTCTTCTATATATTAGGTCTTTGCATAAATTCGTGCGGTTTTTTATTGCTTCATTTCATAAAAATACATCAAATCAAATGACAATTTTTAATCAAAATACTCTCCATTACTTTCTACAACCTTTGCCCATTTTTCGGGTAACAAATGTATACCACGGCGATAGAAGTTCTCGTCTTTGGAGGCAATAAAATGATCCGTGTCCGCACGAACTTTTGCAACGACCTAATATATATATGTATAAGAGAGTACTGGATTCGTGAAAATTTTCAAATTACAGTTTTCGACGCATTTACACGATTTGACTGTTTTTAGAAATCCTATGCGTGTTTGTCATCGTGTACGCGTGTATCACAAATTTTGATAATGCTGTATATTACGAACCAATGAATGAAAGTTAACAAAACTTAATTGAACCCTGACCTTAACTGGTGCTAAATTCATTTGAGAATCAATTGCTCAACAGACGGTTCTGTAATCCCATTTTTTCTACATTTTCAACATGGCAGTATAGAGCAAAATTTCGTATGAATGTACATAATGAGAGTTATTTTTAATGCATGATTGTAAAATTAATTAGAATTATTGATAATAGTAGTAGTAAACTAGGAAAAAAAGTGTGTGTATATAGGAGCATCGCTCTTCCCCTCACCCCCCCTCTTAGGGGGGAGTACCCCCGCGAGATGTAAATTTTGAATATAGGTATTTTTTTTTAAAAAAAACATATCAATATCTTTAAAACGAATGGTTGAATTATTGATCTGCGATAATTTAAAACGAATTCATCGTTTTTTTTTCAAAGAAAAAAAAAAAAAAGAAATCGCATTTCTAATGATAATGGTACAAAATTGGCTTTCTTTCGGTATTCGGTGTCACACTTCATTAAGATAAAAATCATCTGAATTCGTCCAGGGAAATAATTTTAATAAATAATTTGTACTGCGTAAATTTGTATAGAATTACATAGACAAAAAATTTGTGGGGGACACAACATACATTTTTTTCTACATTTGTTGAAGATAAGATACCCCCCCCCCCCCAAAAAAAAAAAAAAATAAATAAATAAATAAATAAATAAAATAAAATAAATTGGTTTCATAGGATTTCGGGGCGTAAATGCACTAGAATAACTTGAAATTGTTTTTCCTTTTTTAAATGAAATCAGCTATTAAAACTGAAAACTAATGAGTTTATTGATTTAACTGTTATTATGGTAATTTTATTTTATTTTTTAAATAAAAATGCTACATTATATTCACAGCCTATTGTAGACAATAAAAATTATATTATTTTCTATTTCTGCAAAAAAAAAAAAATTCAGAATTTTATTCTAGCTTTGTAATTATTTCATAAACTTTTTTATTATTTTAAAAGAAAATGTAGTTATGTAATTAAAAATTGCTCTTTACACTCGTACGTCATAAAATATATTTCGCAACACATATTGAAGAAATGTAATAAATTACACATATAATTAAATATTACAAATAGTAATACAAGTTAATGAATTGTTAATTTAATTTAAATTTTGCAACAAAAATGCTTACATTGTATTTATAGTCTGTAGCAGAGAATAAAAAATATATTATTTTCTGTTTCTGCAAAACTTTTTTTCCGAATGATATCTTTAGTAATTTTTTATAAACATTTTTTATTACTTTGCAAGAAAACTTACTTATCTGACTTAAATTGCTTTTTATCTATCATAAAATGTAATTTCGCAACCAATAAAGAAGAAATGTGCGAATACTTAGTTTAGCATTACAAGTAAAAAAAAAAAAAAAAAACTCAAAATTTATTTATACTTTGCAGCAGTAAACGCAATTCATATTACTTTTTTTTTTTTTTTTTTTTTTTTTTTTTTGAAAAAACTTTCAGAATTTTATACTAAAATTTATATTGATGTTAGTGTTATGGCCGATTAACTACACGAGGGTTCTAGGCCTGTTTGGTGTGCCCTGCGTCAGAGTTTTTGTATGGGGTCCGAGATCGTAAATACTAGAGTTTCGGAGAAAGCCACAGGAAGCTCCGAACGGCTAGACCGACAAACACGACGTGAATCGACATTTCCAGTCTATCAGTTTCAAAATCAAAAAACTTTCTGCCACTGGCGGGGCATTTTATCCTAAAGTGAAAAGGAATTCTATTTTAAGTTAAAATTATTAATTACCCTCTGTTATTATTTTGAAAAAGAAAAATTACAGTTATTCTTTATATGCTACAAAGTAAAAACAATTTCAAGCCAAATTCCATAGGCAAAGCCTGTAGAAAAACATTTGGACCTTAAATGATGTATTCCCCCGTAATTTTACATTGTCACACCCATACAACTTTGAATTGAATTAGGAATCTTTTATATAAGGCTATTTGTATGAAGGTATAAAAAATCAACCACAACCAATAAAAACTACAATTATATTTTCAGTTTCAAATACGAGGAATTTTAATATGATGTCACTGAAAAGTCAACTCTTAACATTTGAAGACATTTGACCGTAAAAATACAGTTTACTAGCAAATTTGAGCAAATTACGTAGATTAACGGCTTCTGCCAGTAGAAAAAATGTTTTCACTGAGAAAAAAATATACCGCCTTCATCTAGAACGAATAAGTGGTCATTTTCTAAATCCTTAAACTAGAAATATAGATTTCCGAACTATGCGTGTAAGGCATGCCAATAAGCTGAATAGACGAAATGATCGAGAATTTCTAGTCATTTCTAGATAGTGAAACAATATTCTGAATCGTATATCTTGACAATTTATTTTTCCGACTGACAAGGAAACATTCAAAAGGTGTCATCTTCAAAAAATATTGAAACAAATATATGTGATTCTACTCTTTATAAAACACCAAAAAGTGAAAAAAATATCGCCTGATATGAATTACAGCGATCACAAAAAATTATCAAAATTAAGCATATTTGGCGATTTCACACTGTTAGGTGATTGATTTTGAGTACTTGGCGGAGAAGCAAAACACGGTTTTGTTCGTACACGGCAATCTCAAACTTATCGCCTAACACCGCGTAAATCGCCAAAAATGCTTAATTTTGATAATTTTTTGTGGTCTCTGTAATTCATTTCAGCCAATAATTTTTTCACTTCTGGTGTTTTATGAAGAGTAGAATCACATATATTTTTTTCAATATTTTTTGAAGACGACACCTTTTGAATGTTTCCTTGTGAGAGATAATAATGCCCGAACCGGGAGTCGAACACCGGATTTTTGACTTACAAGGTCAAAAATTAAAAAATGTAAATATTAATAAATATAAATATTCTGAATATTCTGAATCCTTTGTATTGCGAGAGATTCTCGCTTGATTTTCTAGAATTGGGTCAAAAACCAAGGTTATGGTTGCTAAAACTCGCCTCTTGTATTCGCATTTATTTGCAGAGATTTTTTAAATAAGTCTGACCTCGATAATATGGGCAAACGCTCTAGAGTTCTAATAGGGGTTTCTAGAACTCGCTTTCAAAGGGTACTAGAATTTATAAGTATGACATGGAACTGTTTTTACTAGAGCCACAATTTATATTCTACATGTCAGTTATAGAATTTTTCCCCAGTATTCTAAAATTATATTTTCATGACATCAGTTTAAGGACTTTGACCGTTTAGCTAGCAAAACGGTCATTTCCCATAAAATTATACTGTCAAATCCCGTAATTTTACATTTTATTTTATTATTATTTATTATTATTATTATTATATATATTTTTTTACAATATATAAAAAAAAATCACAGCCAATTACGAAGGTATGTAAGGGATATTTTAACAGTTGGTCCATTATGACTGAATCTCCGAGGTGTCAAATACAACCTTAAACTATTATTTACTACTGTCCCTTTTTTGGGACGATACATTTTTTTTTTTTCAGACAATATTTTAGACAATATTCAGACAATATTTTACCACTGTCCCAAAAATGGGACGATCTGTAGTAGTGCACTTAAATGCTCGTAATTTCTTGTGTGTAATCCTTTTTCTATTCTTTACTAAAACTAATTAAAAGAAAATTATTCACTAATTAAAAGAAAATTAGAAAAATAGTTTTTGCAAATAATGAGTTAGAAGTTTTTTAATATATTTTTTACAAAATCAATTATTATAATTACAAATTAATTAATTTTCCTAATTTAATTTAAATTTTGTAATAAAAATGCTTTGATTATATTTATAAAGTGTAGCAGAAAAAAAAAATAAATAAATAAAATAAAATACGACAAGACATTCGTTTCTAAATTACTTTTTAGAATTTGCTCTGGAAATTGAATTATTTTTGCACACTGTTTTATTTTAATTTCACACAAAAAAGAAGTTTTTTTCTTTTTTTTTTAAACTTTTCGTAATAAAGATATTCGCTGTATCGGTTAGGTATTAAATTGAAATTCGAAATATGAAATACGCGAGAAAAGAGAGTATGGAATACGTGAGATTCCTTTTAATTTCAAATCTTAAGTGTTTAATAAAAAAAAAAAAAAACTCAAATAGAAGTTTATATTAATTTCATTATTACATAATAAGCTTAATGGCATAAAAATGGCTATCATATATTTCTTTAACGATTACAGAAGAATTATTAAAGTATCGAAAATATGAAACAACAAAAGACGATTCTAGGGGAAAAAAAGTACATAAAATAACTTTAGTTTTCTCTAATGAAGAGGAAAACATACAGGAAATAACCTTTTTATTTTTCACCGCAAAACAATGGGTTATTATTAATGGGTTCTTTACACTAAAATATTAGGGGAGGGGGGGGATTTCAACTACCAGAATGATTAATAAAAAATACTAATTGCGACCAGAGTTCAACAGTAAGGTTAAATTTTGTAGTGTAATTCTTTATCTCTAGTTTCCAATCTTTCAAAATAATCAGGTAATTGTGTATTAATTAATAATACGGACTAAGTGATGAACAGATTCAAAGAGCCGGTTTGTTTTATTTAACCAGACCTCATTGGGGTATGTAGAAATACGGTTTTCTATTTCATATTGGGTACTGTTCCACAATGTAAATTAAAATCCCATACTTAAAATATTTTTTATGTAATTTTATTTATTTATTTATTTTTGTATTCAAAATTTACATAAAAAAAATTTCCGTTGAAAGGTTTTTCTTTCATTTTTTTTTTTTTTTTTTTTTTTCCGTTGCTTTTTTTTTTTTTTTTTTTTCCTTTTTAATTTAGTTTTGAGTTAGAATGTCATTTTTGAATACGTTTTTGCTCAAACTAATATCAATAAGAAAAGTAAAATTTTGGAAAATTCTTAAATAGAGAAAACTCAACTGTCTTGTTATATACTGAAATCGGGTTCAATAAAAATATTTTAACGAACGTTAAAATAAGAAGAACCAAATGGACAAAATGAAAAAGATTGATAAAAATTTTCAACAATTTTACAACAAAAGTTTATTAAATGTTACATTACTATCAAACATCTTACATTAACAAAAGTAAATTTAAAGAAAGGAGAGTCAACATTCTTTGCGTGTAGCGGAGGTGTCGATATTTTATTATAATTAATAAATTAACATAATATAATAATAATTATTTCTTCCTTAGTTATACTTGATACTCTTAACGCTTAATTGTTTTAAAATGCTTGGGGGAAAAAATCTTATTGAAAATTATCAAAGTTTAAAAAAAAAAAAAAAAAAAAAAAAGTCAGGAATAAAATATTTTTTAAATTTACTTCAGAAGCGACCACCTTTCATCGGCGCTAATATATTTCGGAATTATCTAAATTTTAATATAATCTGCATTAAACATTAAATAAATTAGTATGAAGCTTTAATAAAAGATAAATAAATAATAAATTCCAATATAAGTGTACAACCTTAGTGAAATATAAACAACTTCTTAGTTCCGTTCAATTATATTTCTGAAATGTAAAGTTAAAAAAAAAAAAAAAAGAAAGAAAAGAAAGGCGAAAAGGTTAAATTAAAAGTGGAATAACATATTAACACACATTACTGTTCTAAATTTCTTTAAGAAATCTGTTTAATTTATAATAAATATTAACAATTGAAATTGTTTTGTAAATTGAAGGTTAACACTTTTAAAAGGTCGAATAATTATGGCACTTAGTATAAATCCCAAAACAAAATAATTCCTTTAACTTAGAAAGAAAAAAAAAAAGGCAAATGTTACATTAAATAGCTTACCAAAAGACATCACTTATACGAGATAGTATATAATTATGTAACTAAATATTTTATAAAATAATATATGCCTACATGCGGATAAGAATCTAAAAAAAATCTTTATTTCTATCTATAGTAACCAAATAATTTTTATTATTTTATCCAAATAATGGTTTTATCGAAGGCAAAAGTCGAAGATTAAAAAATATTTTTTGAGGCTAAAAAATACGTGTCCAAAAGAATAGTTACGAAGAAATATAATCGTGATACAAAGGGTGATAAAATATAAATAACCACAAAAATAATAAATAATAAATAAATAAATAAAGATGATTTAACTTTGAATTATTTTTAAAATATAACTTACTTATTAAATATAAATATATATATCTATATATACTCAAGTTTATTAAATATGTCTCTTTTTTTAATTACACCAGAAAAAATACGTAAAAATGTGACTTACAGTTCTATTTCTCCATTTTTTCAGCCTCGCTCTGGGAATTCGAGGTGACAACAAAAATATCTTGCTGAGAAAATTCTCTGACCTTTCCTGAGTCATGGCTAATGAACTCTGACCCGTGTTGTTCAATGGCAAGGTACTCAAATCGGTAGAGCACGTGCACATGATAAAAGGTTTGGAGATTAATTCAAAATGTTAAGTAAACTTGCATGAAATTGAACATTCGGAAAAGAATCACTGAATTTTTCTAACGCTTACACAACCTTTTTTCATTTGCCACTTTCATCAAATAATAATAATAAAAATAAATCATATTCTTCTTCTTCTTTTTTTCACTGTATAATTAACATTTTACTATAATTAATGTGATCTGAACACTAAAAATCGGCATCATTCTTTTTAATCACAGTACTTTAGAAAAGGCAATGAAAGTACATTCCGTAATTATCAACTTTCAAAGAGCAAAGAAAATGTTGCATGTTACAGTTAGAAAGAAGGATGTTTCACAGTTAGATGAAAAGCAGAACGTAGTCAAGATATGACTGTAATGCTATCTCATGATGTTATTTCAAAAAAATGAATAATTATTTCTGACCCATTATTTTCTCTTCTTTATTATAGTCTTACATAAAGAAGGAAAAAATGATAAAGATGCAGCAACTTGAAACTCTCAGAAAAACAAATCTCGTGTGATAAAAATTGTATACTAAAGTATGAGATAGTTAATTAAAAAAAAAGATAAGTAATGTTTTCTAAATGTAATATATTAATCTGATTTCAGATAAATTTAGGTTATTAAAATTATGATAAAGATAAAAAAAAAAAAAAAAGTCCTACATATTAAATATTCTAATTTGATAAATGTATCTCTATGAATAATATTTTAATAAGTCTTTCATATGTACAGAAATAAACTTTTTTCTTATTTAATGCTGTTAACGTTATGAAATTACGTTATAAAATAATACGTTATGTAAATACTTTACATAATAAAACATTATAAAATTACGTTAATGTAAGTTATTTGTTTGCCTTTGCCACTTTGTAAATATTAATATTAAATTAAATATTCAGAAATCGAATAAGAATAGGCATTGAATAATTTATACTTTTCAGAAAATAAATTATGAGGAATATATTTTTTTTTATAAAATGGAAAACAATTTTTACAAATTTCCAAAAGTGTAAGGATTATCAATTTCAATCACACTCTTAAAGATCCAAATGATAAAATCCATATAGCACAATGTCCAGCACTTAATATAACGAAAGCGAAAGTAGCAGACGACTCTCACTATAACCTGAACAGCAACTAAACTCGTATCCGGCGAGATGAATGAAAATAAGTGTTTTGGGAAACTAGCCAGGTGAGCTAACCGTAAACAAAAGAAATCTGCGTGACGTCACGAAACTTGAAATGTTCCGGATTGGTCGATCACGTTCCACAGATTTTCGGCTAAAGTTTTTATTTTGTATTCTGTATTAGTTTTTTTTTTATTTTCTTATTTTTCCTTTCTACATTTTTCTGAGAGATATAACAAATTGCGAATGAAAGTTAGGAAAAACGAAACAAGAAATATATTTTTCAATTCTTTTTCTCTGTTTAATGCAACAAAAATATAATTGGCTCACGCAGAAAAATATCGTGTAAACGCATTTTAGGTGTTTTTTTTTTTTTTTTCCCCAAAAATATTAAAATAAAATAAACGGTTTCTAAAGAAATGCTTTTATAGGAATATATTAAAATATATTTAAGTTTAAAATAATTAAACAATAACAAATCCCTTGGCTAATTAAAGATTAAAGATTTTTTTTTTTCTTTTTTTTTTCTTAAAGGCAAATGACTATCAAGTTAAAGATAAAAGCATGAATCAAATAAATTATAGTAACGTAAAAGAAAAAGGGAGGGAGGATTTTCCACTTTAGTCTTTTGCTTTAAGAAAAGTTTACGAAAAGAATTTCTCTCGGGTTCTCACTTCTTTCTTTTTTCTCACAATTCTACAGATTTTAAAAATCTTTTCATTGTTGGTTTTTTATATAGCACAAATAATTCATTTTTTTCTATTATTAAAAGTAAGTATGAGAAAAATGACCTCATCCAATTAGGGTTATAAATCTTTATTCTCGTAACCGTTTTCCTTTTTTTTTTTTTTTTTTTTTTTTTTTTTCTTTTTTGTATGTTTTAAGGGAGAAAATGTTAACTATTTATATTAATTCTTGCTCAGTTTTTTAAAAGAAAAGTGAAATAGAAACACGTGAGAAAGGAACGATTTATTATTATTATTATTAAAGGGATAAATTATGTATCCTAAAAAGAAAAATTTGAAATTTACAAATTTAAAGAATAACAACAACAACAACAAAAAAAAAAAAGGTATTTTTAATTAAAATCTTTAGAATTTGTACATACTCAAGTATTTAAAAAAAAAAAAAAAACACTCACCCTTTTTAACCCTTTGTATCCCACCGGGACTTTAAAGTCCCATAAAAAAAATTTCTCAATATAGCCTAAACTTACTACAGGATTTCATTGGAACTTCAAAGTCCCTATAGTTTAAGCTTTCCCTATAGTTAAGCTATAGTTTAAGCTAAATTTAATATGAGATGTTTCTCATGCAGCAAAGAAATGTAATAAAAAAGTTTCAAACTATTTTTCCAAAAATAAGGTGGTTTGGGATGTAAAGGGTTAAGTATATTAACTATTTGAAATATTTTTAATTTTATTTTTTAATGTTTATAATTTGTACTTTAATTAATTACAATATGCATTTCTTCCAAAATTTTGATATTTTTATTTATTGAAAAGTTATGATTTTTAATGGCATCAGTGGTTATATTAAACATAAATAAACACCTATCAGTTGTTTTATTAGCTATATTAATCCGTACTCTGCAATTACTCCTATTTTCAAAAAAAATTTATATATATTACCTTTGAAATATATTTATGACTAATTATAAGATTTATTGTTTTATGGAGGGAAAAAATTGGGAATGAAAGGGTTAAAGTGTAATATAACAATAAGTGGTTAAAAAAGAAGATAAAATAAAAAATGTAATAATAAGATAAAATAAACTAGCGTGCTTTGCCAATGTAATATAATTCAGGCTCAGCTTTGGTCTATTTTATTGCTACCAAACGTCTACGATTTATTTATACTTTTTGCGACTTCTAACATTATTATAATTCTTGCGGAAAAACCTGTTTTACAGGCACTGATGAAGAAGGAAAAAGAAAAGGAGGGGGTGGGGGACCTAAAATTCATAATTACTTGAACTAATTTAATACTTTCTAGCATCTCTATATTAAACCGCTTTCATTTGAAGTTAAACCTCTTTCATATTATTTTATTTATTCATTATTATTATTTTAATTTGAAGCAATTTTATAGAATAATTTCCAGTATGTGTTACATTTATAACACTTACATCTCTTCTATATTTATTGGTATTTTTATTTTTATCACAAATGTTACAACTTATTGCCATTAAAATTATAATAAAAATGTAAAAGAATATATATATATATATATATATATATATATATATACTTTTTAATATCTCAAATTTTGCTTTGCAGAAAAATCTTTTATAAGTGGCAATGAAAATACTAATAATATCAACAATAAAAAGAGAAAAATTAATAATTATTTCAACTGCAATGACTATTTTCCTAACGTCTCTATGATCATTGGAAAATTTTATTTTGAATTGTAGTACTGACTAAAACCCTCTTTTTTATAAACAATCACTACTTTATGAAAAGTACATTTTAGCGTCTCTTATATTTGTTGATATAAAAACTGGTTTTACAATTATTATTATTATTATACTATAAATTATTATTGTTATTATTATTATTATAAGTAAAAATAATTAATATCTCTCAAACAACTCAAAGAATATTTTCCAGGGTTGCTATATTTATTGAGGAAAAAATTGCTTTATAGACATTAAAATACGTAATGTGTATATGAGAAAAAATTATAATTGCAAGAAATATTTTCTATGGTGTGTTCATTCACTGCGATAAAACCAGATTAAAAACTTTTTAATGATTTTTAATTTTAACCAATTTAAAACAATATCTATAAACACTTTCCAGTGTTTATAAATTTGTTTCGGAAAGCATGGTTTTGAAAACATTAATGTTGGGGGGAGGGCAGGTCCTAAAAATTGTTACAACTACTACGTATGCATATTTTCTATCAACATGTTCATGGTGGTAAAACATTATTTACTATTATTAATAACTCTGAAAAAACTTAAATACTTGTTAGTTTCAATATATTCATTAAAAAAAAAAAAAAAAAAAACATATTTTACCAGTATTAGTGAATTAAAAAGAAAAGAACCTGCCGTTGTTTTCTCATAATGTAAATCCTAATAGTGATGTCTTAATATTAAGATTATTTAATGTAACATGAATCATAGATTTTTAAGGTAAACCCGACTTCGTTTCCCTAAGAAATAAAAAAAAATCTTTAAACTATGTAATAATAAAATTAAGTATATCTTTGCATTTAGAAGCACAGCATTTTGAATTTTCGCAATTCTTATTTTTATTCCTTCTTTATTATGTTGTTTTTTGAAAATTTTTTGCTAAGAACTTCTATTCGATCGATCGTATAGTTACTTGTTATTTCATTCAAAAGTACCCGCCAAATTTACAAATTATCCTAATCATTATCAACTAAATGTATATATATATATAGAATAAATGTATATAACAGTTGAATAATTCACAACAAAAACCCACAAAAGCCAATTAGGTAACTAGTTAACTTGAATAGGTTTAATAATTTTAATGTATTTGAATATTTATATTAATCTAAATTTATTAGAAAATTAATAAAATTTCTTACCTAATTTTAAAACTTATTAGATTACAAAACTTGTTGAAAACATATAAAAGAAAGATCTTACAAATATATATATATATATATATATATATATATACATATATACATACAGAGCTGCCAACCTAATCCGGCAAATTGTTAGTACCGCCCCTTTTACTACACCACTTAATTTTTAAAGTAATTTTCTTCAAATATATTTCCGATGAATAAAGAAGAAAAAAACTCTAAAAAATGACTGGTGTAGAAAAAGAGGTGGTACTAACAATTTGCCAGATTAGGTTGGCAGCTCTGTATATATTAATTTTACGAAATAAATCTTTATTATTTGCTTATTTATTTATTTATTTACTTATTATTTTTTGTACTTTTGTGTTTAAAAGAAAATAATTGTTGACACAAATAAAGTTTATTAAAATATATATATATATCTGCGCAATACTTATACACACATTGGCCAATGAATTAGAAACCCGTAAGAGTTTCTACAAATGCTCGTTGGGGAATGTTCTGCTTGTTTGGAAGTTGTCCCCTGGTGTTACTTGAAAATAATCAAAAAGCCATGCAGCTCCTGGATATATTGATAGATTAAGTACATCCCTCAATGTTACATTTTTATTCCGAAGTTAACGGATACTTTGTGCTCGATAATGCAACCATACATCGTGGCAGAATCGTTCGAGATTGGTTCAGTGAACATTAATCTGACTTCTAACAGTTTCCCTAGATGCACCTCAAAGACCCAATAGAAAATGTTTGGGACATGTTGGAAAAGAGTATCCGTCAGCAATCTCCTCTTCCATCCAATTTACAGGAACTTAAAGTCTGAGTAGCCAATGTATGGTAAACTCTGGACATAAATGCACTCCAGAAGGTTGTTAAATCGCTGCCAACACGAATACAGGATATTATTCATGCAAAAGGAGGTCCAACGGGCAAAAGAAGGTATAATAAAATATTAATGTAAAGGTTTCTAATTCATCGGACAGTATGTGCATAAAATGTCATTCCATCGTAATCTACATCACATTTTCAATCAGTTGAGGTAATTCTTTTCTTGATAATCTCATTAAAAGCTGCTTATTGAAAGCTCATTTCTTACTTATAATATGTTCATCTACATATATAAAATCGTTTGTCCTGAGTGAGTGCGTGAGTGATTCATCATCGCCCAGCCCAAGTCCCTGTACCTAGAAGCATGAAATTTTGTGACAATATTCTTTCTGTTACGTAGACATCCACTAACAAGATAATTTATATAATTGTGACTCAAAGATAAAAACCCTGAAAATTAGAGCTTCAAATAAAAGAAACCCTGAAATATCAATGATATTTAAATTATTTAGACCAGGAGCGCTCAATATTTTTACAATCCGTTTACATGCTACCTGAATGACAAATGAACAATCAATGAAAATAAAAGATAACTTTATAGGAAATATAAAAATACAGATGATTAAGTTAAAAACCTTGAAATCAGGGGTAACCCCTGAACACAAACACCCCTGTATAAGCGAAACACATTTAACACGAAACTAAGGGGACCGAAATATTTTGTTCGTGTTAAAAGATTCGTAAGAAAAAAGTACAGAACTGACCAATATATTCCATGTCGTCAAATTTTATTTCGATTCTCTGTTAAACTACTAGTAGGTTGCATCTATCGGAATAAAAAGCTAGTAGAAAAGATTTGTCTTTTGCGAAAAAAAGAAAAAAAAAAAAAAAAAAATCAGTTGTCTTTTATAAAACTGTCTTCCTCAGCACCGTGTTCTCCAAAATTTGTTCGAGATCCAAATGTCGAAAGATGTCGTTTTTTTTTTGCAAATCAGAAGAAATAAAATTTTTTCCAAGTTTTTTTTCCGTTAAAAGATAAAAAAGATCGATAACTTTGTTTTAAATTATCACAGATCTATTGTTCAACCATTCGTTTTAAAGGTATTGAAGAGATCTTCCGAAAGATGCCCATATTGAAAATTTACTGACCCCGGAGGCAAGGGGGAAAGCGAAGCTCCCACATACACAATTTTTTTTTTCCTAATTAACCAGTACTATTATCAATAATTCATATTAATTTTACAATCACACGATTAAAATAACTCTCATTATGTTCATTTATATGAAATTTTGTCCTATACTGCCATGTTAAAAATTTAGAAAAAATGTGATCACAGCGCCACCTGTTGAGCAATTGTTACACAAATCTAATCAGCACCAGTTTATGTCAGGGTCCAACTAAATACCAAGTTTGGTTAAATTTCGTCCATTGGTTCGTGAGATACTGCGTCCATAAAATTTGTGATACACACATACAGACACACAGACAGACACACACACAAACACACAAACAAACAGACTGACAGACATACACACAAACACACACAGAGACAGACTGACAGACAGACAGACATTTTCTAAAAACAGTTAAATCGTGTTCAGGACATCCCAAAACGTTTAAATCCATCGAAAACTGGAGTTCGAAAATTTTCACAATTCCAATACTTTTCTATATATACATATAGAAGAAAGTAAAAAAAAGAAAAGAAGCTTTTGAAACCGATGTAATTCCTTAATTAAATGAAAATTAGAGAATAAAATGCAAATGACAATAAGATGTTAAAATGAAAACAGCGAGAATAGTACATTATCTTTCAAAAAAATTAATAAAACGAAATAAATAAATAACTCTTAAGATATAATAGCAGAGCTGCCAACATTTTAAACTTTTAAATCAGAACTAACACCAGTAATTTTAAATGGAATATGTTATATATTTTTTCGACGATTAATATTATCGTAAACAGCTATCAAAAATTTCCGGTTTGAAGTCTCCCTTGAAAAACGGGAGACTTGGCATTGGCACCTATGTAATAGGTTGAATTCATTTTCTACAATACGTAAAGCAACAGGAGATTCAAAAGTCAAGGAAATCTTGAAATATATGAAGTCATCTAGAAATTAGATATCGATGAGAAAAAGCTGGAGAAATGTGAGAAAACACTGACCTGAATGATGACTGCTGTCCGTGTTATGAAGGACAGAGTTCTTCAAATTCAGTAATTTAAGATCTATAAATTTATCTTCCCAATATTTGCGAAATATCTATATTTTTAATTAGTGTATTTTAAACATTTCCTTATTTTACGGATTGAAATACTTACCACAAAATTTTTTAAACACTGATAATAATAATAACAATATTAATAATAAAATCGTACGTTTAAAACATTTCTCTACTTTAGTGATCTTAATATTTTATACTAGGCGAGTCGTATTAAACCCTTGACGTTAGCTTTAATGCTCCAACCCACCTATTCCCGCTCTTTGATATGTCTTTTTCTAGCCAATTTTGTTCTTTAATTCCTTCCGGTGTTAGTCTTTTTTTTTTTTTTTTTTTTTTTTTTTTAACACAGTTAACCTTTTTTTTTTTTTTTTCGTTTTGATCCCACGTTTTTTCTATGGACTTTTATAAAGAATTTTTGAACCCAACTGACCTTAAAAAAAAAAAAAAAAAAAAAACGAATATAATATATTATAACGGTATGTTATTATAATCAAATATTCTCATTTTCACACTTATCTGAATTCGTCAATAATAACAATTAATATAATTGTTTTGTTCAAATTATATACCACTAACTCCGTTTCTTGCTAAAACAACATTAGTCAAGAACAGCTTCTCAGGATTTTTCATTTTATTAATACATATTAATAAATTAAAGATTATTCAATATTTCAGTATTTTAAAACGCAAATTCAGCCCCAAAAAGTTCTTTAAAGCTTCTTTATTTGTGAAAGAGACAGTTTTTATTGATTTCTGAAAAATTCTAATTGTGCGATTTAGGTGTTTTTTGAAATGCTCGATTCAATCATAACAAAGATTCTTATATAATGAGAAAATCGAGAAATTTTGATATCATTAATCTTGTTCGATTTCATTGCATATGTATGCAAATTTTCACATATAGCTTTATAACATCCACCATCTTCATAAGAGATACCAAATTAATAATAAAACTAAATGCAAAGAGAAAAATTTCATACCAGAAAAGCCGATTTAAATTAATGAAAGACTTAAATTAATCTATTTATATAAAGACGGCAATATAATACCGTCTTAACAATGAAGTGCTGTTTGAAAGAACTTTTGCTCTCCTTTGTAAAGCATACTACATTCAAAGAAAACAATAATTTATAAAATTATAATTAATTGTGTTCTATTGAAAAAGGCGTAAATGAATAATCGCTACTTACATTATTTAATTGATTATAGAATTAATTAGGAAAGGAAATTAAAATTTATATGGCATTTCCATAATCTTATTGTTTTGTGGTACTATTGCAATGTCAGACATTAACAAAACGTAAGTCTTTGAAATTTGAATTATTGATTTACAAGTATAAATAGACTTGCATAAAAAAAAATATATTCATTTAAATTCTGAGCTAGTAGAAATTGTGATTCATCACTAATTTTAAATCATAAAAATAAATGCATTTTATAGGTTTTATAAATAGAAGATTAATATGATGGAAGTTTGTAGTTTAAATCTCTAGAGCCCTTTTATAGTTATATTCTTAATTAATTTATTCCTATATTTATATTCCTCACGGAAGGTTGCGGTGATTTCCGCTTTAAAGCACTTGAAGGATTTAAACATTATAATATAAAACGAGATTTTTATTAAAGAGTTACTGATAATTAGAGATTTATAAATGGATAATCAAACACATTTTATATTTATTTATAAAATGGTATTAATAATAACATGTTTTGTAACCTCGAATATATATTTATTCTTTTTATTAGATTCCATGTTAAAGGTTTGGAATCCCTGTGTGCATATAAAACTTTGTGAAGATGTAAAAACATTTAATTGTATATTAATTCTCAAACCTGAAATTTCTGGTACATTTTTTGCCTAATTTTTAATAACAGACGCATACAAGCAGAATCATTCGAAAGGTGTGGTTAATGTGCGTTGAAAAAAACTAAATAAACGATCTCATATGCTAAGGAGGCAGACAAAAATACCTTAATTTACACACTTTTTAATTTTATTTGTAATTTTTTGTACTTAAAATTCTTATAGAAGAAAGTTGTTAAATTTGCACGTGCAATTTCTTAAAATGCAATATAACAGCTCGTAATTACACTGAGAAAAAAAATATACCGCCTTCATCTAGAATGAATAAATGGTCATTTTCTAAATCCTTAAACTAGAAATATAGATTTCCGAGCTATGCGCATAAGGCACGCCAATAAACTGAATAGACGAAATGGTCGAGAATTTCTAATCTAAACATTTCTAGATGGTGGAACAATATTCTGAATGTTCTGAATCTTGTATTACGAGAAATTCTCTCTTGATTTTCTCGAATTGGGTCATAAACCAAGATTATAGCTGCTGAAACCCGCCTCTTGTATTCACATTTATTTGTAGATATTTTTAAATAGGTTTGTCCTCGATAGTATAGGCAAACGCTCAAGAATTCTAATAGAGGTCTCTAGAATTCGCTTTTGAAGGGGACTAGAAAATTTTTTATAAGAATTTTATAAGGATGACATGGAACTATTTTTTCTAGAGCCACAATTTAGATTCTAGATGTCAGTTATAGAATTTTTTCTCAGTGTATTGGCATGCCTTATACTCATAGCTCGGAAATCTATATTTCCAGTTTAGGGATTTAGAAAAGGACCACCTATTCGTTCTAGATGAAAGTGGTATTTTTTTTTTCTCTCAGTGTAAAGCTTACTTTCTGAATTTATTTTTCCCTGTTTATAAATTAAAATCTCAAAAATTATTTTATCATTCGTCTTTTGGAAAAAAAAAACAACTATATACTTTTTTTAAGGATCTTTTGTCATTTGTCTATCGACAGAAATGAGTTCATATTGTTTCGAATATATATTTATTCTTTTTATTAGATTCCATGTTAAAGGTTTGGAATCCCTGTGTGAAGATGTGAAAGCATTTAATTGTATATTAATTCTCAAACCTGAAATTTCTGGTATATTTTTTGCCTAATTTTTAATAACAGATGCATACAAGTAGAATCATCCGAAAGCTGTGGTTAATGTGCGTTGGAAAAAAAATACTAAATAAACGATCTCATATGCCAAGAAGGCAGACAAAAATATCTTAATTTACACCGTTTTTCATTTTATTTGTAATGTTTTGTACTTTAAATTTCTATGGAAGAAAGTTGTTAAATTTGCACGTGCAGCTTCTTAAAATGCAATATAACAGCTCGTAATTAAAGCTTACTTTCTGAATTTATTTTTCCCTATTTATTTAATAAAATCTCAAAAATTATTTTATCATTCGTCTTTTGGAAAAAGAAACAACTGTATACTTTTTTAAATGATCTTTTTATCATTTGTCTATTGACAGAAATGAGTTCATATTGTTTCGATATTTTTCGATTCTTTTCTAATGAAATGTTTTTATACATTGCCATGTTAATAAAAATACTGTATTTTTTTCTTTTAAAATACATATATATAAATCAGCATATATAATTTCAAATTTTGATAGTTTTGTTATTGGATCAATGGTTTTGGCATGCAGAAACATTACATGCTCAGAGATGCCAAGTTACTAGTAACGAAAAATCAATTTCATACCACAATAAAGAAAAGGTAAAACTTCTCCTTTTACATTGCAGATAATTATTACAAAAGAATACATTAAAATGTTTCCAGTATTAAGATTACGGACAATCCTTAATAACTTGGCATCTCTACATGCTAAATACTTTAAATCAAAAGTCATTCAAAGAAAGTCGATGGATGATTTTCATGTTGTCATAAAGGGAAAGTTGATACATCAGCTTTTATAGAAAATACATTTTTTAAAGAATTTAATCTCAGATTTTAAGTCGAATTCCGGCCAATGTCGATTCTAGTATTGATAAAATCCCAAATTTTATAGAAGTTAAGTTTGTACGTATATAGAGTTTATTTATTTATTTTTCTTTTAATAAAATTTGAAAATGTAAAAATATGAGATTAATTTTGATGCGTGGAAAAGTATCATGAATTAATTTATTATTGTTTTTAATACTATTCATTATTACACAGTCAACCCCTAATTGTAATTATTTAATTAATTACTTCACATGATGGTTTTTGCGTTGCTTTTTTTCTTAAGTAACTAAAAACTAATTTTGTTTTTTCTCTTTTTTAATTTGTTTGAAAAAAGTATTGCATATATTATAGATTGCGATTTTGAAATTTCGAAATTTGATGGATTTACACATTTTAAAATGTTCTCAAAACGCGATTGGATTATATTTTGACCGTTAACTTCTGTTCTTTTGTCTGTGCGTTTGACAAATTTTGTGGTAGGTGTAAATCCAGATGTACGGAACGTAATGAAATTATAAGTTGAACATTGGCATTAATGATACTGTTTGTAATTTGACGTAATACTGCTCATAATATGGCACTACGATGGCATGCTTTTTCACGACTTTCGTTATGCTAAGATAAGTGTCATACGGAATTTAATAAATTAATATTTAACACTTTCGCGACCGCTGACGTAGACTCAAGTCATTTGAAAATCTGTATCTCCGCCAGTGGCCGTTACCTTCGCAATTTGTATGTTATTCATTTCTTAAGAATATACCCAATATTCATATTTGTACAATCAATGTCTTATGGATGCAGATATTTTGATTAGAAAGAGTATAATTATAATGTATATCCATTTGTATTATAAATGTGAATACAAAAAAAATTTTGTTCTGAAATTTTGTAACCTGTGAAAATAACACCCATAGGCGGACCTTACTGTCAAAAAGACAGAAACCTGCAGTCGCGAAAGTGTTAAAATGTTCCTTAAAGGAAATTGGAGCATAGAAGCACCACCTTTCGGCTGACATTTGCCTTAATTGAGTCAACGTAAGTTTACATAATAGACATCGTACAGTCGGTAACAAAAGTGTCCGAACAGTAGCAAAAATTCCTATGTAAAAAAAGTACACTTCATACGGTTTTGTTAAATAAATCCTTATCGAATCCTGATCTTAGACTGACTAAGAACAGGATTCGACAAGGATTTATTTAACAAAACCGTATGAAGTGTACATTTTTTACATCGGAATTTTCGCTAGTGTTCGGACACTTTTGTTACCGACTGTACATATGAAGTTTAGCGTCTTTATACATAACAGAAGAGGGAAGGGTAGCATTACAGCTCCATTTGCAGAGTGGCATATGCAAACTTTAATCTGTATTGAATTTATATCCAGGCCCAATCAAATGTAAAATTTCGTGAGATACATCATCTATTAAATTTAGTTAACACACACAGAGACATTCAGACAGACATTAGGGGAGGGGGGGGGCACGTTTAGAACATTTCAAAGTGTACAAATCCATCAAAATCCAGTAGTCTAAACTTTTTACGAATCCAATACTTTCTACTAATGTATATATAGAAGAAAATAATAGACTTTTTTTTTCTTTCAGTACAACCCCTCGCTTCTTTTTCGTTCGAGAAAGAGGAGGGAAAACAAGCGCACACGAGATACTTCCAATTACGTTCGGTTTCCAGTATTTTAGGAAATAACACGAATTATTTACGTGGATACGAAATTTCATTCTGGCATTGGATTTCTTATGCAAATTAGGTAATTTAATTTCAAAAGAAGCAATACCACCAGTCTAGGAATAAAGCAGAGAGAGACAGACAGACATGAGAAAACAGCCTTATGCCGTAGTTGTGGGTGTCATTTTTTATCTCAAGTCTCCGTAAAAATATCAGGCTTAGAGGCAGGACTTATTTATCACGCAAATACCATAACTGAAATGGGGAAAAAAGATAAATGGCATTACAGAGGGTATATTGCTATTTCTTTTCTTTTCTTTCTTTCCCGCAAATAAATGTAATATTATATTTTCTGCTACTATGACAAAAAAATTCGAGAATTATTAGGGAAAAATTATACAATAATTATATAAAATGTTCAGTGTAGCCAAAAAATATTTAAAATAGACCACAGAGAAATTCCACACTTAGTCGTAATGTATTCAAATTATTTTATATTTATTTTCTTTATTTCATTTGAGTAATGTTGATAACATACACACAAATCAACAGCTACACAAAAGGTGCTATTATATCAAAAACTCAGTTAAATAAATAAATAAATAAATAAATAAAAAATAAAAAAATTGAACCCAAAACAATATTTTCTTTACCATATATGAAGAAAAAGAAAATAAAGCTTATAAACTTTTGATGACGCAATTATGTATTTTTGTTCAAGTTACTTTGTGAGAACAAAATCAGAATACGAATAAACTGTTGTTTATTTTTATAAAATCTCTTCCATAGCTGCCAATATTTTAATTTATTCCGGAATACTTTTAGCCCCGCCTTTATTTCGCACCACTTTATTTATAGGAAAAAAATTCTTCAATATATAACTTCGATAAAATAAGAAAAAATTACTTTTAAAAAATAAGTGGTACGAAATAATGGCGGGGCTAAAATTACTCCGGAATAAATTAAAATATTGGCAGCTATGCTCTCCCTGTACGGGAAAAAAAAAAAAAAAAAAAAAAAAAAACTATAAGTGCTAGATTTACCAAAATCTATACAGTTCGTGTGACAGTGAACTATACCATGTGTATAAATTTTCAGCTCAATCCAATAAGGCATTTAGATGCTATAGCACTTTAAATAATTTGGGCCTATAGGCAATAATGATAAAGAATTTTTCTTTGTGTCCTTATTAAAAAAAAAAAAAAAAAAAAAAAAACATAAATGCTATATTCACCAAAGTCAATAGGGCTCGTGTTATAGTGACCTACAACATACGTGCAACTTTCTGCACAATTAATCAAAGCATTTAGATGCTATCAGGCTCACTAACATACATATCACCGTAAACATAGCAAAAATGAACTCCGGGGATCTTCCCAAAACAGTGTTGCCAGATTTGGGGACTTTTTTATTCAACTCTCACCAATAATTTTGAGAAGTGATATTTGCTATACATAATAGACGTTTATCTTTCGAAGTGCTTAGGCAACCGTTACAATTAAAATTTAGCGGCGGGGGTTGAATAAAAAAGTCCCCAAATCTGACAACACCGTCCCAAAATGTGTAGAAACACCAAAATCTTAAAATCAGATTTTTGTGACGCTTACAATACTTTCCTTATATATGTATATTCAGAAAGTAAAAATGAATGTACAAATGTGTTCGGTTACATGCAAAAGACACACAGTAAAAAAAAAATAATAATAATGGAGCTTTAGAATAACTTAGAATTAGTACGAAGCATTTTAAAATTGGCTAATGTTTTTCAATTATTTTTATCTCAAAAATTACTTTTTACCCTTTAAAACACGCTACATGCATAAAAATGATAGATTTCATGGCAATACTGGATGTGAGAAGCAATAAAACATTAAACAAAAATAACACTGCTCTGAAAAAAAAAATCGAGATCTGGTACCATTTTTGCTGATTATTAAGTAAAATGACCTCCTGAATCTTAATATGACTCCCATTTTGTCCAGTCACTCACCGTTTTCGAGATACACTACACCCTCCCTCAATTTCTTTCCCCGTTCGATAATTTTATGACCATGAATTTGATTTGAAGAATGAAAAATGATTAATTTAACACCTAAACACAAAAAATAAATAAATAAATAAATAAAGTTTAAAAAATAACATTAATAACAGATTAAAAAATATATAAAATATCTAATGCATAATTTCAGTGGCAAATCCTCCCCAAAATTTTCCCCTTGTCTCAAATGTCCATGCTTCAGAATTTTCCAACTTTGTAGCCTCTCAGAAGATATTTAACGGTTAAAATAATCCTCTCCCTCCTAAAAATCAAATTTATAGTCATAAAATCACCGAAAAATGATAAAAATAGGGGGCCATTCGCTAAAAAACGGCGGGTGATAGGGCAAAATGGGCGTCATATTCGGATCCAAGCGGTCATTTTACATAAGAATATTCTGAAATGATGTTAGAGGCAATTTTCATGCTGAGCAGTGTAATTAATGTCAATTTCCCTTGTCCCCTTAAATAATTGTAATAGTGGTAGTTTAAATGCTAGATCATCCCTTTTCCAGTTGTCATAGTTAATGAAAATAGTTATGCGTTTCTTATTTTCACTTTAATAATATACTTTTAGCTCTCGATAAATTTATTGGCCAAAAATGTTAATGTATCTGAAAGTATCTTGCACATTACTTCAATGCTGAGCAGTGTAATTAATGTCAATTTCCCTTGTCCCCTTAAATAATTGTAATAGTGGTAGTTTAAATGCTAGATCATCCCTTTTCCAGTTGTCATAGTTAATGAAAATAGTTATGCGTTTCTTATTTTCACTTTAATAATATACTTTTAGCTCTCGATAAATTTATTGGCCAAAAATGTTAATGTATCTGAAAGTATCTTGCACATTACTTCAATTTTTATAAAATATTCCTCTATAAATTAATAAACACTAAAAATAAAGTTATTTTCCATTTCCGTATAAAACTAGTCGACATAGGCGGACTCAGTTCCAAAATATATGTATATCCCCATTTTCTGCTGTAATTCGTACTATATGATGCGTTATAATAGCTATGAACACAGCTGATACCAGGCTCAGTCGAAGACTGATATATCCCAAACCCTAGGTTACTCTACCCCGCTTCAATGCATTTAGTTTATCCAAATTTGATGATTAATTTTATCAGGGTCAGTATTCTGTTTTAATTTTCACGTAAATCCATATCACTGTAAAAAATATGTCCTATTTGCTGCCAGAAATTCTCTGTAATTTGAGAAAATACGTTCTGACAACGTAATTTTTTCGTAAATTACGCGTATTTTCTCAAATTACAGAGAATTTCTGGCAGCAAATAGGACATATTTTTTACAGTGTACTATTGTCAATGTATAATCCCGATAATGCAAGTTTGTGGGTTATTCTGCCTATTCTGCTATGTTATGAAAATCTTTAATTTCGAATAACTTAAGAAGATTTCAATGTGGAATGCTAATATTCAGTAGGGCTTTGGCCAGTAACATAAATCAGGGTTTAATCCAGCTTTTTAAAAATGGTACCCCATTTGTGAATTTATAAAATAATTTGTGAAAAAATCGAGTAAGTTTGTGAAAATCTTCAGAACAATTAACCAAAATGCACAAAGACAAAGAGTTTTTTTAAATTTTAAAATACATTTAAAAAATAAAATGGAACAGTTGTAAAATAAATATATATGTTGGCCAGTTATTTCTTATGCGTGAGATAAGAAGGTGTTTACTTAGATATTTACCATTTTCTTCAGTAAATATCCAAACTGAGGGTATTTTTATATGTTTGATGCAGCGAAGCTTATAAAAATATTGCTGAGAATTGAATTTGTGAAGGTGCTGCTTTGCTGAAAGTTGATTTTGTGAAGGTTTCTCTCTGCTGAAAATTGGTTTTGTGAAGGTACCTCATTGCCAAAATTTGACTTTGTGAAGGTACCTCATTGCCAAAATTTGACTTTGTGAAGGTACCTCATTGCCAAAAGTTGACTTTGTGAAAGTGCCTCAATGGGGTACTAAATTTGTTCTGGATTAACCTCTGCATAAATGATGTTTTAAAACTAGTCCGACTTCTTTTAGACCTGTTCTTAATATAATGCTTGCACAGAATAATAAACTAACAAACCAAATGACCTACAAACAGACACTATATAGATTTTGTGACATTCGGATTCCTTATAGGGTAAGTGCACCAGTGTTTGGCACTTTTAGAGCAATCTCTGATATTTTATATGTTCTAGTCATCAGAAAATATTTTTAAAAATCTTAAGTTAGTACATATGGTATGAAAGACATTCAGAACCACATATATGTTAAAATATATACATTTGATAAAAATTATTTTTTTTATGAATTTTTATTTGACACCCACTCAATGTACCAGTAATTGACACTGCCAGTTTTTCATTTTATCAGTAATTAGCACCCTATGTTCCAGTGTTTGACACTGCCAGTTATTCATTTTACCAGTTATTAGCACGCTATGCTCCAGCGTTTCACATAAAATGACAAAATTCTTATATGCAAAATATATAGTTTTATTATTTTGCTTATTTATTAATTATTTCGGGATAGATGTCAATTGCTGGAGTATGCCAATCACTGGAGCACCTACCCTAACTCAAAACGTGTAAAAAAGTCAAAAAATCAATGTTGAAAATTTTCACGAAAAACCTAAATTTCCCATAAACAAAGAAATAAAACACTCAGAATTTTTTAAAACTCATTTCAAAAGTTAAGAGCCGAAAAACTTCCTCTCCCTTCAAAAATAAATACATTTTAGAATACAAAATACACAACATAAACCATAACTTATATGCTTTTGGAAATAAATTTCACTCTTTTTTTCTTTTGTTACTCTTTGAAAAGCCAAAACATTATTTACAAGGACGAATAAAAAGCACAAAATTTAAAAGTCTGACTGATCTACATAACAGATGCAGCATTTTTTTTTTTTTCAGTAAAGAAAACGCAATATATCTCAGAAATTTGATTTATTTATACAGCGACGAAACCTAAGGAAAAGAAAATTAGATAACAACAAAATGAAATAGCCTCGCTCTGTCAGTAACATTCTATAACATAAATTACATAAATTTTACCCCCCCCCCCTCTTTTATAAAACGTTATATGTAATAAATCGGTGCAATCTAATCTTTGATTAAGTATAACTTTGTAAGTTTTGCTCATTCAAAAAAGATTCTTTTGGTTTTGATTTGCTGCAAGAATAATCGTATATAATTGATGAAGTTTTTAAAAATGCAGACTTACCAGCTGTCGAAATTGTTCTGATCTCAAAGCTGAAAGACAAAAGGTATCGGGTTCGATCTAAAATAGCGCTCGTCGGCCAAGCCACTGGAATTTCTCCGTTGTTTTCTCAGAAATTCGTGTGAATACGCGATGGGATCCCTTAGAAAGACCCTCACGAGGAATTTCCCTCAGAACTCGGAACCTAGCGTGGTCATTTCGAGTTAACCTCCACAACCTTTTTGATATACAGTAACTATCAGGAAGTATAGGGTAAATTATGGACCATAATTGTGTAATCTTTACAAAAGGATAAAGGAAAGTAAGAAACGGAAGAAAAATGTCGAAAATGGCTTATACTACAATGAAATTATTGCGAGTGGCATTATGTTTTTAAAGTTAATGATTTAGGTTGGTTGGTTGGATGGGTTTTACGTCGCACTAGTGCTGCGCAATGTTTAATGATTTAGGAGTTAATTCGAGGACGTCGGCTAATTCTATGATGTTTCTAATTCTTGTTATGTAAATATCAATATAAGACATTATTCATAAATTTTTTTACTAATTATTTCCGTTTCTAGATTTATTTAATCTTTTACACACACATACATATATATTTATATATATACATACAGTTTAAGAATGAAAAATATCTACTAACATCTGAAAATTTATAGTCTCGTAGGATTCTCAATATGTAAATGATGCTTCATACGGAAAATGTCTTGATGGATTTTATCCATGTTATGTCAAAAAATTCTTCACACGTGACCACTGCAGGAAAAAATGCAACATTATTATGTTTATATTTGTATTGTATGGGGGATTTTCTCTTAGGGAAAGGTCTGTGTTCTATGGGGATTTAGCCCCGAACTCAAAAAACGGATATTGTTTTATTTCTGGTTAAAATAAATAAACATATGGACTCTATCGGTTTTTTGGGTTCGAGGCTAAATCATACCCAACATGTGACTCTTGATTCTACATTTCCCTATGAATTTCCCTCTGGGATGCAAATATTTCCCTATAAAATGTAAACATTTCCCCATAAAACACAAATGTAAACATTATAATTCTGCATTTTTCCCTGTAGTAGTCACGTGTCAAGGGTTTATTGCGTAACGCCGATAAAGTCCATTCTTGTTGTGATTTTATTGTAAGCGATTCGTCAACTAAAGTAGTTATATTAGATTTTTTATTAATTTACTAATTATTGAAACTTTTATCAAGTAGTATTATTAAATGAGATATTTATTAAACTTATTGGAGAATTTGAAATACAGAACATAGCTGAATGTAAAATATGGTATATTGCACATATATAACTATTTTAAATTAAAAAAATATAATTTTACGGCAGTATGCTAGGTTTTTTAATGATGAATTAATACCTTATAATTTATTAACAAATATGATTTAGATGTTTGTTATATATAAAAGAAAAAGCATATTATTAACGTTCGGGGTAATTACAAATTAACTGGCTTCATATACATCTAAAACCATAGATATAGTAATAAGACATAGATTGATCATTGAGGGGGGAAAAGTGATTCCTTTTTACTCAGGAAAAGACGGCCATTTTACTCTCATATGGGTGTCTTTCCCCAAGTGAATATACACAGGAATACACACAGGTAATTTAGCAA
The DNA here is from genome assembly GCA_963930645.1 of Salticus scenicus. Lineage (NCBI taxonomy): Eukaryota > Metazoa > Arthropoda > Arachnida > Araneae > Salticidae > Salticus > Salticus scenicus. The sequence continues at coordinate 31,558,546 of OZ005659.1, read as the reverse complement.
ACAAAATTTATGTACTAAAAGAGAATGAAAAACACCAGATACCCATTTTTCTTTCTTTCTTTCTTTTCGTTTCTTTTTCTTTTCTTTTTTACTATACTCTAGTACGCTCATGTCTGCACAAAACTGACTTTCTTTCTTTCGGCATTTAATATTATACTTCTTTGAGATAAAAATCGTCTGCATTCATCTTGAAAAATAATTTTAATAAATTATAATTTAATAAATTATTTGTATTGCGTAAATTTGCATAGGATTATATATGGAAGAAAATCTTGTGGTGACCACAACATACTAGTTATATATTAAAACTTCTGCGGCTGCTAACTACATTTAAAATAATTTTAAGAATTCCATATTACTTACTAATATAAAATATTAAAATTTTAAAAAAGTATTCCATTAAATATGAAGACAGTAATTATTTCATAATAATAACAAAGCAACTGATTATAAAAAGTATATTTTTCATAAATTACTTGAATATAAATTATTTATGAAAACTTATCCCATTTCTTTTCATATATTTATTAGAACACTTAAAAGCCGTGCAATATTTCGGCACTATTAAAATTCATTAACATTCTATTCTATTACTATTTTCGAGTTTTATACTTTCTAATGGTTGATGCCAAAAAACTTTTTCGGCATCAAAAGTCTTTGCTCGTTAACATGTGGATGATAGATCTATATAAATTACTATATCTATGTCTAAAACACAACATCAAGCCATTCTTTTTAATAACACACACGCAAAGAAAAACGGAAAATAAAAAAAGAAATAAAAATCTATTATTCGTTGTTGTGCCACCCAGGTTCTTCTTTCTTTTTTTTTTTTTTTAATATTAATCTTTGTAGTTCCTCCTTCTGTAAAGTCATTTAAAAGTTTAAACGAGGAGTAAACATTCAGACCATGTTTTCTCCTTCAGATGTAATTTTTCACAAAACACAAAAAACTAATAAATTAAAAAATAACTAAACTTAAACCCATAAATATCGTTTGTTCAGATGTAAAACTAGTTACTAGGAAATGTAGACACATCTAAGAAGATATGCAGACATACTATTTCATGTTGAGTTCAAAATAAATAAATAAAAATAAAAAAAATCACAAACAGTATTATTATTATTATTATTATTATTATTTTTTTTTTTTTTTAAACACGGTTTGAATGTTTGCTTCTCAAACGACAGAGCTATGAGATTTGCTTGAAATAGAGCTTAGGGATTTCTACACTGTTTTTAATATAATATTCAATTTACATTGCCAGCATAGCCATTGAATTTACATTTAGCCAGCCTATGTACCGATTAACTCATTATTGTAAAGAAATATTTAATACATAGACAACATTGTCTTTTGGGAGAACTTAATATATTATCTACATTAGTTTTGCACTTTTTGGGCCTTAGGTGTAACACTATCAGGGCGTTTACTGATGTTTACTAAGGTCACTAAACCCTTTTTTTCATCGGAATATTTCACGCAGTGAGAGAAATTGGATTTTTGAGAACTTTGGGACAGGTCCATTGCGCAATTGAGAAAGTGGTGGAGAACGAGTTTAAGAAAAGTTATAAATTGATATTGTAATGGAAGAAAGGGAATTGAACTTTTTTCACTTAAACCAGAATTAATTGTAAAGCTTAATTTTAATTGTCACTCTTAGGTCATATTTTGACACAAAGGCTAATTAGACTAGTTATTCCTGGACAATGAAAGCCAGAGTGCAAAATGTTTGGTTACTAAATGGGACAGAATTATAAGGTTGGTTGTAGTGTTTAAGGCCGACAATCGACGCTAGGATCCTAGGCCAACAGGTGGAATGCCCTCAGTGCGGGGGGGGGGGCTTTCTAAGGGGTCCCAGTCCGTAATTACGCGATTTCAGAGAAAACCGCGGAAACTCCGAACGGTTAGCTTGAAAACCGCAACCTGGAATCGAACCCAGCACTTCGCATCTACTAGCTTTGAGCGCAGAACCGCTCGGCCGCTGGTGAGCCCACAGAATTATAAGTAAGACATTAATAACAAATACAGTAAATTTTGATTATCTTCGAGCAAACTATGTGCGGTCTTCCTTGGCTATTTGGCGACGATGACTTGCGATCTATACTAAGAGAATGTATATATAGAGATAGATAGATAGATAATCAGGTCAACGATAAAATGTTAAAGAAAAGGAAACGAACGGAAAGCCAAAAATCTAAGAAAATAAAAAGTATTCGTAATCACTGAGTTAGCCAATTTCACGGATAATTGGGTTGGTTGGTTGTAGGATTTAGGCCGATTGACTCCTAAAGTGTCCTAGGCCTACAGGAGGAATGCCCTCCGTGGGGGTCTTTCTAAGGGGTCCTAGCCCGTATTTACGCGAGTTTCGGAGGAAACCACCACGGATAATTGGGAATTTATTGTATATAATACAAATCTAGGAAAATTGGAGCTGGGTGCTTGAGCTCTATTAAATAGAAAATTTATTAAGGCAAATTTTGTTAGCATTATAAAATGCAAAAACACACGTAAAAATTGTTACGGATTAAAATAATAAAGAACGACCCTTCATCAGGCAAAAAAATTAAGCACGAGTGCAGCATGAAATTGGTAACTACAACACACCAGTTTCTTGAGAAATGCTACAAAATCGTTGCTGCATACATGTTTCATTTGTGCCTACAGATTTCGCCTGATTATGAGTATGCTTACAGCTCCCGATCGGAAAACACCAAGGTCAGTCAAGTCGTACATCAACATAAGAAAAATTTTGCTTCAATATTAATTATTACACAATAGACATTCTTAAATTCTGTTTTCACATTCAGATAGTTCAAGATCGTTACATTAGTCCTCGATTTCTTTTATTTTCTTTTATTTTCTTACTTCTATTTTTTTTTTTTTTTGTTATGTTACTTAAAATAACAGATCTGTGAAGAAAATAATTAAAATCTCAGTTCTAACATACATTTTTGCATTAATGTTTCTTCATTTGAGAATTGTTATTCGGCAATTTGGGGGTTTCTTTTAGACTGCCCTCACGATACAACTCCAAATTATGTTTAGAACATACATATTTGCGATTCGTTTGCTTTTACGCAAACGAATCGCAAATATGTATGTTCTAAAAATTAAAATTAATAATTCTTGTAAAATTAAAAATAAAATAAAAATAAAAATATATCGTTGCTTTATTATAAGAAAAATTAAAAAATAATTAGAAATAAAATAAAGATTTTTTTTTTTTTTTTAATAAAGTATATGGTAAGGGTTGTTTTTAAGAAATAATAGATACTGGTTAGGATCTCTTAGAAAGACCCCCTCCCTACCCCCGATAGGCATTCCACATCGGCCGTAATCCTTACAATCATCAAGGAGAAATTGAAATTTTGCTAAAAATACTACAAAACTTTTTGTTTTTAAACAAATATTACTACATTTGAGTCAGAATTCGTAAATTCTTAAAATTCCTCTTTTGATAGCACATAATTTATCAGACAGTTGATAATGTTGGTATTACTGCCAATTAACTACACGAGGGTCCTAGGTCTGGCTGCTGTGCCCTCCAATGGGGGGGGGGGGGAGAGGGGGAATCTTTATACAATTTATCTCAGAATAAAACAATTATTAACGATCAACTGTTAGTATTTATTATTTGAAATTTTCCTGATCCCGAAAAAATTCGTGCAAAGGTATAGATTTCGACATGTTATACATTTTTACTTATTTAATGTTATTACCGATGCTTATTATCAGAAAAGCATCGTTTCCAGGTTGATTATAATTTTATTAACATACGCACATATATTTTAATAGTATTTAATAACATCTAAGAATGATTAATTTTATTATTTCTGTCGTTAATTACAAAAAAAAATTTATGATTATTCAGCAACTAATATTTTGAAGCATAAATGTTGGTTTGTCGAATAAATAACATTAAGTTTTTTTATAAAATGAATAACTTACGCTCATTTCCTCTGTCGGAAAGTGAGTGAAACTTCTGTCATCTTGTAACAAAACACAGTAATAGGGTTTCCATGTCAATGGCTGAGATTTGCTGTGGTGGCGCCATCTGTTATTCTTTAATCGACTCGCTAAAGATTCTTTATCTGCAAAAAAATTAATTAAATAATTTATTAACGTGAAAAGAAACAATTTTATATAATAAAATAAATAAAATAAAGTAATTAAGTTCTGTAAGTGACTTGAAAATTATCAAATAAACCATGTTTATTTATGCCAATCTGAAAAATAAAGAAATATATTCTGAGATGTAATTTTAAAACATGTATTTTTAAATGTTAAATCTAATGTTTTAACTTGTAAAACAAGGTAACAGGTAAAGTATGACAAATTATTCTATCCAGGGTAATGTCTTGAATATTACTAAATAACCGCCAGCAGTAAAGAATATTTCGACTTATATATATTAATTATTGTTCTGATAATAAATCAATTTATACTATATAAAATAATAATTAAAGAGTTATTATAGAAATAAAGATAAAAGTTAGCATTTAAAAATATTTTATTCCTATAAATTAGGAATCATTAGAAAAGAAGAGCATCGTTGATGGAACTGGATTTTAGTGCTGCCATCTGTTAGATATTAAAGAAACTATTATAATTTTAGCTTTTTACAAAACTGTTTATGTGCAAGTTGAATACTCATCTCAGATATCAGATTGTAAACCTCAAAGGCATCAAATCTCGAGTGATTGATTTTTCCCTAAGACATAATCTAGAAAAATTCAGAATCATAAAAAAAATAATAATAATAAAAATAAATAATAACTCCTCCTATTTAATCCGAAAACAAGTGTAAACACTTAAAAATCATTTTTTTTTTTTTTTTTTTTTTAATAAATAAATGGTGTTTATGAATTTTGTAAACAGAAAGGGCTGGGTTCAATCCTACGTCGCACTCATGTGCCCTTCTGGTGTGACTATGTTAGAATATTTGCCGATTGACTACACAAGGGTCCTAGGCCTAAGGGAGAGCGCCTTTCGTACGGATCTTTCTAAAGCATCCTAGCCCGTATTTAAGCAAGTTTATTAGAAAACCACAAAAAATTCCGACGCACATCCTTTCGGAGTTGTGAGAAATACCGTGGTCTCATGAGAAATACACGTGAATATGAGCTAGGACACCTTAGAAAAACCCTCACGGCGAGCATTTCACCCAGGAATTGGACCCTCATGTAGTCAGCCAGACTTAATCACTACACCTTCTTTATCTTACAAAGTTATTTTATTTTCTCCTGAGAAAATTTATCAATTATTATGAACCTCCATCACCGTATATAAAATGGCCATGGAAAGATAGAATCAAGTACAAAAGTACAACTGTAATTTGACATTAACAAAACAACAGATTTTTCTGAAGAAAGAAAAAAAAAAAAAAACTTGTAGAAGTATTAAAATAAATAAATAATTAAAATAAATAAATAAATAAATGTTTGAATATAAAAAGAAAGCTTGAAAAGACTAGAACGGCGAAAAAAATGAATAAATATTTTTCTATATTCCAATTCAGGTTTGAAATGTATGAACAGTTTTTACGTTATGCAACAAATTTGCATTTATTTATTTATTGCATTTAATCATTGTGAAAATATTTTGTCGTTGATTAAAAATGTACCTCAAATGAATACTTGTTACGATCATGAAAATAAAAGAATCTACGACAGACTTGTTTCTGTATGCTGTTCACTATACTAAAATCTCGTTTTTCTCAGCAAAGTTTTAGAAGGGTGCTGTGGCCTGCTTGCCTTTTGTTTCAAAAACAGAACCATTCTTGTCTCTCTTCCATAAAAGTTTACGCTCATCTTGTTCTTTACCTAAGAAATGACACCCTTATAACCTTTAGTATTACAGAAGTTTGCGTTGAATGTGTGCGTTGATTGTTACTTTCATATTCAAACATTAAATATAACTATTGTTTTAAAGCAATCTTCTAATTTTCTATTGTATTCTTCTATTTTGAATTCTTCTCAAGCAAGCAGTTATTGCTAACGTCTCCTATTATAATGTATTATAATGGGAAAGCTACCCATTGGTACAATAATTAGGAAATCAACCATTTCTTTATAAGAATATTAGATTAGTTGGTAGATTGTAGAGTTTAAGGCTGATTGCCTACGTGAGGGTCCTAGGCCTATAGGTGGAATGCCCTCCGTGGGAGTCTTTCTAATATAAGAATGTTAAAATGTATGTACTAAACAACTACTAAAAATGATGCCAATATTGTTACTTATAACCGATTAATATCTATATTAAAAAGTTATTGGTTAAAAGAAATATTTCTCTCTAAATGCGTAATCTTTTTCAGGGATCCTGACTCACATCTACCCAATTTAGGAGATTGCATTTAAATAAAAATAATCACGTGATTTTTTTTTTTTTTTTTTTTAAATAAAAAATAATCAGCACAAACACGCTTACAGTAGGGTGACCAGATTTTTTTTAGTTGGATTTGAGGACAAATATGGCGGTGCCCCCGAATTTCGAGGAGAAAATACATAAATCACCTTAAATTGTAAAATTTTAGCAATTTTTTTTATATAAAGTACCTGGAAGTACTCATTGCAGCTTATTTATTATAAATACATGTAATAAATTATTATAGTGAAACTAACTTTATAACCAGTGTCTTCAAATGTGTTCTAATTTTTTAAAGAAGAAGATTAGTTTTCGAAGACTGTCCTTGGGATTTGAAAATGGCTGTTTACCCTAACTTACGGTCGTATCTAAGAATCTGTCTCAAGGGGGACTTGCAACCTTTGACTTGGTACCACTGAAAGCACGACTTCATATAAAAGCTTATATTTCTATCCAATATTTATAAATTGAACTCTATTAGGTTTTTCAATAAAATATATATCCAGGAAAGAATTTTTTATGGTCCTTTGATATATTTTTTACAGATATGAAATTTTTAAACTGCGTTTTCTCAATTTGCATTTTTTTCGTGAATTCGTGATCTTCAAAATGCTAAAACTGCAACGGATATTAAGGAAAAAAAACTTGATATTATTTTTTAAAGTTTAACAGAACCTACTTAAAAGAATTAAGGATGGATTTTTCAATTCATTAATTAGTTTTGAAGAAAAAATTAAAAAGTGCATGTCTATGTAAGAATATGCAAAAAGATGTGATTTTTGTTATATTTTTATTTTTAATGTTTTTTTACTTTCTCTTACCCATAAGGTAGAGAAAGTATTATTTTTGGGTCAAATTTTCGAACGCGAGTTTTTGTTATATTTACATGTTCTGAGGTCCCCTGAATACGAAAATCATGTTTTTAGCAAATGGTCTGTGTGTCTGTCTGTTATCAGCATATCTCAAAAACAAATTATGGCAGAAAGCTCAAACTTGGTATTCTAAATGTGTATCATATAAGGATGCTACACTAAACTTTTCGTTAAGATCAAGCAAATGGTTCGTGTGCAGGGACACTCAAAAGTATTCAAATACATTACGTCTATGGGGGAAATTGCAGGTAACTAGAGTTTAACATCTATAGACTGCACTAAACCAAATGAAACGAATATATATATTTTGTAATAGAGATAGCCAACACAGAAAAAAAAAATTGTGTATGTAGGAGCCTCGCCACCCCCCCTGGGGGAAGTCCCCCCCCCTCGAGGGGAGTAAATTTTCATGATGGGTATCTTTCAAAAGAGCTCGCCAATACCTTTAAAACGAATGGTTGAACCATCGATCTGCAATAATTTAAAACAAAGTTATCGACTTTTTTTTTTTTTTAACGAGAAAAATATTTGGAAAAAAAAAATAGTTTTTTTTTTTTTTTTTTTTTTTTGAGAATAAAATGGACATTTTTTGGATATTTGGTGTTATACTACTTCTCTAATATGGAAATTGTCTGCATTATCATAAAAGATAATTTTTTTAAATAATAATTTTAATAAGTTATTTTTTAAAAACAGAATTGTTTTTTAATAACCGAATTAAATTCTATATAAATGTAGGTGCATTGTTTAACATAGGTTTACATAACAGTACTCGTTATCTTACCTTTTAATCTCCAACCTGTATTTATAATATTAAATTTCAGGGTAAGAGAAAGTCGTGTGAGTGACACACCAGATTATTTCTTTTAAAGATATTGCAAATCCATTTCTAATTTTTTTAGTAGATTCTTTTATAAAACAAAAAGAAAAAAATGTATTTCCTTAAACATCTGTAGACGTTTTAGCATTTTAAAGATTATGAATTCATACAAAAAAAAAAAAAAAAGCAAAATGAGTAAATGTTGTTTAACGATTGCAAATCTTTATATATTATATTTATCATACCTAATGTAGTTCAATTTATAAATATTAAATGGAAATATTAGTTTTTATATGAAACCTTTAGTGGTGCCAAGTTGTCTTAACAAATGTTCCAGTACAGTGTTGCATTCGATTGCCAATAATATGTAATATATTCCAAAACACTGACTTACAGGTGTACAAAACTACGTATTAAAGATTCAAAGCACAACAAGGATGGTATGGGAGATTTATCACAGATATATCCCTTTACATATGCACATAAGTGTGCATTAAAGGGCTAACCTATGCTTGCACATTCAGATCTCTACTGTGACATAAATGCATTTATCACCTAACACTTGCCTTCCTTTTGCAACAATCCATTTCTTTGCTGACATTAACCTTTCATCATGCCAGTCACACACACTCCACTTAAAATGCCATTCTGGTAGCCTGGAGGGTTCCATTCATTTTTAGAAACAATTAACGATCGAAGTGGAACAAAGGCTGAGGGAGTAGCTCCCCCAATTAGTTTGTCTGGACACGCTTATGGGGACGCGTCCTTGGATATTAATTATGCAAGGCGCTCGCCTCTGGAAACGTAACGCCTTTGCAATGTTTAGAAGGGTTGCGTTGTTTGAGGGAGGAAAGAGGGGTGGATTAAAATGTTGCCCAAAAATAATGACTCGAAAACAAGTAGGAAAGCAAAAGATTTATTTAAGAATACAGAATGCTTATATTATTATATTCTTCAATTTATTTGTTTTTAGGGCAAAAGGGCAAAATGTTCAATTTATAATTTAATGTTTAATATTGCATACAAAAATTTTCTTGTTTTTCCCCTTCTTTTTTAAATAATAAATTATTAAAAATATTTTTAATTCACGGAGGATAGAATCTTGTATCAATATATATTTTAATAATAATAATAGTAAAAAAAAAAAGACTGGAAAAAATGTATAAATTATAGCATAATTGAGTGTTCTTGAAGAAGTTTAATCTTCTTATAAAAAAAGGTTTCCAAGAAAAATGTATTTATATTTTTACTTTTTTTTTTTTTTTTCTTACTACCTGGGCTATTTGCAGACGTAGGAAAAATGTATGCACAGCTGAAAAAGTTTCAGATGCTGAAGTTTTCTTACAAGTATCAAAGTAAAAAAGAATGAACCCTTCTTCCCCCCTACAACCTCCCTCCCCCCTTACCCCCCCAAAAAAAAGCTTTTTTCAGTGCGAAGGAATCTGGTGTACCGACTATAGCGTTCTTATCGTCTCAGAGTGGATTAAAATGTTCTCGAGGCGTCCCAGTTGTTATATTTCTCCCCTACCTACATCGATTGGACTGTTGCAGTAAAAGTAGTTTTACAGTCAAAGTGAAAGTAAAGGGGTAGTTCATTTATTTTCAATGAGGTCAGCATTGACGACAAACTTGACGACTTGGCTACTGAATTTGCTAAAATATGGTAGTTTAGGGTTTCCGAAGTTACAAAGCTCTATATTGAAGAGGAGTGGAGATCTAGAACTTTCCATGGGATTCCAGACACGATTATCGCCAAACTCCATTGCTAAATGGTATAAATAGAAGTAAGTTGACTTCTGAGAGTCAGAGTTATTCAGACAGCTATTCTGATCGGTTTCACTTTTGAGACAGTGTTTCAAGCGATTGATCTTTCTTTGTGGATCAGCGAAATTCCTGCTCTGTGGAGTATTTAATGCTGCTTGCTTTACTCTGCTGGAACAAGTGACTGTTCTCCTGGACTGTTTACAGAATATTTCTCGAAATCCTAGTTTCGTGGTACTGACTCGAGAAGTTACGCTAAATAAAGTGATATGTACTAGTGATAATAATGCTAGATCCACAAGAAAATCGACAAGTTTTCGTAACACAATATATGTTTCAGGAAATTTTCCAGGCGATACGGAGCTAAAGAATTACCATTGCCCAATACATCACAGCGTAATGCAAAAGATAACAGCATATTGAGCTTGATTTAATAAAAAAGCACCACAAAACTGGCGTTGTAAAAAACATTACTTACAAACTTTGAATAAACACCATAAAATGCAATAAACTCACAACAATTGTTTCGGGTCGAAAAAACACACGACCCTTCATCAGGCGAATAAAGTAAGCAAGAGTGCTGCAGTCAAAGCGACCCGAAACAATTGTTGTGAGTTTATTGCATTTTATGGTGTTTATTCAAAGTTTGTAAGTTATATATTGAGCTTGAGTTGAATGGATTTAACTTATCATACTAGAGCTGCATGGAGAGTTATTAGCATTGGTGTGGAAGTCTACCTGAACTATCACCAGACTGATTCTTCATATTTCAATTTATATCCATCACATTACTAATCGAATAATAGAATGAATAAACTATTACATAGCTTACGGATTTATTATTAACAAGCATGTGATTTCTGCTAATTTTCATACCACTATTTTGATTCAGAATTTTTTTTTCTTATTTCCATATTAATTTTCTTTATGATTGAATGAAATAATGATTCCTATTAGAAAATTCTGGTGTGGACACATACAGTAATTCCACTCTACATGAAAGCAGACCCACACGTGTTCTCTCTATCTAAGAATTTTTTTTTTTTTTTTTTTTTTTTTTTTTTTGTTACTACTATAATTTCACAACACAAGAGCGTTCCCGACTAAAAGGTTTTGTGCACGGACACTTTAAATTTTTCGCACCCCTTTAATTGTTTTATTTCGGGATTCTACAGTTCTCTACCCTCTTGCACAGATCATTATAAATTGCGAACCAGTTGTTCGCCGAAGGCAGCTAGTTCTAAATATAGCTACTTTGGTAACACAGGCTTACAAAATTGATTTTGACAAAATTTGATTTGATGATTTTAGCTGAACTTCATGTTTTTTGATGTGCTGAAACCAAAAATGCAGCCCATTTTCCCCTATCACGTACAGATTTTTGCCAATACAGGGTGATTACTGAAACTATTTCTTACGTATACCATCATAACAATATTTTGGTTGGTTGGTTAGTATGGTTTTACGTCGCACTAGTGCTGCGCTATTACAACAATAGGTATCCTTGATTAATTAATCATGAAAACATACTATAAAACATACCATATAATTATATTGGTGGAAGAGTAATGGAAGAAATCACATTGGTAGGCACCCTGTATTGACAAAAATCCATACGTAATAGAGAGAAACTGACTTCATTTTCGGTTTTAGCACACCAAAAAACATAAAGATCAGTCAAAATTATAAAATCAAAATTTTACCTGTCGACCTGTGTAATCAATAGAAACTAATTCAAGGATCGGTGAGGTTACCCTTTTTTAATAATATTAGTTCCCCATCATACTATAGGCATGGGGAATTTAGGTACTCGTGAAAATTTTCGACCTTGGTTTTTTGACTTTTTTACACGTTTTGAGGTATGGGGAATCCGAAAATATCAAAATGGGTATGGTGTCCGTCTGTAGGGTGTCTGTTAGTTTCTTAGTCCGTTAGTCCGTGTACACAATATCTCACGAACAAATGATAGCAGAGACGTCGGACCAGTTTTTAAGTATTAGTGTGATTTAGAGATATTAAAGATGGTCCGTTCTGTTATAGAAAATTATGCATCTGAAACCTTTTGTCAATCCCTTTGCAAAATCTAGAATGACTATATTTTTATATAATAAAGTCCAAAACCGAGCTTAAATGATGATAAATATGATATAAGGGCTTTCTAAATATATATATGTACACTGATGGAAAAAAAAATCCCAACACCAAGAAAAAATTATTGTACAGTAATGAAATTTCAGCAATACATTTGTCTAGGTAACATATTTAATTGATTAAAGTTTCAAGATCACAGGTAGAGCCATTGGCGAGAAGAGCCATTTCAAATGTGAAATGTTGGTACATTAGTAACCGGTGTAACCGCCAGAATTTTGAATGCAAGCATGCAAACGTGCATGCATTGTGTCGTACAGGTGTCGGATATCAGTTTGTGGGATGGAGTTCCATGCCTGTTGCACTTGGGCGGTCAATGCAGGGACGGTTAATGTTGGTTGTGGATGACGCTGGAGTTGTCGTCCAATGATGTCCCATACGTGCTCGATTGGAGAAAGATCTGGTGATCTAGCAGGCCAAGGCAACATGTCGACACTCTGTAGAGCATGTTGGGTTACAACAGCGGTATGACGGCGAGCGTTATCCTGTTGGAAAACACCCCTTTGAATGTTGTTCATGAATAGCAGCACAACAGGTTGTATCACTAGACTGACGTACAAATTTGCAGTCAGGGTTCGTGGGAGAACCACGAGAGTGCTCCTGCTGTCATACGAAATTGCTCCCCAAACCATAACTCCAGGAGTAGGCCCTGTGTGTCTAGGCCGCAGACAGGTCGCTAGCAGGCGTTCACCTGGCCTCCTTCTAACCAACACACGGCTATCACTGCGACCAAGGCAGAACCGGCTTTCATCAGAAAACACAACAGATCTCCACTCCGTCCTCCAATGAGCTCTAGCTTGACACCACTCACGTCGCAAACGGCAGTGGTTTGGAGTCAATGGAATGCACGCTACAGGGCATCTGGCTCGGAGCTGTCCTTGAAGTAATCGATTTGTAACAGTTCGTTGTGTCACTGTGGTGCGAACTGCAGCTCGAATTTCAGATGCAGACGCAGTACGATTAGCCACAGCAATACGCCGAACACGGCGGTCTTCCCTCTCAGTAGTGCCACGTGGCCGCCCGGAACCCGGTCTTCTTGAGTACCTTCCCTTGACCACTGCTGCCAACACTCATGCACAGTGGATACATTCCTGCCAAGTCTTTCTGCAATATCGCGGAAAGAAAACCCACCTTCTCGTAGCCCTACTACACGACCTCGTTCAAACTCAGTGAGCTGTTGATAATGGCTTCTTCGTCTTCTTAGAGACATCCTTGACTAACATTAACCCACTACGTCAAATCTCAACTGTAAATAACGATCAAGAACCTTACAGCGCTTATTTAAAGCAAACCTCATTTGCATGTTCATAGTGTCGCTACTAGCGCCACACTTATGCGCGTAGCTCGAAATTTGAATCGACGTAATCTTTCAGATGTATAAACACGCCTACCAAATTCCGTTTATCTAGCACAGCTCCTTCCTGGTGTTGGGATTTTTTTTTTCCATCAGTGTATATGTATGTATATATATATATATATTTAAAGAAATGAGACTGCAATTAGATAAACAAGCCAAACTCATAAACACTTTTCATGTTTGTTAAGAAGTGTTAAGGGGAAGGGGTAGGGGTAAGAAAAGAGAAAGAAAACAAAGAAAAAAAATGGCTTATAAAAAAAAAAAATCGACAAGTTATACAGAAAAGTAATTATGTTCATCTTTCAACGAATCAGTGAACCTTCAAACGTTCTATACATATTCATAAAAAATCTGTCAAAACAACCTATAAAATATAATCTGTCATAAGGAAAACGTTTTAGTCTCATAATCTGCCGACGCGTGAAAGAGTTCAATTAACAAGTAAGAACACAAGTGATGAAAAATTTTTCTACCGAAATGCGCTGCTGGATGTTAATAGAACAAGACACGCCCACGCATCAGGTATGTTTTAAAAGAGACAAAAGATACTCATTGGGGATGCAGCACCACGCCTATGTTCCGGGTTCTAATGGAACGAATTTGGAAGCTAAAGGATTAGTAATTGGAAACGTTTTGTATTCCTTACTGGAAAGAGGAAACACACTCCACGCTTGGAATACGACAATGTTTTAATTAATTCAGCGTAATCTTATAATCGTCTGCCACTGTGTGTTTTCCATTAATATCATGCAAGCGACTAGGAATAATTTTAATATTTGATTTCAGACAAAAAAAAAAAAAAAAAAAAAAAGAAAAAAGAAAGAAAGAAAACGTTCAATTAGGAAAAGTAATCAATAAGATACTTAAAAAACTTTTTTTTTTCTTTTTTTAATAATTATCCAATAATTTATATTTATTCCTTTTTTTTTTTTTTTTTTCTGAAAAAAGTAAAATGGCTGAAATATAATATTTTTCACTTAAACCAAAGAAATATGCATAGATATAGTAATATATTTAGATCTATTATCCCCATGTTATCGAGCAAAAAATTTTGATGCCGAAAAAAAGTTCTAAATTCAGCCATTAGGGAGTATTGAAAAAAAGAATAAAAAGAAAAATGAATTTGAAAATGTATCTGGAGTTTTTCATTCACCTTTAGTAAATAAATTATTCATAAATCTTATTTACTAAATTATCCGTGTGTATTCCTGTGTGTGATTTACTCGGGGAAAGGCAGCCATTAGAGTGACTTTTCCCGAAAAAAAAGGTATCACTTTTTCCCTCTCGCTGATCAATCTATGTCTTATTACTATATCTATGGAAATATGTTGTGCGATATCGTATGTTTTTAATTAGCAGTAACAAAATAATAATAATATTTATTATTGTTATCATGTATTATTTCAATTTTATCTCAGAAAAAATAAATAAATATATAAATTCATCTACTAAATAAAAAATTAATAAAGCTAAAAATTTATCAATGGAAATATTTTAGATTCTATAGCGAGGAAGAAACAAACAAACAAACAAAAATAGCAAATAAATATAAGAAACCATTAATTAATTAAAGAATTTAAAAATAAATAAATAAATAAATGTATCTTCTATTTACTATATTGGCAAAAGAGAACCAAGAAAACACACTGCACGTTCATAAAACAACATTTTTTTAATAAAACAAAACGAAAATTATTTTATTATCGTCTGCCACCATATACTTTTCATTTCCATTGGCATCGTCTAAGTTCTAAGATGCTGGGAATTATTTTTAATGACGGTAGGGCCATATTCAAGAGTATCATAATGTTTATTTTATTCTGTTCTAAAAATGAAAATTAAGGAAACTCTTCAGATTTTTTTTCCCTTAAAGAAAGGTTGTGACTTATAGAAAAAGTCCATTTTTAACACTTTCCAACAAAGCTGGAAAGTGTTCATGACTTCGGTTTGTCTGATTGTCCGTCCGTCCGTCTGACTGTACGTTCTATAAATCCCGTAAATATCAATGGAATTTTGTGAAACTCATATATGTTATTCAAATTCACTATCAGATGTTCCCTATTGAAAATGGAGCAAATAGCTCGATTTATTTGCGTACAGAAACATCCGAAACTATTCCAAAGCATTGCGTTCTATGAGAGGTATTTCTTTAAACCATATTTCAATAACTTTAATTTGCACAAATCTTAATGAAATTGAAATAAGTTATTTATATGCACAAAAGAATGCTTTCTATATTACATAATTTAATTAGCATTAAGATTTACAGGGCTGCATAAAATATTGAGATATATTAAAATTAAGAGCTATGTAAGGAAATAGCTGGAATTGCGTTTTCTTCTTTATTAAGCATTTTAACATGTTCTAACAATGTTTAAGTGTGAATATGATTTGAATTACTTTATTTGTCTATCCTTCTGTTTGTCTGATCGCGTTCTAACTCCCGTAAATATTACTTGAAACTGATATGTGTTATAGTTCACTATCAAATGTTCCATATTGAAATTGGAATAAATACCATGATTGGTTTGTGTGTAGGGATTTGGGACACCAGAAAGTAATACTAAAGCATAGCGTTCTATGAGGTATTTCTATAAATCATATTTTAATAACTTTACTATTGATGATGATAATATATATATATATATATGTATAATAGTAATAATCTACCAGAAAAAAGGGTTTTGCATATATAGAAGCATTGATATCCCCTATCTTGGGGGGAAAGTGGCTGAAAATTTACACACGCACTCCGGGATGTAAATTTTCAATATGAGCATTTTCCAAAAGAACCCGTCAAATGACTGGTATTTATGACAATTTGAAAGAAAGTCATTGATTCTTTTCATTTCCTATAAAAATAATTAAAAAAAAAAAAAAAAAAAAAAAGAAGCATTTTTTAACATGTCTGCAGAGCACAAAATCAGCTCTCCCTCAACGTTTAGTGTTATACTTTTCTGAAATGAAAATCAGCTGCATTCTTTACGGAAAATAATTTTAACGTATAATAATTTTAATATAAATAATTTGCACTGCGTGAATTCGGATAGAAAAATATAGAAGAAAGATTTGTGATGGCCTCAACGAATTAGTTTTACAAAGAAAAAATCATAAGTATTAAATAACTGACCAATATTCATAAAAAATTCTATAATCGTCATATTGAATAAATGTTTATGATACAAACCAAACCATTTCAAACGTAAACAAATGGCTTATTGACATCCATATAGTTCAACTTATAAATGAGAGAGGTCCTTCAACTCTCCTAACTTTAACTCTAGCATTATTTGTTTAACATGCAAGGCATAGAGAAGACGGCCACCTCCAGTTCAAAAAGAATTAGTTTGAGTAGGCGGACTTTGTGAGCGGTGTGACATTTAAAGCTTTGTTTAATCTGTCGACATTATGTCTACAGGAAACAGAAGAAAATGTATTAAAGGTAAAAGGATAATATCTAAGACCTTCGCTCATTTTCTCTTCTTCTTCTTCTTCTTTTTTTTAAGGTTAAAAACAGGTGTATTTCCATGAACTTAAAAGAAAGAGGATTCCTAATTTGGTTGGCAACTTCCAAATCAGTCTGATGTGCAACATACATTTTTGAAATAAAGTAAAACGGTCGCTCTGAGTATTGGAGTTTGGGAATAGAGGAGTACCCTCCGTGGGGGGACTTTCTAAGTGGTCCTAGTCCGTATTTACGCAAAAAAATATACAGCCTCAATCTAGAATGAATAAGTGGTCATTTTCTAAATCCCTTAAGTAGAAATATAGATTTCAAGGTTTGCGCATAAGGCACATCAATACACTGAATAGATGAAATGATCGAGAATTTTTAGTCTACACATTTCTAGATGGTGTAACAATATTCTGAATATTCTGAATCTTTTGAATGGCGAGAAATTCTCACTTGATTATCTAGAATTGGGTCATAAACCAAGATTATCACTGTAAAAATAACTGTTAAAAGTACAGGAAAAATCTGGCAGCTAGGGTGCCAGTATTTCTCCGTCAAATATACAGGACAAAACTGTACTTTTAACAAAAAACCTGTTTGATTTACAGGATTCCTGTGTAAAATATATGTCAGTGATACAATTTTACGGTTTTAAACTGTATATTTGACGGAGAAATACTGGCACCCTAGCTGCCAGATTTTCCCTGTACTTTTAACGTTTTTTTTTTTTTTTTTTTTTTTCAGTGTAGTTACTGAAACCCGTCTCTTGTGTTCGCATTTATTTGGAGATATTTTCAAATAGGTTTGACATCGATAATATAGACAAACACTCTAGAATTCTAGTTGGGGTTTCTAGAATTAGCTTTCAAAGGGGACTAGAATTTATAAGGATGGCATGGAATTATTTTTTCGAGAGTAGCAATTTACATTCTAGATGTCATTTACAGAATATTTTCTCAGTGAAGTTTCAGGAAAAACCACGGAAAACTCCGAACGGCTACGCCGACAAACACGACTTAGATTTGAACCCCGGAATCTCACGTCTCACAGCTTTGAGAACAGAACCTCTCGGCCACTGGTGTGACTGTTTGATCTGAGACTTGAGAGAAAAGCTTTCCTTATTTTATAACATTATCTCTATTCAATACACTTAGTACGGGAAATTACATTTAAATGAAACTACAGAAGAATAATGTACAATTGTACAATCCTATATACAATATAAAATTGTCAAGCAAAATGCTAATAATAATAAAATATCTTTAAAAAATTATTTTAAAATATCGAAAAAATGAAATATTGCATAACTTTTAAAAATGTAGTCAAAGTAAATGATAAAAATGAAAAATTATTTCCAATAAACAATTAATTCTGATGCGTGTTCTTGAAAGGTCATAAAAAGTCGGGACTCGAGAGAAAAGTTTTCCACCAATTCGCAGCAGCATCAAAATCAAGTACACTTAACCTGAATATTACCGAAATAAATGAAATTAAATGAATCTAAGAAGTAAAGTTAAATATCGGATATCCAAAATAAAATTTTCAAGTAAATAATAATAAAATAATTATATATATATATTTGACAAAATATTTATAAATTACGGGGAATAAATTATAATGCAGCATAAAGTAAAAATAAATGACAATACTGAAAAATTAGAGGTTTTTTTTTTTTTAGGACTGAGGACTATTAGTCTCAATCTGGGATTTTTGCGTTGTCGATTTCGATAGTTGGACATTTGTCGAAATCTAAAATTTATCGAAAATATAACTGAATAATTTGAAAGCGATGTTATAATTTGAAAAAAAAAAAAAAAAAAAAAAAACTAATAGTCCTCCGTCCTAAACTAAATTCTGCTTTTGCCAAAATTTCATCAAAATCTTTTTTTTTTTTTTTTTTTTTTTTTTTTTCAGAAAAAGAAAAGAAATTTAATATCAATCAGTATCGTTACAGACGATATCGAAAAAGTTTCTTTTTTTTTTTTTTTCTTTAATAATTTTGAATTAGGAAATAAAAAGTGCGCGAGCTATATGAAATAAAATAAGTAAAAAAATGAATTTAATAATTTAATTTTTATATAAAACATGATCGCATGCTATCTTAAAAAGTAGATGTAAAATTTAAAGTTTAATTTTTTTGGCAACAATTATAAATTAAAATAAATAATTTAATGAAAGTTTGTTCTTTAGATATACGTCCGTGTAAGATGTCAAAAAGTATACGACAAAGTATTATATCTCTTTATTCTTCTAATTAATTGTCGGTGAGAGAAATTGCTCAGAAATTTAGTATTCCTAAAAGTAATGTTTATATTTATTATAATGTGAAATATGTGAAAAATTATTATTATTATTATTATTTGTCCTTTGGTAACATCATCAAAATTCAGTGCTCTTAATCCCAATCTGATCGGAAACAAAGATTTTAAGCAAAGTTATGGGGGGAGGGGGGGGGATGAATCAACAAACGGTTTTTTTTTTTCTTTTTAAGGATATGCAATATAAATTTGTCAAATAAAATAATAATATTAACAATAATAAAGAAAACTTTAAATATTTTTAAGATGTTTACAAACTAGCAGACTGTGCTCGTTTTGCTAGTCGCTTTATTTAAATGAATAATAATAATTAAAAAAAATCATTATTATTATTTTTTTAATATTATTTTATAAATAAAATAAATAAATAAATAAATAAAAATTCCTCTAAAATCGTTCTGAACCTTGCTTCAGGTATCTACTACATAGAGGCTGGGTGTCCACTGCCAGCAGCAACGACTTTCGTGGGCACTTCAACTTGGGTATTTATCAGACGACAGGTGGAGCTGCTATTATTCGAGAACTACACTGTTAAAAATTTCAGTTCAAGGTTGAACCAAATGTTGGTACTTTCAGTTTGCTAGTTTGAACCAAAACATGGTACATTTTTGCTGCCACCATGCGATGGTGAAACCTTCTACTATGATTTGGCGTTTCTTGTTTAAAAAAAGCACCAAATTATGGTAAAAAATTTCTCCGTCTTATGGATGTAGCTATTGAAGTACCAAGCCTTGGTTTAGTAAAGCACCAAATAATGGTAAAAAGTTTCACCATCGCATGGTGGCAGCAAAAATGTACCATGTTTTGGTTCAACCTAGGAGAAAATTTTTTACAGTGTACTAATTTAAAAATGGCTATATCCCAGGAACTATTAAATATTTTAGTTTTCACACCATTTATTTTTTAGCTCGCTCTTTCTATTAAATTCGGGCAAAAATTCTCGATTTTTTACTTCCTTATACAAAGTATAAGGAAATATAGTAATCCCGATTTGCGAAATGGATTTTGCATTTCACATTGCTCGAAAACGAATAATCGCTGAATGTTGCCAATTTATAAGTGTGACTGTCATGATGTCTAGTTGTACACCTGCAAGTATCGTCTTAACACGAGCTCTCGTTTTAGAGATATAAGGGACTTTACACGATTTTTCGTGACGTCTGTATGTATGTGTGTCTGTGTGTGTGTGTGTGTGTGTGAGTATGTCGCATAACTCAAAAACGGTTGGACGTAGAAAGTTGCGAATTGGTACATAGGTTTGTTATAACATCTAGTTGTGCACCTCCCTTTTTGGACTTTGTACGATTTTCCGTTTTGGAGATATTTAGGAAAATTAGATTCATAATGGCGAAAATGTATCAAAAAACGGTAATAACTCAAAAACGGTGTGGACAAATCTTGCAATTTAACTGACTTCTCGACTAGCTAGAGATTTAAAACTTTAAGAAGAGTTCAGAATGCAATAACAATGCCTTTTTTTAATAATTTTAGTCAACTGTTTCTAATACCTGCTGTCTTCAGCAGCGTTTATGTGATTCAACAGAAAATTTATTTAACTAACTTTTTGACTAGCTAGACATTTAGAACTTTCAGACTAGATCAGAACACGGTGAAAATGCATTTTTTAAATACTTTTAGCCAACTGTTTAGGGTCCCTGCTGTCTTCGGCAGCGTTACCAGTACAAATCTTGCAATAGATTTTTAACTAATTTCCCGAATAGCTACACATTTAAAACTTCCGGGAAAACTCAGAACAAGGTGACAATACATTTTTTAAATATTTTTAGCCAATTGTTTTAGGTCACTGCTGCCTTCGACAGCGTTTATATGGTTCAACAGAAAATTTATTTAACTAACTTCTCGACTAGCTAGACATTTGAAACTTTCAGAATAGTTCAGAATACGGTGAAACAGCATTTTTAAAAATACTTTTAGCCAATTTTTTCGGGTCCTTGCTGCCTTCGTCAGAGTTACCAGTACAAATCTTGAATCGGTTTTTAACTAACTTTCAGAAAAGCTCAGAACACGGTGATAATTCATTTTTTTAAAATATTTTTAGCCAACTGTTTCGGGTCCAATGTCAATGTTTTTTAACATTATGTATATTTCTAAAAGTGTATAAGGAAGTCATGTGGTGCCCACATCAGATTTTTTTTTTAAAGGTTTTTTATATTCTAATAATAATAATAATAATAATAATAATAACAACAACAACAAAGAGTTATCATCTAACATGCATTGAAATTTGGTAATATAACAGCTTGAAAATTTTTTATATTAGCAAAGTAACTTGAGAAAATAAATAAATAAATAAATAAAAATAAGTAATTCTTAAAAATCCATATAAAACTCTAATTTTCAATCAAATTTAGATATATTTTAACTGAAAACTCATATTCATGATTTATAGTAAGTTTTCTTTTCAAAATCAGCTTAAAATTTATGATTTTCAAAAAAATGTTTTTATACTTTAAAAAAAAAAAAAAAAAAAAAAAAAAAAAAATGTAATTTATATCTTAACGTATTTTAACCCTTAAATGCCTGATTATTTTTTAAATCAATTTAAAAATGTTTTATTCTTACCTTTATTAAATAAATCACGGGAAAAATACTTTTAAAAATCATACATTATTTTAACTATGGTTTACAGCTAAAAAGCAAATTATTGTCAGTTGGCAAACATGAGCATTAGAGCTTCAATATTATTCTAATAATACTTTAAAAGATAAAATTAGGTATGTTGCCGAAAGGCAACACACGGCATTTAAGGGTTAATATTTGGAAGATTACCAGATCGCAGGCTTTATTTAACATAATTTGATAATTAGAATATTGCCGTTCGCAAATTTTAAAATATCAATGCAAAGTTGCCTGAATTTGCATATTTTAATTTTAAAAATATATGAAACAGAACTTCATTGTACCATCCTGATTAAATCAGCATCCTAAAAATGAATAAAGAAAAATAAAAAATAAAAATCGCACTGAAATCGGGCTATTCGTTTTTAAGCTTCAGTGCGACGGAAGGACAAAGTCTTCAAACTTATAACACTTCTTTTTTGGTTGAGGATAAATAAATATATATATAGTGGAGCACCGTTTATACTTTTTTCAAAGGACTGTTCCTAAAAAACGTATAACTGAAAAAAACGTACAACTGAAAATTCGTTTTAACAATAATACACAATAAAGTATCATATTAATAATAAAAGTCTAATCAATTTTCATGGTTTCCTTTACATTTATTCGAATAAGATATATTTTTAATTATATTTAAAATATTTTTAAAACTTTGAATAAAAATTAAATGATAATTGAAAACATAGAAATTCAGATTTTTTTTTAAGATTTCGATTTTAACCTTTAAAGACAAAGCCTTTTATTCTCTAAACGAAGCTGACATTTTTGAAAACGATTAAAAGGAAGGAAAGAAAAAAAAATGTTTCTCCAAACGTAATGTCAAATAAACACTATAAGAAAAATCTTCCAAGTCGCCCAAAGGAAGTGAGTAATAAATCTTCAAGTTTACAAAATGCTTTTAAAGTTGCGGGCTTTTTCCCTTTCATACCCCATTCCTGGAATCAATTAAAAGAGAAAGTGAAAACATAGAAACATGTCTTCAAGTGGTCACTGGCTACTTGTATACCCACCATTCAACCCAGTCGCCAATTGCTTATCTCCGAAAATTTCTCACCTCCCCCCCATCGATGCAAGTCGCACTTTGTTCTACGAAAAAATAATCGAAAAAAAAAAAAAAAAAAAAAAAAAAAAAGGACTAAAACATAAAGAGCATTCATCTTTCTTTCTTTCGTTCTTTCTTTTTTTTTTTTTTTTAATCCTGGAATGAAACTCAAGCTTAGGATTCTACAAGGAGAAAAAAAAAAAAAAGTATAAGTGAAATTAAGAATTTACTTGTGTCGTATAAACGAAATATTTTAACATTAGAATTCAATGGAATGATTTGGGACCGAAGTCGAAAAATGTATAAATGAGAAACGTATAAAAGGTGCTCCACTGATGAAATAAATATTAGCAGTTTTTATGAAAAACTATTTTCAATAAACTATTAAATTTGATTCCTGTAGTTGAAAATATAAGCAAATCGTCGTCAGCCACTATTAATAGTGTGGGTGTCAGATGACATCAGAGCAACACGATATCTGACCTATAACAAACCTTGACTTCGTTTGTTTCACGATCTTTGACATTCTACAGGTTAAAACGGTCAAGGGAAAGTTAACTTTCGTCATTAGAGGAAACGCATATATATATTTTTAGTCGTATATTCTTTTAAATTGTGCATCAGAATTTATATTATGCAAGAGGGTGTGTAATGTATACTTTACACAAAAATAAATGAGTATAGACTTGATATTTTTATAGTTTGTATGTGTTAAAATATATGAAAAATGCAGTGTTTCGATTTATAATCACACATTTAAAATATGAAATTGGCGAGTAAAACAAAACTTTAAGATTTGAATGTGTTTCATGTGTTTGGCAAAATGATGAAATGAATTCAGTGCGATAACAAAAGAGAAAAGAATCTTGAATTATTTTGCTATGTGTTATAAAAAAAATTTTCATAGTAGTCTAAAGCTTCAGATAAGTTAGATCGACACATATGCTTTGAATTTATGAAAAATTTATATGCTGAACTTTATAATTTTATGTATTATAACAAAAAATATTTACGCATTTATTCAAAATTTTATCTTTGAATATACTTAACAGGAATTAGCCTTAGCTACACTGTTACAAATTTTGAACAGAAAACTACTGGTAATCATTTATATAAAGTCTTGTGTAAAATTACAGAGAAAAATAAAGGACGATGTTGAAAAATGTATGTTTTATATGTGTTTTAATGATTAATATTAAGTAATTAAAAACGAGAATATATTTGCGACGTAGAATGTTTTTTTTTCTAAAGTAGAAATATTCATTTTTAATTTTATTAAGAAATTAAATGATAAAAATAGCTAAAAATCTATATAAATGAAGCAAAGAGTTTGTCGGGAACATATCCGGGTGGACCACTCCTATTTTTGATTTGTCTAGATTTAACTACTTTGGTGATGAAAGTCGGCCATTTTTTTTTTTTTTTTTTTTTTTTTTTCCTTTTTCTTTTTTTAAGTAAAAACTGATGTTATACTTTTTTAAAAGAGCTCTAAAAACTGTTCATTTTTTGTGAGGAAGCTATATACATCAAGTTATTAGATTTAAAGATATTACGTTGCAAAGTTTGACAACGCGATATCATTCGATTGCTTTTATCTTAAAATAAGTGTCTAATATTAAACAAAAAACAGTCTGATATTAAAGAATAATGAATAACGTTTTAAAAATTATCAGTTTTGAAGTTCTAAGAGCTGCAATTTTTAAATTACAGCGTACTTATTTCCCATACATAATCCATTAAATTTGTAAACAATTGTTAATTCATCCTTGAGAATCATTCACATAAGACCACAGAGCATTGTTGCAAAACGAGTGCAAAACGGAAATTTAATTTAATTTCTGGTATATTATTTTGACTTTTTGACCTTAACGGCCCTCTTCACTTACCGGCGTCGGAAGTCCGAGCCAATGCTATTCTATGAGGAAATTTTTTTTACAAATAACTTATTAACTAATACAGTCGGTAACAAAAGTGTCCGAACACTAGCAAAAATTCCTATATAAAAAAAGTACAGTTAATACTGTTTTGTTAAATAAATCCTTGTCGAATCATATTCTTAGTCAGTCTAAGAACATGATTCGACAAGGATTTATTGAACAAAACAGTATTAACTCTACTTTTTTATATAGGAATTTTTGCTAGTGTTCGGACACTTTTGTTACTGTACATATTTTTAAATTCTGTTTTCACATTCAGAAAATTCCCAACTGTTAAATTGACGGACCTTTTTAAAAATGTATTTTTTTAATTTTTAATATTTTATTTTAAAATGAAAAAAATTCACATATTGAAAATTCGTATTTTGCAGCTTCAAAATAAAATATAAAAAATTTAAAAAATACAGTTGGCTGCAAAATTATTCGAGCACTAGCAATAATCCTTGCCAAAAAAAGGTACACTTAATACAGCTTTGTTAAATAAATCCTTGTCGAGTCATGTTCTTAATCAGTCTAAGAACATGATTCGACAAGGATTTACTTAGCAAAACAGTCTTAAGTGTACTTTTTAAATATAGGAATTATTGGCTAGTGCTCGAATAATTTTGCAGCCGACTGTAATTAAAAAAAAAAGTCCGTCAATTTAACAGCTGGAAATTTTCAGAATGTGAAAACTGAATTTAAAAATATGATTAGTTAATAAGTTATTTGTAAAGAAAAATTTCCCATAGAATATCATTAGCTTCGGCTTACGGCGGCGGTGAGTGAAGAGGGCCCTCAAAAGGAATTTTTAATTATGCTAAAAAGCCCAAAATGTGATATAAAAAATAAATAGTGATTGAATTCTTTTGAAAATGCACTTAAATTTAGTGACCAGTGACGCGGGTGCAGCCTACTTGTATAGAATAAAATTTGATATCTCGATTATTTACTTTTAACTAAGAATTATTGTAAATTTAAAGAGACTCCCGATAAACATTTTACTAAATTTATAGACAATGTTTACAGTGTGAATGCCGTGAATGAGACTTATTTTAAAATATAAAATGGTAATAATCTTTAAAATCACTTGCTGCATTCAAAGCAAGTGATTCTAAAGATTATTACCATTTTATAATTATACTTCACTCTTTAAGATCTTCCGCTCTTTATTCGACTTTCGAATATCCCAAATGAAAACACATTCTAATCTAAGAGTGTAGAATAATCTTTAAAATTATCAATTTTGAATTAAAAATATAGTTAATTTTTTTGATATTTCTGCGGAAGATGGGATGTTTTCTAAATTGCGAATTTAAAATAATTTTATTTAATTAATAGTACCCTGTAATAAAATTAAACATAATTTATACGTCTCATTAATATATTAAAACCAATGTAACATTTAAAATGAGATAAGGAATACAAAAATTTTAAAGACTTTAAAAATACATTTTAATTAAAAATTGAATTTTTTTCGTAATTGATGTGCTTGTATGTTTGACACTGAGGAGGGCTAGTGTTCTAGCCGAAACGTCGGTCGTGTATTTTAATGTTTTTAATTAAAATGTATTTTTAAAATTTTTAAAATTTTTGTATTCATTATCTTATTTTAAATGTTACATTGGTTTTAATAGTATACTGGCGTATATTAAAAGAGTTTGGTTTTTAAAAGAAGTGTTGTAACTCTGGCTGACTTGAAGGACCGTATAACGTTGCATGTGCAGAGGATCACTGGCGATCAGCTACTGAACACACTGTTCATCAGCAGTAGATTTTACAACTTAATGATAGGTTCCACATTGAACAAAATGATCTACATCAATAGATAGTCTATAATTTGTAACAAGTAACAATTAAATCTGTAATAGATAAAGTTGTTTGTATTAAAATTTGTAGCTTGTTTGTATTTTGACGTATATCCTCTCAGAGCAAAAATTTTTAAAAACTTATTTATTTATTTTTCAGAATTTTTGAGCGCATCTTTTTAAATATCTATCAATCTTCGACTCAATCCATATTTTAGTTACAGCAACAGAGTGCTCTGAATAGGCGGAGTTTCATTATGGCCACCTTATACATATATACAGTCGGCAGCAAAAGTATCCGAGCGCTAGCAAAAATTCCTATATAAAAAAAGTACACTTAATACTGTTTTGTTTAATAAATCCTTGTCGAAACCTGTTCTTAGTCAGTCTAAGAACATGATTCAACAAGGATTTATTAAACAAAACAGTATTAAGTGTACTTTTTTACATAGGAATTTTTGCTAGCGCTCGGATACTTTTGCTGCCGACTGTACATATAAATATAACAAAAATAATCTCAAGTTGAGAGTTAAATTGTAAACACGTGTCATTTTTATAATATAATTAAAAAACACTTTAAAAACACGTCTAAAATAAATTTATTAAAAAGGTTAAAATCTTCCAAAGCGTTTCGCTCTAACAAATCAAGGCATCATCAGGGATTTAGTTATACACATCATATAGCAGTTTTATATACGTTTTTTGTACCATATGGTCAACAGTTAAGTCCTTACAAAAAACAAAGTCAACTGGAAGCTACACTTAGAGGCTGGAACTATTGTAGTATGAGGAGGTGCTACAGTTAGAGGCTGGAATTATTGTACGATGAGGAGGTGCTGTACTTAGAGGCTGGAACTATTGTAGGATGAGGAGGTGCTACACTTAGAGGCTGGAACTATCACCTCCTCATCCTACAATAGTTCCAGCCTCTAAGTGCAGCACCTCCTCATACTACAATAGTACCAGTCTCTAATTGTAGCTTCCAGTTGACTTTGATTTTTGTAAGGACTTAACTGTTGACCATATGGTACAAAAAATGTATATAAAACTGCTCTATGATGTGTATAACTAAATACCTGATGATGCCTTGATTTGTTAGGGCGAAAAGCTTTGGAAGATTTTAACCTTTTTAATAAATGTATTTTAGACGTGTTTTTAAAGTGTTTTTTAATTGTATTGTAAAATATAAAATGTTACATAGTATACTATAAAATACACTGTTTATCCAATCAAATTGCATTTAATATTTTAATTCGCATATTTCATTAGGAATATTAGATTTAACTAACTGCATTAATTTAAATCTAGCCTGTTTGCATTTTTCACATTTAAAATAACACATAATAAATCTAAAAACAGACATGTTAACCATTTTCATAGAAAAAAGCTTTTCATGTGGCAACAAAAGCTTCTAATTTTCTATTTACAAAATTAAATAATTGAACGCAACTAAATGTATTATCACACAGTTTTAAACAAAACTTTATACGCGAATGAAACACTTTATCGGTAGTAAAAAAAAAAAAAAAAAAAAAAAAAAAGACATTTACTTGATTTATGCTTGAAGAATTTTTTCGTTATTCTTTCAGGCTCATTTAAATATTAATTTTCAAAATGTCATTTTCTTTTCTTTTTTCAAAACAACTTAAGAGACTTTACATTCATAACTTAATTTGATAAATTGTACACAATGTATTGCAATTTATTACAATTTATTACATAACAAGTACAATATACAATCATACTGAATTTAAACTATTAAAATATACTGTGGAAAATTTCTATAAAGCATAATTTTTTTTAGGCTTTTCAGGCTAAAATTGCAGATGTCATTTTCTTTATTTATATGCATAAACGAATAGATCTAATAGATAATAATCTGGCGCGGCAATCACATAACTTTCTATTACCCTGAAATTAAATACTACAAGTACAGATTGGAGATTAACGGCCCTCTTCACTTACCGTGGCCGGAAGCCCGAGCCAATGTTATTGTATGGGGAAATATTCTTTACAAATAACTTATTAACTAATACACATTTTTAAATTCTGTTTTCACATTCAGATAATTCCCAACTGTTAAATTGACGGACCTTTTATAAAAATGTATTTTTTTTAATTTTTAATATTTTATTTTGAAATTGCAAAATGAAAAAATGTCCCATATTGAAAATTCGTATTTTGCAGCTTCAAAATGAAATATAAAAAATTTAAAAAATAATTTTTTTTTTTAAAATCCGTCAATTTAACAGCTGGGAATTTTCAGAATGTGAAAACAGAATTTTAAAATATGTATTAGTTAATAAGTTATTTGTAAAGAAAAATTTCCCATAGAATAACATTAGCTTCGGCTTTCGGCGGCGGTGAGTAAAGAGGGCCTTTAAGGGGTAAGATAACGAGTACTGTTATGTAAACCTATGTTAAAAACAATACAAATTAGGTTTCAGAACAGATTCATTTGATAAATAATTCGGTGTGATGAGAGGGGAGGAGTATTTTTTATAATTTATAATTTAAATTTATAAACTATTTGCCTGATCTTAACGAAAAGTTTAGTGTAGCATCCCTACACGATACAGATTTAGGATAACGAGTTTGAATTTTGTTATTTGTTCTTGAGATATGCTGATAAAAGACACACAGACACACAGAATAACCTCTAAAAACATGTTTTTCGGATTGAGGGAACCTCAAAATGTGTAAATATAACAAAAATTCAATTTCGAAAAATTGACCCCAAAACAACACTTTCTTTACCCATATATTGGTAAGAGAAAGTAAAAAAATAATTATTGTATTCGTGAACGTTAATTTTTAAATATAAATATATATTTTCTTGTAATATACTTTTTTATTTAACTACTAGTAAACCCGTGCGAAATGTTCGCCGTTTATTACCATGTTTTTATTAACTTCGATTCTTGTTTGTTTGTGGGTTTGTTTGTGTGTTTGTCAGGGACAAATCTTGCAATCGATTTTTAACTAACTTCCCGACTAGCTAGATATTTGAAATTTTCAGCTCACAACACGGTGACAATACATTTTTCTAATAATTTTAGTCAACTATTTCGAGTCCCGCTGCCTTCGGCAGCGCTTATATGTTTCGACAGAAAATTTATTTAACTAACCTCCCGACTAGCTAGACATTTGAAACTTTCAGAATAGTTCAGAACACGGTGAAAATGCATTTTCTTAATACCTTTAGCCAACTGTTTCGGGTTCCTGCTGCCTTCGGCAGCGTTATCAGTACAAAGCTTGCAATCGATTTTTCACTAACTTTTCGACCAGCTAGACATTTGAAACTTTCAGGACAGCTCACAACACGTTGACAATACATTTTTCTAATAATTTTAGTCAACTATTTCAGGTCCCGCTGCCTTCGGCAGTGCTTATATAATTCGACAGAACATTTATTTAACTAACTTCCCGACTAGCTAGACATTTGAAACTTTCAGAATAGTTCAGAACACGGTGAAAATGCATTTTTTAAATACATACCTTTAGCCAACTGTTTCGGGTTCCCGCTGTCTTCGGCAGCGTTATCAGTACTAAGCTTGCAATCGATTTTTCACTAACTTTCCGACTATCTGGACATTTGAAAATTTAAGGACAGCTCATAACACGGTGACAATACATTTTTCTAATAAATTTAGTCAACTATTTCAGGTCCCACTGCCTTCGGCAGTGCTTATATTATTCGACAGAAAATTTATTTAACTAACTTCCCGACTAGCTAGACATTTGAAACTTTCAGAATAGTTCAGAACACGGTGAAAATGCATTTTTAAAATATTTTTAACCAACTGTTTCGGTTTCCTGCTTTCTTCGGCAGCGTTACCAGTACAAAGCTTGCAATCGATTTTTCACTAACTTCCCGACTAGCTAGATATTTGAAACTTTCAGGATAGCTCAGAACACGGTGGCGATACATTTTTTTTAATACTTTTAGTCAACTGTTTCAGGTCCCAACTGCCTTCGGCAGCGTTCATATGATTTAACAGAAAATTTATTTAACTAACTTCCCGAGTAGCTAGACATTTGAAACTTTCGGAATAGTTCAGAATACGGTGAAAATGCTTTTTAAAAATATTTTTATCCAATTGCTTCGGGACCCTGCTGCCTTCGGCAGCGTTTCCAGTACAAAGCTTGCAATCAACTGTTAACTAACTTTCCGGCTAAATAGCCATTTGAAACTTTTATAATAGCTCAAAAATCGATAGCAAGGAATTTTTTTAATACTTTTATCCAATTGCTGGGGTTCCGGCTGCCTTCAGTAGCGTTTATATGATTCAACAGAAAATTTAAAAACATTTTTTATAATTTTTTTTTTATCTTATAATTATTTCTTTTCTTATTTACCTTTAAAATTTGAAACTCATAAATGTTATACTAATTTCATTACCTAATTAAAATTCTAATTTACCAGAAGCCAAATTATTATTAAATCCAAATTAATACTGCACAATAGTGAAACCAAAATCATTCAAAGAAAGGTTTCCAAATAAAATTCACGGTTCACGACCCAATTTTCATAGTTTCGACAGTTTTAATATAGGACTCCCACGACGCCTCTTAAATTCTTGTCGTCATGTTGGTGATGACTTTTTATTAATTTGGTATATATATTAAATAAATAAACTAAACTAATTCCTATTTTGATTATATTTTTCATGATTGTGTTCTTTAGTCAATTTATGACACAAAAGTTTATATTCTGTATATATCTTTAAAATACTGCTAGGTTTAAAATGACTCTTGCAAAGATTCTGAAGAAACAACTGTTAAAAATATATTTTTTCGTAAAATAATCACATCAGATAAATGTCGTCATTTTTTCTTATTAGTGCATTGAGCTAAGTCCGCGTGCTTAAATATTGTCCATGTATAAAAGTTTTTTTTTTTTTATCCTCGCGTATCGTATCGTTTCGACAAAAAATAATTGAAACTGGCCCACGTTAAAGAAATATTACATAGATTATTATTCAAAAATTATGTATTTTGCCAATAGTCTGATTGAATGTACCTTAAAATTTTTAACTCTCTACATGTATATATTTACTTAAAATTAAAAATTTGAATAGTTAAACTATTTCAGTTGGTTTGAATAAATGTTTCACTGGCAATGCATTTTAAATTAATAAACATATTTCAAATTTTTGGCTTTTTGGCTCTTTTACTTCGTTTTTGAATGTGGTGAAGGGATCCTTTTTTAAATTACTAATTTTGAATAATTCTTAAAATTATTTGTCTGAACATAATAAAAATATTTTATTTTCTGAACTTTAATATTGTATTTTCATTTTTAAACATGCTGAATGAGATTTATTCTAAAATATACATAGAGAATCCGGAAAATTACCTGATTTGAAAATAATTTATTTTAATCTTTAGGTTTTATATTTATTATTACTTTTTTTTTTTTTTTTTTGAATGATAGTAATACAATGAATGAGACTTATCTCTATATAATAAAAGAAGATCTCTCTCTCTCTCTCTCTCTTTGTGTGTGTGTGTTGGTTTCTTTTTAGGCAAACAGCTGATCGCAGAGCAACAGAATTTTGCACGGAGGCCCTTTGGACAGTTTCGACCTCTCTTGATGTACCTCGAAGCCGATTTCTGAATTTTTGATTAGTTTTTTAAAAATTAATTTAAAATATATAAATTTTTGAAAAAATCGACTCTGGAGATAGATGCAAAAGGCAAAAATGCATTCCGTAAACCGTTAGTTTAGTGGCTTAGAGCGTCAAGCTAATAACGCGAAGGACGTGGGTTTGATACTATAAAGTTCAATGTGTTACTTTTTGTAGTTAATTAAGAGAAAAAGTATCATTTGATAAAAGAAAATCTTTCAGTGTATTCACAGTATCCTAAACCGTATGGATGACGAAAAAGTGACATAATAAAAAATTAAATTTAGAAGTAGGTAGCGAACGGCTTTGTAAGCAAACGGCTGATCACAGAGCTACGTAATTTTGCATGACGGTCCGTTTTGACCTCTCCTGATGCACCTCAAAATCTGATTTTTGTTTGTTTTTTTCTTTTTTTTAAATTAAAAATTTTGCAGATGAAGAGATTGTCTGGTGCTGCCACCTGCTGTCATAGAGTGAAGATGATAATCCATCAGAGAAATATCTGTCCGAAAAACATACTTCTTCAATAATAGCAGCGCCACTTATCATCCAGCAGTGTTGGGCATAATTGATTAAAAAGTAATTGAATTACAATTGAATTACAATTATAATGATTTTACTGTCAATCGATTAACAAGTAATTGATTACAAATAAATCGAATTACTTATTCAGTTTATTTGAAATAATTCAATTTATTTATAATCAATTCACCTAAATTGAAATGTCCGGTTAAGACGCAAATGCAAACAGTCAGGACCCAGAAATGATATATTGCAGGGAAGAAGAAATTGCCGAAGGCAGGGAGAGCCCTGAAGGGGGGGGGGGGGGGGGAGAGACTGAAATGAGGTTAAGAGATTTCAACCGAAGTTTTTTTTAGTTTTTATTTACAAAGTGATTTAAAATATGTTATAGTGATTAGGATTCATGTTTTTTTTTTTTTTTTTTTTCAATTCCTTTGAATATAGTGACTAGCGAATCAGGCAAGGTCTACTAGTTCTAAAACATAAATAAAAAGTACAAAAATAAATAACCTCCATACAGGATCAAAATTGTGATGACATGTCTCCAGACATTCCTTCAGAGTGCGTCCCAGACCGTCGCCAATTACATATTACGCAATACTAGTGCAACGTTAAAACCAACTAACCAACATAAATATAAATGATACTGTAGTGGTGGTTTTAATGCTATAAATAAATTTAAATTTTTAAGCATTTTAAAATTCGTTTATATTTATCGCTTAGCAAAATAATTACTAATGAAACATTAATTTAAAGAAATTGAATTAGTTAAGCTATAAAAATTTCTAAACTTCCCCAAATATCTATATTTAGAGAATAGCTATTTTCCAAGTATGATGCCCGTTAAATATTTTTTTACAAATTTATCCTTTCTTAGTTATATAACGCAATAATTAAAAAAATAATAATAATGTTTATATACACAATCAATATTATAAATGTGATCTATCATATTACAAATAATATTCTACATAATTTTACATGTTTACATATAATTGTAAAAGTTTACATTTATTCTTTTATGCATATAAGAAAAGAAAACATCATTTGAAATTTTAGTTTAAAGGCTTTGAGCGAATGTACTTTGTAGTATTTTCAATAACATATTTTAATATTACAAATATAATAAAATAGTATATTATAGTATACTATATAACAATATAGTAATAAGTAGTGTACTATTCATTAGGAGAAACTATGAACTTAAAAACACATTTATATTGAAGTTTTATAATCGGCATGTAATTTACATTAATAAATTTAATTGCAACTATCAATTTAAATGTATCATCATGTAATCAAAGCAAAAAAAAAAAAAAAAGCGCAATTAAAGTTTTATACATTAACAATGTAAATTTATAAAAAATATTAACTTTGTGATATAATTAAAAGAAGAAGAATTATTTATTAAACATAAAAATTAGACATATTTTTGAGCAACAAATTTTACATAAAAGTGTACTTTTAGGCACAAGCAAATTTAGAAGGCGACACAAATGTAAAAAAATCTGGAGTGACTCCACTCGACTTTCCGAACATTGAGTATTTAACAGTTTTGTAGATAAAGTAAAGAAAGAGAATTTGTTAAACAAACAAAAGAGAGAAAACCATAATAGAATGTTTGAGTGTTTTTCTCCATATATTACACGATGTTTTATTAAACGCTACTGAAATTTGAGCCTATAGATCATAATGATAAAGAATATTTCGTTGTGTCCCTGTAAAAACCTATAAATGCTAGATTCACCAAAATGCTTATAGTTAGTGCAACAGTGATTTATAATATTCATATAAATTTTCAGCTCAATTGAATAAGACGTTTAGATGCTATCGCACTTTTAAAATTTGGTCCCATAGGCCATAATGATAAAGAATTTTTCTTTGTGTCCCTGTAAAAAAAACTGTAATTGCTAGATTCACCAAAATCTATACAGTTGGTGCAACTGTGACCTATAACATTTGGAGAAATGTTTTGCTCCGATTAATAAGGCGTTTAGACGCTATCACACTTTTAAAAATTTGGCCCCATAGGCCATAATGATAAAGAATTTTTCTTTGTGTCCCTGTAAAAAAACTATAAGTGCTAGATTCTCCAAAATCTATACAGATTGAGTATCTGTGACCTGTGATATGTGTATATATTTTTTTTTTTGCTCAATTGAATAAGGCGTTTAGATGCTATCGCACTTTTAAGATTTTGGTCCCATAGGCCATAATGATAAAGAATTTTTCTTTGTGTCCCTGTAAAAAAACTATAAGTGCTAGATTCACCAAAATGAATAGGGTTCGTACTATGGTGACTTGAAATATACGTAAAAACTTTTATCTTATTCGAACAAAGCGTTTAGACGCTAGCGTGTTCACTCACAGACATACATACATCATCGCAAAAATGGTGAAAACGGACTCAGGGGACCTCGAAACGTATAGAAACATCAAAATCTCAAATTTGGATTTTTGACATGATTACAATACTTTCCTCACTATAGTGTTCGAAAAGTAAAAAATATTATATACTAAGGAAAAAAATCCTTAACAATCTAAAAATTTTAACCCCTCCTTTAAAGGGAGAAAAGTTATGTTTTCTAATAAACATAATTACAAAAATTCTTTATATAAAATAATTAAGTCAATTTCGAATATTATTCGCTCTTAAATATTATAATTTTTAAAAATTAAACATGCCTGACTAAACATAGACTAAGTGAAATAACAATTCAGTTTTCGACAGTAAAAAAAAAAAATCCTTCCCCAAGAAAAAAAATAAAATAAAGGAAATTTCTATTTCTAAGGGGGGGGGGGGGGTCGTAATCCTTTTTTGTTCCTCCTATCAAGAAAAGATTCATAAAACATTCCTTCAGACGACTGCTACTTAAGGTAAAAAAGAAAAAACATTCCGAAATTTAATATTTAAATGAGCCTGAAAAATGGCGAAAAAATTTTTCAAGCATAAATCAAGTAAATGCTTTTTCCTTTTATTAGACTTTCAAACCGGCAGTATTCTTCTGTCCCATAAATTCTTTCGCGCATAAAAGACTTTTATTATTATTAATATTTTAATTTTATTTATAGTGTTATTACTCTAATGAATATTGTTAACTGTATTTAATTATTGCGTTTTTGTTTTACATGATAATCTTAACAGTAAATTATTATTATTATTATAAAATATATTTATTATCAGATTTAATATAACTTTTTAAAGAAATAGTCACAAAATTTAACAGAAACTGTTTAATCTGATACAGGTGAGTAAACACAATATGTGAACTAAAATATGGAATATAATTTACTAAAATAAAAAAATGAAATGTCTCTATTTATAGATGTTGGGAAATTCTGATATTTCCATAACGATTATGTTTTTAGTTCCCCATCATACTATAGGTATGGGGAACTTAGGTAATCGTGAAAACTTTCGACCTCGGTTTTTTGACTTTTCTACACGTTTTCAGATGTGAGGAATCCGAAAATGACAAAATTTGTATGGTGTCTGTCTGTAGGGTGTCTGTTAGTCCGTTAGTCCGTTAGTTCGTTAGTTTGTTAGTCTGTGTACACGATATCTCAAGAACAAATTGTCGCAGAGAGGTCAAATCAGTTTTAAAATATTACTTTCGATACTGGCAAGAACCCTATTCATTTGCAACATTCGATTTTAAAAACTTCGTAAGTTATTAGAAATTTACGATTTTCTTAACATGGGAGAATAGGACAAAAATTCACTTAAACATGCATTAAATTTAAACTTTTTACTCTAAAAATGTCAGACCAGTTTTAAAATATCCGTTTTGATGCCGGAATGAACATCAGTAACTATAAATATGCTACTTTGAAATTTTCGCAAGTTATTGGAAATTTACGAATTTCTTAACATGGCAGTATAGGGAAAAATTTCACATAAACGTCAATTTTGAGCGATATTTTCATCATAAAGATGTCAGACTACTTTTGAAATATTATTTAGGACACTGGCATGAATATTAATAACTATGAATTTTTCAAATCTAAAAATTTCGTAAGTTATTGGAAATTTACGAATTTCTTAACATGGGAGAATAGGACAAAAATTCATTTAAACGTACATTAAATGGAAACTTTTTACTGTAAAAACGTCAGACCAGTTTTAAAATATCAATTTTGATGCTGGAATGAACATCAGCAACTATAAATAGGCTACTTTGAAAATTTCGCAAGTTATTGGAAATTTACGAATTTCTTAACATGGCAGTATAGGGAAAAATTTCACATAAACGTCAATTTTTAGAGATATTTTCATCGTAAAGATGTCAGACTACTTTTGAAATATTATTTAGGACACTGGAATGAATATTAATGACTAAGAATTTTCCAATATAAAAATTTCGTAAGTTATTGGAAATTTACGAATTTCTTAACATGGCAAAACAGAGCAAAATTTCACATAAACGTTAATCTTGAGGGATATTTTCACCGTAAAGACGTGAAACCAATTTCGAAATATTATTTAGGATACTTGCATGAATATCATAGACTATGATTTTTCCAGTGTAAAAAATTCGTAAGTTATTTGGAATTTACGATTTACTTAACATGTCAGAATAAGGCAAAATTGAGCATAAACTTCCATTTTGAGGATCGTAAATACATTAGAGAACTTCAAAATTACATTTATGATATTTGTTTGAACATGATTGAATACAAATATTCTAATAGGAGAATTTCGTGAATTATTCGTAATTTACGATTTCATCAACATAGCGAAATTGTAAATTTTTCATATTAATATGAACTTTGAGGATCATTGCATTGGAAATAGTAGTATGAAAACTAAACAACAGAATTGACCCTGATAAAATAAATTAATAGATTAGAATAAGATAAATATATCGAAGTGAACGGTGGATAGCCTATTAGGCGAGGATTTCATTCTGTCACTGTATCAAGCTTTGGTCAAATTCATTTTTTTTAACATCATTATAATATGTCTCGCACTAGAAATTTATGAGAACATAAATATGATGGGGAACTGAGCAGAGTCCACCTATGCCAACTAGTTTTCTTATAAATTAATGTAAGATAATAACAATTATTAAAACACTAATTCGCATTATTTCGGAAGAAGATACATTTATCGTCAGCGTCATTATTAAATGTGTCATTTGCTTTAAAATACCGCTCAATAATAATAATAATAATAATAAATAATAAATAATAAATAATAATAAATAAATAAATAATAATAATAATAACTAAAAAATAACGGCTGTATTTTTGTAATGTGAAATTATTTTAATTGATCATTTAAAAAGTTTGTGAAAAGCACAAATTTAACATTTCTTCACGTAAAATAAGTAACATAATTAATTATCAGAAAGAGCCCTAGGACTCCATTGTTTACAAAAAATTTTCTAACTGTAACCATTACACCTATTCAACCGTCAGAATATTTTACTTTTGTGATGATAGATTAAGATCAACATAAATCTTCCTTTTAATTATTAGGAAAGAAATCTTACAAAAATTCTCTTTGCAGTTTTATTTCTAATATATATATATATATATATAAATGATAGATAACGTAATAAAATTTAATCTTAAAATTTAGCCATTAATAGATCTAAAACAATACCAACACACAAAAATATAGAACTGAATTTAACTTAGAGGAAAGATTGACACAAAATTGTTGCGATTTAGATTAAGAACCAATAAGAGACAATAATAACTTAAAATACTTACGCCGACATGAATGATAATAAAAAAGGACCATTAAACTCAATAACAGAGAAAACAAATAATTAACCACAGAAATAATTGGATAAAAATGCTTAAAATTAGAAGTAAGATACTCATCAGGGGGCGAATACTTCATAAAGCTGTAAAAGCTGCATCGATTTCGTAAAATAATATAGCTAATCATTGCAATTTATATCATTTCGAGCCCCGATCGAAGCAGCAAAACCATACAAAATGAGAAATTAAGTGAAATATTAAATGAAATATTAAATGAAATATTAAATTAAATCAAAGATTAAATGAAATCTTCATGGAAATCAGAGAGTAAACTAGAAAGAAGCATTGTATCCACATGTAAAACAGTTAACACAAACTGGAGAATAGGATGATGCCAACAAAAAATGAAATTAAAAATAAAAGTTTTGCAAAAATCGATTAATCGAATGAATTTCAGAGCATTTTCATTAACGATGAAATACACAGAGTAATTATTAATTGAGATAGTCAAAATTTAATTTTAAGTTAATTAAAGTTTAAACTAGTTAGAGTTAATTTAAATTGTACATTATATAAAATAAAATCTGTATTTATTTAGTTCTGAATACAATTTATAACGTAAATACTACTACTACTACTACTAATAATAATAATAATGTAAAACATGGACAGAAAAGTTATTTTTACAGCTTTACTCTTAATGAAATAAACATAAAAGAATTGTTTTTGTATGACCCTGTATACAATCTACAATCCGTTAAAAGGAAAAGCGAACAAATAAACATATAACGTAATAATATTTTAAGTAAAATAATAAAATGTAAAACTACAATGATTCTTTTTCGTAAATAATGGCATCTTGTGAGGAGGCAAAAGGTTTTCAAACTCCAAATGTGATTTTTTAAATAGAAAAAAAAGAAAAATGGAGATTTTTTTTTTTTTTTTCTTATTCAAAGTAGCCTTAAAATATTTGTTCATGCATAAAACAAATATATATTTTTGTTCTGCATGTACTTACAAACAGGAAACATTTCTTTCTTATATATTTTCCGAGAACTCATATGTGCGTTGAATTTTTATAGAAAAGATATGGAAATGTTGTTTGCTACAGTTAATCACAGAAAGCTGTGAAATATGACTACATTTTACAAAATACTGACTAAAAAGTATTAAACTGAATAATTTTTTCTCATTAAAATAGTTTTTCATTTATTTTTTCAAAACAGTGTTTGGGCATTTTATTAAAAATACATATTTAATAAAGGTCTTTTTAATTGCATATCTAACTTAAGTGAACAATATTATTGACAGATATTTTTAGTGAAATAATAACAATACATTGGATAAAGAAAGTAGAACACTCGATTTTTTAAAATTATTTTCTATATTTTTTTATTCTGCTTATCCGATTCTCATGAAGATTTTGTTTAAAAAAGTTTTCTTTGATTTCTCGTAAAAAATGAAATATAGACAGCTAATGCTAATTAGTGGGTAATAGGAAAACTAGAATTCAGGATTTTTCGAGTGTGTAAAAAAAAAAAAAAAAAAAAAAAAGTAAAATGTCACATGTCACAATTTTTTATTTGATGGATTGTGCATGAGTAAAAGAGTAAATATAAAATTTTCTTTAACTGCTGTTGTTGTGGAAAACGTATTTTGTGAAAAATTGCAGTCTTTTTTTTTTTTTTTTTTTTTCAGACTGCTTAAAGGAATACCTTTAAATGATTTCCAAAAACGCCAAATTGTATCATATAAAAATGGTGGTAAAGGTGTTAGACATATTGTTCGTATACAGCACGTCAGCCCCAATACAGTTTTTAACTTTATCGGGAAGTCAGACAGAAATGGTAAAAGAAAGAATACTGGTAGGCCTGAAAATTTAACGCCTCGTAAAGAGAGAAAACTTGCTAACGAGCTTAAAACGAGCAGTAGTAGTATTACAATGCCTCAAAATCAAGTAGGACTTATTCATGTATCAAGACAAACAGTTTGCAATTATATAACAAGATCTAAATAATTCATTTTAACAAAAGCGGATGCATCATCCAGAGTTGAAAAAACACATATTAATAACCGTTTACCTTGACTAAGGAACACATGTTATGGACCTCATATGGGACTTCTGTATTTTCAGACGAGAAGAAGTTCACTACTGGCATTGTCTGAAAAATGCAGATGAGTTTTATTGAACTCGACAAAGGAGGGAGGTGGGGGGGGGGGGGGCAAGAACTGATAGTCTAATAAGCAATTAGATATGGAAGAACAATTGCTTTTTTTTTTTTCAGTGGTGTGTAGAAACATATGCATTATATCGAAGTGCTGAATTCTGAGCTTCTTCCTTATTGTTCCAAATTAGGAGGAGAAGGGAGGATATTTCAACAAGATGGAGCGTCCATTCACAACACCAGTGGAGCTGGAGTAAAAAATAGTTCGCTGCGAATAATATGCAGATTTTACCATAGACAGCTAAAATCCCTGATCTTAATATAGAGGAAAACATCTGGGACATGCTTGTCCGTCATGTAGATGCTGGTGGGAAACAGTTTGAACCCCTTACTGAACTTTAGAAAGATTTGAATAGCTTATGGAATAATTTTTGCCAAACAGAAATCTAAATTTTGTATGATTCACTATCAAATAGAATATTCGAAGTCATAAAGCTCACCAGTGGCTGAGCTGGTAAAACTGGTAATTTTGAGGTGCCAGGTTCGATCCCAGGTCGCGCATGTCAGCCTACCAGTTCGGAGTTTTTCGTGGTTATCTTCTAAACGCATTAGGACTTCTTAGAAAGACCCCGCATAGAGGGCACTCCCCCTCAGGCCTAGGAATTCCGTGCATCAATCGGCCTTAATTCTAATACCAATACTATCAAATACATAAAAGCTAATGGAAAGATTATTCCTTATTAATTTCCTAGAAATAATAACAATACAAATCAAAAACATTACATTTGAACATAAATATACAATTGTTATTGTACAAATAACAATAACAATTCAAGACAATATTTTTAACTCATCAGTTTCCAGAGTCACCTGTAGGTGACAGATATTTAACATATTTTTGCTAACTATAAACAATTCTTGCATATTATTAGTTTCCATATGATGCCATTTCAGTAAAGATTGATATATTTTTATTGGCAATATTGTGCTTATATCATTTATCACTTTTTTTTTGTTTTCCAATTGTTCACAATTGAA
This sequence comes from Salticus scenicus, assembly GCA_963930645.1. Taxonomy (NCBI): domain Eukaryota; kingdom Metazoa; phylum Arthropoda; class Arachnida; order Araneae; family Salticidae; genus Salticus; species Salticus scenicus. The sequence continues at coordinate 31,516,976 of OZ005659.1, read as the reverse complement.
GTGATATTGTTCGTATTTTAGCGTCTGTAAATATTATAAGTTAAAAAAATTGTGTTCAATGCGTTAGTATAAAACTTTTTGTATGTAATAAATGAATATATAAGCTATAAAACAAATGCAATTTTGCAAAATAACAAGTCAAGTACTAAATAATAAATATAAATAATAAATTTTGTAATACAGGAACGTACATATTCCTTTAATTCAATACTGCATGAAAGAGATAACTTTTTTTTTTTTTTTTTTTTTTTTTTTCCTTTTTTAAGTTATGGGAATTAATGGGTTCAGAGAAAATTTTGGATTTATTTAGGTACTTGGTGCTTATATTCAACTAAAATGGACAATATTTTTGACAGACTTTTTTGAAAGAAACAATAATAAGATGAAGCATTATTTTTAAGTTTATTTATTTATGGTTATTTTAACCCCTTAACGTGCGCTGTCCTCGCTGCGAGGACGCAAAATTTAAGATCCAGCTGCAAAAATTCATCCCGGAAATTTTTTAGCAAAAATTTACGTTTATAACATATCGGAAAAAGCCGGTTTTTTAAACCTTAAAATTTAAAATTTCTTTTAGTTTAATTTAGTTCATGAATTCCGGTGGCAGTATAATTTAAATAATCCGAATTGTCTTGCGCCGCAAAGGGTTAATTATATACGAATGGAGTGAAGAATATTTGTCAAACATTTTGATTTAAATTGTCGAATTTCACTAAATTATAATCAAAGTGATCCTTTTGCACCACTAATTATTCACTGATGGCGTGAACACTAGTAATCAGTCTGAGGGGGGGGGGGGGGGGTTCATTGGCTGCGATAAGAAAATTTTTTGAATTTTTTTGAGAGGAATCAATACAATGTACTGGCTCAACTAGAAATTGAATTAGATAATAATAATAATAACAATAATAATAAAGTTTGCTTGTAAACACCATTTTAACCCCTTACCTGCCGAGGTAAATTTACGAAATTCGTTTCAAAGTGCCACTGTTCTCTTTCGACACTGACACGTGTAAATCTTTCAAAATCACTGTCACGATCACTGTTAAATTTATTTTATTGCACTGTCAAACCGTATCAGTAATTTCACTGGTAGCAGTACAATACAAAGGATCGTACTTCGGGAAAACGTATATAATACGCCCGGAGCAGTTAAGGGATAAAAACAAAAAATCTCGTAATAATTGCTTCGGGTCGAATTAATAACACGATCTTCAAAAAGCAAGCAAAGAAGGCAAGAATACAGCAAGTAAAGCCGCAACGTACAAAACAAAATCTATAATGACGAGATTAAATGAATAAAAAATGAAACTCGTTATAAATACTGGTATGACACAAGGATTACAAAAACGAGATATGAAAAATCTGATGGAATGAAAATTATAAATAAATAGAGATAATTATAAAAGAAAAAAAAAAAGAAAAGAAAAGAAAAGAAAGAAGAAGAAGAAGAAGAAGAAAAAAAAAAAAAGAAGAAAAATTACAAGAAATAAAATAAAAAATTAATAATTAATTAGACACTTACAAAACTCTTATTAAATGCTTTTCAAAACCTTTCCTCGTGTATTTTTTTAACCGATTGAATTAAATAATCTTTTATGAAGCACAAAATATTTTTACATTTTTCCTTAAATGTGTGAAACTGAAGCGGAGGTGTCACCATTTCTGCAGGGGATCAAAATTGCAATGGCATATCTCCGGGCCATTCTTAAGGAGAATTCCCAGATTGTTGCTAATTGATCAATACGTAGCTACAGTGTGAGATTAAAACTAACTCAACCTATATGTGCGACTGTGTTTTACAATCTAACCATTTTTTATGAATTTAATATTCATTCATCACATTAGAAACTTACAAACATTTGAGGCTTACGACAAAATTATGTAATTTTTCCAAACCCTTCCCACCTGTTCGGTATAAAACAAGGCACGTTCTTCCGGAGCTTTATTTTACGTTTAATCTATCCTATCGGTATGTGATATTCATGGCGGTGACACACGTGATGTTATGAAAAGGCCGGTGTTCCAAATTACAGATTCAGAAAACGTCCCTCTCTCTCGTATACAGATCATTTTCTGCACTGAAGTGAATTCCTATCACGATATCCAAATCTGAAAAGTGTGGCAGGGGAGCACAGCAGACAGATTGTTATCCGAGAATTTATTTTTATGTATGTTTGCGTGCTGCATGACTTCCTTTATTTCCGAAACCGAGATTTGTTCGGAAGACCGCTACAAAATGTAAGGCTTAATGAATCACTGGAACAACCAGCATGAGGAAGATGTGTATTCCTAAAACATTTCCTGAATGGCGATTCAAAAATAATAATAATAATAATAATAATAATAATAATAATAATAATTATAATTATAATTATAAGATAAAAAACTTTTTATAAACCATGTTTTTAAATTTTCTGTTGAATCATAGCTATAGAACTAACTACATTAGCACTTTATCAATGCGTATGAAATCTTTAAACCGATAGTGACGTAAATTTTTGTTAGATACATAATTTAACTTTTTACATTTTTTTTAACGCTCACGTTTAATTAAATTATTTATTTAATCACGTTTATTTATTTTTATGTCGAAAGAAAATTAACTTGTAATTTTTTTTTTTTTTGGCAACAATTAAATTATAGCTAATATTTTAATGGCTATTTATAAGGTATTAGGATGTTATTATTTTCATATTTTAATTGATTATAAGAAAACTATTCGAAAATCGGACTTCGAAGTATTGTGTTGTCATCGGGTTGTGAGCTATTGTGAATGTTTCAAATGTCTAGCTAGTAGGGAAGTTAGTTAAAATTCGGTTGCAAGATTTGTACCGGACAAACAAACAAACAAACATACATACAAACAAACAAACAAGAATAGAAGTTAATAAAAACATGATAAAAATTGTGTAATTAGATAAATATTTTTCATTTCTTAAATAGCTAATTCCTTATTTGTCAAAAGTGAAGGGAAAAAAAGAAGAAGCTTTAGCGAACTTTTTCTGAATTTTATTATTTTAACTCAATATATACATATATATATATATATATATATAGAGAGAGAGAGAGATGTTTGGAATAGCTGTATGTAGAGCGATTATAATTCAAGAGGTACTACACAGCGCTTTGTAGAACCTATTTTGAGTCTTGACGAAACTTGATGTGTATATCTTTCTAACTGATAATACATATGGGTGATTCTCTGCAAAAAGATTATTTTCAGTCATGAAAAAAGAAAACGATATATGAGGTTCTAATTTTTGTAGCAAGATACTAGAAAAGATATTTGATATATATATAAATGATAAAAATAATAACTGTCAAACTTAATATAAAAAAAAAAAAAAGAAAAAGAAAAGAAAAGAAAGAAAGAAAAAACCTGTTTCTTTCTTTTTTCTATATTTTTCTGAACTTTTCTACCAATTTTTCCTTTTTCTTTTAATTTTTGCGCAGTTATTTTTGAAACTAATTTCACGTGGATTTTTTTTTTTTTTTCTTTTAAACTATTTTAGACGTTCTTTTATTTGTATTTATCTATTTATTTATTTTTCAGGATCATTTTTCAGATTTTTCCTTTTTTCTCTTGCCTTGTTAGTTTTTTTTTTTTTTTTTTTTTTTTTTTTTTTTTTTTTAATCTATATAACAATTATCAGAAATGCATCCAGGTACTTTTAATAATATAAACAGAAAAAAAAAAAAAAAAAAAAAAAAAGAAAGAAAAAAAAAAGAAAGAAAGAAAGAAAAGAAACTAGTATGTTATGGCCACCACATGACTTTCTTCTATATTTTCCTATGCAAATTCACTCAGTAAAAATAATTTATTAAAATCATTATTTAATAAAATTATCTTCCATGATAATGCAGTACAATTTCCATATTAGAAAAGTAGTATAACACTAAATATCCAAAAAAAAAAGTTCATTTTACTCTCGATATTACTTTTTTTTTTGTTAAAAATGAAAAAAAAAAAAAAAAAAAAAAATCGATAACTTTACTTTAAATTATTGCAGATCGATGGTTCAACGATTCATTTTAAAGGTATTGGCGAGCTCTTTTGAAAGATACCCATCATGAAAATTTACTCCCCTCGAGGGGGATTTCCCCCATAGGGAGGCAAGCGATGCTCCAACATATATAGTTTTTTTTTTTTTTTTTTTTTTTTTCCATTTGACTATCTCTATTATAAATAATTCTTCAAAATTTCATAATGATGATTAAAAAATAATTCTCTTTTTGCACATTTATACAAAATTTTGCCCTATACCACCATGTTAAAAATTTAGAAAAAGCATAATGGCAACGCAATCTGTAAGACAATTTTTGTCAAAACTTGATAGGCACTAATTTATGTCAAGGTGTAACTACATACCAATTTTTATGAAATTCTGTGCAGTAGTTCCTAAGATACAGTTGCCACAAAATTTTGTCACACACAGACAGACATTTTCTAAAAATGGTCAAATCGAGTTCTATAGCTCTCAAAACGTGTAAATCCATCAAAAAACCGTGGTCGAAAATTTTTACGATCCAATACTTTCTTCTATTAAATATAGAAGAAAGTGAAAAAAAAAAAAAAGAAGTTTGTTTTTGTTGTCTAAGTAACATCGAAAATTCTGTAGAAAACAAAATTTAACGTTATACGACAGCACTTTTTTCTTTTTGTCTAATCTTTCATATAAAGGCATGTGATAATTCTATCGCGTTACTTAATTAGCAACGGTTACTATATTCATTTCTTAAAATATCTTTGGTACATCTTTAGTATAGGACTCCCTTCGAGGCTTAATATTTGTTGTCATTTTGACGAAAATTTGACATGGTTATCATAACTGCGTAATTAAGACCTTGGCAAGAAACATCCGACATACTTCGGAGCCAAATTTCAAATTTCACCAAAGTAGATCTTATACTAAAATAGTTCTATTCCTTTAACACGATTTTCTCCAATTTGATTTTAAATATTTTTATTTTAATGGGAGGGGGGAAAAATGATAATTAGTCTAAATATTAAAAAGTGTAAAAATAAATAGATAACATGAAGTAGCGTTCCTAAGCAACGGTTACTATTTATTTTTTTATTTTTTTTTCCTTTATTTTATTTTATTTTTCCTTTTTGCAGGTTTTATCTCAATATTAATTAAGTATTTTTTTTAACTTGTTGTTAACGGAAAAACATCCTGGCATATTCAAGGTTAAACACGGCAAATGATGACGACACGAAATTTGACATTAAAAGCAATAGTCTTGTCCCGTCTTTTTAATAAACATGCATGTTTAGAGAAAAATGGGAAAAGAAAAAATTCATTAAATAAACCCAGTCATATAATGATTTGCTATAAACGTTTTCAAGATCATGGCAGATTCTCAACGCTGTAATAAAAACTTAAAATTTGAATTTAAAAAAAAAAATCTATTATTAAAAATTTAAATACTTAACTTACAATGGAAAATTATGAATATTTTACTTGTTATTCAGTTAGTAACGAATATAAAAAGGAATGCATCTAGTAATGATGTTTACAGTTGTAATAATGTAATTCGATACAGATATTTTAAATATTGAAGAAAATATTTATATTTTAGCTTGATGTTAAAGTTGATTTCCTCTAACAACTGAAACAAAGACCTGTTCAAAAGACGGCAACAAAATGGAGGAAAAATAGATGAGACCAGTTAAAAAGTGTAGGTCTCTGTTTGCTGAAATCTATGGAAACAACTAATTACAATGAAAGTTAATACGGTACTTTGCCAAAAGAAAAAATAATACTACAGAAAATTTTAAATAATGTTCATTTTAAGTTAATTAGTTGCCAATTTGTATTCTACATCATAGCCCTGGAAATGATTATTTAAAAATGACAACTCATTGGACAATATGTTTAAGAGGTTAAAACAAAAAAGTCTAAAACGTAAAAGATTGCTACTAATTTGAATTAAAGTTTGTGCAAATGAGATATTTTTCAGAAAATATTTTCAAAGTTCAAAGAAAGAACCAATTTTCCTAACAGAAAAAAAAAAAATCTTGCATTAAAATTTTCTCATTTAAGAATGAAGTATCTGCCGTTGTAGAAAGATAATATTTAGCGAGAACTTTCACAAATTATATTTATACGTATTTTTAAAACAAATGCTTGTGCAAATGATCTCAACAAAAGAAATAAGTATAATTAATATTAGCTAGCATTTTCTGGCGTTCAGTTCAAGAATATGTCTAAATGAAACAATTAAATATGAAACAATTTCTCTTCATCAAGAAGTAACAGTACACATAAAAAGAGTTGTATTAATATTCATTTAAAGTTAATTAGTTGGTAATTTTTACTACAAGTTGTCGTTATTGAAGTAATATAGTAAAAATAACAATATATAAGAAACAGTTAAGATGGAAATCCTAGTTAAGAAAATAATTAAGAGTTAAGAAGGAAATCTTAAAATGTAAAGACTAATTTAATTTGAGATATAAGAAAGTTCACTTTAAATATTTTCAAAGTAAAATGCAGACAAATTTTATCCAGAATAATTTTCTAATTAATAATAATTGCTGTTGTAGGAGAAGAGCATTGAGAACGAGTTAATAAATAAAATTAATTCCAAGTCTTCTAAAATAAAGAATTATTCAAATGACGGCACCAAAATCACTGAATCTAATTAAGTAATGTAAAATGAATATTATTACAACAGATAAAGTCTTTTCCCCTGCCTCAATTGTCCCCTTGCAGTGAAAGTAGTTTTACATTCAAAGTGAAAATAAAGGACAGTTCATTCACTTTCAGTGAGGTTAGCCTTGACGATGAACTTGGTGACTTGACGACCAAATTTGGCGCAAAATAGTAGGTTAGGGCTTTCGAAGTTTTGAAGCTCAACTCTCCCTGGGTTTCTGGAGTGAAATACCGCCAGCCTCATGACCAATAGGTATAAATAGGAGTGAGTTGACTTCTGCGACAGAGAGTGTAGTTTTGTTCGTGAGCTAGCAGAAATTTCTGCTCTTTAGTATTTGATGTTATTTGCTTTACTACTATGAAAAAAATGACTTTTTTTGGATTGTTCCAGAACATTTGTCGAACAGGGATTTTTGTAGTACGAGTGGCAGCTTTATTGGTCTAGTTCCAGAATATTCCAAGAACTAACATTACTATAGGATTGTTTTTAAGAATATTCGTTGTAATAGCAGTTTTGATGTACAGTTTCGAGAAGTTACACAGAATAAAGTGCATTCATCGACTAGGACCTGCCTGTTTCTTTACGAACTACCTTCTCACACAGGAAAGTTGACAAGTTTTTCGTAAGAATATAATTTAAAATGGAATGCGATCAAAATATTGTCAAAATAAGAACCAGTTTCAAAAATCAATAAATGTCATCTATATATTAATACGCAAACATAAAATTTGTCGTACGTTTTTAACCTATTTTTAATAACAAGAGGACCTTAACAATGTACCATTCGAAAATTATAGTTAAATCGGGTTTCAGAGAAGAAGAATTATTCTCTTATGAGGTCAAGAAGACAGACGAAAATTTCTTTATTTTTAAACATTTTTTCATATTATAGGCATAAACATTTCTATTTAAAATTTCTATAAATTTTTTTTACTAAATCCGCACGTCCAGATTTTTATTTATTTATTTTTTTTTTTTTTTAATGCAATACAGAGGCTTATGATTTAGCTTATTTTCTAAATTCACCTTCCCCCTCCCCTTTTCAAAAAAAAAAAAATAATAATAATAATAATAATAATAATAATAATAATAAAATAATAATAATAATAATAAAATAAATCTTGAACATAATGCAATCTAAAAGAATCAGTGTTTGTTTTATTCTAATGCTCTTTTATCATTTGTCTTTTAGCAACAGAAATGAGTATCCTTTTATGTTTTTATAGCTATTGATATTTTGTTTCGATATAGATTTATGGATAGTTTTCTTTGCTATTTAAATACACAGAATAAAAAATTTCATTGGTCACAGTGAGAGACAAAGAGATAGAGAAATTCCTAAAGGCATGCATCGTCATGGAAATAAAGATAATAAATGCGATTTTAATTTTTTTTTTTTTTTTTTTTTTTTTGTAAGGATTTGAATAATTACTAAGAATATTATTTACACAGAAATTTTGAATTTCTATACTTTTATTTAAATGCTTACTTAAAAATAAAATGTCCACAACGACGACTAGACGATACTAGCATAGTAAGATTTGCTAATTATAAAAAAGAAATCTTTTTTGTTATAGAAAAAGGTTTTTTATTGAAAACTTTTATAAGTTGTATTTCTGTATTTCTATTATAACACAAAGACTTCTTCTGAAAACCGCACGAAAACAGATGAACCAAATATATTATAACGTACAGTCGGTAACAAAAGTGTCCGAACATTAGCAAAAATTCCTATGTAAAAAGAGTACACTTCATACGGTTTTGTCAAATAAATCCTTATCAAATCATGTTCTTACACTGACTAAGAACAGGATTTGACAAGGATTTATTTCACAAAACCGTATGAAGTGTACTTTTTTTACATAGGAATTTTTGCTAATGTTCGGACACTTTTGTTACCGACTGTAGCCTTTTCTGGACTTCCACCAACATGGCTAAGTAAAAAAAAAAAAAAAAAAAAAAAAAAAAAGAAAGAAAGAAAAAGAAATAAAAAAGGAAAAAAACGCAATTTTCTTTCTCCTATATTAAGATTCATAGCTAAATTTAATTATTTCATTATGCCAAGTAAAGATAATTTAATTCAAATTTAGCTTATAGTGTAATTGAAATGCTACAAGCAAACTTGTTTTTTTTTTTTTTCCCCCGCTCAAGTTAATGGATGAAAATCTTTATCATTTCTTTAGGCTCATCGACGATGCTTTAATCTTCTTTTTAATATGTATATTAATAGATAGAAAACACTTAATTTAATCTGCAGAGTTTTCGCCAATTTTAGCTACCATAAAATCGTAAAAAAAAAAAAAAAAAAAGTATTAACATGTTATACTTGATAATCCATTAAAATAAGATAATTAGATGGCATAAGAGGTGAGATTTAATTTGAAATGTTTAAAAATGTATATCAATTATAAATATTAGAAAAACTTTATCAAGAACAGAAAAATAACTGCGAGCCATAATAGTAATATATATATATATATATATATATATATGAATTTTATCGTTAATGAAATCGCTCAGTTGTTAATTCTTTATCAATTAATCGAAGTTTGCAAAGAATTTATTTTTATTTTTAATTTCATTAATTTGATGGCAACTTCCTATTCTCCATGTGTTGAAAGCTTTACATGTGGTTACTCTGATTTTTTCTATTTTTCTCTCTGGTTTCCTCGATGATTTGATTTAATATTTTATTTCATTTCTCATTCAAAATGATTTTGCTGCTCGATCGGGGCATGAACAATATATATTTGCTATTGTTAGCTATATTGTTTTACGAAATCGTTGCAGATTTCACAGCTTTATGAAGTACATGCTCCCTGATGAGATTTTACTTCTATTTTTAAGCATTTTTTATTCCAATTATTAATCCATTTTTTATTCCAATTATTATTTCTGAGGTCCTTTATTTTCTTCGTCATTATGTTTAATGGTCCTTCTTTACTCAAGTGGGCGTAAGTAATTAAAATTTTTTTTTGTCTCTTATTGGATCTTAACATGTATCGCAGCATTTCTGTGCTAGTTTTAGCAATGTGTTACAATCAGTTTTATTTTTATTGTGTTGGTATTGACATGTATCTATTAAATGCTAAAATATCAAGGTTAAATTTTTATTAAGATATCTATCATTTTTATATATGTACATTTCAGAAGCCCACTGGTATGGTAATGAATGGTTAAATTATAAACAGAAATAGAAAAAAAAAATTATTGAAACGAAATGAATGAAAAATCACAAATAATTTTGCTGTGTTATTTAAATCGCATTTGATAAACTAGTTTAAATAATCTGGCATTAATTGTGATGAAATAATAGACTTGCAAATAATATTCGTCTAATTTTTCTCAGAAAAGTGCAAATATTAAATTTTAATTTATTTTACTTTCACTTCATGTGGGGGGGGGGGGGGGGGGAGATGCTTCTAGCCATGATCAGCTATCCGTTTTCAGTGTTTTAACGTAATATTATTGAAAAGACAATGCATTTATATTTTTATATGCTATTATTATTATTAATATTTTTAAATGTATATAGCCCTGAGGCTTTTAACAGTACTCTATATGTTTGATGATTATGGAGCATTATTTACATAAATCAGCAACAATGTGCATTATCATGTTCCACTTTTAAGAGATGGAGAAGAGAAAAGGCAGGTAACTCCCTTATAACAAAAGCAAATTTTATACTTCTATAGTCATAATACTCTTTCTTTTTCTGAGCAAACAAAAATCTCGAACAGTCTCTTGAAAAATATAAAGTTTCGGGGAAATGCTTCTATTCTTCACACAACTAAACGGTTTCGTAATCACTTTCTTCTTGAAGTGAAGAAAAAAAAATTTCGTCTGCAAGTGACAGACAAGACCTTTTCACAAAGGTTGAATGACTCCCACACGAATAACGTCGCGGTTCCTCGCAAAAGGCCATTTGGAATAAGATGAAAGATGTCTTTTAAAGATGTTTGAAGAAATAGAATCATTTGGAAGCGCACAGGAATACAAAAGAAGAGTACACAAATCTTTTGAGTAGAACTCAGCATGCAATTGAATGAAGAATATCACCTTATCACGGAAATATAATATCTATTTTCTGAACGAGGTAAGCCTGAGGCACAAATATCATGGATGCTCTCTAAAGTGAAGTTCGGCGAAAGATGTTTCTCTAGTTCGCTAAATTAATTAACGAACAATGAATATTGAAATTTATTTTTCCGACTGAGTGAAAATAATGCCTGGACCGGGAGTCGAACCCCAGATCACTCAGTCGGAAAAATAAATTTCAATAAAATGATTTTCTTCCCAATCAGTTGATTGTGTGATTTTAATATATTGTATTTCTTTCTCCCATTGTTTAATGGTGTTTTCCTTTACCTGCGGCTTATTTTCTGTCGAGCTATCTACATGATAGACCAGATGTTTCTGCCTAAAGGTTGCCTGAGTGAGTAATGTCCACCGGTTGTCGGCCTGGATAGCTCAATTGGTAGAGCCTTGACCTTGTAAGTCAATGATCTGGGGTTCAACTCCCGGTCCAGGCATTATTTTCACTCAGTCGAAAAAATAAATTTCAGTAAAATGATTTTCTTCCCAATCAGTTGATTGTGTGATTTTAATATATTGAACAATGAATAGTAAAAAGAAAGGAAGAAAGAAAAAGTGAAAAATATGGAAGCATAGAAGTAAAATGCCCTGAAAAATCTGGTATTAAAAAGAAATATATAAAACAGTTTTCAGTTAACACCATAAATTACAAAAACTCGCTACAGTTGTTTTGACCATTCATGGGTGACGGTCGGTGTTAATACGACAGTTTGAGAGTTTAACACGATTCACGAGAGTCAGAGGGCCAGGTTAACCCTTTCGTGGGCCATTTATTTCTCTTTTGAATTTCTACCAGATTTTTTATATTTTATTAACAATTAAACAATAGCATTTAAGGAAATATATTTTATTTTGCTGAATTTGAATTATTATTTATTCAGATATTATAATTTTTTAATTATTATTTATTATTCAAATTAGAAAGTAACTGGCATAAAATGTGCAGAAATATACTAAATAAGAAAGTGTTATTACAATAAAAACAGTGTTTTACTCATATTTGCAGTACAGTCGTTGAGCAGTAAAAGTGTTATATCAAAACAGGTGTCATAGCAGAACAAATCTCGCACAAGGCTTTCAAACTTTCAAAACAAATGTGCTAATTCTATTCGGTCGATTGAACAATAAATGGCAGAACAACATTGAAGCGGGGATTAGTGTTCCCATCCCATCGTTATAATAGCAAAGCCAATATATTAAAATGGGAACTGCGTTTCCCATAGATGTATTTTGTAAGATCATGTAGGTGGGAAGTAATCTTTCCACGGTCCGCGAAAGGGTTAATACGACCTTCTTAGGGTGTCTATATTGCTCCTTATCTAGGCACCCTAGACCTTCTTCATGGGCCAAAAAGCAAGCACGAGTGTAGCAACAAAGCACGCTATCAATCAGCTTATTTTTTCACCTCTTGAAAATATATTGAATTGTTGAAAACATAGGGAAGGAATCTGATAGCTGAAATCGATTTGTTAACAACTGATCATTAACCGTTTAGAGGCCAATGTTCCCAATTGGGAACATCAAATTAAAACTTATTTAAAAAATTATATTGCACGAATATTTACTCGAAAAAACTAACAGACATATTTTTAAAGATTACTTGATTTTTTAGAATAGAAACAACATTCCTATCATTAGTTGGTAACTGTACAAAAAATCTTAAAAATGATCATTTTCATATTTTTTTCTACAGAGTACAACTAAAAGAAATGCATAAAAGTTTGAAAGTATCTGATGCTTCTGAAAATCAGTTGGTATATTTTAAAAACTCTTACTATCAAAAAGGACATCAAATTTGATAATATTAATAATCTGTAATATTAATCTTAATTATCTAATAATCTTAATAATCTAATAATCTTAATAATTATTATTTATGTATATATATATATATATATAAATTTAAATGATTAATATCCCTTAACTAAAGTATTATAAGGTAAAATATGCAAAAAATTAATGAAAAATATACCTGGATCTAAATTCGGCCAGTAAACGGTTAAGGGAAGTTACGTTGGTATTAGTTATAGTTCTTTTACAAGGACGCATCAAATAATTCACCTTATATATCACATCTTATTGCAGCTAATTATATGCTGTTCATTGGATTATTAAAAAGAGAGACTGACATATGTTTTAAAGATTTGCTGCAGAAAGTTTATTACTGGAAACTGCTTTATTACCATTTACTTACTCCATTATGCATTTCACGTTTGTTTATTCACGTAATTATTGATTTTATTAAAATTTGTTTGAATGACTGTTAGCTAAAAATTCGAAAAATTAAGTGAAATCATTCTAAATTTTTAAATATTTGATTGAAGTATTGACGTTAATTGACTGAACGTATAGTCTTCATATTCATGTTTGAAAACAAAGAAAATTTTGATGAATATCAATATTTCAAATAATGAAATGCCCAATTCCTCAAATTTAAATGAGTTCTTCTTTTTTTCCCCCATCTTTTCACCAAAACTAATCTAAATTAATTTGCATTATGCTTCATGTTTCCGTGCTTCTTCTTCTACACTTTTCTTTTCTTTCTTTTTTTTTTTTAAGTTATAAATAGACTTACGAATTTTAATTCCAAACCAAATGTGTTACATAATAGTGGGGGAAAAAATGAGGAAGGAAAAAAAAATGTATAAAACAAATATAAGAAAACATTAAATGAAAAAAAAAAAAAGAAAAAAGAAAAAAAAGATTTCAATTATAGAATATCTTTAACTCAAATGTAAATTTTAATTTTCTAATTTTTTTTTCCTCCACACTTAATGAGAATTTATATTTCGATTTTAAAACCACCATTATCTAAAGTCATTTAATAGCTCCCGGTGGTATAAGAAATAACTCTTTAAATGTTGATATCATCTTACAATTATTAAAAAACTTTTATTTTATGTTATTTTATATTTTATTTTACAGTTTTTCAATTTATTTTTTCTAAGATAATTGAAAGTGCTTTGTAAGGGGATTTTTTTTTTTTTTTTTTTTTTTTTAAAAAAAAAAGCTTTGCGTTAGAAAATGAAAATGAAAATAGAAAAAAGTAACTACAATTAAATTTTCTGAAATTAATTTCTTTCTTTTTTTTTTTTTTTTTTTTTCACTCCCCTAGGAAAAAACTGACATTATTCATGAAAAAAGCTTATTTCTATTTATTATCATTAATAATTTGTATTTGAAAGTATTATTATAAATAAATTATTCATCAAATAATAATCAAATGGAAATAAGTATTAGGAAGTAATTTTTTAATTCATTCAATTCATAGGGGAGATATCAATACAATTTAAATTTTTGTTGTCACATAGATTTATAACATGTATTTTATTATTTTTATCGAATGCATTGGGGCCGCGGTAGCCCAGTCGGTAGAGCGCCGGCCTCGTAATTGGAAGATTGCGGGTTCGGTACTCGAGCCGACCAAAGACCGTCGTGTACACTAATGGTGGCTGGGGCACGTAAAATCTGTCGTATCCGCAATGTCCTCCATGTCCCCATCAAAAATTATACCTCTGGGGGTCACAGAAGCGGGAGAGCCATCCCTTCCGTGGAGGATCAAAATTGCGATGGCATGTCTCCGGACCACCTCTAGTGGTGTGTCCCAGACCGTCGTTAATTGTCCATCTGCGCTGCACTAGTGCGACGTAAAACCCAACCATCCATCCATTCGAATGCATTGTATTGTTATGAAGTTTACGAATGAACAATTGTCTAGGCTTAAAAATAGCCGCGCAATTTTTAATATGTTGCTCAGCTGTAAATAAATTTATGCTATAAACAGCGCCCATCTGGCACCTAATGGTTAGCATTCTGACCTACAGATACCAGAAGCCGAGTTAAAATCCCGGTTTAGGCACGCATATTCGTTGTGGCTCGTATTCTATTTCAAACCGTAAGTCCCGGCCTAATGACCCTTCATGTGCAAAAAGTGATTGTAAAGTGACAACTTAAATCCCAAATGCGCTATAAACAGCTTCTTACATCGAAAATAAAGAATTAGATTACCTCCAAATTTCGTATGAGGATGATTCATAAGATGCGATACATATTTAAAAAATATTCATAAAATGGCTCTTTGCATAGGGAGTGGTAGAGTGGTTCACAAGGGATTTAAAAAAAAAAAAAAAAAAAAAAAAAACTAATTAATCATGCTTTTCCTCATGAAATTCGTTTTTTTCATGCAAAGAGAGAGAGAGGCATATCTTCTTACTTTTACACAATTATTATACTTATACAAACAAATTCTTTCACTTCAGTTAACATAGCATTTTTTATTATTATTATTATTATTTATTTATTTGAGTACTTCTGAAATTTGCAATTTCCAAAAATATCGGTGCACTTGTTTTTGAAGAGGTAATTGCGATCTGACTTTAGAAATTTTGAAATTATATATATATATATATATATATATATATATATATATATATATATATATATATATATATAACCAGCCAGGGTGCAATTAAACTTTTTTATGATTGTAAACATCACGTAATTTTTTTCAAAATCTAAATAAAAACTATTAATTTATAGCACTTTCCGACCCAGGCCGTACGTTCGTGAGGGTTAGACATCCACGACTCCACTTACATTTTTGCATTTGGAACAGTCGTATGTAATAAAATCAGAAAATGAACGATCAAGCTAATTAGCAGAAAGTGTAAAGTATAATTTTCAATCAACAAATGTCGGTTATAATCCATATTTTTCTTTCAGTTTGCAAAAACAGAAGAATGTAACGTTTTAAGGTAAAAATATTTCGGGTCGAAAAGGGTTAAAAGATATTCCTATATTTCCATCATACAACAGATTTCTCGTAACAGACATTGAAAAATAATTGGAAAAGAAAAATCCTGAAAACAGGAAAGGTATTAAACAAAAATTCCTGAAATCAGGAAAAACCCTTGTTGTTGGATATGAACATAAATATTTTAACTCAAAATCTTTGAAAAAGAAAGAAAGAAGCAAGGAAAAGGCTTTTATTTATTTACATATAGTAATTATTCTTCCTGACGAATTTCAAGCTCTATAGAAGTTTAGTATTGTCATTATGCTTTTAAAAATCCCTTTTCTTTTTGTTGTGCTATTTTTTTTTTTTACGACAAAATGAATTATACACATTCATAATAATCCTTGCATTAAAAAAAAAAAAAAAAAAAAAAAAAACTTTATTTATTTATTTATTTTCTAAAAATAGAAAAAAAATCGTTATTTCAACAACAATTAAGGGCCCGCTTCATTCACCGCCGCCGGAAGCCGAAGCTAATGCTATTCTATGGGAAATTTTTCTTTACAAATAACTTATTAACTAACACATATTTTTAAATTCTGCCTTCACATTCTGAAAATTTCCAGCTGTTAAATTAACGGACCTTTTTAAAAAAATTATTTTTCCAATTTTATTTTAAAGCTGCAAAATACGAATTTTCAATATGTGAAATTTTTTCATTTTGCAATTTCAAAATAAAATATTAAAAATTAAAAAAATACATTTTTGAAAAAGGTCCGTCAATTTTGGGAATCAATCAATGTTGGGAATTTTCTGAATGTGAAAACAGAATTTAAAAATATGTATTAGTTAATAAGTCATTTGTAAAGAAAATTTCTCCATAGAATAACATTGGCTCGGGCTTCCGGCGACGGTAAGTGAAGAGGGCCGTAACTTTACAATCATAGAGGAAATATTTTGATTCAACATGTTTTTGAATAAGATTTGATTTTGTGAGAAAAAAAAAAAGAAAATAAAAATGACGGAACTTCACTTATAACTTAATAGAAATACTGTATCAATATTCTTTCAACAACGAATCAGATAAAATATATTATTTACAAGTATTTACTAGCTAAATTAAAAAGCAGAAACTCTCAGAATCAACATTTTTTTATGCTAACGGGAAATTTTTTCTAGCATTCAGCGACACTCCGTGTTTTGACTGATTGTTAGAGTTTTTAAATCTTAAGTTTATTCTATATTTTGTTAGCTGATAGTACTTCCGTTTCGGAACCTGGCAACGGTAAAATAAAAATTCGTTGTTTCCATAGTAACTACTCCCATGCGATTTTCCAAAGAAAAATACGATCGCTTTTTTTTTCCCCCAGATTATATTCTTTGATCTAGGAAATTGGCTCATTCTTCTTTTTCAAAAATATCGATTTTGTTACTTTAAAGGTGACAAAAGAAATGGAAAGAAAAAATGTCTACAAAAATGTGTCTAGAAAGTTTTAACGACTGATAGATATCACAATGAAAATGATATCTTATATTTTTTTACGATCGCGTAAAAGAAAGAAATTTTTTATAAAAATGGATCTTTTTTTTTTTTTTTTTTTTTTTTCTCTTTGTTTTAGTTGCTCGGTTAGGATTTTATAAAATAATACATATTACTTTTGATATTTTTTGAAAAAAGTTATCAATTCTTGTAAGTTATAATACAAAGAGTTTTATGTAAACAAGATTGGAAAATTTTGTTTTTGTACATTGTAGAGTTGCACCTAATATTCGGTTACTATTCGGTATTCTGCTTATTCGGCAGATGACACAAAATATTCGGTTCGGCCAAATATCTTGATATTCAGCAACCGAATAGTGGAGCTTAATTTAAAACCAACTTAAAATGTTGAAAACGATAAAATATTTTTTATTGTTGAAAATTAAAACTAATTTGATTTTTTTTTTTTTAATTATCAATAGTTTTATGAATAATAGATTTAAATTAGTAAAATTATACTTAAAGTACAATTTATGAAGTTATAAATTTAAATTTATTTCTGTGTTGTGGAATAAAAACAATTAGATTTTATTTAATCTTCATTTCATCATTACTCAAAATTAAAAAAAAAAAAAAATTCTATACAGGACTTGCTTTCTTAGAATTTTTATTTTATTTCATTTAAGTAGGAAAAAAGAATTATATTTAAAAATTATTTTTGAGTTTTCAAATACATAGTACACCTACAAATATGTGTGTGTTTGTGTTTGAGCTTGTTTGTTGTGTCTATTTGACTCCCCCCCCCCTTTTTTTCTCTCTCTATCTGTACACACACACACATATATAAGAAACTTTTAAAACGAATATGTATTATGCATATGTTATAAAATTAAAATAAAAGTTTAAAGATTAGAAAAAACAACAGGGGAATAACAAACCAATGTGCAAAATTACTGCAGAAGGAAATGCAAAACTTGAATATACGAATAATTTAACAAATGACTGAAATGAAATAAAACCCCGAAAAACACAGAGGTCTTCATCAGGGATGCCCCTCCGTGTAGGGGTAAAAAAGAAGTTTCTGAAAGGATAGTAGCAATTAGCTAATAACTATCCTTAGCCCCCCAACTTCTCACCAAACAGAAAACCGCCTTCAACTGAATAGAAATCCGACTTATATAATATGATAAAATTATAAAAAAAAAGGCATAAAAATACTTCAAACTAATTTATATAAAAAATATACAATAATATAAATAATTACAGTATTTATATAAGAAAGCAAATAAAATAAATGAAATGAACCCCTGAATGAGGAAATAGAACAAACCGAAAGAGGAAAACACTGGAAACAACGTTTTATTATAATATTTTAAAATTTTATATCATATACATATTCGTTTTAAAAGTTTCTGATACATATATATATATATATATATATAACAATGTATTTAAATTATGATAAGTGAAGATACGAAAGTGGAATGTAAAAATAGCAAGAACAATAATTTAACAATGTTAATAAACAAGAAAATTAGTTAAATTTAACACAATTCAAGCTAAAAATTTCAATTATGCTGTGTTTTCTTCATCAGCAGGTGGGAACACAGCTATTAAAAAAACTATGTAGTACTAGCAGTTTTCTGAAGATATGCAGGCTAGCATACTCCAGATTGTATTTCAAACAGAATAGTAAAAAAAAACTTAAAGTTATAAAGACTGAAACGGGTTTAATTTTAAAAGCATTTTATGTCTTAAAGATTAATTTTCTATTGCTAATGAATGATTTTTTTTGAAATTAAAAAAAAAAAAAAAAAAAATATTATATAGATTTTTTGTATGAAAATATTATTTTATTTTTGTATATAAATTTAGTGCTGCTTTAAGCGCCTATTTTATGCAAATTAATTTTTGTCATTTATTTTGAAATTTATATATATATATGGTATATTATTATTATTATTATTATATTTCTATTTTTACTCTAAAATTTATATTTTAATGCTTAGATTTTAAATGAAAGTAATAAAGCAAGAAATAAATTAGCAAGAAATGGTAAAAATAGTTACGTTATTCCGAGTGTAAAGTGTTTGCATTGAAATTTAAATAATCTGCCGAATACCGAATATTCAATCAAATTTTTGGTATTCTGCAAAAATCATTATTCGGCGCAACTCTAGTACGTTGTAGCCATTTAATCATGTTTATTTGAACTTAGATGAAATGGCAACTTTCCATTTAGCTGTACAGGAATGAACTTAAAGATTAACTTTCTTTCAACAATATGGATATTGGATATCATCACAAGACACCACTTTAACCCAGCATGGATGTTTCTAATAAATGTTTGTTTTTGCAGGCTTTTATTTTTTAATGCTATGTGATTTCATAACCTAGACACCATTTATTATCATTTTTGACTCTGTAATATTACTTCCATTAACCGTAATATAAGTACTAAATTCTGTCACAAAAAATTCGATATCGAGTTTTCAGCTGTTGTCTAAAAATGTGGTTTTTGAAAATTGGTCAGCATGCGAGTGTAAAATATTCTGACTATTATAACTTAAAATCAAGAAAGATAGAACGACGAAACTTTTTTAATAAGACAGATCCGGCGTACAAATGCATTTAACAACTTTTAATGAAACTTGAAAAACCCGAATCGGGACATGTAAAGGCTTAAGGTCCCCAGAAGTGGAACCGTAACTCAGCGTCTTAAAAACAGCTTCAAAGATTTTCTTCAAAATTGATATATAATAAAATGACACTTTTAAAAAATTAAAGAAAACGGTTTTATAGGTATGTGAACTAAAAAGCACAAAATATCTATCTTAGTGTTAAAATGCAGGGTAAGAGAAAATCGTGTGAGTGACACACCATAATATTTACATACATTTAAGTCTTTAATTAAAATAAAAGCGTGCTAAAAAAAAAGGTTTGCACGTTTTTATTTATTTATTTGATACAATAAGAAATATATTCACTTACTTATTTTTGGCATCAATTTGTTTATCCCTTTTAAATAATTTTAAAGTTTAAAAAATGGGGGTTTACTTAATACTTTGCCCCTGGAACCTGCCCCTGAAGGGGTAGGTGCCTGGAAACACTTGTATATAGTATTGTCATCGATAATGAAGTCGTGTGCAAAATTTCAGGTCAATCGGACGACCAGAAGTAACCGAAAATTGATTTCCAAGATTCCGTTACATACGTTAATAGTTACATCATGTCAAATGAATAAAAACGTGTTAAAAAGTCTAGAAATTGCGTAATATTAACTGAATAAATAACATAATGAAGGAATGAGAAAT
Source organism: Salticus scenicus (assembly GCA_963930645.1). NCBI lineage: Eukaryota > Metazoa > Arthropoda > Arachnida > Araneae > Salticidae > Salticus > Salticus scenicus. Next base: position 31,496,689 of record OZ005659.1, on the reverse strand, counting down.
AAATGATTTAGAATTAAACAGAAACCATTTTTAAAAAATCTCCCCTGACTGGGCTCGAACGTTAGACCTTTAGGTTCGTAGCCCGGATCTTTACCTCACAGCCACAGCGTTCACGTAGGGAAAGTCTTTTTCTACGATATAGATTTTTTGTTTACTCCCAGAGTGGTTACAAACATACATACAAACCTACATACAGGTGAAGCTAATAAAAGCGTGTTAAATACTCTTTAAGTTGTCCTTTCTATGGAATAGTTCGTTATTTTAGGAAAATTTACTAGCGTCCTGAATAATTATGTGAATTTTAGGTGTGGCAAGTAACAAGAGGGTTTCTTAAAACGTTTCAACGAATTTTTCTTCAAATTTATCAGATTTGATATTTTATCTTTCTGATATAATTTCGGTTGTATTAATTAGTTTTTGGTAAGCAGATAAATTTGCCACGTTTTGAAGAAAATCGGAAATGGGACCGAAAATTAGTATTTCAAAAATGGATCTAAGGATTTTCTACAAATTTTCTACATAAACACTTTTTTAGATGTCCTTTCTTGCGTATTACGTGGATATAACAAGAGAAATATAAGCATCCTGATTAAATATGTCAGTTTTATAAGTCAGAAATTGGTGCCTCAAAAAACACCATTTTCTTTAAAATTGTTCTATAAACTTGCTTTTATATATCGTTATAATGTACGCATTAGTTTGTTACTACAGGTCAGGAAAATTATTAGGGGAAAAAATGATAATTAAATTATTTTTAATTATTATTTTTTTCTCAGTACATTGTTGCAATTGCGACATCCTGCTAAATCATCCTTTTATCCATTATTTAATTTATTACTTTAAACCAAGGATGAAAATTTATTTTCTTTATATCAATACATTATTGTAGCTATGACGTTAGTTTTGAGCGTTACATCCAGGAAGCAGGTACATTATCATAGTTATGAAGTCATTGTACATTATTGTAACTATGGCGTTAGCGTTATCCCCTGGAAACGTGGGCTTTTATTTTAAAAACGATTGTTTCATTGCTATTTTTTAGAAGTAGACTATATGTTTAATTCAAAAACTGATAGAAGTTGCAATTTATATGTACCTTATTTTTTGCCTCTGAAGTTTACATTTCAATGAAATAAATCAAACAAAAATATCGCCATTTTTTTCTTTTTTCTTTTTTTTTTTTTTTTTGTAGTAATTTACACGATTTCAGTTTCTAAAACAAGAATGGATTAAAAAAAAAAAATAATAATAAAGTGTTGCTGCATAATGCAGAATACAAGAGTAATAATTGTAATCGCGTAATAACAATTATAGGATTTTATTCCTTTATTTATTTTTTTCAAATAAGCAAGTTTTAATAAACTAATAAAAAATAACATCATATTTTAAAATGGCAAGAAATTCTTTTTAAAATAATGCTCTTATTATTTTCTTCCTTCATTCGCTACCAAAAGTTATAAACTTGCTGTCAAAAGATATGCGCTACTTCATTAAAGATTCTCAGACTCTATAATGAAGCTATTAATTTTGTAGACACAACGCTTGTCACGTACTAATGTTTTCTATTAAAAAAGAGAAATTATAAAAGTTGTTTTTTCCCGGCACTTATTTATCAATACTTTCAAACAGTAATTTCGATTTCTTTAGTCATAGAAAATTTTTAAAGATTACCATTTGAAAATAATGGGAACAAAAGTAATGAAAATCAAAATGCACAAATTATTTTTTTTCATCAAGTGCTAAGTTGTACGATAGCTGCAGATGGTTTAACACACTAAGTTAATCAATTAAATAAAAGATAAATAAATAAATAAAAAATGTTTAAGTAAAGAAGCATAAATGATATTATTATTTCAAACAGGCAATGGAATTAAACTTTTTACTGAGTAAAGGTACAGAACTATAATGCTATCAAATTACTATGTTTAAAAGGTAGTATTTTCTGTGACCAGTAGAAAAATATCTTTAATCTTTAATCTTTTTTTTGTTTTGTTTTCTTTAATTATTATATTGAAAAAAATATTTGTATTATTCTAGAATTTTCATAATTTCATAGATAATTTCATACATTCTACTTAAATAAAACCATTGAACATTCACAATGTTTATCGTAAGTGAATGCTAAACACATAGCGCAATTGCATCCCAAAAATTTTAAGGCTATTGTCAAAATATTAACATATAAAAACCAACTGTTGAAAGATATCCGGGATTGTAATGAAATGCTCGCCCTCTGGTGGGCTAAGGTGAAATTACAATTAACATGAATAGCTTTCGGCTTTCGTCGAGACGCCATTGCTTGTGATGTTTAGTTTCACATATATTTATTGAATAAAAATGAATAAATCCGGTAAAAAAGGTAACACATACTGTTGTGTGCTACAGTGTAACTCCAAAGGATCAAGAAATCCATAATTAAGCTTCCATTTATTTCCAAATGACAAATTTAACATTTCAGTTGCTTCGGCTAATGGAAGTAAAGAATTAGTCAGATGATTTGAAACTAATATTTGTTCAGCTTCAGTTAAAAATCTACTTCCGATCGAACTTTGAATAAACTGAAATATTTTTTCCATAAAAGCAATCAATTTTCCATGATGTAATGGCGAAGAAATTATAGCACGAATATTAAGTAGTAACACAAATAGAACAATAATAAATACACGTGGCTATTATATTAACTAACAACAAAAGCTGAAAAAGCGTCATCTATCGATCATTACAAGCGCGGATGCACTGAAAACTGAATAATTTTTTTTTTTTTAAGGACCACATAACTGTTTCTTTCAGGGAAGATAGACCACTTGAAAAAGTATTTTATTTTTTCTTGTGGCAACAAATTAATAAAAAATTTAGATGTATATATATATATACATATTAAAAATTAAATTGAGAGAAAATCGTGCAAAAGAAATTTTAAGAATTGAATATAATAACCATTGCTTTTAAGATGAAGGATTTTTTTTTTTTTTTTTTTTTTTAAAGATCATTTTCTTTTCTGTTGCATAAAGTTAAAAAATAAAATATTAAAAATAAAATCGTATATCTGAAAGTAATTTAAAAAAATAAACGTAATAGCCGTTGCTAAGAAACGCAACATATAGTTACCACGTGTCTTTAAAACAGACTAAAATAGAAAGTCCTGTCGCCCTAAATTAAATTTTTGTTTCATACAGAATTTTATATACATTACTTAGAAAACAAAAATAGGCTTAAGTTTTTTTTTTTTTTTTTTTTTTTTTCAATATCTTTTCAGTTTTTTATAATTTAAAATCATTACATAATAAACTGATTTATTTTTATTTCTGTCTTAAAGGAAATTTAATTTAGGATAAGAGGTCCATTTTCTTTATAATAAGGACTTTACATATGATACATTATACAATTTTATTTAATAGGCGTCAAAACACAGTTATAACTAGTATGTTGTGGCCACCACAAGACTTTCTTCTATATTTTCCTATACATATTCAATCAGTAACAATATTTAAAAAAAAAATAAAAAAAAAATACAATTTTTTTTTCTAAGGGTTTTTTTTTTTTTTTGGAGGGGTACTTGTTTTTTTTAAGGGTACTTCCCCCCCAGGGGGGGAAGCGATGCCCCCCCCCATGCACAAAAATTTTTTCCTAGTTACGTACTACTATTATCAATAATTCATATTAATTTTACAATCACAAGTGTAAAATAACTCTTATTATGCACATTTATACGAATTTTTGTCTTATTCTGCCATGTTAAAAATTTAGATAAAATGCTATCACAGCGCCTCCTGTTGAGCTATTGATCCGCAAATATAATCAGCACCAGTTTATGTCGGGGACCAACTAAATACCAAGTTTGGTAAAATTTCGTTAAAAAAAAAAAAAAAAAAAAAAAAAATACGATTTTTTTTCTGTTTTTTTTTTTTGTTAAAAGTAAAAAAAATCGATAACTTTGTTTTAAATTATCACAGATTTATGGTTCAACCATTCGTTTTAAAGGTATTGACGAGATCTTTCGAATGATACCCATCTTCAAAATTTAACCCCCCGGGGGGGTACTTCCCCCCCAGGGGAGGAACCGATGCCCCCCCCATGCACAAATTTTTTTTCCTAGTTAACTACTACTATTATCAATAATTCATATTAGTTTTACAATCACAAGTTTAAAATAACTCTCATTATGCCCATTTATACGGAATTTTGTCCTATAAAATGCGATCACAGCGCCACCTGTTGAGCTATTGATCCCCCAAATCTAATGGGCACCAGTTCATGTCAGGGTGCAACTAAATACCAAGTTTGGTTAAATTTCATTCATTGGTTCGTGAGATACAGCGTCCACAAAAAAATGATACAGACAGACAGACAGACAGACAGACACACAGACAGACATTTTCTAAAAACTATCAATTCGTGTTCAGGACATCCCAAAACGTGTAGATCCGTCAAAAAGTGGACTTCGAAAATTTTCGCGAATCCAATACTTTCTCTATATTACATATAGAAGAAAGTAAAAAATCATATAAAAGGCGAAATAGTATTTCTAAAAATGTATAACTCCACCAAAAGTCGGAATTAAGAAGTATTTTATAAATTTAATACTTTCTTTTCCAATTACAGTAATTTTTCTATCCTTTTTTTTTTTTTTTTTTTTGAATGAATAAAATATGAATATATATATATAAAGCATTTTATTTCACATAAATGAAAAATAAATTTCAGGTTTCAGTAACGTTCTAAAATAAACCAATTTACAACTAATCATCAATCATCTATCTCAATTTATCATATTACATAATAAATTGAGTTCATCGTATCTATGAAACGATTTCAGTAAAAAACGGATGCAATTTTAACTCGTTTACACTTCAGTGCTTCAGCATAAACTTACCAATCTAATTTTTAGTTATAACTAAAGTAAATATTTTCTGCGAAACATGATCTTCTATATAAAATAACAATATAATTTTGCATTTTAATAGCGTTCGTTAATATATGATTTTTAATGGACAAGTTCTCCAACTGAATCGTTTGCCTTTTATCATATTACAAAGTAGCAAGCATATTATATCTATGAATTTGATTTCAGTAAAATTTTATATTATTTTAATTCGCTTATACTTCAATGTTTCAGTATCAGATTATCAATCTAGTTTTTAGCTGTATTTATGATTAAAATAATACGTCTTGTCAAACATGATATTTTACATAAAAGATCAATATATTTTTACATTTCAATAACACTATAAAATGATCACGAAAACAACTAAGCTCCAACTTACATTAACATTCGATCTTTAATGAATCTAAGTCACCCATCTTGCATCGTTTGCCTTTTATTATATAACTAAGCAACGATTCCATTGTATCCATGCATGAACACAACTTCAGTAAAGACGAATGGAATTTTAATTCGTTTATATTTCAATGCTTCAGTATTTGCTCATATATCTGATTTTTAGTTACATTTACAATAAAGATAAATGTTTTTTAACAAAAATTATGTTCTAAAGAAAAGAATAGTATACTTTTACATTCCCATTTTGGTTTAAAAAGTAAACTCCTATCTTACATCAACACCTATTGTACTCATAAATACAAAAATTAATGTTATTTTAATTCATTTGCCTTTTCAATATCAGATCATCAATCCGATTTTAAGTTATACTTACGACCAAAATAAATATTTTTTGCCAAATATCATTTTCTATATAAAAGAATAGCACATTTTTACATTTTAATGACTTTTAAAATGGATCACCAAACAAACAACATAATGTCTATCTTACACCACCATCCAGTCTTTAACGGGCAATTTCTCCACCTACATTATTTACCTTCTACCAATTAATAAAGAAACAAGCGTAATGCATTCATGAATACAAAAAAGAATTCTATTTTAATTCGTTTACAGTGCAGCTACATATCTTAAAACTAGCAGTGAGGACGCGTCCATAACGTTGGAGGGATGCCAGCTTGACCGACTGTTTGAAATTTGGAAAACATCCAGTAATTTCGAGCTCTGTGTTACTGCTCCTTTTCTCTGACAAGGAAACATTCAAAAGGTGTCATCCTCAAAAAGTATTGAAAAAAATATATGTGATTCTACTCTTCATAAAACACCAGAAAATGAAAAAAATATCTGCTGAAATTAATTACAGCGACCACAAAAAATTATCAAAATTAAACATATTTGGCGATTTAGCACTGTTAGGTGATACGTTTGCCAGCACCGAGATTGCGGTGTACGAACAGAACCGTGTTTTGGTTTTCCGCCAAGTACTCAAAATCAATGTGTGAAATCGCCAAATATGCTTAATTTTGATAATTTTTTGTGGTCGCTGTAATTCATTTCGGCCGATACTTTTTTCATTTTCTGGTGTTTTATGAAGAGTAGAATCACATATATTTTTTTCAATACTGTATGAAGATGACACCTTTTGAATGTTTCCTTGTGAGTCAGATGACTGTCAACCCTATTTTAGCATTGGACTCATTGAGTTAGCACTTGCGCAGATGCTTCAATGGCTTCCTGAAATGTGGTCGAAGAATATATATCAAACTTTCAGTATTAGCTTCTCAATCCAACTTTAAGTAAAACACTTACAATCAAAATAAATATTTCTTTGCCGAACGTATTGTTCTACAAAAAAGTACAATAAAATTTTATATTTTAAAATCGATCCCCAAACAGCTAACTTCTATCTTCCACCAACATCCGAATTTTAATGTGCCAGCCCTTAACCCATATCATTTGTCTTTCATCGTATAACAATGTAGCGAGTTCATTGAATCCATGATCGCAATTTTAATAAAAACAATTGTTATTTTAACTGGTTTATATTTGAATATTTCAGTATCAGCTTATCAATCTGACTTTTAGTTGTGCTTTTGAATGAAGATCCCCAACCCCCTTCCCCAAACATGATGTTCTGCATAGAGAAACAATACATTTTTTATATTTCAATAACGTTTTAAAATCACACAGCATACATCTAATCTCGTGACTTACAACCCTCAACCTACATTGTTTGCCTTTTGTCAATCATATAGAAACAAAGTAGCGAGTCAGTCCATTGTACCCGTGAACATAACTGCAGTTAAAACGAATGCCATTTTAATTTGTTTATACTTCAATGTTTTAGTATCAGCTCATCAATCTGATTTTTAGTTATACATACTTGACGTAGATTAGCATCTTCGAGGCGGTCTACATTTCAAGAAAGACGGGTGAGCTTCATCTTTAAACTGCTTATCTTGATCTTATCGAAAACATCCAAATATTATATTTTTTGTTATCGCCAGACGTATCTCTTTTTACCATTGCTGATTTTTCTCTTCGCAATTTTTTTTGCTCTCCTGTTTCTACCACTCTGCTGTCATCGCTGCAGACTTTTTAAAAGCTTGTTTTGTCGCCTTACGTTGTCATCGTTGCCAATTTGTGGATGATAAATATTAATAAGATTCGTACTGTGTTATCAAGATGGTAAGAAATCTTTCTAAATCGTAATGTTAGCAAACCACTATCGTTCTTATTCTCGCTATAAAGAAGTGTAATCATAACTCAGTGTAGTGACATTTACGGTTTTTATTTTATTTTTTTTAATAGTTCACTTTTTAAACAGTATTTTTAACGTAAGATTTATGATTTTGGAAATAAGAATAGCTATTTTTAATCACTAAGGTATGTGTATCGTTTAACAGTGTTTAACTTAAAAAAAAAAAAAAAAAAAAAAAAAAAAAAAAGAGAGAGAGAGATATAAATAGCATCTACAAAATTTCAAAAGAAGATGATGTAAAATGTGGGACAAAGAAAAAATTAAATATATCATTAAAAGGTTAAAAAGCCTAAATGGGTTTCAAGGAAATATATATTTTTTCACGTAGCAATAATAAGATAATTACTACTTCAAGTATAAAAACCCCATTGAAGGAGGGGGAAAATGAGAAGAAATAATTCATCAAAATCATGACGTCATTGGTATAAAAAAGGTAGCTAGCTTAAAAACACTTGTACAGTAATAAGTAACAATTTGTCAAAAACTGTTTTCTTATTTCTTTATTTACCTTACTGATTTCGAACAGTTTCTTTGTACTGTGTTATTCACGATATCATTAATAATAATAATAATAATAATAATGTTTTAGAAGACAGTTTGCTTCCATAGAAGGAAGACCTTCTTTCCTTGTGAAATCAGAACCAGTTTCACAGTGCTTAGGACATTATTTAATTTTAAAGAAATACGTCCTATTCTACGGTAACAATACTTATTTATTTTGTTTCCATCAACATTAAAAATATTTTTCTACAATCAAAACCTACATACTTGCCAACCATCTCATTATGAACCGTACAATTTTTAGTACCCGCCTTTTTTTTCACACCAATAATTTTTTAGAGTAATTTTAGTTTTATTTAATCGCAACAACATTTGGAGATAATTACTCTAAAAATATACTGGTGTGAGAAAAGGGGCGTTTTTCCCTATCAACCCTATCAACAGATATATCAATTCAGATCTTTAAGACTTCGTTCTAAATCCTAGGGGTATACTGCCGGAGAAAAACGTTGGTTACTGTGGCAAAATTACTTTTTACTAATATTTTCTCCATCACTAAAATCACTTTTCAGCATCAAAATTCTAGTGAACATTTCTAGGAAATCTTTCAAAATTATTCCAAATGATTCTTTCCCCTTCACACATACACAAAAAAATAATTAAATAAAAAAATCTGTAACTCGACGTAGACATTGTAGAATTTTCTGATACATTTTATGTAGTTACTTAAGGAACAAATTACAAATCAAATTATCTTTTAAACAAAATTAAAATTTATTTTTGATCGAGAAACCCTTTTCCTTTCCTTTCTTTTTTGACAATACACTATGTCTACAACTTCAATTATTTGTAATCCTGGATTATAATTTTTTATTATCAGATACTTTTTCAATAAAATCATTCTTTGCACACACTACCTCTTGCTTATCTTTTAGATTCTTCCATTGTTAACATTTTTTTTTTTTTTTCGTTGGTATCGTGGTGGCGATTAAGACGTCATATACCTTGTCAAATTTTCCATTTTATTTCTCTTTCGAAATATATTTTTATACCTATGACGTTACGATGTTAAGTTTCTCTAAGATTATATAGTTATTCGAATCATAAATATTTTATTTTTAAACAAAAGTTAATAATAATAATTAAAAAAAAGAACGATAAATTACACAATAAAAATAATAATTAAACTTCTGTCTTAAACAAAATTTAATTCTGGATTAAAACAAAATTGCTCATTTTTTAATTTTTGAAATCACTAGTGACGTCATATATCTTGTCAAATTTTCCATTTCATTTCTCTTTCGCAATATATTTTTATACCTGTGACGTTACGATGTTAAATTTTTTAAAGATTATATAGTTATTAGAATCATAAATATTTTATTTTTAAACAAAAGTTAATAATAATAATAAAAAATAGAACGATAAATTACACATTAAAAATAATAATTAAACTTCTGTCTTAAACAAAATTTAATTCTGGATTAAAACAAAATTGCTCATTTCTTAATTTTTGAAATCACTTGTGACGTCATATATCTTGTCAAACTTTCCATTTTATTTCTCTTTCGCAATATATTGTTATCCGCGTTTGTAATGATCGATAGATGGCGCTCTCTGAACACTGCAGTTGTTAGTAAATATAACAGCCACGTGTAATTATTATTCTTTCTCCGCCATTTCATCATGGAAAGTCGATTGCATAATATGAGGATATGCAGTGGTGTGATAATTTCACCTTAGCCCACCAGAGGGCGAGCATTTCATTACAATCGCGGATACCTATGACGTTACGATGTTAAGTTTTTCTAAGATTATATAGTTATTAGAATCATAAATATTTTATTTTTAAACAAAAGTTAATAATAATAATAATAAAAAGAACGATAAATTACACAATAAAAAATAATAATTAAACTTCTGTTTTAAACAAAATTTAATTCAGGATTAAAACAAAATTGCTCATTTTTTAATTTTTGAAATCTTTTATAAGCAGTTTATTTTAATATAATACTAAAGACAGAGCTGCCAACCAAATCCGACAAATTGTTAGTACCGACCATTTTCCTACACCACTTAATTTTTAGAGTAATTCTCTTCAAATATATTTACGATGAATTAAGAAAACAAATATTCTAAAAATTAAGTGGTGTAGAAAAATGGGCGGTACAAACAATTTGCCGGATTAGGTTGGCAGTTCTCCAAAGAGAAAAATCTGTGTTTATTTGGTCTATTTTGCCCGAAATAGGCTTCTGTCTTAGCAAGTCATCTCTACCGCTAATTACAACTTTTTGCATTACAATTATTTCAGCAATATTATGGGGAAAGAACCAACAACATAAACTTATTCTGTAGTAATAAAAAAACATCTAAAACCTTTATTGCATTTTTGTTTGACTCTAAGATAATGTGGCTTGGGCAGATTTTACTCCCACGTCGAACGTAAAATTAAAGAAAAAGGGGGTGTTATCATTGTGATGTATATGAAATGTGGGATGAAAAACTAAAATGTGTATGCTAATAAAAAATTTTTTAATTGAACTATATGCACGGATGACTCACTTATTACTTTATTGACCCCATGTTTAAATAACATCTTACATTTTATTTTATTTTTTCAATTTATGACTTTTTTCTACAAAACACCTACACTCAAGGTAGTTTAGGACCTTTCATAAACAGTGTTTTATTTACTTTCATCATGTTCACAAATACCATATTAATTTTAAGCTAATAATTTATGACGCTATTCTCTCTCTCTCTTTCTCTGTATTTTCAAAAGTCAAAATAATTTGTTGCCGAAACGACAGTGGAAGCGTCTATGTGGAGATTTAAAAAGATTTTGGGTTCTGTCTGTCTGTCTGTGTGTCTGTCTCGCTTTAGCGGCCGCAAAAATCATCCTATTAACTTGCAAATTGGGGGACATGCTCATGAGCCACACGCAATTAGCTGTATTAGTTTTGGGTGTATATTATGTTTGTCATTCGTGTACAGGAACACATCGAAGTTTTTGTTACTATTACAGACTACGGTCAGAATTTCTCTGTACCGCAATAGCGGCTTTAAAATTCACCCGATTGACTTGCAGATTGGTGCACATGTTTATGATCCATACGGAATTAGCTGTATATTTCTGGGTGTATATTCTGTTTGACGCTCTTTTCATTCTACTTCCTTTGTGTTTTTTGAAAAAGTCAAAATAACTTGTAGATAAAACTTACAACATCTGTAAACTGCATAAACAGTTGCGCCAGTATAGGTGATTATTAAAACAAAACAAAACAAACAAACGCACAACGATAAAAACACAATATAAAGAAAAAAAAAACTTTTTTTTCAGTTTGATGTATGAGCGTGATTGAAAACAAAAATCAATTAATTTAAAAAGTTAATTTTTAAAATGCTTACATTTATTTATTTTATTACTATTATTATTATTATTATTGAATTACATAATATTAAAATTTTATTTTACAGATTATAGTTTTGCATTTTAATGATAAAAAAATAAAATTTAAGTTTGCAGAAAAATTTTACTATTTTTATTTGAAAATTTAGATTCAATACGCCCATAAAAGTTTATAAATTTAAAATGATGCGGTCATTATATTTTGTTAACAGTGCTTTGATAATCGTTTAAAAGCAATTATGCTCTATTGTAAACAAAACACAAGGAGAACTATTGCATAAGAAAATTTATTTTAATGAACGGAACAATAAGTTTGTGAGAGCCATATTTTTGTCCGAAAATTAACTTTAGATAAGCTTCATAGGCGAAAATCTATTTATATGAAACACATTCATTTATTTATTTAAGATAATAATACATTTGATTGTGTTGTGCCAGAAAATGATTAAATTAAGGAGTTAAGTTACTATAATAATAATAAAGAAAACTAACTAGTAAAAACTTATTTTGAAATTAAAATATATTAGTAGTGTTTTCAAAGAAAATAAAACGTGGGAAAGAATAAGAAGTATTTTGTACGTATATCAGTTTATGTAATTGTAAATTTGTCAGTAATCAGTACATAATTTTCTGAAATCGTAAAAGAATAAAACATTAAAATTAATTAATAAATATACAGGGTGTTCCAAAATTACAGACACAAACTTTAATAGGAGATAGAGCATATCGTAAGAATTCAGTGTTAGACAGGAACCTTTTCCGCAAATGTCATCTTAACCCTTTAACCCTTTGCGGCGCAAGACAATTCGGATCATTTAAATTATACTGCCACCGGAAATCATGAACTAAATTAAACTGAGAGAAATTTTAAATTTTAAGGTAAAAAAAAAAATCGGCTTTTTCTGCTATGTGATAAACGTAAATTTTTGCTAAAAAATTTCCGGGATGAATTTTTGCAGCTGGATCTTAAATTTTGCGTCCTCGCAGCGAGGACAGCGCGCGTTAAAGGGTTAAGAATAAGGTGTTATGGGATATTTTGTAATAGATGAGGGCGTGGCTTTTGAAAGTTAAACTTTTAACAAAAAATTTCTCGTGCAAATGATTACATAAAAACATATACATAGTAATAATATGGTTTCTAAAATCCATGCATTTTAAGAATGATGGACTGCACAAGATTTAAAAATTTACAGGGTAGGCGGAGTTACAGAGATAAAAATGACAACAACAAAGTCTACATATGAGCAGTCAATAATACTCACACATGCCGGTAGGTGTTAAAAAACACTAGAATGTATCCTCTCCTTGAAGGGTTAATATGATTCTTGCGGTCATAGATTGCTATGTATTCTTCATTCCTTCAGTTTAGCCTCCTAAACTAGATGCCTTCCGAGTGGCTCTGAAACTTGGCAACAGTTCAAGCAGTAGACAGCGCCACCTGTTACAGATTGCGCGACTTTTTTATTCAACAGCCACCAAAAATTTTTAAAAGTAGGATTTGATATACATAAAAGACGAACAGAATCGAAGAAACGTCGATTATATATATCATATATCACTTCTTTAAATTATTGGTGACAATTGAATAAAAAAGTCGCGCAATCTGTACCAGATGGCGCTGTCTACCGCTTGAACTGTTGCCAAGTTTCGGAGCCACGCGGAAGGCATCTAGTTTAGGAGGCTATGGTTGTTATTTACATCCACTTAAAGCTTGTAGCCAGTGCTGCCAGATCTGGCGGATTTGTTATTCAATAATCACCAATAATTTTTAATTGTAACGTTTGCCTAATCACTTCGAAGATTGGTAGTTTATTATGTGTATAAAATATCACTTATCAAAATTATTGGTGATTATCGAATAAAAAATCCGCCAGATCTGGCAACACTAATACAAATATACATCATTGATTCACAAATGTAGAGCTACAGTGTAGCTTTACATTTATACGGCACATATCCGTTAAAAACTATCCAAAACATCCGGTTCTTAAAGGGTTAAGATGACATTTGTGGACATGTGTTCCTGTGTTTGTCGCTGTGATTTTGGGATACCCTGTATAATATATCTTTTAATTTTAAATGCAGTATTTCGGAAAATGTATAAATAACTCAAAATATCATATAAAATAAAGGCAAACATTTTAAATTGTCGTGTCTTATGATCTTTTAATAAGATGTTCATAAGTGCCCACTTGTACGTTTTTTTAACACCAATATTTCTTTAAAAAATAATTCATCGTGTTTAATCGAAGAAAACTGCTAAAGGAATTATTAAAAATGTCTGGTAACCCCCCCCCCTCCCGCCCCCCCCCCCCCCCCAAAAAAAAAAAAAAAAAAAAAAAAAAAAAGGTACAAGTTGGTAGCCATGAATGTTACTATGGTAATATGTAATTTTAAAAATAATTATACAGTTTTATTAATTTAAATTATCCATTGGAATATTAGTTTAAAAAAAGATTAATTTTCACATATATTTATATTTCCATTCAAATCTATTATTTTTCTTTAAAAAATTTAAATACCTATAAACTATTTCTTAATTCGACTCTTAAATTCTTTTTAGAATTATATGTGATCTGCACATGCTACTGCATACAATGATATTTTTATTTTGATATTTTTTATTTTTCACATAGTTTATGTGCAATATTTAAATATTTATTTGTTTATTGCAGTATTATTTTATATATTGTCACAGTGAGTGACGAACGCAAGAAAAACAGATGATCATATGCCATAATTTCTCACAAAAAAAAAAAAAAAAAAAAAAAAAAAAGGTTTATTTAGTAATAATTTAATTAAAGACATAAAAAAAAAAAAAAAATCTACAATATTCACTATATACGGAAATAATTCTGTGAAGTTGCCGCTGCTGATGCCGAATTTCGCGAAAATCTAAAGAGAATGCAGAAATAACTTCATATTTATTTTTTACCCCATAGCTCCAGTCAACGTATTTATAAAATGATAATCTAAGCAATTTTAAACTACTACTATTATTATTAGTTTTTATTTAAAAAGTGATATAAAAGGAGAATATATTTTTTGAAAATTTATTCAAATTTAGTGACTAGCGAAAGCAAAACCTACTAGTTTTACCCTGCTGAAAGCGGGCAAGATTTGCTAATTTTTTAATTTATTCCGTAAAACTGTTAGTACCCGTCTACTTTTCAGATCTTTCTTAACAATTTTTTCTCCAATATGTAATAACAATTAAATAGGATAAAAAAAAAAAAAAAATATATATATATATATATATATATATATTCTCCAAGAAAAGTAGAGTGAAAAAATGGCGGATACTAACAATTTTACAGAATAAAATAAAAAGTTGTCACTTCTGGTAATTTCTTGAAAACAAATTAAAAAGGGGATAAGTTTTGATATTAGTTGAATTTTGATAATATTTAAGGAGTTTGATTATTAATTAATCAGAGCATTCAAACCAGTCAATGCGTTTATCAAATGATTATCTAATTAATTTTAAACGGTTATTATTATTATTATTAACAACACAAAGACTTTATCTTAGCACCTAATTTATTTTTTCAAGGTGGAACTTTATATAAAACGAGAACCTTTTACGCATAGAGTTACTTAAAAAAAAAGGGGGGGGGGGGGTAAATTACCAAACAAAATTATATGATAATTATATATATTCTGCAATATTATGGAAAATGTGGGTAACGTCATTTCAAAATATTTTCTAAATTAATTTTATGTATGCATATTTTTTATAACGTAGGCTTATGATAATGGAATTTTAACTTACTCTTTTCCGTTCCTATAAAAATCTTATTTAGTTAATTAAAACATGCCTTTAACAATTATTCGCCCCAACTTTTAAGACATTTAGAATAAGACTAAACTTGAACAGCGACAAATAGAATAATCATTGGAAAATTACATACATGCCAACCATCTCATTAATAACCGTACAATTGTTAACACCCCTGAAAAAACGCCCCTTTTCTCACACCACTATATTTTTAGTTATTATCTCCAAATGTTGTTACGATTAAATAAGACTAAAATTACTCTAAAAAATTATTGGTGTGAAAAAAAAGGCGGGTACTAAAAATTGTATGGATCATAATGAGATGGTTAGCAAGTATGAAAGTGCATAAATTGTGCAACATTTTTCTCTCTATATATAAAACGAGAGCTGTGTGTGTGTCTGTAACCAAACAAGAGTTAAAAAACTAGCTCTAACAAATACAATGTACCAAATCTAAAATGGTAAATACTCAGATATAGCTATCAGTAAAATCATAGGACTTGAATAAGAACAGCGCAATATGTCTTCCAACAAACACTCAAATTGTTTGATCATAGCCTCCTTAACTAGATGCCTGTCGCGTAGCTCGGAAACTAGGGAACAATTGAAACGGTAGACAGTGCCACCTAGTACAGATTATGCGACTTTTTTATTCAACTGTCACCAATAATTTAAAGAAGTGATATATGATATATATAATCGACGTTTCTTCGATTCTATTCGCCTTTTATGTATATCATATCCCACTTTTAAAAATTTTTGGTGGCTGTTGAATAAAAAAGTCGCGCAAGCTGTACTAGGTGGCGCTGTCTACCGTTTCAACTGTTGCCTAGTTTCCGAGCTACGCGACAGGCATCTAGTTAAAGAGGCTATGGTTTGATAAACACCCAAACCGCCCAGTTAAGGCGTTGCCGCAGGCAGTGGTTACTCATATCGGCCACCGCCACAGTATGGAAGGGGAAGACATTGCTGAAGGGAAGTTTTGAACCCGAAGGAAAGTTCTAAACAATTCCAAAGATTTTTTTTTTATAATAATGGAATATAAAAAAATAATTCAATTATAAATCAAATATTTTTGGGGATGTCTGTTAGTTAAATAAACAATATATATATATATATATATATATAATATCGGATATAAGGTGTCATTTTTTTTTTTTTTTTTTTTTTTTTTTTTTCATTTTTCAGGGGGATTTTTCAATTATAAAACTTAATTACATTTCTAAAAGGGATTTTCAATTTGGAAAAATCCACGAGAGGAATTAAAGAAAGGAAAAAAAAAAAAAAAAAAATACCGCAGACGATTTCTGCTGTATCTATTTTTTGATTCAGTAAAATATATCACGTTTTTAATTCGCTTAACTCAAAGCTCATTAAAGTGATTTTAAATAATATCAAGTCATTAATGTGAACATTAAAATGAAGTAAAGAGTAAAGTATGCAGCAGGAAAAAGATTTTCTCTCTCTCTAATCGAACATCATCATCATTTACGACCATCATTTTATTACCAAAAACGACAACTATAGCGACATTATAGATAAAGTAGTGGCAACAGTTCTCCGTTGCCATAGATACTGTGACTCAGGACGCCCTTGTGATAGTTCTGAAAAATAATGGAGGTCGAAATTGCATAAGGGACAAGACCTTCAACTTGCTGCGGGCAAGAATATATTTTTTATACGTGAATTGTACGTACGCAGTCATTTGTAACATTTGAGCAAATGGTGGCTATTATATAAATTTCAAGATAGGATAACAATAAATTTTTAAGTTGTGGCGCATATGTACTACATACATATAAGAAAAATGAATCCAAGAGGGGGGGGGGGTGATAAATCAAAGATGAATCCAGAATTTCAGAATAAAACATTGCAGCTTTAAAAGGATTTTTTTCTTTTTCTTTTTTATGAGATAGTTATAAATCTTTAAATTAAAAAAATTCAGTACTAAATAATGCATAGAAAAACAATAAAAACTAGTGTGTTGTGACCACCACAAGATTTTTCTGGTATATTATCCTCCTACACAAATTCCTGCAGTATAAATTATTTACATTAAAAATATTATTTATTAAAATCATTTGCTATCATAAATGCCGACGACTTTCAATTTTCATCTCAATGGAGTGTAACCAGAGCCTGATTAAGGGGGGAGCACACATTATTTATACTTACACAGTTATTTTTTAACAAATACTTTCCTCCTATAATAAACAGAAAATTCTCATTAAAAATTATTTTAGAAGAATTCTAGTGTCTAATAACGGTGAGTAAATTGGATTGTTTTACACCGTTCATTTTTTATAGAAAAATATTTCCTCGTCAAAGCGTGGAATTTCTATGACATGAAGTAAGAAATAATTGTAAAAATATTCCGGTGAGAGCGGAGATAATGTGTGCTTCCCCCTTAATCAGGCTCTGAGTGTAACACTAATTATTGAAAAAATGAGAATTGGCACCAGTATTTTTAAAGGAAATATATTAGATATATTTTCGACGATTAATATTACCGAAAACAGCTATAAAAATTTTTCGGTTTGAAGACTGCCTTGAAAAACGGGAAATTTGGCGCCCATGCCACATATTAACAATTTACATAATTGCGATACACCTACATTTATTAAAAAAAAAAGCAAAAGAAAAAAAAAAATCCTGATAATAAACTAAAATAAAAAGTTTTAACTTAAAAAAAAAGCTATTACTTTTATAAACATTTATTTTTTAATTTCACATTGAAAAGTTAAAAATAATTTTGGTTATGTACATTTATGCGAAATTTTGTCTTATACTGCCATGTTAAAAATTATGAAATTGGCATCGTCACCTAAAAAACATTTGATCCCCAAATGTAATCAGAAATCAGCACCAATTTAAGTCAAGGTCAAATCAAATATCAAATTTAGTTAAATTTCGTCGGCTGGTTCGTGAGATATAGAGTTCATAAAATTTTTGATGCACAGACAGACCATTTTCTAAAAATGGTCAAATCTTGTTCATGACATTTAACCCTTTCATTCCCAATTTTTTCTCTCTATAAAACAATAAATCTTATATTTAGTCATAAATTTATTTCAAAGGTAATATATATATATATATATATTTAATAGGAGTAATAGCAAAGTACGAATTAATATAGCTAACAAAGCAACTGAGAGGTGGTTATTTATGTTTAATAAAGCCAATGATGCCATTAAAAATCATAATTTTTCAATATATAAAAATATAAAACTTTTGGAAGAAATACATATTGTAATTAATTAAAATACAAATTACAAACATTAAGAAATAAAATAAAAATTATTTCAAACAGTTAATTTACTTAACCCTTTATATCCCAAATTACCTTATTATTTTTGGAAAAATAGTTTGAAATTTTTTTATTATATTTCTTTGCTGCATGAAAAACATCTCATATTAAATTTAGCTTAAACAATAGCTTAACTACAGGGAAAGCTTAAACTATAGGGACTTTGAAGTTCCAATGAAATCCTGTAGTAAATTTAGGCTATATTGTGGAATTTTTTTTATGGGACTTTAAAGTCCCGGTGGGATACAAAGGGCTAAAACGTGTAAATCTACCAAAAAATAGAAGAAAGATGAAAATACTTTGTTCCATTTTAGTTATCCAAAGTTTCTTTGAGGGAGAGGCGGTGGAAGAAAAAGTTTCCGTAATTAATATTTACTTTAACGCAATATCTTTTTAATACAAATACAAATAATAATAATAATAAAAATATACACGATTTAATATTTGTTAGATTATCACTAAAATTTTAAACAGCCGATGAATTTGATTTTGACAATGTTTGATTGAAAGCCGTAGTTCTTTCTTACTAAATAAATAAATTAATTAAAAATTGAACTGGAAAAAAAAGTACAATACTTAAACAAACTATTTTAACAGATATGTTAAAAAAATTAAATGGATTCTTTAGATCTTTTCATGAGTCTCTATTATTATTGAATACTTTAAGTATTGTATATTAATTGTCCTTTTTTGCTTATCCCCAAATTCTTATGTACTTACTGTCATTCACTACGGTATGTTTGTGAATCTCAAGCTAATAAAAAATGTGCCTCCGTTTTAAGGTAAATATAATCTTTTTTATTTGTCTCTCCGTGGCTCAGGTGGTTAGAGCACCATGTTAGTAACGCGGTGGTCGAGCATTCGATACCCTGAAGGTCCGGAGTGTTAATTTTTGCAGATAATTAGTAGAAAATATATCATTTGATAAAAGAAAATTTTTCGTTGACTACACAGTATCCTAAGAATTTTTGGAAGAGTTTTTTTAAGAAGCCTTTTTTTTTAATGTTCGAATGCTGATATTTAAGGCGAATATTTAGTATTCAAACATAAAAATGTTTTATAAAAATTAACTGATCGATAAATTCACAAAGTGGTACACAAACATACTTAAAATATTTTTTAAAACTCAAAATTAAAAAATTGTTTGCAGGGAGCAACATTGTATGCATAGTTTTTATGCATATTTACGTTTGTAATGGCCGCTAGATGGCACAACCAGAGCAATAACTAATGGCCAATCATAACAATGCATCGGTCAATGGATTAAATGCCTCAGAAAATTTTCGTGGTTATATAAAAGAGTACAAATTCTTTTCCGCTGAAATTTATCATTTCACCTTAATACAAAAAAAAATTTGCAAAATCATAACTTCGAAAAGATTTATGTGATGTGATACATTAAGAAATTGGGTTTTAAAAGTTTTTTTAAAAATAGATTATTTTGTGCAATTTAGATAGAAATGACCTATAATTCATAAAAAAAAACAAATACACACAAACTCCACTCCCGAGGTATACTAGGATTAGTGCTCTTCTACTGTAATTGAATACAGGACAACGACCGTTAACAATATTGACAATGGTAAAAGACGGTAGTTGAAATCTACTTGCATATGACGTATAGAACAAACAAAAGTTAATATTTAAACCAATTACGTAAATCTATAATAAGATACATACAATATAAAAGAAATAATAGTTAAAAAAAAAAAAAAAAAAAAAAAAGGAAACATGACATCTGCAAATAAAAGAAAAGATACGAAACAATTATCTATTGCAAACTCTACGGGAACCTAATTAGAAATCCCATTCTGAGTATTGTTCTCAAATGCCACTTACTTTTGCCATTTAAACTTCTGATATTATGTTGTCATTGGAAACCGAACGATAATGTTCTCATAAAGAAGGTTCGTTCTGGAACCCCTCATATTACCATTCTTTTCAGGCTGTTGAGAATAATGAAAGAAAATATATCGTGTGATTGTTCCTACAGAAATGTCTTTTGTAAAGTTGTTTTTTTTATTATTATTATTAGGGAAGTTTATTTTAATTGGACTTTGTCTATAAAAAGAGGAAGACATAGAAAGTTTTTTCCGAAGATATCGTTTTTAAACGTTTTGTTTTACAATGTTATGAAAGAGAGCGTAGAAGTGTTAGAAAGATGAGAGGTAGATCAAAGTGACGGAAGATTAATTGTTTTCAATTTTAAAAACTATCACCTATCAGCGTTTGTAATGATCGATAAATGGCGCTTTTTCAGCTTTTGTTGTTAGTAAATATAATAGCCACGTGTATTTATTATTGTTCTATTTGTGTTACTACTCAATATTCGTGCTATAATTTCTCCGCCATTACATCATGGAAAATTGATTGCTTTTGGAAAAAATATTTCAGTTTATTCAAAGTTCGATCGAAAGTAGGTATTTAACTGAAGCTGAACAAATATTAAATTGAAATCATCTGATTAATTCTTTATTTCCATTAGCCGAAGCAACTGAAATTTTAAATTTGTCATTTGAAAATAAATGGAAGCTTAATTCTGGATTTCTTGATTTTTTGGAGTTACACTGTGGCACACAACAATAATTGTTATCTTTTTTACCGGATTTATTCATTTTTATTCAATAAATATATGTGAAACTAAACATCGGCAAGCAATGGCGTCTCGACGAAAGCCGAAAGCTATTCATGTTAATTGTAATTTCACCTTAGCCCACCAGAGGGTGAGCATTTCATTACAATCGCGGATTGCCAACAAGTATCATTTAAATAAATCTTAAAATAGAACTGTTAACATTTTATCGTAAAAGTGCACAGTGCAATGTAGCTTCAGATGAACATTATACAGGTTGTCCTTGAATTTATAGGCCAAACTTTAAGGGTAGATAAAAAAAAAAAACATATAAAGAAACATTTTTTGTATAGAAATATGGGGTTAAAAAAGAAAAGTATAGACGGAAAACTAGAAATGGAGGAAATGAAAAGAACATCTTCACTTACATAATATTTTTAGAGCAGACGATACAAGTTTAGTGATGTAGCTTTAAAAAAAAGATGAATTTATTGGAAGAAAAATGTGAAATATGGAGGTTTATTTAGTTTAGATTATCAAATTATCTACAAGACAATTTTATCGAGTTTGAATGGCACTACACAAACTTCAAACTATTCTTTGTTGTCAGAGAATATTTTTACGATATGTATCAAATTACGTTCACCGAGAAAGCAGACATGCATTTTATTTTATAAACGGGGCTACGATTAGTAACGGAAGAGATGCGTAAAGGTTGTGCTATGAACACTTTCTGTATGAAGAAAGTATTCTGAGAAAGTTGAAGATAATCCATGCGCATTAATACAAAATCAATTGCACGAACAACAGGCGTGAGTAAAAATACCACCGGAAGTAAATGTGGAAAATTTTGCACGAAGAAAGACTTTTTTATACCATTTTACCGTTTGCAGAGAACGTAAGCACTGAATGCTGCTGATTATCCTCGGCGTGTAGATTTCTGTCATTGTTTTTTGACGCAAAATGCATTGACTCCGAGTTTCTCTGCAAATTTACTTTTCAGAAATTAGGCCATTTTTAGGCGAGACGGAGTTTTTAATTTGTACAATTCCCATGTGTGGGACATATCTAAACCCCATGTTACACATATGTATGCTTTCCAGGAGCGGTTCTCTGTTAATGTGTAGTCGGGTATTATGAATGATGTTCTTATTGGTCCGTACATGGTACCACATCGACTCAATGGCACGACTTATTGAACCTTTCTAAACGAGGCATTACTGGAATTATTTGATAGTGTTCCAGTTTCTGTTCGAAATGCCATGTGTTTTCAGCACGATGGGGCTCCTGCCAATTTCCGCAATAATGTACATAATGACCTTAATGCCACCTTTGGCCTTGGTGGACTGGACTAGGTGGACCAGTCGCTTGGCCAGCATTTTTACCAGATTTATCAAGTATCATATTTTTCTTATTAGGACACCTCAAAGTACTCGTCTACAAGACTCTGATGAGGATTTAATTGTACAACTTTCAGTCGTTACCATAGATATAGTAATAAGACATAGATTGATCGTGGAGGGGGAAAACAATGATTTCTTTTTTCTCGGGAAAAGTCACTCTAATGGTTGTCTTTCCCCGAGTAAATCACACACAGGAATACACACGGATAATTTAGGAAATAAAATTTATGAAAAATTTATTTACTAAAGGTGAATGAAAAACTCCAGATACAGTTTCAAATTCATTTTCCTGTTTTTCTTTTTTTCAATACTTTCTAATGGCTGATTTTAGAACTTTTTTTCGGCATCAAAAATTTTTGCTCGATAACATGGGGATGATAGATCTATATATATTACTATATGTATGGTCGTTACAGCAACTGTTCGTGAAACATCTGACGCATTCGAAAAAGTATCCCAATCACTTGCTAGACGCTACCAGACCTGTATCAATGTTGGTGGTGGCACATCTGAGCCCTTACTCTAATAGTATGTTAGGTAAAGAGCTTCTTTTTTATTTCCTCAGCATTTCTTGTTTTCCCGCCTACACTTTTTATTTCTGACCCCATATTGCTATGCAAAAAATGCTTTTTTATATGTATTTTACCTAACCTAAAAGTTAGGCTCATGAATTCAGGGATACCCTGTATAAAAAAAAAAAAGGTCTATACTGGATGAGAATCTGCAATCCCAATCAGACAGATAAAATTTCCCACCCGCAGACTACATTCTGTTTTTCAATTTGTTAACCTTACCATAATATTCTAAGTTTTTTTTTTTTTTTTTTTTTTTTAACAGTGTAATTTATCTTGTGTTTTTCTAATTTGCGATTGCGTGTTTATTTTTATGCATTTCCAAGCAATTTTGCATGATGATTTTCTATAAAATTCTATGCTATTGGGTGCAATCTGCTCAATTGATGGCCAGGGCCTAATCGAACAACGAAACTTTCTATCTGCGTTCTTTCTCTGCTCTCACTTCGATACATTTATCTTATGCTATTTTTCTATGTAATATTATTGGTGTGAATTTCTGTTTTTTGTAATATTTTGCGCATTTTTTCATGTAATCGTTTAATATTGTTCATCAGAAAAAAAAAAAAAAAAAAAAAAAAAACGTGATTGTTCGTTACGAAATGTTTTTTATATAGCGATTATTATTATTATTATTATTGTTTTTTCATAAAGAGAGTTTAAAGATGACAAGTAGAACAAACTGACAAAAAATAAATTGTTGTCAAAAGCTATCACATGCTACTAACAACTATCATTGAAATAAACTTTTTATGTATAGTTTATCGTAAATAAAAGTATTTATGTATTTATTGTTATTTGTGTATGTAAATCTTTAAGCGTGATACTTAATGTTAAATCGATTTTAATATACATTATAGAAAAATTGTGTATAATTTATTTATTTTCATTAAAAAGAAAGAAAATAAAAGAAAGAGGCGTTGCATTTAACTAATTACTTCAACCAATACAATTTCTTCTGCACGATTTATTAATGTAATTTCCAGTTGATAAATTTATAAATCCAAACTAGGATTTTCCCATTCCCATAACGCAATCAAGAGAAACATGTCTTCAAGTCCAGAGGAAATGTTCTACGTCCCAATCTCACATTCTATTCTTGGTGATAAATCTATTAAGACTAAGCCGCCCTTCTGATGTCTGTGCATTTCCCTTGACATTTAATGTCATTCCTTAGAACATGACTTAACAGGAAATGGGGAGTGAATTTGTGAATAAAAGAGAAACATATTTCTCTGGGCAAATCTATTATTACGGCTTAACTTATTGTCTGCTTAATTTACCTTTTACACTTTGCATTTTTAAGTTTTCCGTAAGATGTATTTAAGTGAAAAAATTTCGACACTGACAGTGTCAAAACATTTTAAATAGAACTTTAGCTTCTGGTTATTTCTTTAATATTTAGTTTTTATTTAAGGTGACAGTGGATAAAAGAAATATATATATATATATATATATATAAATAATTAAAATTTCATTATAGCAAAAAGTTACAGTTTCACATAGTGTTATTTGTAGAGGAGAAATACCATATTAAAATTAACATTCACGTTATATTTAATTAAAATATTAATTAAAATTATTAATTAATCGTTAAATTTCAAAATGCTCCTGATGCATTAATTTTTGAGTTAGACTTACAAAAAACTTTTTAAAGATAGTTTTAGATGATCTTAACAAAAGTTATTTGATACATATATATACGGCAAAAGGACAGCGAGAGTAATTCCTTTCAGTTACACTATTGTTATCCGAAAACTGACTGCTGTAGATACGCTGTTAAAAATTTAGTGTTAGTTTGAACCAAAACTTGGTACTGAAGTAGCTGCAACCACCCGATGGTTTAACCTTTTACCATGATTTGGTAATTTTATGTTGAACCAGATAATGGTATTATGTTAATAATAATAATAAAAACAACATTCGACCTAAGCGGGGATCGAACTGAAGACCTTCATGCTTCAAGTCTTTACACTCTGGCACTGTGCAACTCGTTCTTGCCTAATAATACTGTTTCGTTGATTTTGATAAAAATGACTAAATTTTCTAGGGTATTGTCTTGACCCATGGATGAGTTGTTGCATAAAATTTGCACTTTACCCTATGTTTTCGACCACGCTCTTTAATTTAAGCTTGGTTTAGTTTCAAAAAGAATTTTACTGATTCATACTTCCTAGACTGTTATAATGGTTTTTTCTCTCTTCTTAAAAGGATATACTTCAATAAACTTTCTTATAGTAACATCTGGTTAGTGACCAATTGAATAAAGAACTTTTTTTTTTCTTGTAGTGAATGTTGGTTTTGATTAAAATTATATCGCGCACATCATCACTTCATAGACTGTATTTTCACTCTCCGTCTTACAGCCGGAGATTTTCAGCGGCTAGTGGCGCCATCTCCTGAATAAAAAGTTAATTACAATTGCATGTACGCCGAAACACTTCTCCAAGTTTTGGTGCAACTCAAATTCAATTGCGAGAAGTAGAAAATTAAAAAGTGAGGTTGATCCATATTATGGTACAGGGTGGGCAAAAAGTCCGTAAATACTTTAAAAATTCATAAAACCCGAAAAAAATAACCGAAATAAAAAACGGTTTGCAGGTTTAGCATTGATAGGTCACGGGATTTCTTTTTTAAGGTAAGAAAAAAAACAGCCGACAGATGGCGCTGGTGCGAACGACTTAGTTGGAAATATGCAAATGGTGATTATAAATACTTACGCTCTTAATCCAGAACCAGTTCTCCGTTGCATCCCATGTAAGTGAATAAGGATCCCGTCCATCGAATAACTCGGAACTGAAAGATGCAATCCGTTAAGAGCTGTCATGTATACAGAAGGACATGCTGCACTCTGCCGTTGCTAGATTTGTGACACGCCTGCAATGTGTTATCACCTATGATAGTGAACAAGTGGAACACATATTGCTACAATAAATGATTTGGTAACATTATTTTTGTTATTTACGTGTCTTTTCTTTCACATATGTACGAAACGCCACCTATCGGCTGTTTTTTGTAACTTTTTTTTTCTTATCTTAAAATAAAATCCCGTGACTTTTCGATGCTAAATCTGCAAACCGTTTCATATTTCGGTTATTTTTGTCGAGTTTTAGGAATTTTTAAAGTATTTACGGACTTTTTGCCCACCCATGTGTTACTTATAACTTTACTCCATATAGTGGTTCAAGTTTGAACTGAAATGTTTAACACTGTATTTGTAGTTCAAGACTTAAGGATTGTAGCCCCAATCCTGAACGTTGCTCGAATCTATGCAAAAATTAGAAAATTTGTTTTAAGAGTTTAATTTTAAAAGTGAGACGGGATCTACATCCACTGCTTTTACTCTATTTCATTTCACAACAATGTTATTTATCATCTAAGATAAGTTGAAAATTGGCAGATTTATATTTTGCAAATTATATAAAATGCCAACATATTAATGGCCTTAATTTTTAATGAAATATTTTTTTTTTCTATAAAACCTTTAATTTTCAAACGAAATTAGAGAATTTTTAGACTGTGAACTCCTGTTCAGTATTTTTAGTCAGTTATAAATTTTTGATAAAATCCATTGGAAATTTTCGATTTTTATAAAAAGCTTTTTTGTATTTTAATTAAAAAATCTTGTGACTTATCTAAGATGAATTAGGAGTTGTAAGATTGGCAGATCGCAAATTTTAAAATATCAATGAAAAATGATCTGAAAAAGAAATTACATTTTAATATCTACACATAATAACAGAAGAAGTGTGTATGAATGTCCATCGCTTTGCAGGAAAAAGGTTGATTGCAGAGCTGCAGAATTTTGGATGAAGGTCTGTTTTGATCTCTGTTGATGCACTTGGAAGCCCGATTTCCGATTAGTTCTTTTTAATAATTTTAAATTATATAAATTTCCGAAATGATCTACTCTGGTGATAGAAATGTAAATGTAAAATATCTCTCTATCTCTATGGTCAATTATTTCAGTTGGTTAGAGCGTCAAGCTAATAACGCGAAGATCGTGAGTTCGATCCTCTAAAGGCTAATGTGTTCTTTTTGCAGATAATTAATATAAAAGGTGTCAACTAATAAAAGAAAAATCTTTCAGCTTCTTCGCAATATCTTAAATCGTATGGATGATGAGAAAGTGACAAAAAATAAATAAATAAATAAATAAAAATAAAAATAAAATAAAATAAATAAATAAACTTAGAGGTGTGTTGGTCGCATTGTTGACAAACGGCTAATTGCAGAGCTACAGAATTTAGCATGGAGGTGCGTTTTAACCTCGCCTGATATATTTCGAAGACTGATTTTCTATTTTACCATGTTTTTATTAACTTCGATTCTTGTTTGTTTGTCCGGTACAAATCTTGCAATCGATTTTTAACTAACTTCCCTGCTAGCTAGACATTTGAAACTTTCAGAATAGCTCAGAACCCGGTGACAACACAGTACTTCAAAGCCCGATTTTTCGAATTTTTGATTATTTTTCTCTTAATTAATTAAAATATGAAAATAATAACCTCCTAATAGCTATAAGGACAGTCATTAAAATATTAGCTATAATTTAATTGTGCCCCCCCCCCCCCCAAAAAAAAAAAAAAAAAAAAAAAACTTACGAGTTTATTTTCTTTCAACATAAAAATAAATACATTTAATTAAACGTGAACGTTAAAAATTTGTAAAAAGTTAAATTATGCATCTCACAAAAATTGACGTCATTATCACTTTAAAAATTTTATACGCATTGATAAAGTGCTAATGTAGTTCTACAGCTATGATTCAACAGAAAATTTAAAAGAATGGTTTATAAAAAGTTAATTATCTTATAATTTTTTTTATTATTATTAATTAAAATTTTGCAGCTGAGGAGATTGCCTGATGCTACCATCAGTTGTCATAGAGTGAAGATGATAATCTGCCCGAGAAATTTGTGTTCAAAAAAAGTAGTTTGTGAATGACAGCCATGTATCGTCCAGTTAGTACCTAAATAAAAATGTTCAGTTAAGACGTAAATGAAAAACTTTTTTTCATTTTTTATCGCCCAGTTTTCCGAACATTCATATGTAAGGAAAGTATTGTAATCATGTAAAAAATTTGACTTTAAGAGTTTGGTGTTTCCATACGTTTTTGAGGTCCACTGAGTTCATTTTTACTATTTTTACGATGATGTGTGTATGTGTGTGTATGTGTGTGTGTATGTGTGTGAGTGACCACAATAGCGCCTAAACGCTTTGTTAGATTGAGCTAAAATTTGGTACGGATATAATAGGTCACCATAGCACGTACCCTATTGGTTTTGGTGAATCTGGAACTTATATTTTTTTACAGGGACACAAAGCAAAATTCTTTATCATTATGGCCTATGGGACCAAATTTTTGAAAACGTGATAGCGTCTAAACGCCTTTATCGTCTTTGCTGAAAATTTATACCCATGTTATAAATCACTGTTGCATAAATTGTGTAAATTTTGGTGAATCTAGCTTTTATAATTTTTTTTTTTTTTTTTTTTTACAGGGACACAAAGAAAAAATCTTTTTCATTATGGTCGATGGGCCGAAAGTATTTAAAGGGCGATAGCATCTAAACGTCTTATTCGTCTGAGCTGAAAATTTATACACATGTTATAAGTCACTATTGCACAAACTGTAGAGATTTTGGTGAATCTAGCGCATATAGATTTTTACAGGGATACAACGAAAAATTCTTTATGATTCTGATCTATGGGTTCAAATTATTTGAAATGCAATAGCGTAAACAGTGGAGAAAAATGCTCAAACACCCTATTATAATTTTCCCTTTTACTTATTTAATGTCTTGTCTTACTTTAATTTATTTATACAATCGTTAATTACTTAAGGTTCGGAAAGGCGAGCGGAGCCACTCCAGATTTTTTTAGTTTGGAGTTAAATAACCGACTCAGAATTTTTGTTTTCCTTTTTATCGCCCAGTTAGTAACTAAAAAAAATCTGGAGTGACTCCACTCGACTTTCCGAACATTGAGTAACTAACAGTTTTGTAGATAAAATAAAGAAAGAGGAGTTGCTAAACAAACAAAAAAGAGAAAACCATAACAGAGTGTTTGAGTATTTTTCTCTATATATCACACGAGGTTTTATTTAACTCTACTGAACTTTGAGCCCTTAGATCATAAGGATAAAGAATTTTTCGTTGTGTCCCTGTAAAAATCTATAAATGCTAGATTCACCAAAATGCTTATGGTTAGTGCAACAGTGATTTATAATGTTCATACAAATTTTCAGCTCAATTGAATAAGGCGTTTAGATGCTATCGCTGGTCTCATAGGCCATAAAGATAAAGAATTTTTCTTTGTGTCCCTGTAAAAAAACTGTAAGTGCTAGATTCACCAAAATCTATACAGTTAGTTCAAATGTGGCCTATAACATGTGTACAAATTCTTTGCTGAGATTACTAAGGCGTTTAGACGCTATCACTCTTTTAAAAATTTGGCAAAGAATTTTTCTTTGTGTCCCTGTAAAAAAACTATAAGTGCTAGATTCTCCAAAATCTATACAGATTGAGTATCTGTGACCTATAATACGTGTATAAAGTTTTTGCTCAATTGAATAAGGCGTTTAGATTCTATCGCACTTTTAAGATTTTGGTCCCTTGGCCATAATAATAAAGAATTTTTCTTTGTGTCCCTGTAAAAAAACTATAAGTGCTAGATTCACCAAAATCTATAGAGTTCGTACTATGGTGACTTACAATATACGTACCAACTTTCAGCTTATTCGAACAAAGCGTTGAGACGCTAGCGTATTCACTCACAGACATACACACATACATACACACATACATACACACACACACATACATACATCATCGTAAAAATAGTGAAAACGGACTCGTTGGACCTCGAAACGTATAGAAACATCAAAATCTCGAATTCGGATTTTTGACATGATTACAATACTTTCCTCACTATAGTGTTCGGAAAGTAAAAATCTTCAGTTAAGACGCAAATGCAAGCAACGGGGACACGGAACCAATACAACGTAGACGGAGAAGACGCTGCCGAAAAACAGGAGGAATGTTTCCGGAAAATTCCTTTGCATACAGTCACTAATGAAGTAGGTAAAACCTGCTTGTTAATAAAAATAGTAAAAATAAAACCCATCAAACATACTTAAGAAACATTCCGTTTAAATCAGCGTTCTAGTAAAAATCAGCATAGAAATTATTAGGAAGCTACAACACCTTACACACATAAACGTAGATAATGGCTTCAAACTTTTAACCTTTTCTTTCTTGGTGAGAAGTTAAATAACCAACCAAGACTTTTTTTTTTTTTCATTTTTATAACTGAACTATGTTATAAATCTAATGTTAATCAGATAACTGTTAGTGTTATAAATCTAATGTTACATTAACGTTAAAATGATGTTTATTTAGAAATGCCTACATTTTTGCAAAGTAACTAACCACCTGAAAGCAGAGGTCGAATTCCAACTGTACTTTAATATCATTGCAGTGTTAGTAACTTCCAAAATTTTTATACATTCTCCAGTTTCCTTCCCCTCAAGGGAAGGATACTGTAATCAAATTCTTCTCTACGTTCCGATAAACCTATTTATGGCCCCTACCGCCTATTTGATGTACCCTCCGAGGGAAAATCCCTTTGTAAGTTTGAATAATTCATCTCGTAGACGTTGCACAAAAGTAAAGCGTTCGTACTAATGAAACGAAATGGCGAGCAAATTTAGTCACCGAAGAGTAAGTACTGTTAGCCTCCCTTTTTATTTTATTTTCGGGGAGAGAATAAGAGAGAAAAAAGAAGGAGAATGCAAGGAGCAAAGTATGCTTTGTATTTTATGATAGAAAGAAATTCGAGTTTTATTTTTTAAAACTGTCAAATAAAATATCGCAAGTATTCGTATTCTAGTACTGCGTGGGAGAAAACATGGAAGGAAATTTTGATGTTTTTATTTTTATTGTAGAGCTCAATCAATTTCTAGACATTTACAGTTTTATAAGACCTGCATCTAAATATTTTACACACACAGAGAGAGAGAGAGAGAAAAGAGAGTGAGAATGAGTGAGAGAACAGAGACTATATATTCATACACAAAATTATATAAAGTTAAAAATTATGTATTTATTGTCATTATATAAAATTAAAAAAAAAATAACAAAAAAAAAAAAAAAAAAAACACGGGATACACTGAACTAAGCACTGTATATACTTTCCTTTTGATAAAATTCCAGCAGAAGTAAGTCAATGATAATCTTAGCAAATAAAACAACGGCTCATGATCTAAAATGTATTAAACTAAATGTAATGTAATGTTATCATGATGTAAAAATGTAAATTAAGTTTGAAGCGTAGCATACATTCTCACTTAACGCAGAAGCAATATGTAGTAATTCGAGGTCCTTAGGTGGATGGTATAGAAGTTTTGAAGGCAATTGTCTGAGCAAGGGTACTAGGCTTCAATAGTATATTCTCCATGACGAAGAGAGCTATAAGAAATTCTATACCGCATTGCCTATCTGGTGGTGAAATGGTAAACGTTCTGGCCTGCACTTGCCAGTTGATATGTTTTTCCTTTAAATTATGCTTTTTCTCATTATTTTTCTCATTTGAAATGCACGTATGGAAAGTATGGACAAAATTTTACTTTCTTTATTCCAATACATTGTTGTAGCTAAAACATCATTATTAGCGTTATCTCCTGGAAACTTGAGCTTCTATTAAGAGGATGATAAAAATTATGATTTTGATCTTAGAGCGTTCTGGCGCACCGAAAAAGTTTGCAGACGAAGAGTTGGAGGAATTATTTAATGAACAACCATGTCAGACGCTAGCTGAATTAGCAGAATCGTTAGGAGTAGATGACACACAACAGTTTCGAAACGTTTGAAAGCATAAGAAATGATCCAGAAGCAAAGACATTAGATATGCCATACGAAAAAACAGTGAGAACTTATTCAAGGTTCTAATATACTTCAATACATATAAGTATACAAAATTTCCTAGCTCAACAATTTACAAAAAATAATTTTAACCCCCCCCCCCCCTCTTTTTCTTTCTTTAGCAACTTCCCTTAAAAAGACCTGCAAGGTTGAGGCTGTGGTAGGTAACCACCGTTTTAAAATACTGCTGGATCCAGTTCTCGTAATAAGTTGGGGAGACTAAAAATGCTTCGGCGTCAGTCTCGGCGAAGTTTTAGGTTAGAAAAGTTTTGTGTCGACATAGCGCTGCAGCGAAGGAAGTATAGGAGAATGTGAAGAAGCATTAAAGTTTGGTTGAAGTGAAGAGACGGGAAGTTAATTGAAGGAAGTATAAGTAGGAGGTTATTTTCGTAAGTTGGTTGTTGGTGATGGTGATTTCTGGTCGAGTGGAGATAATTCTGACGGCTAGATATGCTATATTTTAGGGCGTAGCTCTTGAATTAAGTTATTGTCGGATAGTTAAGCACTAGTGCTGTTGGAGCTAATTAATTTGGGGTGTGTAGAAGTGTGGTGTTGTTAAATAGATTGAATAGAAAAGCATCCGGTTGTGAAGCCAGTGGGTAGCTTGGAGTTTACACCAGTTAGCGAAAAGAGTGCATCCGTCTCTAATCTTCTGCTGTCTTCTGTGGTGAGATATTTAAAATTATCTAAAGTATTTCTTATTGTCTGTGTCTTAAAGCATTTATTTTACATAGGTTGAGTTTAACCACGCCAGTTCACCCTGCCATTTATTTAAGTCAAATAAAACTCTTATTTTATTTTACTCAGTTGTCTCGAGCTCATATATTCATTAGTTAATTCTACTTAAGTTAATTAAGTTAAGATGGGGTCTGCGTCAACGCTTTTCTCACAGACCCCATCCCCCATGAACAACATTTCTTCACAAGCCTGGGACCTTTGTGTAGTCAATAGGCCTTAATCCTTACACCACACCACTACACCTTAGCAATTTTTATCTTTTCCAATATTAATTTTTAAGATTGTTTTTAAATCCAGTTTGCTTTATATAATTATTTCTCTTTAGAAATCAATTAATTAATTTAGTTCTTGCATCTTTTTGCTCCATTTATATTAAACAAATTTTAAAAAAAAAGATGAAAATTATAACTTAACCTTTTACACGCCAATGTTCCCATTTGGGAACATGGAATTAAAAATTCATTTAAAAATTAAATATTATGAATACTGACTTGAAAATGTTATCAAATATAATAGAAAGATGACTTGATTTTTTGAAATAAAAATTATAGTTCAATCATAAAAGGGGAAATGTACAGAAAATTATAAAAATGGCCTATTCTACCATTTTCCCTTTTACCTTTAACCCCCCCTTTTTCCCTTTTACGTTTAAAAATTCACATAATTTAGAAAAATAAGCAAATGCTTCTAAAAATGGGCTGGCATGTTTAAAATAACTTGCATTATTAAAATAGAATAAAATATAATATTAAAATATAATAAGATTAAATTAATAATATTAAATAAAATAATATTAAAATATAATAACATTAAATTAATAATATTGAATATAAAAATAATAAATTAATAATATTAAATATAATAATCTTAAATTATGTAATTTTATTTTATTTTATTTTTTTTTTTTTTTTTACACATTTTAATAATAGAATTCTTTAAACTAAAGCAATAGAAGGCAAAATATGTAAAAAACTAATTTAAATTACCCCCGGATCTGAAGGCGGCGTGTAAAAGATTTTAATCTGAAATTCATATAACAATGAAATCATTAGAACTAATAAAACTTACCATTTGAACAACAAAAATGATCGAAAGGAAAATTCTGATACTCACCTAGGAAAGAAAAGAAAAAATATATGAAAATTAAGAAATAAGCTAAAAATGCATGAATGAAAATTTAAAATTCAACAAAATAAAAATGTAATGTATTATTACTTAAATCAACACCAAAAATTTAAATACTAAATTATTAATATTAAGAATTCAAATATTTTAAGAATAATATATCAAATAAGAAAAATAAGAAATTCTCATTCTTAAAAAGTAATAAGATCAAATGGGCGCGTGAATTGACACCAATTTAGTTTTCGTAAATTTTAAATTTCTTTTGTTATGGATATTATGAAAAATCCTTTTATGGGCAATTTTACTTCTACTACTCGACTAAGGTAGGTAATGGAAATAGTTTTGATATCAAGTTTTCACCTGAGTTACATATTTAAAGATTTCCCGCAAGTTCAAAAATATGTTTTATGGAATTTGATCAGTGCATAATACATGTGTATGTGGAGGGGTAGATCTTCTGACTATCATATCTCTGAAATTAAATAGATACAGTCGAACCTCGTTAACGTGAATACTGTTAACGTGAATTACTTTTAACATGAACAGTTTGCACAACTCCCGTCAAAATGAAGATTAGTTTAGATACAGGAAAATTAGTTACTGATAACATGATTTACTGATAACATGAACAAATTTTTTATCCCCTTGAGATTCACGTTAACGAGGTTCGACTGTAAATGCATAAAGCAACAGGACTTCAAGAAAGTTTCAGTTACTGATGACTTTGTCAAAATTTAAAGAAAATTGCGGAAAACTGGAAGAAGCACATAGAAAGCTGAAATCTGCATTAAAAGTTTGTCTTTCAAACATATACAAAACAATTTTCTTCAAATTTTCTATATAAGCTCTCTTTCATACGTCTTTGCGACGTTTGTATTAGTTTTCTGTTACAGAAAAATTGGTAAGTGGTAATTTTGTGTCTTCTGGCCACGCCATCTCTAAAAACGAGTTTATAATACTGCATAACGAGAATGTATTGCAGTGTGTCAATAGAAGTCATGAAGATAGTTACACACCATTTTTTTTTTTTTTTTTTTTTTTTTTTTTAATACTTTAGGTACATTTAAAAAAAATATATAGAAAAAAAAGAGTTGATTATTTTAATCTATTTGGATGAAATGTATTTTTAAAAAAGATTAAAAGAAGATAAAAGAAAAAAAATATGCATCATTAGAATAACGAGTAAGCAAGACAAGCACTTATAATGCTATATATAATATTGTTTGATATGTTTTTCAAATTACAATAAATTAGTGTCTTTTGAAGTACATAAAGTTAACTCATTAAATAATTCAAATATTAGTTTTAAGTCTTGATGTAAAATGTTCAGAATAAATCTGTTTAAATAAAAATTATACATACATATATGTATGATACTAATATTTTTCTGATGGACATTTATCCTTTTGAGGAATTATTTACGTGATTCCTAGGCCTGGGCGAAATGCCCTTCGTGGGGATATTTTTAAATGATCCTAGCCCGTGGTTTTCAGAGAAAAACGGAGAAAACTTCAAATGGTTAGGTCGATAAGCGCGATCTGTGTTCGAACCCACCATCATCCGTCTACCAGCTTCGAGAGTGGATCCTCTCGGCTATTGTTAGCTCATTCTGCCGAAAGAATTTAAGCGCTAGAGTAACGCTAAAAATTGTCTTTTCGAAAAAAATAAATTAGTAAATTCTATGAAAATATTTGCAGGAAAACACTGACATATTTTACAAAACTAATATACTATTTTTAAGCATAATGTTTGTTCCTATAGTTCTATATTACATTCTAGCTCTAATACGTTAACGATGAATTTATAAACCACGTGGTTTAGTATACATACAAACAGTAGCGTAGAAGTATTTACATAGGTTTCAGTAATTATGATGCGAAAGAAGCCATAAAATGGGGTCATTTTCAGTTTTTTAAGTACTTTTTCATTACTGCCTTCTTTTATGGGCATTAATTGGATTACTCATTGTTACGAAGTGGTGTTTCACTCGTTTATCGAGCCTATTTCCGAAAAAAAGAAGGTATAAATGCCCTTCAAGGCTTCTTGAGGAATAAATATTATTAGGCTTAACCTCTAAATTCATTTTCTGATGTTTTCCGGATCAAAGCCCTCATCGAAATGATGCTGAAGCAGCATTTTTGTTCTTGTAAGTTGACGGATTACTATCATTTATGATAAAAGAGGGAAAGGGTTGTTAAAAAAAAGAAGTGCTGATAATGGAATTTCTTCCGAAATCTTAAGATAGATTTTGTGCGCTTTAGTAGATATTTAGATTCATTAAGTAAAAGAGAAGATAACGCTAATGTAATAATATAGCAAATTAAGATGGATAAAATATTAGTGTGTTAAGACTTAAGACCAGGCATGAATGTGCAAATTCACCTAAAAGTTTGAACTTGCATGTAGATTAGTGATAAAATAATCAAATATTTATGAAATCAGTTGTGAGAAGTATAATTATTTCCAGGGATTAGTTGTAAGTAAACACACATTTATTTTAAACAATTATTTTATAATTCAGCAGTCAATCATTTATAATTACGTACTTCAGGAACTGGCAGTGATAAAAAGCAATTAGTGTTCCTTTATTTTTTATTTATATTGTTTGCTTAAAGTCAATGAAATGATACTGCAATCAGTTGACAATAATAATGATGATAATAATAATAAGCAGTAATTTTGTTGATTTTTCAGCAAAATCATCATACATTTCGGGAATTAACTCTGACAAAACAGCAAAGGCATGAATATAAATTGCTGTATATTTTTGCATCCTGGGTAATAAAGAATATGAGAAGAATTATCATTATTGCTACTCCCCCCCCCCCCTCCCCCATAAATTTTGGGTATGGTTTCTCTTTGGATTTACACTGATCTCAGAAACAACCGAATAACCTTCAAAAGGGAGGATTTCAGACTAAAGTTTGAATACTTTAATACCTGTAAAACTGTATGTAGTGTAATGAATTAGTGATTAACACATTAATTCTAACTGTTCTTTAAAATAATTCAGTTGAACTTTTGAAAAAAGTTTGGTTACGAGAATAAAAGAATTAACTGATAAAAGTAATTTTAAAATTTTAACAAGGAGATGTTGAGCTGGAATACTATCCGAAATTTGCATTACACCAAAAAAAAAAGAAGTATTACGCTAATTAGTGGTCAATACAATCATAAGATTCGTCCACCATCGATTCCTATTGGTTAGTCGTGACTTTAGAAACTACCGTTGTCTCAATTTTGGTATCATTAAATCAAGACTTTATCAATTAAATCAAAGAAATACCCAAGTAAATGGTGCTGAATTTTTGTTTTTGTAATTAGCAAATTACTGCTAATTTTTTTTATCACAAAAGAGGAAAAGGGATGTTGAAATAAAGAAATACTGATTAAAGAATTATTCCGAGATTGTCAAATAGATTTTTACGCTAATGTTGCTATCTAGGTTCAATATTTAAAGTGCGTTAAAGGAGAAGATAAACTTAACAGCCCTCTTCACTTACCGTCGTCGGAAGCCCAAGCCAATGTTATTCTATGGGGAAAATTTCTTTACAAATAACTTATTAACTAATACATATTTTTAAATTCTGTTTTCACATTCAGAACATTCCCAACTGTTAAACTGACGGACCGTTTTTAAAAATGTATTTTTTTAATTTTTAATATTTTATTTTGAAATTGCAAAATGAAAAAATTCACACATTGAAAATTCATATTTTGCAGCTTCAAAATGAAATATAAAAAATTTAAAAAATAATTTTTTAAAAAAGGTCCGTCAATTTAACAGATGGGAATTTTCAGAATGTGAAAACAGAATTAAAAAATATGTATTAGTTAATAAGTTATTTGTAAAGAAAATTTCCCCATAGAATAACATTGGCTTCGGCTTCCGGTTTCAGTGAGTGAAGAGGGCCCTTAATATAATAAATGCAAAAAAGTTAAGATAGATAAAATATTGCTGTTTTAATTCTAATATCTCAGTATTTATGCAATCACACGGTAAACCCATTCATCTCAGCTGCACTTTGAAAATTTTGAATTAAATTTGATTTGTAACTTGAATAGAGAATCTAAAAAAATTAGTTAATAAATATCATTTTAAATTTTAAAGTACAGGGTGATTATAATTAAAGTTACGATTACGAAACACTATAATTTTAAAACTACCCATCAGAGTGATTTGATATTTTGACGTTTTAGAAAATAGTTTTTAATTTTACATTCACGTGTATTTTTCAATTTGTATTGAATTTCTGTTTTCTTGTATAATCCCATATTATTTCAGCATTCGGTTAAAAAGAGAATA
This sequence comes from Salticus scenicus, assembly GCA_963930645.1. NCBI lineage: Eukaryota > Metazoa > Arthropoda > Arachnida > Araneae > Salticidae > Salticus > Salticus scenicus. Next base: position 31,458,514 of record OZ005659.1, on the reverse strand, counting down.
TTTATCTGTTGTAACACGAAATTTTAACTTAAATTAATAGCTAACTTATTTCATTTTGTAAATTTATATCTTTTTTATGTAGATTTACATATGATGTAAGCAGAGTTTGACTTATCTTTTTTAATTTCCGCGTTTTTTAATGTTGACAAGAATATGAATGTCTTATGGGGATATTTCACCTAAAGTGAATGACAGTCTTGTCCCTTGTTATTCCGTGGAGAATTTTTTTTTTTTTTTTTTTTAATTACTCATTACCTAATGTATTTTTTTTTTAATTCTGTTTTCACATTTAGAAAATTCACAATCATTAAATAAATTCCCCTTTTTCAAAAATTATTATTATTATTATTATTATTATTATTATTATTTATAAATCTTTAATATTTCATTTTAAAGCTATAAAGCGCGAAAAATTGACTAAGTGTATTTTCCCACTGTATAGTCTCAAAATGAAATATTAAAAAAAAAAAAAAAAAAAAATTAATTTTTGAAAAACGAGAATCAATCTAATGATTGTGAATTTTCTAAATGTGAAAACGGAATAATAATAATAATAATAATAATAAAATACATAAGGTGATGAATAATTTTGAAAACAAATTTCTCTATAGAATAACATGGGGGAAAAGGCTGCTGCCAACGTTAGGTGAATTATCCCATTAAGGGGCTTTGGTAGTCAGATACCCTCTCCTTTCTCCCTCCCCATGTAATCCAATGGGATTTTCGTTGCTTTGTATTTGTATTATCAGTATATCTCGTTCAAAAAAAAAAAAAAAAAAATGAAAAAGGTATTTGAATTCTGTTTTTGTAATTTCTCTCTATGAATATGTCACCTTTTAACTTAAGAAGCAATAAAAAAAAAAAAAAAAAAATCAAATATTTCTTTTTAAAATTGAAAATTAGGCCCTTAAGTTTGCTTAATGAAATAAAGTATTATTATTATTTTCCCTTCCAAAATTGCTCTCTAAGAAAAAAGGCGACATGTTCTAAGAGTGGAATTTAAAAAACAATAAACGAAAAACTTTATTACTACCATGGACTTTTAATGTCAATTTACATGTGTATGCATTTTTTAATTTAAAATAATTTCCATTTTCTACATTATTCCAGTTTTCTTGTGTTCGGTTAAAAACGGAAATCATTACCTATTCTAATGCTCTGTTTTAACATCGTTTTCCCATTTTGTAAATTTAGAGCTTTTCATGCATGTTTACATGTAATTAAAGTATTTAAGAAATTACTTTTTCATTTTTGCCATTTTTAATGTTGCTACCTTTTTATTCTTGGCTTCCTAATTTCGTGATGAGTCACGTTAAAAAAAAAAAAAAAAAAAAAAAAGGATGGCACTTTTGTAACGAGATTAAAGTAAAAGAAGAACGTGTTTCGAGTTCAAGAAAAAGGTTGCTACGAAGCATGCTTCCAGAATCAATTTACTGAATCGTCAATGGGGAGATTTTAAATTCTATGTCCATGTTTTTCTCTTTACTGTCTTCCTTTTCATTCGAGAGAGAGAGAGAGAGAGAAAAGAAAGAAAGAAAGGAAAAGGAAACATAAAAAGAAGGAAAAAAGTAAACAGACCCATCTGAAAACTTAAAGTCGTAACTCAAAAAAAAAAAAAAAAAAAAAAAAAAGTGGTTCATTCTGAAAAATACTTTTATACATATACATAAAAGGAAAAATTTTGGAATTTATAAATAAAATAAAACGTGTTGCTAATAAATTTATTAAAATATTGATATTTTTGAATGCACTGAAAATTAGTTTAAGTCAGCTGTTTTGTCTTGTTACACCTCTGAAATTTTATAATATCATCATTGAAATTTTTTACTTCATTTATTAATGTGTGGAACATTTCACTCAATGGACTCCCCCCCCCACACACACACAAAATAAATATATATATATATATATATATATATATACGTAATTGTGAATAAACCTTTTTACTTTCTTTTATATGCCTAACAAGTATTGGATGCATGAAAAGTTTCGACCTCCAGTTTTCGAAGGATTTACATATTTTGAGATGTCCTGAACATGATTTGACATTTTTCAGAAAATGTGTGTGTATGTGTGTTAGCAAAATTTTGTGCACGATATATCTTACGAGCCGAAGGACAAATTTAACCGAACTTGATAACTGATTAGACTTTGTTTTAAATTAATGCTGATAAGCTTTTGAAACACATCTGCCAATAGGTGTAGCTATTATACTATGACTTCTTCCCCTAAAAAGAAAGCTATATCTCAGTTTCTATAGTATAAAACGAACTAATATTTATATTTGACATGGATGTCGTGCTAATCGATAATGATTCAATTTCAATGCACATTGGTCGACAGGTGGTGCTGTTAGGCCGCATAATTTTCTGTTTACGAGAAGGCTATATCTCAGTTTCTATAATATAAAATGAACTAATTTTTATATTGACACGGATGTTATGCAAAGCGACATTGATTCAATTTGAGTGTACATTGGTCTACAGGTGGTGCTGTTGGGCCGCATAATTTTCTGTTTACGAGAAGGCTATATCTCAGCTTCTATGATATACAAATGCACCAAAATTGGTATGTGAAATACATATTATGAAAAATTACTTAAATTCAATATAGGTGTATATCGAACGACAGGTGGTGGTGTTATTATTTCTGCGATTTTTCAAAAGGCTATATCTTGGCACGTATTGGTGAAAATTGCACGAAATTATATACACGTGTATAATATTAGTTGTGGTAAATGATTAAATATTTGTGCATATTAATTGGTAGGCAAGAAAGTTTCGTAGTACACTAGTTTGTATTATTTAAGACGGTCATACAAATATCGATACATAGTCTACATTATAGTGAACATATTAGAGTACCTTCATAATATATTAGCATTAATAACTGTTACAATTACCCAATTACAGAGGTATTGTTTATGCTAAATAAATTAGGACTTAAACGGTAATAATTAATAAATAAATAATTTCCATGCTATAATTTTTGAAAATTAAATTTCGAAAAACGATTTCAAAATATGAACTGTCCTCGAATTTCGAGGACATATGGTCACCATAATCTAAATAGTCATTCACGCAAAGTCACATATTACATGGGAAGCCGCAAACCTTGTCCGACAATTTTTTAGGTGTGGAAACAACAACAACAAAAAAAAAAAAAAAAAAAAAAAAAAAAGAAATAATTCATTTTGTTCGCTATTTTTTCTACCCCCCCCCCCTCCACTTTTTCCAGAGAATGATGAAAAGAACGTTTTTATATCACGTTTGAATGTTCATGTTTTGCTAAAGTCTGACTAGATTCTCTAGAATAGAATTGTCGATTTCCACCATGGAACCGGACATTTACCTTTGCACACAATACGTGATCGAAAAATAGATATCAGCATGCACGATGAGGATTATATACTACTGAATGTGTATTTTCTGCTTTTAAGGCTGTAGATAAGGCGAGAGGAAGTTTGGGAGTTCCAACGCCTCTTGAAATTTTGAAAATTTATGGAAAACCTTTGAGTTATACATCATTTTTAACACTACGTGCTAAAACTTGAACTCCCTCCGATTTTTTTTTTTTTTTTCTTTTCTACAAACTACACTATAAATAATAATGATTCCTAAAATAATAATAATAATAATAATAATAATAATAACAACTATGAATTTAAAAAGTCTGCACAACAAAGATGTTTCTACATCAGTGAAAATTCTATTAAATTGCATACATAAATTGTCAATTGTGAAAAATCTAAATTCATTAAATATTTGTGTATTGGCAATCCGCGTTTGTAATGATCGATAGATGGCGCTTTTTCAGCTCTTGTTGTTAGTAAATATTACAGCCACGTGTATCTATTTTTGTTCTTTTTATAATATTCGTACTATAATTTCTCCGCCATTACATCATGGAAAATTGATTGCTTTTGGAAAAAAATATTTCAGTTTATTCAAAGTTCGATCGAAAGTAGATTTTTAGCTGAAGCTGAACAAATATTAGTTTCAAATCATCTGATTAATTCTTTACTTCCATTAGCCGAAGCAACTGAAATTTTAAATTTGTCATTTGGAAATAAATGGAAGCTTAATTCTGGATTTCTTGGTCCTTTGGAGTTACACTGGAGCACACAACAGTATGTGTTATCCTTTTTACCGGATTTATTCATTTTTATTCAATAAATATATGTGAAACTAAACATCGGCTAGCAATGGCGGCTTGATGGAATTCGAATTAAAGCATGTTTATTGTAATTTCCCCTTAGCCCACCAGAGGGCGAGCATTTCATTACAATCGCGGATCGCTAGGAGGCGCTGCTCTGTCAAATAATATGGAAGAAAATTTTGTGAATGCCGTAGCATACTAGTCTGTTTTCTTTTTACAAAGGGTTTCACTGAAAATTACAACCTATAAAAAGTTTAAGTGAATTTAAAAAGTTTGAAAACAGCTGCACTAAAAAGATGTTATACTATTTCTCAGAATATTATGTTTATATAACAAATCCGGAATTCTGAATTATATCTCATGAATTCACAGATCCATGCACGCGTCATGATCGATTTCTAAGTTAGATATCGTGAATGTAGCTTAACACGCAACACTTCTGTTAAGATCACAGAAGTTGTGGTAATGGAATTATTGCATATAGATAGATACAGACGAGCAAAGTGTCTGTTTATGAAACAGGATTAATACAGAAACAGATGGGGGATAAAATAACCAAACACAATACTCATAATAATTTGGAACAAGGTAATTAATTTAGTTCGAGAATAACATGAGACTGTCGCGTTTAAATGTTTGGGAGCATAAAGTTGACTTAATATATTTATATATAAGGAATTCGAGTTCTCCTGAATAGTTAATAGATAACAAAGGGTTAAAATGGATAATGTTAATATTAATAGGTATGTTTGAAGATGACAATTTAATGCCTTGTTTACAAATTCACAAAATGATTAATTTGTGTCGCAGTATATAATGAGATATCTGAACTGTACGAGCAATATTCCTAAAATGGTATTTCTGATTTAATCAAACTAATACTATATATATGAAGGTAATTAGGTAACTGCATTAAAATGCGACGATATCACAAAACAGCTACAATGCTTAAAAAAAAAAAAAAAAAAGAAAAAAAAAATCGTTTCATATAATTTACTTTTGATATTTTATCTTCAAGGAGAAAATCTTCAAGGAGTAAATCTAAAGATTTCTAAAGTTATAGATCAAGAGCTTAGATAAAACTTGATATTCTTTCCATTTATGATTATTGGATTTTTATAATAGTAAACAATCAAAGACTATGCTAATACTAACGACGTCATTTTGATTGCTTCTTAATTTCGTTAATATATTTAATTCATTTATTCACATATTTATAATAATACGATCTCTTATATTTTATGTGGCTTTGTATACATGATATAAGTGCATTTATTGATGGATGTAATTACCTCCCTGCTTTTTTTGTTTCTGATATCTATATTTTTCAAAAGCAGTCATTTTGATTGCTTGGGAAATCTAATGATAAGCTGGTATAGAATTCCTAAATTTTACGATCTCCACCGTGGAGGATAAAATTGTGATGGCATGTCTCAGGACAACCCTTAAAAAGGGGGTGGGGGATCTTAGACCGTCTCCGGTTGCCCATAATGTCACACTAGTACTACGTAAACACATAATCAACCTTAACCTCAATTTATTCATCTGTCGAAGATCGTTCTTGATAATATCGAAGTGAAACAACAACTGTAGAGTGTTTTTAGTAATATATGGTGTTTGCTTATAATGTTTCTATTAGCCTCATTCAGCACCGCTACTCTACTGTTAGACATTAGTTATATTATTGAGTGAATAAAATAAATAATTATTTCCTTTAAGAATAATTTACAGACGTATTAAATGAGACGAATCTGTAATGCACGACTTTTCTGTTACAATACCCAGTGTTTAAAAAAAAAAAAAAAAATGAAATTTATTAAAAGATTTTAAATGTAAAATAGACATTACAGATTTATCAAAAGAGATTTAAATATAGCATAGATATTAAAGATATTTAAAAAAGATTAACGATTAAAAAATAAAAATAAAAAAGGAAATTCTCCCCAAAATTTAGCAATGAAAATCTGAAATTCGTGGAAAACTGATTTAAAGATCAAAAACTGAAATTACAGAAAATTTTGCAATTAAATAAAATGAAGTTCGTCTATTAATGATTTAGCAATCGAAAAGTGAAGTCTACAGAAATATTATGATATATCTTAATAATATTAAGTGTAATTTATATGTACTACAATAAAAAAAGGGGGGTAGGAGGGAAATTGGATTGCAAAATAATAATAAAAAAGCCCTTTGAAAAAGACATGAAAATAATCTACAAAAATGCAACTATAGCGGTTTCAGGAAAATTTTTAATTATAACTTCATGTTTATTGTTGACTATTTACCAAAGATTCATTATGACATTTATCCTATAATCTTCGTGATTGACTTAATAGTAATCCAATTAAATATAATGGATAATAAATAAGACAGCATTTACAAAAACAACTAATAGTTATCAACATTTCGATTATAAAAAAAATGGCAATACTTGAATGAAAAAAAAGGATGAAAATATTGAATTAAGGGGCAACTATAAAAACTTTAAGAAGTTTTTAATTATTACTGCAGAGCTATGAAAATATCGTTAAGAAATCCATCTTACAACTTTTGTGATCTTTTTAATACCAGAACAATTAAAGCTCCACCAGTGGCCAAGCGGTTCTGCGTTCACAGCTGGTAGACGATGCTGGGTTCGATCACAGGTCGCGCTTGTCAACCTAGCCGTTCGGAGTTTTCCGTGTTTTCTCCGAAACTAGCGTAAACACAGGCTAGGATATCCTAGAAAGACCCCGCGGTCGGCATTCCACCCATAGAACTAGAGTCAAGTCAAGTCAACGATGTGCTTCGGAGTACCTGCATTTGGTCGCAACCAATGCTTACCTCCAACGAAAAATGAGAAAAACATAAAAATAATTTTCCATAAAATAATTAAAAGCCAAAGGGATGAATTTAGAATTTTGAACTCTGAATAAATCTCCGCGAGAGCAGAGACCAATCATAGAACTAGAAGTGTAGTCAATCGGCCATAACCCAACAACCAGCCAAACAAAACAATTAATATATATATATATATATATATATATATATATATACATATATATTTAAGAGGAAGAAAGAAAGAGAAAAACTAGATTAGATCAATTAAATAATGCATAACTTACTAGAAAAATAAAGAAATAAAATTATACATTACGAGGCAATGATAGCGATTGAGAGAAAATTTTAATTATTGCTGTACTTTGCTGTGATGAGTCTTTGATAATCAGTTATCAAAAGTTTTCATACAGTATTTATATTACAATTTTTGTGATTCACTTAAAAAGTATTCAGTTGGGTAGGATAATATATAAGATCTACAAAATAATAATAATAATATTATTATTATTTATTAATATTACCATTAGTAAAAAAGAAAAGAAAATGAAATAGGAAGTCTTAAAGGTGTTATTCACTACAGATACATAACTTGTAGTTAATTATTACTGCATTTTTATCGATAGTTAGTTACCAAAGATTCGGTATAAAATTCACAGTATTATCATCACGATTCACTTAATATTAATCCAATTAAATACATAATAAATAAGCCTATCTAGACAAAAACAGCTAATGTTATCAGCATCATAATTAAGAAAAAGAAAGAAGGAAAGAAAGAAACAAGAAGACCAATTAAAAATACATAGACGCTAATAACATAATAACATAAACACATAGATACCAACTTGTACGATTTTTTTAACACTACTTTTTCTCGGTAGGAAACTTCAACATATTTTACCATTAAAAAATTGCTATAAAAATGTATTACAAATTTACGATAGTTAAAAAAAAAAAAAAAAAAGCATACAAGTTGGCAGTTATGTGAATAATAATAATTTAATGTTTATGCATTTATGTATGTAAAGATAAATATCTCAGGAGTCTGTAGAGTTTTAGTCTTAAGAAAAATCGACTTTTTAAAAAGATATACTCTATACAGTACCCGCCGCTTATTAAAATCACATTCGTTCTGAGCAAAAGTGATTTTATTAAGCGGCTGATTTTTATATCCGGCGAACGTTCCTGCACTCAAGAAAAAGGTATTATTTACCTGAATTTGGAAAGAAATTTCAAAAGGTACCAAATAATGGAACTAATAAAAAATAGTAATTAATTTTTAATGGATAATTATTTGACTGTTCGTTCAAAATAAGTGAATTAAACACATCCTAAGTTCTGATGCGCTCTCCTTTGAGGAAATTCATCAATACTTTGCAAAAAGTTTACACTTTTCTTTTAAATTTAAAATCTTTCCATTCAAGCTTCTTGCTTCTTAGTTATTTCAGAATAAGAACTAAAAATTGTCTTTCAATTAAACATTATAAAATAAAATCACTTGCGAATCAAAGCAAATTTGTAACTCATTACCGTGGCTTTGAAGAAAACATTCCTTGAAATTATTACTAAGACAAGTGATGGGGCGTGTTTAATTGCTGTAAATGTAAAATTTTCGACAAAGAGAGTTAACGGCGGGATTGTTGTATTTTATTTTCTATTTTATTTCAAAAATAAAAAATCACCGTGTAAATAAAAATTTGATTAGCGTGCATAAATGACATTTTTGCTGCTGAAGAGATTTTTTTGAGTTTATTAACCGGCGATACTGATTTTATAAAGTGGCGGTTTTAAAATTAGTTTGCGTTGATTTGATTCCGGTCCTGGCAATTTTATCAGATTAAGCGGCTGATTTTATTAACCAGTGAATGCAGGGATGGAACACTGGGCCCATGTTCCATACCTGTGATTTTATTAAGCGGCGGTATATATTTCTTTCTTTCTTTCTTTTTTTTTTTTTTTTTTTAATGCAGTATACTTTGATTATCCGTGGACAATGAAAATCGCAGATTAACTGCAAACACACCTGCAAATAAAAAGTAATTGACATAAAAAAAATAAAATAAAATAAAATAAAATAAAATAAATAAATAAGAAATTCTTGCTCAAAAACGCAAATATATTGTATATGAAACCTAATACCAGTGAAAATATTTAATAATATTTAATTAATGAAAATGTTTGTATTTTATATACTAGTATATAGGGTGTAAAAACAATAAAATAAAAAGTGTACTTACGATGAAGCCAAAGAGCAACCTGTAAGCTATTTTTTGCACTAAATTTATCAGTCATGCAGACATACAACATTTTAATTTATCTTTGAGAATGGTAAATACTTGCTCTTTATTACACCATTTTATTTGCAGAAAAAATTTCTCCAATATGCAATAACGATTAAATAATAAGAAAAATACCCTTCAAGAAAAGTGGTGTAGGAAAATAAGTAAATAAATAAAGAGGCGGGTACTAACAATATTCCGAAATAAATTAAAATGTTGGGATGCCTGGTAGCGTACTATACTGTTCAAAAAATAAAACAAAAGTGACCTGTTTCTTTATATTTATTCTTTAACCACATTTCTTATGACCATGAGAGCTTCTGTGCAAGTGCTGACCTCAACGAGTCCAGTGTTAAAATAAGGGTGACAACCTTTGTGATTGAGTTGAAATAGCGATAAGGGAACGCCGAATGACTGGATGTTTAACCAAATCTCAAACTGTCGGCCAATTTTGTACATTTCAAAGCCTTTAGAATCATCCTTTGAAAGCTAGGTGCGAGAAACGTGGTTACACTATATATTTTCTTCTTTAAAAAGCAAATATTTGTTTTTGCTTCTTCTTTAGAAAACCTTTATCTTGATCCCGTCCATTTCCGACTCCCGCGTATAACACACACACATCGTCGTAAGAATAGCAGAAATGATCTCAAGGTATCTCAAAACGTATAATTACACCAAAATCTTACAGTCAAATTTTTGTCATGATTACAATACTTTCTTTGCATATGTATGTTCGGCAAGTAAAAAGCATGAAAACTTGTTTAGTGTGCAACTATAGAAATTTCATAAATCTTTCACGAGAGCAGACTACTTTTAAAAATTTGAAAATGAAGAAATTTTTGATTAATTTTCAGAATTTTTTTAAAAAAAGAATAAATGTATGTACAATTAAAAAAAAAAAAAAAAAAATGCATGTGTGTGTTAACTAGTATGACATTATTCTATTGATTAAAAAATATTAGTTTACTTTAAAGTAGAAAATTATTTTAATTGCAGATTATTATTTTTTAAATTCAAAGGTGCTTTCTCAATGTGCGCATGATATTTAAAAAAAAATATATATATTTGAGATATCAACTTAAATTTTTTCTCAATCATACATTTTGGCATAATGAATAAAATGAACTAAAAATAAGAAGTTCTGTTCCATAGAATATATATGACTGTGGAAATATAAAAATAATTAATGGCAATTTTATATTTAATTATTAATTGAACTCTATATTATTAAAATAATTAAAACCTTTTAGTACAGATTCTTAATTTGAAAGTTTTGTTTCGTTTATTGTAAAAATTATAAGGATAAAAGAAGTTGTGATTGAGATATCTTGCGCGCAGTGAGAAAATACCCTTGAATTAAAAAAATAAAATAATCTGCAATGAAAATATTTTTCTATTTTAAAGTAAATCAAAATAATATTTTTAATCAATAGAGTAATGTCATACTAGTTAACTCACACACACACAAAAAAAAAGCGCATGCATTTTTTTTTTTTTTTTTTTTTTTTTTCATTTTTAAATCTGAAAGTTAATCGAAAAATCTCTCCATTTTTTTTTTTTTTTTTTTTTTTTTTCATTTTTAAAAGTAGTCTGTTTCCTTAATTATTACTGCATTTATATTATGGATAAGTTATCAAAGAGTTCCGTAAACATAATAGACGGTGAAACGTCCACAGTCACAAAAACAGCTAACATATATCAGGGCCCCAAGAAAATTCCCCATCCAATATTAAATTAAATTTGACACGTCCCAGCCACGAAATATCGCTGCGAGATTTTGGGAGGATGAAATTTTAAGTGAAAAAAATGAAGGTTGGATCTCAAGCAAAAATATTTTTTGACAGTTCTTAGCAGCTGTTTCTAAATACTGGGAAATAGGACTTGTCAAAAATGACTACCAAATTAAAAAGCAGGCATAAATATAGAGATTACAAGGGAAAGAAAATCACATGTTTCAGTAATACTATAACTTTATTATACACACACACACAAAAAAAAAAAAAAAAAAAAATCTATTACGAGCAAATAGGGTAGGTGCTCCAGTGATTGGCATGCTCCAGTAATTGACATCTATCCCGAAATAATTAATAAATAATAAAAATAATAAAATCATATATTTTACATATAAGAATTTTAACATTTTATGTCAAACACTGGAGCATAGGGTGCTAATAACTGGTAAAATGAATAATTAGCAGTGTCAAACACTGGAACATAGGGGGACAATTACGGATAAAATGAAAACCTGGCAGTGTCAATTACTGGAAAGTTGAGTGGGCGTCAAATAAAAATTCATTAAAAAAATTATTAAATGTATATATTTTAATATATATGTGGTTCTGAATGTCTTTCATGCCATATGTATTAACTTAAGATTTCTAAAAATACTTTCTGATGACTAGAACATTAAAAATATCAGAGATTGCTCTAAAAGTGTCAGTCACTGGTGCACTTACCTATATTACTTTGTTCACGTTGCTTTTCTTCATTCCTTTCCCCCCCCCCCCATAATGAAATGAATTTTTTAGCAGTAGAGTATAAACTGCTTTCTTTCATCAAAAAGGTGCAGTTGTTAGAAGGTGAGAAATTTCGGTTAAATGTAAATTCTCAAACTAAATATATAGCTGCTAAGCCGCAGAATACTAAATTTCACAATAATTCAAAGTATAAATTGCTTACATTACCTGTACACATATATGTACAGTCGGTAACAAAAGTGTCCGAACACTAGCAAAAATTCCTATATAAAAAATTTACACTTCATACCGTTTTGTTAAATAAATCCTTGTCGAATCCTGTTCTTAGTCAGTGTAAAAACATGATTCGACAAGGATTTATTTAACAAAACCGTATGAAGTGTACTTTTTCTACATAGGAATTTTCGCTAGTGTTCGGACACTTTTGTTACCGACTGTACTGTAAACTGCATCATTAAATAATAATAATAATAATAATAATAATAGTTGTATGTATTTTGTATTAATTGCAAAATGAATCGAAAATGTAAGATGCCAGTATGTGGAAACAATATTTGTATGTCTGCATGCAAAATCATAGATCGATAGATGATTGAATAATAAATAAATTAATCAGAGTCGTAGATACCAAGCGATTTAGCGCTTCAATAATGTTTGTAGTTATCAATGCTGACGCACTGCCAGTTAGTAATCACAGATGCAGTTAGTAGTTAGAAGTGAGTAGTTTAAAATGTATACCTAATGATACCTACTTTTAATTCCAAAATGGAAAAATAGCTATGATTAGTATTTTCGCCTCGTGCTTTTTCCATGTAGCGCTTATCGGCCTGCAGCTTCGATTTTTTCCGTGGTGTTCTACGAAATTCGCGTAAATACGGGCTAGCACTCCTTGGAAAGTTTCCCCTCCCTCACGGATGACATTCCAACAGGGCAGTCAATTAGCTTTAACCATAACACCAACACCCAGTATTTAATTATATAAATATGAGGAATGACAGCTACCGCAGTTCTGGCATCACAGTTTTTATACAGCAATCTTTAATAATAATTTTCTGCAATTTAACAAAGGCAAACTATCACATATAAATTGTGGTGTCATCTTTTGTGTAAAAAATGTTAAATCATACCAACAATAATTTTTACTGATAGACATACCGTAATGTATTCGAATTTTTTGTATGTCGCTGTACACGTACCGATTGGCAAATCTCTATAAGACGTTTCAAGTAATACCCTCATATGAAACAGATTTAAAATGCAGAATTCAGACTGTTAATATCTGTTGTTACTTGTTAATATCTGTTTTTGAGTAATGACGATAAAGACCAACCTACGTACAGACCAATGGCTGAAAACCTAATTTTGGATTCAGGCTACCTCAAAATATGTCATTATAGCAAAAACTAAGTTTTTAAACTTTGCCCTACCGCAATACTTTCTATACCACACATGGATGAGATAAAGTTGAAAGCCTTACTTTCAGATTTTTGTCTTTCCTTCTTCTTCTTTTTTTTTGAAATATGAACATTTAAAAAAAATAAAAGTAACAGAATTCTGAAACCTATAAGAATTTTAATACACTACCGAGAACAAATTCTTTCACTATGTAGATAATGTGCATACATCTTTCCCAACTTTAAATATAATTTAAATTTTCTTTTAAAACAGTAAAAAGTTCTCAACAACACATCTTTCGGAACAGCTTATTATTATGGAAATTTTATTCACTGAGAAAAGACGTAGAGATTTTCTTTTTTTGTCAAACTTCTGAAAGATAGATGAGAAAAAAAGTTTGTTCATTTATTTATTTTTTATTTTTTCCTTAATAGGTGCTTTCTTAAAAATTTTTCTACTCCCGACTACAAAGAAAAGCCACGAGCTTTCTTATTTAAAAAGAATAAAAACGAAAAGAAAAGAAAAAAGATAGAAATCCTTTTACTATAATAGCGATACATATGTTTCAAAAAAGGAGATTCGGATGTGTTAGAAAAATAAGCTTTAAAATCTTAGGAAATTTATAAAACTTAAAACACACTAAAAGTATTAAAAAACGGAAAGAGAAAAGTCTTATAAATGAACCAGGTGGGTTACATTATAAATGCAAACGAGATATTTCGTTTTGTATGTAACTCTAATAAGTGCTAACAAGGCCTGGCTATCACACAGGCTCTGGGCATAAAATTTTATTGATGGTTAAAAATTTTCTAGTTTCTTTTTTTTTTTTTTTTTTTCCCTGACTCAGCTGTTTTTCATGTGTATGAAAAATTGTTAATAAAATATATCGTTAGGAGTAATTTTGTTTATTTTTGAGGCCAAAAATAGAAAAAGATTTATCTTTCGCTAAATATTTTTTGAACGTTTGCTTCTGAAATTTGCATACAGAATAGAAGCCGACTAAAAATAAATAAATTATACGTACTTTTTTTTTTCTGCAGGCCAAATAAAACATTTCCTTAAACTTTGGGTTGAAGGAGGAAAGGACAGCCTACTCCCTTAGTCTACTATTCACTATGTCCCTGAGAGTTTTTACAAATTCAACCACTCTAAAAGGGCACGAAATTTTTAAAGTGCCCTAGCCACAAAAACTTGTTAGTCCGGCCATGAGTGCTAATTATTTTCATTTGTGTACAAACCTGCAAATTCATTAATAAAGTAGTATATCATTTGATGAAATATTTAGTAAACTAAATATGGCATTATGATAAACTAATTATGGCATTATATTTTTGTTGATTAAAAATTTTTTTTTCCTAATACTGTACACTTTAAAATTGGAGAAAAATACCATTCATAGTACTTATACTATATTAAAATTCCCAAAGTTATAGAATACTTCTAACTTCAATTTCTTCAATCTTGTTAGAGAGCAGCAAATGAATGTAGCTCAGACGTATTAGTAGGCTAAAGATGAGAACAAAAAATGTTATACTGTGAATTGGCTATGGTAAATACATATTCCCGTGTTCAGATCGATTTTAGTTCCCCATCATACTATAGGTATGGAGAACTTAGGTAATCGTGAAAATTTTCGACCTCGGTTTTTTTTAATTTTTTACACGTTTTCAGATGTGAGGAATCCGAAAATGACAAAATTTGTTTGGTGTCTGCCTGTATGATGTCTGTTAGTTTGTTAGTCCGTTAATGAGTTTGTTAGTCTGTGTACACGATATCTAAAGAACAAATAGTCGCAGAGAAGTCAGATCAGTTTTAAAATATTACTTTCGACAGTGCCAAGAAACCTATTCATTTGCAACATTCGAATTAAAAAATTTCTTAAGTTATTATAAATTTACGATTTTCTTAATATGGGAGAATAGGGCAAAATTTCACTTAAACGTCCATTAAGTAGAAAATTTTTACTGTAAAGATGTCAGGACAGTTTTAAAATATCAGTTTTGAATTCGGAATGAACATCACTAACTATAAACATGCTACTTTGAAAGTTTCGCAAGTTATTTGGAATTTACTAATTTCTTAACATGGCAGAATAGGGGGAAATTTCACATAAACGTCAATTTTGAGGGATATTTTCGTCGTAAAGATGTCAGACTATTTTTGAAATATTATTTAGGACACTGGCATGAATATTACTGACTATGAATTTTCCAATATAAAAATTTCGTAAGTTATTTGAAATTTACGAATATCTTAACATGGCAGAATACAGCAAAATTTCACATAAACGTCAATCTTGAGGGATATTTTTATCGTAAAGATGTCAAACCACTTTTGAAATATTATTTAGGATACTGGCATGAATATCATAGACTATGATTTTTCCAATTTAAAAAATTCGTAAGTTAGAAATTTTTATTCATGAATTCATCAACCATGAATATTTATTTAAATCAAATTGGAGTGTAAAGGTTGATATTTTTATTTATTACCAACTATGTGAAAAATACCAGAGCCGGGAATCGAACCCAGGCACCTCCGCTTAACGCACGGATGCTCTACCAATGAGCTACCCTGGCTGACAACCAACTAGGTACTTGTCACATAATATTCGTTGGCAAAGTCACCGAGTCTGCAAACGCAGATATATCAGGTGATACAATAATAATCGTAGCGCAACTCCATAGACCACGAAATTTCAATTTAGAAATTTTTATTCATGAATTCATCAACCATGAATATTTATTTAAATCAAATTGGAGTGTAAAGGTTGATATTTTTATTTATTACCAACTATCCCGGCTCTGGTATTTTTCACATAGTTGGTAATAAATAAAAATATCAACCTTTACACTCCAATTTGATTTAAATAAATATTCATGGTTGATGAATTCATGAATAAAAATTTCTAAATTGAAATTTCGTGGTCTATGGAGTTGCGCTACGATTATTATTGTATCACCTGATATATCTGCGTTTGCAGACTCGGTGACTTTGCCAACAGATATTATGTGACAAGTACCTAGCTGGTTGTCAGCCAGGGTAGCTCAGTGGTAGAGCATCCGTGCGTTAAGCGGAGGTGCCCGGGTTCGATTCCCGGCTCTGGTATTTTCACATAGTTGGTAATAAATAAAAATATCAACCTTTACACTCCAATTTGATTTAAATAAATCCGTAAGTTATTTGGAATTTACGATTTACTTAACATGGCAAATTAGGGCAAAATTGAGCTATTCCATTTTGAAGATCATCAATATATTAGAGACAACTTTAAAATAACATTAATGATACTTGTTTGAACAGAATTGACTACAAGTATTCTAATAGGAAAATTTTGTAAGTTATTCGTATTTTAAGATTTTATCAACATAGCGAAATTGAAAATTTTTCATATAAATAGGAATTTTGAGGATTGTTGCATTGGAAATAGTAGCATGAAAACTAAACAACGGAATTGACCCTGATAAAATATATTAATGGATTAGAATAAGGTAAATATATCGAGGTGAACGGTGGATAGCCTATTAGGCAGGGATTTCATTATGTCACTGTGTCAAGCTTTGGTCAAATTCAACCAGTCAACGACATTGTCCCAGATAAATTATACATGCGTATTATACAGGATGCCCCTGAATCCATGAGCCAAACTTTAAAGATATGCAAACAAATAATAATAAAAATATATATATATAATGATGGGTCGGAAATTAAAAGTGTACGCAGAAAAATAAGAATTGCTGAAGAAATGAAAAAAAAAATCTCTTTTATTTACATATTTTTAGAGCAGATGATACTCAAATTATTCAATCTTGTTAGAGAGCAGCAAATGAATGTAGCTGAGACGTACTAATAGGCTAAAGATGAGAAAAAAAAATGTTATACTGTGATTTGGCTATGGTAAATACATATTCCCGTGTGCAGATCGACTTTTGATTTATATCCTAGTATCATGACCATGAGGTTCAGTTTTAGCAATCTAGATGTCAAAACTCAAGGTTGAATTTATTATTAATATAATTTGAAAAAGCCGCAAAGAATATGGGACCAGAGAAAAAAAAAAAATAAATATTATCATGGGTAGAAAAAACTATCTTCATTTTGACAGGTAGTTGCATAAAGAGCCAAAAATGGCCAAGAAGTAGCTAAATATAGATATATATTTCAGGTTAAAAATTTATCTAATTTGGCTAGAAGACTCTACATACAAGATAAGTGATCCCTTTATAATTATGAAAATACCAGCAAAATATATGTATTGTTTTGTTGACAAGTTGGATTTATGTCAGCTGTAAATACATTCGAGGTTCAGCAAAGGCACAGAAAAGTGAAGCATAACTCAATGGATTATGTCATTTTCATCCTGCAATCAAATGCCCAGTTTATGTTACAGTAAGCTAGTGTGAAGCCCAGACGCAAATAATCTGCTGCAAGTAAAAGCATTCGAATTAGATATGTGCGGCGATATTCCACAATATTATCTGATATTTGCAACGCGTCTCTAACATTTTCTATGCTAACTGTGGCTATCAGCTTCCGCAGTATTGTCCCTCTGTTTGCCCCTTTCTGTTCACAGGTTGTAGGTTTTGTTGATCATTTAGCAAACATAGACACGCACTGTGTAGTGTAGCAATGCATTATATGAAGTATTACATTCTTGATGCTACTGAGCGATAACTTTTAAAAACTTTATTAACTTACAAAATGATAATCATCATGTGATTGATAAATTTTAATCACATTATTCAGCGTCTTATAAACCGCAGTGACAGCTGCGAGTGCCGCCTATATATTTTCATATTAATGTTACAAAAAGTTAGTAAATATTTTAAGAAGAGTTAGTTAATAATGAAGTGTAAAGTGATGTCTACGTTAAAAACACTAAAACTAAAAAGTAATCATGCTGCAGTTTTGGTATGGAAATTATGTTATACTTACTATTTCTGGCGTTTTTAACGTTGACATCACTTTATTAACACGCTTTTATTAGCTTCACCTGTATGTATGTATGTTTGTATGTATGTATGTTTGTATGTATGTTTGTATGTATGTTTGTAACTGCTCTGGGAGCAAACAAAAAATTTATATTGTAAAAAAATACTATACCTACGTGAACGATGTGGCGTTGAGGTAAGGCTCCGCGCTACGAACCTAAAGGTCCAGCGTTCGATCCCGGTCAAGGGAGATTTTTTAAAAATGGTTTTTGTTTAATTCTAAATTATTTTAATTAAAGATTTAAATGTATGTAAATATTATGGTGTGTCACTCACACGATTTTCTTTTACCCTGCATTTTAATATTAAGATAGATATTTTGTGCTTTTTTAGTTCACATTTCTATAAAAGCGTGTTCTTTAATTTTTTAAAACTATAATATTATTTTTTATATACTTAATGATAGTTTATGGTCATAACGTTTGCTCTTTTGTAACAAGTCAAAAGATTTTTTTTTTTTTTTTTTTAATTTTTAGAAATAACAATTTTATTCAACGTTATGATTTTTTTTTTTTTTTTTTTTTTTTTTTTTTTAATCTATAATTAATAAAATTCGGAGAAATAATATTAGTTTCATATTTGAATGAAGCTTTTGAAATTCAGAATTTGTGCGATTACATGAAATTATTTCTAATTTCAATTCTGATTCAACTTGGACGGGCATATAATAAAGTTCAGCACATGGTCCTTATGACTGAAACATCAGGCTAGAACATTGTTAGAGAACAGAAGAAGAGAATAGAGTTGCTTTGTTTAATCTCATTTTTTTTTTTTTTTTTTTTTTATCTTTAATGGAGTATAATGGAGGATTTTAATTTTGTCTAATAATTTATGATTTACAATTTATCATTATGCATTTACTTACCGGGGTACCATAAGTCTGTAAACATTTTAAAATTCCATAAAAACTGAATTAAATTCGTAGAATAAAAACACGGTTTGTGAAAATGTATTCTCGTGAAGATATCTCGTTTCTAGACAATGCTAGAGCATAAATTGAGTTGTAAATTCATAAAAGATAATGATATATAATAAACTACATATGGGCAAAAAATTGTGTTTATACCTACAATACTTTAGGAGGGGGAGAAATAGGTAAGGAATATATATTTACTGTAGTTGTATAATAAAGAAAAAAATCTAACATCAGAGTATATAGAAATTACAAGTTACAATCTTCTACTATAACAACAGGGCTAAGACGTAATATACGAAATGCTCATATATATATATATATATGAACGGATATGTAGCGACTGAATTAGAGAGTGTGAAATGACAATTATTTTCCGAAACAAGAAAAGGAAGAAAGAAAGAAAAAAGAAATCCATTAACAATGGTATCGTTTTCCTTTTCTGTCAATGTTTCGCATCGTCTCTATTGCAGAGCATTGATGCAGAACACGAAAAAAGATATGGACATGAGTTTCTTTGTGAATGGGCTATGAACCCAACTCTTGTAATCAAATAATCATAGGATACCTGGTTTTGGTGAAAAACAGAAAAATACAATAAGCTAAATTGTTGATGGTTGATATGCCTTTTTTTTTTTTAATATCAAAAGCAGGTTTATTGACTCTTAGATTATGATAAATCCACATCTAGCTAGATGACCAGTCAAAAGACAATTTGCAACGTGAATATTAGAGTTTTCTTTCTTTTTTTTTTTTTTTAATACAAGCTGGCTCATTACCTGTATTACTAACACTGAAAGCAAAAAATACAGCATAATTGAAAATGTAAAGCTCAGTTAGCTTTTTTTGATTATTATACTAAAAAAACTTAAAATTGGATAATTGTTTGTTAGAAAGTTATTCTAATCATCCAAGAAATGCATTTCAGATACTCAGATTCAAAGCAATTAAAAAAAAAATAAATAAAAGGATCAGAACTATAATTCTTTCATTATTATATACACATGATTTTAGAATATTATTATTATATTTTTTTATGTAAACACCGTCTTACACAATATATTCTTTAAAATTAAATCATTGAGTCAATCAGTGGTTGTTAGACACTGTTTTTGAAACTGGTAAACTGGAGGAAAGACACTTTAGACCCAGGGCGCACACGTATACGTCTACCTAGCTGTTCGGTGTTTGCCGGGATTTTTTTTTTAAACTTGCGTTAATACGAGTTAGGGACATTTAAAAAGTCCTACATGGTAGTCGTCTCATCCAAAACTAGATTCCTTGAGCAAACAACCGGTTTTAAATTTTACACCAGTAAATTTGAGTCCAGAGTTCTATTTTTCTATATCATAAAATTGCATTTTGCAGCTGAAATCACCAAAACACTGTATTCATGAAGATTACAAACTTTGTAAACAAACACCATAAAATGTACAATGATGTACGTTTTCCAAGTTATAATACGCATTTGAGCATTCCGATGTACTTGTTCATGAAATTCTTATTATTTGTAATATCTCATATATAATTTAATATAAAATTTCAATAAATTTTACTGCATAGAACAAATGAATAAAAAAAAAAAAAGAAAAGAAAAGAAAATTATTTTAATCCTACATATCACAATGCTCTATAAAATACCTCAAAAAAGGCGCAATGTCATTTCCATAGTAAACTTTGAACAACGATTTTATTGATTATTACCGTCCCTTAAAATTGCAGTTAACACAAATTGTTCATAAAATTACCAACAGATGGCAATACTCTATTATGTTTTCATTCTAATGTTTAATTAATTAAGGAAAGAGATTTAGACTTACAAATCTGAAACGTAAAAATTTTACACACACAATTTATAAGAAATATAGAGTACGTTTTTGTTAAAAAAATTATGTTATGCTGAATTAAAAATTGCGGTAAAATTTTCTTATAAACTGAAATCTTGATGTCACTTGGCATGATGTTGCAAATATTCAATAAGCAGTTTTTATTTTATTTTATTTTATTTTATTTTATTTTATTTTATTTTTTGTCAATAAATGTTTAATTTTTTGTTACATATTTTTTAAAAATACTTTTTACGTGCTTCAAATAATTTATTCTAATATGTGGCTCAATATTTTTGAAATAGTAAATCTTGAGGAATAAAAGGTTAATATGTATTTTTAATTATGAATGAAAAATTAAAAAATAAATTTCATTTAATAAATTCACAATAATTAAAACTAATAATCCAAATTAAAAATTATAAGAATTATTTAATTTTTAAATTTAACATGTTTTAACTAAACTCGGAACAAACTTAAATAATTTAGATATTTTAATGCTCGCATACTATTAATAACTCAATTCACAAGTCATTCTTTGTAATAAAGTTGCTAAATAATGTGATTAAAACTAATAATCGTAAAGTGATAAAACGCAGCAGTGAATCATAAAGCGTAACGAAAGTTGTTAATAACCACAATAATTTTGTAAAATAGGGTGATACAAAAGTTACTAGGTAATTTTAAAATCAATAACCGCTAACTTTAGTTTTGGCAGACAACCACCGTAAAAGACAAAATAACAATGTTGGAATTTTTCGGCTGTAGCTGATATTTGGTATAGGTACATGGTGGTCAAGGAAAATTTCCTGTCTTTCAAATAATATTATTTATAAAAACGGCTTCGTTTATAATAAATATTTTAGTTTATAAACTGAGAAAATAAAGAAGTATAACAAACCAGTTTATAAACCAGGGATATAAAAGGACTACTTTGATACGAACGATGGCATATCATTAATAAGTATGTATGTATGCATTCCAGGTAGCTTACAATTTTTGAGTAATGTTTATAAAATCAAATTAAATATATAATTTTTTTTTTACCTGCAGTAATTTGTAATTATTTTAAACATATGCGTCGTTCATTGTAAAAAGTGACGTAACTCCGTATTTTTAAATATATTGTTGCGTACTCGCGGTTCGTGGATTGTCTGAGAATGACAGACGAATCTTGCAAGGGCTAAAAAGTTTATTTGCAGAAAATTCTAGAAAATTACAGGTCTATAATACAATTATCAACTTCAGTAATACCAGAAAACACAGCTTAAATAACAGCTGACAGCATCAGATTTACAGCATAAACTGTAGCATAACATTAATACACAGCAATCGGCTGTAATCCAAAGAGACTGAGAGCTTTTTCATGCAGCAATGAATGCCTTGGCGAAGTTGCAGGGCCCGATTAAGCTTTGAAGCTAGGGGAAGCTCAGCATCATTTCGGGGCCCCCTTTCATTTCGGAAAATCTCGTTTTCCTGTTACATACTGTAATATAAAAATGCTACAGACCAAAAAATAGTGTGTGTTTATTATTTTTATTTTTTATTTTTTTCATACATCTGTGTGGTTTCTACACAGAACGTTAAAATCATACAACTTTTTAATTAAGAACATTCATATTTTTTAGGTTAAATAATAGATTTTTCCGGAAATAGTGAGTGTTTTGTCTTGTTTTAGGTAACCTTTCTCAGAAAAAATTCAATCTCAGTGTGAAAATGTGAAACAAAAAATTCAAGACCATGTTTTTAATCCTTATGGAGCCCCCTTTTAAATTTTAGAGGGGAAGCTTGTGCTTACTGAGCCTTTTGGATAATCAGGCCCGGCGAAGTTGACTCACTTGGCGCGATGCAATTCCTTAAATACCTGCGTAGAAAAATGGGGAATGTTCGGGAAACTTCACAACCAATCAGGTTTGAGCTTAGATATTTGGTATATCGATAATAAGGATTTTCACGCCAAGGTCGCCGAAAATGTCGCCAAGGATCGAAAAAGTTGTCAAATTTGGTGCCAATACCGTTATTCGCCTTGGTGAAGCTTCTTATCGAATTTTTAATGGGAAATGACCTTTTTCAATGCGAAAACACACTAGAAATGGTGAAAATTAACATTGTATAACCTGACTAAACCTCCTTGAATGAAATTACAACAAAATAGCTACAATTATTTACAAATTCATAACAATATACTTTTTTGCTTAAATGTATCACATTCAATCATATCTGTCATTACAAGAGAAGAAACTCCAATAATTGCGTCAAAATCTCGTAAATGATGTTATTTGTATTTTAAAGGAACTAAAACTTCTAAATATTCATTTTAAAAGTGAGGTTTCTACGTTACTTCAAATTAATTTTCTTATAGCTTATAAATTCTTATAACTCTCATTTGTGTTAATTAAAAAAAAAAAAAAAAAAAATCGATTACACTGAATGAATGATGAATATTTATATTTTTTTCCTTCACATAAATTTGAAAAAAGCTCGTTAATTCATAATCCATTTACAAGGTAATAATTCACTTTCAAATTGAACGATCCATTTCTATTTAATTACAGCACGTTGTTTTTTTTTTTTTTTTTTTTTTTTTGTTAATAATACATATTTAACGACAATTGCATTTAAAATAATCTGATGAGTTACTTAACTCTCCGCGTATGGGGAGATTATTTTGTATTTATTGTGTTTACATACACAGGTTGCAAATAGTCTTATTTTTTAATACCACTATTTTTGAATAAAAACATGTTTCATTAGTAGATTTATAAATATAAAACATTGCATTTTACAATTAGTGGTGGAAATGTAATTCATTGGGATAATAATTTTCAATAATTTATCTGTTAAAAATAGTATTTTAGAAATTGTGGTGTAAATGAAATTTAATGTAAAATGTTCTTTTGCCCGTCGAAATCACTGGCACCATACGCGGAGGGTTAACTGAGAACCGTAAAACTACTTTGATTGCTGTAATAATGTATGACTGAGTGCTGTAGAAAGTTATTTATGCATTGTTAGAGAGAAAGTGACAATTTTGAAAAAAAAAAAAAAAAATGAAAAACTTAGTTTTAAAATTTTTCAAGTATCATTTTTAAAAAATGTTTATAATTTCAATTCGTCTATCTATTCGTCTGTTCGCACTTACATTTCCGTCAATATTTTTAGAATGCCTTGAAATTTATGTATGATATTCAGATTCACTATAACATTAACTGGGAAGAGGAGCCGCTCACCACTCTAGGAGCGGTGTTGAGCGATTCTAGCTATGCTAGGCTCCTCCTCCGGAACATTTATTTCAAAAAAAAAAAAAAAAAGGCCTCAGATTTACTATAGCATGTTTCTTACTGAAAATGATATAATGATCGTTGCTGGATTTTAATATAGCTATTTACAGGATTTTCAAAAATAATTACAGGGCCACACAAAATTCATTCACAGCCACACAAAATTATATGAGAACAGTTGGAAATTGCTGAAACAACATTTTTAAAGGCGTTGAAAAGGTTATTATTATTTTGCCTATACTAAATTTTTAGTATACTATGGTACTAATCAACTTTTAAATAATATACAGGGCTACACAAGAGGAATTTATTTTACGCTATCTTTTCAGAAGTAATTGTATAAAGATAGTTATCAGACTTCTACCTCCATAATTAAAAACAAATATATTTGAAAGTGTTATCATAAAGGTACAGAACTGGAGATTAAACAATTTACATGAGGATAAATGCCTGTTTGTGTGTGGTACGCGCTCTGGATTGATTGATTCATTGCAGAACTACAAAACTTGGCAGAAGAGTAGATTATACCTTACAGTATTGCACCTAATCAAGAATTTTTTTCGATTTTTAATTTTTAATTTTTTCAATTATTTTTTCTCTACTCTATCTATTGATTTTTTTCTTACATTTTCTTAAATTTATTCTTACATTTCAGTAGTCTGCGTTCTTTAGAAACGGTTATTATACTATTTACTTTCTAATTTAAATACTTTTAATATTTTCCGTAGCCAATCACGTGATTAAATATCATTTTATAAAAAATTGCGATATTTAATATGAAAGCACTGCTTCGATTTTTTTCGATGCCGGTATGTTTCGATTAAGAAAATGCTTCGCAGTTTGCGGATATAATTAAGTAAGTTATGCGATAGTTAGACTTTTTAAAATTAAATAAATTGTAAAATTTTATTTTAACTGTTCCTACTTAAAAACGATTTTTTAGGTGAACAGTAACATTTCCTTTGAAAGGATTTTTTTGTTTTTAATTTATTGCATTTATCGGAATTAAATGATATTATAGAACGAAAAATTAAACATACTAAATTTTAAATAAAAATTCAGTTTATTATAATTAAGTTTATTTACAATTTTTATTAAGTAATGAATAGTAATACAGTTATAAATTCAATATACTTGGCCAACCATAGGCCGAGCGGTTCTGTGCTCAAAGCTAGTAGACGTGAGGTGCCGGATTCGATCCATCGGCCTAACCGTTCGGAGTTTTCCGTGTTTTTTTTTTTTTTTTTTTTTTTTTTTTTTTTTTTTCATAAATACGGGTTAGGACCCCTTAGAAAGACCCACTATGGAAGGCACTCCCCCTCAGGCCTAAGACCCTAGTGCAGTCAATCGGCCTTATCCCCTCAACTTAACCCAACTCAATATAGCGAGGGCTAGAAATGCCGAATCAAAGGGAACTCTAACATATGGTGTCAAAATTGAAATGTTCAATAGATACTGAGATATAGACACCAGTAAAATCATAGTTCTAGAATAACAATAGCGCCTGCTGTAGTTGGATAAACATCCAAATCGAAGTACCCTGGTGCAGGATGTGGGAACACGGAGGTAATATAGCACAGGTAAGAAAGACGCTGCCGAAGACAGCTGGAGCCCGAAGCGTGATTTTTAAGCGATTTCAATACATTTTTTTTTTCTTTTTTAATTTATTTAAATAAAAATATAGTGACCGAAACGTTCGAATTGCATACTTTTTCTTTCTTATATTGCTCGTAAACAATTTTTTTACATTTTTCGAATTAAATACATTTCAACGATTTGGAAAAATGAATCAAGGCTTTTTCATAATGTTACATTCAACAATTTTTTCATTGAAAAATCAGTTCATAAACCATGAACCGAAAATTTAGTTTGACAGACATGACAACGTATCATTAGTTGAGGGGTGAGAATGCATTTGAAAAATGTGAGAGAGGGGAACATATAGACCTTTTTCCCAAACCTTCGAAACGTAACTAACCACCTGTGGATCATTACCTCAACCGGATATACCAAACCGCGAATCTCCAAGCAACATATGATTGATTGTTTGGAAATAAATAAAAATCAAAAATGCTTAAGAGAGAAAAAAAAAAAAATGTGATACGGCATGTATATTAGTTGAGTTTTTTCACCCTTTAACTCGTTGGGCTGTTTGCCAAACTCTTGGCAGAGTTTACTGAACTAGATTTTTCTTTTGTTGTTCAAATTAAACAAAACAGTTTACGCTTTGGTAACTGATAAAAATATTATAACACACCGAAGTATCTTGACCTATATCTAAATTTTAAAATTTTTACTTATTTTCTCCGATAGGTAATATCATTTCTGGCTTTGGTTTTCTGAAAATCGTGTTTAAATCTATTTTTATATATTTTTAATGCTTGCGTATTATGATTTTATGACTTTTTTTTTTTTTTTTTTTTTTTTTTTTGAGAAAAAAAATGTTCCGGTAATTTTATTATTTGCATTAAAAAGGCAGACCTTTTATCATAATAACAATAATAATATATAAAATTAAATTAAAATAAAAACAAAAAATATAAATATACCCAAATTTTACCTACATGTTTTGTGCTCATTTATTACGACCTGAAATAGTTATTCCGTGTTTTTTTTAATTTATAGGGCAATTTTAATGTTTATATTCATTCAGTGGTACTATACTCAGCACTGTGGGTATTAGATACAAATTTATCCTCTTTTACTAAATAAAAAGTGAGAAACAGTTCTAATTTACATTAAAAAATTAACGTATATCACCACCTCTTCTTGAATGACCATAAGCATACCAAACCATAACATTAAGTTAATGTAGTATTTCATAATAATCCTCATCTGACATGCCAATTTTGTTGCAATTCCAACCCTTGGTTGCTTGAGAAATAGCTATCACAGTAATTATGGAAAAAAAGAGCATAGAAACCCCATTTTCTTGGAAAAATGTACCAAAACAAATCAGTATTATTTCCTGTCATTAAATATTAAATAAAGCTTCTTTAAATTTCAGTCATTTCATGAATTAGCCCACAAAATTATCACCACTCATTGACAGCCTTAAAGTTAAACAAACATTTTCCTAAATCGAATCGCGTTTAGTGCATTCCCTATCATGTAAATCCATGAAATATAAACAATATAAAATTTTTCCGAACATTCTAATTTCTCCTTACGAACATAGAAATAAATAAAAAGTAAACTTCGCAACGATATATATTTGAATGCCATGCGAATTCATAAGAAATACCCGGTAGGCCATGTGCGCTGCTTAGAGGTAAATTTTAAATAAATTTTAATTAATTACTTAAAACGGTGTAATTTAAAGCAATGTAATTTAAAAATGTATTTTTTATTTTATTTATTTATTTTATTTTATTTTTATTTTTATATCATATTTTATATTGGCCGTCACCATCGCGTCGTGAACAGAGAAATTATAGTGTCAGTCACCGATGACTGACGCAGCCTAAACACAAAATTTTGAGTCAGTCACCGATAACAGACATAGCACTTAATGTCTAAAATTTTGGGTTCTAAATAAATAAATAAATAAATGAAAATAAATATGCTAAACAACAGGATTACCAAAATTAGCTTAATGAAGACAGGTTTTTCTTGGTTAAAATTAATAATAAAACAACTAAAAATATTCAAATCAGTTGTCATATACATTATATTTTGTGAATCATATTTCTAAAACCTTTGCCTTAGCTGAGAGCGTAAAGAAAATAAAGCACAGGGTAGAAATATTTAATTATCTTTCTTTAACTTTCCCTGTTTCAACACAACAATGAAGGAAAAAGTACATTTACAGGCAGATAAAATAAAAGGCAATTTTCGGGCTACGTCATTTAAATTTAAGGCACTTATAAAAACATTCAAATAGTAATAATTATTATAATTAGGGTATTATATAATTTTTTTAATCTGTTCATTTATTAGAGAATATTGTGCATATTTATGGTTTGCCACTATTTTCAGATAAATCGTATTGCATATTATTGGAAACATATATAGTAAAGAGTAGAAATGCTACGACAAGATTCAATATTATAAATTGATATTTGGAAAATTATGAAAGACATTTTTAATATCTCTTTCATAAAAATACCTTTCAGTTTTATTCATATTTGAGTTTAGAGCTTTAAATTTTCCCTCCCGTCATGCCATACCAATGTACTTACCTACAGTTGTTTTCTTTGTATTTCGCTTCGACAGTTTTTGACCAGTATTTTTGATTAAATCTGGTTTTTTTATCAATAGTAAAATAATTATCAAAATCTGAGCATTCATTAAAAAAATATATGTACACAAGCGTAAAATAGAAAAAGTGATTAGTTTTAGAAATGTATATATATGTATATATATATATATATATATATATATATATATATATATATATATATATATATTATATTTATATAGCCCCTTAATAAAACCCTTATAAATTTAAAAATAAGAATGATAATATAATAATAAGACAATAAAAAATAAACATTTAAATTTTGCGCAATATTATATTGTACTTTTTTATTTTACAATAATTATTTGACATTATATTTAAGTTATAATAGTGTAATAGGTTCTATAGTTAATTGCTATTATTTTAAATGAAAAATGGTAATTCATGATTTCAATTACAATTATTTTAGAATGCCATTGGAAATAAAGTTTTTTATGTTCATTCGCATAATAATTTTGTAAATTATCTCCTATATTTAACAGGAAAAAATATTTAAAATTTATAAGTTTAAAAAAATTATTTTAAGACTACCTTTATGTGTTTCACACTTACATCCGGCATAATTAATCAGTTGCTTGATCGTGGTAATTATATTACAGATATAAAATAAATAATATTTATAAAATTGAATGAATGTCAATGAAGGTTCGTCTTTTACAATGCGCTGCTTTCAAAAATGAGGAAAATTGTGTCAATATAGCGCCAAAACAAATATACTCAAATTTGAAAATCCCATGTTCTCATTTTTGAGTATATTGACATGCTCAAAAATGCTACTGACCGTCGTGAATCCCAATACTTTAATCATAGATTCTGATTGGGGATGTATGTATTTTTCCGCATACCAGTATTTATTTACAAAATTTTGTATCAATATCTCAATAATTAAAAATTCAATTATTAAAAATTTTCAATTTTTTAAATTGAAAAAAAAAAAAAAAAAAAAAAAAAAAACTTACATTTTTTTTGTATTACATTGAAACATTGATACGATTTTTTTTTATAATTATATTATTATTATTTATTTACAAACCTTTTGCATCAATGTTTCAGTAAATAAAATTTCAATTACTGAAAATTTTCAATTTTCTTAATTGAAAAATTATTTTTTGTTAAACTAAAAATAAAATAATAATAATAATAATAATAATTAATAATAATTTTGTTTCTATTACATTGAAATATTGATGCAAACTTTTGTATAATTATATTATTATTAAACATGCCTGTTACATTTATGAAATATCGCATGTTTTCACACAGATAGCTGTTCAACTCATAATTTATTATAAATACTAGCTGGCTTCGCCCGCTAGCGGGTCAGTATTTTCAAATGAATCACTAAAAATAATGAATCACTAACAGAAACTTTTAGTGTTAAGAAAAGAAATTAAAAAAAAAAAAAAAAAATCATTTCTGATTGGGTAAAAAGTCGGGCCGCGTCCCCACGCGCTGCGCGCGCGTATTCCTTCCCTGACCCTACGTGCCCCCTAAAAAAAAGCATTTCTGATCGGGTAAAAACTCGCACCGGGTCCCCACTGCCTTCGGCAGCGCAGTACCGTGTGCGCTGCGCGCGCACAACTGAAGGGATACACGCGCTGCTCGCGCGTATTCCTTCCATGACCCTTCATGCCCCCTAAAAAAAAATCATTTCTGATCGGGTAAAAACTCGCACCGGGTCCCCACTGCCTTCGGCAGCGCAGTCCCGTGCGCGCGCAGCGCGCACGACTTCAGGAATACACGCGCTGCGCGCGCGTATTCCTTCCCTGAGCCTTCGTGCCCCCTAAAAAAAATCATTTCTGATTGGGAAAAACTCGCACCGGGTCCCCACTGCCTTCGGCAGCGCAGTCGCGTGCGCGCATAAGTTAAGGGATACGCGCGCGGTGCACGCCTATTTCTTCTCCACCCTTTGAGGCCCTCTTAATTAACCTACGTATACCAAATTTGAACGATCTAACTCATTTGGCTGAGATTCAAAAGAAAACGTAATCAGGACACCTCAAAACGTGTAAATCTGGTGAAAACTTTCGATAATTTAAAAGAACTTTAAAATATCTTTCGAATGATGTATTAAAAATAATTGAATTAGAAATTGAAATATTGAAATTTGAAAACATTACAGCGCCATCTGGCGGTACAAATATCTGTATTCCACTGTTTGATTCCAATTCAAAAAAGCTTTCTAATGATGTCTTACTTATGAAATTATTTTAATTAGTAGCTGAGATACAAAAGAAAACTAATTCAGGACACCTCAAAACGTGTAAATCTGGTGAAAACTTTCGATAATTTAAAAGAACTTTAAAATATCTTTCGAATGATGTATTAAAAATAATTTAATCATAATTAGAAATTGAAATATTGAAATTTGAAAATATTACAGCGCCATCTGTCGGTAGAAATTTCTGTATTCCACTGTTCCATTCCAATTCAAAAACGCTTTCTAATGATGTATTACTTATGAAATTATTTTAATTAGTAGCTGAGATACAAAGAAAACTAATTCAGGACACCTCAAAACGTGTAAATCTGGTGAAAACTTTCGATAATATAAAAGAACTTTTGAAATATTGAAATTTGAAAATATTACAGCGCCATAAAAGAAATATGATTCAGGTGACCTCAAAACGTATAAATCTGGTGAAAATTTTCGATAATTTAAAAGAACTTTAAAATATCTTTCGAATGATGCATTAAAAAAAATTTAATCATAACTAGAAATTGAAATATTTAAATTCGAAAATATTACAGCGCCATCTGGCGGTACAAATTTCTGTATTCCACTGTTCGATTCCAATTCAAAAAAGCTTTCTAATGATGTATTACTTATGAAATTATTTTAGTTAGTAGCTGAGATACAGACGAAAATTAATTCAGGACACCTCAAAACGTGTAAATCTGTTGAAAACTTTAAGTAAAAAAAAGAACTTTAAAATAGCTTTCCAATGATGTATAAAAAATAAATTAATTGTAATTAGAAATTGAAATACGCGCATTAGAATATTGCAATTTTTAATCGCAGAACCAATACATGTGACCTCGCTGTTTTTTTTTTTTTTTCCTTAGCTTCCGTGGAGAAATGAACCTCTTTGAACAGGTTGTCATGGTGATCTGCATTATTTGATTACGGTTTTCATTTCCGAATGAAGTAAAGCATTTGCAATGGTTTAGAGACTCAGAATTTCACCGAAGACTGCCGCGATACTGAAAATTAAAAAATTTATAACTCATTCAGTTTTTGAAATTTTCTCTCAATCTTTTGGGAGTTAAATTATGAAAGCGAGATGTATATACAAACAAAAAAAAAAGAAATGATTTATCTCTAAACGCTTTTGAGTTATAAAATGTTTTGCGAAAAAATCGATGTTTCGTAAAATCTAAAAATATGGATCGGTAATCCGTATTTTGTAAAAATGTTTATATGGTTCGAAAGAGGATTAAATGGCCTTTCTTTATATACCAGTTGTTAAGAAATGGAATTGTTACCCTGTCGTACAGGGCGTTTCAAAAAAGACGATCGCGAAAAAACGAAATTTTCGACCCTTTTTAAAACTTTTTTTAAAAATATAAAAAATCCGTATTTTTAAAAAAAAAAATTGTACCGTAAGAATCGGTAATAAATGCTCTTTCTCGTCGTACAGGTGTATTTTCGATATTTCCAACAGATCGGAAGCGATCGCTTTTCAAAAACCCACGAAATTTTCCCTCTTTCCTTTTCTTTCAAGGTAAGCGGTGGTGGTAGAAAATGGCGGTCGCTTCCGATTTCGAATCGTTTTTTCGTTAGACAATGGTCGACATTTTAATTAATATTTCCTCTAATTAGGGTCGCATCGTTTAGCAAATTAGATAACCCAGATCTGCGATAAATTCTCTGTCCATCGGTACCTGTTCGAAGTCCGTGCGACCTTTAGCGGCGGAGCCTTAGCTGCGTCAAGCCGTTTCTCTCTCTCACACACACACACACACACACACGCGCGCGTACAGATTTTAATAATATAGGAGATGTCGAACTAAAAGAAGTTCTTTTATAGAATTACTACATATTTAAATAGTAAGAGTTCAAAAATAAATTTGATTTCCTTAAATCTTCAGAACTTCCACTTCGTATAAGTTTTATACTAGTATGCGAATGAATACATCACCAACAGAATATATGATTTATTGGAATTCACGGTGGTCAGCCCCATTTTTGAGCATCTCAATATGCTAATCAAAATTAGTCCATTTGATTTTCAAATTTGAATATATTTGTTTTGGAGCTATTTTGACAGAATTTTGCTCATTTTGGAGAAACCATTTTTTACAGAGTGGTGTCAAGCATTGACTAATCTATCAGCATAATTTATCATTCATAAATAGAATTAAGAGTAAAAAAATATTATTCCTTAAAATAAAAAGAATAATGATAATTCTGAATTTTTTTTCACAAAAATTAATTGTACAATAAATTTTGGAAATTAGATTTATGTTGCTCAGGTGTGCATTGTTACTCTCTAAATCAAAAAGAAAGAAAATAAAACTTATTCATAAGTTATTAACCCTTAAAAATAAAATTTTTAGAATACTTAGCATTTTACACAAGTTTTAAGCAGTAATTAAAAATATTTAGTTATAGTTGGTAATTACATTATCGGTAAGGCCCGATTAAAAAAAATTCTGGACAATCGACAGAATTTTATTGATAGGCCTCCCTTAATACGGGGATGGTTTAATATGTGTTTTAGCAAAAGGAACTCGAAATATTTAATATTCTTTAAAACGAATAATGATAAATTTTGTGTTACAGTCACTAATTTAAGAATGATTTTGAACGTTATGCATAACCATAAGTGAATATTTCATGAAACTCCATTAAATATAAAATAAGAAAGAAAAACTATTTAAACCCTTTTAAAAATTAATCGTTCCATATGATTTGTGTTCTATTCTAGTTCCAAATCTTAATTAAATTATTACCATAATTACTCTTTGTAATTGTATTATTGATACGTCATCATTTATAATCTTTAAAACTAATGATGGTAATTCTAAATTTCTAAAATTACGTTTTGAAAATTCATATTGATTACCAGACTTTTCAAAATTATAGTATCAGTAATGCTCCTGAATTCAGTAGATGGAAATATAAGAGCCTGTCTCCGTAAAATTTGATGCTGAACCTTCCCCATCTTTCAGAAAAGCAATTATGAAGTCTTAATTAATGGGTAGTCGCAGTTCAGCGGGTTTAGAAGTGACTAATGTTGATGAAGAACAAGCAAAGCAGAGGAAGTGTGCGCAGTAGAATAAAGTAAGAGAGAAAAAATCCCCTGTAGCCATTAATTTTGGTCTAGAGATTTTTATTATGGTTTAAAGTTTAAAAGTAAAGGTCTTTAAATCTCTAAGCAGTCTCCACCGTTAATAATGTAAGACATATTTAAATGAAATCGAGTAAACAGTATTACTTAATGATATTTTCGAAAACTGGAAACGAGATAAATTCATCAAGGGAAATTTATGATAATATCATACTGAAAATCCTTTATAGTCATTAATGATGATGTAGATATTTTTAATTTAAGTATTTTTTTTTTTTTTTTTAAGTATTAAAATTGGGGTTTTAAACCTGTAAGGAGTCTTTACAGGCGATAAAACGCGCCATATGGATTTAAATAGAATTGAGTGAACAGTACTCTTTCATGGTAAATATTAACGACAGTTAGAAATACAGTACAGCCTCGGTTATCCGAGCCCCGACTATCCGAGATCAAGGTTAGCCGAGGTAGTCCCGAAAATGCCACGCCCCTTTTTTAAATTGTCAAACATTACGTACAGTCAAGGAATTTTGCCAACAACCGAGTGTGACAATGATGACGACATCAGCCTTGCACAGCTAGCCCAAAGATTTGACAGAGGAAGCAAAACTGAAAATGTTGTTGTTGAGTGAATCGACGTAGACGAAGAATTGGAAGTGATTGACAAGATGATTGTAAAGGCAGTGAATGTTGAAGCTGAAGAAAGTTAAAGTGAAAATGGAGAAATTAAGAAGATAATAATAAAATCAGTCACAGTGAAGGATGCAAAGTGATAGTATCTGGAGCAACAGTAAGAGTCAGACTTTGACAGACTTTCTACTGGTACGACGATTGCGTAAACGGCGGAAAAGAAGCGAGAAAATACCGTTTATATACAGAAGACATTTCATGACTTTTTCGAATTTTTAACTTTGACAAATTTCACTATACTGTACTGTATTTTATAATTTATATATGTATGTATTGTATTGCCTTTTAAACTGACTACATATAAATACGTACAGTCGGTAACAAAAGTATGTCCCTTAGTAACAATTACTATTTTAAATTTTTTTAGATTTATTTCCCGTGTTATATTTCAATTTCTTTTAGATGTTTTTTAACTTAATTTCAGAAGTAAAAAATAAATAAATAAATAAATAAATAAATAAATAAAAATAAAAATAGTTTTTATTTGGTCTATTTCCTACAGAAAAAATAAGGATTCTCACTAGTAAAAAATAAATAAATAAATAAATAAAACAGATATTTCGAGTATTATTTCAAAATATCTTTCTCGTGACTTAAAAAAACATGAAAGGATTTTAATAAACTACATAAAGGGAAATTTAAGCAGCTTAATACTTCAGTAATTGTGTTTGGAAGGGGGTGGGGGAGAGAAAGAAATACCTTCCTGAAATTTTCTAGAGTTGCACAAAAAAAGTCATACATTCCAAGACCTAAACTGAATTTTGCTATAAAAATTTGAACAGGACACCGGTCCGGACCTATTGACGAAAAAGGAAAATCAGCCCTGAGCTAAGCAGAATTCGCTTAATCTCTCCGCAAGCATTATACAGACATTAAAAATGTATTCTTTTTCTGGAGATTTTCGTTTTTTTTTTTTTTTTTTTTTTTTTCCTTACAATAAACCACATCCAATAAACTTTTTTTATTCCTTATGTTTTTGTTCTCTTTGTTTGTAGAGTTTCTTCCCCATGGAACCAATTTTAAATTTAAGAGAAACCTCTCTAAAATTCCATTTCTATTACTGTGTTGCCAGACTTGGGGATTTTTTTATTCAGTTGTCTTGAGAAGTGTAATTCAATAGACATAATAGACGATTAATCTTCGAATGGATGAGGCAACCCTCACGATTAAAATTTAGTGGTGGATATTGAATAAAAAAAGTCCCCAATATGGCAACACTACTCTATTAAACACTTACCTCTTTTTTAAGTTATTATTATTATTATTATTATTATTACCGGACTTACAGTCGGCAGCAAAAGTATCCGAGCACTAGCAAATATTCCAACATAAAAAAAGTACATTTAATACAGTTTTGTTAAATAAATCTTTATCGAATCCGTTCTTAGTCAGCCTAAGAACAGGATTCGACAAGGATTTATTTAATTAAACTGTATTAAGTGTACTTTTTCTGTATAAGAATTTTTGCTAATGCTCAGATAATTTTGCTGTAATGATAACTTACTTTCATTAAAGCCCCACTTACAGTTGTGTACCTCTCTACATTTTGCGAGAGTAGATAATGTCATTTTCCCTTTGATTTGAACAAACTACTGTCTGTCATATAACTAAAGTTTATTGCCATGCATGGAATAACAATCTACGTGCTGAGTTTGACGTTAATTGGGTATAACGTCACATTGCAGTTACGTAGAGGGCGAATGGCGACGGATTCACTACTAAGAATGGTCCAGAATAATACGATGACAATTTCGATCTTTATGTAGAGAAAAAAAAAAAGTAAATGATAAGTCTTCATGTTTCTGAATACAAATACTTAGCCATAAAGTTCAATCTCGGAAAAGAAAATTTTGGGCCACACCATCATTTAGCTAAAAATTAAATAAATAAATAAATGTAATGGCTCCTTTTGTAATGTTGATGTTTATTTTAATGCAAAAACAAAAGTATTAAACTTAGCTAAGATTAAAAATTAATATTTCCTGTTAGAAAACTTTATTTGAAATTTAGAGATTAAAGGGGACTTCTTTTCGACTCAGAAATGAAGATGAGCTAAGCAATTTGTTGCAGTTAATAACAATAACAATAATAATAATGATAATAATAAACCTCCCCGAAAACAAAATTATTTCGAAAAACTTTCCAATATATATCTATATCTATATCTATATATTATTATTAGAAATCTATATAGATCAAAATACAAACAAACTACAAATTTTCATACAAACAGTTTTATTTATTACAGATTTAATTATTATTTGTCACAAGCTACTGACTGTTTATCAATGATGATCATATTGTTCAATGTGGCCCTATGATTAAGTTGTAAAATCTACTGCCGATGAACAGTGTGTTGAATAGCTGATCACCAGTGATCCTCCGCACATGCAATGTTATACAGTCCTTCAAGTCAGCCAAAGTTACAACACTTCTTTTAAAATCCAAACTCTTTAAATGGCGCCATAACCAAAAATCCCACAGATTAAGATCGGGGAAACACAGATTAAGATCGGGGATTAAAACGGGCCGGCCAAGGAATGGAAAATGAATAATCACTCTCTCATCTGTAATATTTTGCAACAAAAACCTTTGCGAAATGTAAGAATAACAGTTTTAAATGTTGTAGGATTTGAAAATATTAAAATAGGCTACAGTTATTTATTACTTTTTTAAGCATTTTGATTGTAATGCTTGTTTGTATTTTGATGTAAATCGAAATTTTTATAATTTTATTTATTTATTTTGCAGAACCTTTGAGCACGTCGTTTGAAATGATACAAATATTCGACTCAATCCGCATTTTATTTACAGCTACAGAGGGCTTTGAATAGACCAAGTTTAATTATGGCTACCCTGTATATATATAAGTAGTTATCTGGAATTTTTCTATATGAACAAATTACGAAATGTTTTCTGGTCTGGATCTTTTTTAACATTAAATTTTTGTTGAAACCTTCGCCTCGTCATTGTCGAACTTCGACCTAATCGGTTGTATTCCAGTACAATAAAAACATTACTCCAAGGAATACGACATAATGTTCTTTATTTTCCTATAATAACTAATTCAATACGAATTTTTTACACGTGTCGCAATGAAACAGATCGACGAATGAATTTTCTGTACTTCTGAGTACTCTGTACGTTTAAACTTTCTAAAGCTTCATGTGTTTAGGGCGCCACCTATTAGCCAGGCGGAGATGTATTTCTGCAAACCGGTGTATAACAAATTACAAATTTGTCCATCCAACATGCCGTTTGTTTCACCTTTCTATTTCTCATTGTTTCATAATTATATCATTTTGAAGTTCGGCAGTCCTTTCTGAAACACCCTGTACATTCTTTCTCTAAAACATTAAATTTGTTCGTGTATAAGAATTTAGTAGATGTTTTAATTGTAATAAAAATACACTTTTGTCGTTTAATGCGAGGGTGAAGTATTTTATCAAAGATTTTTAGTGGAGGCCAATCTAAAGACATCTTTCCAATTATCGCATTAGAAAAATCAATTTCCACATTGGATACAGAAATTTTCGTCGCATTAATGTACAGTCGGTAACAAAAGTCTCCGAACACTAGCAAAAATTCCTATATAAAAAAAGTACACTTAATACAGTTTTGTTAAATAAATCCTTGTCGAATCCTGTTCTTAGTGAGTCTAAAAACAGGATTCGACAAAGACTTTTTTAACATAGAAAGTGTACTTTTTTAACATAGGAATTTTTGCTAGTGTTCGGAGACTTTTGTTACCGACTGAAGATAATTTTAGATTCTAAAAACAGAGTTTTCGGATAATAACTGTGTCGAACTTGACACCTTCCCGAAGGATGTGCTCACTAATCAAGTAAAACCTCCTTAATACGGTCACTCATCAGGGGTTAATACAGGTTGAGTTTACTACCCTTTATGGGTACCTTCACAAAAATCAATCTGGCAAAAAAGGTACCTTCACAAAAATCCATCAGGCAAAAAAGGTACCTTCACAAAAATCAATCAGGCAAAAAACGTACCTTCACAAAAATCAATCTGGCAAAAAAGGTACCTTCACAAAAACCATTCAGCTAAAATCGGTACTTTCACAAAAATCTTATCCCAGCAAAATCTGACATTTTAAATGAGCACATTTTCGAAGAAAAGTAACTTATTTGTGCATTTCTGTTGATGCGATTCATGAAGCAAGAACCATACAGAATGTTGGTTTTAATCTACACAGAAGTGTATGCTACGGGTGAGAAATTGTGTAGCATAAGTAAAGAAAATTATCCTCGCGTGTATTAGTACAGATACGCTCTAGAGTTGTGGCCATAGTGTAGTGTTTGCTGATTCATCAGGTGGTTTGACATTTTGATAACTAAGGTGATGTGTCTATCCATCCTAGTACAATTCATGTATAGTGCAGTGATACTAGCATAAATAAAAACAACTTCTACTTACATTCTCTGTACTAAACTGTTTACTTCAGAGAGAAGTGAGTTTTGATTCCTGTTCTGCTTATAAGCCTCACACTAACTGCTGAGCTTTATTTTTATTATTTTATTTAGTTTGAACTTTCTCTTCCCCCCCCCCCCATACACACAGAAAAAGAGTGTGCTATAAATTTTCACAAAAATGAAATATAGTTAAGATTTTTCACAAAAATAGGTATTAAGTTTGAAATCCTGGATTGGCCCCTGCTCATACTACCAAAGAAGGTTGATCGTTTATGGAGACAGACTTTCAATAGAGGGTGTTCAGAAATATTATTGTGCTAACCATTTGTTTGGCAGTGGCCAGTGGGTGTGATGAAGTTTTTCTAGATAGTGGCAGATAGATAAAATGTAAGTAGTGAAGTTTCCATAAGGCCATATTTTCGTATATGTGAAAAAGACCTCCTCCATTTGCGTTGATTGCCGCTAGAAATATAATTTACAAATTTTCCATTAAATAACCAAGATTCAATCCAGAGGTGTTAAAAAAAATGAAATTCAGAAATCAGTAAAGATTTGACAAAAATCTGTGCACAGTTTTCTTTATTGACTTGCTGTATAAAATAAGGAGGGAAGGTGCCCCCAACGTATATATTTTGATAATTACATCTGTAGATCTTGTAAGCAGGAGCGATCAAAGAAGAATGATAAAGTTCCAGCCACATTCAAATTATTGTTACATATTGGCATTTAATTTCATCGCCAGTAAGAACACATAAAAAGTGTTTTTTTAAAGATACGTTACACTCAAATTAGGCTAACAATTTTGAATACAGAGTAGGATTGCCATAATATGATAACCCTATGAAAATCCCAAATTTCGCCAGGCATTCATCATGAGAAAAGTAAACCGCAATGGATAGACACATAAAATATAGCTATAATTTAATTGTGTTCAAGGATAATTTTGTCTAACTGAATAAATTACGTTAGGAATAAGGCTACTGTGATTTGGGAAGAACATAAATAAAATGAGCCATGTATTATTCTTTATGATACGAAATGATTATTAGAATTTTCAAGGAGAATATATGTGATTTCTACATCACAGTGGGTGCAATCAATCAATCAATCTACAAAATTAAATGGTTTTAATTGTTGAAATTCATATTACTTGTTATATCCCCACAGAGCGGAAATTTTTGAAATTTTATTTTTAAAACTTTTTTTTTCCAGAACCTTTGAGCGCATCTTTTGAAATGTCTATAAACAAATTTCAACTTAATTTACATTTTAGTTACAACTACAGAGTGCTCTTAGTAGGTCAAGTTTAATTATGGCCATCCTGTGTATACTTCAAATAAGTTTTTTTTTTTTTTTTTTTTTTTAATCCAAAATCCACCTGACTTATCATCGAACATAAATTGGATGTTGGAGGATTGACACAACGAGATAAATAAAGTAGAGTGCTGATTCAATGGATAAAGGATTAGTTTTTCGTGGTTCAACATGAACCACGTGATATGAACCAATAGGTTGCTACATTTGGCCCATTATCACTATTTTGGCAATTAAAATTTCAGTTCGGCAAATTATCATTATTATTAGGTCACATGACAGTTCTAAAACCGAAACAAATTCTTTTTAAAATAATTTTTCAGATATTTCACATTATAATCAATAATATATATATTTTTTCCATTATTTCCCAACAAAGTTTAAAAGTGTTTATAAAGAAAAGTTAAACTTTTAAAAGAGCTAAATTTAAAAACAAATAATAATTCCTCAACTATTTTTAAATATTTGTCGGTTAAATCTTGACTACATGACATAAAAAAGAAGTAAAGTAAAAACTAAAACGATTCAGAATAAAAAAGAAATATTAAATTACGTAAGTAAACAAAAACATTGGCGGTTACGGTTTTCGCCAAGTATAATCTCCAAGCAGTTACCATAGAAAATTATTGAAAATAAGCTGTAACCCCGGAAACCAATGCGTAGATGGTTCATCTCACATGACTCATGTTGGACCATGTCAGAGTTACCATTTATCACTCTACTCTATTTATCTCGTTGGATTGACA
Source organism: Salticus scenicus (assembly GCA_963930645.1). NCBI lineage: Eukaryota > Metazoa > Arthropoda > Arachnida > Araneae > Salticidae > Salticus > Salticus scenicus. The sequence goes on along the minus strand of OZ005659.1, from coordinate 31,417,663 downwards.
GCTCGAAAATTTAAAAATATTAATAAAAAATAGCCGTTAAAATAGATTAATTAATTAAATAAATTAAACAGGAACAAGAATAACTCAAATCTGCGTTCTAATGACTGAACCGAGTTGAAATTGATCCATTTGTTTAGGGGACTCAGGTTCCACACACACACACACAGAGATAAACGAAGGCTTTTAACACCCAATCGGGGATTACAAAAAAAAAAAAAAAAAAAATAAAAAAATAATAATAATAAATAAATAAAAAAATAAAAAAAATCTCAATATTGAGAGAAAAAATAACTCTGGCGATAACAGTAATTTTTGTGAATACAATTAATATTATTTAATCTCCGATCTATTAATACATAATTACATACTTTAAAAAATAATGTTTACATAAACCGCTAAAAATTATACAGATATCAAACTAAAATAAATTATATTTACTGAAAATTTTTAATAAATTGTACCAATATAGATTTATTGAAATATTTATACGTTTAGTTTAATCATTTAGTAAAAACACAAAAAACTCGTTATTGAGGGTGAAAAAGCATCTCTTGTGATAATAGTAATCGTCTGTGCAAAGAATCTTCAAATGTGTTTTCAATATCGCCGTGACATTTTGCTGTCCAAGAGCAAGGGCGTAGTTATATAATGAAGGGCGTATGCCGTGTTAGTTTTAGAACCTACTGTCCTAGATAAGAATGCAAACTTTATGAGGGAAAATATTGATCCGTAATGCAAAACAGGCGATAATGGGTTTACATAGTTTGAATAGTTTACGAGTATAGATGACATAATAACTCTAATGGTGATAAACTAGATAAAAAAGTTGCCTCAAATTTTTTTCATTATATAAAATTTATGCCGAAATGAGTGATAATGAGAAAGAAAGGTCGATATTAAATTGATGTTTTATTCGGAAAAAATTATAAATTAAATTTTAAACCATAAAAAATGTAGTGTTTATTAAATCAAATTGTTATTTATAAGCGAAAAGTAAGTGGGTGAATACATGGGTTTTACGTCGCAATAGTGCTACGCTATGAACAACTGGCGACAGTCTGGGAAACACTCCAAAGGGTAGGCTGACCAGATCAGAGTACCTTTGTAATAGAGAAGCGCTAAAAATTGTTACAATTATCCAGTTACGAATGTATTTTTTCATTCTTAATAAATAAAGATTAAAAATAAAATCCTCCACGGAGGGGATGGTTCACCCGATTCGGTGACCCCCAAAAGTGTAATTTGGATGGGAATGTGGTGCAGTCGGTAACAAAAGTGTCCGAACACTAGCAAAAATTCCTATATAAAAAAAGTACACTTAATACAGTTTTGTTAAATAAATCCTTGTCGAATCCTGTTCTTAGTCTTTGTTACTGACTGTATTTGACGAAAAGAATATTTCATCCAGCAAGAATTAAATTTTATTTACCTGAATTAGAATAACCTAAATTATAAAATAAAATTTCACTGGCACCAGTATTTTGATAAAATAAAAATTATATATGTACGAAAATCAATATACATAAAACTAAACACATGAATTTACTCAAGAAAATTACAGTGAAAAAGTATTAAAAAATATGCTATTTTTTAATATGATTTAAAATTGTACTTTCTTTGCTCAGAAATAAAATTATACAAAAAGATATCTATTGACCAATGTATAGAACATTTTTATTATATTTTTGCTTCAAAACGATTTGATGAGAACTTATTGAAATTAAACAATGAAAATGCATAAAACGATCTGGGTTTTCTTTAAACTATATCCAGTGTGTAAGTTATTTACAAACTTCTTTTTAATTCAAAAAAGTTCTTTGTACGATTTTTCATTAGTAAATAAATTGAATAAGTTATACTAAACAGCTAATGATACAAGAAACCAACATCTTATAAAAGTTTTTAAAATTAATTAATAGGTATAAATTAATTGAATGATTCAAGGTGTAATAACCACTTTTCATTACAGCTTTATTCTTTTATTTTTTTAAACGTTCTCAAGATAGGTCAAAATAAAATAGCTTTATTTTAAACTAATAACAGCAGTTTATACAGGAAATTAATAAGTGTAAGTTTTGCAAAATCCCCTGACCGCGAATTTAATTAAATATTACTTTTTTATAGTATTTATAATTTTCAGTTGGAAGAACGCTAGCTGGCGAAACATAAAATATTAACGTAGCGCTGGCCTTGAATTTGGTTAAATATTATTTTTCTTTAACCTCCCCCCCCCCCCTTTTTTTATAAACCGGATTTAGCTATTTTTTGGTTGTGAGCTCATATTCATATTGTTGCGTACTTGGGGGTTCGTGAGTTGTCCGAGAATGAAAAGCCAAACTTACAAAATTCAGTAATTTATTCACAGAAAGTTCCAGAAAAATACAGGTCTATGTACCAAGTATCAGCTTCAATTCAACCAGTAAACACAGCTTAAACAACAGCTGCCAATAGCAAATCCACAGTGCAAACTGTATAGCAATAACACTTGAAGCAAGTCTCTTTCAAAGAGGCTCAATGCACTGCAACATTGACAGAAGCTGATCTCAGACTGAACTGAACTGAACTAACTGCCTTGGCGAGAGAGCGTTCCTTATATACCCCTGTAGAAAAGTGTGGAAAGTTCCAGAAATTTCCGTATCTCATCAGCCAATGAGATTAGAGCTTCCATATTTGGTATATCCCTTATAAGGATTTTCTCGCCAAGGTCGCCAAAAAATCGCCAAGGTGGGAACAAGTCGCCAAATTTGGCGCCAAATCCATTACCTGCCTTATTGAGGCTTTTTAATGCATTTTTAAGGGAAAATAAGGCTATTTCAACGCTAAAACGACTAGAAATGCACAAAATTAGCACTTTATCAACTTACTAAGCTTCTTTGAAAGAATTTATACAAAAATAAACACAATTATTTACAATTTTGTAACAATATTTTAACAATTCTTTTTTAATTTTGTCAAAATCGGTTAAAAGTTTATACTCTAATAATAAGAGTAATAATAATAAAAAAAATACTCTAATAATAATGATTTATATTCTAATAATAATAATAATAATTACAATGATAATTATAACAATAACAATAATAAACATGACTTGGCAGTTGGAAGTATGACGCATCCTAAATTCTAAATAACTTTAAGTAATTTTGTAAAATCTCTATAAAATCTTTCATTTTAAACCGAATTTAGAAATTTTTTTTACTGTCAACTCATAATGACTATTTATATACAATTTTTAACTTTTGCCAAGATCAATAGCTATTACAAAAAAAAAAAAAAAAAAAAGACTGATTTATAATCTAACATGATGTAAATATTTGAAGATTGTCAGGTCGCTGATTTTTATTCGACACGAACTGGAATTTGGAAAATTGCCAGCTCATAAATTTAAAATTTTCAATGCAAAATGGTCTAGAAAAGACACATTTGAATTAATTAATAAAAGTATATCCAGCAGATTTTCATCAAACATAGCAAAGAAACGTCCCGATTAAATTAGCGTTCTAATAAAAATAACCGTATTAAAATCAATCCATTCGTTTAGGAGCTACTGTGCCACAGACAGACTCACAAAAAGTGTCAACTCATACACCCCCACTTTTTTTTTTTTTTTTTTTTTTTTTTTTTTTACGAGGGTTAAAAATTAATTAAGACACATTTGACATGTTATATATCTTTACATTACACTTCTTTTGCTCATGTCATAAATAAAATAATTTTATCTTGTTGTACCCGACTGTCTACTAAAATATACATATGGTATTTTTCCACCTATTCTCGGCCATAATTCGACGCGAATTCAATGGCAAGAAATGGCTAAAAAGTCAATGACACAGGAAAACAACCAAAATCATATACATACATATAAAAATTTATTTAAAGGAAAATGAATTGAAGAAATAGGGATTTAATATTTATAATATTATTATTTCTTTTGCAGCTCCTCCTTCTATCTTTCTTTTATTTGTTTCATAATATGACTCCATTTTACTTTACAAAAATTGATTTAATCATCTCATTCCAAGGATGAACGATAAGGGTAACCTAAATTTCATAATGCCCATACTTTCTCAAGATAGGTCAAAAATAAGTGGCATTATATGTGAAACTAACAACAGCAATTTACACAGGAAATCTGCAATAAAAACGCATTAGATGAGACAATATTTGATATGCTATGTCTTAAAGCAGCACTTTCATAACTGATAAATATATAATTTTGTTTTACTGGACACGACCGTCTAGTAAAATATGCGTTTATTGTATTTTTGAGTCCATTCTCCCCTCCAAAATTGCTCGGTGCTATTTCAATGGAAGTTGAATAAAACAATGGAGGTAGTTAAAATCGTCTGCCCATTCCAAATTGCTTGGCTTGGTAACTTCCTGTTCTAAGATAGAATATGGAAATGTCAAGGCGGTGCCATCAAATGAGAACAACCGGAGAAATCTATAATGTAACTACTTTTGATGATAGAGGGAAAGGGAATGATTAATCAAGCACATTTACCGGTGATAAGGGAAAGTAACTGTCATAGAATAACAGGTAATTTTTCGCAGACGCAACTGATATGGCTTCTGTGCGTGAGCTGAATTCGAATCACGGTGCATACTTAATGATCTGCCAGCATCTTCTGACAAAACAGCTGCTATGGGTATTCACTTTTGAAATTATTTCGAAAGGAGTGTATTGATTGTACGTTAAAATGCTGTAATGAAGTTTTTTTTCTTTCCGAACATACATATGTAAGGAAAGTATTGTAATCGTGACAAAAATTCGATTTTGGTGTTTCTACACGTTTTTATGTTCCCTGAGTTTATTTTTGTTATTTTAATGGTGATGTACGTATCTGTTCTGTGTGCATGTGCGTGGATAGGTATGTGAGTGAACACAATAGCGTCTAAATGCTTTGTTGAAACGAGCTGAAAGTTGGTACGTATGTTAAATGTACCGTAGCATGAAATCTACAGATTTTGGTGAATCTAGAACTTATACTTTTTTTTTTACAAAGTTACAAAGAAAATTTATTTATTATTATGGCCAATAAGATCAAAATCTTTAAAATGCGTTAGTGTCTAAATGCCTTATTCGATCGAGCTGACAATTTATATACATGTTATAGGTCATCATAGTATGAACCCTATTAATTTTGGTGAATCTAGCACGTATAGTCTTTTTTACGGTGGCACAAAGAAAAATTCTTTATCAGTATGTCCTACGGGTTCAAATTATTTAAAGTGCGATTGCGTCTAAACGCCTTATTAGATTCACCTGAAAATTTATATGCATGTTATAGGTTACCATCGCACGAACAATATAGATTTTGGTGAGTTTTAAGTTTACAGATTTTTACAGGGAGACAGAGAAAATTTCTTTATCATTGTGATTTATGGGCTTAAATTATTTGAAGCGCAATATTGTTATATTGAACAACATATTATATGGGGAGAAATACTAAACACTCTAATTTTTTTTTTTTTTGTTTATTTAACGGCTTTTATTACTTTAATTTATTTAAACAACCATTAATTGCTTAATGTTCGGAAAGTCGAGTGGAGTTACTCCAGATTTTTATAAGATTAAACAGATAATAATTATATTAAAATAATACAGATTAGCATATGAATGAAAAAGTTAACATTTTCAAAGGAAATATTTTTTAAGCTAAACACAAAAGAAGAAGTTCATAAACAGGTATGTTAAAATTTCAATTACAGGTATATTTTTGTTTATTCAATATTTTTACATTGAAAATGAAACAGACTAATACATACATAATCTGACAAATAAAAAACTCTATGGAAGTAACTTTTTTGGAAAACGAGACCACGACTGATCAATTGGAGTCGAAGGTGAGCGAAATAGTGGAGAGAGTGACGTCAGGATTGGCCAATACAATTCGATGACGAGCGAAGCTGCTAAACGACAGACTTATTTATTTATTTATTATTTATTTTATTTATTTATTTATTTTTGTTTCTTAAAACATTATAATTTATTTTAGTACTGTTTAACAAACATTATAATTACGTAGTATTTCAAACAGCACTCCCCAGTACTCCTTCTCCAAACAATCTCTCTCTCTCTGTATATATATTCTCATTCTTTTCTTTTTTATCGAATAAATTATATATACAATATATGTATATATATATATATATATATATATATATATATATATATATATATATAATTCACATGCGCATAAGTAGGGCAGCGTGGGGCTGGTAGAAACAGTTTTTGGAAAATTAAATATATTTTGAAATGCATTTACGTTTTCCTGTATATAATTACTGTTTTCCATAGCATACATATTCATCTATCATATTCATTAAAAAATAAATAAATAAACTTTCGTTAATTTTGCTAATTTTAGCATAAAAGACATTTTTTCAAAACTATTTGCCTGTTACAATTTGCCGCGGATTTGGGGCAAATTTTTTACTCATTCGTATATTTTCCACGCTTTTAACGTACAATTCTTTCGAATTCTACGTTAAAAGTGTGAAAAAATACAGAAAAATATATACAGTTACCGTACACGAAGACGAATGAAATGAAAGAGATACAGTCACAGCATAACTGCCAACTGAAGGTCAAACAGATGAAAATTTACGTTAAAATGTAAAAACTGGAAAATAATAATAATAATAATAAAATATAAATCATATTTAAACAAGAACGAAAAATCATACGGTGTGCATTGATTATAAACACTTTCCAATTGTGCGTATTTGTTGTATCGTATAACTTTCAATGCTCTTTGATTACGTTAACACGCAACGGACAGACAGAAGGGCTGAAAGACATACAGATAGACTAACTGAATTCATAATCATTCTTAAACATCGTTGGAAAGTGTTAAAAATGCTCAACACAATAGGAAATGCAGCTTTTAGATTCTGATTGTAGCCCGTAATGTATCTGAATATTTGAGTGTAACCCTGTAAATTGGTAGGTTAGTTATACATTATTCTATACAAAATATTATTTTAGCATATTATCCATAAATGTTTTTTTTTTTTTTTTTAAATTTTGAAGAAGAAAGAATTTATTTAAATGCGATTTATTTAAATGTCTGTCCTAAAAGACAATGCATTGGCATTTTTTGAGTGTCCCTGTATACAACCCAGTTATACAGGACCTATTAATATCATTTTAAATAGGAAACATTTCACAGTGAACTTGAATAACATGTATCATTTTTTTTTAAATTTTGAAAATATTTATGGACGCTAGAGGCGGACGGACAAAAACACAAATTCAGATCATATTCACCCTTAAAAATTGTCTGAAAGCGTTAAAAACGCTTAATGTAAACAAAAATATAATTTCAACAAATTTCCAATGATATCCCTTAAAGTAACTTAATATTTTTGTGTGGTCCTGTAAATCTTAATACTAATCATATAATATTCTATAAAAAGCATTCGTTTGTGCATATGAATGACCTATTTTAATTTAATTAAGATTTATGCAAAGTAAAGTTATTAAAATTTGGTTTATATAAATACCTCTCATAGAACGCAATGCTTTGGAATACGCTCGAGTATCCCTGTACACAAAACAGTGGTGGTATTTACTCAATTTTCTATAGAAAACATCTAATAGTGAACTTGAATAACATATTCCAATTTCATTAAGATTTGTGTAAAGTAAAGGTATAAAAATATAGCTTTTATAAATACCTCTCATATAGAACACAATGCTTTGGAATACTTTCCAGTGTCCCTGTACACAAACCAGTAAAGGTATTCGTATTCACTCCATTTTCAATAGGGAACATCTCACAGTGAACTTGAATAACATATATCAGTTTCAAGAAATTCCATAAATATTTACGGTAGTTACAGTGCGGATGGACAGACAGACAAACCGAAGTCATTAACATTTTTCACCGTTATTGAAAAGTATTAAAAAGGAACGTAGCGTCATTTTATAAAGCGATAAGTCTATTTTTTTTTTTTTCAATTTTTTTTTATATATTTAAATGAAAAGATAACACAACGAAAACAGTTGGAGTTTGAATAAAACGTTTTAGAAAATCAAATTAAAAAAGGATGGCGTCTTGACTTTCAACAGGAACCAAAATCCAATGTTAAACTACGTCGCTGTAACAGTTTCGAAAACATTAAAAAAAAAAAAAAAAACTTTCTCTCTCTCTTTATGCTTAAAACCTCGACTTGATTTTTTTTTTCTTTTTCTTTTTTTTTTTTTTTTTTTTCAACCAGAAAAATCAACGGAAAATGTCGGGGAAAAAAAAGTCTCGATGAGTTGGAATCCTGCCTGCGATCTGCCAAGTTTTGTCTCACTTTTTGCAGCCGGTGTCCCGAGTTCCAAAGCGCAAACAAACATACTGATACCACTCTATATGCAAAACAAATTCGCGAGGAGGCCAAATATCCGAAACCATTGGTCGCAGAGTGGTCGCATCCGAAACCATATATTTCCAATTACAAAATATTTTTTTAAAAATATAAGAATTTATGATATGGCATGTTTAAATTTAAGAAATCAATTTTTTGAAAATAACAAAAACTTGTAGTGCGCCTATGCTATAAGCCCATCGCCCTCTAGTTACCCGGTTGCCGAGAAACCAAGAATCATTCCAGAGAAGGGAAGTGACTGTGAATGCAATGCGTGGTCGACGTTTGCCGCAATGGCTAACGATCACAAGAACACATCATGTAGGATGTGGAACTATTTTTTCTTACTATTTAATCAAATCCATTTAACTTTCCCCTGTATATAGTTCCTTTTGTTTGTTTGTGTGTTAAGTGTGTTAAGTGTGTAACTTTTAAATGTAAAATAAATAGTGTTACACTAAATCAGCCTCATTTCTAAGTTCCGCACCTACAAACTATCTTTTCCTGCAGTTTCCAAGTCCCTATTGTCATATTTAATAAAAGTTTATACTCATCCTAACAAATATAACGCAATAATTTTCACTTCTGTGAGCCTATGACCGAGATATTTAGTTTCAAAATTTGGAATTTCCCCACATTTACTCGGCCTTCATTAAGGGGTCGATTAATATACTTTTAATAAATGCCTCACGAACGTTTTGGCAATTAAAAAAAAAAAAAAAAAAGAAAGAAAAAGAAAGAAAGAAAAAGAAAAAATTCCAGGCATTTTACTTTCTTCTATATTCGGTAGAAAAAAGTATTAAATTTGTAAAAATTTACTTGTGGTAATTTATTTCTTAAAAAATTAACAGTAGTCAACCAGAATTTATTATTATTATTATTATTTATTTACGTGTAGAAGAATTGCTTCATTTCTTGGGGGGGGGGGGGGGGCGAAGAACTAATGAAAATATTTTTCAAAGAAGCCATAAATACTTTTAAAAGGAATGTTTAACCACATATCTGTGATAATTTTCTTTCTTTTTTATTTTTAATAAAACAAATTCCTCAAAAACTAATGCCTTTCTTCAGATATCACCTGTAGGGAAAAAAAGACATCCTTTCGACATTTAATGATATATATTTCTGATATAACAATCGTTATCATATAGGATGGAAAATTATTTTAATAAATAATCATTTTAATAAATAATTTCTACTGCGTGAATTTGCATACGGAAGGATTGAAGAAAGTTTTATGATAGTTATAATGCATTAGTAAACTTAACTATTGTCTTCTTCCGTAATACTATTCTTTTGATAATATATATATATATTTATTTACAATCAATCAATTTTTAAAACTTAGCAAAAACCGAAACTAACAGAAGGTTTAATACTACGAATACTACTTAGACCAATAACGTACTACTTAGGCCAGTTTTAACCAAATTAAATTAACCTGTGATAACTTTAGTTCAAAAATGAAAATAATTAGTACTACTAGCTTTTATTTTAATAATTTAATTAATTTACAGCCACAAAAAACTTACCGTAACTTTATTCCTCGATAATTACCTTCAATACAATATGTGACACTTTATATGACAAATTGAAAAAAAAAAAAAAAAAAAAAAACTAGTTGGCATAGGTGGACTCCGCGCAGTTCCCCATCACGTATTTGTTTCCACACATTTTAATTATTGTTAAAAACTATCAAAGTAAAATTGACATATCACATATCGGCAAGAAAAAGGACACAACTTAAAATGCAATATTTGAGAAGAATCAAAAAACTTGGCTATAATAAAACTAACATGACTGCCTCTCAGGTGGATGAATTGAGAGTTATAGATGTGACGTTTTCCGCGCTCATTGGGAGCATTTTATATGCATTTTTCAAAACATAAACCCAAATTTGCCATTTTAGGTTGATTTCTTTGGAAATCGAAATATTCCAATCACTTCGTTTATCTCTCTCTTTCTCTTTCTCTCTCTCTCTCACTCTCTCTCTCTCTCTCTATATATATATATATATATAATCGAAATTATATATATAATCGAAATCTTATCATCATGGTAACTCCCGAAATCATACTCCAAATCGAACCAAATTTGCACAGCGAATTTATCTTATAAATATCCTTGATAAGTTCGTTAACCAAGTTGCTCCACAATTTTGTTTTCAAGTGGCGATGTATGCATAGACCATATAAGGGTCTCAACCAAGTTTATAAATGAATTTTATCTGCCATATTTCCAATCGCTTTTTCTCACCAAAAAATCCGAAACTCCAAACTTTCATCAAAATCGCTATGTCCAATTTCGTGTAAACCATGTTTCTGCCATACGTTGCAATTGGCCTTTAAAGGTTTAACAGCGAACGCGAAAGTTTCTAAAGATGAAAATATTTCCAATCATTTATGTACCCATAAACTTTCATCCAAAATCTCTATATCGATTTCCGAGTAAACCCAAATTCGGCCATTTGTTGAAATTGGCCGATAAAGGGTTAACTGAGAACGCGAATTTTTCTGAAGATGAATGTAAGTCCAATCATTTTAGCACCTCCCCGAAAACACTTAATCCCGAACTTTCAACAAAATCGCTATATCCATTTCCGAGTAAACCCGATTTCTGCTGTGTTTTGCAATTGACCGATAAAGGGTTAACTGTGAACGCGAATTTATCTGAAGATGAGATCCAATCGTTTTTTCTCATCAAAAATACCTAACTCCAAACTTTCATCAAAATCGCCTTCTCCATTTCCGTGTAAACCCAATTTCTGCCATACGTTGCAATTGCCCTTTAAAGGGTTAACTGTGAACGCGAATTTTTCTGACAATGAGGACAATTCCAATCGTTTAAGCACCCCTAAAAGCCCTTAATTCCAAACTTTCACCCAAATCCTTATAATCATTTCCGAGTAAACCCAATTTCTGCCATATGTTGCCATTGGCCGATAAAGAGTTAACAGCGAACGCAATTTTTTCTGAAGATGAGGGTTAATCCAAGCACCCCGAAAAACACTTAACTACAAACTTTTTTGAAAATCGCTATATCCATTTCCGAGTAAACCCAATTTTTGCTATATGATACAGATGGCCGATAAAGGGTTAACGGCGAACACGAATTTTTCTGCCTTGCGAAATTTTCCAAATCACATGTTTATAGTTAATGATGTTCATCCCGGCATCAAAACTGATATTTAAGAGCTGTTATTACATCTTTACGATAAAAATATTTCTTTTCATGCACGTTTAATTGAAATTTCTCCCTATTCTCCCATGTTAAGAAAATCGTAAATTTCGAATAACTTCTGAAGTTTTTTAATTAGAATGTTGCAAATAAATAGAGTTCTTCTCAGTGTCATAAATAATATTTTAAAACTGGTCTGACCTCTCTGCGATCATTTATTCGTGAGATATCGTGTAAACAGACTAACACACTAACGGACTGACATACTAACGGACTGACACACTGACACACTAACAGACACCCTACAGACAGACACCATACAAATTTTGTCATTTTCGGATTCCTCACACCTGAAAACGTGTAAAAAAGTCAAAAAACCGAGGTCGAAAATTTTCACGATTACCTAAGTTCCCCATACCTATAGTATGATGGGGAACTAAAAAGCAATGAGAAAATGAACCTAAGAGGACTAATTAAACACATTTTAAGATAAATTAATTGGGAAAATAACTGTAACGATATATCGTCAAGGGAAACCATCTTTATAGTCGAGCACAAATAAATTGCAAGATTTCAATCACTGGAGCAATAAATAAATAATAATAATAATAATAATAACCTGCGGGTTTCTCGATCTTGCATTCAAATCATTGAATGGAAAGAAGTGGAAAAAACAAGTCAGATTAATCAAAATAATTAAATTAAATACAACCAAATTAGCTTAAACATTCAGCACAAAATGAAGCATGTCCACATGGATTATGGCATAATCAGTAAATTAAAATATTAGTTATTTACAGCAAATCGAAGAAAAATGATCACCTCTACCAACACGGAGATAGTAAATACATAGATATAGTAATAAGACATAGATTGATCAGCGAGAGGGGAAAAGTGATACATTTTTTTTCGGGAAAAGTCACTCTAATGGCTGCCTTTCCCCGAGTAAATCACACACAGGAATACACTCGGATAATTTAGTAAATAAAATTTATGAATAATTTATTTACTAAAGGTGAATGAAAAACTCCAGATACAGTTTCAAATTCATTTTTCTTTTTATTCTTTTTTCAATACTCTCTAATGGCTGAATTTAGAACTTTTTTTCGGCATCAAAATTTTTTGCTCGATAACATGGGGATGATAGATCTATATATATTACTATATCTATGAGTAAAAATAGTCCAACTGTCCATTAGACTGAATTAAAGCTATTTTAATTTGATTAAATATTTATTTAATTATAAGATTTTGATGAAATAATTTAATTTAAATGATTTGGGGAAATATTTTAAAATTAACCTTTAATATAACATAATTTTAAGTTGAGATTTAGTATGACTGCAAATACTTTGGTTTAAGGTTTCTTAAATTTTGATTAGTTAACCGCCACCTGATGGGAATATTTATAATTAGAAATTTTATAGAGACAAATTAGATCATTTAAGTGGAGAATTATAATTAGAAGATAATGTTACATATATATTATATTCATAGAAGGATTTCACATAAACAATAATTACAAATTACAAAATTCCGTTGTTTTATCTTACACAGCCTTAAATATAGCTATCAGTTTTTTTTTAATAAAATGATCATTAAATATTTCTCAAATTTAACAAAGCTAGAATTCAGAGTAGCTATTTTCCGTTGCTGTGACAACAAATAATTTGTGACGTCACAAACTATAGCTCCATCGCTGTGCTATTATTAGCTTTTGGGGGCAATTGTGAAAGCTTAGCAGGGAAAACAGATCACCTCTCTAATCCTAGTTTGTTTATATTATTGCCTTCTCTCATTCCAGTTCTGCTAAAAATAAGTTGACGCGTTGACGCAATAAGAGAGAAGTCTGTTAAGGCTATAAACAGTATTACAGACTGTTTCATTCTCAGTAACAAATCAATAACAATGCATATTTATTGTCAGATACAGATTAATGACAACTAAATAGTAATTATTGTTGGAATGGGAAATAAATCGTTCGAAGGAAGCACATTATATCTAAAGAAAGAGTTGTAAATTCAGTCAATTATTACTATTCATACCTCAAGAAAAAAAATTATCTTGTTTTTCTATCAATCTTATTTTATTAAAGAGAGGAAATACTTTTTAGCTAATGTAAATTATTTCATAAGACATTTAAAAGTATACTATACGAATCGTAAGTGCATTTTTTAGTCTGTGTGTTTCGAAAATCTATGCAAATCATAAAACTGGTGTTTCTATTCTATTCTTTCTTTCTTTTTATTTTAGTTATTTTTCGAGGTTTCAAGTTTTTAATCTTTTAATTCTAATTAAAACAAACAAACAAACAAAAATGATCTTCTCTCTTCTTCTTTATTTTCTCCCCTCCAAAGTTCTTCTTCTCCTCCTCCTCCTGCTTCTTCTTCTTCTTCTTTCTTTCGTTTTTTTTTTTTTTGGTTGAAAAGAATTGATAAATTTATTTTAAAGTATCATAGATTGAACCTTTCGTTTTATGGGTATCGACGAGTTTTTTAAATGATACCCATATTGAAAAATTGCCAGGGAAGCTATACCCCTACAAATACAAAAAGTCATTCTTATTGGACTATTATTATTATAAAAAATTCTTTTTAATTTCATAATAATTCGTTAAAAATAATTCTTATTCTGTACATTTATATGAAATTATTTCCTATACCGCCATGATATAAAATTTTGGAAAAAAAAATAGAATGCCAGCGCTACCTGTTGAGCAATTTACTCCAAAATATAATAAACACCAGTTTAGATCAAGTTCCAACAAAATGCCAAGTTTGGTTAAATTTCATTCATTAGTTCGTGAGATACAGCGTGCACAAAATTTGCGATGCACACACACACGCACATACAGATAGATAGGCATTTTCTAAAAATAATCAAATCGTGTTCTGGACATCTAAACCATGTAAATCCATTCAAAATCGGAAATCGGAAATTATCACGAATCCAATAATTTCTTCTTAAGTATATATATATATAAAATCAGAAACTTCTATTTTCTCAATAAATACACAGGTTTATAACGTTTTAATCAAATCAAGATTGTATAAAAATTCCTCATTAGACATTAATCCCCCCCCCCTTCTCCCCAAAAAATCACTTTTTATATCTACTGTATATATTGAAAAAAAAAAAAAAAATTGATTTTTTCGTGCGTAGAAATCAGTTCGTAAAGAACAAAACAGGTTATACAGTCGGCAGCAAAATTATTCGAGCGCTAGCAATATTTCCTATGTAAAAAAAAGTACACTTTATATTGTTTTGTTAAATAAATACTTGTCGAATCATGTTCTTAGACTGATTAAGAACATGACTCAACGAGGATTTATTTAACAAAGTAGTATTACGTGTACTTTTTTCATATAGGAATTATTCCTAGGGCTCGAGTAATTTTGCTGCAGACTGTAGTTGACAGTGCGTTGTTGCACGAAGGTTCACGAAATATTCCAATAAAATTGTTACTCATTCCACAAAAAATAATATTCAGCGGATATTCTCGAAATAATCCCACAAAACTGTCAATTCTTACCACAGAAGTCAAGTTAACAGCGTGAAATATGCCGCAGAGCAGAAATTTCGCAGATACAGAAACGATGATTGTGATATAGATTATCACATATTATAAAATTTATATTTTTCTCTTTAAAGGAATAGGTAAATTATCTAAACAAATTAAATTATAAATTAAATTCTTTAATCTTAAATCAACTATTTAAAATATAATGGAATAACGATTTTATCCTATAAATAATAAATTTTACAATATGCATTTTCTAATTTTTATATCTTCCCTTTCATGCCTTTTTCAATGTAGCTGAAACAAAAAAAAATCTTTGATCAGTTCCCAGTATTCATTTAGCAAGCCTAACGTACTGGAAATTCTTTTTGCTCTGTAAATGATAATGTTTTGACTTATTTCTATCCTTTTGTTTTGTGAAACCAGAAGATAATTAATTCGGTCTCTTTTAATCTTACATCGAAATGTAACTCCTGCAACCTCTTGTCACCAATTTTACATCAACGGTTAAATAGAATATTTGCTTAGTTAGTTATTTTCCCAGGGTCTAAAGCTTGGCGAAATCATGCCAACATTCACTAACAACGGTCAATAAATTAATCGTCACTTTTTGAAAATATACATATGAATATTCCTTAAGTAATGCAACCATTCTCTATATTCACACTTTGAACTTGGCGTGTAATTAAATGCCAAATGCATTGTCATTTGTTTTGCTTCAGTTTAGGAGCAGACACTTCCTTTCTGATCATAAGACATGCAAGAGCTCAAGAGCGATTCGGGCCTAGGGCCCGGCCGGATCATCAGTGCTGTTTCCCCACTCCAGAATGTTTTCGTTAAAAAAAACTTGTGTTCTTTTAATTGACTATGGTCACGTAAATTGGAATATCTTTAATAAACTGGCATGATAACATAATATGTCTCCGAGTTAATTCCGAGCCTGGACCTTTAATGGACATTCAGTTCTAATAATGTTTTTTACTTTCCAGCCAAAGCCATCAACAAAAATATATTTTTTTTACTACGGCCGCTCATCTTCTTCACAATGATCAACCTCTTATAGCACATTCTCTCGCAGACAACCGCTCAGCACAAATGTCTGAACACAAAGAAACCTTTGGGAGTGACTCTTTTCTTTTTACAGTCTCGGCCCTCGGCCCTTATTTGGCGAACTTTTGAGGTACAGTTCTGCTCCAGAAAGCAATGAATTAAAGCCGTAGACAGACATTTTTTTCGGAGGAGGTTCAAACTTTAGTACATAATGTTGAGTGTTGAAAATGAAGTTTAACTCAAAACTTTTCAACAAATCTGTAAAATTTCGAGAGGTGTTTAAACCCTCCATTCCCCACCCCGCCTTCTTCGCTATGGCCTTGATACAAATCAATCCGAAAATTTCCAGAAATTCAGTTTTTATACAACATAGAACTTTTAGATAGAACTTTTCACTTAATTTCCATTTTTTTACCAAATTTATTTGTCAAGTCACCAAAATTACTCACCAAGTCGCTTAGGCCAGGGCACTATATAGGGTACTATAGGGTACTATAGGATCCTATTGGGTACTATAGGGTACTAAATCCTATATCTATCCTATAGGGTACTATAGGATCACTAAATGGCTCACTCTCATTTTTCTTATGTCTGTAAAATTATATTTTCTGCAACAGCAACTCAGTTGAAGTAAAAATATTTTATTGCTTTGCTGTAATACTCAAAGTATGGAAAGGGTTATATGTAAGTATGCAGCATTCGACTAGCATGTAATTTAAACATCAGTTTATGATTAGTAATTTTGGCCGTAATGGCGTGCAAACAATATTATTAACTTTTCCTTCCTTTATTTTCTATCGAAAGTGGTATATCGAAAAGAATTTTAAAAATCAGATTCTTGATTGGCTGTTATAGAATTTTTTCAATCTTCATGTCAAAGGCATGATTCATTGTATAAGATTTATCTTTTGTTCCCGAAAAATCATTCTTGGCAACTCAATTAAGGAACCCCAAATCGAATTTTTTCCCATTTCAAATTTGAATGCCTATGAAAAGGAAGCTATACATTCCCAGCCAACCTCTCTAAATCTCAGTAGTGAAGTGATGGGGTTGAGATGAGCTATCTCCACCTCTCAGGAAAACAGGGAAGAATTCTATCACAAGGGAGGAAGCTTATCTAGAGACTTCCGAAAAGGGGGTGTGATGCTTGGTTGATAGGGAGGCTTATTGAAATTAAATATTGGCACATGGAGAAAGGATCACCAGCACGGAACTCGAGGTGTTTACTAATCAAGAAGGTGGAGAGAAAATTTAATTTTGCTACCATTTTACAATTGCAAGTTTTGTTGAATGGAAAGTTATTTCGATTTGTCAAAACTACCCTATTATTACACACTTGAGGGAGATTTGAATATGCAATTTATAATTGCTAGCGGGCAGAAGAAAAGTCATTTAAATAAAGGTTGTATGCTTACGAATTTTACACAGTAATTTTTCTTTCATTTTTAATATTAAAAAAATAATAAATAACTTTTGAATGGTCTAAAAGGTTTTAAAAAAAAAAAAAAAAAAAAGTCGAAATTATTTCTTCTATTCAAACTACAATAATTATGATTGTAATATATATAGTATATTGATAAACGTTAATGTTCGTGGAAGATGCAAAAAATATTAGATCTGAACGTTTTCTTATGTCGAAACATTACATGATTTTTTTGCAGACATTCGTACAGTCGGTAACAAAAGTGTCCGAACATTAACAAGAATTCCTATGTAAAAAAAGTAAACTTCATACGGCTTTGTTAAATAAATCCTTCTCGAATCCTGTTCTTAGTCAGTGTAAGAACATGATTCGATAAGAATTTATTTAGCAAAACCGCCTGAAGTGTACTTTTTTTACATAGGAATTTTTGCTAGTGTTCGGACACTTTTGTTACGACTGTAACTGTATGGCTAACGAGTATAAGATGCCTGTTTGTTTTATAACTTTTCAATTCCCCCCCCCCTTACTGTTGCTTAAAATCTTATTTTAATGATGGTATTTCATGATTGTTTCTGACATATCCTTCTACATAGGCATTTTTTGTTGTTAATTGGAATAAGTGTTAACAATATCGCTTCATGGATTTATTACTTGTTATTATTTCCTGCGATATATTTGAAAAGAATTTCTTGTATATACCATCACCATTATCAAAATTAGTCTTTATCAATCCACTGCAGGATGAAGTCCTCTCCTAGATGATTCCAATCTCCCCTGTTTTCTGCACTCCTTCTTCATATACATACATGTATAAATGTGGTAACAAAGAGGTAGAATGTAGGAAAACAAATAATGAAACGTGACCGAAATTCTCAAGAACCAAAATGTTTAAAATTAATAGATTCAAAGAATTCCTGCTAATATCTGTTTATATGTTACGCTGTAAACAGTCCCACAGAGACATACCTTTAAAAACCTGGTTTTCAGTTCCAAAAGCATGCAGTTATAGCAATTTCAAAAATTCGATTCCAAAACAATATAAACTTCCCCTACCCTCTATATGGATAAGAGAAAGTTAAAAGATTGCTAAGAAATTTTGACCAATTTGTGTTGTTAGGCACTTACAGTTCAAAAACAGAATATCTTTGCACCGAAAATCTCCATGAAAAATTAAGTATCAGTGATGCACTGACACCATGTTGAGATATCACTTAACCGAAAATGCCTCCCTTCTACCTTCCGCTTCGGTAGCTCATAGAGGAACTAATTTTATGAACATGAACGACATTGCAGCCACGATCGATTTTAGAAGTACAAACCCCAGCATTAATGTACACGGTGGTCTTTGATTAATCGGAAGTCGAATTCACAATCAGCCGATTACGAGCTCGATGCTTTGCCAACTGTGCTGCTAAGGCGACAATAAAACCGATCTACATAATATTCCTTACAGTTGCTAATAAATAAAATTTGAAATTCAGAAAACAGAATCACCTTCCATTCTTGACAACAACGCCCCAAGTAGCCGAGGGGATCCGGTAGACTTAAGTAGACAGAAAGTACAGGGTTCGATCTCATATCGCCTTCTCAATCTGGCTAGTCGGAGTTTTCTGTGGCTTTTTCTCAGAACTAGCATTAATACAGTCTATTATCTGTTAGAACAGCCCCCCCTCCAATGGAGGTCATCCCACCCGTCTAGTTTTTTCGTGTAGACAATTTGGCATTGACCCACGACGCAACACCAACTTGGTGACAAAATAATAATATAATAATCTATCCCTAAAATTAATTTTTTAAGATATTCTTATAGCGCAAATCAAAGTTTCTTTAAAATTAACACAGAAACGATGATACCAATTGAGAAACTTTTGTTTGTTCAGAAACATGAAGTCTAATTGACCAATTCATTTCTTTTACGAAACAAAAACATAAGTGGAACGAACGATCTTCCAATTATTCTAGATGTGATAATAACCCTTTCAAGGCCGCTAGATACCATCCAAAAAAAAAAAAAAAAAGCGGAAAGCTATAATTTACTGCACGCGCATTCAAGGATTAACACGAAGACATAATACCTTCCAAAGCGAAATTAAAGAGGGCTGTTTTGCGATGTCAAATGACAGTTTTTGTTGTTGTTTTGTTTATATCACATATTATCAACCGTATAAAAACAGATTCAATTATAAAAAGATATGAAGAAGAAGAGTGAAGAAAGAAGAATGAGACAAGAAGATAAATGCATTAAGATTAAATCATGATATACTTTTCAAAAGTAGAATCACCTAAAAAAACAGAAATTGTTGAACTCGAAAACGTGTTGAATCTATGAAAAATCAGAAATAAAAGTTTTTAACAAAGTCAGTATACTTTCTTCATGTATATATACTATTATACTATTGCAGACGTTGTAAAGCATATATAATAATAATAATAATAATAATAATAATGCTAAAGCAATCAATATAAATAAAATATATGATAAATATAGATATTGCAAACAATAATTAAAAAATAATAATATAAATCCACTGCATTTCAAATAAGATTCTGTATTTCAAATTGCTTTTTATTACGCGATATCGAAGCCAGTGTTAAAGATTACTACGGATATAGGACTCCATACTTCACCCTAGGTGAGCATAGAAGCATCCTAAGCCTGAAAGGATATCACAAGAAGAAAAATTTATTACGAAAAAAGACCAATAAATAATTATAACTTATAAAAATAAAACAAGGTAGCGTCAATTTTTCTTAGAAAAACTGCACAAAAACATTTAAAAAGAAAAGTCATAAATTATTTAAATTAATATATGAAAAGAAACTTACTAATGTTATATTATAAAAATATATATTATTTATTGCAAAAAAGAACAATCCATAATAATATATATATATATATAAGAACGAAGAGGAGAACGAAGTCATTTGACTATACTTATAAGTACATTTGTTTTTTTAGGGATATAACGGTAGCATCATTAAAAAAAAAATTCCAAAGCTATTTCCTTTACCTCTTAATAGTGAAGATTTTTTCTTCTTCTGAGAGTAAAGAATATTATTCGATTTTCTGTGAATAGTTAATAGTAATAACTCATGCAACTAATAGTCTCCTTGGGGTTTTACAGAAACATTGTTCACGGCACTCTTGTTACGATTTTAATTAAAATGTTATTTATTTATTTACCCAAAAGCAACGGGGTTAGGGTTGAGTTGATGTACGTCGCACTGAAGCTGCCTAGTGGCTTATTGGCAACGGTCTGCCGAAAGATAACGGTTAAGGTCTTGCAGGAATGATATATTTATTGCCATTTATTGATAACACATATACATCAGACTTCACTCGAAGTGCGCTTGTAAATCTTCGTCAAATAAAGACAGGTAGCACATGACAGAATTACAATACGAAGAATTAGAAAAACACCCAGGCCCAGCGCGGGAATCGAACCCACTCTCCTACGCTCGAAGGCGATTAACAGTGCCATGACATAATCACTCTGCCACGGAGGGTCAGGTAGGATATAAGAAAATATGATATGTATGAAAAAACATGAAGCCAAAATCGTAACCGCAGTGGCCAATTCATTAAGTAAAACAGTTATATAAGAAATCTGCATCGTTATTGTGAAATTAATGTAATACGAATCGTGACAAAAGTCATTGTAATTATAGGTCTCAAAGCTGTCAAATAAATGAAATAACATAGTACTAGCTAATGTTTTGGTAGATTCAATAT
The DNA here is from genome assembly GCA_963930645.1 of Salticus scenicus. NCBI lineage: Eukaryota > Metazoa > Arthropoda > Arachnida > Araneae > Salticidae > Salticus > Salticus scenicus. The sequence continues at coordinate 31,396,399 of OZ005659.1, read as the reverse complement.
GGCTTCTGCGGTAGCCTTGGTTGCTATTGCGGCAGTCATCTTAAATATACAACAGTCAACTTCATTCCCTCCATTCTGATATACCAACTCCTCGTATATAATTCCTCCGAGGTTAAAGTTGATGTTGAGTGGATTTTTCGCCGTATTAGAGCTATACAATGCTTATAGGCCGTGGTCTGAGCTTCACCGCAAGAAAACCATCGGTGCTCTGCCATCACAATTTTCATCCTTCACCGCTTTGGCAACACCAGAGATATTATTTTTAAAGAACATGGAGGACATCCACGACAGATTTTACGTGCACCAGCTACCATTAAAGTACACTACACAGTCTTTGGCTGACTGGAGTATCGAACCTGCATGCAATCCTTAAATTATGTACTCGACTGCGAACCAGGCTAACGCGATCGCCGAAAGATAATGCAATATTAACACCCGAATAAATTACTACGTCAGAAACGCTAAAAGAAAAATATGTGCGATGCATACAGCTGTTTCGGTAGCCTTAAGCGTACTGTCTTCAGTGCAAGAAGAATTCTGAATCTGGAGAAGTGCTCGTATATATAGGAGAGGGACCGAATTTAGTTCAACCAATAGGATTACGGGAAAGGTGGAGTGTGTGGCCAATAGGAATTTAGGAATGTTAGCTGTGTAAACAGTAGAAAAATTATGAAAATGTGCACTGAATGTAAAATTTCCAACAATCAGACAAATAGGGAACAGCGAAATCACAAGTTACAAGGTTTTTAAAATTTTTATAAATATGAAAAGTTTCAGAGAAATCGAGTTCATGAATGGATTTAGGTCTGCAAATTATTTTAGCTGAATTAAATTTTTCTCTGCAAAGGTCTGCAAATTATTTTAGCTGAAGACGGTACGCTTAAGGCTACCGAAACAGCTGTATATGCATCGCAAATATTTTTCTTTTGGCGTTTCTGACGTAGTAGTTTATTCGGGTTTTAATATTCCAACGCCAAGTCTCCTGTTATTATAATGCAATATTGTTCATACGTTGCTTTAAATTCACGCTTTTTTTTAAATTTACGAAAAAATATTCATGTCAATCAAATTTTCCAGCGTTCATATTTTACCATATTTTACAAAAGCTATTTTTCGACGTTTGATTTCTTCGGTACAGAAGAAACATTAAAATGGAATTTTTACGGTGGAATATATATTTTCTAAGAGGAGTATATCCTTCCTTTTATGTAAAATAAACAATGTTTATTATGTTCTGCAGAAGAGCAATTGTTCCTTCCTTGAAGATTTACTATTTAGGAACCATTGATAAATGGTGTGTCATCCTATTTTTATTCGCTTTAAAAATAAATGATAGCGTTTCGGCTATTAGGATAAAAGGATTTACTAGTATTTGCCATTTCCGGAATAGACTCCCGCCTTAGGCTTTTTCTTTCCTAATACCGGCTTTTTTTTTTTAAGTAGAATAATGTTTTTTATAAAGTAAGAAAATAAAACTTCGCTTTATATGAAAAATAAAGATATTTTAAGCATTTGCTCATTAATAGCGGTCAATACCTAATCTCGTCGATACTTCGGTCCATGTTGTTCTACGGGGAAAAAATCACAGTTAAAACTAGTATGATGTGGCCACCACATGATTTTCTTCTATATAATTTTACACAAAATTTATTAAATACAAATTATTTATTAAATTATCAAATTATTTTCCATTATAAATGCAGACGATTTTTATCTGACAGAATTATGTTATCACTAAAGCCGAAAGATGTCAATTTTTTGCAAATCAGAAGAAATAATTTTTCCAAGTTTTTTTCCTTAAAAGATAAAAAAAATCGATAACTTTGTTTTAAATTATCACACATCTATAGTTCAACCATTCGTTTCAAAGGTATTGACGAGATCTTTCGAAAGATACCCATATTGAAAATTTACTCCCCAGGGGGGGGGGGGGGGGAGCGATGCTCCCACATGCACAAAATTTTTTCCCTACTTAACTACTACTATTATCAATAATTCATATGAATTTTACAATCACACGATTAAAATAACTCTCATTATGTACATTAATGCGAAATTTTGTCCTATAACTACCATGTTAAAAATTTAGAAAAAAATGCAAAAATAGCGCCACCTGTTGAGCAATTGTTCCACAAATCCAATCAGCACCAGTTTATGTCAGGGTCTAACTAAATACCAAGTTTGGTTAAAGTTCGTTCATTGGCTCGTGAGATACAGCGTCCACAAAATTTGTGATACACACACACAGGCACACAGACAGACTTTCATTTTCTAAAAACAGTCAAATCGTGTTCAGGACATCCCAAAACGTGTAAATCCATCGAAAACTGGAGTTCAAAAATTTTCATGAGTCCAATAATTTCTCTATATATACATATAGAAAAAAGTAAAAAAGAAAAACGATTATTATTATTATTATTATTTTTCGCAAATCACCGCACAAATATGCGGCTGTTGCCGATCGCTTAGTAAAAACTTCTAGTTTGTAATGGTACACTTATATTTTGCTTAGGAGTCGTCTACATATTAAAATTTGCCTCAACTTTAGTTTTTCAAATAGTAACACCTATTTTCGACTCCATATTTGAATTTCTGAAATCAAGGAGTTCGGAAACACGTGTAATTTATATATTTCGAATAAATTCTTGATAGAGTTACAAACGAAGATATATCACGAGTTCATCTATGCAGTCGGTAACGAAAGTGTCCGAACACTAGCAAAAATTCCTATGTAAAAAAAAGTACCCTTCATACGACTCTGTTAAATAAATCCTTATCGAACCATATTCTTAGACTGACTAAGAAGAGGATTCGACAAGGATTTATTTAAAAAAACCGTATGAAGTGTACTTTTTTTACATAGGAATTTTTGCTAGTTTTCGGACACTTTTGTTACCGACTGTACATTAAAAAAAATTAAATTAAGATCTTGCACAGAAAAATATTGTACTATTATAAAAGTATGACAAATTTAAATATAAAACAAACTAAAGTAATTAATACTATTTCTTAATTAATACTAATTAAGAAATTACGAGTGTATCTGAGTTTACTCGAATAACTATTTTAATTTTATGTATGCGAAATTATAGATGCCACAAATTTTATAAAAAAAATTCACTATACAACACGTATAAAATGATACATTTAATTAAAATTATCAATTAAAATTACAACTTGCCAAGGCCTTTCGCCCTGACCATCAGAGCATCATCAGGACAAAGCCTTTTTTTTTTTTTTTTTTTTTTTGGTAACGAGTACAGCAACATTTGAATTATATATACAAAAAGATTCATAGTACAGTTACAGTTATTATAGATGAAACAGTTGAAAACAGATGAACCATAGATGAAAGTCTGAAAAACTGAATTTTTGTCTAGCTTCCCTTAGTTACCATGGAGGCACTTGTTGTGAGACGGTTGAGTCTTTCTTGTACTTAACAGTTTCATCTGTTTCAACTGTTTCATCTATAATAACTGTAACTGTACTAAGAATCTTTTTGTATATATAATTCAAATGTTGCTGTACTCGTAACAAAAAAAAAAAAAAAAAAAAAAAAATGGCTTTGTCCTGATGATGCCCTGATGGTCAGGGCGAAAGGCCTTGACAAGCTGTAAATTTAATTGATAATTTTAATTAAATGTATCATTTTATGCGTGTTGTAAAGTGAATTTTTGTATAAAGTTTGCGATTTTTCTACAATGACACGTGTGTTTATGATATCTCTATGTGAGATAAGATTTTATATAAGATGCCACAAATGATAAAACATGACGAACTGCTAACGCCAATGGGAAATGAAATATCACTTAACTCAAAAAATGATGAGAGAAATGAGCTATAAATTTGAAAACCCATGTTTTTGAAGATGTCTATTCTATTCGTTTAAAAATTAATATAGGTTATAATTCGTAATTTTTTGAAAAATGAATTTATTAACGATTTTCACAATTAAAATTTTGCTTTTTAATCAAAAATGTACATGGAATAGGTTTTGATCACTTTATTCTAACGCATGAAAAAAAAAAAAAAAATTAATGTTTTTCCGAGAAGATATTAATCAATGCGTGTCATTCATTTAAAATTAGCATCCTCAGACTTCGACAGTTTAAAACTTTACGAAAATTAAAGAGAAATATATAAACTACACCATTTCTAAGGCTGAGTTGATACAAATAATGCCAAAAAATTGTCAAAAATGAGTGTTGCCATTTGGAAAAATGAAGTTGATGCAAATTTTAATATGTGAACGACCCCTAATCAAAATCTAAATATACCATTATAAACTAAACGGTAATTGGAATCGATCAGCACCGGCCGCATATTTATACGATTTGTGAAAAATTGGTGGAGGAGCCACCTTTTTTTTTTACTGACTGTACATCGCGGCGGTGAGACACCTGGGTGCTCGTATGTCTTCTGATGGGTCGAGAGATAAGTTTCTTACTGACTATACAAGCGAATTAAATTTACTGTAATCTATCTATATCATTATATAAAGCGCAAAAAATTGTTTGTTTGTGGAGGGTAATCTCTGAAACTACTGAACCGATTTAAAAACTTCTTTCACTGACCGAAAGCTACAGTATGCCATATTGTTATAGGCTATATTTAACTTTGATAAAATAAATTTTAGTTTAAAATCTGAGCATTTTAATTAAAATCCCCATAGAAGCCGTAATAGAAATGGAAATAATGAAATATTTAAAAAATTAGCTGCTGCCAACGTAAAAGAAACATTTACATATTCATTTCGTTTTTAAAATATCTTGACGTGAAAAGAAAAATATATTTGCACTTGCATTAAATTGAAATTCATATAAAGCTTTTTTAATTGTTAAACTTACACGTTAAATCTGACGTCATTATAGAATTAAAAGTGTTTATTTTTCTAATAATTTAATTTGATATGATATGATATAATATCTAAGCATCAATGTTTAAACCACGGAGTCTTTATTACTCTGTGGTTTAAACTGATGTGTGTAAACGAAATTGGAACTTAAAAATAAATAAAATAAAATAAGAAATTCTATTTTATAATATTATTTATTTTAATTTATAATTGTTGCCAAAAAGATTTACGAATTAATTTATTTTTAGACATATAATAAAATATGTTTTCACGCGAACAATAATATAAAAAGTGAACTGGATTTTTTGTAAAAAAATAATAAAGATCGAGGAAAATTATTTCCCCATTTTAATCCCCATATTTGGATATAGATATGTATTAGTTATCATGTGCATCCGTTAGATTAAATTGTTTTTGTTGTAAAATTGATAAAATTGGAATTTTAAATTTCAAAACTCTCGAAAAAAAAAAAAAGGCAAATTTCCATATTCGATTGAAAACAAACATTTCATTTCAAAGGATGATATTTACACAATAAACATCCAACTAATAAACTAATTAAAAGGGAAAGGATAAATATTCTATCATAATTTGAAGTCAAATTTGTTTTCAAATGTCTAAATAAAGTATCTGATATAATATACTAATATGTTGCAGCGGAATAGATTTGATATCCATCATCCTTGGCAGAAAAAAAAAATATCGCCAAATTATCTGGCGAATATAATTTAATTCCTTTCAAAAATCATGGTTATTTTAAAAACTTACATTAAGAGTGTAACGAATAATATGAAACAATATTTCGTTTAATACATATTACGAAAATATACATCTGGCATGTATATTTTCGTATTGCGTTTTTGATCGCCAAATACAAAAAACGCCAAGGGTGACAGTTTTGAAATTTAAAATTAAAATTTTGTCAATTTGACAGCAAAATAACTCAATCTAAAGCATGCATACAATAACTAATACATATCTATACCCAAATATGAGGATTAAAATCGGGAAATAATTCTTCTAGAATTTTAATTAAAAAAAAAAAAAAAAAAATCCAATGAGCGATTAACATGGAAAATCTTTTTCTTGCATCCACGAGCGGTCAGTGATGTCATACTTCGCTTGCGTATTGAGATGTTTAAATTTATTTGGCGACTATTTTTAGCAACTAACAGTTATGGCAAGTAGCTCAATATACATAGCGCATACAGCCATTACTGAAATGTAAATAGCATTTAATTATTTGAGTTACATTATGTTGACTGGAAACCTATTTAATATACCTATGCTCTATAGCTATACTAATATAAAAAGAAGAAAGGTTTATATGCATATGTAGAGAACGATCGCTAGAACTAAAAAGCCGATTGCTTTTTTTTTTCTTTCTTTCAATAATCAAAAGTTACACTGTCTCTCTCTAAGTGCTAGAAGCTGTAATAAATTTTGGTAAAATAAATTTTTAATTAAAATTTTCAATATTTTAATTGAAAACAAAGCATAGATTTGATATCTATCGTCATTGGCGATTTTTGTATTTGGCGATCGAAAACGTAATACGAAAATCTGTATATTATCGTAGTAAATACGAGATGTATGTGTTTACTTCAATTACGCTACTACCGTAGGTAGTGGAAGTATTGTATAGGTTTTGGCAATTGGTCAGTGTGTGTGTATATGTGCACGTGTGTGTGTAATCTTCTGGCTGTCATATCTCCAAAACTAATAAAAATAGAACTACTAAACTTCACAAGTGATTCAGGTCTGGTGTACAGATAAATTTTCCAAATTTTCGTGAAAATTGAAAAACCGGAATTGGGTCATCGAAAACCAGAAATGGGACCCTAAGCCCATATTAAAAAACACCTCTAATGATTTTCTTCAAAGTTGCTATATAAATAATATATTAGATGCCCTTTCGATTGAAAAGTTGCTTAGTTCAGGAAAATTGATAGGCGTCCTCTATAAACAGCTCAATTTCAGACTTCGCAAGTGCGTTCCTTTAAAAACGCCTGTACGGATTTTTTTCAAACTCGCCATGTTAACTTCCTATTAAATATCCTTTTGTATGTAATTATTGTTTTTAGGTCAATAATTGAGTATGTTAAGTTTTGGTAAAAGTTGGTATCTCAAAAACGGCTCTAACGTATTCTTGAAAATTTTTCCTTTAATCCAATTTAGATAACCTTTCTCAAGTATTACGTGCTTATTACAGGAATATTAACGGTCATCCTGATTAGGTAGTTCAGTTTTAGATCTCGGAAATTCGTATTTAAAAAAATAACTATCTATTTTTTTCCCCCTTATTTTTTAACTTGCTATGCAAACTCTGTTGTATGTGTCTTTATACGTGTATCAAGTTTCTCTTACTCGAAAATCTCAAAAAATGCAAGTAATATCTCCAAAAAATTGTATATATTACGTGTAATAGTGGGCAATGGAAGTCGTGTGGTTTTTTCACACCAGATTCTGTAATAGTATATATTGTACGAATATTGTTTCATATTATTGATTTCTCCTTTAATATACATTATTAAAATAATAATCAATTATGGAAAAAATGAAATATATTTGCGAAATGAACAAATAAATAATAATTAAAGCTATTATGACGTCAATTTTATCAAAAACATTTTCATGTCATAGGTTTATTTTTCAATATTTTTTATTCATGAGTAAAGAAATGTTTCTTTTTATGAAATAAATGAATAAATAGCATTAAGTAAAAATTGCCAACATTTAACAACTAATTAAAAAAAATAATTGTAAAATTATATTTTGACTTTCCAGTTAATAATATTGCCTGACTATAACATATAAACTGATATATTTCTTGATTTTTTACATATCAATCCATCTTTAACTAAAATTTGTTCATCAGTGCGAAGCCGGACGGGTCAGCTAGTGTAAAAATAATGTAAAAGTTAATCTGAAATTTATTTTGAATGATTTTAAATTTATGCAATATTGATATGGGAATTTTAGGCATAATATAAAAACATGACGTCACATTTTACGAATTAAAGCGGCTGAATACATCTAAACTTCTTGGCATTAATGAATGAATGACAGTTAACATAATTTGCCTGTGACTTTTTTGCATTTGGCGTTCTGTAGTAGTTGTTTGTTTTATTGTTTTATTTCTTCTGGAAGTGGTACAGCACATTAAAAAAAAAAAAAAAAAAAAAAAAAATACTGTTAATTTGTTGCTAGTAAAAAGTAGGAAAATAATAATAATAATGATAAAAAGGAATGTGTTGAATTTATCATTTGGCCAAAAAAAAGTAATAAATAAATATACATAAGTAATGAAGAAGAAACAAATTTAAAAATCACTTTTATGTCTACTACATAATCATATGCGTCTTCAGGAAACAGACACGGCAACAATCAGTTTCATTTTACTGTTTATTCATTTATAACAAGTGGAAAGGAAATGAAGCCTCATCCAATTACTGCATCCAGTGTCATTTAAATTGAACGAAATGTAAAAAAGAAAATACGTTAAATGGTCGAACGCGCTGCTGCAATTAACTGAGAACAGAAAATAGTAAAAATTAAAATGAAATAGAAATAAGATGAAAACAAGTTTCTGCAGCTAGTTAAAGTGATTGTTTAAGATTTTTCATTTACATTTCTCTTTTAATAGCAACTTGTGATTAGAGAATACCCACATAAGACAAAATTCTAATCCCAGAATGAATTTTGAATAGTTTAAACTTAATCTCAGGATCAGGGTATCAAATCAACTTCAGGAAACATGGAAAAATGTTTTTTTTTTCTAATATTACTATTTTTTTTTTCTAATATTACTATTTTTTTTTTCTAATATTACTATTTTTTTTTATATTTCTTTATTTTTTATTTTTATTTATAAAAAATAATTAATTGCGTATTATAAAGAAATTATAATACAGTAGTGGAAAAAAACTTTAAGACCACCATCGAATTTTTTTGTTTGTATTCAAATATTAAAATCTCTTTGTAAGTTACTTTACATTTAATATACAAAATGTAAGCAATAAAAAAATATGAATTTAGAATACGTTTATTTTCGATATAAAGTAAAAATGTGTAATGTAATCAAATGGTAAAACTTTAAGACCAGTTTTAAAAGTGGCTGCATGCATAATGAGATGATGTCACATTTGCACAGTTTTGTGCGGGACAGTTGTTACTTGTTAGAATGAAAAGAAACATTTTTATCATTTATCTGAGTGTTGAAGCAACTGAGATTATGGGTAGAAGAAAATTACTGAGTGAAATTGAAAAGGTATGATATTATAGTTTAAAAAAATTAAAGAACACGCTTTTATAGAAATGTGAACTAAAAAAGCACAAAATATCTATCTTAGTATTAAAATGCAGGGTAAGGGAAAATCGTGTGAGTGACACGCCATAATATTTACATACATTTAAATCTTTCATTAAAATAACTTAGAATTAAACAAAAACCATTTTTAAAAAATCTCCCTTGACTGTGATCGAACGCTGGACCTTTAGGTTCGTAGCGCGGCGCCTTACCTCAACGCCACATCGTTCACGTAGGGAAAGTATTTTTTTACAATATATATTTTTTGTTTGCTCCCAGAGCAGTTACAAACATACATACATACAGGTGAAGCTAATAAAAGCGTGTTAAAAATCTTGGCATGTCAAGAAAGTGGAAAAAGTGAAAGACAAATCGCTAGCAAAATCGAGAGGTGTAAAACTGTATATCATCAATATCTCGCAGATTCATGTAAATATGGTACAAAAAATAGAGAAGATGCTCTCAAAACTGTCAGCCAGAATGAAAAGAAGTGTTATAATAATGGCTGTAAAAAACAATGCATATTCTTTAGCGATAAATTCGGCTCTAAAGCTTCAAGTAACGGCTAGAACTCTTAGAAACGTCCTGAATCGTGCGGAAAACATCAAATATTTTTTTTAATTAAAAAGCAAACCTATGCTTGAAAAATGGCATATTGAAGCAAGATTGAAATTCGCAACATTTAATGTTTTAAAACCCAAATTTTTGGCGAAAAATAGTGTTCACAGATGAAAAAAAAAATAATAATAATAATCTAGATGGATCTGATGGTTTACGAAACTATTGACATGATTTAAGACAGGTTTTCAAAACATGTGCAAGGAGGGGGATATGTCAGGATTTGGGCAGGTTTCTGTGTTTGAGATAAAACTGATATTGTATTCACTAAAGGTAATATCATTTTTTTTACTATCAAGACATAATGGCTAACAATTTTGTTCCATTAAAAGACGATCTTATGGCTCAAAATTTGATTTTGTTGCCAGATAATGCACCTGAGCACAAATCTGCTTCAACCATTTCTTGGCTAACTGAAAATAATGTAAGTTTTATGGAATTTCCGGCCAATAGGCCAGACTTGAACCTCACAGAAATCATGTGTTATATACCTTGCACGCAAGGTATATGAAAATTTTAAACAATACTATTCTGCTACTGAGCTCAAATCTACTATTTCAAAACATGGGATGAAATGTCGATTCTAAAATGCAAAAATCCAGCAAAATTCTACCAAAATCGTCTTTTAGAAGTAATTCGTGTGAAAGGAAAACACACGAGGTACTAAAAATTAGAATGCAACACTTTTAGTTAATGCCTAACTTTGTGGTCTTAAAGTTTTTTCCACCCTTTTATGTTGTGAAAAAAAAAAAAAAAAAAAAAAACTTGCATATAAATATAGTTACCACCATCCTTTTATAAAACTATCTGAAGATTTATTATTTTTTGTTCTATTTATGCTATTTAATGTTTTTTTTTTTTTTTTTTTTTTTTGTCAGTAAAATAAATTTTTTTGCAATTTTACATGTGGTCTTAAAGTTTTTTCCTTCACTGTATACAAATGTAGTTTCATTTATTGAAAATTTATTTTTCCAACTGAGTGAAAATAATGCCTGGACCGGGATTCGAACCCCGGATCTTTGACTTACAAGGTCAATGCTCTTATAAGTCAAAGACCTTGTAAGACTACTACAACTAAGACTGTACAACTACCCGGATCTTTGACCTTGTAAGTCAAAGATCCGGGGTTCGACTACTGGTCCAGGCATTATTTTCACTCAGTTGGAAAAATAAATTTTCAATATATATGAATATCTTCCCAATCTGTTGATTGTGTGACATTAATAAAATGTAGTTTAATTTAGTCAGAAAAGTAATCATACTTTTAAAATTAATTAAGCAAAAAAACAATTACAATTTAATTGATATACGAAAAGTATATATAGTAAAATATTACAATGGAGAAATGAAATCTTTGTAAATATAACTACTTTGAAATTCAAAAACATGCAGCAGTTGTTTCCAGTATAAATAATCAAGTACGATTCTTCATCAAGCGGAAAAAGGCAAACTCCCTTCATTAGACACGTGTAGCAAAAAGATCTTGTTGCTTTCACGTTGCTAACATTGCTATTTTCGTATATACATATGTACAATGGCACGTATACGTATTCATATACAGAAAAATTCTGCTTTGCTAAATTTTCCCCGATAATTGTTTTTATAACACCAAGAATTAAAAAATATTCTGAAACCTCTCTAAAAGTCGACTTTTATATAAGGGCCAGGGCCGACTCTTAAGGAACAGTTCTTCTCGATCCTTAATTTTCGCTAGAGAGTATTATACTAATTCACCTCTAATACTAATTTACCTCCACGTACAATTCTATGCTTCTCTTAAGGGCCCCCTTCACTCACCGCCGCTGGAAGCCGAAGCTAAAGTTAGTCTACGGGAAATTTTTCTTTACAAATAACTTATTAAACTAATACATATTTTTGAATTCTGTTCTGAACATTCCCAGCTGTTAAACTGACGGATCTTTTTTAGAAAATTATTTTTTTTTTTAATTTTTTATTTTGAAGCTGCAAAATACAAATTTTCAACATGTGAAATTTTTTCATTTTGCAATTTCAAAATAAAATACTAAAAATTAAAAAAAAAAATACATTTTTCAAAAAGGTCCGTCAATTTAATAGTTGGGAATTTTCTGAATGTGAAAACAGAATTTAAAAATATGTATTAGTTAATAAGTTATTTGTAAAGAAAATTTCCCCATAGAATAACGCCGGGCTTCCGACGACGATAAGTGAAGAGGGCCTTTAAGGAGATTAATCTGCAGATGCAAATATATAGAGGTAAAGTTCAAGCCTCGAAAATTAAATTTTGTGTTATACCGTTATTTAGTGAGAAAATGCTGCGGCTTCTAAGTGAGTAATGATAAATTTTGACAGCAAAATGAAAACGATAAACCTAGCCTTAATTAAAACTTAAATATATGTAGTATTTTCGATAAGGAAACATTAGTAAAAATTAATATTATGTTAGAGACCGTTTTATCCCCACAGAAATGATGCTAAGTTGAAACAATTGATCGGGAATATAAAATAATTTTTAGGGGGAAAAAAGTACTGCAAAGTTTTTTTTTTTTTCCCTTTTAAATTTAAATAGACTAATATTGTTGATTATTACAAAGTTATATAGGCAGACATGGTAAAGAATGATTAAAAAATCCCTTAATTTATAGTATTTGTTGTCTGAATTATGATTTTCTTAAATTAAATTAATTATTTAATTTTTATTAATTTTTAATAAATTAATTTATTATTTAATTAATTTTTTAATAGAGATCAATTACAGTAAAACTTCTCTTACACTGTTAAAAATGTCTACTGAAAACTACTAGTAACCAATTATGTAAAATTACTGATAAAAATGAATGGGGATGTTAGAAGTAAAAAATCGAGATTCTGAATATTTTTCCTGTATTTTTACCTATTTTTATCATTTAATTTCTAAATCAAAAATCAAAATGAATGTTTCAATTGTAGAAAAACAATTCTAAGTTACAAATACATTCTCACCAATAATTAATTATATTAATATTTGTCTTTAAAGATGCTTACATAAACTATATATTTAACATCCCCGTTCATTTTTATCCGTAATTTTACAGAAGATAAATGAATACTAGAAGTTTTCAGAGACATTTTTAACAGTGTAAAAGAAGTTTTACTGTAATTGACTTTACAAAAGAAAATATATATATATATATCCCAGTCTAAAAAATTGAGAATGATTAAAAGAAAGAGACATTTTTCATAACTATAATCATTGTATAGCAATTCTATTAATATGCTTTTTCAACAAATAAAAATCTTTATTAAAAAGGTAGGGAGAAAAAAGAGAGGGAACGTATTTCTTCAAAGAGTTTTAAGCATTTATTGACATATTTTGTTTGCTTACAACAAACAAGAAACAAATCTCTAAAATTACATAATAGCCAGATGGAAAAAGATTAAACAGAAGATAGCTACGAGTAAACAAGAAAACATGGTGTATAGAGTACGAGTAGATGATTTGCATGTAAGCATATTTCTCCTGGGAAAAAAGGAAAGGAAATGGAACATATGCAACACGATTGTTCGTAAAATACTAGCGGACTCTGACGGAAGTGGTTTACTTGTTTTAAATTTACGAGAAATTGTTTTTTTGTTCATGGAAATAGAAAACTCACGTTCCTGTCATTTTAAAGAGTTTGCATGAGGTTTTTCCTTTCTGTCATTCAGAAAATGTAATTCTGTATATATACGAAATTTCGAATGTGTATTAATTTTATTAATAATTTATGTATTTAATGTATACCCAAACTATGAACTCGAATAAAGTTCTTTTTATTATAAGCTAGTGTACAATTTGTGAATTTATTTATTTTTACTTTCTTCTATATTCAATAGAAGAAAGTATCAGATTCGTAAAAATTTTCGACCTCGGGTTTCTGATGGATTTACACGTTTTGAGAGCTATAGAACACGATTTAACCATTTTTAGAAAATGTCTGTCTGTTTGTGTGTGACAAAATTTTATGGCAACTGTATCTCAGGAACTACTGCACAGAATTTCATACAAATTGGTATGTAGTTGCACCTTCACATAAATTAGTGCTTATCAACTTTTGGTAAAAATTGTTTTACAGGTTGCGTTGCCATCCCGTTTTTTCTAAATTTTTAACATGGTGATATAGGACAAAATGTTGTATATAAATGTGCATAAAGAGAATTATTTTTTAGTAATCATTATGAAATTTACAAGAATTATTTATAATAGAGGTAATCAGCTGGGAAATTTTTTTTTGTATGTGTAGGAGCCTCGAGTCCCCCCTCGAGGGGAGTAAATTTTCAAGATGGGTATCTTTCGAAAGGTCTCTTCAATACATTTAAAACGAATGGTTGAACTATAAATCTGTGATAATTTAAAACAAAGTTATCGATTTTTTTTTACTTTTAACGAAAAAAAAGAACTGAATTTTTTTTTTAAATGTTACTGAGTGAATTTGTATAGGAAAATATAGAAGAAAGTTTTGTGGTGGCCACAACATACTAGTTTTTATTTATTTTGCGTGAGCTTTGTCTTAAAATTAAATCTTGAAATTTTCTTTTTTTACCTTCACTTAAGCAAACACAATGATTATTTAAATTTTATTGGTGTATAGTTTCCACAGTCCATTTTCAGTTATATAAGTAAAGAAAAAGTGCGTAAAAATACTTTTAAGGACAAGGCTACATTTAGTGCATCAATAATTATATAATGCACCAACTATCATAAAGCAACTCAAGAAATTTTTGATTTAATATGAAGTTTTTATAAAGCTTTTAGGTTTATAGTAGGATTAGTTCATAGATTTACTGGATTTAAGGTATAAAAATTGTCTTATTTATTTATTTATTTATTTTTGTGTAGTTATTAATGTATGATTTATTATTACTAGCAAACCCTTGGAAAACTTTCGCAGTTTTATTTTTTATTATTATTTACCTTTAAAATTTGAAACTTATGTCTTATACCAATTTCAGCACCCAATATAAATTTTTATTCATCAAAAGCCAAATTACTGTTTTTTTTTTTTTTTTTTTTTTTTTTTTTTTTTGGAGGGGGGGGGGGGGGATGAAACACTAATTATAGTTAAACCAGAATCATTCAAAGAAAAATTTCAAAATAAATTTCCTATTTGACGATCTAGTTTTCATACTTCCCCAGGCAAGAGAGCTTTCGTACAGGACCCTTATGGTGACTTTAAAATTTTTGCCGCCATGTTTGCGATGAGTTTTAATTTATTCATTTTGGCATAATTTAGTAACTATTTTGATTGTACTTCTTATTGTTGTGTTTTTTAGTCAATTTATGATGCAAAAGTTCATGTTTTGCTTATATCTTTAAAAGTATTGGCAGGTTTAAAACGACGCTTGCAGATTGTAAAAGAAGCAAATTTAAAAAATAAATTTTTCTATAAAATTATCTCATCAGACAAATGTCGTCTTTTATTTATTTATTTATTTATTTTATTATTAGATCACTGAACTGAGTCCGCGTGCTTGAATATTGCTTATGGATATATATATATATATATATATATTTTTTTTTTTTTTTTTTTTTTTTTTTTAAATCCTCGCGTATTTTATTGCCACTCGCATCGTTTCGGCAAAATATAATCGTAACTGGACCACGTTAGAGAAATATTATATAGATTATTTATTGTTATCATATAGTAGCATTCCCGTGATTTTCTGATAACAGAATTTATGCCGTTTTTAGTCAATTTTATTACAAGAAGCGATGATTTTGAAAACAACTAAAAATTCTTGCAACTAGGAAATAGCATATAATCGGTATTTGTTATGTGTATTGTCAAAATAATAATAAAAGCAGTTTAAAAAAAAAAAAAAAAATCTCTTTTTAATACATCTTATCAGAAATTCTCTTCTTATAGCATTTCATCATATAATGACACATTAAGTCAGTTGTATTTTATCCCTTTTCACATACTTAAAAGGAATATATCAATTCTAATACAGCTTGTCATTCCAAAAACAATTCATAATATTATCCTGCTGCTATAATTGCCTTCGATAAATATATAAAGCAATTTTTTTGAGAAATTTCAAAGTTATTTTTCTACATTTATTAACTTTTTCAATACTTTTGCTTTGTATAATACCTCATTTCCAGTTGCAATTATTTATTGATACCTTGCTACTTCAAGCTTTTTTTTTCCTGGTGTTTGATTATTATAATGATTAATTATTACTATTATTATATAGTAATTCTTCATTACAATGATCAAACACCAGGTAGAAAGATCTGAATTAATTAATAAATAATTGCATATAGAAGTAAAGCCTTATATACAAAACGAAAGATATTGAAGAAACTAATTTGAATTCTTTCTGAGAGACATTTACTATATATATATAAACAATAAAATAGTTTTTATCAAGTGTATTTTCACCCAAACTATTTTATATTCATATGATAATACACTTATTTGATTAAAAAAAAGAACTATGAAATAAAATAAATAATTCACAATTCACAATCCCCATTTACGTACTTACTAATTAAATATAAATGAATTTACGATAGAAATTTCAGACATTAATGTAAATAAAACCTTCATTATCTTCCTTAAAATAAAAAATAAATAAAAATAAATAAAATAAAAAATAAATATCTAGTTTTCGTGAAAGAATATCATTGAAGACAAATCACAAAAATAATATAGGAAATATAAACACAAAAATAATACAGAATAATCACAATATATATATATATATGTATAAATACTTTAAATTTTTTTCTCAATACATAATATATACATACACACACATATAAATTATATATATGTATATACAGGGTTATTCCAAAATCACGGGAGAAAATTAGAGGGGAGGTAGAGGACATCACAAGGACTCAGGATTGTAGAACCCATGGTCTCAAAAGTCATTTTAAACCTTTAAGAAAAGGATGGTTTTAGTTATTTTTTAACAATAAAATCCAGATAATTCCGCCTACTATGTAAATTTTAAAATCCTGAATGCTTCGTTATTTCACAAAATCATACACAATGCCCATATAAATGCAATCAGTGCGATAAAATACATCGATAAGAAACAAAATGATTACTACGTGTATTTATTTATGTAAACATTATCATGTAATTTTTTTTTTTTTTTTTTTAAGAAGCAACAACATTTGTGAGCCATGCCCATACCTGGATTTTATTGTTTAAAAATAGCATAAAACACCCGGTTCTTAAAACTGGGCCAGGGGTTCCTATACAATTCTGAATCCTTGCGATGTTCTTTATCTCCCCTCAGATTTTGTTCCATGATCATGGAATCACCCTGTATATATATTTTTTACAAACTAGATTTTCTTCAGTAATAATAATTAATTGTGATATCGAAAATCACATATTCTAAATTATGTATTACATTTCTGATAAATTTAATTCTTTCCCAATTCATTTTCTATCTGTATAAAAAGCGAGTTAATATATGCGGTTTCATTCCTTTATTCCAAAAGAGCAAGCCATTATATCTCTATTTCTTTAATTAAAAAAAAAAAAAAAAAAAAAAGAAAAGAAAAAGAAAAGCAAGAGATGAGGTTTCAATCGCTTAATTCTGTGGAGAACAATTCGTTTCATCTCAATTAATTAAAACAGAATAAAATGTTTCCTGATGTCATTTTTGAACCTTGAACAGAGCACATCTGCTACTTAAAAATAGAAATAACGTATTCTTTTTCGACTAAAGTCTATGTGTAAGAATTTAACGATAAATTTTTGTGGTCAAGATTTTAAGGTTAGTTTGCTAGATTCTCACGAACTGATAACAGTTTTTTTGGCTAAGAAATCAATCGCCAATATATTTTAAAAAGTTACACTAAATTAGCTGTAACTGAAAAAGTTGGGTGTTGTCTTGGCATCATAATTCTGTGGTTTTGTGAAATGTATCCAGCCAACAATTTCATCACTTTTGCCTCTAATCTGATCCTGTAAAGACGTCTCTTCGATGGCTTCTCTCCCCGTGTGCATTCCGTTCCAGTAATGTACATTCATATTCATCCTTCCATATATTCTACATAAAAACTTTAATCTTGATGTTTCGGGTGAATATTTATACTGTGAATTAGTTCAGAATTTATGTGTTGATGAAATTGCAAGAAATACGATGATTTTGGTCACCAATAAATAATTGCATCAAAAGATTTCACTCCTGTGTTATTTGCGTCACAACGTTTCTTCAGTTTATCTTCACGGCTGTTACAAAGAAAGAATTCACACTACCTACCAAATCAACATTACATTAATTAATTTAATAACATATAAGTTCACTTATCTAAAAACTTTTTTAAGTAATAATTTCTTTTCAAATTTTTTTTTTTTTTTTTAATGACTAGATTCTTCGGTAATACTTAATAAATTTAATAAAATATAAAATAACTTATGTGGAAACTTTTTTTCAGTAATAATCTCTTCAACAAATCGTCAAACTTTAAGAAGTTAATAAAAACTTTAATCTACATTTTTCAAATTGTCTAAATCATAAAGCGATTATTTAGAAATAATATATATATATTAATTCTAATAAGACAATCTATGTACTTTTCCCAAAGTGTAATTAAGTTTAACACAATTATTGTTTTATTAAGAGACTAAAAGAAAAATAATCCTGTTTTCTTTTTAGTTTATACTAATTAACGTTTGTTATCTTCATTACATCGGTAGTAAAAAGCAAGATTTAAGATGCAAAATGATAAAAGCTTAAAAGTTTAATTTTAGACAATCTGAGTTTTTTTCTCAAAGTATAATTAGGCTTAATACGATTATTGGTTTATTATGAGACTAAAATAAAAATAATCCTGTTTTCTTTTTAGTTTATACTAATTAACGTTTGTTATCTTCATTACATTAGTAGTAAAATGCAAGATTTAGGATACAAAATAATAAAAGCTTATTATTATTATTTTTTTTTAATGCATTTTAAAAGCAATTATTCAATTATTCAATAAGATTTAACAGATTTTATTAAGTATTTTTTAGTCGCATGAAACTTTTGGTCTTGTTTATTTTAAAAATCGTTCCGTAACATTGAAAAATTAAAATTATTGAAGTATCAGTTTTTATTCCATGTGCTTTTTTTTTTTTGCTGAGTTTGCATAGATGGTTACGAAAATGATAATAATAATAATAATAACAGATTTTTTTTTTTTTTTTTTTTTTTTTTTTTTTTCCATAAAAATTAATTTTTTTCTGATAACTCAAAATTCATTTGTAATACATGAAGGAAACAAACTGTAGATTTTACACAAAAATATTCTCTACTAATTCATAAACACAACAATATGAGTCAATTTCGAACATCGGATAGACAGACATTAAAGGAGATTTTACATTTGCTTTAAAAAAAAAAAAAAAGTTTAAAAATTTGAGAATTTAAGAACATTTATTTATTTAATTACTTTTTTTTTTTGTGTGTGTTGTGTGAAAGAGGGGGGGGGGTCACTGACATTCCCCCCCCCCCACCACCACCACCACCATTGAATTCGTTTTCCGTAAGAAAAAAAAAATTAAGATGACTTCCGATTAATTAATTTATTTATTCAATAATATTCCACCTTTTTTCCCTTTTTCACCTTTTAAGTAAAAAATAAATATTTGAGAGGAAAGTATGGAATTCATACTAAAATTGATAAAACTGTTTCTTTTTAAATCATACAAAATTTTGCTTTAATTCATTTAGATAATACGCTTTTTACAATATAGATTTGAAATTTTTAAGTGGCCGCCACTTGAAAACTAAAAGGTGCAACAACTTGGTTAACGAACTCATCCAAGATATTTATAAGATAAGTTCGCTGTCCCAAATTTAATTCGATTTAAAGTGTTATTTCGGGAGATATTGTGGTGACAAAATTTTCATTATATATATATATATTTATATATATATATATAATTTGAATAATTTAATTCCTTTACAACACTGAGCAAGTGAAAGATAGATGAAAATACCAACATATGAAATTTTAAATGAGATGTATTTCGAATAAAATTATTGTCACGATGATAATTTAACTTAAATACACTGAGTAGTGAAAACGTGTTAAAGTACTTACGCAGAAGAGAAATGACACACATAAATCATAAGCCTAACGATGAGATAATGCATTAATCCAATAGAAACATTCATCAAATAATAGAAATGGAAAGAGATAAATTAACCAAAAGGATCTGTTAAAAGAAAAGAGAATTCATGAAATGAAAATAGAATTTTAAATGCTGAAAACCAGAAATGGCCAGCATCAGGAAACTTGCATCTCTGTCAGCATAAGCAAGATTTCGGATCGCTGTATAGCTAATTCAAGCAATATACAACTCAAGTTATATATATATATATATAGCTAAATAGATAGATAAACGTAGTGATTGCAATAGGCCGCTTTCTAAAGAAATCATCCTAAAAAATAACGAAATAAAATTAATTAAAAGCAGCATAAATTCTCTTATAATAAAATTACTGCTTTAATAATAATAATAATAATAATAATAATAATAATAATGAGTAACTAGACAAAAAAGTAAGATCATTTTTATACCATAAATCCAATTAACATATGCAACGAAAGCTGCACTATAAAACAAAGAGCTTTGTAAAAATTTCATATGAGCTCAGATTTCTTAAGTTGCTTTATACTGGTGCATAATATAATTATTGCCTTACTAAATATAAAAGCCTTATTCTTAAAAGGCTTTCATGCACTCTTTCATTATTTGTAATTGAATTTGGAGTGCAGAAACTTTAACATCAATAAAATGTAAAGGCTCATTATCTTTATAAGAAGAACCGAGTAAATAAAAAGAAAAGGAAGATTTTAGGAATGAATTTTATTTAAAACACAACGGCCAAAAAAAAAAAAAAAAAAAAAAACTGTTTTTTATCTTTATTTACTTATGATTTTTTTTTACATATAGTTTTATTGATATTTTATTGCGCATATTTTTTCTCCTGTCAATGAACATTATTTGTTAGATAAATTCTTTATATAGAAAGGAACTCGGGGAAAAAAAAACCCTTATCGAAACGAATAAATATATAAGTAAATTAACATAAATAAATAATAATAATAATAATGAAAGCCCTTTCTATAGTTTTCCCACTTGGTAATAATTTTTACACTAAAACCTGAATAAACTACTACGTCAGAAACGCCAAAGGAAAAATATTTGCGATGCATACAGCTGTTTCGGTAGCCTTAAGCGTACCGTCTTCAGTGCAAGTACCGTCTTTTTGCACTGAAGACGGTACGCTTAAGGCTACCGAAACAGCTGTATGCATCGCAAATATTTTTCTTTTGGCGTTTCTGACGTAGTAGTTTATTCGGGTTTTAATATTCCAACGCTAAGTCTCCTGTTATTATAATTTTTGCACTACCTTTCAGTATTTTCATAAAATTAAATAAATAATAAATAAAAATATAAAATTAATATAGAAAACCTTTTTCTATAGTTTTACTTATTTATTTATTTACTTAGAATTAACTTTTACAATGTTAAAGTAAAAATTTTAACTAAAGTAGAGCACCGATTATCCGCGGGTGGGAGAGCCTCGAAAAACGATTTAAATTACTAACCTCCCAAAAACCCAATTTTAATTCAATCCAACAACAAGGAAAATACAATTGGTTCTACAGTGCGAAGGTAAAAAATTACCGACATGTTTACCGTGCATCGTAATTCTATACTTGGAATTCTTACTCCTACTTGGATTTTTTTTTTTTTTTTTTTTTTTTTCTTGACGGTTTTAGAAGGAAATAGGTTTTTTGACTTTAAAAATAGGGGTTATACTGTTCTGCCGCGTATTTTTTTTTTTTTTTTTTTTTTTTTTTTTTTTTTCGTGTTTGCACCCCATTTTACTCTGTTTTTCGGGTTATCCGAGATTGCCACCCAGTGGCGGATTCAGAACTTAACTTTTTTTTTTTTTTTTTTTTTTTGGGGGGGGGGGGGGGGGGCTAAGATTTTTCAAGATGTAATTCCAGATCAATGAAAAGCTTGCAATTGTACTATTCAATTGGGAATGTGAGTACTTTGGGGGGGGGGGCTAAATCTGCCACTGTTCCCACCCAATTTTGGGGATAATCGGTGCTCTACTGTATTTGTAAAAACTTTATTGCCGCACTAAATAGTTATTTTATGCAAATGACGGTAAGTTCACACTTTTTAATACTTTCTAACAAAGTTTAAAAGTTTTTATGACTTCGATTTGTCTATGTCTATCCGTCTGTCTGTCTGCCAATCCATGATCTAACTCCCTTAAATATCAATGGAATTTCTTGAAACTAAGATATGTTATTCAAGTTCACTATCGGGTGTTCCTTATTGAAAAGGGAGTAAATACCGCTACTTGTTTGTGTACAGGGACAGCTGAAAATATTCCAAAATTCAATGAAAAATATTTCTATATACGAGCGCAGTATTTTAGGATAGTTTCGGGTGTCCCAGTACACAAACCACGGGAGGAATTTACTCCATTTTTAATAGGGAACTTGTAAACTAGGGATAGTAAACCTGAATAATATATTTCAATTTCATTTTTATGCAAAATAAAGGTATTAAAATATATGGGAGATATTTCAATAAACTATATTTTAATACTTTTATTTAACATAAATCTTGAAAATGAAATTGAAATATGTTTTTCAAGTTCAGTATCGGATGTTCCCTATTGTAAATGGAGTAAATCGCTGTGCACAAATGTACAGTACCCTGTACACAAATCACTTCCAGTGATTTGTGTACAGGGGCACCGAAAGTATTCCAAAGCATTGTGCTCTATGAGAGCTATTTCTATAAACCATATTTTAATGAATCTAGTCAAATCTTAATAAAATTTAAATGTGTTATTCATATGCACAAAAAATGTTTTCTTTAATAAATAGTACTATTAGCATTAAGATTTAGAGGATACCATAAAAATATTCAAATACATTAAGGGATATATATGTATCAGATATATGTATGTAAGGAAATAGCTGGAATTGCATTTTCATTTTTATTAAGCATTTTAATACTTTCTAACAATATTTAAGAGTGAATATCAATTGAATTAGTTCATCTATCTGTCTGACCGTCAGTCTGTCGGCCTGCAGCGTCTGTAAATATTTTCAGAATTTCTTAAAAATAATATATGATATTCAAGTTCGCTGCTTAACGTTCCCTATTTAAAATGTCATTAATAGGCTTTTTACAACTGGTTTGTGTACAGGGACACCTCAAAAACTGCCAATGCATTACGTTTTATGAGAGACATTTTTATAAGTCGCATTTAAAGGAATATATATATATATATAAAATACTGCAAAAATCAATATCTAATTGACATTTACTGTAAATAATGTTTACTATAGAATATGATATTTTTAGCGTTCATATTTACAGGGCTACATTAAAATATTCAGGTACAGTAAGGATTAAAACTGGAAATTGCTGGAATCGCATTTCCGTTTGTGTTAAACATTTTTAACACCTTCCAAGAATTTTTAAGAATGATTAAGAATATAATTAGTCTATCTGTCTGCCTTTCTGTCCTTCTGTCTGTCCATTGTGTAACACCGTAACTAACGAACAATGAAGGCTAAACGATGCAACGAGTAGTACAGTTGGAAAATGTTAATAATAAACGCGAAGTGCATGAATTTTTGCCCTTTTTTATTGGACTATGTGTGTGTGTGTGAATTTATAAAAACTAATTAAATTAAGCGTTACAGTATTACAATTCAATGAATTTGACTTTATCTGTGCTTACAAATATATCATTTTTTGGTTAAGTTAAAAAAAAAAAAAAAAAAAAAAAAAAAAAAAACTTCAAATTTAAAAATATTTATTTAGTCAAAAATTCAAAATTAAAACTCTATAAATTAGTGAAGTTTTATCCTGAATAATAAAATATATTAGCTTTTTAACAAATAATAAAACATTAGATCATCATAAGTTTGATATTATAAATAGTTTATAATATTTTAATGTTATACCTTTCTTTCAAGTGAGATCTATGATTTTTTTTTTAATAAAGCAGTATTTTGTATTTGAAAAAAAATGTATTCTTCTAAAATTTATCAGTTTATTCCAATCCCCAGAATTTTTAAAAAAGAATCTGTCAAATTTATTTTCGACTGAAAATAATTATTCAAAAATTTCCGATTCGAAAAACGGGAGACTTAGGACCCATGCAGATGTAGAAAAAAAAATATTTTTTCTAATTTAAATTTTTTGTTAGAAAATGTTAAGTTAAACTTGAAAATTTAAGTTTATAATTCTTAACTAATTAAAGTTTTATCCAAAACTTTATGGATTTTTACCACTGAATAGTGTTAAATTGTCTAATAAAACTGTTTGTTTTAGATTAACTTTTTTTTTTCATTAAAATAGTAATGATAAATAAATAAAGAAATAAATTAGTTTTGAGTAAATAAAACGTTTTCTATTACTTCGGAATTATATCCTTATTTGCTTATTCTATATATATAAACTTATATACTGTATATATATAAACTATATGTATACTTTAGTGTATCTTAACAAGAAAATTATAAAATAATAAAAGACAATAAAAAATGCGGTGGTTGGGTGAGCAGATGTTTGATTACGGAGGATGGGTGGGATTGTTTGGCTGGATGGTTGGGTGGGATTGTGAAATTATATTTAAAAAAAAAAAAAAAAAAGGCAGAAGACTTGTTGCATTTACTTTGTATTAATTTGCAATTTTTTCTTTTTCCATTAAATTTTCAGTTTCTTCATTGTTGAGTTGTCAACTATTCTTAAAAATCTAATCATACTATTAAACACATAGTAATCAATCTAAAAATTTCATTGTTGCTTCATAGTTTCATTATTCTTTAATTATTATTTGTTTAATTATTATTGTTTAATTATTATTTTTTTTAATCCATATGACTCCTATTCTGGTCTTGGCTGGCTGGGGGAGTGTTGCTGGAGTGAAACTAGTTTAACCCCACAGGCAAGTCGCAAGTCTTGCCGCCTGCCTCCTTCCTTATTTTCTTAAGTTTCTTAAATTAATTTATCATAAATTTCGATTTAGTTTATGTTTTCCTGTTAAGATTTTGTTGAGTTAGTTTATTGTTTCGTTTGTTATGCTGCAGGCTGTTAATTAACAGATTTAGTTTCTTTAAATATGTGTATTTCATCCCCTGATGAATTTTTTTCAGCTTTTTGAGCTTCTCCTACATAAAGAAAATTTTTCATTCTTATTGGTCTTTGTGGTTTCAGTGATCTTGTATCTGTCGCTTGGCTTCTACTACGCTTAATAAATCATTATATATATATATATTAGGGGTGGGAATCGATTAAAAGTTTTAACTGGGTTAATCGTAGTTCATTAATCGATTAATCGGATTTTTAATCGGATTTCATTTTTCTTTATGTAATTTTATTTCAATGATGAATAAAACTCTCATATTGTGTGTATATATGTAATATAATATTATCAGTGCAAACATTTGAAATTTAAAGATGATTTAATTTCAGTATTCAAACAATTATTCTGATCAAAAACGAATACCACCCAAATTATATATATATATATATATTATTCGTTTGTTTGACTGATTTTTTTTTTCAAAAATATTTGTCTAATCAATTATATCTGTTTCATAACTGAAATTTAAATCAATTTTCAGAGTAATAATTGGTGACTTTAAGTGTTAATTTTATATAAATATTTTCACTTATTCAGTTTTATTTATTATTATTATTTTTTTAAATAAATTAATTTTTCGATCCATTTAGAAGGCAACATTAAATGAATTTACACATATTTTAGTTTTATATTTGCAGGCCTTGTCCATCTTGCTTGTCACTATTTTTAAATGAATTCTCAAAATTCCATATCATTATCATAAAAATCTCAAATTCTTATATTTTATTTCTTCTTTGTCACTTCGGACTAGAACACAGAATGTTAATTTCTGTTTCTACTTCAATAGTTACTATAAGCAATTCTGAACAGACAATAAACGCTTGAAGATATTGTGAAACTCTGTTCTCATTTCCTTCATCAGAGGGATAGTGGAAATCTCAATCCCTTATTATTATTTTTTTTTTTTTATCTTTAGCATTTCCATTTTTTGAAAGCTTCTTGTTTCTGAAAATAAAATTACCCTAGCAACACTTTCTGCAGAAGGCTACAGACAGGTGATATTGCTCCAGCATGCACATGAAGCGGCATTTTGTTTAATGACTGTCCTCCCCCTTTTCTCTATCAACAAAATTGCAAGAACTTCTTTTGAGAGGTTTTATTGTTATCTATTTTTTTATTTATTTTATTTTATTTTTTTGCTTTTTCATTATTTGGTGGATGTTTGTTAGAATGTTTGTTGGCAAAATATGTGAAAAAATATTTTGTAGGCAGAACAGCATTTTTTCTTTAATTCGTAGTTTGAAAATTTTAATCGGATTTTGAAATTTTTTAATCGAATTAATCGATCCGATTAACTCGATTAAAAAAATTGATCGGGACTAAGCATTGATCGATTAACCGAACCGATTAATCGATTAATCGGCACAGCCCTAATATATATATATATATATATATATATGAAATGTTTTATTTTACATTAAACTTAAATTATAAGCGTATATTTTAGGTTTTAGTAAAGTTTGAGCTGAATTCTTCTCTTTTATGACCTTCTTTCCTTTTAAGAGATTTTCTCCTGTTTCAAACTTTTATACAATTCTTATTGAACTTTACACACGGCACTTTTCTGACGGTCAGAAAAATTAGTGAAAAAGTTATACATCAATTGATTTCTGCATTTATTCCCTAGATTTGCATAAATCTCGTTTTTTCTTAATTATAACAACCAAAGAGACTTTTGAATAAATATTTTATTATCTAATAAATTGAAACATTCAATTTCAAATTTTCCTTTTTTCGAGCAACCAAGAAATCAGTATATATATATATATGATGTATGTAAGTTTGCGCATGTGTACATGTCAATATTAGTGATACGTTTTATTACATCACTCTGTTTGTGCGACTGTGCATTCAAAAATCTAATTATATTTTCATTCTAAATAATAAAATAATTTCCTCTAATTATTTCAGTCAATATTATTATTTCTTTTAAGTAATTATTATTTCTTTTAAGTTTCTTGCTTAGTGTAAGAAAATATATTACACCTTTTTATTTTATATATTTTAGAAGAAAATTTTAATTAACGCATCACAATTAAAAAAAAATCCATTAAATTCTTAATTAAAAGGCAGAAGAAGTCACCTTGATAAAAATTATAATTCATAATGATGAAAGTAATTACAACGGCAAAATTAGATAAGAAAAGACAAAATTTCGCGATTATTTAAGTACTTTTAATCTATTTAATCTGCTATACTAATGCCAACGACACAAAAAAACTTTATCAAATTATGTTGCCATTCTATTTATACTTAAGTTATTATAACATGGATGCAATGTACTGCTATTTACTCCTTGAAAGCAAAAGCTATGTTCTTAAAAGCTTTTCTCAGATCTATTCATTAGTTGTATAATTAAATTTTCTATCAAGCTTTCTGACGTTGATGGGGGGGAAAATCTTTTTAAATTGTTGTTTAAAGGGAAAACGCACAGTTTTTCTAATAATAATAATCTTTAAAATATAAAAAGCTGAAAATAAATTAATGTTTTTTAGTTTCTGATATTTAATAAAATATGCTATAAATATATACGTAAATTTAATAAAGCTTCAACTTAGATTTTTACTTTTAATTTTAATCTCTTTAACAAGCTTTTTTTTTTTTTTCTTGCTTTAAGAGAGAGAGAGAGAGAAATATTAAAAAAAAAAAAAAAAAAAAAAAAAAAAATAGTTTAACAAAAAATAAAGTAAATATATTGATTTATATATGAGTATTTTTAAACGTGCATTTTTCATTAAAAATCTTCATGAAATTTTCGTATAATTTTGATTTCTGTTAAATTGTTTTTATAATTGCAGTAGAGATTTTTAGTCATTTAACCCATTACCCGCTGGTGTTGCGTTCACGCAACAATAGAAATTATTGCATTTAACAGTAAACTAAAAAAGATATTTTATATTAAGTATTGTTTTTAAATAAGGAAAGGATAGATGTTTATTTTATCACAAAAAAAAAATTGATCTGAAAAATAATTTTATATTTAAAAATAAATTTCAAACTTGAAGCACTAATCAATCCAAAACTTTTGAAAATCATGATATTTGAATAAGTTTACATAACTTGTAAAAAAAAAAAATTCACAATAAACTAATTACTTTTGAAGTCATCTGTAGTGTTTGCTGTTTTATACTCCCGCAAGGAAATTTCCGTAAACATTTATTTGTCTTCATTATTATACTCTTATTCCACTGAAATCGTACGAATGCAACACCCTGCATTTAGTAAGATAAGACTAATTTTAATTATTTTATTTTAAATTATTGTTATATATGATCAAAATAATGAGTATTACTGTTTGTATTTAGAAAAAAAAAAAGCATTATTTCTAGTTTTGGCGGTTAATGGTTTAAAATGAAAATTTTGTCCTGGATAACATGGCATTTCACGTATTTTATTGCTTGTACATAAATTTAAGATTTAAGTTAAATAAAGAAACAATATTTGTTGATGCATCAAAAAAGATAAATATACTATTATTGTTATCAATTATCGGTAAAAAGTACCAATTCACGGGTATTCTAACTAGTTTATTGCAGCGAAAATGTAGTATAATATAATATATATTTGTTTTAATCTTTTATATTTCTCTCATTTTATGTATTGTATTCTTTATTTTCTAAAAATGCGATATTTTAGATACTAATACTACTTTTTATTCATGATTTATTATTTTATTTTATTTATTTGTTTTATTTATTTATTTATTTTTTCATATTTTCAAACTGACTAAATACATATCGATAAATATGGTGCATTTTACATGTGTTTTAATCCCAATTTTTATATCTAAAATTGATACAGAAATACAAATTCTCAAGATTTTTCTATTCTTTTTAATAAAAGAGCAGACACTTAAAATATTAATAAATGTTAAATAAGTTATATTTTTTAAAATGTATTTTCATTTGATGTATTTTCAACAGTACAATAGATAAGACGAGTTTTTAATACTTTTAAAATAAAAAGACACTGGAGATATACTTTATAAGACATCTTGAACTGAAATAATAGATGAACAAAGAGAAGCTTTTTTTTTTCAGCCATGTTTTAAGAAAAGTTAACTTGTAAAGAAAAAGAAAGAAACAAACAAAAGAAAAAAAGATATTCATTGCAATTATTTTTCTTCCTCGGAGGAAATTCTTTTATAAACAGGTGTCATCCCGGTTCACGCGGGGGTGGACATAGAACTTTCACTCAATCATACTTTTATTAGCTCTTGACCTGTCATTTTTATTTAAAACACGACGTGCTTTACAGTTGTTATGAAATATCAGACGCTTGTTTTACATTGTTATTTTGCTTTCTGAATGACTCATCGCAACCCGACAACTAGTGATGTCATATCGATTACTTGGGGAAGAAGTAACGCTTTTAAATGCATGAAAGGCAAAACATCTTTTTAAATAAGGCTGAGTACATTCTAAATTAAGCAGTTATAAGGTTTTGACCTGTTTAGTTTTAAATGATGACTCAATTCAAAACAAAAGGTAAGTCTTAATTGGACTCAAAGTCGAGAATGGGATTTGTTCGACCAAATGCGATTTAATTCAAATCATATCGGTTGTATATCTTGAGTTAAATTACACAATTCGAATTAAATGGAATAATGGGATTTAATTCGATTAAAAAATACAATAATAATCTCTACAATAAGTTAAACTTTGCTCATTTTCGCATACTCTTTTATTTATATTAAGGTCAAACACATGAAAAGTTTGTTCAATAAATTTGAATAAGTTTAAAAATACATTTTCGTTTCCTATTACAGTCATTTGCAAATGTTTTAGACCAGAAGCCGATTTTCAATATTTTAATACGTTGCATCATTTGCGCAGATGATTATTGCGTCATCTCATGTACTGATTGCATCAGACGCATTCTACTGCTATAAATAAAGGTTCCCGGCACGTTTATTACCAGTTGTTTATTGGATTTTGTCATAGACAGTGCTGTTGTGTAATTATTATAATGGATAAAAAATCTTCATTTACTGTTACAAAAAGGTCAGAAATATTAACCCTGCATAAAATTGGATTTTCTGAACGTCAAATAAGTTCGAGGGTAAATGTGAGCAAGACAGCTGTGCATCAAACTATAAGTAAATTTAAAATTTTGGGAAAATTTGCAGACCTTAAGAGAAGTGGTTGCCCTAGAAAAACGAGTGCACGTGATGATCGTGTGATAAGAATGGTCGTACGAGATCCAAGAACCTCGGTTAGACATTCTCTGGCTGAAAAAAGCACCAACGTCAGTTTGAGTACTATTTCTAGACGTTTGGACAAAGATTTTGGTTTATCATCCCATAAACCTGCAAGGAAACCTCGACTTACCCCAAGTATGAAAAAGAAACGATTCTTAAGGTCCACAAATTTTCCCGAAATTTTAAATTTACTAATAGCTTGTTGCACAGCTGTCTTGCTCACATTTACCCTCGAACTTATTTGACGTTCAGAAAATCCAATTTTATGCAGGGTGAGTATTTCTGATCTTTTTGTAACAGTAGGTGAAAGTTTTTTACCCATTACAATAATTATGCAACAGCAATGTCTACGACAAAATCTAATAAACATCTGTAGATAAACGTGCTGGGCACCTTTATTTATAGCAGTAGAATGCGTCTGATGCAGTCAGCACATGAGGTGATGCAATAATCTGCACAAATGATGCAATGTGTTGAAGTAGTGAAAATCGGCTACTCTGGTATTACACTTTTGATAATGACTGTACTTCAGATATACTGACAAGTATATTTATAGATTTCAAGGTAAATCTCTTTAATTTCACTAAAAATAATGTTTACAACCGCGTTTAATCGTTATGTTATACAAAATATCAGGGAATTTGAAAAGAAAAACTGGACTTCATTTCTTTAGATAGTCATTGAATAGATGAAAATTAAAATAGATGAAAATTTTCAGGGAATTCAATATGAAGAATTTAAAACTTTTAACTTTTAAAGATAAAAAGGGTTTAATCAACTTACCGCTGTAAAAAAGAACGTAAAAGTAAAGTACTCACCTAGAAAGAAAAAAAAAAAAAAGCAGTTATAGCATGACAACAGTACAAATAATAATAATATTATCATTATAAACGTTACTACTACTATTACTACTACTACTACCAATAATAATATCACAAATAATCATAATATTATTATAAACAGTATAAATAATAACAATAATAATAAGGAAGAAAATTACAGAATACAAAAGGTGTAAATTTGATTCAATTTTTATCTAAAGAAAAGAAGTTATTGAAACCAAGTATAACAATAACTAAGTATCTAAATAATTCTAGGTTGCTAGTTTTCTAATTAATTATAGTTATTCTACAATTAAAATGAGTGCAGATCATGCAAGATATAGGAGGAGGGGGATATTCCATTACCATGGTGCAGATGAATTTGGTCAAATTGAAGAATAGTAATTTCGTGTGCAATTACACTACTTTCTCTTATCCTACTCTATTCTGAAGTTGTTGAGAACGAAATAAGACAATAATTTAAACGCATGTGGCATACAGTTAATAAGGTATATCATTCCATTACCGTATTGGTTTCAATGAATGTTATACGTTTTCATTCCGCTACCGTATTCCGCTTCTGTTACAGTATTCTGAATTCCATTCCGTTAACGTTATAGGTTTCAATGAATGTCATACTATTATACCATATGGCAATCATTTCTGCATGTGTATTTTTATTCGGACAATAATAAAACTTTACATAATCCATTTTTTTTTTATACATTTACTTAAAATGTTGACTTATTAAGTTTTCAACAGCGCCAAATTCACATATGCATTAGGAAACTGACCTAGATTGTAGAAATTCCATAGTTTGTACGTGAAATCAGCGCCCCTATCTGCGACTTATGGTACAATTTTTTTTCTTTGCGGAAATCCTATCTCCATTCTCCTACTGTCTATAGAAGAAATCACTTTCGTTCGGTTTAGTATGTTTTATTTATTTATTTTATTTTTTGCTCGGAAAACAAAAAACAGTGTTTGATGGCTAGGTTATGGCTATCTATGTGGCACTGGGGCAACTTGTCTCCAGTCATCTTTATAATAAGGTGTTTATTCTGTCCGACTCCAAGGCTGCCATCCAGGCTATCGGATCGAGGGATATACTCACCTCTAAGAATATCCTAGACTGTCCGGCTCTCCTGGAGAGTCTGAAAATAGAGGGGCGACAAATAACACTCCAGTGGAGTCCGGGACATTGTGATATTTTCGGTACCGAACAGGTCGATATGTTGGCTAAGAAGGGCAGCCAAATACTTATATGTCCTTCCATTCCAATAAACTTTACATAAAAATTCTAATGAGACAAAAATGGAAGGCACTGTTCAGTTCTCGTGTTTCTTCAAGAAGTTAGAGAAACAACTTGGAGCAGGGTGTTTCTGATAAACCCCGCGAAAAAGCTGTGGCGGAATTTAGACTTGCGGTAGGCCATAACTGTCTGGCGGCCCACCTTTATCGTTTTGGGATTTTTATGAGCCCAAATTGCCTACTCTGCGGGAAAGATGAAATTATGGACAGGAATCATTTGTCGGGATGCTCAGGTCTGCAAGAGGACTCCGAGGTGAAGAGATATTGGAGTGCCAGATACATGCTGATGAGACATTGACTTTTTTCTTTTACTGTATTTCTTTTTCTGTTATTCATGTTTCTTGTTATTCTGTAAGAGTTTCTCATTTTCTCATGCCATTGGAAAAAAAAAAAATACTGAAGGTGCCTCTAAACAGTGAAAGTTATTTTATGACCACCCTGTATATTTAAATAAACTTTACAATGCACCAGTCCTTTTTATATTATTATATTACACCATTAACAACTTTTTATATTAATAAGTTACATCAGTATCATAATACCACCTTTTAATTTACATGAAATTTCAAAAGGCTGACCCCGAGTTTTATGATGAATTCGATAAAAGAAATCTATTGTAGAGCTCAAGCACGATCTCTTGCAATAATATATGAAGTCTACACCCTTGCCACAGCTTGTAACATGCTGTTTCGTAAATATTTTCATGACCCGCAGAGTTACAGAAAGAACTAGTTTCGTTAATAAAACAGAGAAAACTGCAAATAAATAAAGAATGTACCCCGAACAAACAGAATGCGAAATGTACAGAACACAATGGAAGAATTGTGATAACTCCTGTAAGCCGAAATTTTCATGTTTTTTTTCGCAAGGTTATTTAGATCTAACAAAGCATTTAAATTAACCAAGAACTTGTTTGAATCTATTATAGCCTGTTAACAAGATAGTGTTTCCTTCTTTTGAATTAGTATTAGTAGGTGTACAAAGAATAAAGTTTCTCCTTTAAGTGCGTTAAGAAATATATTTACACGAATTACGGTTAAAAATTTTCGGTAAGAGAATTAAATTTTGCCAGAGACATGAGTACTTTTAAGGTACGTGAAGGTGAATGAATATGGAATACCATTTCTTTCTATTTCTTTCTTTTTTTTTCCTTCTTTCTCTCTCTTTCTCTCTCTTTTTAATTCACTATAATAAATAGAAATATTTTAGATCATTGTGGATTCGACTAAACT
The DNA here is from genome assembly GCA_963930645.1 of Salticus scenicus. Lineage (NCBI taxonomy): Eukaryota > Metazoa > Arthropoda > Arachnida > Araneae > Salticidae > Salticus > Salticus scenicus. The sequence continues at coordinate 31,362,906 of OZ005659.1, read as the reverse complement.
TTTAAGTGTTGTTAATGTGTTTAGATAGTTTTATCTTATAAAAATAGAGTGTTTACATGCAAAATTTCAATGCAAAGTTAATTTTAAAAAAAAGTGATTTTGGGTAACATGGATTAAGCGGGTAATATGAAATAATTATAAGGGAAAATATGGAATACTCATTTCCTTAAAGGATAATATAAAATAGGGTAGTATTTTTACAGAAAAAAAAAAAAGAAAATCATGCATAATTGCAATGTAAATATTTTATTTTGAAATTCTTGTTGAAAATAAACAGCACTGAAAACAACGCCAACATTAAATTTTACACAAACCACAGATAATATGGAACAGTTGGTTATACTACAGTCGGCAGCAGCAAAAAATCCTATATAAAAAAAGCACTCTTAATACTGTTTTATTAAATAAATCCTTGTCGAATCATGTTCTTAAGTATTTATTTAACAAAACAGTATTAAGAGTAAGAGTATTTTTTTTTATACAGAAATTTTTGCTAGTGCTCGGATACTTTTGCTGCCGACTGTATATTACTTAAATTGCCCTCTTGGAGAATAAATAAACCTCTAACCTGTAAATTTAACCTGTTGGTGAAAAAAGTTCATGGGAATCAGACTATTAATTAATTCAACTCCCCTACCGGAAATCACAGTAGATATTCACTCATTTTACTGTTTCGTAAATAGATTAGAATTCATAATACTTGGCTCCAAAAAAGTGTGAATCCTAATCAGCCAAAGAAGTTGTATGGCACAAAAACTGCTCTTTTCACCGACACAAGGTGAACTATCGTTCATATTTGAGGCCCAGGGAAGAATTTTGACGTGCTTCCTGTAGGTTGCAACACCGTACAAGTGAGGTATAACGGTATTCCATTTTACCCGACTATTTCATATTCCCCTCTATATTGAAATATGATTGTACGGCAGTGTATAGTCGGCAGCAAAAGTATCTGAGCACTAGCCAATAATTTCTATATAAAGAAAGTGCACTTAAAACTGTTTTGTTAAATAAATCCTTGTCGAATCACGTTCTTAGACTGACTTAGAACATGATTCGACAAGGATTTATTTAACAAAGCAGTATTAAGCGTACTTTTTTTGGATAGGGATTATTGTTAGTGCTCGGGTACTTTTGCTACCGACTGTATAAGAACTAACCATTTAACAAATAAAGAATTTAGATCTGGAATGAACGCTAATAATTACTAAATGTCATAAAATATCAAAATAACTGTGAAAATTTTGGCTGATGACAGTGATACTTAGTATTTTTTATTTTTAACAAAACACCTATTAAATAATGATGATTGGACAATTCAAATGCTGTAGAAGAAAGTGTTGACAGGGAATTTAATTTATGAATTGCAAATTTTCAAAACTTTTTTACTTAACTTCCGTTAATAATCCTCAGAAAAATGCAAATAAATAAAGTATTCATAAACCAATGCAATTCACATAATGGAAAAATTGTGATAATTTATGTTAGCCCCGAGATGTAATTGGATCATGTTAAATATGTTAATAAGATAATGTTCCCTTCTTTTGAATTAATATTAAGTGCATAAAGAATAAAGTTTTTGCATTAAATACACCAAGAAATGTTTCTTCAAGAATTAATCTGAAAAAAAATTACTTTAAAGTATGAATTTTGGTGAGATCTGTATTTATTTGATTTTATTTAAAAATTAAACTGATTGTATGATTGTGCTATAACAAATTTTTAGATATATGGAGTATTTGGATCCTAAATTTCTGACTCGAAATTTTGACGTGATAGAAATCTAATATTCAGAAAAACTAAGAAAAAGAAAAAAAAAAAAAAAAAAGCTTTCGAAATTTTGGTTGGATGATACTAAATTTTATACTTTAATTAACTTTTAAAACTCTAATTGTCGTGGTGAAAACCTGTTTGCACCCCTGGATTCAGAAAATTCGCCCCTTTCATTTGGTACTGAATTTGTAACGACCCACATACTTTTTAAAATGACTAAAATGAATTAAAAAGAAGTGTTTTCCACCCTAAATTTTATACTTTAGTTAATTTTAAAAAATCTAACTGTCATGTTGAAAAACTGTTTGCACCTCTGGATTCAGAAAAATAGCCTCTTTCATGTGGTACCGAATTTGTAACGATAGGATTTATAATTTATTTTGGTGTTACACAAAACTGGTCTACAAAACTCCAGATTAAAACTAATAGTCCTCCGTCCTTAAAAAAGAAAAAAAAAAAAAAAAAAAAAAAACCTGAGATAACATATTTTATAAATACCTTAGTTGCCCATACCTATAGTAAGATGGATAACTAAAAATCGATGTTACTCTATGTTTTGTAAATGCATAGTGAAAAACATAAACATTGTATACTTATTTAAATTTGTGCACAAAATAAAAGTACTGATTTTATAAAATAAATTGAATTGCAGAAGAACCATGCTTTTATCATAATTTATAGACACATGACAGTTGTCTAAGTGTGTAAACTCTCGAAAGTTGCTATGGTAACGGTCAGCGAAGTTGTAGAGAGTGTAAAAAAATGGTTTTGTAAGAGATTTCTATCGTTTTGCATGATCTCTCTCTCCGACTGACTGTAATTTCACAAGAAAGAAGAAAATTGCTGTGTCAGAGATTCATGTTAAACAGAATTTGGGCGTTTACTGATGATTAAGGGATTTTTTTTTTTCTTTCTGCTAAGAGAGATAGCCACCCCCCCCCACCCCCCCCCCCAAAAAAAAAAAGATTAATAGTTTTTTTAACATAACTGCAATATTTTCCCAATATATATATATTCATAAACGCATTTTTCGTTCTAAAAATTATTTTTTGGCTCGACTAACTGTCTGTTCATTTATATTGTATCCTGAAATAAAAGACATTCCAAATGCTTAATATTTTTTCTAATATTATGCTATTTTATTATGTGTTCTTTATGTTGTTCCTTAGTTGCATGCACAAAAGGGGGGGGGACATGCAAGAAAAAAACATAAGATAAAGAAACGCACTATTAAATATGCCAAAATATGTAATACTCGTGTTAACAAGAACATCATCTGACACAGGTCGGAAAAAAAATTAGCACAAACTGTTTCTAGTCTGAAAAGAATCCCCAAATTTCATCGATTTAATATACAGGGTAAATCAAAATGAATATAGTGATTACAAACGGCTATAATTATTTTATGGAAAAGAATTTATCGATAAGATTAACACAGAATATAGATGGAACTTCAAAATTTTGTATACATACGTCATAGATATTCTATGTGACTTCCCTTGGTCACACGGATAACATCTAGGCGGAAGTCCATTTCAAGCCACACATTCTGAAGCAGTCATTCTGTTCAGTCATCGACGCAAGCGCATTACAAATGCATACTTTGAGTTCTTCATTTGTTTTGGGCATGGGAGGCACATACACCCTGTCTTTCACATAAACACATAGATAAAAATCGCAGGGTCTCAAAGTACGCATTTGTAATGCGCTTGCGTCGGTGACTGCAGACATGCTTCAAAATGTATGGCGTGAAATGGACAACCGTCTAAATGTTGTCAGTGTGACCAAGGGAAGTCACATAGAACATCTATGACGCATGTATACAAAATTTTGGAGCTCCGTCTACATTCTATGTTAATCTTATCGATAAATTCTTTTCCATGAAATAGTTATAGCCGTTTGTAATCGCTATATTCATTTTGACTTACCCTGTATATTACGGTGATATTAAAGATGTATAACTAACACTTTTATGATTTTTTATATTTTCTTTCTATAAAATATTGCAAATGATAATTAAAGTATTTAAATAGGTACTCTCATAGGAATATATGCTTATAAATTATTGAAGTATACAAATTTAATTACAGAAAAGGAAAAAATAATAATAATAACATTAATAGTGATACTGAACAAACATAATTTGAAAACCCGCTAGAAATAGATCAAATAACATTAACAAAATATCGATACATATATATTTATTTAAGTTTAGTATTTTATCAGAGGCATAATTAAGGCATTGTAAACAAATTCGTTCAATTTTCCTTTAAAATGGAATCCAAGTCATAAAATGTAATATTACAGGAGAAAGCAGATGGAAAGGGGAGGGTGACTTGAATTTATCATATCTCCAAAACGGAAAAATAAAGAAAAATAAAATTTTGTAATTAAGGCAGATCTGGTGTACAAATGAGTTTTGGTGAAAATAGAAGCACTAGACGTGGAACCGAAATGTGGCATCTTGGAAACGGCTCTAATGATTTTCTTTTCATTTGCCATATAAACCCCATTTAATTGTTCTTTCGTATGTAGTAGTTAACTGCTGTAAAATTGAGAGGCGTTTCGATTAGTAAGAAGTCTCGGGGGTGTTCTGAAAACTAATATTTGTCAATTTTCTTCAAACTCGCTATCTAAGCTTCTTTTTAGTAATCCTTACGGCATATGTATACATGGTTATTGACAGACGTTTTTATTAGTTAGGTCAAATTCATGTCTTCTGGCTCCACAACTTCTAAATAGAGTTTATAATATGTGTAGTAGTTGTAGTAGTAAGAAAAGAGAGCAATGGGAATGTTAAACACCAGATTTTTTACAATTTATCTTAGTATACATTGAAAGTTATAGATATATTAAGTACGAATATGAAAGTTTGATATATTAAATAATTAGTTTGATATATTAAACCATATTAAAAATTGTAGGGATAAAAACGGGGAGCCAGAGCTACCTGTAGATAAATTTGTGCCAAAAATTTATAGGCACGAATTGATGTCACGGTTCAACTACATATAACTTTGTACGAAATTTAATGCATTAGTTCTTGAGCTTGTGCTGCCACAATTTTTTGTCATGTCCAAACAGTCATTGTCTAAAAATGGTCCTTCGGATTCAGTACTTCCCCAAACGTGTAAATCCATCGAAAACCGGAAGTCGAAATCTTTTTTTGAATTCAATACTTTCTTTTATTAAATATAGAAAACGGTAATAAATCTATTATCAAGTGAGATCTTGCTAGGATGTATTAGGCTAAACGACGTTCTTTTCCAAATTGAAATAAATAACCATTGTAGTCTATTAATTAATGGAAATTCATAACTACACAAATCATTTATACCTTTGAAAAATTTTTGTTTATATAATACATAGTATTTAACATCACTGGGAAAGTGAACCCAAAGTTCGAAATTAGATATTGAATAATTAAATCTTTATAAAACGCACTATTATTACTTCTTCAAATATATTCTTCAATACTCATAATTTATTCACCAATACATCAATTTAAACAATTTAGCAACCCAAGGAGTAGATTCATGTTCGTTGTCAGGGTAACGGACAGCAGAGATCTCAATTCTAAAAATAAAAGAGAAAATGTCATCGCAAGACTTCTCCGTCTTTTTTACACGTACATCATTTAATAAGCGCGACATTTTGCAAGGGTCAATTTGTGGTTGTCATGAAAGTCTCGAAATTCGACAAATTTGACAGTTATCGACAGGTAATTTATCGAGAAAAATGACAGTTCTTTTTCTTTGGGAATAAAATTTGCTTTCAATTCAGCTTTTATAACATTTTCGTTATTCGATTCATGATCATCGATATTAGCACTGCAATGAGTGCGTCTTCCCTAAGGTTGTTAATAGTCCAGTTCCCGATTAAATAGTCTTATTATGGGGTAGAGCGCACGGCTTGATTTTTCCATTAGTTGATTCTATTGGTTCTTAATTAGCGGAAAAAAATGGCCTTAATTCTGATAAATACAGAAAAAAAAAGTGCAGAAAGTAAATACCAGTATTTATTAAAAGTGCATTATATGTACCAGTATTTATAACTAGTCGGTTTTCGCCCACCTAGTGGTCGATATTTTAAAATGAACCTTTTTTCAAATTTGCCATATTCGCCAAATCAAAAACAGTGGCGGAATTTCGTGAATAATGAAAAAAAAATTTTTTTTAACTTAACTGCATTTATATCAGAATAATATAATTCGAGTAATAAAATGTAATTTAAATTTAATTATTTATGAAAAATGACTTTAGCGCAAATTCACGAAAATCATCGCCAGTTTATTTGTCAAAGGGATAACACTTAAATACGCCAAAATTTAATCTTTTTTTTTTTTTACTCTGCCTGAATTTGATCCCGATAACAGAAAAGTACCGTAACTTTTTTCTTGTTTCAATTAATTATTATTTACACTATTTTTAATAATAATAATATTATTATAAGCATTTTAATAATTTTTAAGCTATGTTTTCTTCAAATTTAGCTAAATGTTTCGATCGCAATTCATTTTTTTTTTTTTTTTAACAGCGGTGGCTGAAAAAGAAAACTATAAAATCGCCAGTTGGTGGTTCTTACATTTGTTCTTTTAAATTACCATTTAGACTTATTTATTTATTTATTTTTCAAATCACTCGTAAAATTTATTATTAATTACTTTCTTTTACCAATAAGATAGAGAAAGTATTGTTTTAGGGTCAAATTTTCGAAAGTGAGTTTTTGTTATATTTACATGTTCTGAGGTCCCCTGAATACGAAAATCATGTTTTTAGCGAATGGTCTGTGTGTGTGTGTTATCAGCATATCTCAAGAACAAATAGTAGCTGAAAATTCCAAACTTGGTATTCTAAATGTGTATCATATAGGGATGCTACACTAAACTTTTCTTTGAGAGGAAGCAGATGGTTCGTGTACAGGGACACTCAAAAGTATTCAAATACATTACGTATCTATGGGGAAAATTGCAGGTAAGTAGAGTTTAACATCTATAGACTGCACTAAACCAAATGAAACGAATATATATATTTTATATGCATAAAAACATGTCTCATGTAGTATAAATAGGGTAGGGAAACCATTGACTGTTCGTTTACAGGACTACACAAAAGAACGAGATAAAAGTGCGACAATCGTTGCAAATTGATGAAAGTATATTTCAGGCTGGGCCATGTATGATTACTATAGGATTATATTTAGATGCACCATGTGGTTTGTATATAATTTTCGAAAGATATACAGGCCTGGAAATATTTAAGCGATAACATTCTTTTTTGTTGTTAGTGGATGTGCTTTACTAATAATATTTTACCACTTCCAGGAAAGCTGTTCGGGAATTGAAATGAATTCCTCATAGAGATAGGGTAAATACTGTATGTTTTTAAGCTAAATATTCGTCGCTTGTTTTTTTTTTTTTTGTTTTTTTTTTTGTACATTTACACGTTTTGATGCTTCCTGATTACCGTAATCAAGTTTTTTAACGTTTGATCTTTGTGTCTCTTAGAGTGACTTAAAAACGAATAATTTTAGCAGATCCAAATGTTGTATTTTCAAGTTAATATAAGTTTGTTGCTGGAAAAGTTTGATCAAGATTAATAACTTTCAAGTAGTGCTGTGTGTGCAAATTGTCTGAATAATTTTAAGTGAACTTTTAATTTTACTAACAGATTTAAATTCTATATAAATGTAGGTGCATTAATGAAACGAGGGGTTGAGCACCTACCGTCTTAATCTCCACTTACCTCTTAATCTCCAACCTGTATTTATAGTATTAAATTTCAGGGTAAGAGTAAGTCGTGTGAGTGACACACCAGATTATTTTTTATTCAAAGCATTGTTGCAAATGTGACTCTCTCTTTTTTTTGCTAAATAATCCTCCTTCTCTCAATTATTTTATTCATTCATGGGAACATGATAAAAAAAATTATTATTTTTATTTAAATTAATTGTTTTTATAACGGCATCAATTTAGAATGCTGCTTTCCAGAAATTGGCCTTTTATTATCAAGAAAATTCCCCCCTCGAAAGCAATACCACCAACAATAATAATAATAAGTATGTAAATAAGGAAGATGCATATATAAGTTATGTTTGAGAACCTTCATGCCACTTGGCACATTTTGGCGGCCTATACACACGGCGAGATCCAAGGAGATCTGAGGGCAAGAGTATTTGAAATTTCCATCGCTCGCACAGTTCGTATTTATACGGGTTCATATTCAATCACAGGGTCGTGTAGCTCGGTGGTAAAACATCGAACTCGTTGTCGGATGTTTGCGAGTTCGATATTCGAGCGGTCCAAAGACCGTTGTTTACGTTAATGATAGCTGGTGCGCGTAAAATCTGTCATGGCTTCAATAGCCTCGATATTCCGTAAAATAATAAGTCTGGGTATAAACAAAGCGGGGAGAGCCATTCAAACTGCGAGGATAAAAAATTTGATGTCATGTCTCTTGGTCATCTCAAGGAGTGAATCCCAAACTATCAGCAGTTGTCCAAAGTGTAGCTCTAGTGTAACGTTAAACGCACGAGTTAAGTCCATGTACATTTTTCATCGGGTGATGGGTCGTGTTCAATTATTTTGACACAAAACAAAATAAATAAATATAATTCAGAGTTTTTACAATTTATGGTGTTTTTATAAACAATTTCTTTTACTATTCCTTTTTACTTTCTGCTATATGTAATATAGAGAAAGTATTGGATTCGTGAAATTTTTCGACCTCGTTTTTTGATGGATTTACACGTTTTGGGATTTCCTGAACACGAATTGATAGTTTTTAGAAAATGTCTGTCGGTGTGTATCACGTTTTTTGTGGACGCTGTATCTCACGAACCAATGAATGAAATTTAACCAAACTTGGTATTTAGTTGCACCCTGACATAAACTGCTGCTGATTAGATTTGGGGATCAATCGCTCAACAGGTGGCGCTGTGATCGCATTTTTTGTAAGCTTTTAACATGGCAGTATAGGACAAAATTTCGTATAAATGTACATAATGAGAGTTATTTTTAACTTGTGATTGTAAAATTAATATGAATTATTGATAATAGTAGTACTTAACTAGGGAAAAAAATCTGTGCATGTGGGGGCACTCCCACCCCACTTGGGGGGTGGGGTAAATTTTCAAGATGGGTATCTTTCGAAAGGTCTCGTCAGTACCTTTAAACGAATAGTTTAACTATAAATCTGTGATAATTTAAAACAAAGTTATCGATTTTTTTTACTTTTAACGAAAAAAAACTTAGAAAAAGAAATCGTAATTTTTTTCTTTCTTTCTTTCTTTCTTCTTTTTTTTTTTAAGCAAAATTTAATCCTTAACCTGAAAGAATTTAAACCTTTAAATCACCTAAGATAGAACTGATACAACAGAGTCATCTCTTTCAAACCGCCATCATTAGCACCAGAAAATTTGTCTGCTTAAAATCAATTAATTGCTTTTTTTTTTTTTTTTTTTACCCTAGGTATTTAAAAAATGTGTCGTGCAGTTTCAGCACTTGAGTTAAACTGAAACTGAATCCATTCAATCTCCTAATCGCAAACAATTATGCTCTTAATTAAAAGAGTATAATGAATGATTTTAAAAGTGCTTTCTTGCTTAATGCGATCAATCCCATTAACAATTCATTGAATTAAGTAATTAACGTCTCCCCATTTTTAAAACCTAAAATGCACAATACTTGTATTATTAGGCCTAGCAGTGTTCCTAAAATTTTACGCTCATTTTATTGTATTGTCACCACTATTTTAAAACAATATTTTTTTACATAATATTTTAGCATTAAAACGTTCAAAAAAAAATTCTTTTTAGCTATAGTGGTGACAATAGAATAAGACGGAAGTTAATTTTTAGGAACGCTGCGAGATCTGTATTATTCATATTGATAATAAAAGTTTGCATTTAATAATATTTATATCATTATGCGTTAATTTAAGATTAAAAAAAAAAAAAAAAAAAAAAATGGATTAAGCCTTTTACGGATTTGCTTCTTTCTAAAGCAACTAAATTTTAACTCATTCTATCGCCTTATCTTTCTGAATTTTTACGATATTAGACTTCTTTTTTTTTTTTTTTTTCTCAAGAGTAACTCAGTACATTATTTGATTAAGAAATCATGCAAAAATAATTTTGTCATAACTTCTACGTACACAATAAAAATATATTTAGTAAAAATAAACGTATTACACCAGATGTTTAAAATGTTTATATTCTGATTGTATTATAGTGTGCGCACAGACGTAGCCAGAAAAAAATTTCGGAGATAGTTCAAACTTTTGCACATAATGTTTAGCGCTAAAAATGAAGTAAACTTTTGACAAATTTGAAAAGCTCGGGAAAAAGGTGGGAGGTGGGGGGTGGGGAGGGCTGAACCTTCGAAATACCCCTTGATTAGTCCTTCGTTGTGCCGAATAGAATATGTCAATTTTTCTAAACAACTTGTATCTTATAACCAAAAATCATGAAATTTTTTCAATTTTTTAATCTTTAATTTGTCGGCAAACCTTTATAATCCATGAGTGTATATTCTATTCTCTTACACGTGAATACAGATATTTAACTTTTCATTCCCCATCACGCCAGTTAGAATCATAACATTTCAGATTTTTTTCCTTACCATCTAAAACTTCCACTGATTCAAAGTGAACAATATTGTAATCTATATACATTTTTCATACCGAAAAATATATATTTTAAATGATTTCCCTAACTTTGTTGATAAATGAAAGGATGTTTTACTTATATTCTGAAAATAATATCGGTATCAGTTGCTTTTCCGGGTAATTTCAGTGAATTAACTTTTTCAGATATATATATATATAGTAGATACAGGGTGATCAGTTTAAAAGAGTACCCGTTGGTTTTTCTTATTACCCTTAAATCTGACGGATGTGGCAACTATTCTAACACTGAAGTAAAATTGTTTGAACCTTGTTTAAGTGTGGGAGACAATTTCTAACACTGTTGGACTGTTACAACTGTATTTGTGAGGTAAAGCAGAAATGGATATGCACAGTGTTACTTAATTCTGTGATAATTTTATTTTTGAAAAACATAATTTAATTAAATTTTTTTACATTATCATTCCTTACAGAAAATGTTGAAAATGTTCGCCACCATTTTGAATGCAAACATGAACACGTCGAACCAAGTTTTTTGACACACTTCGCGGCATTGTTGGTGTTATTGACGAGATTATGATCTGTTTTAATTCATCGATGTTTATTAAATTTTGTCTTACATATATAAAATTATCACAGTGCGTCTCCATTTCTGTTTTACCTCACAAATAAAGTTGTAACAGTCCAACAGTGTTGGAAATACAATTATACTTCAGTGTTAGAATAGTTGACATCTGTCATTTAAGGGTAATAATAATAATAATAATAATAATAATAATAATAATGATAATAAAGGGTACTCTTTTAAACTGATCACCCTGTACATATTTAATGTTTATAATTTGTATTTTAATTAATTGTAACATGTATTTCTTTCAATTTTTTATTTTTTTTTAATTGAAAAGATATGATTTAAATGACATCAGCTATTACATTAAGTACAAATGAACCCCTCTTAGATGCTTTATTAACTATGTTAATTTATACTCTGCTAATACATATATTTTCAAAAAAATATTTATATATCATTTTTACTTTTGAATTAGATTTATGACTATATATAAGGTGTATTATTCTATGGATGAAAAAAATTAGGAATGAAAGGTTTAAAAGAAGTATCGTAATAACTTTCTACAACTACATTCATTTCCAGCATAATTTTTTACTTCATAATTCTAAACTTCTTTTTATTCTTTAATTTTTTACTGCTCCTCTTTTTATCACCCTCATAAAATCTTCCGGGAATAAATGAAATATAACTTGTTTTTTGCATCCCTGAAGTTTCAGGATAATTCGTCAAATAGTTTTTGCAGTATTTGACAAAATATGTCTATTATTTTGTACACCAATCGTACATGCTGTAACTCTACCATTTAAATGATTAAGTTAAAAATTGTGATAAAGCTACCGTAATTTAGTGCATATAAACCGCATTGGTATATAAGCCGCAGCTTATAAAAATGTTGTGGAAAAAAATACTCTTAGATAAACCGCACCGGAAGGTAAGCGCAGCTTATGCAAGCATTGTTATGATGATGTGACAGATAAATAAGAAAACAAGACAGCAGCCATCTGGCATCTGCGTAAGTTAAAAAAATAATAAATTATTTTAAAAAATAATTCTGTATAAAGTAAAAAAAAAAGTCTAACTATACCATTATGTAGATGTAATGCATCAAATATGAGAAACAAGGGAACAAGATGGCAGAATCCGGGCGTATATGCAAAGTCATAAACATAATGAATAATTAATTATAAATAAAATTATTAAATTATTTTAAAAGAATGTATAAAGAAAAAAATTAAAACAAAGCCAGTATGCAAATATGATGCAAAAAATCAAAAACAAGGGAACAAGATGGCGAACTCCAGACAGGCAAATTAATCAAAATAAGAATGATAAGTTTGAAATAAAATAAAGTATTTAAAAAAATAATTCTGTATAAAGAAAAAAAGAATATACCAATATGTAAATGCGGAAAAAAAAGTAGAATATTCGAGAAACTACGAATACTAAACTTCTGTTTTCTGGGGAGATCAGCTGTTTCAAGAAATATAGCCGACGGAAATTTCGCATTACCATTAGATAGCCCGCACTGTTAGATAGGCCGCAGTCCCCAAAAATCGATGCTTTTTTTTTTTAAAGATAGCCCGCGGTTTATCTTCACTAAAATACGGTACTCGAATTATTTAAGACCAATTCATTAAATAAACTTATAACGATAGATAAACGTTCAAAGATATGTATTAGCTTACTCACATTTCATTGCGTACGTATTAATCCATTTTAATGAACCCAACGAACGTGCAGGATAAATTGGGGCAGCACGTATTCAATGACCAAAATGTCAATAATGATCTTCATAGTACAAACAACGCTTTAATTAACACCCAGAAGCGCAAGTTAAGTTTACCCAATCACTCTTTATCTGGGATCATATCTAACAGTTCACCTTCTTCATCTTATTATAAATACAAAACACATATGGCACACTTTCTATACTATTCAATACGAAAATGGAAGGGTAATTCACCCCAGTTTCATAATCGATGTTCGATTTCGATTTTATTCTTGTAAGCACATTTGTTCGGCATAAATTACTTTTCTGTTTTATTTAATATTCAAATTAGAATGAATTAAATTTGGCACATTAATGATACTCTATTGATTTCCTGTTCTTACACATTTCGTTATCTCTTGTAAGAATATACATTTAAATAATGTAAATAAAAGGGATTGTTTTGAACAAAGGGTTACGATTGTTATGATTAATGATATTTATAGAGCGAATGCGGTCTGTTTATTCATCCCAATTAATAAAATTTAGCTTGGCGATTTGATAATGGTGAAATGATTTTTTTTTTTTTTTATGTCTCTTATCGTTGCCATCGTACATAATAAAAATATTTGCATTTTCTTTCATAAATAATATAAAAAACTAATAGAGGTAGGGACTTGTTAATTAATATACATTTATTTCTCTATAGAACAAATAAATGAGCTCAAATTCATAAAATCTGAGGGGGTCAGGTTTTCAGTTGCGTTGATTTGACATTGAATGGTGCATTTATCTAAAGTCAACTTTTTATTTATTTTTTTTTTTTAACTCTACGAGTATCAAAGTGTATTATTATTATTATTATTAGGTCTTTGCATAAATTCGTGCGGTTTTTATTGCTTCATTTCATAAAAATACATCAAATCAAATGCCAATTTTTAATCAAAATACTCTCCATTACTTTCTACAACCTTTGGCCATTTTTCGGGTAACAAATGTATATCACGGTGATAGAAGCTCTCGTCTTTGGAGGCAATAAAATGATCCGCGTCCGCACGAACTTTTGCAACGACCTAATATTATTATTATTTAGTACAGTCAATAGCTATGCCGCGGCATTCATTGAAAAACGCCTTTTAATAACAAATACTTTACTTTCATACCAAAGTACCTCGTAGTTTTCTGCTTGTATTTTTTTTTTAGTTTCACTAATCTACCTTAAACTCACCCAAGCGCATTAAATTTACTTAATGTTTAATGTAATATCATGTACCTAGATAAGGTTTTAAAAAGTATCATGTACATATAAGGTTTTATAAAATATGTATATATATCCATATACAATTTCGATTTTCACCTTCTGATAATTAATATTAATAATAATACATTTTACTTTGTTTGAAATTCTACTTCCGAAAGTACGAAGTTTTTATTTTTTATTAAACAAATGTTATTTTATTTTTATTTTTTTCTATTATATTCATAGTACACTGTTAAAAATGGTTTCTCAAAAATGAGCAAAATTGTCTCAAAATAGCTCCGAAAAAATATATACTTAAATTTGAAAATCCCATGTACTCAATTATGAGTATATTGACATAATGCAGCATCCAAACCGTTAAGCTTGGCCAAGTCCAGGCAGGCAGTGACTGTCCAAAGGTCTCTGAGTATACTGACACGCTCAAAAATGGGGTTGACCACTAAGAATCCCAATATACCCATTTTTTAAAATGTCAATATACTCAAAAATGAGTACATGGGTTTTCAAATTTAAGTGTATACTGTTTCGGAGCTACTTTGAGACAATGTTGCTCATTTTTGAGAGACCATTTTTAACAGTATATGGTGGACTGATTTTTATTTTCCAAAATTGAGTTAGTAATTGTGCAAAAAAGTTGCCTTTATCTCCCTATTTAACCCCTTAACGTGCGCTGTCCTCGCTGCGAGGACGCAAAATTTAAGATCCAGCTGCAAAAATTCATCCCGGAATTGTTTTAGCAAAAATTTACGTTTATAACATAGCAGAAAAGGCCGGTTTTTAAACCTTAAAATTTCTTTTAGTTTAATTTAGTTCACGAATTCCGGTGGCAGTATAATTAAAATGATCCGAATTGTCTTGCGCCAGAAATAGCTAATGCCTGTGCTATTTTTTTTTTTTTTTTTCTCAACACGAATTTCTTTTTCTGTCGCCTACCAGAGTCCTAAAAAATGGGACTTAAAAATAAAATAAAATAAAGTAATATAAAAGCATTTTGTTAATAAAAAATAAATAAAATATTTTATTCATATTAAATACAAAATTTTTTACCATTATTTATTAAAAATTTTAGAATAATTTATAAAGAAAGTCTTTATTTTCGATGATTTAATTATATATATATATATTGCAACCTTACCCTCTTTAGCGTGGGAAGGAGCAAAATGTATTAACCGATTGAAAAAATATTTTAATGGTATATTGCCTAACATAAAAAACATTTTTTTTCCTACTACGTATTAAGAATCTGAAAGTAATAAAAATAATCTCTTTCGATCGATCCTAATCCATAGTCTCCTAGACTTGTTCCATCGGGGTTTAAAATCAAATGACAAGATTAAGAAATTTCGATATATGACTCATATAGTTAAGTTACCCGCTGCACTGATTTAACTTGACACGCAGTGTACGTCACAGACATCGAATATATAAGAAAAAAGTAAAAATATTTACATTTAATCCAAAGTAAAGGTTTTAAAAAACACGATTTCATGCTTCCTTTTTTCAAAAACATCTTTAGCATGTCAAGTTTCTTAACATTTTTATCTTTTATAGAATAGATTAGATGACGTTGCTCACCTAAAAAATCGTCGTGAAGAAGCCTAACTGTAACCAGATTAAGAGAAACATTAGATGAGACATGTTTCGTATCGAATGTTGCTAGTTCTTCCCTTTTCTTACTAGCCCTTCTACCATGCTTTTAGAATTTTATAAGTCTTCTCTTCACTGGTTGATTCATCTTTATCACGTATGTATATTTTACTGAGCCTTCAAAAGTGTTCTATTACAATCTGTTAATCCTACTCATAGTTTTCCAAAAAATGCCAAATGTTTCAACTTCCATCAATGAAATTTTGAAATCAATGTTAAGTGTATCTCTGTCATAACGCTGACGTCACACCGAAAGGAAAAATGTTCTAGAAGGAATGTCAAAGGATTTTCGTTCTTTAAAAGTTTAAAAAAAAAAAAAAAAAAAAAAAAAAACACTCGTTTAGAAATTTCTTTAAAAGTTTTCTTTATTTTTCTTTTTTTAAATAAAAATTTTTTTAATCGAAAATAGTTATCAAAATTAGCGTTTCCTTATTTCATTCGTGCGTGTAATTTTTAATTAGTTTCCATCATTTTATAACATTTTAACATATTATCAACTCTCCTCAGATGCATTCATTTTTATTACCTTTGTATAATTTACTGAACCTTGAAAAGTGTTCAATTACAACGTGATAATCGTAGTCATAAGGTTTCCAAAAACTTAACTTCAAACTCGCAAACGTTTTAATTCATACGAATGACATTTTAAAATCAATGTTAAGTGTATCTCTATCATAACGCTAACGTCACACTCGAAGGAAAAAATGTTCTGGAAGGAATGTTAAACGATTTTTGTTCTTAAATAAAAAAAAAATAAAACACTCGTTTAAAATAAAAAATATCTCTATAAATAATTTTTAATAATTTCCTACGAAATTTGTAACATTTTAACATATTGAGAACTCTCCACAGGTGTATTTATCATCTTTATCACATTTGTATGTTTTACCAAGACTTAAAGCGATCTTTTACATTCTTATACATACCCTTATATATTCTTATATACTACTTGTATATATCTCATATTATGACCAGAGGTTATCAAAGGATTTTCGTTCTTAAATAAAAATAAAAGAGAAAAACACTCGTTTAAAAATTTCTCAAAAAATGTTTTGCATAAAAAAGTTTCGATCGAAAATACATATTAAAAAAAAAAACCTATTTCTTATTTCATTAGAATGTATAATCTATAATTATTTAATTTTTCCATTAATTTCCGCGATTTTGTAATATTTTAGCATATTCACAATTCTCAGCAGGAGTATTCATCTTTATTACGTTTGTATGGTTTACGGAAACTTCAAAGTGTTCTATTATATTCTATTAATCTTATAAGTTTCTAAAAATTTCAAATTCACAGGTAAATGTTTCGACTTGCATCAATGGCATTTTAAAATTTATGTTAAGTGTATCTCTGTCATAACGCTGACGTCACACTAAAAGGGAAAAATGTCCTGGAAGGAATATCAAAAGATTTTCGTTCTTAAATAAAAGTAAAAAAGAAAAACACTTGTTTAAGAAACTGTTAAGAAATTTAAAAATGTTTCAATTAAAAAAAATAATAAAAAATATCTATTTCTTATTTCATTAGCACATGCAATTTTAAATTAATTTTCAACATTTTGTAATATTTTAACATGCTCATAATTCTCCATATTCGTGTCACTTTTGTGTTTTATCGAGACTTTAAAAATGTTCCTTAAAACGAGGACTGACAAGTACGATTAACATTCTGTTAATTGTACTCATAGGTAGGTTTTCAAAAATTTTACAATGGCAGGTAAATTTTCCGATCTGCATCAATAAGATTTTTTAATTAATGTTAAGCGTATCTCTGTTATAATCCTGACGCCACACCAACAAACAAAAATGTTCCGGAAGGAATATAAAAAAATTTCCATCCTTGAAAAAAAAAAAAAAAAAAATATATATATATATATATATATATATATATATATATATATATAATATATATACATATACTCGTTTAAAAATCTGTGTAATTTTTAATTAATTTAAAGCATTCTGTAACATTTTGATACATTTGCAACTTTTCACAGGTTGATTCATCTTCAGCACGTGTGTATATTTTAATTGAAACTTCAAGAATGTTTTATTACTTTCTGTTAATAATACTCAAAGGTTTCTAAAAAGTCCAAAATGGCAGTTGTATGTTTCGACTTGCGTGAATGAAATTTCAAAGTAAATGTTAAGTGCAGCTCTGTCATCACGCTGATATAGCATCGAAAGTAAATCGTTCTGATAAGAACATAATGCCAAACTTTCGATTTTAGAAAACAGTAGATTTTAAAAATTGGCATTTTTAACAATATAATTTGAATTTATATAAACATATAGTTGACAAAAAGAAAAATATGTGAATTTTAAAAATATTTTCTATAATATTCTTTAAATAAATCATTCACCTTTTAAATTAAACAAATAAAATATTAAGGTTATGCATATCAAAGAATTAATTTCAAAATCCCAAAAATTAGGGGTTGGTGTGGAAATGTTGCCAATAATATTTACTTAAACACATTTATTTATTTACATTTGCAGAAGATTTTGCTTTGTTAAGAAAAGACTAATTAAATTGTTGTTCATAATGAATTTAAATTTTCATTGTATTTAGAAATTAAAATATTCTCCAGGTTTTTATCAGATAACGAGGATCAAAATTCAGTTTTTAATTAGATTTTTAACAAAAACCAGTAGACCAGTAGAAATAGCCAAAACACAGGCAGAGTTGGCAGGTATGTAAGAATGTAAAAAAAAAAAAAAAAAAAAAAAAAAAAGAAAAATGTTTAATTAATTTTTTAAAAGTCTTTCCGTTTAGGGATGTTTTAATCAAAAGTAGAAAATGGGCTATTTCTTTCTACATATTAATTTTCAACTTAAATTTCGCTCAAATTAACTTACTTTAATATATTTGTAAATGTATAATTCATTAATTTTCAAAATTTTTATTCGAATGTTTGATATTTCTTTTTATAATAAAATGCCTAAAAATATTTCCATTTCTTTTCTTCTGTACGACGAATAAATACACGAATCACTGATTGCAGAAACGAGACCTGTCACAAAAACCTAATTTTACAGGAGACACAAAAAACTATTTTTACCAATTTTACGTAAACTTAAAATTCTGAAAAAATTACACAATATTTTTATTGCTATCCGTATCACAATACCACATTTTAATCAAAATTAAATCAAACATACACCCATAGTGATCATTTTTTGCACTATGGCCTGTCTCCTTTTTCCATTTAACATTTATTACTTTCCGAACACGATAGTGAGGAAAGTATTGTAATCATGTCAAAAATCCGAATTTGAGATTTTGATGTTTCTATACGTCTCGAGGTACAATGAGTCCGTCCGTTTTCACTATTTTTGCGATGTGTATGTATGTGTGTATGTATGCGTGTATGTCTGTGAGTGAACACGCTAGCATCTAAATGCTTTGTTCGAATAAGCTGAAAGTTGGTACGTATATTGTAAGTCACCATAGTACGAACCCTATAGATTTTGGTAAATCTAGCGCTTATAGTTTTTTTACTGGGACACAAAGAAAAATTCTTTATCATTATGGCCTATGGGACTAAAAATCTTAAAAGTGCGATAGCATCTAAACGCCTTATTCAGTTGAGCAAAAAATTTATACACATATTATAGGTCACAGATACTCAATCTGTATTGATTTTGGAGAATCTAGCGCTTATAGTTTTTTTACAGGGACACAAAGACAAATTCTTTATCATTATGGCCTATGAGACCAAATTTTTAAAAGTGCGATAGCATCTAAACGCCTTATTCAGTTGAGCTGAAAATTTATACGAATAATATAAAGCACTGTTGCACTAACTATAAGCATTTTGGTGAATCTAGCATTTATAGGTTTTTACAGGGACATAACGAAAAATTCTTTATCATTATGATCCATGGGCTCAAAAGTTCAGTAGCGTTAAATAAAACATCGTGTAATATATGGAGAAAAATACTCAAACACTCTATTATGGTTTTCTCTCTTTTGTTTGTTTAACAACTCCTCTTTCTTTACTTTATCTACAAAACTGTTAATTACTCAATGTTCGGAAAGTCGAGTGGAGTCACTCCAGATTTTTTTTTCTTCACGTGTTCCAGTAATTCACAAAAGTCATTGCTTTATTTTCAATCTTTTTATTGAAAATCTATGTACTGCTTTATACAAAATGGTGTAAGTACAAGAAACATAAAATGACCTAAAATACACTTAATTACAGTATTTTGTAAAATTCTTAATGAGTTAATCATTCATAAAATTCCATCCAAAAGGATCGTAATTTCTCTTACAGAATGAACTGTTTTAGACTTTTAAAATCTTTCATTTTATTGGTATTTATAGGATTTTTCTGCTGTTATAAATTCGCTTGCAACATCTTGAGAGGATAAGAATAATTTTTCTTTCTCAAACAAAAATAATTGAGATTGAATCCACCAATAAACTCCAACGCTACTGTAGTACCAGGATATTTGAAGGAATATTCAAAATAATTTTCCTCTCTTTGGTGGGCAGGCTTCTTGATTCAAGTGACGTGGTACAGTCGGTAACAAAAGTATTCGAACACTAGCTTTTCTACTTTTCATATATAAAAAAAAGTAGAGTTAATACTGTTTTGTTAAATAAATCCTTGTCGAATCATGTTCTGACGTGTTCGGATACTTTTGTTACCGATTGTACTATTGTCGTAGTAAGTGGATACTAGTGCTGAAAGTCAAGAAACATTAAAGAATTGACTATGATCATTGTGAATTTGGCAGCTACATTTGAAGCATTTGCACTAAATCATTGTACTCATCGTGGGTATACATTATATTATCAATATTGTTAAATTTCTTTTTGATTAATCTAAAATCTCGGTCACAAGGTAAGTAGGCATGACATCTCGCAGGCAAAAATACTTTGATTTTCTTTAAAATCTTCAGTTCCACCAGTGCCTTTATGATCCAAATGAAGGCATGGATTTTGTTCTGTCCCCCGTAGTTGTCGCGGAAAAGAGGGATCATCTCAATTTCAGAAGGGGTGAAACCTTGAAGGTAGTGCAAACGATTACCAATATATTTTTTTACAACCCCTCCCGATAAGCATAATTCGCCATGGTATTGTCATGCGAATAATGAATACCGAAGTTATTGATACAAAGCTGTCGGTAATAATAAAAATCTTGAACGACTATTTTAGGAAAATTAAAAATCGCCATAAAGTCAAACCACAGTTCCAAAACTTTGCTGCCCTCAATTTGAGAAGAAGCAGCAGTTTCTTTTAAAAAAATTGTAAAACTTCTGGCTTCTCCTTTTGTGTACAATGAATTCGAACGCAGAAATTTGTTTTGCAGTTTCATTTAATGAGTTAAACTTAATTTTATTGTGTAGTTCTTTACACGTAGCACACGTATCCTGGGGAGGTATCTGAAGTCCAATAAAAAATTCTTACGGAAGTAGTCCCAGGAGATGTAATACTTAACTTTTCCTTAAAGATATGGTCTTTTCTTCAAAAATAAATCATGCATTGTTTTTATTGTGAGATTTGATTCTAGATATTTCGTGAGCCTTGAAGAATATTGCGACTTTTTTAGAGGAAAGGATTGAGTATGCTTATAACCAAAGTGCAGGTTTGAGAGTCTATAGCATTCACACTATCGATCAAACTTCTTAAATCCTTTGGTGATTCACCTTTTCTCAACAAATTTGCAATTCTCTTTTCCTGCTACTGTTATGCACATTCAAAAAAGCTGTTCTGTGTACTTGTAGGAGTTGTTGCTGAATATGGTATTGATATATTATCAATTTACTTTTGGGCTTACGTTGTTCATCTGCCGTTCAATTTCTGGGGCGTCTTCTTAGGATAGAAGATAGTTGCATCAGCCAGAGAGAATGACGCGAGAAAAACCCGAATGATCGTCACTTCTAAGGCTCATATATATATACGAGCTGGCGCATCAGGCATTGTGTTGCCTTAGGGTTGCCACATGTACAAAGCGCGTTTCTCTGATAAACAAACGACAAACTTTTTTTATCGTCTTACGTTACTTTAGAGTAACTTGTATATTGTATTTCATAATTTTAGCTAAGTAAACTATGATATGGAAGTTTATTTAGCGATAAAAGTGAATATAAAGTGTTCACAGACCTTCTATTACTGTGTATTTGAGTTTTGGCGACATTTTGTAAAAGAAAGAGAAACCGCCCTAACAACATATCTTACCCCAGTACATCCATAGGATATCCTCAAAATAAAATGACATCCTGAGAATGTACTGTGAAAAAAATGTGTTTTTAGGAATATTATTGTTGCTTATTGCTCTTATCTTGACCGGATTAGCTTCAGATCAAGATTTCTTAAAATCATTAGGGAAGCGACAAGGACGCCAAGGGGGAATGCTGTCCTCTTCGGAGGCAAAAAAATGGCGGTGATGCGCCGGCCTATTATTTTATTTAGGGGCTCTAGTCACTTCCTTTTCATTGAGAACAGGAAGGAGTCATGTCCAGGACATGACTCTTTTCTGCCCAATACTATTTTTTGGATATTTTTTTTCCTCCCGTACAGTGCTGAAGGATAAGTTTCCTTTTTACAGAAAGTATGCGTCTATATGTTAGGAACAAACTGGTGGCATTAACTAATTTTCGCTAAAAATTGGACAAGTCCCCTTTCTGCAATTAATGGTTCATACATAATGACAATTAATAAATTATGACAGTTCAATCTAATGAAATATGTAAAACGTAACAGAGTTATTAAAAATAAAAAAATTAAAAAACGCAAACTTGGGATCATTGTTTCTTCATACTTTGCTTCAATTGATTTTACAGCAAAAGAATACTTTTATGAACCATAATTTTAAAGGAAAAGCATACATACCACAGTAAATGAAAAAATAAAACATATGTTAACACAACAAGTAAATCGACAATGAAAATTCACAGAAATTGGTTAATTCAAATCGGTATTGTGATAACAGAAATACAGATCAAAACCACAGAATTGACCCGCGTATTCAAAGACTCTTTTTATATTATGCATTGTAATGATTAAAATGTATGTCTGTAATCTGCATACATCATAAATTGTTGTAGTTATGTTACATGTGTTACAGCAATTCACAATTAAGCGTCATATTCATGTTGTGTGTAATGTACAGTATTTTCCGCATGTTGAACACAGTTTATTCTGATAATATGTACATGTTGTTGTTGTTGTTGTTGTCGTGTGCCACTCGGAAATTCCGAGCCCCGGAAGTTTAAGGCAAGAGGGTTGCGTCTTCCGTTATTAGGAACGCCTCATAGGGAGGAAGTACGACTTCTAGTTCCATAAGCTGGTGAAAGATGGCAGCACCAGCCAAACTCGAATTTTGATCCGGATCAGAGCGAGTTTAGACCCATGTTCCGGTACCCCCAGAGGTATAATTTTTGATGGGAACTTGGAGGACTTTGCGACCACGACGGAATTTAACATGCACCAGTCGCCATTAGCGTACACGACGGTCTTCGGCCGGCTCGAGGACCGAACCCGCAATCTTTCGATCACGAACTCGCTGCTCTTACCAACCAGGCTACCGCGGCACTAATATGTACATGTATAGTGTATATATATATTTTTTAAGTTGAATGTGTATTGCAAAACGTATTTATGTATATCAGATGTACACTGGTGGTCAAAATTAAAGCAACAAACTATTTTCTCGTTTTCAAACTTTTGCACATAATTTTTAAACAAATATAAACATATGAACATAAAATTTGGATGGTCTGTTCATTATCATATTATTAACCGAATTTTATGTAATTTTAGCATGAGAATAATTCTTAAGCTAACAAAATATTCATTTTTCTCTCAAAAATAAGCTTTGGAAAAAATGAAAAACTTAACCTCGATTTTTCTTTCAGTATTAACTTTTCTTTTACTTTTATAATGGACTTTTTAAAAAAATATAATTAATAATTTGTAAACTATGAGCATCGCCAGAATAATAAAAATGTAATATAAATATGTAGTGAAAATAATTCAATTTTCATGTTTATGTGTATATTTTTAAAAAGCTATTCACATGCGAAAAAAAAAAAAAAAAAGAAAAGAAAAGAAAAAATAAGAAACAGAAAAGTGAATACAGGTAGAAAGATTTGGTTGTAATCTAACATATGGGTGTGTGTGCATCTTCACCTATCTCTAATGCATCCTCAACACCACTTTTTATTAAGTGTTCTTTCCTAAAATTATTGAAATTTTTCATTTTTTTTCAAAACTTACTTTTGAGAGAAAAAAGAATATTTATTAGCTTAAAAATTATTCTTATGCTAAAGTTACATAAAATGCGGTTAATAATATTTTTTATAACGAACAGGCCATCCAAATTTTATGTTCATATGTTTATTTGTTTAAAAATTATGTGCAAAAGAAGGGAACGAGAAAACAGGTTGTTGCTTTAATTTTGACCATCAGTGTATGTGTATATATGCACATACATGTATTTTGATGTATTGTGAAACTGACATAAAGTATGAAACAAATGACTTATTTATAAACTTACATGTTCGTTATTTATTTATTATTTATTTGACAATTCCTTATTTATTCATTTATTATTTAGATATTTGTGACAAACACAATAAATAATGTTTTTTTTTTTTTTTTTTTTTTTTTTTTATACATTATTAATTTTTTTACAACATGACATGACTGTAAAACTAGTTGGCATAGTAGGATTCTTATAAGCTCTCCATTATATATTTGTTTTCATGAACTTATATTACAGAACATATTAAGGAAAGAAAATTCTGCCTATCATCAAGTGTGGTAACAGACTGAAATTTCGTCCACAAGGTTATGCATTATGTGCATCAATATATTTAACTTATCCTAATTTGTTGACTAATTTTATTAAGGTCAGTTACACATTTTTCACTTCCTGCGACACCATACTCCATCTAATACAAAAATCGGAAAAATGCAAGATTACGTGAAATATTGTTCTGTTTTACCATATTATGAAAATCTTACATTTCTAATAATTTACGAAGTTTTCAAAATAGAATGTTTTTAACTAATAGTGCTTATGATAAATGAATAAACGATATTTAAAACTGATCCGATATCTTTACGATGAAAATATTTCTCATAACGGACATTTATGCGAAATTTTGCTCTATTCTTTCATATTAAGAATATTATAAATTTCGAACAACTTAAGAAGTTTTCAAGCTAGAATGTTAGAAATCAATAGCCAGTAATCATAAGTAATAATTTAAAACAAGTTTGACCTCTTTACGATCATATGTTCTTCAGATAATGTCTACATATTCTAACACATTAGCGAACTCTGACTAACTAACTAAATGACTAACTTACAAACAAACAACACATCATTTTGGGGATTTTCTGATTCTTCACACCTCAAAACATGTAAAAACCATAGATATAGTAATAATATATAGATTGATCATTAGGGAGAAAAGAGCAATTCCTTTTCACTTGGGAAAAGACAGCGATTTTACCAAAATATGGCCGTCTCAGGGTTCCCAGCATGAAAGACACCCAAAAATAGTTGCTTTAGTTGCCTTTAATGTATGAAATAGTGGCCAAAATACTAGCCACTGAGTCTGAAATTGTAGCCAAAATAGTAGCTACGCTGATCCAAATGGTAGTCTTGTAAAAAAAAAAAAAAAAAAAAAAAAAAAAAAAAATCAATATAAATATAATATTTAAGCAATTTTCGGTGATAATGTGGTCAGAAGATATAAAATTGACCTAAGAAATTACAGGTTGACAAGAAATAACTTGGACACACATGATACATTATAAATTTAATGCTAATGAAAATATCACGACCAAACTTCAAAATATATATGAATACATTATTTTGTCTAATATATTTACAAATTTTCAAAGTGGCTACCTTTAGTCTTAATACAGAACTTTAAACGTATCACAAAATTTTCGGCTATGGGCCGCAACTCACTTACTGATATTTTATCCCATTTATCCCATTTTGCATAAGGATTTCTTTAGGGATGCCAAAGTTTTATGAGGTATAGCATACACCCTTGTCTCCAAGGTGGACAAAACAGAATAACCCAGAACAGTCGAGAACAGTTTCTTATCTGTGAAGACATATGCTTGCCATCGATCACCTGCGACCCGCTTTGACAGTTCTTTACACCTTTGAAGTCTTGTGCGTTTTTTCTCTGCTGTTAGCTTTTGGGCCTCTTTCATTTTGTAAGGGCGAAGACCAAGCTCTACTCTTGCCATCAAACGTGCGGTTTCTCTGTTGATCTTCATCTCTCTAGCAACCTTTCTCAGCACTGAAATCCTAAGATTTCGTTGAACTCGGTTTTTTATAGCTTTCTGGTTTCTTGATATGTTAACTGTGCGCTTTCTTCCTTTTCCTGGCCTGTCACCATCATGTCCGAGTTCTTTAAACCTTTTGATTGTGTATGAAACCGTCTGCTTAGGCACTTTCAATAGTTGCACAATTTCACATTGTTTCTTTCCTTGCTTATGTAATTCAAGTATGGCAGATCGTTTGTTAATCATAATGGTTATCACAACTAACTTTCTTAGCCTGTTTAGTCGCTTTCTAGGATCAATACTTAATGAAATAAATTTATAACTTTAGTGGTAGTTACAGATATTTCGTTTGAAACTTCGTCCAAGTTATTTCTGGTCACCTTGTAGATACTTTTCTTGTAAAAGAAAACTTATGAATAACTTGATGCAAAAAGATATCTAAAAAGGAATTTATATAGCAATTTTCAAGAAAACCATTAGAGCCATTTTTCAGATACTTTCACCAAAACGTGGCAAATTCAATTGACTGGAAAACAACAATTACATACGAAAGGATATCTAAAAGGGGTTAATATGGTAAATTTGTAAAATATTCATACGGCCGTTTTGCAAGAGCCTCAATTTGACCTACTTATACAGAAAGCCTATTAGTTTTTCTAAACTAACTAATACATATGAAAGGACATGTAAGAGAGTGTTTATTATACAGTCGTACTGTCCCACTTTTGGTTTCCAATGTCCCACTTCGTTTCATAATTTTCAACAAAAGTTGGAAAAATCATCTGCACGCCATACTTGCCTCAATTCTGAAGTTTCATCATTCTATATTTATTAGTTTTGGAGAAATGGTAGTCAGAAGATCTCTCCCCCCCCCCCCCCACACACACATACATACACACCAATTGCCGAAAAACAATTTTTGGGGTACAGGAGACATTAAAAAATGTAAATCAGATTAAAACTCAAAATTGAATTTTTTGACCGAATACAATATATATTCCCATTACTTACGGTAGTCAGGCAATGAAAGTAAAAATGTAGTGAAGGTGCAGAAAAAATAGCAGGAGACTATATTTTGTTCAAACTAGTCTCCATTTTCCTGAAAATAGTGCTGACTAACCTGAAAATAGTAGTTTTTAAGCCACTTTTACACAAAAATAGTTGCCATAGTAGCCTGGGGGTGATTTTAGTAGCAAATAGTTGCTTTTTAGTCGCCGCTGGGAACCCTGCCATCTTTCCCCGAGTGAATACACACGAATATTTTAGCAAATAAAATTTATGAATAATTTATTTACTAAAGGTGAATAAAAAACTCCAGATACAGTTTCAAATTCATTTTTCCTTTTTTTCTTTTTTTTAATACTACTTAATGGTTGATTACAAAGCTTTTTTTTCGTCATCAAAAATCTTTGCACGATAACCTGCGGTTGATAGATCTATATATATTACTATATCTATGGTAAAAACTCGAGGTCGAATATTTTTAAGGATACCTAAGTTCACCATATTTATAGAATTATGAGGAACTAAAACAATAATAAATTTTCAAAATATTCGCTGATAAAATAACCAGAAAAATGCGAGGAATAATTTAAAGGCTTAATACACGAAACACTAGCAGTGACTCAGATGTTAAATCCAAAACAGAGAAAATTAATAGAGAAATCATATTCGAAAATCTAATATAACAGAAAAATCGCTGCGCTATCTCGAAATGACACAGCATTCAAATTCAACTTCGCTGAACTGATTTATTACTTCAACTATGAAAGCTGGCAACGCGACGAGGGAACGCTTAGTGGTTACCATAGAAACAATTGCATCCCTTACTCATGGTAGAAAGGTTTCTCTCAAATCACAATTTCAAGGCTTTTCAGTACCGTGGGGTCCCGATTCTATAAATTATTCTTGTCGAGTGTTTTTATTGAGTCATTTCGAAAATTATTAACGATGGCCGATGGGACAGTTTCGAGTAGGGGAAAAATAGAACTACATTTCTATTGCGGTTGAATTTTGGCTACATGAGAAAACGGTGATATATCAATCAGGCTAAAATGAAATACATTATTTTGATTTTAGAGGAAATCTTTTTCCTCTCCAGGTCCTCAGATTCCAAAAGGTTGTTTATTCGTTGTTTAAATGAATGTTATTAGTACTGAAATTGATCATATAACTATTGAACTACATGAAAATTCTTTCATTTTGGGGCTATTCGAAGAAAAAATTAAATATCTGGTTGATTAATTTGTTTTATTAATGTGGTAATAACCATAGATATAGTAATTTATATAGATCTATCATCCCCATGTTATCCAGCAAAAAAAAAGTTCTAAAATCAGCCATAAGAGAGTATTGAAAAAAAGAATAAAAAGAAAAATGAACTTGAAATTGTATCTGGAGTTTCTTATTCACCTTTAGTAAATAAATTATTCATAAATTTTATTTACTAAATTATCCGTGTGTATTCCTGTGTGTGAATTACTCGGGGATAGGCAGCCATTAGAGTGACTTTTCCCGAAAAAAAAAGTATCACTTTTTCCCTCTCGCTGATCAATCTATGTCTTATTACTATATCTATGGTAATAACGCTTCACAATAAGATACTGGCAACGGTCTGGAAGCTATGCACATTTAATCAACGAGATATATAAATTAGAGTGCTGATTCAATGGATGAAGGATTAGCTTTCCGTGGTTCAAGATGAATCACGTGACATGCTCCAATAGGTTGCTGTATTTGGCCCTTTATCGCCATTTTGGCATTTAAAATATCAGTTCGACAAATTATCATTATTATTAGGTAACATGACAGTCCTATGACCGAAATAAATTGTTTTTAAAATAATTTTACACACATTTCACATTTTAATAAATAATAAAACACCTTTTTTTTTCATCGTTTCCGAACAAAGTTTAATAGTGTTTATAAAAGAAAATTTTAACTTTTAAAGAGCTAAATTTAACAACAAATAATAATTTTTCAACTATTTTTAAGCATTTTGTCGGTTAAAGTTCAACTACGCGAAATAAAAAAGAAGTAAAATCAAAATCAAAATGATTTAGAACAAAAGAATATTAAACTACGTAAGTAAACAAAAACATTGGCTGCGAAGAACAATCTCCAAACCATTGCCATAGAAATTTACTGAAAATAAGCTGTTACCAAGGGAACCACCGAATACGCAGGTGCAAGGAGAGCATGTCACATGACTCATCTTGGACCTTCTCAACGGTTACCATTTATCACTCTACTTTATATATCTCGTTGCATTTAACAGTCTAACCCTATGTTATTTTATAGAAAAATATGTTTTATTAATTATTAATTAACTAATGTATATACATATATATAATTCAATTTTCATATTTAGAAAATTTCAAACCGTAAAATGTATTTCCTCGTTTTCCAAAAGTTTATTTATTAATATATTTTTTAATGCTTTGTTTTAAAGCTGTAAAATACGAAAAATTAACTGAGAGCATTTTTTGCAGTTTATAGCTTCAAAATCAGATATTAAAAAATTGAAAAAAAATATATATCAATTTTTGGAAAACTAGAAACAAACGGTTGTGAATTGTGTAAATGTAAAAACAGAATTAAAAAAATATATTTTAGTTAAGAAGTAATTTAGAAAACAGTCAAATTAGGTGAAGTATTCCCTTTGCAGTTGACCAGAGACATGCCGTCAAAATTGTGATCCTCCATATTATATTTACAAATACTTTTTTTTAGAAAAGGTCTCGAAAGGCTCAGAAAAATACTTGTTTTATCGACAGCAATAGAATAATTACTTTGTTAACAGTAACTTCCTTGATACAATTTCTATAGGCGGGTTTCCTATGATAACAAGAACCTATGATACTGCATCGCTTTATGGGACTTGGTGTAGAACGCGGAGAAAACGTTCGGCAATTTAGATAATATTAAACCACTTAGATGAGACATCGCAGGTTTCAGAAAATTGCAGTTTCGATGCTCACAGTTAAAAAATTAGTCTGGAAATCTCTTGAACTTTGACCCAGTTCTTCAAAATCATGTTGCCAAGTAATCAATATGAAAAGAGCATTTGTGAGCGATTGAAAAGTTTTAATTTTGTGGAGATTTGAAACGCTCGAGACCTTTTAGGACAGTATACCATAGTGGTGTGAGACTGTCTACACTAGGGTCCTAGAGCTGCATGGAATACCTCCATGGAAATTTTCTAACTGGTTGTATCCCATAATCGCGCGGGTTTTGGAGAAAAACACACAAAAATCCGAATGGCTAAGCCGAGAGGCACGACCTAGGTTCGAACCCAGCAACTTACGTCTACCAGCTTTAACAGCAGAACATCTTGGCCAGAAATAAAGCAGGCCCTTGTTTGGACAGCTGTTCATATATTATACTATATTCCTAAAAATAATAGTGGAAGTAAGCTAAAAACTAAAAGTATTTTTTGTCTCTTATATGATATTTTGTGCTTTCTGAAATTTTCTAGAAATTAATACTGAGAGGTATGAAAAACTGTTCCAATCGATTCTTAGATTACATCAACCCTATAGTCGGAAATTTATTCAGCATTCGATTATCTTTTCAATGGATTACATGTTTTTTTTTTTTTCTTCTTTTGTTATCTTCTGGAGGGAAAAAAAAAATTACTATTCAAAGTCAAGCTGTTCACAGTAATTTCAAAAAATTTTAAAAGCATTTAAGTCATCTGAGCCCTTTTTCTCTAACCACATATTTAAAACTGATAATCATTAAAATTGTATGATTTTTCATAGATTTCATATGTACAAAACTTTTAAGTATTTTAATGCACAATAAATCACTGCAGTTTGTAGAGATTTTTCAATGGCAAAATAAAGGTGATTTCATAAGTTTTTTAATTGTTGTTTAAATAGCTTTAAAAGTCACATCTCTTCATTAAAGAGAAATTTATTTATTAGCTAATTCCTTCAAATATGTTCCGTTCTATGTGATTGTAAAATATAATATTCCATTTTATTTAACAATCTACCATCTTATAAAAGCATACAGAATTCTACGAGTTCGAAAACACTAAGAAAGACATTTATATTGATTTCTAAGTTTTCTATTAAAAAAGTCGAAAATGTAAATAAAATTAAATAAATAATACAAATAATTATTATAATTGGAAGATTGTAATTCGATTTAGAAAGATACTTTTGTAGTCATTTAAATACCTAGATTTAAGGTTTTATCTTCCACGATGCAGTTTAATTTTACTTTTTCAAAAGAAATGTGCTCGGTTAAATTTGTTTTTCTTGGATTAATCAATTATTGAATGGTAGAAATTAAAAAAAGAAGAAAAAATCACACGCAATTAAAATTCATCAATTAATAATTTATTTTTTATTATTTTAAATTAGAATACTGCAAAAAATAATATAGTTTGTTAAAATGCATTCCAAATAGCGAATTAAAGAATCGGTAATTCAGAAACTGTTTAATATGTTCCGAATGGTAAATTAACATTTAGATATTTTTCCCTGGATGCAAATTATTTTCATCCTACAATAAATTATCAGTATTTTGACATCTATACACAAAAATCCAATATTTATCGTGACAAAATCTAAAACAGCCTAGATACATAAAAAAAAATATTTCAGATGCTTCATTTTTTATCCTACCTACAATAATATATAATTTATGTCTACCATTTAAAAATCTGCGATTCGCAAATAACAAGTTTCAATACTTGTAATAAAGAAAGTTCATGACACTGCTGTTACATATTATTTCTGAATAAAAATAACTGTTGTAAACGCGTTCTCTATTGAACAGAAGCGTGATTCTTCGTTTTCTTTTTTACAGGGTATGTTTCGAGAATCATGACTGAGTACTCAAACCATCTTGAAAACAAATATTATGTTGCAGAAACTGAACTGTCCAGATACTTGATTCAGTCAATGACTACTATGTATGAAACGAGGTATGGAACATGATGAGAGTTACAAATAAGGGATGATGATGATGATGATGATGAGTAGACATTAGAAGAGAGAGATCAAGTAGTAAAGGGTATTCATGTATTAGAAATATAAAGGATATATAAAAAATTTCTGATAATATATACTTGATTAAATGCCTATTAAAAGCTCTTTTACTATCGAAATTCTTACATTCTAGAATATTGATTTATTTCAACCAAATTTGTTGAGTAACTAAATCAGAATACATATCCATAGCAACGTATACTTTTTATTTGATAGTAACGTAGGATTTAATTACCCACCATATTCTTTTATAATATTTACTCACTATTGTATCCTAAGTGTTCTATTACAATTATTACTTACTTTGTTTCTCGCGATGGCAACAGCGATACTGATGTTTAGTATGTTTACTCTCTGTCTCGCACAAGCTTTCAGAAGAGTTGACGACTGATGACGGAGCATACGTGCTCCCTTGTTCCATTTTGAATTAAAACTTTTTATTTATTTATTTATTTACTTTTATCATTGCTAATCAATTTTTATGTGTTATTCAATCGACCCTTTCTGACCATAATAACTCCAGTATAGTGAACTTCTGATTATCTGCGGAATTGAGTGGTACGGGTTCCGCGGATAAATTGCGGGAAAAAAAAGGCTAAAATGAAGGCAAATGAGATAAATATAAATAAATAAATACACAATCTAGCTCAAATGTGTAAAAAATAATAAAAACAGTGAAATTTTCACAGTTGAGTAAAAATATTTCTGTTTTATGTACTAAAGAGTATAAAAGCAATAAATGAAAAATCTGGTGTGAAACAACTACACGACTTCCAGTACCCACTATTAAACGTATTATATACATTTTTTGGAGATAATGTGATCAGAAGACATAAAATTGACCTGACGAAGTTGAAACCTAAATTTTTCTGGTGACAGAAATTTTATACACATGTAAAGATATATAAAACAAACCTTACATAGAGAGTTAAAAATAATAATAATAATAATAATAATAAATGGTAGAGTTTTTCTTAAAACACCAATTTTCGAGAACAAAAACTGACCTACCTAAGCAGGATGATTGCTAATTTTCCTCTAATAGACACATAATACATGAGAAAGGATATCTAAAATGGATTTACGTAACAATTTTTACGAAAATCGTTAGAGCTGTTTTTGTGATACCAACTTTTACTAAAACTTGGCATACTCAATTATTGACCGAAAAACGATAATTACACACAAAAGGATATTTAAAAGAAGTTGATAAGGCAGGTTTAAAAAAAAATCCGTACAGCTGTTTTTAAAGAAACGCGCTTGCGACACCTGAAATTGAGCTATTTATACAGGATGCCTATCAATTTTCCTGAACTAGCTAATTATATCATTCGAAGGACATCTAATACAGTGTTTATATAGCAACTTTTAAGAAAATCGTTTTCGAATTACGGACTTAAAGTCCCACTTCCGGTTTTCAATTTTCACCAAAATTTAAAAAATCCATCTGTACACCAGACCTATCTCAATTCTGAAGTTTCTTAGCTCTTTTCTTTATTAATTTCGGAGATATGATAGCCAGAAGATTCCACACATACATACATATACACACGCACACACACGCACACACACACACTGACCAATTGCCAAAAACTACTTTTTTTGGACTTAGGAGGCCTTAAAACGTGTAAATCAGGTGAAAACTCAATATCGAACTTTTGGACCGAATACAATACTTCCATTATCTACGGTAGTAAGTAGGGTAATGGAAGTAAAAAGTACATTTAACGAGTGCGTCAAGGTACAATCTGTAAGCTAATTTATGCCCTAAATTAAACAGTACCGTACTGTACTGTTGAAAAAAAAAAGAGTCATGATTTTTCATACTTAGATAAAAAAAAAAAAAAAAAAAAAAAACATTTGTTCTTGTTTCTTCTTGAAAAAACACCTTTTCTTGATCCTGCACTTTTTTGTTCCAGTGCCAAAGTACAATCTATAAACTAATTTATACACTAAATTAAACAGTGTTGTACTTTCCTTTTTTTAAGTTGATCCTGCACTTCGATGTTCAAGCATTTTTCCCGAGCGAGCGGATAATCCTCTCGCGAATATTCGTGAGTTTACTGCATTAGTATTTATAATCCGATTTGGATGAAATTGACTAATCTGTGATTTCTAAATAATAGATCAGTATAAGCCGCATGTCCTAGTCTAATGAACCTTATGTGGGGGAGATGAGAGGGAGAACATAAAATGACATTCCAAACCCCAAATAACAGGTTACAATCAGTGGCGGATCCAGAACTTGACTTTTGGGAAAGGGGGGGGGGCGCTAAGATTTTTCAAAGTGTTATTCTACACCAATAAAAAATTTACAATTGCAATATTCAATTGTAAATGTCAGTGTTTTTTTTTTTTTTTTTTTTTTTTTTTTTTTTTTTGGGGGGGGGGGGGGGGGCTTAAATCTGCCACTGGTTACAATACTGAAAACAAGAAAGAAAAGTTATTGACATTCCTGCTATTTAATCAATATTTCTGCATAAATACAATTTTGTATACGTTCTGTTGAACACAAGGGCAATTCTCCTTTCTTTTCTTTTTTTTTTTTTTTTAATGAATATTGTTCAAAAGGATCTGATAATCATGACTAAGCACTCGAGTTTTTTTTTTTCTTTTGAAGCGAAATATCATGATGCAACAACTGGACTGATCTTGATATCTGTTTCATTCAATGACTGGCAAATACGAAACGTGATACGGAACATGATGGGAACTTACAAGCAAAGGAGGATGTGGATGAGTAGGCACAAGTGGAGAAATCAAGAGTAAAGGGGCACTCATGTATAACAAAACTAAAAGAAATATAAATATTTACTTATAAATACATCTGATGCTCAACATTTACAGAATTAACCGCTCCTATAGAAATGTTGGAGAACGTTGAATTATCAATTATTTATTTATTTAAGTAAAGGGTTATTTTGTGGAAAAAAAGAAAGGGAGTAAAAAATATTTTCAATTTCCTTAAAATAAGTTTTAAATGTCTCTTGCTTTTTAAGGACATCAGTTGTTGTTAAATGATAATAAAATTTTTATTTTAGGTTGTGTAAGTAAGTAGCTTTTTATATGCATAAAAAATTTAACTTTATTATACGTAGTGTCTTTTACAAAAATAATATATAATTTTGAGCCGTCATTAAAGTACACAGTTGCTAATACTTTAAAATATAATATATGTCATGATGGATTTAGTTTGTATAAATTCGGTTTATAAATATATAGAATTATATAATAATAATTTTTTTTCACCTAATGGTATAAAAATATGTAATTTATTATAGTCTAATATCCTAAATTTTATTTATTTATTTACTTCTCTTCATTTTAATTTTTTCTTTGTTATCGTATAGTCTTTCATAAGATTTAAAAAAGTCTGGTGTCCGACAAATTGTTTAACCCACTCCACCCGTTTTAAGTCAAAGCGGCCTCTTCTCTTTCTTTTTGTTATTTCTATTTTATTTGTTTGGATTATACCCTTGCAGTTAACAATCTTCCGGGTTAGGTTTTTTTTTTTTTTTTTTTTTTTTTTTTTTTTTTTGTCTTGCAATGTATATGATATTTCTCAATTTATTTATATGAAACTTATAAATTTTATTTATTTATTTTATTAATTAAATGGCATGAAGAGTTCTGTACCTTACACATCTATATAATTTATTATATTATGTCTAACTCCAACATATGAGTAATAAAATATTAGATCAAGGTTTTCCGAGCACCTTGTATTTTTTAATTAAGTAAAGATTTTTTTTTCCAACAATACATAACTCCGTACGTGATACACTTGACAAAAAAAACCCATTCCAGCATAACAATGTTGTTTTTTCTCTCAAAATTCGTGAATAGCGTACATGAAACTATCCATCTGAATACAAAATATTTCGCCGATAACCCTTCCAGTAACATGGCAGCATGCCATAATATATTAATTAAACAGTCGCTTTTTTTTTCTCAGCATCTTCTATTAAGATATTTTAGATAACGACAAGGTTTAATAGAGATACAAAATTGACATGGGAACAAAAAGTGTGCTGAAATGACCTCTTTGTTCTCTTAAAAAAAATCACTTTATTATTAATTAACAATCTTGTTTGTCAATCGCAATTGATATGCATGTAGGTCAACCCAAAGAGAATATGAATATTTTGATGTGGGAACACAAAGATCCACTGCTTTGTGTAATGAGACTTAACAGCAGAACAGCACTAATTAGTAGTATTACTAATCTTTCATTCATGCCCTATTTGTGACAACGTTTATATTCCGATTGTCACATATATGATTTATATTATCTGTTTGTAATACGTTGTAAAAGATATAAAGAAACTGTTCGTGAATATTAAATTATTGTACAAAATGGTTATTTCTAAATGAAAATATATCTATATATACTTTTTGGAAGGTTTTAAAATGTTGTTTCTTTTTTCAGCATTGCTCTCTGCCACAAAAGATTTTAAAGAAAGTAAAAAGAAGAATCTCGTGTGACACTCAAACTACTTTCTTTCAAACAGCTTTGCTATGGACGTATTACAGTTTAACGTGTAACGTGTAATCTGTATATGTATCGGGACATTTTTCGTGAATTTTAAACAATATTTCAAAACAGTTTTATTAAACAAAAAGGTTTTAGAGAAATTTCAGAAACTGAACGAAAATAGGGACACTCATGTCAAAAGTAAATCTTTTGTAAACAAGCAACTTGTTGCAGTATAAATTCCGATGAGATCAGGGCCCGATTAAGCTCTGAAGCTAGGGGAAGCTCAGCATCATTTCGGGGCCCCCTTTCATTTCGGAAAATCTTGTTTTCCTGTTACATATTGTAATATAAAAATACTATAGACCAAAAAATAGTGTGTGTGTTTATTTATTTTTTTTTTTTCCTACATCTGGGTGGTTTCTACACAGAATATTAAAATCATACAACTTTTAAACTAAGAACATTCAGATTTTCGATGTTAAATAATAGATTTTTTCCGAAATAGTGAGTGTTTTGTCTTGTTTTAGGTAACCTTTCTCAGAAAAAATTCAATTTCAGTGTGAAAATATGAAACAAAAAATTCAAGACCATGTTTTTAATCCTTATAGGGCCCCCTCTTAAATTTTAGAGGAGAAGCTTGTGCTTCCTGAGCCTTTTGGATAAATCAGGCCCTGGATGAGATCCCATTAAAGGATGTGAACGCGATAGGTCAACAAGCAAGAAAAACTGACGAAAAACATCTAAAGACAAACAGCTGAATAATACTAATTAGTAATGTTCGTACTACTTCATTTACTACATCCCATTTACGGCATCACATATTTCCAGACTATCACTGACAGCAAGATCAGAATGCAATCTTTTGTAAACAAATAACGTACTATAATAACGATTATTCTTATTACAATGGGTGATCAAATTATTAGAAATTTTTTATTTTGACATATTTTCAATTTTCTAAAAAAATTCTGGACAAACAGTCTAGAACTTCAAACATGAAAAAAAAAAAAAAAAAACCTCCCATTTTTTACTATAGATATATAGTCTAGAGTGCAATTAGGGAATCAACCACAAATTGAACAAAAGCGCAAATACTTTGTATCACCTTGTGTCATAAAAAGCTACAAATGATTTGTAACCTTATTACTTTGTTGCACATGTTATGTACAATATTTGTATGTTTTGGTGCAAAAATTACACAGTTATTTAGGCAGATATTAACTGGCGGTTTTCTAAAAGGTGATTTAATGTTGCCATAAGCAAAAAGGGGCTTGAAGTTAGGCCGAAAACCACACGACAATGTCTATAAATTTTTTATTTATTTTCGCTATTAAACCAAAAAAATCTCAAAAAGTCGCGATCTTTCTTTGTTATTTTAATTTGCAAGAAGGCTTTCTCTATATCGGACGAAATTCCTATCTTGTATCTACGAAATTTATTCAAAATGCTAGGTATAATTTCTACAAGATTAGGTCCTTTTGTTTATGTTTCGTTTTACGTGATGCTAACAAAGCATTAAATTTCGTTTTCCCATCTAAGTAGTGCTGTAGTTTAATAGACTTTGCGTTAATGGGTCATAGCTGCCACCTTCCACATCCGGACCTTTGTGATAGAAGCTTTCAGGTGAGACCCATCCATATTTTATTATTAAAGAATTGAATATTATTTAGAAGAATTATATTTTTATTATAAAATTTAAGAATGTGAGAAAAGTTAAGATGAAAAATATGTTGTATCGGGTCTGTAAGAATAATAATTAAGTTTTAGATCAGAAGATCTGGTACAGCAATATTTTCGGGCATCCCAGACACGGGATGTGGGCAGCTATATAGATATCCATTATTTAAAAAAAAAAAAAATAGATAATATTATAAAATTTTTAATCTAGCATGGCCAATTTAGTGATCGCAAAAAAAGAGAAAGCTGTCATAACAGACAGTATTAACAAATTTATAAATAAATTACAAACTTTATGCGATGATATAGATCCAGATGCTGTAGATTTAGAAGAAACTATTGAATTATTGAGTGAAACTACTATAGATTTAAAGACTAAAGATACAGAAATTAAAAATTTAACTCAAGAACTCCAATTAGAAGCCGAATTAGAAACGGCAAATGAATACCGAGAAAAAATACTTACTTGGCGATTTCGAGCCAACAAAAAATTAAAAGAACTAAAGAAAATTGAAACAAGTGTTTCATCAACAGAAATTGAAAAAAGGCCTACTTCAAAAGAAGCAATGCACATCAAATTACCACAGCTAGATCCTGTTAAATTTAACGGGAATGCAGTTGAATGGCTGACTTTTTAATGGCTGACCACTAACTAAAACGGATTTACATAAACTTTTACAAAACTTGCAGCCAAATTGACAAAACATTAGAGACATTATTCTGAAACATAAAATTCACGCGTGTAATATTCGCAGAGATATGAGCATTTATCGTAAATATTATTTTACTGCGCATGCGCTAAAGATAGAAAAATATTTATTACATAGGTTGAAAGCTAGATATAGTGGGCAACTTACGTCAAAAATTCATTTGAATAGAGTAAAAATGAAGCAAATTGTCGGCAAAAAAGCGAGCTAGACTTTAGGTATTTTCTAGAGTTGAAATTTTATAAGAGGTTTTTCACATGTCGCGTAATTAATTTACGGAAAATGATCAAGGATTACGTTTCTGTTTCTTTGAAAAATAGATCCACTGCGGAAGGAAAAGAGAAGATATAAAAATTTAGAAAAAGGTGCATTGATTGTGCATGAATTTAAGTTATTATTCATACATTAAAATAGTCATATCTTTATATATAAAATGTTTATTTAAGATTAAATAATTTAATTTATAAATTCATTTATTTAAAATATTCGCTTATCTTTTTGAGAGGAAAAACAATTATAATATGTAATAATTTACATCACACTGAGTGTGAAGAAGATGAGCGGCCGTCGTAAAAGAAAGTATATTTTTGTTGATGGCTTTGGCTGTAAAGTAAAAAAACATTATTAAAACTGAATTTCGATTAAAGGTCCAGGCTCGGAATTAACTCAGAGACATATTTGGTTCTCATGCCAGTTTATTAAAAATTTTCCAATTCACGTGACCATAGTCAATTAAAAGAACACAAGTTTTTTTTTTTAACGAAAACATTCTGGAGTGGGGAAACAGTACGGAGGACCAGGCCGGGCCCTAGGCTCGAATCACTCTTGAGCTCTTACATGTTTGAAGATGAGAAAGAAAGTGTAAGCTCCTAAGCTGAAGCAAAACAAATGACAAATGAATTTGGCGTTGAATTACACGCCAAGTTCAAAGTTTAAGATAGAGTATGGTTGCATTACGTTAGGAATGTTCACATGTACATTTTTAAAAAGTGACGAGTAATTTATTGACCGTTGTTAGTGAATGTTGGCATGATTTCACCAAGATTTAGACCCTGGGAAAGTAACTAACTAAACACATATTTTATTTGATCGTTGATGTAAATTAGGCGACGAGAGGCTGCATGAGTTACATTTCGATGTAAGATTAAAAGAGACCGAATTAATTATTTTCTGGTTTCACAAAACAAAAGGATAGAAATAAGTCAAAACATTATCATTTACAGAGCGAAAAGAATTTCCAGTACGTTAAGCTTGCTAAGTGAATACTGGGAACAGGTCAAAGATTTTTGTTTCAGTTACATTGACAAAGATGTGAAAAAGATTATATAAAAATTAGAAAACGTATATTGTAAAATTTATTATTTATAGGTTAAAAACAGTTATTCCATTATATTTTAAATAGTTGATTTAAGATTAAAGAATTTAATTTATAATTTTATTTATTTAGAGAATTTACCTATCCTTTAAAGAGAAGAATATAAATTTTATAATATGTGATAATCTATATCACACTGAGCTAAGCAAAAGGATATTATATCAAGACACAATCATAAATAACTTTTAAAAATACCACGATAAATTTAAATAGGGGACAACAGTGACATAAAATAAACTTATTCTAACTTGGAATAAAACCTTGTGCATTTCACAGTAGTCAGGAGGACGCCTTTCAACTAAATGCAATTGTTTTCCGAATTTTGTCTTGTCTTTTGTTGTTTTTATGCGCTCTTTTATACAAGAGGGCAGTGAAGAAAAAAAAAAAAACTACGGGATAACGTTTCTCTAACCCGAAATCAATATAAAACTCTTTTTAACTTGCTTTAATAAAAGTTTATTTCATACTTTGTAAAATAAACTTCAATACTGACAAGGAAGGTATACTTCCACGGCACCTCGCCATCGCCGTCATAAAAATCCCCATAAATCTACAATAAACTTCCTTAAATGTAAAACTCTTTAAATTTATTTTTTGATTTTTGAGTTTAGATATATTTAACCATTTAAATTATATTTTGCAAACTGCAAACGATTACTTATTTTAATTTTACTGAAAGTATTTTATTTGAAGTTAAAAAAACAAAACTGATTTTCTTAATCTACTGTCTACAGCCATGCCTATAATAAACATTTTCAATGTCGTATGTGTAAGTGGATGTTATATATAAAGACTATATAGAAAAGAATATGGAAGTTTCTGAAGAGGAAATTTATGTAAATAATAATAATAATAATAATAACAATAACAACAGAGAACTTAAAAGAATATGAAACTAAGGACTAGTGACACATTCTAAATCTTCTCCGCATTATATTTATTTGAATTTAAAATCCAAAAAGAATTTACAATTTTTTTTTTTTTTGTCTGTATGAAGTAAAGTCATTGTAAACTGTTTCTTATATCTTTTTTTTTTTTTCGCAATAATTTTTATTTTTGAATGACTCTGTTTTAAAAAGTACATGAATTTAATAAGCAAATTGGGCTAGTTTCTTATTCCTCGAAATAAACGAGTTCTACAGAATATTATTTTTAAACCGTTTGTGAATGCATGATCATCTTACTAAGTGAGATTCTATAACATTTTTGAAGATCATAAAAAATGTCTTTTGAAAATTTCCTGCGCAGCCAAAAGAGCGATAAATCACATATTAATAAAAATTTCAATACTTTTTAAAAGTCATAATAATTAAATTGGCACGATTTTATTTTTTTAATAATTAGATGAGTAGATTCTTGGGTATTTAAATAAATAAATAAATAAATAAATAAAAAATAAAAATGGTAGTGACCGTATGCGTACCTACTTGTGAGTGGTAACATTTCTTATGTTTGTCATTAAGTTTAAAATTGTTTGAAAATTCAAATACTTGGGGTGAAAGTCTATTAACCGAAGTGGCAGCTTTAATAATTTAAATTTTATTACAGTAAATTTTAAAACCTTTTACTAGAAAGTATTTTTTAAACTATAAAAAGAAAATACAAAATGCATTTTATACACAAAAAATTATGTAAACGTTAAAACACAGTATATAAACCTCATGAGAAATAAATTACCCACTTATTCGGTAATACCCATTACGCGAGTAATTTAAGTGTATAATTATCCATATAAACTGCATACCCTCTGAATACAGAAAACAAGTATTCAATGTTTTATGTTTTAACGTAAACTGTTATAATTTTTAACATTTGAAAAAGTACAGCTTTATTTAAAATCAGATTCTGGTACAATTCGATGTTTTAAAATCTGATATGCAAATACCATTCCACTGAAATTAACCAAAATAACAGTAATAATGATCATTCTGAATAGTTTCTACTAAAATATCGTAAATTAAATATGAAATATTAAGTTTTTTGTTAAAAAAAAAAAAAAAAAAACACGTAACAAAGAAAATTAAATAAAAATTGCATCATAACATCAGAAATAAAGAAACTTTCGCGATGAAATAAGCAGCAATGTAATTTGTATAAATAATTTTGGAAAAAAAAAAGCGCTGCAGAGCAAAAAGGAAAAATTTATTTAGGAATTTATTTACTGAATTTTAAATGAGTGTATGCAATTGCCTTTGGTGAAAAAGTTCATAAGAATTTCATAATTTAGCTCGTGTCTTGATTAAAAACAATGTTCTAACAATCAATAATGAAAAGTAAAAAAATTAAATAAATTTTACTTTGTTATAAGTTACAGTTGATTAGAAAAAGGGAACGCAAGAGAGAATTCTGTCTGCATCGTGGCAGATTGTAAAATTGTTTTAAAAAATAGAAAATAAAGTAACATTTCTAAGAAATTTAAGAGGAAAAAAGGGATGAAATCTTCATTGATTACGTACTTGACTTAAAACTGATGATTGCTAAATTAAAAAGTAAATTTTCTTTATGAACCAGATAATCGTGCAAAATGGGGGGAAATTAAAAGATCGAATGCAAAGGTATTTTTAAAGTAAAGTAAGTAATGAAGGAATCTGAAGAGGTAATTTAGAAAAAATAAAGCAATACAAATGAATCCAGGAAATTAAAGATTGATTTTTAAAGATTCTAAAAAAACTTTTTTAGCTGCTTTAAACAGAGACATTCATAAGAATTTGGTATTTGATTCTTGCTGAGATTCTACTAAAGATTTTAGAAAGTAAAATTTGCAATCGATACCTTAGCTTTTTCATATGAAAATAAATAAATAAAAATATTACCATCGACATATAGGCATAGATATAGTAATATATATAGATCTATGATCCCCATGTTATCGAGCAAAAATTTTTGATGCCGAAAAAAAGTTCTAAAATCAGCCATTAGAGAGTATTGAAAAAAAGAAGAAAAAAAAAAAGAAAAATGAATTTGAAACTGTATCTGGAGTTTTTCATTCACTTTTAGTAAATAAATTATTCACAAGTTTTATTTACTAAATTATCCGTGTTTATTCCTGTGTGTGATTTACTCGGGGAAAAGCAGTCATTAGAGTGACTTTTCCCGTGACAAAAGGTATCACTTTTTCCCTCTCGCTGATCAATCTATGTCTTATTCCTATATCTATGCATATAGGTCGTACTAATCCCCCCCCCCTCTCTCTCTATTACATTGTTATTATTACTAAAATCTGAAGAATTCTGAAAAAGAAATCAGTTACATAACTCATAAAATATTTTTTTTAAGTTTTTCTGAAAAATAGAAGGAATCTATATATGCACACATACACAGAGAGAGAGATGTGTAATTTTTAAGTTAAACATGTTAGTTCCTTGGCATTTATTTGATAATAATATCAAAAATACATTTTGAAATGTTAATAGTACTATTTTTTTAATGCACAGTTCCTTAAGGGAAAATTTACTAATAAAAATATAATCTTTTATATTAGATCTCGGGCATTATCGTTATCTTTCAGGAATACAGTAAAATAATAATAATAATAATAATAATAATAATAAATGTATTTATAAATATAACAATAAAAGGTTCAAGCATTTTTGTTACAACCTTGAATTCTTTTTCTTTTTTTTTTTTTATAGTAAAAGTGGTTGTAATTACGATGTCATTTTTCATATCATGATTGTAGTATAACCAAAAAAATACTAGTAACTTGACACATTTTGCCGTAGATTTCTTTGGTGGTTTTTTCAATATAATCGAATTTCTCATTTAACATCATACTTTTGCCATTATGGAATATATATTAATGTTT
Organism: Salticus scenicus; assembly: GCA_963930645.1. Classification (NCBI taxonomy): domain Eukaryota; kingdom Metazoa; phylum Arthropoda; class Arachnida; order Araneae; family Salticidae; genus Salticus; species Salticus scenicus. The sequence goes on along the minus strand of OZ005659.1, from coordinate 31,319,015 downwards.
TTTTAAAGGCGTGAAATTATTGATTTACTTTTAGATAAATAAAAATATATTTTATTAATTTTAGAAAAATATATACAAAATAAAAATTATATTGCATGTATATAAAACCTTTTCTAAAAATTCCAAAATCACTGCATTATTTAATTAATCAGTCCTCAACTTCCTCTGAAATGAGAAGAAAAAAACTTTCTTTCCTATTTTGCCTATCGAGATACAAAATATTATAGACGTGCCTAAATAAAATATTTTATAACGAAACAAAAATGAATATTATTCATTTGGAACAGAATTATAACTTATGGATTTATGATATTTATTAATATATGCTCTTATATTCTTATTATATTTATACAGACTATCGACAATTGCGCAAGCTACAGTGCAGTGCTAAACCGGCTACATCAATTCTATCTTATTATGTAAAAGGGAAATAATAATAAAAGAATAAGATGTATCTTCCGAAATAAAATCTTATCATTTCATCTTTTTCTTTTTTTCTTTTTTGGTAAATGGATTTCATTTGCAACAATATAAGTAATTTTTCGTTAAAACAAGGAAAAAAAGAGAAGAAAAAAAAAATATATCGAAAAAAGGAAACTCATTTCGGTACTCCATGGAATCCATTCAGTCATGAACTATAAACATCAGCAAAAAGAGTAATAGTAAAATTATCTTAGAATAGTTAGAGTGTCTAGACGAAAATATTCAGTTAAAGAAAGGCTGGCGTCAAAGAAATCGATTCCAGTTTTTATCGATAAAATTGAATAATAATTTTGAATGTCTCAAAATAGAGATGACTACTTCAGATTTAAATAGTAAGTTTTTTTTTTTTTTTTTTTTCTTTCTTTCTTTCTTTTTTAGATACTTCTGAAATGTTATTAAGATTGTAGTTAATATTATTTAAAAAAAAAAAAATTAAATTAAATTAAAAGAAATATGAAGCGAAACTTATCGATTAACTTAACAAAAAAGAATGGTATAGTAATAAATATAACAGTCGATAGTAATTTTTTTTTTTTTTTTTTTTGCGTATTCAAATGCACTGCAATTTTTAATGAATAAGAGTGATTGATTAAAAGGTAAAATGTTACATTTATTATTGTTACCATTATTATTATTATTATATCACAACTGTTACGGATTTCGACAAAATTTGTTGAAATTAATGCATGTATTCAATAACTTGTGAAACGTTCGTATTTCATGAAAGCGCAGGTATATAATCACAATAAATTGATTTTCCTAGAAAACATGTGTTTAACGAAGATGCCATTATAAATCATTTTTTAAATTATCCGCTGGGAGTTTCAAAAGTTTGTATAAATAAAATTTATTTTATTTATTTATATTTATTTTTTTATTTATTATTATTATTATTATTATTTAAATATGCTCCACGCTACCTAGCTTTTAAATTTTCCTCTCAATTTTACATCATTATAATTGAACGCATTTGTGTATTATTTTGTGGACTAATTGATTAATAATCTTTCAAAAATATTTTTTTTCTGTTTGAATGGAAAAATTTCACTCAAACTTTTAATATTCAATCACAAAAATATTTAAAAAAAAAAAAAAAAAAAATACTCATCAATGAATCGACAAAATATAAAATCTTTTTGTAAAAAAATAGAACCGACTCCAAAAAGGAACTACTATTCAAACAACTAAAAATGAAAGAAAATTGGTAGAAAATGGAACTGTAAATTGCGCCTAAAAGTATAAAATAATTTCCTTCGCCAAACAACCTATAACACTACAATTAATCATAACTTTTGAAGTCGGCGCAAAATTAAATAAAATTTAATTAGTTTTTAAAGATTTGTCTTTAGATCGGTAGCAACAAATGCTGTTGTTTCGAATGATCCATTTTCATGTTTCCTTTATTTTTTTTTATCACTGTATACAATTGGTCCATTAGTAGCATCTACATAGAACAGTGAACATTCTTCACAATGTGGTATTTATGTTTCTACGAAGTTAGAGTTTCCTTTGCAAATTTGGTATAACTTTGATAACTATCATCCTTGATGGCTTTTGGATTTGGTGATCAAAACGTAAGGCAAAAATATACACGCAAGATGTATATTTTCATAATATATATTGTACGATGTGTTGTTTCATATTCTAGATTTCTCTCTTGATATACCTTATCAAAATAATCATGATATCCCAAAGAAATTAAATATGTTTGCCAGATAATTTTGCGATTTTTCTTTCACCAAGGACGTCAGATACCAGCATCTTCGCCAACTTTTGCTGCTTACGAACTCTTATTTGTTTTCTTGAATCAAATTAGTTCTCGGTTGCATTTTGCAGGTAACAATGTGAGATGTATATTTTTAATAGGATTTGATTTTTGTATTGAATAAAGGTATCAATTTTTATTTAATTTTGCGCCGACTTCAAAAGTTATGATTAATTGTAGTGTTATAGGTTGTTTGGCGAAGGAAATTATTTTATACTTTTAGGCGCAATTTACAGTTCCATTTTCTACCAATTTTCTTTCATTTTTAGTTGTTTGAATAGTAGTTCCTTTTTGGAGTCGGTTCTATTTTTTTACAAAAAGATTTTATTTTACTCTTTTCAGTGAAAACTTATTTATATAGCAGAGCATCAGAAGACGTTCGACGGAAGTTTCACAAATCACAAGTTCCAAGAAAAGTGACATTACTCAAAAAATGGTTTATGTCACTGAAAAATACATGAAATGCACCCAATGTGAACAAAAAAGTTACATCTCCATCTAGAAAGTTATCCACTCGAGAGACAGTTGTGCCAGTTGTTTTATAGTAAAGTTATTTTTAAGTTGATTTTTCTCAAATGCTGCATTTTTAAGTTGTGTTACTTTTCTTCCCTTTATCGGATATGAGCAAAAAACTATCTGTTGAACGAACATACGTTAAATTAAAAAGTCTTTAGAAATGTAAAGGACGGATACGCTGTATTCGTAACAGAAAATTCTGTTAGGCATATATATTGAACTTTACAGTGAATACGTGTCACCCGCTGCGCTGGAAATTGCGCAGCGTAAAGTTCAAACAAAGAGCAAAATATGCATTGCAGCTGACGGATAGAATTTTCAACATCGATACTTACATACTGCTTTTACCAGTGTAGCTGCATGCGTTCAGCAGTTAGAGTGAGAACAGACTTTTGTGAGTATCCTGTAATTTGTTTATATCTTAATGAAATCATAATGAAACCTATTTCAGGCCAATATCATTACGACAACAAAAAAGTATTAAAATTAAATCATCTCTTACGAAGTTATAAGCTAACAAATTTCAACAGCAACAACGAGAAACATGGTTTGCATTGAGAACCTCTTCCTTTATGAAATCGGTTTAAAACGTCTATGTGTTAATCGATGTGACCGCTTACAATAACCATACATTGAATTTTACATTGCATAAATGTCACCCGCTACGCTACAACATATGCAATGTCGTTCAAGTGTGCACAAAATAGGAAATTGTGAACAAACAAATGCACGTTTTAAGCATTCTGTTTTTAGCAATTATGTCTAAACTATCTTTGCGTACTACATCGATGATGCTCTGCAATTTTATAATTCACTTTTTTCCCCTGTCTTGAAACGTTTCCGAGATAGGATCGCTAACTCCACTCTATTCCATCAGGTTGCACTTTAGGCGGTTGAATCGCGTAGCACATGTCCACTTAACTGACTTTTTTGGGCACCCTGTATTTTTTTGTGATCGCAAAGATCTTACAATGGGATTTATTTCAGACCAAGACCTTTACAATAAAACAAAAAGTATCAAAATTGGATCATCTGTTCAGAAGTTATGAGCTAACAAACAAAAACAAAAACAAAAAACATATGCTTTGAATTGAGAACCTCCTCCTTTTTGAAGTCGGTTAATTAGAGCATCTCTTACGAAGTTATAAGCTTACAAACACCAACAACAACACATAGCTTGAATTAAGAACACCCTCCTTTCTGAAGTTGGCTGAAAACGACTTTGCGCTAATCGATGTGACCGCTTACAGTAACAGTACTTTGAACGACAGAGTATACGTGTCATCTGCTACGCTGCAAAGTGTGCAATAATGTAGGAAATAGCGAACAAACAACTGCACGTTTTAAGCGTTCTATTTTTAGCAATAATGTCTAAAAACTGTCTTTTCGTAGTAAATCGAAGATGCTCTGCAACTTCGTAATTAACTTTTTTCCCATCTTGAACCGTTTTTGAGATAGGAGCGCTAATTCCGCTGTTTTTCACCAGATGGCGCTTTATTTTCTTTAGATTGTAAAGAAGTTATAATGGGACCTACTTCAGACTAAGATCTCTACAACAAAACAAAAAGTATCAAGTAACCGTATTTTGAACTATATAGCGTATGTCTCCCCAGCTACGCTACAACGTGAGCAATGTAGCTGAAGTATGTATAGTGTAAGAAATTGCGAACAAAAAAATGCATGTTTTTAGCATTGTCTAAACTATCTTTTTGTACTAAATCGATGATGCTCTGCAATTTTATAATTCACTTTTTCCCCCTGTCTTCAACCGTTTCCGAGATAGGAACGCTAGCATGAATGTGTAAACTATCTTTTTCTACTATCGATGATACTCTTCAACTTTCTAATTCACTTTTTCCTTTAGCACCGTTTTCGAGATAGGAACACTAACTCCGCTATTTTCCACCAGGTGGCGCTGCAAGCGGTTTAACCTTGTACAGCATGGCCACTTTGCTATACTTACATACCATTTTTATCACTATAGCTGCAGCCGTTTAGCAGTTAAAAGAGTTGGGACTGATGTTTTGGGGCACCCTGTATTTTCTTTAGATCGTAAAGATATTACAATGGGACCTATTGTAGACCAAGACCTTTTCAACAAAACAAAAAGTATCAAAATCGGAGCATCCGTTCAGAAGTTATGAGCTAACAAACATAAAAAAAACATACGGTTTGAATTGAGAACCTTCCTTCTTTTTTTGAAGTCGGTTAAAAACACAGATATATTTAGAATATATATTGATAAACCTTAATAGTGTAAAAAAAAAGTTTGAATTTTATTTTATTTTATTTTTTAATTTAAATAAGTTTTGAGAAATTTATTGTAATTATTATGAATAAATTTGAATGTGTAGGTACACAAACTTTCATAACGCTAAGTCAGTAATTTAAAGGAACTATATTCAATGCCCACTATTTTCTTAAGTTAGTGGAACTTTTTTATGATTCATACATTTTGCTATTAATGTAAAGAAAATGTTCCTCATCTATCTTCTATATAAATAAAGAGAAGTGTATGTGTGTCTGTGTGTGTCTGTCTGCGCTCTGGTGCTCACACTACTGATCGCAGAGCTTCCAAATTTGGCATATAGGTACCTGGGAACCTTCCTGCAGGTGTGCACCTCATCGAGATTTTTTCGAATTTCAAATTTAAATTTTTTAAATTAATGTTTTTTCGATTTTAAATATTGGCTTTAATGTTTCATTTTTCATGAATTTATTTTTCGATTGTAATCGTCTGTGTATCTTAGCAACGGCTATTATGCAATTCATTTTTTATTTAATACATTCATTTGAAGGCGATTTTCTTTTTCTTTTTTTTCTTTTTCTTTTTATTATTATTATTATATTTATTGAAAATCAAATGGTAATGCAATAGAAATAAATTGTTACGTTTATGTATAAGTTTTATACTATAGTAACTTTTTATTTTTCATTTTTTTAATTAATTCCTTTAAGAGAAAAATCTTTATTATTATTATTATTATTATTTATAATATTTATTGGGTGAAAAAAAAAATGGCAGTTTATAGTAGAAAGGATAAACTGATTAAAATTCGTTTTTCATGTATTTAATTCTTTTTAAAAGAAAATCTACTTTTTTATTTTATTTTATTGCACTGGTCGGAATCAAATCGTAATATAGTGTAAATAACGGGGGTTATAAAACACATGGTTCAAAAACTAAAATATATAATAGATGCTGGGATACAGTCATCTTTAAAATCGTAGTTTTTAAATAACAGAAATCCACAAGTCGTCGATAAATACCCAGATTGAAGTGCCCGGGAAAGACCTTTCTGTAGACAGTGGGAAACTGACCCGATACAGTACGGGTAGAAAAAAGACCTGCCTTAGGCAACGGGTACCCGAAGAAGCGAGATCTAAAGCGATTTCAGTGTTTTTTTTTTTTTTTTTTTTTTTTTTTTTCTTTTTATTTGTAATGTGATGTAAAAAATAAATACTGATCCAATTCTTTTGAAAATTCATTTAAATATAGTGACCAGCGAAGCGGGCGTAGCCTGCTAGTGTTAAAATAATTTTACTTTTTTCAATAAAAAAGTTCTCATATTTAATTCCTTTCTTTCTTCTTCTTCTTCTTTTTTTTTTTTTTTTTAATGCCCTCAACAAGCTTCTGGGTAATCTTTCTTTCTTTTTTTCTTTCTTTTTATCATTTATTTTGAGCAATTTATTGAGATTAAAAAATTCCAACATTTTATCTACTCGTCAGTCTCATCTCTGCTTCAGGGATTTACGGTACACCTTCTGCAGCTATAAAGAATAAGTCAATTTCTTTGCAAATTAGTGTGGAGGATCAAAATTGTGATGGCTTGTCTCCGGACCATCCTGAGGAGTGCGTCCCAAACCGTCGCCAATTACCTATTGCGTAGTACTACTACCAAGTTAAACCCAACCAACCTTGCAAATTAGTAATAATAATATTAGTTTTAACAAAAAATCATACATCTGGTTCTTATTCATTAAAACTTAAAAAAAAAAAAAAAAAAAAAAAAACTCAATTGAATAACAAAATAATTGACTTCTTTCGTTTATTAAAAAAAAAAAAAAAAAAGTTTTCTAAAAATTAAATTTATTTGATATAAGTAAAAAGTGTCTTACAACAGTCGATAATTAATAATGATACATTGCACTGCTGAGTTAAATGTTGGACAACCAACTTAGAGAAAGGGAGATTTTTTTTTTCTTTTAATTATTGTTATTTTAAATTTTATTGTATAAATTTCATTAGTTTAAAAATAAAATAAATAAAAGCAATTGTATATCCACTGAACAAATTTCAAAAAATTTACTCTGAAAAAAATTCTGTGACTGATATATAGAATCTAAATTATGGCTCTAGTAAAAATAGTTCCATGTCATCCTTATAAATTCTAGTTCCCTTTTCTAACGAGTTTTAAAAACCCCTGTTAGAATTCTAGAGTATTTCCCTATATTATCGTGGCCAGTTTTCTTTAAAAATCTCTGAAAATATATGCGAATCCAATAGGGGAGTTTTAGTAACTAGAACTTTGATTTATGACCCAATTCTAGGAACTCGAGAGAATTTCTCGCAATCCAAAGGATTCATAATATTGTTTCCCTTTTCAGAAAAGTATAGACTAGAAATTCTCGATCATTTCGTCCATCTAGTTTATTTGTTTACCTTATACGAATAACTTGGAAGTCTATATTTCTAGTTAAGAGATTCAGAAAGTGACTATTTATTCGTTCTAGATGAAGGCAGTACATTTTTTTCCCTCAATGTACTACACTTTTTACTTAAAATTAAAGACTGGATTTTTTTTTTTTTTTTTTTTTTTCCTGGTGTTAAACATCTTCCGACAAAGTTCGATCTGTCTGTTTTTGCCTGTCTGTCCTCTTTTTCCAGTAAAATGTTTCAGAATACCTTGAATTTAATATATGTTATCCAGATTTAATTTAAAATGTTATAAATAGAAAATTGTATAAATATCACTACTAGTTTGTGTACAAAAAATCATAATAAAAGTACAGATACATTAATACCTATAGAAAGTATTTCTTTAACACGTTGAGTGCCACGCAAATTCTTAAAACCCATTAAAGTTTCATAATGATTCCTCCTGTAATAAATAAAAATTAAGCAAATTTTTAATAAATTTTCAATCATTAAATGTAATATTTTTAGTTTTATATCCTATTTTATATCCACCACCGATGGTTGACGCGGCTTTATATCTTATTTGACACTGCCAGCCACCGATGGCTGACAGGGCACTCAACGTTTTAATTTTTTATTGGTACTGCTTTTACTTTCGGGGTAAAACTTTCACTGAAATGTTTGAAGCATAACATGTTTTGCACACTCCTAAAGTTTTAAGATGATTCCTTCAGAACTAAGAGATTCTTGTCAATGACAAAATGTCTAGAATCTAGAATCTCTGACATGGAGCTCAACGTGTTAAAACACATTTCATTATCTCTGTAAGTCTCAAAACATAAAGAATTTAACATACTATACAAAATGTAACAAAATTTATCTAAATGCACAAAAGTATTTTTCCTGCAGAATATGATATAATTAACACCGTTAACAGGGCCTTATAAAAATATCCAGATATATTATGGAGTATAAGTAGAATTTACTGAAAACGCATTTCTAATGAATTAAGCGTTCTTCCAACATAGCTGAAAAATTAACTGTTAACGGTCCTCTTCACTTACCGTCGCCGGAAGCCCGAGCCAATGTTATTCTATGGGGAAATTTTCTTTACAAATAACTTATTAACTAATACATATTTTTAAATTTTGTTTTAACATTCAGAAAATTACCAGCTGTTAAATTGACGGACCTTTTTGAAAAATGTATTTTTTTAATTTTTAATGTTTTATTTTGAAATTGCAAAATGAAAAAAATTCACATATTGAAATTCGTATTTTGCAGCTTCAAAATAAAATTTAAAAAATTTAAAAAAAATATTTTTTAGAAAAATGTCCGTCGATTTAACAGCTAGGAATTTTCTGAATGTGAAAACAGAATTTAAAAATATGTATTGGTTAATAAGTTATTTGTAAAGAAAAATTTCCCATAGAATAACATTAGCTTCGGCTTCGAGAGGCGGTGAGTGAAGAGGGCCCTTAAATGATGCAATAGAAAAGTTTAGTTGCAAAATGTTTTACAACCTATGCGTACTACAAGATTTTTCTTTCTTTTTATAATAATAATCAAAATAGAAGTAAACAGTTGTTGCGCAACTACTGAAATGTTTTGAAAATATGTGAGGATATAGTTCCAGTGGTTGATGGTTGGTGAATGGTTCCAGTAACGTTTGTGGACATCGCTAGCAAAACGTGTGCCATTACAAAAAAAAAAAAATGTTACATTTGTAACGCCAAACTCCATAAGCATGTTTTCTCCGTATGTAAAACTAAGATAAATGAAAAAAAAAAAAAGAAGAAGAAGAAGAAAGAAAGAAAGAAAAAGAAAAATGTGTGTAGATACTTTCATTGACTTGCCCAGGGTAGATAATTTCTACATACATACATTCGCAATGCAGCTTTTTAAAATTTTGAAATTAAACAGCTAAAATACGGAAAGTGTTCTAAAACTATATTTTTATCATTATTTCTCTAGAACAATGTTATTCCCGGCTTGTAAACTAGGACACACTTTACTTACAAAATGAATATAATCACAGCTTTATTTATTTATTTATGTAACTTTTTTTTTAATTTTAAGAAATAGCATGAAAAGTAAACTTTATAAAATAACTTTTTCTCACGCTTTTCTGAAACAATAACAGCTTGGCATTTAAAAATAAATTTGAGGGTTACATATTAACATGCATATGCATGTTATGAAAGGCTTTATCTAAAATCAACTTTAAAAGGGTAAAATGTTCCCACATCACGTTTGCCCTAAAACTATCAAGGTTAATCTTATGGCCTAGTTGCTTAGTATAAACTGTGCTTAGAAAAGTTTTCTTTTATAAACTGAATTCCTTTCTACAAAAATATCATTTTTATAAAAATATAGGCATCTCTTAAAACAAGAATGCCAGATTCGTAAAAATATATTAGTATAGAATCAGTTGATAAGCGCTGATAACTAATTTATTTTAGCGAAATGGGAAAAAATAAATAAATAAATAAAAGAAGAAATTTGCAACTATAAATTCTTCTTCTTTTTACCTTTACTTTTTCTCCCCCCTCCCTCTTTTTTTTTCTTAATTTGTGCATACGATATATGTTTATTGTCATCTTAAACTGAACAAAAAAATGTATATGCCATAAAAAAAAATTAAGAAACTATATTAAAATCCACTCAATAAATAATTATAAGTAGAAAAAAATAAATTCAACCCATTAGCTAATATACAACCACTAATAAGGGTAGTTTTCTTTTCAGGGGTCTTCTAAACGTACAGTTTCTTTACATTTACAACTTCTTGTAATTTGTATGGATTATTTAAACACAAAACATTATGATTCAAAAGTACTTTCCCTGTGCCGAAAATACATGAAGAAAGTACTTTCATATCCATTCAGTCAATCGCACGTCATAATAATTCTTTGTAGCTGGGACACAATTGTGATCGTTAGCAATTTACTCCACCCCCTCGGGAACTTCCGGAAACAATGCAACATGCCTTTTGTGAATGAAGAGAATGTCAGCCAAGCATCAGACATGACACAGCAATCTTTGTCATAAATTTCCATGACGTCACTTACTCGCCCACAAACGATATTGTCATAGAATTTTATAAACGAAAAGAAAGAGAGATATGATTTTGAAGTAGCTGACCACACACGAATGAAAACTTTTTATTAAGAAAATAAGAAAAGAAAAAGACGTTTTAATGCATACATTACTGATCAACCATTAAATCATCTATTCACTAACTAACATGCATTCTACCATGTAAATCATAATCTATAACAAAAGTTTGCAATAAAAAAATGCGACCATAAACCTGTTTTAACTGTTTCTTATAGATTCTTAGTTACTTCAACCAAAAATATGGTAAAAAGGTTACATTACATACAGTTTTTTTTTACTTTCCGAACACTATAGTGAGGAAAGTATTGTAATCATGTCAAAAATCCGAATTCGAGATTTTGATGTTTCTATACGTTTTGAGGTCCCCTGAGTCCGTTTTCACTATTTTTACGATGATGTATGTATGTGTGTGTGTATGTGTGTATGTGTGTATGTGTGTATGTCTGTGAACACGCTAGCGTCTAAAGGCTTTGTTCGATTAACCTGAAAGTTGGTACGTATATTGTAAGTCACCATAGTACGAACCAGTGTTGGGCATAATTGATTAAAAAGTAATTGAATTACAATTGAATTACTATTAAATCACAATTATAATTATTTTACTGTCAATCGATTAACAAGTAACTGATTACAAATAAATTGAATTATTACAAATAAATTGAACAAGTAATTCAATTTATTTGTAACCAATTACTTGCTGATTAATTGACAGTAAAATAATTATAATTGTAATTTAATTGTAATTCAATTGTAATTCAATTACTTTTCAATCAATTATGCCCAACACTGGTACGAACCCTATAGATTTTGGCGAATCTAGCACTTATAGTTTTTTTACAGGGACACAAAGAAAAATTCTTTATCATTATGGCCTATGGGACCAAAATCTTAAAAGTGCGATAGCATCTAAACGCCTTATTCAATTGAGCAAAAATTTTATACCCATATTATAGGTCACAGATACTCAATCTGTATAGATTTTGGAGAATCTAGCACTTATAGTTTTTTTACAGGGACACAAAGAAAAATTCTTTATCATTAAGGCCAATGGGGCCAAATTTTTAAAAGTGTGATAGCGTCTAAACGCCTTATTAATCTGAGCAAAAAAATTGTACACATGTTATAGGTCGCATTTGCACCAACTGTATAGATTTTGGTGAATCTAGCACTACAGTTTTTTTACAGGGACACAAAGAAAAATTCTTTATCATTATGGCCTATGAGACCAAATTTTTAAAAGTGCGATAGCATCTAAACGCCTTATTCAATTGAGCTGAAAATTTGTATGAATATTATAAATCACTGTTGCACTAACTATAAGCATTTTGGTGAATCTAGCATCTATAGATTTTTACAGGGACAAAACGAAAAATTCTTTATCATTATGATCTAAGGGCTCAAAGTTCAGTAGCGTTAAATAAAACCTCGTGTGATATATGGAGAAAAAAACACTCTATTATGGTTTTCTCTCTTTTGTTTGTTTAGCAATTCCTCTTTCTTTATTTTATCTACAAAACTGTTAGTTACTCAATGTTCGGAAAGTCGAGTGGAGTCACTCCAGATTTTTTTTTTTTAATTATATATATATATATTTATTTTTTTATTATTTTTTTTTTTTTTTCAATTTTGCGCGAAAACTTAAAATCTGGTTTGCTTCTGTTGATTATGAAAATCACATTTGATAATTGTTTCTCACTTTAAAACAATATTTGTAAGAGTTAATGGAAAAAATAAAACAAAATGGGAAGTAAAAGAGATGAGGAGGACAGTCGAAGGGTTGAAAAAGAAAGCGTATTAAGAGGTGGCATGAAAAAGAAGAAATATTTCACACACAAAAAACATATGCACAGACATTCACAGACAAAAAACATATATTAAGATACTGTTTGTTACTCTCTCTCTCTCTCTCTCTCTCTCTATATATATATATATATATATATAAGTACTGGATTCGTGAAAATTTTCGAACTCTGCTTTTGACGGATTTACACGTTTAAGATTTCCTGAATACAGTTTGACTATTTTTTAAAGATGTCTGTCTATGTGTATATCACAAATATTGTGGACGCTGTATTTCACGAACCAATGAACGAAATTTAACCAAACTTGGTATTTAGTTGGATCGTGACCTAAACTAGTGCTGATTACATTTGGAGATCAATCGCTCAAAAGGTGGCGCTGTAGTCCCATTTTTTTTCTCCTAAATTTTTAATATGGCAGTATAGGACAACATTTCTTATAAATGTTTCTTATAAATAACGAGACTCATTTTTAACACATGATTGTAAAATTAATATGAATTGTTGATAATAGTAGTAGTAAACTATGTGAAAAAGAGTGTGCATACTCCCTCTCTTTTTTTTTTTTTTTTTTTTTTTTTCTTTTTCCTTTTGGTGGGGGGAACCCCGCTGGAATGCGTAAAATTTCAGTATGGTTATCTTTCGAAAGAACTCGTCAATACCTTAAAAACGAATTGATAAACAATAGATGTGTGATAATTTAAAACAAAATTATCGATTTTTTTAATTTTAACGAAGAAATCGCACTTCTTCTGATGTTGGCATTGGCACAAAATTGACTTTTTTTCGGCATTTACTATTATTCATACTTGTGTGAGATAAAAATCGTTTGCATATGATTATACAGAAGAAGGTCTTTGTAGTGGCCACAACATAGTAGTTATTCTTTCTTTTAATCGATTTTTAAGCTTTTGTCTCTTCTGTGTTCGGTAAACAGCAGTATTACTCCGAAATTTAACAAATGACATTTCATAGGAAGCCTTATGTGGAAATCACTTAAAATATTTTAATAGGTACGTGTGCACATTGCTGCTTAGATGATTAACTCGTGCCTAGATTTTTCACCTGATGATGGGCCGTGCTATTATTTTGATCGAACAACAACTGTTTGAAGTTTTTGCAATAGACAAATTTTATTTATTTATTTATCATTAAATTAATTAAGTTCTTATTAAATTAATTATTGTTTGAAGTAACATATAGGTAACATACATTAGGTTAACATATAGCTACTACTAACCAAAAATTTCTCAAAAATTAAAAGTTCTTTTTTTTTTTTTTTTACACATTTATGATCAGCTATGTAACAGCCTTTTTTTCTTCTTTCCGAACATACATATGTAAGAAAAGTATTATTTGTAATCATGACAAAATTTAGGCTTTAAAATTTTGGTGTTTCTATACGTTTTGAGTTCATTTTTTATATTTTTACGGTGATGAATGTATGTATTTGTGTACGTATGTGAGTGAAAACGATAGCGTCTAAACACTTTGATTGATTGAGCTGAAAGTTAATACGTATGTTTTAGGTCACCGTAGCAAGAACCCTATTCATTTTGGTGAATCTTGCACTTATAGTTTTGTTATAGGGGCACAAAGAAAAATTCTTTTTCATGATGGTTTATAGAATCAAATTATTTAAAATGTGATAGAGTCTAAACGCCTTACTCGAACGAACTGAAAATTTATATACATATTATAGATCTCCATAACGAAAACTGTATGAATTTTGAAGAACCTAGCACTTGTAATTTTTTTACTGGGATACACGCACACACACAACAAAAATATATATCTTTATGGCTTATGAGCTCAAATTATTTAAAGTACGCTAGTGTCTAAATATCTTATACAATTGATCTGAAAATTTATATGTACAAGGATAGGTGACTGTCCAACGAACTGTATAGATTTTGGTATATTACTACCAAATCTATACAGTTCGTATAGATTTGGTACTTATAAAATTTCACGGACACAATAAAAAAAATCTTTTTCATTATAATCTATGAGCTCAAATTATTCGAAGTGTAATAGCGTTAAATTAAAGAACATACTGGAGAAAAATATCCAAACACTCTATTATAATTTTCTTGTTTGCTTATTTAACGACTTCTCTTCCCAGCTAAAAAAAAATCTTCAAAAAACCTATTAAAAAAAGTAGAAAAACTGTAGATAATCTGAAGGTAGTTGGAACAATAATAAGCTTATGGGTGAAAATGAATATACAGTGTGTTTATAAAGTCCCGGACCAATTTTGATGTTTAATAACTCATAAAATAATGAAGATATAAACAAACTTATGGCATTTATTGATGGAATAGCTCATATATTTTCTTTTCAGGTTTAAATATCTTTACTTTTGTAAATATCGTCTGCGCGTGCGGTTAATTTCAGATAATTTCATTTTCCAGTCTAAATATCTGTACTTTTCTAAATATCGTCTGCTTATTAATTAATGGGTTTAAAAAAAAAAAAAACATGAATACCGTGAGGCACAAAAGGATTCCCCAAAGGTTAATGTGTGGTGCGGACTAATGCACGACCGAGTCATTGGGCCTTTCTTTTTTACAGAAAAGACGGTCTCATCAGTCGTATACTTAGACATGTTGGAAAACTTCTTATTTCCACAACTAGAAGAGCTTCAGCCACATGTCTTTTTGCAACAAGATAGTGCACCACCTCATTGGGGTACCATCGTTCGTAGTTCTTTGAATGACCATTTTCCAGGAAGATGGATTGGGCGAGGAGGTCCAATTCCTTGGCCACCCAGATCACCTGATATAACGCCGCTGGACTTTTTCCTTTGGGGATTTGTAAAGGACAATGTTTACAGGAGGAGAGTGTCGAACATTGATGACCTAAAAATCAGAATTACAACCGCAATAGCCTCTGTGGATGCCACATGCTTGCCGCTACCTGGCGTGAAATTGACTATCGACTTGATATTCTCTGTGCGACGAAGGGGGCACACGTGGACGTTCATTGACAAGGGTCATGAAACTTTTTGAGTCTATCTAACCCTTTATGTTATTAATTTTAATCTATCTTTATTATTTTATGATTTATTCAACATCAAAATGGCTCCGGGACTTTATAAACACCCTGTATATCTGCATTTTTTTCCTTCCAAACTGCAGTTATTACTTTCTTCTATATGTAATATAGAGAAAGTATTGGATTCGTAAAAATTTTCGACCTCGGGTTTTTGATGGATTTACAAGTTTTGAGGGCTGTAGAATACGATTTGACTATTTTTTTTAGAAAATGTCTGTCTGTCTGTCTGTCTGTCTGTCTGTCTGTCTGTGTGTGTGTGACAAAATTTTGTGGCAACTGTATCTCAAGAACTACTGCACGGAATTTCATACAAATTGGTATGTAGTTGCACCTTGATATAAATTAGTGCCTATCAACTTTTGGTAAAAATTGTCTTACAGGTTGCGTTGCCATCCAGCTTTTTCTAAATTTTTAACATGGTGATATAGGACAAAATTTTGTATAAATGTGCTTAAAGAGAATTATTTTTTAGTAATCATTATGAAATTTACAATAATTATTTATAATAGAGATAGTCAACTGGGAAAGGTCTCGTCAATACCTTCAAAACGAATGGTTGAACTATAAATATGTGATAATTTAAAACAAAGTTATCGTTTTTTTTTTACTTTTAACGAAAAAAAAACTGATTTTTTTTTTTTTTTTTTTTTTTTGTTACTGCGTGAATTTGTATAGGAAAATATAGAAGAAAGTATTGTGGTGGCCGAAACATACTAGTTCTATACTGATTTTATAATTCTTGTTCCAGATAACTTCAGATTGCCGACATTTTTCCTATAGTTTTTCTGCAGATTTATTTTAGCTGGGTTACTTCAATTTATTTATATAACCGTTAATTACTTAATGTTCAAAAGTTGAGCAGAGTCATTCCAGATTTCTTAATATTAATTTTGAAATTAAATATATATAGTAAAAATTAAAGAGATAACTATTTAAGTTGTAAAACTTGTTTTTTTTTTCAAATGTTTTTTCTATTCTCAATACGATTGTGAATACATTTTTTTTTTCCTTTTAAAATTATTGTAACTTGTATGTAAATTCGTTTTGATTGATGATTAGGTATTTTTCACTTATGTTTGTGCAGATTTCCTTTTTAATTATCTGTTTTAGTTATATCAGTCTATAACAGCGAAATTTTAGATTCTATACTTTCTACTTAATTCAAAAATATTTTACTTAGCTTAGCTTTATATTTTAAAACATTTGTTATATTATTAATATTTAATTATCTGTTGACAAATTAATTATACTAATTAACAATCTATATTATTATTTTTATTTAATTTATCACTATACAAATGCGATATTTTCATTAATTCAAAACAACTTTCACAGCTAAACATCTTAAAGATATTGACAACTTTCTTAGCAAAACAAATTACAGAAATAATTAATAGTATTATAATGCATTCACAAAAATTCTAAACAAAAGCTTTATATATATATATATATATATATAATAGAAAATAATAAAATTCTATTCTAATATAAACATTCGTATCAGATGATTGTTTATTCCATGGAAATTAATTTTCTCCATATCCCACGCAGAAGGTGGAGTACTGCATCATGAGAATAATTGCATCTGATAATGGAACCATTTTAATTCTCAAAATTGAGATGCTACTGGCGATAAAGCTTTCATTTATATTTATATAAGGAAATGAACTTTAGAAAAACAAGTTAATTTATGTAATACATGAATTATTTTAATTGGCTGTTATATTATTAATTAATAATATTACTATTTTTTAAATTAATCATTATCTAAATGGTGTATTTTTAATCTTTAAACATTATCTTTATTACTGAGCACATAAAGGCCACAATGAACTTAAGAAAAAATAATAATAATAATAATAAAAATAAAAATAAAAGTTATAAATTTATTACTGCAAACAGTTACAACTTCATTTCACATATAGTCTTATTAGAAGCTTTTTATTCAAATTGGATTTTGTCATCGTATCCTCGTGTCACGCTAATAAATAAGGTGCCTCCACTTTAAAGTAAATGTAAGGAAATTTTTTTCGTCTCTTGCTGGCTCAGTTGGTTAGAGCGTCAGGTTGATAACACGATGGTCGTGAGTACGATTCTCGAATTGCTGTGTGTTAATTTTTGCCAGCGTTGCCAGATTGGGGTCTTTTTTTTTATGCAACTCTCACCAATAATTTTGAGAAGTGATGTTTCATATACAAAATAGACGATTATTCTTCGAAGAAATTAGGCAACCGTTACAATTAAAATTTAGTGGTGGATATTGAATACAAAAAATGTCCCCAATATGGCAACACTGATTTTTGCAGATAATAATTAATAGGATTGATGGGGATCAATTGATAAAAGAAAATTTTTCATTATCTACACAGTAACCTAAGAATTTTTGAAGAAGCTTTTTTTAGTTATTTAAAAAAAAAAAAAAAAAAGGTTAAGTTAAAAAGTTAAAACAAAATAATAACAACACTGGAAGCTTTTTACTGTAGAGCCATGCGATGGTCGTGAGTTCGATTCTCGAATTGCCGGTGTGTTCATTTTTGCAGATAATTAATAGGATTGATGGGGATCAATTGAATAGGATCGATTGCTAAGAGAAAATTTTTCATTATCTACACAGTAACCTAAGAATTTTTGAAGAAGCTTTTTTTTAGTTATTTAAAAAAAAAAAAAAAAAGTTAAGTTAAAAAGTTAAAACAAAATAATAACAACACTGGAAGCTTTTTACTGTAGAGCCATGCGATGGTCGTGAGTTCGATTCTCGAATTGCCGGTGTGTTCATTTTTGTAGATAATTAATAGGATTGATGGGGATCAATTGAATAGGATCGATTGCTAAGAGAAAATTTTTCATTATCTACACAGTAACCTAAGAATTTTCGAAGAAGATTTTTTTTAGTTATTTAAAAAAAAAAAAAAAAAAAGTTAAGTTAAAAAGTTAAAACAAAATAATAACAACACTGGAAGCTTTTTACTGTAGAGCCATGCGATGGTCGTGAGTTCGATTCTCGAATTGCCGGTGTGTTCATTTTTGTAGATAATTAATAGGATTGATGGGGATCAATTGAATAGGATCGATTGCTAAAAGAAAATTTTTCATTATCTACACAGTAACCTAAGAATTTTTGAAGAAGCTTTTTTTAGTTATTTAAAAAAAAAAAAAGGGTTAAGTTAAAAAGTTAAAACAAAATAATAACAACACTGGAAGCTTTTTACTGTAGAGCCATGCGATGGTCGTGAGTTCGATTCTCGAATTGCCGGTGTGTTCATTTTTGCAGATAATTAATAGGATTGATGGGGATCAATTGAATAGGATCGATTGCTAAAAGAAAATTTTTCATTATCTACACAGTAACCTACGAATTTTTAAAGAGTCTTATTAAGAAGTTTTTTTAGTTATTAAAATGAATAAAAAAAGTTAAGTTAAAATAATAATAATAATAATAACACTGGAAGCTTTTTATTGTAGAGCCCTAAAAAGCATAACATAAAAATTAATTTATACTTGCAGAGAAATGCTATATAAAATAAAAGCTTCAACAACAAGAAAATATAGATATTTCACGTTTGTAAAAGAGACGAATTTTTTTTTAACTATTCAAAATGTTTTAAAAAGCATTCGAGAACAATATTCTTTTTGTATAAATATTTGTTAGAATTTTTCAGCATGTTCTATGACTTTTCTTGACTGTTATTTGACTTCTGGTTGGACCGTCATGCTGATAATACGATGGTCGTACGTTCGATCCTCGAAGGTTGATGTGTCACTTTTTTCAGATAATTAATAGAAACAATCTCAATTGATATATATATATATATATATATATATATATTTCAATGTCTACGCAGTGTCCTAAGAAATTTTTATTAGTCTTTTTAAGAAGCTTATTTGTTTGTAACTAAAAATCCCAAAATAAAAATTTAAGTAAAAAAAAAAAACATTTTTTAACATTAGACTCTTTTATTGTGAAGCTCTAAAAAAGCATAAAATAAATATTTTTCTGACATGGTATACAGAAATGAAAATTTTAGAGAAATTTATAGATATTTCACTTTTGCAAGAGATGATAATTTGTAAATATTCAAACAAGCTATCGAGACTTGTGAAATTTGTGGCTTAACGAATAATTATACAAAAACTAACAAAGAACACTGGTATCAATATTCTTAGGATAAAATTTATTAATGACATAGTAGAGATATTTATGCGGACTGTGTATATATGGAATTTTAAACAAATCGATTCATAAATACCTCTTTTATGTGAATTTGAATTTTTTAAAGTGGCACTCGTAAACAAGATGGCGTATGAAGTTCGCCAACGAACATATCAAATGTATTTCTAAACTAAGTCTACTCTACAAATTTGGTTCGATTTGATTGTGCATTTCAAAACTTATCACTATAAAAAATTTTTAAGTGGCAGCCTGATTTCACGCACCCCCCCCCCCCCCCCAACCTTTAATTTAAGATATCCGTCATTTGGAAACAAAATGACGGATAAAATTCATTAATAAACGTAGTTGAGACCCTTTTATGGTCTGTATAATATATAAAATTTTAAGTAAATTCAGTTTTATGCATACCTTTACAATGTGGATTTGAAATTTCCAAGTGCTTGCCACTTGAAAACATAATGGCATAGCAACTTGATTAACGAACTCATCCAAGATAAGTAAGCATGTACTCAACTTTGGTTTGATTTCGATCATTATTTCGGAAAT
Organism: Salticus scenicus; assembly: GCA_963930645.1. Classification (NCBI taxonomy): domain Eukaryota; kingdom Metazoa; phylum Arthropoda; class Arachnida; order Araneae; family Salticidae; genus Salticus; species Salticus scenicus. The sequence continues at coordinate 31,298,919 of OZ005659.1, read as the reverse complement.
CATCGTGACGGCAAAATTCCCATTATACATATGTATATTGATAGATAGATATATCGATAGATAAACGAAGTGGTTGAAATAGGTCGATTTCTAAAGAAATGAACCTAATAAATGTAAAAACTTGTAATTAAATTAAGTTAGTTTTACTAAATGTTGATTTGTCTTGTAGATATCATTTATATAAACGCATGTGTGGTGCTTTAAGGCCAAATAATAATAATAATAATAATAATAATAATATTAACAGATTTTTCAAATTTTTGCAGATAGTGGCAAAAAAATCACTTTTAAGAAAATAAGCTTTTATGTTTGGAAATGCAATAAAAGTTGGTCTTGATATCAATTTAGTATTTTGCTCATAACTTTTGAACCAGAGTATGTAGAATAAAGCATCAAAATGTTCAGAATTGTTTATATTTAAACATACATTTTTCCATAAGTCCATTATCTTTAAGGTTAAAACCACCTAAACCCTTAAGGATATAGAAGATGCCTAGAAAACAAATTGCAGACATAATTAGAGGTACTGCAAGGCCTTTTACATAAAAAAAAAAAAATTATAAAAAGAAAGTTATAAAATACTATTCTAACATAAAAAGTCGTATTAGAAAATTCCTCCAAAATTAATTTTCGTCATATCCCACGCATAAGTTAGAGAACAGCCTCTTGAAAATAATTCCCTCTGACAGTGGCACCATTTTAATTCCCAAAATTAAGATGTTGCCGACGATAAAGCTTTCATATATGAAGACGGCATAACTTTTTCTCCCTGCAGGCCATGCTCCGTTTGTGGATGATGATATATACTCACGAGACAATTCTAGCTTATTTCCGTTCAATTATAGCATTGTGGCTTAGTTTATAGAGACGCTGTTGTCAAAATGACAATAGAATTTACGCATTCGAGCGCTTGTAGAAATAACGCAACTGAATTGTTTATTATAGATGGCTGAGTGATTTACAAACAGCTCGCTTTTGCAATAATAATGTGACTTTTTTTTATTATTAGAGTGGATAAATGTAGTTCATATGTTTTTTTTGCAAGACATGTACAAGATGATATTAATTCCATATTTTATAAAGTGTTTATTTTGGTATCCACTCATGCAATATTTGTGTCAATGAATTTTCCAGTTGATCTAAAGCATACTTAAAAAAAAAAAAAAAGAAAAAAAAAAAAAAGTTTTTCTTTCATACAGTAGGTGTTCAAATTCATAGATTTTTTTATTTTTGACATTTTTTCGATTTTCTAAAAAAACACCGGACGAAATGGCCTGGAACTTAAGACATGCAAAGACCATTTAAAACCTCACGTTTTTCAATATCGATTTAGTCCAAAGTGCAATTAGGGGACGGACCACAAATTGAAGAAGATCGCAAATACGTTGGATCACCCTTTATCATAAAATGCTACAAATGATTTGAAACTTTAGCACACTGTTGCACATACTATGTACAATATTTACATGTTTTGTTGTGGGAATTGCGTATTTATTTAGACATATATCTTTATATATATAAAAATTTCGTTTCACGATGTTTGCCCGCGATGAACTCCTAAACTAATGAACAGATTTTAATGAAACTTAGCCCACTGTGTGCAGTTTCGTCCAACTTGAGAGATAGGATAGTTTTTATCTCAATTAATAGTCACAATATTTTTTTATTGCAAATTATTTGTTAATTATAGCCCTCTATTAAATAATCTGCGAGTTTCATAAGTTTAATTGTTTCAAAAAAAAAAAAAAAATTACGAGCTCATTTTCTTTCGACATAAAAATAAATACATTTAATCAAACGTGAACGTTAAAAAATTATAAAAAGTTAAATTACTCATCTCACAAAAATTGACGTCATAATCACTTTAAAAATTTTATACACATTGATAAAGTACTAATGTTGTTCTATACACAAGTGAAGTGTGACGTCACTGACTGTCTGTGGAGCCAAGAAAAAGATTTCCTATGTTAATCGCCCATTGGATTCCCGATTTTAATCACCCTATTTGGATATAGATATGCATTAGTTATCGTATGCATGCGTTAGATTGAGTTATTTGCTGTCAATTCACAAAATTTTAATTTTAATTTCAAAACTCTGTCGTCCTTGGTTTTTTTTTTTTTATTTATTTATTTTTTTTTTTTTAATTTGGCGATCAAAAACGGAACACCAAAATATACATGCCAGATGTATATTTTCGAAATATGCATTGTATAAAATATTGTTTCATATTATTCATTACTCTCTTAATATAAGTTGTTAAAATAACCATCATTTTTGAAAGGAATTAAATGTAATCGACAGATAGTTTGGCGATATTTTTTTTTCCCCGCCTAGGATGACAGATATGAAATCTATTCCGCTGCAACATATTAGTATCTTATATCAGATACTTTATTTCGACATTTGAAAACAAATTTGACTTCAAATTATTATAGAATATTTATCATTTTCCTTTTAATTAGTATATTAGTTGGATATTTATTGTGTAAATATCATCCTTTGAAAGGAAATGTTTATGTTTTCAATCCAATATGGAAGTTTGACATTTTTTTTTCTAGAGTTTTGAAATTTGAAATTCAAATTTTATCAATTTTACAGAAAAAAAAAAAAAAAAAAAAAAAAAAAAATCTAACGCATGCACACGATAACTAATATATATCTATACCCAAATATGGGGATCAAAATCTGGAAATAACTTTCGTCGATTTTTAATAATTTTTTACAAAAAATAAAATTGGCGATTAACATAGGAAATCTTTCTTGGCTTCACAGACGGTCAGTGACGTCATCATTTCAACAAAAAAATTAGAAACTTTCTTTTCTTTTCTTTTTTCTTTCTTTTTTTTTTTTTTTTTTTTATCTATCTTATAATTATTTTTATCTTAATCCTCAATGTTTCCCCCTCTTGATTAACTTGAATTTACTATTAAAATTTTAACATACTCAAAATCTTCTCATCACTTCGTTAAAACATATTAATTTTTTCCAAAATCTTTTTATATTTAAAATAATACCTGTATTTACCTTAAATGCCCAATATTTCATAAGATATCCTATTTGAAAGTTTTAAAATATTTATCAAATTTACTTATTTTTCTCGCTTAGCCATATTGTTTTCCTTTTTATAACTTCAGCTATTGCCATCTTAGCATTAGAAATAATATATTTCACTTCTCCATTAAAAGTTATAGGACCCTACAATAAAATTAATTTGTGCTTAATATCAACTCTGGGAAAATTTTTATCAATCGCTTCCAAATTTTGACTTAAGGTTCAGATTTCAATTCCGTGGGTTTTTGCATCGGGTACAACGTTTTATAACATAGCCACAGCAACGCGTGGCCGGGTCTGCTAGTACATATATAGCATATATAATCTTTTTGGCAAGTTTTTTGCTTATATCTAGAACAGGTTTCCATTAAATTTTACAAAACTTTCAGAAAAAATTGACAAAACGTTAGAGAAACATTCTGAAACACAAAATTCACGCGTATAATATTTACTGAGATATAAACATTTATAGTAAATGTTTTTTTTTACTGCGCATGCGTGAAAAAATAAATAAAAAATTGCATGTTGAAAGCTAAATATATTGAGAAACTTTTGTCAAAAGCTCAATTGAATGGAGGAAAAATTAAGCAAACTGTCAGGAAAAGAACGAGCTAGATTTTTAGGTATTTTCCAGAGTTGAAACTTCATAAGGGTTCCTCACAAGCTACATTTTTAATTTGAAGATCCAATTACTTCAACCGATTTGCAAAAGATCTTTTTTGTAAAAAACTTAAGAATTCCCAAATCTTAGTAAATAAATAAAAGAGTTACAAGCCTATAAAGAATGTAAAAGCGAGCAGTATTTCTTTTTTTCGATTCTCATTTGTTATCCCACAACAATCCCCATAAAAATGTGCTTAATTAGATACAAATTATTACTTACAGTTTAAAGAAGATTCAGTATGACACTTACCTAAAAAGAAAAAAAAAACACTCATTAATAAATTTATATTAAATATAAACAATATAATTAATTAGATATAGTACGTATCACAGAGCATTCAATGTAAATAATAATTTATGGCTTATTAAATAAAAATAAGGACTTTTCTAGTTATTTTGACTTACAGGTGAACAAAAACGAAGCACGGAAATTTCAAGCCTTATAATAAAAACATTTTTCTTTAATTTTTTATATAATTTTATATTAAAGTTGAAATCTTATTGTATTCTTGTAATGTCGCAGCTGTTATTTTAGTACACAATGAGCATGTACACATTAGGATCTGAGAACATTCGAATTATTAAAATTTTATTTAATTTTCAAAGTCTTAACTTATTATTATTACATTTTTCTATCAATAGAAGAAAACTATTTAATTTGGTAAAAAAAATTCTGATTCTGGTTTTCGATGGATTTATACTTTTTGAGGGTTCCAGAACGTGATATGATCATTTGTAGAAAATGTCTGTCTGTCTATGTGTGTGTAGTAAAAATTCTGCGACAGCTCTCCCTCAAGAACTAATGCACAAAATTTCATATTAACTTATATTTGCACTTTGACATAAATTAATGGACATCAACTTCAAATGGAAATCACTTAACAGTAGTGTAACCATACTAATTTTTTATTACATTTAATATGGCAGTAAAGGACAAAATTTCATATAAATGTGTACAATGAGAATTTTTTTAAGGAATTTAAATAAGAATTAAAAAGAGAGGAAATTAAAAATAATTATTTATAATAGTAATTGTCAAGAACAAAAATAAAAAAGTAAATAAAGCGTGGATGTAGGTGCCTCGTTTCTCCTTCTGTAGAAAAGAGGGAAGTCCTGATGATCGATATGCATCAAAAGTTAATAGATATTTATTTTGTATCAAAGTGTAATTAAATATAAACTGATATGAAATCTTGCGCGTTATTCCTTGATTTAGAACTAACTTAAAATTTTTACCACGGAGACAAGACATTTTCTCCCAATGGTAAATTCGTGTTATTGGATTCTAGGATGTATAAAACCATGCAAAATACGAAACTGAAAATTTCTATGAATCTATTACTTTTTACTTATGATTATGGAAGAAAATAAAAAGAAGGGAAAAAATGAAAGAAAATTACCACATTTACAAGCATTAGTACCATATATATATATACAAGGATTAGTACACGTTTTTCATACAAATTTAAAATAAATAAAAATTATTCATTTAGAATTTGAATTTTATTATTATTTTGTAAAACGTGCTTTAACGAATCAATTTTTAAATCTATATTTCCAGAGGTAGGTCAAACTGAATTATATTTTATTAATTTTCAGTTTAAAAAAAAATATATTTTACAATATCACTTATGTTTGTTAAAAATAAGAAAATCACGGGAAATAAAACTTAATGAAATTTCTTTTAATATAAATAAACAAATTTTATTTCAGATTATGTTCCCTTCTTGTTACTGACATTAAATATTATACACTAAATGTTTATTTTCCTTAAAATTTTATATGTGAGTTGGGAGTACAGGAAATTCTTTAAAGAATGGGAAAATTACTCCAAGTATGTTTTAAAGCTTTGAATAATGTATGATTTTTCCAAGTTATGATTAGCAACAGGAAGTTCACACTTTACCTATTCGCTTGATATATCTTAAATTGCTCAATTTCCTAAGGATTGCGTTATCTATAACTTCATCTCCACCACTATGACTACTTGGTCAAGTTCAGTAAAATCTGCACACAAGCATGTGTTACATTGTCTTCATATCCAGTTTCTCAACAGTATGACATAATCATACCTGTAATCTCTAACCTGAAAGTTCATGGGTTCCAGGAGATGTGAAGCATAAAAAACAAAAACAAATACGAAATTTCTCTCACGCTTGTAACAACAAGTAATATATGAAATTTTCAATTTAGAGCTTCTTGTACTAGTAGTACACATACTAAGAATAGAAATGTTTAAAACCCAAACGTATAAAATAGGCCCTCTACTACTACTACTACTAATAATAATAATAAATTTTTATAATGCATGTGTAGTATTCGAATATTTTCGAATTCGTATAAATAAATGTTTTTTTTTTTTTTTTTTTTTTTTTTTAATTATTATTATTATTATTATTATTATTATTATTCGTGTGTGTGTGTTTCGGAAAAAGTGAGCGTGTGTATGCGTACTTGCAAATAAAATTTTGCGTATGTACAGTTGGTAACAAAAGTATCTAAACACTATCAAAAATTCCTATATAAAAAAGGTAGAATTAATACTGTTTTGTTAAATAAATCCTTGTCGAATCCTGTTCTTAATCAGTCTAAGAACATGATTCGACAAGGATTTATTTAACAAAACAGTATTAAGTCTACTTTTTTTATATAGGAATTTTTGATAGTGTTCGGATACTTTTATTACCGATTGTAGTAATATTTATACAAAATACTTTTGTGGATTAAAATGGGTTTGTAGCGATGTGTAATGTCAGAAATCTCTTATCGCTGAAAAAGAGCTTCACACTTGCTTTTTATCTCCTGGTCTGGTCTAATTTCTCCCTGCTCTTTAACCCATATTTCACCATCGTCCTAAAAATAGGACACCATGCATAAATGGTATTTATATAAATTCTTTTGAATATTTTAATTCAAATTAAAGGAGATATATTATTTAAAAGTCCAATAAATACGTATGTGTCTTTACCGTTAGTTTAAATTAACGTTTAATATATATATATATATATATATATATATATATATATATATATATATAGTAATACAATATTATCAGTGAAAAATTTGAAATTTAAGGATGATTTAATTTCAGTATTAAAACAATTATTCGGATCATAATCGAAGACTACCCAAATCAAACCAAAAAAGAAATAAAGTAAAATCGAAATGAATTATTGGAAATTGAAATGAGAAAAAAGCATTATTTGCATTCTAACGTTTTCAAGGGCCTGGTAGAATGCAAATATGCTAAAAAATTCATGATTTTCTGTCACAAAGAAAGCAAAAGCTATTTCTTTGTTCACAGGCCCGAAACACCCACAGTAAAACCAGAAAAAACGAAGATCAAAATAAAACAATTCACTTAAAATGATAATAAAAAACCATTTAAAATCGTAGATCAAAGTAAACTCACCACTACAAATAAGAATTCAAAATTACTTTATATATATATATATATATATATATATATATATATATATATATATATATATATATATATATATATTTAATTTTTAAAATGAGGATTATTGAAGATTTATTCATTACATTTTCAACGCATTATTACTTATAAAGGTTTTATGTTCAAGAATAAAGGACATATAAATTTTTTTAAAGAAAAACGGGCATATATAAATTACACTTTTGTACTGGAAAAATATATTAATAAACATATGTATATATATATATAGATGGTCTGTTTTCCTTATATTTCCGACTGTCCTAAACCATTGTCTTATTTTTAGGGCAGCCTGTGCCGATTAAGCTAATGAAAGGTTGGTAAGATTTTTTATTTTATGTATATACATAGGCTTAAAGAAACATATATTTAATGTCTTATAAAGAAAAAAAAAATATGTTTTTTCAATGCTTGGTACGATAAGGGTTAATGTTTTTGTTCCCCGCACTCTTGTATTTTCATTCCTGAACTTATGATCTTTCACATATAGTTTGATAAGTCACAGAGCAAAGTTTGAATTAATAGTTTTAACAATAAAAATTAAGTTTCGAAAATGGAACTTACATGCCTTCTTTTTAATTTCAAGTTCCTGGGATATTGAACGGCCAAATCCCATTTCCCACTCTACATATGCTGTATAATCTTTTTTCCCATCATATTTTTGATAATAAATAAATAAATAAAATAAAATAAAATAAAATAAAATAAGAGCTCTTACTTTGAATAGAATGTTTGTTCAAACATTCCTTTATGTGTGACAGCGGACATTATTTTTTTAATTTTGAGTTTGTCCATGGATGGATGTCTTTCCTTTCATGTATTTTTGCATGTGTATGGAAACAATAATAATAAGAAAAAATTACTGAAAAATAGCAATAAATTATTTTAGTTTTACACATACGATAGTTATATATGTGTATGTTTGTGGTTGTGCACACGGCATTTCAAGGGCAAGTTTTGCATGTACATATAAAAACTACTAACATTTATTCTATTTCTTTGTTTGATTAAAATTTATTTATATTACTTACAAGGATTTCACATTTGCTTAAAAGTCAATTTTATTTTATTCCATTTTGTTCTAAAAACCAAAAAACTTTAGAGAACATCCAAATTACGGCCAGTAAAATACGTACAAGAGCCTTCATAATTAAACTTAATTTCAGATTTATAATGTAATAAAAATTTTCAAACAAATGGTCCTGAGAATTACATCATGCATATTCTGCCACAAAATCCTGATTTAATTAACGCTTAGGTAGAAGAAGAGCTGCGAAAACTCTGACTGCTAAACAAGAAAATAATCTAAGAACATTTCTTTCTCCCACATGCCACAAATTAGCTGTTAAGTGAGAAAGAACCCTGTACAGTTTAGAAGCTCAAAAGAAAGAATTTTTCGTGGGAAGTAAATAGAGGTTTCTCCAAACGCTACATTCGAGCAAACAATGGAGATATCCAAAATAAAAAGGTTTAATGTATAAACGTCTGTTTTGGAATATTTTTTATTTATTTATTTATTTTTTTTTTTTTTCAAGGCAATCAATACACAGATAAAAAGGTTTTGTTGAGAAAACGAAATTTATTTTGTCAAATTTAACAATTATTTTGTAGAGTTAACTGAACCAACTTGCTTTGATTAACCAAAAAAAAAAAAAAAAAAAAAATAGATGAAAAAAATATTTATTCTTATTGGATAGTCCAATAAATTACGTCATGGATCCCGCTGTTAACAACCAATGAGCAAGCGGTGCGCTGAATCAACAAAATTGTTAGTTTAAAGGAACAAAATAGTTTTGCTGATTTAAACAAATATTGGTTAAATTAAAAAAGAACTTTTGATTGAAATAAAAAAAAAAAAAAAAAAAAAAAAAAAAAATGGTTCTGTTTTCTTTTCTTTCTTTCTTTTTTCTTTTTTTTTTTTTTTTTTTTTTTTTGAGGAATTTAAAAATTTTATAACAACAAAAAATCTAGTTGATTTAACAAAAATTTTGTTCTAAGGGAAAAAAAAAAAAAAAACATCGTGCAGTTGCATCATTATATTACATTACACATTCACTTGAGAATGAGCACGTAAATCTATCATGGCCGTAATATCCTCCTCGTTCCGTACAAATAATACCTCTTGGGGTAGAGGTGTAGTCTCTCTCTTCATAGATGATTAAAACTGTGAGGGCATGTCCACCGACCACGACCACCCCTAAGGGAAGTACCAGACTCTTGCCAATTGTCCAATGTGTAGCTATAGAGCGTCGTTAAAAGTCATTCTACTCCCTTGAGAAGAAAAAGAATAATTTTATTCTACTTAATCATTTAGGATCAAAGAACCTGCATTAGCTTAAAAATTAATTTTTTAAAGTAAGAATATCTTAAAATTAAAACGATTTTGGGAACATAAATGATTAAGTAAAATGTATCAAAAACCATTCATAATTTATTATAATCTTTGAGACGTAATTTGAACAAACGGTTGAAACTTCTGAAGCTAAATGTTTTATTAATAAACTAAAAATTTCTCTTTTTTTTATGAAGAAAATATAATTTTTAATTTTACCTAAAAAAATTAATTGAATTTAATTGTTCGAATCCCATGAAAATTTTTCTAAATTAATTTGTTTATTTGGAACCAAACTATTGCACTACTTAAAAATCTGTTTTTTAAAATGAGAACGTTAAAAAACAAAAAGTTTTGTAGAATTTCCAAACTAAAGTTTATAAAGTATGCACAAAATCTTTTGATAATTAAACTTAATTTCAGTTTAATAACGTAGTAAAAATTATCAAATAAACTTATAGCTTTGAGAATTACAGAAGGGATATTCACACAAAATTTATAATATAATTAGTGCTTAGATAGAAAATGAATTGCAAATGGCCTTTTCTTCAACAACAAAGGAAAAAATAATCTAAGGAAACTTCTTTTCTCCCACGTGTCACAAATAAGCTGTTAATTGAGTCAGAAACCAATAAAATTTAGAAGCATATTTTGCCCATTCATTAATAAGAGACAGTTTTTAGAATCAAAAAGCTTTATAGAACATCCATATTAAAGCTCATAAAATGAGAACAAAATCAAATATAACACAGATCTACATTTAAAATTTTGATTTGATAATTTTGGTTGATTTTACTTTTTTGGGTGTGCTGAAACCGAAACTGGAGCCAGTTTTTTCTCTGTCGCGTGTAGACTTTTGTGAATACAGGGTGTCTACGGACACAATATCTTCCATCACTCTCTCACCAATAAAATTATATGTAAACTTTTATTCTATGTTTCCATAATTAATTATAATCAATTATTGAAACATATTAGAAATTACCAAAAATGAAGAAATTGTGTCTGTAGACACCCTGTATTAACAAAAATATGTACGAGATATAGAAAATTGGCTTCTTTTCAGTTTCAGCACACCAAAATACATATGTATCAGCTAAAATTATCAAATTAAAATTTTCCACTATTATTTTTATATACCTGTGTTAATTAAATTTAGATTAATGATGCAATACAAATTATCAGATTTGAAACTAAATTATAGATATTACACACAAAATGTTTAATTTAATTAGTTTCCATGTAGAATTAGAGTGACAAACCATCTTTTTTCAAACACCGAAAGAAAAATTAATCTACGAAATGTTCCTCTCCCACGTATCATATTCTTGTGTTCATGTTCCACTTAACTGTAAAATTTAAAAAAAAAAAAAAAAAAAAAAAAATTCAAAGAACATTTAAGCCAGTAAAATATATACAAAATATTGTATTATTAAAATTAATTTCAATATCACGATGTTACAAAAATTAATAAATAAACTAGTCCTGAGAGTTACATAACGTATATTCCGCAACTAATTTCTAATTTAATGAGTTCTTAGACAGAAATATGACTGCAGCAATCTTTTCTTCGAAAACACAATCTAAGAAAACTTCTTTCATCTCGCGCGTCACAAATTAGCTGTTAAAGGAGGAAAAACCACATAAAATTTATGAATTCATTTAAAATTGAGAATTAAATAAAATTGAGAAATATCGCGCTAAAAGAAATGGAATAGCTTTCGCATAGAACCCCTTGGTAAAATTTGAAAAAAAAATAATTTAAAAAAAATTGCTGGTTTTTGTAAATTATAAATAAAAATGTAAATTATATATAACTGAACACACACACACACACACACACAAATAAATAAATAATAAATAACTTCATTATCATAAAAGCGTGGAGAAATATAATACCCATAATTATTTTATTCAGTGTGTAAAAAAACTGTGTTTCTAACATCATAAAAAAATCTGGAGTGACTCCACTCGACTTTCCGAACATTGAGTAACTAACAGTTTTGTAGATAAAATAAAGAAAGAGGAGTTGCTAAACAAACAAAAAAGAGAAAACCATAACAGAGTGTTTGAGTATTTTTCTCCATATATCACACGAGGTTTTATTTAACGCTACTGAACTTTGAGCCCTTAGATCATAAGGATAAAGAATTTTTCGTTGTGTCCCTGTAAAAATCTATAAATGCTAAATTCACCAAAATGCTTATAGTTAGTGCAACAGTGATTTATAATATTCATACAAATTTTCAGCTCAATTGAATGAGGCGTTTAGATGCTATCGCTGGTCTCATAGGCCATAAAGATAAAGAATTTTTCTTTGTCTCCCTGTAAAAAAACTGTAAGTGCTAGATTCACCAAAATCTATACAGATTGAGTATCTGTGACCTATAATATGTGTATAAAGTTTTTGCTCAATTGAATAAGGCGTTTAGATGCTATCGCACTTTTAAAAAATTGGCAAAGAATTTTTCTTTGTGTCCCTGTAAAAAAACTACAAGTGCTAGATTCACCAAAATCTATACAGATTGAGTATCTGTGACCTATAATATGTGTATAAAGTTTTTGCTCAATTGAATAAGGCGTTTAGATGCTATCGCTCTTTTAAGATTTTGGTCCCTTGGCCATAATGATAAAGAATTTTTCTTTGTGTCCCTGTAAAAAAACTATAAGTGCTAGATTCACCAAAATCTATAGGGTTCGTACTATGGTGACTTACAATATACGTACCAACTTTCAGCTTATTCGAACAAAGCGTTTAGACGCTAGCGTGTTCACTCACAGACATACACACATACATACACACATACATACACACATACATACACACACACATACATACATCATCGTAAAAATAGTGAAAACGGACTCGTTGGACCTCGAAACGTATAGAAACATCAAAATCTCGAATTCGGATTTTTGACATGATTACAATACTTTCCTCACTATAGTGTTCGGAAAGTAAAAAAGAAAATTTCTATACCAGTTAAGTAACTGTGACATTTAAGTTTGACAGTAAGGACTTTGCATAAAATATCATTCAATGTAGCAAGACTTTGAAATTAACCTCAAAAAATGACATGCAATTTAACGATATGTTTTTCTTTATTAAAATTATAAAGACATATATGGTGACTTATCAACAAATACTTTAAATAATTGCAGAATTGAATAATGGAAAGCACACTGAATAATAAAAAGCGCAGCATCACTTAACACTTTAGTCTGACACTAAGAAGTCGATTTTTACTTTGTAAAAGACTCAAAAAAAAAAAGAAAAACATTAGAGAACATCCAAATTAAAGCCTATAAAGTAGAAAGAAAAGTTTTTTTAATCAACTAATTTTAGATTCGAGACGTAATAAAATTATCAAGCTTGATAATTATTAATATATATTCCGAAAAAAAAAAAAAAAAAAAAAAAGCAAAGCAGTCTTTGGGGACTGCCGATAGAAGTGAAAACTAAGTAACTTGTAAATTGTATCGTCGAGCTATTACATTATTATTTTCGAATTATTTTTGGTTTGCAAAGAAGTGTTTATGATCTGTATTATATGATTCGGCACAGTATTTGTAGCTACCCAAATTAAATGAACTAAGCCTTTTAGTAGGTAAAAATATTGTAATGTGACTAAAATAATTTTCTTTTTTTTTATTATTATTATTTATTTGAAAATTTTTATTGAAAGAAAAAAGAAGAATATAACATCCTGTATAAAAACACGTGCTTGTACTTTGTGAACTATGTATATACTGTAGAAAAAGTACATACATACATAGAGCATAGAACTAGAAAGAGACAGATGCCAGTAGCCAGTATACTACTCGTATTAGTATACATTTTATATATATATATGAGGCATGCCGCGTCGTGCGCTACATGCATGGATATATATGTAGAGAGATATACTCTTTGTATATATATAATGTATACTAATAACGCACGGAGGTATATCTATGTACATATATACACAGTATACATATAACTCATGGAAAGCGTTCGGTGACGATGACTCGAGTTCCATGATTTTTGTTCACCCAAAAAGTGCTCAACGTGCCTAAAGAAGTTTTCAATTTGAAAAAAAAAACTAATTAATTAGCTTTTAGGCAGAGAGAAAACTGCAAAAAATTAGTTTCTTTTCCTGACACCAAAAACAAAATAAAGTAATCTAATAAAATATCTTTTCTCTCAAGCGTCACAGATCAGTTATTAGTTGAGAACGAAACTCGTAAAATTTAGGAATTTCATTAAAAGTCAACTTTTCTTTTTTAAGAGGTCAGTTAATAAAAAAAAAAAAAAAAAAAAAAAAAAAAAAACAGAACATTCAAATTAAATCCTGTGAAATACGTATAGAAGTTTTCATAATTAAACTTAATTTTAGATTTATAATGTAATAAAAATTATCAAATTTAACATTTGCATTGTAGATATTTCATACATTTTTTTTTTTTTTTTTTATTTAATTAGCTCCCAGATGAAAAAAAAAAAAAAAAAAAAAAAAAAAAAGCTACAAACTGTTCAAAAGAAGAAAATAACCTTCGAAAACTTCCTCCTATACGCTTGACAAATTAGCTGTTAAGTGATGAAGAACACGGAGGTTCTCCCCTCACTTAGCAACTACAAAATTAAAATACTTCAGAGAACATCTAACCTGTAAAATATGTACAAAGAAGTACATTTCTAAAGTTAATTTCAGCTTCGCAAGGAAACAAAAATTATCAAACAAATTAGCCCAGAGAATTACACCCCGCGACAAAAAGATAGGTACAAAGGGTTTTTTCTTTGGTTTTTCATAAAATAAGATTGTCTAATTTGTACTTATCATTTATTATTATCATAAAATAACACTATTCCCGGACTATTTTTTGCTTCAAGACTAATTTAGAAAAATTTTAAGACCAAAATTTTTCTAATTTAAGACTACACACCGCGACAAAAAGATGGGAACAAAGGTTTTTTTTTTTTTTTTTTTTTTTTTTTTTTTTTTTAATTTTTGAATGTGATAATTTTGAATATGAATATTTTGAATATGATTCAAATATTTAATATGTTTTTGATATGATAATATTTTGTTATGATAATAAATGATCAGCACAATTTAGATAATGTTATTTTATGAAAAATGTAAAAAAAAACCCTTTGTTCCTATCTTTCTGTCGCGGAGTGTAGTCTTAAATTAGAAAAATTTTAGTCTTAAAACTTTTCTAAATTAGTCTTAAAACAAAAAATAGTCCGAGAATAGTGTTATTTTATGATAATAATAAATTATAAGCACAATTTAGATAATGTTATTTTATGAAAAATCAAAGAAAAAATCTTTTATGCCTATCTTTTTGTCGCGGAGTGTACATAACGTATATTCCATGAAAATATTTTGAATTAATTGGATTTCACACACAGAAAGAACTGCAAAGAGAACTTCTGAGAGAATTGAAGTCTTTTCTCCGAAGAACATATTAATTACGCGTCAAAAATTAGCTGTTAAGTGAGGAAAAATCCCATAAAAATATGGGTGTTTTTTTTAAATCAAATTTATTTTATAAGATACTCTTAATCAAAAAGCCTTGGAGAACACTCAAATTATAAATGTTTTCAGTATTTAAGCTTAATTTCAGATTCAAGATATAATAAAAAATATCAAACTTGATAATTACATAATATACATTTCATACACACACACACACACTCACACACACACACAAAAAAAAAAAAAAAAAAGAAGGAAGGAAAGAAAGAAGAGAAGAGAAAAGAAACCTAATTTTGTTAGCTTTTAATTAGAAAGAAAGTTGCAAACAGCCTTTTCTATGATGAACATAATCTATCATCAAGAAAATTTATATCATATTATGCACTAAAAATTAGCTGTTAAGTGAGAAAGAATCTCATAATTTTTTTTTTTTTTTTTTTTTAATGTCAACTTTTACTTTGTAAGAGACTCAAAATAAAAAATTGTTGGAGAGCATCCAAGTTAAAGCCTATAAAATTTATACAAAAGCTTTTCATAATTAAATTTAATTTCACATTCATGATGTAATAAAAAACATCAAATTTGATAATTACATTATATATTCCACACACATTAAAAAAAAAAAAGGATTTAGTCAGCTTTTAGAGAGAGAGAGAGAAAAAAAAAAAAAAAAAAAAAAAATCAGACTCTTAAAGAAGAAAATAATCTACCAAACTTTCTTCCCCCGCGAATATAAAGATATTTGGAAACTTCCTTAAAAGTCAACTTTTTTTTATGCCCAAGACAAAAGAGAACATCTAATAAGCCTTTAAAACATGCATAAACGATTTCATTATTAAACTTAATTTAAGCTTCGTGACGCAACAAAAATTAAAAAACAAAGTAGCCTGATAATTACACAATGTATGTTACATACAAAATTTCTAATTTATCGAGCTCTTAGATAGAAAAAGAAATGCAAACAGTTTTTTCTCCAACACCAAAACAAGGAAATAATTTAAGAAAACTTCTTTTATCTTACACGTCACAAATTAGTTATAAAAGTAAGAAAGTAAGCCTTAAAATGTGGTAATTCAAAAGAAAGAATTAATTTTGAAAAATACATAAATATTTCTCTAAAGACAACAAACCGTTAAAATTTCTAACAGAAAATGTTTATAGTAATTTCATTATTTGATTTCCTAAAAAAAATGTAATGTTTATTTTATTTTTCAAATACATTTATGTAATTACATTATATTGCTTTGTACAATTTCATTAGAGAAAGAAAAAAAAAATCCGTATGTTTACTAATTATTTTTTTAATCAAGGAATTTGCAATGTAAATAAATAATGATAATAATCAGATAAGCAGTTAAAATTTCTGAAAGAAAATGATTAATTTATATCTGTATTATTTGATTTTATGAAGAAATGTAACTTTTATTTTTACTTCTAGAATATACAAATCTAAGGAAGGTATTATAATAATGTAAAAAAATTCGACTTTACGATTTTGATGTATTTATAAGTTTTGAGGTCTCCTGAGTTTATTTTAGATATTTTTAGAATTATGTATGTTTGTATGTGTGTATATATGAATGAACAGATAACGACTAAATGCTTTGTTCGATTAAGCTGAAAATTAGTACGTATGTTAGTTACTGTGGCCCAAACTGTATAGGTTTTGGTAAATCTAGCACTTACAGTTTTTTTTTTTTTTTTTTTACAAGGACACAACGACAAATTCTTCATCATTATGGCATATGGGCTCGAATTATTTGAAAAGCGATAACGCTTAAACACCTTATCTGTTGGAAAACTAGAGCAGCTGTAATAGTTCCTTCCCCAAGGCCAGCAATAACTGCAGAACTCAGCAGTACAACTCAACTCCTCTCCGGTTGAAGCGAGAGCTACCGGAATGCTTCTGTTTATCGCTACGAAAGAATGTTCTGTTTTGATCAATATGTCGCTATGGTGCGAATATTATTCGAATATAATATTACTTTAATTTCCGGGCCCTCTGTATATAATTGTTGTATAATAGTTTGTAAATAGTAATGTTTGTGTTCAACAATATCTGTTTATGGAAGTGTGTGCAGTTTAATTAAAAGAAAATATTGAAATTATTCTATGTTCTATTTCAAGACTCCAGCCTGCTTTATTCTTTAAAAATTGATTGTGAAACCAATATCTGGCGCCCCCGGGTGGGCCTGGCGTCTTTTAAAATAGAATGATTAATAATTAAGAGGTAAGAAGATTAGATTTTTTCCATTTTGAAGTTTTTCATTGATGATCTAAAAAAAAAAGAAATATTAAAACGAAACTTACGAAGAATATTTCCTAAATGAATGCATTTTATTAATGAATTTATTATATCATTTAGATAGTATTAGATAGTAATACAAAGTGTATTATTTATTGATATAATGAAAATAGAAGTTTATGATTGTCAATTGAAAGTTTGTAAAACGAAAATATTTTGGTTTTGAAGTTTATTTTGTGGTGATTTCAAATTTATGAAAACGAGATTTACTAAGTAAAATAAATATTGAGTGAATATTGTATTATATTATTTGATAGTAAAAATGGAAATAATCAAAAGAAATAAAACTGCACACAGAGCTTCCTTTACGAGGGCCTATAATAAGCTAGAAAATATACTAGCAGACGAAAATTCTTCGTTCGAAGAAGTAGAGATCAGTTTAGTTTTATTTAAACAAAAATCTGATACATTAGAGCTGACACATAATACATATTTAGATTCTTTAAAAGAACAAGAATTTGAAACAGAATTTGATTCTGTAGAAGAATATAGGGAAAAATCACTGAGAATTCAATTAAAAGCTCAACGCTTTTT
Source organism: Salticus scenicus (assembly GCA_963930645.1). NCBI lineage: Eukaryota > Metazoa > Arthropoda > Arachnida > Araneae > Salticidae > Salticus > Salticus scenicus. The sequence continues at coordinate 31,281,109 of OZ005659.1, read as the reverse complement.
AGAAAATCACAAAAAATTAAATGTAAAAGAAAGAAATATTGTTGATAATGATAATCAATTAGAGATTAACAAATTGAGTAAAACATTATGTCAGCGTCTCCCTGAAGTTGAACTTTACACGTTCGGGGGAGATTTAAAAGATTGGCTCACATTTTGGAATCAATTTAAGAATATTCATGAGAATAAAAATTTAGGTAAAGCAGATAAATTTCACTATTTGATTCAGTCAACTAAAATTAAAACAGAAGCATTCCGGTAGCTCTCGCTTCAACCGGAGAGGAGTTGAGTTGTACTGCTGAGTTCTGCAGTTATTGCTGGCCTTGGGGAAGGAACTATTACAGCTGCTCTAGTTTTCCAACATCCTCCCCACTTGAGCGTTCTGCAAAAATGCTCAACAGAAATATGACACTGAAAAATACTAATAGAAAGGTTAACAAATGACAATATATATATGAATTACATTAAATATCTAATAATAAAAAAAAAGAAAAATACCAAAAAAAAAAAATATTTAGAGTTCACTTTTTAAAGGAAAAAAAAAAAAATGTTTTTATAGTTTTTGAGCAGTCTTATGTTAAAATTACACATCAAGTCTTTTTACTGGCCTCACTACCCTGCCAAAACGTGTCTTAAGTAGCTCTCCATCATTAGGCTTCTCACTACTGTTATTTGTTTTTGGTGCAGGATTTGGCACATGCTGTTCAAGTCTTTGTGTGATTTCAAGAGGATAGAGTCTCTGGATCGGTCGTAGTAAAACTCCTTTCGATGTTCTAAGCTTAACCAGCCTAATAATTCCATCTTTACTAGGAAAGAGTTCGATGACCTTTGCCAAGGGCCAACATAAGCGTTTCTTATCGTCGCTGCCAATCAAGACTATATCACCCACTTGAACTGTGTCGTGACTTTTGGGGATCGACGAACGTAGAAAACCAAGATATTCTCTTCTGAATCTTTGCTTTAAAGATTCTCTTACTCTCTGAATATATCTGTATCTTTCAACAACGTCAGTTTTCTCAATTTGATCCAAGTCAGGTACATCACTTGTTCGTAATTCTTGAAGGAACAGTGAAGGCGTTAGAACATTTAGTTCTTGATCTTCAGATATGTACGTTAACGGTCTAGTGTTCATAATAGATTCGCATTCACATACAAGCGTATGTAGTTCTTCTTGTGTCAGAGAGGCTCTACCTAAGTTTTTTCGAAGCAAATCTTTGAGAATTCTTATAAGTCTTTCCCAGAACCCTCCCCACCATGGGGCTGATGGTGGGTTGAATTTCCATCTAATTTCCTTTACTTCAAACGTTCGTTGAATCTCAGTCCAATCCAAACTCTTCAATGCGTTATTTAATCCAGTGAAGTTTGTACCGTTGTCGGAGTATAACACAGAAATCCGTCCTCTTCTCGCTATAAATCTTTGTAAAGCCTGAATGAAAGCATTCGTACTAAGTGATGGAATCAATTCTAAATGTACAGCCCTAAACACCGCACAAGAAAATAGTACGATCCAAACTTTTTCTTTGGACTTGGTGAGCAGAGGACCTGCTAAATCAACTCCTGAGACTTGGAAAACTGCTGTTAATTTCGTGCGATCTTCTGGAAGAGGAGGAAATGGTACTTCTAGATGTTTAACCTTTTGCTTCTTACAGATATTACACTCATGTATGACACTTCGAATAATTCTTTTTCCCTTTAAAATCCAAAATCGTTCTCTCAAAATAACAAGTAGAGCAGACGCTCCAGCATGCTTGTTGACAATGTGCTCTTGCTCGATAAGTCTTTTCACTACTGGATGTTTGGACGGAAGAACCAAAGGAAAAATAAAATCAGAATTTTCATTTTCGTTTGTAAGTCTTGATTTCAGTTTTAGTATTCACTCATCATCTTTATAAGTTTGGAAATTTACGAGAGATCTTTTGCCTTCTTTATCTGTAAAGCATTCAGTCTGTACACAACGAAAAAGTGTCTTTTGAGCATTTTCAGTTTCTTCAGATGTAATATTTGGATATTTTCTTAAGTCTTTAGATTTCGGTTGAAAACGTAATATCCAAGCTATGATTTTAACAATCTTGGAAAATTTTGAAACTCTGTTCGCTAATCGGGATACAACAGATTCAAACTCAATATTATTAGCAGAAACTACAGTTCTTCTTTTTTCTTGAGCAATCTCTTCTTCATTGATATTTATGACTGACTTAGGCCATTGCTCTCTTGGATTCTTCAACCAGACTGGTCCCAGCCACCACTGAGATTTTAACAGCTGTTTAGCTCCACATCCTCTGGATGCAAGATCAGCAGGGTTCAATTCACCGGAAACATGGAACCAATTCTCAGCATCAGTAAGTTTCCTAATTTCATTTATGCGATTATTCACAAAAACTGACCACTGTTCTTGCCGCTTAATCCAACTGAGTACTGTAGATGAATCAGTCCAAAAATAGGATTCTATTTTTTCCATTTTCAGAGCATCTTTAACTGATTTGAACAATCTTGCTCCTATTGTAGCTCCCATGAGCTCTAAACGTGGAATTGTTATCTTTTTCAGTGGAGTTATTCGAGATTTAGCTTGCAATAAGTGAATGTTCACTACACCATTAGTGGACTCGGATCTTAGAAAAACGCATGCGGCATAGGCATCTTTGCTCGCATCTACAAATGTATGCAAACTTAGAAGTGACGATTCAGTCACACCAGTCCATCTAGGTATTTTTATGTCTTTTAAAAAATGCAAATTTTTGACCCAACCAAGAAACTTCTTTTTAATTTCATCACTAACTTCCGCATCCCAATGTTCTTTAGTTTTCCAAATGGCCTGAAGCAAAATTTTGGGTTGTATTAAAGCTGGGGCAATATAACCTGTCGGATCGAAAATTTTACTAATAAATGACAAAATTTTTCGTTTCGTTAGTTTTTCTGTCTTATCAAATTTTAACACTTCATAATCTATTTCTAAGGTATCAGAGTATTTGTCCCATATTAAGCCTAACACTTGTGTTTTAGAATCTTGAGAAGGGATTTCAGGACAAGCTGTACTTTCCCAGCCCCTAAGATCAAATTTCCCTTCTTTCATAATATCTGTCGCATACTTCACAAAGTTATCTAACTCTGAAATGTTATGTACATTGGCCACACAATTATCCACGTAAAAACTGTCACGCAATCTTTCCAGCAATTTTTCAGAATACTTTATTTTCAACGATTCAGCTGACAAAAGGTGATGAATTACTGCCATGAGTAAAAAAGGGCTGCTGGTTACCCCAAAAACACAACGTGTATGACGGAAAACCTTTATATCATCTTTGTCATCATACCAGAGGAATCTTAAGAAATCTCGATCTTTTTCGTGCAAAGCTATCTGTAAAAACGCTCTTTTAATGTCAGAAATAACCCCAATTTTGTATAAGCGAAATCTTGTTAAAATCGAAGGAATGGTTTCAATAAAGTTAATACCAGTCTCTAAGCAATCATTTAGGGATGGATAACCAGGCTTCTTAGCTGAGGCGTCAAAAACGGGCCTAATTTTCATAGAGGTCATTGATGATGTTTCCTTAATTACTGGACGATGGGGAAGGTAATAAGAATTAGCAAGCGCCAATTCTTCAACGGGAACTTCTTCAATAATTCTATCATCAATCCACTCTTTAAAAACTTCATGGTATTTTTTACGATATCCAGTTTTTTCTAACTTTTTAACAGTAGATTCTAATCTTTGTACTGCAACTTCGTAATTGCTCGGTAAGCAAGCATGGTCATTTTTCCACGGTAAATGGACCTCATATCTTCCATCTTGTTTTTGTTTGACTGTTTCTTTAAAATGTATCATAACAGCCTTTTCAATATCTTCCCTATTACTTTGTTCTATAGGATCTCTAATGCCAATGAGTTCTAAATCCCATAATTTCGAAACCGATATGTCTTCTTGTGAAAGCATACTAATGACAGACATATTTATATCTCTACAACTACTGGACTGAGGGACTTTTCCCATCAAAGTCCATCCTAATTTCGATTCCATGGCGACTAAGCCTGACTTAAGTTGTTCTCGTCTACCAGTAAATATATCCAAATAAACTGAAAAGTTATATACATGTTATAGGTCACCACCGCATGAAATGTATAGATTTTGGTGAATCCAGTACAGAGAGATTTTTACAGGGACACAACAAAAAATTCTGTATCATAATGACCTATGTGCTCAAATTATATGATATGCAATAGTGATAAATTAAGAATATACTATCTGGGTGAAAAAACTTTAAACTTCTTTTTACAATTTTCTCTTTTGTTTATATAACGATTTCTCTTATTTTAATTTATTTAAACAATCATTACTTACTTAATATTCAGAAAGTCGAGTGGAGCCACTCCAGATTTACAGCAGCTTTAATGAAATTCTACAGTGAAGCATGATAACGACTTTCACAATACAACTCACACAAATAAAAGTTTTAAACTGCGTTTTGGCAAAATGATTTATATTACTTTACGTAATCTCATCAGAGGAAAAAAATAGTCATTATATTTACTTATTATTTTTTCATAATAAAGGAATTTGCACTAACTTTAATAGACAATTTTGCTAAACCAAAAATGTTTCAAAATCAAAATGCTTTAAAGAATATTAATGATCTAAGTTTGTAAAATATATCTAAAAGTCATTTATAATTAATCATAATTTCAGATGCATTGTGGGAAATGCAGTGTTATGAAACAAACTACATCCCACAAAATGCATTAAAATATTCTGAATTCTTCACCAAACTTCTAATCTAATTAGTTCCAGCTAAATGGAAAGTTGCAAACAATCTTTTCACCGAGATTTAAAGAAGAAAACAATCTAAGAAAACTTCTCTCCGACCTTTCGCAAATTAGCTACAAAGTAAGACTTGTAAAGTTTGGAATTTGTCATGGAAAGTAAATAAAGGTCTTTCTACACAAAAGCCGAATTTACAAAAATTTGAGTTTCTATAAGAAGTTTTTTTTCTTTTTTCTTTTTTAATTAGAATGTTACATTTTACAGAAATGTAACATTTATACTCTAAATGTAATTGCTATCATGATAAAGCTTCAGAGAATCACCCAGAACTTTATTATTTCGAAAATTATTTTACAAATGTTCATTTCTATTTTTTGGTACTATTAGGTTTTGGAGGCCAAGGAACACATTGCAGACATTTTCAAATGTGCAAAAATTAGGAGGGGGACAAAATTTATAGAGTCAGATCCTTGAAAAATGGTATTTTTAAGCTTTGGAGGACGAGGAATCAATTGAGGATATTTTGTAATAAGCAAAATTGTTAAGAGGGCATGTGGAATATTTTAAAATAGAGACAGAGCCTTGAAAATTTGTAATTTTAATTTTTGGGAGGCGAGGAATCGATTGCAGATACATTCGGGTGTATAAAATTATCATAGAGCATGGAGGGCAGATGGGGATAGTGGGGGGGGGGGGGTAAATATAGATACAGCCTTGAAAATTTGTATTTTGAAATTTTACGAAGCGAGAAATCGATTGCAGATACTTTAGAATGTGTAAAATCATGTACACAAAATCATGTACATTTAGTTTCGAATGTGCAAAACTATTAGGGAGGGGACACAGAGTTCAAAATATCGAAATAGAGTCAGAGCGTTGAAAATTGGTTTTGTTTGTTTTTAGGATGTGAAAAATCGACTGCGAATATTTTAGAAAGTGTAAAATTAGTAGTAGATGTGGATTGGGGGGGGGGGGGGATTTAAAACAGAGATATAATCTTGAAAATTGGATTGGTTTTGTTAGGCTTTTTTGGAAGGGGGGAAATCGCTTGTGGATACTTTCGAAAGTGTAAAATTATTAGAAGAGGGATACGGGTGGAGGATATATATTTTTTAACAGCAATACAGCCTTGAAATTCGGTATTATTAGGTTTTGGGGGGATCAGAATCGATTATGGATACTTTCGAGTAAAATTATTAGAAGGGGCAGATGGGAGTAGGGGCTAAAAATTTTTAAATAAAGACAAAGGCTTTAAAATTAGTATTACTTTTTTAGGTGCGAGGAATCTATTGAAAGTGCAAAATTAATAGGAGACACATGAGGGCGGAACGGGCGCCAAAGAACGGCAGTTTGTTGTAGTCTGAATTTTTAAAGGTCGTTTTCATAGTGAGCGAATAGGCTGCTTCACATTATAGAGCAGAGAGTGGGCGCCACAGGCTCCACCGAGCAGGAATTTGATACAGTCAGAATTTTCAAGTGTTTGAATGGTGAGAGAATAAAAGCAGTTAAGTTCTGCAAGTTATGTGGGCGCCGTAGGAGCCAGCGAGCGGGAGTTTATTTAATACGATCAGATTTTTGAAGGATCGCGAATCAGCTGGTCGTCGAAGGCAACTAAATTAGATTATTTTAGAGGATTTTTTTTTTTTTTTTTTTTTTTTTTTTTCAGCTAATTTTAAAAGTATTAATAATTTCGGTTTTCATGCCTGTATTCGCTTTCATTTCTACAAATATGCTTAGAATTCCATGAAACTGCTATAGATTACTCAAGCTTTTCATATTTATAGTAAAATGCTTGATATTAACAGTTGTGCATGTAGCATAAATCGTTTGAATACAAAGACCCACAAGATAATTCTGATATAATACGGTCTAAAAGGCGTAATGTATCATTTTTATACTAAACTTATAACATAATTCTTATATTATACTTTAAATATTTTTACGCTAAACTTATGAGGCCAACGCACATTTTCAGATGTAATAGAGGATGTTTTCTGTTGTAAAGGATTTAATTAACGTTAATTATTTATTTACAAGGACGCATAAACATGTTCGGATTCATTACCAGAAATTGTTGGAAGTGCATCTTCAATTCTATTTTGCATTTGCAACATTTTCTCTTATTAATATATATATATATATATGACCTAGTATTTATGACGTAACGGGTAAATACATTTAGAGTGTCTTCCAAAAATATTTATAGTAATGAAAACAGGGACACATAGGTAGATAAACCAAAGCCATAAATACTTTTAAAAATAAATTAAATAAATAAACAAATAAATAAAATAAATAAAATAAAATATTTTTATTTATTTATTTATTTATTTATTTATTGGACAGTGTTAAGTTGTATATCTTTCGAAAAAATCATAGAGATTACAAGAAAAATTATAGTAATAAGTGAAATTATTTTTCTTAAATTATTGCATGCACATAATAATAATAATAATACAATAATAATAATAATTATTATTATTATTCAAACAAATTTGACAAGTCTAAACGCGTATACTCTATGACTGTTTCCAAAATTTCTTTTCTCTCACGTGCTGCATATTAGCTCTGAGTGAAGAAAAAATTCGCATAATACAAAAGGTAGAATTTTTGTTGGAAAATAATGAAAAGTTTATATATAGAGATACAATTTGAATAAACAGTTGGAATTTGTAAAAGAAACTGCTTGATTTCTGAATTTCAGTATTAATTTTATGAAGAAATGTATTATTAATATTATTATTTTCAATTGCACTCAATCGAATTCTACTATACTACACAATTTCACATAAAAATGAAACGAATATTTCTTATTTATGTAGAGGGTTCAAAGCAGTTACTATTTTGAATATCATTTTTTACTTTCTCTTACCCATAGGGTCGAGAAAGTATTGTTTTAGAGTCAAATTTTCGAACGTGAGTTTTTGTTATATTTACATGTTCTGAGGTCCCCTGAATACGAAAATCATGTTTTTAGCGAATGGTCTGTGTGTCGGTCTGTGTGTTAGTTATCAGCATATCTCAAGAACATATAGTAGCAGAAATTCCATACTCGGTATTCTAAATGTGTATCATATAGGGATGCTACAATAAGCTTTTCGTTGAGATGAAGCAAATGGTTAGTGTACAGGGACACTCAAAAGTATTCAAATAAATATCGTCCATGAGGGAAATTGAAGGTAAGTAGAATTTAACATCTATAGACTGCACTAAACCAAATGAAACGAATATATATTTTTTTGTTATAGAGATAGTCAACTGGGGAAAAAATTTTGTGTATGTAGGAGCCCCACCTCTCCCCCTGCGGGGGGAAGTCCTTCCTCGAGGGGAGTAAATTTTCATGATGGGTATCTTTCAAAAGAGCTCACCAATACCTTTAAAACGAATGGTTGAACCATCGATCTGCGATGCGATAATTTGAAATAAAGTTATCGTTTTTTTTCTTTTTTAGTATTTTTTTTTTAAGGTAATAGTAATATTGAGAATAAATTCAACTTATATATATATATATATATATATATATATATATATTTAGTGTTATACTACTTCTTTAATATGGAAATCGTCTGCACTATTATAAAAGATAATTTTTTTAAAGTAATAATTTTAATAAATTATTTAAAAAAAACAGAATTATTTTTTAATAACCGAATGAAATTGTATATAAATGTAGGTGCATTGATAAAACAAGGGATTGAGGGGGGTGGTAGCCCCCCTCACACAGAACTAATTATCATATAAAACTCTTCCGAAGCCCAATTTGAATTGTTTAACACAGGTTTACATAACAGTACTCGTTATCTTACCTCTTAATCTGCAACCTGTATTTATAGTATTAAATTTCAGAGTAAGAGAAAGTCATGTGAGGACATACCAGATTATTTTTATAATAATAATTTTTATCAAATGTTTGCAGTACTTATCTTCGAAAGTACAATAAAAAGATTGCTGTGTATAAAAAGTGGTATTCAAAATAATGAATGTTGAGAACCTTGTTTATCTAGGAGCTAAATAAGTGAACAATTTAAAAACTACAATTATTCTAATAATTTTCACAGGTGTATCAGCGGGCTCTGCGATTGTTTCCAAAACTTCTTTTATCTCATGTACCGCACAATAGTAGCACATGAAGAAGCAATTCGTGTAATACAAAAGATAGAATTTTTGTTGGAAAATAACTAAAAAATTATTCATAGATGCAATTTGGGAAAACATTTGGAGTTTCTAAAAGAAAAATGCTTATATAAAATAAAATAAAATAAAAATAAAAAATGTAACTTTATTTTTTTAACTGCACTTATATAATTGAATTATATTATTATACACAACTTCTCTTTAAAAAGAAAAATAATAATAATAATAAGTAAAATTTCTGTCAAGGACAGAATTTAGTTTAGTACGGGGGACTATTAATTTCAATCTGCAAATTTTTTATTTAATTTTTTTAATTCTTAATTTTTAATTTTTAATTTATTTTTTATCTCTCTTTTATTTTTTTTTTTTTTACTGTAAAACTGGGCCACGTACTTTTTAGAATGACTGAAATGAATTGAAATGAAGTGTTGCACCTAAATTTCCCATTTTTGTAGTTAATTTTAAATTTACCAAAACTAAATTCAAAACTGGTGTACAATCAATAAACAGATTATAAGACTTCTTCACACACCATAAATTTTAAGCCAGCACAACCGGTTTCAAAAGGATGTAGCCTTTCTTCACCAGGTGCAAAAAAACACGTGCAACTGCCTTGGAGGCAAAAGCAAGACTTGGCTTAAAATTTATGGTGTGCGAAGAAGTCTTAAAATCTATTTAATTTTAAATTTACTTGTCATGTCGAAAAACTGTTTGCCCCAATGGATTCAGAAAAATCGCTTTTTTCATTTGGTATCGAATTTGTAACGATAGGACTGATATTTCTAATTTATTTCGGTGTTACACAAAACTGGTCTAGAAAAACTGGCGACGACGTTTTTACCCAAATTGAAACTAATAGTCCTCCTAGTCCTTAAAAAAAAAAAGAATTCGTCATATGTATTTATTTATTTATTCATAGGTTCAGATCAGTCACCATTTTGAATACCACATTTTTCAATAATAATCTCCATTAATAGTTTATAGTACATATCTTCAGAGGTATACTTAAATAAAAAATGGCATCTATAACAGTGACTGCTGAGAACCCTGTTTATCTATAATCTAGAAAATTGCGCTAATTTAACAATCTATATATTAATTTGAAACATGTTTTTGTCTGTCTCCACTATATTGAGAGAACGGCTAGGTGTAAAAATTCGGTTGAGGTGTCTAAAGAAAGGTCTTGGTCTGTAGATGTGCTATGAAAAGAGAAAAATAAAAAAAAGTAGAATGGTTTCCCCCCAGGGGGGAAACCGTTTCCCACCCGTTTGGGTTAAAAACGAATGACGTCATTTTCGGAAATGCAACAATACAGCGAGTTTATCTGAATTTTTATTGCCTTATAAAAACAAAGTTCACGTGTTATCATTTTATTTTTTAATTATTGATCCTTTTTTACAGTGTGGCAACATGAAAAAATCTGTATATTAATTTGAAACATGTTTTTGTCTGTCTCCACTATATTGAGAGAACTACTTGGTGTAAAAATTTGGTTGAGGTGTCTAAAAAAAGGTCTTGGTCTGTAGATGTGCTATGAGAAGAGAAAAATAAAAAAAGTCGAAGGGGGGGAAACGGGTGGGCGTTTCGGATTAAAAACACGTTTACGAGCTTAACTAAGCTTCAAATTACTTCACGGGGAAGAAATTGTACATATGGGGACTAGAGTCGAATACTAAAAAATCAATATCTGCGAATTTGGAATTTTCGATTTTAAAGGGGGAAAAAAGGGGGAAAGTAGATTTGGAGGGGAGGGGAAAGGGGGGAAATTAGTTTGAGAGGGAAATCCGTTCTAGACCCACACATGTAGCACCTCATTTTAAAGGTCTTGAAATTTCATGTCGATTGGGGACGTTTGTATACAGTATAGTCCGACCCCTGGTGGTGAAAAATGGAACTAAGTGATTTTGCTGTAGACCCTATCATGTTACATCTTATTTTAAAGGTCTTGGTATTTCCTGACCGTTGGTGATGTTCGTACAGAACACAGTGCGCCCCCTGGCGGTGGAAACTGCAACTAAAGGATTTGGCAGTTGACAAAACCATGTGACACCTTATTTAAAAGGTCTTGGAAATCCAAGGCGATTGGTGATAGAGGTCTTGAAATTTCATGTTGATTGGGGATGTTTGTATACAATATAGTGCGCCCCCTGGTGGTGAAAAATGGAACTAGGTGATTTTGTAGTAGACCCTATCATGTTATATCTTATTTTAAAGGTCTTGGTATTTCCTCACCGTTGGTGATGTTCGTACAGAAAAAACTGCGCCCCCTGGCGGTGGAAAGTGCAACTAAAGATTTTGCAGTTGACACCACCATGTGACACCTTATTTGAAAGGTCTTGGAAATTCAAGGTGATTGGGGATGTTTGTATACAATATAGTGCGCCCCCTGGTGGTGAAAAATGGAACTAGGTGATTCTGTACTAGACCCTATCATGTTATATCTTATTTTAATGGTCTTGGTATTTCCTCACCGTTGGTGATGTTCGTACAGAACAAACTGCGCCCCTTGCGGTGGAAAATGCAACTAAAGGATTTTGCAGTTGACACCACCATGTGACACCTTATTTGAAAGGTCTTGGAAATTCAAGGTGAATGGTGATGTTCGTATACAACATACTGCGCTCCCTGTTGGAGGAAAGTGGATTTTGCAGTGCTTGCGTAGCATGACTGCTATACGGTGCCGCAGCCGCAGGCAGCGGTAACACGAGTCAGAGGTTCGTTCGGTTCAAGGTTAATTTTTGAGAATTTTTTCATGTTAATAGCGGCCTGCATATACGTGCCACAGGCACTGGGATAAGAATCCGAGTTCCGTTCCGTTTGAAGTAATTTTTTTTTGTTACAGATTATTATTATTATTATTATTTGTGATGTTTTCATTTAAAAATAGAAAATCAAACAAAATCGAGTTAAAGATATAAAACCATACAAATTTAAGGTGCATTTAAGGTTATTATCATGGGCCGGCCAACACCAGGCGGGTTCTTTCGGTTGCAGGTTAATTTTGGGGAATTTTTTTTTTCTGTTATTAGCGGCTCACGTATGTGCTGCCGCGGACACCGGTGTCACAAGACTGAGTTTCGTTCGGTTCGAGATAATTTTTTTGTTACAGCTGATTATTTTTTTCGCGATGCCTTTATTTAAAAATAGAAATTCGAACAAAATCGAGTTAAAGATATAAAATCATACAAATTTAAGGTTCAATTAAGGTTATTATCATGGGTCCGGGCAACGCCGGGCGGGTCAGCTAACATGTAGCCTTAGTATTAAAAGAAACAGAAAATAAAAGATAGCAACTGTTTTATTTGGAGTCAGTTTGACGTCACATTGACAGTACTTTGTAGAAAGTGATGTCATATATAGTATTTCAATTTATAACCATTTTTCCGAATTTCATTTTTTTTTAAGTGAAATGTTGTAAATTATATTAGATGTTTTAACTTGAAATACATTTAAATAATGATACGACGATTTTTGAAACATTACGGTCAATAAAGTGACCGTCGACGTCGATGGGTTCCAGCTAGTTACAATTATTCTAATAGTTCTCACAGATCTGTAAGCGTGCTCTGCGATTGTGTTTCCAAAATTTCTTTTCTCTCACGTAGTATACATTAACTGTAAATGAAAAAGAAATTCGTAGATTATAAAAGATAGAATTTTTCTTGGAAAATATTTTTTTTTTTTTTTTTTTTTTTTTTTAATATAGATGCAATGCGTCTAAACAGTTACAATTTCTAAAATGAAAATGCTTGATTTCTGAATTTCGATATAATAGTTTATAAAAAAAATTACAATTTTTACTTTCCGAACACTACAGTGAGGAAAGTATTGTAATCATGTCAAAAATCCGAATTTGAGATTTTGATGTTTCTATACGTTTCAAGGTCCCATGAGTCCGTTTTCACTATTTTTACGATGATGTATGAATGTGTGTGTGTATGTATGTGTGTATGTCTGTGAGAGAACACGCTAGCGTCTAAACGATTTGTTCGAATAAGCTGAAAGTTGGTACGTATATTGTAAGTCACCATAATACGAACTCTATTGATTTTGGTGAATCTAGCACTTACAGTTTTTTTTACAGGGGCACAAAGAAAAATTCTTTATCATTATGGCCTATGGGGCCAATTTTTAAAAGTGTGATAGCGTCTAAACGCCTTATTAATCTGAGCAAAAAATTTGTACGCATGTTATAGGTCGCAGTTGCACCAACTGTATAGATTTTGGTGAATTTTGCACTTACAGTTTTTTTACAGGGACATAAAGAAAAATTCTTTATCATTATGGCCTATGGGACCAAATTTTTAAAAGCGCGATGGCATCTAAACGCCTCATTCAATTGAGCTGAAAATTTATATGAATATTATAAATCACTGTCGCACTAACTATAAGCATTTTGGTGAATCTAGCGTTTATAGGTTTTTACAGGGACGCAACGAAAAATTCTTTATCATTATGATCTATGGGCTCAACGTTCAGTAGCGTTAAATAAAACATCGTGTAATATATGAAGAGAAATACTCAAACACTCTATTATAGTTTTCTCTCTTTTGTTTGTTTAACAACTCCTCTTTCTTTACTTTATCTATAAAACTATTAATTACTCAATGTTCGGAAAGTCGAGTGGAGTCGCTCCAATTTTTTTTTAACTGCACTTAGATAACTGCATTCTACTATACTAGACAATTTCACATGAAAATTAAACGAATTCTTTATTTTTTCTTATTTATCAAGAATCAGACAAGTTGCTGTAGTTTAAAAAATTACAATTATTATAATGATTTTCAAATGCTTAAGTAAAAAAAAAAATTATTGAAAATGAAATAAATGCTCTGCTATTATTTACAAAGCTTCTTTTCTCAGACGTACCACACATTAGCCGTGTTGGAAAACAACTAAAGCTTTATAAATAGAGATACAATATGAATAAACAGTTAGAAATTTTACAAGAAAATGCTTAATTTTTGAATTTCAGTATTAGTTTTTTTTTTTTTTTTTAATTCCCAACTGCACTTACATAATCGAATTCTACACACCACACAATTTCGTTTGAAGGAGAAACGAATTCGTTATATTCACTTATTTATGAAGGATCAAGAAAGTTGCGCTAGTTTAAAAGTAAATTTTTAAAAGTGAGAATGTCTCAAAACAGCTGTAGAGAATATTGGTTATTTTAGTGGTAAAATATATTCAAAAGCTATTCATAATTAATCACAATTTCAGTTTTACAGTAAATTAAAACATAATCAAACAAAGTGTTTCAAAGTATTTATTCAGATATTCTGAATCTTTGAAAAAATTCCCAATCTAATTAAGTTCGAGATAAATGAAAAGCTACAAACAGTCTTTTCTAAGAGACTGAAAGAAGAAAATAACCCAAGGAAACTTTTATTGTAACTTTTCACAAATTAGCTGTTAAGTAAGAAAGGGCTTGTTAAAAATAAAATTGTGAAGAAAGAATTTTTCTTAGAATATAAATAAAGATCTTTATAAACACCCAGACAAGCAAACAAGCAAACAAAAAAATAAATAAATAAATAAAAAATTGTGAAAATTGGAATTTCTGTAAGAAAATGTTTATTTTGTAAATTAAAGCTTTAGGCTTAGAGAAACGTAACTTTTATTCTCTAATTTTAATCACAGCCATGATAGAAAATTCAGGAATACCCCAAAAGGTTATTTATTTCGATAGCTACTTAACAATTATCAATATTCACTTTTATTTCATTTTATATGTTACCGGACAACGTATTTTATCATCTAGAGAAAAGTAATACTATACAGTATATTAAACTAGCGGATGTACTGATCGTGTGCCTCAATGTTCTTTTTGTGCGGCTAATTACTCAGCAATTTTCATTTATTTTATAACAATTAATTAATTGCTAAATTTAAATAAATTTTCAATATAAATAACCAGGTATATAATAATAGTAATGCATCACTATTTTTTATCATTTTATAAAAATTGATAATAAAATGCATTGAAATCGTTTAAAAACTTGTTTGGGAGGTTCGATCCTGTTTACCATAACACTTACTATCCGCCATATAAAGGAATCGGTAACTGTGTTTTGTTCAGTTTTTCGTTTTTGTTTTGTTTATAGCACCCGCTTGGTGACTTTAAAATTTTTGTCGTCGTTTGGCGATGAATTAAAATAGCTATCGCAATGGGCTCTTCCCACCTGACGTCAGAAGTCACATGACATAGATAAACAAAAAGCAGACGAAGTCTTCTATATCTGTAGAGATCGCTAAAATAACACATTTTCTATTCTTATTTTTGATCAATCCGATTTAATCTGTGTAATTTTTCATACATCATAATTTTTAATTCATTTTATATCATTATGCATCCTCGTTTGTTTGCTGTATACATTTACAATCATCATTTAGTTTATATTTGTTATTGATGTTGATGGATGATTTTTTGTACTTATACCATTAACAGCGCAACATCGTACGGTGTAAAGCCATTACGCAGAGTAACTAAGTTAATTAACTTGTTGTAATACCTTTCGGCGATTAAGTTTAATTTAAAAGATTTTAAATTAATTTCAAGTTATAATCCATAAACATTCCATTATTTATTGCTAGATCAGTTAATGTAACAGTTACACTACAATATACAACAATCGATTCTTACTTGTGAAAATAAATAAACATATAAAGTTTTTTTAAAAATTATTAAACTTACAATTGCAATTATTCTACTGTTTACAAATGCACAATATTACTTTTATTTTATTTTATATTAAATATTAATACTTTTGTTCTTAATAACAATATTTAAATGAATTCGATTCTTTGTTTTTCTATATCACGTGATTCAGCAAACGATGTTGAGAAGAGCCCATTGTGCAAATAAAGATCTTGGCATGAAAAGTGATGCCAAATTTTAAATTACGCCAAGGGGTCCTATATTAAAGTTGTTCCATTTCTTTAGCACAAAATAAATAAATAAATATATTTCCTTCTATACTAGAAAAAAAAAAAAAAGAAAAAAAATGAACGCGTATTTTTCTTTCTTTTTTTTCCACCAACTTGTTTTTTCTTTGAAATAATTTTAAAGTTACAATGCTGTTCAGATAAGTCTCTTGAACCAATTATCCGACTGAACTAAAAGATAAGGCCTTAGTTAGATATTGTCCTGATTAATAATAAGTATTTTGTAATGTGTAATCTTTTGTAGCGATTGGTTGAAAGGTTTAGTTTGTATAACTTATTAAAATAAAATTTAAGTAAAAAATCATTTTTTAAAATTAGAAGCTTTTTATTGTGAAGCCCTAAAAAGCATAAAATAAAATTTATTCTGGCAAAGACATGCTACAAAGAAATGAAAGTTTCAACACTAAGAAAATTTTAGAGAAAAGTATAAGTACTTTCCTTTTCAAGAGATGAAAATTTTTGAAAGTTCAAAATATTTTAAAAATCTTTCGAGACCAATATTCTTAGTTATTAGTTTTTATATAATCGTTCGTTTGGCCAGAAATTTCAAATGTCTCGAAAGCTTTTTAAAATATTTTGAACATTAAAAAATTTTCATCTCTTGAAAAGGAAAGTACTTATACTTTTCTCTAAAATTTTCTTAGTGTTGAAACTTTCATTTCTTTGTAGCATGTCTTTGCCAGAATAAATTTTATTTTATGCTTTTTAGGGCTTCACAATAAAAAGCTTCTAATTTTAAAAAATGATTTTTTACTTAAATTTTATTTTGTGCTTTTTAGTTACAAAAAGAAAAAAGCTTCTTAAAAAAAACTAATTAAAATTTCTTAGGATATTTTGTAGACAACGGAAGATTGTCTTTTATCAATTCACATTTTTTTTTTTTTCGATTATTTATCTGGAAAAAAAGTACTATATCGCCTTTCGAGGACCGAATCCAACGATCATTGCATTATCAGCATGACGTTCTAACGAAAAGTCTAACTGTCAAGAAAAACCATAGAACATTCTAGAAAAATCTCACAAATACTTATACAAAAGGAATATTGTTCTCGAATGCTTTTTAAAATATTTAGAATATTTAAAATTTTTCACCTTTTGCAAAAGTGAAATATCTATATTTTTCTTTAAAATTTTCTTGTTGTTGACACTTTTATGATTTTATAGCATGTCTCTGCAAGAATAAATTTTTATTTTGGGCTTTTTAGGGCTACACAATAATAATAAAAAAAAACTTTCAGTGTTATTTTTATTTATATTTTTACTAAAATTTTTATTTTGTGCGTATTAGTAACTCAAAAAACAGCTTCTTTAAATATTCCTTATGATAATGTGTAGACAATGAAAGATTTTCTTTTATCAGTTGACATAGTTTCTATTAATGATCTGCAAAAAAGCAACACATCGGCTTGCAAGGGTCGAACCCACGAGCATTGCGTTATCACCATGACGCTCTAACCAAATGCGTTAACGAAGACGAAAAAGGTTGTTTAAATTTATATTAAAGTGGAGGCGCCTTTTTCTTCAGAATGACACAAAGGCAAGATGATAAAAATCCAGTTTCAATAAAATGCTTCTAAAAGAATATGTACATATATATAAAACTTTTTTTTTTTTTTTTTTTTGTGCTTTTTAATATCTAAAAAAAGCTTCTTAAAAAAACTCTTCAAAAATTCTTAGAATACTGCGTAGACAATGAAAAATTTCCTTTTATCATTTGACACATTTTCTATTAATTATCTACAAAATTTAACACATCGATCCTTCGGGGATGGAACTCACCACCATCGCATTAACGACGCTCTGACCAACTGAGCCAACGAGCGACTGTAAGAACTGCTGACATTTACTTTAAAGTTGCGGTGCCATATTTATTAGCGTGACATGAAGACGCGATAACGAAATCCAGTTTCAATAAAAAGCTTATAAAAACTTTATTTATTTATTTATTTTTATTTAAATTTTTATTTTGTGCTTTTTAGTAACTAGATAAAAAGCTATTTAAAAAAAACTCTTCAAAAATTATTAGGATACTGTGTACACAACTATATATTTCCTTTTATCAACTAACACCGTTTCTATTAATTATTTGCAAAAATTAACATGACGCTCTAACCAACTGAGCCATTAAGAAATACAATGAATTGCTTACATTTTTTTTTTTTTCGTCTTGTTTTTTATCGTGACAGAAAACGCGATGACAAATTCAACTTCATATAATAATATATAATATATATATATATATATATATATATATATATATATATATATATATATATAAAGCTTCTAAAAATATTTATTTATGTATTTTGTACTTGAAACTTTTAATTTTGAGCTTTTTTAACATCTAAGAATGTTTTGTGTTTTCTAATATTAAAAAAAAAAAAAAAAAAAAAACTTCTTAAAAATTGTTTTCGCAAAATTCTTAAGATATTGTGTAGTCAACGAAAAATTTTCTTTTATCAATTGACACCTTTTCTAGTAATTATCCTCAAAAATTAACACTCCGCAGCTCCCGGGGACCGAACTCGCGACCACGGCGTTATTAAACTGACGCTCTGACCAACTGAGCCACGTAGCCACAAACGGAATGGCTTATATTTACTTTAATTGTTTACTAGCGTGATAGGAAGACACGATGACCAAGTCATTTCATATAAAAAGCTTCTAACTAATAAAAAGCTTCTAAAAATTTTTATTTATTTATTTATTTTTACTTACATTTTAATTTTGTGCTTTTTGTAACTAGATAAAAAGCCGTTTAAAAACTTTAGAAAAATTATTAGGATACTGTGTACACAACGAAATATTTTCTTTTATTAATTGACACTTTTTCTATTAATTATTTGCAAAAAACACCTCGGCCTGGCGAGGATCGAACACACGACTCTCGCATTATCAACATGACGCTGTAACCAGCTGATTCATTAAGAAATACAATGAGTTGCTTACATTTTTTTTTTTTTTTTTTTTTTTATATATATATATATATATATAATGGAAGCGTCTTGGTTTTTTAACGTGACAAAATGCCGATGACAAATCCAATTTCATATAATAGTAATATATAATGTTTATATATACATATATATAAAGCTTCTAAAAATATTTTTTAATGTATTTTTTACTTAAAACATTTTATTTTGTGCTTTTTTAATATCTAAAATGTTTTGTGTTTTCCACTATCTAAATAAAAAAAATGCTTCTTAAAAAAACTCCTCAAAAAATTCTTAGTGCAAGCAACGAAAAGTTTTCTTGTTTCAATTAACACCTTTTCTACTAATTATCTGCAAAAACTAACACGCTGGACCTTCCAGGGACCGAACTCACAAACACCGCGTTATTAACAGGACGCTCTTACCAACCGAGCCACAGAGCGACAAACGCAATAGCTTATATTTACTTTAAAATGAAGGCGCATTGTTTACTAGCGTGAAACGAAGACACGATGACAAAGTCAATTTCAATTAAAAACCTTCTAATATGACATATATATATTTGATTCAAATGGCCAACTGCAAATTTTCACAACTATAAAATTGCTGTCTGAAAATAATAATACTGTCTTACTGAAAAATCGAATAATTATTTCGTAGCAAACGTTATCGAAATTTTATGTTCGTAGGTTTATTTGTTTAAAAAGTTAGCAGGAAAAAAAAAAAATGACATAAAACTTTTTAATTTAATTTTCAGAAAACTGTGTAGATCCAAAATTCGGAAGTCAGTTTCAAGTGAAAGAAAAACATTTTCATGCACAACTTAAACTTAGCTAAAAATTTAGTCATCGCAACTTATAAAAGAAAAATCTAATTTACAAAGACGTCAAAGAGATTATGCTGCAAAATAAAATTCATTTATCTGCTACTTCTCCATAATAATTCATGCGGATAACACATCAAGTCAAATAGCACATCCTCTCAAGGATTCTTTTATAAAATTGACTTTTCCTGAAAATTATAAAATGTTTTTTTCTCTACAAATGCAAATTCCGTGTATTTCTTTAAGATTAAACAATGCCCATGGGAAATGTTTGAAATTATATAGTATTCCCTTTCATTTCGACAGGATCAAAAAAACTATTTTTAAATACGGTAAAATCTCGTTACGACGAATTTCAGGGGACCGTGGATTAAATTGGTTATTTTAAAAAAATTGTTAATGTGAAATGTTTATTTGTATTTTTAATTTCTTCTATATATATAAGAAGAAAGTAGTGGATTCGCGAAAATTTTCTAGCTCCAATTTTCGGCGGATTTACACGTTTTGAGATATCTTGAAGAAGATTTGACTGTTTTTAGAATCTGTCTGTCTGTTTTTATCTGTTTCTCTGTCTGTGTGTGTATCACAAATTTTGTGGACGCTGTATCTCACGAACCAATAAATGAAATTTAACCGAACTCGGTGTTTAGTTGGACACTGACCTGAACTGGTGCTGATTAGTTTTGGGGATCAATTGTTCAACATGTGGCGCTATTTTCTCAAAATTTTTAACATGGTGGTATAGGACAAAATTTCGTATAAATGTATACCATAAGAGTTATTTTTAAAGCAAAATTGTAAAATTTATATGAATTATTATTAATAGTAGCAGTAAACTAGTACTCCCGGGGGTATAATTTTCAATATGGGTATTTTTCGAAAGAACTCATCAATACCTTTTAAACGAATGGTTTTGAACCATAGATTTGTAAGAATTTAAAACGAAGTTATCTATTTTATTTATTTATTTATTTATTTTTTTTTTTTTTATTTATTTATTTTTGTAACAAAAAAAAAAAAAAAAAAAAAAAAAAAAAAAAAAAAACGCATTTTTTCTAATGTTGATACAAAACTGACTTTCTTTCAGAATTTGGTGTTAAACTTCTCTGAGATAAAAATCGTCTGTCTGCATTCATCATGAAAAATAATTTTAATAAATTATAATTTAATAAATAATTTGTATTGCGTAAATTTGTATGGGGTTATATATAGAAGAAAGTCTTGTAGTGGCCACAACAAACTAGTTTTAATGATGCTAAAGCTTTAATTTATACTAATTTTTCCATAGAATTATTCTCCTTGATTATTGAGAGTAGTGTTCATAAAACTGAAATTACTCTTCCTTTAAAGACTACAATAAATTTGTTAATTTCAAATATTCGGTAATCATAAATTCGTTAAAATGAATATTTTCATAATAAAATATAATGCTACTTTATTTAACAATTTGAAAATATTCGTTAATTTGAAAAAAATCGTTAAAGTGACCGTTGTAACTAGATACTACTGAACATGCATTTCCACAGAAACAATTAAGAAGAGAGTGTTTTCGACTGGGAAAATGTTTAAATAATTGGGCTTTGATAACATATTATTCGCATATTCTCTTCGTTCCTTTTTCATCATTTTTTCCAGTTATGTTAATAGAATATTATAATTCAAAATCATTAAATGAGTATAAAACGTATTTTTGCGAGCGTTTATGTGTAAGGATATATTTAAACACTAAATGTGCACATAATGCAGTTTTATCAGTTTTCATGATTTTTTTGTGTGTCTAATATCATATGTGACAGAGTATCATCACTTCAAGCTTAAATATTAACAATACAGCCGACAGCAAAATTATTGAAGCACATATCCACACTTTATATATATTAATTTTTTTTTTAGTTTAATCGCTAATTTTTATCATGAACTTACTTTTTTATAAACAGTATAAGACTAAGATCATGATTCGATAAATATTTACTTAATAAAACAGTATTAGGTGCCCATATTTTAAGTGGAAAATATTGCTAGTGCTTCAATAATTTTGCTGCAGACTGTATTATAAAATAAGTACAGTCGGTAACAAAAGTGTCCGAACACTAGCAAAAATTCCTATCTAAAAAAAGTGCACTTCATACGATTTTGTTAAATAAATCCTTGTCGAATCCTGTTCTCAGTCAGTCTAAAAACAGGATTCGATAAGAATTTATTTAACAAAACCGTATGAAGTGTACTTTTTTTTACATAGTATTTATTGAAAGTGTTTGGACACTTTTGTTACCGACTGTAGTTCATTTAGAATATACAATTTAAAATAATGGAGTAATATCAGTATTATTATATAATCAAAACACAATGCAATTATCTAGGACAAAGATTTAAAAAAAAGGATATGAGACATTGAGTCAAAACATTGAAATCAATTTTAATTAAAGAAGAAAAATTAATATTTCTTTCTTTTTTTTTTTTTCCACTATTTTCAAAAGAAAAAACTTCAATTTACAAAGATATCAAAGAGAGATTCTACTTTTAAATAAAAAATTCAACAGCTATTTTCTCTCTCTCAAGATAACACAAGTCAAAGAGCATTTCCTCTTACAGATTCTTCTGCAAAATTGCCATTCCCCGCCCTTTACAAGATCCTTTTTCTGCCTACAAATGCAAATTACACGTATTCTTTTGCCTATATGATTAAACAATGCCCACGGGAAATGTTTGAAAGCATATGCTGCATTTTATTTCGAAAGGATCAGAAAAGTACTTTTTAAAATATACGCATTTCCATAGGAAAGATTAAAAGTTTTCTGAAAGGAGCTTTCACGAGTCAAATTTTTAAAAAGGTTGTGCTTTGATAACATATTTTGGATTTTTCTCTTTATTCTTTTTTACCACTTTCCATTAAATTAATTGAATTGTGTTAACAGAATATTATACTACGAAAATGCTATGGTAATAGTAAAAGGTAAAACCGTTATGAATACTCATATGATAATATATTCCGTGAATTGTTATGAAATGTTTTATTTAAGGAAACAGAAGGTATTTTGCTTAACGAACAGTGATATCTAAATATTTAAGGAGATAGTCTGCTACACTGTTAATTTCTCCACAAAAACTCCTGTAAATCCTTTATCTTAAGCTTTATGTAAAATCACAGAGAAAAATAAACAGAGATGATAAAATATGTATGCTATATAAGAATTTTAACGGCTAATATTAATTTAATAAATTATGGGTGAGACTATATTTGTAACTTAAAACGCGTTTTCTATAGTAGAAACTTTCATTTTGAATTTTTATATGTTGATAAACTAAATAAATAAAATAAATAAAAATACATACTAAAGATTGAGAATCTCGATTATTTATTTTTTAACTAACAAGTAATATAAAAGAAAATTTTTCAATTCCTACTTACAAGTCATTTGAATTTCATTTTGAATTTTAATATATTGATAAACTAAATAATTAAAATGAATAAAAATACACACTAAAGATTGAAAATCTCGATTATTTATTTTTTAACTAACAAGTAATATAAAAGAAAATTTTTCAATTCCTATTTACAAGTAAATTCCTACTTACAAACATTATCGAAAAAGTTTTTTTTTTTTTTTTTTTTTTTTTTTTAATAATTTTGAATCAGGAAATAAAAAGCGCGCGTACAAAATGAAATAAAAATAATTATAAGATAAAAATACACTTTTTATATACCATGTTTTAAATTTTCTGATGAATCACAGAGCTCTTATCAATATGCATAAAATTTTTAAAGTGATCATGACGTCAATTTTTTTTAGATGCATAGTTTAACTTTTTATAATTTTTAACGTTCACGTTTAATTAAATGTATTTATTTTTATGTCAAAAGAAAATGAACTCGTATTTTTTTTTTTTTTTTTTTTTGGCAACAATTAAATTATAGCTATTATTTTAATAACTATTTTAACGCTATTAGGATGTTATTATTTTCATATTTTAATTAATTATAAGAAAACTAATAAAAAAAATTCGAAA
Source organism: Salticus scenicus (assembly GCA_963930645.1). NCBI lineage: Eukaryota > Metazoa > Arthropoda > Arachnida > Araneae > Salticidae > Salticus > Salticus scenicus. The sequence continues at coordinate 31,257,510 of OZ005659.1, read as the reverse complement.
ATCGGACTTCGAAGTATTGTGTTGTCACCGTATTCTGAATTATCCTGAAACTTTCAAATTTCTAGCTAGTCGGGAAGTTAGTTAAAAATAGATTGCAAGATTTGTACAAGATATATATATCTTGATGGTTGAACCAACGATCTGCGGTAATTTAAAATGAAGTTAACGATTTTTTTCATTTTTAACTTTTTTTTTTTTTTTTTTTTTTTATGTAATACTGACAATAAAATTGACTTTTTTTGGATATTTAGTGTTATACTACTTCTTAAATATGGAAATCGTCTGCATTATCATGGGAGATAATTTTTTTAAATAATAATTTTATTAAATTATTTTTACTGGGTGAATTTGTATAGGAAAATATAGAAGAAAGTCATGTGGTGGCCCCAACAAACTAGTTTTACAGTGTAAAAAGATATAGGGGATGTGGATCTGTGAGCATTTGTAGTCTTTTTTTTTTTTTTTTTTTTTTTAACTGTTATTTATTCTTTTAATACTTTTTTATCCTGTTGCAAGCTTAACAAGATGTAGAATCGGCCAGAAACAGATCTGATTTAACTTTAAGTTTAGGTGTTAACCTTTGCGGCGCAAGACAATTAGGATCATTTAAATCACACTGCCACCGGAATTCATGAACTAAATTAAACTAAAAGAAATTTTAAATTTTAAGGTTAAAAAATCCGGCTTTTTCTGCTATGTTATAAATGTAAATTTTTGCTAAAAAATTTCCGGGATGAATTTTTGCCAGCTGGATCTTAAATTTTGCGTCCTCTCAGCGAGGACAGCGCGCGTTAACGGCCCTCTTCACTCACCGTAGCCGGAAGCCCGAACCAATGTTATTCTATGGGGAAGTTTTCTTTACAAATAACTTATTAACTAATACATATTTTTAAATTCTGTTTTCACATTCAGAAAATTCCCAGCTGTTAAATTGACGCATCTTTTCTAAAAAATAATTTTTTTAATTTTTAATATTTTATTTCAAAATTGCAAAATGAAAAAAATTCACATATTGAAAATTCGTATTTTGCAGCTTCAAAATAAAATATAAAAAATTAAAAAAATAATTTTTTAGAAAAGGTGCGTCAATTTAACAGCTGGGAACTTTCAGAATGTGAAAACAGAATTTAAAAATATGTATTAGTTAATAAGTTATTTGCAAAGAAAAATTTCCCATAGAATAACATTAGTTTCGGCTTCCGGCAGCTGTGAGTGAAGAGGGCCCTTAAGGGGTTAACCCACACAGTAACTGATATCCATTAGACATCTAAATTACATCCGATGATCCATAAAAGGTACGAAATATCTAAGGAATGTCCATTAAATGTCCTGGATATATACTAATTATAAACATCTATTAGATGTTTAAATATAGACCTGCATTTTCCGATCTTTAGTAGATGTAACATGATACATCAAAACAAAATTTAGATACTTTCAATAGCTATTATATCTAACAGGTCCAATTATCGGATATTTGGAGATCTAATGGATCTAAAAAAGAGTGACATTTGTCCTGCTAATAGATATCTATAGGATATTTATAGAAGTCTAACGGATCATTTTTTAACCTTTTATGTATGTTAATAGATGTCTTATGAATGTATGTAAGTGGCTGTGTGGGAAGAAAATATGAAAAATAGAAAATGGAAAAGTTTTGCAATGGAAAAGAAATTTCGATAATAAATATTTAAATCGTTGTATGCACTAGCACTTTTTGGATTTCCTCTTAATTTTTATTCATCATTTTCTGCAAAGCTAATTGAATTATGTTAATAGGGTTCAATGACATTAGGATACACAAAGTCGCTGATTTTCATTGTTGTACTTAGTAATACATATAATGGAAAACGTTAAATGAGATTTTATAAAGTAGAAGTAAATATGCTAATGCAGTACTATTTTTATATACTGCTAGAAAAGCATATATACATATATTAAACACTATACTACTAAGTGTAAAAAAAAAAAAAAAAAAAAAAAAAAAAAAACTTTAAAAACGTAAGGATGCATTAAGGACCCTCTTCACTCATCGCCGCCGGAAGCCGAAGCTAATGTTATTCAATGGAAATTTTTCTTTACAAATAACTTATTAACTAATACATATTTTTAAATTCTGTTTTCTCATTCTAAAAATTCCCAGCTGTTAAGTTGACGGACCATTTTTAAAAAATTATTTTTTTATTTTTTTATATTAATACTGCAAAATACGAATTTTCAATATGTGAATTTTTTTCATTTTCCAATTTCAAAATAAAATATTAAAAATTAAAAAAATACATTTTTAAAAAAGGTCCGCCAATTTAACAGTTAGGAATTTTCTGAATGTGAAAACAGAATTGAAAAATATGTAGTAGTTAATAAGTTATTTGTAAAGAAAATTTCCCCATAGAATAACATTACCTCGGGATTCCGGCGACGGTAAGTGAAGAGGGCCGTTAAATTAAAATTTCAGAAACACTATTCTATACCAAAAAATCAAAAAAGATCCCTCATTGATTTTTAGCTAAGAGAAGTTAAAAACAAGGAAAAAATATCGTAAAATGTTTTCAAACTAACGATAAATATCAATAATAAGACTTTTACAATAAATTTCAAAAAACTTAAGAAATAAAAAGAGGATATTTTAAAAATTGCCCTCATTAGAGTAAAATGTGTTGCTCTGACATATCTATGGAGTCTCTCTAATTAATTAAACTATATGTATAGACATGTGATATGTAGAATCCATGTAAATCATATATAATTTGAATCTTCGATTCTATAACATATCGTTCTTCATTGGGGGCGTCCATTAATTACGTGAGACGGTTTTGGCGATTTTTTGATTCCCCCATCCCCCCTGATGAGATTTCGTGAGATTTGGCTCGACCACCTCCCCCCTCCCCTAATCTCACATAAGATTTTTCAAAATTCGTACTTTTATTGTAAATGCGTTGGATTTATTTCAAAAAACACAATTTGCATTAATATTTTTATTGAAGATTAGTTTTTAAGATTGCATAGATCGTAGTCTAGAATTGGATAGCCACGATGAATATTATCGTGTCAGATTTTGCATATCTAAATCAAGAAACATGTTTTTTTTTTTTTTTTTTTTTTTTTTTTTTAATTTAACTAAATTTTCTCGCAATTTTACACTGTTTTTTGCGGGAAAAAAATTACGTGATATTTTTCGAGCCCTCCCCACTCTCCTCCACGTGAGATTGGGTGAGATTCAGCTCGACCCCCTAATGGACGCCCCATTATCTCGATCTATATCTTTGTTATGTCTATCTTCGTTAATTAAAAAAAATATTATCATCTTTATTTCTATTTCGATATGTAGATGGGCAGTGGAATTCAGAGAATCAAACAATAAATAAACAATTAAAAAAAAAAAAAAATTCACTGGAGGAAGCAGTCGCATTCAAATGTAGTAAAAACAATTCAAAAGTTTAGTTGTTCGTAGCAGATGAAGAAAATAACACTAGTGTAACATGGTAACATAGAGTTCTTAAACTGAGTCTGATCTGACACTTATAAAGGTATTTTAATTGGACTAGAGAATTATATTGCTTTACTGCATTTTAATGATTACATTATTCGAAATAATAACTTAAATTTTTACTAATTAATTTTCTTAGAAATACTGCAAGAACATGGTTTAAAAAAGTTATCAGACTCAATAGTTTAACACCATCTGGTGGTTAATTTAACACCAACGTAAGTATTTTTAATAAAATCATTTAAAAGGGATTGTATTTTATTTATTTCAATTTATTTATTTTCTAGTTTCACCTGTTTGTTAATGCGTAATCCACAAACATAATTTACATCGCTTATCCTGAAATTTCACAATATTTATTTATTAATTTATTTATTTATTTGATCTTAAGGTTTTATTTTATTTATTTTATTAACTATATATCAAATAACAACTAATAACTCCTTGTGGTAAATTTGCGATTAAAATTTTATTTTCTGATTCTTTTATTTATAGTATAGTTTAATTAACGAAATGGATTTTTAGTTATTTTGGGTTCATTTTCTTTCTTAATTTGTGGTTCGTAAATGGTTTGGGTATAGGTCAAAAAGAAATTTATCTTAGGCTCTCTTTGACACAGAAAACCATTGACTTTGCATGCTTTGTTTTCCTACTATACCCTTGATAACGGTAGGAAACTGGCATGCTTTCATTTATTTCCATTTATCTCGTTTTATATTATTTTTAATCAGATATATTGTAGCTTTGGGATTGGTCATACTTATACTTTATCGTTTATTTTGGTAATTCTATAAATGTTCATATTTGTAATATTTTATTACATATACAGTTCCCGCCGCTTATTAAAATCACATTCGTTCTGAGCCAAAATGATTTTATTAAGCGGCTGATTTTTATATCCGGCGACCGTCCCTGCACTTAAAGAAAAAGTATTACTTCCCTGAATTTCGAAAGAAACTTCAAAAGGTGACGAGTAATGGAATTAGTAAACAATATTAGTTAATTTTTGATAGATAATTAATTATTTGTTTCTTCGATATAAGTAAATTAAACGCATTCCAAGTTCCCATGCACTTTCGTTTGAGAAAATCATCATTACTTTACCAAAAGTTCACGTTGTTCTTATAAATTAAAAATCTTTCCGTTTAAACCACATGAATTATAGTGATTTTAAAATGAGAACTAGAAATTGCCTTTTAATAATTAGAAATTTCAAAAAGATATCATTTCAAATCATATTATTACTGCATTTTGAAGAATACGTTCCTTGAAATTGTTACGGAGACAAGTTTATGGGGTGTGTTTAATTTGTAACTGTACTGCAAGTGTAAAATCTTCGACAATGAGCGATAACGAAGTCGATTGTTGTGCTTTAATTTCTTTTCTGATAAAAAAAAAAAAAAAAAAAAAAAAATCACAATGTAAATTAAAAAATAAATAAATAAATAATAATTGTGCATAAATAATATTTTTGGCTGCTGATGAGATATTTTTGAGTTTATTAACCGGCGATAATGATTTTATTAAGCGGCGGCTTTAAAAGTAATTTGTATTGATTTAATTCTGGTCCTGGCAGTTTGATCAGATTAAGCGGCTGATTTCATTAACCAGTGAGTTTATTAAGCGGCGGTTACTGTATATAGATATACTTTATAAAGTGAAGTGTGGCCTCTAAATAACTGAACAGAGCCCGGAATAATTTAAACGCACATATTTCTCTAGTTTAAAAAAATTTCCTAGATCAAAATTCTAAAGCTTTCTGATTAAGTGAGGATTTGACAAGTTTTCTACAAATATTTACAGCCTTATCCCGTCGAAGACTTTGCCACACGAAAATTAAACATTATTGATCTTTTTAAAACATAGGAAGTTTCTCGGAACTTCATAAGCGGATTACTACTTCCTAAGGACGGACTGAAAATCCTTTGAAGTGAGCGTGAGTCATTCTCCAGGAGCATTAAAATTTTAATCACTGTGTTTGAATCATGGAAACTTTGAAAGAGGAATTGTCAAACTAGATGAAATTTTCAGAAGATGTTCTCGTTCGATTTTAATAAAATAAAATTCAATTTCTAGAAACAGTTATATTTGTGTTATTTTGTTACAATTATTTTTAACGCATAAAAAAAGCAATGCAAATAACATTTAATAACTCTCATATGAATTTGAGAGTTTAAACACTTTTTACTTTCTTCTGTATGTATAAGAAGATATATATATATATATATATAGGGTAGGTGCTCCAGTGATTGGGATGCTCCAGTAATTGACATCTATCCCGAGATAATTAATAAATGAGAAAAATAATAAAATCATATATTTTACATATATGAATTTTAACATTTTATGTCAAACACTGGAGCATAGGGTGCTAATAACTGGTAAAATGAATAACTAGCAATGTCGAACACTGGAACATAGGGGGCCAATTACTGATAAAATGAAAAACTGGCAGTGTCAATTACTGGAACACTGAGTGGGTGTCAAATAAAAATTCATAAAAAAAAATAATTGTTATCAAATGTATATATTTTAACATACATGTGGTTCTGAATGTCTTTCATACATATGTACTAACACTAACTTAAGATTTCTAAAAATATTTTCAGAAGACTAGAACATTAAAAACATCAGAGATTACTCTAAAAGTGTCAATCACTGGTGCACTTATTACCCTTTTTTTTTTTTTTTTTTGACTTATTTATAAATAAGCAAATAAGACAAGAAATTTTTTTTCCAAGTATCTATAAATTCGTTTCGATGCAAATTTTAAGATTTATTTTAAGATTTATTTAAAAGAAAATAAATTGATTAAAAATGAAAAAGAGGTTAGGCAGATTATCAATACTTCTTTAACAGCTACAAAGAACTCAATGTAAAATTTGTCATTTTCTTATACACACATGTTTAAAATATATATGACGGTTTGAACAATAATTATTATTTTCTTTTAAAAAGTTAACTTAAAGTTTCATTTATTCACGGCAATAAAAATTTTAACCAAGATATTATTCTACCTAAAGTAATTTTTATATTTATCCGTTTTATATTGAAAGTAAAATGGAAAACGCATGAAAGGACAATAACTAATATCGAGAAAACATTATATGTAATGCTATATATATATATATTTCATATAAAATTAACTCCTACTCCACTTGAGATGAAATATTTGGATGCGAAATATATTGGGGAAAAATGCTGGGAACGAGATTTTGTGGGCGAATTTTGGGATGCCGTAATTTTCTTAGTAAATTAAAATAAACTCTATTATATTTTTAATGTTTTACAAATATGGAATTAAACAAACCAATGAATGTAAAATTTAAAAAATAATTTTATAGAAATGAAATTTTGTTCACAATATTTTTTACATCGTATGGTCGATTTTAGTATTTCCAAAAGTATTTTGCCATGCATTTACATAAAAGACTACAAAGAATTAAATTAGCATTAGATAACAGGGGCTATAAAACTAAAGGTAGAAATAATCTGAACAAATTATTCTAAACATTGATTCACATTTAGAATTTCAGAAAAAAAAATCTACATAAGTCTTTTGATTAATAAAATACTTAAATATATTGAATAACTCTAAATACGTTAAATAAATTGTTATACTATTCAATATTTAATATTGCGAAATGCATAATATAATACATTTAAATAGCAGATTGTAAAGCATTTAAACGGTATTACATAGTGCTTTATACAATGTCATTGCACTCACAAATATTTACAAATATTCACAAATATCACGAATTAAAACTTCTTTAAAATCTTTTACAGTAAGCTCCCGATTATCCGCGGGCCTACTAGTGGCCGAGCAGTTTTGCGCTCAAATCTGGTAGACGTCAGGTGCCGGATTCGATCCCAAGTCGTGCTCGTCGACCTAGCCGTTCTAATTTTTCCGTGGTTTTCTCCGAAACTTGAGTAAATACGGGTTAGGACCCCTTAGAAAGATCTCCGTGGAGGGCACTCCCCTTCAGGCGTAGGACCCTAGAGCAGTCAATCAATCTTAATCCCCACAACCAACCAACCAACCCGATTATCCACGTAAGGACTTCGCATAAAGGCTAAAAATGAGAAGCAAATGAGGTAAAATTTACTCTAACTCATAAACTTGATTGTATTGTATATGAAACATAATACAACTAGTGAAAAGATTCATAGCCCAGTAAAAAATATTTGTATTTTATATACTCTCTAAAGGATATAAAAACAATGAACAAAAAAGTATCCTTACGATGAAGCCAAAGTACAATCTGTAAACTTACTAAATCATGCATTAAATTAAACAATGCCGTACATATACACTACAGTACAACTAAATCAACGTAATTCTTTATATATATATATATATATATATATATATATATAAATTATTATTTGTTTTTGTTTTTTCTTGAGAAAGCGCTTTTTTCTTGAACCCACAGAGGATAACCCACAATGCAAATAATTCGCTCGTGGATAATCAGCAGTGTATTATTATACGTTCTGTACACAACTCTCCAATAATAATAATAGTAATAATAATATCGATGCAAATAAAAACATTAAGAAATGAAAATCCTAAAAGTGTCTGCCTTGTACTCATAAATTTGCATAAAGTCAAATTAGAAAAGAAAATGTTTGATGGGAATTTAATAATGCCATTTCTTCAGCTTCAATATCAAGGTGAAAAGAAGATAAATGATCGTAAAACCTGTTACTTTATTTTTGAAAGCTGGTGTTAATAGTAGCTTAAAAAGTATTAGAAGCTTGTTTCATAGTTCGTAAAATGGATTAAACTAGAAATTGGCGGATAGTTGTTTCTTAACTTTTACTTTCAATACTCAAACGAAGCGATGACGTAACTGGCCGTCCGTGGGGCCAAGCAAAATATTTCCTATGTTAATCGTCCATTATATTTTTTGTAAAAAATTATTAAAAATTAAGGGAAACTATCGCCCGATTTTAATCCCTATATTTGGATATAGTGATATATAAGTTACTGTCTACATGTGTAAGATTGAGTTATTTTTCTTGTAAAGCTGATAAAATTTTAATTTTAATTTTCAAAACTCTAGAAACAAAATGGCAAACTTCCATTTCCAAATGCAAATATAAACTTTTCATTTCAAAGGCTTATATTTACACAATAAATATCCAACTAATATACTAATTAAAAGAAAAATAATACCTATTCTATCATAATTTGAGGTCAAATTTGTTTTCAAATGTCTAAATAACGTATCTGTTATAAAGTAAGCCATCAGGATAGTATAAGATACTAACAGCGGAATAGATTTGCTGCAGCGGAATAGATTTGATATCTGTCGTCTTTGACGGAAAACAAAAGATCGCCAAATTATCTGGCGAACATATTTTATTCTTATATGAAATAATACTTCAGACAATGCATATTAAGAAAATATGCATCTGGCATGTATATTTTCATATTACGTTTTTGATAGACAAATACACAAAACACCAAGGACGACAAAGTTTTGAAATTTAAAGTTAAAATTTTATCAATTTGACAGCAAAATAACTGAAACTAACACATGTGCACAATAACTAATTTATAATTGTATCCAAGTATGGGGATTAAAATCGGGAAAAATTTCCCTTTAATTTTTTATAATTTTTTACAAAAAATCCAATGGATAATTAACATAAGAAATCTTTTGTTTGGCCCCACCGATGGTCAGTGACGTCACACTTAGCTTGTGTGCAGCATACCAGAAACGTTTTAGTTTTTCATGTGTTACAGATCTGTGGATAGAATTATAGCGACCATATGTAAGCTGACCAAATGTCCCCATCTTCTGGGGACAAATGGGGACATCTTGAGACTTCCTTTATTTTGAAGGCATTTTTCTAAGTTTTTAAAAATTGTAGAAAGTAAATTATTAATCAAAAATACTTTATTTTTAGTCCTTATTTATTATGGAATGAAAAAAATACATCCGTAATTGGATAATTGTAGCACTTTTTAAAAGCTTCTCTATTATAAAGGTACTTTGATCTGGTCAGCGTACCGTATGCCTCTGAAATTCGAGAACAGCCCATATTTTAGAACCTTTTTAAGCAGTTTTATAAAATTTTAGCAAAACAAAATTATTAACATATTTAATATACTTTCGGTTCGCATTTACATAAAATAAAAAAAATTATATATATATAATTGGGTAATTGTAATACAGTCGAACCTCGTTAACGTAAATCTCAAGGGGGATAAAAAATTCGTTCATGTTATCAGTAGTTCATGCTATCAGTAACTCATCTTCATATAACTAAACTAATCTTCATTTTAACGGGGATTGTGGAAACAGTTCATGTTAAAAGTAATTCACATTAACAGTGTTCACGTTTACGTGGTTCGTCTGTATTACATTCAAAACAATAAAAACAAATACGAATTATTGTTATTATATTTATGTTTTTGCTTTCCAAGTGTCCTCAAAAATATTTTCAATATCAGTATATAATTCCATGTAGAAAATGTATCATTAAAAAAAAAATAAATAAATAAATAAATAAAATAAATAATAATAATAAATAAAAAAAAAATAAATAAATAAATAAATAAAAAATAAAAAATAATAATCCAAGGTTCAGGTAATAGGTTGGATATAATTTATCAATTATGAGTCCTACAGTACTATGATCCGATGCAATCCTTCTTGATAATTGTTTAAGAGCCTGATTTTGGCTATCGCTGACTTAAACGTGCTGTAGTAATTATTGTACAATGTTACTGTTAGGATATGTCAATTAATTATAGGTATTGACAAATTATATTCAATAGCCCAATCACATACAGACTTAACACTAAAACCTTAATTTTCGGATTCAGGAGACCTCAAAATGTGTAAATGCAGCAAGAACTCAATTTCGAAAAGTTGACCCAATTATTATATTTCCTCTACCTTAAAAGAGTAAAAGACAGTAAAATAAGTCTTTTAATGACTGATAATTTTGATTATATAGTTATTAAGATGAAGTTATATCTTATATCCTGGCTAGTTCTCTAAAATAATGGAATAATTCAGCAGGAAAGACAAGAAATGTATTGTAAATGATATATGACTACCGTAATTTCTGGCGTATAGTCCTCAAGTAAGAGGTGTCATTTCTCCACCAGAAGTTTTATTTTAATAGAAAAACCTTTATTTCATCGAAGAAACAGTTCGAACAAATATAAATTTATCTCTCTAATAATATTTCTGGTGCAGAACTGACTTATCTAACCTGCGGACTATACACCAGAAATTACGGTACGTTATCTGTATAATATTTCTCTAACGTGGTCCAGTTACGATTATATTTTGAAGAACCAAAACGATAGTTAAAATAAAACACGTAAGAATAAAAAATAATGCATAAGCAATACTTAGGCACGCGGACTCAGTTCAGTGATCTAATTAAAAAAAAAGTGGCTACATTTGTTCACGTTAACGAGGTTCGACTGTATTTTTAAGCGCCTTTCTATTATAAAGGTACTCAGTTGTAATAAGATATAATTTCTCTTTTCTGGGAATAATATACTGTCTCTTTTCTGGGAATATGATGTAAAACATTTCTTTTTACACTGTTATTGCTAAAAAAAAAAAAAAAAAAAAAATCTTTAATAAATTTAAAAATACTTATTTATTCTCAAGTTGTAGTAAATTACATTACAATCATCAACAAATGCTACTAAAAATATTTATGTAATCAAGAGCTTTTCTATATTTTATTTTATAAGCATACGGAACACAATATGAGATGCTCATACAGAAGTTTGTAAATTCACCGCAGACAGTATACCTCATACACTGTTAAAAATTTCTGTAAATTTAATGTAGATATTTATCCAGAATCTCTGTAAATTTACAGTTATTCTTAGTTAAAAGAGAATAATCGAAATTCTCAATCTTTATTCTGTATTTTTAAGTAATTTTATTATTTAAATTTTCAATTAAAATTAAAAATGACTCTTTCTACTTTAGAAAAAGCATTCCAAGTCCGAAATATATTCTCACCAATAATTAATAAAATTAATATTAGTTATTAAAAAGAATGTATAAAATAAGTTTTTTAACATCTCCGTTTATTTTCCTCTGTAACTTTACGTAAGACTTAAGATAATAGATAACACTGAATTTTCTGTTGAAATTTTTAACAGTATAGCTTTTTCTTCACATATATAGTATATATATATGTATTGCGACAATAAAAAAACCTCGTTATTATTCTTCAAAAAGTTTTCTTTGGAGGTGCTACACGGTCTTAATGTAATAGCCAAAGCTGATCAACATTTAATCCACGACTTTTCTCTTGATTTGGATTTTGAAATATTTATTTTGTTTTCAGTTCTTTCAAGAATTTAAAAAGTATTAGAAGTTTCGCCTACTTTTATCTCCCTCTTCCTTTTTCTCCCAAGTTTCATAAAAATTTTAAATCAGAAATCTTACCTAAAATACAATATGTTGCACTTCTGCCTAGTGTTTTTTTTTTATTTTAGATATATCTGAATATATAATTTCAACAAGGCTTGTTTTGCATCGATTTTCAAAATTTCCATTTATCCCTTAAGGTTTGCCTATGTTTTGTTTGTTTGTTTTGCTACTGTTATTCAAATCCAATTTTAAAAGGAGCAACTGTGTCTTTTTCCAACTTTTAACAAATAATATATTCATTACTCAAAGTTTTTGAAGAAAAACATCGAATACAGGAAATATCCAATATATCAATAAGGGTAAGCTTTTTATCGTGCAACAATGTTGTAGATTGTATTCATTCATTCCGCATTTGAATATAGATTGAATGTCTGTCTCTTGAACGTGCCCTTCAATTTTGGATAAATCTGTGGGCCCATATGAGCAAAGGAATGAGTGATCGATTGTGGTAGAAAACTGTTTTCAAAGTTTTTCCGAACATTTTATCGATCGTATGCCCCCAGGACAATGAAGGGTGATTTTTTTTTTCTCCCCCGTTATTTATTTTAAGAGGAATTATATTACCAGTGGTCCCCGGGTTCCTGTGTCGCCATTTTGTCGCTAGCGTGAGAGTGAATAAATGAGAGAATTATATTAAAAGCAAAGTCTGCATGAGAAGTGTTGGGTGGGAGTTTGACCAGATTGCTTGTGCAGTGATTGCAGCAGTTGGTTGGCCCAAATAATCAGTACAGTACCAACATTGTGCAAACATACAGAAAAAATTTGAAAGACTACAAATATACAATAAAAGTTTTGTGTATCTTAAATTTGAATATATTTATTTCGTTATGATGTGTGTAGTATAAAGATATAAAACTATGCTCTAAAAATGTATATCTCATAAGCAGTAGCGTGTCGGAAACATCTGTGAGTCTATGTAAATAAACGACTAGCGCTATTAATACCAAGAGAACACACTATAATGAAACTAATAAACTAATATCAATTTCAAGACTTTCTAAATGTATTTGCGGAAATTAGAGCGCGAAACGTAGACAGAGAGATACACGAATTGCAGTCATAATCATTCTTAAACTTTGTAGGAAAGTATTAAAAACACATGAAACAGCCAAAAATTTATTTACAGTAATTTTCAATTATAACTTTTGTGACGAACGATTTCTCGTCGCCATGCTCATTTAACTTTAACTTGAAGCTGAAACTGAAATACTTAAGTAAATTATGAAATGAAGACAAAGTCAGATTTATAAAATAAATGAGCTTTTATTTTGAGCTTAATAGAAAAGGTGGGCGTTGGACTTTAATTATGTTTAATATCTTTATAACTTAAGATGGGCAGCCATTCTAACTATTCTAACTTTAAATAATTAACCACAAATAATTTCAACTACTACATTTAACTTCATTAACTTTTACTGCTGCTACTAATCTTTCGTACACGGGAGGATTCCCTACACCACGGTACTACTCGATAACCATCATCTAATACACTACTCTAAGCAGCTAACTCAACAGCCTACCTTCTAATCGGCTACCTCCCTCTAACTAACTACCATCCTCTCTTTCTCCAACTAACACTCAAAAGCAATCTTCCTTCTCCTTTTATACAGCTTCTTTCCAAAATACTTTATAAAATTAACATATTACAATTTCGTTCAATCCAGGAACTAACTCTATTGATCAGCCGAATCCTAAATTCTTCGTATTCATATGTTACTTGTAAAGTGTGAATTTTAATTGTAGCATTACGCTAATATACTACTACCTCACACTTTTAACCCTTTCAGTCGCAGTGTTCCCGCTGATGGAACACCTAATTTTAATTCTCAAGTGCAAAAACTCATTCCGGAAATTTTTTAGCAAAAATTTGCATTTATAGCACAGCAGATAAGGCCCTTTTTTTAAAGTGAAAATTTAAAATTTCTTCTATTTTAATTATGTTCGTAAATTCCGGTGGCAGTGTAATTTAAATGACCCGAATAACCTTGAGCCGCAAAGAGTTAAAATACTTCGGAATAAATTGAAATGTTGGGATCTATGCAACTTTTACGAGTTTTTGTTGTCGATAATGTTTACTTATAAAGTGATTTATTAATTAAATTAAATATTATTTGAATTTAATAAGGTTTACTTACAGATGTTTCAAACCGAAAATTTCTCGAAAAGGAACAATTCTAATTTTTTATTTTTTAAATATTTAGGATCAGCTATGTGTCTAAAAGCCATTTTTTAAATTAGTTTAGTAATTTTGAAAATAAATTAAGTAGTGAACGTTAAAGGGTTAAAGAATCTGAATGCTTTTATTTGGCCCTGTATACCGATCATCATAAATAACATGTTTACGTGAAAATGATATTCATTTAATCATATTTTATGTGTACAAAGTTAATAAAATATGCTTTATAGAAGTACCTCAAGTAATGGTTTTAAATTCTTTTAGGTATCCCTGTACACAAACCAGTAGTTTATTTATACCATTTTCAATTCGGAACATGCCAGATTGAGCTTGAATAACATATATCAGCTTCAAAGCATTCAAAGAATAATTACGGAAATTAGAAAGAAGGCAGACAGACAAACAGAAATGGTAAACACTTTTCAACTTTGCTGGAAAATTTCAAGAAAGAAAGAAATGGTCAATCATGTTTATAAAATGTTTCTTGCCGAAGCATATATAACTCAAATTTTGCATGCTTATAATTTTGAATTATACTTTAATTAATTTGGACAAACATTAATTTTAAAAAGGTGGTTGTTTAATAACTTAATTAAGAGTTCAAACTTTACATTTAATAAAAGAGAACAAAAATACATGTTCTCATAATATTTAACTATGCTATTTTATTATTAGCATAACGATAATGCTAATAATAATTATAATAAAAAGAAATCGGTAACCTTTTATAACAAGTATATTGCATCTGTTAAAAGAACAAAAACTAGAAGAAAGGAAAATTCTGCATACTTATGAAAACAAGTTTCAAGTGTCACTCTGTATTTTTCCTCTTTTAACACTGTTGACGTGAACAGCTGTGTTTGTGAGAACAACAAGCAACTATAAAGTGTACTGAGAAAATTGTGATAAAGAATGGTTGCCGAAAATTCGAATGCTTCTTGTTCTATTAGAACAAAGATTTTGAATCATAGAATTCATAGATATGGAAAATATGTTTTTATTTAAAAGAAAGTCAGCACATTGAGTTCGTCACATTTATTTATAATTTTTATTATACTGAAGAATATTTAAAAATCTGCTGTGTAACAACCACATGACTTCCTTTACCCACTACTACATATATTATGTATTCTTTCTGGAAATAGTGTGGTCAGAATGCGTACAATTTATTGAATTAATTAAACACCTTACAATTTTTCTATAAGAGCAAACTGATACATACGTCATAAAGACATCTAAAAGTGAGTTTACATAGTGAGTTAAAAAAACAAAAAAGAATCATTAGAGCCGTCTTTTGAAATACCCATTTTCAAGTCCTATAACTGATGTAACTAATTAGGACGCCTGTCTATTTTCCCGTAATAACCAAGTAATACATGCTAAGACAATATCTAAAAAGGCCTTTATGTAGCAAATTTCCAGAAAATCGTTAGAGCCGTTTTTGAGATACCGATTTTCGGACCCATCACCGATTTTCACCAAAACTTTGCAAAATCATCTGTTCATTGGAAACTAATAATTACATACGAAGGAATAACTAAAAGAAAGTTAATATTGCAAGTTTAAAGAAAGATAGAGCTGTTTTCACAGGAACGCACTTGCGGGACCTAAAATTTACTTAGTTATACAGGGCGTCTATTAATTTTCCTCAACTAACCAACTAATACATACGAAAGGACATCTAATTGGATGTTTTATAAAACAATTTTAAAATTCCCCTGGTGGTCAACGAAGTTATATCTACTGCCTTCACTGTACCACTGAGCTCGTTCAGTGCACTGTACTGACATTCAACTTTCTCCTGACCACCTTTTCGACTGTCCTGCTATATTGGCCAAGCTCTTCAGTATCCGGGTTGGGGACAAAATCTCGCGGAACTAAATATCGCGCGGACAAAATATCGCCGACGTAAATGAATACAAAGCAAAAATGAGTCGGTAATGATTAGTAATGTTGTATAAAATTTCATGACAACACATACCTAGGTCAGAGCACTGACATTCTGACAAACCTACAACAAAAATTTTTATAAATTTTATTTAAAATAGTTTAAAGACTATATTTATTAACTTTTGTCAAAATTAGTCAAAATGAATTCAATCGTGCTTATTAATTTAAAAATTTTTAATTCAAGTTTGTGAACAGTGTTCAGTTTTAATGTCAGCAGTGATGTACACGATTTTTAAAATATATTTTGAATAGTGAAAAGAAAAAGATAGAATAACTTAAAAATAAACATAGATAAAATAATGAAATTCAACTCTATGATTTAATTAATTAATTAATATTTATAAGGCCCTGTGGCCTCCGCCAGAGATCACACGTGACACAAAATCAAATTTTCAAATAGATTATACTATTTTTTTGACGCGAGATTTTATCCCGCGATATTATATCCGGATCCATGTAGCTCCCTCGCATCACCTCCTCTATTCTTCAAGGGTCGTTGATGTCGCTACGGCTGTCCTGGATACCTTCGGTCCTATTTGACTCCTCTGCACCAACTTCTTGGACAAGACAACAACAACATAAAACAATTTTGAAGAAAATTGTTAAAGCCATTTTATAGATAGGGACATACGGTCTCACTTTTGGGTTCCTATGTCTCACTTCCTGTTTTCGAATTCTCATCAAAAGTTGAAAAAATCATCTGTACTCTAGACCTGTCTTATTCTGATGTTTTGCCGTTCTATATTTGTTAGTTTGGGAGATATGATAGTCAGAGGAATTGCCACTTGCGTATATATATATACTTACAAACATATACACTAAAAACCACTATTTTTAGACTTTAAAACATGTAAATTAGGTGCAAACTCGATATCGAAAATTTTGACCGAGCAGTACTTCATTACCATACTATTCTTTTAGCATTATATGACGGTAGGTCGGGTATTAGATATCCAATATTAGTGCTACACATCAGTCAGATTTTCCATTTCTACCTTCCTACGTTACCTTAAGGGATTTTTATTGCTTCCATTTATCTCATTCAAAAATAAAGTTTTACGATTCCTCTTTTTTTTTTTTTTTTTTTTTTTTTTTTTAATCTCATTTTTTAAACATGTCACTCTTAATCTTAGAGAGCATTTCTTTTATACATTTTTTTTTTTTTCGGTATTTTGTTTATTTATTTATTTTATTTATTCAATTATTTTCGAATAATGATTTCTCATCACATATACATTTAAAAAAAATTTTTATTAATGTCATTTTGAACGAAACTATTTATAATGCAAAATGGTTTGATAGAACTTAATGACAGTTGTGGACAATTTGACTAACCTGTGTTTGCTGTAAAAAGTAATTTAGAGACAATATGTATGATTCATGTTTTTTGTAAAGGATAATTATAGGATTATTTAATTGAATGTTTATTTTAATGTTCTATTTTAGATTTTAAAGCACACTGGCCTTCCCATAAATGACCGGACACTTCAGGAGTGAAAATAACATGTTACATCTCATTTACTTCAGTGAAAGTTTGGCCCCGAATATAAAAGGGGGACCTGTAAAAAATTAAATGAAAATGTTTGGGATCGCCCTGTAAAAAGTAATGCATGAAATGCAATCCAGCTGTAGTATGTGATTATGAGGCTCCCACAGAAATTCATGAAGATATAACTGTTTTTTTTTTTTTTTTTTTTTTTTTTTTTTTTTTTTAAGATTTAAAAAAAATTGTCACTTTTTAACTATAACACGTAAGGTATTAAATCCAGTGCAAAGCCATTTTCAGGAAACTTGACACACAACATTAGACACAGCATACTGTAATAAAAATCAAAAATATTAATTATCTAATGAAATATGACCATTTTTACTAAATAATTTTTAAATGCGCATGCGCAAGCTTAGCGAGATTTTATTTGCATAATATAATAGCCGATAAGTATTGAGCTATTTGTATGAAAACCCCAAACAAATATTACGTAGATTCAAAAAGTTGTACGTGATAAAATAAATTGGATTTCAGTTCATCTGAAAAATAAGGAAAATGATAAGGGGTTTTCTCAATATTAATTTACAATCAACGAGCTCTCTATTACCAATGACTGAATAAAAATAAAAATGTGAGTAAAGCCCCTTATAGTTCAGCTGGTTTTTTGAGAGGAATTATAGCAGTTCATTCTATCGCGTATAACTTTTTGAATTTACGCGATACTTCTTTGAGGTTTTTTTTATATAGGTAGCTCAATAGATTTGGCTGCTGAATTAAGCAAATGAAATTTCGCTAAAGCTCGCGCATGCGCAGTTAAAACTTATTTAGTAAAAATGCTCATATTTCATTGGATATTTAACACTTTTGATTCTGACTGCAGTATGCTGTGTCTAATGTGGTAGGTCAAGTTTCCGGAAAATAGCTTTGGTTTGGGTTTAATAACTTGAGTGTTATAATTTAAAAAAGTGAGTTTTTTTTTTTCCAGTTTTTTAAACAAACCGTTATTTTTCCATGATATATGTGATGACCTCAAAAAACTTATACAGAGAATAAAAAAGAACCTCATAATCACATACTACAGCCAGATTGCATTTCAATCATTCCTTTTTACAGGGTGATCCGAAACATTTTTATTTTCATTTAATTTTTTACTAGTCCCCTTTTTATTTTCGGGGTAAAACTTTCACTGAAATATATGATGTGCAACATATTTTTCACACTCCTGAAATCTCAAGATGATTCGCCAAGCATTTTTTGAAATTTTTGAAAAAAGTCTGAAATCAAAAGTGTCCGATCATTTATGGAAAAGTATAGTGTATTTAAAAAAAAAAAAAAAAAAAAAAAAAATGATTGCTTCAAAAATAGATATATGTAAGTTAGTTTTTTTTCTATATTTCGGTGAATATGATTTTTCTTTCTGATAAAATTTTAGAAAGGTCAATATGGTTATTTTTCGTTTGATGTGTAATATCTTACTAACTTAGAAAAAAAAAAAAAAAGAGCTTCTATTTGCATGTAAGAAAAAAAATTACAAATGTAAGAAAGAAGAGGAAATGAAATATAAAGGTAAGTGAAGACTTTTATATTTTTTAATAAATCTTACCTTAACTAATACTGAGCACTTGAAATGTGTTTACTCACAAAATTCACTAAATAAACTCGGGGTTCTAAATTTCAGTTTCGAAAAGAAATATTTAAATTTATTATTATTTTTTAATTACTCGCTAAAATAAAAGGCGACATGTTCAAAGAGGCATGCCAACACTTTAATTTATTCCGGAGCACTGTTAGAATCCGCCCTTTCCCCCCACCACTTTATTTGTATTTGAAATTTGAAATTTTCTCCTATTTGTAATTACAGTTAAATATGAAGAAAAATATCCTTCAAAAAAAGTGGTGTGAAAAAAAAAAAAAAAAAAAAAAAAAAAAGCAGTTCTAACAATGCTATGGAATAAATTAAAATGTTGGCATGTTTTTTCTCAAATTGTGAAATTCGAAAAATTTAATTTGAAAATCTCCACTCTTGAAAGAGATATTTTTAGAACACGAAGCAACAAAAATGTCATATAATAACATGGGAAGGGAGAAAAAACTTAATATGACAGATGTGAAATAATAAATGCTTTTGCAGTTCATATTGGTTGTCACCATAATATATAAAACTGAATCACTCCAAAGTCTCTTGTGCTTAAAAATGTCCAGGCAAATTAGGTCATAATCCAATTCTCTCTCTTTGTAGAGTACTAAAGATCATCTTCTAGAATATATTTGTGTGTTATGTGTGAGCACGTGTTTTGCACATATCAAACTAAAAAATAAATAAATAAATTATACTAATATTTATAATATTTTTTCTATCAATAAAGGCCTATCAGCGGCCGAGTGGTTCTGCGCCCAAAGCTGGTAGATGTGAAGTGCCAGGTTCAATACCAGGTCGCGCTCGTTGGCCTAGCCGTTTGGAGTTTTCCGTGGTTTTCTCCTAAACTTGCGTAAATACGGGCTAGGGCGTCTAAGAAAGACCCCCACGAAGAGTACTCCCTTTCAAGCCTAGGACCCAGTGCAGCCAATCGGCCCTACTCCCAAATACCAAATTCTACCAATAAAATACTGAAGAAACATATTTACTTTAGATAAGGCATAAATTTAATGTACCATTATTTCTTTCCATTCTTTTTTTTTTTTCTTTCTTTAATTACCTGGAAAAAAATTAGCTTTTCGCACGTAAATTCTTTAATGAATAAATCCATGCCTATGCAGAATTGTACAAGTCACTCAGAACTAAATGTGTATATGAGGGAAGGAATGCCCCCAAAAGATATTTAAACTTTCAAATGCGTCTATGTTAATCCAGAGGTTGATGACTCCTGGAGTAGAGTTCATATCGGCTAATAGCCATACTCATTAAAAAAGAAAAATCGAACTTCAATGGGCGAAGTTTCAATAAGTAAAGATTTGATAGAAAAATACTGCGAAGAAAAGTAAAAAGTATACAGTTGTGTAAAAGTTAAATATTCTTTTTATTGAACTAAAAGAAAAGTTATGGATCACTGAAGACTTTTGACTCCCGTCAGCATCCTTTGATCCCCTTTTGTTCTCGGACGTAAAGAGATCGATATTCTTCACCGTTAGGGGGGGATTTGGACCCCTAGTAATGGGTATATCGATTGATGAGTGACGTTAGTTCTCTCTCTTTGCCTTGCAGCTCTGAGAGTTTGAATAAGACAATGCTGTTCAGTCCTAGTCACATTTGCAATGCAAATGTTGGCAGTAGAAATGTTTTATTGAGGCAGCTAAAAGTCAAATAAAGACTCCTTAGTAGTTCCCCGGCAGCATTTCGCGACCAATTTGTAAAACGATAAAAGAAAAAGAAAGAAAGAAAAAGTTTAAAGACCTTTAAAAAACTGCGATCATTATTATTGATGTTGTCTGATTCTTCTTTAAATAAGTCAGAATAGTAAATATTATTAAAAGAACTAACTTAACGAAAAATGCTAAATTTATTTTACTTTTCTCTTTCCATTGTATAGATGATTTATTTATTTAACAAAATACTGCTTTGCCAAATTGGCTTTTGTAAGACGTTTTGTAATGCTAAATTTGGCAGAAAAATTGTTTTATTTGAATAACCAGAAGTCAAGTAAGGGTTATTTTCTAAATAAATCAAAAATAAATCGCATTAAAAAACTAAAAATAGCGAAAAATGATAAATGAGTATAACTTTTCCTTTTCACTATATACATAATTTATTTACTTATGAAATTAACTTTTTTGAAACATTTAGCATTGTAGATTTTTATCATTGAATGATATTACTGTACTCGTTAAAAGTCAAATAATTCCGTAGCAGTTCCGCAGAATAATTTTACGAACAATTTTAAAAATTAATAATAATAGTAAAAATAGTAAAAAGAAATAATGATAATTAAAATCTTTAAAAAAGTACGGTTATTACTGTTATCATTATCCTTAATGTTGTCCGATTCTTTTTTAAATAAGTAAATTTATACTAAAAAAAATTAACAACAGCGAAATGTGCTATTTATTTTCTCCTTTTATAGTATAGATAATTTATTTACTTTATAAGACTATTGCTTTGCAAGACAATTTTGTAATGATAATTTTGACAATAATGTAGTTGGATGGATAGAAGTCTAATAAAGGTTCCGTAGCAATTTCCTTACGGCATTTTGTAACCAATTTATGAAATAAAAAGGTAATAATAAATAGATTATAATTTAAGTTACTAGAATAATAAGAATCATTACTGTTATTACTGTAGTATTTCTGCCTCATTCTTTTAAAAATAAGTCAGAACGCGTTAAAAAAATAATACTGACATATAATAGATTTACGTCATTTAATACATTTTTTCCCATCAGAAATTTTTACTTTCTCTTACCCATAAGGTAGAGATAGTATTGTTTTTGGGTCAAATTTTCGAAAGCGAGTTTTTGTTATATTTACACGTTTTGAGGTCCCCTGAATCCGAAAATCATGTTTTTAGCGGTTGGCCTGTGTGTCTGTATCTCTGTGTGTATCTGTCTGTGTGTCTGTCTGTTATCAGCATATCTCAAGAACAAATAGTAGCAGAAAGTCCAAACTTGGTATTCTAAATGTGTATAATATAGGGATGCTATACTAAGCTTTTCGTTCATATGAAGTAAATGGTTCGTGTACAGGGACACCCAAAAGAATTCAAATACATTACATCTATGGGGAAATTCCAGGTATGTAGAGTTTAACAGCTATAGACTGCACTAAAACAAACGAAATGTATATATATTTTTTATATCCGTAAAAACGTGTCTCATGTAGAATATAGTTGGGAAATCATTCACTGTTCGTTTACAGGGCTGTTCACAAAAGAACTACGTTATAGTGCGACAATAGCTGAAAATTGATGGAAGTGTATTTCATGCTGTGCCGCGATTTATTACTACAGAATTATATTTAGGTGCACCATGTGGTCTGTACATAATCTCAAAAGATATACATAGCTGCAATATTTAAGCGATAACATTCTTTTTTATTGTCAGTGGAAGCGCTTTACTATAATTTTTGATCGCGTCCAGAAAGCTGCCCAGGAACTGAAATGAATGCCTCATAGACATATGGTAAATAATATATGTTTTAAAGCTAAATATTCATCGCTTGTTTTTGTATATTTACACATTTTGAGGCTTCCTGATTACCAAAGTCAAATTTTTAACATTTGATCTTTGTCTGCGTCTCTTAAAGTAACTTAAAAACGAATAATTTTAGGAGATCCAAAAGTTGTCTTTTCAAGTTAATATAAGTTTGTTGCTGGAAAAGTTTGATCAAGACTGAGAAGTTTCAAGGAATGTTGCATGTGAAAGTTGTCTGAATAATTTTAAGTGAACTTTTAATTTTAATAAAAGACTTAAATTCTGTATAAATGAAGGTGCAGAAACTCACACAGAACTAATTATCATATAAACTCTTCCGAAGACTATTTTGAATTGTTTTAACATAGGTTTGCATATCAGTTCTCGTTATCTTACCTCTTAAACTGCAACCAATATTTATAGTATTAAATTTCAGGGTAAGAGAAAGTCGTGTGAGTGACACACCAGATTATTACTTTTCCTTTCGATTGGAGAGATAATTTACTATACAATATATGGCTCTTTGAAATTAACTTTTGTGAAGTCATCTGAAAGGTAAATTTTTGGCGATAGGTCTAATTTTATTGCGATGGCTAGAAGTCAAACGAAAATTCTGTAGCAGTTTTTCTGCAACGTTTAGCGACCAATTTTCAAAATGAAAAGAATATAATGATAATGATAATAATAATAATCTGTATATTAATAGGCAAGCAAGAAATTTGTAGTACACTTTTAACGTAATAATTATGGGAGTAGAGGGTTGAAAACGGTATCATTCGAAAGGTACGATTAGCCAGATGTGCAGAATACAAAAATTATTTTCTTACGATGTCAAGAAGGTATTTAAAAATACTTTTATTTTTTATACATTTTCTCATGTATTCTTTTATATTGAAAAATACCTAAAGTAGAAATTTGCTAAATCTGGCAATTTCCGAAAACTCAAGTAAAACCACAGACACAGTAATTTGTATAATGTAGCATCACTGTACTCTCAACTACAGATTTTTTATTCTAAGAGAAAACAGCCATTACATGGTACAAATGTGAGTGAATGAGCGGTAGATCGAAAGTTTATACTGTTGAAAATATTCTGAAGTTAAAAAAGGATTTGATTTATAAGATGTCTTTTTTTTTTTTTTTTTTTTTTTTTTTGTGTGTGTGTGTGATTTACGTCAGCTTTGATTTGAAGACATACTTTTAAGTAAAAACGCAATGCCTTCCAATTAAATAAATTCGACTACTTATTAAAAAAAAAAAAAAAAAAAGGATTTATTATGATATCTACTGCCTTTATCAGAAGAAAGTATAAGATTTGGAAAAACTTTTGATTTTCGGTTTTCGATGAATTTACATGTTTTGAGATTTTTTTGCAACTGAAAGGCGACTACTTATTTTTAAAAAGGTGGATATATTACTAGCCTCTGCGTGTATAAGAAGAAAGAATAATACAGAAAAATTTTCGATTTCCGGTTTTCGACAAATCTACACGTTTTGTGATTTCCTTGCATTTCTATTAAATGAAATTGACCACTTATTTTTAAAAAAGTGGATTTATTATTTTATCCTCTGCATATATAAGAAGGAAGTATAAGACTCAGAAAAATTTCAGATTTTCGGTTTTCGATTAAGTTACACCTTTTGGATTTCCCGAACTCGATTCGATCATTTTTTAGAAAATATCTGTCTTTTTTATTTCAAACACTGTACTTTTTGAACCAATGGAATTAATTTACCCGAATTTGATAATATATTGGACCTCGGTTTGGCATGATGCCGATTAGCTTTTGGGCTATATCACACAACAGGGGGCGCTTCCACATTGCGATTTACTATCATTTCAAGAAAGGCTATCTACTGTATGCCAAACTTAGAGAAATATATTAAGTAAAACTCTGCTGATTCAGTTTGAGTGCATATCGACAAACAATTGTCGGAGCTGTGTTGCAATTTAGTTCCGTTTAGGAGAAGGCAATTACTTTGCTTTGCTTTTCCTTTGCAAAAAAGGTGGTTGAGTTTCGACCACTGGGCGATACTAGTAATAATAGTAACATAAACAAGGAGAAAAAATCATGCGCTTCGCGTCGATTATTAACATTTTCCAACTATACGCACTCATTGCATGTTTAACCTTCAATGTTCTTTGCCTACGATATCACACAACGGACAGACTGAAAGACAGAGAGGCAGAAAAATAGACTAATTGAATTCATAATTACTTTTAAACAGTATTGGACAGGGTTAAAAACACTTAAGACAAACGGAAATGCAATTTCAGTAATTCGTAATTGTAGTCTTTAATGTACCTGAATATTTTAACGTAGCCCTGTAAATCTGAACTCTAAACATACCATATTCTATACAAAACACTTTTTTCATATTAACAATAAACGTCATTTTCAATATAATTTTTGCTGCAAAAAGTTATTTAAATATGATTCATAAAACCGTCTCGCATAAGACACAATGCATTGGCAATATTTTGGATGTCCCTGTACACAAACCAGTTGTGCTGTTAATGCCATTTTAAATAGAGAAAATTCCATAGTGAACTTGAATAATGTATATCATTATGAAGAAATTTTGAAAACATTTACAGACTCTAGAGACAGACGGACAGAAAGACAGACAAATGGACTAATTAAAATCATAATCACTCTTAAATAGTGTTATAAATGTTAAAGATACTTAATAAAAATAAAAATTCAATTCCAACAATTTTCAGTTATAGCCTTTTATGTGTCTGAATATTTTTATGTGTCTCTGTAAGTCTTATTCTTTGTGTATAAGAATAATATGTGTCAATTTTATAAGTAAAGTTTTGAACATCTCCTGGGGGAAAAAAAATAAGTTTGAAATTTGAAGAAAGTAATTACCCTAAAATAATTTTTGGATATAAAATTTATGTATTGGCAACAAAATTTTAAAAATTTGTTACTATTTCAAAACAGTAATGGTCTCTTAGTTCTATTATATACATAAAATATACAATTCTCAGTCGAACGGTGCTTCCGCGTCGTTTCATCAGAATTTGGAAATAAAAAAAAACATAAATGTTTTTCTTTTTCTGTCTCCTATTTTTATTAGTTTTGCATTTTATCATAAATGCATTGTTACAAACATTGAAGCAAAAATAGACAGAAGCAGAAATTAATCACAAATCAGCTGGCAACATGGAATGGAATATTTTTTCTCTGAAACAACTGGTTTTCGTTCTTCTGCGTGTACAATTTCTTTTCAAATCCTAACTATTAAGGAAAAAATACAATACAGTTAATGTAGAATTGCATACTATTCAAACATAAGCTCTCTCTCTCCCTGAAGTAGAGTACAAAAACTTATAAAAGTAAAAGAAGGTGCTTTATATAATTTCTATTCAAAATAATCATTTTCTATTCCAAAAATATGGTATTTTCACATTGACTTTAGCAAGAGTATTTTAGGACCTATTTTAACATTCTCTTATTTCTCTTAGCTCCTTGATCCAACCTTCACCGGATTTCAAACTGACTTTGCTGCTATTCACGTTATTAAAAGACTTAACTGTTGACTGTGAAAGAAAAAATATTTTAAAAACTGCTCTTTGGAAAAGAGTAAAAAATCCCCGATGATGCTTTACTATATGAAAGCGAAAAGCTTCGGATAAAATTTTTAACATCTTTTAAATAAAATTTAATTTTACGTAATTTTAAAGTGTTTTCAATATAATTAACAAATGACATGCGTTCAATTTAACTCTTTTTTTTTTTTTTTTTTGGAGATTATTTATAAAAATCTGAAAGCGATATTCTTCTGTAGGTGTATATGTACCATGAAGCTAGAGAAGCCCTCTAGCTTCATGACATATACATATATAAGTATTTAAAACTCTTAACTATTAATGGAAAACTGTATTATATATTACGGGAGATGTAGAATTAAATACAATTCTTTTCATGCAATACTCACATAAGCTATTATACTAACATTGAATACAAAAACCTATTGAAGTTAAAGAAAGTGCTAAGATGCAATTTCTATTTAAAAAAATACATCATGACATTGGTTTTAATTTAATATTAATGATTTAAGCTTTCATATAAATAAAATTTTAAATTTGACACTCTAAAATAACAATTACACTAAAATTAACTTTTAATGTAAAACACGAATGTTGCCATTCAAAATTTCAAAATATGTTACTATTTTAAAACAATAATGGTCTCTTGGATTTAGTTTACACATAAATGATTAAAGAAGACACGATTTTCAATCGAACAGTGTTTTCCACATCTCTTTAGCAATCAAAAAATCCTAAACTTTTTTTTTTTCCCTTCTGCCTTTTTCTTCATCTTTTAACAATTTTATATCTGATCCTAAATACATTGTTATAAACATGGAGGTACATAGAAACAAGTACAGACAGGCGAAGAAGCAGATATACATCAAAAATCCTGCTGGCAACACAGAATATAATATTTTATCTCTGAAACACCTGTTTTTCGTTCTCTTTACAGGTACATTTTCTTTTCAGAATCTAACTATTAATGAAAAAAATACAGTATACGGGTGATGTAGAATTACGTACAATTCTCACATGAACTATCTCCCTGATATAGACAGAGCAGAAAAACTTACAAAAGTAAAAGAAGGTTCTTTGTCATATCGTTTCTATTCAAAAAATATAATATCAATCGCACTGACTTTAGGAAGCATATACTTAGGATCTATTTTAACACCTTTTTATCTCTTCAGAACTGCAGAAGCGGACATAAAGAAATGGGTAAAAGATGCCAGTCAAATAAAGACTTTTCTTTAACACTTCATTATTTTAGTGTGAAGAAGGAAACGTTAATGGAGGAAATGTGCTAGCAGAACAATAAAGATCCGAAAGAGATATTAAAGCCCTTTTACAATCAAGAAGCTTTCATTCAAAGTGAATACCATAAAATAGGAATCTCCGAAAACTCTTCCTGTCAAATTTATGAAAAGAGTAATGAAGTAGAGGTTCAGAAAGCTAAATGAAAAATCTGTGTAGCGACAAATCTTTGCCTTGATTATCTAAATTTCAGACTACTTTATCAAGACATTTTGAAAAAGCTAAAAAATAAATTATTTGTTTGACTTCAACGATTCACGAGAGAACGTTTGCTATAAGATGGCTAGATCTGTTGATAATAACGCATAGCTCAATTATTCCTTTAAGTCTAGTTCACATTATAAATTATTTAGAGTAAATGTTTCATTATAAATAGAAATTAACCCTTTATCTACCGACGATACTTTAAAGTACCATAAGTTTAAAAAACGCATAAAAATAAATTATTTGTTTGACTTCCACGAATCTCGAGGGAAGATGTACTATATAGATGGCTAGATCTGTCGATAATAATGCATAGCTAGATTATTCCTTTAAGGCTCATTTACGTTATAAATTATTTAGAGTAAATGTTTCATTATAAATAGAAATTAACCTTTTATCTACCGACGATACTTTAAAGTACCATAAGTTTAAAAAGCGCATAAAAATAAATTATTTGTTTCACTTCCACGAATCTCGAGAGAACATACTATATAAATGGTTAGATCTGTTGATAATAATCCACAGCTAAATTATTCCTTTAGGGCTGATTTACGTTATAAATTATTTAGAGTAAATGTTTCATTATAAATAGAAATTAACCTTTTATCTACCGACGATACTTTAAAGTACCATAAGTTTAAAAAGCGCATAAAAATAAATTATTTGTTTCACTTCCACGAATCTCGAGAGAACATACTATATAAATGGTTAGATCTGTTGATAATAATCCATAAGTAAATTATTCCTTTAGGGCTGATTTACGTTATAAATTATTTAGAGTAAATGTTTCATTATAAATAGAAATTAACCCTTTATCTACCGACGATACTTTAAAGTACCATAAGTTTAAAAAACGCATAAAAATAAATTATTTGTTTGACTTCCACGAATCTCGAGGGAACATGTACTATATAGATGGCTAGATCTGTTGATAATAATGCATAGCTAGATTATTCCTTTAAGGCTCATTTACGTTATAAATTATTTAGAGTAAATGTTTCATTATAAATAGAAATTAACCTTTTATCTACCGACGATACTTTAAAGTACCATAAGTTTAAAAAACGCATAAAAATAAATTATCTGTTTGACTTCCACGAATCTCGAGGGAACATGTACTATATAGATGGCTAGATCTGTCGATAATAATGCATAGCTAGATTATTCCTTTAAGGCTCATTTACGTTATAAATTATTTAGAGTAAATGTTTCATTATAAATAGAAATTAACCTTTTATCTACCGTCGATACTTTAAAGTACCATAAGTTTAAAAAGCGCATAAAAATAAATTATTTGTTTCACTTCCACGAATCTCGAGAGAACATACTATATAAATGGCTAGATCTGTTGATAATAATCCATAACTAAATTATTCCTTTAAGGCTGATTTACGTTATAAATTATTTAGAGTAAATGATTCATTATAAATAGAAATTAACCTTTTATCTACCGACGATACTTTAAAGTACCATAAGTTTAAAAAGCATATAAAATTGAATTTATGGAAGAAATGTCAAAGATATTTATAAGAACGAAACGTAAATACCTCACTTTAATCTCGGTACAAGGCACTATAGACGCTACATGTAGCCATTTTTGTTCCAGAGAGTATTTTATAGACTGCTCTCGTTGTTTTTGCTTGGAATTTTTCTTGGCATTTTTCATTCATTTCTTGGAAGTGCTTTACTATAATATTTTAACATGTCCAGGAAAGCTGCTCAGGAATGGAAATGAATTCTTCATAGACATATGATAAATAATGTATGTTTTTAAGCTAAATATTCGTCGCTTTTTTTGTGTGTATTTACACGTTTTGAGGTTTCCTGATTACCAAAATTAAGTTTTTTAAAGTTTGATTATTGTCTGTGTCACTTAGAGTAACTTATCAACGAATAATTTCAGGAGATCCAAAAGTTATATTTTCAAATTAATATAAATTTGTTGCTCGAAAAGTTTGATCAAGATTGATAAGTTTCAAGGAATGTTGCATGTGAAAGTTACCTGAAATTTTAAATGAATTTTGAATTTTAATAACAGATTTAAATTCTAAATGCCCCCTCACAGAAAACTATTTATCGTATAAAACTCTTCCGAAGCCTAATTCAAATTATTTTAACATAGGTTTACATAACAGTACTCGTTATGTTACCTCTTAATTTCCAACCTGTATTTATATTATTAAATATCAGGGTAAGAGTCGTGTGAGTGAAACACCAGATTATTATTTTTTTTTTTTTAATTTCACCCGCTTATATTAATTAATATTTTAGTTCACAATTAAACACGGTGAACATATTGTATTTGAAAGACTCCAAAAATGACGTCAATTAAAGATTTGCAAAACTAAAGATAAACTAATACTGAAAATAAAAAATCTACCATAAATTAAACAAAATAACAATAATTACTGCTAATGGCTTTCGTGTAAAATCCGCAAATAATATTTTCCTTTACGAATAAAATTCAACAACATGAAAAGATAATTTCACAGTGGATTTTCTTTAATAAGAAAATTATGATAATTTTAATCCTTAATTATCTCTTCTACTTTACGGACTCAACCAATTACGTTCAATACGATTAAGCACGAAATAAAAAGAAGCTAGAAAAGCTAGAATACATTTAAACTGATAAATTTCGAATAAAGCTATCTCTTAAAGATTAACCGTAAAAGCATAAAAACGTAACAAAAAGCTTCTGTCAGCTTATGCCGCAGCATTTATATGTAAAATAAGATTTTATCACGATAACCGAAGAAATAAATAAATAAAATAAAAAAAGTAAGTTGCATCCATTAGATATATTTTAACATTATTTTTATCTTTTGCAGAGCATACGAGTAAAAGTGCGTGAGTAAAGAAATAAAAGAAATTTCTCTCTCTCTTTTTTTTTTTTTCCTTTAATCTCATATTGAAGTAAGGTGAGTGTTAAGATAGTAAAATTGAATGTGACAGTAGAAATCGTAAAAAGGATTTTGAAAAAGGAGTTCCGTATAAAAATCTTTCGAAATAAATTATGCTAAAAGTACATTTTCCAAAATGGCATTTCGATTTTCAGGAAATGCAATGCACTGAATGTAAGTGGATTTTGCCAGATAGTAAATATAGCAGCAGTTTTTAAAATAAATGCATAACAGTAAAAATAGAATGACGAAAAAAGAAAAAAAAACTTATAGACGCTAAAGAGACTATGCTAAAAAAAGTAAGTATACTTTTAAGAAAATTTCGAAATTAACCTTAACGTAAGTATGTTTATCATATGTATTGTAAGTTTGATAAAATGACGTTCATCTAAATAAAAATATCCTTAGAATGATTGTATGAAAATTCAGTGATGCCAGATGGTCGAAAATTATTTCCCCAAACAGGTCTTCAAATTTCCCCAAATCAGGGTTTTCTTTTTCGAAAAAATCCCCAACTTGATTTCCATTAAAAAGGGAAAAAAAAAAAAAAATATATATATATATATATATATATATATATATATCAAGCAGATTTAAGTTCAGATTTTTCCCCAAATGAAAGCAATTTTTGAAAAAAATTCCCAAATAACATTTGAAAGTCCAAATTATTGAAAGTCTCTAGACGTAGGGATAAATCATTACGTTGCGAACATTGACAGAAAGTTGAAGAACTCCCCAGATTTGTCCCCAAAAATTTTGGAATTCCCCAAAAAAGTCCCCACAAACATTTCGTCTCCAAAATTGTTCCTAGAAGCCTCAAAAATCTCCAAAATGGGGACAAAATCCCCAATCTAGCATCACTGAGAAAATTATTATCGAAAAACTATGTAGAGAATAGAATTTTGGCAAACAGCCAATTAAGAATAATTTACGAATTACAATTTAAATAGGGTGACACAAAAGTAGAGAGAATTTATTTTATTTTTATTGATTTATTTATTTTATTTATTTATTTCTGATTTATTTCTTTTATCAAGACCTCCTTCGTAGTAATTTTATATAGGTACATGCCTCTCATTTTAGATATTTTTATTTTTACTTATTTATTTTTAATATTATTCTTACTCAATCAAAATAATTAATATATTTTCATTTCATTTTTAACATTTTCCAGAAAAGTTGAAAAGTGTTCATAACTTCGGTTCGCCAGTCTCTCCGCGCTCTAGCTTCCGTAAATATTCGTGGAATTTCTTGAAATCGATATGTTATTAAAGTTTACTATTGGATGTTCCCTATTGAAAATAGAGTGGATACCTTTACTGGTTTATCAACAGGGACACTCCGAAGTGTTCCAAAGCATTGCATTCTATGACAGGTATTTCTATAGATTATATTTTAATACTTTTCTTTTCACAAATCCTAATGAATTTGATATTTATCATTCATATGCGCAAGAAAATGCTCTGATTAGCATAAGATTTACAGTAGCACACAAAAATATCCAATTACATTAAGCGTTATAATTAGAAATTGCTGGAATTGCATTTTCGTTTCAATTAATCGCTTTTAATACTTTCTAACACTGTTTAAGATTGATTATAATTTCATTCATCGATTTGCCTCTCTTTTTGTATGTCTGTTTGTCTATATATCTGTCCGACTCTTGCTTCGGTACATCTAGAATGTCTATAAAATAACACGGTGTTATTTAAGTTTAATTATGACATGTTCTTAGTTTAAAATGACATAAATAGCACAACTGGTTTGTGTATACGTGCATCCAAAAATATTCCAATGCATTGTATTTTATGGGAGGCATATTTTATAAATTCTACTTAAGTAACTTTGCAATGCACAAATCATATTGAAATTGACATCTATTATTTATATGTTTTCTATAGAATATGGTATATTTAGCGTCAAGATTTACAGTACTACACTAAAATATTCAGATATATTAAGGACTAAAATTGGAAATTGCTAGAATTGCATTTCCGTTTGTGCTAAGCGTTTTTAACACTTTACAAAAACGCTTATGAGTAATTATGAATTAAGTTTGTTTAATCTGTCTGTATTTCAGCCTTTCAGTTCGTTGAGGGATCATGTAGGAAAAGTACATTGAGAGTTAAACGTTGTCACGTGTACGTACAGTTGAAAAATGCTAATAATCTATGCGAACAACATGATATTTCCGTTCTTGTTATCATCTACAAACGAACTTCCTTTTATACTTTGTCATCTACAAACTAATGTAATATGTAGAAATTATGACAACGTAGTTTAAATGTTCTGTTTACATTTTAATTTCAAATTTTTAAATAATCACAAAGCTGAAATTTGATCTGAATAAAAATGTATAAAAATTCACCTGGATAATTTTTTTTTTTCAGATTCTTCTTCTTCTTCTTCTTTTTTTTTTTTTTTTTTTTTTTATTTACTAGGGGGCTCTGCCCCCTGTTCGCTCCGCTCACCAACCCCCGAGGCTTCGCCTCCCCTCCACTCACTTTACTTATTAATCCATGCAGAGAACTACCCGCCTATTAGCTGCTTTGTTTTTCACTGAATAGCAATATTAAGCGCATAACACAAGACAAAAGCAGAAAAATATTTTTAAAATCCCCATATTCAATGTTAAATTGAAATACATAATATTTAATACCACATTTTTATTTTTTATTTATTTTTATGAAAATTATGCTGAAAATCAGTATTTTTTTTTTTTTTCTTTCTTTTGGAATAGAAAGAAATTTGTAATATCTAGACCACCTTTAGTATATGACCCTTCTTATTTTTTTTTTTTTTTTTTTTTTTTTTTTTTTACAACCATATCCAGGCCACGGTACCCCAGTCGGTAAAGCACCGAGCTTGTAATTGAAAAATTGCAAATTCGATACTTGAGCCGGACAAAGACCGTCGTGTACACTAATGGTGGCTGGTGCACATAAAATGCGTCGTGGCCGCAAAGAGAAAGACCTCCCTGTTCCCATCAAAACTATACCTCTGGGAATCACCAAAGCGGGGGATACATCCCCTCCGTGAAGGATCAAACTTATAATGGCATGTCTCCGGAACATTCATAGGGGTGCGTTCCAAACCGTCGCCAATTACCTATAGCACAGTACTTGTGCGACGTTAAACCCAACATACCTACCTACAACCATGGATCATATTTTAATTTTCCAGTGTAAAATGACACCATGACAGAAGAATAACATCACTGGGAGAAACTTTTTTTCAAGGCGGCAAATAGAATACCTTCATGAACATGTCGTTTTTAGTTAATAACTTCTTTAATTAAAATGATAGAAATTTCTAAGCAGCTGAAATGTCTTCCTTTGATCATTTGGAGCACATTGATACCTCTTATGACTCGAAAGACCCTGCCATCCGAAAGAAGTGCGGTCGCAGACAAAAAAAAATTACGCCAGCAACAGTAACATTTTTTTTAATAAATAGAGAAAAAGAACAAATTATAATCTAAATTTAGACAGATTCTTTATTAATTTTATATATAGTATTTATTTTCATTGAATTCTTTCCGAATCTACTTCTAGTGTTGATTATTGCACAGAGTAAAGTGAATTGAGTCGTATGTGTTATCGAAGGTATAAGATAAATGTGCATATGTGTGTACAGATTCACCGGTTTTCGGATAGATATAGATTGAAGATGTGTAAATTGATTTGTACGCTAATTTTTGCGTGGATTCATTTATTAATAAATGTGATGACTTACGAATGAATCGCCAGATCATCAATTGTTTGATGATCAAGTGAAAAGCTTTTACACTTACCACTCTGACACGTAAATAAAATATACAAACATATATCATTTAATTTCTACTTTCATTACTTCCAAGTACACAAAAATATCGTGTGTGTTGTGTGATTTTGCAACGTCGACAAATTAAATTATGAAACAAACATTGACTGATATATAATACCATTTGCATCATATATGTGATCAGCAATTACACATTTAGATTCTATCACATCCGTGCACAGACGTCACGTCTATTTTTACAAACGACGACGACGGCTTATTGTGCTCCCTATACCTGCATTATTATCGAAGGTTATCAGTCATTGCCTTTTTATGGAAAGATATAAGCATGCTCCCTCCATTTATTACCGGCGATATATCACATCGTTATCGGGCTGCCGCTATTAAGTGCCTAAATACGGCCTACTGCGATTTTAGAGCATGAACTCATAATTATCGTTGTATTTAACGACAGAGAGGCGTTCGTTTAATGTCTCTGTGATTTTAATCTCGTATATAGGTTTTGAACAGCACCTATTGGATGTTGTAGGCGTCAGGGAAAAAACATTTCAGTGTTTATTCCCGTTGTAAATGCATTCTATTCACTATTTTTTGCAACAAGTCTTAAAAGTTTGGCATCGGGGACCTCACTGACCTATAGTAAATGCATCGACAAAACATTACTAATACATGAAATATTTTTTCTTTTCTTTTCTTTTTTTCTTTCTTTTTCACACAGACACATGTAAGTAGTCGAAAATATAAGTTTTCTTTTTAAAAATAGATTTTTTTTCCCCTCCAAGAAAATTATAATCTCGTTTAATTTAATAACAAGTCAGAAATTTATTTAAACAGTTAAAATAAATATCGAATATTAAAATTAGGTTTAATTCATGTATGGTACGCATTTTGTAAGCCACTTGCCCGAACTTTACAGATTTTCATGAGTTCACAACTTAAACATGAATACAAAAAAGAATTTTTATACAATATGGGCTATCGACTGAAATTATCTTAAATGCATTTGAAAATTGTTAAAATATTTAAAATAAAACTTATGAATGTTATATTGCTTTAGAAAGGTTTGATCACTATTTTTAATAATGTGCATACTACTTATGATTCTTTTATTGGGTAATATGAAATACACAGCTCAAAACAATTAGGGGATATTATGAGTTTGATAGGAAATAACCATGTAATCCACAACACCTTTTTTTTTCGTGCCCCTGCCCATGTATCCCCGTTGCAGTGCATGCATTGGATTTAGTTTTAGCCTTAGTAAGAATATGGAATGCTGTATCGGCAGTATGCAGTTGTATTTGCGTTTAGTGAAAATATCGCAATTCTTTCTACAAGCCGAAGGATTCCTTCAAAGATCATACCGCCAATTTATAAATAAATAGTAATATCGCCATCTGTCGGTAATATCGACCAAAAAAAAAAAAAAAAAAAAAAAAAAAACGAAAAACATCGATCGACATAGCAAAATTTGGAAAATTTTCAAATATAATAGAATTTTTTGAGCTTGGGGGCCCTTTAAGTGGGAAGGTATAGGGCATGTGCCCCGAATGCTCTACTGTAAATCAGGCACTGAGCAGAGTCATGGTCGTTTTAAAGGTGGGTTAAATGCAATCTGTTGTAGCGGAAGAGTTTGGAGTTTGTCAAAGTATTATGGAATCGGTTTTTGGAATTTTTAAGAGAAGATCAGGACAAGGTCCTACACCTGCAACAGCACAAAATGGGGATTTAACACTTATAGTCAGTAGAAATCGCACTACGAACGTTAATTTATTGCAACAGCATCTTTAGGGGGCTATTGGTAACAGAATTTCGACTCGAATTGTTCAAAACCGACTCCACCATGTGGGTTTGTATGCTCCTTTTATGGTTTGTATTTCGTTGATTGAACGATAGAATTAACGTGTTGCTCACAGAAGGTGGGCACAGGAACATTTTATTTTGAGTGGGGCGACGCGTTCTTTGCGGGCGAGTCCCGCTTTTGTGTTGAATCTAACAATAGGCGGATTCTCATGAGGAAAAACACTGGTACACTGAATAATTCTGCGTTTGTGCATGATAATGTCCGATTTGGCGGTTGGGGAGTGATGATCTGGGAAGATACTTCTCCTATCAATACCTCTATCGACCTGTACATTATCCAAAAAAGAGAACTAACGGTTCAGCGATACAAGGATGAGATATTCTGATATACTGTGGTCCTTTGGGCCGTAGTAATTTGGGATTAACTCATTCACATGGATGATAAGGCCATACCAGTGAACAATTTCTTTTTCGACAAAGGAATCCTTCAAAGGATTGGCCAGCATGTTACCCAGACATGAACCCAATAGAGCATGTTTGGGACATACTAGGAAGAAGGGTTGATAGTCACTCATCACCCCCCAGAAACAATTCAACAGAAGGTTAATTCTCTTCTACAAGTTTGTGAGCTAATACCCCAGTATTTCATTCATAATCTCATTGTTTACATGTCACATAAGTATGCGAGATTGCTTTCGCTCATGAGAAACCATGACCCATATTGGAATTCATTTCTATTCTAGAAATCGCGTTTTTTATTTGCTTGTATAATATTCACGAATTGTACATTTCTTATTTACCGACAAATATTGTCAATGAAACGTAATTATTCTGTGTTCGTTGATTTTTTTTTCTTTTCTCATTTATCTTAGAACGCTTATACATCATATATTAGTCAACAAAAATTTTTTTCATCATCAATTTAAATCCAAAATCATGATAGTTTTGAAAAGTGTTATAACTGATACTTATTCTATTTCATGGAACTTAATTTTCTAAAGTACATTAAATTACTAAAAAAGAAATTGAAATTGATATAACGTTTTACAATTTTTCTATTCCATGATCATTACTGGATCATTACAGAAATTGAATTCGTTATAAAAGAATTCAGATGCATTACGATGCATTGCATACTGTCTAACAAAATAGCTAACAAATTTAACATTTTCTCTATAGAACTAATAATAGTATGTTTTATAAAGAACTATTAAATGTGGAATTACTCTAATCTCCTGGCTATAATCAGACATGCCAACATTTTAATTTATTCTGGAACGTTGTTAGTACCCTACCTTATTTCACCCCCCTTTTTTTAAGAGTATTTATCTTCTTACTTAATCGTAATTACACATTAAAGAAAATGTCATTACTAATAAAGTGGTGTGAAAAAAAGGATGGGTGGTAATAGTGCTCCAGAATAAATTAAAACGTTGGCATATCCGCGTATTATACGTTTAAAAAACTTTATTTTTCCATCAGTGCGGATTATACAGCGCGCGTATTAACTGCAATTTATTTTTCTTTTACCATTTTGAAAATTTCAATAATAATTTTTCTTAGGGCAAATATCATTATTTTTATAAAGAAATATATAATTCTTATACAATCTGGAATGACGCTGCTTTTTCGATATCTTAGTTTAGTATTAGCAGATTTCGCAATCACTGCAAATAATAAAAGCTTGGTGCCGCCAAACCGTAATTCAACGAAGGAAATAAAAATTCCAGTAAATTTACAGATTTTTAATTTTAATATCATTGTTTGGTAATGGGTTTTAGTAAATTAATGAAAAATCTTTTTTTTTTTTTTTTCTTTTTTTCTCTGCAACTAATTAAGTTGAATGATTCTTAATTTTATATATATTAAGAGTCCTACATCGGGCTTTTTTCTCTTGCGGGTCGAATTCGGGTCAAATTGGCTGAATTTTTTTGTTTTTAATGCGGGTAGGTTCGAGTTTGGGTCATAACAAATCGGGACGATTAGAGAATATCTTTCAAAAAAAAAAAAGTAATAAGCAGAAATCTGTTTGATATAAGTATAACTGCATAACTGATGTAAACATACTATATATGCCTTTGCCCATGATTAGATGTAAGTGTACCCAAATTATTATAGCAAAGTAAACAAACATAACGGACAAAAGCAATTAACAAAGAAACATATTATTTAATAATATCAGCATTAATTAATAAATTATAAACACGAACCTTGAAGCCTATTTTTGCACACTTGAATTGGTTAAAAATTATTATTAATCCATTTTTCATATTTTTTAATTTTTAACTTAGTGTATTAGTAATAACATTTTTAATTCTTTTGAAAATGATTTACCAACTGTGTAACAATACACTTTATGTTTTTTTTTTTTTTTTTTTCCTTTAACTTAAAAAAAGTTTGCATAAATTTTAGATGAATTGTTTATTTTCATTTAGATTTCCGATTTCAGGGTAGGTTTGAGATCGAGTGCGTATCGTCAAAATTCTCTGTTGCAGATTCGGTTCTGTTTTCGGATCGTTGAAAATTTTTTTGTCGAGCTCGAATCGGGTTGATTTAAATTTCATATGTCGGATTCGGATCGGGTAATACCCGACCGTTTCGAACTCTAATATATATTCGAATTTTATATGTTATTATTGTGTTTTTTAATGTCTGTCTCAAATTTTCAACAGTTTATTTTTTTTCTTCTTCTTTTTTTTCTTCCCTCAAAATAAGCATATTAATTATAGTAGGTATTATTATCATAGTGAAGTGATTAAAATTAATTTATATTTTTTATTTTTTTCACTAGATCATTTTTATATTTCCATATGATAATTATATTAGTTCTTTGCAGAGGCGAAACAGAAAAGAGATTTTACACTCAAGTTTCAAAGGATCATAAAAGATTCTTTTCAGAAAAAATTTTTTACTTGCGGATTATACGATATTTTTCATTAAAATCAGCATAAAATTCTCATCAGCGGATTATAGGAAGAAAATTAGATTGGTATGGAATGTTTATTTATTTATTTTTCTTATGAGAGTGATTCATTCAACAAAACTGATACACAACATCTGAATTGAAATGCTTCACAAATTATTTGCGTGTTTTTTAGCTTTCTAAATTTAACCTCTCCTTTCTTCTTCTTCTTCTTCTTTTTTTTTTTTTTTTTTGTTTAAGGAGCAAAAAAGAAAAATTATTTTTATCAACTGATTACGAAATTGAAATGTAAAATTTTCATCGAAGAACCGCAGACTTTTCATTTTTGGCACAGGATAAACCGGTTCTCTAACTCATAACCTCACAAGAATATCATCACTAACAAGTGAGATCTCACGTACTCCGTCTGCTCTTCGTAACCCACATTTCGAATAAACAACCAGCTTCCGTGGTTTCTACCAAAATAAATGGCATCACATGGACCCTCATCTTCACAGCTGTTGCCATTCAAATTCGCCACTTTGGAAATTCTAAGGGCAACCTCTTTTCCGCAATAACGTCACTAAGTTCATACTCCGAAGCGATCTAGTTTAATAACAGAAGTATTCTTAATGAATTTGCGCGTGGGTTTTTTAAAACTTGAAATCGTCTGTTCTCGGAAGCAGCTTCCGCATTTGAAAAAAAAAAAAAAAAAAAAAAAAAGATAAAAAGCTACAAGCGTTGGTAGCAAGTTGATAGATATTTGTGGTGGTGGTGTATTCGGAGAAGACAGGGCAATAACTTCCTATGGTTAGGTGATATTATTCTGACAAATAAACAGCACTTAACAAAAAAAAAAAAAAAAAAAAAACAGCTTTTAAAAGGATAAGATAAATTAAGAAAACAAATACTCGGATGGTGAAATTTTATTTTAGCATGTATTACCTATTTTTATTCACTTTTATAATTTTTATTTTTATAATTTATTATTATTATTATTATTATTATTATTATTATTCATTTTTTTTCATCATGAGAAAGTTGACACTTAACATATACACAACCTGTTTCTAAAAATTATTATTTATTTTATTTTATTATTATTATTATTTTCCCATTTTAAGCGTTTTCTTTTAATGATTTTTTTAATAAAATGTTTAATAGTTTTTGCATTTTTAAAAGCATTTAAAGCGCATGAAATAAAATTTCAGACGCACGTCAGTATCAGACGTCCGTTTTAATGATGGAAGTCGAATTTTTAAAATTATGTTGTGTTGGGGTTGGTTTGGGTGGATAAACATCGCACTAGACACTAGACCTGCCTTGTGGATTATTGCCGATAATCTGGGATTTACTCCTAGAGGTGGTGTGCAGACATGCTATCACAATTTTGAACCTTCCCAGAGGGAATGACACCCCTGTTTCGGCCAACCGTAGAGGTATTTTTACGGAACACAGAGAAACGGGAGGTTGGTTTGAGTTTTACGTCGCACTAGTGCTGCGTTATGGGCAATTGCAGACGGTCTGGGATCACCCCTAGGGATGGTTGGTGACATGCCATCACAATTTTGATCCTCCGCAGAGGGGATGGTACCTCCGCTTTGGTGACTCCTAGAGGTATAATTTGGGATAAGAATATGAAGGACATTGCGGTCACGACGAATTTTAAGTGCACCGGCTACTTAAGTGTATACGACGTCTTTGGCCGGCTCGAGTATCGAACCCGCAATCTTCCAATTATGAACTCGACTAACGCGTTTTACCAACTAGGCTACCACGAGGCGCGAGAACTCTAGGACATTGTAGTCATGACAGGTGTTAAAGCCATTTGACTGCTCCCGGGAGAAGTGGGGGATTTTTCAAACGGGTCCTAGTCCGTATTTACGCAAGTGTCGTCGAAGACCAATGAAAAGTGAACATTAAAATTCGGACGATGGACGTACTGAAGTTGTCTTCAAAAAGTCTCTCTGTTAATTTGAATTTTTTTAGAAAGTTACATACAAATAAGCTAAATAAAAATTTGAAGATTCTGTCCTTTTTAAAAAATATTTAAACTTCGGGAAATATTTTTTCAAAACGTAGTTAAGTTATTGCCGGATTTCTTATAGCGGAAAGTAAATTTAGAAAAATATATTGTTACTTGAATAATAATTATCTTTTAAATTTCGCCATAGGTTAGCATGACACTTCCTCATGTGAGGAGAAAACCTGTTTGCTTGGAACTTTCCTTTTACAATTAATTTACAAATAAATCACGATTTTTTAGAAACATGCAGTTTATCAAATAAGCGAATAATATAAAAAGTCAGCATAATATTACATAGATTTTCTTTTTTTATTTTAGAATTTAAAACACAGAAGAGTCACAAAATAAATAAATAAGCAAAATGAAATGAAATGAAAATTAATTAATTAATAACCACTATACCAACTGCCAGACTCTTTAACCTTTTTGCTATCCCAGAACGTCTATTTCTGCTAAAATTTCTGGAAAATAAAACGCGTTCTAAAATAACCTAATAAAAGACCTAACAGGAAGTTCACATTTAAATGAAAAAAAGGAAAAATAATAATAATAATAATTCTGAACATGAAAGAGATAAAAATTTTTTTTATTAATGATCTTAATGAACAAATCCATATCGTAGAAAAAAAAACTAGGAAAACCGTGTATAACGGTATTGATTATGGAACATTTTCCACGAAATACATTAAAGGGAATTTGGCACTTTGACCTGCACTACTGAAGGTTCCGTGTAAAATCTTATATTTCCATTTCCTATTTATAAATTGAACAATATTAGATTTGTTCATTAAAATATTTATTCAGGCAACAATATTTATGGTTTTTCATATATCTTATTTCAGAGTTAAAATCTTTAAATTATGTTTTCTCAGTTTGCATGTTTTCATAAATTCAGGATCTTCAGAGTGCTAAAACTTTTACATTAAGAAGAAAAAATTTGTAATTATTATTATTTTATTTTTATTTATTTATTTATTTTTAATTATTATTATTATCTTTAATAGAACCTACTTAAAAGACTTAAGGATGGATTTTGAAATTTATTAATTAGTTTTTGGGGGAAAAAAAATAAAAAAAGTGCATATGTTTGTAAAAATTTGCAAAATAGCATGATTTTTGTTATATTTTTGTTTTTATTATTTATTTATTTGTTTTGTTTTTATTTTTCAAGTTATTGCAAAATCCATCCCTATTTCATTTAAGTAGGTTATATTAAATTGTCTATGTAAAAGTGAAAGCATCACTAAATTTTAGACTGAATGCTATCATTATTTTCGTAAATGTAAGTTATAATGTTGTTCTGTAATTGCTTTTTGGAGATAAATTAAAATCTCTTACTAATATGAAAGTTTTGAACTTTTATAATAATAATAGTTAATAGAACTTTTAAATAAAAGTTTTAAAAAACCATAACTCTTTCTCAAAACCATAATAGTAATATTATTATTAGGTTTGGTTTTTTTTTCTTTTTATCTAAGTAAAATAATTAATATTTTCAGTGCGATATTTTCTCACTTTATTTTAAGATTTTTAATAAATAAAATTTATATACAGTGAAAACATTTCTTTAAAATTAAACATGGGCCCTTTTAACTGTAAATAAATTCATATACTAAATAATGATAAAGTATTTAATTAACTTGTCTTCTACTTAAAAATAAGATCATTAATTAACTAAATTTATTTTTTATTTTTTTTAACGAAAAGAGAAGAAAAAAAAAACGCTACTAATTTTTACGGTAAAAAAGAAAAAAATATATACATATACATATAAATGCTTTTTTATACTAAATTCATTTCAATACTAGACATTAACATTTAGTTTTTTAACATTAAAATAGGAATGTGATTATTTTAGCGGAGAAATTTTAATGTATTAAACTCATTTAGAAATACCGAAAAATTTACAAGAGTAAAATATTTTGAACTTACCACTAATCAGACAAATTATAATAAATTCAGTACTCACCTGCAAGGGGGAAAAAATATGTTTATTTAGGCACAAATGAAATAAAATCAATAAATAAATTAGTTAAATAAAATACAGTTCCCAATTTAAAAGTTATGAATTATTAACGAAATAAGAATTATTACAAACAATATTTTAGTTTTTGTAAAAGATAAGTATAAAAACTAAACATTAAATTTTTAAGTTAACATTTTTAATACTTTTTCTTAATAATATGTTAGTTTTTTGTAAGAAAATTTGTGTATTATAGTTAATATCAGAAGTGTTGAGGAATTAAAATAATTATTATAGATATTTTTAAAATTGCGTCTTAATAAATTAAAAAAATCTACTTGTATAATTTTATATTTAAAGCGTTACGTTTATCTAAATTGAACTCACTGATAATTAAAATTAGAAACAAATATTATCATTTATATCATAACTGCCTTGTAATTTTTAAAATAATATTCAACAGCATATATATATATATATATATATATATATATATATATATATATATATATATATATATATATGTATACACACACATAATAAACTAAAATAAAATTTCACAAGTAAAAGTAAACCAAAAAGATTAATTACTCATATTAATTAACTACCATAATAAACCTACTATACACAGTAAAAAAAAAAAAATCTGGAATAATTCTGGAAAATTTAAGGAATTTAGTTGTACTCAATATTTATCAGTAACTTTCCTTGGATATAACAGTAATCATGTAATATATCATAAAATGTACTAATAAATTGTAGAAATCAAGAAAATTTTCTGATTTTTTTTTTTTTTTTTTTTTTTTGCTATTTTCAGGAATAAATACTAAACTTATGAAAAACAGGAACATTTGTTATATACAAGAGTAACCGTAACGTTACTGAAATCTTTTACTGTGTAACATGAAGAAGCTGTAACTCTTTAAGCAACTATTATTCAATTAATAGTGATTTTGTATGTATAAACTAATCAACTGTTTTTACTCAAATCATCCAAAAAAGGAAGCCATCTTATTTTAAAATCATAAGGAGAAATTATAATAATAGTAAAAATTTGACAAAAAATAACCACTTCAAAACACCAAAATACAAACTCTTAAA
Organism: Salticus scenicus; assembly: GCA_963930645.1. NCBI lineage: Eukaryota > Metazoa > Arthropoda > Arachnida > Araneae > Salticidae > Salticus > Salticus scenicus. The sequence goes on along the minus strand of OZ005659.1, from coordinate 31,213,313 downwards.
TAAATAGATGCTAATTGAGATTAAAAATATATATAATGAATGATAATCCAAACTGAATAAAATATAAAGTTATGTATACTTTACTCTTCAGTGAAGGGATCAGAATGTAAGCTAAATATAAATTAAATATCTCGCAAAAATAAGAAATTATATTTATAACCTAAATTTTCTCATTTTTTGCTTATATAATACATCACATTTATATGTAATATAATTACTGGTTCTTAATTTTAAAAAAATATTTTAATAGTGAAAATGTAAATATTGAAGTGAAAGTTCAAAATAATTTAACACTAATTAGATCTTTTCATTCACGAAAATATGCAATTTTGTATCTAAAATAGAATATATACAAAATAATACAATTTTCAATTGGTTTTCTCATGCTTTATGTATATTTGACTGAAGTCAACAAAATATGAACTAATATCCAGCAAGTTGTAGTAGCCTTACAATCATGCTTTACCGTAGCACGTGAAAGATTCAGATTAAAATACCCGAAACAATTAATTTTTTATTAAATATAAGGTAGTCATATTTGATTTATAACACATTTCTTGTCTTTCCTGCTAAATTATTTCATTATTTTAGAGAACTAGCCAGGATATAAGAGATAACTTCATTTAATATCTATACAATCAAAATTATCAGTCAATAAAAAGATAATAAAATAAAAAGATTAAAACATTATGTTTTCCTAAATTTAACTCACTGATAATTAAAATTAGAAACAAATATTATCATTATATCATAACTGCCTTGTAATTTTTATAATAATATTCAACACTAATAAATAGAAATAGTAAATATGTATATATACACACATAATAAACTAAAATAAAATTTCACAAGTAAAAGTAAACCAAAAAGATTAATTACTCATATTAATTATCCACCATAACAAACCTACTATGCACAGTAAAAAGAAAAAAGAAAAAAAAATCTGAAATGTTTCTGGAAAATTTAACGAATTTAGTTATAATATTTTGAAGTTGTACTCAATTTGTATCAGTAACTTCCCTTGGATATAACAGTAATCATGTAATTTATCATTACATGTACTAATAAATTGCTGAAATCAAGAAAATTTTCTGGGGAGGGGGGGGGGAGGTAAACTGCTATTCTCAGGAATGTTTGCTAAACTTATAAAAACCAGGAAAATTTGCTATATATAAGAGTAACCATAACGTTACTAAAATCTTTTACTGTTTAACATGAAGAAGCAGTAATTCTTTAAACAACTATTATTCAATTAACAGTAATTTTGTATGTTTAAACTAATCAACTGTTTTTACTCAAATCATCTAAAAAGGAAGCCATCTTATTTCAAAATCATAAGGAGAAATTATAATAATAATAAAAATTTGAAAAAAAAAAAAAAAAACCATCTAAAAACACCAAAATACGAATTCTTAATTAAACAGAAAGGTGTTAATTGGGATTAAAAATGCATATAATGAACAAAACTATGCAGCAAAATAATGAATAATAATGTAAACCGAATAAAATATAAAGTTATGTACACTTTACTCTTTAGTGAACGGATCAGAATGTAAACTAAATATAAATTAAATATCTTGCAAAAATGAGGAATTATATTTATAACCTAAATTTTCTCATTTTTACTTCCATTACCCGACTACCGTAGATAATGGAAGTATTGTATTTTCGAGAACTAGCCAGGATGTAAGAGGTAACTTCATTTAATAATTATATAATCAAAACTATCAGTCATTAAAAGATTTATTTTAGTGTCTTTTACTCTTATAAGGTAGAGGAAATATAATAATTGGGTCAACTTTTCGAAATTGAGTTCTTGCTGCATTTACACATTTTGAGGTCTCCTGAATCCGAAAATTAGGGTTTTACTGTTTACTCTGTATGTGATTGGGTTATTGAATATAATTTGTCAATACCTTTAATTAATTAACATCCTGACAGTAACGTTATACAATAATTACAACACCACGTTTAAGTCAGCGATAGCCAAAATCAGGCTCTTAAACAATTATCAAGAAGGATTGCAACGGATCATAGTACAGTAGGACTCATAATTGATGAATTATATCCAACCTACTACCTAAACCTTATATTTATATATATATATTATAATATATTTTCCACATGGAATTACATGAAATTACATATTGATATTGAAAATATTTTTCAGGACACTTGGAAAGATAAAACGTAAATATAATAATAATAATTCGTATTTGTCCTTATTGTTTTGAATGGTATACAGTCGAATCACGTAAACGTGAACACTGTTAACGTGAATTACTTTTAACATGAAATATTTCCACAATCCCCGTCAAAATGAAGATTAGTTTAGTTTTATGAAGATGAGTTACTGATAGCATAAAATGTTTCCACAATCCCCGTCAAAATGAAGATTATTTTAGTTTCATGAAGATGAGTTACTGATAGCATGATCTACTGATAACAAGAACGAATTTTTTATCCCCCTTGAGATTCACGTTAACGAGGTTCGACTGTATTACTTTTGTTTCAGTAACAACGAAAAGTTTTAAGTAAAAACACTTTTAAGTAATACTGTTTGTTTACATTGTTTTGCTCTTGTCAACCAAACCCATTTATAAGATCAAGAATTTGAACATCAAAACCTATTGTGATCTGCAGCAAGCAGCTAAATCTTAAAACTGTTCGCATCCACATCTATTTTTAACACAAGAAACCAAATGACAGCATAAATATCATTTTTTTGCATTCGCGCACCTAAAAAAAATATTTATACATCAAGAACGCCTTTAATCAGGCGCTTATGGTAATGTGGCCTGTTTTAAGAAAGAACATCATATTAAAATGAATGTGTTGAAAATTTTAGGAAAATAACTGTAGGATATCTGTTTAAACATTTGAATTAAATTTATTTGGAATTATTTATATTATGTATATAAAAAATTTCAAGTGAATATCTTTGGGAGTTTCTATGAAAAGGTACATTAATTTAACATCTGTAAACTGGAATCTGGATATTTTTTAACACGCTTTTATTAGCTTCACCTTTATGCATGTTTGTATGTTTGTATGTATGTTTGTGTGTATCAATGTATGTTTGTAACCGCTCTGGAAGCAAACAAAAAATCTATATTGTAAAAAAAGACTTTCCCTACGTGAACGCTGTGGCTGTGAGGTAAAGCTCCGCGCTACGAACCTAAAGATCTACCGTTCGAGCCCAGTCAGGAGAGATTTTTTAAAAATGGTTTTTGTTTAATTCTAAATTATTTTAATTAAAGACTTAAATGTATGTAAATATTATGTTGTGTCACTCACCCGATTTTCTCTTACCCTGCATTTTAATACTAAGATAGATATTTTGTGCTTTTTAGTTCACATTTCTATAAAAGCGTGTTCTTTAATTTTTTTAAACTATAATATTATTCTACTACAAATAATTTACTCCAAATATGAAACGTGAACGAAGATTTATAAAAATAAAATTATACTAATACAATAGCAATAAAACACATTAAAATTTTGTAACAAAATTGCTTACTTTTCCGAGTGAAAATTATGTTATTTTTGTTTAAATACGTTTGTGCCTCACATTACTATGGTTAGACTCCCTAAATTAAATTTTTATTTTCAGGTTTTCATCATATACTCATATACAAAAAATATTATCTTGTCAGATATAATAACAAATTTCGTTAAAATTGCAATATCTCATAAAAAATCTTTGTTTGGCTATATAGAGAAAATGCCATTTATCTTCAAGATCTTACCAATTAAAATTACTTACTCATCAAAAATTTATTTAAGTAATTAATTTTGGTTAGTATAAAAACAAATCTGATATTTGTCTTGTAAAGGAAAACAAGTTTGTTTCATGTTCTTGCAGAAAAATTTTGTATAAAAAAAAAAAGCTTGTTTTTCTAGCTGAACATGACGCTAATTTTATTTGCATATATTTGTGCCTCACTCTCGTCGTTAGATTCTCTGAAGTAAATTTTTACTTTCAGCTTCTTATATTATTATATAATTATTATTATTTCATTTTTCATAAATACTATAAAATAATCACAAATTTTGGTAAAAATTACAATATCTCATAAAAATATTTTCTAGTATACATAAAGAAAATACCATTTGGTTATCACATTGTCTTTCCAATATTTAATTATTAATAATATTTATTTCTCAAAGGTTTGTTTTGATAATTAATTCGAAGGAGATAAGACAAATCGCATACTTTCAAAAACGACGAAATTTGTTTGAATATTGCAATGCTATATTAAAATAATGACATTAAAAATTTTCAAAATTAATATTATATGGTTCTAATGGTATTTCGTGTTCAAAATAACTTTCAGTAAATCATGCCATAAACCAACAAATTTAACTTTTTAAAATCTACAAAACATCGAAATTCTAAAAATCGATTTTATTATCTTCAAATTGATTGAAATCCAATTCCCAAACAGTCAAAAGCCCAAAATGAATAAAATCAGTATTTATATAATACCAATTTTTAGAAAACAGAAATATAACAACAAATTTCATTTCTTTAAAATAATTTGAATATTTTTTTACTTATTTCCTATATTAAAAAGTCCATTCGTTTGAATTAAGAAGTTCTATCATACTATCTATTTGAAACAGATTACCTTCTTCTGGATATCGATGACCGCCAGAAAAGTCTCTTCGAAAGAATAAATATTTGTACTTTGGTACTAAACAAAACAAAATTTGAAGTTTTAAGGTGTTAAGCCGATCTCTGAAATCTTATGGAGAAACACTGAAACTATTTCCAATGTAAATTAAAATACAGTAAACGTCGCTTAATAAAGTCACTGGTTAATAAAATCAGTCGCTTAATCTGATCAGATTACCAGGACCGAAATCAAATCAATACAAACTATTTTTAAAGTCTCCGCTTAATAAAATCAGCATCGCCGGTTAATAAACTCAAAAATATCTCCTCGGCAGCCAAAAATATCATTTATGCACACTGGAACATTTTTTATTTATTTTTTAATAGAAAAAGAAATTAAAGCACATCAAACCCTCCGTTATCGCTCTTTTTCGACGATTTTACACTTGCAGCACAGTTATAAAATAAACATAACTTATCTTCGTATAACAATTTCAAGGAACGGATTCTTCAAAGCGCAGTAATAAGTTACAAATTTGGTTTGAAATGATATATTTTTTTTTACATTTATAATTATTAAAAGGCAATTTCTAGTTCTTATTTTGAAATAACTATAAATCAAGAGGTTTAAACGGAAAGATTTTAAATTTATAAGCACAGTGTGAACTTTTGGCAAAGTAATGATGATTTTCCTCAAACGAAAGTGTATGGGAACTTGAAATGCGTTTAATTTACTTATATCGAAGAAACAATTAATTAATTATCTATCAAAAATTAATTAATATTGTTTACTAATTCCATTTTTCGTTACCTTTTGTAATTTATTTCCAAAATCAGGGAAGTAATAACTTTTCTTTAAGTGCAGGAATGTTCGTTGGATATAAAAATCAGCCGCTTAATAAAAACATTTTGGCTCAGAACGAATGTGATTTTAATAAGCAGCGGGAACTGTATACTAAAATTTGTATTTAAAAAAATATCAAGGTTGTATAACAATGTGAATAATGTCGATGAACACACTTAGAACGGGATTAAGTCCTTGGTGCAGAAAAGAGAAAGAAATATTCTTAAAGAAGATAATGTTCTAATTATTAAGAAAAATGTACAAAATTATATTTTCGTAAGCAAAGCTATAAATATCAATAAATTTTACTTTCGATTTAGCAACGGTTTTGATAAGGTCTCTTTTTACTTATTAAAGTAAATATATATATATATATATATATATATATATATATATATTGATACTACACTGTCGTTATTTTCAACAAAAATATAAATAAGCGGTAATAAATGAAATTTGAACTAAATTTTGAATACGCAACTTTAAATTGTATTTTTCTGATTTTTGTGTCTGAAATATACAAATTATTTGAAATTATTTCTTCATAGAGCATACCCCCCCCCCCCCCCCCACACACACACACACTAGTGGTTGAGAAGTTCTGCTCTTTAAGCTAGTAGACGGGAGGCATAGGATTCAAACCCAACTCACGCTCGCTAGCTTTGTTGTTTGTAGTTTTCTCTGTTTTTTCTTTTTTTTTTCTTTTTTCTTTCCCGAAACTGACATGAAAATACGCTAATACTCTATAGAAAGATCCTTCCTCCACGGAGGGCATTTCATCCAAGCCTATCCATACACCACTTTTATACTCTTCAAACTCTACTGTCTCTCTCTCTACTACAACATAAGAGTGAAGCATAGCAACTCATGTTGCGAAAATGTCATAAGGTTTATATTCCGTGAGCTTTTTATACTGTTTTTTAAAGACATTTTTATGTTCGAAATAAATTAATTTTTTTTTAATTGTTCGAATGATGTATAAATCGACGTTGGGATATATGTACATCTGATAATAATCAGTGTTGTGATGATTTCTACGTCTTTAGAATTACATTATATATATTATGTGTCCTCAATTCTGTGATCAAGTCCCGTTTATATCCAAATCGAATCACCTGAATGTTTGAATTAATAATTTCTCGACTGAACATCTGTACTGCATCTTTTATGAAGAGAATACACGGAAGATTATCTCAGAATTGCAACTGCAATTGGTATGAGATGGGAAAATAGAAATAGAATGTCAGTCGGAAAAGTGATATAATAGTGCAGAAAATGTTTTATGACATAAATATTTCAACACTTGAATATGTATTTTCGCCAACTTTCTTGGCACTTATAAAATAGAAAAATGTAGTGATATTTATTGTGTAAAATTAAAAATTTTTAAAAACTTCATATTTTAATAGTCTAAATAATCGGACTAAATGATATCAATGCAATGTAAAAGTATTGTGAAAATTTATCACTGTTTCTCGACTAAAATACTTTTTTTTTTTAAATTCCTGTTGGGAAAGCATTTTACATTCAAAAGTATAGGAAATTTAAATATTTTTTACTTTTAGTTTTGACTGTCTTATACGTTTTAAAAGGTCCTGATCCTTGTTGGAATGAAATCTGTGTGGGAAACAAAAATTCGGCGGAAGCTCCAGATCAAGAACCAATGCACAGTATTTCATTTAAAAAAATCCTATTTAGTCGCATCTTAATATAAATCTGTGTCTGTAAAATTTTGCTGCATATCGCTCAACAGTTGGCGCTGCTTTGCTGCATTTCCTCTTATTTATCAGAAGGCTATGTCGCAGCTTCTATTGTGTGTAATTAAACAAAACTTAATATTTAAAAGGGCCGTTATTTAAAAAAAAAACTGCGCTGATTTTATTTAGGTGCATATTGTTCGATAGGTAGCGCGGCAGCATTCGTAGCATATAAATGCATCAAACTCAATATGTGATACAGTTATTATAAAAATGCATGCTGATTTAATTTCGGTGTATATCGGCCAACAGGCGTCACCTCTATTAGTTACTTTCTATGATTTACCACATGACTATAGCTGAGTTTCTATTAATTAAAACTGTCCTACCAAAAATGTTGAAATCTTTAGTATTAGAACTATGTCAATTAAATTTTTGTGCATGTTTACCCGTTAGGTTGCGCTATTATATAGAACTGTATTATTTGTAGAAAAAAAAAATTGCTGTGGCCAAAACATAGTCGATTTTAAAACTCTTTCTTTAGTTTGATTAAGTCTTTTTCAGATATAAACAAACCTCTAACTATTTGTATTAAAATTGTGGAGCAAAGAAGATTTTGAAATTTTTTGTTCCGATGATAAGCATCAAAACATTCACGAATTTTTGAAACATAAAGAAAAAAAATTGTTTATTATATTAACAAATCTTGTTGAATTAATATTTTCTTTAAACTACTTTATTAAACACTAGCAGGCTACGCCCGCTTCGCTGGTCACTAAATTTTTTTCAAAAGAATTGAACCACTATTTATTTTTTATATCACATTTTGGGCTTTGTAACATAATTGACGCCCCTCTTCACTCACCGTCGCCGGAAGCCCGAGCCAATGTTATTCAATGGGGAAATTTTCTTTACAAATAACTTATTAACTAATACATATTTTTAAATTCTGTTTTCACATTCAGAAAATTCCCAACTGTTAAATTGACGGACCTTTTTTAAAAATGTAATTTTTCAATTTTTAATATTTTATTTCGAAATTGCAAAATGAAAAAATTCCACATATTGAAAATTCGTATTTTGCAGCTTCAAAATAAAATATAAAAAATTTAAAAAATAATATTTTAGAAAAGGTGCGTCAATTTAACAGCTGGGAACTTTCAGAATGTGAAAACAGAATTTAAAAATATGTATTAGTTAATAAGTTATTTGTAAAGAAAAATTTCCCATTGAATAACATTAGTTTCGGCTTCCGGCGGCGGTGAGTGAAGAGGGCCCTTAAAAATTCCTTTTAAGGTCAAAAAGTCAAAATAACATATTACAAATGGACCATATTCCCACTTTGCGTTCGAGGCTACAAGAATATCAGCTGGGTAGGGAAACTATCCTCAACTCTACCATAACAAAGCATTGTGGCTTGCAAATTTTTATCTTGCAATATTATTTATAACAATTACAGATTATATGAAATTGAAGTAAGAGTGATATAGTGATAACTTTGTTTTGTTTTTAATCCAGTTTTAGTAATATACTTTAATATTAATCAACATATGTAATATTAAAAGTTGCCGTGTGAACTGTGGCGATGTTAACATATTTAAATGGATGTTCCATTTAGTAAATTCCTTTATTAAAGTGATTGAAATTCTAATTATTTAAGCTTTGATGTCTATATATATGTGTGTGTGTCTAAAATGTTCTTATTAATCTTTTATTCATTATATATATGTATGTGTGTGTGTATACATAAAATGTTCTGCAATTTTACGATATGGAATAGTCTTAACTTTATCATTCGATTCAGTTGTTTACATTTCTCTTTTGTTCTTGTTTGAACATTATTATTAAGTTTCACTGCAGAAATATTTAGGAAAATGTTATGCGTTTACAATAAAATGGCATCTTGAATCTAATTTGTTTACAAAATATCGGCCACGTGTTCGTAGATTTTACCTACGGTGACGTCACAGGAATATTGTCCATTAAAATAAATATTTCTTCCGTTTTGCAACAATGCTCTATGGTTTTATGTGAATGATTCTTAAGAATGAATCAACAATTGTTTACAAATTTAATGGATTATGTATGGAAAATAAGTACGCTGTAATTTAAAAATTGCAGCTCTTGGAACTTCAAAACTGATAATTTTTAAAAAGTTATTCATTATTCTTTAATATTAGACTGCTTTTTGTTTAATATTAGACTCTTATTTCAAGATAAAAGCAATCGAATGATATCTCGTTGTGAAACTTTGCAACATAATATCTTTAAATCTAATAATTTGATGTATACAGTATCCTCACAAAAAATGACCAGTTTTTAGAGTTTTTTAAAAAAAGTATAACATCAATGCAGTATCTTTTTTTAAAAAATTCATCAGTTTTTACTAAAAAAAAATGGCCGACTTTCATCACCAAAGTAAGTTAAATCTAGACCAATCAAAAATAGGAGTTGTACACCCGGATGTGTTCCAACAACAAACTCTTTGCGTTATTTATATAGATATTATAAAATACGACAGCGATGTCAAAATGAAGTGGAAATACAAAGAAATTTAATTTACTGAAATGTGGCTTCAATCCAAACTAAATAATTCTTTTGAATTTTAAATTTCTTTCAAAAGACGCTTCCAAAAATAACTGTTAATATAATGCGTAGAAAAATTGTTTTTTTGCTATATTAAAGTTTTTATTATATCTTTATTATATATTCAAAACACTTACTGCATTAAAAGGCATTTTTTTTTCAAAGAGTGTCTTATAAAATTTAAACAAATGACATCCATTAATGAAATATTTGAAAATTAGAATGATATTAACACAAACATAAATACCAAGAAAACAATTCGGTGTGGCACTTGCACAACTTTTCTTACCTTATATTATTTTAGACATTTTATTACAATTAAATGTGGATCTTCATTCGAAAAAAGGCACTTTAAATAACTGTTTTAAATAGTAGAAACATTCTTATTCCAAATACATTTCTGTGTAAGGAGATATCTCCCACTCAACCCCCCGTCTGAATACTGTCATTACAGTCTTAAAAGATTTAAGACTGTTATTGAATTTCAAAAAAATATTTAAATTTATTCAGAAAGTTGTCTTATACACGATTCCTTCACTGTAAAAAATAGTTTCTCAAAAATGAGCTAAATTGTCTCAAAATAGCTCCGAAACAATATATACTTAAATTTGAAAACCCATGTACTCATTTTTGAGTGTATTGACATGCTCAAAAATGGGTTGACCAATAAGAATCCGAATATCCCCATGTTTGACATGTCAATACACTCAAAAATGAGTACATGGGTTTTCAAATTTGTATTGTTTCGGAGCTATTTTGAGACAATTTAGCTGATTTTTAAGAAACCATTTTTAACAGTGTTTAATTTCATTTGACTATTTTTGAATAAGCCTGTATATTATCTGTAAATTATATATTTATCAAAGAATGTGCTTAAATTAAAAAAAAAATGATACGAATTGAAATGCACCTCGAACTATTTTTAAACTTAGTACTAATATATCAAAAATCTTTTGTGTGGTCCTGTAAACAAAAAATTCATACTTTTCAAATAATATTTTATGTGAAACTTGCCTCTGTGCATATAAAACATTTATATCAATTTCATCTTGTTTAGTGCAGTGTAAAAATGTTAAACCCTGCAATTTCGAGTATAATGTATTTGAATAACTTTATATATCCTTGTACACAAACCACGTGTATACAAAGTTTCATGTTAGTATCTCTATATGATACAGATTTAGAATACTGAGGTTGGACTTCTTACTTATATTTGTTCTTGCGCTATGCCAATAAAAGACTTACATCCAAAGGGACACACAAATTAACTGCTAAAGACCTAAATTTCGAATTCGGGAAGTCTCAAAACCTGTAAACATAGCAAAATTTTATTTTCTAAAATTTGACTAAAAAAAAAACCAATACTTTCTCTACCGTATATAAGTGAGAAAGTAAAAAAATACTATTGTTAAACTGTTAGGAGGAAGCCTTTTTACGGTGGTTTTTGTTCTCTGTTTTCTTTAAAGCACTGTGTTAAAAAAAAAAAAAACATAAGAAGTATCAAGAAAGGAGTAAAAATAAAAGAAAGCAGAAAAATAAAATAAAATATATAAACTAAATTAAAAGATTGTTCTATTAAAAAAAATGTCTTAACTGTAAACAATCTCTTTTGTTTATTTTTATCTGTATCACGGGATGTTTTTAGTTTGCTTTTGAAAAAAAGTAGAAAAAATCTCTTCCCTCGCAGCTACTATTTATATCAGTCCTTGAAAGGTTTTTTCAATTACATCTTTATATATATTTTTTTTTCTCTTGCAGTTTAATATTCTGCTAAAACTTTCCCTCTACCCACCTTTGATAACTTTCGATAACTTTTTTTTTTTTTTTTTCATATGCCTGAGAAAGTTAATAATTTTTCCTTTACTTTCAAAAGGAAATCTCGGAAAAGATACACCTTTTCACAGTATATATATATATATATGTGTGTGTGTGTGTGTGTGTATTGTATTATTCTTTAAGACATTTATTAGATCCTTTTTTTAACAATTAAGATAAAAATATCTCTCTCTACTTTATATTTATTGCATATTATCTTTTTTTTTTTTTTTTTTTTTTTTTAAAAAAAACAGTTTTAGATGTCTGAGAAAGTTTTAAAACGTTCGGTTGACTTTTACAGAAGCATTCTATTGTAACACTTTTTCTCACAGTAAATGTTTTTTTGTTATCTTTTATAACCAAAATCCTGAAGCTTCATCAGTAGCCGAGAGGTTTTGCTCTTGAATCTAGTAAAGGGGAAGCACCGGGTTCGATTGTAGGTTGCACACGTCGACCTAACCGGTCTGATATTTCTGTGTGTGTGTGTGTGTGTTTTTCTAAATTAGAGTAAAGGATAGTACCCTCAGTAAATCCTCCACGGTGGGCACATCACCCAGGCCTATAACTCTCGCGCAGTCAATTGGCTTCAACCCTAACGCCACCACCATTAAAATTATGAAGGAGCATGAACACATCTTTTAGTTAACATCAATTTTTATGACTTTAAACAATAAACATTATGCATATCACCTCATCACAGTAAATAATGATAATTTAATAAAATGGTAATTTATTGCACCATTGGTAAAGGTCGGAAAAATATTAGGCGCTTGAAAAACATCTAAAAATGTATTTATACATTTTGTATCATCTTCGTATTTTTCTAAGATTGATGGATTCTTATGATAATATATAAACTGACAATAACCAAAGTGACGATTATTAAAAAAAAATATATATATATATATATATATATATATATATAATCAAAAACTGCGATAGCACATAAATAAAATCTTTTGTTGAACAATAACTGCTTCGTGTAGTGTCTAATGCCATACAGAATGTGATTATAGTAATGTATATACGTTCGATCCTTATAAGAAACTTTGACATTCTTTCCTTAAATTCTATTTCTTGAGCTTTAATCTTGACGATTGACTGCGCTAATCTCCTGGACCTGAGTGGATTGCCTTCTATGGAGGTCTTCTTCACCTAATAGTACTTGTGTGGATATAAAGTGTTAAACTTATATGTTGAGTTCATATTTAGGGAGTTTATTAGATAATTTTCTAACAGTTAAAAACACAATAGCCTTCTACCACTTTATCACATATTTTCTCTCTTTAATGAAGGGGGACGTCGATACAGCATTGATTCTTAAAATATTTTCTTATGCTAATTATTATAAATGATCTTATTAAGCGATGGTGTTGGTGTGTAAGCTAATACCCTTTTCTGGCTATTTATGAAATGCCCTGTAAGAGGATCTTTCTAAGTTATCTTTTCTCATATTCACACGAGTTTCGCAGGAAACTGTAGAAAAATTTTAACGACTGGAGTGACCAAGGAACCTCCCACCTGTATTCTTTGAGAGCGTAATCGATTTTATCAAAAAGGCAGACAAATTGTAATTATATATTATTAATAAATAATTACATTAATACAAACTATTACATTTTATTACTTACAAATATATTTCACAAATTCGTATAGTCTGCATGAAAGACGTTAACAAATAAACTATTGTATGCATTTTGCATCGACAAAGTGATGCTGAATGATGAATAACAAGCACATTTTTAACCAAATACCAAAAATTGGAAAAAACATGCAACAGTTGTTTACGGTTGCAATAATTAAACACGATCTTTCACCACGTGAGAGGAAAAAGAGAGAAAGATGTAAAAGCAGCAGAGTACCTAAAATATTTCAAAATAAGTAACGTACATTAAAAAAACACGCAATAATATTTTTAGATCGAAATAATTAGGAAGAATCGTTCGCCAGATATTAAAAATGCAGGCACAAGTGCTGTGTAAAAGCAACAACGCAATATTCCACATAAACGAAATGCATCCTGTTCTAAATTCTTACTTAAAACATATTTTCTAAAAAATTACTGATTATATTTTAAATCTAAAGACATAATATATATATATATATATATATATATATACTTTTTTTATTTAAACTAAAGTATTAGAAAATAAAAGTTAGGCTCTTCCACACTAAGCTCGCTTTTTAGATATTTTATATCGTGCCATAAAATACGCAATGCAGTGAGGTAAATGTTTCTTTACAGCAGGGGAAAAAATATTCCCCATAAATGTAAAGAAACATCGAAATCTCCTTCAAAACTGGAATATTTCACTATACCCAGAACAGTGGAGATTATGAGTGTTATTGAACAATCCCCCATATAGGGCGGAAATGTACAATGCCAATACTTTTACCACCCCCTCTTAAGAAATCGTAGATCACAAGAATGCTAAAACTCTAGTTCGAGAAAATAGAAGTTAAAGTATAAAAAAGGAATGGAATATACTTCGCCAAGCATTAAATAAAACATATTTTATTTGCTTTTAGATCGAAAAATTAACACCAATTCGAGTGAAATGTTTCGTGTATTAATATTTATATGACCCAACATATTATGCAATAAAAGAAGTAGATAGAGAACAAAAAATACGCTTCGATATATATATATATATAACAGGAAATAGAAAAAAAATGGAATGAGATGAATATTTGCATACATTATTTATTGAATTTTTTTAGTAAACCAATAAATAAAGGTAACAAAATTATTTGAAAGCGGTAGGCCACAAAGAATTATATTTTAGTTCATAACATACTTTTTTTTTCTCTAATTAACTTTTCATATTATTTATATCACACGCTTTTACTTTGGAGAAAGAAGGGGAAGCAGAAAGAAGGGTCATAACATAAGCATTTCTCTTTTCTTTTTAACTTTCTGAACATTACTCAAGATTTCGCTCCTAACTAATTTTTTATATTATTTAACAACATGCTTTTTTTTTTTTTTCCCCAGAGACGGAGGAGACGAGGATATTATAAATTGTAATAATACACATAAGTTTAACTTTGACAATATTTTTTGATAAATACTGTTACATATTGCTTACACACTTATTATTTTTCTTATTAATGTTATCTGCACATTATATTACAAGTCGACAATTTAAATTTGAATAACTCGAACTTGAGTTCTCAGAGCTGTAGATTTAATAATCTTTCTAATACATTTAATACTTTTTAAATAGTGTGCGTTGGCCATCACAAAACTTCCATCTATGTAATTTTATGTAACAGCATCATCTTCGACATAACATGAACAAAAATTTAATTATTATAGTTCTTACAATAAAGATTTTGCATGTGCACTTTGGTGCTAATTAACCAACAGATGCTGGGAAAAAAAAAAGAAACAGGAAAATGACAAAAGCAACAATAGCAGCGCACCTGTCGGCAAGTATATAGGTAAGTTGAATCAGCATATTTTTTGATAATGGCATCATAGATATCAAGTTTGTTGCGCTTACACGCTATAAAAGCTGAGGTATTGCCTTCCTTTAAATGGGCAAAATTGTAGCAAAGCATTAACACCTGTCGGCCAATAGGTACTCAAACTGAATTAGCATTGTTTCTGATAATAAATATACACTATAGAAAAATATATAAATGAATATGCACTATAAAAGTTGAGCTATAGTCTTTCCATAATTAGAAGCTATTAAAGCGTAACAGCGTAACCTTTGAATGATGCATGTCACAATTTAATCAGCACCAATTTACGGTAAGATTCAATCAAATATAAAATTATTCAGAATTCTGTTCGTAAATTTCGTCAAATGAATGCTCAAAAATTTTGACAATGCACAGACAGACATTTTCTAAAAAAGGCTGAATCGTGTTCAGATGAAATAGTACTCTACAAATAATTCTACACTGCATTGTTATCGATTGTGAACATGGACCTAAAAGTTAAGCAAAATTGGTTCGGTAGAAATGTAATAACAATGAATCCAAGGTTTTGACACAAGCTGGTGGATTTTTACTCCTAAAACCTGCTCCTAATGAGATAAGACTCTGCAAATAATTCCGTATTGTATTGTCATAGACTATGGACATGGACTTATATTTAAAATTTGAGTAAAATCGGTTCGATAGAAATGCATTAAAAACGAATACTAAGATTTGACATATGCAGACAGATTTTTGCCCCTGATGTGACATAAAGTCCTGTACCACTTCAGTTTTTTTTTTTTTTTTTTTTTGTAGATCAAGTTCTGTTCGGGTTGACTGGATTTTTTCTTATTTTTCTGTGGGCCGAGTTTAGTTTTCAACGAGTCGGATCGACATGAGAACAACTTCAAAATAAGTAAATAAAGTAAATAAATATACATATATATAACGGGTGTACCAGAATAAAATAGACTATTATTATTTATATGTATGCATGGAAATTTTATAATATATATAGACATATACGTTTTTTATAGATTCCCAATCACATTGGTAAAATCTGTGCAACAACTCAAAAGCAAATATTACATTGCAACTACAGGATAGTATGAAGAGCAAAGAAGTACAAAAATTGGTAGTTTCCAAGTTCAAAAGTAAAGAATCCAGAAGCAAAATATTTCGTCATTTGAAAGGTGTTTTAAGTTGTGCCACTGTTTTTAAGTGGTGTAATATGATTAGAAAGAGTGGCAATATTAAAACATCTCAACTTCCAGACTCTCCACGCATTGTTCCCACCAAAAATGTGATTCAAAAAGTGAAGAGTCGCTTGACACGTAAGAAGAGTATATCCATAAGGAAACTTGCTAGGGAACTGAAAGTATCAAAACCATCTGTACAGCAAATACTTAAAAATGACATTGGATTAAGACCTTACAAACAACGAATACAACCTAAACTCGCACAGAAGCCCAAAAGTAGAAAAGAATCAAATTCGCTAATTGGGTGCGACACAATTTCAGAAAAGGTTAAACTAAGAGAATCCTTTTTTTCTGATGAAAAAAGGATTTAAATCCATTGGGCTACTCGATTTAAGATAAATTTGTACAGCAAATGAACTGGGATAAAATAAAATGTTAAAAAATACTGATTTCAGAACTAAAACGAGCTGTAAAGAGAATAAGAAAGGATGTAATAATGGAAAATTGTCTAAGTTGGACCAGACGCTTACATCGAATGGCAAACAGAAACAGGGATTATTTACATAAATTAATATGTTGCATTTTGTTTATTATTCTATCTATATTGTTTATGTGTAAAACCAAGTTGTGTTTCACTTACATAAATTTAGTTATACATCAATTTAAATCAGTCTATTTTATTCTGGTATACCCGTTATATATATATAATAATAATCAGAAATTTGTTTGACATAATTATAAATGTATAACTTTTAAAAACATACTTGAGTCGGATTCGGGTGTCGAGTGCGGGTAAGACCCGACCCGTTCACGACTTTAATGTGGCCCCTGGAAAATGCTTGCATGTTGTATCGTTATCGACTAAGAGCGCGAACGCAAATTTTGAGAAAACTCGGTTGGGTGAAAGTGATTGAAAGTTGACTGCGATACTTGACGCTGACAGGAAAAAAATCAAGTTGAATCTGTTATATAAATCAAGTTAGTCTGCAAATAAATCAAATTAGTCTGTAATGTGAGATGTGATTTAAATGTATCCTTTTTCTTTTTTCCAGATTTGTTGATTAATTATCTGAAACAATGATAGGAAATTTTCCAAATTCGGAAAATCGGGCATGAAAATTCATTGATTTCTCATATTTTACGAGTTTTTCATCAATTTGATAAGAGTTGATCACATATTATCACTGAGATTTTTATCACTTTTTTTTTTTTTTTTCTTTTTGATAATGTCGCTTACATGTATACCTGGTTGCACACACTATGTACAATATTTGTGTGTTTTGGTGCGGGAATTGCGCAATCATTTAGGGAGATATATATATATATATATATTTTTTTTTTTTTTTTTTTTTTCAAATGTTACTTTCCATAAAATTTTACAAAACTTGCTGGAAATTTGAAAAAGCACTAGAGAAACATTATTCTGAAACATAAAATTCACACGTGTAATACTCTGAAATATGAGCATTTTTAGTTAATATAATTTAACTGCGCATGCGCGATAGATAGAACAAATTTTATTGTATAAACTGAAAACTAAATATATTGAACAACTTTTGTCAAAAGTTCATTTGAATACAATAAAAATTAAGCGAATTGTTTTGCAAAAGAACGAGCTAGATTTTATGCATTTTCCAGAGTTGAAATTTCGTAACCGGTTTTCCACATGCTATTTATTTAATTTGAAGATCCAATTATTTCAACCACATCGCAAAACTTTTAGGCTTGTAATTTTTACATATTTTTATCTATTTACAGATTTTTGAATTCATATAAGGGTTTTTTCACGAAAAAGAACCTTTGTAACATGATTGAAACAATTGGATCCTCAAATTAAATACGCGGCATGTGTACCCTTATGAAAATTCAACTCTCGAAAATACCTAAAATCTAAGTCGTTCTTTTGCTTATAATTTGATTAATTTTTATTCTATTCAAATAAAAAAGTTGCTCAATATACTTAGCTTTCAACTTATGGAATGAAATTTTTTCTATCTTTCGCGCATACACAGTAAAATAATAATAACTAAAAATGCTCATATCTAAACGAATATTACACGTGCCAATTTTATACTTCAGAATAATGTTTCTCTAATGTTTTGTCGATTTTTCTGCAAGTTTTGTAAAATTTTATGGAAATCCGTTCTAGTTATAAGCAAAAAACTTTGACAAAGCATTAGTAATTTTTTAATATATATATATATATATATAGAGAGAGAGAGAGAGTAGGTGCTCCAGTGATTGGTGTGCTCCAGTAATTGACATCTATCTCGAAATAATTAATAAATAAGAAAAATAAGAAAATCATATATTTTCCATATAAGAATTTTAACATTTTATGTCAAACACTGGAGCATAGGGTGCTAATAACTGGTAAAATGAATAACTAGCAATGTGAAACACCAGAACATAGGGGGCCGCCAATTACTGATAAAATAAAAAACTGACAGTGTCAATTACGGGAACATTAAGTGGGTGTCAAATAAAAATTCATAAAAAAAAATATTTGTCATCAAATGTATATATTTTAACATATATGTGGTTCTGAATGTCTTTCATACCAAATGTACTAACTTAAGATTTCTAAAAATATTTTCTGATGACTAGAACATTAAAAACATCAGAGATTGCTCTAAAAGTGTCAATCACTGGTGCACTTACCCTGTATGTGCCTAAACAATTGCGTAATTCCAGCACCAAAACATACAAATATTCTACAAAGTATGAGCAACAATGTATTAAAGTTATAAGTCATTCGCACCTTTTTGTGATACAGAGTGATCCAAAGTATTTTCCCTCTTTTGCAATTTGTGGTTGGTCCCCTAATTGCACCCCTAATTGCTCTGGACTAAATCGATAGTGAAAAAAATATGAGTTTTTAAATGTTCTTTGCATGTATGAAGTTTTAGGTCATTTCGTCTAGTATACTTTTAGATAAACGAAAAATTTTCAAAAAAAAAAAAAAAAATCTAATATTTTGGACACTCACTGTACATGAAAATTGTTGTGACACAAGATGAAAAAACACCAATATGATTTATTATTATTTTATTATTGTTAAAGATTTATATTTAATAATTTGTAAAAATATTTCCCAGAAACCTTCATTAAATAGAATTATTTCGAAATATAATTCAAATTTTCAATAGAACTAAAAAGCAAATAAAATACTAGAATTTATAAAATGAACTGTTACTCTCAGCATTTTATATACATGTCATGAAACATTTAATACTCAAGCTAAGCATGGAATGGTGGGGGAAAAGTTTCATTCAGCCATAAATAAAAGTACTAAAATAAATCTCTTCAAAATTGGAATATTTCTCTAGTTCTGAAATATTGGGTTGAAATGTACTGTCTAACATTGCCCTGAGGAGAACATTTCTAAAAAGGAACGAGTAAGAGAGGAGATGGTTCATGTTCATATCATAAATTCCACAAAAGAATACCACGACCAAGGGTCGTGATAGACAAAAGATAAAGAACATACGAAGCTGGAAAATAGGAAATTGTTTTGTTTGAAATCTTGAAAAATTGATTTTACGTAAACATAGATTTAAAAAAGTAATAATAATAACTCAAAAATAAATAAATTAATTAACAAAAATCACTTATGTATTTACTAGTTAAAGTTCTTTTAACTGGAATGATGTTTAAATTAATAAATATATTTTACAGAATAAATGTAACTCATTTTTCTGATTGCATTCGGCATGAGGAAAAGAAATATTAGTATGTTACGGACATCACAAAACTTTCTTCTATATTTTATTATACAAATTCCCGTAGTGCAAATTGAAATTGTTTTCCACAGCGAGTGCAGATGACTTTCACCTCAGAGAAGTATAGTAAATATAAATGGCGAAAGAAAATCAATTTTTTACTTCCTTCCCCATCACACAAACCCATACACACACAATAAGAAAACAATGCTCTTACATTAACTTTTTATTTTGATTTATTTATTCATTAAATTCACTATTGCTATTATAAATAATTTTCATTAATTTCACAATGATTTTTGGAAAAAATAATTCTCTTTGTGTAGGTACATTTATTTCAAAATTTCGTCCGATACTGCCATATTAAAAATTATGGGAAAAGGATGGCAACGCTTCCAGTTAAGAGATTCGCACTAAAAACATACAGATAGTTACTGATTTATGTTAAGGTATAAACTACCTATATTTCTGTAACATTTTGTGCACTTCTTAAACTAGCTGCCACATAATTTTTATCGCACACAGAATGGGACACACTGATCATAGCCTCCAAAATTAGATGCCTTCCGCGTGGCTCGGAAATTTGGCAACAGTTCAAACGGTAGACGGCGCCACCTGGTACAGATTGGCGACTTTTTTATTCAACTTTCACCGATAATTTTAAGAAGTGATATATGACATATAAAATCGACGGTACTTCGATATTTTTCGCCTTTTATGTGTATCAAATTCCACTATTAAAAATGTTTGGTGGCTGTTGAATAAAAAAGTCGCGCAATCTGTACCAGGTGGCGCTCTCTACCGCCAAGTTTCCGAGCCACGCGGAAGACATCCAGTTTAGGTGACTATGCACTGATAAATAGACATTTTCTAAAAATGGTCAAGTTGTGATCTAAAACTCTTAAAACGTGGAAATCCATCAAAAATCGACATTCAAAATTGCTTACAAAGGCACTACTTTCTTCTATTGACTATAGAAGAATAAAAAGAGAGAGAGAAAGAGAGAGAGAGTATATCCATTTATAATGTTAAATAAAGCTTTCGCTAATTAAAAAAAGATCCATCTTCTTTCAAATGCAAACTCCCAAAGCAACATTTTAATAAATTATATTTATTTTTTATTTCATTATTTATAAAATACATAACGTGTGCTATCTACTTTTTCAGGTGCTGCATTCATATACCTACATTCTTTCTGAAATTAAATACCAATATTTTAAGTAGTGTGTTTTGATATTTAAATTACATATCCTAAACCAAATCTTATTTTAATAAACGGTCTGCGCCCAACAGATGCTCGATTTTTACGCATGTACTTCCAAATTTATTTCTCCTTTCCAGTTCAAATTATTAAACATTGTTTTACACGATATTTAAAACAAATGGCTTCATTTTTCAATCGTGATATTTATATGTTTTGAAGTCCAAACGTCTCCAAGCAATTAAAAACGACACCGTAATCCTTTAATTGAAATTGTATATTCATTCATTGATATATTCATTCATTCATTTATTCATTATTCATTTTCATTTATTTATATATTTCGTGTCTATTAATTTATTAATTTCTAGTAAAATAGTTGAATTCTACGTATTTAATTTATCATTTTCCCCTCGCGTACTAAAATTCCTCATAGCAGCGGAAAGAATTCATTCTAAAAATAGAAATTGTTTTGTTTTATTTATTAAAAATCAATGAATGAATTTTCCAAAACCATGCAGCCCATGGATAAAGTTTTATTTTCTTTATCTGAATACATTGTTGCAATTGTGATGTTATTTTTTCCGTTAAAATATCTTTTTTCCTTATCCTATTCAGTTGAAATGCATGCATGGAAACCATGGATAAAACTTTATTCCTTTATTAAATTATATTGTTTTAGCTATAACATTTTCAGCGTTAGTTTCAGGAAATTTCGGCTTTTATTATTAAGAAAACATGTAATTTTAGACCCATTTTTAGAGTCAGTATCATCATAAAAATAATCTTTAACAAGATTTTTTTCACGTGTGCTAGCAAGAATTAAAAAAAAAAAAAAAAAGTTTTAAATTGAAATAATTAAAGCAGCTTTTGTCACAGCTGTTTTCTGCAGATCTCATGAATAAATAACAATAATATAATTATACAGACACGACATTATTTCATTATTTAAAACATGAAAATCTGACATTGACAGATTTTAATTTAGTGCCAGAGGCCTACTGCTAAACTTATTAATATCGACAAATACTTCTTTAGTTAATTCGTGACGATCTAAATTCCATGATAAAGTTTTCATTAAATCAAACCAATGTGTTTCTGCTGCAGATACTGTAACAAATAACGTTGGAAGTCCAAACTGTCTTATAGCCGCAAAACAACGTTTTTTCTCTTTTTCCCAATGAGGGGGAGGTGTGCCTTGGGGGGGACTCATGTCAAAGGTGTGCCTTGGGGGGGGGGACTCATGTCAAAGTTGTACCTTGGGGGGGACTCATGTCAAAGTTGGGCCTTGGGGGGACTCATGTCAAAGTTGGGCCTGGGGGGGGACTCATGTCAAAGTTGGGCCTTGGGGGGACTCATGTCAAAGTTGTACCTTGGGGGGACTTATGTCAAAGTTGGGCCTGGGGGGGGGACTCATGTCAAAGTTGTGCCTTGGGGGGACTTCATTCAATAAATCCCCATTCAATAAACCGACTGAAATAGGCCCTTAGCACTATTAAGAGTGTATTATAAAAATTTGACAACGCTGTACCGACTGAAATAGGGGTACCTTGGGGGGGACTCATGTCAAAGTTGGGCCTGGGGGGGGACTCATGTCAAAGTTGTGCCTTGGAGGGACTTCATTCAATAAATCCCCATTCAATAAACCGACTGAAATAGGCCCTTAGCACTATTAAGAGTGAATTATAAAAATTCGACAACTGTACCGACTGAAATAGGCCTCTAGCACTAATAATAATACTTTCAGTTTTCTTTTACAATTTTCAAAGTTTTTACCACTGATTTTCCAGAGTAAAATAAAATAAAATAATGTCTTAAATGAATAAAATTTTTTAAGATAAAGGTGAGTTTAAAAGATAACGAATATGTATATCAAATTTTATTTAAACTAGTTAAGTAGCTTCAGTAAAATCCTATTCATAGTTTTGAAGACAATAGTTTTAACAAAATTAATTTAAAGAATTATTTAACAGTTAAACTGCTTTAAATAAATTTTTATTTGTTTATTAATTACATTTCCATTCTAAACAATATTTTAATAAGCTCATAAAGTTTCCGCAACTCTTAGTTTTCATCGTTTCGAAATAAGAATTTTGAAGAAAGTTGTTTCGAATTTTTTAAGTATAAATTTAACTACAGTTAAATAAAATTGAAAGCAATTCTTTATTATATTTTTCATTGTTTTTTTTTCTTTTTTTTTTTTTTTTTAAGTATTTAAAAAGTCACTTAATATTTCATTGTACGAATTTTATTTAAATATAGACAAAAATAGTTCAAAATTGGTGATCTTGTGCTTTCATTTCATATTTAAGTTGCTAAAAAACATGACTCTAATAAAAATAATTTAGAAAAGCAAAAGGAAAAGGCTGAGAAAACAAATTTGTTTTTAATTTTAATGTTTTGTTTATTCTTATTTATTTATTTTAATTAATGTCGTCTTTACTTGTCTATCGATTGAAACAAATTACGTGAAGAACAACGCATGTTAGTGCGATCTCAAAAAATAAATAAACAAATAAATTATCAAAGGGAACAAACATATAAGTTTATAATAAATAAAAAACATTGTACGTAAACATATTAAATACAAAAAATCTCAACAATTGTTTCGAACTGAAGTAATTTCGGATTGAAGTAATACCACGGCCCTTCATTAGGCGAACAAAGTAGACAAAAGTGCAGCAAAGAACGTGCCTACTTTGTTCACCTGAAGGGGAAGATCGTACTATTATTTCAACCCAAAACAGCTGTTGGGAATTTTTTGCATTTGCTAATGTTTGTATACAAAGTTTTATTATTATTATTATTATTATTATTATTACTATTTTTCGACACCAATCCTCCGATACATTTTTTACTGCTGTATATATTTATACTTTAACTACTTAAAGGTGTTTATTTTCATTATTTTTTATCGTTACAAATAAAATATATTTGTATTTTTATACTTTTATTTGAAAGAGATAATATTATAGAATTGCATTTAAATGTATTGTCACTAAGAAAACGTTGAAAAAGAAATCTGCTTTAAAATAAAATTATCTCTGCTAAGATTTTATTTTCCCCCCATCCTGATACATACATCCCTAGTTTCTATACAGACAATACTTACTACCATATCCTCTTCCCTCAGAAAGAAAAGAAAAAATACATACAGTTCCACCCCATTTTTTATAACAGTAATCATAGTTCGTCCTGGAGGATTTACCATATCAGATGAAGCTTATACTGCATAACCCCAAGGGATCAGTAGGTCACGAATTAGCAATGTTCCGGCAGGTATGGTGTCTGTGAGATAAATTTGCTCTGTGAAAATTTTATGAGTTCCAACAGAGCTAGTATGGGCGGCAGAGTGTTTAAATTGGTTTTTACTACTGTAAGTACCATTAATCAAGTGCCACTTGTATCACGTAGAGGAAAGTTGCTGGAAAGTTCGGAAGAACACCAAATAAAACATCAAAATGAAGATAGAGTACATTAAGGAATTAAATAGCTCTGAAAAAGGAAACATTATGAGAACTATGCGGCGATTATTTTTCATTTGGTTAAAAGTACACACGTTGACTGCATGCTTACTTCCTCATCATAGCATGCATTACTTCCTCATGGGAGCTTAAATATTCATGAATTTTTTAAAACTTTTGGTGTTTTTACATGTTTTGAGTTCTTCATTTTTACTTTAGTCATTTTGTCAGTCTGTATAGTAAAGTCCTGCACGGGTCGAGTAAATTTGACCCGCACCCGACCCGCAGGAAAACCATTCGACCCGCAACCCGACCCGAACTAGCGGCTTCCGATCCGCAACCCGACCTGCGACCTGCAAAAATGTATTATTCAATTTATATTATATAAAAATCGAATTAAAATTCTATTTCATGAAATACAGTTATATATAATTAAATAAATCTTTCAATGAATTAATTATTACATGAATGTAAGAAGTATATAATTATATCAAAGCTAATGTGTGATTAAAATTATATTAAAAATAACTAGTCTAAATATAAACAAAACTTCATTGTATAATATAAGATTATATATATATATATATTAAACTTACTTTTAAAAAATTCACTGTTTCAAACTCGGCATAATAACTCTTTTTTAGATATCCTTTCATATGTAATTGTTGTTTTCCGGTCAACAATTGAGTTTGTCAAGTTTTGGTGAAAGCCTGTATTTCAAAAATGGTTCTGACGATTTTCTTGAAAATTGTTACATAAATCAATTTTAGATATCCTTTCTCATGTATTACATGGTTATTACAGAAAAATTATGGTTATTACATGGTTATTACAGCCATCTTGTTTAGGTAGGTTAATTTTAGATCTCGGAAATTGGTGTTTCAAAAAATAACTCAACCATTTTTTCTGTTATTTTCTAACTTGCCATGTAAACTGTGTTTTATATATCTTTGTCTTACTCGTGTATTAAATTTCTCATATCAAAAAAATTTAGGTTTCTATAATTCGTTAGGTGAATTTTATGTCTTCTGATCATATTATCTAGAAAAAAAAAATGTTTATAATACTTATAATCGTGGGTAATGAAAGTCACGTGGTTGTTTCACACCAGATTTTTACTTTAAGATCTTTTTAAGTAATTCGGAAGTCAATATTTCATAACATGGTAGAATAGGACAATATTTCGCATAAATTTGCTTTATGAAAATTACTGCATTGTAAACAGCAGGAAATTTCAGGAAAACTAAATTACGAAACTGACACTAATAAAAATAATCATCAATTTAGGATAACGTAAATGTATCGAAGGTATGAAAGGGTAATCCGTGGACGGGGCATTTTAGTATCTGATCGGTCAGAGTGATCAGCCGAGTAATATTATGATGAAGAACTCAACAAAGACCACACTCATGCCAACTAATTTGTGACAGTAATAATATTTTATGTTGGGAGATTTTCTCTATCATACGTAACTTATATTACCTATTCTCTGGAAATTTAAGGTGCACAAAATAGTAAATTTCGGACATGTAAGGTGACTGTCAGATAAATTTGCTCTGAAAATTTCATGAGTTCCAATAGAGCTAGCATGGGCTTCACAGTGTTTAATTAGCTTTTACTACAGTAAGTACCTTAAATCAAGTGTCACTTGTACCACGTAGAGAAAGTGAAGACTTCTGCAGAACACTTATAAAGATCGAGTGTGCTAAGAGTTGAATTAAATCATGAAGAAACAAACATTGTGAGAACCGTTAAAACAATTTTTCCCACATTAAGAATATCTTGCTACTTGATACATTTACATTCATGACACCTTTCCGTTCATGGCATGCGAATTCATGTAATAAAAAACAAAATTGTAAAGTAATAAGCATAAAAAAAAAAAAGGATGAAATTCTATATATGACAGAATTTAATTTAGTACGACAGGACTACTTACATTTGTACTTTAACACACTTCCAAAAAAAAAAAAAAAAAAAAAAAAAAAGTAGAGGGCTCCCAGTAAAATTCTTAAACACATATTCAAATAATGTATTGATTTTTAATTTCAAATAAATTAATAAATTTTGAATGCATTAATTGTATATTATCTTCCCCTAATCGCTTAATACTCATTTACTAAATATTTCAATTAGTAAAATAATCTTAATAACAATTTCGTATTTATTATTAATAATTAACAGTTTCAATTTCTACAGAACAAAACATAATATTAAAAAAACTATAAAAAACAATTATTCGATTTTTAAATTATACTCAAAATTCATCACAGATTAATTAATATTAATGTACTCATCTTATAATTCGGAAAATAACACACAGTTTAAATAAATTTCACAGTTTTAGTCTAAAAATATCTGAAAACACTAGTCTAAATAATCAGGAAATATTCAGCCAAGACACGTTGGCCCTGTGATCAGAGTATACAACCACGAACCCGAAAGTTGTGAGTTCGATTCTCACCTATGGGAAGTGAAAAAAAAATATATATATGAAAGTTTTTACCGATTTCACAAAATGATAGAGTAAGAAATTAAATGGTAAAATTGGGTATTTTCAGGCATTTTCGAAGTGGAACACTATAAATTGGTAACGACGCAAAATGGCAGATTGAAAGAAATAGTCCTGTCGTACTAATAATGCGAAAATTTTTCATACAAGTAATAACGCGTATACAATTAAATAGTAATATAATTACAAAATTGATTTAAATGACAAATTTAATAAACGCTAAGTGAAATTGTAAAATCTTAAATACAAATTAAAAACATAAAAGTTTTCATATACAAACAGAGTAAACTCTCGACTACCTGCGATCTCCGTTTTCCTTGGCTTCTTCGTTACTATAAATTACGACAGATTTAAAAAATGATGATTTGTACAATTAGATATACAATTAATTTTATAGGGGGGGGGGAGGGTGAAGAGATAATATCTAAGAAAATGTATAATTCAAAGTTGCGGATAATATTTCGATGCCACAGATAATAATCTAGAATCTACTAGAACAACGCATAATAATAAACAGAGAGTATACTATAGGAAATTGATTTAAAAAAAAAAATAAATAAATAAATAAATAAATAAAAGGAAATTAAGAATTCCATAAATACATTTAATTTTCACGCGTTATTTTATCTCTACAAATAATTAGTAATTTTTACTGTACAGTACAGAAAAAGTTAATTGGGGTATCGAACACTGGTTAGATACAGCTTTTGAGATTAACAACAGTACACAAAAATAGCCAACTTTTACATCCAATTTTAAAAAAGCATTTTAACTATGCTCTTGATTAAAAATTAATTACTTACACACCAAATTAAAAATGACGCCAAAGTCAGAGAAAAAAAGTTTTAAAAGATACTGATCTATACTCAAAATCTCCGAAAGTTACTCTGTTTCATAAAAAACATCAACTGCGTTAATCTTTAAAATTTTCGTTGATATTTCTTTAACTTTTGAATTATTATTATTATTTTTTTTTAATATATGTACAGAAATAATTATTAATCAGTTTTAAATTCTTTGTTACAATAAATTATAATAATAATCTACAACAAACTATTACTTCTATTACTACAACCGTAAAGTAATAAAAGTATTGTATTCGGTCAAAAAAATTCGATATCGAATTTTTACCTGATTTACTTAAGGTCTCCCGAGTCCAAAAAAGTATTTTTTTGGCGATTGGTCAGTGCTTATGTTCGAACTGACCAATGTCGTCGGCGTATTGGTCAGTGCTTATGTTCATCTGTGCTAATGTTCGTATGTACGAACAGTGCTTATGTGCGTATTATGCACTATATATTCGTGCTTATGTTCGTTATGTTCGTATGTCAGTGCTTATGTTCATATTATGTTCGTGCTTATGTTCGATATGTTCGTATATAGTTCTTCGTTATTCAGCGATTATGTTCGTATTGGTCAGTGCTTATGTTCGTATGTTCGTTATATATGCGTATTGGTCAGTGCTTATGTTCGTTATATTCGTAAGTCAGTGCTTATGTTCGCTTACGTTCATTCGTTCTTATGTTCTTTATGTCTGTACGTTCGGTGTGAGGGGAATCGTCTCCAAAACTAATAAAGATAGAAAGACAAAGCTTCAGTATTAAGGTAAGTCAAGTACACCGATGAATTTTCCAACTATTGGTGAAAATTGGAAAACCGAAAGTGGGATCGTAAGACTTATCTCATTAACGAATACTTGAAGTAGGATCGTATCTCAAAAACGGCTCAAACGATTTTCTTCAAAGTTGTTATATAAACACCCCTTTTGGATGTCTTTTCGTATATATTAGTTAGTTAGTTTAGGAAAATTTATTGATGTCCTATATAAATAGATCAATTTTAGGTCTAACAAGTCCGCTCCTTTAAAAACGGCTCTAACGATTTTCTTCAAATTTTGCTACATAAATCCCCTTTTTAGATGCCCTTCCGCATATATTACTCAGTTACTACAGGAAAATTGACAGGCATCCTGATTACATATAATTCTGTTAGATTTCAGACTTGGGTGTTTTAAAAGATGGGTCTAAAGATTTTTTTTTTTTTTTTTTTTTTTTTTAGGACTAACCTAAATTTTGTTTTTGCCAAAATTTCATCTTTTTTTTTTTTTTTTTTTTTTTTTTTTTGGGGGGGGGGGGGGGGAGAAAAAGAAAAGAAAATTAAAAATAATCAGTATCGAAACAAACACTATCGAAAAAGTTTTTTTTTTTTTTTTTTATCATTTTGAATTAGGAAATAAAAAGTGCGCGTGCAAAATGAAATAAAAATAAGTAAAAAAATGAATTTAATAATTTAATTTTTATATTTTTTTTACTTTTACTGAATACTGAAAATTATTATTTTATTAAATACATATATTTTTAATTTGAATTACATTAATATATATTTATAAAGTTATATCTTTAAATATAAAGATTTCGTGTCACGACGTTTGTCCGCGATGAACTCCTAAACTAATGAACCGATTTTAATGAAATTTTGTACACTGTCTGCAGTTTGGTCCAACTTGAGATATAGGATAGTTTTTTTTTTTTTTTTTTTTTTTTTTTTAAACTCAATATATAAACTTTCTTTTGTATGTCTTCACTAAGTTTGCTTTTACAGGAAAATTGGTAGCTATCAAATTTGTTAAATTAATTTTTCGTATTCCGACCACATTATTTCCAAATGTGGTCGGAGTATATATATGTGTAGTAATGGGTAATGAAAATTGAGTAGCTGTTTAACACCAGTTTTTTTTACCAGTTTTTTTTTTTTTTTTTTTTTTCTGTTATATGTGCATAACATTAAACATAGATATATATTAATAATTTTTTTAAACTTTTAGTTACAACCGAGGAACTGAAGATTTAAGATCCCTGAAACCACATAGAGCAGCTTAGTAAAATAATTATTTATTTTTTAATACTTTACGATATATAGAAAATTGACATTGTAGGTAACTATAAAGTGCATTAAATAATTTACAGAGACAATCATTTCAGTACTAATTTATTTCTCCAGGCAGCTTGTCATGATGTAAGCCCATAGTCAATGAAAAAAAAGGTACAACATTCAAATAAAAATTCCGGGTGATACTTGATGGTACAAATCAGCAAAAAAATTTCTCTTCAATTTTTTGCATTTAAAAAAGTAAGATTTCCTCTTCTTCCCAACAAAATGTACAGTATTCCCGAAAATCCCCACGCCACCAGTGGCCGAGAGGTTCTGCTTTCTACGCCGGTAAATCAGAAGTGCGGGGTTCGATCACAAGATACTCTCGTCGGCTAAGTCTTTCGGAGTATCTTCCGAAATGTGCGTGTGCACGGACTGGGACTCATTAAAAATAACCCCTCTCCCTCTCTCTCACGGATGATACTCCACAAAGATCTAAATCCTTATCGCAGAAAATTAGCATTAACATCTACACCTGAAAACCGGCATTATTTATTTATTTATTTTCCGCGATTTCTTTTGATTTATTCAATTAACGGCCCTCTTCACTTACCGTCGCCGGAAGCCCGAGCCAATGTTATTCTATGGGGAAATTTTCTTTACAAATGACTTATTAACTAATACATATTTTTAAATTCTGTTTTCACATTCAAAAAATTCCCAACTGTTAAATGGACGAACCTTTTTTTTTAAATGTTTTTTTTTTTTTTTTTTTTTTTTTGAAATTGCAAAATGAAAAAAATTCACATATTGAAAATTCGTATTTTGCAGCTTCAAAATAAAATATAAAAATTAAAAAAATAATTTTTTAAAAAAGGTCCGTCAATTTAACAGCTAGGAATTTTCAGAATGTGAAAACAGAATTTAAAAATATGAATTAGCTAATAAGTTATTTGTAAAGAAAAATTTTCAATAGAATAACATTAGCTTCGGCTTCCGGCGGCGGTGAGTGAAGAGGGCCCTTAACATCTACACCTGAAAATCGACATTATTTATTTATTTATTTTCGATGATTTATTTTGACTGATTCAATGAATGATGAAAAAATAAATAAATAAACAAAATAGAGTCAATCGAAACCTCTTGAACATTAAGACATCGTTCAAAAAGCATTAACAATACGCCTGTTCCGATACCGTCGAATACAACAATCAGACTCTAAAAAATAAAAAATAAATTTAAATTTAAAAAAAAAAAAAAAAAAAAAACAAGCGAACAAAGAACTTATACCGGATTTAATTTAATTTATTGCATTTTGTATGTTGTTTATATGTATTTACATTTTTTTTCACCCTTCAAAATAATTTATCGGCTGCATAATCATAGTTTCATGCAGAGTTCAATCAGCTGGAAAATCAAAGATCATGAGTTCAATTAAAGCTTATATTCAAAAGAAATATATGCAATTATCATGGGAAAAAAGTTATAATTTACTCTGTATTTTCTTTCTTTCTTTCTTATTATTTATGTATCTCTTGAGAAATATAGATGCTTTAAGACTTTTTTAAACATGATGTAATAATTTCTTTTTAAGGAATTTGTAATTGAATTTTGTAGAAACTAGTATATTGCTTCCTTTAGAAGATTTTATTCTATATTTTCCAATACATATTATTGCAGTACAACTCTAACAACACACATATCCACAGTACATCTTCAGGGTGTTTCTGGGATGTTTTATCATCCTGAAGACATCTTGAAGATAGCCTGAGAAGAAGATGTGCTGTAAGGAAATTATTTAATGAAAGTATTATTTATCGAAATTATTTTCTATGGTGAATACACAATGTTATAGGTGTTACTGCAAATGTCGAAAATAAGTCAATTTTGTATCCTAGAGACACTATCTCAAAAAATACTTTATTATTATTATTAAAAATGAAAAAAAAAAAAAAATCAAAGTTTTTCTTCCAAATTTTCAAAGGTTCAGTTCATTCGTTTTAAAGGTAATGACGAGTTTTTTAGAAAAATATTCACATTAAAAATGTTCATTGTTCTAGAAAACTCTAATCTACCTTTATCATTCTCATGGGGCCTCGAAACGTAAAAATACACAAAAAATCTGAAAGTCGATTTTTTGTCATGATTACAATACTTTCTTTACATATATATCTGTGTTTGGAAAGTGAAAATGAAAACTTTCTAATTTTTTGCAACATTAATTAAATACCGTTTTTATTTGTTACTTGTCACTAAAATGGAAATTTCCGACATCGCTTGATTTTCAACGTCATGTGACAACAATATGCATCACACAAGTTATATCTTGGTTACGGTTCAATCGAATTTTGGCTGCATTTTGTTCACAGTGCTATTCGGGCAATGAAATGGAAATAGAAAACTATTAAATTTTTCTTTCGGCCAATCGTTCCTTTACAATATTTCAAGAAGATAAATGGAGGATTTAATAGTAGGGGTATCACTCTATGTACTTGAATAAAAAAAGAAAAAAGAAAGAAAAAGAAAAAACTTCCGCTGGGACAGATGCTGCTGAGTGCTGATAGAGAAAATAGTAGTTTGGGTGAGCAAAGAGCAGGTGCGGAGCATATCCCCTAACCTAAGGGCAGGTAACCTTAATCCCTAACAAAATTTAAACAAAAAAATATACCTGTCTCATCGTCTGAAGAGTAAAGTTAAAAGATTCCTAAAAAGAGAGAAAGAACGCAAAAAAATAGGGATAAGCTTGTTCAAGTTTTAAAAAATTTAAAAATGGATAATTTTATCATATTATTACTAAATGGAATTCGAGAGCTTTGAAATTTATGATTTAATAAATACTTATGTAGAAACTAATGACTAAGAATATTGGTCTCGATGGCTTTCTAAACTATTTTGAATATTTAAAAATTTCCATCTCTTGCATAAGTGAAATATCTATATTTTTCTCTAAAATTTTCTTAGTGTTGAAACTTTTATTTATTTATAGCTAGTCTTTGCAAGAATAAACTTTTATTTTATGCTTTTCAGGTTTTCAGGGTTCCACAATAAAAAAGCTTCTACTGTTAAAAAATGTTTTTTTTTTTTTTTTTTTTTTTTTTTCATTTATTCCTTTATTTTATTTTATTTTATTTTATTTTATTTATTTATTTATTTGTGTGCGTGTGTGCGTGTGTGTCCCACACATATATGCTAAATTATATACAGTCGGTAACAAAAGTATCCGAACACTAGCAAAAATTCCTATATAAAAAAAGTAGAGTTAATACTGTTTTGTTAAATAAATCCTTATCGAATCATGTTCTTAGTCAATTTAAGAACATGATTCGACAAAGAGTTATGTAACAAAATAGTAGTAACTCTACTTTTTTTACATAGGAATTTTTGCTAGTGTTCGGATACTTTTGTTACCGACTGTACATACAATTTTTATATTTGCAATATTTTACAATATTAACAATCTGTTCCCGTTTTTATATAGGCTCAGTCTTGCACGAAAAATTCGATTGTTTTCTGATTTTTGGAATTAATGAGCACTTAAAGGTTATTATATAGAGATAGGATAATTTAAAGCAAAACTCAACTTAATCAACACCGGATTTCGTTTAAAATAGAATATTCAATATGACGTCACACTTTTGGCGCATTACTTAACTATTATGCATAATTTTAGAACATTTACATCGCAAGAGGGGGGGAAAAATACGAAAAGTGTATTTTTAACATTTTATTTTTCCTTAATATATTATGAATTTAACTTTTAAGAGTGCCGATGAGAATGTTTTGTGTTTGTTGCCATATGCTGACATAAACCATTTCCTCAATGAACATCAAATTCGTATGACAATGACTACGTTCAGAATAAGTTGGTCGTAATACGGGAATGACGTAATCTTTAACAAGTTGTTTCACCAAAACCGCATTTAGCCTGAAAGCAACATGCCTGTTCTATATTCAGCAGCATCATAGAAACAGATGCGTCAAATGTAGAGATTATACTATACGTGCTTCAAATATGAGGTCGTCCATTTTTTTTTTTTTTTTTTTTTTTTTTTTTTTTGGACGAGACAGGTGTGTAGAAAAGCTGAGTAATTACGTTGGAGACGTAGAAAAGACACCAGTGGAAAATGTCGTTCATTGAATGCAGAGGCATTAAAAATTTCAGTTTATTTTTTCTGCAAATAGAAGGTCAAGTAAAAGAAAAAATAGGTTAAACACGAGTCGATTTGAGCGTTTTTAACGTTGCACAAAAGCCACGTAGTGGTCAACTGGCGACGGTCTGGGATTCCCCCTACAAGTGGTCCGGAGACATACCATCACAAGTTTAGTGCTCTGCAAGGGAAATGCCTCCCTCGCTTTAGTTAGTCCGAGATGCATTATTTTTAGAACATGGAGCACACTGCAGCCACGATAGATTTTACGTGCATCAGCCACTATTAATGTGTAGGACAGTTTTTGCCCAGCTCGAGTATTTTGCGTACATCAATCTTTAAATTAAAGCATGCATACTAACACCATGAATTGCAAGTACTAGAATCAGTAGTTCCGGGCCAAAATATCTGTATGACTTTTCATAATATGAAAATCCACAGGCACACAGGCAACATCAAAGCGGCATCGCACTAAACGATGAATGTACATTTTCGCTTTTTTGTTACACTCGTGCCTACGTATTTCGCGTGATGAACGACCGTGCCACTATTTAGACTTGAAACAATTGTTGCTGGTGTTTGTAATGTATATAGTTTGCTTACAAAGTTTATTATCCATTCTCTATCAAAATCCGTTTTCAGTTCATTTTGCTGTAATGTATACATAACGTGAAATGCTCTAGGGGCATTTTAAAACTAGATATCCCCCCCCCCCAAAAAAAAAAATGATAAGACAGAAAATTTTAAAATTAAGTTTTACTTTACGTTAAACTCTTTATAAATCACTTCGTCTATTCATTTGTTTATACAGAAGTAAAAATTTGTCATCATGATAATTTCTGAAATACTGATTCAATTCGAAGAAAAGCTAGACAGTGGAAATACCTTAAAAATATCTTTAATAAATATGTTGGCTAACTTGATCTGCCCTTTACTTTCAAGATGGCATTCGTTTGAAAATTTCGAACAGGTACGAAAAACGTATTTATGAATCGATTTGTTTTTAATTAAATGTAAACATAGCCCATATCAAGCTCTTGGTCTAGCTTTTTATTAATGAATTTAATCCGCCATCTTGTTCCAAGATGGCAGCCACTTGAAAAGAACAATGAAATAAACCTGTTCTTCCGACTGAATCGGGAGGACGTGTTAATTATTTATTTTTATTTATTTATTTATTTCTATTATACAGAGAGAAACAAAGATTAAAAAAAAAAAAAAGATTTTGTTTAACAAAGCATAAAATTCTGCATGATATAAATAATGTGTTTTTACATTATATTTCATGCATAAGTATGCATAACTTACAAAATATTACGAGTTACAGCATAAATTATTGAGAAGCCTTTATCTAAAATAACCGGCCGTATAAATTGTGCAAAATGCCACTAAAGTGTGAAGGCTATATTCTAGTCATTCTTAATAAAGCAGATGCGTAAGAAGAGATACACAGCTAAATCAGTTTTATGTATGAAGTTTTTTTGTTTGCTAACTTAACAGCTGCACTTTGACAGAATAAGTTATAACGGGGTAGAAACGCACAAAAAGATGGGGAAAAAAAAAAAAAAAAAAAAAAAGCTGTTAAATTTAGCAATTGACATTTAACGAAATTGCTTTATTAGTGTAAAATTAATTCGTCATTACCTACAGTTAATTAGTTATTTAAGTAGTATGTTTCAACGAAATGGAGGCTCTATTAGACCAGAATATAGTGTTTACAGAATAAAGAGAAAACTAACATAATCGAAATCACTTAAAGCAAGATCGGATGCATCGCAATTCTTTTTTATGAGCGATAAAAATTATATATTTGGTTAAATACAGGGTATTTCAAAATGGTATGATCGACTTTAAATAATTATGTATATATTTTATATTCACAGATTGCCGGGAAATGAATATTTTACACCTATGTCTGCTAATGTGACAATGTCTGCTAAAATGGTACTTTTAAAGTTTTCTTAAATGATAAACTGAAAAAAAAAAAAAAAAAAAAAAAAAAAAAATGGTGCTAGTGATACCATTTTACGTTTTTCAGTTTCATAACTAATGAGCTGTTTTCACCTAAACAATTAATACACATAAGTAAATGTTTTCCAATAGGGATGATACAATTTTAAATGGTTAGAATGGCAACACTGCGTATTATTTTTTGACATTTCTTGTGTCATTTGTGTTTAGTATGCTATGCCATTTTATCATGCAAATATACACGCTTGAACAACGTTTCGAAATTATTAAATTGTTTTATCAAAATCAGTGTTCATATGTGAATACTGAGAGAAATTTGAGAAGAATTCATGGACGACATTATTCAGTTAATCGACTCGATCGATTGTGATTTTTTTTTCTTTGGTGATATGTTAAGTCACAAGTTTATGCTGATAATCCAATAACAATTGAGCAATTAAAAACCAACATTGAACGTGCTATTCGTGAAATAATACCAAATTTATGCGAAAGAGCGATGGAAAATTGGGTTGACAGAAAGCGGTATGTACAGAGAAATCGTGGTGCTCACATGAACGATATTATTTTCATACTTAATGGCATAATGTAAGCTTTCAAAAAAAAAAAAAAATTATCTCACTGAATAATTTATGTGGTTTTTTTTTTTTTTCTTTTTAAATCGTATCACTCTTAATGGAAAACCCTGTATATACTCTATAACTAAAAAATCGACGCACCAAGAAGGAGTTATCCAAATGAGACGAAAATTAGTAGATGTGATGTGCATGCAAAGAAAAGCAAATTATTACAGTTTCAGAAAATTTGGATGGTTTAATCAAGAGAAACGATCTCACAAAAGTCAACAAGTCAATAACGCATTGGTCCCCTCCTGACCCTTATGTAAGCAGTTATTCGGCTTGGTATTAATTGATAGAGTTGGCAGATATGCTCCTGCGAGATATCATGCCAAATTCTGTCCAATTGGTACGTTTGATTTGCAAAACCCCGAGGTGGTTGTAGAACCTTTTTCATGATGCTCCAAACGTCCTCAGTAGGAGAGAGATCCGGCGACTTTACTGGCCAAAATAATTTTAGACAAGCAGTAAAACAGGCAGTAGAAACTATCTCTGTGCACGGGCGGGCATTATCATGCTGAAATATACAGTCAGGATTGCGTGATATCAAGAGAAACACAACGGGGCATAGAATGTCGTCGACGGACCAATTCGCTGTAAAGATGCCACGGATGACAACCAAAGAGGTCCTGCTATGAAATGAAATGACATTCCAGACAATCACTCCTGGTGTCGGGCCGTATAGCTAGCGACAGTCGCAATGGAATCCCCCCCCCCTTCTTCCGGGGCGTCTCCAGACGCGTCTTCGCTGGTCATCGGGGCTCAAATCGGAGTGGTACTCATCAGTGAAGGCAATTCTACTCCATTCAGTGACATTCCAGTTCGAACGATCCTGATATCACTTCAAACGTGGTTATCGGTATACAAAGTTTAATAGTAGTCAGCACAAGGGGCTCCGTGAGCTCAACCCCATTTCTCTGAACCGCTTATGAATGGTCTTTGAAGTCACTGAACTACCAGTTGAACGTAGGATCGATGATAATGATGAACTGGGGCTTTGAGTACCGCTCTAACGATTGATCGGTTCTCACGTTCTGTCCTCTCTCTAGACCGACCGCTTCCTCCCTGACGCTGTATTCGGCCATTGTTCCACATTCCTGTCAATCATCTAATAGTGGCGTCGCTTCTATCCAATTGTCAAACAATTCACAGATTAAACCAATTGGCTTCTTTGAGCCCAACTGCACACCACTCTCAAATGCTGTCATCTGCACATATTGTTTGCGCACCTGCATGCGAGGCATAGTTACAGTCTATCTGAGTAGACGGAATGAAATTTTCGAGGAATATATGACCTGGAATCAAAATTTCTCATTTTTAATATTCTGCCAATTGCGTAGTTAAAATGTTCTGCAGCGTCACATGCTCATTCGATGGCAGCCAAACTTTAAAATTTTGCATTTTCCATCGAAACCTGTATGCATGTCAATTTGTGTCCAGTTTACATTAATCCTTCTTGGTGCGTCGCTTTTTTGTTATAGAGTGTACATTGCAAAATATAATATTTATATCTATGACTATTTATATCTATGACTGGGAAAATAGCAAATTTTCACTGATAACATCGGACTCTTATATATTTTAAGAAATATTAAACAAAAAAAAAAAAAAAAAAAAAAATGTATACTTTAAAAAGTACATTTAAAAAATCCTTTAGATCGATTAGAAATCAATAACAAGAAATAAAGAAAAAAGAATCGTCTAGCGCAGATTATAAATTCATCTGTACTTAATCATTGCATGTTTAATTTTCAATATATTTTACGCACAACATGACTGAAAATGCATTTTCTGCATTTTTCACTTCTATCCCATGAATATCTATATATTTTTGTGTGTAAATCTATGTTTTCTGTAAACCTATCATGCCATATCCCACAGAAAACGTAGTCTATGCATCGAAAAAATGTATGTTATTTTCTTTATTTTCAGAGCAATATTAAAGTTTTAAAATATCTTATTTTAAAGAAATTGTAATAGACTGCAATGTATTAAAATTCTTTTTGTGTCCCTGTACAAAAACCAGTAATGCTATTTGCTCAATTTTTCATGGGAAACATACGAGAGTTAACTTTATTTCATTATCAAACATAAGGTTGAATTTAATTAGTATCGCAGTGCAATTCGCGATTCAAATTTGACTAATTTGCGTTTGAAAAGTTTATTTGTATCACAGTTACTACGATACATTATGTTAAGTAAAATGATTATAAAAAAAAAAAAAAAAAAAAAAAAGCTTTTTTATAAAAATATTATTATGTAAATTTGACTTCTCCACATAGAAAGGCACTAAAATTTGTTGCGCGAAGGCGTTTTTTCACTCTTTCACAAAAGATTCTAAAGGTATTTCCTAATTATTGATAATAATCGAAAATTTTGTGATCATAATTATTTTTCAGTTGCTACACAAGAATATAAAATTACAACACGAAAATACTTTTATGTAGTAACAACTGCTATATATTTTACTTTCTCTTACACATGTATAGCTGGGAAAGTATTATATTTAAGACGAATTTTTGAAATTGCACGTTTTGAGTAATAATAATAATAACAACTTTAAGAAATGACAATCCTAAAAGTGTCTGTAATTTTACCGGATGCTCAAGGAAGCTTTTTTTTTTTTAATCTTTTTATCGCAGCTTTTTAAATATACTTTACATACCAACATTCTAAATAGCTTTTTTATGTTTCTACCTTTTGATAAACCATACATAATATCCTTAAAAATTATCTTGTAATTTTTACCTTTTCATGTTTTACTAGGAACCTTTTTACAAACCTTGTTATAAACTTACGCTATAGGGCAAGTGCACCAGTGATCGACACTTTTAGAGCAATCTCTGATGTTTTGTTCCTAGTTGACTATAACCATTATAAATCCTTATTTTTAATTCCAAATTATTTTTAATTTCAAAATGGTTTGTTATAGGAAATTTTGTCCAGCATCACCATGTTAAAAATTTACAGGGAAAAAAAAAAAAAAAAAAAAAAACAGGTGGCTGTTAGGCGATTTTTACCAAAATAAATGATAGGCACTGTCAATGTACAACTACGTATCATATTGTACGAAATTCTCTGTAGTAGTTGCTGAGATATAGTTGCCACAAAAATTTTTGTCTCAAAAATTTTTGTCAAAAATTACAAAGACATTTAAAAAAAAAAAAAAAAATGTCAAATCGTGTTCTAGACCCTTCAAAACGTGTAAATCCATCGAAAATACGCTGTCGAAAATGTTTACACAACCAATACTTTCTTATTCTGAGTTTAGAAGAAAATAAAAATCACTATCCAGTCTAATGAATAAAGTTCGTTCCTCACATTAGAATTAATCTAAGATTTATTTCTCTGCTCAATCACTCATTTGACCTTAAAGAAAATTGCACTTATCTTATCCGTCCAACCGTGAAATTCGGTAAAAGAACACCATTAGAGGTAAATGCCATGAAAGTTGCTAAATAATAATAACTTGTATTGAGACATCCGGCGGAAGCAAGCTTACACCTTGTTGCAAAATCTGAATTATTAACATTAGAATATTTTTTTGTTACATGTCTCAAACATTCCTTTACAATAGCTAGACGTCTAGCTGGAATCCAATTCCTTTGAAAGGAATATGTGGATTTGACATCCATTTCCTATGACAATTCAGATAAGCGGAAGTCGGGTATTTTTAAAGCAGTAATACTTAAAAATAACTGACTGATCCAGAATTCCACTGATATTAGTGGAATTTTGGATATTTTGTTCAATTATTATTATTATTATTATCAATTTTTACTTTCCGAACACTATAGTGAGGAAAGTATTGTAATCATGTCAAAAATCCGAATTCGAGATTTGATGTTTCTATACGTTTTGAGGTCCCCTGAGTCCGTTTTCACTATTTTTACGATGATGTATGTATGTGTGTGTGTATGTGTGTATGTGTGTATGTATGTGTGTATGTCTGTGAGTGAACACGCTAGCGTCTAAACGCTTTGTTCGATTAACCTGAAAGTTGGTACGCATATTGTAAGTCACCATAGTACGAACCTTATAGATTTTGGTGAATCTAGCACTTATAGTTTTTTTTACAGGGACACAAAGAAAAATTCTTTATCATTATGGCCTATGGGAGCAAAATCTTAAAAGTGCGATAGCATCTAAACGCCTTATTCAATTGAGCAAAAAAATTATACACATATTATAGGTCACAAATACTCAATCTGTATAGATTTTGGAGAATCTAGCACTTATAGTTTTTTTACAGGGACACAAAGAAAAATTCTTTATCATTATGCCTATGGGGCCAAATTTTTAAAAGTGTGATAGCGTCTAAACGCCTTATTAATCTGAGCAAAAAATTTGTACACATGTTATAGATCACAGTTGAACTAACTCTATAGATTTTGGTGAATCTAGCACTTACAGTTTTTTTACAGGGACACAAAGAAAAATTCTTTATCATTATGGCCTATGGGACCAAATTTTTAAAAGTGCGATAGCATCTAAACGCCTTATTGAATTGAGCTGAAAATTTATATGAGTATTTTAAATCACTGTTGCACTAACGATAAGCATTTTGGTGAATCTAGCATTTATAGGTTTTTACAGGGACACAACGAAAAATTCTTTATCATTATGATCTATGGGCTCAAAGTTCAGTAGCGTTAAATAAAACATCGTGTAATAGATGGAGAAAAATACTCAAACACTCTATTATGGTTTTCTCTCTTTTGTTTGTTTAACAACTCCTCTTTCTTTACTTTATCTACAAAACTGTTAATTACTCAATGTTCGGAAAGTCGAGTGGAGTCACTCCAGATTTTTTAATTATCTGAAAGCCATTTTGAAGAAATGTACTGAAAGTTACAAAGTTTATTAAAACATTTAGCGATCAGAAAAATAATGTATTCGGAGAGCACAAAATGCTTTTTACTTTCAGAGCTGCCAACCTAATCCAGCAAATTGCTAGTACCGCCCCTTTTTCTACACCAATAAAATTTTAGAGTAATTCTCTTCAAATGTATTCACGATGAATTAAGATAAAAAATACTCTAAAAATTAAGTGGTGTAGAAAAAGGGGCGGTACTAACAATTTGCCGGATTAGGTTGGCAGCTCTGTACTTTATATATAGTTGTAAAATGAATCCTTACGTCACGTAAACATGTATAAAGAAGCGATTTTAAAAATTTCGCCCCTTAACCTATACCGTACCAAGCACTGAAAAAAAAATTTTTTTTTTCTTTATACAATCTTAAATATATATTTCTTTAAGCCTATGTATACACACAAAATCAAAAACTTACCAACCTTTCATTAGCTTAATCGGTACAGGCTGTCCTAAAAATAGGACAATGGTTTAGGACAGTCGGAAATATAAGGAAAACAGACCATCTATATACATTTTTTTTTTTATATATAATCATTTTTCCAGTACAAAAGTGTAGAATATTACCTCAATGAATTTATATGTCCGTTATTCTTGAACGCAAAACCTTTCTAAGTAATAGTGTGTTGAAAAGGTAATGAATAAATCTTCAAAAATCGTCATTTTAAAAACTAAAAAATTATATTAAACGTTAATTTAAACTAACGATAAAGACACATATGTATTTATTGGACTATTAGATAATATATCGCCTTTAATTTGAATTAAAATATTCAAAAGAATTTATATAAATACCATTTATGCATGGTGTCCTATTTTTAGGACGATGGTGAAATAAGGGTTAAGGGCGGGGTTAGCATTTTTTCATATAATTCTTTATATCTCAAAGGGGGGAAAAAGTAGATATCCCCGTAAGATTTTTTTTCTTTAAAATGTAAAAAATTTCTAAAAACCTACTTCAGCAATTTTAGGAATTCATTCCCGAAGAGTGTCGGTGGGTGGGGCTAAACGTATTTTCACATACCCATATATATTTTTTTTATATATATATAAGTGCCTGTCTCTCCCTCTGTGTGTGTGTGTGACTGTGTGCGCTCTGGAACTCAAACCATTGTGCACTTTATCGAGATGCTTTCGAGTTTCGAATTAGAATTTATTAAATTATTATTATTTTTTTTTTATTATTATTATTTTTTTTTTTTTTTTTCGAAATTTTCCATTGATGTTTCACGTTTCATTTTCTTAAAATTTATTCAAATTCCGCGTTTTTTCATTTCAATCTTCTATGTTCCTCAGAAACGGTTACTATATTACTTATTTATTATTCCTTTGCATTAGGTCACATGATAAAATATAGTTTATACATAATCGCGATTTTAATATGGAAGTACTGTTTCGATATTTTTCGAAACCGATACATTTCGAATGGGAAAATTTTTTCTCAATCTGAGAATATATTTTCTTAAGTGAAGTGATTATTATTATTTTTTTTTTAGGTTTATCATTTTTAATTTATTGTTTCTATTGCAATCAGATATAATAGAAAGGTTTGAATTTATTAAATTTTAAATTTAATTTTAATTTATTACAATTAAGTTTATGTGCAATTTTTATGATATAGTTAAGAGTTAATTAATAGTAATGTAATTATAAATTTATTTTACTTATAACTTTATTGTAAAAGAGTGAGAAATAGAAACAATGTCCTGCTACTA
The DNA here is from genome assembly GCA_963930645.1 of Salticus scenicus. Taxonomy (NCBI): domain Eukaryota; kingdom Metazoa; phylum Arthropoda; class Arachnida; order Araneae; family Salticidae; genus Salticus; species Salticus scenicus. Next base: position 31,170,033 of record OZ005659.1, on the reverse strand, counting down.
GGTCTCACTAATACATAGTATCAAACTGCTGAGATATAATAATCTCTAAAATCGTAGTTCTTGAATAACAGCAGCGCCACCAGTCTTCCCCTAAACATCCAAACAGAAATGCCCGGTTAAGGCGCTGTTGCAAGCAGTGGCAAGTAGTTGAGCTGTTTCCGACACAGCTCGTGCAGAGAACACATGTCGAAGGCAACTGAGACCCGGAGCGAGGTTGTGAATGATTTCAATGGATTATATATACAGGGTGATCAATTTAAAAGAGTACCCGTTGATTTTTCTTATTCCCTTTAAATCTGACGGAGGTGGCAACTATTCTAACACTGAAGTATAATTGTTTGAACCTTGTTTAAGTGTGGGAGACAATTTCGAACAATGTTGGACTTTTACAACTTTATTTGTGAGGTAAAACAGAAATGGAGACGCACAATGTTATTTAATCCTGTGATAATTTTGTTTATGAAAAACAAAATTTAATTCAAATTTTTACATTATCATTCCTACATTACATTTACATTATTATTATTATTATTACATTATCATTTGAAAGGTTTTTCCAGAGAAGTCCTGCAAACATCGATGAATTAAAACATCATAACTGAAGAAATGTCGTCAATAACGCCAACAATGCTGCGAAGTGTGTCAAAAAACTTGGTTCGGCGTGTTCATGTTTGCATTCAAAATGGTGGCGAACAATTTCAAAATTTTCTGTAAGGAATGATAATGTAAAAAATTTGAATTAAATTATGTTTTTCAAAAATAATATTATCACAGGGGATTAAATAATACTGTGCGTCTCCGTTTCTGTTTTACCTCACAAATACAGTTGTAACAGTCCAACAGTGTTAGAAATTGTCTCCCACACTTAAACAAGGTTCAAACAATTATACTTCAATGTTAGAATAGTTGCCACATCCGTCAGATTTAAGGGTAATAAGAAAAACCAACAGGTACTCTTTTAAACTGATCACCCTGTATATATATATATATATATATATATATATATATATATATATATATATATATATATATATATATATAAACAAAAAATTCAAAACCAGATGAAAATTTAATCCCAAAACACATGAGGGACTTCATCAGGGGAGCTCCCCTATGTAGGGAAAGGAAAATGAGAAGTTTCTGACGAAACGCTGGTATTAACCACAAAATACGTTTCTAGCCCCCAACTATATATATATATATATGAATACCTTTTCAGACATTGCACAAGAAGAAACGATATCACATGAAGAACAGGAACGACTTGAAAAAGAAGAAAAGTTATTGAAAATCATAGTTTTTCATTTATAAAGTAATATAAAGAAAATAGTGATTTAATTTTTTTGAAAATTCACTTAAATATAGTGACAAGCAAAGCGGGCAAAACTTGCTAGTGGGATGTAAGCGGGAAAAGTGTTTGGGATGCATTTCCTGTTGTGCAATGCATTTAGCCTTTTTCCAAGCAAGGATAAAAGTGTTTATAACTTCGGTTCGTCTTTTCTGTCTATTTGGGCATCTGCAAACTCATTTCCGAGGCATACTTTTAGAGAATGCCTCAATACTCATATTCTTCTTCTTTTTTTTTTTTTTTAAGATGATGATGATGATGATTTTTATTGAAAATCGTATTCATATAACAATTGATTTGTGTACATTTGAAGTTATTGTAAAACTAATCGACCTCCGCCCGCCTAGTGGCCGATACTTCCAAATGAACTATTTTTTTTTTTTTATGTATATATATATTGCATCTTCCTCGTTTGACTCATGAGCGAATTTACTCGCGTAAATACTGGCTAGAACCCTTTAAAAAGATCCACGAGGAGGGCATTCAATTTGTCGGCTTAGGACCCTAGTACAGTTAATTGACCGTAATCCACAGAACAACAATAACAAAATGAGTGAATTTAAATTACTCAACATGGGCTTACAGAATATTTTTTTAATTAATTGCACCATCTTTTACATCTTAACATCTAAAATAAATAAATAAAATAAAATAAAATAAAATAAATGAATGAATGAATGAAAAATTAAAATTCACAAAAATTGAAAAAATTACTTTCTTTATATTATTTTTTATATTATTAAATTATTTATTAATATTATTTTAACTATTTTTTAGTATTTTCCTCTAATTTAGCTATAGCGTTTTAAACATAATTCGGTGTTTTATTGCCGGAGGTCGAGAAAAAAAATCGCCAAACCGCAAAGTGGTGATTTTTGCATAGTATTACATTTCTTCTTTTAAATTATCTGTTCGACTTATTTAATTTCTTTCAAATTACATATAATTTTTTTTTCTTAATATATTGTTGAAATTGTGGAGTCATTTTTCTCGACTAAATCATTCTTTCTTCCATTCTTTTATTCATTCCTCCGAGCCACGGATAAAGATTTATTTTCTTTATATCAATACATTATTGTTCACAAATAATTATTATTAGTTGAACTTTATTGTAAATATAATGTTAGTGTTATCCCCTGGGATAGTTGGACTTTTATTATTAAGAATATGCATTGAAAATTAAACGGTGCAACTTGTAATTACATTTTGAAAAGGTGACAAAATCTATGCTAACAGCATAATTTTCTTTCACGTCGCTTCCTGTTGCGATTTTTTTTTTTTTTTTTTTTTGCATAAAATTTTTCATTACAGATAAAATTTTATTCAGGTACAAAATATGAAAGGAAATTATTAATTTTTAATTAGCCTCCGAGATATCTCCCATAAAAGTGAAATTAAACCGCCAATCATAAACCTATCGTCAGTAACAGCTGAATTGATTTTCAGTTAAATTGCTATACCATCTCTTTATCTCCGATACAAATTGCATAAATATAGTTTATTACAGAAAAACTTTCTCCACTCCATTGAACTTCATCATAAAATCCAATCATTTTGATTCTCCATACCAATTACGTTCCACTTAACAGATATTTCCCATGAGATGTATATAATAAACTTATTTTGAATCATGAAATTATTGCGCTCTCTTACAGTGTAAAATTGCAGTCACATAAGTAATCGATGATCAGATATTTTATTCAGTTTCATGCACAGATAACGAACAAGCCTAATATCCAACTTCGAAGATTCAGCGCACCAGCCAATCAGTAAGAAGCATATTTTTCCTTTGGGGATGCCGAGGATGAGGAAGAGCAAATTTATCCGGTCTACCCCCACCTCCCCTCTCACGCTGCCACAGAATGAAGGCGGATATTTGGTTTTGTCTACAAGTTATACAAACTCGTCAAGCCAGTGAAATACAGTCTTCTGTGAAAACGCCGCCATTTTGTTTCCTTGTAAGAATTCATTATTTTCGTTCTAAAGATATTTCCCTATGTGCTATATATTTTGTTGTATAATAATTTTCCAGATCATAATTAAATATATTTCTGGTGTTTTATTTTTGACTTATTTTATTTATTTTAGTGATATGTCAATAACGATATTTATGCATTAAATTTATATTCGTTTCGTTTGTATAATTTTTGTTTGTTTTAATAACTTTTCAAAATAAACTGATGAGGGAAAAAAAATCTATAAATAACCTTTTTTTTTTTTTTTTTTTTTTTTTTTACAGATTATTTAACTTAAAATTATAAAATGTTTAGGGGTCGTTAAAGAGGATGGAATTTTTCACATGGGAAAATAATTTCTTTTATGAAAAATCGTCGAATGAAAACATGAATAATCAATATTAAAAGAAAAGAAAAAAATAAATCTACATAATATATATATATATACAACTGCGTGAAAATTAAACAATTTCAAAAAATTTTAAGCAATTACATTGCAATATTTTTTTTTTTTTTTTACCACGTTTCTATTAATTCGTGTTCTTGTTTGTCCAGTACAAATCTTGCAATCTATTTTTAACTAACTTTCCGATAAGCTAGACATTTGATATTTTCAGAATAGCTCAAAACACGATGACAATGCATTCTTTTCATACTTTTATTCAATTTATAAATATTTGAAAATTTCTTATAATTGCTATCTTTTTTTCGCATTTGATAATTTTCTGTCAAGTTGATGGGACAATTCATCAAAAAAAAATTTTTTTTAAGTACATAGAATTGTCAAGTTTATATGATTCAACAGAAAATTTAAAAACGTGGTATATAAAAAATTCTTTTTATCTTGTAATTATTTTTACTGTAACTTTACTGTAAAAATAAAATTAGTTTAACACCTTCCCCTAAAAAACCAAAAAATTAAATATTCTATATTGTGAAAATGCTTCATATTATTAGGTTGATTTCTTTAGAAATCGACCTATTGCAATCACTTCGTTTATCTATATATATATATATATCTATAATGAAAATTTTGTCATCACGATAACTCCCGAAATAATACTCGAAATGCAACCAAATTTGGACAGTGAACTGATCTTATAAATATCTTGGATGAGTTCGTTAACCAAGTTGCTCCGACTTCCTGTTTTCAAGTGGCAGCCACTTGAAAATTTCAAACCGACATTGTAAAAAGCATATTTAAAGCAAGATTTGCTTGAATTTTGTTGTAAATACAGGCCACATAAAGGTCTCAATGAAGTTTATTAATGAAGTTTAGCCGCCATTTTTAATAAAGTGGCAGATATTTTAAGTTAAGCGGGACCACTTGAAATCAGGCTACCACTTGAAAATTTAAAATCACTATAACTTCCGAAATAATACTCCAAATCGAACCAAATTTAGACAGTGTCTTAACTTATCTTAAAAATATCTTAGATGAGTTTATTAACCAAGTTGCTCCGCCATTTTGTTTTCAAGGGGAGACCACTTGAAAATTTCAAATTCAAATTGTAAAAAGCGTATTCCGAATTTGTTTAAAATTTGATGTAAATATAGACCACATAAGGGTCTCAATGAAGTTTATCAATGAAATTTATCCGTCATTTTTAATAAAGTGGTAGATATCTTAAGTTAAGCGGGGCCACTTGAAATCACGCTACCACTTGAAAATTTAAAATCACAATAACTTCTGAAATAATACTCCAAATCGAACCAAATTTGGACAATGTCTTAACTTATCTTATAAATAACTTAGATGAATTTGTTAACCAAGTTGCTCCGCCATTTTGTTTTCAAATGAAGACCACTTGAAAATTTCAAATTCAAATTGCAAAAAATGTAATCCAATTTTTTTTTTTTAATTTTGATGCATACGTAGATTATACAAGCGTCTCAAATAACTTTATTAATGAACTTTATCCGCCATTTTTAATAAAGTGGCAGATATCCTAACTTAAGCGGGACCACTTGAAATCAGGATACCACTTGAAAATTTAAAACCATGATAACTTCCGAAATAATACTCCAAATGGAACCAAATTTGAACAGTGTCTTAACTTACCTTATAAATATCTTAGACGAGTTTGTTAACCAAGTTGCTCCGCCATTCTGTTTTCAAGTGGAGACAACTTGAAAATTTCAAATTTAAATTGTAAAAAGCGTACTCCGAAATTGTTTGAATTTTGATGTAAATACAGACCACATAAGGATCTCAATGAAGTTTATTAGTAAACTATATCCGCCATTTTTAATAAAGTGGCAGGTATCTTAAGTTAAGCGGGACCACTTGAAATCAGGCTCCCACTTGAAAATTTAAAATCACGATAACTTCTGAAATAATACTCCAAATCGAACCAAATTTGGACAGTGATGTTATCATATAATTATCTTGAATGTTTTCACTGAGCAACTTGTCCCGACATCTTGTTTCCAAGTTCCAGCCACTTGAAATCACACTGCCACTTGAAAATATGCCATCACGATAAGGATAACTTTTGAAATACTAAACGGATTCAAATAAAAGTTGGATATTAAACTTATGCTTGAAATATCTAGAATAAGTTCACTTGGTGACTTGATCCGCAATTTTATGTCCAAGTGGCTGCCACTTGAAAATTTGTCAATATAGTAACTTTAGTAATACAGAATCGATTCGCATCAAATTTGGGTAGTGGATTTATCCTTCAAATATCTCAGACAAGTTCGCTGGGCATCTCACTCCGCTTTTTTTTTTCCAAGTGGCGCCACCTGAAAATTTCTTATGACGATAATTTTTGAAATACTGATTTAATTTGAAATAGAACTGGACAAGGAACTTATACAAATATTCTGGATGATTTCATTGGGCAAGTTGTTTTGCCATTTTGTTTCCAAGTTGCAACCACTTAGACTGCCACTTGAAAATTTGCCATAAAATTAACTTTTGAAACACGGCACTGATTTAAACCACAGTTGGACAGTGAACCTATGCTTCAAATACCTTGGATATGTTTGCTGGGCAGCTTGTTCCGCTGTATTGTTTCCAACTAGCGACCACTGGAAAATTTGTTATCACGGTAACTTTAGAAATACTTAATCAATTGAAATCAAAGTTGAAAAATGGATTTATCTTTCAAACAACAAAAATCTAGAAAATTCACGTAACTCGTGAACCAATCAAGTTATTGCGTCCATCTTTAGTATATGGATTATAAGTATTTTCTCGCCAAAAAAGTCGCCATAGGGGAAAAGTCGCCAAATTTGGCGCCAAATTCATTACCTGCTTTGCTGGATCTTTTTAATGCGTTTTTAAGGAAAAATTAGGCTATTTTAGTGCTAAAACAAGCTAGAAATGCAGAAAACAAACATTTTATCAACTTACTAATTGAAAGAATTTCTACAAAAAAAATTATTTTCAAATTTGAAACGACATTTTGGATGAGGAACTTTCTCTGCCATTTTGATCGAAGTGCCAGCCACTTAGTTTTTCAACACGATGACTTTTGAGATTTTGAATTAATTCGAACTATATGTGTACAGTAGATTTATCTCACAAATACATTTCATATATTTGTCAACTTATCTCACCATTTTGCTTCCAAGCGCCGGCCACTTGAAAATTTTAAATTCACATAAAAAGGTATTTATGAACCGATTTGCTTAAAAATCCATATGTGCATAGCCTACATCAATATTTCTACCAAGTGCATTAATAATTTGTAGCCGCCATTTTCAAACAAAATGACGGCTACTTGATAAGGAAAAAGAAATCAACCTACCCTTCCGAATAAGCCGGAAGGTCTTGTTTAATACTCAGCTAGAAAGCTTGTGGGGAAAAAAAAGCACCTATCCAGTAGTTTAATTAAAAAAATTGAATGCGTGATTTGCACAATACTGAATTAAAGAACTAGTGTACAAACAATATTTGAACTTGAAAATTTCTTTACACACCACAAAATTAATCAAAACACTTGCGTGATTTTCAATTTTCCTCACACCCAATGCCCAATTCTTCAAAAAATAAAAACAAACTTTAAAAAATACGGCGTATAAAGTAGCAACACTTGTTACAATGAACAGTTTATCCCAAAAGAATTTTAAAAATATAATCAACTGACGCATCTTTATAGCGGATGCTCCACATCCTTTCGTTCTGAAGGAAATCAACCCAGTTTTACTATCACACCACCTAAACGTGAGCCCTATAATTTCTTAGCTCATGTAAATGAAGCATTATGTTGCTAACAAACGTGATGGAAAGTGTAAAGATGCTGCAGACGATAAAAGAATTATTTTTATCGAAAGTGCTAATTCGAATACACCATCGCATATAATCTTGGTGGTGGTTTTTATTCTTTTCGGATGATTGTTTTCGAGATGGGTGGTGAGAAATGGTGCAGAAAGTTTTTGACAAGGGTGAAAAGGAACTAGATGAAGAAGATACAGTGACAGACAATAACAGTTATTGAAAATAACAGCCTTCCTCTGCAAAGAAATTTAATAGTAAGAATATTCTCATAATAAATAAAAAAGTTAAAAACAGATTAGTAGAATTTAAAGTGGCTCTTTTCTGAAGAGATTCGTCTAAATGTCCAAAAGTTGGAAGTAAAATTTAATGAAAAGTAAACTAGTATGTTATGGCCACCACAAAACGTTCTTCTATATTTTCCGATACCAATTAACGCTGTGCGTACTGTTATTTACTGAGATTATTTCCTATTATGAATGCAGACGATTTTTATCTAAGAGAAGTATACCACTAAATGTCCTCAAAAGACCAATTTTGTGCCATACAGACGATGTCTTAAAAAAAAAAAAAAAAAAAAAAAAAAAAAAATGAGTATTTTCAGTTTTTTTTTTTTAATGGAAAAAATCAATAATTTTTTTCAGATTATCTCAAATCTACTGTTCAAACATTCGTTTCTTAGCTGTAGACAAACTCTTTTGAAAAATGATGCTCATATTGAAAATTATTATACTACCCCCTTCTACCCTGAAGGGAAACTATGCTCTTACATAAAAAAAATAAAATAAATAAATAAAATAAAGCAAAATGAAATCCTAGTTGACTATTACCTTTATCGATGATTCATTTTATTTTCACAACGATTGGTTAAACATAGTAATTCTCATTATCCTCTTCGCTCCAGAGGTCCACATATGTGGACCTCTATTCTTTCCTTTATAAAATCTATACCATTTACTACTTTTATATTTTGACTAAACTAATAAAAAGCTGAATAAATTGGCTTTAAAAAGATACCGGTATATGGCAGCATGAAACTAAATTTATTTCTGAAATATAATGTTATTTTGTTGACTTTCGTAAAACGACTCCAAAACAGTAGTCGACCACACGGTCGAAGAAAAGTACGCAATTTTTATAATTGTTTATTACGTACGTAGACACTTGCCAGAATAAAAAGAAAACTAATATTGATTGATTTATTTAAGGGCATCAAATTTTTAATTGTATTACAGTTAGGAAGATTTATGTAACTTAAAAATTTAGAGCGTAGTTGTTTAAAGCTATACATTTGTATCGTACATTACTAACCCCCTAAATTATAAATGTAAGAAAATTATACTTTTTTGTAATGTACAATGTGAACGTATATGTCTAAAAGCATTCAAGTGTAACTTATGTTGTTATTACAGCTTCGGGTCCGAAGAGGTTATGCACGCATTTATGCGTAATTTTGTCCTACACTGTCAGATTAAAAATTATGAAAAAATAATGTATTGGTGCCACCTTTTGAGTGATTTTGACCAAATATTCATAAGCACTAATTTATGTTGAGGTGAAACTACACATACATGATTGTATGGAACTCTGAGAATCAGTTCATGAGCTAGAGCTGCTAGAAAATTCTTATCACACATACACAAACACACATTTTCTAAAAAAGGTCTAATAATGTTCAGGACTTTTACAAGACATGTAAATCTGCCAAATCCAGAAGTCTTTTTTTTTTTTTTTTTTGGATGAAGGACTTTTAGTTTCAATCTGGATTTTTTGCAGACCAGTTTTGTGTAACACCAAAATAAATTAGAAATATCAGTCCTACCGTTGCAATTTCGGTACCAAATGAAAGGGGCGATTTTTTTTTAATCCAGAGGTGCAAACAGTTTTTCCACACGATAATTAGATTTTTACTTTCCGAACACTATAGTGAGGAAAGTATTGTAATCATGTCAAAAATCCGAATTGGAGATTTTGATGTTTCTATACATTTCGAGGTCCCCTGAGTCCGTTTCCACTATTTTTGAGATGATGTATGTATGTGTGTGTGTATGTGTGTATGTGTGTATGTATGTGTGTATGTCTGTGAGTGAACACGCTAGCGTCTAAACGCTTTGTTCGAATAAGCTGAAAGCTGGTACGTATATTGTAAGTCACCATAGTACGAACCCTATAGATTTTGGTGAATCTAGCACTTATAGTTTTTTTACAGGGACACAAAGAAAAATTCTTTATCATTATGGCCTATGGGACCAAAATCTTAAAAGTGCGATAGCATCTAAACGCCTTATTCAATTGAGCAAAAACTTTATACACATATTATAGGTCACAGATACTCAATCTGTATAGATTTTGGAGAATCTAGCACTTATAGTTTTTTTACAGGGACACAAAGAAAAATTCTTTATCATTATGGCCCATGGGGCCAAATTTTTAAAAGTGTGATAGCGTCTAAACGCCATATTAATCTGAGCAAAAAATTTGTACACATGTTATAGGTCGCATTTGCACCAACTCTATAGATTTTGGTGAATCTAGCACTTACAATTTTTTTACAGGGACACAAAGAAAAATTCTTTATCATTATGGCCTATGAGACCAAATTTTTAAAAGTGCGATAGCATCTAAACGCCTTATTCAATTGAGCTGAAAATTTGCATGAATATTATAAATCACTGTTGCACTAACTATAAGCATTTTGGTGAATCTAGCATTTATAGATTTTTACAGGGACACAACGAAAAATTCTTTATCATTATGATCTATGGGCTCAAAGTTCAGTAGCGTTAAATAAAACCTCGTGTGATATATGGAGAAAAATACTCAAACACTATATTATGGTTTTCTCTCTTTTGTTTGTTTAGCAACTCCTCTTTCTTTATTTTATCTACGAAACTGTTAGTTACTCAATGTTCGGAAAGTCGAGTGGAGTCACTCCAGATTTTTTTTAAATAACTAAACTGTGAAATTTAGGTGGCAACACTTCATTTTAACAGATTTCAGCCAATTTAAAAACTACGTGGTCCAATTTTACGATCAAAAAAGGAGGTAAAGAATAAATAAAAATTTAAAATTTAAAAATTTAAATTTAAATTTTCAGATTGAAATTAATAGTCCTCCGTACTAAACTAAATTATTTCTTCAACAGAATTTTGAAAGTTTTTTTTTTTTTTTTTTAACAAAACCAGTACTTTCTTCTGTTGAATATGGGAAAAAAGTAAAAAAAAATATTACCTAGTATTTTAAAAAAAACATCAAAATAAATAGATAAAATAAATTTCTGTTTTGCATAATAATGCACTGTTAACAATTTGGTGCTAATATTGACTAAATTTTAGAAGTGTGTTTTTTTGTAATTATAAGATGATAAAATAATTTACCCCTGTTTTAAACTTTAGGCAAACCGTAGCACCATATATAACATTTTTATAGCTGATAGCCAAATTTTGACAGTGTATTTAACTGAACCTTAACCTTAACTCATTAACGCATCATGTGAAATTGTGGTTGATAATAAATATCGTGTCAATAAATACCGTGTAATGTATATACGTGCTGGCGCGAGATCGGCTGTCAATATGTTAAGTGAGCATTTAGACATAATTGATTAACACGTTTGAAATTATGTTAAATCATATTTGATTGATTATGAATAAATCCATAAGAAGTACCATAAATTTTAAAAACTCGCTACAATTTTGCTTAAAAAGTATTTATTCAACAACAGTTCCAGATAATACTGATTACACCGTTCTGAAAAAAAAAAAAAAAAGAAAAGAAAAGAAAAATTCGAGCCCTGATACCATTTTTTCTGATTCTTGACCTCCTGAATCCGAATATAACCTCCATTTTGCCCACTCACCCACCGTTTTATTGAGACGCTACCCCCTCCCCTAATTTCTATAACTCTAAGGTAATTTTATGACCATGAATTTGATTTGGAGAATGGAAAAGAAATATTTTAACACCGAAAATCAAAAAAATATATATAATGTTTAATAAATAATAATGATAATTGATTAATGAAATATAGTAAATGTAATATATAATTTCAGTGGCAAATCCCCCCTCCCTAAATTTTACCCTTAGTGCAAATGTTTTAGAATTTCCCTACTCTGTAGCCCCTCAGAAGATATTTAACAGTTAAAATAATCCTTTCCCTCCCTACAAATCAAATTTATAGCCATAAAAATGATAAAAATAGGGGGGGGGGGGGCGTCCCCAAAAAACAGTTATAGGGCAAAATGAGCGTCATATTCGGATTCAGGAGGTCATTTTACATAAGAAATTGCAAAAGTGGTGTTGGGGGCAATTTTCATGCCGAGCAGTGTTATCGGAGTATTATTATAAAGTCTGAACGACTAAAAAAAATATTAATATTCGCAATGATTTTATTTTTATTTTATTTATTTAATGATTTTTATCTATTTATTTAATTATTTAATAAATTTTTATTTATTTTTATCAGAAGAAGAAGCTTCTTTGTCGTATTACAGTGTCACCTAATAATAGTTAATTCACCAATCAATATATATCTATAAGAGAAAAATACATTCAGGACTTCCATATTGGCTAGAAAAGATAATATTTTTTAAGATACTGCCAAATATGATAGTATACTGTGTAAATGGCCTCTTACATCTTACCAAAAGAAACATATAAATAAACATATATTACAAAAGTTCAAATATTTCCGCAAATATGCTTTAATTGTCCGTTTAAAAAATATTATGAATAAAAAGTAGAATAACAGTTCAACTTTCAGATAAAAACATTCTGAAATAATATCTATAATTAATACAAAAGGAAAAAACCACGAATTACTTCATTAATATATTTTTATTTTGTATAGTTCGCTCCTTGTAAATCTTTAAATAAAATCGCCTTTATTTTAATCGTAAGAAAAAAAATAACAGATTCCTATTTCTTTCCTGATTTATTTAGAAAAATTTTAGGGTCAAGGTTATTTTTTGAATTTTTTTTTTTTAACTGTAATTTTTGGAGATCATAATTGATAGGTTATTTTTAATAAACATTTTGCCGACTTTTAGGTTTTATTTTTTACTAGGACAACAAACTTTATTTTCAGATACTATCATATTTGGCCCTTTTATCTTCCACTTCATCATTTTCTTTTTTAACATTTTATCCCAGATTTCTTTGGCGGAGAACACTTTTTTTCCCCGAAGAAAATATGTTGTCAGCAGAAACTATTTTAACATTTCAGCGAGTTGCCAGATATGAAAGGATAAAACCCCTCTTTATTTATTTATTTTATTTTTTTTATTTTTTCTTTTATCTTAAATCGGAAAAATGTGCTGCCATTGTCATACGTGAAATATCTTATTGAAAATCAAAAATTTACAATGTAATATATGTAAACACCAAGAAGAAAAATCTGACATAAAATATAAATAATGCTAAAAAAACAGTCTTCGAACGAAACGTTAAAAAATATTCTTAAGATGTCTGGGAATATATATATATATATATATATATACTTTTGGCACGTCTGAAGTACTTTTCGCATTTTCTCCCCAAAAATAGAGAAATAGAACACTTTTTTTTTTTTCTTTTTAAGTTTTTTCATTTCTTATGCATTTACATTTCTTAGAAATTACATCTAATCAATTCTAAAAGACTACCTATAGTAAAGAAACAAGATATATATTATAGGTGCATATAATATTTTATTATCATAATGATGTATTCTGTATTTATTATTAATTATTGTAAATTGTATAACTTATTTCAACAATTGATAATTTCATTTAGTACCAGTGTGGTTCATATTGACTTTGTGATTCTACTTGAACTTTTAATGTCAAATTACCTTATTATGTACATTATTATTCTCTTTTATCTAAATATTATATCTTTGCAAAATTTTACTTATTTATTTATTTTCACTTGTGAATCACACTGTTTATTAAAGGAAATATGTGTGTGTGTGTGTGTGTGTAAATTATAATTAATAATTTTAAAAGCAAAACTATATAAATTTTTGGATTCATTATCCAAATCTATAGACGAACATGAAATCTCATATTATCCCTGTATTTTAAGTTTTTCTGCCTAACATTTTAAAATGTGAAAAACAAATTAACGACCAGGTTTCAAAATTATTGTTGCCAACTAAGCTCAACGTAGCTTCCCAATGCATAAAAAATTAACTCTAGGCCCATCCATGGTTATTCAATCTACGCGGAGCTTTCAATAAGAATTTCAAACTACTAATTAAAATTGATATTTCATTTTCATTTCCTAGCAGTGGTCTATGGAAATTGTAGATTAGAATCCTATGACAACACATGGACATGGAGACAGGAATTATTCAATATTAGGCAAATATATCTACATCCTATAGGTGTTATTTATTGTTATTTAAGGGGTTACGTAGGTTTGGAAGACTATATATGTATATATATATATATTATTATATTTTTAAAAAATTAAAGAACACGCTTTTATTGAAATGTGAACTAAATGCACAAAATATCTATATTTATAGTATTAAAATGGAGGGTAAGAAAAAATCGTGTGAGTGACACACCATACTATTTACATCTTTAATAAAAAAAAAATAATAATTGATTAATTGTTGCCACTCAACGTTATACAAATACGGAAAAATCCTGTGCCACATACAATAGAGTTCAATATATATATATAGATTTTTTTGTTTGCCCCTGATGGGATAGGAGCCTGGAAACACTTGTATGTAGTATTGTCATCGACTATGAAGTCGTGTGCAAAATTTCGGGATAATCGAACGAACAGAAGGAGTCGAAAATTGAATTGCAAGATTCCGTTACATACATTAATAGTTACATCATATCAAGTTAATAAAAGCATGTTAAAAATAATATAATGAAGGAATGAGAAATAAATAATATAGAATTAAACAAAAACCATTTTTAAATAATTCCACTGACTGGGCTCGGACGTCAGACCTTTAGGCTCGTAGCGCGGAGCTTTACCTCACAGCCACAGCGTTCACGTAGGGATAGTCTTTTTTTACAATATAGATTTTTTGTTTTCTCCCAGAGCGGTTACAAACATACATACAGGTGAAGCTAATAAAAGCGTGTTAAAAAAGCATATTTTCTCTCTCTCTCTCTTTTTTTTCTCTTTTAATATAATAAGAATTTTGACCATATTAAATAAATATGAAGCTTATCTGAATAAAATACCTTTTCGAAATTGTAGCTTTAATTACTGAGAAACAGTTGTAGCATTATTCTAAAAATGTCTTGTTAAAAAGGAAAAAAAAAATCTGGAGTGACTCCACTCGACTTTCCGAACATTGAGTAATTAACAGTTTTGCAGATAAAGTAAAAAAAGAGGAGTTGTTAAAACAAACAAAAGAGAGAAAAACATAATAGAGTGTTTGAGTATTTTTCTCCATATATTACACGATGTTTTATTTAACGCTACTGAAATTTGAGCCCATAGATCTTAAATGATACAGAATTTTTCGTTGTGTCCTTGTAAAAACCTATAAATGCTAGATTCACCAAAAATGCTTATAGTTAGTGCAACAGCGATTTATAATACTCATATAAATTTTCAGCTCAATTGAATAAAGCGTTTAGATGCTATCGCACTTTTAAAAATTTGGTCCCATAGGCCATAATGATAAAGAATTTTTCTTTGCGTCCCTGTAAAAAAAACTGTAAGTGCTACATTCACCAAAATCTATACAGTTGCTGCAACTGTGACCTATAACATGTGTAATTTTTTTTTTTTTTGTTTTTTGTTTTTTGCTCAGATTAATAAGGCGTTTAGACACTATCACACTTTTAAAAATTTGGCCCCATAGGCCATAATGATAAAGAATTTTTCTTAGTGTCCCTGTAAAAAAACTATAATCGCTAGATTCTCCAAAATCTATACAGATTGAGTATCTGTGACCTATAATATGTGTATAATTTTTTTGCTCAATTGAATAAGGCGTTTAGATGCTATCGCACTTTTAAGATTTTGGTCCCATAGGTCATAATGATAAAGAATTTTTCTTTGTGTCCCTGTAAAAAAAACTAGTGCTAGATTCACCAAAATCATTAGGGTTCGTACTATGGTGACTTACAATATACGTACCAACTTTCAGCTTATTCGAACAAAGCGTTTAGACGCTAGCGTGTTCACTCACAGACATACACACACATACATACGCACATACATACACACATACACACACATATACATACATCATCGTAAAAATAGTGAAAACTGACTCAGGGGAGCTCGAAACGTATAGAAACATCAAACTCTCAAATTCGGATTTTTGACATGATTACAATACTTTCCTCACTATAGTGTTCGGAAAGTAAAAAGGAAGAAAAAAACCATATTTTAAAAATTTGTTATTGTTATTATTAATTTTAAAGGAAAGACACTTCGTGGTGATTGCGTACATTGCAAATAGAATGAAATAAATAACACATTTTAAAAATAAAAAATAAAAATAAAAATAAAAATAAAAATAAAAAATGCAGAATTTGTTTTATCTTGAAGATTACATTCTAAAATGAAACTATTCTATTTTGCAAAAATATTTTAATCGAATTTGAAATCTATACTTTCATATACCGAGATTGAAAAGTTCAGAAAACAGATTAAAATATTTTTAATAGAATTTGAAAAGCACCGCGCACTAATACTCATCGTGAAAGGAATATCTAATCGAATAAAATATTTTAATAGAATTTCAATCTGAAATCAGTTCGAAATATAATTTCTTCGAACTGAAATATTCGAAATGGAAGTTTGAAATAAATTTAAAAGAGTAGGAATAACTTTGGTGATTTTCTACTTTTAATTTATTTATTTAATTTAGTACATAGTCAGTCTTAAAATCCAGTGTCACACAGAAGTCTTAGTAAAAACACTAATGGTTATTAATAAAGGTGATTATTTATAATTATACTTACACATACATATATATCAGAGTTTTCTCTAAGTTTTAAAAAGGGCAAGACGCTGATAATAGAAAAGAGCATACTTTTTAGGATTTTAATGGCAATTTTTGGACCCTCTTCACTTACCGTCGCCGGAAGTCCGAGCCAATGTTATTCTATGGGGAAATTTTCTTTACAAATAACTTATTAACTAATACATATTTTTAAATTCTGTTTTCACATTCAGAAAATTCCCAACTGTTAAATTGACGGACCTTTTTTAAAAATGTATTTTTTTTTTTTTTTTTTTAATTTTTAATATTTTAGTTTGAAATTGCTAAATGAAAAAAATTCACATATTGAAAATTCGTATTTTACAGCTTCAAAATAAAATATTTTTTTAAAAAAGGTCCGTCAATTTAAAAGCTGGGAAGTTTCAGAATGTGAAAACAGAATTTAAAAATATGTATTAGTTAATAAGTTATTTGTAAAGAAAAATTTCCCATAGAATAACATTAGCTTCGGCTTCCAGTGGCGGTGAGTGAAGAGGGCCCTTAAGGCCACATTTTACATTTAAAATCCACACTCATTTTAGAAATATGTTATGAGTATGCATATGAGGAATATTTTTTTCTTTTTTCAAATTTAATTTTCTTTACTTTTGCTTGTTACTAATAATTAAATAAATGTTGATGGTCATGCACAGTAGTTTTACATGTATATTATTTATCTTCAGTATTTCGATATTCTTAAGTTCGCAGGTTGTTTTCTCCTAAATTTGAGCTCTAATATAAGAGGCAATAAGGGAGCAAATTTTTTACATAACGGGCAAGAAGGGTGCTATTTCTTCAACCAAAAGGCAGGCACGGAGTAGCTCCTGAAACTGTCTAGGAGAAACTCTGACACACACACACACACATATATATATATATATATATGTATATATGTGTGTGTGTATGTATAATTATTAATAATAAAGTTATTGAAGGGTAGTTCTTAATTATTACAACTCAAAATAGTTGTCGAGTATTTGTTTGTCGAGTGTCAAATTTATAGTGTTTGTTTACTTTCTTTAATTTTTAACAGCACTTTGTGGGTGTACTTTACTTCTAGTTGTTAAAAATCTCTTTTGTATAATTTTTTTTGCTTACCTTGATTACTGAAAAATATCATTTTTTATCTTTTCGAAAATTACTATTCGTAAAATAGAAATAGGTATAGGTATGCGATTTATTTTCAAACTATTTTCAAGTTTAAATGCTCGTGATGCTTTCATAAATAAAACATTGATATATGTAATAAAAATACGCACAAAAAGTATGCATTTGTATCTGTGTATCTACCATTATTCTACCCACGAAATCATACGCTTGAAGATTCATTTGGCCCACTAAATTTTCATTGCTAGAATGTATCATTAGAATTTTATTAAAAATTCTACAGTTTATTGTTTTTATTTAGCATATTTGAAAACTTAGACTGTCTATCACTAATAATACATGTCTGCATAAAATAATAATAATAATAATAAAATAATAAAATAAAATAAAAACTGTGTAAGGTTTATTTATTTATTTATTTATTTATTTCACTGGTTTTTATACTAGTTGTATTTTCACTTTCTGAAACTAAAAACACTAATAAAAAATTTCCATTAAGTCAATTTTGTTTCGGAAACTCATACATTCAGTTCAGTTTTGCTTTAAAGCATTAAACCTGGTATCCTATTAAATCCAGGAAATATCTTAAACGCCTTGAACGCAAAAAAGAAAAACTAAATAGCCGATAGCTGTTTCGGTAGCATTAAAGACGGTGCGCTTCAAGTACGGACCAGGGTTTAACCTGGCAAAAAAATTACTTTAGCATTTTAGCGAAAATAGGCAAGCACTATTTTAGCTTTTTCGAAAGTTAATTAATTCTTTGGATACCATTGATTTCTTTTACTTAGCTTTGTTATCCTCAGTTTTATTTTCTATTCCTTTTGTTCATTGATGATTTTAACCAAGCATCCATATTTGTGACTTTGAAAATATGAATCAGGGAAACTATGTTTTGCTTTTAACAATAGAAAAAGAGGTATTCATATCATATGTGTAAAATAAAAAAGCAATTTAAAAATTAAGTAAAGTGTAGTGGTAGATAATCGTGAAATACTAGTGCTAAGAATGCTTCTATGAAGCAAATTCTGAATTCTGACATACTTTTAAATATTTTTGCATTTAAATTCAATCATTGAAAATTAAAAATAAATCCAAATTACTATGTAAATAATGATTCCCAAAAATTTGTCCTTTCGTAGTTTTTGCCTGCAAATATTACAAAAAAAAAAAAAAAAAAAAATCTGAGTTATTTATTATATAGAGATATTTTATACAGTTATCCAGTTTTAGCTTTTTAGCGAAATTCTGACCGACATGTTTTAGCAAAATATGATACCTTTTAGCAAAATGCTAAAAAAACTAATGGCAGTTTAAATCCTGGTACGGACGCATTGAAGATTTATCTGTGCATTGAAGATGGCATGCTAAATGCTACCGAAACAGCTGTCGGCTATTCAGTTTTTCTTTTTGCCGTCCAAGAGGTGGAAGATTTTTCCTGGATTTAGTTATCCAAAAAAGTAATACAAAATGAAAAATATTAGGGATGAGTGGGAACGGGGCAGCGGAGGCATTAAAAAGAAAAAAGTTTTTTTAGGTAAAGAGGTTGTACACAGAAGTTAAATATATTATAAAATAATTGTTTGTTCAATTATCAGACAGAAATGTTCAATGTAATTAAATTTGGAATTTTTTGTTGTAAAACCCTATTATTATTATTATTTATTTATTTATTTATTTTTTCGGTGGGGGGGGGGGGGATGGAGAAGGTAACTGATGGCCAGACATGAAGATTATTTTTAGATTCTGCAACCTCGAAATAACATTTTTTTTTTTTTTTTTTTTTGAAGAAGAAGAAGAAGAAGAAAATCCATGCAGTTTTTTTTTATTATTATTATTTTTATTTTAGACCTGATAATACAGTTCTATGCACAACTACCAATTCATCATCATCTGTCTTTCTATATATATAATTCCCTTTCTATATATATAATTCTCTTTCTATATTTATAATTCCCTGAAAGGATTTTGAACTCTTTTATGGTGTCTGAAATTAATGTGTTTATAACCATAAAGTATTTCATATACTATTTTTTTATGTTGAAAATCACTTATAGTTATTCGACCGAGTAGAAAAAGACGGTTTGAGTTTTTTATGTTTAACTTCTGGATTAAATACCAAGACTTTACTAGAGAATATAGTTTAAGTACACAAAAAACATGCAATGCATAGTAATTTTAATAAAAAAAAATTCACATTTTCATTCATCAATTCACAATTTCATTTTTACCTTTTCTTTAATGAAAAAAAAATCACAGCAGTTTATCTCTAATAATTGGTAGTTAGGATTTATCGTTATGAATTGGTAATTCTAATGCGGAACTAACAATTCATAATCTTTTATCACGATATATATTATTATTATTATTATTATTATTATTATTATCATCATCGTTTGTTGTTGTTGTTGTTGTTGTTGTTCCTTGCGAGGGTCTGTAAAGTTTCTTTATGATTCAGAAATCAATGTTTACATGCCCATTTAAAGTAATTAATTTCGAAAATCATTCAAATTAATCTGGCAGAAAAAAGGGTAATGATACGATCGATTACAATAAGCAGCACGTATAACAATGCATTTGTCATGTCATTTTCTTTATCTTTTCTTTTGACAGATGATGTTCTTGTTAGCGTTTTCGTTTTAAAAACAGTAATTTACGATAATAGTGTGGAAAACATACTTCTATAATTGAATTGATTACTTTCATGGATTAACTTTTTTCTTTTCTTTTTCTTTCTTCTTTTCTTTCCTTTTCCTTTTTCTTTAAAAATTTTCTTTTGTGCTCTCTCTCTCTCTCTTTTTTTTTTTTTTTTTTTTAGCTGTCATTATTAATTTTGACATTTATTTTTTTATAATTCAAAATTATGAGAATATAAATTAATTTTGTTGTTTTTTAAATTTCCTAAACACTGTGTAATTAATTTGTAATTTTGATTGATTAGAGTACTAATTTTTACGACAGCGAAGAGTGACCAGGCAAGGATTAGAACCTGTAGCTTTTGGATTAACGTCCGAACGTCCATACACTGTTAAAGATTTCATCAGAAGAACTGCTGGAAATGATATATCTTAGGTCTTATGCAAAACTGTAGCAAAAAGTAAATAAAGATGTTAAGAAAATCTATTTTATATACACATTTTAATAGCTAATTTTATTCTAATTAATTGTTGGCGGAAGTAACTATCTTAGTGATTATTAATTAATTATTAATTAATTAATTAATTAATTAATTAATTAATTTCTTATTTTTTAACTAGAAATATATATTTTTAATTTTTATCAAAATACAACAGTAAAAAATATAAATACAGAATAGAGATTGAGAATCTCGATTATTTATTAAAAGCTTTTAATTGAAATTGGATTTTGTCATCGTGTCTTTGTGTCACGCTAAAAAAAAAAAAAAAAAGGAGCCTCCACTTTAAAGTAAATTTAGCAATTTCTTTTCGCTCGTTGGCATAGTTAATTAGAGCGTCATGTTGATAACGTGATGGTCTTGAGTTCGATTCTCGAAGGGACGAAGCGTTAATTTTTGTAGATAATTTATAGAAAAGGTGTCAATTGATAAAAGAATATTTTTCATTGTCTACACAGTATCCTAAGAATTTTGGAAGAGTTTTTCTAAGAAGTTTTTTTGTTTAGTTACTAAGAAACACAAAATAAAAATTTTAGTAATTAGATTCAGAAGATTTTTATTGAAATTGGATTTTTGCAATCGTGTCTTGGTGTCACGCAGAAAAGCAAGGCGCTTCCACTTTAATGTAAATATAAGCAAAATAGAAAAGTTGTCAAATGACAAAAGAAAATTTTTCAATGTCTACACAGTATCCTAAGAAATTTTGATTAGTTTTTTTTTTTTTAAGAAGCTTAATTTTAGTTACTAAAACGCACAAAATAAAAATTTAAGTTTAAAAAAAACAGTAAAAGCTTCTTACTGGGGAGCCCAAAAAGGCACAAAATAAAAAAATATTCTCGCAGAGACATGTTATAAAAAATAAACCTTTCAACAATAAGAACACATTTTAAAGAAAAAAGTATAGATCTATATTTCCCTTTTGAAAGAGATTAAAAATTTTAAATATTCAAAATATTTATTAAAAAAAAAAAAAAAAAAAAAAACTTTCGAGATTAATATTCTTTTTGTACAAGTATTTTTTAGATTTTTCTATCATGTTCTATGACTTTTCTTGACTTTTGGTTAGAGCGTCATGCTGATAACGATGGGCATGGGTTCGATCCTCCAAGGACGATGTATTAATTTTTGCAGAAAAGGTGTCAATTGATAAGAGAAAATCTTTCAGTATCTGCACAGTATCCGAAGACTTTTTTATTAGTTTTTTCAAGAAGCTTTTTTTTTTTTTTTTTTTTTTTTTTTTTTTTTTGTAACTAAAAAGCACACAATAAAATTTTAAGTAAAAAAACATTTTTTAACAATAGAAGCTTTTTATTGTGGAGCCTTGTAAAGCATAAAATAAAAATTTATTCTTGCAAAGACATGCTGTAAAAAAATGAAAATTTCGACATTAAGAAAATTTTAGAGAAAAATATAGATATTTTACTTTTGTAAGAGATGAAAATTTTTTAATATTCAAAAAATTTTTTAAAAGCATTCGAGGCCTAGCATGTCTTTGCAAGAATAGATTTTATTTTATGCTTTTTAGGGCTCTACAATAAACAGTTTCTACTGCTAAAATATGTTTTTTTTTTTTTTTTTTTTTTTTTAAACTTAATTTTTATTTTTAACTAAAAAAAAGCTGTGAATTCACAGAGACTGCAGGAAAACATTTCTGCGAATTTCCAAAAAAAAATTTAATTTTTTTAGTGCACCAACTAAGCTATAGCAGTCGATATCGCTGGCATAACTCGCTCGAAAGACAGTTGAAAATTTATTATTATTTATTTATTTATTTATTTATTTGTATGTTCTAGGAATATGTATATACGAAAAAAGTTTTGGTTTATTATTATTTTTTTTCTATACATCTATGAAGAAAGTACTGGTTCCGCGAAAAAAAATTTTACCTCCGGTATTCGATGAATTTACATGTTTCGGGATGTACTGAATACGATTCGATCATTTTTAGAAAATTCCTATCTGTATGTGTATATAAAATTTTGTGGACGCTGTATCTCACACACCAATAAACGAACTTTATCAAACTTGAGATTTGAAACGTGGCTTAAATTGGTGCTGTTTACATTTGGGAATCAATCGCTAAGTAAATAGAGCTATCATCTCATTTTTTCATCAATTTTACCATGGCAGTACAGGACAAAATCTCGCGTAATTGTGAATAATGAGTTATTTTTAACTTTTCGACGTGAAATTAAAACATAATTATTTACGATAGTAATAGTCTACCAGAGAAAAATATTTGCAAACGTAGGCGTATCGCTTTCGCCTTCCCCCTGAGTAAGGTTGTAAATTTTCAAAATGGATATTTTTGAAAAAAAAGAAAAAAAAAAAAAATCAATATATTTTAAACGAATGGTTGAATCATAGATCTGTAATAATTTAAAATAAATTTATTTATTTTTATTTTTATTTATTTTCTTTCTTTTCCTTTCTTTTCCATCTTTCTTTTCCATTTATTTTTTTTCTTTTTTCTTTTTTTTTCCATAAAAAAAAAAAAATAAATAATAACAGAAAAAAAATTAAATAAATAAATAAATAAAAAAGGCATTTCTTCAGATGTTAGCACAAAATTGAATTTTCTTTTTATTATCATTATTATTATTTGATGCTATATTTTTCTCGTTTGCATTTATCCTGATAAATAATTTTATAAATAACTTGTACTGCATGAATTTATTTAGGAGGATAATATAAAAGAAAATTTTGTGATACCTACAACATTCTAGTTTACATTAACTTCGTAATTGCTGGATGGTAATAAATATTAAGATAATGTTTCCAGCATCCTCATTAATTATTCTGTAAAAAAAAAAAATCTATTTATGTATAGAGCTCTAAATGCCTTATGCCATGTATAATTATTATTATACATGATGGACTTACCTCTTTTTAATAAAACCATTCCTTGTGGCCATTCTTTAAGAAATAAGTAGGAAAAGAATTAAATTCGTGTTCTTTCGACTAAGACATTTTGGCTTAAAATCTCCAGAAAAATAAGCGGGGATATGCCCAATTTTTTTTACATTCTTTAATTAATTAATTAATCAACCAATCGATTCTACTACTATTATTCCTACTACCACTACTACTACTAATAATAATAATAGTAAAAAAGTAATAGTAGTAAAAAAAATAAAAATATTTTACTATTATTATGTGTCCTGTCAACTAAGGAAAAACGTTTTGGTTTAAAATCTCCAACAAAATAAGGGGGAATGAGGCCACTTTTTGTATATTCCTTAATTAATAATAATAATAATAATAATAATAAAATTAGTTTAAAAATGATAGACTATGTTTAAATGGATTACCTCTAAAATTAAAAGGAAAGAAAAGAAAAAAAAAAAACTAGTTAAGGTTTTGGCTTTTAGTTTCTTACTAAGATATGCAGTAAAACAGATACTTTTAAATTCAGTTATCAAACTATACGATAAGAAATAATATTTATTATGAAATTTAAATAAGAAAAAAAAATATATATATATTTTTCAACCATTTTTTTAAAAATAATTTTTAAAAAGGGTTAAAAGTCAATTTAAGAAAAAAGAAAGGGAAAAGAAACTGCGTTTTGTCAACTTGCAAATGTTACATAGCAGCTTTATCGCTTTATTGGAATCGGCGTGAACATAAATTGATAGCCGTCACGTAATTAAAAGCTACCACCAGTTAATATCAATATTTGCTTAGCTCCAGCTTCCCATATTCGAACTCACACGAGCCACTGTTACATCTGAAAACATTGCATCCCTCCCCCCGATTTTTTCGACACCCCCCTGTTACGCATGCTCTGCCACCGGAGAATAATCAAAAGTAGCGTCCACCCTCGCCGCTGCCTTCCCATATTCCTCACGTTTCGAATTCGAAACACCTTCCTAACAAGAAAGCGGGAGCAGAGAGATCGCGTCCAAGTTAGTTTTGTGTTTTTTTTTTTTACTCTTCATCCTCATGATACAGCAGTCACTATGGTAACGGACAAAAATGGCGGTAGAATCACACTAGTAACGAATATCGATTATTTTTTCCTTTTTCTTTCTTTCTTTCTTTCTTTCTTTTTTTTTTTTTGTTTCCCCATGTTTTGATAAGAAAAATACTTGAAAAGTGAGGAAATAAAACTTCATACCAGAATTCTTAAATTTCCTTTTAAATAAAATATTAAAAACTTAGTAATAATAAAACAGACAAAGATTAAATGAAAAAAAAAAATAATAATAATAAAATGATTTTGATCAATCAAAAACGTTTTAATTTCCGAAGCCTATATATTTTTTACCCATTTGAGAATGTTTTGCAACAATTATGCTTCCTAAATACTTGAGAAAAGAATTTGAAGAAAAATATTAGTTAGGAGGACCAGCTTTATTATACTTCTGTATTTTACAGTACTGAAGTTATTTTGATGTTGGATAAAATGAGAAATTCATAAAAAGCTGATTAACTTCTTATGTGTATGGATTTGCTTTTTTAATACGAAAAATTTTATTCACCTGTGGCACTGGGGATAAATACGCGAAACATTAATTTACTTGTTAGCATATCAAAAAATAATTTTTTAATGACCCAAATTCAAAAAAATAATAATAAAAATAAAAATAAGAATAAACATTTTTTTTCTTTAACTTAAACAACCTATCAAAATTTTATCGAAAATACGAATTGTAGAGAATCATTATAGAAGCCAGTGACGGATTTAAGGTGGGGACTAGGGGGCTGAAGCCCCCCCCCCAAAAAAAAAAAAAAAAGTACTGACATTCACAATTGACTATTACAACTGTAAACTTTTCTTTAATCTGGAATAACACCTTGAAAAATCTTAGCCCCCCTCCCCCCCCCCCCAAAAAAAAAGGTAAGTTGTGGATCCGCCATTGATAGAAGCCCTATTATAGTAATCAGGAAAAATTAGTTGACAATTTTAAATAGTGCTAAAATGCCCATTCATTTGCCTATCTGAATGTATATATTAAATACGATGTTCACTTTTTTTAAAAAGCTCGAGCAAGTTCAAGCATATTTGAAAAAGCTTTTTGATTTCCATGGCATGAAAAATACGAACAAATGCAATCTAAAATAATTGAGTTAAGAGATTTTATGTAAAGGGGAACGGAAAATGTTTGTTAAAACAGCTGTAGCAGATGTTCTATTAGAAATAAGTTTCTGGGAATTTGTGTGTACGTACTTTAAGATATGAGGATACTTTTATTATAAAAATCTAAAAATCGGTGTTTTCGTTAAATTTCGACATTTCAGAGGTACTGAATCCCCTTAATTTAAGATCACCATAAAATACATAGCTATGATTAATATTTCAACCTCATCCTCTGGTGTGACGGCAACCTATAGATACTGTGGATTAAAAACCTCATGAGACAACTTGCAGAGATTTTACCTTTGAATAGTTTCTAAATAAATCTACGTCCTGCACTGTTAAATATAGTTTCTGACAAATGAGCTAAATTGTCTCAAAATAGCTCCGAAACAATATATACTTAAATTTGGAACCCATGATTTTTGAGTATATTGACGTGTCAAACACGGGGATATTGGGATTCTTATTGGTCAACCCCATTTTTGAGCATGTCAGTATACTCAAAAATGAATACAGGGGTTTTCAAATTTAAGTATATATTGTTTCGGAACTATTTTGAGACAATTTAGCTCATTTTTAAGAAACTATATTTTACAGTGTGCGGTATGGATGTTTAAATGTTTAATAAGCATGGATGTTTTGTGTAAATTGTTACAAAAATATCGATTTATATGTTCAAATAAATTGGTTCATAGAAAAACAGACAAGTTCTAGTCGATAAATGCACTTTTTTCAGCTTAATTTACTCGAAGCAGTACAACAAAACTGTGATTTCAACATTCCAATCGAACTGTCGATCTAACAAATATTCTCGAATAAGTAAGATAAAGCTGTCATTCGTAATACAACAAGCACTATTCGAGGAATGTTCTGGAAAAAGATGAAGAAAACATTAGTTTGTTCTACAAGACTGTAAGCAAGTAGCAACAAACACTCCACAGAGCATTAATTTCTCTAATTCACGAACAAAGGTTAATTTCTTGGAACACAGTCTCCTAAGGCTATCGCTCAGACTAGCTCTCTAAACACAGTAAACTCACGGGAGTCAACCTAGCCCTTATTTATATCCTTGGCGATGGAGTTTTGCGATCGTTCTGTGCTAGAATCTAATGGAAAATCCCAGAACTCGGCTTCTACTCTACATAGAGTTTTGAAACTTCCAGAACCCAAAATTACCATTTTCCGCCATATTTGAATCCCAAGTCGACAAACTTGTTTCCTAGTTCAACCTTAGTGAAAGTGAACATAATTTCATTATTTTCACTTTGACTGTAAATCTACTTTCACTACATCAGTCCAATTGAAGCTGCAAAAAAATTCAATCCGTTACAGCAAAAAAAAATTAGTTAAAAGATGCATTATTCCCATACAGTACATTTTCTCCTCAGGCTATCTTGTGAATGCCCTGCAAAACACAGGACGTCCATGGGACATACTGAGGATGTTCTATGGAGAACTATACCATAAAGGTTGAAAATTATTATAGACATACCGTGATATGCAAAAGGAAAATGTAATGTGGGTTACAGTGTTCCACCTAATTAATTAGTACGAAAGGTCGTACTATTTCTTTCGATCAGTGATTATTAGTTGTTATCGATTTTAATCTATCACATTGAATGAAAGAGCAAATATTTTACTTTTTATCTAAGTATATAAAGATTTTTAGTCCGGATTATTAGATTTTATCAAAGATTTGTTTACTTAATAATCAGGACAAAATCTAGCTAACGCCGTATTTTTTTTTTTTAGTTCATTCGGAACCTTTCTCGTTAAAATCTTTACTTACGCAATTACGATACTCATTTTAATTCATCGCCAAAATGACAATAAAAATTTAAAAGCCGCCAAGGGGTTCCTATGCTAAAGGTATACAAAAGAAATTTTAACCCTTTATCTACTGACGGTACTTTATAGTACCATTAGTTTGAAAACCGTACAAAATCGAATTTATGGAAGAAATGTCAGAAATATTTTTTAAAGATTGAAAGTATATACTTATCTTTAATCACACTACAAGCCATTTGACGCTACATGTAGCCGTTTTTGTCCCAAAAAGGATTTTATAGAGTGCTCTCGCTGTTTTTGCTTGGCAATTTTTATGATCTGCACATGCATTATAATTAATTCCTTTATAACCTCAAGAATCTCCCATCGATCTTAGAAAAAATATAAGGCACAAATAAAAGAATTTTTTTTTTTTTTTTTTTTTTTTTTTACAGATTTTTTTAAGGTCCAAATATCTTTTTCGACCTCTATGTACCAATGGTACACTAAAGTATTATATACCGCACAAAATCCTCATTAATTACTATGATGAAGTACAATACAATTTTTATAGCATGTGCAGTTAGTGATAAATTTATTATTTTTATTATTTTTATTATTATTTATTATTATTATTATTATTATTTATTATTATTATTATTATTATTATTTATTTATTTATTTATTTATTGATATTTATTTTATTTATTTATTTATTTTTTGATTTTCTAAAAAAAATACAGGATAACATGGCCTGGAGATTAAGACATTTAAAAACTCACATTTTCTACTACCGATTTAGTCCAGAATGCAATTAGTGAACCAACCACAAATTGAAGAAAAGCGCGAATACTTTGGATCACCCTGTATCATTAAAAGTTATGAATGAGTTATAACATTAACACTTTGTTGCACATACTATATACAGTAGTTGCATGTTTTGTTGTGGAAATTTCACAATTATTTAGGCATACATATTTATACATACATATATATATATATATATATATATATATATATATATATATGTATGTATGTATTTATTTATTTATTCCATTTTATTTTATTTTATTATTATATTTTTCGGCTGCGCATGTACGAAGGATAGAAAAATTTTTATTACATAAGTTGAAAGCTAGATATATTGGGCAAATTTTATCAAAAGTTCATTTGAATGGAGTAAAAATTAAGCAAATTGTCGTCAAAAGAACGACCTAGATTTTAGGTATTTTCCAGAGGCGAAATTTCATAAGGGATTTTTCACATGCTGCGTATTTAATTTAAAAAACCAATTATTTCAACCACGTTGCAAAAATACTTTTTTGAAAAAAAAAAAAAAAAAAAAAAAAAAAAAAGTTATAGGCTTGTAACTGTAACATATTTGTATTTATTTACTAAGGTTTGTGAGTTCATATTTAACACTGAAAAGATTAAAATAATTCTCATTATGTACATATACGAAATTTTCTCCAATATTGTATATTTAAACTTACTAAAAAAAAAAAAAAAAAAAAAAAATGATGTGGCCATCACATGACTTTCTTCTATATAATTTTACACAAAATTCGTGTAATACGAATTATTTATTAAATTATTTTCCATTATAAATGCAGACGATTTTTATCTAACAGAATTATTTCCCTAAATGCTGAAAGAAAGTCAACCTTTTGCGAATTTCAGAAGAAATACGATTTTTTTCGAAGTTTTTTCCCATTAAAAAAATTAAAAAATCGATAATTTTCTTTTAAATTATCACAGACGAGATCTTGTTATTATCTGGTTAAATCATCGCAGACGAGATATAGTTCAACCATTTGTTTTAAAGATATTGACGAGATCTTTCGAATAATACCCATATTGAAAATTTACACACATATCCCTGGGCGTACTCTCCCCCCCCCCCCCCCAACGGGGGGAAGCAATGCTCCCACATACACAACTTTTTTTTTTTTTAGTCTACTACTACTATTATTAATAATTCATATTGGTAAATTTTAGAACCACATGTTAAAAATAACTCTCATTATGTACATTTATACGAAATTTTGTCCTTTACTGCCATGTTAAAAATTTAGAAAAAAAGGATCACACCGCCACCTGTTGAGCGATGAATTCCCAAATCTAATCAGCACCAGTTTATGTCAGTGTCCAACTAAATACCAAGTTTGGTTAAATTTCGTTCATTGGTTCGTGAGATACAGCGTCCACAAAATTTGTGATACACACACACAGACAGACTGACTGACATTTTCTAGAAACAGTCAAATCGTGTTCAGGACATCGTAAAACGTGTAAATGCATAGAAAACTGGCATTCGAAAATTTTCAACAATCCAATACTCTGTATATATAGAGAAGGGAAAAAAAAAAAATATATATATATATATATACAGTCGGTAACAAAAGTGTCCGAACACTAGCAAAAATTCCTATGTAAAAAAAGTACACTTCATACGGTTTTGTTAAATAAATCTATGTCGAAACCTGTTCTTAGTCAGTGTAAGAACATGATTCGATAAGGATTTATTTAACAAAACCGTATGAAGTGTACTTTTTTTACATACGAATTTTTGCTAGTGTTCGGACACTTTTGTTACCGACTGTATATATATATATATATATATATATATATATATATATATATATATATATATATATATATATATATATATATATGGCAGTTCCACCTATTGTGCAGTTGATCCTCAAATGTAATCAGCAGCAATTTATGTGAAGGTCTAACTAAATATCAAGTTTAGTTAAAAAAAAATATTTATATGTCGCTGTATGTCCCGAACTTTTTAGTGGTTTGTGACATACGGGACTATAAAATTTTGAATACACACACACACACAAACTGATACATAAGCATACAGACACTTTCTTAAAAAGGTCAAACCGTGTTCAGGACATCTTAAAACGTGCAAATTTATCCAAAACCGGAGGTCAAAAATTTTCATGAATCCAATGCTTTTTTATGTATGAATGAGAAAGTAAAAAATAATCCAATAGTGTTAAACTCGCAATTTAAAAGGTTTAAAATAACCAACACCAATAAAGTATAATAATAATTATAATCCCAGGAGCAGTATTTTCTGTATCGGTCTGCAGCAAAACAAAATTTGTCTGCGATCCAGGTATGCTGGACCAATCAGGTAACACAAGAGCAGGGGTGCAGAAAATTTTTTTACTCCCAACATTTCCCCCAATCCATATAAAAATTTTCCAAAAATGGGGGAATGATTTTAACAGTGATTTTAGTAATTCATTGTTCAAATCGATATTATTTGTATATTTTTCTGCAAAATTTCCCCAGACGGCTAAAATTTCCCTCGATCCTAGATTGCTGGTTTGGACATATTCTGCACCCCTGCACAAGAGGTACTAGTAATTCATAAAATATGTAAAATTTGTATTTATTAACAAAGTATTGTATAATACAAAGTATTATACAATATTACTATAAGTATACTTTGTACTATAGTACAAATTATAATACTTTGTATAATACAAAGTATTTCTTTGTATAATACAAAGAAAATAAATCAAGAATATACAACAAGTGCAGTAATATAGAGATACAATGTAAATTATATTTGTATTTTTAAGCTTGGCATTTCTTTTTGAGATGTTAAATTAATCTGCAGAACTTTAAATAATCTGCAGCGTTCACTGCTGTGCTACATTGTTTCTGCTACTGGGTTTATAATAATTATAACAATAATAATAATAATACAAATTCCGCATGGTAGTAAATTATTCAAAGATTTCTAAATCAGATATTTAGTGAGTGATGACAAGATTTAACCAGATTTCTGTTTTTAAAAGTCTGCTTAGCACGAAATTGTGACGACAGACTGTAACCATTCGGTTTTAACAAACTGCCGCTTCATGGTAAACAACATAATTCACCAAAATGTCGTGTTTACAAAAATTCCTTTTAAAAATAGACCGCAAAGAAATATAGGAGGAAGTTATGGAAAATAATGTTTCTTCGGAAAAATTTCTTTTCTTGAAATTTCAGAAATATTTTTCTTCGCTTCTAAGCAACAGAATAGAGAAAATACATTCCGCTTGAAGAAATATTTTTTGAAAATATAAAAAGTAGATTTTTTTTTTTTTTTCTTTTTTCAAAATAAGACATTTTAAACTAGTGCGTTGCGGTCATCACGGAAACTTTCTTCTATATTATCCTACACAAATTCCCGCAATAAAAATTGTTTATTAAAATTATTTTTCATGGTGAATGGAAACGATTTTCGTCTCAGAGAATTATAACAAAACTAAGTCAAAAGAAATTCAGTTTTGTGTGTACTACAAACGACACCAAGGAAATACAATTTTTCGGGATTGTTTTACTTTATTTATTTTATTTATTTACTTATTTATTGCTAAAAATGAAAAAAAAAAGAAAGAAAAAGAAAGAAAGAAAAAGAAGGTTAACTCTGTTTCAAATACTCTCAGATCTATGGTTCAACCATTTGTTTCCAAATTACTGACAAGTTCTTTTAATTAATATTTATATTGAACATTTACAACCACCCATTGTACTTCACCCAGAGAGAAGAGATGCTCCTAAATATAAAATTCAGAAATTTAGAAATTCTATTCATCAACCGTGAAAATTAATTTCTGATAGGTTGGAATGGAAGGCTGATTTTTATACCAACTATGTGAAAAATACCAGAGCCGGGAATCGATCCCGGGCCTTCCACTCGGGTTATAAAAATCAGCCTTCCACTCCAACCTATCAGAAAGGAATTTTCACGGTTTGTGAATAAAATTTCTGAATTAAAATTTCGTGGTCTATTGGAGTTGTGCCATGATCAATATTGCCATTTGATATAGCTGCGTTTGCAGACTCGGTAACCTTGCCAACGTATATTATGTGAGAAATGCCGAGCTGGTTATCAGCCAGGGTAGCTCAGTGGTTAGAACATCCGCCCGTTTAACGGAAGGCCCAGATGCGATTCCCGGCTTTGGTATTTTTCACATAGTTGGTATAAAAATCAGCCTTCCACTCCAACCTATCAGAAATACAATTTTTTATTCCTGTTTTGGCTAACTATTACGATTATAATTAATTTTCTTTAACTCTTTGCCGATCCTATTTAATTTCACTTTCTGGTGAGTGTTGTCAAACTTAAAGAATTTTTTATTCAATATCCACTACTAAATTTTAACTGTAACAATTGCCTAATCACTTCGGAGCTTATTCGTACATTATGTATATCAAATATCACTCCTCAAAATTATTGGTGATAGTTGAATAAAAGAACCCTTAAATTTGGCAGCACTGTTTAGAGCGCTTTAGAGAGTTAGGGAAGGCAAAGAGTTACTTTTACTAAGATTCGTCAAAAATATTTCTCATTGTGTAGTTTTACACGAAATTTTATCGTATATTGCTGCCATATTAAAAATTATATATATATATATATATATATATATAATAGGATGACAGCGCTACCTGTTGAATGATATACTACTTTATAAAATTCGACCAATCCAGTTCCGGGCCCCTTAACCCTTTAACGTTCACTACTTAATTTATTTTAAAAATTACTAAACTAATTTTAAAAATGGCTTTTAGACACATAGCTGATCACAAATAATAATAAAAAAAAAAATAGCATTGTTCCTTTTCGAGAAATTTTTGGTTTGAAACATCTATAAGTTAACCTTATTATATTCAAAATAAAACACTTTGTAAGTAAACATTATCGACTGCAAAAACTCGTAAAAGTGTTAACAGGTGAAAATAACAGTCCAGCTCTTCATTAAATGAAAAAAACTAGACATGAGTGCATCATCAAACCAGCAATTCGCACTCGCGCACACTAAGAAACTTCAAATGACATATGCATTTAGCTTCCTTTGAAGCATTATTTGTTAAATTTTGGAATTGTGCTGATATCTACCGAACAGAAAAAAAACAAAAATTTAAAACCTGATTAAAACAAGGGGGATATGTTAAAAAGCTGCTGCATAAAAATTGTTAAATGATGTCAAATGTTGGTTTCGCTGCGAAACCAATGAATGTTAAAGGGTTAAACCGCGTAAATCCGTCAAAAATTTTTAAGAAACCAGCACTTTCGTCTATTGAATATAGAAAAAGGTAAGAAAGAAAATCGCTAGAAAAAAATAAGAAGGTTAAAAAACGAAAAAAATAAAAGACAATCAAGCCTCTGGTTACAATTATAAAATATATTATGCTAATAATATCCTTCATCAAATCTGCATTGAAACATTTAGTTTCTAAACTAGTTATTTTTTACATGTATATCACAAATAACTTTTTACCAATGAATCAATAAGTTATTGAAAAAAGCAATGTTATTCGCTAAAAACGGGAGTGGTGAAAGCTGAATTTTTTACATGAAATTTAATAAATGTATTTTTTCATGCAAGACTGTTTTGGGTGTGTTTCAGACAAGTAACTACAGGTGTTCTTTTTAAAATAAAGATGGTAAACCCACATAATATTTTACAAGGTCGCGACCGTGCATAGACTTAAAAAATATATAGAGAGAGAGATGCGAAAAAATGATTTTTTTTTTCAAGATTCTTCATGATTTTGCTTGTTATCACTGTCAATATTATAAAATTATGCCTTTTCGGACTGATATTACTTGCTTCTACCACTGCGTACTCACTATAGAATATTTATATAACAGAATTAAACTCAATGATTTCTTATAAAAGTTTAATTTAATATACATATAATTTCAGAATATCACGTAAACACGATTTTTTGCAAATATTTTAAAGTTATCGCAAGCACTTCTGAATCCTGCTTTGATATCAATTTCCTGTATGTAAAGCAGAAGGAAATATGAAACCACCAGATGAAATTTGTATCAATTGTTACAGATTTTATCCAATTACAGAGAAAATGTTTCTTTTGACAGATTGAGATGTAATTTTAAATTAAATTTCAAGATTTCTAGAAAACAAATTTTAAGTAATAATTTTTCTATTTTTACAGATTTTTTTTTTTTTTTTTTTTTTTTTTACAGATACATTTATCTATATATATATATATATATATATATATATATATATATTTCCACAGTGTGGTACAGATGGCTTTTTTTAACGTACATTAACTTTTGGTTTATAAACGGAATGTATTATACAGTTATGGAACGAAGTAGAACGAACCCCTCCAAAAAAAAAAAAAAAAAAAAAAAAAAAAAAAAAAAAACATTAATTTTATCCAATAAAAGTTTCTATCATTTTCGTGTTCAAAATAATATTTTATTTCAGTAAATTATCATTCTGTAACACTTTTCTTTTTCTCTCTTAATATTAATTGTTAAATTAAAAGTGCTTCAAAATACTCACACGATTTAAATCAAGAAATTTTTGTATTTAAGCTTAAAAAACCTGTAAAACTTCTATTTACCCACTATTATGCGTATTATATGCCCTTTTTGGAGATAATGTGATGAGAAGTTGTAAATTTAACCTAAAAAATTAAACACTTAACAATTTTTCTGTAAGAAAAAACCATAGCCTCCTAAACTAGATGCCTTCCGCGTGGTTCGGAAACTTGGCAACAGTTCAAGCGGTAGACAATGCCACTTG
Organism: Salticus scenicus; assembly: GCA_963930645.1. Lineage (NCBI taxonomy): Eukaryota > Metazoa > Arthropoda > Arachnida > Araneae > Salticidae > Salticus > Salticus scenicus. Next base: position 31,134,879 of record OZ005659.1, on the reverse strand, counting down.
GTACAGATCGCGCTCTTTTTTATCCAACTGTCAACAATAATTTTAAAAAGTGATATATGATATATATGATCGACGTTTCTTCGGTTCTATTCGCCTTTTATGTATATCAAATCCCACTTTAAAAAATTTTTGGTGGCTGTTGAATAAAAAAAGCCGCGCAATCTGTACCAGGTGGCGCTGTCTACCGCCAAGTTTCCGAGCCATGCGGAAGGCATCTAATTTAGGAAGCTATGGAAAAACTATACATGTGTAAAAACATAGAAATCAGAGTTTACATAGCGAGTTTAAAAAAATAAAAAATAAATAAAAAATCGGTAGAGACTTTTTTGAAACACCCATTTCCGAGACCTAAAACTCGCCTATCTAACAGGATAATTATTAACTTCTCTGTAAAAAAAAAAAAAAAAAAACATAATAGATGCAAAAGGATATTTAAAAAGGGGTTTATGCAGCAATTTTTAATCATTAGAGCCTTTTTTAACTCGTTAGTAGTCGCTATAAACAGCGCCACCTATTACAGATTGCGCACTTTTTATTTAACTCTCACCAATAATTTTAAGAAATGATGTGATCGACGTTTCTTCGATTTTATTCGCGTTTTATGTATATCAAACGCCCCTTCTAAAAATTTTTGGTGGCTATTGAATAAAAAAAATCTGGCAACACTGAAGGATGGGCGGCAAATCGACCAACTAGCGACTACTAACGGGTTAACACGCTTTTATTAGCTTCATCTGTATGTATCAATGTATGTTTGTAACCGCTCTGGGAACAAACAAAAAATCTATATTGTGAAAAAAGACTTTCCCTACGTGAACGCTGTGGCTGTGAGGTAAAGTTCCGGGCTACGAACCTAAAGGTCTAACGTTCGAGCCCAGTCAGGGGAGATTTTTTTTAAATGGTTTTTGTTTAATTCTAAATTATTTTAATTAAAGATTTAAGTGTATGTAAATATTATGGAGTGTCACTCACACGATTTTCTCTTACTCTTCATTTTAATGCTAAGATAGATATTTTGTGCTTTTTAAGTTCACATTTCTATAAAAGCGTGTTCTTTAATTTTTTGAAAGTGTCATTTTATTGAGATACTGACTTTCACCAAAGCTTGGCAAACGTAAAATGTTGACCAGAAAACAACAATTACATACGAAAGGACATCTAAAAGTGAAATAATTTGGCGAGTTTGAAAAAAATCCGTACAGCCGTTTTAAAAGGAATGCACTTGTGAGACCTCAAATTAACCTACTTATACAGGGCGCCTATCAATTTTCCTGAACTAAACAACTAATACGTGCGAAGGGACATCTAATAAATAGGGTGTTTATACAATAACTTTGAAGAAAGTCGTTAGAGCCGTTTTTGAGATATGGACTTACACGTTACGGAAATACGAATCGGTTTCTAACTTTCCACTTCTGATTTTTCAATTTTCACCGAAAGTTGGTTGGTTGGGTTTTTATGTCGCACTAGTGCTGCGCAGATGGACAACTGGCGACGGTCTGGGACACACCCCTAGAGGTGGTCCGGAGACATGCCATCACAATTTTGATCCTCTACGGAAGGGGTGGCTCTCCCGCTTCGGTGACCCCCAGAGGTCACCAAAAAGTTGGAAAAACATCTGTACGCCAGAACATTCCAGGGATGGAACACGGGCGCAGAATTCATACCGGAATCTGTTTAAGAAATTTTACTACCTAGAATATCGTTGATTTAATAAGTAGAAAATTTTCTTACATTGATAGTGGTATGAATACTGCGCCCGTGTTCCATCCCTGACATTCTCAATTCTGAAGTTTCGTTGTCTGTCTTTATTAGTTTCGGAGATATGATAATCAGAAGTTTCTTCACGTACATGCACACAAACTGACCATCTGCCGACAATTGGACTCAAGAGGCCTTAAAACATGTAAATTGGTTTAAAACTCTATATAGAATTTTTTGACAGAATACTTTATTAAAATGTATCGAGTAAAACAAGTGGAAAAATAAAACAGAAATAACTTTAAAATTTCTTGAATGTTATAGATTATTTCTAGAACAATAATAATGGCCAAAAAAAAAAAAAAATTACAGATATCAATATATGGATTTTTCAATACGTTGTAATATTTGATGTCTTAAAAATTGTTGGTTGAAAGATAAAGATATTTTCGATTTATCGGAATTTCGATTCATCGGAATTTTACTCCTATCAAATTGCACTTAAATATGCACTGTTTTATTTTTGTTTATATTTACCGATTTTCTAATATTTTTAGACCTTTTATCTTTCAAATATATGTGTTTAAATATATATACGCCTATGTGTATTTATATACATCAAAATAGTAAACAATACATACTCGTATGTCATTTTCTCTAAACGACAATTAAACTGTTACATCGCTCTATACATTAATAAATATTTTTTTTTTCAAATATGACTATAATTTCACAAAATGCTTTTTCAAATGTAAATATATTATGCCTCTTAACCATGACATATCTTTCCACAAATTTGGTAAAAATTTTAAATCAAATATCTCACCAATTTCAAAAAATATTTATTCACGCTCATTTAGTACACCTAAATTATAGTTGCCAAGATTTTAATTTATTCCGGAGCATTTTTAGCCCCGCCTTTATGTCGCACCCCTTTATTTATAGAGTAATTTTCTACAATATATAACTACAATAATATAATAATAAGAAAAAATATGTACTGATAAGCATAAAGGATTTAAGTCCATATTCTTGATTTTTCAGGAGACGAAAAATAAAGTTAAACTAATTAAAAACTAATCAAAAGAATCGATTAGGAAAAAGTTATTAGGTTGACTTATACCCTTTATACCATTCAGTGATTGTCAACTTTCATTTAATAAAGGGAAAAAATCGAATTAAATATTTTATACCAAAGATTAATGCTAAATTTCTGATTTGAATCTTTTTTTACCAATGGATTTTCCCAAAGACTAAATGACATGGATTTAAGTCCTGTATACCAATCGATAGAGAATTTTTTTCTGAGTCTGACTATGTACCTAACTTAAAATCGACATTTTTGGACTTAAATCCTTTATACTTATCAGTACAGAATACTCTTTAAAAAAAAGTGGTATGAAATAAAGGCGGGACTAAAAATACTCCGGAATAAATTTAAATGTTCGCAACTCTAATCAAAATAAATATTGCCTCTTAACCATGACATAATTTTCGACAGCATTTGGACAACAGAGAATAACACGCACACACATAAATATATATACCGGGTGATTCAAAATAGATGTTACAGGGATTATCTCGTAAACTAAGAACGATAGAAACAAACTTCCAATTACAAAATTGGTGCAAATTAAGAGTAGATTTCAGATATGGCATTCATTTGTACAAGGGGCTGTATACATATTAAATGCGAAATTTAATTTTTATACCGCCCCTCCTATCATATGACTTATATTTAGAAAAATATTCTCCTCGCTCTAACAATCAAAATAAAAAAAAAATCATCTCTCTAAGTCAAATTCTCGCTGAGTTATTGCAATTTGAAAATTCTAGCATTTTTCGCCAAGTCTTAAGGGGTTGTATCAAAAGTGAGAAATTGTTAATTACTATTGCTTTTGTAATATGACACACGTTGATCAGCGTTTCGGGGGGGAAAAAAAGAAATCATTCAGGGAAGACGGCTATTTTAACCTGTAATGTCTCTCTTTCTCCTAATGTATACACAAGAGAATACTCACTGATAATTTAACAAATAAAATTTATGAATAATTTATGTACTAAAAGGGAATTTTCAAATTCATTTTTTTTTTCTTTTTCTATATACATTCTCTTACTCATATACAAGTTGTAGAGAAAGAAATGTTTTTGAGTCAAATTTCCGAAAATTAGTTTTTGTTATATTAGCACGTTTTCAGGTCCTCTGAATTCAAAAATCATGTTTTTAGCGGTTGGTCTCTCTCTCTCTCCTTGTGTAAGTGTGTCTGTGTAATATTAGAATATCTCCGGAACAAATAGTAGCAGAAAATCTAAATTCGATATTCTAAATCCGTATCATATTACGGTGCTACACTAAAGTATACGTTACGATCAGACAATTGTTTGTTTACAGGGTCATCCAAAAGAATTCAAATACATTACGTCTGTGAGCGAAATTTCTCATATGTACAGTGTCACATGTATAGACTGCCCTAAACAAAATGAAAAGAACAAATTTTTTATACGCATAAAAGCATGTTTTATGTAGATTGTGGTAAAGCAACCATTCATCATTCATTTACAGGGTTACCCAGAGTATTTCGATATATTGGAGCTATACTTGGGAATTGCTGGAAGTGTATTTCATTTTGTGTTACCCATTTTACATATAACACTAAATTTACGTATACAAAGTCATGTGTATATAGTTTATAGACAATATACAGGGCTACCTAAAATTAAGGTAAAATTTTTTTTTATTATTATTAAATGTAATTGGTGTAAGCGTTTGCTGCTTTTTTTTTTTTTTTTTTTTTTTTTTTGAAGAACACTGCTGACGCAGAACGAAAAATTAATTTCTCATACCCATACTGTAAACAAAGTAGCTTTTGGAGAGCGATTTTTTTTCTGTATAATATCACATTTTAAGGCCTCCTGAATACGAAAGGTAAATTTTTATTCGTTGATCTGTATATATATATGAATTATCAGCCTAATTTAACAACAAATAATCTGGTGTGCCACTCACATGACTTTCTCTTACCCTGAAATTTAATACCTTAAATACAGGTTGGAAATTAAGAGGTAACATAATGAGTACTGTTATGTAAACCTATGTTAAAATAATTCAAATTAGGCTTCGGAAGATGATAATTATATGATAATTAGTTCTGTGTGAGGGGGGAATCTACTGAAATTATTCGACGCAGGCAATAATCAAACTTTAAAAAACTTGACTTTGGTAATAAGGAAGCCTCAAAACGTGTAAATTCACAAAACACAAGCGTTGCATATTTAGCTTAAAAACATACATCATTTATCATATGTCTATGAGGAATTCATTTCCATTCCTGAGCAGCTTTCCTGGACATGGTAAAATATTATATTAAAGCACTTTCACTAGCAATAAAAAAGAATATTATAGCTTAAATATTTGCAACCCTGTATATCTTTTGAAGAATATGTACAAACCACAAAGTGCACCTAAATATAAACCTATAGTAATAATATATGGAAAAACCTAAAATGCACTTCCATCAATTTTCAGCTATTGTCGCATTATAATCTAGTTATTTTGTGTAGCCCTGTAAACAAACAGTGAATGATTTCCCTGCCATATTCTACATGAGGCATGTTTTTATGCATATAAAAAATATATATTCATTTCATTTGGTTTAGTGCAGTCTATAGGTGTTAAACTCTACTTACCTGCAATTTTCCCCATAGACGTAATGTATTTGAATATTCTTGAGTGTCCCTGTACACGAACCATTTGCTTCATCTCAATGAACAGCTTAGTGTAGCATCCCTATATGATACATATTTAAAATACCAAGTTTGGAATATCTGCTGCTATTTGTTCTTGAGATATGCTGATAACACAGACACACACACAGACCAACCGCTAAAAACACGATTTTCATATTCAGGGGACCTCAAAACGTGTAAATATAACAAAAACACACTTTCGAAAATTTGGCCCAAAAAAAATACTTTCTCTACCTTATGGGTATGAGAAAGTAATAACTACAGGAAATGCGAATTTGATACTTTGGATTCCATATCTAGTTGCCACTTGAAAAGTTGATCAAGGTTTGCAAGTTTTAAGGAAATTGATAACAGACTTGATTTATGTTTTGATAAGTATAGGCACTATAATTAAACAGGGGTTGAGAAGGGCGGTAACCCCCTTGACATAGAATTATACATCTATACCATATTATATTCTATACAAAATATTATTTTAGAATATTAACAATAAATATGAATTTCCTTATGATTTTTACAGTATAAAGTTATTTGAATGTAACTTATCTGTCCCAAAACGCATTTTTTGTGCGTTCCTGTACATAAACCAATTGTAGAGAATTAATTAATGCCATTTTAAATAGGGAATATCATATAGTAAACCTGAATAACATATGTCATTTCTCAAAATATTTATAGACGCTGGGAACGGGCAGACGGACAGATGGACAGTCAGACAAAAAAAAAAAAAAAAAAAAAAAAAAAAATGCTAATTGAAATCTTATTCACAGTTAAAAATTGTTAGAAAATATTTAATGTGAACGAAAATGCAATTCCAGCAAATGTTCAATAATAACCCTTAACGTAACTGAATATTTTTGTGTGCCCTGTAAATCTAATGCTAATCGTACTGTACAGTATTGAAAACACCCTTTTGTGCATATGAATAACATATTTCAACTTCATTTAGATTTATGCAAAGTAATTAAATTTTGGTTTATAGAAATATCTTCACATAGAACGCAATGCTTTGGAATACTTTCAGGTGTCCCTGTATACAAACCAGTGATGGTGTTTACTCCATTTTCTATAGAAAATATCCCATAGAAAACAATAATAACGTATTTCAATTTTATTAATATATGCATAAATTAAAGGTATTAAAATATGGTTTATAAAAATACCTCTCATAGAACACAATGCCTTGGAATACTTTTCGGGTGTCCCTGTGCACAAGCTAGCAGAGGTATTCACTCCATTTTCTATAAGGAACATCCGATCGTGAACTCAAATAACATATATCAGTTTCAGGGAATTCTATGAATATTCACGGGAGTTAGAGCGCGGACACACAGAAAGACGGATGGACAGACAGACAAATCGAAGTCATTAACACTTTCCAATCTTGCTGAATTGTTGAAGAGCCGAAGTCACGAAATTTTTCAACCATGATGGAAAGTGGTAAAAATAAAGCACGAAAATTTTACACGGTTTTGCTAGTCTTAATTTTTCCCCTCTCTTAACGTGTTTTAATTTGCAGGTGACCCCCCCTAAGAAATTTAAGTATTAAATTTTTTAACAATACGAAATAATGTAAATTTGCATTAAGTTCTTAAAACTGTTGATTTCACGCGTTTGAACGATTTTAGTTGCTGTTTTAAAATAAAGGATCTTTTTTAATTTTTTCTCATCTCATAGATAACCCCCTAAAGTGAGCTCGTTGGCGTTGAAAAATAGATGCCAAAATTGAAAAAAAAGTGGTGTAAGTCATCATTTTCAAATTGCAATAACTCAGCGAGATTTTGACTTAGAGAGACGATTTTTTTTTTTATTTTGATTGTTACAGCGAGGAGAATATTTTTCTAAATATAAGTCACATGATAGGAGGGGCCGTATAAAAATTAAATTTCGTATTTAATATGTATACAGCCCCTTGTACAAAATAAATTCCATATCTGAAATCTACTCTTAATTTGCTCTAATTTTGTAATTGGAAGTTTGTTTCTATCTTTCTTAGTTTACGAGATAATCGCTGTAACATCTATTTTGAATCACCCGGTATATATATATATATATATATATATATATCAAAAATAAAAATAATAAAAACAGAGTTCGTACACAGTCAGATCTTGTATAAGGTTTCTGGCTACTTTAGTGTATTGGTCTTAATTTTAAAGACTATAACTACATCCAGGATTGTATTGCAAAAAATGCTAATCGAACCATTTTTATACTCAAAAAATTATTTTACGGGGATTTTAAAATGCGCCAATAATGGACACTTTCCTGATCCTGCAGTGGACACTTTCAATTTTTGCGTATAAAGGGAAATAAAACGCAAAACGACTAGGGATATATATTTAATTAACAAAAGGCATTGTCTGTTGTGTTAATAGATTAGAAATGATCTAGTGTGTCATTCATATGACTTTCTCTTACTCTGCATTTCAACACTATAAAAGTATATAATATATTGTTACGAAACACTTGTCGACTTTCTTGTGTGAGAAAGTAGTTCGTAAAGAAACAGGCGGGTTCTAGTCGAAGAATGCACTTTATTCTGCATAAATTCTCGAATTAATACAACAAAATTATTATTGCAACGAATACTCTTGAAAACAGTCCAATAGTCAATCCTTCGAATATTCTGGAAAGAGTCCAATGAAGCTGTCACATGTACTGCAAAAGTCACTATTCAACAAATTTTTGGAACAGTCAGAAAAAAAAAAAAAAAAGTCACATGCAGTACATGTCATCAAATATTTCAAGTGAATAAATCTTCGCTAGCTCACAAACAAAGTTCAGTTACTCGGAGCACAACGTACAAAGTGCAATCGCTCAGAACAGGCCTCTTAACGACCCTGATTCGTAGTGACTTCACACACTCACAGAAGTCAATTCTCTCCTATTTATACCCTTTTGCGATGGGGCTTGGCAAAATTTCTATCGAGAATCCCAGGGAAAATTCGAGATCAAGGGTCCCGTTCGTCGGTAAGCTTCGAAACTTTGGGAACCCCAAATTATTTTTTTGCCAAAGTTGGTCGCCAAGTCTCCAAGGGTGACCTCACTGTAAGTGAATGAATTGCCGCTTTTTCACTTCGTCTATAAAACTACTTTTACTGCAATAGAACAACTGATGCAGAGAAAAAGTTTTAATGCGTTGTAACTATACTAAAATGTAAGATAACAAATACTGTATCCATCCATACTTTAAAAACAGTTAAAAATATATTCAAAGGCAATTTTACTTGACATTAATTTTCTGCGTGAGAAGGCTACGTCCCTATCAACTTGCCGACTAAGCGTAACACCTGCGTTCATATACAATAATAATAATGATGATGATGATGATATAAGGATATTATTAGAAATATTATTTATATTTGCTGACAATTTTTTTCATCTTAAAAATATTTCACCAAATTTGTATTGGGGAAAAAATCTTTTCTCATCTGTTTAAAAATTAACCCCTTACCCTCGCTCTATCCACTATGTTTAAATTTGAAAGGATGTATCGGACTTCAAACAATATCCGGCAACTTAATTTAGTTGCAAATTAAATAATTAGAAATGTTGTTTATTTTACTACAAACTTAATCTTTTACTTGTTTTGAAGACGATAAAACATTTTTTTTAAACTCTTGTTTGTTTATAAAATAGACTCTATAATAGCATCTTTGTTCAGTGAAAGATAAACATGTTTTACAAAATTAACAAAAAAGAGTTATTAAGCAGCAACTCTTTTTGTCTTTATTTAAATTCGCTTATCTCGAAATATTTTAGAAAAGATAAATAAATGGTATGTAAAACAACCTTTCATAGAAAAGGATTCACAGTTTAAACTAAGATAAAAACTTTTTTTTTTTTTCCCAGGGGAAAGATACGACTTAAAATGTTTATGTTATGTATAACATGCAGGGATGGAACACGGGCGCAGAATTCATACCACTATCAATGTAGGAAAATTTTCTACTTCTTAAATCAACGATATTATAGGTAGTAAAATTTCTTCAACTGATTCCGGTATGAATTCTGCGCCCGTGTTCCATCCCTGAACATGTGTATTTATGTTAATTTAAAAAAAACACGCTAGTCTGCTAGCAGCCTATCTTTTACAGACATTTAGATTTGTTTCAGAGTATATAAAATATATTTGTGTAACTTTTTCTACATTTTAAATTATTTTATTTAAAAAGTTCTAGCGTCGAGGCTTGAAAACTTGTATGTTACTATTAACAATAAGCGGCTCTTATTTGCAAGCCATGAGATAAAGGCTTTTATAAAAAAATTTCTCTTACATCAATTAACATAAAAGTTAGCTGTAACTTATTTATTTATTTATTTATTTTTGTTCACTTGTTAATTAAAATGTTAATAATACAATTTTGTTTCAAAAAAGAAAAGTAAATTTTTTTCGATTGTGTTAAAAAGGGGGGGGGGGAGTTTTTTTAAACAGAAATTATTTTATCTATGCCGTATTTAAATTTAGTTTATTTCGTGTTATTTTAGAAAAAAAATCTTCAAATAACCGAGTAAGTTCCTCTACGTTTCTCTCCTAATTTTTTTGATAAAGATTTTCTTTTTTGAATCGAGATAAAACTTGTTTTTATAAACAAAATATTATAAAATAAAAAAGAAATCATTTAAAAATTTAAATCTATGTATTTAAAACAAATTTCTGACTATTATTTTTCATGTTTGTATGGTAAAAATCAACACCCGATTTTTAAGTAATTTTTGTATATTTTATATTCTGAACCATTGGTAGCTTTGAGTTAGCTGCATTACATTATTACTTTTGCACTGCCTTCGTGGCTTTTTTTTCTGATCGAAGGTCGTGCATAATACTTTCCATCTAAAACAATTACAGTGTCTTTTTGCAATTTATGGTGTTTGTTTACTCTGGCTTTCATAATTTATATGTTAACACATATAAATTATTAAAATAACGGAATAAATTAATTACGGAAAATTGACTTCCCTACCTTTGCTAAAATTAATAATGAAAATATTTACAGAATTCGTGCTTAGAATATTTGTAAAGTTTTTTTTTTTTTCTTCCTGCAAAAAAAGCATTTATAAGTAAGTTAAGATTATACTGACAAGGAAACATTCAAAAGGTGTCGTCTTCAAATGATACTGAAAAAAATATATGTGATTCTACTCTTCATAAAACACCAGAAAGTGAAAAAATTATCGGCTGAAATGAATTACAGCGACCATAAAAAATTATGAAAATTAAGCATATTTGGCGGTTTCACACTGCTAGGCGATTGATTTTGAGTACTTGGCGGCGAAGCAAAACACGGTTCTGTTCGTACACGGCAATCTTGGTGCTAGCGATCTTATTGCCTAACAGCGCTAAATCGCCAAAAATGCTTAATTTTAATAATTTTTTGTGGCCGCAGTAAATCATTTCAGCCGATAATTTTTTCACTTTCTGGTGTTTTATGAAGAGTAGAATCACATTTTTTTTTTTTTTTTCAAAATTTTTTGAAGACGACACCTTTTGAATGTTTCCTTGTGAGTGCTAAAGTTTTATGCCAAAGAAGCGATAAAGCTTAGGTATAATTCACTGCACTTAAAAACATTATCTTCAAGAATGCCTTTCTGAAAATGCAAATGTGGAAAATGACCGTTCAATAAAACAACCACACGTAAATTTTAAATGTGTACTTTACTTTCTTTCAGACAGAGCGGTTACATAAAAAAGAGCAGATTTTTTTTTTTTTTTTTTTTTTTTTTTAAGTGTCCGCAGAAGTTGGGACAGTACAGCGAAGAAGAAGATTTGGTACAAACTCTTAAACAATTAAGTTCAAAACAGTACTTCTTTAAACCTATAGCTACGTTTCTATAATGCCTGTTATGCATAAATTACTATATTTCAGTTAAAACTCTTAGGTGAGCTAATTATGCCAAGATCGACCGTCAATATTTTCTTGTGAATAAAGCATTAGCAAAACAAGAATGCAACGAACTTTATGATTCTATGATTTTAAAATGTTAAACAATTTTTCAATTCCGTTAAGAAACAACGTATTTTTATGAAAATTTGCTGAGAGTAAAAAATCTCTTATCCATAAAATGGCAAATTCGCGTGCTCCAACAGAACGTTCCATGGGAAACATCTATTTTATCACACAAAGTTGCGGCTTAAATTGAATTTTATACTATTTGAATATGCTATTTTATAATTAAATTTAATAAAGACTATTAGTGGCTATATGACTATGAACTATGTAGCTTCGACTCGGCAACAAGTGAATTTTAATATCAGATATTTTTGTGATGTTTTAGATTTAAAGTTATAAGGAATGTTATATTTTATTTCAATAGAATAATATACGTGATTCTTAATATCACGTATTTCTCCCCTTCGATCAGAAAAAAAATTGACGCCTTGTTTTTTATTTTGAATATGCACACACCTTATAAATATTAAAAAGCGTCTAAATATGCTAGAAATACTAAAATATGTTGTTAAGATGTGCCTCTTTTACACAGCTGCGAACTTAGATGTAATATGCTCACCATCTTCTCTAATTCCAAAATATCACAAAATGTGCCTCTTTTTGCACTTTATAACCTACGCCGATGTGCTGATGATACGTCAGTGTTATGTGCCTATACTTCTATCCTGATTTCGGCACCATTTGTTAAGGTGGTATTTGTTACATAAATTTCATGTCAAAGAAGGGAATAAGCACGAGAATAGTTCAATCCACTGAAAAATATTACTTTCAGAATTTTCTTTTAGTAATATTGTTACAAAATTGCAAATAATTGTGTTTATTTTTGTATAAATTCTTTCAAAGAGGCTTAGTAAGTTGATAAAGTGCTAATTTTGTGCATTTCTAGTCGTTTTAGCGTTGAAATAGCCTTAATTTCCCTTAAAAATGCATTAAAAAGCCCCAATAAGGCAGGTAATGGATTTGGCGCCAAATTTGGCGACTTTTTCCCACCTTGGCGATTTTTTGGCGACCTTGGCGAGAAAATCCTTATAAGGGATATACCAAATATGGAAGCTGTAAGTTGATTGGTTGACCACTTTCTAGAGTTTTCTCGAAAAATCTGGGTTCCATGGAACAGTATATAAGAAGCGTTTTTCGCCAAGGCAGTCAGTTCAGTTCAGTTTTCAGTCAGCTTCGCTAGTGCTTGCATTGCTCTTGAGCCTCTTTGGAAGAGACTTGCTTTATGTGTTATTGCTATACAGTTTGTACTGTGGATTTGCTATTGACAGCTGTTGTTTAAGCTGTGTTTACTGTTTGAATTGAAGCTGATACTTGGTTTATGGACCTGTATTTTTCTGGAACTTTCTGTGAATAAATTACTGAATTTTTGTAAGTTTGGCCTTTCATTCTCGGACAACTCACGAACCCCCAAGTACGCAACATTTCTGGTGTCAGAAGCGGGGATTGTCTGTGAATGGTGATAACGAGAGCTATGGAGCAAGAGATGAAAAAGCTTCTAGAAGGTCTCACTGCTCAGATGAATGAGTTAAGATCTGGATTGATAGAGAAAATGGAAACAGGACAGGAAAAGATGGAAGCCGGATTGATCGAAAGAATGAAGGAAGGACAAAGAGAATTGAAAGACGGCTTAACTGAAGAAATGAAAGCAGTACAGGAGAAAATGGAAACATCGCAAAGAGAGTTGAAAGACACTATGGGTGAAGTTCAGGAAGAAATTAAGTCAATACAAGAAAAAGTTGAATGCAAACAAGAGGAGATGAAGAGAGAACTTTCGGCAGTAAAGGGAGTGATTGAAAGTAAATTATCGGATATGGAAAGCAGAGTAGATGGAATAGAAGAGAAAGTTTTGAAAATAGAAGAGAATTTTGAAAAGAAAGCTATGACGATAGAAGAAAATGTTATGAAGGTTGAAGAGAGTGTTACGAGGATAGAACGGAGTTTCGAGGAGAAAGTTAAAGAAAATTTCGATCAGGAACTGAAAGAAAGGTTTTCAGAGATAGACGGTAAATTGAAGAGAATAGAAGAAGATCTGGAGAGAAAAGTGGAAGAAAAGTTAGAATCCATGCTCCAGGAAACTGAAAAGAAAGAGAGAAGAATCCAGAATCAGGAATCTATTAAGCTATCTACCTACGATGGCAGTTCCTCCTGGCATGTATATAAGACGCAGTTTTCCATCGTAGCTGAAGCTAACGGCTGGGACTCTACCGCCAAGTCAGTCCACTTAGCAGCAGCATTACGGGGAGATGCAGCTGAGATACTGAGAAATGTTTCTAAAGAAGAAAGGAACGACTTCGAGGCCTTGACTAGAGCACTGGAGCTACGGTTCGGAGAGAAGTGTTCTAAGGACTATAGTCGCCTCCAGCTAAAGTCCCGTTACCAGAAAACGGGCGAAAGTTTGCAAGAGCTGGCAGCGGACATTCAGAGATTGTCACACCTAGCATTCTCAGACTGTCAAGCTGACACTCGTAACGACTTAGCTCTTCAGAACTTTATCGATGCTGTTCGGGATCCAGAAATTCAAAAAGCGCTGAGACTCTCCAACATCAGAGACGTAGAATCAGCTTTAGGCTATGCACTTAGGATAGAGGCAGCCCAACAAACCTCCCGTAAAGACCGCCATACCATAAGAGCAGTCTCATTAAATGATACGCCTGCTGATGAGAATGAAATGAACAGAAGTCTCGCAGAGATATTAAAGAGATTGCGCCGCCTGGAAAATAATATAGAAATAAAGGATCGAAAGATAAAGTGCTGGGGCTGTGGAGGGGATGGTCATGGGAAGAGGAACTGCCCTGTACGACCAACTATAGGAAATCACCCGGCTTCACCATCACTGCAGGGAAACTAAGAGGAGGCCATCTCGTGGGGCGGAGGTTGCCTGAAATTAAAGAGCCCCAATTTACAGTATTTCATGTTTCATCGATGAGTGGCGGCGATAATGGATTTCACGTCTATGGCCAAGTCAACAACACCACCTGCCGGATGATTCTGGACACGGGAGCCAACGTGACCATCATTAGAACGGATTTGGCTCAAGAACTAAAAGAGAAGATCCTCTGGACTCCGCCCTGCGTTAAACTCCAGACTGTGACCGGAGACGAAATCAAAATATATGGAAAAATGAACCTGACCATCACTTTTGGGAATGCCAGTTACCATCATATGGCATATGTGGCTGATATAAGAGATCCTTTAATCATTGGAGTTGATTTCCTGAGAAAATTTAACTTTCAATTGGACTTCAAGAATAATGAACTGCATTCGAGTTCGGAAGACATCGCTGTGTTCAGCACTGAAAATCAAGACATTCAGACAATTTGCCAGATAACAGCCAAGTCTGAAATTTCCATCCCTCCACACACAGAGACAGTTTCAGGAACACCAACTACAAAGCAATACCTCCGCTATGGACTGATTGAATACCCGAATACAGACAATAGCCCAAGAGGAGTTCTGGTAGCTTCATCTCTAGTTGATCTCGTAAAGAGTACTATTCCTGTGAGAGTCGCAAACATCAGCGATAAGGTCCGGACAGTGAAGAAGGATGAGGTGTTAGCAACCTGCACTCCTGTTACATGCATCAACCGCCCCACGCAATCAACTGAATCCAAGTCTTCTGAACAATTAATAACGGAATTGCTCAAGAATGCAGAGTTAGGAAAGGAACAGAGATGTGCTGCGGAGAAGCTACTCCAAGAATTTAAAGACCTTTTTTCTCGAACACCTGAAGACGTCGGGAGAACGAACATCACACAGCACAGAATTGATACAGGAAATCATCCTCCAATCAAACAACATCCAAGAAGACTTCCATTTGCCAAACAGGAAGAGGTCACTGAACTTCTAAGTGAAATGCAGCACAATGATGTCATCGAGCCATCAACGAGTCCTTGGGCCTCTCCTATAGTAATGGTGCGAAAAAAGGATGGTTCAACAAGATTTTGAGTGGATTATCGTCGTTTGAATGGCCTCACGAAGAAAGACAGTTACCCTCTTCCCAGAATTGACGACACATTAGACACACTTGCTGGCAATAAATGGTTCTCGACTTTGGATCTGAAGAGCGGTTATTGGCAAGTAGAATTACATCCTGATGATCGTGAGAAGACTGCATTCACCACGGGACAAGGACTGTGGCAATTTAAAGTTATGCCGTTCGGATTATGTAATGCACCTGCCACCTTCGAACGCCTGATGGAGACAGTGCTAAAAGGACTTTCCTATGAAGCCTGTCTGGTGTATTTGGATGATATTATCATTGTGGGGCGCACCTTTGAAGACCATCTACGAAACATCCGAAAGGTGCTGGAGAAACTCAGAATGGCTAACCTCAAATTGAATCCAGGCAAGTGTAACTTGTTCCGTCGTGAAGTGAGCTACCTCGGCCATATCATCTCTGCCGAAGGTGTGAGAACTGATCCTGAGAAGATCTCTGCAGTCGAGAACTGGAGTCGCCCTGAAAATGTACACCAACTACGAAGTTTCCTGGGGTTATGCACTTACTACAGGAAGTTTGTCAAGGGTTTCTCAAATATTGCCAGACCACTCCACAAGCTGACGGAAGCCAAACAGAAGTTCCTGTGGACACATGAATGTGAAAATGCGTTCAAGCGACTTAAAGAGGCCTTAACATCATCGCCTATCTTGACGTATCCACAGCCCGACAGACAGTTCATACTTGATACAGATGCCAGCCATGAGAGTGTCGGTGCTGTTCTGTCGCAGGAAATTGATGGTCAAGAACATGTCATTGCCTATTGGAGTAAATGCCTGTCTAAACCAGAGCGAAATTACTGTACCACCAGGAAAGAGCTACTCGCCATCGTAAAAGCCATAGAACATTTCCATCATTACCTCTATGGCAGAAGATTCCTGCTCCGGACTGACCATGCATCTTTAACGTGGTTGCTCCAGTTCAAGAACCCGGAAGGACAGATTGCCAGGTGGATACAACGCCTGCAGGAATATGACTTCGAGATACGTCATCGTAAAGGGACTCTACATGGTAATGCAGATGCCTTGTCACGGAAGCCCTGCTCGGAAAGCTGCAAGTACTGCTCTAGAGCCAAACAGAAATACCTGCCGATAAATCCGGTTGCCTGCCAAGTTACTGTCTCAACACCATCAGAACAAGATCCCGATCCCTGGAGTGACGAAGAACTTAGACAAGCCCAGTTGGAAGATCCTGACATAAAGCCAATATTACAGCTGAAGGAGACGACCAGCAACAGACCTACCTGGCAGGACATTTCCAGATTCAGTCCCATTACGAAAAGTTATTGGGCACTTTGGGACTCTCTTCATATCCGAAACGGCGTATTATACAGAAAGTGGGAATCTGATGATGGGAAAAGCTTCAGATGGCAGATTTTATTACCAAGATCAAAAATTCCAGATGTTTTAGAACAACTGCATAGTAGCTCTACCGGAGGCCATTTTGGGATAATGAAGACTCTGCAGAAAGTTCGGGTACGCTTCTACTGGTGCAAGGCAAAGGAGGATGTGGAGAAATGGTGTAAATCCTGTGATACTTGTGCGGCACGTAAAGGTCCGCAGAAACGAAGTCGAGGAAGACTGCAACGGTATAACGTGGGAGCACCATTTGAACGGATTGCAATCGACATCTTGGGTCCTTTGCCACGGACCTCCAGTGGAAATAAATACATCCTCGTCGTGATGGACTATTTCACCAAGTGGCCTGAGGCATATCCCATTCCCAATCAAGAGGCATGCACAGTCGCAGAGGTCCTAGTGCAGCAATGGGTGTCAAGGTACGGCACGCCCCTACAACTTCATACCGACCAAGGTAGGAAATTTACCTCTGATGTTTTCAAAGGACTGTGTCAACTACTCGGCATAGACAAAACCCGGACAACACCCTTACATCCCCAGTCGGACGGCATGGTCGAGAGGTTCAATCGTACCATCCTGAATAACCTCTCTCTTCTAGTATCAAGGAACCAGCAAGATTGGGACTTGAAGTTGCCATTGTTCCTGCTGGCTTATCGAAGTGCTGTCCATGAAACTACCGGCTACACTCCAGCCCAGATGCTGTTTGGACGTGAACTTCGTCTCCCTTGTGATCTCCTGTTTGGTTGTCCACCCGATGCGCCCTCATCGCCCGAGGAGTACATCCAAGATCTCCAGGCAAGATTTGAGGACGTACACAACTTTGCTCGGGAGCGGATTCACATTGCAACGGAGAAAATGAAGACAAGGTACGATCTAAAGGCTACGCAACATGAGTTCCAGGAAGGAGAGAAGGTCTGGTTGTGGAATCCTGTTCGACGCAAAGGACTCTCTCCCAAGTTACAGTGCAACTGGGACGGACCATACACAGTCTTAAAAAGGCTGAATGATGTAGTGGTGCGGATCACTAAAACTCCTTCATCAAAACCGAAGGTGGTGCACTATAACAGGCTAGCCAAGTACCACAATTAACGGTAATTTTAAAATTTAAAATGTAAATACTGGTAAAATTTGCGCATGCGCACTGTGAATATTTGCATATAAATATTTGTACATATTTGTGAATTTTGTAAATATTTCTCACTTAATTTATATTTCTATGTTATCTTTATGTGCAACTTAGTTTTTGTATTTTAGGTTGTGTAAATTTGTTTAGTTTCTCCTCTTGACCAAGGGTTGCACTGCCCGGGACGTGCAGTCCTTGGGAGGGGGGCAGTGTTACAAAATTGTAAATAATTGTGTTTATTTTTGTATAAATTCTTTCAAAGAGGCTTAGTAAGTTGATAAAGTGCTAATTTTGTGCATTTCTAGTCGTTTTAGCGTTGAAATAGCCTTAATTTCCCTTAAAAATGTATTAAAAAGCCCCAATAAGGCAGGTAATGGATTTGGCGCCAAATTTGGCGACTTTTTCCCACCTTGGCGATTTTTTGGCGACCTTGGCGAGAAAATCCTTATAAGGGATATACCAAATATGGAAGCTGTAAGTTGATTGGTTGACCACTTTCTAGAGTTTTCTCGAAAAATCTGGGTTCCATGGAACAGTATATAAGAAGCGTTTTTCGCCAAGGCAGTCATTTCAGTTCAGTTTTCAGTCAGCTTCGCTAGTGCTTGCATTGCTCTTGAGCCTCTTTGGAAGAGACTTGCTTTATGTGTTATTGCTATACAGTTTGTACTGTGGATTTGCTATTGACAGCTGTTGTTTAAGCTGTGTTTACTGTTTGAATTGAAGCTGATACTTGGTTTATAGACCTGTATTTTTCTGGAACTTTCTGTGAATAAATTACTGAATTTTTGTAAGTTTGGCCTTTCATTCTCGGACAACTCACGAACCCCCAAGTACGCAACAATATTAATGTGGGAAATTCCCGTTAAGTAATACAACCGCAGGTGATTCATTTTTATAACTCACGTGTGAAATAAATATATTTCTTTTCTTTTCTTTTTTATCGTTAAAGTAGAATGAACGTGTAAACATTATGTTTTTATCGGCATTAGCTGTATCATAATAGTAAGAAAGCAACACAGAACTAGCGTATTAAAGTAATAATTACAGAACTTTGAATAAACACCATAAAATGCAATAAATTCGCAACGATTGTTTCAGGTTGAAAGAACACACGACTCTTCGACAAGCGAACAAAATAGGCACGAGTGCTGCAGTCAAAGCGGCAACGCACAAAACCGTTGTAAAAGAAGAGTTACATGTTTTAATCATATTAATTTATTCATTTTCTTCTTTAGTTTGATAATTCTGCTCACACCAATATGTATATTTAATTCATCTTTATATATTTTTGTTCTTCTTTTAGAACGGTTTTGTGAGTTGCCGCTTTGACTGCAGCACTCGTGCCTGACGAAGGGTCGTGCGTTCTTTTGACCCGAAACAACTGTTGCGAGTTTATTGCATTTTATGGTGTTTATTCAAAGTTCTGTAATTATTAGCTGAATCATTTTTAATAATTATTAAATTAATGTCAAGTTTTTTATTAATATCTGTTCAACTAATTAAATTTATTTTAAATGGTCAGTTCTGATTCCTTCGATCATTTCCCATATTTTAGTGCTTTTGGCACCTTTTAAGGTGTTTTCAGTATGTGAGAAGATAACCGCACATACATACATTTGGATTTTAAAAGTGTAGATTGAAATATTATTTAAATCTTATTTTTAAATATAAATAACGATTTGGCTTTTTCGATATTTAATTGCCATTTCAGCACCGAAAAAAATAGATTTATCATTAATCTCATTTAACTACGTAAACAAATTACAACAATCTAATGAAACGTCAAATGAAAAGAACGCAGAAAAAATAAACATATACTTTATATCCAGCTTTTAAATACTGATATTTCTAATGTAAATTCTGTACTATTAGAATAGAATATTTGTTATTCATACTATGTGTAGTATGTATGGAGCTATTAAACAACTAGTATTTAAATTGTCTTTTGAGAAAAAGAAAAAAAAGATCTGCGTTTTAATTAGTAAACAAATTATACCAATCTGCCAAACGAACAAATTATACGATCTAATAAAACAGTCTGCAGTCGAACCTTTTTTTATTATTATTATTATTATTATTCCATAGATATACTTTAAGAAGCAGCATCACCTATGCAAATGCTAAGGGGACGTCTATTAATTACGTGAGGTTTTCTGGGAGGAGGGGGTCGAGCCAGGGCTTTCTTAATATCTAGAAGGCCTTGGTCGAGCCGAATCTCACCCGATCTCACGTGGGGGAGAGGGGAGGTCTCGGCAAATATCACGTAATTTTTTTCATGCAAAAATCAGTGTAAAATTGTGAGAAAATTGAGTTAAATTCAAGTAAAACATGTTTCTTGACTTATACATGGCAAAATCTGACACGATAATATTTATTGTGGCTATCCAAACGCTGCGAAGTAGCATAGTAGCCAGAATTAGAATAAATATTCTTTTATTAATTTTAATAGTTTCTATTTAAGTATTTTATTATTCAATGTTATTACTGTGATTCTAGACTACGATCTATGCAATCTTAAAATCTAGTCTTCAATAAAAGTAATAAAGCAAATTGTGTTCTTTGAGATAAATCCAACACATTTGCAGTAAAAGTACGAATTTTGAAAAATCTCACGTGAGATTAGGGGAGAGGGGTGGGGGTCGAGCCAAATCTCACGAAATCTCATCAGAGGGGAGGGGAGGGGGGTCAAAAAATCGTCAAAACCCCCTCACGTAATTGATGGACGTCCCCTAATCTAATACAATATTTCCATTTAAAATACTATACAATATACAGTACATCAGGAAATACCGCTCATAAGATGTAACTTATAATTTTCAGGGTAAATACTGATATATTTTAGCTTTTCCGATATTTAATTGATATTCTAGCATAGAAAAGGAATTTGTCATTCATCTGTTTTAACTATGTAAATAACAAATTATAACAATTTATCAAAACTTACTTGCAGTCGAACAAGGAAAAAAAATCTATAAAAACTTGGTGAGAGGTGAGAAAGGGAAACGCCTGACCTTTTGTAGGAGGCTAAAGGTAAGTTTAAAAAAAGGAGGTTGTGTATGTGAGTGGAAAGGGCAGAAAATGTAAAACTAAAACTTAGGCTACTAACACTTCTAGGCACGTAGAGTGGGCTTCAGAACGTGCAGGAATTTCTATCACATACGAGAACAGTTGAAATATGCAATTCATGATTATATCTCCTCTGAAATAAATAATGGAAAAAAAAAATACTTCTTCGTGTGTTTACGATTAAAAAAATGGTTTTTATTAATATTTTTCATATGCATTTCTCATAATGATTATTTCATGAATAAAATCGTGCTACTAAAAGATTATAGCATGGATTAAACATTAGAAATCTTCAGTTTTTTCTTTCTTTTTTTTCCGTAATTACCCTAATTTCCTGTCTATAATTTGCCCCACCAGTTGCGTAGCGGTTCTACGCTCAAAGCTTGTAGATGGAAAGTGTCGGATTCGATCCCAGATCATGCTCATCAACCTAGCCGTTCGGAGTTTTCCGTGATTTTCTCCTAAACTCGCGTAAATACAGACTAGAATCCCTTAAAAAGACCCTCTACGGAGGCATTCCACCTATAGGTTTAGGACACTAGTGTTGTCAATCGGTCTTAAGCCACAGAACCAATCTGTCTATAATCCACATACTATACGTTTATTATGCGAATTATATAGCATTGCGTATAATCTGCGGATTGCCTGAAAATGTCAATAATAAGTTTTCTTAGCTTAAATATCATTGTTTTTATAAAGAAATATAATATTAATACAATCTGGAATGACGCTGCATTTCCGACATCTTAGTTTAGCAGATTTCGTCATCACTTCAAATAAAACTTGGTATCACTCATGAAGGCCAAACAATATTAAAACGTAGAAAAACAAATCTTGTAATTTTAAAGATTCTAAATTGAAATGCACTTTATTTACATATAATATTTAATAAAATCATTAAAATAATTATTTTTCTCTGTATTTTAATGTATTATTTATTTTACGTAAGTTCGGAATTTGTTTTTATTATTGTGTAATTAAATGTCTTAATCCCAAATGTTGAACATTTTTTATGCATGTATATATATATATATATATATCGCTCGAAATTAACAGTGGTCTGTTGGCCCAGTACCACAAAAACCGGACCAGTAAAGCTTTTTTATTTTTTATTTTATTTATTTATTATTATTATTATTATTATTATTATTTTTATTTTTTTTTTTTTTTGGCATTTTTTACTTTTCTCTGAAATTGCCAGTAAATCTGTCGTAGAATAATATATTATAGCGATAGTAAATGTACTTTTTAATAATTGTCAATATTACCTATTTTCTGTAATTTTTCATTTAATTTATTTTTCAAAACTTTTTTTTTATATATATATATACTTTTAATTCTTAATAATCAAGCTTGTTTATTAAAGCACGGATTTTTGATTTATATAAGACTCATTTGTACCTTTTAATTAATTTGCAAATATTTATCATATTTCATTTTTAAATTTATAAATAAACAAAGTCTTAGTAGAACGAACAGTTTAGAAATTTTTAAATATTTTTGAAAATATAATAGAATGGAAGAACGGACAACTCAAAGTTTGTACGGACCAGTGAAATCTGAACATTGCTGATCTTGCGAACCACTAACTATATTTTCTTAATTTCTGCCCCTGTGTGTGTATATATATATATAGTATTATAATATTATCAGTGCAAATATTTGAAATTTAAAGATGATTTAATTTCAGTATTCAAACAATTATTCTGATCAAAAACGAAGACCAGCCAAATCAAACCAAAAAAGAAATAAGGTAAAATCTAAATGAATTATAGCAAATTGGAATGAGAAAAAAGCATTATTTGCATTCTAACGTTTTCATGGGCCTTTTAGAATGCAAATATGCTAAAAAAACTGATGTTTTTTATGTCACAAAGAAAGCAAAAGCTAAGAATTTCTTTGTTCACAGGCCCGAAACACCCATAGTAAATCCAGAAAAAACGAAGATCAAAATAAATCTCCTCACTAAAAATGATAACCCAATAACCATTTAAAAACGTAGATCAAAATAAACGCACCACTACAAATAATAATCCAAAAATTACTTTAAAAATTATTATTGAAAAAGAGGTAACTCATAGTTATGAAAAACGAGACACATGTAAAATTTAACAAGCAGATGCACAGTATACATAGAATGTATGACTTACTGAATTTGATTTTTGAAAAATGCATTATAAAATAATTCATAAGCAGCATTTTTAATAATTAAAATATTATTATAGTCTCACTTATATATATATATATATATATATATATATATATATATATATATATATAAATATTTTAAATTTGAATACGAAAAATCACCACAAAAATAACGGTTACAGCATTCCGAGTTAAAAATAATAAAGAATTTTTCATTTATTTTTCCTTATTAATTTGAATATGCTATAGGAAAACAATATAAAGAGAAGAAGACGATGAAGTTATTTTTATATCCTAGGCAACAGAGCGGAAATACAAAGAGAAACACAAAGAGAACGAAAAAAAGAACGATAACAAGTACCAAATAAAAAAAAATTAAGAAATAATTGATAGAAAAATGTATAAAAAGAGAAAGACGACAAAAATCTAAGCATCCCACTTCAGACAAAAATTAAAAAGAAGCTAGATCCTCTTTAATGCAATTATCGCTGAATAATAAAATAAGTGTATAATTAAAAGAAACGATCAATGTGTAAGGGTTTAATTAAAAACGCATACTTCAACTTCTTCCGTTAAACGTATACATGTAGATTCTTCTCACTTAAGGCATCAAGTACATTTTTTTTTCTCCTAAATTAAACTTTTACCCTTATGGATAAACTTAAGACTGTAGTACTATATTTTAATGCAGATCAGGGAGAATGTCAAAAATACTTTTTTAGCAGAAAAATTTGTTTGTGATACTCTTTTAAAATACAATGAGCGTCGATAAAATAATAATCATTCTCAGTTTTTTAAATTTTTTCAATTCATGCTATAAATAAATAGTAAAAATAGAAGAAAAAAAAAACTAGTATGATGTGGCCACCACATGATATAATTTTACTTAAAATTCATTCAATACGTATTATTCATTAAATTATTATTTTTCATTATAAATGCAAACGATTTTTATCTGACAGAGTTATGCATATCCCTAAATGCTGAAAGAAAGTCAATTTTTTGCAAGAAATACGATTTTTTTTTTCCTAAGTTTTTTTTCGTTAAAAGATTTAAAAAAAAAAATCGATAATTTTGTTTTAAATTATCACAGATCTACAGTTCAACCATTCGTTTTAAAGGTATTGGCGAGATCTTTCGAAAAATACACATATTGAAAATTTACTCCCCGCGTGGGTGTCCTCCCCCCCCCCCCCCAACGGGGGGAAGCATTGCTTCCACATCCACATTTTTTTGTAATTAACTACTACTATTATCAATAATTCATATTAATTTTATAGTCAGACGTTTAAAATCACTCTCATTATGTGCATTTATACTATTTTGTCCTATACTGCCATGTTAAAAATTTAGAAAAAAATGCGATGACAGCGCCACCTGTTGAGCAATTGATCCCCAAATCTAATCAGCACCAATTTATGTCAGGGTCCAACTAAATACCGTGATTAAATTTCATTAATTGGTTCGTGAGATACAGTACCCACAAAATTTGTGATACACACACACAGACAGACAGACTGACAGACATTTTCTAAAAACAGTCAAAACGTGTAAATCCATCGAAAACTAGAGTTCGAAAATTTTCACGAATCCAATACTTTCTCTATACATACAGAAGAAAGTAATAATCCATAAAAACTTCCATTAAATTTGTTTTTATTGATGCACAATAAGTATTCTAGTAATTTAAAGTTTTTCATCTTTCTTTTTCTTTTTTCTTTTCTTTTTTTTTTTTTTTTTTTTTTTTAATCATAAATAATCAATAATTATATCATAATTAGTTATATAATTAATCAATAACTGTGTCAGAGTCATTATTATTAGATATGACTTTTTTACATCTTTTTTTTATAAGGATCGTGTAATTAGTTTTGATAAATTTATCATCTTATCGAATAAAAAATGCATTAAACGTAAACTGTTATCTTTTACAGCATTGCTATCTACTAATCAAAGTAATGAACATTACAATGTGAATTAAATCAAGTAAACATTTGGAATTTGGTAAGATCTTCCAACATTAACTGTGTAAATTTTCATATTTTTAACTATAACGTACCTCCGTGGAGTTAAAAAAATAAGATACATATTGCTAACTTCAAATTCTTTTTCAATATATTTCAAATAATCAAAATGAACGAAGGAAGTGAGTCAAGTTTAACATTCTGTTATTTATACTGTTAATAATTCTTATTTCATTCTAAGAAACAAACCAAGGTGGATCGAAAGAAAGAAACTCGTATTGTCTAAAACGGATATTTATCTATAGCTGCAGTTTCTCCCTATGATTTTTTTTTTTTCAAAATATTAATATTATTATTTTAACACCATCTTCAGTCCTCACAAGAGACCTTAAATTTAAAATTTCTTTTTCTTCTTTCTATCATTCTTTCTTTCTTTTCTTTTTTTTTTCTTTGCGATTTTTCTGTAGCTTTCCAACAAGTTTATAATCCCCCCCCCCCAAAAAAAAAAAAAGTGTTAATATGGTTAAAATACATTTGAAAAATAATGTACTTTTTCTTAAAAATAATTCGAAGACATAAAATTCACGGCAATAACTTCAAAATGATAAAAAGTTTTAAAATTTAAGCCACAAGCGCAAACTCAAAATATTAAATAATTATAAAATTAAAAAAAAAAAAAAAACTTTTTATGTACCATGTTTTTAAATTTTAAAAGTTCTGTTGAATTATATAAACTTGACAATTCTATGTATTAATAAAATACGCGAGGATAAAAAATAATATATAAGCAATATTTAAGCACGCGGATTTGGTTCAATGAACTTATAATAATAATAATAATAATAATAATAAAAGCGTTGGTTTAAAAAATAAAATAGTAATCCTTTTAGAACAACATATATTAGCATCATGAACTACATTAGCACTTTATCAATGTGTAGAAATTTTTTTAATTGATAATAACGTCAATTTTTGTTAGATGCCTAATTTAACTTTTTATAATTTTTTAATGTTCACGTTTAATTAAATGTATTTATTTTTATGTCGAAAGAAAATGAATTCGTAATTTTTTTTTTTTTTTTTTTTTTTTTTTTTGCAACAATTAAATTATAGTTAATATTTAAATGGCTAATTTTAAAGCTATTAGGAGGTTATTATTTTCATATTTAATTAATTAAAGGAAAATTAATCAAACGTTGGAAAGTCGGGCTTCGAAGTATTATGTTGTCATCGTGTTCTGAGCTATTCTAAAAGTTTCAGATGTCTAGCTAGTCGGAAAGTAAGTTAAAAATCGATTGCAAGATTTGTACTGGACAAACAAACAAATAAGAAAGCGAGTTAATAAAAACAATGCAATAAGTGACGAGGGGGAAAAAAAACTACATTATTTTCCAAATTTATTTTTATTATATTAATTCTGCCCCAAATTTTGTGAATATAAATTCCGACAAAAAATTAAAGAAAAATCGCAATTTGAATATTTAGGCCTCTTGCACGGGTTGAAAGTAACAATAGCAATGATAAAAATAATTACATAAATATTCATAGGGCCAAGCTACAACTATTAATACATACATACCCGTTTTCCATAAAGCAAAGTTTTATTTATTTATTTATTATGCGTCTTAACACATATATTGAGTATTAAAACAATAGTAATTCTATTGGTTTTATTTGTCTAATTATTTACTTATTTATTTTATTCATTTATTTTGAAAAATAGCTTTTAACAGAATCTTGCATGTTTTCTTTTAGAGAAAAAGGATTAAAAAAAAAGTTTAGCATTTCTGTGTTATTAAAAATTATCAAGTTAATAATAATGGTCACGAGAATTTAAATAAACTGAAAAGGCTGAAGTAAAAATAGAAAACTAATATGAACGGAAAATTCCTTTCATCATTAAATAAAGAAACTCAACAGCTAAATATTTTTTCTCACATTTAAAAACAAATTAAAGAGAAAAGAAGAAAGAAAGAAAACACGCAAACTTAACTATAATAAAAACAAACGAAAGGCTGAAAAATATACTGGAAATACAGTCATTTGTTTTGGCATTAATTCAATAGTTTTTTAATGGCATTTTTCATTTTTATTAAATACAAAATTAAAAATATTTTAAAAATAAGAATTCATTAAACAATAATTTATTCTCATTTTACACGTATGAAGAAAATGGTAAAATTACGGTTAATTTACACAAAAGTTTCATTTGATCGATGATTTAATTTTTAATATAGATTTAAATATAGATCTTAACAATAATGTTCATTATATTCTTATTCATTATGATTTCAATTTCAAAGAAAAAAAAATTAAGAAATTAAGAAATGTAATCAAAAAAGATAAAAAAGAGGGGAAATATCAACGTCAGTAATTTTAATTCTCAGACGACATTTCTAGGGAAAAAAAAAAAAAAAAAAAAAAAAAAAAAAAACACCAGCGGCCGAGCGGTTCTGCGTTCAAAGCTGGTAGACGTGAGATGCCGGGTTCAATCCCAGGTGCGCTAGCTGGCCTTTCGGTGTTTTCTCCAAAACTTGTGTAAATACGGGCTAGGACCCCTTAGAAAGATCCACACGGAGGGCATTTCCCCTCAGGCTTAGGACCCTAGTGCTGTCAACCGGCCTTAATCCCAACAACTCAATCCAACCCAGAAATATATATATATATATATAGTTCTTGTAATCACTCTGTAAAATAAAAAATAAATATAAAAATAAAAAAAACAATCTCTGCCAGACAGAAAATCCTATGCGACAGAGGGTAGAAGACAAAGGCACTTAATTGATGCAATTAATAAAAGAGTAAAATGATCAGAAAAAATGACCAGAAAATAATCAGAAGAGCAAAATGATCAGTAAAAGAGTAAAATAATATGAAACTGTTGCAAATGTAAATTTACACCCTGTGCAATTTTTCTGATGCATTTAGCATGCCAAGTTTAAAAAATTTAAAAAAAAAAAAAAAATCTCAAAAATATTCAACTTTTTTTTCCCTTATAAAATGCAAAGTTTTCAACAAAATTTAACGCATTTTCAGATAAGTCGATAAAATACTATAGAAATACTACATTGAAACTAAAATACAATATACTGCATATCTAATAATGTATGAGCATTTGTATGAAAAATGTTTCAACTTCTAATGCCAAAAGTGTATTTAAAAAATCATATGTATAATTTGGTAGGCAAAGATATAGGCCAACTCAATAAAAAATCTTGCTATGAAATATCATAAATTTAAACAGTTGTACGCGAAAGAGTAAACCGTTTTTTACTTATTGAGTAAGAGGGTTTTTAAGCAAATAAAAGAGATTTTTAGATTTTTATTTATACAAATTAGATATAAATCTCAAGTTCGTATAAAAGAAATAAAAATAACGACAACAACAACAACAAAATTAATAATAATAATAACTTTAATGCTAAACTTTGTACTTTTGTTTGTTTGTTTGTTCCTCTTTTTTTTTTTTTTTTTTTTTTTTTTTTTTTTTTTTTCACTTTTTATTCTGACAAAGAAAGAAAAATAAATAAATAAATAAAAATAACTCTAAACCTTTAATTAAGAAAACTTTCTCTGCCAAACAACTTTTTTAGCATTTAAAATCAAATTAAGTATATAAAAAATCTGTTTAAAGTAAAAACACATGAAAGGAAAATTAAAGATTGTACGCAACGCAATAAAAAATAAAATAAAATAATATTAATAATAATAATTCTACTGTTGATTTAATACTTCAAACTTTTTTTTTTCTTTTCAAAAGATGAATAAATAGAATTAACATGCATCTCGAAAATTTCATCAAAAATCTTCAGTGAAAGCATTATCAAGGGACATGGCATAAATCTTTTAAAATTATTATCGTCGTTAAATTACTAAAATTTAGAGAAAAATACAGTTTCAAAACAAAATTAATCAAAAGGGATTTAAATGAAGTTTTAATTTATAATTATTATTATTTCTATTCGAGAAAAGTAAATGAAAAAGAAAGTTTATTTTTTATTTCCTTTTAATTTAGTTGTATCTTTAAAAGTGCCATATTTTTCTTTGAGAGGAAAATTAAAAATAAACTTTATTCATTTATTTTTAGTCTAATTAAGAAATATACATCAAGAATTTATTTTTTGGATATTTGCTTGACATGTACTTGTGTGATACAGGATGTCCCAAAAACCATGATCGCAACTTAAATTCCATAAATATCCATTTTACAGACATACATAACAAATCACAAAGATGCACAAGAAAGACAGATTGATATATATATAACCATAAAAAAATAATAATAATAATAATAAATAATAAAAATCAAATTTCAGAGCATTCAATTTCAACAATTACAAATTGTAAATTTTTATGCAACATCTCATACAAAAAATAAATGACTGATGAGTAAAATGTGTCCCATATCCTAATGTGCTGATGTACAAATTTTCAGCATTGTTTCATAAATGTTCTAGAGATATACTAATCAGAAACGTTGGCTGATTAAACTGCAAATATGTTCATTATTTATATTACCATTGTTTACAGTCGTAATTTTCGCAAAATTCCTAAAATACGACTTTCTGGTATGTTTAACCGAATTTCTAATCGAAAAACATATATAGAGATACCGAAAATAAGTTTAAATCATATATTACGTGTTCTATTATTTTTTAGACTTTCCATAACAAATATACAGAAATTTTGTACTGTATTTTATGGGACACATTTTAGTCATTGGACATACTTTTATGTACGAATTGTATAAAAATTCTAAATTTTCTTGAAATTGAATCGCATTAAATTTATTATTATTATTATTATTATTAAATGTTATATTTTATATACTATGCTTTATTTTGAATTAATTAATGGTAATACTGTGTGTTTCGGTGCAAAATAAACTATCGTATCGATCTGCTTCTTTTTTGAAAGTACTTGAAATTCAATTCATTTTATTTAGCTATTGCAAATATATGGAATTTTGAATTTTGAAAAAGAAATATTTTTTTAACACTTACGCATGAGCAGTTAAACATTATTTAATACAGGAGACATAAGTTTTATCAGATATAGAAAATTTGTTTAGCATGTTATCTCTCCTGTAGTATTGCAAGTTCACTAGCAACCAGCAGGCTTAACTGGTTACTATATTTTAATCAATTAAAAAAAAGGGGGGGGGTGAGAAAAAAAGAATTGTTAATTTTTACATTATTTTACAAATAAAATTTCTAGAAGTTATATATATATATATAAGTTTAATTAAACATGTTTCATTTCGTGATTACTTTCAGCAAATCAAAATCATGGCCAAATACGGTTAACGAAATGTAAATGACACTAATTAATGTTTGAATAAATAAAATATTCAAAAGAAGAAGTGCATATTTTTCATTTACTGCCCTGTTTTCACCATTTACTGTACAATAGAAAGACAGTAATTTAGAGAAATAGACATTTCATAAAGGTTGTTCAAAAAATTTTAATTCAGACAACAAAAATTAATATAATAAATAAAATCATCTTATTTATTAAAATTTACATTATATGCCTGTACAGCTTACAAATAATCATTAATGTAAGTTTTTTTTTTTTTTTTTTTTTTTCTTTTTAACAGTAATATTATTTTTCAAGGTTTTTTTTTTTTTTTTTTTTTTTAAGCAGAACAGATTTTTTAGCTTGACATCAGTTCTGAGGGGTAAAATGGTCCCTATAAATTTGCTCTAAAGTTTCCTGGTAGAAAATAACTTATTTTGGCGCTTATTTTTTCCCCTTTAAAGTAAGTATAACCTATATAACGGGTCTCACAAAAGCGTTCAGTCAAATTCTAAGTGCCGTAGATTGTTCAAATATATTTTTTTTAATGGCTAAATCTTTAATTTATTATATTATCTTTATAAAAACATATTTAAATAGGTTGTAACAATCCATTATCTTCGATCCGAGTAATTTTATTCACTAATTGCCGCTCAGATTTAGCTTCCCATCCAGTGTCGTACACCAACCTGGCAAGAACACCCCCAAATCCAAAAAAAAAAAAAAAAAAAAAAAAAAAACACTCCATATATATATATATATATTTTTTTTTTAAATTCTCGAATAATCTTTTGGCACGAAAGGTGCTTTTTTCAGTGAGCCATTGCAACTTTTTTTTTTTCTTTTTCTCGAATAATGGCTACTGGCGAGGTCTGGCCAGAACTTTATTTTATCGTTTTGATGGTAAGTATCAACGATTTGTTTCAGTTTCGGCAATAATTTATTGATACATATACGTCGGAATTAATCGCTTGTCTTTAGACATTTGTGACATCCATTAGAACGCCTTCCATTTTAATTTATTTGTTAAATGATGGTATGAGACAAAATTCCCTTTTTCACACTTGAATTTCCTCTCTAAGTATGCACATGCAGAAATATAAAATTTTATGGGTTACATATTCTCTCTACACACAAATTACACTGCGCAGCAAAAAAAAAAAAAAAAAAAAAAAAAAAAAAAATCTAGCCCTGATTCCTTTCCTGCTGATTCTTTTGTAAAATGACCTCCTGAATCCGAATATGACCCCAAATTTGCCCAATCACCCACCGTTATCTCGGGACGCTATCCTCCTCCCCCAATTTTTATCATTTTTCGGCAATTTTATTGCCATGAATTTGATTTGGAGGGTGGTAAAAGATTGTTTTAACACTTAAAAATAAATAAATGTATATATATAATGTATAATGAATTATAATAATAATATATTAATAAAATATAATAAATGTAATTTCTAATTTCACTGGCAAATCCCCCCCCCCCCCAAATTTCCACCTTGCTACAAATGTTTATATTTTAAAAAATTTCACCTCTGTAGCCCTTCAGAAGATATTTAACAGTTAAAAAAACCCTCCCCCCCCCCGTACGAATCAAATTCATAGCCATAAAACTACCGAAAAGTGATAAAAATAGGGGGGGGGGGTCCCCAAAAAACGGTGGGTGATGGGGCGAAATGGGCGTCATATTCGAATTCAGGAGGTCATTTTACATAAGAATTTGCAAAAATGGTGTTGGCGCCGATTTTCATGCAGAGCAGTGTTGTTATTACACTCATAAAGATTAACCACAGATGTATGTAAACAATGGTGAGTACATGTCAAGAAAAATAATTTAACAGGATCTTCGAAAAAAGACCCCCTAAAATAGGTACGCAATCTGCGTTTGTAATGATCGATAGATGGTGCTTTTTCAGTTTTTGTTGTTAGTAAATATTATAGCCACGTGTATTTTTGTTCTTTTTGTTATTCTACTTAATATTCGTACTATAATTTCTCCGCCATTACATCATGGAAAATTGATTGCTTTTGGAAAAAAGTATTTCAGTTTATTCAAAGTTCGATGGGAAGTAGATTTTTAACTCAAGTTGAACAAATATTAGCTTCAAATCATCTGATTAATTCTTTACTTCCATTAGCCGAAGCAACTGAAATTTTAAATTTGTCATTTGGAAATAAATAGAAGCTTAATTCTGGATTTCTTGGTTCTTTGGAGTTACACTGGAGCACACAACAATATGTGTTATCTTTTTTACCGGATTTATTCATTTTTATTCAATAAACATATATGAAACTAAACATCGGCATGCAATGGCGGCTTAATGAAAGCCGAATTAAAGCATGTTTATTGTAATTTCACCATAGCCCACCAGAGGGCGAGCATTTCATTACAATCGCGGATTATGAATGAGCCTTTAATGAAGTACTATAAATTCCTATAAAGAAAAAAAATGAACCAAGAAAAAATGGCTTTGGTAGGAAGTGGTTTTTCAATAGATGTGTACCTTTAAATAGGTTTCACTATAAAACCAATATCTTATTGAAAAAGAATAACGTATGGAGGAGGGAGACGGAATAAGATTTTAAAATAATAATAATAATAATGGTAATGAAATGAAATGAAAACAATCCTCGTGATATCTCTCGTAAAACAACACCGGTATTAGCTTGAAATGGACTACAAGGATGGATAACAGACAACAATCTCCAAGGATGGTCACAATTTTAATGAAAACAATGAAAATGTAATGTATATCGTGTGTCGTTTTGTTTTCCTTTCTTGCGTAAGGGAACATACCATACAAATGTCCTCAATGAGAGGTTAATAGGCAAAGGTCATGAGACTGTTCGCGAAAAGTCTTATTAAAATAACAATGATAAGGATTTTAGAAAGGCTTTCTTTCTTTCTTTTTTCTTTCCATCTCTACATTAAGATGGAGCATAAAACTTAACTGAAGACACAAGTCAGTTCAGTTAATTTTTACAGTCCGAACATTCGTTGTGTAAAAGAAAATATTGCAATCATGATAAAATTTGGCTATGGGATTTTGGAGTATCAAAACGTTTTGAAGCGTCTTGATTTCCTTTTTTATATATTTTTTTATATTTGAGATGATGCGTGTATTTGTGTATGTTTGTGAATAACACGATTACGTCTAGTCGCCTAACCCGAATGAGTTAGAAATAGGTAGGTAAGTTTACAGGTCACTGTCGCACGAAATGTAGAGATTTTGATGAGTGTAGGAATTATAGTTCTTTAAAAAGGATGCACAGAACAATTCTTTATCATTACGGCCTATGAACTAAAATTATTCGAAGTGCTATAAATAGTCTCAACATCCTGCCTGATTGAGCTGAATGATAATAGGCAGGCATGACGAAAAAATTATATAATTTTTTATCAGTGTAGAACTAATCGGTTTTTACAAAGATACAAAATATAATTTTTATATATACCGGTGTGCGGACTTAAAATAATTGAAATTCGTTTTAATAATATTAAATTGTTTAAATCATAAGAAAAAAATAATAATAGAAGTAGTAAAGAAAATTTCTTGCGAGTTCAGAAAAACAGTTGTCAAAAAGGAAAAGCGTAATAAATGCATAAAATAATATTAAAATAAAAAATCACCTTAATATGTTAAAATAAAATAAAATAAAAAATAATTACAAAATTTTTATTTTCTATTATGTTTTTTTAATACAATTTTTTTTTAATCATTTACTTATGTCAAAATATAAATAAAATAATAGTTAAAAAAGAAAAAAATAAGAAAATATTTAGCATATCACTTTTATTTCTCTCTAATTTCCAATATTTTAATGTATAAGAACTGCAATTTCTGCTTTAAACGAAGAAAATAATCTGGTGTGTCATTCATACGACTTTCTCTTACCCTGCATTTCAATACTATAAAGATAAATTGCATATTAAGTCTTGCAATCAATAAGGTAAGATGTTTGAGTTCAATAAACTTTAAAAATAATTTAAAATAGGTTTACGAGAGGAAGGGGGGGGGGGCTACTGCCCTTCTCAACCTCGCATTCAGTTATAATGTTTATAATTATTTAAAAGAAAAAGTTAAGTCTGTTCTTAATTTGCCTTTAAATTTGCCAACTTTAATCAAATTCTTAAGTGTTGCCAATGTTGATTTCATTTTTATTTCACAATGTACACAAAACATACTATTATGCATATAAAGAATTTTGTTCATTCCGTTTTGTTTCAGTCGGCCTATAGATGTTATACTGTACGTACAGTCGGTAACAAAAGTGTCCGAACACTAGCAAAAATTCCTATATAAAAAAAAGTACACTTAATGCAGTTTTGTTAAATAAATCCCTGTCGAATCCTGTTCTTAGTCAGTCTAAGAACAAGATTCGACAAGGATTTATTGAACAAAACAGTATAAACTATACTTTTTTTATATAGGAATTTTTGCTAGTGTTCGGACACTTTTGTTACCGACTGTACTTACCAGAAATGTCCCCATAGGCATGATATATTTGAAATCTCTTGGATTTCCCTGTACACGAATCATTTGCCTGATCTCAACGAAAAGTTTAATGCAGCATCCTTATATGATACAAAATTAGAATACTGAGTTTGGGCTTTCTGCTACTATTTGTTTTTGATGTATGCTCATAACAGACACATACATAGACCAACCGCAAAAAGCATAAATTTTGTATTCAGGGGACCTCAAAACGTGTAAATATAACAAAAACTCAAATTTAGAAAATTTGACCCAACAGCAATACTTTCCCTACCATATATATATTGGCAAGAGAAAATAAAAATATATATAGATACTATAAATGATATAGATAATAGTTTTGATAATTTCCCTCACACAGAGGAGAAAATAGTTGAATAATTCTGACTCAACCCGCAAATATTACTTTACTGTCTAACAACCGGAAATAAGCAATAGAACCAGCAAACGATTTTTATCTCCCCTACATCCTACTCTCAACTCCTCTCCACATCTCTTATACAAGAATAATAATGGTTATAGATATGGAAGTAGAGAAAAAATAACTGAAAAGAAATTTGATAAATAAAACAACAAAATAAACATGTCCAAGGAGGGCTGATAGATATAAAGAATAAAAAAAGAAGTCGAGAAGATTAAGAAATACATTAAGAAAGATTACGGTGTAGACGCCCTCTAGAAGTATGTGTAGAGAGAATTATAACGCTATTAAATTAGGATTTGTCTTTTGTTCGTCTTGTTGATACATCATATCTTTGAAGAATATCATAAGAGTAGAAAAAAAAAAAAAAAAAAAAAAAAAGATGATGATGATGAAGAAGAAACAAATTAATTGAGATAAAAGTTTAAATGTGTTTAAAATAACATTTAGCTATTTAAATTAACATTAATTACAATGTATATATAAATACTTATAATTGCAATGACATGCTGCAGCCTGATATTTTCCCAGGTATAAATTCATTTTTAATAAATAAAAAATAAATAAAATTGTTGTATTTATCTATTTCCTTTTTATCAAATCAATATAAAAAGATAATTAACTTAAGAACGTATATTTACATGTAATGAAAAAAACTGCATACAAATGCATAGCTGCCAATATTTTAATTTATTCCAGAGTATTTTTAGCTCCGCCTCTATTTCGCACCACTTTATTTTTAGAATATTTTTCTCCAATATACAACTATGATAAAATAAAAAAAATTTACTCTTAAAAAAAAAAGTGGCATGGATTAAAGGCGGAGCTAAAAGTACTCCGGAATAAATTAAAATATTGGCAGCTATGCAAATGCATATTATAAATTTGATATAATTTTTCAATTTGCAAGATTTTATTTTTATCCCAGTCTTTTAACACAGAAAATTGTATGCTTCAATTACGTATTATTTATTTATTTATTCATATTATTTATATTACATATTATTTCAGTTATTGGATGTTCACGCATAACATTCGAATGATGCTCTTTTCAAACCTATTGATTATTTCATTTATTTATTTATTTATTGAAAAATATTCAATTTCTCATTTATTCTACTATAAATTTTAGTAATAAGGAGGAGAGTTTATTGTTTGTCTGTGTTATAACTTTAATTTTAAAATAAGAGGGTGATGAAATTAGGAATATTTTTTATTAATATATAGTACATTTGTACATTTTATAAATAATCATTATATCCTCTATAGTTTCCGTGGAGACATTTTTCTCTAAGGGTTTTAATAAATTATTCTTAAAATGGCTCAAATGATTGTGAAGTTGAAATAAGCTACTGATATAAACTACAATGATTTATTTTCTTAAAATATGATCACCAGATAACGCGTATATAAATGTATTTTATATTACAGGAACACAAAAAAAAATCCAATTATATTATTACTATATATCTGTACTGATAAGTATAAAGGATTTAAGTCCAAAAATTTCGATTTTGAATTAAGTACATAGTCAGACTCAGAAAAAAATTCTCTATCGATTGGTATAAAGGATTTAAATCCGTGTCATTTAGTCTTTTAGAAAATCCGTTGGCAAAAAAAAAAAAATTCAAGTCAGAAATTTAGCATTAATCTTTACTATAAAAAAATTAATTCAATTTTTTCCCTTTATTAAATGAAGGTTGACAATCACTGAATGGTATAAAGGGTATAAGTCAACCTAATCCCTTTTTCCTAATCGATTCTTCTGATTAGTTTTTAGTTAGTTTAACTTTATTTTTCGTCTCCTGAAAAATCAAGAATATGGACTTAAATCCTTTATACTTATCAGTACAGATATAACTGTAACTCTTTGAAAATATCGTACATCATATTCTATTGCGTTAAGTAATGTATCAAGGTGTCAGTTGAAAGAGTCATGTATTTTGATGTGACACAAACATGAATGAGAATGCAACTATTTTTTTTTTTTTTCTTTTTTGCTTAATCATATGCAATGTTCACAAAATATGCGAAATATAAGTAAACATAGATGCTTAGTTGCCATTAATGGCACGAATATCCAAATTCAAAATTCTGATATAAATGATTTGTTATTATTATTATTATTATTATTTAAGGATGTTTCATTATTTTTTATAATGATTCCTTGTTAAATGCTTTACGTCATAAATAAAATTTGGTAAATTATAAATTTATCGTCTGTTAAATTGTTTTCAGTTGTTCAATATAGTTACACTAACAAGGCCCAAGACCAAACAAGATTATACAGTTGTATGAAAGTAATTTGATATAAATATTCAATTCGTAAACCATCTATTATATACTGTGTGATTCAAAGGTGAGAGAAAATATATATAGGGTAACTGTACCAGTGATTGACACTTTTAGAGCAATCTCTGATGTCTTTAATGTTCCAGTCATCAGAAAACATTTTTAGAACTCTCAAGTTAGTACATATGGCATGAAAGACATTCAGAACCACATATACGTTAAAATATATATATTTGATAACAATTATTTTTTTTTTTTTGAAATTTTATTTGACACTCACTCAATGTTCCAGTAATTGACACTGCCAGTTTTTCATTTTATCAGTAATTGGCCCCCTATGTTCCAGTGTTTGACACTGCTAGTTATTTATTTTACCAGTTATTAGCACCAGTGTTTGACATAAAATGTTAAAATTCTTATATGTAAAATATATCATTTTATTATTTTTATCATTTATTAATTATTTCGGGATAGATGTCAATTACTGGAGCATGCCAATCACTGGAGCACCTACCCTATATATATATATATATATATATAATTCAAGAAGTACTGACTGTAACACTGAAATGTACTGTTTTCACTGAAATGTACAAAAAAACATACGATTTTTTTTACGTAACAAAAGATTTATTAGCAAATTATTATTATTTTTTTTTTTTCAGGTAGAGTATCAATTTTAAAGTTACATTTTACAGTGTCGCAGCACATTCAACAACGTAATTAAGATTTTAAATGCTCAGTGTGACAACCTGATTCATTAGAATCTAGAATGATCGTCAAACATTCCGCATTGGAAATTCTGTTTAAAAAAAGCTTCAGTATTCGCAAAATTGCGTCATTAGATCAGGTGGATCAGTTAAAGATATGAGAGGATACAGCGAATAAAACGCGATATGCTGGAGAAAAATGTAACTAATATTTTTTTCTTATATATTTTTTAAAAATCTCATATTTTTCTGTACATTTTAGTGAAAATCGCATAGAGTACGTTTCGAATAATATGTTTTTTACTTTTTCTGTGACTCTTGGATCTCCCGGTATATTTGTTGTAATGTAATAGATATTGTTGTAGAAAATTGTATGCAGTGCGTACTTTTGTAGTATGCACTTAATGTTGGGATATGTTTTATTTATCAACCAATTAACTAAATATGTTTTACACGTGAAAACAGCATGATGACTAAGGACGCAAATTATTCAGTTTTATATGAATTTAGACAATGAAAATATATAAATATGTATATATACACTTTTTCAAATGGGCATGCGTCATTTTCTCTAAACGATGGGCTTTTTTTTTTTTTTTTTTTTGTCCTCTATTGTTCTCATCGTCTCTAGTCGCAATAGCCCTACTTACCAAAAATTTAAAAATTAATTTCGAAGGTTCTTATATCAAAAACAATTGTTGTTTAATACATTATATTCCTTAGAAGAATTATATAAATAGAATAATCTTCTATAGAAAAAATAATATTTAAATACATATATATTCAAACTGTTCAATTTAGAGAAAACTACCATGACAGCAGAATGATACCAAAATCAAATTATAGAATTTTTATTAAAATTATGTGACCGTTTTTAATAATTTAAAATCCATACATTACACATTACTAATATTATTTCTAGCTTAAATTTTACATTAGGGTAGAGGTTAAAAAAGAACACAGAGTAACAACATTTCTGAGACAAAAAAAAAAAAAAAATTAAGTATCCGATAATTGTAAAAAGTATCTTTTATAACCCATCCTCCCAGTAGAAGATTTTCCTGTATCTATCTACAACAAAACAAAATTTATCTCCGATCTAGGAATGCTGAAGCAAGTCTTGTATCATAAGAAGAAATATATGAAAATAAAAAAAACAAAGTTCCGACCTGAAAGAAGAAAATACTTAAAAAAAAAAAAAAATCTGTACTGCAGTGGTAAGTAACTCGATGTATGCTCGCTTCACGAGCATTAAAACTATGGATAAAATTCTGTCTATGACAGAATTTAATTTAGTACGACAAGTATCCGATAATTGTAAAAAGTATCTTATAACCCATCCTCTCAGTAGAAGATTTTCCTATATCTATCTACAACAAAACAAAATTTATCTCCGATCCAAGAATGCTGGAGCAAGCCTTGTATCATAAGAAGAAATATATGAAAATAAAAAAAAAACAAAGAAGTTCCGACCGGAAAGAAGAAAACACTTTAAAAAAAAAAAATCTGATCTGCAGTGGTAAGTAACACGGAGCATTAAAACTATGGATGAAATTCTGTCTATGACAGAATTTAATTTAGTACGACAAGTCTACTAATATTTGTATTTTAACATCTTTTCAAAAAAAAAAAAAAAAAATCTGAAAACACTAATTTGAATAATCAGGAAATATTCAGTCGAGTTGAGACCCGTTGGCTCTGTGGTCCGAGTACACAATTACGAACCCAAAGGTTGTGAGTTCGGTCCTCACCGATGAGAAGTGAAAAAAGTATATATACAAAAATTTTCACGGATTTCACAAAATATTTTAAGATCGAGTAAGAAATTAAATGGTAAAATTGGATATTGGCAGGCTTTTCGAAGTGGAACAATATAAATTGGTAATGACGCAAAATGCCAGATTGAAAGAAAGAGTCCTGTCGTACTAATTTCACTGTAAGCACATATTCTTGTCTTCTTACTAATAAATTTGTAGTAAACTCTTGAAGTCTCTTGTTTCCTTTCGGCTAACAATAATCTTGATACTTTCTTCTATATTCAATAGAAGAAAGTATTGGATTCGTAAAAATTTTCAACTTCAGGTTTTTGGTGGATTTACACGTTTTGAGAGCTGTAGAACACGATTTGACCATTTTTAGAAAATGTCTGTCTGTCCGTCTGTCTGTGTGTGCGTGACAAAATTTTGTGGCAACTGTATCTCAGGAACTACTGCACAGAATTTCATACAAATTGGAATGTAGTTACACTTTGACATAAATTAGTGCCTATCAACTTTTGGTAAAAATTGTCCTACAGGTTGCGTTGCCATTCCACTTTTTCTAAATTTTTAACATGGCGGTATAGGACAAAATTTTGTTTTAACGTGCATAAAAAGAATTATTTGTAATAAAGATAGTCAACAGAGAAAAAAAAATTGCGT
Source organism: Salticus scenicus (assembly GCA_963930645.1). Lineage (NCBI taxonomy): Eukaryota > Metazoa > Arthropoda > Arachnida > Araneae > Salticidae > Salticus > Salticus scenicus. The sequence goes on along the minus strand of OZ005659.1, from coordinate 31,094,190 downwards.
GTGTAGAAGCCTCGTGTCCCTCCTCGAGGGGAGTAAATTTCCATGATGGGTGTCTTTCGAAAGAGCTCGTCAGTACCTTTAAAACGAATGGTTGAACCATCGATCTGCGATAATTTAAAATAAAGTTATCAATTTTTTTCATTTTTAACATTTTTTTTTTTTTTTTTGGGGGGGGGGGATATTTAGTGTTATACTACTTCTCTAAAATGAAAAATTATCATGGAAGATTTTTTTTTTTTTTTTTTTTAATAATAATTTTAATAAATTATTTTTACTGAGTGAATTTTTATAGGAAAATATAGAAGAAAGTCATGTGGTGGCCACAACATACTAGTGTTTAATGAATCCTTTGCCCTGACATTACCCTGTCAGTGCTATCTACCCGCGCATTTTGAAACTATTTTTTTCCGTTCGCCAAACAAAATTCTATTTCCTCACTCTTATTGTGGTAAAATATCAAGTTTTTCTGACTGGTAGTTTGAAATTTAGAGCATTTGTAAACCGTAATTTTAATTACATTCACCCTGTATAGGTGAGTGTGTTCATTAAGAGGGGACAATACCTAATCCCGCGGACAGCTGTGGCCAATGTTATTCTATGGGAAAATTTGTTTTGACAATTATACATTACCTAATGTATATTTTTTAATTCTGTTTTCGCAGTCAGAAAATTCATAACCGTTAAATGAGTACTCATTTTTGAAAAATTCATTTTTGAAAAATTCATTTTTTTTAATTTTTACATTTTAATTTTGAGTTCAAAAATGCGATTTTTCACAAAATGCATTTTTCTCATTTTCTAGTCGCAAAATGAAATACTAAAATTTTAAAAAATCAATTTTTGGAAAACAAGTACTAATTTAACGCATATGAATTTTCTAAATGTGAAAACAGAATTGAAAAATATTAAATAGGTAATGAGTAATTATGTAAACAAATTTTCCCATAGAATAACATGGGCCAAGGCTGCCGGCGAGATTAGATATTGTCCGCTCTTAACATACAAAATACACACATACACACGCACGTACAGACACATATATACACATATACTCAAGTAAAGACATGCACGCACACACATCATCTGTCATAAATAATGCACGATATTTTTCGTTTTTATTTTCTTTTCATTTTACGAGATAATCTGTTTTAGTAATCAGTCGGCATCAAGATAACAATGTCATTTTCTAAAAACAATTAAAATATAAATATCGTAATCTAAAACGATGCGACAAAGCTTTGTTTATTTTAAAACTAAATCTTCTCTTACCCACGTTCTATTGATCTGTCAAATCAAATTGTCACAAGTTTGTTTACGTTGTTATCTTTTCATAAATACAACTGCTATCTCGACTACTGCACTTTTTTTTTTCCTTTCCTTTATCGCTGTGCCTTTTTCTCGTAAAGTAGAACTGAAATTTGCCAGCAAGTTTTCATTTTCTTTTCTTTATTTCTAAAAAAAATACTGGATTCGTAAAAAAAAAAAAAAATCAAATTCTGGTTTTTGACGGATTTACACGATTTGATCATTTTTAAGAAAAAAAAAATCTGGAGTGACTCCACTCGACTTTCCGAACATTGAGTAATTAACAGTTTTGTAGATAAAGTAAAGAAAGAGTAGTTGTTAAACAAACAAAAGAGAGAAAACCATAATAGAGTGTTTGAGTATTTTTCTCCATCTATTACACGTTGTTTTATTTAACGCTACTGAACTTTGAGCCCATAGATCATAATGACAAAGAAATTTTCGTTGTGTCCCTGTAAAAACCTATAAATGTTAGATTCACCAAAATGCTTATAGTTAGTGCAACAGTGATTTATAATACTCATATAAATTTTCAGCTGAATTCAATAAGGCGTTTAGATGCTATCGTACTTTTAAAAATTTAGTCCCATAGGCCATAATGATAAAGAATTTTTCTTTGTGTCCCTGTAAAAAAACTGTAAGTGCTAGATTCACCAAAATCTATACAGTTAGTTCAACTGTGATCTATAACATGTGTACAATTTTTTTGCTCGGATTAATAAGGCGTTTAGACACTATCACATTTTTAAAAATTTGGCCCCATAGGCATAATGATAAAGAATTTTTCTTTGTGTCCCTGTAAAAAAACTATAAGTGCTAGATTCTTCAAAATCTATACAGATTGAGTATTTGTGATCTATAATATGTGTATAAAATTTTTGCTCAATTGAATAAGGCGTTTAGATGCTATCGCACTTTTAAGATTTTGCTCCCATAGGCCATAATGATAAAGAATTTTTCTTTGTGTCCCTGTAAAAAAACTATAAGTGCTAGATTCACCAAAATCTATAGGGTTCGTACTATGGTGACTTACAATATGCGTACCAACTTTCAGGTTAATCGAACGAAGCGTTTAGACGCTAGCGTGTTCACCCACAGACATACACACATACACACATCATCGTAAAAATAGTGAAAACGGACTCAGGGGACCTCAAAACGTATAGAAACATCAAAATCTCGAATTCGGATTTTTGACATGATTACAATACTTTCCTCACTATAGTGTTCGGAAAGTAAAAACATCTGTCTGTGTATGCATGACAAAAATTTGTGTAAGCTCTAGATCAAAAATCAGTTTTTTGTGTTTGTTTATAAAGTTTCTATTTCACCATACAACATTAGTGTTTCCATGCATTACTGCAAGTATTAATATATATTTGTAATCTCATATATAGGGGAAAGTAGGTGAATAGGGCATACCATTTCTATCTGAACTCACCATGATAAACTGAAATATTTTCGATCAGTGAGGATTCGACTGTTGCAAACTTAGTGTTGTTAATGTGCTTTGATGGTTTTATGTAGCAAAAGATAGAGTTTACATGCAACATTTTAGTTAAGGGGGGGGGGGAATATTTTCGAGTAAGATGTACCACGCGGGTAGTCTGGAATAATAATGAAGGAAAATATGCAGTACCCATTTCCTTAAAGCATAATATGAAAAGGGATAGTATTTTCCAGAAAATCATGAATAACTGCAACGTAAACATTTTATTTTGAAATTATTATTGAAAATAAACAGTATTGACAAAGTTATAAATATTCAAGTTTTACAAAAATTGCAAATAATATAAAATAGTTAGTATTCCATATTACCCGAACTGCTATTTTGAAAAAAAAATAAATAAAAATCAACCGCAACCACATGGTGAAATAAGTTCATGGGAATCAGTCTACTAACTCAACTCACCTACCCTACCGGGAATGACACTAGATTTTCACCCATTTTACTGTTTCGTAAATAGATTGCCGAGTTCGTAATGCTTTACCACCAAAAAGCTTTGAATTTTGATAAACTAAAGAAGTTGTATGATACAAAAACTGCTGTTCTCACTGACGTAATGTGAACTACCATTCCTATTTAAATTTGAGGCCCAGTGAAGACGTCTGGCGTGTTTTCGATAGGTTGCAGCTCCGTATGAGATATAACGATATTTCCTTTTACCCGACTATTCCATATTCCCCACCATTCCTCTATGTATACATATTTTTCATACGAAAAATATTCTAAGTTTTCTTTTTGAAAATCGAAATATTCCGATCGCAATAAAGAATAACAGCGCAACTCAAAACGGAAAATTTTAAAATTAACCAGTCCCTCAATAAATAATAATAAAATAAGTATCTGACAAGCATAGTAAAGCTGCGTTCAAACACTGGCAACAGCAGGGCGACAAGGGCGGTCTCTATTCAAATCCCTTTGATGTGTGATTTGAGTCGTCGCGAAGCTGGAAGACAGTTTTCTCCTCTGACAAACCTCCTACGACGATAATTGCATGGGGAACTTGGGTCTCTTTTGCAAAAGAGCAATAAAAAGTAAAGTCCTTAATTGTAAGCATGTGGAAATTTTCAAGGGTCACTTTCGGACAATGGGTAATTTTTGACTTCTGCATCGTTGCTAGTGTTTGAAGTTTGAACGTAACTCTAAACCTTACTAAAAGGAACACCCACGGTGACAATAAAACATTGAATCTACAGAAAGATAGCTTAACAGAGGTCGTTTTTTTTTTTTTTTTTTTTTTTCTTTTATCGCCATTTCTGAGCGGAAAAGAGGTCTCTATTAATCTAAAAATTTTCATTATTTTTTCTGGTAGGAAATACTAGTTTTAGCTTTGAATTTAACGTGTTTTAATATTTTTATTTTGCCATTAAATAGCAGTATTACTCATTCAAAAGCTATTAAATTAGCTCACTAATAATATTACACAAAATTCACTTTTCGAAGCTTGAACTCAATCTCTAACTACGGATAATAAGAAATGTTATCGCTTACTTTTATGCTTTACATACAAATTATTATTATAGATACTTGTCGAATAGTCTACCAGTGGTCAGTTTAAGTGAAAGTAAAAATTAAAATGTCTGCTCTACCAAATCCGTAATAGTACACAATTCTACACGGAATTTTACTGCAAGTAAATTAGTAGTAACTCCTGCATGAAAACTTGAGACCGGGAAAAATTGGCCACAGAGATTAGAGAGGATTCAGTGACGTTTAAAAATATAAAGCCAGATGTTCATGATTGGACTGAATCGAGTTGTAAGAAAAGTATTGAGGATAAAGATGTAAGGAAGTTTCCTATGCGTTGAATTTAAACATCCGTCGTATGAAATGATAATTTAAATAATTTATAAAGGTATATTAAATTAATTTAAACAATTATATAAAAATTTTAAAAAATCAACTTTAAAGAAAATTTATTATTATTTTTACTGCCATTATACTGCCAGGTACTTATATTTTTCAGAGAACTATGTACCATTTTGTACCCCGGACGTAAAGAAGACCATGTTCATTTTGTGAAAAGAGTTAGCACCTGAGCTCGTGAAATACCATCGCCTGATCGCCATTGGCGACCAATATATTTTAACTAACGACTATGTTTTCAAATTTTATGGAAACTCAATATATATATATATATATATATAAATTGAAGAATTATTATTATTATTATTATTATTTTTTTTTTTTTTTTTTTTTAAATTTAGCAATTAATAGATACATGATAATACCCACTACGTACACATAAAAGTGATTGTAATTCAATTTAAATGTTAGCACTTATTTTTTTTATAATTTATTTACAGTACCAATTAATAGATAAATCTATTTTAAATTACTAAAGCTAAAGTGAACATATAGGACCACAACACTAAGACTAACTAGGAGTAATTTACGCAAAATTCATGAAAGTTATACATAAACCAATAAATTTATAAAAAATATGAAAAAAAAGGTAACTGGAAATGAGAATCGGATTAAGAAATGTTCAAAAATCGAAATATTCACTCTTCAGGAAACATGTACTTCTAAAAACAGAGAAATCACAAGATTTCGGAAAACTGTATAGCATCCGAAATCTTGCGATTTCTCTGCTCTTAGAAGTACATGGTTCCTGAATATCGAATACTTCGATTTTTCAGCATTTCTTAATCCAATTCTCATTTAAAGTTATCCATTTTTCATATTTTTTAATCCAATTCTCATTTCCAGTTATCTTTTTTTCATATTTTTTATAAATTTATTCGTTTATGTATGATAACTTTCATGAATTTCGTATAAATTACTCCTAGTTAGTCGTAGTGTTGTGGTCCTATGCGTTCACTTCAGCGTAAGTAATTTAAAATGGATTTATCTATTAATTGCCACTGTAAATAAATTATAAAAAATGAGTGCTAACATTTAAATTGAATTACAATCACTTTTATGTGTATATAGTTGGTATTATCATGTATCTATTAATTGCTAAATTTTATAACGAAATTAAATTCTTCATTTTATATTTACATTTAAATTCAAATTGCTGCTTATACGCATCTATTTAAATGTAATTTGTTTATTATAAACAATATTTTTTCAAAACTTATAAAATCTTGTTTATACATAATTTTATATATAATGGCATATATAGATATTTTGGCCTATTTTGACTGTGCTATTAATTTAAATATGTATTATTGGTGAAAAAATTGGTCCCAGAATTGGGCTGTGATTCCACTCCCGCTCCTCTCACCACGTTCCAACAATATCGTGTTCAAACGATATACCATTAGGAAGTTTACATTACTTTTCTTCGTGCATGTTTCACAACCAAGTATTAAACCGATGCATCATTTTAGGGTATCGGTTTACACCGCTCCGATAGTCCATAGTTGCAAATGGCAACAGAATGATTTGCGACATGGTGCTGAATCGTTATGCTGGTGTAATGATGCATCGATGCCGATGATGCATTGGTTTCAAGAAAATAATAAAACCGATTTGATGATGTTAGATTTAAACAGGTGTTTCTTTATTTATCATCTGGTCGTAATACGGCCATGCATTGTCGTCTATACATGGTTTTTATGGTTAGAATTTTGATTTCTATATTCAAATAAATTTCTAAATTTGAAAAAAAAGGAGGGAGGCATTTTTTATTTGATGGTGATCAGTTGTTTTCAAGTTTATGGAGCCCTGGCTAACACCATGTCCTTTATGTGCATTTTGTTTATTTATATAGAGGCATTTAAGCACTAATGTCCAGTTACTATAAAGGAGATAAGACAGTGGAATATAAAACTATATCCATTTTCTTTATTCATGACAAATGCATTTCATTGAGGTACATCAAAGACATGGTGGTAACCCTTTTCCCAAAATAGACATGGTGTCCTTTACTTTTGGGGTAATTTTTTAAAAAATAATATTTTAAGCTATATTTTTATGCTTAAATAAATTAATGCTTGCTCTTCTAAAATAGTGGTTCTAAATCGTCTCAAAATTAAGCTTAAAAAAAAAAAAATTACCAGTATTCAATTTTCACTGCATGATCGACAAATAATCCGATAGTAAACCATTATCGAATCTTATTAGAGTTTATATGCGAACTATGCCTTATACTCTTATAAATGAAATAATAACATTAATCGTAATAAGTGTAAATAATAATACAAAAATATTAGATTACTGAACTCTGTCATCCATCTTTATAGATAGATAGATATAGATATATATATATATATATCCGATAGATAGATAGATATAACCACTAGCGAACGAAATCGTATATTAGTGCTCAACGGTGAAAAAGGTCTCCCTTAAGTTTTTTTCACCGTTCTGAACTTTTCTTAATTCAAAAATAATTTATCATAATAAGTGTTTTAATTGTCATCGTTGGTTTATTCTCTCTTTACTAGCTTGCTTCTTTTATCTTGGTTTCATGTTGATTTCTCGTAAAGGCAACATAACATTATTTAAATTGCATAGGAATAATATTAAGGGAAAAATAAATAAAATATATAAGAATAAGGATAAATAAATAAAATATAAATAGGAATAACTATCTAGGAATAATATTAAGATAAGTTTGATGTTACATTAAATTAAATAAAAAAAAATCAATAAGTAAAATTAATTGTTTCTATAATTAACAATGTCTTCTCAGGTAAATTTAATTTGATGAAATTTTATTCTTATGGGTCCATGTGGTTTCAGGGGTCTTAAATCTTCTGTTTCTCGGCTTTTACTACGTTTTAAATAATTATTAATATATATATATATATATATATATATATATATATATATATATATATATGTGTGTGTGTGTGGTGTGTGTGTGTTTGTATTTGGAAATATTTTAAGAAGTGAAACATTTCATTTGTCAGTAGTTGCAAGTTGCGACATGAAAAAAAAATATTTTGCAATGTTTTTTTTTTTTTTTTTAATACTTTGTAATAAACAAATATAATTTCAATTTAATTTATTGCTTAAGTTGTATGTCTTTATAAAAGATGTTTTTATGAAATATACTTTAAAAATAATAAATTGACACATTGACAGCTAGTTTTCGAATAAGACATTAAATAAACACATTTACATATAATTTGCATTCACAATTGTTTAATTCAAAGAGAAACTATGTATAACATATGTCTTTGACGGCAAATATATTTTTTTTTTCTTATTATAATTGATTATTATCGTGCCTCACAGTGAAATTCTCACGCATATTCTATTTCATCTCAGAAAAATTATATGCAAATGAAAACTAAAGAAGAAAAACCACTATTAGATTCCAGTCCGGTAGATGACCAAAACAGGTCAGTGGACGCTAGGCCTAAAGTACGTCAAAAGAAGTGACGGAAAACGAGGAAGAAGAAAAGCCGGCAAAACATGCAATAACCTGCCGACAACATCTATCATGGGTGACCATACACCAGTTGTTACACATTGTCGAAACAAACCGTTTAAATGGTGAGTTTTTTAACAAATAAAATCCAAATCAATCCATCTAGATTTATTTACAGTAATGAAAGTGACAAATCGATTTTACTTACCGATAACGTTCAGCCACCCCTCGACCCTTGTGGGATATTCGTATAACATCCCCGTTCGTCGAGTATACATGATGATTTTATACTTTTCTCAGCATGCAAACTGAAGTGAATTAAAGAAACACTATATCCAAAAGCACAGGTTGGTAACACACACACAATAAATCCAGAGCTCAATAATTATTTTCACAGAAAACTCCCACAGTTTACATAGCTGTCCGTGCAGGAGGTATCTAATATCAACCCGCACAGCTGGAGCCAAAATGTTCATCTGTTAGCTTGGAGAATTTTGATCCGAGTCCTCTTTGCAGCTGATCGCTAGATGGCGCTGCGGAGTTTATTTATTTTTCCGGGCACGTGAACGGTCGTCTGCCACAAACGCTAGTCTCGTGTCGAATAAGCAAGAAAAAACAGAGGGCTTATATTATTTTTCAGTAGGTGGATCCTTTTCAAGAAAAGAAAAGAAAGATAAAAATGTTTATTATAAGAAGAATGGAATTATTTTTTTTATCGTTTAGCAAATAAAAATCTACAAAAATCACAATAATATATTTTTGTCTTTTCTAAACATTGTAGGGTAGGTGCTCCAGTGATTGGCATGCTCCAGTAATTGACATCTATCCCGAAATAATTAATAAATAAGAAAATTAATAAAATCATATTTTTTACATATAAGAATTTTAACATTTTAAGTCAAACACTGGAGCATAGGGTGCTAATAACTGGTAAAATGAACAACTAGCAGTGTCAAACGCTAAAAATAAAAATTTTGTCGTACTTTTTTTTTTTTTTTAAATCTTTCGCATCAATTTTTATACAGCGAGTGATAAATATTAAGTTTTGTTTTTTAACATACCATAATTATTGAAAATATATATCGTGAATATTTATTTACATATCCTGCTCACATCATCACTTTTGCCATATTTATAAAATATTTAAATGTAGCATCCTTATCAGTAAATTTTATTAATATTCCAAAAAAATCAAATACATTTTAATTTTTAAAGAAATTTATTCGATACATATAAACATGCATCTTAGTTAAATGTAACATGCGCGTACCTTACAATACATACAACATACATTTCAAGCTACAGTAAGAACACATTTAACTAGCATGTGCCACTAATTTTTCGCCAGGTAGATAAGGAAGAATTGATACTTCCTATACTAATATTCAAGCAGGCCGTTCAACAAAATCTCTTTATGGGTCCGGTTTAGAGAAATACGCTGGTCGGGGTAAACTTGACCCGCACCCTACCTGCAAAATGATTTTCGAACTGCAACCCGACCCGAATCCGTATCTTTTGCTCTGCAATAAAGTGCTGATAAATTTACATTATATAAGAAAAAGGATTAAAAATCTGTTACACAAAATACAGTAATGTAATATCTTTCAGGTAATTAAATATTGCATAAAAATTTACTAGTATATAGCATGCCTTATTGAAAATAAAACTTCTGAGTGTAACACAACAAATTATATCATGTTCTAAAATTTAGTTTTAAGAAATCTACTGTCCAAAAATGTTAGCAATATATATGTGTATGTATATAAAGTAAAATAAGGAAGCAAATATACATTGGAAAACAAATTATTTTCATTGAATATTAATATGTAGCATTGAATATTGATATGTAATTGTAATTAAAATCATCTTGTGTGTCATGTTGGGAAAAAAGAATATCTCTGCATTCAAATGGTTAGATTCATAAAAAATAAATAAGTAAAAAACAATGTAAAAAATTCTTTAAAGAAACTTCTTTATTTTGTGGGTCAAAATTAATAGAATCTCGACCCACACCCAACCCGATGCAGGACTCTAGCCAGTGTTAACAGATTCAACTCTTTCTATGAGCCCCTATGAAATGGAAAATGTGGAGAAAGATCCGAATCACTTGTTAAACTTTTTCACACCATGGGACTTTATCACAGCGACTAACATATCATAATACACAAAAACATTTCTCGTCTTCGGCAGCCGAACGCCATGTTATTATTCTAAGAAAAAATTATTTTATAAAATTACTCATTACCTAATATATATTTTTAATTTCCTCTTCAAATTTAGGAAATTCACACCCATTAAATTAATATTTATTTTCAAAAATTAATTTTTAAAATTTCTTCTACTTTATTTTGGAGCTTAAAAAAAACGAATAAAGAAATAAAATGTATTTTTCAACCTTTAAAGTTTCAAAATGAAATATAAGAAAATTTAATAAATCATTATTATTATTATTATTATTATTATTATTATTATTATTATTATTTAACAAGAACAAATTTAACAGTTGTGAATTTTCTGAATAGGAAAATTGAATTTTGAAAAATGCATTAGGTAATGAACAGTTCTATAAATAAATTCTACCGTAGAATAACGGCTGCCACAGACAAAAACTTTTAAAATGTATAAAAAAGCCCGCATTGTATTTAATTAAGAACCTTCGTTTTCCGTTTTATGCTGAAAAAATAACGACAATTTTCTTGCTAATCAGCATATATAGTTACCCTTATCCGTGGCCGATTCTGTCACACTTTAGGCTTAAAAGTAGGCTAAGAGATTTCCTTGGACTCTGTCTCCTAATTTTCATACTTTAGTCAATTTTAAAAAATCTAATTCTCCGATCGATAAGCTGTTTAAACCAACGGATTCAGAAAAATTACGCCTTTCATTTGGTACCTTATTTGTAACGAATATATAATTTGTAACGGATATATAATTAGATTTTTTAAAATTAATTAAAATATGAAAATAAAAGCTTTAAAATACATTTTTTTTATTTTAACTGTTGCCTTTTTTTTTTTTTTTTTTTTTCAGCATAAAATGAAATATGCTTTCCCGTAAAAAAATAAAATAAAAATAAATTTGCTCATGCATGTGAAAAAAATGACGTCTATAAAATAATAATTTTAAAGGTAACGAAGAGATAAACAAAGTAAGAAAAATTCGCACGGGCTTGCTAGCAAATGAATTATTTAAAGTGAGAGTGAGAAATAAATAAAATAAAACGATTATTTTTTCAACAGGCGCCTTAGTCGCTCTACAACAAACTAGTAAATACATATTTAAATTAATAATTTTATTTAATTTAAATTTCCGTGTAATATTAATAGCAATGTTTCTAATATAAATAAAAATGTAACCTCTAAAATTATAATTAAGAGATATCTATTTAAGAAATTGTATGAAATGCCATAAACTAGTTTTCCAATAACAACACATCATATTGCTGGAAAAGTAGTTTTACAGGTTTGATACCATTTTTTAAGTAGATGAATAAAGATTGAGGAAAATGAATTATCATAGAGCAGAAGGCACTTAAATGGATTAAACATTTATTATGTCGGGGAAATATCATAATAGTTAAAATACTGAATTACACATATTAGTGTTATATTGATTTTATAGTGTGCTTGTTAAAATAGAATTGATTAATTTATAAATTTGAGTCTAGGGCTGTGCCGATTAATCGATTAATCGGTTCAGTTAATCGATCACTGCTTAGTCCCGATCATTTTTTTTAATCGAGTTAATCGGTCCGATTAATTCGATTAAAAATTTTCAAAATTCGATTAAAATTTTCAAACGACGGTTTAAAGTAAAAATTTAAAATAGTCGTCTGCCAACAAAATATTGCTCTACCAGTGGCCGAGCGGTTCTGCGCCCAATGCTGGTAGACGGGAAGTGCCAGGTTCGATCCCAGGTTGCGCCCGTCGACCTAGCCATTCGAAGTTTTCCGTGGTTTTGTCCTAAATTCGCGTAAATGCGTGCTAGGACCCCTCAGAAAGGCCCCTACAGAGGCACTCCACTTATAGACTTAGGACCCCAATGAAGTCAATCACCCTTAATCCCAAACGTACCCCCAACAAAATATATTTTCACATATTTGAATTTTATATATATAGGATATATTTTACATAAGATCGAACTTAGATCCCAAAAGATGTCAGTGTGCCTGTGTGTTTAAGGGATTGGTTAAAATAGTATCTTTTTTATGACTTGTTATGTAACATTTGGAAATAAACATGTATGTGAGTTTCATTTTGACCTTTTATTATATATGAGGGAGTATAATTTAAATATTTAACATTTATAAGGTTTTTTAATTACATTTTCTTCTTATTATGTATCAATAATTAAGAGGCAACAGCACTAACTATCCTAATTAACTACCTTCACAATTAAACCTAAGTTTAACAAGAAATGTATTTCATAAAATAAAAAATGATTTGTCACGTACGAATATTTGCAGTTGCTTTTCGAAGTGTTGGATTATCTTTATATTTAAAATAGATTTTTATTTATTAGAAAAAATTAAGAAGTTTTCTTTTTCATTATTTATTTTACATTTATTATTAGTGTTTAAGGAAGTATTTAAATTAGCATCTATATAATTTTTATGGTCTATTGTGTACTATCTGGAATTTAAAAAAAAAAAAAAAAAAAAAAAAAAAAAAACCTAAAGGAGAGTTTTATTCATCGTTCATATAAAACTATAAAAAGAAATATGAAAATTGATTAAAAATTCGATTAATGAACTACGATTAACCCAGTTAAAACTGTTAATCGATTCCCACCCCTACTAAAAACTATTACTTTTTTGCTGTTCGCTCTGAACTGAAAAGGATTTTGAGAAACTTAAACAATGCTTCATTCATAAACAAAAATAATTGTTTTTCATCCTGTGAAATGAAAATGAAGATATAAATTCAAAAATGGCATGAAAAACTCTTTTTAACAAAAACTATTTTTTACATCAAAAACTATTTTTTCCAGCAACAACACTCATATTGCTGGAAAAGTAGTTTTACGGGTTTTGCCCCATTTTTGAAGCACGAATGGGTAAAGATTGAGAAAAGTGGATGACAGTAGCTCAGCAGATACTAAAATGAATAAAACATTAGTAGTATTGAAAAAATTCAATAATAATTAAAATGCTGAATTAGTGCTACATTTTACTGCTACATTGATTTTAATAGTATTCTTGCAAAATAGAATTAATTTTTAAATTGCACAAAAAACTATTATTATTATTATTATTTATTTATTTTTATTTATTTATTTATTTATTTATTTATTTATTTTCTCATACTGAACTAAAAACTTATATTGACAGTAAAATTAAAACTATATATATATATATATATATATATATATATAAGAAATGGTATGAGTATGAGTTATCATAAACCATTTTTTTCAACAACACTCATATTGTTGGAAAAGTAGTTTTACAGGTTTGACACCATTTTTAAAGCAGATGAGTAAAGGTTGGAGAAAATAAATTATGGTAGAGCAGCAGAAAATTAAATATATAAAACATTTGTTGTATCATGAAAATGCAGTAATAGTTAAAATTCAGAAATACACATTTGAGTGTTACATTGATTTTAACAGTGTGTTTGAGAAAATAGAATTGATTTAATTTACAAATTACTGTAAAAACTATTCCTTTTTGTTGCTCATATTAAGCAAAAAAGTAATAGGATACTGACAATTTTAAGCAATGTTTCATTTACCAGCAAAAAATAATTGTTATTCAATCTGTAAAATTAAAATTGAATATATATTCATATATTTAAAAAGTGGCATGAAATACCGTTAAACTATTTTTTCCAACACCAATTTTCTTATTGTTGGAAAAGTAGTTTTACAGGTTTGACGCCATTTTTGAAGCACAAATGAGTAAAGGCTGAGAAAAATGGATGAGAGTTGCTCAGCTGTTACTTAAATTAGTAAAACCTTTATAGTAGCGGAAAAATGCAATAAAATAATTAAAATGCAAAGTTAGTGCTGCATTTTAATGCTGCATTGGTTTTAATTAGCATTTTTGACAAAAGAGATACTTTTTAAATTACACTAAAAACTATTCTTTTTTTGTTGCTCATATTGAACTAAAAAGTAATAGAATATTAAGAGTCTTAAATAAAGTTTAATTTACAAAACAAAAATAATTGTTATACTGTTTTTTAAATACATATTTGAAATAATTATTATCTTCATTTTAACTTTTTACTTTGTTACAAAATGGTCTTGCAGAGGTTTGGGGAAAAGTTGGGCGACCATAAAGCTTGTTTAACCCGCTCCACCCGTCTCTGCTAAGGTGACCTCTGCTCTTTCTTATTCTAGTTTATGTATTCCTATGTTCAATAAGTCTAGTCATCTCTCCTAGTGTTTGAATAAAGTTACCCACTGTGGCATAGAAAATCGGTTTCTTAGAGAGGTGGCCTTTGAACGAATTTGTTGAGAAAAATCTTAATTAAGCAATAATTTTTATAAATTAAATTGTTTCAGTTATCCAAATTTACATTTTTTCTCTTAATAGCCTCCTAACAATCAGTAATATTAATTTGTTTGATTTATTTATTTATTTATTTATTTATTTTATTTATTTTTTCAAATAATGTAACGTTTTAGAGGAACACTCAAAAAGGAATATTAGTGTTCAAAATATGAAAATACGCACACCTTAAAATGTTAATAATTGATAACCTCTGCGGACAAAAATATACACGCATACACACCATGTTTGTAAATATCAAAAAATAATTATAAGTATTCTGTAATCCTTCCCTTATAAATTTTCTATGTACGCCAGTGACTGAATTAGTACCTGTCGCATCAAATTAAATTTAAATTAATGTGAATGTTTCTAAGAATTGCGATACAAACTGAAATATTCCATCAAAAGATACTAATAATAGAAGGTCACTGACAACTGAAAATTTGAATTCCTAACGACTTTTTCGGTATTCCGCCGTTTGTTCGTCAGTCACAGGTGAGTGAACAAGAACGCCATACTATAACCTTCTAAACACCCCAATACATTTGCTTGCTGACCTTGAACAAACAATAAATATTCCTAAGCAAAAATGGCCATTAACAAGATGTTATCAATTAAATGGATAGAAACAGCATCGCATTGTTTTTATGAAGAAAAGTCTTTCAATATATTTTTTATCTTTGTAAAGGTCTAATGATCTAATTGTGTTAATGGTTTTTTATTACTTCTGTTTCAAGTTTCAGTTATTAAAGTGAGACATCTATTCTAAAACATATAATTTATTTTGATATTTGTAAAAATAATTGTTGGTTTGAGTGGCATTTTTCAAAAATGAACACTAAAAATGTTTTTAATGCAAAATATAGTTTGCATTACTTTCTCCTATCCCTATATATCACACTCCCACCAGAAAAGTGACGCAAGTCCAAATGACAATTTTGTGTTTATGTCACTGAGCAGTCGTATAAAGTGTCCCAACACGCATGAAAATCGTCACATCTCTATCTCGAAAATTATCCAACAGAGAGGCGTTTGTGTCAGTTTTATTGTAGACTGCTCAGGCTTTATCATTGTGTTTAAGTCGATTTTTCTGAAATGTTGCATTTTTTTTTTTTTTTTTTTTTTTTTTTTTCACTTTTCTTGCCGGGGTGCGATATGTTTACAGTTAGGTGTAAGATAGGAGTTACTGTTTTGAAACAAATACAGAGAGCTTTAAAATGACTAAAAACAGTTTTATTTGATATTTTTTGTAGGGAGAGTTACCGCTCCTTAACCGCCTAGTTTAAATATTGTAGCTGTATTCAAGAAACATTGAACGCTGTCACTAAATTTAAGGATTTATTTCAAATTACTCAGGTGACTTTCAACCTCTTTACTCATTGAAACTTATTTAATTAATTTTCTGTAGCCTTGTTTATTCTAAGATTCTAAGACGGAAGGTGGCCGCTCACCACTATGCAGCGGTTTTGAGCGATTTTAACCTTTAGAGAGGGGCTCCGATGGCACTGTGGAGATTCAAAAGAGCCCGTGTCTAAAGATTAAACCTCCTCCGTTGTTTATTGCATAAACAGAAAAAAAAATTACAGAGGTCGCCAAAGCAGAGCTTTCACACGACAGAGGGCGACAAAGTAACAAGAATATAAAAAGAAGAACGGAGCCTCCTCGTGTTAAAAAATTATATGGACCTCCAAGAGAAAAGTTGGTAACTGCCTTGGAAGATTGAAAAATTAGTTGGTCAAATTGGAAAGATGCATTAAGAAGTTATAGATTCTGGTTAGTTTCTGACGTAGGGGAAGCCGGGTAACGATATTAAAAAGCCAGTCGTTAGGTTTATTAGGTGGGTTAAGGATACGCCAATCATGAGTTAGTGGGCATGAGAAAAAGTAATGATTTGCATTACCCTCAGCTCCGCACTCACATTGTGGAGTGTGCGAGCAATAAAACTTGAAAAGATGTGATTTGAACGGGCCATGACCCGTTAAGAAGGCTGTTTGTTGTGGCTGGGGAATGGTCAAAGTTATAATTTGACACTTTTGGGAGGAGGTTAAAAGTAAATCTACCTTTGGGAGATGTATCCCAGTATAGCTGCCATTCTTTCTTTAGTCGTGCTTTAAGATATCTTTTGGTGTAAGAGGGGGTAGCCTTGTTTATTGTCTATAAATTATGTATACACTAGAGAGTGCTCTTAAGTTTAGCACAGCAAAGAAATTCATAACACATCCTAAAAAGTATTCCGTGCCATTTTCAAACACAGCTCTACTACATTCAAATTGGTTTTATAATCGAATAGTTAATTATTTTCAGACTATATTCTATGTAAAAATTGCTTTTGAGCATATAAGACATATGGGTTTATTTCATTTTGTTTAATGCACTTTACAAGTGTCAAAGTGTGCCGATGAGAAATTTCGTCCATAGAATTTGTGTATTTGAATACTTTTGAATGACCCTGTCTCTTTACCCAATCAGTTTTTCATTAAAAGTTCCAGAAGAGGTTCCCATTTAATAAAGATTTAAAATATCGAGCTTGGACTTCCTGGCTAATATTTGTTTTTGAATTATACTTATAATAGGCACAGAGACCAACCCCTAAAAACTTGTACTTCTTTTTTTTTATTCGGTGTGCCTCAAAATGTTTAATTATAGCATAAATGCATCAATGCTGGATTCTCACACTCGCTTTCTTTGACATTGAAGTTTTCATATAATAATTTTTTTTAGGTCCCCCCCCCCCCCCCGAGCAGACTTTATAAATCATAAAAAATTACTTTAATCAAAAACTATTTCAAAATTCTGGCGCCCCAAAAAAGTGACAAGTGAGAACTTTTCCAATATTTAGAATCTACATCGAGTTTATCAAATGAAATCTCTGTATAACGATACAGAACGCACAAAAAAAAAGGAAAAAAGGAGAAAAGGAAAGAAAGAAAGGAAAAAGGAAAGAGACCAAATATTTTAATGTATATAATCAACGTGAACTTTCCAGTTGGGAAAGTAATCAAAATTGTAATACCACTAATAGATGCAGCGTTGCCAGATTTGCGGACTTTTTTATTCAATATCCATTAGTAAATTTTAATTGTAAGGACTGTCTAATCACTTCGAAGATTAATCTTTTTTTTTTACCTATAAAATATCACTTCTCAAAATTATTGGTGGAAGTTGAATAAAAAAGTTCCAGAGTCTGGCAACACTGAATAGATGCAAGAATGATTAAATATTTTGTTGTAATATTGTACATTCATAACAGAAGCTAAATTTTATTATTATTATTATTATTATTATCAGAAATATTTTAAAGATATGAAAAAATGTTTAACATCAGCAAGAAAATTATCTACTACTAGCAGGCTTTGCCCGCTTCGCTAGTCACTATATTTAAAGGAAACTCTTTTCTATATAGCTTTATGAAAATAAGAAACAAAAAAATACTGAAATCGTTCAAAAGCTCATCTTGGGTTCCCGCTGCCTTCGACAGCGACTTGTTCGTCCTCGCAGTCTCCGGTGCCTGTCCCTATTGCCTGCGACAATGGCTTACCCGTGGGCTTCCATTTGGGTTCGTATCATATATGACAGTTTCGATACGAACAGTATCAAAAATGTTGAAGTAGCCCTTTTATATTTGAATCCCAGTTACATATGAACAACACTATACGTGCTGTACATAATATTTGCTTTCGCGTTATTTCCTATATTTATTTGATTTAATCGATCAACCATAAAATGACAGCAATTTCAAGCGAAATATAATATTACAATAACCTAATATGATATTAAAATGACCTCCTGAATCCTAATATGACCCCCAATTTGCTCAATCACCCGCCACTTTCTCGGGACGCCATCACCTCCCTCAATTTTTATCACTATTCAGTAATTTTATGGCTTGAATTTGATTTGGAGAATGGATAAGAATTATTTTAAAACTTAAAAGCAATGTATATATAATGTATAATAAATAATAGTAATAATTGGTTAATAAAATATAATAAATGAAATTCTTAATTTCAGGGGCAAATCCCCCCATAAAATTTTCCTTTGCTGCAAATGTTTAGGTTTTAGAATGTTTCACTTTTGTAGCCCCTCAGAAGATATTTAGCAATTAAAATAGTCCTTTCCCCCCGTACAAATCAAATTTATAGCCATAAAATTATCGAAAAGTGATTAAAAAAATTAGGGTGATAGGGCAAAATGGGGTCATATTCGAATTCAGGAGGTCATTCTACATAAGAATTTGCAAAAATGGTGTTGGAGCCGATTTTCATACAGAGCAATGTAATTTGCACTGTTTAAATTTGCATAGGAAATTACAGACGAGAGTTTTGTGATGGTCACGATATACTAATTTTTTTTTTCTTTTATCTTTCTTTTATTAATGTCTTAAGTAATAAAGGAATTATCTTGTGTGAATCAGTGCGTTTCACGTTTATCTCAAAGCGCGTTTGTTTTATCTTTCCTGTTTATTTATTTTATTTTTTATTCAATCAATCATAAATTCGACACATGGTGATATAGAACAAGAAAATAATCGAACCCTTTTCAATTAGCGCTTCTTCTTTGAAATCGATATCCGGAAATAAGTTCAAGAAGCGAATCAATATCATGACGCTTATCTTTTTTGAAAGAATAGTCTTCGAATTTGCAAGGCCACCCAAAAGTAGTCAGGTTGATAAAAAAGTGAATTAATGGAAGATATGAGCATTTGGCGTAAATTTTGATAATGGTAGTATCATTTTTATCGGAAAAGAGAAACCATCTTCGTAATGATCGACGACAAAGACGGTAAAGAAAACTTACATCGGTTTTAATTCATTATATCTCCTTTTCATGTAATTTTAAGTAATTAAAAGAAAGCTTTGATTCGATTTTAGTGAACAATTTGGCTGCATCAAATAAGTAATTATATATTAAAAAAAATAAATAAATAAAATAAAAAATAAACAAACAGGCAGAAATATAAAGTTCGATAAAGTTGAAAATTGTAATTTTTTATAAAAGTTTAAAATGGTC
Source organism: Salticus scenicus (assembly GCA_963930645.1). Classification (NCBI taxonomy): domain Eukaryota; kingdom Metazoa; phylum Arthropoda; class Arachnida; order Araneae; family Salticidae; genus Salticus; species Salticus scenicus. The sequence goes on along the minus strand of OZ005659.1, from coordinate 31,074,546 downwards.
TAAAATTTCGTGAGGATTTTTAAAAATGGCATCTATAACAACAGTTCTCTAATTTTATTATACTATTATTATTATTATTATTATTATTAGGGGCTAGAGGGCTATTTTAATCATAGAATATTGTTACCATTCCGAAGAATAAACGATTTTCTTAGCATTTTGTAAAGCAAACAGTATTCATACCATTTTGTTAAAGAAACATTGCAAGGTTTTATTATTATTATTATTATTATTATTATTATTGCTCCTCTGCCGTCAGATGTTACACAGTTAGGCTAATTAGATCGGTCCTTAATATTACGAACATGTATACCTAAAACTGAACTCGAACCCGGCACCCGGGAACAAAAGGAAGAGCTCTAACCATTCCGCCACTAGATGACACCAAACATTATATGAAGCAAATTATTTTAGCTATTTAGGTCAAATTTTCCCCGCGATTTTCTCGTCTTGTTGTTGTTATTTCTAATCTCAGATGGTCCAGCATAGGCTAGATCGCCAGTCGGTGGTCCACGACAAAATATTTAGTGTTTCGCAGAAAGATCTTGACATTATTTGCATTTTTAATGCTTTATTAGAACTTATACTGATGTTAATTTTAACTTCAAGATTTCCAGATTTCACTCACAACATTAGACTTCTAAATTTTCTAGATGAGAAAGAGGAGACAAATGAATAATCTTTTATCACAAAGAATTGAATCGTGAATAACATAGACATAGCTATCGCGTTGAATTTCTCATCTGCATTTGATACTTAGCTAGGAATTATTCTAAATTTATTAGAGTATTCAAATTCTTTAAAGGTTTAAAATGCACATCAAAAATGTAATTTTTCAATGTATTTTAATAAGCTAGAAATATACCATATGTATTAAAAGTTGTATATATGAAAATTATAATTTATCCCTGTATTTATTTCTTTCGTCTAAGTTTCTTATAATATGGAAGCAATAAAAAGGTTTTCTTCCCTGGATTTTAAACAAATTTTCAACATTGTTTGTATACGTGTGAATAAATAAGTATTTACGCTTTTCTTATAATAAACTAATATTTTGTAACGTTTTATATAAAATAAGTTAGTTTCATTTTATAATATGGATTTTCTCTTATTATTATACTAAAAATATATTTACATTTTTAATCAAAAGTAGTAGTGCCCCGCGAGATTTTAAATTATGAATTTAGTGGTCCGCGAAATTTTAAATTGTGAATTTAGTGGTCCGTGAAATCGAAATGTTAGGAGACCGTTGGGCCAATGGGCTGTATCATCTCCATGAAACCACAAAGTTCCAGAATATCTAAAAATAGTAGAGGTTTCTTTAAAACCTCGTCTTTTGTCAAATCTAAGCAGTTAGACTATGAGAGGGCGAGTCCTGATTAGCTTTACAAAAGGGGCAATCTGGAAAACAATTACAGTCCAACTGGAAAGCGAACGCTCTGAAGTGCCCACTCAAGAAACGCAATATCGCACTTATCATTTGCTAATCACCAGTTTAATGATTAATAGAGGAAATTAGGGAAATATAGAGAAAAACAGAAATAATAATTTCTAAATATATCTCTAGTACAGTGATCCTCAACCACTGTGCAGCGGCACTTTTGTGTGCCGCCAAACTTTGGAAATGTGTATAGTAAAAATTATAATGTTTTTTTTTTTTTTTTTTTTTAATTACGAATAAAGTTTGTTTAAATTAAAGAAAAGTATACTATAAAAGAAAACTGTTGCTTTTACAGTTAAATACCATATTTTTAACTGTTTTTATCTTCGATAACTGTGACAACTTTTAAACTTATCTTTTTCTTTGTGTACTGCCACATTTTGAAATCGTTAAAAGTGTGCCGCGACAAAAAAGAAAAAAAAAGGTTGAGAATCACTGGTCTAGTAATATCTTGAAATAATCTAACTTTCGAATAAAAACATAATAGGGTAGGTGCTCCAGTGATTGGCATACTCCAGTAATTGACATCTATCCCGAAATAATTAATAAATAAGAAAAATAATAAAATCATGTATTTTACATATGAGAATTTTAACATTTTATGTCAAACACTGGAGCCTAGGGTGCTAATAACTGGTGCAATGAATAACTAGCAGTGTCAGACACTGGAACATAGGGGGCCAATTACTTATAAAATGAAAAACTGGCAATGTCAATTACTGGAACATTGAGTGGGTGTCAAATAAAAATTCATTAAAAAAATAATTGTTATCAAATGTATATATTTTAACATATATGTGGTTTTGAATGCCTTTCATGCCATATGTATTAATTTAAGATTTCTAAAAATATTTTCTGATGACTAGAACATTAAAAACATCAGAGATTGCTCTAAAAGTGTCAATTACTGGTGCACTTACCCTATCTAACTTAAGGTGCATTTTGCTAAAAGTTTTAAAGATATTATTTTTATTTCAAATAGCAAAGAGTCATTTATATTTTTCTTATTTTCATAAATAATGATGAGTAACAAAAAATTCTAATATTTTTTCTATCCCTATAAAATAATTTAGTGATTTTCTTTTCATTTCGTTCCGAAGAAAGCCACCCGCCATGCCACAGAATAGAATACCAGCCTTTTCGAGTTATATACTCGTAGACTTTTAACAGAGATTGGGAGAAAATCTTAATTCAAACAACAAATTCTATAAAGTAAATGATTATTACTTTCTAAATTTATATTATTTGTTTAAATAACTTTTTAAATAATCATTAATATTAGTTTTTTTTTTTTTTTTTTTTGAAAGCTTTTTTAGCAACGATTTTTAACACTTTCCAACAAAGGTGAAAAGTGTTTATGACTTCGGTTTGTCTGTCTGTCCGTCTACCGCGCTCCAAGTCCCGTAAATATTCATGGATTCCTTAAAACTGATATATTTTATGCAAATTCACTATGGTATGTTCCCTATTGAAAATAGAGTAAATACCAGCACTAGTTTGCGTACACAGACACCCGAAAGAATTGCAAAGCATGGCGCCCTATGAAAGGTATTTCTATAAACTACATTTTAATAGCTTTATTTTGCAGAAATCACAATGACATTCACATTACTTATTTGTATGCATAAAAAAATATTTTCTATAGAATACAATATGATTAGCTTTAAGCTATGCAGGCCGCACAAAAGTATTTAGATACATTAAGGGCTATAATCCTCGAATTGCATTTTCGATTTTATTAAACGTCTTTAATACTTTCTAACAATGTTTATAACAGGAATTAGCACATCATTCTGTCTTTCTGTCCCTCTGACTCTCAGTCTGTCTGTCTATCTACTCTCTAACTCCCGCAAATATTCATGGAATTCCTTGAAAATTATATATGTTATTTAAGTTCACTGTGGTGTGTTTTATATTGAAAACTGGATAAATATCACTGCTTATTTGTGTACAGGGGTACCTGAAAGTTCGAATGTGTTAATAATGTATGAAAATCGCATGATTTTCCGTTTTTTTTTTTTATTATTATTTATTTATTAACATAATATTCAACTTTGCATCCTTTTTGAGTATGGATAAATTATAAATTTCCACTAAAATTTTCAGGCAAGAAATACTAATTTTAGCTTTTATTTATTTATTTATTTAATTTATTTTTGCTCATTTTAAGGCTTTTAAACACATCACCCATTTAGAAACTACTGCACTTAAATTTATTAGGTAAATAATGATATGATATAAAATTCTTTTTTTCCATGCGTGAGCTTCATTTTTATGTATGTGCATTCAGAAATATAAACTCTTCTCACTTACTTTCTTTTTTCTTTATACTCAGATTATTAATAAAACTATCTGCTCTGGCGAAAGATTCTTCCAAAATAAAAGTCAAGAGCAACAAGCAAAAGGTTCTGCCAAAAAGTTCTAGCAAAATAAGGATTCAGAGCAAATAATTTTATTATTTGCTCTGGCTAAAGTTTCATTGCGTACTTCACAGACGGTAATCAGAGAAGTACACAATGGTACGTGAGACTTTAATGGGGGTGGGTAACTTAGAATTAAGTTTTATGGAGAAAAACTGAGACCGAGAAAAATTTGTTCTATAACGAGAGGTCACCCTTCAATGGAGATGGGGTTTTAGAAAAGTTTCACTGTAAATCAAATTCATAACCAACGGTCAATCCGTGTCCAATTCAAACGAAACTAAAGTATAAAATTTTGAACCAACACTTTCCATCTTTATGGAAGTGATGTATGGCTTAATAAACTAGCATTAACATTACTAATCTCTAAATATACCTTTTTAAACATAATCTCTAAAATTACAGCTATAATTCTCACTTACTTGCTGTTTTGTCACAGATAATACATAGGGAAAAAAAAAAAAACTTAATACCTTTAAATGCCTACTTCATAAATTTTCTAACACTAAAAAAAAATCCGTTAATAGAAGCGATAAATTTGCAGCAGCAAGTGAAAAAAAACTTTAATTTGTCTCCCTATGGATCATTAATTACAGTCTTTACGACACAACCACTATGATTCCGCCAATATTTTTGACGCAAGGCCAATCAGATGGAGAAAAAAAAATCTAATCTTTCTATCGTTAAATGATTCTTATGCAACGGACACTTTGACAGACAGTGTCTTAGGTTTGTCGTAGCTATATAAGGGCAAGGAAGAGAATTTTTCATGGGCAATAAAAAAGAAATTCAAAACAAAGGACGTTTAACATCATTGAATATTCGGTGTGAACGGCTGACCTTAATCTAATTAGAAAGGTGTTAGTGGTTATCACTGCGCATTAATTTTTTAATTAAATATTTGTTTATTTATTTATTTTAATTTCCTTTTATATACATGAAAAGAAAATATTGAATTCGCAAAAATTTCTTAATTCCGGTTTTCGATGGATTTGCGTGTTTTTAGATATCCTGAACATAATTTGAGCATTTTTCGAAAATGTCTATTTGTCTGTATATATTTTACCAAAATGTACACAAAAAGGATTATTTTCAACCAATTGTTGTAAAATAAAGTATATATATAATAGTAATAGTCAACCAAGATATATATATATGTATATATATATATATTATATATATATATATATATATATATATATATATATATATATATATGTGTGTGTGTATATAAGATATGAATCTTAAAAATTAGAATAAATAAAATTTGAGTTTTTTATATAAAATTGGAACGGAGTATTTATAAACCCAAGCGCAAATGCAGCAAAAGGAAATATAAAACATAATAAATGAATAAAAGCAAACTGAGGATAAATGAAAATTAATCCTAAAACACATGAAGAAGGCCCTCATATGTTTTGGATTCATTTTCATTTATCCTCAGTTTGCTTATATATATATATATATATATATATATATAATATGTAAGCAAATATAATATGTAATATATATGTAAGTATGCTTCTTCACTCCCCCCCTCCAGGGGTTAAAAATTTTCAATACGAGTACTTTCCAAAAGAACTCATCAGTATTTTTAAAACGAATGGAATAACTTTATATCTGTCATAATTTGGAACAACGTTATTGATTTTTCTTTTTTAAGCAAAATAAATAATCCGGTGTGGCACTCACACGACATTCTCTTACCTGTAATTCAGTAAGACAGATTGGAGATTAAGGGGTGAGATAACGAGCACTGTTGTATAAACTACGCTAAACACAATTGAAACTATATATTTCGGAACAAATTTTATTTGACAAGTAAGTTTGTGTGAGGGGGTAGGGCGGCTATCGTCCCTTTCAACCCCCCCCCCCCCCCGTTTGAATATTGTACCTATATTTATATAAAATACACAACTGTTAAAAGTTCATTCAGACAACTTTCACCCGCACCATTTCTTGAAACTTATTAATCTTGATTAAACTTTTCAATTACCAACCTTATATTAACTTCAAAATACAACATATGAATTCCCTGAAATTATTTGTTTTTAAGTTACTCTGATGAGAGAACGTTAAAAACTTGACTTCAGCATTCAAGGAACTCTCATAACGTGTAAATACAGAAAGAATAAGCCCTGGATATTTAATTTAAAAAATACTTTAGTTAAATAGATCCTAGTCACTGCGTGATCTCGCATGATTGGAGACACAATAACTTAAATTTAATTAAATTCAGTCATGGCCTTGAAATAAAAATATTCTATTTGAAGACGAAACATTTTAATAACACATTATTGAACTTCACAAAACACATATATAAAACATTTAAACACAAAATAAAAGTATTCTCCTCGAACGAAACTAAAACATGTCCTTTCTCTCATCCACGCAACTCCGTTCTCTCCTTTTTGGTTGTTGCCACTCATCTCCTGGCTAATACCATTTCATGACGTCATAGAACTTTACTACTTTATTTACCGTATGGGTATGAGAAATTAATTTTAATTCCTGAGCAGTTTGCTTGGACATGGTTAAATTTTATAGTAAAGCACTAAAAAAAAAGAACGTTCTCGATTAATTATTGCCAGCCCTGTATATCTTCTAAAAATTATGTACGCAACATATTCTTCACTTAAACATAATCCTATATTTATAACAACACACAGCATAACTTCAAATACACTTCCATCAATTTTCAAGTATTGTCCCACTATATTTTAGTTCTTCTGTGTAGCCCTGTAAACGAACGATGAATGATTTTTGCGCCGTATTCTACACGAAACATACTTTTATGCATATAAAATAATCTGGTGTGTCGTTCACACGACTTTCTCTTACCCTGAAATTTAATACTATAAATACAGGTTGCAGATTAAGAGGTAAGATAACGAGTACTGTTATGTAAACCTGTGTTAAACAATTAAAATTAGGCTTCGGAAGAGTTTTATATGATAATTAGTTCTGTGTGAGGGGGGCTACCGCCCCCCTCAACCCCCCGTTTCATTTATGCACCTACATTTATATAGAATTTAATTCGGCTATTAAAAAATAATTCTGTTTTTAAAAAATAATTTATTAAAATTATTATTTAAAAAAATTATCTTTTATGATAATGCAGACGATTTCCATATTAGAGAAGTAGTATAACACTAAATATCCAAAAAAAAAGTCCATTTTATTCTCAATATTTAAAAAAAAAAAAAAAAAAAAAAAAAAAGATTTTTTTCCTGTTTTTTTTTTCGTTAAAAGTAAAAAAAAAAATCGGTAACTTTGTTTTAAATTATCGCAGATCGATGGTTCAACCATTCGTTTTAAAGGTATTGGCGAGCTCTTTTGAAAGATACCCATCATGAAAATTTTCTTCCTTCGAGGGGGAGGAGGCGAGGGTCCTACATACACAAATTTTTTTTTCCCTGTTGACTATCTCTATTACAAAAAATATATATTCGTTTCATTTGGTTTAGTGCAGTCTATAGATGTTAAACTCTACTTACCTGCAATTTCCCCCATACACGTAGTGTATTTGAATACTTTTGAGTGTCCCTGTACACGAACCATTTGCTTGATCTTAACGAAAATTTTAGTGTAGCATCCTTGTATGATACACATTTAGAATACCAAGTTTGAACTTTCTGCAATAATTTTTTTTTTTTGAGATATGCTGATAACAGACACACAGACATATACACAGACCATTTGCTAAAAACATGATTTTCGTATTCAGGGACCTCAGAACATATAAATACAACAAAAACTCGCGTTCGAAAATTTGACCCCCCAAAAAAAATACTTTCTCTACCTTATGGGTAAGAGAAAGTAAAAATATATATTCATTACATTTAGTTTAGTGGAACCTATAGATATTAAACTCTACTTAACAGAAAATTCTTCCATAAACGTAATATGTTTAAATTCTTTTGGATATTCCTGTATATGAACCATTTTCTTGATCTCAACAAAAAGTTTAGCGTAACATTCCTATATGATACACATTTAGAATACTGAGTTCGGATTTCCTGATACTACTTGTTCTTGAGGTATGGTGATAGCAGACACACACAGACCAACCACATTAATTAAGTTTAATTCAGAGGAATTAATTTTAATTCTTGAACAGTTTTCCAAGACATGGTTAAATTTTATAGTAAAGCATTTCCACAAATTACACTCAATAAAAATCTGGTGTGAAACAACCACACGACTTCCCTTACCCACTATTACACGTATTATATACATTTTTTAGAGATAATGTGATCAGAAAACATAACAGTGACCTAAAGAAGTAGAAACCTAAAATTTTTCCGGTAAGAGAAATTTATAAAGACATATAAAACGAAGCTTACATATAGCGAGGTAAAAAATAAGAGAAAAAAAATGGTAGAATTATTTTTTGAAACACAAATTTCCGAGATCTGAAGATGACCTACCTAAGCAGGAAGACTGTTAATTTTCCTCTAATAACCCCGTAATACACGAGAAAGAAAGGGATTTATAGAACAATTTTCAAGAAAATCGTTAGAGCCGTTTTTGATATACCAACTTTTACAAAAAATCAATTATTGACCGAAAAACAATAATTACATGCAAGAAGATGTTTAAAAGTGAGTTAATATGGCGAGTTTGAAAAAAATCCGTTCAGCCGTTTTTAAAGGAACGCGCTTGCAAGACCTAAAATTGAGCTATTTATACAGGACGCCTATCAATTTTCCTGAACTAACCAACTATATCATTCGAAAGGACATCTAATAGAGTGTTTATATAGCAAATTTGAAGAAAATCGTTAGAGCCGTTTTTGAGATACGGAACCTTGTCCTTATATAGCTACGGCAAACCTAAGACACTATCTGTCAAAGTGTCTGTTGCATAAGGATCATTTATCGATAGAAAGATTATTATTTTTTTTTCCCATCTGATTCCGCTTCCGGTCTCCGATGTCCCACTTCCGGTTTTTCAATTTTCACCAAAATTTGGAAAATTCATCTGTACACCACATCTGTCTTAATTCTGAAGTTTTGTAGTTCTATCTTTATTAGTTTCGGAGATATGATAGCCAGAAGATTCTACACATACATGCACACATACACACACACTGACCAATTGCTAAAAAACACTTTTTTTGACTCAGGGAACCTTAAAACGTGTGAATCAGGTGAAATCTCGATATCGAATTTTTGGACCAAATACAATACTTCCATTACCTACTGTAGTAGGGTAATGAAAGTAAAAAAAGAATTGGCAGCCTTGTGTGTCTTCTATAAATTATATACACTGTGTATTTAAATATAAACCTATATCAATAACACACAGTACAACCTAAAATGAACTTCCAGCAATTTCCAAGTATAATCCCATCGTATTCCGGTTGTTTTAGGTAACCCTGAAAACACAACAGTAGTAGGGATTTTTATACCATAATCTATATGAACCATGCTTTTTTGCGCATAATTTTGTTTAGTATAGCCTACTAGATATTAAACTGTTCCTACCATAAATTTTGCCTATGGACGTAATGTAATTGAATTTTCTTGGATGTCCTTGTACACGAATGATTCCCTTGATCTCAACGAAAACCTCAACATATATATATATATATATTGCATATTTTATAATATATATATATATATATATATATATATATATATATTATAATATATATATATATATATAATATAATTTAAGATTATTATATTTAATATTATTAATTTAATATTATTATATTTTATGCCAGCCCATTTTTAGAAGCATTTGCTTATTTTTTTAAATTATGTGAATTTTTAAACTGTGGGGTAAAAGGGAAAATGCTAAAATGGTAAAATAGGTCATTTTTATAATTTTCTGTACATTTCCCTTTTCATGATTGAACTGTAATTTCTATTTCAAAAAATCAAGTCATCTTTCAATTATATCTGATAACTTTCAAGTCAGTATTCATGATATTTAATTTTTAAATGAATTTTTAATTCCATGATCCATTTATGGAACGTTGGCGTGTAAAAGGTTAATAATAAATCTAGTATGTTTCCTCTAAAAGAGATACATATTTCTCGCACATTTAAATATCCTATTACTCTTGGTCGATTGTTATTCATCTATAATTCAGTGTCAAAGTCTAACTTTTCTTCTGATGTATCTTGTAAGTGTGATGATCCTTCTTATGTAAAATATGTTGACAGGGACCATGGACATATAATAACTGGAAATCTTGAATTTGTTAATGATAGTAAATTAAAGAGACTTATGTATTATAGCACTAAATTTAAATTTTATCTAAAACTAATATTTCGTAGATTTTACAGCAATTAACCTATGGTATTGATTTGTTTATTTATAAAATATCCATGTCATTTAATAAACCTATTGAATTTTTTAATCAATGGTAATTTTTAGTGATGTAAAAAATGAAAACTGAATTAATTAAATATACATAGGCTGTTCGCACATTTTTTAGACGATTTTGATGGAGTGTACTGAAGCAATTTCCCTCATATTTCGAGTTTTATTTGTTCAGTTTGATAGCCCTTGTTCTTAACTAACATTCTACATCATAATTTCTATGATAATAATGCTTTTTATAATATCGGAAGAGGTATATTTTCTACTCCTCTTGAACGGCTTTCCAGAGTCCACAAAGCGTTGTAGGTCGGTGTTTGGATAATGTTGATTTTAAGAGTCGAAAAACACAAAAATCCAACAGTGATACATCAGAAGATTTAGCAGGAATGTCAGTGAAGGGTAAATTACATTCTACATAATAATAATATTTATATCCAAAAGGTCGGTATCCCACAAGGTGGGAATAGCTCAAGTTTGTTAGCTGACTTATATCTTTACCATTATGAACAAGGTTTGTGTAATGAAAATGTCATTTTATACAGGTATATTGATGACATTATAATTTTTTATGTTAATAATTATTCATCATCTTCATTGAAATTAGAATATCCATCTCACCTAACTTTAACTCGTAATTTTCTTAACAGTAACTGCATTAGTTTTTTAGATTTAGATTAGTTTTTTAGTTTTTTTCTTCATTCCTAACTTAAACTCAAAGAAGTAAAATATATACTGATCTTTATGACAAAAGATAAGACTTTTGTTTTAAAGTAAATTTATGTACACATTTTAATTCTTGTCTTATCTTTATCTGTGTACAGAAATATCATTCTTAATCACCTCTTTTGTATACATAATCTTTGTTCATCTAAGTACAAAAACAAAAATATCGATCATATCACTGAAGCTGCTGCAGAAATGGGTTATACAAAGAAATTTATTTGTTCAATAATGTACCAATGAGTGTCTCTGTATAACATTATTAAAAAAAAAAAAAAAAAAAAAAAAAACCTGTACATGTGTAATGTATTACTTAAAAAAATTATTAAAAATAAATAAATAAATAAATAAAAATGTGGAGGATGAATGGGCAGATATTTGATTAAGGAGGTTGGGTGGTGTTGTTTGGCTGGATGGTTGGGGAGGTTGCTGAATTAAATAAATAAAAAAGAGACATAAGGAAAAAGAATTATTGCTATTACAGGATACATCTTACTTTTCTGGTTGATATTATGAATGTTTAATTCTTCACTCTTTAATTTTGATTCCATGCATAATGGCTATTGGTGGATTCATAAGTTTAAATTGTACATATTGTCCAATTCCATTTTTTATAAATAAATAAATTTATTAATTTTAAAAAAGTAATAATAATGACAAAGTTAATAAATAAAATAATTTAAAAATAAATAACTTTAAATGACTTAATCAAAACATGTAAGCATTTTGGGATAATTGCTTATGACTAAGAAATTTTAAATCCTTTAATTTATAGCTAATAATAAAAATAAAAATTAAATTAAAATTTACTATCTCAGGTTTAGATTAAATGTTAAAAAAAAAAAAAAAAAAAAAAATCTTCTCTCAAAAAAATAAATAAATAAATAAAAACAACAATAAATTAAGCTTGTTTTTTAAGAATGTTCTTATTTTGTACTAAATTGTATACCTTTTATCACGCTAGATAGCGCAAGCACACATCTGATACGTCGTAAATTAAATAGTAAACTAAATAATATGTTTATAAAAGTTGTTATTAAACTCCAATTCATGTAATTTTTAAAGTTTTAAGAATCATTAAATTAAGAACATTCATTTAATGAATTTAACTACCAATGAAATTGCTCATTTGTAGAACCTTTATCGATTAATCGTTACTAGTCTAGTTATAATTTTACTTAATAGAATTGTTCTGATGCCAACATGTTAATTGTTACTCTCTCAGTTTGAAGTCGCATGACATGTGGTTAATTTATATATATTTTTTAACTTGATTCACTGCAGGTTTGTGTTAATAATTTATTTCATTCCTATTTAAATTTGGTTTTATCGCAAGATATAAACTATATTTTAGACTTGAATTAGCTATACAGTTTTCCGAAATTTTGCAATTTCTGTGCTCGTAGAAATGCAGATTTCCTGAAGTGCGAACACTCAATTTTTGAGCATCTCTTATTCCAGTTCACATTTCCAGTTATCCTTTTTTCATATTTTTTAAACCTCGTCTCATTTCCTGTAATCTTATTTTCATAAATTTATAGATTTAAGTATGATAACTTTCATGATTTTCGCATAAATATCTCTCCTAAGTTAGTCTTAGTGTTATGATCCTAAATGTTCACTTTAGCGTAAGTTAATTTAAAATGGATTTATCTATCAATAGGTACTCTAATTAAATTATAAAACTAGTTGGCATAGGTGGACTCTGCTCAGTTCCCCATCATATTTATGTTCTCATAAATTTCTATAGTGCAAGACATATTATAGCATATTTATAGTTACTGATGTTCATTCCGGCATCAAAACTGATATTTTAAACCTGGTCTGACATTTTTACAGTAAAAAGTTTCCATTTAATGCACGTTTAAGTGAATTTTTGTCCTATTCTCCCATGTTAAGAAAATCGTAAATTTCTAATAACTTACGAAGTTTTTTAATTCGAATGTTGCAAATGATTAGGGTTCTTGCCAGTGTCGAAAGTAATATTTTAAAACTGATCTGACCTTTCTGCGATCACTTGTTCGTGAGATATCGTGTAAACAGACTAACAAACTACCGGACTAACACACTAATGGACTGACACACTAACAGACACCCTACAGACAGACACCATACAAATTTTGTCCTTTTCGGATTCTTCACACCTGAAAACGTGTAAAAAAGTCAAAAAACCGAGGTCGAAATTTTTCACGATTACCTAAGTTCCCCATACGAACTGATGGGGAACTAAAAATATGTGATAACATTTAAATTGAATTACAGTCACTTTAATGTGTGTGTTGTTGGTATCATCATGTGTCTATTAATTGCTAAATTTTATAAAGGTAACAAATTCTTCAATTTATATATATATATATATATATATATATTAATAAAATGAAAAATAACTATATCTGTAAAAAAAATATGATCTGAAGAATTATGTAGATAACGTAACATAATAACTTGTAAACCAAAACGATATTTAATTAGGTTAATTAACTAAGTTCAAATTAGAACTATATTCCCTTCATGAAATATCTTTATACAACTGATATTTAATACCTGATACTAATCAACTGCAGTTAATAACTTAATTAAATATGTATTAAACCAAATACAATCGATACCATAAAGTTTTCCGTTTATATTTATTGGCAGTTATTAAAATATCAAAAGTTAATGCAATTTAAGTACCACTGCAGTTTTCTCTGATTTATCGAGCATTAATTGTATACCCTCAAGAAAAATATAGCGGAAATATCAAGTGATCTATTAACAAACATTTATCATTTCTCCTAATCGATAATTCTGTGGCGTTGAAGTGTCTAATCGATTAATCACTTGATCTTATATTTTGTATGCAAAAAAAAAAAAAAAAAGAAAGCGTAGCGCAAAGACGATCGATATAAGCCCAAGAGGTATTTCAAGATTAGAGTTTTATTTATTTTAGGGGAAAAAAATTTTCTTAAGATTTCAGTGAACCTTTATAGGTCGTTTAACCGATTTTTAAAAAAGTCAAATCAGCAATTCTTAAAAGTTTCTCAAAATAATTAAACTGCGTCAAGGCTGTTCTAATTTAATAAAACGCCCTCAGTTATTAATGTAAAAGCGTTTTTTTTTTTTTTTTTTTTTCTTTAGTCATAATCAAAGGATCAGAGAAAAATTCCACTTGTTTTTATCGTTGTTTACTTTCCTTTAAATAATAAATTATTAAAATATAGAAGGTTAGTTGATTGGGTTTTATATCGCACTAGTGCAGCGCTATGGGCAATTGGCGACGGTCTGGGACTCACCACAAGGGGTGGTCTGGAGATATGCCATCACAATTTTTATCGTCCACAGAGAGGATAGTTCCCTCTCTTCGGTAACCCCCAGAAGTATAATTTGCGATGGGAACATGGTAGACATTGCGGCCACGTCATCTCTCTCTCTCTCTCTTTTTTTTTTTTTTTTTTTTCCGTTATACAAATATATTTACTTACTTTTATGTATTTATCTTTATGCTGAAAAAAAATTAAAGTGTATTTTTATATATTTTAATATATTTATTTTTATGCCGAAAAAAATATTAACAGGTATTTTTCCCTCCTCAACTTGTTTTACCTTTTTTTAATAATTTTAAAGTTAAAATGGGGTTTTTATTTAATATCTTTAGAACCAATTATCCGATCGAACTAAAAAATATATATCGTTAGCTAAATTTTGTCTTGATTAATAAATGTACCAATTTACCTAGCGGTAGGTTGACAGGTGTATTTGTATTGGTAATAAAAGTAATTCGAATACAAACCTGACCCGAATTAAAACCTGACATATTACATGTATAACAGTAGAACCTCTTTAACATGAATCTCAAGGCGGATAAAAAATTTGTTCATGTTATCAGTAACTAATCTTCTTATAACTTAACTAATCTTCATTTTGACGGGGATTGTGGAATCAGTTCATGTTAAAAGTGATTCACGTTAACGGTGTTTACGTTAACAAGGTTCGACTGTATATGCTTCATTCAAAATGGTCAACTGGAAATTTTCACAACGCTAAAATCGCTGTCTAAAAACAATAATCCTGCATACTTAAAAAAAAAAAAAAAAAAAAAAAAAAAACTATGTTCGAAGTATGCTTTTATTTAATTTATTTAGTGCGCTAAATTTAAATACATTATTTGATGCATATATAATTTATAAATAATAAACAGGTCTTCTATTTAAAACTAGTTGAATATGTTTCAGAGAATGGTGGAAACTGCAATTCTCTAGATAATTTGAAATTAAATTTTAGAATTTAATAACACCCTTAAATATTTTATGAATATAGCTACAATACTCAAACGAGGATTGAAGTGGTCGGTTTAACAGAAATTTATGAAAAAAAAATCTTAAACTATTATAAATTATTTTTTAAAGTACACTAGAGATGTCCAAATACATATCTCTTATCTTCCACCTTAATGAATAAGTAGTGCAGAGTAAGAGACAATAGTGTTTAGTACAACTTGCCTCACCAGATTATTTCTTTTGAAATTTTTGAAAAGTGCTGGGTTCGACCCCAAGTTGCTCTCGTCTACTTAGCCGTTTGGAGTTTTTGGTGGTTTCCTCCGAAATTCGCGTAAATATGAGCTAGAACCCCTCAGAAAAGACAGCACCTTAAGTCCAGGCCCGAATACAAACACCCTTTAAAGTTTTAGTTTCATTTAAGTTAAATTTACCTCCCTCTTTCCTCTCTTCGTGATAAATTTCAAAAGACATGTTTTGAATGTATTTTGTTGCTCCAGCAAAAACATTTAAAATATTATGATTTTCATATATGTTGAGGAATAATGTGGGGTTTCTAATGTTACCTCCCAATTATATTATAAGTTCGTGTTTAACAGCTAAAGCTATTACAAACATTTTTGCACACAGAAACCAACATATATATATATTTTTTTTTTTTTTTTCAAAAACGGTCAGTGTGAGTCATTTGTCCTTGAGAAAAAATATATGTCCAGATTAGAAATCACTACCATCTCACAGGAAAAAAAATTCAAGCTCTATCGACTATGCAGAACAATCCGTTGGAAGCGCTATATTCCACACTTGGTTACATCTGAAATGTCACAGAACT
Organism: Salticus scenicus; assembly: GCA_963930645.1. NCBI lineage: Eukaryota > Metazoa > Arthropoda > Arachnida > Araneae > Salticidae > Salticus > Salticus scenicus. Next base: position 31,058,541 of record OZ005659.1, on the reverse strand, counting down.
TATCAATTCGAAGCAATACCATAAACACAGATTATATATCGAAATTATATAAATGTTCTATCACATAATTTAATGATATATTTTCGTCTTTTATCGTATTATGATCTGATATAAAAAAAAATTTAACAGCTTATTGTTGAGACTATAAATTTGCTATTGTGTTACCTTATATGTATTTTTTTTTTTTCTAAAAATGTATAAGGTTAAAACTAAAACTAAGCTTTATAGTAATTTTACTTATTTTTATACGTACAACATCACTTTTAATTAAAACAATCTAATTTGCTATTTAACAATTAAATGTTTTATGTACGCTGTATAAAAAAAAAGTATTCAGACATTTTTCGAACTTTGACGTTTTAGTCTAATAACTAAACAAATACTTGACGTATTTTCTTGGAATTTTAAGGGTGTAAAGAAATGTTATATCGCATATACAGGGTGATCAATTTAAAAGATTACCTGTTGGTTTTTCTTGTTATCCTTAAATATGACGGATGTGACAACTACTCTAATATTGAACTATAATTGTTTGAACCTTGTTTAAGTGTGGGAGACAATTTCCAACACTGTTGGACTGTTACAACTTTATTTGTGAGGTAAAACCGAAATGGGGACACACAATTTTTTTTAATCCTGTAATAATTTTATTTCGAAAAACAAAATTTAATTAAATGTTTTTACTTTATCATTCCTACATTACATATACATTATCATTTCATAGGCTTTTCCAGAGAAGTCCTGCAAACATCAATGAATTAAAACAGATCATAACTGAAGAAATCTCGTCAATAACACCAACAATACTTCGAAGTGTGTCAAAAACCTGGTTCGACGTGTTCATGTTTGCATTCAAAATGGTGGCGACCATTTTCAATATTTTCTGTAAGGAATGATAATGTAAAAAAATCGAATTAAATTCTGTTTTTCAAAAATAAAATTATTACAGGATTAAAAGAATTGTGCGTCTCCATTTCTATTTTACCTCACAAATAAAGTTGTAACAGTACACCAGTGTTAGAAATTGTCTCACAAACTTAACGGCCCTCTTCACTTACCGTCGCCGGAAGCCCGAGCCAATGTTATTCTATGGGAAAATTTTCTTTACAAATAACTTATTAACTCATATTTTTAAATTCTGTTTTCACATTCAGAAAATTCCCAACTGTTAAATGGACGAACCTTTTTTAAAAATGTATTTTTTTAATTTTTAATATTTTATTTTGAAATTGCAAAATGAAAAAATTTCACAAACTGAAAATTCATATTTTGCAGCTTCAAAATAAAATATTAAAAATTAAAAAAATATTTTTTTAAAAAAGGTCCGTCAATTTAACATCTGGGAATTTTCTGAATGTGAAAACAGAATTTAAAAATATGTATTAGTTAATAAGTTATTTGTAAAGAAAAATTTCCCATAGAATAACACTAGCTTCGGCTTCCGGCGGCGGTGAGTGAAGAGGGCCCTTAAACAAGGTTCAAACAATCATACTTCAATGTTAGAACAGTTGTCACATCCGTCAGATTTTAGGGTTATAAGAAAAACCCACGGGTACTCTTTTAAACTGTATATTTTGTCTTGAAGGCAAATAAACTATTTAAAAAAACTTTTAAAACCCAAATTCTTAATATAGCGTATCACATAAATCTTTTCGAAGTTAGAAAAAAAATTAATTTGCCAAAAAATTGTAACTTTTTTTTTATTAACCAAAATTGTGGAATTTTGAACTGTTGTTAAGAAAAGAGAAATTATTTCTTAAAATTCACAATAGATGGCAGCACCACACGATTGCCTATAATTTTTGTGATTTTATTTTCTGACTAAGGGCCAATATCTGCAATTTAATTATTCGTTTGAAGCAATTTTTATTATTTTTTTAGTTTATTATTTCTTTTATATTATACTTTTATATAATATTTTACTGCATTGGCATTCTTTTAGATGTTCCTGTACACAAACCAGTTTTGTGCTATTTTACCATTTTAAATAGTGAGCATGCCATAGTGAACTTTAATAAGATATATCATTTGAAGAAATTACGCATATATTTATGGCAGTTAGGGCGCGAACAGATGGACAAATAAACAGATGGATAGTCAGACGGACAGAATTACAGACAGATACTATAATTCAAGTCATAATCACATTGTTAGAAAGTGTTAAAAACGCGTAATAAAAACTAATGCAATTCCAGCAATTTCTAATTATATATATAGTCTTTAATGTATCTGGGTTTTATTTCCCTGTGTGTGCGAGGGGTGGGGGGCTGTAAATCTTAATACTGAACATACTGTATAGTAAAAATAATATTGTACAGAAATATCTCTTAAGCTATGCTTTGGAATTCTTTTGGATATCCTGTGGTGGAATATAGCCCTTTTTCAATAGGGTGGTGGCTTAGGCGTTAATAAGACTCCTATATGATAAGAGCTGGTGCAGTGTCCGCCATTTTCTAGCCCGTCTGGGAAAGTGTTGGCGGTAGAAAAAGCTAGGTTACCTGATTAGCGTTGTCATCGCCTTTAAAAACTTCTATACAGATCATAGATATAGTAATAAGACATAGATTGATCAGCGAGAGGAAAAAAGTGATACCTTTTTTTTCGGGAAAAGTCACTCTAATGGCTGCCTTTCTCCGAGTAAATCACACACAGGAATACACACGGATAATTTAGTAAATAAAATATATGAATAATTTATTTACTAAAGGTCAATGAAAAACTCCAGATACAATTTCAAATTCATTTTTCTTTTTTTTTTCAATACTCTCTAATGGCTGATTTTAGAACTTTTTTTCGGCATCAAAATTTTTTGCTCGATAACATGGGGATGATAGATCTGTATATATTACTATATCTAAGATACAGATCAAGTGAGCTAGAACTTCTTATCACGAAACAAACAAGTTGGCAATTTTAAGAACATCGCCAACAATCTCAAAACTGCAACCCTTCACATTAAAAGAAATGTAATATTAAAGTTAATTTTAAAAGAATTTAAAGTAATAACTTTAAAAAAAAAACAGTACATTCATATTAAATTTATCAAACAACTTTGAAAATAAAATGAAATAATTTGAAAATAAGGGAAATCTTACGCTACAAAGTTGTGCTCCTGCTCCGGGTATCCACGAGTTACATCTGCAATTTATAATCCACTTTTTCCTTCTTCCTGGATTAGAAGAAAATATAAACAGCTGCCCTTTTCTGGAGTTATTCTTGCAATTTATTGCCGAAATCCACCAATAATCAATCGTCAGCCGGTCTTGTAGACTAGAAAATGGCGGATGCGTCAGCCTGTCTATGTAGGAGTTCCAGGCGTTAAGGGCGATTTACAAGGCGAAGGTCCTAAGGTCTGGGTGATTTTATAGTAAACTTGAATAACATATATCAAGTTTCAAGGAATTCCAAGTATATTTACGGGAGTTAGAACGCGGTCAGACAGACAAACCGAAGTCATAAACACTCTTCAACTTTGTTGGAAAGCGTTAAAAAATATGCCCATTTTTACTTCCTTATACAAAGTATAAGGAAGTATAGTAATCCCGATTTGCGAAATGGATTTTGTATTTCACATTGCTCGAAAACCAATGATCGCTGAATGTTGCCAATTTATACGTGTGACAGTCATGATGTCTAGTTGCACACCTGCAAGTTTCGTCTTAACACGAGCTCTCGTTTTAGAGATATAAGCGACTTTACACGATTTTTCGTGACGTCTGTATGTATGTGTGTGTGTGTGTGTGTGTGGGTGGGTGTAGGTCGCATAACTCAAAAACGGTTGGACGTAGAAAGTTGCGAATTGGTACATAGGTTTGTTACAACATCTAGTTGTGCACCTCCCTTTTTGGACTTTATATGATTTTCCGTTTTGGAGATATTTAGGAAAATAAGGTTCATAATGGGCAAAATGTATCAAAAAACGGTAATAGCTCAAAAACGGTTTGGACAAATCTTGCAATTTAACTGACTTCTCGACTAGCTAGACATTTGAAACTTACAGAAAAGTTCGGAACACGTTGACATGAGTCCCCCCCCCAAGGCACAACTTTGACATGAGTCCCCCCCAAGGCACAACTTTGATATGAGTCCCCCCCAAGGCACAACTTTGACATGAGTCCCCTCCCCAAGGCACGACTTTGACATGAGTCCCCCCCAAGGTACAACTTTGACATGAGTCCCCCCAAGGCACAACTTTGACATGAGTCCCCTCCCCAAGGTACAACTTTGACATGAGTCCCCCTCAAGGCACAACTTTGACATGAGTCCCCCCCAAGGTATAACTTTGACATGAGTCCCCCCCCAAGGCACAACTTTGACATGAGTCCCCCCAAGGCACAACTTTGACATGAGTCCCCCCCCAAGGCACAACTTTGACATGAGTCCCCCCAATGCACAACTTTGACATGAGTCCCCCCCCTAAGACACAACTTTGACATGAGTCCCCCCCAAGGCACAACTTTGACATGAGTCCCCTCCCCAAGGCACGACTTTGACATGAGTCCCCCCCAAAGTACAACTTTGACATGAGTCCCCCCGAGGCACAGCTTTGACATAAGTCCCCCCCAAGGCACAACTTTGACATGAGTCCCCTCCCCAAGGTACAACTTTGACATGAGTCCCCCCCAAGGCACAGCTTTGACATGAGTCCCCCACAAGGTACAACTTTGACATGAGTCCCCCCCCCAAGGTACAACTTTGACATGAGTCCCCCCCCAAGGTACAACTTTGACATGAGTCCCCCCCCCCAAGGCACAACTTTGACATGAGTCCCCTCAAGGCACAATTTTATTTTTTATTTTTTTTTACGTATGCATGCATTTTTTTAAAATATTTTTAGCCAAATGTTTCGGCTCCAGTGACAATGTTTTTTAGCATTATGTATATTTCTAAAAGTGTATAAGGAAGTCATGTGGTGCCCACATCAGATTTTTTAATTTTAACATGCAGAGTAACCCAATGCAAAAGCCGTTACCACATTAGACACAACTTACTGTAGTCAGAATATAAAAATATTAAATGTATTATGAAAAATCAAGATTTTTAATAAATAGTTTTTATCTGCGTATGCACAAATGTTTCAATATTTCTTTCCCATAAGTTATTAATCAAATGTATTGAGGAGCTGCTTGTGTAAAAATCCAAAATAAATATCGCAAAAATTAAAAAAAATATTGTCGATAAAATAAATTAAGAAAGAAAAAGAAAAACATCAAGGGTTTTTATTTATATTTCTTTTCAATCAACGTTCACTATTTTACCAAACTAACTGAATGAAAAACAAATAAATAAATTGGGTAAGCCTCTACCCCTCCCCCCTGCAGTTTCGCTTATTTATTTATTTTACTTCCATTACCCGACTACCGTAAGCAATGGAAATACTGTATTCAGTTAAAAATTTCGATATCGAGTTTTCAGCTGATTTACATGTTTTGAGGTCTCCTGAGCCCAAAAAAGTGTTTTTTGATCGTTGATCAGTATGCGTGTGCATTTGTGTATGAATGTAGGGAATTTTCTGACAGTCATATTTCCAAAACGAATAGAACAACGAAACTTCACAAGACAAGAGTGGTGTGCAAATGATTTTGCCAAAACTAGATTCAAACACTGGCATACAATCAATAGAAAGATATTAAGACTTCTTCACACACCATACATTTTAAGTCAGCACAACCGGTTTCAAAAGGACGTAGCCTTTCTTCATCAGGTTCAAATAGCCATGCTTACATAGCCATATTTCCATCACTTACGTTACTTTAAAATATCCAAAATTATATATATGTTATCTATAGTTTAATTTTTAAAATGATGTTGAATGAAGGCTTTGCTTCCCGGTTTTACCATTATAATGTTGAAAAATTATATACATATGGTGCCCTTAAGGGGGTACGTCACAGATCGTCAAGGTCATCCAAAGTCAATGTTATACTATGGGTAAAATTAATGTGAATTTTCACTAAATGCATTTTTCTCATTTTTTAGCTGTAAAATGAAATATTAAAATTAAAAAAATTCAATTTTTGGAAAACGGGTACTCATTTAATAGTTGTAAATTTTTTGAAGGTGAAAACTGAATTTAAAAATACCAATTAAGTAATGAGTAATTCTATAAACAAATTTCGCCATAGACTTACATGGGATTTGGTGACCAGAGATGGGGAAATCGTAAGAGGGAGTGAGCAGCCTTAAAAGATTTGATGTTTAATAATTTATAAAATAATAAAGATAGATATTAATTAATAACTAGTTAGATTAAAAAAATTTAATACCTTTGTCATTGTCCACATGTGTGTTATTTTTGGATGGAGAATATCAAGGCAAGTATTCAATTTCACACTAGAGATGGGTGTTATTTCACGTAACAGAATAAGTAATACTATTATTGCATTGTAGCGTATTAGCACGGTAATATATTACTAAAAATATCCTATTAAAAAATAATGTTATCAACTTTATCTCTGCACATGAAATAAACAAGGAATTTCTGGCGATATGCCAAAAGAATACCATCAGTTAACTAAAGTACTTAACCAGAGTGAATAGTGAAAGATATTTTATTCGACGAAGCTAGAGAAACCCATTCAGTGATATCAGTCAGTAATTTCTTTCCATTTTCATTCAATACATTAAAAAAGTAATACAGCTGAGCTCTCAAATATTTTCTTGAATGCATTAGTCTAAACAAACTAATACTCCTACTGAAATACGTTAGTATAAGTAATTTTAATAGGCAAGTGAATTTTAACGTCAAGGACAAATAATACAGTGCTAATATTAAACACCCTTGATGTTAGCTTAGAAATTATTATTTGGTGTTGATTATTTTTCATGGGACAATAAAATTGTTTGGTTAATAGAGTTATAGAGATTTGCTGGTTTGACAGAAATGCTTGTGTGAGGGGGAAAATGAAAGTGGTGTTTCTGTTTATGTTTACAAATTGGGGAGTTTTTTAATTAATGTCGCACTAGATCTTGCTGGTAGGATGTTTATTTGAAATTGATAGCAGCTGGGATTAAAATTGCGTGTGGTGTATGCAAATGCACTTGGGAATACTTTAACTTTTTCGTGTGTTTTTATGTGGTGATAAGAGGACGCGTATTTGTATTTCGCTTTTTCTATTCTTTTTTCTTTTAGTTGATTTCTTTATATGACTTTTTTATGATGAGTAAAATGATTAAAACTAATTGTTTATGGTTGTATATGACTGTTCAAGATCCGATTGGGTAAATTGTATTATGCAACCCCTGTGAACAAAATTTAAATCTTATAAGAACTATTCTGAATTTTAAAAAGCATCTTGAAAGAGGTCATCCCACTGTGCATTTGTTAAGTATATGATTGAGAAGAATAATTCGGTTGTCAATTTGGAATCTTTTTTTTCTGCCGAGAAAATAATATATCAGTACCTTGTGAGGGACTCTTTTTTTTTAAAGCCAGGAATATTATTTCAAATCGTCTTTTATGCCTTAAAACTAAAAATATTGAAAAATTGTTATTTTTGAATAGCAGCTGCTTTTTAATCAAATAAATTTAGTTTACTTTTCAGATATTAAAATTGCTAAATATTTAATTCTTTATAAAATATATACATGTGTTTCTATCAATAAATTATGCTTTAAATGCACTAGTTAAGCTTCCCTTTTCCAAACAATGCACTTAATAATACGATAAATTAATATCTTTCCTTGAATAATATTTCTAAAAAACAATTATAACATAATTGTTATGAAATAATTATTACAACATAGTTCAAGTGATTTTTATTTATTTATGTTATTTATTTATTTTATTTCATTTACTTATTTATTTGTTTCGTGTGACAAAGTTTTCAGCAACTTGGGATTTGGAATGTCATTATTATTTTAATAAAACATTTTTTTTAAAACAACTGAGTAATATTTTTGAATAATATAGTTTATATATTGGTATTCTTTGTTACAGGAAACAAATGTATGTTACTCAATATTATTTGTAAATTTTGTTTTTGCATGTGTGTACTTTTTCCAAGGCGAACGTTTCATGGACTACATTTAATATTTTACTATTATTATTTTATGATAGCAATTTTGTTTTTAAAATAAAAGAAAATATGTTACATTAAGTGAAGATTGCTATTCTAAAGTGTTGTTATTCAAAAACATAAATTGTATACATTATGTACAACACGTGTATATAATGCATGTCTCGAAGTCATTTCAATTCAGTAATACTAGGTTACAAAAACAGTAGGATATTGGAATATATTACCAACGGCAGTATGAAACGAAGTAACCTATTACTGAAATGTAACTGTTTATCCCATCTCGATTTCACACCAGGTATGGCGCATGCATGTCAGTATCCATAGCGGTTATTGTGGTTATAATTCTGGTCGTTAGGTCATCAATGGCTGATATTTTTCTCATGTGAACAATATCTTTTACAAACTCCTAAAGGAAAAAGTTCATCAGTGCTATCTCAGGTGATCTGGGGTGGGGGGCAAAGGAAATGGTCATCTCGTTGAATCCATTTTCCTGTGAACAAAAAACTATGAACGATGGTACCCCAATGAGGTGGTAGACCATCTTATTGCAAATAGACATGTGGCTGAAGCTCTTCAAGTTGTGGTAATAATTTTCCCAGATGTCTAAATAAATGACAGATGCAAACGTCTTTTCAGTGAAAAAGAAACTGTCAATGATGCAGTCATTGATAAGAGGTACCCATACTGTACTTACTTTATATAGTTGTTTTCTATCTACTGGAGATCACATTAAGATGTTTTGTATAAGACAGGTATAATTGTTTTTGAAAGTAACTTTTTAAAAGCAGGCCCAGTTATACAGTAAATTTTATTGACATGAGACAGTAATGAAGTTTTAGTGGCAAATGCATGTAGAAATAAAAACGTTTAATGCTTATATCATACAAAAAGTATTCTTATTTAATGTTTCTTTGTTCATTGCTTTTGTCTGATATGAATGTTTACATGTTATGACTCCTATTCTGGTCTTGGCAGGCTAGGGGAGTGTTGCCGGCATGAAACTAGTTTAACCCCACAGGCAAGTCACAAGTCTTGCCACCTTCCTTCTTTTCTTAAGTTTCTTAAATTATTTTTCCATAGATTTCGTTTCACTTTAAGTTTTTCTGTTAAGACTTTGTTGAGTTAGTTTATTGTTTCGTTTGTTTTGCAGGCTGTTAATTAATAAATTTGATTTCTTTAAATAGGTGTATTTCATCCCCTGATAAAAAAAAAAAAAAAAAAAAAAAAAAAAAAAAAAAAAAAAAATTCACCTTTCTGAGCTTCTCCTACATATTTTTTTTTTTTTTTTTTTCATTCTTATTGGTCTTTGTGGTTTCAGTGGTCTTGTATATGTTGCTTGGCTTTTACTATGCTTAATAAATCATTATATATATATAAAGGAAAGAAATATTTGATGCTAAAATAAACAAATAAAACACATGTCAATTTATTTATTTACTTTATATATATATATATATTCAGAAATAAAATAAAATACTTTTAATTTTGTGCGAAAAATAATAAAAGTTAGGAAAAATAAATTTAGTTACGTTACAAAAATTGGTACATATTTTATTAGGAATTCGCGTATAAATAAATATTTTCATAGAGATATTTGGCATTAGCTTGAAATTTTTATTTAAGTACTTTTCTTTTCTACAGTAAAACGAAATTTTTCATGTTTATTGATGAAACACCAATGACCAATAAGATTTTTAAAAAATTTATCAGTGGATGAAATACACTAATGTAAAGAAACCAGATTTATTAAGTAACAGCCTGCAAAACAAATGAATCAATAAAGTAACAAAACAAATCTTATCTTAAAACCATAAACTTTATCAAAATTTATGAAAAAATAATTTAAGAAACTTAAGATAGGAAGGAAAGAGGCAGGCGGCAAGACTTGTGACTTACCTGTGGGGTTAAACTAGTTTCACGCCGGCAACACTCAACCAGCCTGCCACGACCAGAATAGGAGTCATATGGATTTAAAAATACAAAATTTCAAAGCAGATGAATAACAATGAAACCACGAAGCAACAATGAAATTCACTGATTGATTACATTGTGTTTAATAGTATGATTAGAATTTTAAGAATAGTTGACAACTCAAAAAGGAAGAAACTGAAATTTTATTGGAAAAAGAAAGTTTGCATAGCAATACAAAGTAAATGCAACAAGCCTTAAAATATATATATATATATATATATATATATATATATTTTTTTTTTCTGGAATAGCTTTAGTATAGGACCTCTTTGGCAAAATTTGAAATTAGGCACTGAAATAGCTGACTTTTCTCGCCAGGGTCTTTAGTTATGCAATTAATTGCGATAACCATTTCAATTCATTGCAAAAATGGCAAAAATAAACAAACAAATAAAATAAAGACACCAAGGGGGTCCCATAATAAAGCTGTGCGTTTTGTATTTATTTATTTATTTATAACATTCGTACAACTAGGATGTTGTCCACATTTTTTGGTGCATTTTTTTAGGTGCTGTTTGGAGAGATACCAATATCATTCTGAATTCTTTGGCAACATACTAAAGTAATAGAATGGAACCCATGGCAACCATTCCAGAAAGAAGCATTTTGCCATGGTCGACAAAAGAAAATCACCAGCAATAAGTTGTGGACCAATGTCCCAGTTGTTCCACAACATTTTCTAATAATGTTTCATGCATTTCTTTCACTTTTATACCTTTATTCAGTTCTTTCATTAATTTCAAAATTCTATAAACACTACTTCAACCTGGACAACGCCAGGTAGACACGTTGGTGTATATTAAAGTTTTCTTCTGATCTATATTATCCCTGATACTAAAATTTAAAATATTATATTAGTGCATTAGTAAGAGTCCTTGTGGAACAATATCCAACAGAAACAATATTAATTTTATTTTTTTATTTTCTCTTGTATAGGTGTTATTCCTATTCACATCATCACAAAATTAAAAAAATTAATTTAATTACTTTATCTCTTTCTATATATAAAACTGATTGTCTGTTCAGATTTTCAGTTCGCTATACAAATCTACATTGTTCAGCAGACTGCTACGAAAATTGGCATACTTATTAATCAGAACAAAATTTAGTAAATACCATATTTTTAAGTTCAATCGCATAATTGGATCAAAAGATATTAAATAAAAACCCCATTTTAACTTAATGGGAAGAAACCCCATGTAAAAAATAAAGAAATATTTGATGCCAAAATAGACAAAATATGTATTTATTATTAAAATGTGTATTTATTATTTTTCTGAAAATAAAATATTTTTAATTTTGCATGCATGAATTAAAAAAAAAAATTTAAAAAAATCTGATGTGGGCACCACATGACTTCCTTATACACTTTTAGAAATATACAAATGCTAAAAAACATTGTCACTGGAGCCGAAACATTTGGCTAAAAATATTAAAAAAAAATGCATGCATACGTAAAAAAAAATAAAAAATAAAATTGTGCCTTGAGGGAACTCATGTCAAAGCTGTGCCTTGGGGGGGACTCATGTCAAAGTTGTGCCTTTGGGGGGGACTCATGTCAAAGTTGTGCCTTGGGGGGACTCATGTCAAAGTTGTACCTTGGGGGGGGGGGACTCATGTCAAAGTTGTACCTTGGGGGGGACTCATGTCAAAGTTGTACCTTGGGGGGGACTCATGTCAAAGTTGTACCTTGGGGGGGACTCATGTCAAAGCTGTGCCTTGGGGGGGACTCATGTGCCTTGGGAGGGACTCATGTCAAAGTTGTACCTTGGGGAGGGGACTCATGTCAAAGTTGTGCCTTGGGGGGGGACTCATGTCAAAGCTGTGCCTCGGGGGGACTCATGTCAAAGTTGTACTTTGGGGGGGACTCATGTCAAAGGCGTGCCTTGGGGAGGGGACTCATGTCAAAGTTGTGCCTTGGGGGGGGACTCATGTCAAAGTTGTGCATTGGGGGGACTCATGTCAAAGTTGTGCATTGGGGGGACTCATGTCAAAGTTGTGCCTTGGGGGGACTCATGTCAAAGTTGTGCCTTGGGGGGGACTCATGTCAAAGTTGTGCCTTGAGGGGGACTCGTGTGCCTTGGGGGGGACTCATGTCAAAGTTGTACCTTGGGGAGGGGACTCATGTCAAAGTTGTGCCTTGGGGAGGGGACTCATGTCAAAGTTGTGCCTTGGGGGGGACTCATATCAAAGTTGTGCCTTGGGGGGGACTCATGTCAACGTGTTCCGAACTTTTCTGTAAGTTTCAAATGTCTAGCTAGTCGAGAAGTCAGTTAAATTGCAAGATTTGTCCAAACCGTTTTTGAGCTATTACTGTTTTTTGATACATTTTGCTAATTATGAACCTTATTTTCCTAAATATCTCCAAAACGGAAAATCATATAAAGTCCAAAAAGGGAGGTGCACAACTAGATGTTGTAACAAACCTATGTACCAATTCGCAACTTTCTACGTCCAACCGTTTTTGAGTTATGCGACCTACACCCACACACAGACACACATACATACAGACGTCACGAAAAATCGTGTAAAGTCGCTTATATCTCTAAAACGAGAGCTCGTGTTAAGACGAAACTTGCAGGTGTGCAACTAGACATCATGACTGTCACACGTATAAATTGGCAACATTCAGCGATCATTCGTTTTCGAGCAATGTGAAATACAAAATCCATTTCGCAAATCGGGATTACTATACTTCCTTATACTTTGTATAAGGAAGTAATAAAAAAACACCTCAATATCGAAAATTTGACCCAAAAACAATACTTTCTCTACCATATATATGGGTGAGACAGTAAATAGTATGAAAATTGGTACATATTTTATCAGGAATTCACATGTAAATAAATATTTTCATACAGATATTTGGCATTAGCTAAAAACTTTTATTTAATTAAGTAACAAAATTTTTCGTTTTTATTGATACTTTATGTGTAACTTTTGGGTTTTTATTTATGTTCTCACCTTAATTTTAATTAGTTATAATTTGGATAAGATTTATTTATTTTTATTACTTCCATTACCCGACTACCATAGGTAATGGAAGTATTGTATTCAGTCCAAAAATTCGATATTGAGATTTCACCTGATTTACATGTTTTAAGGTTTCCTGAGTCCAAAAAAGTGGTTTTTGGCAATTGGTCAGTGTGTATGTGTGTATGTATGTATGTGGGGAATATTCTGGCTATTATGCCTCAGAAACTAATAAAGATAGAACTATGAAACATCAGGTCTGGTGTACAGATGAATTTTCCATAATTTGGTGAAAATTGGAAAACCGGAAGTGGTACCATAAGTCTGTATCTCAAAAACGGCTCTAACGATTTTCTTCTAAGTTGCTATATAAACACTATTAGACGTCCTTTCGAATGATATAGTTGGTTATTTCAGGAGAATTGATAGACGTCCTGTATAAATAGCTCAATTTCAAGCTTTGCAAGTGCTTTCCTTTAAAAATGGCTGCATGGATTTTTTTCAAACTTGCCATATTAACTGTTTTTTTTAACTATCCTTTTGTATGTAATCATTGTTTTCCAGTCAATAATTGAGTATGCCAAGTTTTGGCAAAAGTCGGTATCTCAAAAACGGCTCTAATGATTTTCTTGAAAATTGTTACATAAATCCATTTTAGATATCCTTTCTTATGTATTATTTGGTTATTAAAGGAAAATTATCAGTCATCCTGTTTAGGTAGATCACTTTTACATGTCGGAAATTAATGTTTCGAAAAATGGCTAAACCGATTTTTTTCTTCTTATTATTTTTAAATTTGCTATGTAAATATATTTTATATATCTTTACATGTGTATAAGTTTTCTCTTACCAGAAAATTTTAGGTGTCTAATTTGTTAGGTCAATTTTATGTCTTCTGATCATATTATCTCCAAAAAAGGCATACGATACATGTAATAGTAAGTAATAGAAGTTGTGTGGTTGTTTCACACCAGATTTTTTTGTAAATATTATAAGACTGTAATTCATTTTATTTTATTTATTTTATTTTTTTTTAGTATCGAGCTTTAGTACTGAACCCCTTTAGCAAAATTTGAATTTTGGCACTGAAATAACTCGGACATTTCTTTAATTATGCATTTGTGTTCAATTCATCGCAAAAATACCCACAAATATTTAATGTCACCAAGAAGATCCCATACTAAAGCTGTGTCTGTTGAATTTATTTATTTATAATACAGTGAAACTTGAATAATTCAAACTTGTTTAATTCGAAATTCTGGATAATTCGAGTTTTTTACTTGGTCATTTGAATTTTGTATTAAAATAATGTTGAAAAATCATGGATAATTCAAATTCTATTTTGGATAATTCGAATTTTTCATACGATTAACTTTAAAATATTACAGTAAAATTTTTTCCCAAGATTTTTCTCAGCTAAAATGCATTATTTATTTTAATAGTCTTTCAAAATAAGGATAAGTAAATACAAGAAAAGCCCCTACCTAGTGCATCAGAAGATATGGTGCATATTACATGAACTTTGAGGGTTTTTTGAATTGAAAGTCATGTCTGACGTAGAAGATTTTATTTTTGTATCAACTGATAGGTTGAAGTCATATGCTATGACACAAAGATTGTACTTGAAGAAGCAATAAAAAATATCTGACTATTTTTTTTTTTTTAAGTGTTGAATAATTAAGCTCGTAAAAAATATTGACTTAATGGGAGAGGGAAGAGGATGTAGCAGTTTTCTTAGATATAAAGTTTATATGTTAAATCTTTGATCGTAGAGTTTTAATTTTTTAAATTTATCTCTTCTTTTTGACAAAATAGCATGCTTGCCAACATCCTAATTAATATTCAGTAGTGTTGTTGGTCCCGCCATTTTTTTCACACCAGTAAATTTTTAAAGTAATATTTTGCAAATGCAATTACGATTAAATAAGAAGAAAAATATTCTAAAACGGATACTGGTGTGAAAAAGAAGGCGGGGCTAACAATACTACGGAATTTTAATTAGTATGTTGGCAAGTATGAAATAGTATATGTAATTCGAATTTTTGGATATTTCGAATTTTTCTCAGGTCCCTTCAACTTCGAATTATGCAAGTTCTACTGTATTTTTATTAAAGACTTCCGGAAATATTTCATGCATTTCTGTTTTCATTTTACACTTTTGTTCAGATGTTTCATTGATTTTGAAATTCTATAAACAGCACTTCAATCTGGGCAATGCCAGGTAGACCTGCTAATATCAGATATACAGTTATAATTTATATTAAAAAAATTTCTGCTTATTATTGCTTTTTTTTTTTTTTTTTTTTAAGATATTTTCAACTTGACACAACTTGTTTGGAACTAAACCCAACTTGCGAGAATAAAAAATTCAGTAAATCAAAATGTGAACTTAATTCACGAGAAAAAATATCAGACAACCCTAGCAGCAAGGAAAAAAAAAAAAAAAAATCAGTTAAGCCAACCCACACATTTGTCATAAAGCATGACAACGCCTTTTTTTTTTTTTTGGCAATACAGGCTATATTGCCGACAACATTGCCGGCAATATAGGTTATACCCCAGCTAATCAAACTTATTTAAGGATTTAACGCTTTCCCGTTATTACACCGTAAGTTTGCTTTACATCGGCACTTCGCGTATTTTCCCCCTCGGTTCTTCATTTGAGGTTCCCTTCCCCCCGGTCTCGCGTACGGCGGCTATGATTTGTTTTTCGTCACTTCTTTTCTCTCTGGGATGGTTCTTCTCCATTGGTTGCTTGGGGCAGTGACGTTCGAGCATTTGCCAGTTAGGCAAAAGCGTGCGGTCTAAAACGATTAGTTTTTTTGGGGGGTCGAAAAGTAGCTAGGGATGCTCGTCGGCGTGTGACCGTGCTCTAGCTCTATGATGGGCACGTTTTGTTCCCAGCTTTAAAATGAAGATTAAATATGATATTAATATAAATAACTTAATATATAACTTTTAGCAGCCTTAAACAAGTTGGGAGTAATTTTATTTTAATTTTTTATGCCTAACCAGGAACCTGATCCAATTGGATTGTATTTAACTTAGATGTCCATACCATGTGGAGCCAGACGTTAAAGTTCATAAGCTATCTTTCCTTTCATTTTCTTAAGCTAAAATTAAACATTTGATTAAAAAAAAAAAAAAAACTTTTATTGCCTTCTTCTTCATCAACTTCTGGATGACTTCTGTTTGTAATTTCAATTTCATGCATAAAGCGATGTTTCATTAATAAGAACCTGGAATATTTTAGAAAATAAACTTTCTATCCAAAATTGGTAAAAAGGATCTGCACTATCAAAATAATTAAAAAAATACGTTTTGAATTAAATTCAGGCTAAACAGTTGATAATTTACAACTTTCCTTCTTTTTAAAGTTTGTTTTAGCCCATAATAAGATTATCTCCTTAATTGATAATTACCTTAAGAAATAATATTATATTGTATTATTATGTGATACTTGATGCCGTGTTATTATGTGATAACGTTGGGTCGGGTTTAAGTAAAATCAGGTTATCCAATTAATTGCAGGATTCTAGCTAGAGGATGTCAGGATCTCTGGTTAATTTAACTCAAAAGTATCAAAATATTAATGAAACATTTTAAAAATTATATTAATATTTACAAATTTCTTTTATTTTTTTAAATAAGGGGACTTATCATATTGGGGTGAAAAGGTTGTGAAATCTCATGCTAAACTATGGGGGAAATGTTACTATATCTAACTTAAATTTTTTAAACTTAATTGAGAAAATAAAAATTAAAAAGAGAGAAATAAACTTTATATGCGTAAGATTTAAGTTTTAATACATATATTTTTTATCAATCAGAAACTAAAATAAACTGACCTTTATGCAAAATAAAGATCAGTTTTTATATTTTACGAAACTTAACCATTCGAAACTTATAACCATTTTTTTTATATTTTACGAAACTTAAAACATAAATTTTAAAAATATTTAAAATTATTTTTAAAATAATGTAAGACCAGAAGCATACAGAAAATTTTTATTTTAAAAAACTGAATAAAAAATTTCATTGAAATTTTGAAATTGGACTTTATAAATTCACATAAGATTTCAGAATATTTAAATTAAAAATATGTAAGACCAGAAGCATATAGAGAATTTTTACCCTAAAAAACTGAATAAAATTTTTTATTGAAATTGGACTTTATTTCTCACATAAGTTTACATGAGATTCCACAACCTTTTCCCACTTACTTCTGAATAAAATCTTTAATAAGAAAAGAAAAACACTAATCAAAGAAATGTAAGAATGAAATTTATTTATCACATTAGAAAGAGTTGTACTATGGAGAAAAGGAAATTGATTTAAAGCACTGAATCTGAATGAACATTTCAAATAAAAATATCTGTATCTAGTATTATTTTAAGTTTAGAATATAGACATGGTCTAAAAATGAGCAAAATCAAAGTAACAAGTAAATAAGTAACAGGCACAGATTGTTTCTTACTTTGTAATCTTCTAGATAACTATATATTACATACTAATTTATTTTGACACTATAATACTGCTAAGGTGATAGTCGAGGAAAGTGTAGAGGCAAGTTATGATTGTAAAACATTAATATTATACATTATAAAGGCAGGAATATGTAATAAAATAAACCTAATAAGGTAATTCATACAGTTGAAAATTGGTATTCAATAATAAAAATACTTTAAATCTAGCATAAAACTATACAAATAATATTTTTTATTACAAATTATAAGATAAAATTTGAACCTTCCAAAATAAAAAAGGAAAAGCTACAGAAATTTGTAATCCTGCCATATATACATCAAATAAAATAAAATAAAAAAATACGCTTGCTTTTTCAAAATGACAGAAAGAGAACAATTAGAGCAATAAGCAAGGTATAAAATCCTCAAATGCAATAAAAAATTCCCATTTAAAAATAATGAATAAAAACTTTTTAAGCCAATATCATAAATTGAAAAAAATTCACAATTGTTTCAGGTTAAAATAATTGAGCAAAACTTTACATCGGGAGAAAAAAAATAAGAAAGGAAAAGAAAAAAGAAAGAAAGAAAGAAAGAAAAAAAAAAAAAAAGGCCCCCAATGCAACTTGAAAGTCGAAGCACATAAAATCAAAACAATTGACAAAGTAAAATAAATGGTAAAGAATTCATAATGTAACTACAGACATTAATTTTTGGAATTATTTGCCTGTTTGAATTTCAGTAGTTAGCACTAAAGTAATTAATAAACAGAATGCAATAATAAAATACATCTGTTATGAATATGTTTGTAATAAATATTAAAATATGTTTTGTTAATTGATTTTTTGAAAACACAATCAATAGAATTAACATTTTAAATTCATATATCAATTTTTTCATTTGATAAAAAGTCTTTTAAATGCAGAAAATACAAAGTTCATGCTTAAAAAATAATAATAATAATAATAAAATAATAATAATAGTTTATATAGATATGTAGCAGTTAATAAAAAAGAAATAATCAATATGCAAAAATTAAAATAAAAAAGTTATATCAAGAAGTAAGCAATTTTAATTAAGTTTAAAATTATTATGTAATTAAGATGAAAAAATTGTAAAAAAAAAAAAATTCTGATGAATAAATTATTATTATTTACAGAAATCCAATTTAAAACTGTATTAGTTACCATATTTATCTATATTTGGGAAATTTTAAAGAGGAAACCTTTATAACGTACTAAAATTTTGCACACTATAAAAAAGTATAATTTTATTAAAATGCTATTACAATATTAAAACTACAGACAATGCTGTATTCTAGAGTTTATAGTGGTCCCAGGCAAAAAAATCTATTTCATTCTCAACAGATATTTTCAATTACTTTCTCCCTTTTTATAAAACAAAAATTCAGACTTCCTAAGAGAGAAAAATATTTTAAAATTAAGTTTTAAAAAAGTCTGTTATCAAATCATGAACTAAATTATATCCAAAATAGCTTTAATAATTTTGCAACTTTGAAATTTGACAGTAATTTTAGTTTTAAAAAGATTTTTAAAAATGCTACTCAAAGTTTAGAAAATCTTTATAAAAAAATTACTTTTTTAATATTATTGTATCCATTAATAATATTTTTATTAAAATTGTAAAATCTTTCTAAGCCAAATTTTAGTATAACAGGAATGTTTCCAAAACTAAATTCAAAACTGGTGTACAAACAATAAATAGATTATAAGACTTCTTCACACACCATAAATTTTAAGCTAGCACAACCGGTTTCGAAAGGACGTAGCCTTTCTTCATCAGGTGCAAAAAAACACGGGCTACTGCCTTGGAGGCAAAAGCGAAGAAGTCTTATAATCTATTTAGGAATGTTTCCTTGATTTGCAACATCACATAACATTTCGTTTTATCGTACTTTTTTCATAAAATTTCAATGTTTAAAAAGCACTAAGAATACAAAAACAGATTCCAAAGTGTTAACATTAGACAGCTTTTATATTCAAAACTGTTCATGAAACTCATGTACTTCCAATTGTAAAAATATTTTTAATGAAATAAATGTTGCATAGCAGAAAATTTCACAAATTTAATTTTGCAAAAACTACAAAATCTGAATTTTCATATGCTATCCAATATTCTTCGACCACATTTGATGAAACCATGGAAGCATCTGCGCAAGCGCTAACTCAACGAGTCCAATGCTGAAATAGGGGTGACAGTCAACTGACTCGGAGAAAATGAGCAATAACAGAGCACGGAATTGCTGGATGTTTTCCAAATTTCAAGCTGGCATCCCTCCAACATTTTGGACGCATCCTCACTACTAGTTTTAGGATATGTGGCAGCACTGTACCTATTTAATAAAATAATCTTGATAAACTAACATGAAAAATAAATAAATAATAATGAAGTATTTTAGGAGTAAAGCCAATGGACTCTTCCCACCTGACGTCAGAGGTCACATGATAGAGGAAAAACAAATAGCAGACGAAGTCTTGTTTATCTAGAGCGATTGCTAAAATAACATATTTTCTATTCTTATTTTTGATCAATCGTATTTAATCTGTGTTATTTTTTACAAATCATCATTTTTAATCAATTTTATATCATTATTCATCATCTTTTGTTTGCTGTATACATTTACAATCATCTTTTAGTTTATACCTGTTATTGATGTTCAGGGAGACATGTTTAAATACTCTGATTTTTGGTACTTAAATTAGTGACAGTGCAATATCGTACTACGTAAATCCATTTAGACCAATAACTAAGTTAATTAACTTGTTGTAACACCTTTATGCAATTAAATTAAATGAAAACATTTTAAAATTTCAATTTATAATCCGTAAACATTCCACAAGAAGCTATTATTTATTGCTAGATCAGTTAATGTTACAGTTACACTACAATATAGAAAAATCGATTCTTATAGGTAAAAATAAATAAACACATAAAATGTTTTTTAAAAATTATTAAATTTACAAATACAACTATTCTACTGTTTACAAATGCATAATATTACTTTTATTTTATTTTATATTAAATATTAAAATTTTTGTTCTTAAGAACAATATTTAATTAAATTCGATTCTCAGAATTCGATTATTCGTTTTCCTCTATCACGTGATTGAGCAGACGACGCTGGGAGGAGCCCATTGGCTGTGTTAGGGTCCTAGGCCTGAGGTGTGGTACCTCCCATTGGAGACTTTCTAGAGGGTCCTAGTCCATATTTACCCAGGTTTCAAAGAAAACCACACAAAACTTTGAATGACTAGGCTGATGAGTGTGACCTGGGATCAAACCTAGCACCTCACATCTACCAGCTTTAAGAGCAAATTTTTCGGCTATTGGTGGGGCAATAACAATAAAGATGAAACCTTATGTGATTAAAATCAACCAAGTTATTTAATTCCAAAATTTACAATCTTTGTAGATTTTTCAGTTTTTATTAAGGGGTCAGTTAAAAAAATATTTCTTATTTAATTATTTTTCTGTTTAATTTCAATTTTCCATTCTTCATTTGCTATTGGAAAACAACTGATATTTGACAATGAAATAGGTTGGTTTGTTATTTTTTATTTATTTATTATTATTATTTGTATATTATGCATATATATATATATTTTAATTAAATAAACCTACAAAGATCTAGAAATTACATGAAAATTAAGTGTTTGTAATCTTTAGAAAACTGATTTTGTGGATTTTTCTGCATCATACCATTATTTCTCATTTCTATTAAAACATTTCGGCAACTGGAAATATATCCCTTTGATAAAGGGTTGTGAAAATAAAGGTCACCTAATGATGACATCATGCATCCTTATAAATCCATTGACAATAATGCACTTAAAATTTTTAATTTCCCTTAACGATTTATCGTTAAACAATTAAAAAAATTTTACTGCAATCAATAAAATTTTAATAGATGTTATCATTAAGAGATGACAAACACAAACAATAACACAGGAAAAATACGTAATTATAATGCTCAAATAAAATACATTTTATCAAAACTAATTTTTTAAAACGTTTTCTTCACAGTATGAAATCATTCATTACACAAATTACCCCCAAAATCTTTATTTAAAAAAGAAATCTTAGCAAAAACCATTTTTTAAGCTCCACAAACAAGATAATCATTATCTTGCACACTTTCATTTTTAATTCAATTACATCAGAAAATGGTACAGCTCTAGTTAATACACTAAATTCTATAAATGTAGTTATTAAAAATAAATAAATAAATAAATAAAGTCCAACTAATAATAAAGTTTGTTCTTGTTTCTTATTACTTCAAGAATAAATAAATAAACTATTCACTATAAAAAGAAAGAAATTAACCTTAAAAAAAAAAAAAAAAAAAAAAAGAAAGGAAGAAAGAAATACAGCGTTAGTTTAATGATGCAAAATATTCTCCTAAAGAAATTTAATACTTAGGAGTATGATATTACTATATACAATATTTCTCAAAAAATAAGGGATTAGACATTTTATTTACAATATTTTCAGTGAGATATGTTTTGCAAAAGGAGCCTTTCTATGAGCTGCTGAAAAATGGAAATATATACAGAGCCAGTAAAGAAATTTTACAATGGTCATTTCCAGTCTGTAACTAAGATATAAAATACAAAAATACACAGACATATGTTTAGAATAAAAATATACTAGTTAATTGTTCTGGCACACATTATGTTGCCATTTACTAAAGATTTTATAAAAACTTACCAAAAAAAAAAAAGGAGAATAGTTTTTGTTTATCCCATGATCATTTAAAAAGAGATTTCAGGACAGGACTGCCTAATACAAATATTACAAGCTTATTAGCCTGGCTTAAAAGGAGATGCTTAAATATAAAATATGAAAAGTTGGAAAGGAGAAGGGGGGGGGGGGGGGAATCAAGAATTTTATAAACCAGTAAATTTTATTTTTAAATAAGGAAGAATGCGGCAATTATGTGGATTTATAAAATTATTATGTTTAAAACAAGTACATCTTTTAAATTAGAGCAGAATAAATTATATGAATTGAGAGAATGTTAAGCCATCAGTCAAATTTTTCAAAAAAAAAAACTCCAGAAATCATAAACACATTATTTTGGAGTTTCGAATAATAAAACCATATTTTTCTTCCTATTATTTATAGTATTTTATATTCTTATCATTAATTTTTCTTTTCCCAGAACTCACAATTTTTTTTTCCCAACTAGCTAAATTAAACTTTGTTTTTAGTTTTATTAAGTTTAAATTATCTGTTCATAATTGTATAAAAAATGACTTCAAAAAATTATACAGCAGTAACAAGAAAACAGAATATACTGATGCTACGTAATTAGTGATTATAATTTTTTTTTTTTTCCTCGGTGCAACAGTTCATTTCTAATGATGTGAGAGATAGCATTCTCCCAGTTTATACCCATGTGCATCAAATCTGAATTGATTATGACATCATTCACATATTTAGCTTTGTCATTGCTTATTGAACAATCAGAGGCAATGCTGTCACAAATCTCTGACATCACGGATTTTGGTGACAGTTACAATTACTGTGAATTTTGTTTTCATTGAGATGAGTCAGAACAATTTAATTTTTGACTGTAATTTTAAACAAAATTGAATTTTAAATTTTGTAAGCTCTATCACAAGCTACAAAATTTTTTAAAGATGGGCTATGGGTTGTCTGAATTCCCTTGAGGTTCGCAAAATATTTAATGGCAGGCTGCAGATTGGTCACCTATATTTATACTCACAATTTTGATAATTGACATCCCATAAAAGGTCTAGAAAAAAAGCAGCAACAGCAGTGATGGCAATATGTCTACAAGCTTTTAAATAACATTAAAGATATCACAATACATTCTAATAAATGATGCAAAAAAGGGAAAGAAATTAGAAATCACTTTTATCAGATTTAATAGAGGCGATAAACTGCTAGGATGACAGGACTATTGTGCTTACAGACAAAATAGACCACTTGAAAACACTTATTTTATTTTTCCTTTTGGCAACAAGCTTAAAAAAAAAAAAAAAAAAAAAAAAAAAACAAGTATAGAGATAATTGAGAGAAAACATCCAAAAATATTTTTAAGAAATGAATATTTTGCTAAGAACAGCAGCTTTATATTTTAAGGCAAATAATCTATCTTTTTATTAGTATTATTATGCTTTTTATCTACTTAAATCAAATGAAAATATTTAAAATAACATTGTAAGAAAACATGCTAAAGAAATTTTTTTAAATGAACTTAATAACCATTGCTAAAGAATGCAACACAGTTACCAAATGTATATGGAAAAATAGACTAAAAAAGAAAAGAATAGTAAATAAAATAAAATATAAACCTTTACTTGCTTCATGATGCAGCCAAAATATTTTCAACAGGGTACCCCGTCGTGGTTACCGGCATCGTCGGTGTTGGAAGTCTTTTGTCTGTATCTTCAATCTTTTGCATGCTGTTATGGATATTGTTAAGACTGTGCCACCTGCTCAGGAGAGCTAGCGAGCACGTAGAAAACAGGAGACATCCAACACCGCTGATGCTGGTGACCATGACGGGGTACCCCATTGAAAATATTTTGGCTGCATCATGAAGCAAGTAAAGGTTTATATTTTATTTTATTTATTAGTTTAAAGCTTCGTCTTTGTGTAATTATTTAAACTTAAAAGAAAAGCCTGTTATAAATTAAATTATGTTTCACACAGAATTTTACATCTATTACTTAGAAAATAAAAACAGGGTTTCACTTTTTTAGTTTAGTATTTCCTTAACTATTTTAATTACACACAGAAAGTCTTTCTACAATAAGAAAAAACACATAAAAAGAAAGTTTTTTTTTTTTTTTTTAACTTCTAATTAAAAAAAAAAGAACTGGACTTTTTTTTGTTAAATGCAGTAAAATGAGATATTTCTTATCAGTTTTAACAGATACAGATGCTTAAATAATTAAAAAGGAAAAAAAAAATTTTTTTTTTTTTTTTTTTTTTTTTTTTGCAAAAACTTGCAGAACTTTCAGCCTTGCATTGTACTTTTTTTATAATACACTTTAATAAAAAATTTTGTTCAATTATATTTTTGTCCAGCATATTAGACATGAAATTTTCATTCTAAGAATACTAATAATAGATCTACATTAATAAATCCCCTTATTCAATAATTATTGAAAGCTGTTAAATCATTATTTTCATACTACCATCATCCAAAACTTTCAACTCATCTTAACACATGGGAATGGAATAAAATGCTAAATAGTTTGGAATAATACTGCTTACAATAATATTTTTAAATGCAATTTTAAGAAGATATCAAGATTTGAAAAAATAGAAAACATATATTTTAAAAAGATAAAATGTTGAAATTTATGTTATTTTTAACAAAACATACAAAGGTTTAACTCGAAAATCTTTTAAAAATACACAAAAAAAATTATTACATAAATGTTTGATTTTATTTTAAAAAATGTTCATAATTTTAGTTACTGTATAATAAAATTACTTTTTTTTTAAAACTTTTGTTAGATTTGATCTTACAAATTTATACAAAGAACATATCTGTACTGATAAGTATAAAGGATTTAAGTCCATATTCTTAATTTTTCAGGAGACGAAAAATAAATTTAAACTAATTAAAAACAAATCAGAACAATCAATTAGGAAAAAGGGATTTCGTTGACTTATACCCTTTATACCATTCAGTGATTGTCAACCTTCATTTAATAATGGGAAAAAATTGAATTAAATATTTTATACCATACATGAATGGTAAATTTCTGACTTGAACCTTTTTCTACCAATGGATTTTCTCAAAGACTAAATGACATAGACTCAAATCTTTTATACCAATCGATTGAGAATTTTTTTCTGAGTCTGACTATGTACTTAACTCAAAATCGGCATTTTTGGACTTAAATCCTTTATACTTATCAGTACAGATATAACACAATAAATTTCAAAAACTTACATTTTTTTTTTCTTTTTGATTCAAATAATTAAGCATAACACCTCATCCAGCAGAGGAGGGAGGGGGGGGGGGGAGACACAAATGCATAATGAAAACAGCTGCATATCAATGTTTGTTAATTTCTTTTTCTTTAAATTATCAAATGAATATTTCTTTTTAATACTGTTCAATATTTACAAAAATAAAAATAAAATATGACTCAAAGATAGAAAATTCAAAACATTTATTAATATATTTAATAAAAATCTATCATCTGTTCTATCTATTTAGATCTTTAGCCACACTTCATAGCATTCTTCATGATCAACTGACAAGTGAGCAGTATCTCCTGCCCTTCTCCCTGCTTTCTTGAGTAGGTAGTGTCATCTGATGTTAGTATTCCTCAGCTCTACATCACTGCAAGTACAGAGTTTGCTAATGGTAAATATTCTAGAAAATAAAAATACTTGTAATGATATAGATCCCAGCAAACTTATCGTCAGATGACACTACTTGCTGAAGAAAGTGACGAGAAAGTTTGGAGATGCCATTTAGCAGTCATTACTTGATTATAATGCCCTGGTGTGACTGAAAGATTTAAATAGGTAGAACAACTAGTTTTTTTTTTTTTTTTAATACTAGCAGGCTTTTCTCACTTTGCTGGCCACAATATTAAATGAATTCAAAAAAAAAAAAAAAAAAAAAAATTCAATTAAATTAAAAATAACCACTACATTTTTTATATCACTTTATATGAATAAACTGAAAAGAAAAAATTCCTTTGCAAATGCTCAAAACCTCGTTAAGGGTCCAACAGAAACAAACTGAATGATAAAAAAATATTTTTCTTTCAATGAAATATCACATTTTATTTAACTTTTAAGAAATACAATAATTGCATACTTAGCTATCACTAGATTGAGAAAAATTTTCTCAATCAAACGTACGTCCATTGAAAAAATTTAAACAATACTTCCACAGTAAAATGATGTTTAAGGTATATTTAACCAAGTAATTAACAGTGAATATATATATATATATATATTCTTACCTGAATAGAATACTACAATTTGAAAAAACAACCAACCCCAACCTAAAAATATCACTTCAACTATATATATATATTTTAATCTCAATGAGGAGCCCCATCATGGTTCAAGCTACATCTCTACAGGGTTTTATAGCTTTGCGATTAGTTGTCTGAGCTCTAGAGTGCATATACAGTACACTCTCAAAAATCCACACAGCTTAAAACGAAGTGTTTTGCGGATTTCTGATTTTTGCAGATTTTAGAGTAATTTCTTTTATTTACATCTTAGAACCTCATTTGAGTAGAAAATCTTTAAGAAACAATTTATATGTTATACATACAATGCTGAAATAAAGTGTGCTTAATAAAAGTACAAATATTTCAGGAAATTTTAATTTAAAGAATAATTTTTAAACATCATATTATGGTTGCAAAATATCTACATTTTTAATAAGTCTGATCAATAGTATTTTAAGTAAGAATATTCATACATATTTATTTTCTTATAACCTGCAAAAAAGTCCGCAATTCTTGGTCAATCACTTAAGTTTGTGCTATGAGAAAGTTTGAATATTTTTCTGCATGAGAGAAAATTTTTCATGAAAACTGTCTTTCCCTTCTTTCTTTAAATTAATGATTTATTTTTTGATAATTATATATAATTACATTTATCATTTCCTACTCTGTGACAAGCTGAGTAATTGGTGATTGACCAGCACTAGTTAATAATTTATTTATCTTTTAATACAGCTGAATTTCTCCAATCCACTAATCAACAAATCAGTTGTGACAATGTTTGTTTACATTGCAAATGATAAGCGGATTTCAGAGAATTGTGGATTTTAGGGTTGCAGATTTTTGCGAGTTGACTGTACATACTTCACTTTTATAAATATATATATACAAATATTGAATTATTAATAATGAATTATTAAACACAGTAAAAGCCAAGCAACAGATACAAGATGATTGAAACCACACAGACCAATACGAAAGTAAATTTCTAGAAGGAGAAGCTCAGAAAGGTGAAAAAAATTCATCAGGGAGACCTTTTTCACCCTTGAGCATCAAGGTACGATTTCGTTCACTTATTGCTATATTAGCAAATCACTAGTGGGCCTCCTATCGTACATGAAAATTACTGAAGCAAAATTGAAAGTGGAATAAGCTATTAAGTACAAACAAAGAATCAAACAGAAAACAATCAATACTCACTCACAGGATGATACATTTGGAGTCACATGGATTAAAAACGCAAAATAATTCAGGGGTTTAGTTGTTTAAGGAGTATAACAAATAAAATTCAAGGTTTAGGGATTTATACCTCAAAGAATAATGAAACAATACAGCAACATGGATATTTATTATATTATGTGTTTAATTATATGATTATTAATTTTAAGAATAGTTGACAACTCAACAATGGAGAACTTGAACATGTAATGGAAAAAGAAAACAAGTTGGCATAGGTGGACTCTGCTTTCCCCATCATATTTATGTTCTCATAAATTTCTAGTGCAAGGCATATTATAATCATGTTAAGAGAAATGAATTTGACTATTGACAGAATAAAATCCCCGCCTAATAGGCTATCCACCGTTCACTTCGAAATATTTATCTTATTCTAATCTATTAATTTATTTTATCAGGGTCAATTCCATTGTTTAGTTTTCATGCTATTATTCCCATGCAATAATCCTCAAAATTCCTATTTATATGAAAAATTTTCAATTTCGCTATATTGATAAAATCTTAAATTACGAAATTTTCCACTTAGAATATTTGTAGTCAATCATGTTCAAACAAGTATATAATAAACGTTATTTTGAAGTTGTCCAATATATTTATGATCCTCAAAATAGACGTTTATGCTTAATGTTGCCCTATTCTGCCATGTTAAGTAAATCGTAATTCCCAAATAACTTACGAATTTTTTAAATTGAAAAAATCATTGTCTATGATATTCATGCCAGTATCCTAAATAATATTTCAAAAGTGGTTTGACATCTTTACGATGAAAATATCCCTCAAGATTGACGTTTATGTGAAATTTTGCCCTATTCTGCCATGTTAAGAAATTCGTTAATTTCCAATAACTCATGAAATTTTTATATTGGAAAATTCATAGTCAATAATATTCATGCCAGTATTCTAAATAATATTAAAAAAGTGTTCTGACATCTTTACGATGAAAATATCCCTCAAAATTGACGTTTATGTGAAATTTTGCCCTATTCTGCCATGTTAAGAAATTCATAAATTCCAAGTAACTTGTGAAATTTTCAAAGTAGCATATTTATAGTTAATGATGTTCATTCCGAATTCAAAACTGATATTTTAAAACTGTCCTGACATCTTTACAGTAAATATTTTCTACTTAATGGACGTTTAAGTGAAATCTTGCCCTATTCTCCCATATTAAGAAAATTGTAACTTAATAATTACTTACGAAGTTTTTTAATTTGAATGTTGCAAATGAATAGGGTTCTTGCCAATGTCGAAAGTAATATTTTAAAACTGATCTGACTTCTATGCGACTATTTGTTCTTGAGATATTGTGTACACAGACTAACAAACTTACTAACGGACTAACAAACATCCTACAGACGGACACCATACAAATTTTGTCATTTTCGGATTCCTTACACCTGAAAACATGTAAAAAAGTAAAAAAAAACAAGGTCAAAAATTTTCCCGATTACCTAAGTTCCCCATACCTGTGGTATGATTTGGAACTAAAATGAATATCAATACAAGGTAAATGCAACAGGCCAGTTTTTTTTTTTTTTAAATATTTAATTTCACATTCCCACCCAATCATTCAGTCAAACACCACCACCCATCCACCGTAATCAAACAACTGCCCACCCAACCTTCCCCTTTTTTATTGTTTCATAACTTTTTTGGTTAAAATACACAAATGTGCACTCTCTTTTTATTTTTTCATGTACTGACAGAGACATGGTTATGGATATAAAATGGAAAATACAAAGTTTTTAGGAAAACCATTTTAGCAGTGACTGTGATCAATTTATTAATATTCTTGTTTTTATACTTTGCAGAGCATAAATTTTTTATACGAAATAAGTGATTAATGATGATGTTTCTAAATACCAAAAGATGCAGACAGGAATTAAAATCTGTAAATGAGTTTACTTTAAAACTAAAATCTTGTCATCTGTCATAGATATCTGTGTAAATTTTATTACCATTAAAGATTATTTTTAGATCTAAAAAGTTAATTGATTGATTATTTAGAGTATTTTGAGTTTGCTTTAGGTTAGATGGATAATTAAAGGAAAAGGTATTTTGTGAATTCTTGTTAAGATAAAATACAGTAATATCATCTATGTAACGATAAAGCCAGACATCATCATAACAAAATTGTTTTTCGTAATAATAGAGGTATAAATCTGCTAAAATACTGGAGCTACATCCCCCTTGTGGGATACCTACTTTTTGTAAATAGATTTTGTTATTGTGATAGATATAATTATTATGGATAACAAAGTTAAGAAGTGTTTTGAATTTTTCTGCTTTAAAATTGAGAGAAACATTAATCTGAGTTTTATATTTGTTAAAAAGACTGTAAATGATGTTACTAAGATCTGATTACTCAATATTATTGAAAAGATCTTGAAAATCATAAGTCAAAATGTTGTCTATATTATCAAGTGAATTAATGTATTGAAGTAACTGAAAGCTATTTTTAAGGCAGTGTAAATTATCAACTTTGCAAGTAGAATTGTAAATTTGTTTAAGAATATCCAGTACAGTATATATAAAATAGTTTTTTTTTTTTTTTTAATGGAAGTTAATACAATGTCCAATTTGATTTTGAAATAGTGGTTGTTTAATTTTAAACTCAGATTGATGATTAAAGCACTATAAGTATAATTTAGTATTGTTTGATTTTTTTTACCAGTAATTTGAAAGATAATCTCTATTAATATAGTTTGTTTCATATTCGTTTTTTTTTTTTTTTTTTTTTTTTTTTAATTACTATCCCCACATCAAATTTGTTTGATTCTTTTCAAACTTTTGTACAATTCAATAAAATTATTATTTAAATATCTTGCTAAAATAAATAAAATAATATTTAAACAAAATTCTTCAATTAGTAAATTATACAAAATTAACTGTTAATATTGTTTTGAAGTAATATTCTAGGAGTCTAGCAATCTAGAGTGATTTTTATAGCCAAACACCAATTAGAATCATATTTTGTAATAAAGATAACAATAAATATTAATTTTATTATAAAATGATCTTCTGGATAAAAGATCCACTACTGCAAAATTTGTTTTGATACTATAAAAAATAATAAATATAAAATTACATTAAAATGTTGAAACATTTTATCTCAAATTTTTTTTTTTTTTTTTTTTTTTTTGTAACATAAAATTAATCTCAATAACTGTCATATTAGGCAGTTTCCACTGTATTTAATTCATTCTACAGAGAGGTAAAAAATTCTTTTTTTTTTTTTTTTTTTTTTTTTTGTCCAATAAATATCATCATTTAGTACCCTTTTTAATTGCTAAGAAAGTTATAACAAAAAGTAGGAAAAATATTTCAATAAGTGATCAGATATTATAAATTTTGTTTATTCGTTTCAAAGAAATAAATATATACTGTAAAATATATTAAAAGTGCCCTCTCCCCTCTCGATTAAACACCCCTTTATGCTTAGTGGTAAACTATTTGAATACTAAATAGTGTTTTGTGTAATTTATTCCTTTTATAGGATTTGTCTTAGTAAATAAAAACAATGATTTATTTCACATTAAATTAGACATAATTTTGAATATCAAATGAAAAATGTAACATTCCTAAAATAGCGGTAAAAAAAAAAAAAAAAAAAAAGGGGGAGGGAAGAATGTTTCAAATTTTTCTGGTTAGTATAATGTTGGTTAACCAAAAATTTACCAATCTGATTTTTTTTTTTTTTTCCCTCCCAATCACTGCAACTTTAAGATACATGATATTTTGTATTAAAATCACTTTTATGCCAGTTTATTTTAGCAGTAAAACATCTGTCAATTTCCCCTGTTTATCTGTCTCCTCTCCAAATACATCCCGGTTTTTCCTTGAAGATTGAGGGAGCATTTAAACATCCGCTCCTGATTTACAGGAAATTAAAAAAATATATTTTATTATTGTAAATTCTGAAAAGCAGTACCAATAACAACAGTAAAAATTCTTAAACTGAAAAAGATTTATTTTTATTCATTCAACTTGAAATAAACAAATAAATAAAACTACAGAGTCATTTAGTCATTTTATTATGACCAATATAACATATTACAATAGTTGTGGCAATTATTTTAATTAAAATCATAATAAAAACTGTATATTGAATTTTTTTTTTCCTTCGTCTGTGTTTAGAAGTCATAAAAAGTACCTTGAATAGTAAATTGTGAATTAATTTCTAATTGCTTTTGTCAAGGTGTCGACTTAACACTAAGGTTTAAAAAAAAAAAAAAAAAGTTATGTTGCTCACAAATTTTTATTCTGGTAAAACAAATGAGAAATTAATTCACAAATAAATATTTAAGGTACTTTTTTATGATTTCTAAGCATATTATAATATTATAAGAAAGAAATGAATTTTCAGTATGAACAATTTTTTTCATATAATAAATATAATAAAACCTATCTTTACTTCGTGGCTGTTCTGAGATCTTTCAGCGCCGGGCACCCGGGCCTCTTCGGAGAACGTTATCACTGTGCTGGAGATTTGGACTTCTGGATGCTTCTTTGTTGACTTTCCAACAGGTGGCTCCATGCCCTATTTGGGGCTACTGCGCCGCTTTCGTTGCATGTGTCTTCATTGGTTGATATTTCGATTGATTCTCGGTACATGGCGTATTGATAATTGTTGTAGTCGGATATTTTAGTGGTTTTATCGAATTCTATTTTAATGTCATTATCTTTATATGTTTTGGCTAGGGCTGTATTGAATTTTCCAGTTTTGATGTCGTTTTTATGTTCTTTAACTCTGGTTTTTATTTTTCTTTTTGTGACGCCGATGTAGGAACCGGGTTTATTGTTTATGTCTGTATACGGAATTTTATATATACCTGCGGTTTCAAGTGGGGGGGTTGGGTCTTTGTCGCTACGAATTAGTTGGAAAATGTTTTTGTTTGGTTTTATGGGGATATTTATATTGTATTTACTGGCGGTATTTCTGATTTTATTGGCGGCTCCGCGATCGAAAGGGATGGATGAGGTGAATTTAGTTGGTTGTTTTTGGTAATTTGGAATATGGTCGAGTTTTTTGAGTTTGTCTTTAATTAATTTATTTATGATTTTGTTCGGGTATCCTGCTTTTCTGGTTAGGTATTTAATAAAATCAAGTTCTTCTTCTAGATCTTTGGGTTCGTTGCAAATCAGGATGGCGCGATTAATGTAAGATTGAATGGCGTTGGTTTTATATCTAAAGGGGGTTTTGCTTTTAAAATGGATGATTTCATTGCTATTAGTTGGTTTTCTGTATACAGTGGTTTTAAACTTTTTGTCATTTTCGTTCCGGGTTATTGTGACGTCAAGGAAATTAAGTTTGGATTCTCTCTCTTCTTCACAGGTGAATTGGATATTTACGTCGTGGTTATTGATATCATTAAGGATTTTATTGAGATCAGTTTTCTTTTTAACTATAGCAAAGACGTCGTCGACGTAGCGGTACCAGTATAAAATGTCGTTTTTTAAATTTTCTATTATTTGGTTTTCTAGTTTTCTTAATTTAAACTCCGCTATGAAGCCCGATATGGGTGACCCCATGGGCACACCTTTAATTTGTTGATAGATTTTATTGTTGAAAGTGAAATAGTTTTCTCTAAGTAAAAAGTTGGTGGTGGAGTTTAATGTTCGGGTTATTTCGGGGTCTGTGTAATTATTGTCTATGGTTTCTTTAACTATTTCACAGGCTTCTTTAATGTCTATTGAAGGATAAAGGACAAGGATAACAATTGAAGGATAACAATAATATTTATTATGTGTTAGTGTACTTCGTTTCTTTCAATTTTTTAAAATTTTTTTCATTTTTTTAACTTCAGTCCAACTTTTAATGTGATTATAAGTAAAATAATTGCCTTAATTAACCTCTTCACCAGCCACTGTCAAGTGTGGAAGGCTATGTTTCCCCGAGTTATCTCAGGATGGCCAGTGAAGTGGTTAATTGTACAATAATACGAGGGTTACTCTGAAATTTTTCAGATACGCACAGACGATAAACGGTAGAAAAAAATTATCGATTAGATTTGAAAATATGAGCTATTTTTGCCTGGCAGACGATTTTTTACTGGCCAATTGCAAGTAGTTTATCGTAGAATACATTTTAGACAGAAATGAAAATGGAGTTGATGCAAGAACATTATCGTGCTATGATGTTCTATGATTTTAAAGTGGGATTAAATCAAGAAGAATGTGTTTAACGCCTACAATTAGCTTTTGGAAATGAAAGTTCATCTTGTGCAACTGTATTCAGAGGGTTTACAGAATTTCACAGAGGTCGTCATTCTCTCCAGGATTAAAAACACACAGGAAGGCCCTTGTCAGCAGTAATTCTGGATAATGTGTCTGTCATTCGGAAAATGCTAATCAACGACAATTGCTGTACCTACCATATGATACAGAAGGAACTTAACATTGGATCCACTGCAATACATAAATTTATTCATGAAGAATTGCACATGAAAAAATTAGTTTGCTGTTCAGTTCCCCATAATTTAACAGAGCATCAAAAACAAGAGCGTGTGAGAATCAGCAAATAAACCCTTAAATTACTTAATGATGGTGTCTACCGCATTATTTCTAAGATAATAACTGGTGATGAAACATACATACCATTTTTTGATGTTCCAACACTCCAAGAAAGCAAAATCCGCGTTTTTAATGATCGATAGATGGCGCTTTTTCAGCTCTTGTTGTTAGTAAATATTACAGCCACGTGTATCTATTTTTGTTCTTTTTGTTATTCTACTTAATATTCGTACTATAATTTCTCCGCCATTACATCATGGAAAATTGATTGCTTTTGGAAAAAAATATTTCAGTTTATTCAAAGTTCGATCAGAAGTAGATTTTTAACTGAAGTTGAACAAATATTAGTTTCAAATCATCTGATTAATTCTTTACTTCCATTAGCCGAAGCAACTGAAACTTTAAATGTCATTTGGAAATAAATGGAAGCTTAATTCTGGATTTCTTGGTCCTTTGGAGTTACACTGGAGCACACAACAGTATGTGTTATCTTCTTTACCGGATTTATTCATTTTTATTCAATAAATATATGTGAAACTAAACATCGGCTAGCAATGGTGGCTTGATGGAATTCGAATTAAAGCATGTTTATTGTAATTTCCCCTTAGCCCACCAGAGGGCGAGCATTTCATTACAATCGCGGATGTGGATCTTTTAAGATGATCCTAAACCCACAATGGTGAAAAGACAACATGCCATGAAAAAAGTAATGTATGCCGTTTTCTTTAGAAGTACAGAATTGATCAAGCGGGAAGGATAGAAGAGGGTAACAGCTAACTGGTACACTACTAAATGTCTTTCAGAAATTCTTAAAGAAGTGAATGTTAAAAGACTCATTCTCCACTATGATAATGCATCTTCTCATTCAGCAGGATTACAGTTGAATTTCTTCAACAAAAACGCATCAAGGTGCTGGAACATTCACCCTATTCACCTATCTAGCTACGTGTGACTTTTGGCTATTTTTTAATCTGAAAAGGAACTTGCGTGGGCGTCGTTTTCATTCCGAAGGTGAGATTGATGAGGCTATAAATGCATTTTTTTCATTGATTCCAAGAATTGAAAGGTTAGAGGCATTTAATATTTGGAAAATTTACCTACAGAAGTGCATTGATGCTGGAGGAGACTACTTTGAACACACCTAAAATTTGGTAAGTTTAATATTAATTATCGAGGCGTACCTCAAAAATTTCAGAGTGACTCTTGTATTGGTCCATTTGACCATTTATTGATAACACATATACATCAAATTTGTATGCTTGACTCGAAGTCTGTTTTTAATATTCATCAAACAAAGATAGATAACACAAGACAAAATTACAATAAGAATTAAATAAACACCCAGTACCAGCACAAAAACCAAACCCACTCTCCTACGCTCAAAGGCAATTAGCAGCGTAATGACATAACCACTCAGCCATGGAGGGCCCTATTATATTGGTAATAATGAAATGATTCTATACATGGGAAATGGAACATAATTATTCCCTCATCATAAAAATCTAAAGTTTCTAACAGCGTTCTCATATAAACAAAAATAAGTACTCAGATCTTTTTTTAAAAGAACACCGATAACTAAAAATGTATTTGATTAGGACAAAAATGCAATGTATATATAATTTAAGAGAAAGACTCGAGAAAATGACTAAGGACTTAAAAATGCCGAATTTTGCAGACAAAAATATTATATTAAAAATATATATAAAAAATATAAACAAGAAAAACTACTCTCTTATTTCTTTTTCTTTATTTTTTCCCTCTTTCCTAACACACATTTTAATGAATAAAAAGTACATAAATAAAAACTAATAAATGGAACTGCATAAAATATAAATAATAATAAAATCGAAAAGAAAAAGAAAATCAGAATAGAAACAGCACCAACAATATGTCTTACATATTTTCTGAGCAAATTTTCAATATGAAAACATAAATGCATTCAATTACAGACTGGAAATGCATGTTATGACATTAGTTTAGAATCTTAACTATTTTTCTCCTAATCAAAAATCCCATAATTTTACATATATGTCGGAAAGAAAAACAGATTAGGTTCAACACGTGACATCATCTCCCAGTAACCCAAATTTATTATCTGAGGACGGAGCACTGTCTTCACTGTCAGCTTCATCATTTCTAGAATCTTCATCAGTTTCAGAGTCAAATTCTTCTGTATCATATGAAACTTTCATCAATCTTACATCAGATGGCATACCCTGATTATCATCTTGCTTTTTCCGATGTGTTTGAATAGAGATAATTTCTGGCAGACTAGGATGACTGGACCACATTTCTGCAAGAATAGATAAGATATGAACATCTAATTAAAACCTAACAAGCATAATATATCATTACTGCAACACATTTATGTATAACTGCTTTAAAAGAAAAGGATTAAATTGTTAACAATATAGCATTTGAATTTGTATTATAACTTTCATATTATATACT
Organism: Salticus scenicus; assembly: GCA_963930645.1. NCBI lineage: Eukaryota > Metazoa > Arthropoda > Arachnida > Araneae > Salticidae > Salticus > Salticus scenicus. The sequence continues at coordinate 31,021,929 of OZ005659.1, read as the reverse complement.
ATATAAAATTTCTAATTGAATTTGTAAAAAATAATAACAAATAGTGAAATTTTTATTATTTATAAATTGTATTTATAAATTGTTAATATTTTAAAAATTACCTATGCAATAATGAAACAAATCATGTGGAGAAATTATCCGATTCTTGTAAGGAGTTGCAAGCTGGTTCTGTAAGCAGACCTTTTAAGCTGGTTCTGTAAGCACAGTTAAATGTTTTAACTGTTACCTCGAGTCGCATCACAGGGGTTTTGCCATGGGAGGTGGCAAAAAAATGTCCCTCAGCATTTAGTTTGAAATCATCTTTATGTTGGCATAAATTAAAAAAGTTTTTCTTGTTTTTGTACTGTGCTGAGCTACCACCACTGAAATAAATTATTTTCTATATGTCTCGATATTGTGATGTTAAATATAGAATTACAGGCCTTTGAAAAGAAGCTACTGCCACTGTATCATGTGTCAAACAGTCACTGATAATACACACAGAAATAACTTTTAGGTTATCATTTGGCCGAACATACACTAAAAAAGGATGGAGTATAGCTTGCGTGTTTTCCCAGTAATATCCCTGTATTGCATCCTGTACAATAAAAGTAAAATTTTCAGAAAAATCAAGTAATAAAATGCACTCATTTGGTTTAGTTCTGCTTTTCTTGTTTTTAAATACTCTGATTGAGATTTTGCAATGTAATGGTGTTTTGTCTAGGACTTCATTTTCAATAAAAGTTCCGATTTAAAATCAGGTACAAAGTAATTTAATGAGTGTTGAATGGGCTGTAGTCATCCACCGTCGAAACGTCACTTCAGATTCTTCATCATAATCATCCATTAACATATCTAAAAATTCTTCAAATGCAGTTTGGAGTGGACACTGTGAACAAAATCCTAACATACATGCTTTCATTGTTAATGTCGCACACATAATGAGACAAAAAAAAATCAATGATGGATGGTTTAATAGATTGTTTTAGAGATGTCATCATTAGCCTGTCATTTTGGTGAATCATACATAGACGGAATGAGTTCCTGCACTACCAGCTAACACACACCACTTCGGTCGCAGATCAGCAAATTTAGATAATCCAATCTTGTGATTGCGATATTCCTGTTTAAAAAGTGTGTACGCTTCTTTGAGATTACATAAAATGAGGCATTTATGTTTTGTAAATATTTTATTTCTTCACTAAATACTAACTTGAATTTTTAAAAATTAAAAATTTTTCCTACATCTTTCTTTAAGATATCACAAAAATAGAGTACACATTAGTTTTGTTTTAATACCAGAATATAATAAAATCAGAATGTTGCTCCCTTATTCAATGCTTCATTCACCTAATAACACTATTTCTAAAAGTGTAACGTTCAGAGGGTAAATAAAGTCTGATACATGTATTAAATCAATATTTATGTAATATTCAATAAGGTTTGTTTTTTTACATCTTTTTTTATTAATGTTAAGTCTGTGAGAGGAGAAACACAAGCATATGGTATTAGAGAAAAACATGCATATACTATCAGCAAGATATCTCTTTATGCAAATAATAACCAAAAGTAAACTCTTTTCCTGTGTATAGCTAACACATCAGTAGCTTATTTAACAAAAATAAAAAAGTTTCTAGTGCTCCCCCTTTATGAGAAAAATGGCAGCCAAGATGGATGAAATTGCACGTTTTTGTCCTATGGTTTGTCTTTAAGCTCAAATATTTCCAAGAAGGAGTGAGAAACCCAAGTAATTTATTGTGTAGTAATTTATGGTGAACACCTGTACTCTACCAGAAAGTGAGTAAACCTTTGGTTTTATTTTCCTTTGTTTGGAATTGATGTCTCAATTTTAGCAAAATTGGGAAAATCAAATTTTTTTGGTTGCAAATTCTAAGAGTACTGTACCTTAACAATTTTCATTTTTAACATTGTAGTATTTTTTTTGAATGCCTGGGATAACTAGTTTCCATAGATACCTAACACTTTCATATTACATGAGCAAAATTTTTAAGAAAAAAAAAATTAAGTGACATGAATTTCTTGGTATTTTGATGGGGCGGACAAACTTTGAGGACCTGTATATCTATAAATAAGTGGAGCAGGTAACTAAAAATTTGGACTTTTTCATGCCTCTATATCATCAATCTGTGTACCTAATTTAAAGAAAATCTGAGTCGGTCATGCAACCTACTTTTATTTTTTAAGGTGAATTGGTATGGAATCACTCACATGTATCAAGTTTGTGTCATTCACAGTTATACATTTTATCATATAGCTATTTTTAATGTTTTTAAAATAAAATTTTCAATATTAAAAAATATAAAAGCAAAAAATCTTTTCGTGAAATGTCTATCAGAAAGCAAAATGAGGTTATTCAAGTTAATTCAATTTTTGGATAACCAGGCTTCTACTGTAATTTCACTAAATGGAATTTGAGAAACATTATTGTTTACTATAAAAAAGCATAGCACAGTAAGCACCAAGGTCGCTCTAAGTTTTAACGTTTGAGGCACATTTAAAAAATAAAATTAATAAAATTTTCATTTATTTTTGTGAAAACAAAATTTCAAATTATAAAACCTTTTGTTGAAACGACTATGGTATTTTTCTTTAATGTCAAGCTAATGATGTATAAATAAGTCAAATACAAAAGCAGTTTCCTATAATACTGAAAACAGGGTTTGAGTATAGAAAATTTTTATATTTTAATAATATAAAATTTCATTAAAAGACCATTTTTATAAATTTTAATTTTCCTTGTGAAAAGACAGTTAAATGGGCCTCAACTTTTACCTGTATCAACACATTATTAAACAAAACCAAAAATTTATAATTCTTAATTTTTAATAACTCAAAATTTATTTTTAAAAATTCATAATATTAAAACTTACCAAAAATTAATGCATAATTTTCAATGATCACAACAAACAAAACAAACAAAAGTTATCCTATGAAACATATAATTTCTTATTTATAAGAAATCATCCAAAGCAATACCTTTTTCTTTTGTGTAATTAGGTGGATAAAAGGCAAGACATACGGTTCTACCATCCAATGCCATCCTTAAAATGTTATTTGCTGCTCTGTAAACATCAGGCCTTGATGTTTTTGCCGTATGAAAACCTCTTTTTGTGGCCCATGCTACATTAAAAATATAGTTGAAAGAAATTAAAAAAATATTAGGCAAAAAAAAGCTTCTGAGAAAATTAACTTGCATACACACCGCGACAAAAAGATAGGAACAAAGGGTTTTTTCTTTGATTTTTCATAAAATAACGTTATCTAAATTGCACTTATCTATTATTATTATAAAATAACACTATTCCCGGACTAATTTTTGTTTTAAGACTAATTTAGAAAAGTTTTAAGACTAAATTTTTTCTAATTTAAGACTACACTGCGCGACAAAAAGATAGGAGCAAAAGGTTTTTTTAAATTTTTCATAAAATAACATTATCTAAATTGTGCTGATCATTTATTATCATGACAAAATATTATCATATGAAAAACATATTAAATATTTCAATCATATTCAAAATATTCATATTCAAAATAATCATATTCAAAAATTTAAAAAAAAAAAACCCTTTGTTCCTATCTTTTTGTCGTGCTGTGTAGTCTTAAATTAGAAAAATTTTAGTCTTAAATTTTTTCTAAATTAGTCTTAAAACAAAAATTAGTCCAGGAATAGTGTTATTTTATAATAATAATAAATGATAAGCACAATTTAGATAATGTTATTTTATGAAAATCAAAGAAAAAAACCCTTTGTTCCTATCTTTTTGTCACGGGATGTAGATAAATTTATAATGCATAAAATGTTTATTAAACACATTCAACTAATTAAATCAAGAAATATTAAAGATCTAGACCTTTAAATTAGCCAACTTGTCATTTAAATTAATTTTTCTGGAAACACAATTAAAGATAAATCCTAAAACAAACAGCACAAAATAATCAATTATAATACCTTCACAAATATCATAAGAAGACCATTTGATGTCATTTTCACCATCACTGCTGTTGTGTTCAGGATGCTTTATATTTAATATTTTTTGAAGGGGAATTCTTTGAGCAAGAAAACCAACAGCTGTGTATGGTTCTCTAAGTTGTGCAATTGGATAACATCCCATAAGCACCTGTAGGAAATTTTTAGAACCATTAATAAAAAAAATATGTAAGCTGCTAATATTGTACTTTCAGTTTTTTTTTTTTTTTTTTTTTTTAAGAAATGTAAGGATGAATATAAAGAAAAGTGCCAATTTGTACCACAGATAAATTTCTAAAAAACTTCCAATAAAAAATATAATATATATATATATATATATATATATATATATACTGTAAAAGCACTTATTTTCGCGAGGCTTTAATTTTCGTGATTTTCGCGAGCACATCGTAATCGCTAAATACATTTTTTTTTCCAAGCAAATAATAAAAAAACAGAATTTTTTCAATTCCCAAAATTCACAAGCATTGACGGTCCGAATACGATAAAAGTGAAGGGGGTGGGGTGATTACATTTCCGGTGCAAAAGGGAGGTTTAGAAGTACCTAGTTTGATGAACAGCATGAAAAAAAAAAGGATTAAGAAAAGATAATTGTTTGAGGTGGAATGTGCGCATTGAGCCAAAGCCAAAGTTGATGTATAAGCACCGTTGTAAGCATAAATTGTTTTTAGAGCTATGAGGAGGTGGGGGACGAACTTTTCGGACAAAAGGAAATTTCTTAAAATGCCTTATGCAAAAGGGGTTCTATATTTAGGTACTTTTCAACATTAGGATTTTTCAACTTTTGGTTCTGTTCAAATAAAATTTGTGAAATTTTCAGCTCGCAAAATCACCGATATCTTCATTTTCGTGAAAATTACGGCTCACGAAAATAAGTGCTTTTATAGTATATAAGTATATGTGATGTAATTTAGTTTTGCATTCATGAGTCACACAGTTGCACATGTCTTATTATATTTTTACACTAATTTTCAAACTTTTTTTTTTTTTTTTTTAAGGTTTTAATACTATAATAGTACATTAAAAAATATTGTCTGAAAATAATAGTAACACAATAATAAAATGCACATAAAAATATAGGAATACTGCAATTCTTGTGCACTCAATTCATCACAAAATATTCAAATTTTGCATTTAAACTTAAAAAAAAAATACCTTTAGTTCTTTTCCACAATATCTTTTCGATCAGGTGCCTGATCTTTTTCAGGAGGCAACTTTGCTCCTGACTGCTGTTTACTTGTGAAAATATAGCACTATCACTCATTGAGGCTCTGACTGAGCTCCATGTTATTACAGCTGCGTGGGGGTTATTGTAAATAGCAAGATTTTAAGGTTTTGGAAATCAATTTAATATCTGAGTTTTGATTACTTTTAATTAAAGCTGTAGTAATTTTTCCTTGTTTAATATCATTTTTATGTTCCTTTGTTATATTATTTATTGTTCATTTTGTCCTTCCAATATATTCCATTTCCTTTTTCAATATATCTTTAAATTTATTAAATCATTTTCTTTTTCTTTATTTTGGTAGTTAATTTGGTAAATATCAGAAATATTTAGGTAATTTATGGGATTTTTATTGTATCTCATATGTTGGTATATGTTTTTTGTTGGGTTTAATTAGAATGAATATTAATACACTGCTGCTTTATTTCCCATTTTAATAAATAAACCTTTATTGTATGGTACGGAGGTAGTAAATTCAGCTTTTTCTTCTTGTCTAAAATGATGATGAAAAAGACAGAGAGTATATTAATATCTGTGTTTGTTAATTTCAGTGTCAAATTGTATTTTTTTTATGGGCTGCAGAAATATGAATTATGCATAGTTTAAAATTTTGTCTCCTCACAAGTTAATAGTCAAACTTTGTTAATGTGAACACGCTTAATGTGAATTACTTCTAGCATGAACTGTTTTCATAATCCCCGTCAAAATGAAGATTAGTTTAGTTATATGAAGATTAGTTACTGATAGCATAAACTACTGACAACATGAACAACTTTTTTTAATCCCCTTGAGATTCATGTTAACAAGGTTCGTTTGTTATACTTGTTAAACATTTGACATTACTTAGGGTTTCAAGTACCAGTCAATCTTCAAAAAAAAATTAAGTTTTTTAATAAGTAAACTTCACAGTTTTTTTGCATAGTTTGATACCATGGTCACATTGAAATTCCTATTAGAACAGTAGCTACAACAGAATAAATAAAAGCTCTCTTATAATTATTTGTGGCAACCGTAACAGAAATTTTCTCGGTATTGCTATTTTTACCCGTTCACACAACATATTTAAAAATCTATTTGCAATATTTTTACGAAGTTTTATATGTTATGTAGGATAATTTAAACCTCATGTTTAGTAAAACAGTTACTAGTACTATTTTAATGTATGGTGTTAAAAATAAATAAAAGTACAATAAAATAAAATAAAATAAATTATAATTTCAAACTATTCTTTTTTAATTAATTTTAATTAAAAATGATGTTACTTTGTGGTATAAGTTCAAAATACAATAATTTTAAAAGCATTTGCAATTTTTTTTTTTTTAATTTCTTATCAGAATGTTGCATGCAGTGGTTGGATATATAACAATAGAAGAAGCTGTCTGTCTGTCTGAGCATCTATACGTTCAACCGCTACTGAACATAGATATACAAAATTTGACATTTGGGTGCTCAGAAGTATTCCCGAGGGGAGGGTGAAAAAATAATTTTAAAATTTTAATTAGTTGGGAGATATTGATTAAAATGTCAACCTATGTCTAGTCAAAAAGTGATCTCAATGACTGAGGATTCACCATGATTGCACAAAAATAGATATTTTAAAATAGTTAAAAGAAAATACAGAAATATTAGAGGCGCCATAGGTGCCACCATCCGGGACTTTGTTAAAGTCAGAATTTTGAAAGATCATAACACAGTGAGTGAACAGGCTATTTCAGATATTGAAACAGGAAGAGGGTGCCGCAGGTGTGGGAATTTACTGTGGTTAAATTTTTCAATAAAGCTATTTTCACTATATGTCAATAAGCTGTTGTAGGACTTGAAACGTGAAAAAGGCGCCGCAGGCACCACCAAGAGGGAGTTTTGTAAAGTCGGATTTTTCAAGGATTGCAAACCAGCTGGTCGCCGAAGATGGCTAGTCTGTAATAATAAAAGATGTCTGTCAGTCTGAGCATCTATAAGTTCAGACCCCACTGAACATAGAAGTACAAAAATTGACATACCGGTGCTCAGAAGCCTTCCCGAGGGGACAGTGAAAAAAGAATTTAAAAATTTTAATTAGTTGTGGAGACATTAATTAAAATGTCAATTTTGAGCTTAAGATGTGTTTAAATGGCCAAATAAATATGAAATATCGGGGCGATTTTTCTGAATCCAGGGACACAAATTGCTTATTGACACGCCAATTAGATTTTTTTAAGTTAACTAAAGTATAAATATAGGTAGCAACACTTCATTATTTCTTTTATCATTTCAGACATCTCAGATGGCTGTCTACAGACAATTTTTCATTCGGAGTAATAGCTCATAGCCTAGCTTTTCTGTTTTTGAAGTACCACATGACAAAGATACTGGAAATAAAAAAGACACTTTTTGAATTTTTTCAATTTTAAACCAATTTAAGCAGAAATTGTTAATCGAACATTATTACTGCTCACCTGTCTGCAGTTAAAAAATCTAAAAAATTGCTTATAAAATAAAGTTTTTAGAGAAATTATATTTAATTAAATTAATTTTTTTTCCATATCTGTTTACGTAAAGACAGAAAAACTTACTTTGAAAATAATGTTTTTTTTTTTTTTTTAATATATGAACTAGGGAGTTAAAAGGCAATTTTGGAATATTGGCAGTTTTAGACAGATTTCTGGTAATCACCCATGATAGATTACCAATTTTTGTCTAAAATTTATCGAAATTAGAGTAAGAAAAATAATAGAGTAGTTAGTTGTACATCTACATATTAGATTTTTAAGTATACTTTTCATAAATAAGGAAGGTGGCCGCGCGCCTTTCGCGGTATCACTGCATGGATTTCGTCGTTAAAGATCTAATTAATTTCTAGCGAAAATCATCGTATTTTTATAAAATAAATTGATAATTAATTTCAATGGAGCATAACAAACATCATAAAATACCGATCGTGTGTTTATCAAAAAATTCAAAGAGAATGCACTTGGATTATGATTTGCCAAACGTGGATGGCAGTAGAGCAACTGTATCAACAAAATGGTGATGTGTAAGCCTGGATTCCAGTCCTATGCCTTTTTTCGAAGATTATTCTATAAAAATGGTATGAGTTTAACACATTGTCTGTTTATTGCTGTCTTCTGCCTCTGCAAGAATGTCGGTAAGCTTGTTTACTTATTTGACTTTTTCATCACCGCATGATGCGTCATTTGCGAGTATTTTTCATAAGAGCCTGGACAATAGATATATATTTATCTTAGTCATTGAAACTTTTGAGCTCTAATTACTAAATTACTTAGCAAAATTTCAACTTAGACTCTCATTTTAAAATTGACTAATTCTTAACATTTTAACCATTTATTTCACAAGCAGTACTAACTGCTTTACGATAAAGTCCGTGAAGGTGCTATTGCTCCAACACTTCACAGACTAACGTGTTATAAGTCGCTTCTTTAGTAATTCATGGCCACCATTGTTCGCCGGATCTAAATCTGTGCAAATTCTGGTTATGGAGCCATTTAAAAAGTGTGGTCTATCGTGCAGATGTTGCAACATTGAATGACTTAAAGAACTCCATAATGCTTCATGTGCAAAGCATCACAACTGATCAGTTATGATTGGCTGTTGAACACACTGTCCATCGACTTGAAATTTTGCAGGTAAATGAGGGTGGTCACATGCAGCACCTTTCCCTACATCGTCCTGAACATGATTAACTGCTCCTCTTGTGCAATTTTGTCCTAGTCTGTTCTTGTTTCTGCAAACTGAACTTTTTTTTTCTCCCCTCAAACAGCGTACTGTTATTTTTTCCTTACCTTTACTTAATGTGGTTCGATGACAAGGTGATCAGAAACTAGTCAATAAATGTTAATATTGTTTCTGTATTCCGTTTTGGTCATTTATTGTGTAAAATTTAATGTTTTTCCGGAAAAGACACCCTCTGGTGGACATTTTGGAATTTTTTTTTTTTTTTTAAATTCCATAAGCGCATCTTGTGTATAATCTATATACCAAATTTCGTTGCATTCTGTTCACCCATTTGCGCTGTAGGATGCTGTTTATAGGGGAAGTTTAATTATAACCACCCTGTAGTACACAATCACTCAATCTTTTTATATCTTGTACCAGCCACTCAATAAAAATATACAATTTATTCACTTATCACCTGGATGACAAACGAATAATCAATGAAAACTAAAGATAAATTTATAGGAAATATAAAAATGCAAATAGATTTGATTAAAACCCTTGAAATCAAGGTTAGCCCCTGAACACAAACAATCCTAAGTAAATTCCTAAATTTTCACTATACAAAAGTTTCCTCTTAAAAATCACTGAAAATAATAATAATAATAATAAACTAAAATCAGGAAAAAAATATTACACAAAAAACATGAAAATATTAACTAAACATAAATTATTTGTTTTTTCAAAGTAAAAAACAAAAATTTACAGTAAGCAAGACATTCAACAATATAATAACTAAACTGCACATATTCAGAAAAATAATACCTACTAGGCATTGCATATTCAAAAAGACAATGTTAAGCTACTTTGTAAAAAAAAAAGAAAATACCTGTAAAGGTTTAGGAACTAATGATGGAAATACCAATCCAGGACAATCACACAACCTTACATTTTTTGTTAAATAAATAGTTTGATAATGCTTGGTATGACCTGGTGTTCTTGATACACTAACAACCTAAAGAAAAACAAAAATTTTAAATATCGATTTAAGAATCATTTAAATAATTGATACTGTAATCTAAAACATTGTCCAAAAGAGATTGCACAGGGAAAACACATATATGTGTTTTAGATAGTAACAAATATAAATGTATAAATGAAACAACTAAATCCTAAAGGCTAGCCCTTTCTGATAACAATCAAAATTTTCAAAACACATGAATAAAGACAGAGCGACTACAGCAAAACTCTTAACAATTTCCAATAATTTAACCATTTCAAATCCTATGGGATTTCTATTGCTTTGTATTTTACAGATATTGAAAAATTGAGTTTTTTAAATTCTATTCTGTGAACATCTTGTAAGAAACTTAAAATTCATAAATAAAGCAGAACTCTGCTAATACAAATGGGACTGGTGCTTGTTCAGATTACAAAAAATCTGGTGTGAAACAACCGCACGACTTCCATTAGCCACTATTACACATACTATATGCATTTTTTGAAGATAATGTGATCAGAAGACATAAAATTGATTTAACGAAGTAGAAATCTAAAATTTTTCCAGTAAGAGAAACTTGATACACATGTAAACACATATAAAAAAGAATTTACATAGCGAGTTAAAAAAAAAAAAAAAAAAGATACAGTTATTTTTTGAAACATCGATTTCTGAGATCTAATACTGACCTACCTAATCAGGATGACTGTTAATTTTCCTGAAATAACTACATAATACATGAGAAAGGATATCTAAAATGGATTTATGTAACAATTTTCAAGAAAATGGTTAGAGTCGTTTTTGAGATACCAACTTTTACCAAAACTTGGCTTACTCAATTATTGACCAAAAAACAATAATTGCATACAAAACGATATTTAAAAGCGAGTTAATATGGAGAGTTTGAAAAAAACCCGTACAGATGTTTTTAAAGGAACGCACTTGTGAGATCTGAAATTCAGCTATTTTATACAGGACGTCCATCAATTTTCCTGAATTAACCAACTATATCAATCGAAAGAACATCTAATAGAGTGTTAATACAGCAACTATGAAGAAAATCGTTAGAGCCATTTTCAAGATACGGACTTACGGTCCCATTTCATGTTTCAGATGTCCCACTTCTGATTTTCCAATTTTCACCAAAATTTGGAAAATTCATCTGCACACCAGACTTGTCTCAATTCTGAAGTTTCATAGTTCTATCTTTATTAGTTTCGGAGATATGATAGCCAGAAGATTCTCCACATACACACACTGACCAATTACCAAAAACTACTTTAAAATGTGTAAATCAGGTGAAAACTCGATATTGAATTTTTGGACCGAATACAATACTTCTATTACCTACAGTAGTCGGGTAATGGAAGTAAAAATGCTGATTACTCAAAGTTACAATAAAAACAGAAAAAAAAGTGTGTGGAAAAAATGTAAGTTACAAGTTTTCAGTACTACTGTCTCTTGAATTCTTTTATTTAAAAGGAATAGAAAGAGAACATGTCTATCCTTTTAATTAAAATAATGGATGTATGAAGTGATCTATCTTATGACAAACTCAAAAAGATATTCCATCTCATCCAGCAGCTGCATCATTGTGCTGCAGAAACTTTTACTACTATCAAAGCTTAATTTTCTATTCAAATAGTATCACACAACTAATTTAATGATTTAATAGTAGGAAGAAATTGTAATGACAGTAAAGTATCATCGTAACTATAAAATAAGACTACATTTCTTAGATAAAGTAAATTATTATTATTATTTTTTTTTTTAACATTAAATCATGTATAATAATTTTATTTTATTTAATGATTTAGCAACTTCATTGAATGTTACTATCTTCCAGTACTACTTTATTCATTAATGAATTTTGATTAACTGATGAATTTTGATTTAATTTACACGATGATATTAAAATATATATAATACTATTCTCAATATTCTAGTTATTTTCTGATTTTAACAAATCTGACAATTATGAATTATTAATAAACAAGGATTTTCAACAAGTAATTTTATAATGGTCTATCTCATTTGCATTAAATAATATTAGTCAAGATTTTTTTTTTTTTAATTACAAGTCATTGGGTTTTATTATTTTTTACAAATCAATAGACTAACTAGATTCATCAATACGTAAAACACAACCCATACTTCATTTCCAGGGACTGATCCAGGCAAAAATTGGGACCCTTTTGCTGACCCTTCACAAAACTCCCTTTTTTAAAATAGAACCCTTCACAAAATTCAAATTTATAAAAACAGCCGTTTCACAAAATTTCATTTTATATAAAAAAAAATCTTTCTACAAATTTTTTTTTTGTTTGTTTTCAGAGTTATTTCAAATGATTACCTCTACTTCGTTCAATGAAATACTATTAACTTGATATTAAACATTATAAAGAGTGACTGCTAAAGTGGAAAGTTTTAAACAATAATAATTTTTTTTTACAAAAGTAAATTTCACAAAAAGATTTTGATTTTCACAAAAATGGGCCCCAAAAATAAAAGTGTGTAATAACTCATTGTACGATCATCAATCAATCATAATGGAAACTATTATTACTTAAAAGAACATATAAAATACAATCTAAAAAATAAAAAATTCTTACCTTTTTACCACAAACAGCATTTAAAAATGATGACTTTCCAACATTTGGATGTCCTATAAAAAAAAAAAATAAATAAATAAACATTGTGTATAAAATGAAATACAGTGGAGCACCATTTATACGTTTTTCAAGGGACCGTCCCTAAAAAACGTATAACTGAAAAAAACGTACAACTGAAAATTCGTTTTATCGTTAATACACAATAAAGTGTCATATTAATAATAAAAGTCTAATAAATTTTCATGATTTCCTTTACATTTATTCGAATAAGATATATTTTTAATTAAATTAAAAATATTTTTAAAAGGTAGAATAAAAATGAAATGATAATTAAAAATAAAGATAGAAAAAATTTTCATGATTTCGATTTTAACATTTAAAGACAAAGCGTTTTGTTCTCTAAACGAAGATGACATTTTTGCAAACGATTAAAAGGAAGGAAAGAAAAAAAAAACTAGTTTCTCCAACCGTAATGTCAAATAAACACGATAAGAAATAAGAAAATCTTCCAAGTCGCCCAACGGAAGTGAGTGATAAATCTTCAAATTTACGAAATGCCTATAAAGTTGTGTGTGTATTTTGTCCTTTCATATCCCATGCCTGGAATCAATTAAAAGAGAAAGTGGGAGGTGGGAGGTCTTCAAGTGGTCACTGGCTACTTGTATACCTACCATTCAACCCAGTAGACCATTGTAGACCATTCAACCCAGTCGCCAACTGCTTACTCTGAAAATTTCTCTATACACCCCCTTTTTCCCAGGCTATCGATGCAGGTCGCACTTTGTTATCATAGTTCAAAGAAAGAATAATCGAAAATAAGAATAAAACATAAAGAGCATTCATCTTTTTTTTTTTTTTAATCCTGGAAGGAAACTCAAACTTGGGATTCTACAACGAGAAATAAAACGTATAAGTGAAATTAAGCATTTACTCATGTCGTATAAACGAAATATTTTAACATTAGAATTCAATGGAATGATTTGGGACTGAAGTCGAAAAACGTATAAATGAGAAAAACGTATAAATGAGAAACGTATAAAAGGTGCTCCACTGTATATAACATACAGTGACCTCTCACTAATATGACTCTCCCGGTTAAACGCTGAATTCACTCGGTACCATCCACTGTAAAAAAAAAAGGTCCTCTTTGCTGCCAGAAATATTCTGTAAAGACAGAAAATATGCGTTACAGAAAAATTACGTTAACAGAACGTATTTTTCTGTCATTACAGAAAATTTCTGGTACCAAAGAGGACTTTTTTTTTTTAACAGTATCTAGGCATTATGGAAAATAATGATAAACTTTTCTCAGTATTTTCTCAGAAGCTTTAAATGGTTCTGGTGATTCTACATTTCTCACTTAAAAATTCATTTTATAATCTTTAAAGTATAAATCATGTAGTTTTCTTACCTTTATCCTTTCACTATTGTTAAAGTGCATTATCAATAATGAACAACATTCATACTTGCCAACCACCTCATTATGAACCGTACAATTTTTAGTACCCGCCTTTTTTTTCACACCAATATTTTTTTAGAGTAACTTTAGTCTTATTTAATCGTAACAACATTTGGAGAGAATAACTCTAAAAATGTTATAGTGTGAGAAAAGGGGCGTTTTTTCAGGGGGCGTTAACAATTGTACGGTTATTAATGAGATGGTTGGCAAGTAAGAACATTCCTTATCTAAATTCCTGTGTTATTAACAATGAAATCTTTGGCGGGAGGGTGGTTGTATGGAATTTCCTTGTGCCTGCCATTTAACAAAAGCTATTCACCAAAGCCAAATGAACATCTTGAGGGTTCTCAGAAAATTCCAGTCTAGCCATATATTGTGCAGTGGTTGTATTGAGGGCAAAATAATTATGGTACTACTTGAAAACACAAAAGTTACATAAGGTAAGTGCACCAGTGATTGACACTTTTAGATCAATCTCTGATGTTTTTAATGTTCTAGTCATCAGAAAATATTTTTAGAAATCTTAAGTTAGTACATATGGCATGAAAGACATTCAGAACCACATATATGTTAAAATATATACATTTGATAATAATTATTTTTTTATAAATTTTTATTTGACACCCACTCAATGTTCCAGTAATTGACACTGCCAGTTTTCAATTTTATCAGTAACTGGCCCCCTATGTTCCAGTGTTTGATACTGCTAGTTATTCATTTTACCAGTTATTAGCACCCTATGCTCCAGTGTTTGACATAAAATGTTAAAATTCTTACATGTAAAATATATGATTTTATTATTTTTCTTATTTATTAATTATTTCGGGATAGATGTTAATTACTGGAGCATGCCAATCACTAGAGCACCTACCCTATAACTTTGACCTAAGGACAGATTGCCCTCCAAGCGGGGTCTTTCTAAGGTCTTGTTTTTAAAAAATGGCAGAAGCTAAGAAAAAAAAATCCCTTTTCAGCAAGCTTAAAGGCAAAGGTAGATTCTTTTACATTAATGTTACAAAAGTAAAGAAATATTACATATGCATTAGCACATACTTAGTCTACATATGCATTAACACATATTTAGTCAATGGCTTTATTCCCAAACATTGCATTATTTACGTCACTATTCTGTTTTTAAGAAATTTAATTATCAACTACTACTATTCATTCTACTTAAAATTTTAGGCTAGATTTATTGGTCAGTAAATGATTCAATTTTTTTAAAATCCAAGTTCATAATCATTCAACAAATAGAAGCCATAAAGATATATAATTTGGTGACGAAACTTGCGACTTAGCAATGAAATTTCTAATTTGGTGGTAAAATTTAATAGTTGACGACAAAATTTTTGACTTTGCGACGAAATTTGTTACTTGATGACAAAATTTGGCGAGCTTGGTGGTGAAAAATGGCAGCTTTGACGTCATTATATTTTCTTCCCACACAAAAACCTCATATCTCTTCACAGACCAATATCTTGTTTCCACAAGATAAAAAATCAAAGGAAGCTGTAATGTATTACTCTCAATTTCAATCGTAAATTTTTAATTATTGCGTAAACCAGCATTCTAAACTATTCACCACAAACGATATTTTTACCAAGACTAACGTATTATTTTAATTTTATATTTTTAAATGATTAATTAAGGCTGTTACCATGGTTTTTATATTTTCAGTTATCTTTTTTATTATCGTTTGCACGTGATATAAGCATCAGATTATAAATTTAAGCAATTAAAACTATAGAAAAAGTCGGCTTCATCAAAATTGACGAAAAATCACTTTTTAACTTGTAACTTTTAAGCAATTGAAGTTAACGAAAAAGTTTAAATACAAAAGTTGTTCTTTAGGGTAAGGCGGTAATTCCCCTGATTTGAAGTATTTTCCTATTTTCAATATTAAAGAAATTATGCATGGGCAAATGAAAATTTCCACCCCCTTTGAGCTGGATGCCCCATCTATGAACTCGACCGAGATTTCTACTGTCCTGACAACATATACCGAGCTGGTTAAATTTAAATGAAAATTACTCCAGTTATTGAGTTCACAACTTAACATGGGAAAAAGTGTTATACATATATATATATATATATATATATATGCTTTTGAACGGAGGAGGGTGGTTTTGGGTTCTAGGGGTCATGATCGGTGAAGATATGAAGAAATTTTCCAGAAGTTGTGTCATGAGAACCTTTGCAATAGGTAGATCTCCTATAAGGAATCTACCTAAAAACAAGAAAAATGACTCAACATTGGAGGAAAAATTCTTTTCTTTTCTTTTTTTTTTTTTTTTTTTTTGGCTATCATTGTATGAAATTCCCTGACTTTTTTAGATTCTGGCTGAAATATTCAAATTCCCTGATTTTTCTTGACTTTCATGGTCAATTTTCAAACTCCCTGACTATTCCAGATTCTCCAGGTTTTCCAGGTAGCGTGACAATCCTGTCTCAAGATCTACATAATCATATATGAAGAGCATGTTTGGTTTCCAAATATAGTTAAGCCATTTTCTTCAATTCTTGAAAAAAACGTGATTTTGTTATGTAAGATTTATTATTGAATTTATGGAAAAGATAATTTTTCCCAGTAATCTATGGATGATAATAACACTAAATTATGTGGTTAAAAAAATTCTGACAGTATAGTTATTTAGAAGTAAAAAAAGAAAAAGATGACTTAACCCCTTTTGGAACAAAACTATGACTTATGGCAGAAAACTTACTTGTGACTTAATCCTTTTTGGAAAAAAAACACAGATTTCACCTTCTCTTTTCATTACGACTAAACATGGTTTGGAACTTCTTATTGAAAATACATTGTTAGACGTGTGCTGAGACCATTTGCATCGAAAAGTCAATTTTTGAAATTTTTGACTTAACGCATTTTGGAAACAAGCTCTTCATATATATTTATATATATTTAAAGAAAAAAAAAATCAAAAATTAATTGGGAAAAGATTGAATTTTTTTACAAATTGTTTATAATCTCAAGTCGAAATAAGTGTATATTGCAATTGCAATATAGATTAGTCACAGAATAGACAGAACTCTTTTTAAGTTGCAATGGGGAGGCCTTCTCTGATGACAATAAATAAATGCATTATTATTATTATTATTGTAAATACAAAAAATCTGGAGTGACTCCACTCGACTTTCCGAACATTGAGTAATTAACGGTTTTGTAGATGAAGTAAAGTAAGAGGAGTTGTTAAATAAACAAAAGAGGAAATTATAACAGGGTGTTTGGATATTTTTCTTTATATAGTACACAATGTTTAATTTAACTCTATTTTACCAAACACACAGATCATAATGATAAAGAGTGATTCATCGTGTCCCTGTAAAAACCTACAAATGCTAGATTCACCAAAATGCTTATAGTTAGTGCAACAGTGACTTATAATATTTATATAAATTTTCAGCTCCATCGGATAAGGCATTTAGATGCTATCGCACTTTAAAGTTTGAACCCATATGCCACAATTATAAAGAAATTTGCATTTTGTCCCTGTACAAAGAACCATAAGTGCTAGATTCTCTAAAGTTCGTGTGACGGCGACATATAACATGTATATAAATTTTCCCTTAATTTGAATAAGGAGTTTAGTCGCTGACGCACTTAATAATTTAAGCCTATAGGTCTTAAGGATGAACAATTTTTAATTGTGTCCCTGTAAAACTCGTTAAGTGCTAGAGTCACCAAATTCCATACAGTTTGCGTGATGGTGACCTATAACTCGTATATAAATTTTCCACTCAAATGGATATGGCATTTAGATGCTATTGTACTTTAAATAATTTCACCACATAGGCCATAATGATACAGAATTATTTGTTGTGTCCCTGTAAAAAAAACTAGAAGTGCTAGATTCACCAAAACCTATATAGATCATGAAACTGTGACCTATAATATGTGTGTAATTTTTTTGTTCAATTGAATTAGGCGTTTAGACGCTATTGCACTTTTTAAAATTTGGTCCCATAGGCCATAATGATAAAGAATTTTTCTTTGTGTCCCTGTAAAAAAACCATAAGTGCTAGATTCCCCAAACTCTATGCAATTCATGCAACTATTACCTATAATATGTGTATAAATTATTTTCTCAGTTTAATAAGGCGTTTTGACGCTATCGCACTGTTTAGAATTTGGTCCCATATAGGACATAATGATAAAGAATTTTTCTTTGTGTCCCTGTAAAAAAACTATAATGCCAGATTCTCCAAAATCTATACAGATTGAGTAACTGTGACCTATAATATGTGTATAATTTTTTTGCGCAATTGAATAAGGCATTTAGATGATATCACACTTTTAAGATTTTGGTCCCATAGACCATAATGATAAAGAATTTTTCTTTGTGTCATTGTAAAAAGACTATAAGTGCCAGATTGACCAAAATCAATAGAGTTCGTTCTATGGTGACTTGCAACATGTGTACCAACTTACAGCTCATTCGAACAAAGCGTTTAGATTCTAGCATGTTCACTCACATACATACACACTCACATACATACATACACACACACACACACATACATACATACATCATCATCATAAAAATAGTGAAAACGAACTCAGGGTACCTCAAAACATATAGAAACACTAAAATCTCGAATTCAGATTTTTGACATGATTACAATACTTTCCTTACATATGTACGTTCGAAAAGTAAATATGGAAAATTCGTTCTCAATTTTTTTACACACTAAAAATGCTACATTTAAAAAACAAAGTATTTTTTAAAGATTTCTTCAATTTTCATTTACCCACAAATCCAATGGTAAGAATATTGTTCTGATAACGTTCACCCTCATAGGGTGTAGTGTCATTTTCAGCAATTTCATTTTCAGGTTGTTCATCTTCTTCACCATTATCGATATAGGAATCCCCATCAACACCAATTTGAGATGCTTCTAAGTCTATTTTGGCTTTCCAACTGGAAAGATCCACTAGAACAAAAAATAAGAAAAATTTAAATCTTAATTTACCAAAAGTATTACTTATAAAATACCTTCTTGAGGCAATTTATTTAGTTTCACATTATCTGAAATTAGACTGATCATTAAATATTTAAATTCTTACCTGAGTCACCTACAATTTCTTCGCATAACTTTAGAAGGTTTCTTGTGCCAACAACAGCCATATGTAAATTTCCAACTCTTCTTCCTAAATAGAGAATTTTATGAAATGCATGCATGTTTTAACTTATAATATATACACATACAGTAAATAATTGTATATAACATGTAATCTGCAAAGTATAAAGCCCAAGAAAGCAAATATATCGAATTTAGAATAGTATTCAAGACAATATTTACTAACTCCATTTACGATGATCTAAATTAAGAGTCTCACTCTCTTTTGACTTCCATTACCTGAGTACCATAAATAATGGGAGTATTGTATTCATTCTAAAAATTTTATAACGAGTTTTCACTTAATTTAAACATTTTATAGTCTCCTGAGTCCAAAAAATTGTTTTTCGGCAATTGGTCAGTGCGTGTGTATGTGTGTGGGGAATCTTCAGATTATCATACCTCCGAAACCAATAAAGATAAGAATGATGAAACTTCAAAATTGAGACAGTGTGTACAAATGATTTTTCCAATTTATAATAAATAGATAAAACGAAGTATACTTATAATTAAAGACATTTAAATAAAAACCTAACATTACTTCGTGCGTCATTTTAGATCTTTCAAATCGGGCACCCGGTCCTCTTCAGAAAGGGCAAACTTCTGTGTTGAAAACTTGAGACTGAGTGATCCTCTGTTGACTCTGTCAGCAGGTGGCTCCATACTCTGTCTGGGGCTACTGCGCCGCTGTCATTGCATACGTCATTATTAGTCGAAAGAATCCATTGAAATTTCGACTAATAATGACGTATGCAATGACAGCGGCGCAGTACCCCCAGACAGAGTATGGAGCCACCTGCTGACAGAGTCAACAGAGGATCACTCAGTCTCAAGTTTTCAACACAGAAGTTTGCCGTTTCTGAAGAGGACCGGGTGTCCGGTTTGAAAGATCTAAAATGACGCACAAATTAATGTTAGGTTTTTATTTAAATGTCTTTGATTTTTCCAATGTTTGGTTTTACTTGGAAAGCTGGAAGTTTGACACTGGAAACCAGAAGTGGGACAGTAAGTTTGTATCTTAAAAACGACTTTAACCCTTTCACTACCACTGGGACATATACGTCCCAAGCAATGCTGCCAGATTGAGGTATTTTTTTTATTGAATATCCACCAATAAATTTTAATTGCAACGGTTGTATAATCATTCCGAAAACATCTAACAAAGAAGTCTTCGAAGTTATTAGGCATTTAAAATTTAGTGGTAGATATCATATACAAAGAATTCCCTCAATCTGGCAGCACTGGTCCCAAAGGCAGTTTATATTGGTAGTGAAAGGGTTAAGGATTTCTTTCAAAATTGCTATATAAACACTCTGTTAGACGTCCTTCCATATTAATTAGTTGGTT
The DNA here is from genome assembly GCA_963930645.1 of Salticus scenicus. Lineage (NCBI taxonomy): Eukaryota > Metazoa > Arthropoda > Arachnida > Araneae > Salticidae > Salticus > Salticus scenicus. The sequence continues at coordinate 31,001,511 of OZ005659.1, read as the reverse complement.
AGTTCAGGAAAACTGATAGGCATTCTGTGTAAGTAGCTCAATTTCAGGTCTCAAAGGTGTGTTCCTTAAAAAAATGGCTGTATGGATTTTTTTTCAGATTCACCATATTAACCCTCTTTTAGATATCCTTTCTTACGTAATTATTGTTTTCCAGTCAATAATTGAGTATGCCAAGTTTTAATGAAAGTCATTATCTCAAAAAAGGCTCTGGCGATTTTCTTGCAAATTGTTACATAAATTCATTTTAGATATTCTTTCTTATGTGTTAAGTTATTACAGGAACACTAACAGTCATCCTGGTTAAGTAGGTCAGCTTTAGACCTCAGAAATAGGTGTTTCAAAAAAACAGATCAATTTTTTTTTTTTTTTAATCTCTATGTAAACTCTGTCATGTCTTTATATATGTATCAGCTTTCTCTTACAGGAAAATTGTTATGTGTCAAATTTGTTATGTCTTCTGATCACATTATCTTCAAAAAGTACATAAATATGTGTTACAGTGTGTAATGTTAATCATGTGGTTGTTTCATACCAGAGTTCTTCCTTTTTTTACAATGGATATTTTAGGTTTTTAGCCCTTACAAGTATGCCAATTAAATATATGTGTAATATAGATGAAGTAATGAAGATATTCATAAAAATTAATTTTTTAACTAAACAATGTGAAAATTCTGTTCTTTTTTAACCTTTTAACATTTACGACACATTTTCTTTTGAAAACTGCCAAATTAATTTTAATAATGGTTATCTGACGAATACTTGAACAAATATGTTGGAACAATTAAACCCCTGAATTATTTTGCTTTTTTAATCCAAGTGACTTCAAATGTATCATCTTGTGAGTATTGATTGTTTATAATGGTTGTTTTCTGTTAGATTCTCTGTTAATTGTACTTAATAGTTTATTCCATTTTCTATGGAGTGACTATAGTAGGTGACCCACTAGTGATTTGCTATTATAGCCACTAGTGAACGAAATCGTATATTGGTGCTCAAGGGTGAAAAAGGTCTCCTGATGAATTTTTTTCACTTTCTGAGCTTCTCCTTCTAGAAATTTACTTTCGTATTGGTCTATGTGGTATCAGTGATCTTGTATCTGTTGCTTGGCTTTTACTGTGTTTAATAATTCAATATTTTATATATATATATATAGCATTTTTTAATTTCTAAGAAATTTTTGGTTTGAAACATCTATAATAAAAGCACGGCCCTTCATTTCATGAAAAAACTAGGAATGACTGCATGAGTGCATTATCAAACACACCACAAGGTGTACTCATGCCTACTAAGAGATTTGAAGTGGCATATATGCATGTTTGCATATGGCTTTCTCTAAAATATCACTTGTAAAATTTAGGAGTAGTGCTGCTATCTACCAAGCAGAAAAGGAACAAAATTTTAAAAACTAATTAAAACAATAAAAAAATATTGAAAAACTGTGTCATAAAAAAAGTTAAGTGTTTGGTTTCAATGCGAAACCAATAAATGTTAAAGAGATATCTGAAGTCAAAAATTTTAATTTTATTTTTATGGAAATGTTTTTAAATGTCTACATTAGCTTTATCATTTACTAAAGACATAAAATGCTTTTAACCCTATCACTATAGCACAATATGGAGATATATCTCTATATTTAAAACTAGCCCACTTCGGCTGGTCACTATATTTATGACTTATTAAGAAGGGCAGCCCTCAGCAGGACACTGAGAGCTAGAACACATCGACCAGAGGTCTATTGTACCCAGACCCAAACACATCCTTAAGAGAAACTTGTAAGCAGAAAAGGCCTCACAGTCACATAAAATGTGCCGAGCAGTCTCCTCTTCCAGACAACAACCATGACAAATGAGATCAGAAATGGTACCCATAATGTTCAGATGTCTCTTAAGGGTACAGTGACCAGTAAGAAGGCCAATAACAGAGCTGCCAACCAAATCCGGCAAATTATTAGTACCGCCCCTTTTTCTACACCACTTAATTTTTAGAGTAATTCTCTTCAAATATATTTACGATGAATGAAGAAAACAAATACTCTAAAAATTAAGTGGTGTAGAAAAAGGGGCGTTTTTCAATAGGCGTTAACAATTTGCCGGATTAGGTTGGCAGCTCTGCAATAACCTTCCTCAAACCATTCTGTTAAGCTTTAAAAGCTCCTTATGGTGAAGATCAGGATAGTCGCGATTAAGCTCTTTTGCTTGCTTTTGACCATCAGAATTATGCCATTGCCCATAGTGCTCCTTACCAAAGAGCTTGAAGATAGAAGCCCTAAAAGTAGTGGGAGAAATACCCAGAACAGGCTCAGGGCCACAAAAGAGTGTGCTGGAACCAGATCTAGCCAACTCATCAGCCAACTCATTACCAGGTATACCCATATGACCAGGTACCTAGTGAAGACTAACCCTATTATAGGAAGAAAGCTCACAAAGTGCCTTGTAGCACTCCCATACGAGAAGAGAGGTGAACTTACACCTCACCAGTGAAAGGAGAGCCGCTTGACTGTCAGAACAGATACGGATGGTTAAACTATGATAGCCCCTGTCTAAGCACACCTTACAGCATAAGATGATAGCAAAGGTCACTATATTTAAATGAATTTCAAAAAATATATCATCTATGCAGTATCTTTTAAAAAATCATCCGTTTTTACTAAAAAATATGGCCAAATATTCATCAAAACAATTAATATCACATTGTGAAACTTTGCAATGTAATATCTTTAAATCTAATAACTTGATGTATATAGTGTCTTCACAAAAAATGAGCATTTTTTAGAGCTATTTAAAAAAAGTATAACATCTATGCAGTATCTTTTAAAAATATTCATCAGTTTTTACTAAAAAAAAAAAATGGCTGACTTTCATCACCAAAGTACACTGTTAAAAATAATGCAACTTTCCTGCCAGAAATTCTCTGTAATTTGAGAAAGAAGTCATAAATTACAGACAAATTATGTTGACAAAATATATTTTTCTGTAATTACAGAGAATTTCTGGCAGTAAAATTGCATTTTTTTAATGGTGTAGTTAAATCTAGACCAATCAAAAATAGGAGTGGTTTGCCCGGATGTGTTCCACCAACAAACTCTTTGCTTTATTTATAAAGAAAAGTTACTGCTGCCACTATTCATTTTTTTCCCTTTCTCTGTCGCACTATCTCCTCACGAATGACAGGTCCTCAGTGTTACAGGATGTACTGAAGTTTGCACAATAATTCAAAGAACATGTTTATTTTGGTTTCAAATTTCTTTCACTTTAATTAACACAGTTATTAATTTAAAATGCTATGTTTATAAAAGTACTCCATTTGACAACTTGCAAATAGCAACTTCTACAATAACTAAAATATTACAATTATTTACAAATAATTGAATTTTAATCAAAAATATATAAAATTTCTTGATTGATGAAAATATATTTCCTTATACAAAAGATGCTAAAATATAGACTTTAAAGACTGATTTTTTTAAAATATAGACTTATCAAGACTAGTTGGGACCCTTAACAAAAAATAATTCAGGAGACCACAAAATGTAATGATGCACCAAAATCTCAGTCGAATTTTTTTTTTTTTTTTTTTTATGATTATAACACTTTCCTTACATAGTATTATGTTTGAAAAGTAAAAAAAAAAAATAATAATAATTGTAAGAGAAAAAAAAAATTTTATATACCATGTTTTAAATTTTTTGATGAATCATAGAGCTCTTATCAATGTGCATAAAATTTTTTAAATAATAATGACGTCAATTTTTCTGAGATGCATAATTTAACTTTTTATAATTTTTTAATGTTCACGTTTAATTAAATGTATTTATTTTTATGTCAAAAGAAAGTGAACTCGTAAAATTGTTTGGCAACAATTAAATTATAGCTAATATTTTAATGGTTATTTTAACGCTATTAGGATGTTCTTATTTTCATATTTTAATTAATTATAAGAAAACTAATCAAAAATTCAAAAATCGGACTTCAAAGTATTGTGTTGTCACTGGGTTCTGAGCTATTGTGAAAGTTTCAAATCAATGTCTAGCTAGTAGGGAAGTTAGTTAAAATTCGATTGCAAGATTTGTACCGGACAAACAAACAAACAAACAAGAATAGAAGTTAATAAAAACATGGTAAAAAAATTAAAAACTTCACCCCTAATATTTGTACAATTTTATTTTTATCCTGAAGTACACATATTTTAAAATGATAAATCACTGGCTGTGACCTCTCAGAATATATGTATCTCCCCTCCTCCACCAACAAGTTAAAAGTGCCTGGGTTCCACATACCCCCCCCCCCCCCCCAAGTCATAGTAATAAGGTTAAAAATGAAATCATTATCAGGTAGATTACAAAAGCTATATGAACTTTGTAATCAAACTAACTTAGTTCTAGAACATACCTCTTTTTCCTTGCTTAAGAATCATGCCAGCATATGAAGCAAAGCACATTACTTTAACTAAAGGAAAGTGGTTTTTGAAGTATTCTTGCCAAGCTAAAACCAACGGTGCAGGCACAAGGTCAATTTTATTAAGCACCAGAATCATGTTCTTTTTAAGTTCCTTTGTTATATAATCGTAAAGAGCAGGTGAAAAGTGATAGACCTATAAAAAGAAATGGTATTTCACAAACTCTGAAATTTTTATTTTTAAAGCTTAAAAAAATTGTTTCCACAATTTATTTTTTAAGATAAAATTTTTTACAATAAACCACAATAACAAGAACCAAAATTTTAAATTGACTGTACTTTTTTAAAAATTTAGCTGCATGAAGCAATAAGCAATAAAAGTAAAATAAATGAAAATTTAACTTACAGGATAACGAATATCAATAACTTGTAAGACAATATCAGAGAATTCTAAAACTCTCCACAGTTGTCTCCAAGTCTCAAGATTCATTTCAAAATGACTGAGTTCTTTTTCTCCAAATCTTGATTCTAGAGAATCTAAATACTCCTATAGAAAATAATTTTTAATATTAAAATACATTAAATATGCAACATATCTATTGCATATAATAATTAAATATGCAACATAAGATTCTATTGCATACAATAATAATAAAAAATATCTAAAATATCCTTTATAAATAAAAAAAACTAATCATGATTAATTATACAACTATACAAGTTACAAAAATGTACAGTAAATCTACTCAATTTTACGTCTAGTAGATACCAGCTGTTTAAACAAGTTTGAATTGCTAACATTTACATTTTCGTGAAAAAAAAAAGGGTTAATTATTTAAAGTTTGAAAAAAGCCACCTTTGTTGGCATATTGAGTAGAACATAATTTCTTTCAGTTGGAGTCACAGAACTTACTTTTGAATGCCCACTATTAACACTAACAGAATATCTGCATTTCTTTGCAGAAATAATTGCATTGTACTGGCACAAACTCCTATGAAATGTTCATTGATTTTTAAAAAATGTCTATGCAAAAAGCACACCTAAAAGGCGATTTATCGTCATATTTATTGTCATGTCAAGCGCACGTGTAAGTGCACTTCTCCATATTCAGAATTCCTTTTGCACTGAAGACGCTTAAGGCTACTGAAACAGCTGCATGCACCTCAAATATTTTTCTTTGGCATTTCTCACGTAGTAGTTTATTCGGGTTTTAATATTCCAACGCCAAGTCTCCTGTTATTATCAAATAGAATACTTCCATCATCTATGATAATTAGATAATGAAAATAAATAAATAAAAATAACTGGAAAAATAGAAAAATTTACAATTTGTAAAAATATTTATTGAACAAATAAAATAAATAAATAGAAAATTATCTTACTCTAAAATATTTTTGCTCTCGTGCTTCAAAGACTTCTTTACTTAAAGAGTAGTCCCATGGTGGTCTTTTGGGCATGTCAAGCTCTGAACCAGGCACAAATACCTCTTCATAACTTACTTCCAGGCTTTCCTTAATAAAAATTAATTAAAAAAATTAATTTCAGCATGTGCATGCTTTCAGATTCTTTAAATAAATTAATAATATATATGTAACTATGCACCAAAATATGTAAATGCATATATATATATATGTGTGTGTGTGTACATACTGATGTTGTTATATATTTGTTACTGAAAATATATATTGTTATCTCTATATATTAAAAAAAGTTACTGTCGTTGGCGTCAATTTTTTTTGTCTGCGACTGCATCTCCTTGCGGAGCGCACTGTTTTTTGCATCATGAGAGGTGTCAATATTTGCAGAAAACTCCAAGGAAGACATTTCAGCTGCTTAGAAATTTCTATCATTTTAATTAAAAATGTTATAAGCTAAAAACTTCAGGTTTATAAAGGTACTCTATTTGCAACCTTGAAAACAGTTTCTTTTATGACGTTTTTCTGTCATGTCATTTTCCCCAAGAAAATTAAAATGTGATCCATGGTGTAAAATAAATAAATAAATAAAGGTCAATAATGCTATTAGTAGCTATTTTCAATGAAAAAATGAATTTAGCATTATATGAAGTTTTTAAAAAAGTAACTGAACTTAGGTTTGAAAATTTGATTTCTAAAACAGCATTGTTTATGAATTGGGTTATTTAGCCTTCTAAAATTATCATCCTTGTAAGCACCATTTCTTTTAGTCTTTAAAGTATATTTATCTTTTTTTTATTATTAAAAACAGACATGGTACAAGCTTACAGAAATAAAGGCTGAACTTTTCATGATTCCCCCCCCCCCTCTCAAAAGTGGTATCAGGCAACTGACACAATATAAATCTTCCAATAATAAAAATAATGTTAAATCTGATTGCATACATGTACACACAATAAACAAAATCGGAACATTAAATCTTATATTGAATATCACATTAATTATAATTAAAATAGTTGTAAGCGCTTAAAAAGCAGACAAACTTATTACATATACTTGAAAATAAGTTTATTCTATAGAAGCATTATTTGCTGGGGCAATTGATTAGCAAAATAATGTAGTTCAAGTTCATTAGGAAAATGCAGCTGAAGTGCTACTACTTTTTCATTTTCTCCAAGTTTGAATTTGACATTTCTTGAAAACCAATCACATAGAAATTGCTAATAAAATATTGCACAAATTCAGGCTGCCCCCCCCCCCCCTACACATGTTCAAAAAGTTTTAATGCAGATTTGCATTGATCTCAAGAAAAATAATTTTCAAACTTAAAAAGGCTGAATTCAGCCTTAAGGCTGAAAAGTAACATGTCTGTAAAAAACATATTTTAAGATACTTCAGATATATTTTGGCATAAAAAAAATATTTTAGATTCAAATTCAAACTTATTTAAAATTACAGTATCTTCTAACTTTGCATTAAAAATATTTTAACATTACAGAATGAAACATTTCTATGATACATTCCATATTTCTAATTAAGGCAAGAACTAAAACTCTTATAGAGTACATTTTATCCTTCATTATTTTAAGCTGCAAGCAGGAGAGAATTTACTGAATCGGTTGGAGACTTTTCCGAATTAAAATAATAATAATAATAAATGGTACTTTTTCATTTTGCCAGCACAAATCTCGCCAAGCAGATTTTATTAGTGACAACATACAGTAGAACTGCCAACCTCATGCCTAAAAATTTAGGAGCAAGAGACTTAAAAAATCGGAGCAAACAAGAAAAAAATGCGAGCAACTATATTATGATACTAAAATTTTAAATAAGATTTCCATATATAATCTACATTTACACAGTCTTAATCAGTGGCGGCTCGTGGTAGGAGCTGCAGAGCTGCAGCCCCCCCAGAAATATTCAAAGTCATTTGTTTTATCAACTTATAAAATATTTTGAAAATAAATATTATTATATTTATATAGCATAATGCATACAGAAGAGCAGATTACTTTGCTATCATGAAAAATTATCAAAAAGTTGAGAAAAATTAACCAATTTTAAGCATAATAGTGTCTCCGATGTTCGTAAAGGGGTTGCTCGTTCATGCAGCTCCCGAAAAAAAGGATTTCTTTAGGGAAAGGACAGTTAAAACCTCCCCTACTCGTTTTCCCTATCAGTTTCGACCATATGAAACTAATCACGGTGGAGCTGCATTTGATGCAGCTCCAATCAGATTAGCAATTTTGGTAATGCTAGGAAAGAACAATTTTCCTTTGAAATTTATGGTTTTTCTTCACAGTTTTTGAGGCGATAATCGCTGTGTTTGAAGATTATTTATGCATGAGAGGCAGAAAATTTAACATAAAGGCTAATCAAAATTATATGAGAAAAAAAAAAGTCGTTTATATTTATGTTTTCCAACAGATTTTTATTTTACATGGAAATTTCACACGGTTTTCCAGTTTCTTGCTTTCTCAATGGCAGAAACGCTGAATAGATAGAATCACAAATCTTGCCTTTTATTAAATATAGTATTTAAAATTTATGAAGTGTTTAATTGCTTTGTTGACAAGGTTATTATTATTAATTTTCACTTGTACTTTAATGACTGTTTTTTTTTTTTTTTTTTAAATTTTGATGAGAAATATTAGCTGTTGAACCTTTCTTAAAAACACAAGATTACTAAATTTTTAATTTCTGACACTTTCCTACTACGAAGTTGAAGAGCATTTATAACATCTTTTTGTGTGTTTTTCTATTTGAATGAGAATTTTCATAAATATGCTTGGAAATTTCAGAATTTTAACATCTTATTTAAAATGACCACATCATTTTTCCTATTGAAAATGGAGGTATGTTTCTTTTGCTATTCATTTAGAGGAATGCCCAAAAAATTCTTACACATTACGCATTATGAGAAAATTAATTTAAATACATTTTAGCAGTGTTATTCTGCTTCAGAATCTAGGAAATCTATATAAATTATTCTAAAGCATAAGTAAGTTATCCATTTGAAAAATGTTGTATTTTTCATTTACACTTTTTTTGTTGTTGTTGTTTACATGGACGCACAAAGTATGCAGAATGCAATACTGGCTTGACTAATTTGTGGTTCTTTGGAGCGTCTTAAAAATTTTACTAACAAATAATAAGAATCTGATTATTCAGAACAAATAATGATTCTGATTATCATGTTTTAAAACTGGTTCAGATATATTGAAACACTTAAGGTTACATTAAAACTGTTTTGATAACCTGTTTACTGTTCCAGATGAGTAAGCTCTGAAAATGTTCAAATGGAATGACTAACCTAGAAACTTCAGACTCATGTAAGTCTAGATTCTATGCTGTGGCTATTCTTCTTGATTATTATAGAACTCTTACTGTTGAAGATTATAATATAAAAAAAAACTAGCATCTTATGACCCTCTCAAAACTTTTAATTTTAACTTCTATATTTTCCTATATAAATTTACACAGCACAAATTATTTATTAAAATTATTTCCACAATGAATACAGATAATTCGAAAGAAAGTTGATTTTATGCTTTACAGACAACAAATGAGGAAGAGCATCCCCCCCCCCCAGGTTTTTTTTATTGTTTGATAAAAATGAAAAGAAAAAAAAAATCTTCATTTCAAATTATCACAGATTTATGATTCAACCATTCATGTTAAAGCTACTGACGAGTTATTTTGAAAAATAATCAAACTGAAAAATTACACCCAGGAAGAAGTAATGCTCCAATAACATACATAAAATAATTTTCCTGAATGTCTATTATTATTATATCCGAGGGGTGGCTCAATAGTTCTCAGCCTAACCATAAAACATTTGTCTTACAAGGAAACCTTCAAAAGGTGTCGTCTTCAAAAAATATTGAAAAAAAAAAATATATGTGATTCTACTCTTCATAAAACACCAGGAAGTGAAAAAATTATCGGCTGAAATGAATTACAGTGACCACAAAAAATTATCAAAATTAAGCATATTTGGCGATTTAGCGCTGTTAGGCATTCAGTTCGCTAGCACCGAGATTGCCATGTACAAACAGAACCGTGTTTTGTTTCTCCGCCAAGTACTCAAAATCAATCGCCTAACAATGTGAAATTGCCAAATATGCTTAATTTTGATAATTTTTTGTGGTCGCTGTAATTCATTTCAGCTGATAATTTTTTCCCTTTCTGGTGTTTTAGGAAGAGTAGAATCACATATATTTTTTTTCAATATTTTTTGAAGACGACAGCTTTTGAATGCTTCCTTGTTAGCCGAATTTTATTCCTGTTATACATACCTTTACAAGTTTCCTTACAAAATTTCATACTGACTTTATTTTTTTTTTCCCCAGTTGCTGAAGACTGAATGGGAAAATAATAGTAGTTTTTCAAAAATGGATAAAGAGAGCAAACAAACTGTAATTCAATAAAAGGAATGCAAACACAGGAAATACACAAAGACATGATAGACACATTAAAAGAGGATGCTCCCTGTTATTCCACTGTTAAAAAGTCGTTGGTGGAATTTCAGAGAAGAAATAGCTCATTAAAAATTAAAAATTTTTAAACAAACCATTAAATTTATTTAATATAAAAATTACCTTTGATTAAGCTCTGTTAAAAACTATAGACATCTCAGGGTGAAATCCACCTCCTCTTCAGTAGCTATTACATGGTCTGCTTTGGTTGAAACTGGTTCTGTCTTCTTTCCTTTGTTGCTTTTTACCGGGAAACCATAGAAATTATAAAAGACCGATTAGTGTGTAACAGGCACGAGTCGCACGCCGATTTAGATCCTGCGTGGTGCCACCTTATAGATGATCAACACAAAGGAAGGAAGACAGAACCAGTTTCAACCAAAGCAGACCATGTAATAGCTACCGAAGAGGGGGCGGATTTCGCCCTGAAAGGTCTATAGTTTTTAACAGAGCTTCATCAAAGGTAATTTTTATATTAAAGAAATAGCTCAGTCAAGATTCCCAACTCAAGACTCGAGATTCCCCTCACAGTGGAAGGCCAGTCATTGCCTGCACAGAGGAAAACATCACAGTAATCCAAGATCTCAAAAAAAAAAAAAATGATAATGTCAGACAGGTATGTGAGATGTTTCATCACAGACAAAGAAAGATTAATCTCCAGACTTACTTTCATTGACAGGCCAAGAACTTTTCAGTTACCTCACCCCTCATACATATTTTTTAATTTCACAATGATTAATTAAAAATAATTCTCACTGAGCACATTTACACAAATTTGTCATTTTTTTTTTTTTTTTTTTTTTTTCTTTTTAACATAATGTCAACATATTTTTTCGGAAAAACAATTGAATTCCAAGAAAAAAATAGATATATAAATAAAAACATAGAAAACAAACTTCAGGTAGAATTTCAATAGTTTCTTTTGCCTGAGCTAATCTTTGTCTGATTTCTTCATTCTTTTCTTTTTTAAATACAAGACGATACCTAAAAAAAATTTAAAAAATATAATTTTAATTTTTGTTTAGCTATTAATAATTTTACATTTATTTGCACAGTCCCCTCCCCCAATAAAGAAAAGAGTGCATCTTTCTTTCAAAATGCAAAAATTTAGACTAAATGCTGCATAAAATATTGCATTTTTTATAATTGTAAATAGAGTAGAGTCTTGATAGTTCAAAGTTTCCCACAAATTCGAGATAGAAAAAAAAAAAAAAAAAACTTTGATCCTTTGTTTAAAAATCAGTCAATATTTCCAGACTTTTCCCTTATTACTAGGTTTTCCAGACTGCTACTATTTTGCATCCTCCTGCCCTGTTTCCAGACTATTTTACACACACACACAAATACCCTCTAAATCCCAGTGGCAGAAACGCTGCGACACAGTCACAGAAAAACGGCTTGCAGACAGTTTTTGTTTGCACTAATAAAAAAATTAGTCCGCAACTTTCAGACACTCTTTGTTTGTACTACTAAAAAAAATTGCCCACAACTTTCAGACAGTTTTTTGTCTGCAGTCATAAAAAATTGTCTGCAATTTACATACATTTTTCTCCCGTGACAATGCGCTACCGATGTATGACGTCTTAGACACTCTCTGGTAGGAACTCTAGAGCCCCCTATAGGTGCCTTGGTAGGAACACACAAAACAGTGCTTAACAAGGGCGACCTAGGAGCCTAGATCTCCCTTGATAGGCAGCGTTAGGCGTGTATTCTTTTCTCCTGTTACCTGTTACTGAGATTCTACGGGAACGTACATAAGTGCTAATTTCATTTATAACTGCTCCAAAATTTCTCCTCCACTTCAAAATTCACTTATAAAAATTTCTGTATCAAAACTAAAACTAATACTTTTATTATTTATAATGTGTTGTGTTAAACATTGCTATAAAATATTTAATTGAATGAGTTAAACCTACTATTTTATAATTGTTTATACTATATTGTCCTGTAGTAAAATTGTATTGTATATTGTTGCACGAGATTACCACTTTTGTTAAGCCCGCCCCCCCCCCTCTTCCAGATTGCCAGTATCAGCTTTCAGGCTTTTTGAGTTTAAGCCATTTCCACCCCTGACTACATGCAAATTTCGCAGACAGATTATGAACTGTTAAAAACCTGTCGCAGACAGCTACAAAATTTTCTGTCACTGGGCTCTAAATAACAGTAAATGTTCAAAACCTCTTGATCAAATTTCAACTTTTATTTAACTTTCTAGTACCTAAAATAATTTCCTTTAGAGTATCAAGTAATTGAGTGGAAAATATTTTTTTCTTTTTCTGATCTCTTCCATAACAAATTTCAAATATGAAATCTTTCAAAGCTTTATGAATTTTCCATTCAAATCCTCTTATAGGTCAATATAAATAGGTTACAATAAATAAATAAATAAATAAATAAACTTTAGAGCAATATAAACCAGTTTCTCCATTTTTGTATAAATTAATACTAAAAATGAACCATTCGCTAATTTAAAGAATCCAAACTGAAAATAAATTCATAGGTTTAAAAAAAAATCTAATATTTATTTCTCTAAATAAAACTATTTAAATCAGTTCAACAAAATCAAAAAATATTTTTTTGATATATTTGGGCTTTTTTTTTTTTAAGCGCTTTTATATATAACTTGGTCATTTTTGTCTGCAAATCAAATCTTGCAATCAACTTCTTGAACTGATTTTGTTCAAATGTTGCATTCTAATTCATTGTCAACAATACAATGAATCAGAATGCATGTTATGCAATATTGCAACTTATGCAAGTATATTTTCAAGGACTCTGATCAGGAGTAGATTTAAGAGATAAAAATTTGTCTACCTGTGTCAAATCTTCAATTAATTTTTAATTAATATAAAATTTGACACAATAAATATTCATAATAATTTTTAATCATTTTGTTACATTTGACACAGTAATAATTTTTAATCACTTCAGCCGAATCGATTTTTTGCATAATTTTGCACAAAAATCCATAGTTGATGACAATATACAATATGTCAGTACTTTTAGAAATCTGTCTTTCCAAGGGCGAAATTCTATCTGCTTGTATCAAATTTTGTAATTAATTTTTAATCCACTTCTGCCAAAATTTTACACATGAATCCATATTTCATGACAATAAAACAGTATTTTTAGAGTCCTATCACATCAGGCCTGATTCCAGGGGTAGAATCTGTCTATCTGTATCAAATCTCGTGATTACCTTTTAATCCACTTTTGCTAAATCGATTTTGCTTAAATGTTGCACACAAATCAATTAAAGACGACAATACAGTATTCAGTTTGTTCAGATTTTTATCAAAATAAATAGGAGCAGGGTCCAGACTTCATATAGGTCAAATCACATAGTTTTAATCATTTTTATCATCATTTTCAGAACAGGGTACATGACTGAAAATGAGTTTCGTTGATATAATTTTCCCAGAAATATCTATTTCAAAATAAGGATACTTTTGATAACTAGGGTGTTCTGGGAAGCTTTCACACCTCTCCTCCCCCTTCCCTTTAGATGGTCAGTAAAACAGTAACTTTTCAACCTGATGACGACCACGATTAGCGAGTTGAAATATATAGTAATGCTGCTCAATTAAAGGACTTTAAGGTATTTTTAAATTTTCTTAAAGCTAAAATTTATTTTAAATTTGCTTTTCCAAATAATTTTTTTCGGACAGAAAAAAAAAAAAAGTTTCGATACTGTCCATTTTGAAACTGATTATTATTAATTTTCTTTTCTTTTTCTTAAAAAAAAAAAAAAGATGAAATTCTGGCAAAAGCAGAATTTAGTTTAGTACGGAGGATTATTAGTTTTTTAATTTTTTTATCTTCAAATTATAACATCACTTTCAAATTATTAAAATATTTTCGATAAATGTCCAACTACCGTAAAACTGGTATCGTAAAAATCTGCAGATTGAGACCAATAGTCCTCAGTCCTAATAACAGCTGTCAACAACAAATCCACAGTACTAATTGTATAGCATTAACCATAGACCTATTAATCTTTTTCGATAGTGTTTCTTTCGATACTGATTATTATTCATTTTCTTTCAAAAAAATGATTTTGATGAACTTCTGGCAAAAGCAGAATTTAGTTTAGGACGGAGAACTATTAGTTTTTTTTTTTTTTCAAATTATAACATTGCTTTCAAAGTATTCAATTATATTTTCAATAAATTTTAGATTTCGATGAATGTCCAACTATCGAAAACTGATATCATAAAAATCCACAGATTGAGACTAATAGTCCTGTCCTAAAAAAAAAAAAAAAAAAAAAATAGAGAAAAAGAAAATGCTTTCTAGTTACATGTTTAAATATTGTAATAAACTTTAAAGTCTCTATGCACATTTTGGAGTAAATGCCTGTTTTTAATTTTTTTAAAGTTAGGTGACATTTTTTTAATAATACAAAGTGTGAGATACAAATGACAGGATAAAATATAAAAACTTTGCATGAATGACAAATGAAACATCTTAGACAAAATAAACATCTTAGCATGAAATTAAGAAACAAAACACAATACAGTAGAAATAACACATTTTACCTATTTGGGTTATGTTTGGCACTTGCAGCTGGTTGCTCATTTATAACATCAACATCTTCAAAACTATCCTTCTGTGAGCTTGTACTAGATACTAGTGTATCTTCTTCTGAAAGTGTAAAATAAAAAGAGTTAAATAAGTTTTATTTCACATTTCACATGTTTAAAATAATAATAGTAATGTTTTATATATAGTGTTACAAAATTGTAAATAATTGTGTTTATTTTTGTGTAAATTCCTTCAAAGGGGCTTAGTAAGTTGATAAAGTGCTAATTTTGTGCATTTCTAGTCGTTTTAGCGTTGAAATGGAATTTGTTGAATAGAATAGTTGAATTTCCCTTAAAAATGCATTAAAAAGCCCCAATAAGGCAGGTAATAGATTTGGCGCCAAATTTGGTGACTTTTTTCTATCTTGACGAGAAAATACTTATTATGATATACCAAATATGGAAGCTCTAATCTCATTGGCTGATGAAATACGGAAATTTCTGGAACTTTCCACACTTTTCTACAGGGGTATATAAGGGCTGTTTTTTCCGCCAAGGCAGTAAGTTCAGTTCGGTTCGGTTCTCAGCCAGCTTCACTAATGCTTGCATTGCTTTGAGCCTCTTTGAAAGAGACTTGCTTTAAGTGTTATTGCTATACAGTTTGTACTGTGGATTTGCTGTTGACAGCTGTTGTTTAAGCTGTGTTTACTGGTTGAATTGAAGCTGATACTTGGTTTATAGACCTGTATTTTTCTGGAACTTTCTGTGAATAAATTACTGAATTTTTGTAAGTTTTGCCTTTCATTCTCAGACAACTCACGAACCCCCAAGTATGCAACAATATGATACATATAAATACATTTAATGAACCTTCTTGAATGGATGAATAAGTAAAAGATTTATAGACAGAGTTTGCTATTCAACTACAATATTTTCAATGGAAACATACAATAAAAAGCATTAGACTAATAATACTAACGTTATAGTTATTTATATACTTTAGGGAATTCCACCAAAAAGTCTCATTTTTGGAAAAAAATAAATTTAATAATAAATTTTAACTAACAACGGATTTCAATGCCACAGCCAATTAATATTAGGGGTGCTTTTAAGTTTTCAAGAAACATTTTGTAAATCATTGTTTGCAAACTAACTTAAATGATGTTATAATCTTTGTAAATTGATAATGATATATCAAGTCACACAATAAAAGTTATGTGTACATGTGTAAAAGTTATGTATGTGTAAAAGTTATGTGTTATGTACACATGTGAATACCATTTTTCTTTTTTGTTATCCAAATATTAATTTAAAAAGTTATTATTATAATCTGTCATTACTTAGCAATGTTAAAAACATAATATGGGAAATTATATTTCCCGGCTATCATCTCCACTGAGTGATGTCACTGTGTACGCAGCTATCACGTGTGTACGTCACTGTGTATCATCCCTTTCACTGTATGCGTGCGCACCTAACGCGCGCTAGTTTAGTTTAGTGATTGAGTTGACGCGGAGCGGTGTGTGAAAGACAGACGGTCTTCTCCGCTCGTAAAATATGTATATGTTAGTGTTTCTGTAATGTCCCTTTTCTTTATTTTAATAAATGTTGTAATGTTATACTGGTCTGTAGCCGTTTCCCTATATTTTGGGGGCTCGACCTATCCGGAAATACCCCTAGCATCACGAAAAGTCGCTACTTTGGTTTTCAAAAAACAGTAGCGTGAAGACGAATGTTTCATTTATTTTTTCTTAATAAAATGACTGACGAAGTATCCTACAGTTGATAAGACGTTTGAATAATATTTCATAGACGTTCTCAAGTGTTCTTCATTTTATCTTGAAATGTTCTTCGTTTCATCTAATGGACGTTATTCCATAACGGACGAAATTGTCCGTTTTTTTTTTAATGAAATACCAGAGTTGCAAGTAATATTATTTTTATCATGCCGATGACTTGGAGTATTTCAGTATTAGTGCTCATGATCGACGTATCTTTGGTTCTTAAGAAGTATTCTTGATCTTAAGGCTTCATTCCGAAGTGATTCTATTTCAGGTTTTCTTCCTGATGTTTTTTTTTTCTACCTTCGTTAGCTGCAATAACCATCGCTGCATCTGCATGGGACTGTCCTTAATGTCAGGTACGAGCATGCATTTTTTTTTTCTCCTCTTTGTATGATAGTATATATTAAAAAAAAAAAAAAAAAAAAATTTTTCATTTGTAGTTTAAATTTGGATTTAAATTAATTCATTGCCGTTTTACGCCCTTTAAAGATGACTTGCTTGTTGATTTTATATAACTAAAGAATTTTTTCCCCCCCATATTCAATTACTTTCCATGAATAAAAAGATATTCTGTTCCCCAATATTTATTTATTGTTCTTAAAATATATATGTTCTGGTTTTAATCCATTTTTTATTCCCCAATATTTACTTAAAAAAAAAAAGAACAGTTTTTTTTTTTTTATTTACTTCGGTTTTCTTATTTTATGTTTCTTGCATCCTAAAAATGGCCCTTAAATTAGGCGACCTTCCGCTAGTTGCAAATTCCTTGAAATATTCTAAAACAAATACCATAAAATTGCTAAACACGCTATTAGGATACCCAACATTTGACCATCAATCGCGTAAACGTATGCGAAATTTTAGCGGTTTTACTGCCGATTTCGACATTAATAAACATCAAGAACAAATTTTAAAATCATTTTCTTTGTCCGATTTTATATCAATCGCTAATTCGCTACATTTAGAACCAGTCGGTAGTAAGGAAAATTTATGTAAAGACATTTTTCATGCACTTACTAATTTATCTGAATTTCAGAAAACATTAGATACTAGTTTTTTGTCAGACGAAGACGATCTCAGTGTAAATAATCATTCTGTTCAAACCCCCTCTTCGAATGTTCCCACTATTACTTCTGTTTTTGAATCTCAAACCCAAACAGAAACCGAAACTTTCCATTCGAGTGTTCAAAATATTTCTCCGAATGACGCTGCAGATGCAATGTCTGATTTGAGTAATCATTTCTGGTTTCTCCTTCGAGATTTAGCTAGCACATGTAGAACTTTTTCCGGAAATGATTCATATTCTATTCGTAATTTCTTTAATGACATTGAGGAACAATTCTGTTTATTTCCTAGTCTTACCGATCAACAAAAACTTATTTTTGCTAAACGTTTAATTAATGGTTCTGCTAAAACATTTTTATTTTCGCAACGAAATATTAATACTTACGAGTCATTTAAAGCCGCGTTAATTTCTGAATTTTTGGATTCCATACCATCCATCGAAATACATAAACAATTAGAAAACAGAAAAATGCGTCCTAATGAAACTGCTACGCAATATTTTTTAGCGATGCGCGAAATTGCTAACCGAGGTAACGCTATTATTGACGATTCTTCGGTAATCCAATACACCATTCAAGGTATACAGGGTAACCCCTCTGAGAAAATTCTTCTCTGTGGAGCAAAATCTTTTTCAGAATTTAAAGAAAAATTGCGTATTTATGAAACTGCTCTTAATACAATAAACTTAAATCATCGAAATTCATTTAATTATAAACAAACATATGACAGTCGAAAACGCAGTACTGGTCACACACAATCAGCTTTCACTCGCGAATCCAAATTTAATATTGGTCCGGCATCTCAAAATAAATTACATTGTTTCAATTGTAACGATATCGGTCACTTATCTAAATTTTGTCCTAACCGTTCTTGTGGCCCTAGGTGCCTTGCATGTGGTCTTTTTGGACACAAGTCTACCGATTGCCGCCGAACCGCTGCAAATGACGGACCTCCTTCCAGAGATAGAGTTAACACTGTACATGAATCGCATGCTTCTCATATGTGTAAACAAGTTAAAATTAGTGGTAATGAATTAACTGGTTTGGTTGATACTGGTAGTCAGTTAACCCTTTTGAAACATTCTGCATGGTTAAAAATAGGTTCCCCACCTTTGTTAAAAACTAATAAATCCTTAACTGGTTTTGGCTTTGCGCGTATACATGTTATCGGTACTTTTAATTCTTTTATTACTATAGACGATCAAGAGTTTTCAACAACTATTTCAGTTGTACCCGACGTGTCCACATTTTATGATCTTATAATTGGATGTGACGTCATCCAACAAGCGAACATTAGCATTTCACCCACCGGTGTTACTTTTTCTAGTTTTTCACAACAAAATGAGTGTACCGCAGATCCAAATTTTATCATGACGATCACTGACGATAATCCCAAATTTGATATTGGTCCTAATGTTTCACGACATATTCGTAACGACATTAACAAACTGTTGTCGGCCTATAAACCTAATAAAATCAAAACTGCGAACATTGAGCTTAACATCACTTTAACTGACGATACACCTATTTTTCACTCACCCGACGTCTACCCTTTACCGAACGAGACATTGTAGACGCACAAGTCTCTGAATGGCTTAAAGATGGTATTATCGAACCAGTGTCCTCCCCATATGCCAGCCAAGTTGTAGTTGTTCGAAAAAAAGATGGTAAACACAGAGTTTGCATCGATTACAGGAAGCTCAATTGTAAGTTAGTTAAAGATCACTACCCCCTCCCCCTAATTGATGATATTTTAGATCGACTTCAACATGCAAAAATTTTTAGTACGATAGACCTACGTAATGGATTTTTTCATGTACCCGTAAACAAACAGAGCCGCCCTTTCACTAGTTTTGTAACCCATAACGGTCAATTTCAATTTCGCTACATGCCTTTCGGACTTAGCTCCTGCCCTTCAGTGTTCATGAGATATATAAATGCCGTTTTTAGAGACTTGATTGCTGCCGGCATAGTACTCCCTTATATGGATGATCTTGTAATTCCCGCGAGTAACGAACATGAGGCCGTAGAACGTCTAAAAACTGTTCTTCAAACAGCTAGCGAGTACGGACTCGACATAAATTTTAACAAATGCCAATTTTTACATACAAAGATAGATTTCCTCGGTCACATAATAGAAAATGGTAAACTTTTGCCATCCCCTTCCAAAACTAAAGCTGTTTTAAATTACCCAGATCTGAAAAATGTTAAAGACGTACGTAGATTCCTTGGCCTTACAGGATATTTTAGGAAATTTATTCCTCATTTTTCTACCATTGCAAAACCCTTAAGTGATCTTCTGCGTAAGGACACCCCTTTTGAATTTCAAAATGAACAAAGAGCCGCATTTCAAAATTTAAAATATTTACTTTCCCAAGAACCAGTTCTCAATATTTTTAATCAAAATTCCCCTATTGAGGTACATACAGACGCGTCTATAGATGGCTTGGGGGCAGTCCTGTTGCAGAAAAACATGCATGATAATCAATTCCATCCAGTCTTTTATTTTTCGAAGAAAATATCTGATAACGAAAGAAAATACACTAGCTTTGAACTTGAAGTTCTGGCTGTGGTAGAAGCCCTCAAAAAGTTTAGAATCTACCTGCTCGGAACAAATTTCAAAATTATCACAGACTGTGATGCGTTCGTCAAGGCACTTAATAAAAAAGAAATAAATTCCCGCATTGCACGATGGGCTCTGTACCTTCAAGAATTCCATTACAATATTGAGCATCGAACAGGTTCCCGCATGGTGCATGTGGACGCTCTAAGTCGAGCTCCACAATGTTTCATCATCCAAGATAGCCTTCATATAAAGCTTTTGAAAGCTCAGCAATCTGATGAAGAAGTTCAAGCATTAAAAATGCTCCTGCAGTCCACACCTCATGATAATTACACTATCAAAAATAATCTTCTATATAAAACAGTGAACGGTGTTGATTTACTCGTCGTCCCTAATGACTTGCAGAATAGCATAATTAAAGAAGCGCACGAGCGTGGACATTTTGCAGCACTCCGTACCCAAGAATTGATCAATAAAGATTTTTACATACCTCACCTCAAAGACAAAATCGAAAGTTGCATCAAAAACTGTATAAAGTGCATACTCTATAATAGAAAACGAGGTAAACAAGATGGTTTCCTCCACCCAATTGATAAAGACGATGCACCCCTGCACACATACCATGTTGATCACCTTGGTCCCCTAGCTACTACATCCAAGAAATACAAACACATTATGGTTGTGGTTGATGCGTTTTCTAAGTTTACCTGGCTGTATCCCACAAAATCTACAGACGCCGCAGAAGTTATCAGCCGACTAGAAAGCCAACGATCCATCTTCGGTAACCCCGCCAGAATCATAACTGATCGAGGTCCAGCATTCACTTCCACTGCATTTAAAGACTATTGCCACGACCAAAATATAACCCACATACCAATTACAGCAGGTTTACCAAGATCGAATGGTCAAGTTGAAAATAAAAATTCTACTATCATCGCAGTCTTATCCAAACTATCATCGGACAACCCCGAAAAGTGGTTTTCCCATGTGCCTGCTCTCCAACAAATCCTCAATTCGACATTTCAAAGAATCATAAAGACGACACCATTTGAATTACTATTCGGTACCAAGATGAAAAATAAAGATGACATCAAGATCCTGGAGCTTCTCAACGACGAATCTACAAACACATTCCAGAGGCAACGTGAGGAGCAGCGTATCGACGCGAAAAAGCAGATTCGAATAGTGCAAGAAGAAAATCGCAAACAGTATAACCTTCGAAGACGACCAGCTGCTAAATTCCAAATCAACGATTTAGTCGCAGTTAAACGCACCCAGTTCGGGCCTGGTCTGAAACTAAAACAGAAATTTTTAGGTCCATATAAGATAACTAAAATTAAACCAAACGACACATATGACGTCGTTAAGTGTGATTTCGTAGAAGGCCCATTCAAGACCAGCACATGCGCAGAATTCCTGAAACTTTGGACCAACAATTTTGGAAAACTTAATTGATTCTTAACATTCTTCAGGACTTTTTATTTATTTTTTTTAAGACTTAATTGACATATTTCTTCAAGACTTTTTATTTTTTTTGAAAAGAACTCTTCCTTGGACATTTTTGTGTGCAACATTAAACTTTTTTTTTTTAATTATATGTTGAACTTGAACTCACCAAAATAAGAGAAACTCTATTTTTAATGAACAATTTTTTTTCCCATGAACATTCTTCAATACCTGATTTTTTTTTGGTGAAAATTATCTACCTATTTTTTTTCTACTTGTCTGTATGTATATTAACATCTTATTTTATTTTAGTATTTGATGATATGATTCAGGTTTTGAGTGTAATATTTACAATATTTTCCATTTGGTAATGTATACAATTTTTTTTTATTTTATTAATGCAGCTATATTATTACTGTATCTATAATTCTATTATGTAGTGTTGTGTTGTATATTGTTTTTTTTTTTTTATTTCTTTTGTTTTTGTATAATTTAATTTTTTGTTGTTGTTTAATAACCTTCAGGCGAGGCCGCCTGCTTGGTCATGATGGCCGATATGGGAAATTATATTTCCCGGCTATCATCTCCACTGAGTGATGTCACTGTGTACGCAGCTATCACGTGTGTACGTCACTGTGTATCATCCCTTTCACTGTATGCGTGCGCACCTAACGCGCGCTAGTTTAGTTTAGTGATTGAGTTGACGTGGAGCGGTGTGTGAAAGACAGACGGTCTTCTCCGCTCGTAAAATATGCATATGTTAGTGTTTCTGTAATGTCCCTTTTCTTTATTTTAATAAATGTTGTAATGTTATACTGGTCTGTAGCCGTTTCCCTATAATAAATTTTTTTTTATTGGATAGTTTTGATAATTTTTACGCCTCAATGAAGGAAGTAGATATGCTTGTCTATTTTATGTTTCATCAGTTATAGATTTTTTAAAATACAAATTTTCAGACTTAAATTTGATTGAAAAAAAAATAAAAACTGCTGGTATGTGGGTATTAAATACTTAGTAAGAAATATTTTAAATATTGTAAAAATCTGTTCTAACTGTATTAGTAAATTTTCAACACAAATTAAAAAGTAATAATTGATCATCAAGTGTTATGTCAGTTATGATGAAACTGACTTTGAATTTATATATTTGTTAAAATAAATAATTGTAATTTTCATATTAATTGTAAAATTTATACAATATATTAGTTTCTATATTTTAGAATAATAATTCTCAATCTTACTTGATGTCTTTCCACAGATAGATATAATTATGCAAATTAGTGATAACCTAAAAGTTTATAATTGCTTGTAATAATTAACTTTTCTTATTAAAAAAAAAATAAATAAAAATACCGCACTACACTGAGTGTAATTTTTAATAATAGCAGGCTAAGCTTTACTATAGGCGATTCATGACACTGTGATGCATTTCAGTGTATCGATACATTTTAAGGTACTTTTCCGTTTGCAGGGCGAAAACGAAAAATCGCCAATTATTAACATTAGAACATTGTTTTCTAAGTATTAATTATATTAAAAACACTTTAAACACAAGTAAAATTGAATTTTATTTAAAAGATTTTAAAAAATTTATCCGAAGCTTTTCGCTTTAATAGTAAAGCATCATCAGGGACTTTTATTATTTGTTTCCAATGAGCAGTTTTTAAATATTTTTTCTTTTCACAGTCAACAATTAAGTCTTCTAATAACGTGAATATTAGCAAAGTCAATTTGAAGTCCGGTATAGGTTGGATCAAGGAGCTTTACTGGACTTCAAATTGACTTTGCTAATATTCACGTTATTAAAAGACTTAACTGTTGACTGTTAAAAGAAAAAATATTTAAAAATTGCTCATTGGAAACAAATAATAAAAATCCCTGATGATGCTTTATTATTAAAGCGAAAAGCTTCGGATAAATTTTTTAACATCTTTTAAATAAAATTTAATTTTACGTGTGTTTAAAGTGTTTTTAATATAATTAACAAATGACACGTGTTTAATTTTACTCTTTTTTTTTTAGAGATAATTTATAAAATATATTAACATTCTTTCTTCTACCTGAATTTTTGTTTTACAAAAATGATGAAAATTTGGGATTTGCCCACAAGTGAAGAAGATGTAGCCTATTTTTTTCAAGAGAAAGGTTTATTGGTAAAGAATGCAATATGCCCAGTAGCAGAAATTTTTCTGCCAATCTGCGATAACTATTTGGGCATTAGAAAATAATCTGCAACATAATTTCACGATAAGTTACAGAAAAAAAAATTACTAGATTCAGTAAGCATATTTTTATCACAAGTTTGCATTTATCTAATGTTATTAATCTGTTAGATATGTCAAAGCATTGTAGTTATAAAATTTCGATTACATAGAGCTAGGTAAAGAATTTGCATTAGCCACATTATCCTTCATTTTGTATAAAAACTATCTTTGTTTATTACTTTGTCGTACTGACTCTAGTAAAATACTTGTAGTACGAGACTCTAAACATTGAAATTAATGCAGCTTTCTAAAATTTTCTGGTTCCAGTGTAACCAGATGGTCGGATATTAAGACGTATAAACTTTCTTTCATCAACAATTACAGCTTGTTTGTCATTGCCATCTCTACATCTTAATTGCATTTTGCTCACCATCTAAATGTCTAAGTCCCAACTTTTACAGAAATCTTCCGATACTGGAACTGAAACTGCAAATTTAAGTAACTTAATAAGCAAACAGGTATTTTCTTTTTTACAGCTCACTAAAAGACTTTTCGTAAAACATCTGTGATCCTTTCAGATCCACTTTCTTCTTCTATAGTGCTAGCGATTCATTTACAAAAACACTGGTATTCATGCAAAAAGGTGTCAAGATCATCAAACTTTGAAATTTATACAAAATCTCGTATATATTTAAAGAAGCAACAACAAAAATTACATGAGTAGTGAGTGATATTGAACAATTCTACCTCTAAACAGGTAACTGCAATTTAATGAAACAAGTTCAAACAGAATATTGACAGTTAGGCTGCATACAGAGAAAGATTGAGAATCACAACACTTCTGCAGGAAGTTTCATTACCGATTGGTTCTAAATGGTAATGGGGAGTAGAGGGGAGGGGCACCAAAATATTATATGAATGAGAAATATTGAACAATTCTACTTCTTTATACATTCTAGAATCTAATAAACTAAGTTTAAAATGAAATTGACATTTATGCTGTGGATGAAAAACGATTGAAAATCACAATGTTTCTGTGAAGAGTTTTATTGCTGATCATTAGCGTAGTGTGGAGTTGGAGGTGGGGGAGAGGGAGTAAAACAAATATATGAGTGAGAGATATTGAACAATTCTACTTTTTTTTTAATATGTTCTGCAAGCTAAGTAAATTAGTTTAAAATGAACATTGAGATTTATGTCGCGTATGGAGAAAGATTTGAAATCAAACGAATTTCGCAAGGGGGGGGGGGGGTGACAAAAAATTACATGAGTGAGAGATATTGAACAATTTTACTTTTCATAGGTTCTAGAATATAATAAAGCATGTTTTTGATAAATATTGACATTTATGCTGCGGATGAAGGAAGATTAAAAATTACAACGCTTATGTGAAACGTTGGATCACTGATCGTTATTAGGAGGGGGGGGGGGGGAGGGAGAATAAAACAAATAGGAGGGAGATATTGAACAATTCTACTTCTTGATAGGTTCTGGAATCTAATTAAGTAAGTTTAAAAAGAATACTGACATTTATGTTGCTGATGAGGAAAAAATTTGAAATCGCAAAGATTCCGCGATCTGTTTGATCGCTGATCTTTAATAGGTGTAAGGGGAAGGGGGAGCAACAAAAAATTACTTGAGTGAGAATATTGAACAGTTCTACCTCTTTATAGGTTCTAGAATTTAATAAAGCGTGTTTAAAATGAATATTGACAATTATGCTGTGGATGCAAAAAGATTGAAAATCGCTATCTTTCCTGCCAAAATCGAGAGATTTGGGAATTTCTGCATAATGCTGATTTGGAAATAATCTGCAAACTAAAAAAAAATCTGCGACGTACGTTGCGCATCTCGCATTTTCTGCTATGGGGGCAATGTGCGATCTGAATATAAATAGCAATAATATAAATTGGCGATTTTTCGTTTGCACCCCGCAAAAGGAAAAGCAGCCATTTTAATAGTAACCTTTTTGTATCGGAACTCCGTTTAATGGTCTTGGAACTTTGTTTTTCTTTGTGCGACAGACGCTTATGTGTGTTTATCATAATGCAGTCCAAATGAATATATATATATTTTTTTTTTATGCGTTTTTGAGATTTAAAAATTAATTTTTCGAGTGTATTTAATTACTTTTTTTTAAATAAATATAATTATTTAGGGAAAAAATAGTGCATGGTAGTAAAAGATGTTATACAGATTTTCATATATTTTGTTTTCTGACTTATGCACCACTAATTAGGGGTATCGAGTGAAGTTTTTTTTTTTTTGGTTTTAATATTGGGATACTGACCACTGCAGCATGGATTTTCATGCATTTTCAGATTTGTGCATGACGAATTAGCTGCATCCAGTAATTATATTTGTATTATGTTTGTTTTGTGATTGCTTCAATACAGATTTTCATGCATTTTCAGATTCATGCAATGCTGTAATTTTGAAAATTTGTGGAAAATCTTTGAATTATATTATACATCATTTATAACCCTGAATTTTATGTTCTAAAGCTTGAAAGCCCTCTGAAATTTTTTTGTGGTGAAGTAGCTCAACTTTCTATGTTTTAAATGTTTGTTTTATTAATCTTAGAAATATGCTTAATTTATTTAACTGAATTTCAAAACAAGCACCAAAGTGAAGAAACAATAATTAATTTTCTTAAAAATTCAGAGTATCGATTGGTGGATTCGCAGTATCAACTCATCGGTGAGCTGTACATCGGTAACAGCAATGGGTGCCTTATAATAAAGCTATTCCATAATAGCATTATACTACCATGACTAATCTTTCTTATTAGCATGTTATTCACAGCTGTAGCTTCAAGGGTGGGTGGAAAGACATGTACTTTAAACATCCCTTGAAATTTTACAGACTTTTCATTTTTTTTTTTAATGTCGAAATTGGTTTTTAGCATGACGAGTGTCAAAAACTAATTCAAATTGTATAAAATTTAAAATGTGATTAATAATTTTCTAACATAAACACACTTTTAAATGAAGCAATAATCTCATTGAGTTAAAAAACATATTTACATCTTTAGTTAAATATAGAGTACAGCTTCCTTTTTGGTAACTTAAACTGAAGGCAAGGGAGAAAATGAAAATTGGTAATTCATTGAAAAGTGATGGCAGCCTTGTCCCATGTTATTCAGTGGAGAAATATGCTTTCACGTTTACTCATTACCTAATGTATTTTTTAAATTCTAAATGACAGACCAGTGGTCGATCCAGGTAAAAATTGGGACCCATTTGCTGCCTCTTCACAAAATTCAAATCTCTAAAGTGGGCTCTTTCACAAAATTCAAATTTTTAAAATGGTCCCTTCACAAAATTCATATTCATAACAACAGCCCTTTCAGAAGATTTATTTTTTTTAAATGATGATTTTGTAAAAATTTTCAACGTTCATAGTATTATTTTTAATGAGTGTCTATACTTGGTTCAATAATATGCTGTTAACTTGATATTAAACATTGGATAGAGTAACTGCTAAAGTGAAAGGTTTTGTGCGATAATTCTTTCTATCACAAAAAGAAATAAATTTTCACAAAAATGAGCCCCAAAAATTAAAACCTGGATCAACCCTTGCAGACACAGTTCTGTTCCCCCCCTCTGCTCGTTGGAAAGGTAAAAGTCTGTCATTTCCACTAGTCTCCTACTTTTACCAGATATGTGGAGCCAACCTATTTAGTTCATTTGCACGCTTCATGGAGAGCTGATATTGTTATTTTGATCTCTCATGTTCATTATGCCTGATTTCATAACATATATAAAAGTTAGCAATATTTATAATTTTATGTAAATGTGTTTATTTGATTCATTTTATAACTGCACAGTTTTGCTTTAGTGATCAGAAGACTTTGAATCAAAAAAGAACTTGATTCTAGTGTCTGTGCTTCATCTTGACATTGATCTCGATCCTTCACCTGGAGAGCAAAAGAAGTCAGAGATTGTCATATTCTACAATTCTACCAAAAGTGGCATTGATACTGAAGAACAAATGTGCACCATTTATAGCGTGAGTCAAAACGTGAAGCATCGACCAATGGTAATTTTTTTTATAAAGCTGAATATAAGTAGTATCAATTTTTAAGTAATTTATCTTGCCAATCAACTAGAACCATGTCTTAGAAGACCTTTCCTAAAAACACTGACCCCACAACTGGTGCTTGGAGAATTAAGCCTCAAAAGTGCGAAGAGATTTGGAATCCCCATCAGTGGTGAAGCGTCCATGGAAGCGATGCCTCCCTTACTTAAGATTTTAAAACAATAATTTTATTATTTTAGATAGAAAAAAAGAAACAGTAATTTTGGTTTCTCATCTATCAGATTAAATCTCACGATGGCAAAAAGCTGAATTGATTCTTCCTCCGCTTTTGGAAGAGTGTCTGTTCAGCGCTTTCAACAGTTTTCTGAACCACGCTTCACTCCTGATCCCCATCGATCTTCAAAAGCGGTTGAAAAGGTACTGACCAATGCAAGGTATTCCAGAAAATTAAACCTCTTCAACTCGCAAAAGATGTAGAGGCTTAACATGCCCCTTTGAAATGAGTTTTAGAAGGCTGACAAATTATGAATGTCAGAAATGTCATAACGCAATCTGCATGGCTCATGCAAATGTGATCTGCATAACATGCTCAGTGGCGTCGCCAGAAAAAATTTCAAGGGGGGGCACAACATGAAAAAATATTTTTTTTTAAATAAAATTCTGATAGCATAGTTTTAAAGTTAAAGAAAAAAATGCTTATTAGAATTTTCCAGAGGGGGGCAAGTGCCCCCCCCCTTGCCCCATTGTGCCGACGCCCATGATACATGCTGTACTGTTTTCCAATGCTCCTCTTCTGCTGAACTTAAACAAAATTACTATGACTTAGATAAGTAACGGCAGGTGGAATATGCTTCAGCAAACTGCTTGGCATCTTGTTTGCAATTGGCGATGAAGATGCCAAGTTTGGAAACATATTTTTCAGATGTTAAACGATCGATCTACGAAATGTAGCTACCTCAACACGCCAAATTGGCGATTTTTAGAAAAGTCACCAAGCAGTGGGCTAAACTGCATTTTTACCCTAATTTCATTTTTCCTGTGTTTAAATATTCCTACGAATATGATTTATTTTTAGAATACGAAAATTTAAGACAACAGATACAAATTAGCAGTTTTTTATGTGTGCCTGTTGGGACACATTGCGGCAGACGGAGGGTTAAAATCCATTTAGTCATTTGAATTTTTAACATAATTTCAGCTGTAGGCTCAACTTATCAACAAAACTGTTAATATGTATATTTAAACATTATTAGTAAATGAAAAATAAATTTACTGGAACTACTGCTATCATGTTTACGTTCTCTTCTCTGTTGTAGCTGTAATTTCTTTTGTTTAGCACTGAAAGGCACTTTTCTTTTCCCTTGCGGCATTCTGATAAATAGAAATAATGCTTTTCAATAAAACAATCTAAAATAATAACAAAATAAATCAAAGGTTAAAAGAGAGAAAAACAAAATATTCATTTTACTTTTACACTTGAAAATCAAAACACTGTTTTTTTAAACGGCGAAATACAACATAACAACCACACCAGAACATTCGAATATTATTCGAAATAAATAAACAAATGATCTTAGGGTGACTATCAGTCGGCTAAATATTATATTTTTATTGGACTAGTATGCTATTATCCTCTTCGGTTGGATAAAGTTCAAGGTAGTTTTTAATAACTTCAGCATTAAAATTTACTAAGTTTCCTCATATGAAATTTGGTGTAAGTAAAATTAGATTTTTTTAAAAATATTTGCACAGTATTAAAATGATAATAATAATAACTACATATCTTAACTTTTAGATTAACTGTACATGTCATCTGTCCCCGTAAACAAACATCCGAAAAACAAGATTGGAAATTTAATTGTCGTGTATTAAAAATTAATATTTATTGCATGTCAGTATAATTGAAGAAAAAATGGGTTTGTTAACATTTTAATATTTTTTAAATGTCTGTTTTCTTGTGTATTTTATCATGTACTCATATATATATATTATTTTTTTTTCCTGTCATGATTAAATATGTTGTGATAATTATAGGTGTGGTGCCTTTTGCTTAGTATGGAATTTCCTTTTGACGTTGAAAATGTTTTACCAGGTGTAATAACTGTCCTGGAAACTAGTATCAACGAATCAAGCATTAAAATTTTTTCATTAGATACTGAGTCCTGTCAAGACGAGAAACAAGATTCGAATTCTTCATGGATTTACCACTCCACAGCCAACACTCCATGGAATTTAAAGTTAAAAAAGTAATTTTTTTTAAATTAGTATTTATGTTTTATGAATTGCTTATATGATCAGAGTTTTAACGTTTCTGTTTCTAAAATTTTTAATATCAATAAAATATTTTACCCTGCTTTATTTTGATTATTATTAACATCATTTACCAAGGCAGGTTGTAAAAAATAGTCCTATAAATTCTTTTAAGTAACTTTCTTTTAAATATATGTTTTTAAATTGTATTCAAAGCTTAATGGAAAATGCAATTTATGAAATGGTTTGGTATTTGCCTATTTTGGCACTACATTCTACTAGGGATTTACAACACTTTAGAAGAGACCATGAATCAACGCCATTTCAGGATGGCATAATAAGAAATTACTGTGGAATGTGTTTTAAAACCCAGTGTTGGTTTAAAGTACCACTGGGTGTATTAGGGCTGAAAGGGACCGCCAAAAAAACTTTTAAGTATATGTATTTGCCGAAGTTGTCATGCCATTATTTTAACCTGAAACATTTCCAGCAATTCTACTTTAAACTGTAGATTCCTGTCTAAAAATCCTTAATGTACAAAAAATGACTATAGACTGACAAATCCAAAACAAAAAAAAGTATGC
Organism: Salticus scenicus; assembly: GCA_963930645.1. NCBI lineage: Eukaryota > Metazoa > Arthropoda > Arachnida > Araneae > Salticidae > Salticus > Salticus scenicus. Next base: position 30,970,765 of record OZ005659.1, on the reverse strand, counting down.
AAAGCTTGTTCAACCCCACTGGGACATATATGTTCCTGGAGATATTTTTAATTCATCCAATGAGATAAATAAACGTGGAATTAATTGAAGTGCATGTTTCATTGGTTTTCTGTGATTACATTCATATGTTAGTATAATTTAATGTATTTTCAAAATTATTGTAAATTAATTTAGAACTAGGGAACTGAACTTTTCACTGTATTTTATATCGTCATTTCAACTCCACTTGGGCACATGTGTGCCATCAAGAAAGACCAGTAGAACATATAATGTTCCACTTCAATTGCCCATACAATTAATTTTTTTTTTATTTTGGTAGAATATTGCTATTTCTACAGGGTTGCCAACTGCTCAGATTTCTGCGGAGTTTTTCCAAAAAAATTTAAAAACTCCGCAATTCCGCAAAATAATGTTTATGCTCTGCAAATTCAGTCTTGACCACCTAACTAAATATTTTTTATTAAATACATAAAACTGAATAGTGGCAGACACTGAAAAAAAAAAAAAAAACTATTTTTCTTTTTTCTTTCTTTTTTTTTTTGAAGAACCACACGCTTCATCGTACAATACTCATAAATAAATAGTAAAGAAAAAGAAAGAAAACATTCTAGTGCTAGGCATTGTGTAATCGGAATATTGCTGACTCAGAACGGAAACAAGTATTTGTTTACATTAGCTAAGAGTGTGTTTAATTAAAACCACAAGCTGAAAGGGGGGAAGAAAGAAACCGAATGCTATGATTATGCGGTGTTTTGATTTTCATTTAAACTATATCAATATTTCAGTTATATTAATGCTTACTAGGTCGTTAAAAAAATTGTTTATTTTATTTATTTATCGATAAAAATAATGGATTCAAAGCTACTGAACTTTAAGGCCGATTGACAACGCTTTATTTAAGATTTATTTGAAATAATTATGCATTTATTTTATCATTCACTTAAAGCATTAATGATTTATTATTATATCTTCATTTGTATCTGGAAAAAAAAAATAAGTAAACAAATTATGACCAATAATCTGCAAAATTCTAAAGTTTACAAAACATATGGCCCCAACTTATGCAGATTAGAGGGAGTTGACTCAGAAATGAGATCATTTACACATTTATATGAATATCGGAGATTTCGTTTTTAGATTTTTATGTGATAGTATAATAATTATTTTGACATTCATGAAAATTGTTGGAAATTTAATTTTTTTCTCCCCTTCGTGCTTTCTTTTTTTTATTTTTTTTTATGTAACTGAATAATCTACTTTCATATATTGTCTTTATTTATGTATGGAAAATATGCCATTATGCAAAAAACAAATTACTTTTGGGTTTTAAGCTTATATTCAGACTTAATGGCATTTCCCATTCTTATCTCTCTTCACTGTTTTGCTAAATATATTTGATTATCAATAAATATTTCTTAATTTCATATTATTATTGTTAATTTATGTTTGTTAGTGGTTTATTTCTTTTTTTTATTTATTTATTTCTTTTTTTTTTTATGTATTTATAAAATTGCTCCTCAAAGTAGCCAAAATGCTCCTCAAAATTTCTCTGAATACTCCTCAAACTGTTTTTGAAAAGTTGGCAACCCTGTTTCTATTTTATTTGTTCTACTCCTTAATTTACCTCACTTTTGGAAAGGAAAGAGCTGGTAGTAAAAGGGTTAAGGTAGTGCAAGCAAGGCCAATTCCCTGGCCCTCTTGTTGAGTTGCTCCTATGAATTAAATCAATCTTAAAATTTACTTTAATTCCTTTTTATAGTAATAAACTGGTATGAAAAAGTACAAGGGGGACCACAATATAGAAGGGACTCCAATAGAGAGAGGCGAGTGAGACTTTAAGCCTATCCCTTGAGAGATGTAGGTCCGTCACTGACTAAAGCTATAATATTTATTGAAATTTTATTTTTCCGACTGAGTGAAAATAATGCCTGGACCGGGACTCGAACCCCAGATCTTTGACTTACAAGGTCAAGGCTCTACCAATTGAGCTATCCAGGCCGACACCCCGGTCAGCATTACTCACTCAGACAACCTTTTAGGCAGAAACATCTCTGGTCTATCATATAGATAGCTCAACAGAAAATAAGCCGCAGGAAATGGAAAACACCATTAGGTGTTTTCCATTTCCTGATTTGGAATCGAACAGTGGAATACAGAAATTTCTACCGCCATATAACACTGTAATATTTTAAAATTTCAATATTTCAAATTCTAATTATGATTAAATTATCTTTAATACATCATTTGAAAGATATTTTAAAGTTCTTTTATATTATCGAAAGTGGAATTCGAGATTTTACCCAATTTACACGTTTTAAGGTCTCCTGTTTAGGTTTTCTTTTGTACCTCAGCTACTAATTAAAATATTTTCATAAGTAATACATCATTTGAAAGGTTTGTTGATTTAGAATTGAACAGTAGATTACAGAAATTTCTACCGCCATATGGTGCTGTAATATTTTAAATTTTTAATATTTTAAATTCTAATGAGCGAGGAAGGTGTTGTATGCTCAAAAACGGAAATAAGGCGCCACCGAGCGGGACTTTGCTAAAGTCAGAAATTTGAAAGATCATAACATGGTGAGCGAACAAGCTGTTTCAGATATTGAAAGTGGAAGAGGGTGCTGCAGGCTACCGAGCGGGAATTTGCTGCAATTAAATTTTTCAATAAAGCTATTTTCACTATATGTCAATAAGCTGTTGTAAGATCTGAAACGAGAAAAAGGCGCCACCCAGCGGGAGTTTCATAAAGTAGGATTTTTCAAGGATCGTGAATCAGCTGGTCGCCAAAGGCGGCTAGTTTTAAATATTTAAAATTTTTCATCTCTTGCAAAAGGGCAATATCTATATTTTTCTCTAAAATTTCATTAGTGTTAAAACTTTCATTTCTTTATATCAAATCTTTAACTCAATAATTTTTTTATTTCATGCTTTTTAGGGCTTCACAATAAAAAGCTTCTAATCTTAAAAAATGATTTTTTGCTTAAACTTTTTTATAGTACTCATTTTGTTTAAGTTAGTTCATCCTTTATATAAACAAATTTGTTGTTAAAGCTAGGATGTTAAAACATGGAAATTATGAAAATATAGCATGTTAATTATTGAAAGTTTAGTTCAAAATTATCTAATCAATGTTAATGAGTAAAATTTTTCTTGGAATTGATCTTAATGAAGTTAAATTATCATCTGTGTTAAAATTTTCATTGTGGGTAATAAACAGGGCTCGAAAATTATATTGCCCCACATGCCCGGGACATGTAAAAATTCAGATTGGGCATGTACTTTTTTCTCTTACAAGGCATGCAAATATTTAAGTAAAAATAACTTTTTAAAATACAGCATCTTGTCTAAGACTTTTACTTAAATTGAAATAAACAATGTCAATTAGGTATAATGTCGTTAAATACTTTTCACTAGGTATGTGAATGTTTTTATTAATATGCATTTTAATAAGATATTTGGGTGTGTAAAAACTTTGAGATTTTTCAAGCCCTGGTAATAAATAAATTTGTTTTAGGTTGCCAAGTGTATATTGAAATCCTCGGTTTTTTAACAAATATGAGAAAAACATCAAATCTAAACAAAATGCCACAAATCTCTGTTCTGTTATTTTGCTAAATGCTTTTTATTACTTTCGCTGTAGAGTGACTAAATCACCCTACAACCATAAGATGAAAATTTGCAATGAATATTGTATACTAGATACTTTTCTGTTTTAATGACCATTATAACTGTTATAATATAATAACATTAAATGAAGAGCAATCCTAAAAATTAGTTATAATTAGAAATGCATCGAATAGCAGTTTTGAACGAATACTGAATGCCAAATATTTGACCAATTAAATACTAACTATTCAGCCAAATACTGAATATCCTTCAAATACCATTTACATTTAGTAATATTTTATTTTTTTAATTACGAAAAAATATAAAAAACTACTTTTCAGAAAAAATGGTATATATGAATGTAGAAAAATATTAGGAAATATTACTATGCATAAGTAGTGGTGTAATGCTGAATTCACAGTTAAAGAAAATTATTAACTGTTAGACTTCTTAATAAAATTTCTTAAATAACAATATCTTATTGCACCCACTGCAAAAAATTAATTAAATTAAAAATAATGCAACCCAGAAATGTAGCATTTGAGAAAATCAGTTTAAAAGTAACAACATATTGGCTAACCTATATTAAAACTGACACAAATGCCTCTCACTCTCATGTGGATAAATTGTGCGATAGAGATGTGATGTTTTTTGTGTATGTTGGTGCACTTCATATGCATTTTACAATGACAATACTCAAAATTGCTATTTTATGACTTTTGTGATTTTTCTTCTCAGATTTGAATGTGATAATTGTTTCATTTCTTGAAGTTTCCTAGATAACAACATTGTGTGAATAATGTATGCTCTTTCTTAACTCAACTTTAGAAACAAAAATCCTTCTACTGTTATTGACAACTTTTGTTAGATATTATTAATTGTTATGATTGATGTAACTAATAATTAATTTTCTTTTATGTTACTTGAAACTAGATAAAACAATTGTTTTCATTTAAATATAATCTATTTATTAATTACTCTGAAAAATTTTAATTCAATGATAATTAAAAATAGAACTTTTTCAAATGATTAAAAAAAAAAAAACGAATTTTTATATGTTCAACTAGCCAAATACTGAATAGATACCAAATATTTGGTTAAACTATAATTTTATAGTTGACTCAGTCAACTGGTTGAAAGAAATACTACTAGTCGTAGATACCACAAAGACATTTAATTCAAATAAAATGTTGAGTTGAAGAGGGATTGGCAGTGGTTGGTTCACTGCTCTTACATCATCGACACACAAAATAAAAATGTCACGTATTCTAATAATAAATGGAGACCTCTCGTTTCCAAAGTTCACAGTTTGAAGGGCTTCAGTGCGTCTTCTAGATGAGAAATTCTTGAGCACAGAGGAGACATTTTCCCGGCGATTGAAATACACATTTCAATATCTAACTTGAACATATAAATTTAAAATAAATATACAAATTATAAATATACACATATAATGCAAAACAGGATATGATACAGAGCAACCTAATTAAGATACAGAACATAATATTACTATATCTTCAAATATTTACACTAACTTATAGAGGCAAGGAACGGCAATAGGTAAAATGCAAATATATCCCTTACATTTCTTTTAACCCTCCTACCCTGTTGAAAAAATTTTACGTTTTACCTGTATGAGTCGAATCGACCCACTTTGTATAGATTGAATTTAGGTCTTAAGAAAGAATTTCTATGGAGATCATTTTACATCTACGTTTCCGACAACTATCGCCATCTATTGACTATTCCTGAAAATGAAGTCTACTCAAAAGAAAAAATTGATATTTTAAGAATTTCTATGCATGTTAACCCCTTCCGCTCCAGGCCAGCTGTAGTGTGAATATGTGAAATACCAGATTATAATTTTGAAGTAATGCAATACATAACGAAGTAACAATGGAAAGCTGGATGTAGGAAATCAAAGTCCCTTTTCAGTTCAGGCAGTTTCTCAGGACGTGCATCGGCAAAAGGATCCGACATAAATTTCCAGTCACCTGCTGTAAGTGGTTCATCATCACTGTCATTGCTTTCGCCGTCTTCACTTGTTGTAAAGTCAACATTGGAACATTCAAGTTCATCATAATCGGGGATATAATCACTATCCGAATCACTAGAATCAGACATTATTCACAGTTTCAAACACCGGCAAAACATACAAAATCGAGGAGCGAAAATTACACACAACCGCAGCCGCGAGAAATCACGAAACAACTGGCGTAGCCAAAACTAATAGGTCACCGAGACTAATAACGCCATTTAGTTGTCAGTAATGAAAATACAATTTCAAAATACCATATGACAAATAAAATAACTCTCTCTGATACCACTACAATTTTGGGCTTATTGTATCGTATACTTTCTTTGGACGTATGCACGTACGTCCATGGTATTAATGGCCATTAACACTAGACGTACGCACGTACGTCCCTGGAGTGGAAGGGGTTAATAATGTGGGTCAAATCGACCCAGACAGGTAATATGTCACATATTTTTTTGGAGTGGTTTAAAACAAACCAATGACTCTGAAAACATCATATATTAAACGAATGCATATTTTTGAGGCATGCATAATATTTGAACAATCAGAATTAAAATCTGTAGAAGATATCGAAAGATCAATTTAAAAAATGGGTCGAATCAACCCATACAGGGTAGAATGGTTAAGAATACGTCTATCAGGCAGACATAAATTGACAACTCTTATGATATTATTTTTCCCTTTAAGCACTTCAGTGATTCTCCCAACTAACATTGTATTAGAAGGTGAATTTTTCTATTTTAGTTGTATTAAAGCTCCCTCCTTTACATCATCCTTTTTAAATTTCCATTTAGTATGTTCTTGAAGATTATTTAAATAATTCTTCTTCCTTAAAGACCATATCCATTGCAAATATTTTGTGATTTTCCACCACTTTGTCAATCTGTTTTCACTAGTATCAAGTAACTGTTGCTCAGGGAAACATGTTATAGCTCTATGCTTGAGGAAATGACCTGGGGTTAGATTTTCAAATTTGTCAAATTCTGGAGAAAGCAGGGTTAGAGGTCGTGAATTCAAAATACCTTCAATTTCTGTGCATATTGTTATGAATTCTTCTAAAGTTAAATTTCGATTATCAATTACTCATTTCATATGAAACTTAAAGGATTTTACCCCTGCTTCCCAAATGCCACTAAAATTTGGCAATTTGGCAGGAATAAAGTCCCACGCAATACCTTCTTTGGCCAAAAAATTACCCAATCTCTCATCTGGAGAACTAACCATTTTTAACAGTTTTCTCAATTCAGCATCTGCTCCTATAAAAGTCTTAGAATTGTCTGACATGATTTTGGCATATTTGTCTCTTCTGCCAAAGAAACGTTTCAAACTGGCTTTAAAAGCTTGAGTTGTCAAATCTGACACAAAGTCCAGGTGTATTGCCTTTGTGCATAAGCAAACATAAACAACTACATAAATCTTATTCAATGTACCCTTCCTTTGAATTTTCAATTTTACAAAAAATGGACCACAATAATCTACTCCAGTAATGGAAAAGGCAAAATTTGAAGTCACGCGTCCCCTTGGCTGATTTGCCATTATTTAAAATGTTGATATAGGTTTATTTTTAAAGAAAATAATGCAGTGATGCTCTACGACAATTGTTTCGGCCATTAAATGGCCAGAATCTTTCCCGAATATGAAAAAGTAATGCTTGTGGACCCAAGAGAAAATACTTTAAATGATAAAATCTTAAACTGATATTGGTTAACTGATGATTAAAATTGACTACCCTGATTTAAATGACGAAGACAACTTTTGTTGAAATTGAGAACTGGCTTGACATTTGTCTCATTCCTTAACTAGTATATAAAGTGAGTTTTGTGAAAATTGTTATAGTCATTTTTGAAAACACTGGCCCAAATATACAAGAATTGCTCAATCAATAGTATATGATTAATTTTGAAAAGTTTCTTAGAATACTAATTTTTAAATTGTAGAGTATTTGATTTAATTTTAATTAAGTGTAGGTAATAATTCATTTGTTTACTTTGTATATAATCATATATGTATATACATACATAGCTACCAACTCTTTTGCCTTTCAACGAAGACTTCATACCATAATTTTTTTTATGATTACTTTCCGTTGATTTAATCATCAAAAATGTATATGACAAATTTCTTTTTAAAAAATAAGGGTGGTAGATAAATCTGATTTAAAATTTTGAAAATTTGTCAGCTGTGTATACTATATATTAATTGTAACAATGTATTGAAAGTTGACAATTGTATTGTAATAGTGTAACTATTTATTTTTTTAGAAAAAAAGATGATTTGGTCACAATCATAGATAAAATGGGCTTTGCTTCTGCTCAGGTAATTTTTCTGAACTTCCATAACATATTCCTTTTTTTTTCTTTTCTTTTCTTTTCTTTTTTACCAATCAAAAAATTATTTTAAATGATAGTTAAAATTTATACACTTTTATTAAATAATAGCCCAGCTGCTAACAAAAAAAAAAAAAAAAAAAAGAAAGAAATTAACTAATTATAATAAACCATTGAAGTGACAGGTTACAGAAAAACTGAAGATAAACCAGTACTTTTCTGTTAGATGACTGTAACACTATTTGGTATAGTTAGCAACTCATATGTGAGGCATTCATTTTAGCTTATATTTTGTTTGCAATTATAGGTAGATATTTGTAAATTTATTGAGTTTGAAATTATGAATAAAAGTACTTATGGTTTTTCACACTAATTGGGAGACTTATTGATAAGCATTTTGTTATTAATCATTTATCCTGTCTATTTTTTCAGCAGCTTTATTGGCAACAAAAATAGACATTATGTCTAACATACCTCAAAAGTTAAAGACTGAATAAGATTAAGCTTACTCTTATAGAAATATATTGTTCTATTTCTGTTTTCTCCTTTGAAATAAGCTTTATTTTTAAAAGTTTGTTTATGCCTTGTATAAATTCATTTAAATATTAAGTTTTTATTTTTTATATATTTTGATCCTATATGATATAATTATTTTTAAAGTCTTCCTGCTGTGTATATAAATCTATTGTGTCTGTAATTATGTTTTTGTAAAGCTGTGTGCAAGATAAGACTTTTAAACAAAAGATTAATATTTCACTTTTATAATTTGAACTCTCTCCTACCATACACAAGCCATACCATGGCCAGCTCTGCATTTCTCACATAATAATCGTTGGCAAGGTCACCATGTCTGCAGATGTAGCAGGTGAGATATTAATTGTGGCACCGGCATTTCTTATATAATAATCGTTAGTAAGGTCAACGTATCTGCAAATACAAATATAACAGGTAAGAATATTAATCGTGGCACAACAGCCACGATTAATATTCTCACCTGTTATATCTGCATTTGCAGACACAGCAACCTTGCCAATGATTATTATGTGGGAAATGCCGAGGTGGTTATCAGCCAGGATTGCTCAATGGAAAAGCATTTGCACATTAAGTGAAGGGCCTGGGATCAATTGCCGGCTCTGCCATTTTTCACATAGTTGGTAAAAAATCAATCTTCACACCAATCTATCTAAAATATATTAATTAATAAAATTAGAAAAACCTTACTTCAGCTTCAGGAAGTGGCTTTAAACAGATGAGTACTTTCAAATAGGGGTATCCCCCTTGTTGTCAGCACCAGTCAGTCTTGTGGTGCTAATTACTATCTAAAATAGTTTATTGAAATTTATATTGCTGGATGCTATTTTAGCTTGGTAGAGCACATAAAATAAACAGAAGATTTACAATTTTGTTTTCCCATAAAACCAATTTTAAATCAAAATGATGACAGGGAAGAATAGGACACAATAATTCTCCGACTGTCAGGGGCGGATTTATACTTCTGCCGCCTGGGGGCTAACGGCAACTTGCCGCCCCTCTGTCTTTCCAATGATTACTCCCCCCCCCCAGGGGCGAGGCGTCTGGTCATCGATAGATTCGTCGATGACTATAAGAAAAATGAAATAATATAAGTCAGTTTAAATCTATATAATCATATTTTAAAATATCATTTTTTTTCTTTGGAGTTTTTCTAATCCCCTGCGTATGATATAGTTATCTGGTGCTGCCATCTGTCGGTTCTACAAAAAACCATCCAAAAACATTTCAAGTCCCCGTTTCTTGGAGTGAATCTGTTTTACGTCTGCGCAAGCCTGTACGCGTAAACATTTTTCGTCTGCAACATATCAAATAGCTTAAAAATCGAGTGCTAGTCATCTATATTAGGGATTTATCCCTACGTATAACGACTTACAGAAGTTTCCTTCAGTATGTAGGGACGGATTTTTACTTTGTAGGAACTTTTTGGGGTCTTATGTACGTCTTTTATCAGGGATTTTCCGTAATTTTATTTTATTTTATGTGTGATTTTTCATTTAAGTAAGGACTTTTATCCTTAATGTAAAGATATTTTGTGCTCTGTGTACGGACAATGGGGAATATTTAGTTTCAAAATAATTTTATGATATTTTATTTAATAATTTAGGATATTTCAGTAGGTTAAATTGTGGCTTTAATAAAGAATTTTAAAATTGTGAATGCAAAAAAGTCGAATGCAAAAAAGTTATTTTGTACCAGAGTTAATGGAAATCCTTTTATTTATTGTGAGAATAACTTTATTTCTTTTCTTTTCCATAAAATATAAACAAAATAATAACAATTATAATCGTTGTTATAATTATTTATTTATTTTATTATTATTATTATTGTTGTTGTTCAATTAAATGTTTGAAATGAAAAAGCATTCATAAAATTATTGTATTTAATGCACCTTAAGTCCAAATTGAGCCAGCAGTAAATCCCCTCCCCCAATCTTCTTTTTGAAGTTATCCTCGAAAAAAAAAAAAATTCTTGCTGAATAATGGACAAATTTTTTACATATTTACAGAGCCGTTTACAACAGAAATGCATGAAATTTGTTGACAGAACTGTTAGAGTGTTAAAGAATGAAACTGTCTTTGTATTTTTTCTGTAAATATAATACTTTTTATCTTATAAATCAGCAACCCTCAATAACTTTTCGGAAACATTCACATCGCAAGAAATTGATCTAACGCCAACCAAAAGAGAAGGAATCAGTTCAATTTTGTGCAATTTGAGTAGGAATACCTTGAAATTTAATACATTTATAAATAAAAATAACTAAATATTGCCTATGTTCACTTGAATACTTTTTTCCAATAAATGCGATTTCATTATTGAAAAAATTTTAAGAATACGAATAAAAATATTTGCCAATTTCATACATTTGCAAATGAAAAAAGGCTTTGGAAATATGTCAAATGGTAGAAAACTTGAAACCTTGCTCTTTTTACGGTTTTACTCATAAATTAACCAATATCACAAAATAGTTAGAATTGCTCTATTTACTTATTTTTAGTAGTAGCTTTAAATAAATTCAGAACTAGATCGTATAAATAGAAGAAGATTCTTAAGAAAAAAGATCTTTAGAATATAAGAATTTTAATGGACTTTAGAAGACATTTAAAATGCCATTCATTTAAACTAGACAAAACCTACCAGCATAAAAAAAAAAAACTATTTTAAATATATAATAATGTTAATCAATAGTAAAAAAAAAGAAAATTCCTACCAAGAAAAAATTTAATTAAATATGTTGCAGAAATACAGAAATACTACGCAATTAATTATAAAAGGGAATTTCATTTTTTAAAAAAGTCTGCATTTGACAAAATTTAATTTATATATTACAATCTTATAACCAACTTAAAAAATAAATAAATAAGTATATTTAACTATATATTTAAGAGATTTTTAGAAGTCTTCACCAACTATTCAAAATACATCGCCGTCATATATTTAAAAGATATAGCCATTTATTCAGAAGCCACTATGCATACATGTTTTAAAAGTCAAACCAACAAATATTCAGAAACCATAATTAATACATATTCAGAAAGATATTGCCAACATAAAAAAGTCATCTTCAATATATATTCAAAAGATATTGCCATTAAATATGCAGAAACTAAACTATCAATATATATTCAGAAGATATCTGATAACAAATATTCAGAAGCCAACATCAATATATATTCAGAAGATATCTGGTTACAAATATTCAGAAACCAACATCAACATTCAAAAGATATCGGCAACAATAATTACAGAACTTTGAATAAACACCATAAGATGCAATAAACTCGCAACAATCGTTTCAGGTCAAAAGAATACACCACCCTTTGTCAAGTGAACAAAGTAGGCACAAGTGCTGCAGTCAAAGTGGCAACGCACATTTTATGATGTTTATTCAAAGTTTTGTAATTATTATTTTAAAATGCTAGTTTTGTGATGCTTTCTTATTATCACCGTCAACAATATCTAGAAATCACCATTAATAACATTCAGAAGATATTGCCAGCAAATACTCAGAAGGCATTCAATTTATTAATGTTGATGGTTTCGAATACTAAGATTGACAATTGCTTTCTACATGCAATAATGGAAGAAACAACAGACAAACTGAAGTCATTAACCCATTCAGTACCGGTCATGGTTATAGTTATCCTATGCGCATAAAAGTTGATTTCCTGTCTAATGAGACATAAAGTTAGACAAAAATAAAATTTCAGAAAATTAGCTTTAATACTTTTTAAAATACAGAATGTTGCGAAAACGCAACGTCAGTCCAAAGCAGTATATAAAGCATCATTTTTGGGAATCATGGAAATCTTCAAAACATTTAGCATGTACAGCAACATTACATTTTTTACACATTGTTACTGTCTGACTACTGCACATTTTACACCTCCTTCTTTTATTTTCGGGATTTTTTGTGATTATATGGCCTGTACGATCCTTTTTGTTTTTGCTGTAAAAAGTGATTTTGCATTGCGGATGGCCGACCAATACATGTGGTTTCAGGAATAGGGTTTATATCATTTTTCATATCAAATGAATTTGATTTATTTGATGAAATATCTACTTCCGATTTTAATAAAGACTCTGCAATTGCCTTTTGAAAGTCTAGCAATGTTGTTTTGGAATCCACAAATTCCCTATAAAGTTTCCAAGCATTTACTTTTGCAATATCAATGCAATTTACGAAAATAGGCCACCACCATTTTTTTCCTTTTATAGTTATTCTATAATTTGATATAAAATTATCTAATAAGTCCACCCCACCCATATGCTTGTTATAATCAGCAATGACTTTGGGGTGTTTTACTTGGACAGTTTTTTTTTTTTTCTGTTCTGGAGTAGCGTTTTGCATATGCTGCTGGCTCAGTATCATCCCAATTTGTCAGTACGGTGACAACAGCATTGTCGTTCCACCTAGCGACAGTAACATTATTCTTTGAATCGAATGCTACATCATACGTGCCACAAACTTCCTTCTTCATATCTTTCTCTTCCTTCATCTTCCTTCTTCATCTCGAACTTCCTTCTTAAAATACATCTATAGGTTCTAAAGCTTGCAAATGATTTGATACTGACTCTTGCAGGTTTCAATGAATCATAGCAATGTTTTTCTACATCTTGTGGTTGTTGATTATATGCGGGGGAACATTTTTCCCAAGTAAAATTTTCTTTCTTTTACCTGTATTATTTTTACTTTTCTTAACTTTAGAAAAAAAATATCGATCTCACCTGTGATATCTTTAGGAAATGGAATATTTTCACCCACAGCATTATCGTCGATAGTTTCTTCATCAGTCAAAACATCCGGGTCAGGTGGAATTACGACAAATTCATAATTTTCTTCTTCAGATTCGGAACTGGAATCATCACTAAGAGCTTGAAGATATTCTAAAGCTTCATTTATCGTTAAACAACGTCGTACCTTTCGTAAATTACGAGAATCGCCTGCAAAAAATAAAAAATCGATCATGAAAACATCCTCTAAATCTTTTAACACACATTAGACTGACGTTGCATTTTCACAGCATTATTTAAAAAATGAAATTTAGAGTATAGAAAAAAAAATGTTTACTTACTTGTTGATGCCATTTTGTTTTTAAAAGTTCAAAGAAAGCAAAACAAACTTTAGCCTATAATTTTGACATGTGCTGCCATCTACCGCTGAAACTTGAAAGTAATAAAAAATAATGGAAAGCATTGATTGTTCATTATTTTATAACGAATATTAAATGCAACTGTAGACCAATGATTTTTTTTCTTTTATGCGTACTGGACACCACTTTAATAGGAAAATATTTTTATAGCAAAAAAATGTAAAGTTTTCCTCAGAAAAAAAAAATAAAGAAAACGTTGCGTTTTCGCAACGTCAGTACGAAATGGGTTAACACCTTTCAACCTTAATGGAAAGTGCTAAAAAAAGAATACAAATGAATATTTACTAAATATAATGAATGTATTTTCTAACTTCAAAATAAAATTAGTTGATCAAAATAAATAAATAAAAAATAACATAAAACATATACTAAAAGAACAAAATTATTCATAGAATTAACCATAGACCTATTATAAAAGTGGACGGAACAATGACAACCTTTTTCAGTGGCAAAGATCATCAAAACTGCCTCACATAATTAATGGATGCCCCCCTTATCCCGTTTCTATGCTTTCAAAAGTTATTATCTCAATGTTTTAGTCATTTATCAATCTTGTTTTAATGTTGTAATGTTTGAATTGCTATCATTTATTGATTAACTGATTTATTTGTAAAATTTAATGTATATATGTTTAGGCTCAAAATTTACGAAGTCCAATCACCACTCTGAAAAAATTAATCAATTCAATGAACCAAAAAGTGTATGTATTGAGAGATAATGAAAATAACAAGTAAGTTTTACAGCTTCAATAATTTATTTTTGAAAACTTATTTACGCTTCTAATGAAAATTAAACAATTAATGAACTTTTTTATTGTTTTTTTACTTTTTCCCCTGATTGATGTTGTATTAATTTCTTATTTTATTCATCCTATTACTTTCTTTTTGAAATATTACTCTACTATGATAAAACAGACCTTGTATTATTGTTTGCCCAGGGTTGCCTTTTATTATTGTTTACCCTTATCTATGTGGTAAAAATCAGTGTCCACAAACAGATCTTCTGAAGTAGGCACTTCTAAAAAAATTGATGATCTTAAAATTAATCTTTCTCAAAAATCAATTTTTTTTTCTTTTAAGTTATCAGCCGCATAAAGTTGTATATTTCAAAAGACACACATGAAAAAAGCTAGAATTTTGCTGATTTAGTTTTAAATAATCACTATTTTTAAGGAACATCTTTAAATATATATATATATATATAAATTTTCATCAATTAGTGAAAAAATCATACCCATTTCAGTAGATGGCAGTGAAAAATAATCATTTAACTCTTTCGTTCCCATGGATATGAAATTTTTATCTACCTCAGAATCCCGGACAAACGCCCGAGATTTTACCCCCACGGAAGTACAGAGCGGCTTCTTTTTCTATTCATGCGAGTGTCATTTCAACACGCCTTAAGATTATGGGAAGAAGGGATTATTGTCTGGTCCAGTTTCACTGCAGAGTGGAGGGTGTGCAATATATTTTCCGCGAAATGCCTGATACTATCACCATAAATAATACTTTTGCTTTGGAAACATAATAAATATTATATGAATCTAAATTCACGTAGTATTTGTAAAATGCCATAAAGCAGTTATCATATTGTCTATAACAATGATAATTAAAATTCGATGTGTTTATTTTTTTATTTATGAAGAAGAAAACATAATCCAAAAATTTTAGAAAATCACTGTGCAATAACAACTTTTTTTATATATATAATTATCATTCTAACTATTTTTAAATATCTATTTTTTCAGAGTTAAGTAAATTTCATAAGTACAATTGAAAACCTCATTTTATGAAAATTTTTATTGTAAATAAATAATAATAATAAAAGAAAAAAGAGAGTAAGCCAACACCATCCGCAGCAGTTCATTCGATTCGAAATAATAGCATAACCCTTCATCAGACGAAAATGATAGGCACATGCACAGAATCAAAGCAGGACTTATATCTACTTTATACCTAAAAGAGCGATATAATGTTTTTCAGCCCAAAACAATTGTTATAAAGAAGGTTTTTTATTTTTTCAACTTGCGGTATTTTTTTGCAAAGTTTTCTTTTTTTTTTTTTTATGTAAACATATAAATATCAACATATAGTCAACTACAATGAAGAAAATACAGTTTTGTTAACGTTTTAAAGTCATCGTGTGAGAAGCACTTTTTTAAAATTATGAATCCAATTATTTTTAACATAGTTATTTATTTCAAGGGATATGCAGTTTTTTTTTTTCTTTTTTTTTAAACTAATGGTGTAGTAGAAGTAAAAAAATAAAAATTCTTAGCAGTTCTTTTGGGTCGATATACAAAGCAATAACACAAAGGTTCACCAGAGGAAAAAGCTAGGCACTAGTCCATGAAGGGGTGTGCTATTATTTTGACCCAAAACAATTGTTGTAAAGCTTTCTCTTTATTTCTTTCTTTCTTTCTTTTTTTTTTTTTACTAACGGTATTTTGCAAAATCTTATTCTTAATTTATACAGTTCAAGAAATAGACATCTACAATGAAGAAAATACTGTTGTAAAGTTTTTGAACATTGTATAATGCACAATGTGGAACGCTTTCTTAAATTATCATTCTAACTATTTTTCATCACCAATCACCCACTTTGTTTGAATTAAGTAAATTTGATAAGAGCAATTGAAAACCTCCTTTTATAAGAATTTCGATTGTAAATATTTATTAATTAATATGCGCTGAAGGACTAATGTTCTAAAGTAATAAGTAATAATAATAATAATAAATGTAAGCAAGCACCATAAATTAATAAAAATAAATTAAAGATTTGCAACAGTAGTTTCGATTCGAAATAATAGCCGAACCTTTCATCAGACAGAAATGTTAAACACAAGCACAGCATGAAAGCAGCACTTATATCTAATTTCTACCTGAAGAAGCGATGTATACTGTTTCTCAGCCCAAAACAATTGTTGTTTTTATTTTTTCAACTTGTATTTTCTTGCAAACACTTTTTTTTCCTTTTGTTTCTTCCCTTCTTCTTTTTTCTTTTCTTTTTATTATTATTATTATTATTAAAATAATCTAGAGGTTCTGCTCTTGGATTCAAACTATCTACTGAGTCTTTAGATCCCGAAAAATTCTCCTGATTATTAAAGTTCTTTATGTCGGAAGTCCACGTAAAAGTAATATGAAAATTACCATAATTTTCGTCTAGATCCGCACCGGAATCAGAAACAGTTTCGGTGTTTGGTAAGATTCTATTTCCTCTGAATTTTCATCACTATCACTGCTATCAATCGATTTGTTAATTTCATTTTCAGTAGATGCAAATAAAATCGCATTAATTTCGTATTGTGTTATTTTTCTACGTCAAAAAGCCATAATAAACAGAAAGAAATAAGAACATGCAGGATGATCTCAGCTAACAAACTGCGATTACAAAATTTTGTCTCTCACTTCAAAATCTTTAGGACAAGAAAACTCCCTCCCCTATCCCTTCTTGTCACCGTAAAGTTAACCCGCCCACTTATCATCTGCACTGACAACTAACTGCGGAAAAATGACCATCGCGAAGATAAAAGAGCGAAAAAGGGGAGATGAACTATCTCAGGTGTTTTAGGGGCGGAATGGGATCGAGAGCTTTCGGGCGGCTTCGGCCGTAACGGGAACGAAAGAGTTAAGCTAATTCACTTCAGTTAAAAGTAAATTTTGTCAATCAGATTTTGTATTTCGGCCGCAAGAATGTCACTATTTTTGTAATTGAACATTGAAAAAAAAAAATTTTTTTTTAAAAAGTGAGATTATCAGGCTTCAGAATGTAGGCTTCCAAAAAAAAAAAAAAAAAAAAAAAACCAGAATTTTGCTTTTTTGCGGTGTTTATGTATTTTGGTAACCAGTAACAAAAATACTGTGCATATATAAATTTCTTTGTCGTGCTTTTGCCACTAGGGTAAAAACACATGTTTTTGTCATCTGAAGAAGGGAGGTTATGTGCTTTTGAAACTGGTAGCGCTTGCATTTATTTTATGGTGTAGAGAAAATTTTAAATGTTATATATTTATTTTACACTAGTTCTTTAATTTATAGTGTGCAGTATTTGTTAATCAATTTGAAAGGGAAAAAAATCAAATTGTATTAATTGACTAAGGAAAAATGACATATTTTATCAATTAGCAGTGAAAAATTATGAAAAATAAATTAACATTTCTATTATATGTTACAATTGAAGATAAAATTGATTAGACAGTTTCATAAAATAGAATTTTTTTCATTTTTTTTTTTTTTCTCTGACAAAAAACAGACCTTGAGGAAAAAAGCTGGATAAATCTGTATTATCTATATTATTACATATCCTAAAGACATTGCTAGTGAATGTAGAAAGCTGTGTCTACTATATTTTTAAATCAAATGATAGTTGCATGTTTTCTCTTTTTTTTTTTTTAGGGGGGGGGGTGAGAAAGAGAGAGAGTCTTGTGATAGTTATTTCCGTGGAATAGAAAAATTCCCGTATTCAGAAAGGGCAAATTAAATCTACATGTGATCTTTTTATACTTTTTTTAGTATGTGATACAGTATAGGATCTGTTATCCAGAATGTTCCGAAAACCAGAATGCAAAGTGCCAATTACCAAAATTTTTAATTATCGTAAAATTTAATAATTAAAGTTATACAATAGCAGTGGTCAGAATTATAGTTTTACAACCTATTTTCATTAATGCTACGGTATTATTCTGGGGAAATATGGTAAGCATAAAATTGTCCAAATAATAACTGAAAATGTTGCAAATTTAGGTTAGAAAACGAGTTTTTATAGTATTTTTTAATATATAAACATTATTAACACATACTTCTTAAAGTGCCCAATAGCAGATGAATTTTATCCTTGAACTCAGTTTGCATGCATAAAGTCTCAATTGTTATAAAAATTTTAAATAGTTTTTATTAATTTCCATTATTTTTAGACTACATTTCATAAAATATTTAACATTATGTGCTAAAAATATTGGAAACATTTATGAACAATTAGTATCAGAGACACACTATAAGAGAAAAAAAATCATAGAAATGCTTGCAAAATCTAAATGAAAGGATTTTACTCTCGGGTCCAAAATTAAATTTTGTATATGTTTATTTATTTTTCATTGATTATTACTATTATTTATAGTTTAAAATTTTAATTAAGAATGTTTTTTTATTTTATGAAAATAATTTATTAAATGAACAAATATATAGGTAAAGTGCTTATGCATATTATTCATGTTTATCACTGCTATTTATGAAATTATTTTGCACCATTTTTATACATATAATAAAGTGTTCCGAATTATGGAAAAACCCCTTATCCAGAATGTCCCAGGTCCCAAGCTTTCTGGATAACGGATCCTATACTGTACCTTGGTACTTTTCCATTGTAGTTGGTGCTATTAGAAATAAAAATTGAAATAACACATGAAAATGCCAACACTAAACATTCAGTTTAGTGGCGGAACTGTGCAAGTCCATTAGCTGATAGAAGCACTTAGACTTTTAGAAAGCATGAACTTTCAAAGCTCAGTCAAACATATTTTTAAAAATACTAATTTCTGTAAAACTACAATTGTATGATTAAGGCATCTGATATAATTGGATGTTTTAGAACTTATTAAATTAGATAATTCAAAAATAATTGTTTCCTAAGAAATTCTTGATGAAAATGATATTTAGAGCAATAAAATTTCAATTTCATAATCACATTTCTTCTGATGTTGGCACAAAATTGACTTTCTTTCAGCATTTAGTGTTAAAATTCTGTCAAATAAAAATCCTCTGCATTTATCATGGCAAATAATTTTCATAAATAATAATTTAATAAATAATTTGTACTGTATGAATTTGTGTAAAATTATGTAGAAGAAAGTCTTTTTGTGACCACATCATATTAATTTCATTTGATCAAGTTTTGTCTTTTTTTTTTCTAAATCTATTTCTCAAATTTGTTTTTACTCATTTCATGCAAGAAAAACCTGTTTCAGCAGCTTCAAAACTTACTAAAAGTAGCATGAAAGTAAGAAAGAATGGTGGGTAGTTCTAAAAGAAAAAGGGTGAAATCATTTTTACATTTTTCTCCTGTGTCATAATATTCCATTAACTAAACTTTTTTTCTTCCCCTTGAATTTTCAAAGTTAGAAAAAATGGCAAAATGTTACTGTTTTTCCTTCAGATTTTTATCGGATCCCAAGGGCACGGAATTTTGTTGTATCTGAGTGCCACTCTCACAAATTTGAATAAAAATTCACATAGTGAACAGACGCAAACCCTGTGGTAAATTAATTCGTAAGAAATTTTTTTATGTTTGAAAGATGGAATTTCATGGAAATTTCAGGTTTATAAAAACTTAAAATTGCATTTTGAAGTCTAAATTTAGACACAAACTAAAATGGGTACACCGATTTATTTGAATGCATATAAGAACTCTTCAGTATATATTTTGTCTAAAGGTAAGTCACTTAGAGTATTTTAAAACATGACATTTTGAAAAATACTTGTTTTTTAACTTTTTTATTAAAGTTACAATGTATTTAGGGCCTGACTTAGCTATTTGGGGCCCGGAGCAAAAAGTCTTTGGGGGGGGGGGCTCTGCTTCACTACTTGGGCAAAAACTTTCCCCCCCCCCCCCACAGAGCCCAGTTTACCCCTTTAAGGGCCTGGGGCTGAGATAATAGCAGAGCCCCCCCCACACACACACGCACATATTTTTCTTTTTCTTTAATATGAATGTTCATCATTAGATAAAATTTTACAATGGTCATTTTTGAATAAGATTCTTATTACCATTTAAATGAACTCTGAAACTGTTTGCAAATAATTAATTAAAACAAAATAAAATATTAACAACAAAAGAATCTAAGTCACCGACCAAAGAAAAGTTGCTGCATCAAAAACTTTAATGAATATATTTTACAGAATAAAAGAATTAAATTGGCTTCTTCCTAACCTTTGCTGCGCTGAAAGTTTCAATTACATCTTTAAAATCCAGGTTGCTTGTTAAATTGTGCTCTGAACACAGCAAAGCCAAACATTGCAGCTTATTCTGCTGTATTTTTGTTCTTCGAAGAGATAGAACTCTCTCTAATTTGGAGTTTGCTCTTGTTAATAATTTTACGTGGCGGAAGGAAACAGATTATATTATTCTCCCCCCCCCCCCCTCATCTCTTGAATAACTTTTGAAAATTTCAAATTTTAATGCATTTTAAAAAAAATTTTAAGTTTAAGTACTAAAAGAAATTTTCAAAAATTCGTCTTTTTAAAATATTTTTACGTAACAGTATCAAGGATTTTAATTTCTGACTGTAAAAACCGAATTAATTTTTTTTTTTTTTTCTTTTCTATTTACTGGGTTTTTTTGATCAAATCTAGGGCACCCTTGTTCACTGGGCCCGGGGCTGCAGCCCCCTCAGCCTCCCCTTAAACTGGGCTCTGCCCCCCCCTCCCCTCTGCTTCACTACTTCAGTAATGAAGAACTGAATTTCATGGAGGTATTTAAACTTTTCACCTCATTATAGATCCATTTTATTTTTGATTGTTAACTTTATCATCTAGCTGCGAAAAATCCACATCCTTGCTGACATTAGGGTGGAATTCAGCTAAATTTCCGTAATTATGATGGCTCAATTAAGCCAGATTTTACTCTATACTGATATTTTGTTTAAAAAAAGTTCATTAAAGAAGGAAATGTAAAGTAAACTTTCTATTCGATTTGGGAGCCCCCCTCTGATGTGGGGGCCCGAGGCAACTGCCCCGTATGCCCCTGCCTTAGTCAGGCTCTGAATGTATTATCATATTAAAAATGTTAAAAGTTTCCTATGATTTAATTCTTATAAAGTTATTTCTTTTTCTTCTAGTATTGTAATAGGATTTCTGAAGATTGGTATTAAACGCCTTTTTGTTTGTGATCAAGTAGGAGCTCATCATGAAGTAGATCCCCTGTGTATTTTAGATTTTTATATACATGAATCCAAACAAAGATGTGGTTTTGGTCATGAGCTGTTTAACAAAATGTTACAAGTAAGAAAATCGAATTTATTGTATTTTGTTATTAAATTTAAACTCTTCTAGTGGATTGAGAATTTTATTTAGTATACCTCTGCATGTTATAATGGTCAACAATGTGATGTTGGAAATCACATATATATTACCTTAAGAATCAAGAAAATACTCTGTTATTATTATTATTGTCTGAAAATTCAGAAAAAAAAATTAAATAACAGATTACTTTATTAAAATAATATTTTATATTAATATTCTTCCGTAATAGATTTCAATTTAATACAGAAAGAAATGACTGTTTGTGGTTTTTAAGAATGAATATTAAGTATGTCGTTTTTGCTCATTCAATGTAAAGTAGTTTTTCCTCTATGCAAATGCCTAAATGAGTTCTTTCTTATAAGATGTATTAATAAAAATTCAACATGTGTCGTATCAAAGGTCACAGAAGTGCAATTCTTTGTCTTAAAATCTGTGAACTTTTATTGTCTTTCCCTAGTAACAGAGTAATTTGTATTTTTCTTTGACTGTATTGAACTTGCATTTCTCTCTAATTTTATAATGATTTTTGAGTAAAATCATGTCACCAAATGTTTTTAAATTAAACTGTATTAGTAGGCTAATGGAGAGAAGAAATGGTGTTGTGTAGGAGACCTTTTAATGTTTTATTTATTTATTTTTAAATCAACTAAGGTTTTTTTGCCAAGCAGGGATTACACTTCTTCCCTATGCTGAGGATGAAAAAGTTTTCTAATATCATACAAGGGAAGTATGAATCAGTAAAATTGCTATTGAAACCAAACCAAGCTTAAATTAAAGAGCATGGTTGAAGACATAGGGTACAGTGAAAAATTTGCACAATGACCCCCTCCCCATGGATTGAAACATGACCCCCTAATAGTTTTAGATATTTCTATGAAAACTAACAAAACACACATCGTAGCAAGAGTGGGTGGTGCAGTGGTAGTGTGCTTGACTCGTAAGACGGGGGGGGCTGAGATTGAGTCTCAGCAAGGGTGTTTTATATTTTAATTTTTTATTTCAACTGAAATATATATATATATATATATATTTACATTTTTAATTAAATTAAATTATCATTTTAAGAGAAAATATTAATTATATTAAAAAGGTTTTTTTCATCGTGGGCAATTTAATAATTTTTTACCAATTTATTTATTTATTAAATTAAAAGAAATTAATAATTTAACTGAAAATACTTTATATATTGCATTTATATAAAAAAATTTTTAATGATTTGTGCTAGTGTTTTGTGTAAATTTTTAATTACTATTTTTTATCGATGTCCTTTACAGCAAGAGTTAATCATCTGCTCTCAACTGTATTATATTCATGCAGTTTTCTGCATAAAAAATCCTGAATGAACAACAGCTGTTGTTTAACTATTTAGCGTCACATTTAACTTTTATTTCAAATATTTTATTAAACAACGGTCAAATTTGGTGTTGTCAAAACAACTGACAATAAAATTGAATATGATGACAAATTTTGTCAAAACAATTTTACTAATTTATAATTAGTTTACATCTCAAAAATTTCAAAATCTGTGTAAATATAAATTTTACAAATCTAGTAATTGTGATGAAAAAACAAATATTTAACAAAATGTTTGTGAGAAACAATATTTGACTGCGAACAAAATTGTAATTCAAATAATTGTGATCAATCTTCTTATGTTTCTTGTTCTCATTGTGAAAAATACTTATGCTTTCATCAATTTTTTACTTTTAAAAAAATTGTTATAAATTAGAAACTATATTAGTAGCTTTAAACATGATTTTCTTTTTTTATAAATAAATAAAAATATTTTCTTTTTAATTCCTGGTTAATACTTTATTAATTAGTATACTCAAAAAAAAAAAAAATCTTAATATATTCTCTAAATTAATAATTTAATTTAATTAAAAAAAAAATATTTTAATTGAAATAAAAAGTTAAAATACAAAACGCCTTCGCTGGGACTCTATCTCAGGACCTTCACTTCAGAAGTCGAGTACGTTACCACTGCACCACCCATTCTAGGTAGAGGACGTGTTTCGTTGGATTTTATAGAAACAGCTAAATCTTCTAAGGTCATTTCTTGATCCATTGGGGGACTGTTGCACAAATTTTGTACTCTACCCCATGTTTTCGACCATGCTCTTTAATTTAAGCTTGGTTTGGTTTCCGTTGGAATTTTACTGATTCATACTTCCCTTGTTAGCTCTTGTGTGTTTTTATTTTCCTTCCCTCAAACTCCTGTGCTACATTATATGATCATTTCAATGATAACTTTTTGCTTTGGAATTATTCATCTAGTTATTGACTGATTTTAATTTGAATGAAAATTTCTCTACATTGAGAAAAATGTCTCTATGATTTTTGAACCTGGATTGGCCCAATAATCATGTTCTTAAATTTTCTGCCTGTGCTTCAGTCGACAATTTTATGTGTAAAATATTTTTTTAAATTACATCTCATTTATTTACTTTAAAATGTTTAAAAAACAATTGGATAAGAAAATATCTCTTCAGGGGAAAATTTGGTTTGGTGGCAAAAATTGTGTGTCCACTTGGTGATATTTATGAAAATCACCAAATAACCAAGCTTCAAAACATGTCAGAAAAAAGCAATTTGATCAGAAAAAGACATAGAAAACAAGAAAAACCATTTATAATAATAAAAGAAGATGTCTGTCTGTGCATCTATACGTTCAGCCCCTACTGAATGCAGAAGTACAAAATTTGACATACAGGTGTTCAGGAGCCTTCCCAAGGGGCTCCTGAAAACAGAATTTAAAAAATTTTATTAGTTCTGGAGATATTAATTAAAATG
The DNA here is from genome assembly GCA_963930645.1 of Salticus scenicus. Lineage (NCBI taxonomy): Eukaryota > Metazoa > Arthropoda > Arachnida > Araneae > Salticidae > Salticus > Salticus scenicus. Next base: position 30,946,293 of record OZ005659.1, on the reverse strand, counting down.
TCGACCTATGTCGATCGAAAAATGGCCGAGAATCTACGGCTAATTGCTTAAAAAGAAACAATCTATCAGCAGACGATTTCCTTCGCTGTCTAGAACAGAAACAAAACATCTGGAAATCACATACAAGACAACTGTCTGCGATGAAAAAGGAAATTAATGTAACCAATTAAGATATCACCTGTTTTATAGTGGGGAGAAAAATTGCAATTTTCAAACTTTTTCAATTTTTCATTCACGTTACATTTAAATTAATATTTGGCCTAGACAGCATATTATAAAGCTACTGTTTAATTTTCATGAAAATATGTAAAAAAAATTACATTTTTATTGGAAAAGATTATATTTTGTAGTATTTTAAATTGAGATATACCGTTGAAATTTTGTAGTATTTGATTTTAATGCCCGATAATTCGATTGTGAATATTTTTGAAAGAGCAGAATTATTAGTAAGCGCTTGAGGCAAGGGAGGGGGGGGGGCAAAAAAAAAAAGTTACAAATTTACATTTTATTTTTTTAAATTTACATTTTAATTCCAAATTAATTTTATTCTAATACACATATTTCAAATTCTAATTATGATTAAATTCTTTTTAATACATCATTCAAAAGATATTTTAAAGTACTTTTATATTATCGAAAGTGGAATTCCAGATTTCACCTGTTTATACGTTTTAAGGTGTCCTGATTAGGTTTTCTTTTGTATCTCAGCTACCAATTAAAATAATTTCATATGTAATTCATCATTTGAAAGCTTTGTTGATTTGGAATTAAACAGTAGATTACAGAAATTTCTACCGTCAGATGGCGCTGGAATATTTTAAAATTTCAATATTTAAAATTCAAATTATGAGTAAATTATTTTTAATACATCATTCAAAAGATATTTTAAAGTATTTTTATATTATCGAAAATGGAATTCGAGATTTCATATGTTTTAAGGTGTCCTGATTAGGTTTTCCTTTGTATCTCAGCTACTAATTAAAATTATTTCATATGTAATACATCATTTGAAAGCTTTGTTGATTTGGAATTAAACAGTAGATTACAGAAATTTCTACCGCCAGATGGCGCTGTAATATTTTAAAATTTCAATATTTCAAATTCTAATGAGCAAGGAAGGTGTTGTAAGTTCTCACCGAGCGGGACTTTGCTAAAGTCAGAAATTTGAAAGGTCTTAACATAGTGAGTGAACAGGATGTTTCAGATATTGAAAAGGGAAGAGGGCGCCGAAGGCGCTACTGCACGGGAATTTACTGCTACTAAATTTTTCAATAAAGCTACTTTCACTATATGTCAATAAGCTATTATAAGACCTGAATGGCACCACCGAGCGGGAGTTTTGTAAAGTCGGATTTTTCAAGGATTGCGAACTAGCTGGTTGCCGAAGGCAAATAGTTATAAAATACAATACAATACAAAAAAAATTATGAAATTATAAACAATTGCAAATAAAAATATAAACTTAGAACATACAATCGCACATTATAAATGTATGAAATTCTCAATCACAGCAATCACTAATACACACATATGTACACTTCGCATACAGGAAAACAGAAAAAGAAAAAACATCACTGGATACTCCTACCTTGAAATCCATGTACAAAAATGCATTAAATTCCATAATGCAGGAATCACTAATTTGGCTTATGTATGTTTTGGGTATATAAAAAAATAAAAAGAAGATACATAACTGGATACTTCTATCTAGAAATGCATGTATCTCAAAAATGCACAAAATTTTGTATTGCAGCTATCAGTAATATGCATGTATGTATACTTCACATATATGAAAACCAAAAGAAAAGAAAAATGCTTGATACCACTATTTTGAAATTCATGAATCTAAAAAATGCACAAAATTCGTAATGCGCAATCACTAATATACAAGTATGTACGCTTTACATATATGAAAATAAAATTAAAAAATAAAAAATCACTGGATATTCCTACCTTGAAATGCATGAATCTCAAAAATGCACAAAATTTCATATTGCAGCAATCAGTAATACGAACATTTGGGCTCTTCACATAGATGAAAACTGGATAATCCTATTTTACTATGTATGAATCTCAAAAATGCATGAAATTAGATATAACCGCAATCACTGATACATGTACGAACGTGTTGTACACATAAAAAACAAAGCACATGTTTTAAGTCCCAAACACTGGTTATAAATTTTGTAATAGCACCCATTTAAAAGTTTTTAAAAGCATCTCTTATAATTTTTAAAAAACACAAAAACATGCAAGACGACATAATTTAATAACTCCCCGCCCCCCTTTCTTCACAAATCCTAATTGCTATTGCGGTTGTAATTCTGACTTTTAGGTCATCAATGTTCGACACTCTCCTCCTGTAATCATTGTCCTTTACAAATCCCCAAAGGAAAAAGTCCAGCAGCATTATATCAGGTGATTTGGGTGGCCAAGGAATTGGACCTCCTCACCCAATCCATCTTCCTGGAAAATGGTCATTCAAAGAACTACGAACGATGGTACCCCAATGAGGTGGTGCACCATCTCGTTGCAAAAAGACATGTGGCTGAAGGATCTTTTTGGAAAATTCTTCTGCAATTTCTCTGTGCTTGCACTATCGATTTCGTTTCTATGTACCACCATAAAATATGTGCTTTCTCTTGTGGTGTATGCATTCTCCTTAATATCTGCTCGAATAAAACATCACATACAAAAGTACTACATAGAACAAACACATCAAAAGTAAACATAACATTGCAATAGTTGCCAAAAACAAAAGAGGGAAAAATGCAATTAATAAGCAGACGATATTTAGAAAAGTACAGATATTTAGACTAGAAAATGAAATTATCTGAAATTAACCACACGCGCAGACGATATTTACAAAAGTAAAGATATTCAAACCTGAAAAGAAAATATATGAGTTATTCCATCAATAAATGCCATAAGTTTGTTTATATCTTCAATATTTTATGAGTTATTAAACATTAAAATGGGTCCGGGACTTTATAAACACCCTGTACAACCTATTCAGCACAAAACCAACCTGCAGTTAAAATTTCGTCAATATTCATTAATAAACAAAGCAGTTAAATTTTAATTGCAAATTAAATTTTATTCTAACACGTAATCTATCTTTCAATAGACGATAGGAGTTTCCATAGCAACAAAATACATTTGAAGGAACTAAAAAATACTTTTTCTTTTTACTTCCATTACCCGACTACCGTGGTATATATAGGTTTTGGGGACCTAAAAAATATTTATTTTTCTTTTTACTTCCATTAACCGACAACCGTAGATAATGGAATTAGAGATTTCACGTGATTTACATGTTTTAGAATGTCTTGATTAGGTTTTCTTTTGTATCTCAGCTACTAATTAAAATAATTTCATAAGTAACACATTATTTGAAAGCTTTGTTGATTTGGAATTGAACAGTAGAAATTATTTTTAATACATCATTCGAAAGATATTTTAAAGTTCTTTTAAATTATCGAAAGTTTTCACCAGATTTACACGTTTTGAGGTGTCCTGAATCAGTTTTCTTTTGTATCTCAGCTGCTAATTAAAATAATTTCATAAGTAATACATCATTAGAAAGTTTTTTTGATTTGGAATCGAACAGTGGAATACAGAAATTTGTACAGTCAGATGGTGCTGTAATATTTTCAAATTTCAATATTTCAATTTCTAATTATGATTAAATTATTTTTAATACATCATTCGAAAGATAATTTAATGCTCTTTTAAATTATCGAAAGTTTTCACCAGATTTACATGTTTTGAGGTGTCCTAAATCAGTTTTCTTTTATATCTCAGTTATTAATTAAAAAAATTTCATAAGTAATGCATCATTTAAAAGCTTTGTTGAGTTGATACACATTTTAAAGTACTTTTACATTGCCGAAAATGGAATTCGAGATTTCACCCGATTTACACATTTTGAGGTGTCCTGATTAGGTTTTCTTTTGTATCTCAGCTACTAATTAAAATAATTTCATAAGTAATACATTATTAGAAAGCTTTTTTGATTTGGAATCGAACAGTGGATTACAGAAATTTCTACCGCCAGATGGCACTGTAATATTTTCAAATTTCAATTTCAAATTATGATTATTCAATTTCAAATTCAATTCAATTCAAATTATTATTCAATTTCAAATTTCAATATTCTGAATATCAATTTATTTTGGTATGTTTTAGCCAGGGCTGTGGTATTCTTCCCATATTTGATGTTGTTTTGATGTTTTAGTTTGGTCTTTATTTTCCATTTTGAATTTCCTATATAATAACCTCTTTCATTGTTTTGATATTTGGAAGGTATTTTTTAAACTCCTGCAGTTTCAAGGGGAGAAATATGATCTTTATTGTTTCTTATAATTTGAAAAATACTGGCGTTAGATTTAATTGCTATATTAACGTTAAATTTACTAGCGGCGTTCTTAATTTAATGAAGGCACCTTGATCGTATGGAATTGAATAAGTAAATTTCATTGGAGATTTTTGACGGTTTCGGATCTGATTTAACTGATGAGTTCTTTTCCTGTATAATTTTATCAACGAGATTCTTTGAGTAATCTGCTTCAGTAGTTAATTTTTTGATAAATTTGAGCTCTTCTTTGAAAACGGATTTGTCTGTACAAATTAAAATTGCACGATTGACGTAGCTACAAATTGCATTAGTTTTATTTCTGAACGGGGTTTTACTTCTATTACTTATAATTTTGTTGCTGTCCATGGATTTTCTACATACAGAGGTTTTAATGCAATTATTTAACATTTTAATTTATGTATGTATGCAAATAATATTTTTATCTGATTACAAATAACATTAAAAAAAAAAAAAATCTTATTCTTTTAATTTTTAAATGTAGATTGCACTTTTTTTTATAAATATGCATGTGTGTAATAAGGGATAAAGAAACTTGTTTCTGGAAAAAAAAAAAAAAAAAACATAACATCCTTTTCTTTCTTTCTTTTTCTTTTTTAATCAAACTTTTACTCCTGCTTTTAGAAGTAAGAAAATAATAAATAAATAAAATAGAGAGTATTCTACCCAAGTGTAGTCAAATTAGTTTTATTCCAAAGCACTTACTCAAAAAAGAAAAATACATTAATAACCTTTAAGTAATCATTTTTATTTGTTTGTTTATTTATTTATTTTGTTTCTAATAATCAAGTGTCTTATTGATTTTAGACAGAAAAAGTTAATGTGAAAAATTAATATTTTTTTGACTATCAATCACAAAATTTATTCTTTAAATTAAGCATCGTGCTTTAAAAAGTGTTGATAAGTCAAGTGAATAATTTTATTAATAAAATCAGTTATTGTTATGTTTTTCTGTTTTATTTTTCTAACAATTTTTAATCGATTTTAGGCAGAAAATGTTACACCTGAAAAACTTGCTGTGGACCGTCCATCTCTTAAATTTTCATCATTTTTAACTAAGCACTATGGACTAAAAAGTCCATTAGTTCAAGCAAATAACTTTGTAATTTATCCTGGATTTTTTACAGATAGAGAAGGTAAAAAACTTTGTTTTAATCATTATTTGCAACAAAAACTTGTAAAGTAAAATTTCTTATGTACTAATTTTATTAGTTAAACTTTATTATTATTATTATTATTATTATTAATCTCTATGCATTTCAAATAAATTAGTTTCCTTTTTCTGTAAAATATATAAAGCAGGGAGGCCTAGGTTCGATTCCCAGCTCTGGCATTTTTCACGTATTTGGTATATGTGTAAATGAACCTTTACACTCCAATCTACTTCATATGAATATTCACGGTTGATGAATTCATGGATAAAAAATTTCTAAATATTCTTTTTGTATATGTATTTGTAAGATATTTCTAGCATGTTCTATGACGTTCCTTGACTGTTCTGTGACTTTTGGTTAGAGCGTCATGCTGATAAGCAATGGTCGTGGGTTCGTTCCTCCAAGGGCCAATGAGTTAATTTTTGCGGGTAATTAATAGTAAAGGTGTCAGTTGGTAAAAGGAAAATGTTCAATGTCTACACAGTATCCTAAGAAATTTTTATTAGTTTAGGATTTTTTTTTTTGTGTGTGTGTGTGTGTGTGTAATTAAAAAAGCACAAATTAAAAATTTAAGTAAAAAACATTTTTTAAAAGTAGCTTATTTTATTGTGGAGCCCTAAAAGACATAAAATAAAAATTTGTTCTTGCAAGGACGTAAAGAAATAAAAGTTTCAACACTAAGAAAAGTCTAGAGGAAAATATAGATATTTCACTTTCGCAAGCGATGAAAATTTTTAAGTACTCAAAATATTTTAAAAAGCTTTCAAGACCTTTTGAAATTAATGGCTTAATGAATATTTATGCAAAACTAATAACTAAGAATATTGGTCTTGAATACTTTTTAAAATATTTTGAATATTTAAAAATTTTTATCGTTTGCAAAAGTGAAATATCTGTATTTTCCTCTAGAATTTTCTTAGTTTGAAACTTTTATTTCTTTATATATGTCTTTGTAAGAATGAATATTTATTTTATGCTTTTTAGGGCCATACAATAAAATGCTTCTACTGTTAAAAAAGGTTTTTTTTTTTTTTTACTTAAATTTTTATTGAGCTATAAATGATGCTTATCAAACAAATAAAGAAAGATAGAAGTAAATTGTTTTAGATATAGACTTAATAGTAAAAATGCACCAGAAGATTCGTATTGAAAATTAATAAGTAAAAAAAAAAATGAATTAATACCGTAAATAGAAAGAAACATGTAACAATTGTTTCAAAATGTTGCTGCTTTATCTGCAGCACTCGTGCATTCTTTGTTTACCTAAAGAAGGGTCGGGTTTTCTTATGACTAGGCATGAGATTCTTCTGCAGATCCTCGGTTTTCCACTTTTTTGTGATTTTTCGTTATTTCTGCGATTTTTTTTTTTTTCTTTGTATTTTCTATTATTTTTGTTATTTCCCACATTTCTCCTCCCACCTCTTTATTTCACTATTTTTCACGATAATCTTATTTTCCATAAATTAAGATATTTGATAATTAGAAAAGCTGAAAAAATATATACAAAAATCCTTTTAAAAAAGGCTAGAAACTATAAAAATATTTTTATGAAACCATTACTACAAAAATAATTTTCATGAAATCTGCAACAGAGAACCTTTAATACTATTTTTCTTCGATAGGTGGCGCCACCAAACATTTGTACCGTGAAATTGTTAATTTAAATATTACTGATATTTTCTGAAAATTAAAATGAATATATTAAAGAAAAAAATCAAAAATAAAGAGCTAAGTTACAAATGAACAACAACAACAACCAAAAAAAAAAAAAAATGAGAATTTTCAGAATTCAGCAGTGAAAAAAATTTGACATGATAATCAAATCAAAATATTAGAATTTGAAAGTTTTCATTTTAATTTTTCTTTATTCATTTGTAACTTAGCTCTTTATCTTTGTATGTTTTATTGTTATAATTATTATTACAAACTTGCTGGATTTTTTTTTTTCCCTTGTAATATATCGATTTTAATTTACAGATGAATTTTTCGTAAGATAATTCCTCTTAACAATAATTTTAATAATATCTTTTTTAATAATTTATTTATTTATTATTTTTTTTTTTTAATGAGCAATTATTTAAAAAATAATTCCTCATTATTAAAAATATTCCTCAAAAATAATTAATTCCTCATTTGCATGTCTATTACTTCAGACTTTTCAGATATATGAATAATTACTTATTTTCCTCCTCTTTTTCTTTCATTTCCTTTTTTTTTTTTTTTTTTTTTTTTGGGGGGGGGGGGGGGGTAACTTTCAGAAACCAGTGAATGCAGCAAAAAGCAGACTGCTCCTAATGGATTGCATCCAAACTTTATAACTTTATATTTTAACTTTAGTAGAATTTATATTGAAATTTTACTTTTTCCATTTAGAAGCTTATTTTACATTATATGAGTTACTGAAGCAAAATTTGCATCTTAAATGCAAGGGAATGATTAAATTTAAAATTTAGAATTTTTTACACTTTAATAGAATTGATTTGACAATGTTTTTTGCTATTTTTTCATTTAAGACTAGTTTAAAAATTGATTTGGTACTAAAAATTTAATGTACAAGTAACTGTAAAATTTATTTTTAGATATTCTCTCATATATATATATTGTATACACTGTAGTGTATTTAGAAAGAATTAATTTTATGATGTTTTGCAGAATTAATTTTCAAATTTTGTCTTTTCCTGCTATTCTGAAGTATTTTTATTAATTTTGCAATGTAGTAAGAAATAAGCAAATAAAGTATGTATCATTTCTGTGGCAGAAGCAGCAGTAAATCTGAAGTATTAAAATTTGCCTTTGTACATATTTTTCTTCTTTCCCAGCCTTTATTTTATTTTATTTTATTTTTTTTTATATATATATATGTTTTATTATTGTATTAATGTGCATCATTATTATAGTTTAATTTGTCACATTTAAAAAAAATTTTGTATAGTTTTTTTCCTGCTCACATTATTTTTCATTTGGAATTAATTTTATGAACACGCATGTTTCCTCTTTTAATTTTCTGCATTCTCATGCCTGCTTATGACCTGAAACAATTGTTGTGTGTCTTTTGCATTTTATGGTGTTAATTTAGTTTTTTTTTTTTTTTTTTTTTTACTTATTACATAGATTTCAAGAAGGTTTTTTTTTTTTTTTTTTTTTCAGACATTTTGTGAATATGAAAATATATTTTTGTTTCAGATTTCTTTCTTTTTTTTATCTATGAATAGAAAATTGAAAAAATAAGTTTATAAAGATATTTTAGACAATAAATTTTTGTGGTTCATGTGTGTGGTTTTGGTGACGTTTGTCAATGACTTAGCAACAATTAAATTAATTACAAAAACCTTACTTTACAGCTTTGTAGGAGTCTTTGTAGCACTTCGTTTTTGTAATTAATTTAGTTTAACCATGCTTCTTGTAGATAAGTTAAATATAAATAGCAACAACTGTTGCTATGCTATCAGATTAAATAAATAAATTAAAAACTGTATATAATAATAACTTTAATGAATATCCAAAGGTATTTCTCTATATATTTTATTTATTTATTTTCAAAAGCCACATAAAAAAACGAAAAAAACTTATGTTTGGAAATATCTAAATTGATTTCATGTGACTACAAAATTGGTATCTATCGAATGGTTGAGTTCTGTATGATTGTATCAAATTACTTAATTTTCATTCATTTATTGTGATTGTTTTATTGTATTAAAAAACAAATATTAAAAAACTGATGGGATTTTTTTTTTTTTTTTTTCCCGTTATTTTATATGTTTTATTTATTTTGCTTGAATCAAAATACCAAGTAAGATTGTATTTTTAAATTAATTACATTTTTTCTTTTCTTTTTCTAATACTATATCAGACATAAGTAAAAGCAAAAAGTCTTTTCTCAAACTTTCACTGTGATTATATTGAAAATCTTCATACAGTGAATGTCGTTATTCTCAGGTTTATTTATTTTAACCGTATTACAGCACGTCCTGTTTTATTCACAATCTGTTACAAAACAATGACAATGCTTATTTGGTATCTGAAAAGAATAATTCTTTTGACCTAATAAATTTGTCTTTTACATATTTTAATTTACAAAAAGTCCTTATATTTATAAAAATGCTCAAGTTTTTTCAGTAGGCAGGCAAAAAACTCTAAAACTTGGCTAATATCTAAGTTAAGTTAATCCATATGACTACAAATTTGGTATTCATCCTGTAGTTAAGTTTCTCTAAGATTGTGTCAAATAACATAATTTTCACTCATTTTATGTAATTATTGTATATTTAATAGTTACCTCTTGATTTAAATGTACTAAAAGCATTTTTAAAAAAAACTGATTCTTCACCTTTTAAAATATCAAGTTGTATTCCTTAAAAACAGTTACTGTACTAATTTCTCAATTTCTTTCAAATGTTTTCTCTCAATTTTATTAATAGTATTTCTTAACTTGATGCCAAAGAAGAAGGAAAAAAAATATATAAAAGATAAACTATTTTCATTTGGTCAGTTTTGTCTGAAAGAAATAATGTTTACATTCTAAAAAATAGTTTTAATTTTGCCTATAAAATTGGTGGTAATGTTTTCTTTTATTATTATCATTTATTTATTTTTTTATTTCTTCCTATCTGAAAGAAATAGTCTTTTAATTCTAATAAAAAACTGTGTAATGTGTACTTAATGTACATATTTTTCCCCTATGACTGTTTTATTTTTTTACATCACTAGTCCCCCCCCCCCCAAAAAAAAAAAGGTTAAATAAAATGCTATTATTATTACTTTACAACTATCTTTTATTGGTAATAAAATCCTCTTTACCCTGGGGGGGGGGGTAAATTTTCCACATATTTTTTAAACATGTTAAAATAATAATAATAATTAATTAATCATTTAAAATCTTCATTGTTTTAAAATAATTATATTATAATTACATAGTTCATGTTATTTTTTTTTTTTTTTTTCATTTATCTATTAACATCGATAGCATGATTTTTTTTTTTTTTAACTTTTATTTTGATGTGTATTATTTTCTGTGCATTTTATTTTACTGATTAATTATTTATCTTTTATACAATTATTATTTGTTTTGTTTTGTTTATAATTATTTTAAGTTGAATTATTTTATTTTGTTGATTTATTTGAATATGATTCAACAGACACAAGACCACCAATTTTCCTTTATTGTGGGAAGGGTAAGGATTTTTCTTCATTGTTATTATTATTTTTATTATTTTTTTTTTTATTATGTATTTTGAGTATTTATTTGTGTAGCTTTTATTTTGAATGTTTACTTCTTTTGTTCTTTTCATTTTTGGTTGATCAACCATGTGTTTTAAAATGTTTTAGTGTGTTGGTACATTTAAGTTTCCTTAATTCATTTATGCTATTTTTACGGTGATGCGGGTCTGTGAATGAAAGAATGTGATAACGTCTAAATGATTTATTTGATTGAAGTCAAAGTTAGTAAGGTGTTAAAGATGTCTGTCAAATGAACTGTACATATTTTCATTAATGTAGTTCTTTTGCATGGACACTCAGAAGAAATCTTAATAATTAGCCTATGAACTCAAATTATTTGAAGTTCGCTAGCATCTAAACTCCACATTCAGTTAAGATCGAATTGGGTAGGCATGTTTTAGGTCATTGTGGCAAGAATTATATATATATATTTAATGAGTGTAAGATTTATAACTTTTTCACAGGATACAAAGTAGAATTCTTATGCATTGCGATTGATTGACATAATTTATTAAATGTAAGTTTCAGCTATTTTAAATAATTTAACATTAGTAAAAGATTTTATATGTTACATTGTATATATGATCATTGTAAGAAATGATGTGTGTATTACTTTTACTAGAAAGCATAGAAGAATAACTATCATATTCTTATGTGGCAAATTATCTAAAGTCTATTATTTTATTATTATATTATTTTAAAAAGAATGGAACTGATAAATGTTTTAGTATTTTGCTAGAAAAGTATCGTTACTGGAAACAGCATGCTTACTATTTATATTCTTTTACAGGATGCACAAAAAATTCAAATACATGACATTCAAATACATTTATTGTACAAACATATGAGCTTGAGGCAAAATACGCGAACATTCTATTATTATTTCAACTTTGTTTGTCTGTTTATATATTCAGTGATTTAAATTTGTTTGAATGTCTACTGTTAAATGACCACATAATATTCAAAAAGTTGAATGGTGTCACTCCAAAATTTTTTTCTTAGGAATGGAGTCTCCCTAGCAAAATTCATAAGTGGAACAGAAAAATTGACAGATTAGGAGGGAGGTTAAAACATAATTAAAAAAACATATTTGTTTGCATCATTTCATTAGATCTATTTCACCCTCAGCTAGATACGCCCTTCAGGAGAGGGATGGGGGTGCTAAGAAAAGTAGAGAAGTTCTTTTTTTTTTAAAGGAAAATAACGAGTTGAAATTTAGTCACCAGGTCTGAAATTTTAGTTGCTATATAGTGATCAGGTGATTGGGATCTCTCAAACCCTGCTCTGTTGCTTTTACCTTGCTAATTTATTCATTAAAATGGATTATAAATGTTTTATTTTCATATTTATAATGTTAATATTTTTATTATTTATAATTATTTTATTTATTTATTTATTATTATTATTTTAGCTTAATTCGTTCTATGTAAGCAAGTTCCATTTTTTAATTTGAAAGAATTAACATAAATCAATTTAAATTATATAAATTGAATGCTGGACTTTATAAATGCAAAAATGATAATGTACTATATGTGTAAGACTTGGCAAAACTTTGTAGCCGTTTATTATCAAATTAAAATTCTTGTTTTATTTATTTATTTTTTAAGGAAAAGAAAAAGCACTTTAAATATTTTATTTTAGCATGTTATAGTGAAACCAGTAAATGTAAAGCAAAAATATATTGCTACTTGTGTATACCTTTCATTAATATAGTTTCTCAATTTCTCTCTCCCTTCCCCTTCTTTCTTTTTTTCTCTTGTTTTCTCTCTCCATCTTTTTTGTTGTTGTTCTTAATTAATTAATGGAAATGTGAATTTCTTTTCTAATGTTTAATTTTGATCTGTGATTTAAAATATTCTGATTAAATTTCTTGATCCCTGATTTCATATCCAGTAGAGTGGATAGTTATCTATAAATGTCATTTAGAAACAATAATAACACTGCACTGCAAAAAAAAAATTTCAAGTTCTGATACCATTCTTGCCGATTCTTATGTAAAATGGCCTCCTGAATCCAAATGTGACCCCCCATTTTGCCCAATCACCCACGTTTTCTTGGAACACCACTCCTCCCCCAATTTTTATCACTGTTCGGTAATTTTATGGCCATGAATTTCATTTGGAGAATGGAAAAGAATTATTTTAACACTTAAAAACAAAAAATATATAATTTATAATAAATAATTAATAATAATTGATTAATAAAGTATAATAAATGTAATATATAATTTCACTGGCAAATCCCCCCTCCTAAATTTGCCCCTTGCTGCAAATGTTCATGTTTTAGAATTTTCCAACTCTGTAGCGCCCCTCAGAAGATATTTAACAGTTAAAATAATCCTATCCTCCCTTACAAATCAAATTTATAGCCATAAAATTACCTAAAAGTGATAAAAATAGGAGCATGTCCCTTAAAAACAGTGGGTGAAAAGGGCATCATATTTGGATTCCGGGGGTCATTTTACATAAGAATTTGCAAAAATGTTGTTGAGGCCAATTTTCATGCAGAGCAGTGTAATAGTAATAATAATGTTTATCCCTTAAAATACAAGTTTTCTTCTAAAAAAAGATGTCATTTTCATCTATAAAAGTATTTAATTTTTAAAAATGTTCTATTCAAATTTAAAATATTGTATTGAAAAAAAAAAAAAAAAAAATTAACTGTCTTTAGAATATATAATAATCATTTTTTTTTTTTTTCTCTTTAATCTCCTACCCCAGTTTTCTTTATTTTCTAACAATAAAATAGCACAATTCCCATCATGTCAAAAGTTAACAAAAGATTTTTTTTTTTTTTTTTTTTTTTTTTAATAACAAAATTATTAAAATTTCAAAATTACAACTTGTCACACCTCATCATGAAAAGTGACGAAACTCAAAAATGCAGCATTCAGAAAAAATTAACTTAAAGAATACTATGAAACACGGGAGACCAACTCATAGCCTGCTGTGCACTCTTTTGCAGCCAGCAATGGAATTCACAAAGTTTATATTTTGATATTTCTGTCTAACACATTAAAAAATGATAAATTTGTTCAGACTGTTTAGAAGGAAAATACCAGATATGATAACTAGAGAAACAAATGTCACACTGTATTATTAATAAAATAATGTTGCGTACTCGGGATTTGTGAATTGTCTGTGAATGAAAGATGAATCTTGCAGAGGCTTAAAAGTTTATTTACAGAAGATTACAGCTCTGTAAACCAAGTATTTTCATCAGAAAACACAGCTTAAATAACACTGACAACATAAAAATCACAGCATAAACTGTACCATAGTATTAACACTTAGCAATAGTCTGTAATCAAACAATAGCAGAGACCCAGTCAGGGAGCTCTTAACATCAGGCCACTTGGCGTCAAAACTGAACTGAATGGTCGGAACGAGATCCCTTTTACAGCCTCCTATAAGTCAAAAATTTTCCAGTAACTTCCAAAGTAATCAAGTTAGAGCTTAAATAATGGATCTATGAATAATAAGGATTTTTTTGCTAATTGCCAAAAAAGTTGCAAAATTCATTGCCAAGGCCATTATATGCCCTGGTGAAGCTTTTTAATAGGTTTTTAAAGGAAAATGAGCTATTTTAACGCCAAAACAAGCTAAAAATGCACAAAATTAAAATTTTATAACCTGATTAACCCATTTGCATCATAAGCGCACATATGCGCACATTTTGCCTGGCCATTATCACCAGAGCGCATAAGTGTGCGCATTTCGCTTAGGCTCTTATCACCAAAGCGCATATTATACCCGTGCATATTGGACTCGCAGTCAATGAAAAATAGTGATCAGAAGTAGCTTCATGGTAAAATAACACGAAAAAGTGGAAAAAATGAACGATTGTGTTTCCGACAGTAGTGAAGAGGTAATTAGACCTATAAAACGCAAACGTTTTACTGCAGTTTCTTTTGATAGTAGTGATAGTGATCAAAGTGTGTGTGATTTTGAGTAGGAAGAAAAAAATGACAAACCTAAAGTGCAAAAATTTATATATGTTGGTGGTGTAAATAAAAACATAACAAATTTTATGAGAGGGAGCATTTATGAACTGTTTTTGGCAAAACAAATCTCGAACATATTGTAACTGAAACTAATCGATTTGGTGAAAAAGATCCAAGTTTCAAAGAAGTTTCTGTAGAGAAATTGCAAGTTTATTTTGCACTCATTATGGTGCAAAAACCTGCTCTGCAAAGTTATTGGAATAAGGACAAGAGCACTGAAATGCCATACTTCAAAACAGTGATGTCCCAATATAGGTCCATGGCAATTTCAAGAAAATTGTACTTTGATAATAATGAACGTTTGCAGCGTGTTGCTCTCATACATAAAATTAGACCAATAATGGGTATGATAAAGAAAAGATTCAAAGAAGTATTTGTGCCAAGCCGAGATATTTCCTTGAATGAGTCTTTGATGAAATGTAGAAGCAGAATTCTTTACATTCAATATAACAAAACAAAGACAGCCCTATTTGTAATAAAATACTACAATCCATGCGATTTGAGAACAAAATATATACACAATTTTAGGGTTTATGTAGGAAAGGATAAGTGTAAAAAATGTTGGTGATAAGAACAAATTTTCCATTTTCTCATGTGATACAAATTGGTTAAGCCTGTTTGAATGAAACTACATAAAAATAACTATTTTATTTACAAATCCGTAACAATAATATTAAATCAATTATTGATTTGTATTATGGTAATTATTAATGCATAATGTTATAATAATTATCAATGTATATTTCCAATGGGGCCCATCAAGTGTTTAGTTTTAGACAGGCCTGCTTTTTATATAATATACTTTTTTATGTGTAGTTATTTTCTTTTCCTTGGAAAATTTATTAAAAGATGAGTATTTATTCTAAATAAATATTTGTGTGTGCTTGTTTTTATATTAACTGATTATGTATTAATTTATTATTCTTGCAGCTAAGCAGTCTGATAAACGCAATTTTAAAAAGCAATATCAAGGCAGCTACTCAAATGAAGTAAGTTTCAAACTATGAAAATTTAAATTCATTATTATTATTTGTTTTTCCTTCTTCGTTTGTGATAAAATTATTTGTCATTTCTTATATTGTATTTGCTATATTTTGTAAATGTAACTATTTCTCTGACAGTAAGTAAAAGAAATTTTGCTAAGTTAAATTTTACATTTTACAACTACAAAATAAATTTGAAAAAATAAAGAAAATGATAACTTTTGTAAAATAAGACATAATTTATGTCAGGAATTTATGAAATTTAAAAATATGCATAATGTAATGAATAATAATGGTAAATATTTTCCC
Source organism: Salticus scenicus (assembly GCA_963930645.1). Lineage (NCBI taxonomy): Eukaryota > Metazoa > Arthropoda > Arachnida > Araneae > Salticidae > Salticus > Salticus scenicus. The sequence goes on along the minus strand of OZ005659.1, from coordinate 30,930,252 downwards.
CGTAGTTTAACATAAGACTTGGATGACCTTGATGCTTACTGATAAACAGATTTAATAACTAGAGTCTCAACCAAACAGTAATTTATTTTAATCCATATGTTAACAAAATAAACATTCTTTAATTGCTTTTTTTTTTTTTCCTTTTTTTAAAGTACAGCGCTATCTTCAGGGGTCTGTTCAGACTTTTCAGATAGGGTCATGTTTTCAGGAAATTGTAAAAAATCCACACATGTAATTTTGTGAATCAAAATTAGTGGGAAAAAACAAGTTTTTCTGAACATTTCAGCTTTTCGTGAAATTGTGAAAAATGTAATTTTGTAAAATAAAATTACAATTAAAATAATCTTTCGTTTTAGACAATGAAGGTTTGTTTTTATACAATTAAGCTCACACATATGCACGGAACTTTTTATAAATCAGAAATTGAATTTCAGCTATCTCGGGAAAAATTCAGTTAAGGGCCCGCTTCACTCACCGCCGCTGGAAGCCGAAGCTAATGTTATTCTATGGGAAATTTTTCTTTACAAATAACTTATTAACTAATACATATTTTTAAATCCTGTTTTCACATTTTGAAAATTCCCAGCTGTTAAACTGACGGACCTTTTTTAAAAAATTATTTTTTTAATTTTTTATACTTTATTTCGAAGCTGCAAAATACGAATTTTCAATTTGTGAAATTTTTTCATTTTGCAATTTCAAAATAAAATATTAAAAATAAAAAAAATACATTTTTAAAAAAGGTCCGTCAATTTAACAGCTGGGAATTTTCAGAATGTGAAAACAGAATTTAAAAATATGTATTAGTTAATAAGTTATTTGTAAAGAAAATTTCCCCATAGAATAACATTGGCTCGGGCTTCCGGAGACGGTAAGTGAAGAGGGCCGTTAAGCATGACCACAGCATTCATATTCAGGCAGTTTGTGTGCTTTATGGAAGATTAGTTTTCAAAATGAAAGAGGTTTATCAAAGGTCTGTTTTTAAGAGGAAAAAATTCATAGAGAGCCTTTTTTTAAGATACAAAATTTTCTGAAGGGACCAACAATGGGCCCAGTTTTACTTCTAGACAGACTCCCTTATCTATGGGCTAAATTTGTATCTTTTTTTTTTTTTTTTTTCTTTCTTTCTTTTTGCTTTAATCAAACTTTTCATCGTGAGAAGCATTGTAGTGCAGACTGCACTCTTGTATGCCACTTATTTTTATATTAAAATTAAAATATTTCAGGGATTTTTGGCCTACCTTGTTACATGATTTGCAATTCTATAAAACCGAATATCTGGTTTTTAGCAGTTGGTCTGTGTGTCTTTATCAGTATAACTCAAAAACAAATATTTAAGTCGTTCATTTCAAACAAATTGTTCATTTTATGTAATTAGTTTTTTGTATTTTACTTTTGCTATGTCTTCTCTAGGGTATATTGATAAGTAATAAATAGATCTTTATTATAGTATATATATATTTTAACACTTTTTTTATTATGTTCTTTTTAGGTTGATGCATTAAATTCCATAAAAGTTCCTTTATGTTCTAATGAATTGAAGAAAAATAAAACTTATTATTCATCGGCTGCTAAGTAACCCTCAAATGATTTTTTATCAATTTATTTTTATTTTATACTTTTAAATGTCTTCTGTTACATAAAACATACTTACCAACTCTCCCTTATTTGATGTGTGACTCCCTTATTTTGGAATTATCTTCTTATCTCCCTTAACCTCATGTATCTTAGTTATCTCATTTCGAAAGTTTTTGAATTGTATTAAATCTAAGTTTAAAATAATCTATGTTTCAAAAAATAATTAATTAAAATAAATTAACAGTAAAGAAAAGGTAAAATAAGGAAGCAAATATGTCTTCGGTATAAAATTTGACACATTAAATATTAATATTTACGTAATTATGCTTAAACTCATGTTATGACTCACGTTTCTTTAAATTACTGTAGAAGAAAAGAATGTCATCCACAGGGGGGCCACTGGTCAGGGAAAATCAGGGAATCGTGGAAAAGTCATGGAATAGTCAGAAAATTTCATGCAAATTCAGGGAATTCTGACAAATTTTATTAAAACAGGCCTCATTTTAAAGCTTGTTATTGTAAATTGCTAAAATGTGTGCTAATTTTGTGAATTTTTGAAGGGAAAAAACTGCATAAATCAGGAAAAAGGTGAAAAATAGTCATGGAAAAGTTCTAATGTTAGCCACCTTGCATCCATATATTAATTTTTAAAATTTCTAAATAATATTTAAAGACACTGCGGGCAGACAGACAAATAAAAAGATGGACAGTCAGACAGACAGATACACAAATTGCAATCATATTCATAGATAAAAATTATTGAAAAGTTTTAAAAACGTTTAATATAAATGGAAATGCAATTCCAGCAAGTTTCAATAATAGCTCTTAATGTAACTGAATATTTTTGTGTGGCCCTGTAAATCTAATGCTAATCATACTATATTCTATAGAAAGTATTCTTTTATGCATATGAATAGCATATTTCAATTTCATTAAAGTTTGAGCAAAATAAAGTTACTAAAATTTGGTGTATAGAAATACCTCTCATAGAACGCAGTGCTTTGGAATACTTTCAAGTGTCCCTGTACATAAACCAGGGATGGTATTTACACAATTTTCAATGGGGAACATCCAATAGTGGATTTGAATAACTTTTTGCAATTTCATTAAGATTTGTGTAAAGTAAAAGTATTAAAATATAGTTTCTAAAAATACCTCTCATAAAACACTATGCTTTGGAATGGTTTCGGGTGTCCCTGTACTCAAACCAGTTGAGGTATTCTATCCATTTTCAATAAGGAACATCCGATAATAAACCTGAATATTTGAATTTCTTCACGATTTGTGCAAAGTAAAGGTATTAAAATGTGGTTTATAGAAAAAGCTCTCATAGAACACAATGATTTGGAATACTTTCGAGTGTCCCTGTACACAAATCAGTAGAGTTATTCACTCCATTTTCAATAGGGAACATCCGATAGTGAACTTGAATAACATATATCAGTTTCAAGAAATCCCATGAATATTTACGGGACTTAGAGCATGGACAGACTGGCAGATAGACAAACCAAAGTCATTAACACTTTTCAACCTTGTTGGAAAGTGTTAAAAAAGCATTAGAAATTCTTCAGGGAAAAAAAGGCCTCCCCCCCCCCCCTCCCCATACCTAACTTGTACACAATCCAATGTAAGACTCTATCTGGCTTTTAATAATCACTGTCAAAAATATAGCAGGAATTCTTAATGAAAGTGCTTTCAATTTTTAAGGGAATTATTATATAAGGTGAAAAAATTAATTTAATTACATTTTTTCTGTAACCCTTTAAAACATTAGATAATTATTACTGTTTTTTTTTTCTTATTTATGGAGTGACCCTAATTAACCAGTGAATATCCAGTTCTGTTTTCAGCATTTAATTGGGCTTTGTTGTTTTTATTTTGACATTTATTTCTCTTTTATATTTTCCTTTAGTTTATTTTAAAGTTTTTTACTACTATCAATGAATTTGTGAAAAAATGCATGCTTACTATTATATTTTATTCGACTATATATCTCCCATTTACCCTCTTATTTTTGTCCCTCTTATTAGTTGGTTATGCTAAAAACTATACTTATATACTGTATAGGTTTGATTAAAACCCTGTATTGTTTGAATAATAAATATTTTAAGCATTGAAAAGGTATGGATTTCATGGATTTTTTTTTTTTTTTTTTTTTTTTTTCTTCTTTCCTTTTTGTAAAATATGTCTTTGTGAGGTTAGTTACTGATACTGAACAAAATTTCATAGTTCCATAGAAAATGAAATAGGATTAATTTAAATTTGATATTTTTTTTATGTATACTTAAATTGTAAGGAAATGTTTTAATAGTCATAATGACTATCAAATAACTGAATGATTAGCGTTCTAGCTTTGAGTTGCCAGGTTCGAATTTTTGTTTAGTGATAGATTTTCTTAGAGGTTCAAAATATGCTTTTTACTGTAGGTCTTGGTGTACTGAGATTAAATGTACAAAAAATAATCGTAGAAAGAGACCCTAAATTTGAAACACAAAGAAAAGAAGTGTTTCTTTTAGAAAATATCGAATTATGTCCCTTATTGGTTGGTTATGCCAAAAACTGTCCTCAATTTTTACATAAGTTTATTTTCGGAACTTGTATTAAGCACTATAAAAAAGTAAAAGCATTGAAAAAGTATGGATTTCATGGAATTATTCTTTTCCTTACCTTTTATCAAATATTTCTATGTGAAACTAGTTACTGATACTAAACAAAATTTAATAGTTTAGTAGAAAATATTATAAAAAAAAAAAAGATTTAATCTAAATTTGATATCTTTTGCGTCATAACTAAATTGTAAAAAAATGTTTTAATAATCATAAAGACCATCTAATAACTGAATGATTATCGTTCTGGCTTTGAGTTGCCAGGTTCGAATTTTGTTTAGGCATAGATTTTCTTAGTGTTTCAAAATATGCTTTTAACTGTAGGTCCTGGTCTACTGAGCCTAAGTGTACAAAAAATAACCAAAAAATAACCTAAATTATAAACACAAAGGAAAGAAGTTTTTTCATTTAGAAAATACTGAAGTGTCTAGTATATAGCTTTAAATAAAATGATATCTGAAGAAGGTTTATTTAAAAAAGGAAAGAAAAATCTAGAAACAGCAACTGTAATGTATTGTTGTATTTAACCTAATGTGAATGAATTCAAATGACCTTGAAAGTTTGCTTGTCTGTCATGAGCTAAAATATAATAAGTTACTGTAACTATGAGAATTCACCTATTCATTGGTATCTTTCTTTTAATTATATTTGAAATGTTATACATACAACTTTTCATGGTACACCCTGCGACAAAAAGATTGGTACAAAGTGTTTTTCCTTTGATTTTTCATAAAATAGCATTATCTAAATTGTGCTTATCATTTATTATTATCATAAAATAACACTATTCCCGGACTAATTTTTGTTTTAAGACTAATTTAGAAAAGTTTTAAGACTGAAAGTTTTCTAATTTAAGACTACACACCGCAACAAAAAGATAGGAACAAAGGATTTTTTTTTTTTTTTTTTTTTTGTATATGATTATTTTGGATATGAATATTTTGAAAATGATTCAAATATTTAATATGTTTTTTATATAATAATATTTTGTTACGATAATAAATGATCAGCACAATTTAGATAATGTTATTTTATGAAAAATTAAAAAAAATGCCTTTGTTCCTATCTTTTTGTCGCGGAGTGTAGTCTTAAATTAGAAAAATTTTAGTCTTAAAACTTTTCTAAATTAGTCTTAAAACAAAAATTAGTCCGGGAATAGTGTTATTTTATGATAATAATAAATGATAAGCACAATTTAGATAATGTTATTTTATGAAAAATCAAAGAAAAAACCCTTTGTACCTATCTTTTTGTCGCAGGGTGTAGATTATTTTTTATAACTGTAACATAATGCCTCTGTTAACAATTTTAATACTTGAAGGAAAATTTGTGCCCTGTCTTTTTGTATCATAATTATTGAAAAAATTAGGCCTTATATTTAATATAATTTTCTATTTTACTTTTTACTATAGTAGAACCATTGTTTTATCAATAGTCAGAAGCAAAAATATTACATCAATGTAATTTGACTTTTATTTTGCAGTTGTCTTGTGTGGAATAATGAAGAAAATGAATCTACTGGCTATAGACAATACCACAGATCAAACTCATCAACCCATTCAGCAAATTCAAGTAATCATTTCTTTGTAACTATTTTATATTATTTATAATGAGAAAATAGGGTTAAATCTCCTTATTCTAAATGTGATTTTGAATAAAGAAGCATTTAAACGTTACCCAATTAATTTTATTTCTTCTTTACTTTGTTAGGTAGTATATAAAAATTGCTAATCTATCTTTCTCTGAGTTGATAAGGAATAAAATTTTTGTATATTTATTTATTTATTGGTTGAAAGATCTTTTTTTTTTTTTTTTTTTTTCAGAAGAAATTGACAAAATGAAAATATTTTTTATTATTTGATTTATTCATTTATTTTTGTGTGTGTGTTTTCCTTTGGCATCCAATTAAACAATTTATAACTGATTGAGGAAAAAAAAAAAAAAAAAAAAAGTCACTTTCACAATATGCTTTATATTTTTTGTGCAAAGTACTGAATAATAAGACTGTATTTTAATTATTATTTTTTAATATAATTCTTTTTAATGATCTTTTGTTTAATATATTTATATATATATATATTGATAATAATAAAATAAAAAGGAAGTAATATTTTTGGGAAAGTTGGTGATATTTAAGTACAACAATATGATATGACAGTCATCACAGGGAAAAATTAATATCCATGGCAGAAAAAAAAGAGAGAGAGAGAGAGAGAAAAGAAGAAGATAATTCACATGCACAAGAATAGGATAAATAAGAAGTTAAAACAGAAACAGGTTTGGAAAAATGGTTGATAAAGATATTTATTTATTTATTATTATTATTTTAGGATTAATCACTCAAATTGGGTATGAAAAGAAAATAAGTAAATTGAACAAATTGATTTTCTTTCACAGTTTGCAAAGAGATCCTGTATGATTGTTTCTAACTATCTGATTAAATTAATGTATCAATAGTTTTCAATGGAAAAATAAAATTGTATTTGATCTAAAAACTATTCTATTAACCAACTATTTGACAGAAACATTACAATGTCTGTAATACTAATAGATTGTTGCCTACCAATTATCATAATCTAAAACTCGTATTTTGTTACTTCAAAACGAAACAGTCATGTTGAAATGATTTGAATTTTTTTTTTACTTTCTTCTATATGTAATATAGAGAAAGTATTGGATTCGTAAAAATTTTCGACCTCGGGTTTTTGATGAATTTACACGTTTTGAGAGCTGTAGAACACGATTTGACCATTTTTAGAAAATGTCTGTCTGTCTGTCTGTGTGTGTGTGTGTGACAAAATTTTGTGGCAACTGTATCTCAAGAACTACTGCACAGAATTTCATACAAATTGATATGTAGTTGCACCTTGACATAAATTAGTGCCTATCAACTTTTGGTAAAAATTGTCTTACAGGTTGCGTTGCCATCCCGCTTTTTCTAAATTTTTAACATGGTGATATAGGACAAAATTTTGTATAAATGTGCATAAAGAGAATTATTTTTTAGTAATCATTATGAAATTTACAAGAATTATTTATAATAGAGATAGTCAACTGGGAAAAATTTTTTTGTATGCGTAGGAACCTCGCCACCCCCCCTGGGGGGGAAGTCCCCACTCGAGGGGAGTAAATTTTCAAGATGGGTATCTTTCGAAAGGTCTCGTCAATACCTTTAAAACGAATGGTTGAACTATAAATCTGTGATAATTTAAAACAAAGTTATCGATTTTTTTTTACTTTTAACAAAAAAAAAAAACTGAAAAAATCGTATTTTTTTTTTTTTTTTTTTTTTTTTTTAACGAAATTTAATCAGACTTGGTATTTAGTTGGCCCCTGACATAAACTGGGGCTGATTAGATTTGGGGATCAATCGCTCAACAGGTGGCGCTGTGATCGTATTTTTTCTAAACTTTTAACATGGCAGTGGGGGGGGTGTAAATTTTCAAGATCGGTATCTTTCGAAAGGTCTCGTCAATACCTTTAAAACGAATGGTTGAACTATAAATATGTGGTAATTTAAAACAAAGTTATCGATTTTTTTTACTTTTAACGAAAAAAAAACTTTGAAAAAAATCGTTTTTTTTTTTTTTTTTTTTATTCTTACTGCGTGAATTTGTATAGGAAAATATAGAAGAAAGTCTTGTGGTGGCCACAACATACTAGTTTTTTTCCAAATAAAGAGTAACATGATAAAGATTAACAAGAAAAACAAATCACTAATTTTATTACATAGAACTAAAACAAATTCTTTCTCATAATTAGACAAAAATTCTTTTACGGTGTATTTAACATTCTGTGTTCACTCTTTTTGCCTGTGAAACCTTTTTTCATCATCTTTTTTTATGCTCTTCCAAATACGCTTTCGCTTTCATCCCTTATACTGCTCTTCCATCTCTCTTTATTTTCCATTTTGCATTAATTTTTAGATTATCTCTTATAAATAGTGTTTTAATGTAAGAAATAAGTTTTGCAAAAATAAATTAATTAAAATTTAAAAAAAAATGATGGGATGGAATTTTTATTTTTTAGTTTAGTTTTTCTTAGTTTTAGTGAGCAAAAATCTATAAAAAAGAATAAAAAAAATCCCTTACAATGTTTTGTTTACAGACCAGTATAATAAAAAGTAAAAATAACTACAGTAGAACTTGGATAATTCGAAGTTGAAGGGACCAGAGAAAAATTCGAAATATCCAAAAATTCGAATTACATATACTATTTTGTCAAAAAGAAGAAATAAATGAAAAAAAAAAAATCAATGATCAAAAATTTAACACATAAGCTTTATATCTAAGAATACTGCTACATTCCCTCCCTTTAAATCAATATTTTTTTTTACGAGCTTAATTATTCATCACCTTTTAAAAAATAGTCAGATATTTTTGATTGCTTCTTTAAGTACAATCTTTGTGTTATAGCATATGACTTCAACCTATCAATTGATAGAAAAATAGAATCTTCTACATTAGACATAACTTTCAATTAAAAAAATCCTCGAAGTTCATGTATATGAACCATATCTTCTGATGCTCTAGGTAGGAAATACACATTCTTGTATTTCCTTATCCTCCTTTTTGAAAGTATGTTAAAAAAAAATAATGCACTTTAGCTGAGAGAGATCTCAGGAACAAATTTTACTGTAATATTTTAAAGGTAATCGTATGAAAAATTTGACTTATCCAAAATAGAATTTGAATTATTCATGATTTTTTAACTCTGTTTTAATACAAAATTCAAGGGACACAAGTAAAAAATTCGAATTAAACAAGTTTGAACTACTCAAGTTTCACAGTACTCTTGTATTTCCTTATACTTCCTTTAAAAGTCTGTTAAAAAAAAAAATGCACTTTAGCTGAGAAAGATCTCGGGAACAAATTTTACTGTAATATTTTAAAGGTAATCGTATGAAAAATTCGAATTATCCATGATTTTTTAACATTGTTTTAATACAAAATTCAAGGGACCGAGTAAAAAATTCGAATTATCCAGAATTTTGAATTAAACAAGTTTGATTTATTCAAGTTTCTCTGTAATAAAACTAATGGGAAATGGGAAAAAATACAAAAAATAAAAGCAATGAACCAGAGAAAGTTATGTATTTTTTAAGCATCAAGATGTATAAGGGAGAGAGATGTTGAAGAGGGATCATTAACAAGTGTTTTGTAGTTTTTAAAAATATAAAAAAAAATCATGAAAATTCAAATGGGAAAAAGAAGTGGAAGAAATAATTTAGTCTTAAGAAAAAAAAAAAAAAAAAAAAAATCTGGGGCGTCACTCACACAACTTTCTCTTACCCGAACATTTCAATACTGTAAAGATAAATTGCATACTAAATCTAATCAATAGCGTAAGATTATGAAGTTCAATGTACTTTTTAAATAATCTAAAATAAGTTTAGGAACAATTTTATTTGACATGTATTTCTGTGTGAGGGGGAACTACCGCTGCCCTCAACCCCTCGTTCAATTATAGTGCATACAATTATTTAAAAAAAAGAAATCAAAGTTGTTATTAATTTACCTTCAAACTTGCCAATCTTGGTCAAATTTTTAAGTAGCAACCTAATTTGGACTTCAAAATACCAAATTTGAATTTCCTGCATCTATTAGTTTTTAAGTTATGCTTATAGCAAATACACATGCAGATTGACTGCTAAAAATTGGACTTTTGTAATCAGGGCAAGTCAAAGCATGATATAATGCAAAAAAATAAAAAAACAGAGTTGAAAATTCAAAAAATACGTTGTTTACGGTATGCGTATGAAAAATTAATTTTTCTTCCTGAGCAGTGTTCATCATCATAGTAAAATGTAGCAAAGCACTTCCATCAATTATATTCAATAGAAAAGAACGTTTAGCTTTATTTTGGGTAGCCCTGTATATTGTCTATAATCAATATGCATTATAAATAATATTGCATACTTAAATTTAGCCTTACTTGAGTAACATCCAACACAAAAGGAATTACAATTGCAGCAATTTCCAAGTATAGCCGCAATATATCCAAATACTTTGGGTAGCCCTGTAAATGAATGATGAATGATTTCCATGCAACAATCTACACAAAACATGCTTTTATGCATATAATAAGTTTTGTTCATTCTGTTTTGTTTAAGTCACCCTATAGGTGTTACACTGTACTTACCCGAAATTTCCCCATAGACATAATGCATTTTAATTCTCTTGGATGTCCCTATACATGAACCATTTGCTTGGTCTCAATGAAAAGTTTAGTTTAGCATCCTTATATGATACACATTAAGAATACCAAGTTTGGACTTTCTACTATTATTTGTTCTTGAGATATGCTGATAATAGACAGACATACACATAGAGACACAACTACCGACGCATACACACACAGAGAGACAGACACACAGACCAACCTCTAAAAACATGATTTTTGGATTCAGGAGCCTCAAAACCTGTAAATACAACAAAAACTCAATTTCGAAAATTTGACCCCAAAACAATGCTTTCTCTACCATATATGTGGGTAAGGGAGAGTTAAAAAACATGACTAGTAGTGAAAAGAAAAAGATGGTTTACAGATTCTTCAAAATGAGCACTGTCCAAATGTTTGTAATAAAGAAACCTCTAAATCATTTATTATTTCCTACTGTTGGTTTTATGTTAATTTTCCTAAAGTGAGCATTGTTTCCTCTTTTGCTTCTTTTTCCTTTAATTCTTCTTCCTTTCCTTTAATTTTCTTCATAAGCATAATTTCAACAATTTTAATTTCCATGAAGCTTTATTTTTTAAAAAGTCTGAGATTTTTTTTTTTTTTTTTAATGATCTTTCTTCAATGCTTCAAATCTTCATAAACCAGAATTTTTTAAAAAAAGGATGGGGGGGGGGGATAATTAGTATCACAGCTAGAAAATTTAGACTCAGAATACATAGTTTTACCTCAACTTCTTTGAAGTTAGAACTGAAAAAATCCACTCATCACATAACGGCTACACAAAATTAAGTCACAACTTAAAAGAAGTAAACAATCTGACACTTTGTTTTTTACTCATCATCTTCATAAGCATAATTTCAACAATTGACATAGTGAGTGAAAATTGAATTTTTTGGTAATTAAAAACATAAATTAACTCAAATAGCAGAGAAATGATTCTGCATTTTGGAAATCAGCCACAGAAATATTACATTAGTTCATAAATACAAACTAATATGTTATAGTGAGCCACCACAAGATTTTTTTTTAAATCTGGATTTTCCTTATTCATGCAGTACAAATCATTTGTTAAATTATTTATTAGAATTATTTTCAACGATGCATGCAGACAATTTTCACCTGACAAGGAGAGGTCACGACATGGAAAATTCAGATTGGGACGAAATGGCGCAGGATTGTAGTATACTATGAAGTTAACAACATATTAAAGCAGCAGGACCCACTAGCTACAGAATTTTGAGAAAAAAGCATTTAAAGTTTCTGTAATATTTAAATACAAGTTATTTCGCAACATAGACAACATTCCAGTGGCATGGTTGGCAGAGTAAATGGCTGTCACGTGGAGGGCCCGGGTTGAATGCTACCAACGGGAATGTTTTTTTCCCTTTTATTTATTTAATCTAAACATTTTATTTTACCGTTACTTTCTCTTGTAATTCAATTCAAAATTTGAAAATTTTAATAAATTATTTAAATTTCTTGAACTTGAAAAATGAAACATGTATGTTTTAAAATATTCTATTTTTTATATTTATAATTTTCTATAAAATAAATAAATAATTTTTTCAACTATAGTGTTTTAACTATAAAATAAAGTAAAAATAAAGCAGACCTTTTTTAAAATCTAAACATTTTATTTCGTTTTAGGTGTATTTACTATTTTTTTTTTTTTTTTTTTACCTTTAGATACTTAAAGACTTTTATTTTTATTTATTTTCAGGCAATAGTAAAAAATAACAATTTACCTTTAAAAATTGAGATATGCTGATAACACACAGACACACACACACACAGACCAACTGCTTAAAACATGATTTTCGGATTCAGGGAACCTCAAAATGTGTAAATATAACAAAAACTTATGCTCGAAAATTTGACAGTAAAACAATACTTTCTCTACCTTATGGGTAAGAGAAAGTAAAAATTGACATCTTTCGGCGTTTAGTGATAATATAATTCTGTCAGATAAAAATCGTCTGCATTTATAATGGAAAATAATTTGATAATTTAATAACTTGTATAGAATAAATTTTGTGTAAAATTATATAGAAGAAAGTCATGTGGTGGCCACATCATACTAGTTTTTTTTTTTTTTTACCTTTAGATACTTAAAGACTTTTAATTTAATTTATTTTCAGGCAATACTAAAAATAACAATTTGCTTTTAAATACTGCAACTCATAGTTGTTCCAGTGCTCACAGTGAAGTAGAAGGATGGGGCTCAAATCATTCAACTCCGTGGTAATATATTCTACTTTTTTTTTTTTTTTCCCTTAGATTAATTATCATTGAATTAAAAAGGTAATATAGAGTGTTAAATTAAATAAATAAATATTACTAATATATGTTTTATTTTTTTATAGTAATATTATTTTTCACGAAACACTCACTATAGAACTGATATTAATCAGAAAAAAAAAATTATAATAGGAAAAATATATATATATATGTATAGATAGATAGATAGATATGTCACGATATTGTTTACTACTGATAATATATTCATAGTGTTCAAGTGTTGTCTCTCAAATAAAGAGTCCAATTGTTTCACGCAGTCATTTATTGAGTGCTCTTGGACATATTACAGTTTATTTCACTTTGCCAGGTCCAAACATACTGAACCTTCAGCCTACAGCCGCATGCTATCGGTCTCTTACAATCTCATCTCGAAACCGCAATCCGACCACACTTTTGGGGTGATATTTGACTTGAGTTTATTTAAACAGGAACAACACATAAAGATACCTCGATTTTTGCATGCATCTGCTTAAATAGACCTTATTTTGGTGCAAATTAAATCTCCTCTTATACTTTTCATCAGTTATTAACTTGATGATTGAAAGTTTAGCTCAGACCCAGAAATCCAGGGTTTATTAATATGCATTATTTAGCCACAAAAAAAGGATAATTGCATACAATTCAACAAAGTTGTCCAATTTTCTATTACAATTTTATGAACGTATTTTACTGCGAGACTAACTTTATAGAGGAGGGAAGACTTCAGAATGAATTTCAAATTATGAATTTTGAATGGAATTTTCTTTAGATTATCACGCAATATTAGTTTAAAGTAATAATTTAAAATCTTAATTCTTTCTATCTTTTCATATATATATATATATATTATAATAAATAATTAATAAACATATTATTACTAAAAAAAAAAAATCAGTGTGAGAGGTTATACACATCTGTTAATTCAGCAAGTATTCCAGTGGTCCAAAGCATGCCTTTGAAAGTATTTATTAATTTTAATTAATTTAATATGTAAATAAATAATATTTAATAAGATGAAATGCTATTTATTATTATTAATATTATTATTTAATAAATTTTATTTTCCACTTCCTTTTTATGCATCCTCACAATAATAAAAGACTGGTGTTCAAAAGTTTCATGTGGCAAAAAAGTTCATTTTATATACATTTTTATAGATTTTATTTTACTTTTTTAAGCAAAGTAGTTATGTTTTATTTAAGGTGATTTACTGAATCTTGAATCTTCTTATATACTCTAAGCACTTCTCATAAGCATATTTTTTAGAACATCCTAATTGAATTGGCAGTGTTGTATTTTGTCAAATTATCGTGGACTTTATTTTTTAATAAAAATCTATCTACAAAATGATCAACCTTAGACGAAAAATGAACTTTTTTTCCTCTAAATTTTTCAATGCTTACTTATGTAGGTCAGGGCCCGATTAAGCTTTGAAGCTAGGAGAAGCTCAGTACCATTTCTGGGCCCCCCTTTCATTTCATTTCGTTTTTTTTTTTTTTTTTTTTTTTTTGATTCATATACCTGGGTAGTTTCTACATACAACATTAAAATCGTACAACTTATTAATTAAAAACATTCAGATTTTTGAGGCTAAATAACAGATTTTTCCCGAAATAGTGAGCATTTTACCTTGCTTTAGGCGACCTTTCTCAGAAAAAATTCAATCTGAGGGAGAAAATATGAAACAGAAAATCCAAGAGCCTGTTTTTAGTCATTTTGGGGTCCTCTCTTAAATTTTAGAGGGGAAACTTGTGCTTCCTGTGCCTTTTGGGTAATCAGGCCCTGATGTAGGTGATTGTTATTTTCCTCCAGCAAATTAAAAATCTTTGTTAATTTTAAATAAATAAAAAATAATGTATACATGTAGTGATTTTGTGGGACTGTCTTTAACCCCTTGACTGTGTTTGATGTGCAAGAACATTGTGCATTTTGTTGGCCAGAGTACATGTCGTTCTGATACGTCATTAAAATTGAGACCATATTTAACATTTTCATTTTTGTTTATTTGAAAGTAATTTGTATCAGTTGACACAAAAAAATAATTTCAGTATTTTATCATAATGTCAAATATAAGCAAAATATTTTTTGATAGTGATAACAAAAATTTTATTGAAAAAAAGTGATTGTGGTCAATCTGATGAAATTTTTTTAGTAATTCTTTAACACGTTGAGCGCCATGCAAATTCTTAAGATCTATTAAAATTCCATAATGATTCCTCCTGCAATAAATAAAAATTAAGCAAATTTTTAATATATTTTCAATTATTAAATGTAATATTTTTAGTTTTATATCCTATTTTATATCCACCACTGATGGTTGAGACGCGGCTTTGTATCATATTTGACACTGTCAGCCACCGATGGCTGGCATGGCGCTCAACATTTTAATTTTTTATTGGTACTGCTTTTACTTTTGGGGTAAAACTTTCACTAAAATGTTTGAAGTATAATACGTTCTGCACACTCCTAAAGTTTCAAGATGATTCCTTCAGTACTTAGAGATATATGACAAAATGTCTAGAATCTAGAATGCCTCACAGGGTGCTCAACGTGTTAAGTAATTACAGTGAATTGCAAGGTGAAGATGACGAAGACAACAGCTAACTAAACAATGATAATGATAGTGAGATAATATCAAGAAGTAAAAGACGTACAAAATACTTATCAAGCACTAAAAACATTTAAAATAAAAACCTTACTTCTCCATTCATTAGCCTGAGTAAACTTGCGGGAAGCCCCCCCCCCCCCCCCTTTCCTCAGAGGCTGTTCTGTGGTGGCTTGTAGCTTCTTTCTGAATCTTTCTTCTGTACTCAAGCTAACTAATGGAGAAGTAGAAGTGAGGTTTTTATTTTAAATGTTTTTAGTAAAGTTGATGCTTCTCTTAAGTTTAAGAAGAAAACTTATCAAGCAGTTTGCTTAGATTTTTCTTTTTTTAGGACGGAGGACTATTAGTTTCAATCTGGAGTGTTTGTAGGCCAGTTATGTGTAACACCAAAATGAATTAGAAATATCAGTCCTATCGTTACAAATTCAATACCGAATTAAAGGGGCAATTTTTCTGAATCCAGGGGTGCAAACAGATTTTTAACACATTAATTAGGTTTTTTTAAAATTAACTAAAGTAGGAAAAAGTGGCAACACTTCATTTTAATTCATTTCAGTCATTTTAAGAAGTATATGGCGTGTTACAAATTCAATACCAAATGAAAGGGGTAATTTTTCTGAATCCAGGGGGTGCAGACAGTTTTTCGACGTGACAGTTAGATTTTTTTAAATTAACTAAAGTATGAAATTTAGGTGGCAACATTTCATCTTCAGTCATTTTAAAAAGTACTTGGCCCAGTTTTACAATCAAAAAATGAGATAAAAAATAAATAAAAAATAGAAATAAAAATTTTCCAGATTGAAATTAATAGTCCTCTGAACTAAACTAATTTCTGTCTTTGGCTGAATTTTTAATTTTTTTTTTTTTTTTTTTTTTTTTTTTTTTTGTGTGTGTGTGTAATATATATAATGCACTTTATATTAGTATTTTATGTATATCATAAAAAAAGTAAATAATAAAGAAATATAAACAATTGAAAAATATAAATAAATACTTCATAAAAATTAATGATATTTATAAATGTATAATGGCAATTATAATTTACATAAAACACACACACACACATATATCATGAGTATCAGGAAAAGAATGAGAACAAAAACTAATCAGTTGAATAAATCACTGCAAAAACCCACAAAGGCCAATTAGGTAACCAGTTAACTTGAATAAGTTTAATTATTTGTTGTATTTGAATAGTTATATTAATTTAATTTTTTAGAATATTATTATTATTATTATTTTTTTGGGGGGGGGGGAGGGGGGATATTAGTTAGTTAAAGTTATCTCAATATCTTTCATATAGCATTAAAATCATAAAATAAATGAATTCTTCCATAAAATTTTCTGCTTTTAAAAATTACTCCATGTCTCAAAAAATTAAATGTACTCTAAATGCAAAACTTCATTTAAATAAATATGCACCGAAAGGGTTAAGAAAATTGAAGATAATAGAACTTGTATGGTCATGAAGTTGTTAAGCAACTACATTGTGTTGAAAATCTGTGCTCTAAGGCTTTGTTTCTATACTTACCGCTAGAAGGTTTGTTAACACCACCTTATTTTAATTGGTTACTAGCAGGCTTTGCCCGTTTCACTGGGCACTAGGATTGGGCAATGTAGCGATTCTATAAATCGATTTATCTTCGATCTAATATCGCAATATAGAGATAAATCGATTTAACACTGATTTAGAAAATACTTTCTCCCTACCCCTCCTGCATATGCAAGTCTTTTAATCAATAGTATAATGACCGAAAAGCAATGCTGCTATTACTCATTTATTTTCTGCAATTTCTCATGTTGCTATAACTCAGCATCTATGGCTTAAAATTACACCAAACAGCATAATTGAAAATTAAAATTTTAAATTATGCAGTTCAAACTGTAAAGTTTTTATTAAGAAAAGTTATGTTGATTAAACATATTTCTGGATGATTAACATTAGGGGGCATTGTTATAAATATTGATATTAAAGACAGTTTTTGATGGCCTTTGGCACAACAGTTTTTTTTTTCCTTTTAAATTGTTTAGCTTTTTATTGTGTGTTCCTGATATATGATAGAATATTGAACTTTGTATTTTGATTTATAAAATTTTGTCTTTTACCACACTCAGTAAATTAAATTTCCGCTTTCTTAAAAATAAATAAATAGATATTTTTCAAGTCAATTGATAAATTCTACGCGATATTTTTGAACCAACTGCCCAGTTAAGTAATAATTTAGTAAAAAAATTTTGAAAGCTGATTCCCAAATTTATTATCTTTTTACTAAAATTTAACAAAATTTCCGCTTTTTTGTGTCATATTGCAGAAGTATGTTATATTCTAGTGGTCAATATCCAATCTTCCTATAAATAAACCACACTTCATTCTGAAAGAAAAAAAAAATCAATACCAATTTGTTTGTTAGATAAAATAGGTAGCAGCGTTTGAAAAAGAAATCTAATTTTAAATGATGAAAAAAAATTTAAACTGTATTTCCATTTAATAGTATTTTAAAGTATTAACATTGTAGATTTTATTAACTTCAGTAAAGTAATATTTGAAGCTTATTAATTGTATTATAAAGAGCGTAATAAAAAGTACGTAATAAGGTCGTACATAATGAGGAGCACCTTTTAAAAGTTCTTGTGTACATTCTTTAAATTCCTCCCCCCCCCACCCCCCTCTTACAAAATACTAATAACAGAAGTGTCAGACAAAGCCAAATTATTGAATAAATAATAATAATAACAAACAGATATATCGTATTGCATTATGAAACTATTTTTATCGGGATTTACTGTATTCTTAAATATTGTAAAAAATTAATTTATTTTCTATTTAATTTAATGAAAAAAATATCTATGTACTTACATTAACATTTATTACAACAATGCATACTGTAATTGCCAAAAATAATTACTTATTACAAAAAGAAAGAAATCATTACTTAGCAAACAAATTGGAGTCTCCATAAAACCGCAAGAAGTTTAAAGTTTGGAACAGTTACGATTCATCTAAAATTGTATTTTTTTTTTCTCCCCGATTTAGCATAGCACAAGCGCAGTACTTCGTCTCTCCTTTGGAATAAACGGAGCAGACGACAGGCGATTTAGTTAAATCGTTTTCGCTAAATCGATAAAACTTCCCTTGATGCACAACTTGCAAGTGTGATGAGGAAACTTGATGCTTAGCTAACATCAGATTTTTATCTCTAAATCGATGCGGCTTTACATCGTCTAACATCGTCATTCCGAAATTTCGTAGTAGATGTTATCTTTAAATCGGATCGCCGATTTTAGCTATAAATCGATTTTTGCATTACATCGATATAACGCCCAGTCCTACTGGGCACTATATTTAAATGATTTCTTTTTAATTGAATAATTGAAATGTTTAAATAAGTATATTTCAATTGGCGACTATTTTCATCACAGCTTTAGTATTTGACCTTCTTGGTAATATCAAACATTTTTTGAACTTCTCGAATCTGTACAACAAAACTATTATTAAAAGGAATATTCTCGAAAACAGTCCAATAGTAGTGTTAATTCTTAGAATATTCTGGAAGCAGTTGAAGCTGTTACTCGTACTGTAAAAGTCATTATTCAATGAATGTTCTGGAACAGTCCAAAAATAGTCACTTGTTCCACAGTAGTAAAGCAAATTACATCAAATACTTCAGAGCAGAAATTTTTGCTAGCTCACAAAAAATGTCCAGTCACTTAGAACTCAATCCCTAAAGTGCATTCACTCAGAAATAGGTCTCTGAATAACTGAATTGCAGTGACTACATACTCTTTCATAGAAACTAACTCATTCCTATTTATAACTTTTGGTAATGGTGCTTGGCGATGATTCCATCGAGAATCCCATGGAAAGCTCAAGATCTATGTTCCCGTGTGTCAGAGAGCTTCAAAACTTCTGGAATCCTAAACTATCATTTTTCACCAAATTTGTTCGCCCACTCACCATGTTTGTCACTAAGGCTGATCCCACTGGATGTGAATGAACTGTCCTTTTATTTTCACTTTGCCTGTAAAACTACTTTCATTGCAACAGTACAATTGATGCAGGAAAAAGACTTAATCCCTTGTAACCCTTACTGCTAGAGGATTTATTAACAGCACCTCAGTTCAATTGGTTATTAATCTTATGATTGACAATTTAGTTCGGCTCCAGATATTCAGGGATTAATTGATATGCAAGAGTTAAACACAGAAAACATCTACTCAGCTAATTTTCTTTTTAAACTTTGTCCATTTTCTTTGCTTTCTCATTGTGAAGGCTCTTGCATTGAAAAATGTTTACAGGGGAAATTTCTGAATTATTTTCTAGTTACCAATTTTAAATAGAATTTACCTAAAGTTATTATTATAAAATTATTAATTAAATTTTTTTAAATGTTAACTCTTTTTATCCCCTCATATATATGATTTTACGAAGATTTTTTTTCATGTATTTTTAAGTGTTTTGTTTTGTTTATTTCAGCTCTTTACCTCCTGTAAATAGTGTTCCGAGTTATTCACGGAATAAATGGGATCAACTCCAATCATCATGGAATATACTTGGTGTGAAACCTATAGATTATTCTATTTACCAGAAGCAAAACTAGCTAGTGAAAATTATTATTCCTACTCGAATATCTCATTTATCTTTTGTTGCTAATTTTAAAAATATATATTTTATTTGGTTAGACTTATGTGTTCTACATTTGTTGTAAATTTATTGCATAAAATGTGTTTTTTAATTTTGTAAAATCATTGATTTGGAATTTCTATAGTCTTTTTTAATACTCTGTATGTGTATGTTTATAATCCAGTTTCCTTTTAAGATGGTGGAATTTTATATATATATTTATCTTTTTTTTTTTTTTTTTTTTTTTTAAGATCTGACTATTATTTATTAATATGGTCTTTATTTTTAAAAAAATCCGGTGAAAAGGCTGATTTTTTGGTGATTTTTTAAAATTACTTGAAGGGTTTATTTTTCTATAAAATCATTAATTAAAATGTAATTTAAATTTGTAAGTATAGTTAAAGAATGTTTTGTTTTAGAGTTTTAGTTTTCATATTAATTATTTAGATACTTTAATTTTCTTGATGAATTATTAAGAAAGGTAATTATTTTTGTGGCAACAGTTTATAAGAATGTAAATATTGATTTGTGAGTTGATAACTATGTGATATATATATATTTTTTAATTGTTTATTTTTAAAAAATTCAAGGAACATTACATTTCTGTAATAATTTTCAGATGGTTTTCAAAATAGATCCATTAAATAATCATGTTTTATGATATTTTTTGTACAAAATTATTATAAGTTTTTAAATATAACTATGTACACTGATTATTTTCAAAATTTCTACTATATATTCTTTATGAGTTATTGAAAGAATCGATTTTATTTAATTTATTTTTAGCTTCTTTATGTACGAAAATGAGAATGAAAGAGAATTATAGCTGATATAAGTTTAATGAAAAATAATTTAAAAAAACAAAATGTGAAATTTAGGAACCAGTGTAATATTATTTGCAATTTAAAACTTAATTTAAATTAAATTGTAATTTATATTCCTTTAATTTTAATTTTTTAAAGTGCTAATATACAGGAAAAACATTTTGTTTTTATATTCTAAAATCTAGTTTGCTAAAACTCAATCTAGCGACTCAAAAACTTGAAAATCTAGTTCCTGAAAAAAAAATCATACAAATTTGGAAGTGAAAATACAGTCACCTCTGAAAAATTCACAACTCTAAAATCCACAATTTACTGAAATCTGCATACCATTTACAATGTAAATAAACATTGTCACAACTGATTGGTGGATTGCAGAAATTTAGCAGTTGATTTAGGAAATAAAGCAATTATTGACTATATAATTTGTGCTGATGAATCGACAATCACTCAACTTATCACAGAGGGAAAAATAATTGGAATTGTATACAGTCATAAAAAAATAAATCAGAAATTGAATTAGATGAAGGAGAAGGATTTAGTTTTCATGAATGTAAGTATTCAAACTATAGCCAAACTTATGTGACTGACCAAGAATTGCTGATTTTTTGCTGGTTACAGGAAAAAAATATTAAAACATAAAATGAATAATCCTACTCAAACTACTAATTAATGAGGCTCTTTAAAAATTTAGATAATTTGCAACTTTAATAAAATGTAAAAATTGTTCTTTAAATTAAAATTTTTAATTAAATAAATTGTACTTTTATCAAACACCTTTTTTCAGCATTGTATTTATAACACATAAATTGCTTCGTAATGATTTGCAACTCAAATGAGGCTCTAAGATATAAATAAAAGAAATTATCCTAAAATCTGCAAAATCCTTTGTTCTAAGTTGTGCGAATTTTTTAGAGTGTACTGTATAGGATAATATACAAATCTGAATTTAAATAAACTATTTAGATACATAGTACTAAGTTCAATGCTTTTAGAATAATGTATCCAAAAATTTTCCTGTTTATTTAGCTAAGTGGATATTTATTTATTTATTTTTTATTTATTTATTTATTTATTTTTTTTTTTTTGTGGATTTTTTAAAAATATCTAAATTAGATGCTTTTTGTTAAAATAGTTTTAATTGTACACATCTTGGGAAAACTAAGCAAGAGAAAATATTCTGTAGTGCTTTTTTAGCCTTAATGGCCCTCTTCACTTACCGTCGCCAGAAGCCCGCGCCAATGTTATTCTATGGGGAAATTTTCTTTACAAATAACTTATTAACTAATACATATTTTTAAATTCTGTTTTCATATTCAGAAAATTCCCAACTGTTAAATTGATGGACCTTTTTTAAAAATGTATTTTTTTAATTTTTAATATTTTATTTTGAAATTACAAAATGAAAAAAATTCACATATTGAAAATTCATATTTTGCAGCTTCAAAATAAAATATAAAAAATTTAATTTTTTTTTTTTTTTTAAAGGCCCGTCAATTTAACAGCTGGGAATTTTCAGAATGTGAAAACAGAATTTAAAAATATGCATTATTTAATAAGTTATTTGTAAAGAAAAATTTACCATAGAATAACATTAGCTTCAGCTTCCGGCGGCGGTGAGGGAAGAGGGCCCTTAATTTCTAACTTTTCTATTTATTAATTATATGCTAGGGGGCCGTCCATAAATGATGTCACGCTTGGAGGGGAGGGAGGGGGTTCGTGAAATTGTGACAGTTTGTGACAAGGGAGGGGAGGGGGGTAACAAAAAGTGTGACATCACATATTTCAGTTAAAATACAAACATCTATATTCAGCAGATGAAATTTTGAAGTTATTTTAAAATTATCAAAGATTAAAGATATTTTTTTAATTCGGGTAAAAGTAACTTTATCCTGTGATCCCCCCTCCCTTCATACATTATTTTCTTTCAGAAAAAAGCATTCACAGTAGGTTTTTAGTATATGATAGCAATGGAAAAGCTTTACTTAGAAGAAAACCTTTCCTTCTCACACTCTTAAAATGTCCAACAAAAGATATAAGTACCTTATGGTTATATTTACAGATGTCATTAAGATCCATAGTCAGCATTTAAAAATAAAATTTGAAATATGATCTCTAGTCCAATATTTTGTTTCTGAACTTCAAGTAATTATTGATGTATGTCATGTTCCGTGACATGTGACAAGGGGGAGGGGGGGGGGGTATATTGAAACGTGACACTTTGTGACAAAAGGGGGGGAGGGGGTCCACAATTCTGAAAAAAAGCGTGACATCATTTATGGACAGCCCTTAATATATACGCACTCAAAAAAACTTAAAAGGATATTTTCTAGTGATTATAGTAAAATAGTTTATTATGAACTAACTTTGAAAACTGTTATTTTTATGATGACCTGTAATTCTTAAGATTTCAGTAGTAGGATTTGATACTCCACTTTTTTTTTTTTTTTTCGAGGGAAAATATGTCAACATATTTATTTTAATTTGCTGATTGTGTAAGTAGCAATCAGTTCATTAAAATAATAATAATAATAATGTTATGAAACAATACTTACAGATAATTGTATAGCTATAAATACCTTTGTTGTATTTTTCATGCGTTGAGTTCATTTTTGACCATACAAATTTGTTCATGTAAATAATAATAATAATGTTATTTCTCCTTATTTGTTTTTTTTTGGAATCTCATTGAGAGCTATGGATTTTTACTCTTAAGTTTTTTTTTTTAAAGAAAATGATTCATTGTTGAATTTGTCTTTTAATATATGTCTAGAATTGAGTTTCAGTTTTTGACCCACCACTCCTTCAAATTTAAAATCATTCATTTTAATTCATATATATTGTATGTTTATTACACTATCTCCTTTTTTATATGAAACAGTTTTTTCTTCCTTTTTTTTTTTTTTGTTAATTTAAGAATGTACTATTTATTGAATGTGATCATTGTTTTAAAATATCTATTTAAAAGGGATAATTTTTACAAAAACACTTTGAAACGAAGCTTATTTATAATTAAGTTAAATACCTTATTTATGCTTCATTATTCAATGGCAGAAAGCCTTTTCGCAGGAGGATCCTCCGCGTCATCCTGTGCCGACTGCTTGTAGTGGATTGTGACTGTTGACGTCTTGATCTTTATTTACAAAAAGATGGCGCCACACTCTCTCAATTTCGGCCGATTCGTGGTCATTAATTACGTTTTTATTATGCGCAATTTCGACGCTCTCTCTAAAAAATGCGTAATTCTGGTTATTATAGTTTGCTAACTTGGTTACACTGTTAAAATCTATTTCTATTTTATTTTCTTGATGGTATCTAGCAAGGGCCGTAGTGTTTCTGTTAAACTTAACGTCCTTTCTATGCTCCTTGATTCTAGTTTTAATTTTTCTTTTTGTAACCCCTATATAATAATAATCTTCATTGTTTTGATTTTTAAGCAATATTTTATATATGCCTGCAGTTTCGATGGGGGAAATTTGATCATTGTCATTTCTTATTAATTGGAAAATGCTTGGATTAGGTTTTATTGGAATATTTAAGTTAAATTTGCTGGTGGCGTTTTTAATTTTATTCGATGTGCCTTGGTTGTAGGGTATAGAGGAAGTGAATTGGGGGGGGGGGGGGGTTGTCTGCTAGGAATTGTGTTTAGTTGTTTAATTCTTTTTTTTGTAAAATTGGTCTACATGTTTTTTAGGGTATCCCACTTCCGTGGTTAGTTTACTAATGAACTTTAACAGCAAATTTAACTTAAATATTCCAATAAAACTTAATCCAAGCATTTTAGAAATTAATAAGAAATGACAAAGATCAAATTTCCCCCATCGAAACTGCAGGCATATATGAAATACCGCTTAAAAATCAAAACAATGAAGATTATTATTATATAGGGGTTACAAAAAGAAAAATTAAAACTAGAATCAAGGAGCATAGAAATGATGTTAAGTTTAACAGAAACACTATGGCCCTTGCTAGATACCATCAAGAAAATAAAATAGAAATAGATTTTAACAGTGTAACCAAGTTAGCAAACTATAATAACCAGAATTACGCATTTTTTAGAGAGAGCATCAAAATCGTGCATAATAAAAACGTAATTAATGACCACGAATCGGCCGAAATTGACAGAGTGTGGCGCCATCTTTTTATAAATAAAGACCAAGACCAAGATGTCAACAGTCACAATCCACTACAAGCAGTTGGCACAGATGACGCAGAGGATCCTCCTGCGAAAAGGCTTTCTGCCATTGAATAATGAAACATAAATAAGGTATTTAACTGAGTTATAGGGATAAATTTTATTTATGTCTTTAATGTAATGTTTTTAAAGGTACTTCAATGGTACATTTATTTTTCATTCTTTAAATTAATTAGTTAAAAATTTCTATAATTTTGTATTTATATTTAACAATGTTTATTTCAGAGATTTAAATCTATGTATTAATTACTTAGATACCTATAATTTTATTGTACTTATTTAAATCTCGGTTTCTTTCTTATTTATTACATTTTAGTCCTGCAATTTAAGTTATTGTTAATATGTGTATTATCCAAGGGTGATTAAGTTCAGGTAATTTTCCTGATTTCAAATATTTATTTCATTTTCAATGCTGGAACGTTAGTTTAAGTTTATAAAATAAGACTTAAATGTCAATTTCATATGATTGCTAAACCTAATTAAAATTAATATTTTTCATAATGAAAGGATTGGGCATCCTTGCAATAAATTATATGCTTTCTCCTCATATGGAAACTTTTTCTCTGTAAAATTTCAGACATTATTTTTTATAAATTCTCAATCATTCCTGAGTTACCTATTGATCGCTACTGTTGCATATAGTCTATTCACAGAGCTATAAAATAGCACCACAAGACTGGTATTTAAAAGTGATAAGTACAGAACTCTGAATAAACATCATAAAATCCAAGAACTCGCAATAATCATTTTGGGTTGAAAGAAGACACAACCTTTTGTCAGGCGAACAAAGTAGGCAGGAGTGCTGCAAACACTGTATCTTTCGACCTGAAACAATTATTGTGAGTTCTTGCATTTTATGATGTTTATTCAATGTTTTGTATGCATTACTTTTAAATGCCAGTTCTGTGGTACTGTTTTATAATTTTTTTTACTTCTTTGGGCTTCTTTCACCAAGTAGGTTATCACTTTGTTTGCAGCACTCATGCCTACCTTATTCGCCTGATGAAGAGTCGTATCTTCTTTTGACATGAAACAATTGTTGCGAGTTCTTGCATTTTATGGTGTTTAATCAAAATTTTGTACTTATTATTCACTAAGCTGTTTTTGTTTGTTTGTTTGTTTTTTCCCATTATGCGTTTATACATGGTAATCAATTAAAAAAATTACTTGTTTATTTTTTATGTTACCACATCTCTAATGTATGTAACAAGCTTTACAATGCATACTATGATTTATGGAATATGCCTCTATTTATTATACCTGTATTGTGTGTTTCACTTTCTAAAAGTGGAAAGTCGTTCTTTAAATATTAATTCGCATGAACTTTGTTATTAATTTTTAATCCAATTCTGCTCATAAGATTTGAGTAAATAGTCTACTTTTTTCAGTGTTTCTAATTTTTTACATTAGAAATCAGAGAATTGTAATCTAAAAAATTCTATTTAAAATTAAGGATATTTATGCAGATTCATGTTTAAATTCATGTTAAGTCCCCTTCATCAGTATTTTATTTGTTGGATAGCTATTGTAGACCCACCATAAAAAACAAAGTTATGAATCCATCAGTAATTGATTTGGTAAATTTGCATATAATGGCTCATGTCTATTTCTTGCATAACTTGGAAGAAAATGTTTAATTTTATTATACACATTAAAATAACGTAAAAAAAACATTTTTTTTCACACAAAAATATAAAAACATCAAATGATAAATACCAAATTGCCAATGTTAAATACTGTATTTAGGCCAAAGGTTTGTTAGTGGTCAGGCCATCCATTAAACTAATACCCATTTATAACTATTGGCCAACAAAGCAGTCAACGGAAATAACTGTTTCAAAGTTAGCTCATATAAATTTTATTTGTATGACCATACTCGTACATTAAATATAGATACATTGTTGAAATTTATTTTTCCGACTGAGTGAAAATAATGCCTGGACCGGGAGTCGAATCCCAGATCTTTGACTTACAAGGTCAAGGCTCTACCAATTGAGCTATCCAGGCCGACAACTAGTGGACATTACTCACTCAGACAACCTTTAGGCAGAAACATCTGGTCTATCATGTAGATAGCTCGATCTATCATGATCGAGCTATCTACATGATAGACCAGATGTTTCTGCCTAAAGGTTGACTTTGTAAGTCAAAGATCCGGGGTTCGACTCCCGGTCCAGGCATTATTTTCACTCAGTCAGAAAAATTAATTTCAACAAATATGATTTTCTTCCCAATCAGTTGATTGTGTGATTTTAATATATTGCATAGATACATTGATCTTGCTGCATACACTAGAGCTGTTTGTAATACAAAAAGTAAATGAATACTATTTAAAATTGATCACTCTGTAGAAGTTCAAATTTTCTTAATTATGTATCTTTTGCTTTTATTTTAAAAGTGAAGGTCATTTATAATAGTTATAAGCTTTATCTTAAAATATATAGTTATATTTTTAATCTTAAAATGAAATAACTCTTATTTTAGTACATTGTAAGAGAAAAAAAATTATAATTTTGCCACTTTTTAAAAATGGTCAGAAGGTTGATGTTTTACTATACATTTGCTACTTGTGAATGCTGAAACGTCTTTCAGGTACAACAATTAATGTCTGAGTTTCTTGAATCAACTACACTTTTTATATGTATTACATTTTTGGGGAAAAAAATAAATTATTAATTTTTCATTTGAGATACGAAATTTACCGTTAAAAAAAAAAGTATGTGAATTCTATATGGATGACAAATTTCGAATCATTCCACCAAAGAATAATCATTATGTATAATCAAATATGTTATTGGTAAAACTATAAAACATTTTATTTTCGTAATATACTTTATTTCATTCAGGTGAACGTTCTATATTTATGACTTATGTTATTGACCGGTGCATTGTTTAACTTTTTTATTTTGATGCTTAGAATTTACAAAACAACTTATTCTTGAAATAAATAATGGATCATTTTCTTTCATTCTTTTTTTCCCATTTTGTTACTCTTTTCATTTTACAAAACTAGAATTTTGTACAGTTTTGTTAATTTTATAAATATTGCTTTTTTTTTTTTTTAATGTTTTATGATGTGTAGTTTAGTGTTTCAATGAGTATACGTATACA
This sequence comes from Salticus scenicus, assembly GCA_963930645.1. Taxonomy (NCBI): domain Eukaryota; kingdom Metazoa; phylum Arthropoda; class Arachnida; order Araneae; family Salticidae; genus Salticus; species Salticus scenicus. Next base: position 30,902,258 of record OZ005659.1, on the reverse strand, counting down.
TATTTGAGATTTTTTATTTATAACTTGCACTCATATGTGCATTTGTTTATATATAATATTTGAGTTAAGCTTTATGTATAATGTTTGAGTTTTATAATATTTGAGTTAAGTTATTTATCAACAGTGGTATTTTAAATCATCTGCATGTGTGTTCTCTGATAAGATTTTTTTTTTTTTTTTTTTTTAATTGATAAGTTATCTGTATATTGCCTTTTTATTGTTCTTGGCTTTAAAAATTAAAGCTTTATTTCACTCAAATTTTATCCTTGCCCATATAGCACATCCTTTTTACAGGAAATTCTGAGGAGGACACAGGGGTAAGATATTTCAGCTTTTCAACTTTTTTTCAATTTTCTCAGCTTTTTTTTTTTTTTTTAAGTTTCTGATGTGCATTTAATGCATCAACTAATCAAATAAAATTTGAATAAAGCATGACAGGGTGACCACTAGTCAGGGAATGTAAGTGAGCCTGGTAAGTCATGGAATAGTCAGGGATTTTTTTTATTCTTTTTTTTTTTTCTTCTCTTCTTTTTTTTTTTTAAATTATTAATTTCACTTATACGTTTTTTTTTTTCCTCCTTGTAGAATCCCAAGCTTGAGTTTCATTCCAGGATTTAAAAAAAAAAAAAAAAAAGATGAATGTTCTTTATGTTTTATTCTTATTCTTCTTCTTATTTTTTTTTCTTAGAACTATAGTAACAAAGTGGGGCTATAAAACAAAGTGTGACTTCCATCGATAGCCTGGGGGGAAGGGGGGGGTAGAGAAATTTTCAGAGATAAGCCAAGTAGCCAGTGACCACTTGAAGACCTCCCACTTTCTCTTTTAATTGATTCCAGGATTGGGGTATGAAAGGAGAAAAGCCCACAACTTTATAGGCATTTTGTAAACTTGAAGATTTATTATTCACTTCCATTGGGTGACTTGGAAGATTTTTCTTATCATGTTTATTTGACATTACAGTTGGAGAAACATTTTTTCTTTCCTTCCTTTTAATCGTTTAGAGAACAAAAGGCTTTGTCTTTAAAGGTTAAAATCGAAATCTTGAAAAAATTTTCTGAACTTTTATATTTTTAATTATCATTTGATTTTTATTCAACCTTTTAAAAATATTTTAAATATAATTAAATATATCTTATTCAAATAAATATAAAGGAAATCATGAAAATTGATTTAGACTTTTATTATTAATATGATACTTTATTGTGTATTAATGTTAAAACGAATTTTCAGTTGTACGTTTTTTTCAGTTATACGTTTTTTAGGAACGGTCCCTTGAAAAACGTATAAACAGTGCTTCACTGTATGTTGAAGATTAAAAAAACATATTACTCAAATATAATAGATTTTGTCGTCAAAATTCTAGTATTTCATTTCAAAGTCTTGCCTTTGCGTACAGTTTCAGCTGTTTTGTCTTTTTGCTAATCTCATCCCTGCCAGAATATCCTCAGTATGTCCTAAGGATGTCATGAGGAAAAGATGGGCTATATAGGTGTGTCTATTCTTATAATTTTTAATAACATTTGAATCATAATTTGCACTTAAATAAGCATTTGGTGATAAAATAAATACATTAATTAACATTGTTATACAATTTATATGTGCATATACTTCCTTGTATGCACATATAGAATTTTTTATTTTGTGATAAATTATTTATTTCCCTGAAGCTCTAGTTATTTTTGACTTCAAAATCAGTAGATTCATTCTATTTCTCTTACTATATGTCCTCGCATCTGCCTTTAATAGCTGTAGATGAGTTGTTAATTAAGTCAGTTAAGATTTTATCCTTATTATTCAGATATAAACTACATTTCATATAATACCCTAATTTAAATAGAATTTCCAATTAATGTCTCTTAATTATAACATATTTATGTAGCTTTTTAAAGAAAAAGCATGTAATGTTATCAAAATCTGCTGTTTTTTGGCTGGGTTTGGGCTCGAATGCTAAAATATGTTAAAAGCAGCATAAGCAGTTTTTCATATCTGAACATATAAAATAGTGTATCAATTATCTCTCATACTTCATTTTGCTTTTACAGTTAACTTCTTCTAATCCACAGACTTATAATCTGCAATCCATTTTTGGATATAAGCAATGAAATTCTTTGTGGCTAAATTAATAGCGGCATCTTTTTTTTAAAACTATAAATCCCAATGAAACTTTTAATTCATTAACAATGAAGATTAGTATATCTATTAGGACTAAAAATTGAAAATTTTACTTACTACACACAGTTGGACATGTTTTTTGCAGCACCTTATAGATTTTGGAAAAATCAAAAGAATCTCTTATTTCAGAGCGGGAAATTACTTTTTTTCACAATTTAAGGATAAAATTTTGAACATAAATGTAAAGTATTAAAATAAACAACAATAACTTTAATGTTCAAGATACAAAAAAAAAAAAAAAATAATAATAATAATAATAATAATAAAAATTAATGAATTAATTATAATTAAATAACAGTTTGTATTTGTGCATTTAAAATAAACAATCTATGTTTACTTTATTGTTAAAACAGACATTTGTTGTGAATCTTATTTTGAAATCCTTATACACTTATTTAATTATTCATTTTATGCCTTAATAAGAATAATTCTATTTGTATCTGCAAAAGAAAAATGTAAACAAATAATGATTTATAATCTGTGAAACATTTGGTCTCAAATTCTGCAGGTTAGAGGGAGTTGACAGTATATTAATGTGTGTGTATATATATATATATATACCATTTTTGCTTGCTTTTTATTATATCAGGATTGGCCAAAATGTGAATGAAAAATAGGTTTTTGCTCATTTGTAAACATCTAACACTGAAACAAATTTCAATTTGGACTTTAGAAAATATGCCTTTGAAACTTTAAAACATTATTTCTAAAACTGCAGCTGGATTGACTAATTTAGAAAATAATTAAAAGATTTATTTTTCCAAAATGCAGGGATGGAAAAAAAAAAGTTGCTTTTGATTTGGAAAAATTATATCAAAAAATCAAGTCATGGCTGAATTAATAAAAAATAAAATAATAAATAAATATTTTTATATGCTTGATTATTTGGATCATTACATTTGAGCAAATCTACTTTTCATGTCTGACATTATTTGTTCACCAATTTATGTATGATAATTATATTGATAATTTGATTGTCTTTATAAAATATAGATAATTTTAATGTCTTTAAAACCTCACTCTAAATACTTAATTTAGGAAATTTAAAATCGTAAATCTTGTATTGTTTTTATTATGTAGATTTGTATGTGCATTTTACTTCATTTACATATTAAATGTTAAAATTAATGTATAATTTCATTTAAATGACATTTCTGACTTTTACATGCTAGGGATCTTTATGAACGTCCGTGTATTTAAACCGTGTATAGATCCATGTGTTTAATAAAAAGTGGGAGGGATTTAAAAGTACTTTTTTTAATTTGGGAAATTGATCTTCGACAAAACAAGTACGTATGCATCATTTGTTCTGTGCATATTGATATATATATAATGAATTTAAAAAATAAAATGTGTGCATTGATTATGGAAGAGAAAAAGAATTATGAATCTGCCTCCTGTAACATAAGAACAAGTTATTTTTAGATATTTTTCACTGTATCAGTTAGTTTATTAGAATTATTTTATATTATGTTAATGCTTTAAAAATTTTATTTCAGTCAATTTTTTTATGAAATTCTGTCAGTTAGTATGCTTTGTTTTTCCATTGAAAAATATTCTATGAACCCTGTGTTTATTTTATATTCTTTATAAATGTTTCTTCTGCAATATCTATGTTTTTTGTGTATAATTAGGTTTTTAAAGTTTTTTGTAGTTTCTCTGTGATATAAAAGGTGTATTGCCTTTAAAATTGCCTCTCTCATATGGTAATGTGATTTTTTTAATTATTATTTGTTTGTCACTTACTTGGGAAGATATGTAAGGTAAATATATTTACCTGTATATCTATTAGTATATCCTATATATTAATACTTAATTTATTTATGAGTAAATCGTTGTAATTGTGGTTAATAAAGTTTTATAGATGGCAAATTTGTATTTTATTTTTTTGAAAGTTTTTTTCTCTCTGCTACACCAATTTTCAAGTCAGATCATAAATTGCTTTGTTGGGTAGCATTAAATGCATATGGGTCATTTTTTATTTCCTTCTGTATTCAATAGAAGAAACTATTGGTTCCATAAGAATTTTCAACTTCCCGTTTTTAATGATTTTACACGGTTTGAGAGTTCCAGAACAGAATCTAATTTTTGGAAAATGTCTGTCTGTGTATGTGTAACAAACTTTATGGTGACTGTATCGTAGAAACTACTGCACAGAGTTTTATATAAATTGATATAAATTAATGTCTGTTATTTTTTGGTGCAAATCGCTTAGCAAGTGGTATTGCTATACTGTGATTTCGCCCACTTAAGAGAAGGCTATATCTCAGGTTATATTGTGTATAATCAAACTAAAGATATATATAAGAAGCTCATTATGAGACATTATGCTGATTCAATTTGGATGCATATCAGCCGATATGTGATGCTCTTATACTGATATCTGAGATTTTGTTACATATAATTGCACAAAACATGGTATATGAGAGAACTATTATGAAACACTATACTGATTTAATTTGGGTGTATATCAGCCAACAGGTGACACTACTGTGCTGCAATTCACCCCGGAAATTGGAAGATTAAGACTCAACTTCTGTGGCATATAACTTCATGAAACTTGATATGTGAGATTACCATTATGAAAATTAAGACTGAGTTAATTTGGGTGTATATTGGCTGACAGATGACTCAGCTTTTACTCACCTTCTGTGATTTTCAACATTTCTATATCTCAGCATTTGTTGATTAACATTGTACCAAACTCCATGTGTAAAATATTTATTGTCAGAAGCTATGATTAAACTTTTTTGTGCATGTTAAATATTTGGTGGACTGGAAAGTAATGTCACTTTTGTGCATGTCGTTAAGTTCAAATCCAGTAATTTTGATCTTCCTGACTAGTATCGATCAGGAAGACAACTTTAGACAATAACATGTTAAGGGTAGAAGTGGAAACATATCTGTGTCAGACAACTGAGAAACTGCCTAACATTGTTAACACACCTTTGTCTACCATCCAAAATTTGAAGCAGATTGATAAAGTAAGCAGAGCAGGTGTTTGGGACTTAAGGGCCCGTTTCACTCACTGCCGCCGGAAGCAGAAGCTAATGTTATTCTATGGGAAATTTTTCTTTACAAATAACTTATTAACTAATACATATTTTTAAATTCTGTTTTCACATTCTGAAAATTCCAAGCTGTTAAATTGACGGACCTTTTTTAAAAAATTATTTTTTTACTTTTTTATAATTTATTTTGAAGCTGCAAAATATGAATTTTCAATATGTGAAATTTTTTCATTTTGCAAATTCAAAATAAAATATTAAAAATAAAAAAAGTAGATTTTTAAAAAAGGTCCGTCAATTTAACAGTTGGGAATTTTCTGAATGGGAAAACAGAATTTAAAAATATGTATTAGTTAATAAGTTATTTGTAAAGAAAATTTCCCCTTATAATAACATTGGCTCGGGCTTCCGGCGACGGTAAGTGAAGAGGGCTGTTAAACTCTTTAGAACATAATGTCCGAAGCAAACAAAGCTAACCGGTCGAGCACATGCAACTTATTACTTGATCACTAGAGTTGAAAAATGGGTCCTTTATGGTAATCCAAAACACAAAAGGCAGTCTCTTTTCTTTGAACAAATCACCACCAAGTACAGCTATGTCAGGTTTACACTACAAAACAGGTACTTTTTTGTGTTTGGTGGAGTATTTGATGGTTCGATAATTTTGAAGGCTGAAACCTGGACAAACTGTAAATGCAGGCTGTTACTGTGAACAACTGGATTGAATAAATCAGTCACCTGCCGACAGCAAAGGCCCACATTATTCTATGGGGAAATTTTGTTTTTCCACAATAACTCATTACCTAATGTAATTTTTTACATTTCGTTTTCACATTCAGAAAATTCATAACCGTTAAATTAGTACTCATTTTTAAAAGAGATTTTTTTTAACTTTTTAAACTTTATTTTCAAGTTCAAAAATGCAAATTTTCTTAAAGTGCATTTTTCTCATTCTTTAGGCGCAAAATGAAATACTAAAATTAAAAAAAAAAATAATTTTTATAAAATGTGTTCTAATTTAACAATTGTGAATTTTCTGAATGAGAAAATGGAATTTAAAAAAAAAAAAAAAAATGTTAGGTAATGAGTAATTATGGAAACAAATTTTCCCATAGAAAAACATGGGCCATGGTTGTCAGCAAGATTAGGTATTGTCTGTTCTTAAGAGGGGACAATACCTAATCCCGCTGACAGCCATGGCCAATGTTATTCTATGGGAAAATTTGTTGTGACAATTACACATTACCTAATGTATATTTTTTAATTCTGTTTTCGCAGTCAGAAAATTCATAACCGTTAAATGAGTACTCATTTTTGAAAAATTCATTTTTTTTTTATTTTTACATTTTAATTTTGAGTTCAAAAATGCGATTTTTCACAAAATGCATTTTTCTCATTTTCTAGTCGCAAAATGAAATACTAAAATTTTAAAAAATCAATTTTTGGAAAACAAGTACTAATTTAACACTTATGAATTTTCTAAATGTGAAAACAGAATTGAAAAATATGCATTAGGTAATGAGTAATTATGTAATCAAATTTTCCCATAGAATAACATGGGCCAAGGCTGCCGGCGAGATTAGGTATTGTCCGCTCTTAATTGAAAAATGCCCACTGATTGTCAACAGGAAAGGCATTATTCTGCAATTTGATAATACAAGACTGTACTGCATAAAATGAACCCTAAAAAAAAAAAATTAGGGTGTAAGGTATTGTCTCATCTACCGTACTTGCTCAGTATTGTGCCATCTGATTTCTGTTCATTTTGGCCACTGTATCATTTTCTAAGTGGCAAAAAGTTTGGATATCTGGATGATGTCCAAAATGTGATGTTTAGCGATTTTGTTCAAAAACCAATTTATTTTTATTGATCCTGCCTGCATTGAAAAAATTTCACACTAGATGTCAAAAGTTTGTTAATAACAAAGATGATTACTTAATTGATTGAAAATAAAAACTTGTTAAAATATTATCTGCTTGAATTTATTGTAAAAAAAATGACATGACTTTCTGGTCCCCCTAATAGTAAGTGAAGCTGTTATATAGCTGCAACCTACTAATTTCTAAGTGACAACATTTTTGCCCTCCTCAAAAACAACATATAAAAACTTGTATAGAAATGAAACAAATCTAACAAGCGTTAAATCACTTTTTTTTTTTAGACATACTTTTTATAAATATGGGATATTTAGATATATATGCACTAAGAGATAACATTGCTCTGTGTATCTGTACCTCTACATAAACACAAATTTACTGTCTAAAACTAAAGTTTGAAATGATATTTGTGATATTTGGTGATAGAATAAGTTATTACAATTATCATATAAACATATATATGTATAAAATTTTCCTTTTGGTTTTGTTTTATTTTTCTAACATAAAGAAAAATAATTACTTTTATATGACAACATTTCTATTACTCTACATTAGAATCCTGGCCAAGTCGGGTTTCAACAATTGAGTTTTAACCCAAAACCCGAAAAAAAGAATTTTCATTAACCTGAACCCGATTTCTTTTTACCCGAACTCTGCCTGAAACTCTAAAACTTGAAAATTTATAATTCATCTAAAAATTGGGGAAAACTTTTTTAAATTATAAAATAAACTTTCATTGTCACACAGTTTTGGTATATCATTTTAAAAAGAATTAAAAATTTAATTGCTAATACACTAAATTTAAATTTTGAAAAATGGACTAATATTAATTTTTTAACCATTTGTGTGTTGTGTACTTCAAGTATAGTGTTTGTAGTTTATTATTGATTGCTTATATTCTAAATAATAATAATAATAATTTTATGTTTCTCTGTCCATTGCTTTTGTTAGATATGGATGTTTACTATACTATAATAATTTGAGTTTGTGTATATTTGGTTGTGGATATATATAGTATGTTTAGATAAGTTACACAGTTATAATTACACCAAAGGAATATGTGTTTATTATGGAAAAACTTTTTTTTAAAGATGTTTTCAAATAGACCCAACTTGAAAACTAAACCTGACCCCCCCCCCCCCCCCCCCAAAAAAAAAAAAAAAAATCATCAACCCAACCTCGAAAAGAAAAAGGTTAGTCAACCCAAACTGTAGGTCAGGTAAAATTGGGTTACCTGACCCGATGCAGGACTCAACCACACATTGTAGCTTGGTGGACAGTTGTATTATCATAGAAATCTTTTGAATTTTGTTTACAGAAACATACATGGATCTATAAAAATTTGCTATTCACTGTTCATGGTAAATATTTTTGTTCACTTGTTAATTTTTTTATTTTATTTTATTTTTATTTTTATTTTTTTTTTTTTGTGGTTTGGTTAATGGGGTGGAGTAACTTAAGGCTGCTGATCAGGCAGATTCACTATTTCTTTCTTCCCATGTTATACCATGGGGTTTTTGTTGCTTCATATGTTAAGAATATTTCATTATAGAAAGGAAGTGTTTCTAATTCTGTTTTTTGAATATTACTCTTCAAACATGTTGTCTTCTAGATTAGTAATATATATATGTATATTTTTTTTCTTTTTAAAATAAATTGAAGTATTTTATTTCATTAAGTAAACTTAGGCTTCCAATTTCTAATCTGTAAAAAAAAAAAAAAAAATATTGACAAAAAAAAAAAAAAAAAAAAAAAAATTTGCTCTCTAAGCTAAAAAGCAACAAATTCAAAGAGTAGTATTCAAAAAACTTCATTTTTAAATGAGATATCCTTATAAAAAGAAGCAGCAAAAATTCCATGGTATAATATGAGGAAGAAGAAAGGGGTAATCTGACTAATGTGTAGAATTAATACTATAAAAAAAATCGCAAATTGATGATTTTTTTTTTTTTTTTTTTGGTCCGAACTAACTTTTAAAATAAATAAATTTGGTGCGTGTGATTATGCTAAAAATAAGCTAAAGCTGTTTTTTTTTTCTTATTCCACTGTTATGATTCCTTTACACAAAATAGTTATTATTTACAGAAAATGACCTATGAAGAAGTAAGGTGTAACTGAGTTTCTCGTGCTAAACACTGAGGACGATTCCAAAAGCTTGGAAAGGGGCCAAATCGACCTAACAGGTTAGAATTTGGTAAACATCCATTCATTTGGCGTTCCCTTATCCCTATTTTCTCTCAACCACTAGGGTTATCACTCTCTATTTTAACACTGGCGCAGAACTCATATCAGTATTTAAGAAATTTCCCTGCCTATAATATTGTTGATTTAACCTTCCTACCCTGTATGGGTCAATTCAACCCATTTTTAAAAAAGATTTTGTGATATCTCACAAAGATTTTAATTCAGATTTTTAAAACTTCATGTATTCCTCAAAATTATGTATTTGCATAATATGTGACCTTTTCAAATTCATCATTTTTCTTACTGTAAAAAAAAAAAAAAAGTAACATTTTACCTGAATATGTCTAATCGACCCATATTTATTTACATGCATGAAAAACCAATTTAATACTCCGAAATAAATTTATTTCATTTGATTTACACGTTTTAAGGTCTCCTGAGTCCTAAAAAAGTAATTTTTGGCAATTGGTTAGTGTGTGTGTGAATGAAAAAAAAAAAAGGGAGGGGGGTGAATTATAAATGAATTAAAATATGTTTCGAACAGTAAATGGTAATAATACATATAAAAAAAAATTGTGTAGAAAAAATTTCTTGCAGTCTAAGTAAACATATTACTACCTGGGTCGATTAGACCCATACAGGTAAAACGTAAAATTTTTTCAACAGGGTAGGAAGGTTAAGAAGTAGAAAATTTTGTCTCGTTAATAGTGGTATGAGTTCTGCTCCAATGTTTCATCCCTGCACTGGACTTGTTGAGTCAGCATTTGCACTGAGGCTGCATGATCGCAAGAAACATGTGGTTGAAGAATACAACAGCAGGGGTGATTTTGGCCTATGTTTAAAAACATTGAAAATTTGTCTTAAAAAAAAAAAGTCAAATGATATTTAAGTTATTTAGACCGGAAGCCCACAATCTTTTCACATTTTGTATCATCCAGTCATTCATATATCACCAGAATGATAAATGAACAACCACCGAAAATAAAAAATCACTTTGTAGGAAATATGAAAATATGGATGAATTAGATCAAAAATCCTGAAATCAGAGGTAGCCCCTGAATACCAGTGTTGGGCATAATTGATTAAAAAGTAATTGAATTACAATTAAATTACAATTATTTTACTGTCAATCGATTAACAAGTAATTGGTTACAAATAAATTGAATTATTTATTCAATAAATTGAATTACTTATTCAATTTATTTGTGATCAATTAGTTGTTAATCGATTGACAGTAAAATAATTATAATTTAATTGTAATTCAATTGTAATTCAATTACTTTTTAATCAATCATGCCCAACACTGCGGAGTACAAATACCCCTGCAGCAGTATGAAAAATTGTTGCTACTCTATTCAAATACTAAAATAAAGAAGATTTTGAAGCATTTGAAAGAAAGTTTTTATTTGAGACTGTATACCAAGAAATTAAGGAATGCTTATGAACAACAGCATGCATTTTTGAGAAATACAGAATGAAATATGTCACGCTATTATGCATGAAAACTCAGGTCTCCTCAATGCCCAGTGTAATCAGGGTGGAGGGTACAAAATTTTTTTCTGGCTGGTGATAAAAAGTTGTTTTTATAAGCAATTATTTCTCCTGTGATTAACCAATGAGGAGAAATTTCTTTATATGCATAATGAAAAGAATGATAAACCGGATTTGCCTTGACATATATGGAACACTGTGAAAACCAGTTTTTCAGCTGATCTTTGACTCAACATATGCAGCCGTCTTTTGAATTTTAACCTTCAGAAGTTGGAGGAAATTGGCTGAAATGAAAGTTGCACGAAAAATTGTCATGTGCAATAGCACCATAAGTGTTATTATGAAGGAATACTGAAGATTTTAAGTTCTTTATTTAAATATTTTCCCACAAAATTCTTAAAACAACTGTCCTGATGCTTTGAATTTTTTAAATCGCTTGTCAGCAGTGTCATATGAGGGACATGCATGAAAATGAACACTTCTGCTTATTGTATATCAGAATTATTCTAATTTTTCACATTTTGTTATTACCTGTAGGTGAAAGGTTTATCTATTATTAGCAGTACGGAAGCAGCGTATAATTGTTTATGTATATGAACTAAATTTTTGTATCTCTAAGTTTAAACTACTGTTGCTTACTATTATTTAGTTTTAGTTATTTATTTTATGTTTTAAAGGTTTCATAGCATCAACCTTTCAGTTACTAGATTTATTTTTAATATGTAAATAAAAATCTTAAAAATATAAATAATACTAACCTTTGTCCTTAATCACTGTGACACATGTCATTAATGCTTCCATCTGAAATACTAGGATGTAAGTGTGTACATTCTCATTTAACGACTCTCTTCACTTACCGTCGCCGGAAGCCCGATCCAATGTTATTCTATGTTGAAATTTTCTTTACAAATAACTTATTTGCTAACACATATTTTTAAATTCTGTTTTCACATTCTGAAAATTCCCAGCTGTTAAATTGACGGACCTTTTTTAAAAATGTATTTTTTTTAATTTTTAATATTTTATTTTGAAATTGCAAAATGAAAAAAATTCACATATTGAAAATTCGTATTTTACAGCTTCAAAATAAAATATAAAAAATTAAAAAAATAATTTTTTAAAAAAGGTGCGTCAATTTAACAGCTGGGAATTTTCAGAATGTGAAAACAGAATTTAAAAATATGTATTAGTTAATAAGTTATTTGTAAAGAAAAATTTTCCATAGAATAACATTAGCTTTGGCTTCTGGCAGCGGTGAGTGAAGCGGGCCCTTAAGTCCAGAATACAATTATCTGAGCAATACATAACATGGATATTACTTTGCAGAAATGATTTACGAGGGGTTGATATGTGCAGAACATGAAGTCAAAATCTTAGCTGCAGGAGCCATTAAATAACACAGCGCTAACTAATGTTTCGGCAGAACTCAATATAGCTCCTGTGGTTACAGTTTTGACTTTGTTTTTTTCCGCACACGTCAACTCCACATAAATCATTAATACTCTATAATGAAACCCTACTTCATTTTATATTTAATGTTTTACCTTTATGCTCTCATTACTCTTCTGATAATTTCATACAGGCCCTGAAAATATCAGGGAAATTGACATTTGTTAAAAATGTCTGGGAAGTTTTTTCTAAGCAGAAAACCTGGCAAAGTCATGGAATTTTTGTGAAGCGAAATTGTCTTGAAGATATGCATAAATTTTTCGACAAAGTACACTGAATTTTTAACAAGACTGAATCTCCAAAAATACGCAATTTTAAAGACCTTTAGGAAATTATAAAAATTTTATTAATTCTCTCAATTAAATTAATTAAGTCTTAATTCCTCTATCAAGAGTGGGTTTTCAAAAAAAAAAAAAAAAAAAAAAAAGTATATTCAGGCATGAGAATTTTCCGCGGATCCGCGATTTTCCGCTTTTTTGTGATTTTCGTCAATTTCGCGATTTTTTATTTTGTTAAAATCAAACTCCAATAACGATCAGGGTTCAAACGCTCCATGAAAAACTTTAGATTCTCAATCTTTTTCCATCCAAAATATAAATGTCAATATTCATTTTAAACGTGCTTTATCATATTCTATGACATATAAAAGAACAGAATTATTTAACATTTCTCACTCATGTAATTGTTTTTGTCCTCCCCCCCTCCCTCTTTTTCATCTCTAACCATCGCCAATCAAACATTCTGCGGGAAGCCTTTTATTTTTGAATATTTATCCATCCACAACAAAAATGTCAATATTAATTTTAAACTTATTTTATGACATTCTAGAACCCATAAAGAAGAAGAATTGAGTTTAATATTTCAAACTCATGAACTACTTTTTAACCCCCTTCCCCCCCTTCCCATTTTCCACCACCAGTCAATGTTATTAAATGTTGATTGCTAGCTAATGGTTTTTTTTTTTTTTTTTTTTTTTAATAACACATGTTCTATTGTGCTGATGTGTTATTCTTTTAGTTTAATTTGTCACTTTAAAAATATTTTGTATAGTTTTTTCCTGTGAGCATTATTTTTTCGTTTGAAATAAATTTTATGAACACATTTGTTTAGTTTTCCCCGCATGCGTTATTTTTCATTTGAAATTAATTTTATGAACACGCGTGTTTCCCCTTTTTTTAATTTTCTGCACTCTCATGCACTTTTCTGCACTCTCATATTGATGTAAAAGCAAGCTAAAGATTTTTTTAATTGCACAAAAAAACATTTATGATACTGTAAAGGCCTGGGATTGTATTTGAAATGTAGAACTAACAAGGGAAATTGTGAATATTGAATACACTATCATAATTTTTTGGATGAAAAAAAAAGTTTTCAATAAAACAGAAAATGGAACAGAACTTGAAAAACAGGAAGCTGAAACACAAAGTTCTAAAACATTGCTGAATTGTCACAGGAAGTGTAAATATGTTGATATTGAAAAAAAAAAATATTTTGTTTTATTGTCATGTGGCTAAAATAATTTATAATGCTTTCGTAATAAATGTATTTTGACTTTTTCTTGCAGCTTTTTTGTTGTTAAAAAAAAATTACTTCATTGTAGATTAATTTTAAGACTTTTAGATTTAATAAAAAATATTAGTCGCAGATTTTTTTTTTTTTTTTTTTTTTTTTTTAATATGGTAACCTAAAAGTTAGACCTGAAAATTTTTATTTGATGCCTGGCAACTTAAAAATTAAACAGATTTGCACATTTTTTCTTGTAATCTTCATAAGCACAAATTTTATTACTACATGAAAACTGCATATTACTGAAATTGAACTTAAGTCAAACAGAATCAAAATAGTTTTGCATTTTGAGAATCATTCGCAAAAATATGGCATAACTCAGACATAAAAAGCAAAATATTTTTTCATTTTGTGGTGAAATGTCACGTTTTTCAGGAATCATCTTTGAAAAATAGAACTGATTTTGTTTATTAGCAGCGAAATAGTTTCTTATTTTATTAACTATAGACGATAAAAAATGTCATTTTTCAACAATAGGCTAAGATTAAATTCATTTCTTTATTTTTAATCAGAAGCAAAATAGCTCCTCATATCAACAATTAGTTGCAAAAGTATAGTGTTTTATTTACCGATTGGCAGCAAAAAAAGCAACTTTGAATGCTGATTGAGAAAGTGCCATTTTTAAGGAATAAGTTAGGAAAAATAGAGAGTTTCAAAGAATTTATCGGTTATTCATGAGTAACTTAAAATTTCCATTTTCAGGTCTACTGGAATTCTTTACAAAACAATTGGAAAATCTGGAAAAGTCAGGATTTTTTTTTTTTTCTTTTGTTTTTGTATAAACCCTCTTCAGAGGTGTGGAATGAACTGGCTGCTTGCTCTTGATATATCTACCTTTCTTTTCAGCATGGAGTATCACCTTTCTTCTATTTCAGAATGTTCCGAGATTGTTCCATGCGTCACATTCAGCCAAAATGTGAAAATTTTAAGTTAAGTAAGGGCAGTAAAGTCCTTACTAAACCCAATCAAAAGATATCATAACAGATTTAATAATTATTCAAAGTTAGCACACTATAATAACTATTTCTATACCGTAAAATGTGAAGCGATTAAGATATTAGCTGAATGTTAGACATGCAACAATGTCAAACCTTTTGAGATAGACGAATGGTGAGGCTCGTGTTAAGTTAAGAAGAGAAGAAAAGAAGGAACGATAGATGCAATTTAAGCAGAATCTCTCACAAAATTCAATGTGTTAGTGTCTAAATTGTTAGTGTTTTAGGATATTGCTCCACTAGACTTCTCTGTACTGTTAAATACTTGTGGAACAAGTATTTCTGTTAAGCTTATAATTTTCCATGCAAAATGCGTGAGTTCTATTGATGATCCTGTACCAATAGTACATAAACTATATATTTTGCTATAAATGTTTGTCTTTTTTTTTTTTCCCCCCACAGATTATAAGAGTTCCAGTTATTTATAGAAACCATATAATACTGAAGTTCTGAAATAATTTCCAAACTCAAAAAACTTCTAGAGTTCTAGAAACTTTATAACTGATTTTTTTCTGTCTTAAAATAGATCAAAATATTGCAAAGATAAGCTATAGTATGAGTCTTTTTTAACACGCTTTTATTAGCTTCACCTGTATGTATGTATGTTTGTATGTATGTCTGCATGTTTGTAACTGCTCTGGGAGCAAACAAAAAATCTATATTGTAAAAAAAAAAAAAGACTTTCCCTACGTGAACACCGTGGCGTTGAGGTATAGCTCCGCGCTACAAACCTAAAGGTCTAGCGTTCGTTCCCAGTCAAGGGAGATTTTTTAAAAATGGTTTTTGTTTAATTCTAAATTATTTTAATTAAAGATTTAAATGTATGTGAATATTATGGTGTGTCACTCACACGATTTTCTCTTACCCTGCATTTTAATACTAAGATATTTTGTGTTTTTTAGTTCACATTTCTATAAAAGTGTGTTCTTTAATTTTTTAAAACTATAATATTATTATTTTTAAGAAGGGGAGCAAATAAAGAGATTTTAGTTTATGTCAAAGGATATGCTGCTATAATAAGTTCAGAAGAAGGGCTATCCTTTTTTTTTTTCCCACTCTCTTTGTAGCTGTTGGAATTACTTCTACTTGAAGTAGATGGGTTTGAGCATCTATAAAACACTGTTTAATATTAAAAGATAAGCGAAACAATGTTAATAGTACAAGTTCGTGAATCAAATAAAACTAGTAAATGATCCTTTCGGAAACTTGTATTCTTTCATCAGTGCTAGTGTAGTAAAATTGAGAATTATGAAAAATAAAAGTTAAAGCTTGACAGAAATCGTAAAATTAAAAACAATAGAAAAAAAGTTAACACTCTATGTTGAGATAGGCAAACATGGTCCAAAAATGAACTAAGAAAGATGAAATGCTTTATGTACCCCTCAGTACATATATGTTAGTTTGAGAATTGCAGTTGAAGGGTGAGGACCAATGAAAGACAAATAGAAACTAATAAACAGAAGCTAGATTGTGGAAAGGAGGATATATTTTCATTGGTCGTCTCTGTTCGATTATATTACTCAAACGAACTTATATGTACTCTTAGGTACTTAACCCATCTTTGACCATCTTTAGGCATTAATAAGTACAGTGTGTTGCCGCTTTGATTGCTTCACTCACACCTACTTTTTTGGGCTGACAAAGGGTCGTTTCGTCTTTCGACACGAAACATTTTTTTGTGAGTTCTAGCATTTTATGGTGTTTATTCAAAGTCTTGTATTTATTACTTTTAAACGCCAATTTTGGGTGCTTTTTATAATCCAGGGTTCATACTCATCAGGGAAAACCTGGAAAACAGGGAATTTGGAATTTGTTAAAAAAAGTCAGGGAAAATAAAAATTTTCATTAAAAGTCAGGGAAAATCAGTTATAAAACCTGGAAAAACATTTTTTTTCTCTCTCAAGTTATGTTTTTCTTTTTTAGCTTCGTATCAAAATTTAAATGATTAAGTATTGTGAAAATACGCATATAAATAATGGTTTCTACCTGAATTTCTAGCATGATCGGCAGTAATATGACATCATACAGCAGAAGTAGTTGTATTTTGTCCTGTCTAGAGAAGCGTTTCTTGTAATATGTCGCTAATATTTTCTTGAAAATTGTCTTGGAACTCAGGGATTTTTATTCCCATATTTGAGTATGAACCCTGTAATCATCTTTAGGCCTTGCTTACCTTCTCAACAGCTCCAGGGTTTTAACTTTTATTCATCTGTTTTCAGTTTCACAATCTTTGTGATGTTTTAACCCTTATTTTTCACAATTCTCTATTTTATTTCACTACCACTGATTAAGGAATTTTTGAGTTTCCAAATTAGCTCTTTGCTATTGCTTGTTTTTTAATGTTACCCCAGCGTAAAGTATGTCCATTTATCTGTAAGTGTTCATTGTTATTTGTTTATATCTGAAAAACTTTTATTGTATCATATATATATAATCAACATATAAAAGTTTTTTAAGTATTATGTATATGTCAAAAATTTGGATATATATGCTTTTTTTTTTAATTGTCTAAATATCTGTTTTATAATAAAGAAGCAAAATTCTGAAGTAAGTACATAAGAAACAAATGTTCATTTCCTTTGATAAATTAAAGAAGAAAAATATGCATAACAAATTTCTTTGATTTTGTTACGCATTTGATTATGCATTCACTTTAACCATTAATTGCATATTGATTATTGTACTCAAATGTGTTATGTTTAAAAAATTCTAAAATTTCTTTTAAAATTGTATTTGAAAAGCTTTCGAGATCTTGAGTTTTAAAATCAATTGTCAAAAATTGGGGCACATGGGCTAAATAAATAAATTCAAGTAAAATTCTCAGTACGCAATTAAGACTTTTTTTTTTACTTTCTTCTATATTCAATAGAAGAAAGTATTGGATTCGTAAAAATTTTCG
This sequence comes from Salticus scenicus, assembly GCA_963930645.1. Taxonomy (NCBI): domain Eukaryota; kingdom Metazoa; phylum Arthropoda; class Arachnida; order Araneae; family Salticidae; genus Salticus; species Salticus scenicus. Next base: position 30,884,615 of record OZ005659.1, on the reverse strand, counting down.
ACCTCGGGTTTTTGATGGATTTACACGTTTTGAGAGCTGTGGAACACGATTTGACCATTTTTAGAAAATGTCTGTCTGTCTGCTCTTTGTGTGTGTGTGTGACAAAATTTTTTGGCAACTGTATCTCAGGAACTACAGCACATAATTTCATACAAATTGTTATGTAGTTGCACTTTGACATAAATGAGTGCCTATCAACTTTTGGTAAAAATTGTCTTACAGGTTGCGTTGCCATCCCGCTTTTTCTAAATTTTTAACATGGTGTTATAGGACAAAATTTTGTATAAATGTGCATAAAGAGAATTATTTTTTAGTAATCATTATGAAATTTACAAGAATTTTTTATAATAGAGATATTCAACTGAGACAAATTTTTTGTATGTGTAGGAGCCTCGTCACTCCCCTGGGGGGGGGGGGAAGTCCCCCCTCGAGGGGAGTAAATTTTCATGATGGGTATCTTTCAAAAGAGCTCGTTAATACCTTTAAAACGAATGGTTGAACCATCAATCTGCGATAATTTAAGATAAAGTTATCGATTTTTTTCATTTTTAACCACCAAAAAAAAATTTTTTTTTTTTTTTTAAATATAATATTGACAATAAAATTGACATTTTTTGGATATTTATTGTTATACTACTTCTCTAATAGGGAAATCGTCTGCATTATCATGGAAGATAATTTTTTAAATAATAATTTTAATAAATTATTTTTACTGAGTGAATTTGTGTAGGAAAATATAGAAGAAAGTCATGTGGTGGCCACAACATACTAGTTTTTTTTTTTTTTTTTTTTTTTTTTTTGGTTAAGTTAAAAAAATACTTTTGAAATAATTTATATTCATTTAGATTTTAACAATAAATTGTGTGTTGATTATTTTACTCACATGTGTTATGTTTAAGAAAACTATTTATGTATAAAAATGAGAAACAATAATGTTTTATCAATACTTCAATTAGAATGTTTGAAAATGCCATGCATATACGTCAAAAATTAAATTCAGCTCTAAATCATGAAGATAGAAGTAACCTTAATAATTAGATTAGTTCAAATGAATATTTTTTAAACATGCCAACTATTTGTTATTATTATTATTATTATTATTATTTTCTATACCACATATTTTTATTATAACACTTCTCTAAATCTGGCATAAGAAAAAGATAACTAAAGAAAAGTTGTTAACATCTAATGCATTTTGTAAACTCTGGTCTTTCCTGTACTTATAAATTTACTTATTTGTTATTAAATAATACACAGCATTAGATAGGAAATGGAAAAATTTTATTGCAAAAAACATTTTCATATAATAAATCTCGTCACATAAATCACCAAACAAACAGTCTAATAGAGAGATTAAGTCACAATATGTCACAGCAAACAAACTGATTTCTTACTCTGAAATTGCTCTTATGACTACATAATATGGCGCTTACGTCTTTACTACCTTCAGTTCAGTCCTATATTCATTCTTTGTTTTGCTAGTGGAGAGACTAGATTTTTTTTAATGACTAGAATGTAATACAAATTCAAATCTTTAGTATACTTTAGGCTCAAATATTTTTAAAAGATTTTTGTGTAATGTCTAATTTTTCTTTCTTTCGCATTTATATCATTTGACTATCTGTAGAATTAAAGTATTATTGAAAATTCGCTAAAAAAATAAATTCAGAAATATTTCCTCTTGCTTAATTGAATATATAAAAAGACAAAAATTTGCCATTTAGGCACTTAATATTTCAATTTTGTGACACAATAAAACACTTCCTCCCCCCTCCCCCAGCCTCAAAAAAAAAAAAAAAAGTTAAATTTTAGGTTGTTATTAATTTTATACAATATAATTTATGAATGTCTAATTTTAAGTGTTACTGTTAAATTATTTTTAATAGCATACTATACAGCATATTTATAACAAAGAAACACTATTTATCTTATTATTTACTTATTGCTTTACCTTTTGGAAAATTGTTGTTAATCATTTTCAAAATAACATTATAGAAATTAAAACATAGCTGCATACATTACTAATTTTTAAATCAGTATTTTTAAAAACGTATATTTTCAACGAAAACATAAAATTAAATAAACTGAAAAATTTTATAAAACTTTCCAGTATGAAGCCTCAGTTGAAAATAACTGAGACTTCGTCACCTATGTTAAATATTTTAAAAATTGCGTTCCGATTGGATAAAGTATTTGAATAAATTATTAATCAAGATTTTAATCCAGTAACTTTTTGTAAAATTTTTGCTTTCTCTCTCTTCCCTAAATACATATAATAGACAAATTAACAATATTAATTATTATTATTATCACGAGGAAGATGTATGCTAAAAGTAATTTTTAAACATTAATGATACAATGATACAATGCATGATGATAACATTACAATTACATTGTTGTAATGTTATGTATGGATTGGGTAAATTAATTACCCTAAGTGAAATTTTACATTCTTAATTAACTTTAATATACACATTGTTTCATTATAGAATTGGTATAAAGCTTTAATTTTCTCACTTTTCTCTCCTCCCAAGTTCCTAGAATAAAAATAATTTCGTATATTTACATATGTGTGTATAAATTAAAAGTATAGAGTATGTTTAATGTATTTACAATATGTGTATATTTATTAAAAGTATAGAGGAGTTATTTTAAAAAAAAAAAAAGTTTATTTTTAAGAATACTTTTAACTGCTCCCAAAAGAGTAATTAAAAGCATTCATAAAATTTTAAAAATGTAAAAAATTCTAGAATGTATGTGTGATTTTGTGTGATGTATTCATTTATAAACAATAAGTGTTATTTCATTGTTAAAGTGAATTAATATTCTGAATTGCAACTCTAAACATAATTCTGTTTTTCTAATAGGAGATGTATGAATTTTTAAATTAAATATATCGTATAACATTTTTATTTATCTTTTATTAATTAAAGAAAATTTTTTTTTTTTCATTAATATTATTTTCTAAAAGCGGAAAAAATTATCTTGATGCAAAATAAATTAGTTATTTGTATTTTTTGCACAGCTGATTCTAATAGAAGAGAACAGATAATTAACAGATAATATTATTAATTTTAATTCTGAATTAAAGTATATAACATTTGAGTACGTAGAAATTATTCTTAGAATTCAGTGTGTGAACTTTAATAACTTTTTAACTTAGTAACATTTTAGTGTATATATATATATATATATTTAAGATTATTCCAAATTTTTGCTATTTTATTTAAAAAGAAAAGGGGGGGGGGACATCAAGTTTTTTGGAGAACATTCTTTGTTTCGAGTAAAGTGTTCACTGTAGGGGATGCCTCTTTGGGGTTCAGAACGATATAAAAAAAAAAAAAAAAAAATTGAAATATCCCAGCTATCAACACTCAGTCTTCCCTATGCCATACTTTTCATAAACAACCGATAAGAAATCAAAGAACCGTCTTAACCCTTTGCGGCGCAATACAATTTGCTTCATTTAAATTATACTGCCACCGGAATTCCTGAACTAAATTAAACTAAAATAAATTTTAAATTTTAAGGTTAAAAAACCGGCATTTTCTGCTATGTTATAAACGGAAATCTTTGCTAAAAAAAATTCTGGGATGAATTTTTGCAGCGGGATATTAAATTTTGCGTCCTCGCAGCGAGGACAGCGCGCGTTAAGGGGTTAAAAAACCGTAATGGTTGGGATTATCTGTAACGGTTGTCTTTATAAAAATTGCTACTTAAAGCACGGATGCTGCTTTCAATTTCAAAAAAGCCCAGCGTCACGTTTTTCCTTCATAATTTTCTAATTATACACCATAAATTATACCAAGAAAACGCATAACTTAATTCACTGTAATTGTGAAAAACATAAAGAAATTATTTGACCATTTAAAATCTTATGTAAATGTATGTTTTATCAAAGTTAATGCACAAAGTATAGCTATAATTGTAGAGTTAGTATGATAAGCGTATTTTTTTTTTTTTTTTTAATAAACTGTTATTCAACATATGCACGCACATTGCAGTCTAATGCAGTTGAAGAAAATTTGAATAATTAAATGTTAAATGTGAGCAAATATCATGGATGTGATCCTTTGTTGTGTATAATTTGCTTTGTGGAAGAAATTCTATAAACTTTAATGAACATAAAAATAAAAACGAATTGTGAAGTATTTTCTTTTCATAGACGCGGGTTATTAATTAATTTCTTATTTTTATGAATGATTTATTTATATAAACTGATATTAAAAATTAAAATACTGTATGTATGCATTGTTCTGTTAAATTTTCTTATTATCATTTATGTATTAAGGCAACCGGATCTTGCAGTATTCGTTTAGCACATTGTAGTGGCTGATTATCGCCTAGGGTTATAGATTATTACATGACTCTATTGATTTTAGGGGACCCAAATGTCGAATTTTATCCTGTTTCAGTGGCTGATTATCGCCTAAAGTTATAAATTCTTGCCTTGATCATCTTGATTTTAGGTGAACCAAAAGCGTTTTCCTTGTGTACCTTAAAAACTTTAACATCATTTTTTTTTCTTTTTTAATTAAAACTTATTGTTTTTCCCATCTTGTCATTGTTCTCTTCAATTTCTAATGTTTATCATTATTTCTACGAGAGAAAATTTTCATGATTAGTACTTGTCTTTTATTTTATTTTATGGTGTATGTTACAGCAAAAGCATTCAGTGCCTGGTTCTTTACTGTGTCTATTTTAATGCTTGATGAAAGATGTTCAAGTTGGGTTTTTTGTTGTTTGTTTTGCTATTTTCACAAAGCACCTAACTTTTTGTCAGTTTAAAAACTTATTAATTAATAGTTATTAACAATGAAATATTTATGCTTTTCAAATGTGCACACTAACTAGAGGCAAATCTCACAAAACCTTATTTTAAATGTAAAGGTGAGATGAAAAAAATAAAAGATGGAGGGGAAAAAAACCCGTGTATCCGGAAAAAATGTTTGTGTAAGGTTCTTGGGTATCTCTCTCATTAAAGAGTTTGTTTATATTGACAAATCATTTTTAAAATAAATTAACTGTATCTATGTACCTTGATCTACATTTGTAAACCATGTTACGTTCGTCGGCTTAGCCGTTTGGAGTTTATCATATTTTTCTGCAAAACTGATATAAATATGGACTAGATTTAAATTCCCTTAGAAAGATCCCCTACAGAAGGCATCCCACTGAAGTCTAAGATCCAAGAGTAGTCAATTTGTCTTAAACTCTAACATCTGATTTTCATTCGTTATTTTCTCCTCTTTAAACCTACCATTGGCCAAAGAGCTGGGGTATGGGAAGTGCTGGTTTCAATCCCAGGTCGTACTAGTAAGTTAGCCTAGCCGTTCAGGTTTTTCTATTATATTCTCCAAAACGAATATAATGTGGGCTAGGACCCCTTCGAAAGACCCAAACACCACCTCTTTAATTTTTTTGCAAATAAATTTTACCGTAAATTTGAAAATTTCGGTTGTTTTATATGTGTGTGAAAGAGAGAGTAGCAGTTTAGTTTTCTATTTTTTCTTTTCTTCTGTTTAGTATTATTGTTAGTCACAATAAAGTATGTTTTTGATATTGAAAAGTATTGTCAGCATCTGGTAAAATATTTACCTGCCGATTTTATTTGTTTATTTATTTTTCTTTATTATACGATGGCACAAATAACTTTAACAATTAATCTATGTGACAACTAAAAAATAGACCTACAGATAGTCAAATGCTCTTAAAAAAAAAAAAAAAAAAAAAAAAAGACCTAAATGTTTTGTTATTTGATAAATTATCACCAGACTCCGAAATCTATATTCTATCCAATTGTTATTTAAATACTAGCAGAGAGCTTAATTTATAAGAAAATAGGCTTTAGTCACAAGCACACGCGTTTCCATAGGTAAATTACAAGCACTTAGAGTTTTTATTATTATTATCATTATTTTAATCAAATGCACTTAAATTGAAAAGGCAACTGTAATTAATCATTTATCTTCAGAATTTTTGGTGTTTTATTAAATTATCAAACACTTAAAAAAAAATTGTTTACACAACATTTTTTATTTGTATATAGAAAAGATTAATTTATTTATTCGTCCTTATTAAAGCAACTTTTTCGAATAAGAAATTTCGTCAAGGTCGATCAAAAGTTTTTAGATTACGATTTTGGCCAATTTATTTTATTTTTTGCATGTTTATTTCGTTTTTTTTTTTTTTTTTTTTTAATCATATTTATGTTTATAATAAAATAATAAAAGTGTATGTTCAACCAAAAATTGTAAAATATATATATGGAGTATTGGCGATGTTTTGCGATCGATCTTGGCGAAATTTTAAACAATTCACGTTACTAAAGAAGGAACGATTGCTTGATGTTATTCCAAAACTATTTAAGTTTCAGACGAAATCATGTAAAATAAATTATGGTAATAATTTGAGATAAATATTATTGTATCTTATTCTGGTAATTTAGTTGATAACTACTAACGCTGATAGGTTGATTTTGGATAAAAAGAATGAATTTTGAGATTTTTGTTCATTAAATTTAAACTATTGAAAAAGACTTCAAAATTTATTCTGCATTTAAGTTATAATACAGAATTTCATTAAAGACAATAATTGCATAGATTATTTCAGAATAACATGTTGTAAAGATGAATTATTCTATTTGGCTGATATTCATACATTTTTAGTAAATTTTTAAAAAATGCTAATTTACAAATTTTTTATTCAAAAATATTTGTCTATATTATGTATTTTGAATGCAATAAATGAATAATAAACATAAGAGCAATGCATTTATATAAATCGTTTTACAAAAATCATTTTTTAAATTTATTTCATACATTACTTATAACATTTTACACATTCTGATCTTCTGTTATGCAATTTATTACAAATGTTCCAATAAAACTTTCAAAACATTGAATTTCAGCTATTTTTCTTTCATCTTTAGTTACTTGTTTTTGCTTTAAATTATACGTATATATTATTATTATTTTAAATAAATTAAAATAATTAAAAATTCTTTTATTTGAATAGTTGTGTAACCAGAAAGATGAAAAATGTGATAATGAATTTATTGAGGTTATTTACTTAACATTTATTTAAGTAAAAATAAATAAGTAAATAAAATTTGTCTTAAGAAAAAGTACGACAATTGTATCTACATAAAGAAAAAACTATTTGTAAGTATTTCATATTTCATTGAAATCTTATCTAGGCAATGCAATAATTATTTTGTTAAGTTTTATTAGAATCTATTAAAACTTTAAAAAAAAAAAAACTATATGGCAAATTCATTTCCGAGATTAAATTTGCTGTATGGCTGTTGTATGTAACGAGTTTCGGTTGCCAAAAAAGTGTACTAAATTAAATATTTAAATGTAATTGATATGAAAATCGTCTGACAAAGAATATAATTATTTTAGTACTTTTGTAATGGTTTACATCTTTAATTACAAAAAAAAATTATATATATATCTATATATTAAATTGTCGTAATATTCAAAATTTAAACCTTAATATTTTATTTTATTTTATTTATTTTTAAAACTGAGTTAATGAGCATAGAAATATTTAAGAGGATATGAATACATCTTATTGGAAGCTTTAGCATTAACAGTAAAGCAGTTAAAATTCATATTTTAAATACATTATGGAGCTTTTGCTGAAATATCATAGCAATATACACAGTATTTTCTTTTTACAGGACAAACAAACATCCAGCACTTGTACTTTTTCAAAAAAGGCTTTACTTCTGCTTTCTATACCTTGTGACGTATTACATAAAAGCCCCATTACATGCAAGGAAAGAATATTCGACATAGAATACTTGACATAGAAAAGCAGACTAGTTTAGAGTGCAACATATAATTTTCGTTGAATTTCGTAAAAATATATAATTTTTAATATATTAGATTTAAAAATATTATAAATATCCTGTTCACGCAACACACTTTGTTTTTTTTTTTACAAATGTGCATAAGTATTATACAAACATACAATATAACTGAAACAAACTTCAAATATTTTACTCCAAACAAGAATTTTTATGACATAAATATTTTTTTTTTATTCCTTCTCTCCTACACATATCACACAAAAATTCAACTTCGTTTTTAACAATGATATAAGTTAATGTAAATATAGACAATACTTTAAACACACACTCTACTAATATCCATATATATATATGTTATATATAAATAGTTGCTTATCACAGAATAACATAGTTATATAACTTTAATATTGACAAAGATAAAATTGAAGGCTTTTGGTTTGTACATATATTTTGCACTTGAATCACACAAAAGATATAATTGACGCAGTGCTGCTATTATTATCGACACATTGAGTTATATTTGGCATTATCAGTTTTATTTTGCTTTACAGTTTATTGAATGAGCATTATGCAAATGTGAAATCTAATAAACGACTTAGTAAAAGAATATTTTGTGATTCATATAAATTAAAAAACAAAACACAAAAGCTACCAAAGAAATTATTATTATTCTATAAAGTAAAATTTTAGAACATTCAAATTAAAAAATTTCTTTCACTGAATTATTCCCAAATTGAGATTAAGATATTTAAATCATAATTAATTAATTAACATGGAAATAATTGATCAATATTTGAATGTTTATTACGGAAAATTCTTATATATATATTCAACATTTGTATTTAAAAATTACTTCTATTTAAATAATTGGACAAAGTTGTTATTATTCCATTTATTTTGTCTTTATATAATCATGAGACAAATCACAATAAATCTCTTAAATATAGATGTTTAATAAGTAAATAATAACAATATACTTTTTTTCTTTTAACGTAACCAACAAAGAACAAAGTTGTGGATCGTTGTATGTTTCATATTATTACTATCATAGAAAAATTAAATGATTATTAAATTTTCCATTAAGGAAAAAACAGTTGAAAATCACTTAATCATCATTATCGTTCTTAATGTATAACTTGGTATGAAATATTTTAATTTTCATAAAAGAAAATCTGAAAACCATTAGAATTTTTATAAAGATGACTATTTCTGATATTTTTTAGGAAAACCTATAAAATCATTAACTTTTCTAATATAGAGATACTATATATTATTTTCTGGTTGCACCATTTTAAGAAAATATTGAGAAACATCTAATAGATAGGTTTTTAATTTATCCATACATACACGGTGTAAAGTGATATCTTTACCTGATCTTTATTTTTGCGAATATTCGTCAACTTCAAAACACAAAAATGTGCTAAATGAAATAAATAACGATTTTGTGTCACAGAAAACTACACAAATTCAATTTTATAAAAATTTGAAAATCGAAATTTTTCTATGGTTTCAAAGAAAAAAAAAAAAAAACATTGTAATACGGTTACAGTTTATCAAATTGTTTAATTTCAAAATTTGCGATTTTTATTGATGTTTTTGGTTTCCAATAAGAAGTCATTTAAAAAATAAAATACATTGAGATTGAAGTCGGGCTGCAACACAGAATTAGTGTACACTTAAATTACAGCAAAAGGGAGGCTCTCCGTTAATAACAGATGGGTGCATGTATAATAAAGTGGACTTGCTTATGCACTGAAAGCGATCACGATCCTCCCTCCCCTCCTTTTCCTCCTTCCTTCCAGAGGATGAAACATAGAAATTTGTAAATCTGACAAAGAAACTAAGACCGAAAAAAAAAAAAAAAAAAAAAAAAAAAACTTATATTGATTGGTTAATTCTTCTTCTATGGTAGGAAATTGAAATATGATCAAAAGCAAAAAATAAGTGACCTGTACAGAATGAAACAAACGAACGATTTTGCCACAATAATAACTATGAGAAGAATGTTCAATACAGTATTTAAAATAATAACATTAGTAATTGTATAAAGACCTAAGGACTACGTGAAATTCAGATTTTTGTCATTTTTTACAAGTTTGAATTTGTGGGGGTTTCTGTGGCATGGTATTGTTATTTATTTTATTTAAAACCTTTCTGAAAATGATATTATGCAAACCTTTTACGAACCTTAAATGAAAATAAAGGGCGGGTAATGGTAAGCTTTTGCATCCTGGATATTATTTTATTTATTTATATTTATAAATATACATTTTTTCTTTTTGGCACCATAACATACTGAGAGGAAATAGAAGTTTAAGTAATGAAATTTTTCTTTGGGCTTTGGGACAGCAGCACTGCTAATTAAACAATTAATAACTTCATATGAACATGAAATAAAACCTTGACTTATAATTGGCACTATACTCAAACATAACATTTCGACGTTTAAATATTTCCTTAAATTTTTTGACAACACTTAAAATTCAACATATTTAAATTAATATACCAACTAATGGCATTTGATGTGCACACTTTCCGTAGCATTACATATATTTATAAAATAAATATTTTTACGAAATTAGAAATATATAGAGAAAATTATTATTGGTCATGGGTTCCTTTTTACTGTCGGAATCTGTATCGTTATTGTTAATATTTTATTTTCTGATTAAACTCATGTAAAGTTTATAGCATAATAAAAATAATAACTGATTCATGGTATTTTTATAAGTATTAGTGACAGGGGAAAGCTTTAAGATGTGTATGTGTGTGTCATTAAATTTTATATGTTACATAGTAGCAGTAGCATGAAACTTTCTAACTCTCCTTCCTAAATAATTATTTTTAAAATAATAGTTTATATTTTTCGAGGATCGTTATCATTCTGGTTTAAACCACTATTCATCAGGTTTGAAAATCCGCGATTGTTTTTTTTTTTTTTTTTTTTTTTTTTTTAAAGAGTGACATAATATTTTTATTATGAACTTAGCATGAAAAGTTGACCAATTATTTTTTGGCCATTATTTTTAAAACCAATTATATTTTAAAGCCATTATTTTTTGGAGATTCGTTGATTCAAATAATTAATTAAACATAAAATTCATTAATCCATTTTCAGAGATTAATTAATATTTTAAAAGTTCATTTCAAAATAGCATAGAGCATAATTGTTACGATCGCAGAAAACAAAGCTTGAGAACCCAGATAACATTCCAGGATTTATTCATGTGTGAAACAAAGTTTGAATAAAACAAAAAATTTTATTTAATATAAACTTTTTTTTATTGCTATGCGGAATTTTGATACGTGAAGGAAAATAATAATAATAAAATTCAAATGCAGAATTTAATCACGAGAAAATAATAATACTATAAATAAAGAAGAACATGGATAATACAGTTTGAATTAAAGGATTACGATGTAATTTATTTATTTATTAGAGCGTTTTGAATTTTAAAACACTATAATGTAAAGCACAACGCTCTATTTTAAATATCATGTAAACCGATGTTAAATAGTTTGAAATGGCTAGACAGGTAAATATAAATTGCGAAATGCATACTTAAAAATCGAAGGCTAGGTGCAGTAAAAACAACTAGTACGTAATAAGGAACATGTATTTTTTTTATAAATTTCATTGAATTACTGTTTGTTAAATGATGAAGAATAAAAATTTTATGAGAAAAAAAAACCTTAAATAATAATAATAAAAAAAAAGTTGTTTTTTATTTAAATAATGGAGCATGATTCTTCGTCAGGTGAAGAAAAGTAAGTATACTGAAATGCTGCAGCATGAAAGCATCAAATGATGAAAGTGCTTTTTGCTTGAAGAAGGTTCTTTGAAAGAAAACAATTGTTCAAGGTTTTTGCTATTTATAATATTTGTTTATAAAATATTTATTCTCCGACTGAACAAAGCAACTGAGTTATTTATTAAAAAAAAACCTTGATAAAAACTAAATTTTATTCTGTTCTGAAATGTGTTGAAAAACTGGTGAAAAGTGTGAATTTTGTTAGAAAAAACTAAATTTTCATCATTAATCGTGTTTGTTTGTACAATTTTTATTATTTTGTTAAAAATGCACTATTTAAAATTTGTGTCATCATCGAATTTTGGTGATTTTTTAGAAAGAGATAAAGTTATAATGTTTAAGCAGCAGATTTTCATAAATACTAAAAGTATTCATAATATATTTTAAAAATTCTATCAGAAAGTATATAAATCTTTTTCAACTTTCGCAACAGCCATGTTACATTAATCGGTATTAATACATATGCGCGCGCGCGTGCGTGTGTGTGTGTATTACACCAAGTTTAAACCAAGTTCACTGTGAATTCGTGGATTAGAATATCGGTAGATTATATAGCGTTAAAAATTTACATATAAGTTTAGAAGTTTTAGAATATTTAAGTGCAAAGCTTTCTTTTCATATTAAATTTCAATAATAATAATAATAATAATAAACATAATTATACAGCCATCAGCGTTTAGGAGACAAAAACTTATTTAAATTTCAAATTTAGATCTAACAAATCAAAAATGAAATCTGAAATTCCCACTACCACTTTTGACCAACCTTTTGTTTTATTGACCCCTTTCTCTTTTGAAATACTATTTACGGTAAGCTGAAGTTTAAAAAGGAAGAATAAATTTCGATCAAAACGATGTTTACATCGAAGTTATGTTAGATAAATAAGTGCATGACGGGAAGGAAAATGCTTTTTTCATTCGATTCAAATTGATGTTCTTTTTTTCTCTCTTCCTAAATCCTCCCCTCCGTTTTTTTTTTTTTTTTTTTTTTTTTTTTTTCTTGTTAACTTTAATTTTAGATAAATCCGTTTTTAATATAAAATTCCAAGAATAAATAGAAAGTTTCAAATAAATAACAATGGAAATTAAGAGTAAGCGAAAAAAGATAGAGAGAAAGAATCGCTACTAAATTCCTTTCAGAATAAGAAATGCTAACATGGAATTACGTAGGGGAAAAAAAAAAGTAATAATCTTTTAAATGCATATCCTGTAGTTTTTTTATATCTCAAATAGTACAAAAGTAAAGAGAAGGCAAATGTTATACATTGTGTTACCAAAATGAAATGATATATATATATATATATATATATATATATATATAGTAGTATAATATTATCAGTGCAAAAATTTGAACTTTAAAGATGAATTAATTTCAGTATTCAAACAATTATTCTGATCAAAAACGAAGTCCACCCAAATCAAACCAAAAAAGAAATAAAGTAAAATCTAAATGGATTATAGCAAATTGGAATGAGAAAAAAGCATTATTTGCATTTTAACGTTTTCAAGGGCCTGGTAGAATGCAAATATGCTACAAAATAGATGTTTTTCTGTCACAAAGAAAGCAAAAGCTAAGAATTTCTTTGTTCACAGGCCCGAAACACCCATAGTAAAACCAGAAAAAACGAAGATCAAAATAAAACATCTCTCTAAAAATGATAATCCAATAACCATTTAAAAATATAGATCAAAATAAACTCACTACTACAAATAATAAATAGGAAAAAAAAAAAAAATGCAATTTATAATAAATTTTTACTATATGTTTTTATTAAAGATAATTAATTTATTTTCTTGTCTAGAAAACTATTAAAAAAAAAAAAGGTACTTAAGATTTTAGATTACCATTATAACAGATTACTTCTTAAAAGCTGTTGATGAAAATGATTGTATAAAAATGTTATTTGGTCTCTGATTATAGAAATCATTTAGACTGCAGTCTATTAAAAAATTCATATCAGAAAAGTTCCCATAACTTCAAATATTTGCATTATAAATGCATTGTGTGTTAAGTATTATGATTCCATTAAGATCTATAAACGAGAATTAAACGAGGTAAAATGTTAGGTTTGCAGTGTTATTTAGAGCTTAGCATTATAATATTTATTTTTTAAACGCAGTTTTTTTTTTTTTTTCTTTCATCAAAGGCATTTTAATATTCAAGAACTGCATTTATATATTTTGTGCATATCTAAAGCATCAAATAAAACATCATGTATAATTTCTATACATAGACGCAAAAGAAATTCTGATACTCTACCATCCTCATAATGTTTCAAAACGTTATATGTGTGATGTATGTTTTTTCTTTCATGTAATGATATGCAGTAAGTAAAAATAAATAAAAAAATAAAGCTTTATAGTTTAACTTAGAAAACCTAAAAAGTTTACACCAAAATATCTTTACAAATTCTTGTGTTATACGTAAAAAAAAAAAAAGCACTTTTCTGAAAAGGTCTTTCGTAAATAAGCCCCTAGAGAGAACGAGAAAAATTTCAACTAGAGACTCAATAAGCGATTCAACTTGTAATAAAACTAACATAATTTTCGAAAGGAAAGAAATAATATGAGAAATACGGGAAGAAAAAACCGAACATGTATATTTTATTTCTTAGATGTTGAGAAAATTGCGTTAAAGAAAGCGATATGAATTATTTTACGTATAGACACAGTGAGCTTTATTATTTTAATGGTTTGGCAGTGGTATACCTGTGGTATGAATAAAATTTTATTTTAAAATGCTTTTTTAAGTAATACTGCCTTAAGTTGTTCAACATTGGAAGTATACACTCTATAATAAAAAAAGTGACACACCAAGAAGAAGTAATGCAAACTGAACACAAATTGACATACATACAGGTTTTGATGGAATCAAGCACCAATTCATCATTATCGACGATCCTACGTGCAACTGGTACTTCAGTTACTTCAAGTACCCTTAATAGGCGTCTCAGTGAAATGGGGTTGAGCTCATTCCCCGGATCTCTCTTCCACTGAGGACGTTTGGAGCATCACAAAAAGGGTCCTACAACCAGCTCGGGATTTTACCAATCTAACGCAACAATTGGACAGAATTTGGCACGATACTTCACAGGAGCACATCTGCCAACTCTATCAATTAATACCAAGCCGACTAACTGCGTACATAAGGGCCAGAAGTGGACCAACGCGTTATTGACTTGTTTACTTTGTGAGGCCCTTTCTCTTGATTAAATCATTCAAATTTTCTGAAACTGTAATCAATTGTTTTTCTCCACGTGTACATCACATATACCAATTTTTGTCCCATTTGGACCACTCATTCTACCCCATCTACCAATTTTTGTCCGCACTCCTTTTTGGTGCGTCACTTTTTTTTTGTTATAGAGTATATTTAATAGAAAATTAACCTTTTTTTTATTTTATGGAAATGATAAATTATACTATTTTATCACAAATTTATTTTAATTATAGAAATCGAGTACGGTAACCGCTAAGCTTAGCACTTTAGCTGATCTTAAATCCACAAGTAATAATTATTGTAATCGATTTTTAATTATAACACTAATGCCCTTTCAGTATGTCAAGACTTATTTAGCTTACGAGTTTCTTTGATTTCTTCACTTAATTTCTGATGTACTTTTTTCATACTATCACATAGTGTCAAAGATTAACTGATCACTAATTGTGGGATTGCTTAGAATGAAAAAAAAAAAAAAAAAACTTATATGTATCAAGATAAAATTTTGTGGTTCAGGATAAAATAATATAAATAAAAATTTCGATAAATGCATATACTGAAAGCATTCTACCAGTTTCTTAACATCTGTTGTGCAGACTTGCAATGATTCTTCAAATCAAGTTTTCATGTATTTATTTGGGATTTCTTTCTTTCCTTCAGCTATAATTTATTTAAATACACACACACACAAAAAAAAAAAAAAAAAGAAAAGAAAAGAAAAGAAAAGAAAAGAAAAGAAAAACCGCCTTCATCTAGAACGAATAAGTAGTCATTTTCTGAATCCTTAAACTATAAATATAGATTTCCGAGCTAAGGGTATAAGGTAATTGCATATAGGTTTCCGAGAAATGTAACCTGGAAAAACGAAATGATCGAGAATTTCTATACACTTTTCTAGGTGGTGAAACACTATTATGAATATTATGAATCCTTTGTATTACGAGAAATTCTCTCTTGATTTCCTAGAATTGGGTCATTAAACAAAATTATTGTTACTAAGTAACCTCGTGTTTGCATTTATTTTCAGAGATTTTAAAATGAGATGAACCACAATAATATAGGAAAACGCTCTAGA
Source organism: Salticus scenicus (assembly GCA_963930645.1). Classification (NCBI taxonomy): domain Eukaryota; kingdom Metazoa; phylum Arthropoda; class Arachnida; order Araneae; family Salticidae; genus Salticus; species Salticus scenicus. The sequence continues at coordinate 30,868,690 of OZ005659.1, read as the reverse complement.
ATTCTAGTAGGGCTTTTTAGAACTCGCTAGTAAAGGGAACTAGAATTTATAAGAATGACATGAAACTATTTTTATTAGAATCACAATTTAATTTCTAGATGTCAATCACAGAATTTTTAACACGCTTTTATTAGCTTCACCTGTATGTATGTTTGTATGTATGCTTGTATGTAACCGCTCTGGGAGCAAACAAAAAATCTATATTGTAAAAAAAGACTTTTCCTACGTGAACGCTGTGGCTGTGAGGTAAAGCTCCGCGCTACGAACCTAAAGGTCTAGCGTTTGATCCCCGTCAGGGGAGATTTTTTAAAAATGGTTTTTGTTTAATTCTAAATTATTTTAATTAAAGATTTAAATGTATGTAAACATTATGGTTTGTCACTCACACGATTTTCTCTTACCCTGCATTTTAATACTAAGATAGATATTTTGTGCTTTTTAGTTCACATTTCTATAAAAACGTGTTCTTTAATTTTTTAAAACTATAATATTATTTCTTAGTGAAATTATCAATTTTTTAAAAATAACTGTTACATAATTTATAAATGTGCTACAGGAAAAATGTGCTCATCTTTGCCAATACTGAAATTCAGAACAAAACATCTACTTTACAACAAAGAGATATAACCATTAAAACATGTTTGAACGTAACATTCAACAATAACAACATAATTATACATAACATCAAACAGTAATAAACACAGGAACATTCAACAGTCAACCCAGATCAAACTATATAAATGGCTAGATTAAATTCAACAGAAGATATGAATGATTATGATGATAGCCCTTCCACAAATATACATAATTATTTACATGTCCCGGTTAGTTGTTCCATTTGTTATCGATATCTTATTTTGTTCTTTTAACTGTTACTGGTAATTTGGGCATAGTGAATAATATGTTCATTAAATATTTTTGCAAATATAATTCTTAAATCTGTCTACAAGAAAATAAAAATTGTTAAAAAGAGCAAATATTTTGTTAAATCAGTTTTTTTTTTTTTTTTTTTTTTTTTTTTTTGTTAATATAGCCTCAACAAAAATTTTACTACCAGAACCTAAATTATTATTGTTTTAACCAAACAATTTTGTTGATTTAATCAATATTTTTTAAAATCAGCATAATTATTTTGTTAATTTAAGAAAACAGTTTTGTTCATTTAGCACATATCTCGTTCATTGACTGTTAACAGAGAGAGATCTGTGACCTAGCTTATCGAACTATTGAAACACAATTACTCTCCTTTCAACTACATTCTTTCGGTTAATCGATACGGTTTGGTTAAACTGAACAAAATTATTGTTAAAAAGACAAAATAAGTCTAAAAATTATTTAATAAAGTAATGTTTTATCAACAAAATATTTTTTCTTTTTCTGTAAGCTCATTGCAGAGTTCTAGAACTTGTTTCTAATTTCTGATAATAAAAATTTATAATTGATTTCAGAAGAATAAAAATTGGAAAATAATAAAAATTAAAAAAACTATGAAATAACTTATTCCATAATATGTTTTCTTTATTTATTGGAAAAAATAATTCAAACATTAATAAATGATAAAAATTAAAAAAATTAAAATAACTGTGAAACAATCTATTCTCATAATGTGTTTTCTTCATTTATTGAAAAAAAAAAAAGATTACTGATATAAATTAGAAAATGATAAGAAGTAAAATTACTATGAAATAACCTATTACATAATATGTTTTATTTATTTATTGGAAAAAATAATACAAACATTATTAATACAAATTGCAAAAAGATAAAAATTAATCCCATTATATGTTTTCTTTATTTATTGAAAAAATTAATATAATTATTATTAATAATACAAATTGGAAAATGATAAAATTAAAATAACTATGAAACTGCCTATTCTATAATATGTTTTCTTTATTTGTTAATAATAACAGTAATAATATATTAACACCATTAATACAATTGCGAAATGATAAAAACTAAAATAACTATGCAATAACCCATTCCATAATATGTTTTCTTTATTTATAGAAAAAATATTATAAGCATTATTAATACAAATTAAAAAATTATAAAAATTAAAATATTTATAAAATAACCTATTCCATAATATGTTTTATTTATTTATTGGAAAAATAATATAAACAGTATTAATATATTAATCAAAACAAAACTATTTGCCGCAGCTTTTGAAAAGTCTTTGAAAGAAAAAAAAAATTATTAACTGTGATTTCTTGAAAATTTGCGTGTCTAACTTTGATATGAATTTTTGAAATTAACTGCTGAGGAAACATTTTAATTAAAAATCTTCATTATATGGGGCGATATTGGATTATTACTATGATGAATTAATTCTTCAAGAATGTTTGTTCCGAAGCAGAATTTTAAATTTACATATTTTCCTCCGAAACTGTCTTCCGAACTGCTAAAATTCACATAATAGAAAATTTGCATATGAATTCTTAAAAGTATGTTTTAATTTCAGGAAAATAAAATAAAAATATTTTCTTCAGTATATTTGTAAAATGTACGATGAGAAAATTCAATTAAAACTTTAAGGATATTTTGAAAATTTACTTGTTAAGTTTTATAATTTTAACTATAAAAGTTTGAATTTTTCGCATAATTCTGTGAAGAGGAAATTATATAATACTGAAAAAAGGATAGTTTTTTATCGAATTAAAAAGGATAAAATAGTTCACTGTTTGCTAAAATTTTAGGAGAATGTGTTTTTTATAAGATACGGATAATTAAAAAAATAAATACATTTTATTTGAGTTGTATTTAGAAAAAAAAAAAAAAAAAAGATTTTGCGTAGGATTTTTTTTACGCGTAAAATCAAAACATTTAATAGGATGACCAGCCGTCTTCGAATCTACTTGTCCCCAAAAAATAGAGCACATTTTAGGACGTCGGTTATAAATTATTAATGTTTCATTATTATATGTATAATAAATAAGCTGAAATAAGTGTTGTCAGGTACTTCACACATAAAAATGACTAAAATTTTGAAATTTAAGGTGATTTATTTATTTTGTCCCCGAAATTCGGTGATACCGCCATATTTGTCCTCAAATTCAATTTTAAAAATCTGGTTGCCCTACGTTGATGCATGTTTATTACAGATCTATGATAATAAAGCATACGAAATTTAGAATTCAAAATAAATACTATTACAATATTTTCTTTTCATTATATTCTACAATCCGCGTTTGTAATGATCGATAGATGGCGCTCTCTGAACACTGCAGTTGTTAGTAAATATAACAGCCACGTGTAATTATTATTCTTTCTCCGCCATTTCATCATGGAATGTCGATTGCATAATATGAGGATATGCAGTGGTGTGATAATTTCACCTTAGCCCACCAGAGGGCGAGCATTTCATTACAATCGCGGATACTGCTCTTACCTTTTCACCACGGAGTCTTTTCACTATCTCCCTATATATTTTTTATTTTTATTTTGGTTCCAGTTAAATGCCAAATAAAAATTCTTCTTTAAATAAGATTTCATCGTGCGACTAAATAGCTTTACATGTTGAGCAATAAAATAATGAGCAAAATATGAGCGTGATTTCAAAAAATCATCACAATTGTTTTAAGGAACTATGTACGAACGATACTTGTATCTGCTTCACACTATATAAGCCTTCAATTTCAATAACAGAAAGTAAATATAAAAATCGTCTGCTGATAGTTTATTTTTATTTGAATGCAGATAAAAAATAAAATTATGTCCCAAATAAAAATGAACTTTGGACGAGAAGCCTATTCTTAATTTTTGTTTTAAATTGTATGTTGCTGCGTTATTTAATGTATTAATGGTAATGTTATAGTTAATATAATAGTTATCTTTGATTCAAATACATAAAAGTAAAAAAAAAAAAAAAAAAAACTAATTCTTTACCTTAAAATGTAAAGTTGTATTCTTTAGCAACGATTACTATATTAATTTCTTAATCATGTTTCCTTTGGTAACCTTTGAGAAGGTCCAAGATGAGTCATGTGACATGCTCTCCTTGCACCTGCGTATTCGGTGGTTTCCTTTCCTTGATTACAGCTTATTTTCAGTAAATTTCTATGGCAACGGTTTGCAGATTGTTCTTCGCAAAAGTCATAATCGCCAATGTTTTTTGTTTACTTACGTAGTTTAATATTCTTTTGTTCTAAATCATTTTGATTTTGATTTTACTTCTTTTTTTATTTCGTGTAGTTGAAATTTAACCGACAAAATGCTTAAAAATAGTTGAAAAAATATTATTTGTTGTTAAATTTAGCTCTTTAAAAGTTTAAATTTTCTTTCATAAACACTTTTAAACTTTGTTGGGAAATGATGAAAAAAAAAAGGTATTATATTATTTATTAAAATGTGAAATATGTGCAAAATTATTTTAAAAACAATTTATTTCGGTCATAAGACTGTCATGTTAGATAATAATAATGATAATTTGTCGAACTGATATTTTAAATGCCAAAATAGCGATAAAGGGCCAAACGTAACAACCTATTGGAGCATGTCACATGATTTATCTTGAACCACGGAAAGCTAATCCTTCATCCATTGAATCAGCACTCTAATTTATTTATCTCGTTGGTCTTAACAGTTAGAAAGATTCAGTTAGAAAGGAAGAAATAGGTCTCTCGTCCTAATAATCCTAAGAAAACAATTATATTATAATGCATTATTTGATGCATTTAATTTTTTTTTTTATTTTTTTTATTTTTTTATGTTTGACATATATGTTAGTATAACTAAAAAATATATTTGTGAATAGGGATTTAGGGAATTCTTTATCATTTTTCTTCTTCTTCTTCTTCTTCTTCTTCTTCATACTTGCGCATCTTGTAATACGAAAATTCAACAAAAGATTTGTTAAGTAGCAATTTATTTTTATAATTATTTATTCTGTTTTCAATAATAAATATAATTTGCCTTCAGAAAAATATACTGCACATAATAGATAGCCTATATATGATTAATGATTATGTTTATTAACGAAATAGTATATTTTTAAAAAATTAAAAATACTTCATTTATTTATATTTAAAAAAATATGTAATAGATTTTTATAGATATATATATTTTATGATATTATAATATGTTACAAATCATGTAACAAATACTACAGACAATTAAGTTTCTAATAGAGTTTTAATTAAATATCTGAAAGTGTTTTAAAACCTTTCTTTGACTCGTTGAGAAGTCCGAATTCATTTATTTATAGAGTAAATTAATTAAATTATCAATTATACTAACAAATGGCACAATGAAAATAAAAAATTGCCATAAAAAGTACCCTTTTTTTTCAGTTAACTTTAGATGAAACATAATTTTTAATGTCACTTAAAATCATCATATAGCTTTTAATTTTTTTTTCTGTTTTTACATTGAAGATGATTTAATAATAAATAAATAAATAAAATTCGTAATCGCAATCATCAAAATTCAAAAACTAGTTTTGTAAAATTGCTTACTATGCTTAAACAATACTGACAATAATTCAATCATACATATTACTTTTACTATTTCCATTGTATAAAACATACATTTTTATTTTTATTTTTCACGATTATAAACATTGACATTTTTTGTTTAAATATGTCATTATATTATGATTTAAATTATCTGAAAAATTGAAAAAACTTTTAAACATCATGTAAATTCTTATAGAAAGTAGTTATTTACAAAAATGATATTTTCATTATATACAGATTGCTAAATTTAATGATCAGAAAGCTTTATAAAGGAAAAGCTTTATGATAATGGAAAAGTACCATTTGTTTTACAGACGGTATGACAAAAAGTCTTGCTAAATTTATGTAAAATTTACTTTTAACTGAAATAATTATCTAATGATTGAGGAAATTGTTCAGAATTGAACATAGTCAGGGTTTCTAGGATTATATAGGTATGTTTTTATTTGTAAAGTTTGTCTAAGAAATCAAATGGAACAACTATCCTAATCAAGTTGATGGATCAGTTGGTGAAAATGTTTGGACGACAAGGGACTTGAGAAACGGGAGAGGAATAGAAGTCTCTGAATTTTTTTTCTTTAGAATTTAAATAAAATGTTTATGATTTGCATATTATAGCATCCATTTTTTCTTAGCAGATTTGCTGGCACCAGCTCCTCCTTTAGTAGATATATTTGCAATAATGTCTGCATCTGCCCACGGTAAGATAATGCACATAAAGACGCGTCCACTTCTCTGATCTGTTGGAAAGATACTGATAGGATTAAAAGGTTCGTTTTCTTCCACAAATCTAATGATTTTTCGGTAAGTATGAGGATATAGTTTTTCTACGTCCACCCCTCTGGCAGATAATTGTTCAACAATACCACTTAGTCCTTTTCTTCTGTCTTCGGTGGTGCTTTCAATAGGGTCGCCTGTCTGTGGATCGGTCTTTGAAATAGTTAAAATCAACGTCTGAACATCATCTTCAGGCAGGGAGGGAGAGAGATGCATTTTTGCACCTCTCACAACAATTTCTCTGTTTAGAGCTTGGGCTATATCGTTTGTGACAGTAATAGCAGCAAGGAGGATGAATTTACGTTCAGGGTTGTACTTGTCGCAAAAGTTTCTTACCTGACTAAATACTTCAGAACCCATCTCTTGTGGTAAGAGGTCTGATCGTGCAACATACAGAGTCTGACCTTTAGTGGTTTCCCAGCCATTCACTAGATAGTCGTTAGCATCTTCCGGACATAGAAAAAGTAATTTCACAGCACCTCGTCCTCGTGATAGAAGTCCTCGTCTCGCACAAAGAGAAAGATGTCTGCGGGAGACGGGATCATCCCTGGCTTTCATGAGAACCTGCTTGCAGAGATTGCTGATTCTTGTTTGCGGGCAATGGTCCTTATGGCGAGCCAGATGTAGTTTCCGACACTGACGACTGCAGTAGTAGGTGTAGCAATTGGGACAGGTGCGGAATCGGACTCGTGCCTCTTCGGCTGGTAGGCTTTTGTTGCATCTTGGACGATGGCACTTCAGGTGTCCCTCGGTGACAGCTGTCGTCTTCTTTCTCGATGCAGTTCCAGTCTCTTCATGGGTAGAAGGGCCCCGTCCTGGATTGGAATCAACATTAGTCAGGCAAAAGTCTTTGTTGGGATCTCCGACAACAACGGGGTCGCCACAACACGGACCGGGCTCGAACGAACACACCGAATCCCGTGCTGGTGTGCCCGGTTCGGACACGCACGTCTCTCGGGTGGGTGGCACATGACTAAAGGAGTTAATGGTATGGGGTGGTGGTGCAAGGGCTCGTGCACAAAACATGCAGGGCAAGTGAAGAAGAACAAGACAAAGAGATTGGGGCCGTCGTAAGGGTCGTTCTGCTAGCCCACGGCTATACGAACCCGTCTGCAGTCCAGCGAAGAGGTTTCTAAATTCTTCCTCTTGAGGTTGAGATAGAGGATCATTGCTACTGCAAGAAGGCAAAGTGGACTGCCTTCTTAAAGGTGGCCTACGATGGTGCTGGCATTCATGCATGGTTGCTTGTTGAAGAGGTTGAAAAAAGTGATGACCGTAAGGAAACTTGAAATCTTCAGTGAGATTTGTGCCATCTAAGGTTAGATAGAAAAGAAGAAAAGAGGAAGGGAAAGAGGAGAAAAAGAGTCTGTTTGGGCCAAATTCATGCATGTGTTGGATAGTTGGGTAGGTTTAGTATAAGCTGCTCAGTCTAATTTTTACTATTAATTAGGCATTGTTTTCTACTATCTTATTGTTCTAAAATCTAATTTAAAGCTTTGTTTCTAATATCTATTAATCTTTCCTGAGCAACTTATTGTTCGAGACGTGCTGCATGCAGTTCTGCAATAAAAATTTAAAAAGTATTGAAAAAATTAGTATTTCAAAATGCATCAGATGATTTGGCAAACATGCAGTAAATTATAAACATGCAGAAAGGGAGACATTAAATCCTACCATACCTTCGATGATGGAAGACAGGTCTTGTTCTTCTCCTTCTGGTACTAGAACTTCCATGCTTGTCGGAGAGTGGACGTCATCTTCCAGAAGAGAGGTGGAGCTGCTGCGACAGAAGGAACCATGGTTCACCTCTTCCAAAGGAAAGAGTGGCTGATTGGTGGAAGTACTACTACTGGGGAATGGAGGGAAGTTAAGGCTTGCATCGAAGATCTTACCCTGATCGTCAGCAGGAGCTTCTGTACAAGGCTCGACATCGGTTTCGGTCTTCTGCGATGGATCTTTTATCACCACGGAAGATGAGAATGATGATGCTGGCTGAGATCTGATGACTTCTGAAATAAAATTATTGAAATTTAACATAAAAATTTAAAAAAGAATTGAGGGAGATATAGTTAAATAGAGAACTAGATAGAAATAAAATTATATACAGAAAACACCTATCACTTTCACGTAGATCAAATATAAATGAATAAGTTCACCATGAATATTTTTTTCAACATATTAAATAAAATGATTGTGAATGGCAGTTTTTCTTTGTAACGAAATTCGAAAAAATGATTTTTATTATTTTTTGTTATTACTTTAAATTAGTTTTACTTATTACTTATAAATTAACAACCTTACTTAAAATAAGGCGACTCTTTAAATGTAACTTGAAAATTTCAAATACAAGTTAATTCAAATAAAGACTACTTGTTTGTTTTAAAAATCATATCAAAAGAAAAACAAATTAGATGTTATATAGATTGAACTTTCAAACCTTTTATTTTAATAATTCGAAATCGTATGTATTATTTTGTAGCAAAATTTCTATAATAGAATGTCAGTAATTAGGAAATTTAGATTCATCATCTTTTTTTTTTCCATTTATCTACATCATGTTAAAATGAAATTAAATTTAATGTTGTTTACCATTAACATAATATATAGCATAAATAACGAGCTCTAACCAGTGAAAAATTTGAATACTTAAAAATAATAATAATAATAATTAATTGAAGTATTAACAAGTAAAAATCTTCTTTATGTCTCCCTTTGTATTGTATAGTATATGTTTGTAGAATATTACTTTTAAATTTCGCTTAATTGACAAGATTTGATTGATTGAAACTGTATAGATTAGTTGAAGTACACTGCACAAAACAATTAAAGGATACTGTAAATCTCATATAAAATAACGGTATAAGCAAACTTTTTTCAGAAAAAGGAAGAAGAAAGTCACAAATGCGAATTTTTCTCATTTTCAAATTTCAGAGTATGCAAATTTTGAGTCTGACGTCAAAAACGGCGCTTTAGTGGCAGCGAATGAAATTTGCCTTTCAACTTAATGAAAGACAAAAGAGGAAAAGAATGATCGACATTCAGTAAGTCTGTTGTTTCGATGAGTTCGATGCCTCAACGAAGTCATTTAACCGATTCAGAAGCTTGGAGATTTGTTGGTCTGTTACAAAGTGGGGTGGGGTGGGGGGCAAGCAGAAGCCACTGGGGTGTGTGATTTCCATCTTCTGGAACCGTTTTTGGAGATGCAAAGAGCAGACCGAAGAGCAGGGCAAGGTTGTAGATGTACAACGTCCAATGAAGATCGATATTTAACGCTAACGGCTCGGAGACGCTGTAATATGAATGCCGCTCTTCTTCAACAATAACTTCGCTCGGCTACTGACACCACAGTTTCGACTAAAATTGTCCGAAATCGGCTGCACGTTATAGGTGTGTATGCTCGCCGACAAATGGTATGTGTTACGTTAACAGCAAGGCACCTTTGTGTCCACAGAAAGTGAGCAGCAGAGCATGTGAACTGGAGGAAAAATGAATGGCACTATATTCTTTTCTCTGACGAGTCTCTGTTTTTCTGTTCATCTTGATAATAGGCCTATTTCCATCTGGAGGGAACGTGCAACTAGAAACAATCCTGCGTTTGTGCACGGAAGTCTCAGATTTGGTGGTGGGGTTAATTGTCTATGCTGACATCTCCATTAATGGGCGGACCGATCTCCACGTTATTCGAATGGGAGCTCTGACTGGTCGCCGATATAGGGACGAGATCCTCAGACCTATTACTACAGCGTGGAGCCTGTTTCGGAGAGTTTGAGTCGAAACTGTGGTACCAGTAGCTGAAAGAAGGTGTTGAAGAAGAACGGCATTCATGTTTCGGCGTCTCCGAGCCATTAGTGTTAAATATCGATCTTCATTGGGCATTGTTGCACATCTACGACCTTGCCCTAATCGTATTCCTGCCTTTTCAGTCTCCAAAAAAACGGTTCCAGATCCTGGTAACCACACTTTATGAAACTCCAGTGGCTTCTTCTACATCGGCTTGTGTTGCCCCCCCCCCCCCTCCTAACCGACCAACAGCTCTCTAAGCTTCTGAATATCGGTTAAATGACTTCCTTAAGACATCGCACTCATCGAAAGAAATCGCATCTAGTGAATGTCGATCATTCTTTTCCGCTTTGTCTTCCATTAAATTGAAAGACAAATTTCATTCTCTGCCTCTAAAGCGTAGTTTTTGACGTCAGATTCAAAATTTGTATACTCCAAAGTTTTAAAATGAGAAAAATTTTTATTTGAGATTTTCTTTTTCCCTTTTCTGCAAACTTTTAAGTGTTTTGAGCAGTTTATTTTGCATTGTGTCCTAATGCCAAAATTTGAATTTAAATAAACAAATAAATAAATAATAATTTGAAAGAACCAATCACTGGTATTATCTTTAAATGAAGATTTAAGTATTTATCGTCTCAAAATTATACTTTTAAATGTTTCAAATGCGAAGCTGTGGTTTAAAATATCCAATTCACCATCTTATTTACTCCAAATTATACCTCTGCGGGTCACCGAAGCGGGGGAGCCATCCCCTCCGTGGAGGATAAAAAATGTGACGGCATGTCTCCGGACCATCTATAGAGATGAGTGACAGACCGCCGACAATTGCTCATTGCGTAGTACTAGTGCGACGTTAAACACAATCAACAAACCACCATTTTATTAAAAGTTTATACTAAGCAAAAATAAGTAAATAAAATAAAATATAAAAGATATACATGAATAATTATAAAAAAAAAAATCGTATTATATTCCTTATCATAAACACTGAATATATTATTTTATTTTAAATTATAATGCGTATTTAACAATTGCTACAAATAAATCAAATATTTTTGAAACCTTTAAAAAAGTTATAATGTACATCTGTCTCAATACAAAAGAAGTTGAGAAATGCTATTTTAGACCAAAATATTTAAAAACTGTTAATTAAAATGAAAATCACTAAAGATTACCTGGTTCACTTTTCCTTGTCCGCGAATCTTCGTAAGCGTGGAACATTTTTGAACTTTGCTGTTGCTGGTACAGATGTTGCAGGAAATGTCCCCGGGCACGTCGGGGTGACGTCGGGCTGGAGGATCGAGAATTCGATGGGGGGATTGCCAGAAGAGATTCCAATACCTAAGTTCAAAATAAAACAGGAATCCTGGTTTGTTTCTTTAAATTCGATTATGTCGACTTGTGCGAAGGGTACATGAACGAGATATGATGAGTGCATAGATAAGCTTCGGAATTTTAACAGAATATTTGGCACAATCACTACTCTACTTTAAATTAAAACATTATGAATAATTAATACCTTCGAATAATTAAATTATTAAACCTCATGTATCTATTATGTATATACATGATATAAGGGATATGTGAAGTTCTGCCTTGACTGTTTTTAATTAAGATAAAGAAGTGTTTATTTTACTTTAATGGCATTTGGAAAAGTGATATTAGTTTTTGTCTGAAATTAAAAAATATGTATAAATAGCATTTAGTGGTATTAAACACAGAATAGTGTTTTCATTTGTACTAGTGTATATAAAAGTATACAAAAGTAATTAATATTTCATCCAAGAAAAAGAAAATAGTAATTTTTCTACATTAAAAGATCTACAAATTTTGTACTATATTTTACCTAATATAGCAAATTGTTTAATAAACAATCACGGATGATGGTATTTTGCATATGAAAAAATTCATGCTGATAATATAATATTAAACAAATATATATTATATATATATAAAAGAATTTAAAAAAATCTTTCATAACAAAAAATAGTTGATTTTATCTAATTTTAAATCCTAAGTTTCGTTTCTATAATTTTTTTTATCTTCAAATTATCACAATTTTGAGTTTCATAGATTTAAACTCCAAATTTAATAAGATTTTTTTTTTTTTTTTTTAAACTAATGTCCTTGTCGAACTTTACAAAAGTTGCGCACCTCCTCCATTGAGGCTGATGACTTTTCTGCCTTACTAGCAGAACTGGATTCCTGATCCGTTCTTGAGTCTTTCCAACTGTTCGATCCTCCAGATTTTGAGTCTCTTCTGAGGACTCCACTCTCCTCGGAATGAGTTGAAGAACTTTTTCTGGAGAGCTCTTCCCGATTTTGGGAAGAGTCTGTTATATTCGAAGAATATTGAGATGGTTGGTAAAGCGAAGGTTCGTTGCGAGGGTCGTAATTGGAACCTTTTGAACCTCGTCTTGAACTAGCAAAGAAGATTGGCCGAGTTGAGCCAGTGGAATCTTCAGAAGCTAAGAAATAAAAAAAAAGGGATTAAGTATTAGTTTACAAATCCTTTTTTAAAATTAATTATTCTCAATACACCAGCCAGGTTTTGATTTTGAGCAATTAGACAGAAAGATCGTCCAAAGTAGTGTAATAATACATGATCCACTGCCTTCTACAGTGTAAAAAAAAAACGGAAGCTTTTACAGCAAAATGTGCTGGCACCCATATTGCCAGCACATTCTGCTGCTAAATAAGGCAATTTACAGCGGAAACATCTGTAAAAAAAGACTCTTTTACTGCTGTTTCTGTTGTAAATAACTTCTTTTTTACTTTCCCCCCTCCATGCACCCATGTTGCCAGCATATTATGCTGTAAATCTACCGTTTTTTTTACAGTGTATATTGCCGATTTCTATCCACATTCCATCCCCAGACTACGGTTTAGCCTTTAAGTTGACTTTTCAAATGCGCTTGTAAGTTGTATCAGCCATTAATTACCGAAATCTGTTAGAAGTAAAACTGTTATCCACACTCTTTCGTTTAAATGAATAAATCTATATCTATATCATTATATAAAGCGCAAAAAATTGTTTGTTTGTGGAGGGTAATCTCTGAAACTACTGAACCGATTTAAAAACTTCTTTCACTGACCGAAAGCTACAGTATGCCATATTGTTATAGGCTATATTTAATTTTGATAAAATAAATTTTAGTTTAAAATCTGAGCATTTTAATTAAAATCCCCATAGAAGCCGTAATAGAAATGGAAATAATCAAATATTAAAAAAATTAGCTGCTGCCAACATAAAAGAAACATTTACATATTCATTTCGTTTTTAAAATATCTTGACGTGAAAAGAAAAGAAATATATTTGCACGTGCATTAAATTGAAATTCATAAAAAGCTTTTTTAATTGTTAAACCTACACGTTAAATCTGACGTCATTATAGAATTAAAAGTGTTTATTTTTCTAATAATTTAATTTGATATGATATGATATAATATCTAAGCATCAATGTTTAAACCACGGAGTCTTTATAACTCCGTGGTTTAAACTGATGTGTGTAAACGAAATTGGAATTTAAAAATAAATAAATAAATAAAATAAAATAAAATAAAAATTCTATTTTATAATATTATTTATTTTAATTTACAGTTGTTGCCAAAAAGATTTACGAATTAATTTATTTTTAGACATATAATAAAATATATTTTCACGCGAACAATAATATAAAAAGTGAACTGGATTTTTTGTAAAAAAATAATAAAGATCGAGGAAAATTATTTCCCCATTTTAATCCTCATATTTGGATATAGATATGTATTAGTTATCATGTGCATCCGTTAGATTAAATTGTTTTTATTGTAAATTTGATAAAATTGGAATTTTAAATTTCAAAACTCTAGAAAAAAAAAATGGCAAATTTCCATATTCGATTGAAAACATAAACATTTCATTTCAAAGGATGATATTTACACAATAAACATCCAACTAATAAACTAATTAAAAGGGAAAGGATAAATATTCTATCATAATTTGAAGTCAAATTTGTTTTCAAATGTCTAAATAAAGTATCTGATATAATATACTAATATGTTGCAGCGGAATAGATTTGATATCCGTCATCCTTGGCAGAAAAAAAAAAATATCGCCAAATTATCTGGCGAATATAATTTAATTCCTTTCAAAAATCATGGTTATTTTAAAAACTTACATTAAGAGTGTAACGAATAATATGAAACAATATTTCGTACAATACATATTACGAAAATATACATCTGGCATGTATATTTTCGTATTACGTTTTTGATCGCCAAATACAAAAAACGCCAAGGGTGACAGTTTTGAAATTTAAAATTAAAATTTTGTCAATTTGACAGCAAAATAACGCAATCTAACGCATGCATACAATAACTAATACATATCTATACCCAAATATGAGGATTAAAATCGGGAAATAATTCTTCTAGAATTTTAATAAAAAAAAAAAAAAAAATCCAATGAGCGATTAACATGGAAAATCTTTTTCTTGCATCCACGGGCGGTCAGTGATGTCATACTTCGCTTGCGTATTGAGATGTTTAAATTTATTTGGCGACTATTTTTAGCAACTAACAGTTATGGCAAGTAGCTCAATATACATAGCGCATACAGCCATTACTGAAATGTAAATAGCATTTAATTATTTGAGTTACATTATGTTGACTGGAAACCTATTTAATATACCTATGCTCTATAGCTATACTAATATAAAAAAAAGAAAGGTTTATATGCATATGTAGAGAACGATCGCTAGAACTAAAAAGCCGATTGCTTTTTTTTTTTTTTTTTTTCTTTCAATAATCAAAAGTTACACTGTCTCTCTCTAAGTGCTAGAAGCTATAATAAATTTTGGTAAAATAAATTTTTAATTAAAATTTTCAATATTTTAATTGAAAACAAAGCATAGATTTGATATCTATCGTCATTGGCGATTTTTGTATTTGGCGATCGAAAACGTAATACGAAAATCTGTATATTATCGTAGTAAATACGAGATGTATGTGTTTACTTCAATTACCCTACTACCGTAGGTAGTGGAAGTATTGTATAGGCTTTGGCAATTGGTCAGTGTGTGTGTATATGTGCACGTGTGTGTGTAATCTTCTGGCTGTCATATCTCCAAAACTAATAAAAATAGAACTACTAAACTTCACAAGTGATTCAGGTCTGGTGTACAGATAAATTTTCCAAATTTTCGTGAAAATTGAAAAACCGGATTTGCGTCATCGAAAACCAGAAATGGGACCCTAAGCCCATATTCAAAAACACCTCTAATGATTTTCTTCAAAGTTGCTATATAAATAATATATTAGATGCCCTTTCGATTGAAAAGTTGCTTAGTTCAGGAAAATTGATAGGCGTCCTCTATAAACAGCTCAATTTCAGACTTCGCAAGTGCGTTCCTTTAAAAACGCCTGTACGGATTTTTTTCAAACTCGCCATGTTAACTTCCTATTAAATATCCTTTTGTATGTAATTATTGTTTTTAGGTCAATAATTGAGTATGTTAAGTTTTGGTAAAAGTTGGTATCTCAAAAACGGCTCTAACGTATTCTTGAAAATTTTTTCTTTAATCCAATTTAGATAACCTTTCTCAAGTATTACGTGCTTATTACAGGAATATTAACGGTCATCCTGATTAGGTAGTTCAGTTTTAGATCTCGGAAATTCGTGTTTAAAAAAATAACTATCTATTTTTTTCCCCTTATTTTTTAACTCGCTATGCAAACTCTGTTGTATGTGTCTTTATACGTGTATCAAGTTTCTCTTACTCGAAAATCTCAAAAAATGCAAGTAATATCTCCAAAAAGTTGTATATATTACGTGTAATAGTGGGTAATGGAAGTCGTGTGGTTGTTTCACATCAGATTCTGTATGTATATATTGTACGAATATTGTTTCATATTATTGATTTCTCCTTTAATATACATTATTAAAATAATAATCAATTATGGAAAAAATTAAATATATTTGCGAAATGAAAAAATAAATAATAATTAAAGCTATTATGACGTCAATTTTATCAAAAACATTTTCATGTCATAGGTTTATTTTTCAATATTTTTTATTCATGAGTAAAGAAATGTTTCGTTTTATGAAATAAATAAATAAATAAATAACTAGCATTAAGTAAAAATTGCCAACATTTAACAACTAATTAAAAAAAATAATTGTAAAATTATATTTTGACTTTCCTGTTAATAATATTGCCTGACTATAACATATAAACTGATATATTTCTTGATTTTTTACATATCAATCCATCTTTAACTAAAATTTGTTCATCCGTGCGAAGCCGGACGGGTCAGCTAGTAAATAAATAAAAAGAGGGAAAGAGAGAATTAAATAACAGTACTTTGTTAGTAAATTACGCAGATGTATACTACAACATAATGGAAAAAACATCTTTATGAACCCTTATATCAAATGTATATAAAAAATACGTATACCTACAACGACACGAGTGCTATAATTTCATGCATGTGAGTAAAGATGTGTGAAAGGGGAGGGAGAACCTTCTTAAAGCAATATTTTAAGCTGCAATTTACCTTTTTAATGATTTATTATTATAATTATTATTAGCAATAGTAGTAGTAGGGACAGGCACATTATTATTCCTACATAATGAGTTGAAAAAGGAAAACTTTTCTGTCTAAATAAGGATAAATATGTATGAAGTGGACTTAACTTTTTCAAGACGTCACTGAAAAAGTGGCAAGGGAATGGCTGCAAATAATGATTTGACGTTGGCGTACAAAGATCACAGAGTGTGGAGGTACGTATTATTATCAGTAATTCAAATGCTTCATCTACAGCACATACATTTCAAGTCTAAAAGGCTTATGGTTTGTTTTGTGGGGTAAAGTCGATATCCTGCGCAAGGACCTACGCCTTGGGGAATACCCTCCTTGGGACAGAAAGCTTTCTAAAGAGATTTAAACCGTATTGATGCGAGTTTCGGGTAGGCTGACCATATGTCCTCGAATCTCGAGGACAAAACTACCTTTGTCCCCAAAAAATTACAACACATTTGGGGACGCCGGTTATAAAGTTATTAATGTTCTATTATATTAGTTTATTATACGTATAATAAATAAGATGAAATAAGTTCTTTTAGGTGCTTCATACATAAAAATTAGTAAAATTTTACAATTTAAGATGATTTAATTCTTTTTTTTAAATTTTTTTGTCCTCGAAATTCGAGGACACAGCCATCTTTGTCCCCAAATTCAATGAAAAAAATATGGTCACTCTAGTTTCGGGTGAAATTACTATATACTAGTTTTAAGAGTAAGAACCTCTCGATGACTGGAGACTACTCGAATACTCTACTCTTAAAGAAAAACAAGTTTTTAATGGGAAAAAAAAAAGTTTAATATGACAATCCATTTTATACTTCTTGCCTAACTTTTCATGCTTATTGGCTTTATAATTTTGTTAATCTTTTTTTTAAATTTGTCATTTTTTTGTCGTCTACGTTAAATTTTTAGTTCGGCTGTTAAAAAATAATGTAGGAAGCAATGTGTTAATCCACTCACCTCGCTTTTGCTGTTGCTGATATCTTACTGGAGGCGAAGTTGGACTAATGCTGCTTCTGGAAGATGATCTCGCGTCCAGGTGCTCTGGGGTTGTTCTCGAGAAGCTATGGGTTGCCATTTCCTCGCCGACCGAAAGCCAAAGCTCATTATCAGTTGAAGAATTGTCTGGAGAGATATCTTTGCTACTGCTGCTACTGTGCCTCCAAGAACTTCGGGGATAGGCTTTAGGCTCTGCATCGTAGTTGACTAAGTGTTGTCGCTGATCTGTGTTAAGATTGGTCGAGGTTAAACGAGAGCCTGGTAATAAGAAAAAAGATGTTATTTGCTTTGTTCGGGTTAGATTAAATAGCCTTGTACAAACAAATGAATATTTGATAATCAATTGAATTTTTTCTTTTAATTATTACTTTAATTTCTGTGTATCGTTTCAATGTACTGAATTTTTCTATGTATGCCATGTTCTCTTGTAACCGTTGTGCCCAATTTTTTACAATTATAACGAAGTTTTGTTAGGCCGTAGAGTAGATAAAATAACTGCGTTATCAAAATCATGGATAATGGTTAAAAATATACAATTCATTGACTGTTTGAAAGATGTCTTTTCCAAAAATTAGACATGACCATAAAATAAAAAAATACAATGGTATGGAGTGGAAAAACTATACTGAACACAAATTCTTAAGCTACATGGTGATCACAAGGTGGTGATCGCTACATCCCATAGCTACATGGTGATCGCAAGTGATCTCATACACCGGAAGGAAAAATGAAATCGCCTGGCGTTTATTTTTCACATTCTAAGATCACAGTATTAAAAAGAGCAAGGTTGCGTATTTCGTTAAGAACAATCTTGGGTAATTTTTTTGAAAAAACTACCAGTAATTCATTGGCAACGGATTATTGAATACTGGTATGATTTTGCAAAATATTTAGTTCCTGAAAAATGACCAGCTAAGCAAATATTTTGCTATGGAGTGGGAAAACAATACGGAACACAAATCCTTAAGCTTTACATAGTTACATGGTGATCGCAAGTGATCTCATATACTGGAGGGGAAAATGAAATTGGAATGGAAATCAGGCGGCAAGAGGCACTCAAGTTTATTTTGATGCAGAATGAATGGGAGCCGAATTAATACATCTGCATGCATTCACATAAGAAAGGGAAGTGAAAATGTCAAAACATATTTTTCTAAAAGCTTAAGAATTTACGTAACGTTAGAATGCGAATACTGAGAAAATTTCCAAGACTTCGTTTCAGTTGCCTTAAAAAATATGAAAGGAAATATAAAAATTTAGAAAAATACGTTGAATATGTATGCATTTAAGTTATTAGTCATAGCTTAAAAGAGTTATATCGCTTATAGGTTACAAGTTGTTTAGTATTAAATAATTTAATTTATAAATTTATTTATTTAGAAAATTTATCTATTTTTAGAGAGAAAATACATTTTATAATATGCGATGATTAACTACATCACAACAACTTCGTTTAAGTTATTAATTAAACACGAAAAAATAGTGTAAAAACCAATTGTATTTTTGTAAAAATATAACAGTTACTGTTAATATCGCATATTATTCTCAAAGTATTGCTTTACAGTTTTATAATTTTGCGCAATTTTGCGTTTTATGATTTTGTGCAATGATAAATAATTGCGTACACTGTTGGTCCACATATAATGAGTGGTTAACTTCAGTCTTTAACTTTTTGACAAATTTGAAAACTTTACCCCCTGTTATTAGCAATTATTTTATCTTAATTGTCGTTATCTCACTAAAAAAGAAATTAAGTAAAAAATGAAAGCGTTTTATCCGATTTCACTCATCGACCATAAACGTTTCTTCAGGCAAATTATCAAATCTTAAATCCTCGTGTATCACATGAACTTTGTTTTCAAAGTAAATTTCGGGGGGGGGGGGGGGGGGGGGAGAGCATTAATAAACTAAGGGAAAAAAAAAAAAGGAAATGTTGATTAACTTTATAACATGTGATTAATCCCTTAACTGTTTTGCCCGTACGCTGTACGGGCATTTTGAACAAACTGACGCCAGTATTTTTTCAAAGTATTTCTTTGGATTAATTTTCAACAAAACAACATGTCTATTCAAATGTTAAGTAACATGAATATTATCATGCAGTAATATTGGTGTGAATTAAAATATAAAGTGGGAAAAAAAAAAAAAAGAAAGAAAGAAAGAAAGAAAGAAAAAGAAAACAAACAGTTAAGGGGTTAATACGGTTCCTATTCCATGATCTGAATCGTTCCAAAATGCGATATATTGACGTTATGGTGATTTAATTTCAACTCATTTTATACGTCATATGGCGATGCATTCTCTACGTGATGTTTGTAAGGAACTTGATAATGAACGAAACCAAATTTTTATATTTTAATATATTAAATAAACAGGTGGTGTTCAAATTTAATTATTCGCAGAATACATGATTACGCATGTCTATAAAGATAATGGTTTCGGGAGGATATCTTAAGGGATGAATAAAAATTTTGTAAATAAATATTTAAGTTGCACAAACAGGTAACAATTATTTCTAATCAAAATTATTAAGTACGACCCTTCATCAGACGGAAAAAGTAGAGGCGAATGAGCATGAAACTAAAGCCAAACTTTAATTTTCTAATAAATTATTCAAAATTAAACAAATAAATAAATCCCATAGATACAATCATAGTTACATTACATGTTTTATTGACAAATTTCAAATAAAAGCGGCTTTTTGTATATCCTGCTCAACAATTGTAAACCGTAAGTTTATATAAATTTAAAGGGATTTATTATTTTAATGATGGTCCCATATAAATTGTATTAAAATTTTAATCTGATATATTGTCTTTCTGTTTTTTTCTTCTCCCCCCCTTATGTCAAAGTTTTAATTGCAATAATCTACCAAGCACCAAACAAAGCTGTGTTGACAACAGTGGGGTTTGTTCAGGGTGAATTTGTATTTAAATACTTATAATAAGGGATTGTTTTAAAAAGTACGCCTGTCCAATATATTACCATTATTATTATTACAATACGCTAATTGGGGTGAAATTTAAACTAAAAGGGATAAAGGCTAATAAAATAGGCTGTGTATATTTAATAATAATAATAATAATAATAATAAATATTTGAATTTTTATTAAAAAAATCTTGTGAACAAAAAATACGCTTACTTGATGGAAACGTTTAATTTCCATCATATTTAACCAGATTTTTTGCTTTATTTTTTAAATTACTTTGTACATGTAAAGCTTGACTTACATGTAAATGATTACAGAAATAAATTCATGTTTTATTATTATTATTATTCAATTTTAATTGTTTAACTAAAAAGTATTTAGTATTCTTTATCATAAATAAATTTCTTTCTTTTTTTTTTTTTTTTTTTTTTTTTTTGCGAAATTTAATACGGTAAGTTGGAGTAAGATGCCACGCTAGACAAGATGCCGTGTGACGTGGATCTTTCATACGCAGGCGTCATAAGGAGACTCCACTCATAAACGAAGTACATCAGAAATAGGGCGCATGTTACATTTTTTGCGAAATTTTAGGAATTTCTTAGGTTGGTTTGGATCAATAATCCATCTCTCTTCCTATGGGGTAAGTGTTAAAATTTTTGAATTTTCCCATCTGTATTTAGTTATATAAAGCTTTGTTTAAACAGGAAAATAATAATTTGGTTAATTTTTAAAAGTACAGTGTTTGGCCTTCACGCCAAACCTATAGAATAGGCCAGTTCTCACTTCTGTAAGTTAATAAGTGCGGAATTACGTCTTTTTCAAAGTTTTGGCGTAAAATGACGAAATATTTTGCGTTAAGACGCTGGTAGTTTTACGTTCAGGAAATATGCTTGGTTGTGTTCTTTGATGTCTAATGTTACACCTGGGTATTAATTTAGCAAAATATTAAATTAGATAGTAGGTAAAATTTTGTTTCAGTTTTGTCTATGCCAGTCATGTGTTTTGAAACAAATATATGTATCACAAAAATGTTTACTTTACATTAAAATCCCGTAGGATATTGCCCCTCCACTGACTGAGCGGTTTTGCGCTCAAGCTCAAAGATGATAGACAGGAAATGTTGGGTTCGAACCCAAATTGCGCTCGCCGACCTAGCCGCTCGGAGTTGTCCGTGGTTTTCTCCGAAACTCGCGTAAAAACGTGCTAGGATCACTTAGAAAGACCCCCTACAGAGGATCCTCTCACACTCTTAGGCCTAAGTCCGAAGTGTAGACAATTGACCTTAACCCGAATATAATCACGCATAAGCCATCTTACTTTAAGATTGCAATAAGACGCCGAAGCGAAAGCATTAAGTAAAATTTTTATTTTCAAGTTTTTATAATATTCATGAAGTTAAATATAGTTTTAAAGTGTACTGAAAAGCATAAATTTTCACAAGAGATCAATAAATGAGAAATACTACCATCAGGGGAGTTTAAAGAAATATTAAACGCCTTCTCCCAATCTGCCCTAAATATCTATCTGTGTGTGCAATGACCTTATTAACGTGAATTAGAAATCAGGGAATTTATCCCACAATATACTGTCACGTTATACAAGAAGTGTTACAAACTAATTTTCTGGAGTAATTTATAAACATATCAAGCTTCATTTAATTAATTCTATTTCAAATGTTATTTACCTTTGAATATTTAAAGACCCAATTTGTTTGCTCATTCTATCCAAAACAGTCATTTATATTCTTGGATAGGTTTAATTTAGATTTCTAACTGAGGAAAATGTTTGACAAAGTTAGGAAATAAGTTAATAGATATATATAATGGACTAGTAAAAGAATATAGTTTTATGTATCAATTTAAAGTACGAGCTATTCCGTCAGACTTATGTCGTGTGTTGTGTTATAAAGAATGTTAAATTGACTGTATAAGAGGCAAGACACTTTTAATAGTAATTGGAAGGTGGTTAGGTATTGGTGTAGGTAGTGTATAGAGGTATTGGTGTAGTGTATAGTTTTTAAAGGATCCTAGCCCATATTTATGCTAGTTTCGAAGAAAACTAAGGAAAACCCCAAAAGGCTAGTCCGAGAAACGCCACCGAAGACAGAACCCGACACCCCCCGTCTTCCAGTGTAGATTACTGGTTTGGAAGAAAAAAATTGTAAGGGAAAGAGAGTCTGTTTTATTTTTTACATCCAAAAAACATTCTATGTTTATAAAAATTTTAATTATTTTTCTTTTGAACATTTTCAAAATTAAATTATGAAATTTATTGTTATTTTTAACAGCTTTTGTTTATGTACTTTTTTTAGGAATTTATTTACATTAAGAAATATGCAAGATATACATTTTGTTATAAAAAGGTAAACAAAAAATACAAAATGTAATAATTAAAAAAAACAATTTAAATATTTTATGTTAAAATATTTGGAAATACAATCGTATAGTTTTATTAAAATTTAATTTAAATCATAGATAAGTAAATTTAGACAGTTATCTGAAAAATGGATTATTTCTTTTGAGAATTTTTGCATTATTGGATAGCATTGAAAAAAAAAAAAAAATGCTATGTTGGGTCCAACACAACATTTTCTTCTATATTTTCCTATACAAATTCACGCAGTATAAATTATTTATTAAAATGATTTTCCATGATGAATGCAGACGATTTTTATCTCAAAGAAGTATTATTAAATGACGAAAGAAAATCAATTTCGTGCCGACATCTAAAAAATGCTATTTGTTCTTCCATTACCCGACTAAAGTAGGTAATGGATGTATTGTATTCGGTTAAAAAATTCGATATCGAGTTTTCCCCTGATTTACACGTTTTAAGGACCCCCGAGTCCAAAAAAGTGGTTTTTGGCAGTCGGTCAGTATGCGTGTATGTATGTATATATGTGCGGAATCTTCTGACTATCATATCTCCGAAACTAATAAAGATAGAACGACGAAACTTCAGAATTGACACAGGTCTGGTGTACAGATGAATTTTCCAAATTTTCTTGAAAATTTGAAAAACGGATGTGGAACATCCGAAACCGGAAGTGGGACCGTAAGTCGGTATCTCAAAAAAGGCTCTAACGATTTTTTTTTCAAAATTGCTATATAAACACTCTATTAGATGTCCTTTCGAATGATATAGTTGGTTAGTTCAGGACAGGCGTCCTGTATAAAAAGCTCAATTTCAGGTATCGCAAGTGTGTTCCATTAAAAACGGCAGCACGGATTTTTTCAAATAATAGCTTTCATAATAACATTTTTTTAGATATCCTTTCATATGTAATTATTGTTTTCCGGTCAACAATTGAGTTTGTCAAGTTTTGGTGAAATCCTGTATCTCAAAAACGACTCTAACGATTTTCTTGAAAATTGTTACATAAATCAATTTTAGATATTCCTTCTCATGTATTACATGGTTATTACGGGAAAATTAACAGTCATCCTGTTTAGGTAGGTTAATTTTAGATCTTGGAAATTGGTGTTTCAAAAGATAACTCAACCATTTTTACTTTCATCTATATGTAATATAGAGAAAGTATTGGATTCGCAAAAATTTTCGACCTCCGTTTTTTGATGGATTTACATGTTTTGGGATGTCTAGATTACGAATTAATAGTTTTTAGAAAATGTCTGTCTGTCTGTATCATTTTTTTGTGGACGAACCAATGAATGAAAGTTAACCAAACTTGGTATTTAGTTGCACCCTGACATGAACTGATGCTGATTAGATTTGGGGATCAATAGCTCAACAGGTGGCGCTGTGATCGCATTTTATGCAAATTTTTAACATGGCAGCATAGGACAAAATCCCGTATAAATGGGCATAATGAGAGTTATTTTAAACTTGTGACTGTAAAATTAATATGAATTATTGATAATAGTAGTAGTTAACTAGGAAAAACATTTTGTGCATGTGGGGGCATCGGTTCCCCCCCTGGAGGGGGAAGTACCCCCCGGGGAAGTAAATTTTCAAGATGGGTATCTTTCGAAAGGTCTCGTTGATAATAGTAATAGTTAACTGGGAAAAATTTTTTGTGCGTGTGGGGGCATCGGTTCCTCCCCCCCCCCCGGGGGGGGGGGCAAAGTTTCAAGATGGGTATCTTTCGAAAGGTCTCGTCAATACCTTTAAAACGAATGGTT
Organism: Salticus scenicus; assembly: GCA_963930645.1. Classification (NCBI taxonomy): domain Eukaryota; kingdom Metazoa; phylum Arthropoda; class Arachnida; order Araneae; family Salticidae; genus Salticus; species Salticus scenicus. Next base: position 30,844,039 of record OZ005659.1, on the reverse strand, counting down.
GAACCATAAATCTTTTAACATGATTATAATATGTCTCGCACTAGAAATTTATGAGAACATAAATATGATGGGGAACTGAGCAGAGTCCACCTATGCCAACTAGTTTTTTTTTTTTACTTTCTTCTATATGTAGTATATATAGAGAAAGTATTGTATTTGTGAAAATTTTCGAACTCCAGTTTTCGATGGATTTACACGTTTTCGGATGTCCTGAACACGATTTGACTGTTTTTAGAAAATGTCTGTCTGTGTGTGTGTATCACAAATTTTGTGGACGCTGTATCTCACGAACCAATGAACGAAATTCAACCAAACTTGGTATTTAGTTGGACCCTGACATAAACTGGTGCTGATTAGATTTGTGGAACAATTGATCAACAGGTGGCGCTGATATCGCATTTTTTTTCTAAATATTTAACATGGCAGTATAGGATAAAATTTCGTATAAATGTGCATAATAAGAGTTATTTTAAACTTGTGATTCTTAAATTCATATGAATTATTGATAATAGTAGTATGTTACTTGGAAAAAAATTTTGTGCATGGGGGGATATCGCTTCCCCCCCAAGGGGGGAAATACCCCCCCGGGGAGTAAATTTTCACAATGGGTATCTTTCGAAAGATCTCGTTGATAATAGTAGTAGTTAACGATGGAAAAAATTTTTGTGCATGTGGGGGCATCGGTTCCCCCCCCACTGGGAGGGAAGTACCCCCCCGGGGGGGGCAAAGTTTCAAGATGGGTATCTTTCGATAGGTCTCGTCAATACCTTTAAAACGAATGGTTGAACCATAAATCTGTGATAATTTAAAACAAAGTTATCGATTTTTTTTTACTTTTAACAAAAAAAAAAAAAAAAACTTAGAAAAAAAAATCGTATATTTTTTATTTTTTTTAACGAAATTTAACCAAACTTGGTATTTAGTTGGTACCCGACATAAACAGGTGCTGATTACATTTGGGGATCAATCGCTCAACAGGTGGCGCTGTGATCTCATGTTTTCTAAATTTTTAACATGGCAGTATAGGACAAAATTTCGTATAAATGTACATAATGAGAGTTATTTTTAACTTATGATTCTAAAATTAATATGAGCTATTGATAATAGTAATTGTTAACTAGGAAAAAATTTCTGTGCATGTGGGGGCATCGCTTCCCCCCCTGGGGGGAGGATTTGAAGATGGGTATCATTCGAAAGATCTCGTCAATATCTTTAAAACGAATGGTTGAACTATAAATCTGTGATAATTTAAAACAAAGTTATCGATTTTTTTACTTTTAACAAAAAAAAAAAAAAAAAAAAAAAAAAAAAAACAGAAAAAAATTCGTATTTTTTTTTTCTTTCTTTTTTTTTTTTTTTTAAATATTGTTACTGATTGAATATGTATAGAAAAATATAGAAGAAAGTCTTGTGGTGGCCACAACATACTAGTTTCTGTTATTTTCTAACTTGCCATGTAAACGTTGTTTTATTACTCGTGTACTAAGTTTCTCATACCGGAAACAATTTAGGTTTCTACTTCGTTAGGTCTATTTTATGTCTTCTGATCATATTATCTCAAAAATAAAAAAACAAACATATAATATGTGTAATAGTGGGTAATGGAAGTCGTGTAGTTGTTTCACACCAGTTTTTTTTTTTTTTTTTTTTTTTTTTTTTTTTATGAAAGAGAATAGATAAATTTGTATTAAATTATCACAGATCTATGATTCAACCATTCATTTTAATAGTATTGACGAGTTCCTTTGAAAGATAACCATATCGAAAATTTACACTCCCGGGTATGTACTTCCTTCAGAGCTTAAGGGAAGGGTGAGGGGGCGTACGGAAAGACGTTTCTCCTAGATGAACACGCTTTTTCTAGTTTATTACTACTATTAACAATAATTTACATTAATTTCACAATCATTTGTCGAAAATAATTCTTATTATGTACATTTATACGAAATTTTGTCTTTTACTGCTATATTAAACGTCATTAAAAATAGGATGACAGCACCATCTGTAGAACGATTGATCCCCAAATTTAATCAGCACCACTTTAGGTCAAGATCCAACTAAATACCAAGTTTGGCTAAATTTCGTTCATTGGTTCGTGAGATACAGCCTCTACAAAACTTATGATACACACACAGAGACACACAGACAGATATTTTTAAAAAATAGTCAAATAGTGTTCAGGACGTTTCAAAGCGTGTAAATCTAGCGAAAACCTGTGTTCGAAAATTTTTACGGACCCAATTGTTTTTTTCTATATATATAGAAAAAAATAACAAATAATAATAATAATAATAAAAGGTATTTATGTTCTTCAATTTGTTTAATTTAGATTTCTAATTTACGAAAAAAAAAAAAATCGTTAAGGGCGTTAGTGTATAAAAGTCATAGATACAAATAATAGAGTAGTGGTGAACCAACAAGTGCTATTTGAATCTATTCATCACCACTTAGCGTAGTATCAAAAAATCTGCAAACTCCCCTTGACCTTACAAGGTTCGGCGATAGGTCTTTCTCAACGACTGTGTCCTACTTGCAATGAAATCGATAAACTTCATGCCCTCATGTTCACAAGTAAATAGGTTGCTTGCAATATTACTAGGGGCTGTCTTAGAACATGACAGGGAGGGGGAACGGTCCCTGGCGCCAAAAGCCCTCCCTAGAACTGTCTCAAGGGGTGGGATCTGGTATTCTGTTCTTTTAGATCGATGCTTCAGTATTAAGAATTGTTCCAGATTCCTGGGTAAAAATTATTCGACATATTTGGTCTCTGTCTTGTTTGGTATAAGCTGAACTATTTCAAAAAATGAATAGGGATACATTTATTCAAATTAGTTAATTTTAAAATTGAACAGGATACATGTTCTAATTTAGAAAAGGCACTGGAGGGGGGGGGGTCATTTTAATACATCTATAAAATGAGCAAGGTTACTAATATAAATGAGTATTTTAAAAACAAAAAATTCTGTTATAGCACCCACATGAAAACGGTTTATTTGACATATTGTACTGTAGGGAGGAGGAGGAGGAACAAGGCTACATTCAATCTCCTGTTTGAATGCAATATAAAATAAAATGAAAAGGTTATTATTAAATTCAAAAGTTTATTCCAAATTATTAACACAACTTCAACTTTCACTCATACCACTCAAACTTAGCAATCTTGATCAAACTTTTCAAGTGACCACCTCATATAATCTTCAATATATCAAATTTGAATTTTCTACAATTATTTATTTTAAATGTATTCGCTTAACTTTGTGTAGCCCTGTATATTGTGTATATTGTCTATAAAGTATATACACACCACATAGTGTATTTTAAATTTAACACAGTTTGAAATACACTTGACAATACTTGAAATCCACTTCCAACAATTTCCATGTACGACCCTAATATATAGGAATTGTTTTATGCGGCCCTGTAAACGAATGATGAATGACCGTACCATAATCTACACGAAACATGCTTTTACACGTTTAAAAATTATATGTTTATATAATTTTGTTTAGTGTAGTCTAAAGATATTAAACTGCACCTTTTGTACCTACGAGAAATTTATTCTGCACACAAACCATTGTTCTATTTCAATAAAAAGTTTCAGAAGTATCCTCTTATATATATGATACATACTTACGGCTGTATTCACCAATAACTTTAACTCTCGGTTGAACACGAAAATTTGAAAAGCGTATAAAGTCAGGGTTGAACATTTTAGCATAGTTTGACGCGTTGCATCTGCCATCTAACGGGTATTGTTATTTTCAGATATAACCAATCAAAAATTACATGAAAACTTTGACGCTAGATGGTAGAAGTAGCGTGCCAGATTTTCTTGGAAAGCTGCACTCTGCCTTTAGTCGCTTTTCAAGTTTTTGTGTTGAACCGGGAGTTGAAGTTAAGACACCTTTATAGTGGCCGTTCCGTTCCGCTCTCCGCAAGCACCGAGCTATATTGCAAGGAGTGAGAATTTCCAATTCAATTCAATTTAATTCAATTTCTCATTCAACACGCAGTTATCACTCCCTACATTCTAGCTCTCTGCTTGCGGAGAGCGGAACGGAACAGCCACTATAAAGCGGGCTTTAATGGTGAATAAGGCCATTAGAATACCCAGTTTGGATTTCTTCGTAATATTTGTTTTTGAGTTATGCTGATCACAAGATATCGTAAATTATTCGTTATTGTAAATTGACCCTTAATTTTGGTCATGTGCAGGGAAATTTACAGTGAATGACATTAATGTTATTGCTCATTGTGCGGGTAGAATTGTGGGTCGAAAGGAGGCTGACCAGATCAGAGTACCTTTATAATGGAGAAGCGTTAAAAATTGCTGCAATTATCCAGTTACGGGTATATTTTTTCATTCCTAATAAATAAGGACTAAAAATAAAATGTTATTGATTAAGAATTTACTTTCTACAATTTTTTAAAACTTAGAAAAATGCCTTTAAAATAAAGGCTGTAACCAGAAAATGGGGACATTTTGTTAGCTAAGTCGAAAGTCATTTTGCAGGGCGGATGCGGGTCAAGTTTACTCGACCCGCTCAGGACTCTACCGCAATGTTTGTTTTGAGAAAATTCTGGGAACTTAAGAACAGTGAGGGCACAGTTAGGCGAAAAATTGCTACCTGTAATGCTGCATAGACAGCAAATAACACAAGCCTGAAATGCCTTAAACGAACAGATTCACAATTACAATCTGAACTAAAATTATCTGTCTCATGGATATGATCAGCTATTGTACATTTGTCTTAGCAATTTCCCAAATGAAAAAAAAATCGATAACTTTGTTTTAAATTATCGCAGATCGATGGTTCAACCATTCGTTTTAAAGGTATTGGCGAGCTCTTTTGAAAGATACCCATCATGCAAATTTACTCCCCTCGAGGGGGGGACTTCCCCCCCAGGGGAGGAGGCGAGGCTCCTGCTTACACATTTTTTTTTTCCCAGTTGACTATCTCTATTACAATATATATATATTTGTTTCATTTGGTTTAGTGCAGTCTATCGACGTTAAACTCTACTCACATGCAATTTCCCCCATAGACGTAATGTATTATAATTCTCTTGATTGTCCCTGTATACGAACCATTTGCTTGATCTTAACGAAAAGCTTACTGTAGCATCTATATATGATACACATTTAGAATACCAAGTTTGGAATGTCTGCTACTATTTGTTCTTGAGATATGCTGATAACAGACAGACACACACACAGACTCACAGACACACACACAGACACACAGACCATTTGCTAAAAACATGATTTTCGTATTCAGGGGACCTCAAAACGTGTAAATATAACAAAAACTCGCGTTCGAAAATTTGACCCAAAAACAATACTTTATCTACCTTATGGGTAAGAGAAAGTAAAAATTCCAGAAAAATCTTTTTAAAAATATCGACGCCCCTTAAAATTCACCACAGAGGAGAGGAGCGACGAGCTCAACAAATTCAATACTTTTGAATTATATAGCAACTTAATGCTTTTGGATTGATATATATATTTATAAAAAGTTTCTTTTTAAGATGTACTGTAATTATTTTGTAAATATAGATGATATTTCTTATTTATTCTCAACTAAACACTAAACATCTAATAATTTTTTTTCTAGATGGGCTTACAATAATTAGTTCATATTTTGATGGCATCATTTGTGTTAATGGAAAAAACTTTATTATGTCCGAAAAATTTTATTAAATGTAATTTGATTGAGAAAAAAAAAATAAAATAAAGAAGAAGAAGAAAAAGAGAAAAAGCAGATTAAAGAAGGTTTGTTAAACTAGAATGATGTAATTAGAGAAAGAAAAACTGTACAGAACGATGTTTTCTCTAATTTAGCATCTTAAAAGTATAGCTAAAAGTAAAAGTTAAGGATCAAAAATAACTTCAGTAATTACAGTAATAATTAAACTGATTTATTTTGCTGTTGTTGCTAAACTAATCTATTTCGAGGGAATTATTTAAATGAAAGTATTTCAGAAATAATTGAAATAATACGTATTCCGTTGCATTTGCTTAGAAATATGTGCGAAAGGAAAAAAAAAAAATCTTTTTTATCAAATGTATTACACTCATGCACAATTCTTAGAAGAAAATTTCTGGTGTGTAATAACTACACGACTTCCATTACACACTATTATATTATATACGTTATATAACCAGGGCCTGATTACCCAAAAGGCTCGGGAAGCACAAGCTTCCCCTCTAAAATTTAAGAGGGGCCCCCAAAATGACTAAAAACAGGGTCTTGAATTTTCTGTTTTATTTTTTCATACTGAGATCGAATTTTTCTAAGAAAATTCGCCTAAAGTAAGATAGATACTCACTATTTCGGGAAAAATCTATTATTTAACCTAAAAAATCTGAATGTTCTTAATTAAAAAGTTATACGATTTTCATATTGTGTGTAGAAACCACCCAAATATATGAATGAAAAAAAAAAAAAACTATAAACACACACTAATTTTTGGTCTATAGCATTTTTTATTACAATATGTAACAGGAAAACAAGATTTTCTGAAATGAAAGAGGGCCCCGAAATGATACTGAGCTTCCCCTAGCTTCAAAGCTTAATCGGGCCCTGTATATACCCTTTTTGGAAATAGTGTGGTCAGAAGACATTAAATTGGTTTAACAGATTAGACACCTAACAATTTTTCTGCAAGCCAAATTCATATGTATTTCGTTAAGACATAATAAAAGAAAGTTTACTTAGCGAGTTAAAAAAAAATCGTTAGAGCCGTTTTTTAAAGCACCTATTTCCGAGGTCTGTAACTGACATACCTAAGCAGAACGCCTGCCAATTTTTCTAAAGATCACCTAAAAAAGGACTTATGTAGTAAATTTGAAGAATATCTTTAGAATCGTTTTTGAGATACCGACTTTCAGTACCATTGCCAATTTCCATCAAAATTTGGCTAGCTCATCTGTTCACCGGGAACTAACTTTTACATATGAAAAGAAATCTAAAGAAGAGTTAATATGGCGAGTTTGAAGAAAAGCCGCTGACTCATTTTTAAAGGAAACGCACTAAGAAAATTTAAAATTGACCTATTTATGCAGAGCATTTATCAAATTTCCTGAATTAACCAACTGATACATGTAACATCTAAAACGGTATTTATATAGCAACTTTGAAGAAAATTGTTGGAGCCGTTTTTGAATTACGGATCTAGAATCCCACTTCCGATTTTCAATGTCCCATTTCTGATTTTCCAATTTCCCACAAAATTTGGAAAAATCATCTGTACACTAGACTTGTCTTAATTCTGAAGTTTGTTGTTCTGTTTTTATTAGTTTTGTAGATATGATAATCAGACGATTCCCCCACACATACATATATAAATACTGATCAGTTGCCACTTTTTTTTTTTTTTTTTTTTTTTTTTTTTTATTTAGGAGACCTTAAAACATGTAAATCAAGTGAAAACTCTATATCGAAATTTTTGACCGAATACAATATTTCTGTTACTACTGTAGTCGGTCAGAGGTAAAAAGTGGTATACTTTGGGTGAAAATATTTTAGTGATATTAGTTGTACACATATACTCAATGAAAAAATAAAAATAAAAATAAAATAAAATAAAAAATAAATCACAAAAACATATATAGATATAAATAAAAAAAAAAAAAAAGTGAGGAAAATGTATGTTTAATGTCAAAAATGTCAAACGCACACACACACACACACACACACACACACACACACACACACACACATATATATATATATATATATATATATATATATATATACATACATACATATAAAAAAAGTCTGTCAAAGTCAGAATTTAGTTTAGTACGGAGGTAATTTCAATCTGTAAAATTTTTATTTTTTAATTTATTTTTTTATCTCATTTTTTGACCGTAAAACTGGGCCGCGTAATTTTTAAAATGACTGAAATGAATTAAAATGAAATGTTGCCACCTAAATTTCATACTTTAGTAACTTTAAAAAAAATCTAATTGTCATGTCGAAAAACTGTTTACACTCCTGGATTAAAAAAAATCGCCCCTTTCAATTGGTATCGAATTTGTAACGATAGGACTGATATTTTTAATTTATTTTCCCCTTTTTTAGTGTTACACAAAACTGGTCTACAAAAACTGACGACGACGCGACGTTTTTATGCAGATTCAAACTGATAGTCCTCTGTTCTACACTGTTAAAAATTTCGGTTCTATGTTTAACCAAAATTTGCTACTACTGCAGTTGCAATTCTCAAAACTTGGTATTACAGTAGCTGCAACCATGCGATGATGAAACTATCTACCATGATTTGGTGCTTCTTGTTGAAAAAAAAGAACCAAATCACGGTAGAAGGTTTTTCCGCGTTATGATTGCAGATACTATAATACCAAGTTTTGGTTCAACCAAGCACCAAATCCAGATAAAAGATTTCACCATGGCATGGTTGCAGCTACTATGTATCATGATATAGTTCAAACAAATACAAAATTTTGAACAGTGTAATAAATATAATGCAACTGTAACGAGTGAGATCCTTGAAAATATAAATTCAGATATACATGAAAATAATGTAACCTAAAGTACACTGAAAAATTGCTGTATTACGTTAAAAAACTTGATATCAAATTGCAGCTGGAATCCCATAAAAATTTAATTGTATTTAGAAAAAAGTGGTTGAAAGCAGGTTTTTGTCCCCTAATATGATTGGTAATTTTATACTTAGAGGAACATAGAAAGCTAATTACTGTAAGATAAATTAAAGAAATAATTATCGCGTCTTCTCGATTTTTTCCTTCTTTTTTTTTCTTCTATATGAACCATGAGTATTTGTATAAAAACGAAAGAGAATTAAATATAAAATAAAAACAAGCTTTTGTCGTACGAACATTTTCTTTGTGTGTTTATGAATCTGTTATTTTTGCATTCGAGTATTCCTTCTAAGCAAGATAACTGAATTCACTTATGGCTGTATTCTAACACGCATTCTATTTATAATTATAAATCTTAAAAATTCAAAGCAAGACATTATTAACTGATGCATTGCTTTGAATTTGTGGTTTTATTAAGATATATAATGGACAGTGTACAAACGCAGAGGAACAGGGTTCAAATACATTCATTGCCATAAAAATTTGCACACCAAGATGTAATTGTTGCACCGTAACGAAACTTGGCATAAAGGTACATGCCAGGCAGATATGCGAATGATTAGAAATGCAGCTTCATTGCGCATTGTGTAATGCCACCAGAGGGCGTTGAACTTCGTTCTTTTTGAAGTATAAAACAAGTAAGCAGAGCTTGTTTGGTGTAGTCCGTGGCATTTTTCACAGGTGCTTTTATCCCACAGTATCCGAAGAAGAAGATTGTTTGGTGTACACAATCTGTTGCAGAGGGACGTTTTTTTTAAATACAGTTGCCGTTACGCCGCCATCAAAGAAAATACGAGCAGCTGTCAGAGTCCGAGAGGAAAAGAATCTTCGGTATGATGGAATCTGGGTGATCAGCATGGCGAGTAGCCAGCCACCTAGGCCGTTCTGATTTTACTGTGAGGAGATGTTGAGACCAGTGTATAAAAGAGAGATCGTTTACACGGCGACCAGGCTCAGGACGCGCTCGACAAACCAATAATCGAAAAAAAGTCACATCATACGAGACATACGCATAGCGCGTCTCGTTGTTCGCCATTCGGACATATGCAACACCTACACGACCTATCCCTATGTCTGTACGTACCATCGTAAGGCGCCTGGCTGAAGGACATTTGCTATCGCAGCGCACATTACGTGTGCTGCCAATAATACCCACTCCTCTCTCCTCCGTTTGGAGTGGTGTTGCGCTCGACGGCATTGGATTGCAACTGAATGGAACCAGGTCGTCTTCAGCGACGAATCTTGATTCGATTTAGGCAGTGATGACAATCATGTACGTGTGTGGAGGCACCGTGGTGAACCGTGGCACCGTGGCACTTCAGTCCTGCTTTTGCTTTACAGCTGCATACCGTACCCACAACTAATATAATGGTATGGTATGACATTGCATACGACATACGGTCATCCCTAATATTGATCCACGGCACCAGCGGTATGTTCGTGACATCCTTTAGTCATAGGTGTTGCCACTCATGGCAGGGCTCCCAGGAGCCATTTTTCTACAGGACAATGCTCAGCTACACACAGCAAGGGTGTCACAGGACTGCCTTCGCCACAATACCACCCTTCCCTGGCCTTCTTGATCCCCAGATTTGTCACTAATCGAGCATGTCTGGGGCCACTTGGGACAACAAGTTGGGCAACCTACGAGTTCGGACGAATTAGAGGCTCTTTCACAACAAATGTGTAACGAGATACCGCAGACGGGACTTTTATGCCTCAATGCCCGCCCGTATCGCACCGAGCATTCATGCTTTTAAAAGAAGTGGCCCAACAAGTTACTAAAACCTCCATTCTTTCATAATTTTTCATGTAATAAAATACCATTTCCCTTTGATTTTGTAATCAATTCCATATATCAACATTGCACTTACGTATGTAAAATTTCGTTTCATTCTGATAACTCTTTCTTGGTACGCAAATTTTTATGGCAATAAGTGTATATAAAATATATCTTTTATATTGAAAGATTTAATTTATCCAGAATCACTATTTAAAGCAAGCAAAATTGTTTCTTGTTAACGATTGACATATACTAGTTAAAAAAAAAAAAAAAAAAAAACAGTATTACACATATTCTTAGAACAAATTGAATATTTCAAGTATTTTTTCTCGCCTACGTTTTGTCCATTCTACACAAAATTAAAGAGAAAAAAAAAAAGAAGACTGTGAGGTAAAAAAGTGTGGATTACCTTACCTAGATTAACCTAAACGAAAGGGTAAAAATAAATTATTGAAATTTGCAGCAAGGGTGTCAGAACAAATGCCAAAGTTCACGTCGCCACCCAAGTATTGTATATCGTCTTTAGATGAAGTAATTTGATATCGCTGAAACAGATGCTCTGAGAGATCATGGTTCAGAGAATTTTATTGAAGCTCAACTTTTTCAGAAAGATTGTTGGGAATGATTGCTTTAAAACGCCCAAACGATTTCTTTCTTAAGGGTTACGGTTTTTCCCCATTTAAGTGTCATAACACGTGCGAAAGCTGAATCGATTTGTCACATTTTTTTCTTTCTTTTATTATAGAAGAAAACATTGGTTTCATAAAAATTTTCGATCCCGGGTTTTCGATGGATTTACAGGTTTTCAGAGGTCTAGAACACGTTTTGATTATTTTTAGAAAATATCTGTCTGGGTGTGAGAGAGGGAGAGAGTGACAAAATTTTATGATAACTGTATCTCGGGAATAACTGCACAGAATTTCATACAAATTGATACGTAGTTGTACCTTAATGTAAATTAGGGCCTATCAACTTTTAATGGAAATTGCCCATTTTTTCTAAATGTTTAACATGGTGGTATTGGACAAAATTTCGTATAAATGTGCATAAAGAGAGTTATTTTTTAAGAATCATTATGAAATTAAAAAAAAAAAAAAAACTATTTATAATAGTGGTAGTCAAATGGGAAAATATGTTTGCATATGTAGGGGCATCGCTTCTTCCTTGGCGGTGAATTTTCCTTGAGAAGGGGAAATTTTCATTATGAGTATCTTTTAAAAGCTCGTAAATACCTTTAAAACGAATTGTTGAACCGTCGATCTGTGATAATTTAAAATAAAGTTATCGATTTTTTTTTTTTCATTATTATAAGGCGACCAAATTTTTTTGAAACCCAATTTGTTGATAAATCATCGCAGCGTCCTCAATTTGAAGGGCCATTCGAGGACAGAGCTATATTATGCTTTAATTTGAAGACATCAGAGGACAAATTTGAAATTCGAGAACATTTTTGCTCAAGTGATTTTCAAATTGCTGAGGACATAGGTCGAAATTCGAGGATGTTCAATGCAGTGTAACGATATATGAAAAAAAAAAAAAAAAAAAAAAAAAAATTAATGAAATGCCCCCCACGGGCCGTAATGCAGGTAAATTCTTTTTCCTCTCATTGTAAAGAGCAACAGACACTGCATGAACCAAAGACATAAGGTAATTCAATATAACTCATAAATATTTGTATACGAAATTTCAAGGCAAATGGATTTCCTTAACCATTGTTATGAGGAGTACGTGCGAACACCATTCTTTTTACTTTCTCTTACCCATGTATATATGGTAGAGAAAGTATTGTTTTCGAGTCAAATAGTCTAAATTGAGTTTTTGTTATATTTACACGTTTGAGGTCCCCTGGATCTAATAATCATGTTTTTGGTCTGTGTGTCCGTCTCTCTATGTGTGTCTGTCTGTATGTCTGTCTGTTATCGGCATATCTCAAGAACAAATTATATCAGGAAGTCCAAACTTGGTATTCTAAATGTGCAATGTGCATTATATAGGGATGCTACACTAAAAGTTTCCTTGAGATCAAACAAATTGTTCATGTACATCCAAGGGAATTCAAATACGTTACGTCTATGGGGGAAATTGCAAGTACGTAAAGTTTAACATATATAGACTGTATTAAACTAAATGAAACGAATATATATATATATATATATATATATATATATATATATATATATATAATGCGTAAAAACATGTTTCATGTAGAATATGGTGTGGAAATCCTTCACTGTGAAATACCACCATGAAATAGCAGACAGCTGTTTCTCCTATTTCATTATTCCCTTTGGCGTTCAAGACGTTGACGACTTTTTTTTTCTTTTTTAGGTGTGTGTGTGTTTAATTATCTAGCACCAAGTCTCTTTTAATAGCCTCTCTTAAAATTTAAAAGCAACCATTCACTTTTTTTTTTTTCTAATAATAATTTTAAATTTTCGAACACGTCAATTTCTGGATTATTATTGTTCACGAAACATCAGTGTGAAGTTCCTGTTGAGATTTAAAAAATAATCTGTGTGTCACTCACACGACTTTCTCATACCTTGAAATCTATTACTATAAATACAGATTGAAGAATAAGGGGTAAGATAACGAGTATTGTTATGTAAACCTATGTTAAAAGAATTCAAATTAAGCTTCGGAATAGCTTTATTTGACAAATAATTCTGTATGAGGAGGATATCGCACCCCTCGATCCTCTGTTTCATTATTGTGCCTACATTTATGTAGAATTCAAATCTGTTATTAAATTCAAAAGTTCATTTTAAATTATGCAGAAAACTTTCACACGCAAATTTCCTTGAAGCTGATCAATCTTGATCAAACTTTTCTAGTGACAATGTATTAACTTCAAAATACAACATATGAATCGCCTGAAATTATTTGTTTTTAATTTACTCTAAGAGACACAGACAAAAAACAAACGTTAAAAACTGGACTTTGGAATTCAGGAAACCTCAAAACGTGTAAATATACAAAAAACCAAGCGAATATTTTGCTTTAAAAAATATGTTATTTACTATATGGCTATGAGGAATTTATTTCAATTCCCGAGGAGCTTTCCTGGACATGGTAAAATACAGTAAAACACATCCACTAACAATAAAAAAGAATGTTATGGCTTAAATATTGGCAGTGCTGTATATCTTCTGAAGGTTATCTACACAACACATGATGTACATAAATATAATCCTATATTAATAACATACGGCACAACCTGAAATCATTTCCATCAATTTTCAAGTATTGGCGTACTATAATCTAGTTTTTTTGTGTAGCCCTGTAAATGAACAGTGAAGGATTTCCACACCATATTCTACATGAAACATGTTTTTACGTATATATATATATATATCCGTTTCATTTAGTTTAAGACAGTCTATAGATGTTAAACTTTACGTACCTGCAATTTTCCCTTTGAGTTCCCTTGGATGTACTTGTACATGAACCATTTGCTTGATCTGAAGGACAATTTTAGTGTAGCATCCCTATATAATGCACATTGCACATTTAGAATACCAAGTTTGGACTTCCTGATATAATTTGTTCTTGAGATATGCCGATAACAGACAGACATACAGACAGACACACACAGAGAGACGGACACACAGACCAACCGCTAAAAACATGATTATTAGATTCAGGGGACCTCAAAACGTGTAAATATAACAAAAACTTAATTTTGAAAATTTGACTCGAAAACAATACTTTCTCTACCATATATACATGGGTAAGAGAAAGTAAAAAAATTGGTGTTCGCACGTACCCCATAACAATGATTAAGAAAATCCATTTGCCTTGAAATTTCGTATACAAATATTTATGAGTTATGTTGAATTACCTTATGTCTTTGGTGTATGGAGTGTCTGTTGCTCTTTACAGTGAGAGGAAAAAGAACTTACGTGCATTACGGTCCATGGGGGGGGGGGCATTTCATTAATTTTTTTTTTTTTTCATATATCGTTACACTGCATTGAACATAATGAAAATTCCATACATGATTAAGATGCTTAAAAGTATATGGTGTATACCGAAATAGTTGGACATGGAATTAATTGTTAGTTTGCAGGGTTACGACAATTTCTATTCATTATGCTGCATACGTTTTAATAATTAGGTGCATATTTTTAGTAGTGTAATAATACTCATATTGAATAAATAAAACCAATATTATGCAGGAGATTGAGGGAAGCGGCGACCCCACCATACAAAAATATATTCCATTACTAAAAAAGTTAATGATATAGATAATGTAAAATAAATAAAAATTAAATGTTCTGTAATAATAAGTAATATAAACGGGTCGTTGAGGCTCTGTAGATGCATTTGACGGGGTCGTTGAGGCAATGTAGGAATCTGTAGATACATTAGGGATATATATATAAACGTTTCACAATCCTTTTCAGTGGCCAACTATGGCTGACTAACAATAAGTTTGGCATTCTAGGATTCTAGCAAAATAGGCTAAATTGAGGAATTTTTATTATTTACATGTATTTCTGGCCTTTATCCAATACGTCATCTACATATTATTTATTCATCTCGAGTTATGTAAGAAACTGACAGATTAAATGAAAAATTCTTCACACAGCTTATAAAAAAGAGGAAAAGTGGTTAAAAGG
The DNA here is from genome assembly GCA_963930645.1 of Salticus scenicus. Classification (NCBI taxonomy): domain Eukaryota; kingdom Metazoa; phylum Arthropoda; class Arachnida; order Araneae; family Salticidae; genus Salticus; species Salticus scenicus. The sequence continues at coordinate 30,829,008 of OZ005659.1, read as the reverse complement.
ATTTCCAGTTTGTTTGTTCAGGATATTTATTGAAAGAGATAAAAGAAATGGACTCGATAGATGAACCAATTCTTAATTTCTACGCATCGTAAACAAATATATCTTTACCTTTTTTCTAACAGATCTGGTTAGTTGGTAGGTTGTGTGGGCCAAGGACTATTAACTATTCTAGAGTCTTAAGCCTCTCTAATAGGTCTGGAAAATTACAGACAATTTTATAAAAAAGTGAAAGTTTTGAAAACTTGTGTAGATTACTATAGATCTGGAATTAAACTCCTTAAAAACACTTTCACGCTCCCCTCCTCACCCAATAATAAGAATAAGAAGAATAAGAATAATTCCGAACGTTTCTGAGAAATTTGGGAAATTAACGTTCAAAATTTTTAATACGCAGCTAAAGAACAGCCGGAATAAAAACAAAAAGTACTATGAACAACATTTAAACAAAAACAACTAATAGGTAGAGAGGAAGTATAACCAAAAGAAGAGATGGATTAAAAATAGCTTAACAGAAACGTTTATTTAATACTTATAATTTTAAAAGAACAGTCCATGCTGTCGAAACTTATAATATACCGGATTTTCATATTTTAAGCTCTAATTACCTTAATTAGAATAGTTGTATTTTCCTTAAGAGTTGGCATACTGCCAAATACGTAACAGCGTTGAATGAGGTTTGCACAGTACCACCTAAGTACTCTGTACTAGTTTGAGCATAGTAGCTTAAAACATATAGATTATTATTATTTATTTATTTGGAACAGCTTTAGTATAAGCCCCTTGGCGAAATTTGAAATTTGTCACCGGAGTAATTCAACGTTTCTCTCCAAGGTCTAAGGTCTTTACTTAAGCAACTGTGATAGCCATTTTAACTCATCGCCACAATGGCGACAAAAAAGGGAAAGTCGCCAAGGAGGGTCCTATACAAAAGCTGTGTCATTTATTTATTTTTTGAAGGTGTTTCACTAAAGATGAATTTTATTTGAAGCTTGAAACGTCTAACTTAAAATGTTTTATAATGTTTATATGTATTTATTTGGTCTCACTTATTGATTTATTCTTTTAATGAAAAAAAAAAAAAAAATAAATAAATAAATGAAAATAAATTACTACACTATGATTTTTTGCTTATATAAACAAAAAAATATCAAAACTAAGGAGTAAAACACATTAAAAGGAAAAAAAAAAAAAAAAAAGAGAGAGAGAGAGAGAGAGAGAGAGAAGAAGAGATTGATGCACTGGAAAAATATTGAAGGATACAAGTAAGAAACAAGATGCGAATATAAGTAAGGATGCAAAATAAGGATTAAAAGAAAAAAAAAAAGAAAGAAAGAAAGAAAATGCTGCAGATTACTTTAGGTTTTTAAGTTTATTTATCTAAAATTATATTAACATTTTCTAAAAGTTATTTCAAGAATTTGCTACTATTGTAATTTTTCTCAAAATAATACGGAAAGCAATTTTTAAAATTGCATATGAATTAAAAAAGGAATCATAAAAAAGTTGCTACTTGTTTGTTAGAAACAAGGCTTTGAAAATCATGAATTGATTTGAAAGGCAAACTTTCCCCCCAAAATTATGTCTTTGTAACTCATAATTGTCAAGAAAAATACGGCAGGAAAAAATGAAATGTCATTTTTCAATACATGGAAAATATACTTTCATTCCAAGTTTCGAATACGATTTCATTTCCAAATTCCAGTTGCCTTTACAATCAATTTTATTCCAATTCCAAATACGAACATTAGCATATGCTCGTAAAATATATTTATGAAGTAAGTATGTATCATTATGTAGTCCGTGTATACATGGGTGAATGACTTACGACTAAATTCTATCAAAAAAAAAAAAAAAAAAAGATTTAAATGTTAATGCTGTTAATTAACACGATTAATTAAAATAAGATAAACAAATATACGCTCAAATCATTAAATATGATTTAAAATTAATGCTTTTATTCCAAGGACTGTATACCAACTTGATGAAATCCCGTGTTTTGTATAGACTATTTATATCTCTTTTAAACTGCACGTGTGCATATTTCAAAATAAATTGTAACTCTCATTTTAATTAAAAATACTTATTAGTTGTTGATAATCGATATTTTGAATTAATTATGTCAAAGAAAAAATGATACAGTTGAAAGAAAGTGCACATAAATGACTTTACAAATCTATCCATTAGTACACAAATGTATATGTTGATATCTATAAATCTAAAATATCTATAAGGAATAAATTCATAAGTTTTGAAAAGTTATTTAAGGTATCTGCCTACTTTAAAATGACCATTTTTTACAAAAAAAAATCGATTTTCTGTTTTTTATTTGGTTTTAAAGAATAGACTTTTAGCTTTCTAAAACACCTTTACATTTGTTTGCACACTAATTAGAACCGAAGTTATAGCCAATTAAGTAAACCGGAAGTGAGATTCTTTAAGACAGGAAGTGCTCGATCTCGCCAGTTTAAAGAGCCGGTGATAGGTAAACATTGGTAATTAGGCTTGATTTCACATTTATTTTCAATTTAAATCATTCAGGTTATTATTATTATTATACCCCATTTATTTATTTATTTTTCCCAACAAATAATTACACATTAAGTAAAATCTTTAAATGCGTTTTATGAAAAACTATATTTTTCGATTTATGTGTATGCGATAAACCTGATTTCTCCAAAAGTTTTCAAGTTATTTCTATGAAATTTTTTCACAGTATATAACAGATTTCCAGTCACGTAATGAACTAAAAGATAAGTTCTATGTACTATTTTGAAGATTTTACATGTGTTTATTTTCTAAAAAAAACAGATTTTTTTTTCGGAAAATTCTGTATTTTTCTCTGTTAGTTACCATATTTCAGTCAATTTTAAGAATATCTCTTAACTTTTAGTTCAATGCACAGTTTAGGGTCATATCATTATGTATTTCAATGGATATTGAATTATATTAACTTTTATTGAGTATATGAGGTTTGGCGTAAACGTGAAATTTGGCTCATTTTTTATACAAAATCACCTATTTTTTGGCAAAATAAAGAAATATTTCCTTAAAATGTACTATTTTTCATCATTTTATGTCCGTTTATAACTAAAAATATAATTACTTATTGCATAGTCTGCTTTTTTAGAAAAAAGTGCTCCGTAAGTAGGAAGATACCTTAATACTTGTATGTAATGAAATTCAAGCATTTTATTTTTTTTAAAATAGGGATAGTTAAAACTATAAAGATATGTAACAAACAAAATTAAAGAAACATGTAACAGAAGTCTACAAAGTATAAGTTGTTTTTACTTAAAATTTAATATTCTGATATAAAAATCACATGATCATTTTATATCACATCCAATCCTTTTATATCAAATTCTAAATCAGGAAGAACTACTTGAAATAACTACTTAAACCTGTAAACATGGGATCATGCACTAATAGAAAAAATACATAATTAAACAAATGCAGATTACATAATAAACAAGCATAATACAATACTTCAAAAACCAAGTACGAGTACAAACATAAAATTACAAGATTAAAAAAATAATTATATAAATATATAAATACGTTAAAAGATACCAAAATCACACATCTGTGAATTCATGCCGGAACACCATGCATGCATGAAACGATCGAGCAAACATTATGTTGAATTACTCTGCGCGGCATTTAAAAAAAAAAAAAATCGACCCCTGATACTATTTCTGCTGATTCTTATGTAAAATGACCTCCTGAATCCGAATATGCCCCCATTTTTCCCAATCACCCACCGTTTTCTCGGGACGCCACACCCTCCCCCAATTTTTATCACTGTTCGACAATTTTATAGCCATGAATTTGATTTGAAGAATGGAAAAGAATTCTTTTAACACTTAAAAACAAAATATATATATAATGCATAAAAATAGTAATAATAATTGGTTAATAAAATATAATAAATGTAATTCATAATTTCAGTGGCAAATCCCCCCTAAATTTTCCCCTTGTTGCAAATGTTAATGTTTTAGAATTTTTCTCTTCTGTAGCCCCTCAGAAGATATTTAACAGTTAACGGTCCTCTTCACTTACCGTCGCCGGAAGCCCGAGCCAATGTTATTCTATGAGGAAATTGTCTTTACAAATAACTTATTAACTAATACATATTTTTACATTCTGTTTTCACATTCAGAAAATTCCCAACTGTTAAATTGACGGAACTTTTTAAAAAATTTATTTTTTTTAATTTTTAATATTTTATTTTGAAATTGCAAAATGAAAAAATTTAACATATTGAAAATTCGTATTTTGCAGCTTCAAAATAAAATATAAAAAATTTAAAAAATAATTTTTTAAAAAAGGTCCGTCAATTCAACAGCTGGGATTTTTCCGAATTGGAAAACAGAATTTAAAAATATGTATTAGTTAATAAGTTATTCGTAAAGAAAAATTTCCCATACAATAACATTAGCTTCGGCTTCCGGCGGCGGTGAGTGAAGAGGGCCCTTAAAATAATCCTTTCCAGCCCTACAAATAAATTTTATAGCCATAAAATTACTGAAAAGTGATAAAAATAGTGGGAAGTCCCCAAACAACGGTGGATGATAGGGCAAAATGGGCGTTATATTCGGATTCAGGAGGTCGTTTTACATATAAAAATTTGCAAAAATGGTATTGCGGCCGATTTTCATGCAGAGCAGTGTTGCGGTTTTGTTTTTGTTTCATTAAACAAAAGTAAAATCAATCTAAGTTATTTTAAACTTTTGAATAGCTATAATTTTAAAACATAACCAGTTAAATAACTCCTTTAACTCAGCAGTTTTCACTTATTTATTTATTTATTATTATTTTTTTCCCCTATATGTATATACCACTGAGCTTTATTCAAACAAAGCAGAAATCTGAATTACTTAAATTCTTTCGAAGTAATTTCGCAAGAAGATTTCTGATGAAAGAAGTTTTAATTGTTTAACTTGAAAGCGTTAGAACTTTTTAATCCTAAAGGTGAAGCAAACGCAATTGTTCAAAATATTTTATTAAATTACCACAAAACTAGACTTAAGATTTGATTTCTAAAGGCATAAACCAAACTAAGTGTTTATGACGTAGTGTTTAAAAATGCTAATTTAGTATTTGAACAGGCTTTATTAAAACTATTAAGATAATTTATTTAGAGTTTAAGTTTAAAATTTAGCGATTAATTTTCGAGGATCATTTTAATAATATTTCTTATGGAAAAAATATGCACTTTGAAGAAGAGAAAAATAAAAATAACTAGTAGTTACATTATAAAAAATAAAAAAATAAATAATAATAATTATATAAAGGTGCCTTTAAAATTTGGATACCGAAAAAAAAAGAAAAAAAAGAAAAGAAAAGAAGAAGAAAAAGAAGTTATTGTAAGATTATCAGATAACCTCATTATTTAGAAAAATAAAGATTTTTTTATGAGACAGATAACAAAAGAGGGTTGGTTACATTATGGGAGAAAAAAGATTCTGATAATTTAGTAAAATAAAGGTATTTCTAAAAAATGGATACTCGGAAAAAAAAATTAGATGACAAGTTATTTATGAAAGCAAATATTCTAATTCTTTCCTAAATTGAGGTTTTTATAAGAAATAGATTCCAAGAAAAAGAGAAGAGCAAAAATAGATGATGGTAACATAATGAAAACAAATATTTGTATTATTTAGAAAAAATAGTGTTTTTTTTTTTTTTTTTTTTTTAGGATAAAGAAAAAGGGGGAAAACAAAAGTAGCAGACGGTTGCATAATGAAATGAAAGAAAGTTTCAAATAATTTTTAGAGAAATAAAGATTTTACAAAAATATGGATTTTAAAGGGGGGGGGGGGGAGAAGATTGCATTTTGGAAAGGAAGTTTAAAATAATTTAGAAAAATAAAGTTTTTATTAAATATGTATATATGGATTCTAAGGAGAAAAAATAAGAGACGGTTGCATTATGAAAAGAAAGTTTCAAATATTTTATAGGAATAAAGATTTTACTAAATATGGATTCTAAGGGGGTAAAATAGGAGACGGTTACATTATGAAAAGAAAGTTTCAAATATTTTAGAGAAATAGAGATTTTACTAAATATGGATTCTAAGGTGAAAAAAGTAATAGTAAGAGACGCTTACATTATGAAGAAAGTTTCAAATAATTTAGAGAAATGAAGATTTTAGTAAAATATGGATTCTAAGAGGGAAAAAATAGATGACGGTTACATTATGAAAAGAAAGTTTCAAATAATTTAGAGAAATAAAGATTTTACAAAACATGGGTTATTGGGGGAAAAAATAAAAATAAAATAAGAATAAGAATAATAAGAAACGGTTACATTATGAAAAGAAAGTTTTAAATAATTTAGAAAAATAAAAAGTTTACTAAAATATGGATTCTAAGGGGGGGGGGGGGGAGCTAGAAAATGGTTATATTATGAAAAAAAAGTCTGAAATAATTTAGAGAAATAACGATTTTATTAAGACAGGGATTCTAAGGGAAGGAAAAAAAATAAATTAGGTGACAGTTACATGAAATCGTATATTCTAAAAAAAAAAAAAAAGATGGATACGAAGAAATATAGCAGAGCAAAGTACAGTAATATTATGAAAACAAATATTCTCATTATTTAGAAAAAGAAAGTCTTTTTTTTTTTTTTTTTTTTTTTTTTTTTAAAGAGAGACGGGTGATTAAAAAAAAAAAGGGGGAGAGATAGAAAACGAAAAAAGAAAGTTTCAGATAATTTAGTAAAATTAGGGTATTTCAAAACATAGATGCTAATAAAAACAGAAGAAAAAAAAATACGGGGAAATTACGTTATTATACCATATATTCTAATTGTTTAGTAAAATGAAGTTGTTTTAAAAACGAAAGAAAGAAAAAAGAACTAAAAGGAAAAGAGTAGAGGAAAGATAGATGATAGTAACATTATGAAAACAAATATTCTAATTATTTAGAAAAATAAAAAGTATTTCTAAGAGATTAAGAAAAAGAATAACAAAAATAGGGGACTGTTACATCCTGAAAACAAATCTTCTGATCATTAAATGAAATAAAAATGTTTCTAAAAAATGAATACTGAGGTGAAAGGGGAAAGGAAAAATAAGTGATGCATACATTATGAAGATTTATACTGATTGTTTAAAAAAAAATGAAGATGTTTCAAAAAATCAATACCAAGAAAAATATAGAAACAAAAATAAGTAATGATTACATCATCAAAACACATATGCTGATTTTTAGAACAGTAGAAGTACTACTAAAACTTTTAAACTAAAAGTAAAGTAAAGAAAAAATAGGTGATTATAAAAACATTAATTTTTAGTCTTAATTTTTAGTGAAATAAAAATATTTAAAAAAAAAATGGATCCAATGAAAAAATTAAAAATAAAAATAGAGGATGGCTGTATTATAAAACAAATATTTTGATTGTTGAATAAAATAACAATTTTTCACTAAAGACACTGATGTAGTGTTTTATTTTTTCAATAGATAATAAACTATATTAGACAGAATATGTATTCGACATTGTTTATGAAAATTTCTTTTAAAATTTCAAATCATAAAACATTGTAATATAAAATATTTCACTCACATTAAACTAAATTCGACTTAAAATGATTACCAAGTGTAATTATTAAAATGAATTCGCATTTATTATCGTACATTATTATCAACTACCAGCTCCAAGTTGTTGAACGAATTGTAATTTGCTCCGTCTGAGTTATCATTAATAAAATTTCTAAAACTTCATCATTACAATATGAATACAAATATATTTCTCATGAATTAAAACAGAACATTACACAATACTCATGCGTGAATATCATGCATGCACGAAACAATAGGAAAAGCAACTAACATTCTATGTCGGTGATATTAAAATAACCTTTAAAATGAAAACAAAATAGCAATAATGTAAACGAATCTATGAAAATTTCTTGAAAAGTTACCATTTTTAATTAAAAATTATCAGATTTTTAAAAATTTAATCTGCGATGTTTGAATATATACGTTATTTAAACAACTTTCATTATTGATTTACCGTGTATGACCTTATACGTAAAAAAAAAAAAAAAAAGAGTTCTCCCTTTTTTGTTAGCTTTGTAAAATCGTCATATTAATTAGTTATACTGATTCTAATAAAATGTATAAATAATAAATTTAAGCATGATCAAGTATTTAAGCACAATTCTTAAATACTTGCGTATTTAAGCATTTTAAGCTATGCTTGTTATTTGATCAAGTGTATATGCCCATCTCCACTTTAAGCTGCATAAAACAATTACATACAATAAGCTTTATATCACCATTTTAACTTTTTATAATTTTAAGAAAACCTGAAGACCCCAAAAAACTTTTTAAATGAGAAAAAATATTTTTTTCCTTTAAATATGTATGTATATATTAATTATAATAATGTAATTTTATTTTACTATGTTCTGTTGGGAAAATAAACTACTAAAAAAGGGGGGAGGGGATTATCAAATGATGTGTAGTATATTATTAAATCGAACCGTTGTGGTACATTACAAATACCTCCTCCAAAATACAAAAATTATAGAAAAAATTCAAAATTTCCTCTTAATTTCAAGTTAAGAGAAACTAGACAAAGTATATCAAGAGCAACAAACTACTTCTCTTTCTCTGAGTTCAAAAATCTAAAAATTCATGTGATGGTTGAGTTATTAACTCTTCCATAAAGAGAATTTTGCACGAAAATTATCAGCTATCCATATGTGTGTATTATTTCTCTTAAATATGTTAAATAGAATGGAGGTCAAAGGTATAGAATTTTTTTTTAATTAGTTATTTTTTGATTTAATCATATTAAAGAACAGTTAATTATGCATGCATAATTGCATGTATAACCGCATCAGTAGGGGAAAGATATACTATCTTAAAATAGCTTCTTATCGACTTCTGTGTATTTTATTACAATGCATCATACACTAATTTAAAAGAGATCTGTAATATACACGTTATTTACATTTGGCGCATGTTTTCTTAACCCTTAAATACATGAATTTTTATTAAAAAAAAAAAACATTTAAAATATACCGGGAAATGGATGAAGTTAATGGGATAAAACAAACAAACAAACATAAGATTCACTTTAGGATTTAGTGAACTAATGTACACTGAGCAAAAAAATATATACCGCTTTCATCTAGAACGAATAGGTGGTCCTTTTCTAAATCCCTAAACTAGAAATTTAGATTTCCGAGCTATGAGTATAAGGCACGCCAATACACTGAGAAAAAATTCTATAACTGATATCTAGAATCTAAATTGTGGCTCTAGAAAAAATAGTTCCGTGTCATCCTTATAAACTTCTTATAAAAATTTTCTAGTCCCCTTCGAAAGCGAATTTTAGAGACCTCTATTAGAATTCTTGAGCTTTTGCCTATATTATCGAGGACAAACCTATTTGAAAATATCTCCAAATAAATGTGAATACAAGAGGCGGGTTTCAGCAGCTATAATCTTGGTTTATGACCCAATTCTAGAAAATTAAGCAATAATTTCTCGTAATACAAAAGATTCAGAATATTCAGAATATTGTTTCACCATCTAGAAATGTGTAGACTAGAAATTCTCGGCCATTTCGTCTATTCAGTTTATTGGCGTGCCTTATGCGCATAATTCGGAAATCTATATTTATAGTTTAAGGATTTAGAAAATGACCATTTATTCCTTCTAGATGAAGGCGGTATATTTTTCTCTCAGTGTACGACCGATTTTGCATATTGATGTATTTTTACATCACAGAAAAAGTTACATTTTTCTAGTATAAATTTATCAGTATATGTATAAATATAAATATCATTCGTTACAAACAATTTTTCCTGTATGTTTTTATTACTTTTTACTTTTTATATAAATAATCGTGATTCGTAGCACCCGCCGAAATGACATTGCACTCAGATAGTGCGCCAACAATGAAAATTGTCACAGATAAAGGAATAAACTGTCAAAGATTCTAGTTGCATTCCGAAACGATCAAATAATTTGGTAAAATTAAAAAAAAAAAAAAAAAAAACACTATGCTAAGGGTGCTACATAAAGATATATGAGGTTTTAAACATACGATGCAGATCTACATCGCTGTGCATTTAAGGGTTAAATCTTTCAGACTAATTTATTGTTCTCGTGATACTTTCTTCAATTCCACACATCTTGGAATTAACAAGAAATTTTATGTTTCTATATGTATTTTGTATTTTTGATAAAATACCACATGCCATATTTTGGTAATATGTCAGAAGCTTTAACTTTTTTTTTTTTTTTTTTTTTTTTTTTTGGTAAGACGGAGGACTATTAGTCTCTATCTAGGGATTTTTACGATACCAGTTTTACGATAGTTGGACATTTATTGTTTCATTTTGCACACGCGCTTTTTATTTCCTAATTCAAAATTAATAAAAAACACTTTTTCGATACTGTTTGTTTCGAGACTGATTATTATTAATTTTCTTTTCTTTTCTTTTTCTTTCAAAACAAACAAACAAACAAACAAACAAAAAAGATTTTGATGAAGTTTTGGCAAAAGCAGAATTTAGTTTAGTACGGAGTACTATTAGTTCTTATTTTCTTTTTTTCAAATTATAACATCGCTTTCAAATTATTCAATTATATTTTCGATAAATTTTCTATTTCGATAAATGTCCAACTATCGTAAAACTGGTATTGTAAAAATCCGTAGATTAAGACTAATAGTTCTCCGTCCTAAAAAAAAAAAAAAAAAAACTAATAGTCCTCCGTACTAAATTAAATTCTGCTTTTGCCAGAATTTCATAAAAATCTTTTTTTTTTTTTTTTTTTTTTTTTTTTTTAAGAAAAAGAAAAGAAAGTTAATAATGATCAGTTTCGAAACGGCACTATCGAAAAAGTTTTTTTTAAATAATTTTGAATTAGGAAATAAAAAGCGCGCATGCAAAATGAAATAAAAAAGTAAAACAAGATAATTAAGTTTGAGTTTGAGTTGGTAATTTAAGGATGCCATTGATATAATAACTTTTGTTTATTTATTTTTTTTAATCATTAAAGCAACATTCATAACTAGTATGAACGGAATATATAACCGGAGGAAAAGAAAAAAAATACGTACAGACAAAAAAGCCAAAATTTTGGAATATGCAAAACTTTTTTCTAAGCGTTCATTTATATTATATCAGGAGTCTCAGGGCCTGGTTACTCAAAAGGAAGACAGAGCTTCCTCTCTGAAATTTAAGAAGGAAAACATGACTGAAAAGTAATGCCTCAAATTCCTAGTATCAGATTTTCATATTATCACTTAAGGGAAAAAACTGGGGAAAAATTTGCTTAGAATAAAAGCAAATACACATTATTTTGAGAAATTTCATTCCACAGCTAACAACTGAGAATTTCGATGCCGGGAAACATATGCAATAAAAAATATTGCACAATGATGTAGAATGAAGATGATGAATAGGAACTTTGAAATTAATACTATGAAAAGTGCTAATTCTCAACAATTGTTTCGGCTTGAAATCATTCAGTTCAACTAGTCTTCTGCTTAAACAGAAGGGGGGGGGGAGGGGTAAGCAAGGGGCAGTGTGACAGTAGAAAAATTGCTGCACTGCTGCTTACCTTTTTTTTTTTTTTTTTGTCCCATGAAAACTTCTGCCAAAATAATTTCAACCCAAAACGATTGTTTGTACCTTTTATGGTTTTAATTTGCAGGTAAATGAAGCCTGCAATATTTTATGCAATAATGTATAGGAATGAAAGAAACCTAAATCTGAATTCTTCTAAGTAACTTCTTGAAATAAAATTCATTGTATAAATAAGTTTCTTAATCTATATGCACTGAATTTGGAAAATTTCTCTCAAATAAAAGAAGAACCTAAAATGAGGCCTTTAAAAGTAGCCTCGCTTAGGTGACAATAAATATAATTTTATTTCGTTTCATACTAAATAAAATAAAAATAAAAACGAACTAATATTTAAACTTGAAAACTTCTTTACACATTATAAAATTGATGAAAGTACAACCGGTTTCGAAAGAACTTGGCCTTTCTTCTTCAGGTGCAAAATACGGGGGACTATCTTGAAGGCAAAGGCAAGACAGAAGTTAAATCTGTACTGATAAGTATAAAGGATTTAAGTCCAAAAATGTCGATTTTGAGTTAAGTACATAGTCAGACTCAGAAAAAAATTCTCTATCGATTGGTATAAAGGATTTAATTCTATGTCATTTAGTCTTTGAGAAAATCCAATGGTAAAAAAAGGACCAATTCAGAAATGTACCATTCATGTATGGTATAAAATATTTAATTCAATTTTTCCCGTTATTAAATGAAGGTTGACAACCACTGAATGGTATAAAGGGTATAAATCAACGAAATACCTTTTTCCTAATCGATTCTTCTGATTTGTTTTTAGCTAGTTAAACTTTATTTTTCGTCTCCTGAAAAATCAAGAATATGGACTTAAATCCTTTATACTTATCAGTACAGAAATAGAAATACATTATAGTAATACATTCAGTCTTGCTTTTTACCTTCAAGGTAGGCATGTGTTTTGCACCTGAAGAAGAAACGGAAACGCCAAGTTCTTTCGAAACTGGTAATGCTTTCATTAATTTTATGGTGTGTGAAGAGGTTTTCAAATTTAAATATTGATACCAGTTCTTTATTTAGTAAAAACCAACTAATTTTGTACACTACAAACTGTGTCGTCTTCATGGTAAAACTACAATAACATTTCGTCAAAATGTACTTATAAAACTCCAAATGTGAAATTTTTCTTAAGAATAGATAACGCTATATATCTAACATTTTGGCGAAAAAACATTACAATTTTACCCTGAAAAAGACACAATTTGTGGTGTGCGAAACTAGTTGGTTTTTATTTTTATTTTATTTGGTGTAAAAGGAAATAAAAATATATTTATTGGGACTTAACCAAGGTTAATTTCAATGTATATATATATATTTAACTTGTGACTTAGTTAATTTGTTGATACCGAGCTTTCCCTTGCTTCAGAAGTTAATTGGGCAATGATGAGTCTAACTGACCTTGTATAATATCGCAATGATAAGCATTTTACACTCTACTGTAAGGAAAAGTTAATAATTCAGCCAATTAGGATTTCTGTTTAAATTTATAAACTCAAAGAAACAGAAAAGTATACCCATTAACCTTTATTAAGAATAAATTTGTTAACGGCCCTCTTCACTCACCGTCGCTGGAAGCCCGAGCCAATGTTATTCTATGGGGAAATTTTCTTTACAAATAACTTATTAACTAATACATATTTTTAAATTCTGTTTTCACATTCAGAAAATTCTCAACTGTTAAATTGACGAACCTGTTTTAAAAATGTATTTTTTTAATTTTCAATATTTTATTTCGAAATTGCAAAATGAAAAAAATTCACATATTGAAAATTCGTATTTTGCAACTTCAAAATAAAATATAAAAAATTAAAAAAATAATTTTTTAGAAAAGGTGCGTCAATTTAACAGCTAGGAATTTTCAGAATGTGAAAACAGAATTTAAAAATATGTATTAGTTAATAAGTTATTTGTAAAGAAAAATTTTCCATAGAATAACATTAGCTTCGGCTTCCGGCGGCGGTGAGTGAAGAGGGCCCTTAAGTCATTAAAGTAGCACTTTTTGTATCATGATAATGTAGGCCCTCAAAAATCTATATCTAAATGAACAAAATAAAAATAAATAGAATTCGTATTTTATTGGCATGCTATGTATGTCCAATGCCATTACTGGACATTTTTTACTTTCTGACAAGAAATCTCAAAAAGTGAGATGTACTGATACACTTGATCAAATAACGATCTTTTAGATTACCCTGTTGTTTCTTGTGTGATATACGAGGGCTGTCCGTAAAGTATCTGGATTTAATTTATAATTTAAAAAATATAATCGATATACATGTTTCAGTTTAATCCCCTTCAAAGTACCGTCCTTGAGACACTTAGCCCAACGTTGTTGCCACTCTTGGAAGCAGGATTGGAAGTCGTTCTTTGGAATGGCCAGCAGCTGTTCGATCGCTTTTTGTTTGATGGTCGTCACATCCTCAAATCATCGTCCTTTAAGCGATTTGAACGGTGACATGTTTCGTGCATCGAGATATATAAATTAGAGTGCTGATTCAATGGATGAAGGATTAGCTTTCCGTGGTTCAAGATGAATCACGTGACATGCTCGAATATGTTACTGTGTTTGGCCCTTTATCGCTGTTTTGGCATTTAAAATATCAGTTCGACAAATTATCATTATTATTAGGAAACATGACAGTCCTATGAACGAAATAAATTGTTTTTAAAATAATTTTACACATATTTCACATTTTAATAAATAATAAAATACCTTTTTTTTTCATCGTTTCCCAACAAAGTTTAAAAGTGTTTATAAAAGAAAATTTAAAGAGCTAAATTTAACAACAAATAATAATTTTTCAACAATTTTTAAGCATTTTGTCGGTTCAACTACACGAAATAAAAGAGAAGTAAAATCAAAATCAAAATGATTTAGAACAAAAGAATATTAAACTACGTAAGTAAACAAAAACATTGGCGTTTAGGACTTATGCGAAGAACAATCTCTAAACCGTTGCCATAGAAATTTACTGAAAATAAGCTGTAACCAAGGGAACCATCGAATACGCAGGTGCAAGGAGAGCATGTCACATGACTCATCTTGGACCTTCTCAAGGGTTACCATTTATCACTCTACTTTATATATCTCGTTGGTTTCGTGCCAAACTTTGGCAATTTGAACGGTGCCATTTTTGGTTAAAAAATTTCGCATTTCCAAAGCTAAAGAAAACGCTTAAAGGACGACGGTTTGAGGATGTGTCGACCATCAAATAAAAAATCGATCGAACAGCGGTTGGCCATTCCAAAGAACGACTTCCAATCCTGCTTCCAAGAGTGGCAACAACCTTGGGCTATTGCTTTTGAAGGACGATACTTTGAAGGGGATTAAACTGAAGTATGTATATCCATTATATTTATTTAGTTATAAATTAAATCCGGATACTTTACGGACAGCCCTCGTATACTTCGGTACAGCATTTATCATTTTTCCACAGGTCAGCCAATCTATAATGATAAACTTTTGAGTTGTTGCAGTGAGAATAAATTTTCAAATCAAACCAACCGGGAGAATCTTCGTGAGTCGTCGTCGATGTGGTAGTTGTTGATGTGGTAGCAGTTTCATGTGTAGTTTTAGGTGTAGTCTGATCCTGATGGAAGCCCGAATTGGAAGAGGAAGAGACTGGGGTGAAGGCCGAGTTGGAAGAGGGTCGAATCATCTGATTCCTATTTTGAAGTCCCCGCAGGAAATTGTGCAGGTGGTCAATCAACTCACGAGTGTCTGAAGTGATATAAATAAAGCCTATATCAGCCTACGATCAGTGCAAAAGGCATTTCAGCAGTGCTTCTCAAGGCAATTGTTTTGATTTTTTACTGCATTTTAACCCAGTTTTTATTTTGTGTAAAAAAAAAAAATCATTTTATGGTAAAATTAGTAAAAAATATTCATAATTAACGAAGTACTGGGCCTAAATATTTATAATTAACGGAATATTAAATTAAAATATTTAGAATTTACGTGGACATCAGGCATTTTAACTTGACTTAAAAAAAAAAAAATGTTTTGATAGGTCACAGGCAGTAACATTTCATCTCAAAATGTGTGCGCCTCAGGATAAAAATATAATTTCACAATTATTATTATTATTATTTTAATATAAAAATCTTACTTCCAGGGTAAAGTAATATAGCTCTTTTCAACTTAGGAGAAAACTTTTCATAATATATTTGTCGCTCGGTTTTAGTTAGAATTTTTTAATCTGAAGAAATAATCGTTTACTGAATCATTCTTCTGACCTGAATGAAGAATAAAAATTTCACTGCAAAGCAGGCTCTTAAAATTCAAAGATGGTTGAAAGGATGCGTTAGAGAGTATTTTTTTAGAAGTATACCGATTAGCAAATTTGAAAGCACTGTAAATCATGGTTATGGTATTAGAAATAAAAGTCTTCATAATTTTGACTTGAAAATGTAAGAAGGATATAATTAGATGATTAGATACTAAGGGTATTGAGAAATAAATTTTAAATAAATGTACATTACTAACGTTATTTTAAACATATACATAATAATATTTTTTTTCTTCATTGTGAAAGTATGGCCATTGATTCATGTGAATTTATATTTTTAGAAAATTCCACTAGAGTTTTTCAGCAATGAATACAAATATAAATCATCATAAATATAGAATTTTAGTATTAAAAAACATGTAGCTTTATTTTGTAAGTTTATACTTGCATTCGAATTTTTTCTTTCTCTCCTTTTGTGCTTTAGATTTTATTTTA
The DNA here is from genome assembly GCA_963930645.1 of Salticus scenicus. Taxonomy (NCBI): domain Eukaryota; kingdom Metazoa; phylum Arthropoda; class Arachnida; order Araneae; family Salticidae; genus Salticus; species Salticus scenicus. The sequence continues at coordinate 30,812,667 of OZ005659.1, read as the reverse complement.
ATCAATTTCTAGGTTATTGTTAATAATTATATCTTAATTAATGTTGTTCATGACCTCTATATTTCAGTGAAAAATATGCTTCATATTTAACTGACATTATTCAATCATCGCGTTTTTATTTATTTACATATTTATATTTATATATATTATATATTTTAATGTTAACATGGGGAAACTGTTATTTTTAAGATATAAATAAGATTAGGTAGAAATGTAAATATCTAAAATTAAATTATTCCTTTCATAAATACATTTATCGTTTAACCCTTTATCGACTGATGGGATTTTATAGTCCCATTAAATTACAAAGCGTAAAAAAATAGAAATTATGGCAGGGATATCAAAGATCTTTTATATACTTTACTTTAATATCCGTTTACTTTAATAGCATGAAGCCGTTTTCGTTCAAGAAAGTGTTTTATAGCTAGCTGTCGCTGTTTCGAATTGCCATTGTCATGATCTTCACTTGTATTAGAATTAATTTATCTATTGCAACAATAATCAACCTTAGAAAAATGCAAAAGAGGATAAAAAGTAAATACTTTTTCTTTCTTTCTTTCTTTTCTTTGTTTGTTTTTCTTTTTGAGGCTTTGATCTTATTTTCTACTACTATATGCCAGTGGTACACTAAAGTATCGACTCAAAAAATTTTCAGCAATTACTAAGATGAGGTGTTAAGATAATTTTTATTGTTTATTTCTTTAGAAATTAATCTAAGAACAAAAATATATATTTCAAATATTTTTTCTCACTTCTTTCATTGTAAATAAAGATAAATAAATCTAAATTGTAAATAAAGGTAAATAAATCGTAAATTCATTAGAGACAATTTCTGAAATATATATTTGCAGTAACAGTTTGATAATAAAAAATTTTTAAATCATATTATTAATCTCAGACATTTCTTATTTCCTCAAACTTTTTCAGCCTCAAATGTTACCAGAAAATTTCTTTAAAATGTTTTAAGAACAGCAGAAAGAAAATATATTTATTTAACTTTTAAATGTAACTGAGTAAGAATAAACGTCTCTTCAATATTTATTTATATGATGTTTAGTTTGAATTCAGACAAACAAATGAAATGTTTATGTAAATATTTATGAATGATGATTTCAAATATTTAAAGAGCTTTATTAAATTAAAGGGAGGCCTCGAGTTTATGCTAAGATTTTTCTCTGGTTTTTGCTTGTTAAACAAAATTTTTCTCTTTAGTTTTTCTCTTATAAGATGCCTTCTAATATTTCTAAATAAATTAAATGAAAAACAAAAAAAAGTACATAAAAGTTAACATATTGCTTTTCTTGCTACTGAATTAATAGCTTTTATTCTCCGTTATGGCAAATGGAATCATAACATTTAACGTTTTCTTTCTTACCATCTAAAACTCCCGCTGATTCAAAATGAACAAAATTATGATTTATATACATTTTTCTACTCAAAAATATGGATTCAGAATCCCTGTTGATGAATGAAAGGATGTTTTACTATATTTTGATAACAATATCGGAATCAGTTTCCTTTTTGGGGTAATTTAAGCAAATTAACTATTTCGAATATATATATATATTAATGTTTATAATTTGTATTTTAATTAATTGTAACATGTATTTCGTTCAAAATTTCGTAATTTTTATTTATTAAAATGTTTCGATTTTAAATGGCATCAGTGGTTATATTTATTGCAAATAAACACCTCTTAGTTGCTTTGTTAACTATATTAATTTGTATATTGCTGTTGCTCCTATTTTCAAAATATATTTACATTTTTATTATTATTGTTATTATTATTAGCTTTTGAAATATATTTATGACCAAAATATAATATTTATAATTTTATAGAGGAACAAAATAAAGAATGAAAGGGTTAATAATTCTGATTTTTATGCGTGCACCCAGAGAAAAGTGTTGCTGAATCACCAAAAAATTTGGTCGGTACAACAATACAACAAAAGTTTTTTGTTTAAATGTGTCTCAAAAGAAATTTTGGTTAAATTAAAAAAAAAATTACTTTTGTTGCAATTATAACAAAAATATTTTAGCTTTCCTTACAAAAAAATCGCTTTTTACTTTAAAATATACAAAAACTAATGTAAAAGGAAACAAAGTATTTTGTTAATATAAACAAATACAAAGAAATTTTGTAAATTTATTAACAAGATATCTTGTGTTGTCGTAACAAAGCAGATTCTTTCCTTCTAATTAAAATTTTGTTTAAACCAACAAAATAACCTCAAGAAAACACATTTTGTTTTATGCAAATCTTTTCTCTGGGTATCTATATTTGTACATTTTTGAATCTTTTTATATCTCTAATAAATAAATTACTGATAAATATTAAATTTAAATTTATTTAACTCTCCACTAATTATAAAACTAATAAATTAAATCTTTGAATAAACACTTTAAAATACTAAAAACACGCAACAATTGTTTCGGGTCGAAATAAAACACGGCCCCTTCATCAGGCAAACGAAAAAGCGTGAATGCTGCTTTGCAGTGCGATGCCGCTTTATTTGCAGCACTGGGACGTTTTTTATAGTTTTAACATATTACTTTTGAACACAAGTCCTCAGGTGCATTTTTATTATTTACTAATACAATTGCCTGTGTGTATGTAGATGCATTTGTCATCAAGTTTTCACATAAGAAAATGTGTAAGCAGGTATATCTTTTAAAATATTTAAAAATCATTACGTCTCGTTGTTAAATTAAATTTTAATCACATTAAAAACTGAGACAATATGCACTAAAAATATGCAATTTAAAACAATAAAAACACAAAACACAAATTTAAACGTTTCGAGCCATTTATAGGCTCTTCATCAGTAAAAAACATCAAATGTAAATACAGAGAAGAACAAGAGACGCACTGTTATGCACTGTTAATTTATCTATTTCCTATAAACCCCAATTTTTAATTCGTAATTTCCTTTCTAATTTTAAAACAGTTATCCCCCCTTTTTCCCGTACAGGTGTTATTTATAATATCCCTTGTAAATCTTGTAGTTCTGTTTATATTGGTCAAATTGGCCGTTTTCTTCATACTCGAATTAAGGAACATAAAACAAATTTCAAAAACCGTGAAAAACGTTCGAAAATTGTACAGCATACCATAGAAACTGACCATTTACCTGATTTTAACAGTACTAAAATAATCATATCTAACTGTTTAAATTATCATTCTAGAATTTTTCTGGAGGGCTGCTGGTACACAAATCAACATTTTTCACCCCTTAATCAGGCATGCGCAGTTCCCGATGAATACGTTGTACTCACTTAATGAAAGTCTTGTTCGTCTCCGCATTTACATTTCATGTTTTTACTTTCTTCTATATGTAATATAGAGAAAGTATTGGATTCGTAAAAATTTTCGACCTCGGGTTTTTGATGGATTTACACGTTTTGAGAGCTGTAGAACACGATTTGACCCTTTTTAGAAAATGTCTGTCTGTCTGTCTGTCTGTCAGTCTGTCTGTGTGTGTGTGTGTGTGACAAAATTTTGTGGCAACTGTATCTCAGGAACTACTGCACAGAATTTCATACAAATTAGTATGTAGTTGCACCTTGACATAAATTAGTGCCTATCAACTTTTGGTAAAAATTGTCTTACAGGTTGCGTTGCCATCCCGCTTTTTCTAAATTTTTAACATGGTGATATAGGACAAAATTTTGTATAAATGTGCATAAAGAGAATTATTTTTTAGTAATCATTATGAAATTTACAAGAATTATTTATAATAGAGGTAGTCAACTGGGGAAAAAATTTTGTATGCATAGGAGCCTCGTGAACCCCCCTGGGAGAGAAGTCCCCCCTCGAGGGGAGTAAATTTTCAAGATGGGTATCTTTCGAAAGGTCTCGTCAATACCTTTAAAACGAATGGTTGAACTATAAATCTGTGATAATTTAAAACAAAGTTATCGATTTTTTTTTACTTTTAATAAAAAGTAACGGAAAAAAAATCGTTTTTTTTTTTTTTTTTTTTTTTTTTTTTTAACGAAATTTTAACCAGACTTGGTATTTAGTTAGCCCCTGACATAAACTGGGGCTGATTAGATTTGGGGATCAATCACTCAACAGGTGGTGCTGTGATCGTATTTTTTCTAAATTTTTAACATGGCAGTATAGGACAAAATATCGTATAAATGTACATAATGGGAGTTATTCTTAACCTGTGATTTTGAAATTAATATGAATTATTGATAATAGTAGTAGTTAATTAGGAAAAAAATCTCGGTCATCGCTCCCCCCCCACAAAATTTCCAAGATGGGTATCTTTCGAAAGGTCTCGTCAATATCTTTAAAACGAATGGTTGAACTATAAATATGTGATAATTTAAAACAAAGTTATCGATTTTTTTTTTTAACGAAAAAAAAACTTTGAAAAAAAAATCGTTTTTTTTTTTTTTTTTTTTTTTTTAATATTGTTACTGCGTGAATTTGTATAGGAAAATATAGAAGAAAGTCTTGTGGTGGCCACAGCATACTAGTTTACTGATGAGGAGCCCGTAAAAGGCTCGAAACGTTTAAATTTGTGTTTTTATTGTTTTAAATTGTATATTTTTAGTGCATATTGTCTGTCTCAGTTTTTAAGGTATATCTTCACCAGAATGTATCGTGTACGAAGCCCGATTTCCTAATTTAAACTTTTTCCAAAATTTGTGGAAAATGACATCGTAATTAAGAGGCTTTTATACAAGTACATGTAAAAAATAAACTTAAAGAGATAATTTTGAAAATAGTATATTTAAAGTAAATAAATAAATAAAAATTTATAAAAGTGCATTTGTTTGTATTTATTGGTTTTTTAACGATAGACAGAACTGAACGTTTAAAGGAATAATTTACAAGTTATTTTGACTAATAATATTTTTATTTCAGGTAGTAAGCAAACACAGTGTTTACTGCATCAGATTATGTTATGGCTGCTAGAAAACGGAATTTTGTACTCTCAAATTCTGGCACAGGATGCGAACTGGCTGGTCGGTGACTGCCAAGGAGAGAAAATACAGAGGGTACCTGTGAGCGGAAGTTTCTCGTAGTTAAAAGTAGTTTTTTTTTTCTTTTTGAATGGAAGGTACACAGCATCACTTTCATATTTTTTGGGGAGAAAAGAATAAATCTAATTGATATATATATATATATATATATTTAAGGTCAAAAAAGTGATAAGAAAACCATAAAAAAAAAGCAGTAGAAAAACATTGAAGAAAGTAAAAACATTTATTCTGTGAATATGAAAAAAGTATATTTAAAAAAAAGGGGGTGTGTGGAGAAAACATTATAAATAAATTTTTAGCTATGTTTGTTTTAGGTTACATTTATTTATTTATTTATTTATTATTATTATTATTACTATTTTTTTTCTCACCAGCAATTTTAAAGGCTTATAACTAAAATTTTATTCCAATAAAATCATTTAAAAGATACCTTTAATAAAACAGAATTCCATAACTATGATTTTTCCCCTTAAACGCAACTGAATAAGAATTTAAATTAAAAAAAAAAAAAAAAATGCTATGCATAGTTTTTATAAATAAAAATAATTGAAAAAAAGCGTGAATTCTCTTTGTAAGTAATTAATTAGATTTACTATACTAACCTTTAAGAACTGTTGGTATTTTTATCCTTTATATGTCCTCTCTCCCCCTCTTCTCTGTTCTTCATTCTCCTTCCCACATACTAAATGCTCAGATGTGGATTTAAAAGAAGAAATTTTAAACTTTATTTATATTTAATTGTTGACATTTTTACTTTTTAAAATAGTTTGATTTCCTTTTATGTAAAATTTATTATCATATCACTTTCTTTTTCTTTATGAAATTTATATCAGATTTTTATTTTCTGTATTTTATATGTTTTTTTCAATGCTGATAAATGTTGAAATAGTTTTAAAAAATTAAATTTTATAAAAGGAAAGAAATTTGTAATTAATAATACATTTGAATATTAATTTTAAGTACAACTTTTTTTTTCTTTTTTTGTAATTTTCTTTTTATGTATTTAAATAATTCGGCTTGTTATATACTGATTACCATCATGTTTCTTAACTTAATTAGTTTAACACTTCTTAAACAATTATATTGTTATAATATTTGTTTAAAAATTATAGCAATTGTACAAACAAAAAAGAAAATTACTATTATTTAAAATATTATGAAAATTTTGTTTTTATGTTTGGCCCTTTTATGTACGTGTTGAAGTAAATTTTTAATTTTGCCATTTTTTTTTTTTTTTTTTTTTTTAAGATCTATCTATCTATCTATAGTAGTGACGAATCGATAAATCAGTCATCGGTTGGTGTCTTTCTAAGATTAAAAAAAAAAACTATTATATGTCATAAAATAGATATTTTTTAAACATAAAAAAAATAATAATATATATTCAAAAAATGTTATTGAAGCAGAATAACAGTTTTTTCCTTTTACTGACATACGTAAACTTACAAAAATTCATTAGCAATAAAGTTTTTTTTTTTTTTGTTTTGTTTTTTGTAGTAAGTAATTACGACAGTTTCGCTCTCTTTGATAGTCTTGATTCGTGGTTATAGTTTTGGCTTAAATTTCCCAATGATAATCAACTCCCCCCCCCCCACACACACACACACCATGTAGATATATCGTTTTTTACCATTCTTTTTTCGGCGGCTTTCAAAAGTCTATTCAATGTTTCTATCTGCTATGTGTAAACTTTAAGCATTAAAAAATGTGCAAATGTTCAAGTTATTTAAAATAGAACACATGTTATTTTAATTTGGGATTTTATTTCAGATAAATTGATTTTAGAACAGTTGATGTGGAAGTGTGATTGAAAGATTTGTACACATGAAGTTCAGTATTATTGCCTCAAAATAGCTCCGAAACAATATATACTTAAATTTGAAAACCCATGTACTCATTTTTGAGTATACTGACATGCTCAAAAATGGCGTTGACCAATAAGAATCCCAATATCCCCATGTTTCACACGTCAATATACTCAAAAATGAGTACACGGGTTTTCAAATTTAAGTATATATTGTTTCGGAGCTATTTTGAGACAATTTTGCTCATTTTTAAGAAACCATATTTAACAGTGAAGAAGAAGAAGAAGAAGAAAAGATAATTTATTTATGAATAATAGTTTCAAATAATGAGGCCTTTATATATACATACAGGGAATGTTTTTGACTAATATTTTATCAATTAGATAGAGAGTTTATTTTTATACTTATTTTTAGACGTTTGGAGAAAGAGATTTGTGTTTTAATTTATTTATTTTTATTTATATACTTCTTATTGTTATTTAGCTTGTCAGAAATGAGTTTTATCCGATTAATTACAGATTTTGTTTTTTTTTAATTAAAACAATTTTATATTTTAAATTTTACAAAAACTTTAACTCCATTATGTAGATTTATTGTTTTTTAATGTCTTTAGTTTAAAGTGCTGGTAATTTTACAAACAATATTGTAACTAACGACTTAACCTCTTAACGATCGCATTGTTGTCATGAAAACTATGATAGAAATGCTTATTTTTTTATACAACGTAATTGAATGAAAATAAGTGTATGAATGACATCTACTTTAACCCTACCAGGGTCAATTTGTTTTAGTGCGCGACAAAAATATATAGGTTGTAATTAGTGATCAGAAGATAGGGGAAACTTATAAAAATAAAAATAAAACCATATTTTACGGAAAAATCAACTTTTTAGCTCAACGTACCGTATGTGGAACATACATAAAAATATGATTTACTAATACGTTTACTATTGTAATAATAAAAAAATAAAAAAAAAAAAAAACTTACCTCTGCAAAATATGCACTTTGTTATAACACACAGTATTTTTTTTTTTTTTTTTTTTTTTTTTTTTTGAGTCAAAACTGTTCAATAACTATTCTTTTTTTTTTTTATTTTTGAATTCAGACAAACGGCTAACGTATCACTTTCATTCAAATTTCACACTGAGTGCACTATAACAAAAACACGAACGACATCTTTAGGTAAAGATTCGTATTAGTACATTGCTAAATGTCAGTAGCTTCTATCAAGATGTCAAGAGATGTCGCTACTAATAGTTTTATAGCTATAGGAACGATTAAAGTCGGTGTTCCACATATGGAACTGGGTACCTTGTAGGGTTAAAATAAACCAACTACCTCCCATAAAAATTCATTAGATGCTGCCATTTGGTAAGTAGCATAAGGGAAAAAATTATTCCGTTTATAACCAAAAAAAAAAAGCCTCACTTTTTCCCTCTCGCTGATCAATCTATGTCTTATTATTATAGCTATGATTTCATCATGTTTATGTACTTAGAATTTTGAAATGTTTTTTTTTCCATAATGAACATGTTTAAAAAAAATCTGTTTTTTTTTTTTTTTTTTTTTTTTTTTTTAATGCTCTATATATATATATATATATATATATATATATATATATATATATATATTAATTCCCATCCATAAATAACTTACGTACAATGTAGTTCTATCATCTTTAAAAATATTTCAAATAATTTTAACAAGGCCATTGAAATTTGAAAGATAACAAGTAATAATAATAATAATAATCATATATCAAATGAGCATATATAAGGATTAATTAATTCAGTGTAGTAAAGATTCGCCAGATTCCGGGAAAAACAAAATTTTCTATATTTTATTTCTTCTTTTTCTTTCTTTTTTCTTTTTAACTTTGTAATAATTATAATAATTTGATTCTTTTTTCTTTTTTTTTTTTTTTTTTTTTTTTTTTTTTTTTTAACTCCATAATTAAATTATATAGATCTAATAAAATGTTTTGTGTAAAAATTTCAAAACAGATGTTTTCATTAAATTTGATTTTTTTTTTTTTTTTTTTTTTTTTTTTTGGGGGGGGGGGGGGATGAATTAATTTAAGAAATTTTATTTCACACTGGAATGACACTGGAGATGATTAAAAATTTCCTTAAAATCCTCTTTTTAAAGTAGGCGTTTGTAAAACGATAAATTTAAAGTAAATATTTTGCATGACAACAAAAGAGGTTTTAATATTATTTCTTGAATAGTTTTTTTTTATTTTTTTTAAAGAAAAATAACGTTTTTCATTCAGTTTTAACCTACAAATAAGGAAATGTCAATTAAAGCATGAATTTGTGTACTTTGATTCTCTAAAATTCTTTTCTTTTACATTTTGGCAAAGAAAACAAAAAGGTAATGAATGATTTTTTTTTTTTTTTTTTTTTTAAAGAAAAAGCTTTCGTACAGATTAATAACTATGCAATGAAAAAGTAAAATGAGAAGGATTTATTACTAAAAAATATTTTTTATAAAACCCTATAACAGTAAAGAAGCTAAATTAATTTAAATTTGGATGATTTTCGATCGGCAAGTTGAAAAGAAGTTATATTTATTTTTCTCCAATATTTATTATTAATACTGTTTAATTTACGACTTTTTTTTTTTTTTTTTTTTTTTTTTCATTAACATAAAACAGTTTTTTCCATAATTCCATTCCATGTTGCGAAAGAAAAAAGTATCAAACAAAAAACTGAGTTAATTTTACTACCTTTTAAAAAAATTAATGAGCACAAACTCTAATCTTAAGATAAGTTTTAAAAAATTATAAAAGCAGCAGTTTATATATTCTTAATCTTTTTTTTTTTTTTTTTTCGGGTTTTTTTCCCCTGCATCCTCTATTTTTTTTTTTTCTTCCTAACATTTTCTAAGTTTTTTTTTTTTTTTTTTTTTTTCTATTGAATTACAAGCTATCCACATTTTTTGCTATAAATAAATATTTTAAAACTTAAAAAAAAAAAAAAAAAATTACATATTAGTTTTTATGGAGATGTAAATGAGATACATCAATGTGACTTGCAAATTATGTTTATACTATGCTGAAAAGGAATTAACCACTATACTGTAATGTAATATACATTTTTTAATATATGAAATATTATGAAGAAATTTACAAAGTCTGATGAAAAAGGGAATAATAATGTTAAATAAAGAAATAAAATGACATACGTGATACTTACAGAAATTCATTAGCAATATAAAGATTTTTTTTTTGTAGTAAGTAATTTACGACAGTTTCGCTCTCTTTGATAGTCTTGATTCGTGGTTATAGTTTTGGCTTAAATTTCTCAATGATAATCAACTCCCCCCCCCCGCCCCATGTAGATATATCGTTTTTTACCATTCTTTTTTCGGCGGCTTTCGAAAGTCTATTCAATGTTTCTGTCTGCTAAGAGTAAACTTTAAGCATTAAAAAATGTGCAAATGTTCAAGTTATTTAAAACAGAACACATGTTATTTTAATTTGGGATTCTATTTTAAATAAATATCTAGCAGTTGATGTGGAAGTGTGATTGAAAGATTTGTACACATGAAATTTAGTAGTATTGATGTCTTCTCCAAATAAAAGACACTGTAAAAAATTTCTGTAAATTTACTGAAATATTTATCCAGAATCTCTGTAAATGAACAGTATTTCTTAGTTAAAAGTAAGTAACCGAGATTCTCATTATTTATCCTGTATTTTTATATGTTTTTATTATTTAATTTCTAGATAAACATTTAAAATGAATATTTCTACTTTAGAAAAAGCATTTCTAAGTTACAAATATATTCATGCCAATAATTAATTAAATTAATTAGTCTTTAAAATACATATATAAAATAGTTTTTTTTTTTTTTTTTTTTTTTTAACATCTCCTTTATTTTTCTCTGTAATTTTACATAAGACTTCAGATAAATGATTACCAGTACTTTTCTGTTGAAATTTTTAATAGTGTGGGAAGTTGTTTCTTCTAGAACATTTTGCTTGTATTAGAGAGAATTTATCTAAGCTTTGTTTGATGTTTCTCTATGCTGCAATTTAAATATGTATGAAAATACAATTAAAAGCTGGTAGTATACTTTTACATTTATCACCTTATAAAAGAAACAAAAAGTGTATTTCAAAAAACATTTCTTTTAGTTACTTAGGATGAAGTTACTGAAATACTGTCATAGTATGATATTAAAGTATAGGTGTACGATTCTAATAAGTACTTTTGTTATTTCTTTCACAGACTCGATATTATGCATTTTTTCAATGCCTTTAAAGTCCTTCGGTTTAAAAATGGTTAAATGGTCAAAAACTCCAATTGAAGTTTTCTTCCTATTTAAAATCATAATTCGTTTGGAAATGGTTTCATCCCATATAACTGTGAAATAAATATTTACTGAGATATTAAGGAAAATTCAAACGCAATTCTTTTTCTGATGTACGTAAATATTCTGACTTTAAATAATTATTATTTTTTTTTCTCAAAACGCAATTTTTATGCTTGCGTACATATCTCAGAAATCATTTAGAAAATGGCATTAAAAGTTTTTAACCTACCTAAATGTTCTATAATAAGAAAAATGAACTACAATCATATTGTTCAGTTGAACGGGAAATAAACTATAATGTTGAATGTGCCTGTTTTTTTTTTTTATGATTAAAGACTAACATGACATAATTAAATTAAATAATTAATCAATAAATCTTTATTAATTAATTATAAAGGTTTTAGTTCAAATTATATCCAAAAGTATTATGTTTAAGATAAAGTTTATGAAAATCACATGACATTTACAAGAAATATCTTAATTATAAAATTTCATAAAATTTTCAGATATCCCTTTGGAAATTACCTCTTAAATTTTTTTTGTTCATATTATTTGTGAATTTATACTATGAAAAGAAAGTTAACTACCACTTAAAATTTTCATGCTTCTAGAACTATTACTATACATAAATAAATAAATAAATAAAAAGTTAAATGTGTGTCATAATTTTTATACTTTCTTCTACTGTTAAAGAAGTAAAATCCTTTAACACCATAGGGAAAATTTCTTTTTATTTTAAGAAACCATCTCTCACATTTAGTTCAAATTTTACTGTCATACATCAATTAAAAAATAAATAAATAAATAAATAAATCGCTATTTTTATTATTAGTTTTTTATTTGTTTGCTTGTGTGTGTGTATTACAATCATGTAATGAAACCCTGTTTCTCAAGTATTAATATGATTTTTGATTTATCATCCATTAGTGCTTTACATTTATTTATTTTTATTTATTTCTTGTTCAATAAGGTTTTCTTTCAGCAATATTTGTATCAAACGCATATTAAATTTCGACTTAAATATTTTTTCCAATGCAATTTTTTATGAAAAACGGTTTCCTAAATGATATAAAATAAAAATAAAAAAAATTCAAGAGACGATATTCTCAGTTTCATTTTTTTTTCCATGTGATATTTTACTATCCTGATCATAACCTAAGTTCGAAAAATCTTAGTTTCAAATTTAGCAAGTTTTATTTATTTATTTATTTTTCAATTTTTAGCTAATGTATTCATTTCAAATATATTAAAATTTTTCTTAAATTTAAATTTAATTTTTTTTTTTTTTAACCAACGAATTATTTTTTAAACCAACACTTTTTTTTTTTTTTTTTTTTTTTTTTTGTTTAAACCAACGCATCACTTACTTTAAAACTAATGGAGTTTAAAAAATTTTTTGATAAAGGCAAAAAAAAAAAAAAAAAAAAAAAAAAGAATGAAAAAAGAAAGAAATTTAGAAAATTGTCCCAAAGTTTGGACTTTGAAATGATTTAAAAGCATTTTCGTGACGCTTTATGAAAATCTATGTAAAAAGCCAGTCGGTTGTGATTTTACATGCACTTTACATTAAAAAAAATACAAAATTTACTCTTAAAATTAATCATTTAATATTAAAGTTTAAAATTTCATATATTTTCGATTAACCTTTCATTCCTAATTTTTTTTCCCACCTATATATTTCAAAAGTAAAAAAAATATAAATAATTTTTGAGAATAGCTCTAATAGAGTACGAATAGTATGTGAATAATAAAGCAACTATGTGTTTATTTGTGCTTAATATAACCGCTGATGGTATCTAAAATCATAATTTTTCCATAAATAAAAATATAAAAATTTTGAAAGAAATACACGTTACAATTAATTAAAATACAAATTATAAACATTATATATATATATATATATATATATATATATATATATATATATATATATATATATATATATATATATATATATTTGAAACAGTTAATTCACTGAAATTGCCCGGAAAAAGGAACTGATTCCGATATTATTATCAGAATATAAGTAAAACATCTTTTCATTCATCAACAAGGATAGTGAAACCATCTAAAATGTAGAGGAGAGGAGGGTATTATGGAATAGTCGGGAAATATGGAATACCAAGGTTTTGGCTCTGATTAGTGCTGCTATCTCTTCAAAATACCATAAATTACTCAAGAAAGATTCCCATGAAGCAATACAGTAAGAAGCGGCCGCTTGTTGTTGCCGTACCATTCTCTATAGAACAAAATATGTTTTGTGATTTTCAAGAGTTTTTGCAGGTACGTTTTCAAACATTTAATTTTGCTAGTACACATGAGGTTTGAACAGTGATGTTAAGCATAATGTATGCTCAAAGAATTGTATTTTGTTATACGTTGGTCGTTATTTAGCTGCAAATATTTTGCCCATCACTTTAAAAGTTTATTTTCAAAGATGGCGTGTCGGGTATTATGGAATACTAGATATTTCATGGTATCATCTGAAACTGACTTCATGTATTCAACTAAAGAATCAGAAAATAAAGACGCTGAATGTATCTTCTGTCACAGAAAATTCTCCGAAGATGATTTTATGAATTCTAAATAGTTTTTCTGTGGTTTAAACAGTTTAAACCACCTATTCCACATTACCCGACTATTTCATATTCCCTCCACTTGTAACTTTTTTCTTTTTAAATAAACTTTTTATAACAACATTTTTTTTTTTTTTTCATTGACAATTTATCACAAATAATGACACTATGCACTCGTCATGGTTTTGGAGATTTTTATTAAAAATAAGTAAAGTTATATTAAGAAATGTAAATGGTATTCCATAAAACCCTCCTCTCATCTATATTTTTCGATAGGAAAATGTTTATAGTTTGTAATATTGTTCGCGTTGAATTAATGAAAATTTTGATGGTAAGAAAGAAAAGATTAAAAGTTCTGATTCCAATTGGCATAACCGGGAATGAAAGATTTAAAAACAAAATGACTTAGTAACATACCAGAAAGTTTCACGATTTTAAAAACTAAGAAATTCTTTTTTTTTAAATACTCGTTAAAGTACATTTGTTTGAAAGGCGATAACCATGACATTTACAGCTATAAAATTTATTCTCTTCAAAAATTCAAAAAATGTTTTGTCAACATTGGAAACATTCAAAACATGTTTTCTCCTCTGTGTTTCGGTCAAAACATGCTTTCTCTAAATTTCAAATGCATTTTTCTAATTAACTTTAAGTTTATTAGGTAAAGTATGCCTACAGATCTTCCTAGTAACCAGAAATACAACTAAACAAACGACAATTAGGGTCTAAGAAGGGTTATTTTTAAATTGATCAGTTTTTTGTGTTTTCCGAAAAATTGCATTCGAAGAAGAAAACACGGTTTGAATGTTTGCTCCTCAATTATATAATATAATTTTAAACCCATCCGATAATGCACTGTTAAAATGAAGTGCTCAAAAATGAGTAAATATACATACTCATTTCGAAATGAGAAATTTTGTTTCAAAAATGAAAACATGCATGAAAATTTATTCCCTCAAATCTCCAGAACTTATATTTCGTGGAGGTTTCATACTAGTTTGCGGAAGAATACATGACATCAATTAGAATCTATGTTTGGGATATTGGGATTCAGGTGTGTCGAAGTCAGATTTTGAGTATGTTAATATACTCAATAATAAGTACAAAGACATTTTAAATTTGAGTATATTTGCATCGGAGCTATTTTGAATATGTGACACTCTCAAATTTGACGCAATATCATTCATTTTGAGTATTTTTGCTCTTTTATTTATTTATTTATTTATATATATATATTTTTTTTTTTTTCAGTGTACACAGATTAATTTTCTAAAATATTTTGTTTCCCATTTTACATTCAGATGCAAAAAATATTTTGACAAACCATTATTCCTTTTAACGTGATTAAAAATTTGTTAGCATAAAGTGCGATTTTTATTTTTTATTTTTATTTATTTGGGGGGGGGGGGGGGTGAGTGGGTGGGGGAGAATCTGAAAAATCTTGCAAAATATAGGACTTTTTCAAGAACGTGTATGATAATACTAAAAAAATGTAGTAACTGGCAGAAGGTGTAATAAATTATATTTGTACATTAAGTTTGACTCACAACCTATTTATTCATTAATATATATATATATATATATATATATATATATATATAGAGAGAGAGAGAGAGAGGGAGAGAGAGAGAGAGAGAGTAACCTAACCCAAATCAGATGCATTTTCATGTTTTTTGAGGTAAGCACTGCGATAAAATACTTCAAAAATGGATTTTTTAGAATCTATTTATAAATTAATCAAGCATTTTTAACAATGCTTTCAAATATCAAATACTTATCAACACAACCAAACATGCATAATTAAAATTAGTTTATAAACAAGGCACTTGCAACTTACCAATCAGATATGATAAGTGAATAAATCCAAATCACTTGTTTTAACACAAGTAGCTTCATCACATACAATGAATTTAGAAAAGCTTGTAACTTTGTAAATGTAATCAATTTTGCACTGCACGAACCTTGAGAAACACTACTATAAACAACAATGAAATTTGCAAACACTGGATGCCACATATAACAAGTGAGACATTACATTATGCATTGTAATCAAACAAACAATTATAAAATGCAATAACACACATGCTTTTAAAAAATTTTAAACAACATCGTAATGCTTGTGCAACACAGCAGAACAGAGTGGGTGCAACATTTTTGCAGGAATTGCAGGTATGTGTACAAGACCATGCAAAAACACCATTTCAACAATAATTGAGGGTGATTGTGCATTCATATTTTGCAATTTCGAAGTGTCACAGTTAGTATTAATTAACAAATTATCGTTAAGTGAAATATAGATTGGTATTGGAAAATTATTGTTACACCAAGTACACTGTTAAAAACGGTTTCTTAAAAATGAGCTAAATTGTTTCAAAATAGCTCCGAAACAATATATACTTAAATTTGAAAACCTATGTACTCATTTTTGAGTATATCGACACGTGAAACATGGGGATATTTGGATTCTTATTGGTCAACCCCATTTTGGAACATGTCCATATACTCAAAAATGAATACATGGTTTCTCAAATTTAGGTATATATTGTTTCGGAGCTATTTTAAGACAATTTAGCTCATTTTTAAGAAACCATTTTTAACAGTGTAGATTGGTATCCATTAGCAAATTATTGTTAATCCAAATAAAGTGATATAAGTTGGCAAATTATTGTTAAATCAAAAAGATTGGTATTCATTAGCAAATTATAATTAGATCAAATATAGTTTGAGTGTTCTTACTTAAAAGATTGTAAAACTGATCAAATTTGAATACCTCATTATCAGTTCTAATAAATAATATCACATTATGAGAAAAAAAAAAAAGAATATAAATTGTAAATAGATCAAATTGTTAAAAATTCAATGGTTCCTATTTTTAAAAAGGTACATAAATTGAAAAAAAAAAAAAAGAGAAAAATAGAAGTATATTTAGTGGTACTAAAAAAAATTTAATTCACATCACACAATATATTTATAAATACAGGACATAATGTATTATATAAGAAAGTTGCAAGTATTATTCAAGCAAATGCAAAAATATCACAAAATTTCTTATACTTACCTTATATACATATTCATTATATATTCTTTTATGAAACAGTAACACTTTTTCTACATATTTAAATATATTTATTTATAAAAATTCCCATAAATTTTTGCATGGTTAAATTTTCAGATCAAACGGGAGAAAAAATATTCATTTTTATGCGCAAGGTACATTAGTTATTCAAAAGTTAAAAATCTTCTAAATGATACCACATAAATAATTTAATTTGGTTTAAAAAGAAATTATATTGTTTTAGAGACGTTTATAGAAATAAACTAAAAATAATATTTTCATTTTGAGTGACATTCTTTTAAAAATCAATAATAATAATAAAACTTATTTTAAACATCTTTTAAAAATAAAGCTTTTTTTTTTTTAATACTTAGCCTTGATAAATAAATATGAGTGATTTTCTTACTTGTAAAGTTACTTACAAATTTCTTGAAAATGATACCACATAGTCAATTTAATTTGATTTAATGAAATTTATATTGTTTTGAAGCCATTTGTAAAAATGGAATAAAATTAATATTTTCATTTTTCTTGATATTCTTTTAGTAATAATATACATTTTTAAAATATTCTTGTAGTATAAATGTATTATGTGATTATGATTTGGCCATCATTAAGTATAACTGTACAGAGTATTTTAAAATATAATATATTTGATTGATTTTCTTTATATAAAATCGATTTACATAAAGATAATTATTTAATATATATATATATATATATATATGTATATATATATATATATATATGATTGATTTAGTTTATTCGAATTTGATTTATAAATAGTAAAATTGTGATTTATTTTTCATTCAATAATATAAAAATTTCCATTATAACTTTTTTCTTTTTAAGGATGTGGCCTTGCAGAGGATTTTGATGTAGTTGGGCGCCCGACAAGCCGGTTTAACCCGCTACACCCGTCTTAAGCCGTGGGGGTCTCTGCTCCTTCTCATTATTATTTATGTTTTTATTTGCTTTGCTTTTGTCCTTATTTCACATGGTTTTCAGTTCTTATAACAATTATATAGTATACATATTTCACATTTAAGTTTAGTAAATAAATTTCTTACAAGTAAATTTATATCCGGAAATTCTTGAAAATAGTAGTACCTAATTAATTTAATTCGGTTTAAATAAATTTATATTGTTTTAAAGCTATTTGCAGTAATTAACTAAAAATAATATTTTCTTTTTGCTTGACATTCTTTTAGAAGTAAAACTTTTTTCATACTTAATTTTGATAAATAAATGTGAGTAATTTTCTTATGTGTAAAATTATTTCCGGGAGTCCTTGCAAATGATACCACATAATCAATTTGTATTGATTTTAAGAAAATTATATTACTTTAATACATTTCAATGTGAATAAAAAAATAAAAAAAAAAAAGAAATGTGAGTAATTTTCTTATATGTAAAATTATTTCCGACAGTCCTTGCAAATGATACCACATAATCAATTTGTATTCATTTTAAGAAAATTATATTATTTTAATACATTTCAATGTAAATAAAAAACTAGGATTATTATGAGTATTAATTTTGCACTATTTTTAATATATGCTTTAATGAGAGACCTATTCATATAGTTTGTAAATTTAGGAAAAATTAACAAACACCACCGCTTTTGCATAGGAAAATCGGTTAAAAAAAAAAAAAAAAAAAAAAACGGAAAAAGTGCAGAAAAAAAGCGTGGTGGAAAAAAAATTAAGAATCACGAGTGTGATATAACAAGAAAATCAATTAACACCGTAAAAAAAAAAAAAAAAAAGATTTTGGGGGAAGGAGGCAGGAAATTAGAATAAATTAAACACAACCAGATTCAATAAATTGAAAAAAAAAAAAAAAATCTGCGACTGATATTTAAAAAATAAATTGTGGCTCTAGTAAAAATAGTTCTATGTCATCCTTATCAATTCTGGTTCTCTTTGCTAGCGAGCTCTAGACTTCACTATTATAATTCTAGAGCATTTTCCTATATTGTCGTGATCAAATTTATTAAAAAAGTTTTGCAAATAAATACAATCAAAAGAAGCGAGTTAGTAACTATACTTCTAGTTTACGAATAAATTCTAGAAACAAGAGCGTGAATTTCTAGCAATACAGAGGATTCAAAATATAATGTATCGTTTCACCATCTAGAAAAGTATAGACTAGAAATTCTCGATGATTTCGTCTATTCAGTTTATTTGTATCCTTATACGCATAAATCATAAATCTATATTTTTAGTTTAGAGATTCAGAAAAGGACTATTCGTTCTAGATGAAGGCAGCATATTTTTTTTCTCAGTGTAGTAATCATTGACAAAAGCTTGCGGCTTGAGGTTTGTTATAATATGTTGATGATAAATGCTGACTTTTAGATGTGTAAAAATTATAAAAACTCAATTTCTTATGAAAAAGAATTCTTTTAAAAGAATTCTTAAGCGGATGGCCCGGGTTCGATTCCCGGCTCTGGTATTTTTCACATAGTTGCCATAAAAATCAGCCTTCCACTTCAACCTATGAGAAATGAATTTTCACGGTTGATGAATAAAATTTCTAAATTAAAATTTCGTAGTCTATTGGGGTTGTGCCATGATCAATATTGTCACTTGATATAGCTGCGTTTGCAGACTCGTTGACCTTGCCAACGTATATTATGTGAGAAATGCCGCGCTTGTTATCAGCCAGGGTAGCTCAGTGGGTAGAGCATCCGCGCGTTAAGCGGAAGGCCTGGGTTCGATTCCCGGCTGTGGTATTTTTCACATAGTTGATATAAAAATCAGCCTTCCACTCCAACCTATCAAAAAATCTTTTACAAGAATTGTCAAGAAAACAAGAGTATGAAAATTACTTTAAATCGACTTTTCACGTTCGCAAATCGCTTGGAGGATAAATGAATCCTTTTATTCGAGCACTGCCGATTACTCTCAACCTCGCCTTTTTAATATATATATATATATATATATATATATATATATATTATATACAATATAATTTTCTTTATAGCAGCTAAAAGAAATTCATATATTTCATTAAACAACTAATGTGCCTACAATTTACTAAAAAAAGAAAAAGAAAAAGGTTTAAACTTATAGGAATAGAGCGAGAGATCGTTTCTTGATTTATATTTGATGCCACCGCTCAACAAGTAATCGATGCAAACGATTTTTATCTTGACCCCTTTAGAAAAGCGAAGGCATTGTTATGTCGCCTAAAGAGACTCTCCGTTCACGATGTGAGCCGTTTCTTTCTTTAGCATCTTTTCATCAAATCATTTTACTCGGCAGGTCTTTTAAGAAAAGAATAACACTCTTTTTTTTTTTTTTCATAAGTTTAAAAATGTACGACACACCTTTAAAAATAGTTCACCTCTTTATAGATTTTAGCTTATTTTATTGGAAACTTATAAGGGGGTCAGGTAATGGGGCCAGTTTGAAATTAAACTTTATATTTAACTGGTTCGTAAATTATGTATTGGATAAATCAAACTTTTTCAGCGCAGCATATTTTTAACAAAAATGGATAATTAAATAATTAAATAAAAATAAAAATAAGGAAGTGGTTCTACCCGAGTTTCATTATTTGCCCTTCTATATTTTATGTTTTAAATGTTAAGATTTCCCTTCAACAATTTTTGAACTTCCAAATGTCTTGCCTCTATAAAATTTACAATTCAGACAGGCCCCTCCCCACCCCTCCCAAAAAAAAAAAAAAAAAAAAAAAAAAAAAAGTAAATACATTAACATCAATGCCTTTTTTTTTTTTTTTTTTTTTTGGGGGGGGGGGGGGCGGGTGAAAAAAAATACTATGGATATAAGTAAATTAAGCAAAAAACTCAAAATAAAACCTTGCATTTTCCACAAGAAAGTAATAAATGAATAAAAATAAAGTAAAGTAAAATAATAAATAAATAAATAAAAATAAAATAAAGTAAAGTAATAAATAAAAATAAAGTAAAGTAAAATAATAAATAAAAATAAATAATAAAATATAATAAATGTAAATATAATTTTAGAAGTGCTCCTACCTAAGTTTCATTATTTCCCTTTTTTATTTTATGATTTAAATTTTAAGATTTAACTTCGGCAAAACTTTTCTTGTCTCTATAAAATTTATAATTAAGAAAGGCAATAATAATAATACTAACATAAATACGTTAATATTGGTGTTAACTTTGTAAAAGAAAAAAAAATAATAATAATATCAATAACTAAAACACAATCTCAAAACAAAAATTGTGTTTACCATAATCTGAAAAAACTAAAGAGATAATGCATTTGAATAAACGCAGAATTTTAACGAAAAACGTCAAGAAAGAAATAAAATAAATTTCAAATTTATTTACGAACCTAGATGTTTAAAAAAAAAATAGTTGATGTAATCCCTTTCCTTACATTTTATATGAAAGAATACCAAAATATCAATAATTGTTTTATTTTAATTTGGATAGACATTGTTGTAAATTTCGATACAGGCGGAAGAACCAAACATACTCTTTTTAAATTTCCTGTTTTAGACACTTTGTATTTTAAATTTGACGAAATTCTACTAAATAATAATTAAAAAAACCTTTTTTTTTTATTTTGTTTTCTATTTTATCATGATTAAAAATATTGACTTTACTAATTTTATGAACTATATAATGAAATGAATAAACATTTCTTTTTTCTCTCTTTGATTATTATTATTCCCCCCTTAGGTTAGAGTGACCATATTTTCTTCATTGAATTCGAGGACAAATATGGGGGTGTCCTCGAATTTAGTGGACAATAAATAAATAAATAATTAAATCACCTTAAAATGTAAAATTTTAGTAATTCTTATGCATGAAGCACATAAAAGAACTTATTTTAGCTTATTTATTATACATATAATAAATTATTATAATAAAACATTAATAACTTTATAACCGGCGTCCCCAAATGTGTTGTAATTTTTTGGGGACGAAGGTTGTTTTCGGGGACTGTCCTCGAGATTTGAGGACATATTAGGCTGCTAATATAAGATTTAACACAGTTATTGAAAAGTTCTTTTAACCATTGAAGGAATTTTAAATAATGGTTTCTCGTTTCTACTGATTTTTTAAATATTTAGCTATAAAAAGAGTAGATAAGTAGATAGTAAAGTATTATTTATTTATTTTATTTTATTTATTTATTTATTTTTCCAAAATGTCATCTTTTTAAATTATAAATGTATTTTAAAAGACAATACATTTTTTGTTTCATTTAGAAAATAAATAAATAAAAATACTTTTATCTTTTATTTTTTATTTATTTATTTATTTTTAAGAGGAAATTATTTATTTTTAAAAAGCATATTACTTTTTTTTTCCCGCAAGTCACCTTTTTAACCCTTTGCGGCGCAGGGTAATTAGGATTATTTAAATTACACTGCCACCGGAATTTACGAACAAAATTAAAATAAAAGATATTTTAAATTTTCAGGTTAAAAAAAAGGGCCTTTTCTGCTATGTTATAAATGTAAATTTTTGCTAAAATATTTGCGGGATGAGTTTTTGCAGTTGAGAATTAAAATTAGGTGTTCCATCAGCGGGAACACTGTGACTGAAAGGGTTAAATTAAAAGTATTTTTTGAAAGACAATAATTTTTTATGTTTCATTTTTTAGGAAATAATAATAATAAATAAATAAATAAATAAATAAATTAAGTAGGAATCTAATTTTTAAAACTACTATCAGAATTTTAACTAACTGTTAAGAATGTTTCATTAAATAATATTCACAAACACTCAAATATGTATACACTTTCGAAATAATTCCATTTTGTATTAATAAACATCTAACACCTTAACATCACTTAAACAAACTACAGATATCATATATTCAAAAATAAAACATAATGCAAATGTCATTACTGTATTCGCGTTGCATCATTTCTAGTATGCCTTTTCGTATTTCCGCATAATTTAGTAAATAATTCCGAAATGCAAATGAATACGCTAATTATATACAAGGTTCATTACTTGTTAGGGTCTTGTTATACAGACGAGGTCTCATTAGCGATCTTAAAAGTGCAGCGGTGTCTATGGAAACAGCGGGGAATAAATTTTGCATGTAATATAAGATTTTTTTTTTTTTTTTTTGAAGAAGTAATGAGACTGCACGTGCTCTGAAATTAAAAAACATGGTCCTGAATGTTGTTTACGAAAGATAAGTTGCTCTTGTAATGATTGTTTCAAGGAATACAGTGATATAATTGCCGAAAGATAGCGATAACAATTAAGCGTGGGACATAAGATGTGGTACTTTAAATGCTGGGGTACGAATAGTCTTTTAAATTACACCATTCTGTCTTTAAAATTACATTCTAAAGTGTTTTAAAACAATCGAATTAGCTCAGTTTAAACCTACACCCCGCGACAAAAAGATAGGTACAAAGGGTATTTTCTTTGATTTTTCATGAAATAACATTATCTAAGTTGTGCTTATCATTTATTATTATCATAAAATAACACTATTCCCGGACTAATTTTTGTTTTAAGGCTAATTTAGAAAAAAATTAAGACTAAAATTTTTCTAATTTAAGACTACACACCGCGACAAAAATATAGGAAAAAAGGATTTTTTTTTTTTTTTAATTTTTTAATATAATTATTTTGAATATGATTCAAATATTTAATATGTTTTTGATATGATAATATTTTGTTATGATAATAAATGATCAGCACAATTTAGATAATGTTATTTTATGAAAAATTTAAAAAAAACCTTTGTTCCTATCTTTTTGTCGCGGAGTGTTGTCTTAAATTAGAAAAAAATCTGGAGTGACTCCACTCGACTTTCCGAACATTGAGTAACTAACAGTTTTGTAGATAAAATAAAGAAAGAGGAGTTGCTAAACAAACAAAAAAGAGAAAACCATAACAGAGTGTTTGAGTATTTTTCTCCATATATCACACGAGGTTTTATTTAACGCTACTGAACTTTGAGCCCTTAGATCATAATGATAAAGAATTTTTCGTTGTGTCCCTGTAAAAATCTATAAATGCTAGATTCAAAAATGCTTATAGTTAGTGCAACAGTGATTTATAATATTCATACAAATTTTCAGCTCAATTGAATAAGGCGTTTAGATGCTATCGCTGGTCTCATAGGCCATAAAGATAAAGAATTTTTCTTTGTGTCCCTGTAAAAAAACTGTAAGTGCTAGATTCACCAAAATCTATACAGTTGGTTCAAATGTGACCTATAACATGTGTACAAATTCTTTGCTGAGATTAATAAGGCGTTTAGACGCTATCACACTTTTAAAAATTTGGCAAAGACTTTTTCTTTGTGTCCCTGTAAAAAAACTATAAGTGCTAGATTCTCCAAAATCTATACAGATTGAGTATCTGTGACCTATGATATGTGTATAAAGTTTTTGCTCAATTGAATAAGGCGTTTAGATGCTATCGCACTTTTAAGATTTTGGTCCCTTAGCCATAATGATAATGAATTTTTCTTTGTGTCCCTGTAAAAAAACTATAAGTGCTAGATTCACCAAAATCTATAGGGTTCGTACTATGGTGACTTACAATATACGTACCAACTTTCAGCTTATTCGAACAAAGCGTTTAGACGCTAGCGTGTTCACTCACAGACATACACACATACATACACACATACATACACACACACATACACACATACATACACACACATACATACATCATCGTAAAAATAGTGAAAACGGACTCGTTGGACCTCGAAACGTATAGAAACATCAAAATCTCGAATTCGGATTTTTGACATGATTACAATACTTTCCTCACTATAGTGTTCGGAAAGTAAAAATTTAGTCTTAAAACTTTTCTAAATTAGTCTTAAAGCAAAAATTAGTCCGGGAATAGTGTTATTTTATGATAATAATAAATGATAAGCACAATTTAGATAATGTTATTTTATGAAAAATCAAAGAAAACACCCTTTGTACCTATCTTTTTGTCGCTGGGTGTATATTTGTTTTTTACTGTATTCGGATACAAAATATTGTCATAAATGCAATAATATATTTAGTGTTCGAAATTAATTGTATTAAAGGCTTTTGTATACGCAATTGAAATTTTTACGTATAAGTCGCTTATTCAGCATAATTCTGTTATAGCTTTTATTTGTGTTATATTTTGCAATTGTATTATACTCCTTCACATACTCTGATTACTTGCAATTGTACTAATAGTTAGAACAGGCGCTTTACAATGTTTTACTTACCGTGTGCGCACCAATTATATTCCATTTTACATCTTCTGTAAAGCATTCAAGAAAACTAAAGTCAAATTTCTCATTAGCAGGAAATAATAAAAATCCATTTTTGAATACGTCTTGCTTTAAAATTACTAATCTTCATAATTATTATTAATATTAATATTACTGTATCTTCTAGTAGAGAGCATTAATACTTTCCCTCTCTTTTCCTGTAAAAAAATTATGGATAATCCCCATTAAAAGGTATTGTTAATTCATTAAAATTTGTGATTTTTTCGGTTATGGCTTATTTCGATGTATTCCCCTCCTCCTCCCCCAACTCCTTCCCCGCTACCGCATCCCAAAAGGATTGTAGCTCTCTTTATACGCTGTAGTACGAACATTAGTGTTTCTGTTTCGAAACATGGAGATAATGGTGCTCCTTTATTATCTATCACCAGTAGGATTTCGTCCAGGTTAATAAAAGATTGGATAGGCCTTCTTACTACTATATAGGACTATCCTATTACTACTATATAGGATAGTACTAATCTTCATAATTATTATTAATATTAATATTACTGTATCATCTAGTAGAGAGCATTAATACTTCCCCTCTCTTTTCCTGTAAAAAAATTATGGATAATCCCCATTAAAAGGTATTGTTAATTCATTAAAATTTGTGATTTTTTCGGTTATGGCTTATTTCGATGTATTCCCCTCCTCCTCCCCCAACTCCTTCCCCGCTACCGCATCCCAAAAGGATTGTAGCTCTCTTTATACGCTGTAGTACGAACATTAGTGTTTCTGTTTCGAAACATGGAGATAATGGTGCTCCTTTATTATCTATCACCAGTAGGATTTCGTCCAGGTTAATAAAAGGTTGGATAGGCCTAATCGAAATTATTTACAAATTTTCTCTACTTGCAGATTTTTTAAAATTTTATTTATTATATTTTATTTTGGCGTATTATAGTGCGAAATACGCTTTTTAAAATAAATAGCCAAGCGATTTTATTTTATGAAGAAGATTTTAATGAATCAAGTGTGGTTTAATTAAACAGCAATTATGGGACTAGGTATTTCAACTTCTGACACTTTAATTACCGAAAATGGATCTTAAAAAGTGTTGTGTTGGCATATTCTATTCGAGAATAAAAAATATTTGCTTGTTAAATAAAGAAAATCAATTTATATTTCATTAATATTAAAATTTTTAATTTTTAATTATATTATTATTATTACCATTATTATTATTTTGATTCAAATCAAAATAATAATAATAATCAAAAATTGAAATCGGTGAATGACATGTTTCGTATATCTTTCAGTGAAAGATGAATCGAAAAATGTATTTTATGTATCTTCATTTGATTACTTTTGTTGATGATTATTTTTTTTCTCTTTTTGAACGCGATTTGAAAAAGGAAATTATTTAAAAATATAAAATAATAAATCTATGCTCTGTACAAAATGGCATGACACGCTCTTTGGAATGGGAAACTTTTTATTTTTATTATTTATTTATTTATTTATTCATTCGAACAAAAAGAATTCACTCAGAAAAGAAATAATAAAATCCATTTCTAATGTACATATATTATTTTGCCTGAAATTTAATTTACAAAGAAAATTTTTTCCAAATTCCTTTCTCGAGAGTGAATTTCATTATTAAAGAAAATATTGCTCTTCTAAATAAATTTTCGATTTCAATATTTTGGCAGTAAAATTTTTTCTGAAAATAGTAATGGAAACATTTCACAGAAAATTTAATTTCAGTTGAAAGATGTAAAATTGATGAAAGATTGAATTTGTAAATATCTAAATAAAACGATGTCAAATTATAATGCTTATTCGTGCAGAAGATTCCGGTAAAGTTTGAAAACGTCTAACTAGTTATACTCTGATTGGTTGGGGTTTTTTTTTTACGTCGCACAAGTGCTGCGCAGATGGGCAATTGGCGACGGTCTGGGACACACCCCTAGAGGTGGTCCGGAGACATTCCATCACAATTTTGATCCTCCACGGCAGGGACGGCTCTCCCGCTTCGGTGACCCCCCAGAGATATAATTTTTGATGGGAACATGGAGGACATAGCGGCCACGACAAATTTTACGTGCACCAGCCACCATTAGTGTACACGACGGTCTTTGGCCGGCTCGAGTACTGAACAAGCAATCTTCCAATTACGAGGCCGGCGCTCTACTGACTGGGCTACCGCGGCCCAGTTACATTCTGAAGAATATTTTTTGAATGGTACCATTACAAATAAGATATGGTGTTCATACCTGCCAATATTCTAGTTAATATCCCGTAAAATTGTTGGTACCTGCCCCTTTTTCCACACCACTTTATTTTTAAAGTAATTTTCTCGAAATTTAATTACAATTAAATAAGAAGAAAAAGACTCGGACAAAAAAAAAAAAAAAAAAAAAGAGAGAGAGAGAGAGACTGGCGTAAGAAAAAAAAAAAAAAAAAAAAAAAAAAAGGCGGATGCTAACAATTTTACAGAATATTAATTAAAATGTTGGCAAGCATGGATTTCAGTTGAAAGATGCAAAATCGATAAAACAATTAATCTGAAAATAATTAAATTCCGTCGTTTAAGGTAATGAAACAGCATCAGAAATTAAATTTGGTGGTACTTTCAAATTATCTAAAGGAAATAAATATTTGAAATAAAAGCTTTTGATATTAAATCAAATCTATTATTTTCCCAGAGACTTGTTTTGTCTGAATTATTTAGATGAATATAAAAGCGTAAGATATTGCATGAAATTTGTTCATAGTAGAATTTGTTAACTTCCTATCTTTTGTGAGGTATAACATAAGATAAAACACCCTTTAAAAAGTACTTTTTACTAAATCAGTGGAATCCACACTATCATAAATGGATGAAAAATGCAATTTTTAATCTCTAAAGTTATAAAAAATATAAAATAATTGCTTTGTGTTTCTTAGACAGAAAATACATTTACTTTATTGGTGGTTTATGAAAATATGCAAATTTCAGTTATTGTTACAAGTATAGAATTAGTTTTTTTTTTTTTTTTTTTTTTTTTTAAATAAAAGATTTATATGTAAATAATCAAGTGTATTTGTTTATTTTTCATCAAAAAATTAAAAACACAAGAGTTTTTAAAATTTATTTTGCTTTTCCTATTTTTGTTTTTGTTTTAATAAATTTTGAAAAACAATTCGATAGGGGAGATCTTTTGTTGATTATTTTTATTTATTTATTTTCACTGCAAATGAATACTCGATTAAATGGGGAAAATATTTAAAGGAATTGATGTTTTTGCAAATTTATTTACTTTTAAAATGTAAGATTAGCTATACTTCGACATTTGTTTGTAAAAATCAATTGTCACATGCCTTTTATTTTGAGCAATTTCATACCTGTCAACATTTTAATTAATATTCTGTAAAATTGTTAGTACCCACTTTATTACGGCAGCTGTTTTAATCACAATTCCATTCATTCGTTTCCGATAACTTTTATGCTATTTACCAAAACGATCGTAAAGACAACAGGCTGAATTAAAAGGATTCTTAAATTTCGATACAAAGAACATGAGAGGTTTCTAATTCAGTATAATCCCTGGAGCATACCAGCTAGTATCTGATCAGATGAATCGAGCTCCTTAGAGAGAAAAACATGATGCAAACTTCGTAAAACGTTTACGCGTTTTAAATATTTGCCGCAACGTAGCATTAAAAAAAAAAAAAAGTTAAAGTTATTTACGCTCAGTCAGTCACTTTTAAACATTTATTTATCAGTGGGAGAAATCAGCATTGTAAAAAAAAACTAACATATTTTTTACTAACATAACATTGTATTTAAAACTAACATATTGTGGTTAATACAAAACTTTCTTTTATATTTTATTGATCTGAGCTTACTATATTAGTTTAGAAAAAAAAAAAAAAAAAAGGAACAGTTTCCTTATACTTTCAAGGGGCTGATGTAAAAAGACGTAATAAATGAAAATATGTATAATCGAAATTTTAATAATAACACTTTGATTACTACAAATTTAATGACACTTAAGCAAAATACGTATAAAAATACTAATTAATTAAGCTTCTTAAGTTAGTAAATGTATATTAGACTTCTTTTAAGACAATAATTAATAATAATAAAAATAGTTTTGTCATAAAAAGTGAGAAAAATCATACTATTAATGCATGACTGGGTACTATAATTACATATACCATATACTGAGTATTATATTACATTTCTTAAGAACTATATGAACACATTTTGAACATTAATTATATATATTGCGTATCTTTAATAACAAGCATACGATTTATGTCCATGCAGCTAGTTATTTAATAGCATTAAAAATCTTTAATATTCGTCTCATTTGCTGCTTGTCTATTGTCTATGAGTATTAGAAATTCTGCTGTGAATTCAATTGATTATTTGGTCAGTATTCTTCGATCTTTCCTGTGTTCCTCCATTTAAGATGCTTTCTAGGAAAAATTCGTCTTATTTAGAATAAAAAATAATGACAGGTCGAGAAATTTTCCGAATTTTAGTAGAGTGGAAAAGACGTATAACCGATATTAGCGGACGTATAAACGGTGCTTTATTAGAGGTTACATCTAAAGTATTAAAGAAAAAAAAAAATGGCGTAATGACGGGGGGGGGGGGGGGTCCCGAAAAAACGGTAGGTGACTAGACAAAATGGTAGTGAGATTCAGGAGGTCGTTTTACATAAGAATTAACAAGAATGATATCAGGGCTCAATTTTTTTTCTTTTTCTTGCAGCGCACTGTAATATAATCCTATATTCTATTAATCTATACAGAGAAAATATTCACATTATTATATATTTTACCAAATTACTAAACACCTACTGTCTGTCCTTAGATAACTAATAACTTAACATACTGCCATTTTAGGGCAAAGTATCTACTGTTCGAAAAAAGTGAGTGAATTCTGAAAGTAATCTTTAAATAATCAATCTTCCAATAATCTTCCAATAATAATTCCAGTAATCTTCCAATAATACAAACGAGGATCAATCTTCCATAACACAAACAATGAAAAATTCATAATTAGTAAAAATATTTGTACTTTATAGACTATAGAAGGAAAAACCAATATGCCCCCCCCCCCCCAAAAAAAAAAAAAAAGTAACTTACGATGTAGCCAAAGTACAATTTGTAAGCTGGTTTATACACTAAATCAGACAGTAGCGCAGGCATGTCAACATTTTAATTTATTCCAGAGGATTATAAATACTCGACCTTTTAATACCACTTTATTTGTAGCGACATTTTTTCAGATATGCAATCACAATTAAATCAGAAGCACACAGCACAGTAATATTGGCATCTGTTGACGAAAAAAACGAAAAACATCATCATTATAGCAAAATTTGGAGAATTTCCTTTAACTATTTATTAAAATGTATGATGGAACTTATTGGAGTCCCTACAGTGTGAGGGCTCAGGCCATGTGCCCCGAATGCCTTGCCATAAATCAGGCACTGCCTATACATTAGGGTGGAGTGAAAAAGATCGAAATTTTAAAAATGTTATCCAATTAAATAGCACTAGCTGTCAAAAGTTGTGTATTGATCCGTATATAATGTGATACTTTATTTAGAATTTTCCTAATTCATGTTCATTTACCGCACGGGCGTTGAAGCCCAAACTTCAAGACCCGTGCGGTAAATGAAGATGAATTAGGAAGATTCTAAAAAAAAAAAAAAAAAAAAAAATCACATTATATACGGATCAATATACAACTTTTGGCAGCTAGTGCTATTTAACTGGACAACATTTTTAAAATTTCGATCTTTTTCACTCCACCCTACTATACATGCAAAATTTTTAACCTGGTTGAATATAATATTGTATATACAAATGATTTTATTTATTTATTTATTTTTCACAATTATTAATTAAAAATAAACCTTATTGTGTACATTTATACGAAATTCTGACCTATGTTGCCGTATCAAAAATGATGAAGAAACAGGACGACAGGACACTTGTTGAACGACATATCCCAAAAGTTGATAGAACCAATTTATCTCATGGTGGAACTAAATATAAATTTTCATGAAATTCTCTTTATCACTTTTTGATCTAGAGCGACCACAGAATTTTCGTCTTACTCTGCAGAAAGGATGACAGACAGACATTCTAAAAATGATCAAAATACATCCATGGCTTCTTAAAAGGTATAGAATTATTAAAAATCGTAAGTTGAAATTTTTAAGAATCTAATTCTTTGTTCTTATGAATAAAGAAGAAAGTAAAAAAAAATATTATAAAGAAAATGTAAAGACTCTTAAAATAATTTTAAGATAAATTGTTGGTAAAATTACTTAAAAGTTAAAAGAGAACTAAATTTTGTTAAATTATGTTTTTTGTTATATTATCGCTTAAAAAGTAAAAAAATAAAAAAATTATTACTATTATTATTTTTTTTTATCATTTTTAATCATTACTTACATGCATTTATTGTTTTTTCACTAAAAATTCAATGACATTTGATTGTGAAGGAGAAATATTGAAACAATTTTAGAGGGGAGGGGGGGGGCATACACATACGTTTAATTTTGTTAATAATTGTTAAACCGCACCCCGAGCGTATTATTTTCATTAGCCATTACGACTATATAAATAGTGCACTCATTTTATTTTCCCCAAAGAATTTACTTTCTTGATAATATTGTACAAATTATTATTATTAAAATTATATTATCTGGCTTATGTTTTATTTATCTATGTCAATTTTTGTTATAATTTTAGTATAATTATCAGTTTGCCATGAAATTTAAAAATAATATCAACATTGAGTACGTTGTCAAATTTATTCTTTATTTATTTTTTATTTATTTTTTCTTTGTTTTCACTTTTTTCTGGTGGATTTCATTTCTAGACCCCTAATGTTCTAAAAGAAAATCTAAATGCTTCTAAGAAAAGTGTTTCCTTCCATTTGTCGCAAGAAATATATATGGCATATATTTTACTTTCATTTTTACCCGAGAATTCTGAATATAGCATGGATTGCGAATTAGTGAGATATATAAAAAATTTTATGTGCCACAATAATAACAAAAAACATGTTCAGAATGCACTTGAAATCATCAAAATACTCCTATTGAAGATTTGAAAAAAAACAATAATAATAATAATAATAATAATAATAATAATAATAATAATAATAATAACATAAATGAATAAATTGCACAAACACGTTTTTCTGCATTATTTTAAAAGATCAAAATTATACGTTTCATGAATAAACTGTTGTTAAAATTTTCTTTTTCCTTCTACAACACATTTATTATATTACACTCTTTTCCTTTTTTTTTCTTTTTTTTTTTCCCTAATAAAATCCGAGTTTAAATTTTGGTTAAGGAATAGTTTTTTTTTCCTTTCTTTTTCTCTTTTTATAATATTCTAAAAATAATTAATTTTTAAATGACTTCTCAAAATAATTTAGTTAAATAACTTTAATAGCCTTATCAAAAATTCGAAACTGTTAACACACACCCTCACCCACAAATAAATAAATAAATTAAATTAAATTAAATAAACCTAAATATTGCAAAACTTAAATATTTCAAATAATACAGTGCATTTACTTTTTAAATTTAAAAAGAGCATTTATTTTTTTCTTGGACTTAATTAAAAACCTTAATGCATCATTTTTACTTATTATCTTATAATACTCAGAATAATATTCGAAATTTATATCTACTTTTCTAAATAGCTAATAGACAATCAAGAACATTTTCAAACTTTGTTTAAGTTCCGAATTTAGATTTCCCATAACACACATTTAAAAAATAAGTATTTCTTAAAATAATTATTTTTCAAAAAATTTATCAAGATCATTTTCTCTAAGGGAAATTAAGAGTTATAATCAAAATTATAAAACAACAACAACAACAATAACGATAATAATAATTATTATTATCATTTCTTCTAAATTCAAGTATTTAAATATAATGCAGTATTTTTACCTAATTAAAAAAATATATTGTTTTAAATTACTACAAAAGTTTGTAATATAACATTCTTAAATATTGTATCTTAATATTCGCGGTCATGTATGAAACTTAAACCTACATATTTAATAAAGAAGCATCACAAAACTGGCGTTGTAAAAATTATTACTTACAAACTTTGAATAAACACCATAAAATGCAATAAACTCGCAACAATTGTTTCGGGTCGAAAAAAACACACGACCCTTCATCAGGCGAACAAAGTAAGCACGAGTGCTGCAGTCAAAGCGTTTGACTGCAGCACTCGTGCTTACTTTGTTCGCCTGATGAAGGGTCGTGTGTTTTTTTCGACCCGAAACAATTGTTGCGAGTTTATTGCATTTTATGGTGTTTATTCAAAGTTTGTAAGTAATAATTAAACCTACATAACCTATTGTAATAGTACAATTGCTAACAAATAAATGGTGATAATCTATACTATTATATTTAATTTTAAATCTTAAACAAGAAATAGGTTGAAAAATACACGTTCTCAAAACAAATATATATATCAAAGAAGATTGTCAAAATTATTCTGTGGAAATATATATATATCGAATACTTCTATTTCTGAGCATTTATTAATCCAATTCTTATTTCCTATGGTCTCTCTTTCATACCTTTTAATTCAATTCTTATTTCCAGATACATTTTTAACAAAAAAATTTATTATAGAAAACTTTAATCAATTTCGCAAAAAAAAAAAAAAAAAATTTCTTTCTCCGTCATAGTATTATGGTCCTTTTTACTCATTTGGCGTAAGTAATTTGAATTGGTTTTATCTTTTAATTGGAACTAAAAATGAATCATAAAATTTCTGTGCTAGCTTTTAAAACGTATTACAATTACAATTAATTTTATTTTTGTGTTGTTGGTATTATCGCATATCTATTAATTGCTAAATTTTATAACGATACTGAATTCTTAAATTTATACAATATATAAGATGAAATCATGTATCACATGAAGAACTAGAAAGAACATGAATAAATATTTCTGAAAAAATTAGGCATCCTTTTTAATGAATACACACAACATGAATACTTTTTCAAGGGCTTAGATGAATGTTGCATGCATATTAGGTGTAATTTCTGTCATACAGTATGCAATTTG
The DNA here is from genome assembly GCA_963930645.1 of Salticus scenicus. Lineage (NCBI taxonomy): Eukaryota > Metazoa > Arthropoda > Arachnida > Araneae > Salticidae > Salticus > Salticus scenicus. The sequence continues at coordinate 30,778,610 of OZ005659.1, read as the reverse complement.
TTAAAACCTTACAGTATGCTAAGCCCAATAACATCCAAAGGACGTGTAAATAAATTCAAACTCAATCAGAAAAGGGAAAAACAAAAGACAAACATACTTTTTAAACACTACAATCACTAATGTTACTTAAAAAATAAAACTATTCCGAAAATAATAATAATAATAATAATAAAACTAAAACTAAAATTATTACTTACTTTACAATTGCAAAAATTACTTATCCCCTCTCAAACATCCCCGCGTAGCCGTAAGGCTAAATAGAGTTGATTTCGCAGTTAGATGTAGTCTTAATTAAATTCTATACTTATAAGTTGAAAATAATTATAAGATACAAAAACTTTTTTATATACCATGTTTTTAAATTTTCTGATGAATCATTAATAAAATACGCGAGGATAAAAAATAATATTTAAGCAATATTTAAGCAGCGGACTCAGTTTAGTGAACTAATAATAATAATGAAAAAAAAAAAGTGGTTTTAAAAATAAAATCTTACTCCTTTTAGAAGAACGTATATTAGCATCATACATTATTAGCACTTATCAATGTGTATAAAATTTTTAAAGTGATAATATGACGTCAATTTTTTATTTATTTTATTTTTTTTTTTTTTTTTAGATGCATCATCTAACTTTTTATAATTTTTTAACGTTCACGTTTAATTAAATGTATTAATTTTTATGTCGAAAGAAAATGAACTCGTAATTTTTACTTTCTTCTATATGTAATATAGAGAAAGTATTGGATTCGCGAAAATTTTCGACCTCCGTTTTTTGACGGATCTACACGTTTTGGGATGTCCTGAACACGAATTGATAGTTTTTAGAAAATGTCTGTCTGTGTGTCTGTCTGTCTGTCTGTCTGTCTGTCTGTCTGTGTGTCTGTCTGTCTGTCTGTATCATTTTTTTGTGGACGCTGTATCTCACGAACATATGAATGAAATTTAACCAAACTTGGTATTTAGTTGCACCCTGACATGAACTGGTGCCCATTAGATTTGGGGATCAATAGCTCAACAGGTGGCGCTGTAATCGCATTTTATGCAAATTTTTAACATGGCAGCATAGGACAAAATTCCGTATAAATGGGCATAATGAGAGTTATTTTAAACTTGTGATTGTAAAATTAATTTGAATTATTGATGATAGTAGTAGTTAACTAGGAAAAAAAAATTGTGCATGGGGGGGGCATCGGTTCCCTCCCTGGGGGGGGAGTACCCCCCCGGGGGGGTTAAATTTTGAAGATGGGTATCATTCGAAAGATCTCGTCAATACCTTTAAAACGAATGGTTGAACCATAAATCTGTGATAATTTAAAACAAAGTTATCGATTTTTTTTACTTTTAACAAAAAAAAAAAAAAAAAAAAACAGAAAAAAATTCGATTTTTTTTTTTTTTTTTTTTTTTTTAATATTATTGTTAGTGATTGAATATGTATTAATTTTCACAAAAAAAAAAAAAAAAAAAAAAAAAAAAAAAGAAAAGAAAAAAAAAAAAAAAAAAATCTTTTTTTTTTTTTTTTTTTTTTTTTTTTTAAATATTGTTACTGATTGAATATGTATAGGAAAATATAGAAGAAAGTCTTGTGGTGGCCACAACATACTAGTTTTCTTTGGCAACAATTAAATTATAGCTAATATTTTAATGGCTATTTTTATTGCTATTAGGAGGTTATTATTTTCATATTTTAATTAATTAAAAGAAAACTATTCGAAAATTCGAAAATCTGACTTCGATGTATTGTGTTGTCACCGGGTTCTAAGCTACTGTGAAAGTTTCAAATGTCTAGCTAGTAGGGAAGTTAGTTAAAAATAGATTGCAAGATTTGTACCGGGCAAACAAACACACAAACAAACTAGAATAGAAGATAATAGAAACATGGCAATAATTTAAAATAAAGTTAAATTGAAAATAAAATTTAACTAATAATTATTTTAACAACTAAACCGTAGAAACTAAATATGATTAAATTTTAATTTAATTTTTCACAGACATACAATATTATGAGATTCATAAATTGAATTGGATTCGCCAAACCAGTCACCGAATATTTTAACCTATAAAAATACGAAAAATCTGCCGTTCGACAACTTTTTAGTGATTTTTTTTTGTCTATAACGTAGACATCAGCACGTGGACTTAATTATTGGAAAATGAAAGAAAAATTTAAGGAACGTTTATCATTTTTACTTTCTTCTATATGTAATATAGAGAAAGTATTGGATCCTTGAAATTTTTCGACCTCCGTTTTTTGATGGATTTACACGTTTTGGGATGTCCTGAACACGAATTGATAGTTTTTAAAAAATGTCTGTCTGTATCACTTTTTTGTGGACGCTGTATCTCACGAACCAATGAATGAAATTTAACCAAACTTAGTATTTAGTTGCACCCTGATATAAACTGGTGCTGATTAGATTTGGAGATCAATCACTCAACAGGTGGCGCAGTGATAGCATTTTTTCTAAATTTTTGACATGGCAGTATAGGACAAAATTTCGTATAAATGTACATAATCAGAGTTATTTTTAACTTGTGATTGTAAAATTAATATGAATTATTGATAATAGTAATAGTTAACTAGGAAAAGAATCCTGTGCATGTGGGGGCACCACTTCCCCCCTGGGGGTAGGTACCCCCCGGAGGTGGGGGGGGGGGTCAATTTTCAAGATGGGTGTCTTTTGAAAGATCTCATCAATACCTTTAAAACGAATCGTTGAACTATAAATCTGTGATAATTTAAAACAAAGTTAACGATTTTTTTTTTTTACTTTTAACAAAAAAAAAAAAAAAATTAGAAAAAAAAAAATCGTCTTTTTTTTTTTTTTTTAAATATTGTTACTGAGTGAATATGTATAGGAAAATATAGCAGAAAGTCTTGTGGTGGCCCCAACATACTAATTCAAAACAATTTTAAGAATTTGACATTTATATTCAATTAATCAATCTAATTTAAGTAATCGATCTCACGTTACTTGATTTTTCAGCATAAAACATAGCTGAAATTTAATCAATATAAGCTCAAGAGAATTTACTAACCAGCATTTTCTTCACTGTGTTTTAAAAAAAGGAAATTCTATAGTAATATACAGCGAGAGAGAAAGCGGATTTCTTATAAAAAACATTATGTTTAAATTGGTTTAAATTTGCAAGAGCCATTTAGCTATTTAGGATAAATGTAAATTAAAAGGGAAAAAATGTATATGAACTTTAAATATGTTGACACGTTTGTTGAAGAACAATGTACGTACAGTGCTGCTAGATTGAGCAAAATTTTTATTCAATATCTACCACTAAAGTTTAATTGTAACGGTTGGCTAATAATTTCGAAGACATTTTATAGAGAAAGCTTCGAAGTGAATAAGCAACCATTACAATTAAAATTAAGTGGTGGATATTGAATAAAAAAATTTCTAAATCTGGCAGCACTGCTCACGGAAAACGAGTCGTTGAGTAATGAAGAATAGACGTATGAAGCCAAAATACCATAAATTGTTAAATATATATATACATATACGCAACGGTTGTTTCGAATTGAATTGATTAAGCACAACAATTCACCAGGCGGAAAAAAAAATAATAAGCACGAGTGCAGTGTGAAAACAACAAGCACTAAAATCATGCTTGCCAAACCAGGAGGTTTCTGAAACATTCATGCTAACGCTTTTTTTCCTGATGAAGGGATGAGCCTAATTACTTCGAACTCAAACATTTGTTGTACGTTTTTTTCAGTTTGTGGTTTTGCTTATAAAGCTCTTATTCTTCATGGAAAATTATTGTTTTTTAAGCATACGTGAATTACTATCCGGCATTATTACCAGGATTCTGACAAACGTGATAAGGAAATGAAAGAGAAAAAAAAAACCCTAGTCAACAGGAAAATTGTGGCATTGTAGCAACTCAGGAAGTAGTGATGGCAATCAATTACACTGCTCTGAAAAAAAAAAAAAAAAAAAATCTGATACCATTCTTGTTTATTCTTATATAAAATGACCCCCTGAACCCGAATATGACTCCCATTTTGCCCAGTCACCCACCGTTTTCTTGAAATATCACCCCCTCCCTCAAATTTTTTCCCTGTTCGAAAATTTTATGACCATGAATTTGATCTGAAGAATTAAAAAGAATTAATTTAACACCTAAAAACAAAAAAATATGTATAGTTTAAAAATAACATAAATGACAGATTAAAAATATATAAGATATGTAATACATAATTCAGTGACAAATGCCCCCCCCCCCCAAAAAAAAAAAAAAAATTCCTTGTCGCAAATGTCCATGTTTTAGAATTTTCCAACTCTGTAGCCCCCTCAGAAGATATTTAACAGTTAAAATAATCCTCCCCCCTCCTAAAAATCAAATTTATAGCCATAAAATCCCCGAAAAAGGATAAAAATAGGGGACCGTTCCTAAAAAACGGTGGGTGATAGGGCAAAATGGGCGTCATATTCGGTTTAGGAGGTCATTTTACATAAGAATATGCTGAAATGGTGTCAAAGCAATTTTCATGCCGAGCAGTGTTATCTACAGGAGGGACCTAGGCCTGAGTAGGATGCCTTCCTTCAGATCTTCCGAAGGGATCCTAGTACATATTTACGGAAGTTTCAGTGAAAACCACGGTAAATCCCGAAAGGCTAGGATGACGAGAGTGAACTGGGTTTGAACCCGACGCCTCCCGTCTGCCAACTTTGAGAGAAGAACAGAGCGGTTGCTGGTGGGGCTTAACTCGAGTAAAACTTCAAAATGAAAAGCTACGAAAATAGACTTTACAATAAACAAATGCATTTGAATTTCAAAACTCTTATTATAAAAGTATTTTGTAGTTACAAAAAAAAAAAAAAAAAAAAAAAAAGAAAAAGAAAAAGAAAGAAAGAAAAAAGAAAGAAAAAAAAGGAAATAATAAACTCTATACATTAAATCACTTATACAAAAGAAAGAAAGAAAAAAAAAAGGAAATAATAAACTCTATACTTTAAATCACTTATACAAAAGTAAGAAAACAAGAGAGAAAGAAGAAGAAGAAGAAGAATTTTTTATATAAAAGAATTTCGAACTACTTCCTCTTTTTATTATATTTATATTCCGCCTTTAATAAATTTCACCTTTCTGCGGAAAAAAAATGACATTTTAAGTCCAGTCTCGGCTCGTCGCCTTTAAGTTCCTTGAATATTTGATAGGTGGTTGGTTCTCTTGAAATTTTATGAGGTTTTTGATCCTTCTTTCATCTCTTTTATATCAGAGGCAAAGCTTTTAGAGGATAAAATAGACATACGATGCCATGAATAATTCGAAAAGCAGTACGTGTAAGGAAATAAACTGCTTCCAATTCATCCGATATTATGGAGAAGTAGTGTTCTGTTATTAAGATACATGCAAAAATCGTTTTGCTACGACGAATACGTCATGCTTATAAATTCATTGTAATAAAATGCACCCAAGCTGATTGTAAAATTTCTTCTTGGCCGGGCATATTCATTTTTAGGCAATAAAGATAGGTTTTTCAGCCAACAAAAGCTATCGATTTCAATTTGTAATAAAAGTGTCGTCCTTTTATCAGAGAGCAATCTGAAGTAAAGTAGAGTGTAATACTTTTCCATATTACAGGATATAACCATAGTTTCAATTCGTGAAAAGATAAAATGGAGAATTTAATTTAATTATGTATAAGAGGCAGTATGTGAGTACATAGCATGTGAATATGTGAACGAGTGTACTTCTGTGAGTAAAAGAGTGGTAGATAATAAGTGAATGTGTTTGTGTGAGATAAAAGAGATAATACTGAAGGAGAGAGAGAAGGTTGGTTGGTTGGCTTTTATTGGCGCAAAATCCACAGTGGGATATGCTGCGCCAATGGAGAGAGAGAAGGAGAATATGCGAGTGATTGTGTGCGTGAGAGAGACAGGATGAATGTGAGTTAGTGTGTGTGAGAGAGAAACAGAGTAAATGTAAATGAATGTGTATGACAGAAAAAAAGAAAGAGAAAAAATGAAAGAGAAAGAAAAAAGAAAGCGAGAGAAAAAGAGCGAATGTGAGTGGGTTTTACATCGCACTAGTGCTACGCTATTGGCAATAGGCATCGATCTGGGGCACACTACTAAGGGTGGCCAAGAGGCATGCCATCACATATTTGATCCTCCACGTAGAGGATGGCTCCTCGCTTCGGTGATCACCAAAGGTATAATTGTGAATAAGAGAGAGAATGCATAAGGAAAACGAGAATAATTTGAATAAATTAGAGTATGTGAGTGAGAGAACGAATAAGTTAAACAGTAAGTATGTGTACATGTATATAATTTAGACGAGTAAGGATTACTTAAAGGGTATATACAGTGCATTAATTCTAGTTAACACGTTCAGCGCCATGTCAGCCATCCGTGGCTGACATTGAACTTTCTGTTTAGGCCACGTCGTCCACAGGTGGCTGACAATGTGAAATATGATATAAAACTAAAAAAATTACATAGTTTTAAGTAATTACTGACAGTTTATCTAAAATTTACTTAATTTTTATTTATTATAGGATTATATTATTAAGGCATTTTAATGGATTTTATTGAAACACGGTAAACATAATACGCTTCTAAGCAGCGCGTGTGGCCTGAATGGGATTTCCTTAAGAATTCGCGTGGCGCTCAACGTGTTAAGTACATAGATATAGTTATAAGACATAGATTGATCAGCGAGAGGAAAAAGTGATACCTTTTTTTTTTCGGGAAAAGTCACTCTAATGGCTGCCTTTCCCGAGTAAATCACACACAGGAATACACACGAATAATTTAGTAAATAAAATTTATGAATAATTTATTTACTAAAGGTGAATGAAAACTCCAGATACAGTTTCAAATTCATTTTTCTTTTTATTCTTTTTTTCAATACTCTCTAATGGCTGATTTTAGAACTTTTTTTCGGCATCAAAATTTTTTGCTCGGTAACATGGGGATGATAGATCTATATATATATTACTATATCTATGGTTAAGTGTTTTTTTTTTTTTTTTTTTTTCTCATGATATTTTTACACATTCCTACTTATTTATTTATCTTTTTGGTAAAGAAAATCGGTTATTAAACAGAATAAATGATTAAATTAGGAAAACATGAAGTAAAATACAGAGCTCATCAATATTCATCAAACATAATTCAAAAACACATTATTTTAACAATTTTAATAAATTTATCAAATAAAAGTTTTATTTTTACCTTTCAAAATTCAAAATTCCATTTCCCATTACGTTCGTTTAGCATTTGATTCGCAGAATAATTATAAATTTTTAGACTTCAATGACAAACTCTAAAAACATGAAAATCTATTTAAACTGTCAGCGGCGTCTATTCAATTAACTACGCCATTAAAGACATTCTACACGCTTTCGGGAGAACGTAACGACACCGCATTTCGTTATCGAAAGCAATTTATTAATCGAAAATGGCTTTCGGGCTGCTGTTGTTTAGTATATGGATTCTAAAAATATTTATGTAGATGCATAATTGGGCTTAATGGCATTGCATAAGCTAAACATAAAAAAGAAAAATTCCGAAATGCTAGCAACCTTTTAATGTTAAATAATCAATGTAAATTCTTTCTTTTTCGTTATCAGATTATAGGCTAAGAAGAATTAAAATGGAAACATTAGAGAAGTGTAAATTGTGGAAAACAATAGCTTTGTGTGTATACAATAAATAGTGTCTGATTTTTATCAGATTTTTGAGAAAAAGTTTTAATTTTGATGAAAAATAAAAGTTTTGCAAACAAAAAGTATAAAGGGATAACGTTTGTTTGCAAAAAAATAAAAACAAAGTTCAAAAATTCAGTAAAACAAAATTCAAAAGCTAAGAAATATTATATTTTTTAGTTTTTTTAATTTTATTTAAAAAATGGAGAAAATACTTACTAGTATATGACTTTTTCAATAATCCAAGTAAACTATTCACCTAAGTTTTGACATATAATTAATTTATCTGGAGAAAAATAGAAATGATCTTTCCTTTTTAACACTTTACAGCGAAATTGGAAAATATTTATGAATCCGATTCTGCGCCATTTTTCTGTCAATTCATCTGTCTGTGTACACACAGTCTCATTTCCGTAAATATTTTACCATGTTTTTATTAGCTTCGATTCTTGTTTGTTTGTTTGTTTGTCCAGTACAAATCTTGCAATCGATTTTTAACTAACTTCCCACCTAGCTAGATATTTGAAACTTTCAGGACAGCTCAGAACACGGTGACAATACATTTTTTTAATACTTTTAGTCAACTGTTAAAGGCCCCGCTGCCTGCGGCAGCGTTTATATGATTCGACAGAAAATTTATTTAATTAACTTCCCGACTAGCTAGACATTTGAAACTTTCAGAATAGTTCAGAACACGGTGAAAATGCATTTTTTTAATACCTTTAGCCAACTGTTTTGGGTTCCTGCTGCCTTCGGCAGTACAAAGCTTGCAATCGATTTTTCACTAACTTCCTGACTAGCTAGACATTTGAAACTTTTAGGATAGCTCAGAACATGGTGACAGTATATTTTTTAAATACTTTTAGTGAACTATTTTAGGCTCCTACTGAATTCGGCTGCGTTTATATGATTCAACAGAAAATTTATTTAACTAACTTCCCGACAAGCTAGACATTTGAAACTTTCAGAATAGTTCAGAACACGGTGAAAATGTATTTTTTAAGTATTTTTAACCAACTGCTTCGGAACCCTGCTGCCTTCGGCTGCGTTACCAGCACAAAGCTTGTAACTTGTAATCGATTTTTCAATAACTTCCCGACTGGCTAGACATTTGAAAGTTTTATAATAGCTCAAAACACGATAGCAATGAAATATTTTAATACTTTTATCCAATTGCTCCGGGTTCGGTAGCATTTATATGATTCAACAGAAAATTTAAAAACATGGTATATAAAAAGTTCGTTTTATCTTGCAATTATTTAGAATAATCTTAAACTATTAATTGTTATTTAGGATCAGTACAGCATGTTCTCTATTTAAAATAATATAGAGGGCATTACTGATCTGTGTACAGGGAATCACAAAAGAACTGGAATACATTACAGTGAATTATAAGTATTTATTAAAGAATATTTTAATATCATTATCCTGTACAGAACATAACAAAATTAACAAATGTTATTCAGCATTATTCAGTATGCTTTTTATGTAATATGACATCATTAACATTAATGATTAGTTTACAGGGCTGCAAGAAGTGCAATTTAAGTTGTGTTACGTGTTTTTAATATTTTCCAAGAATTTTTTTTTTTTTTTTTTTCCTCACTGCATAATCAAGTACAAAAATCCCTGATATATTTTAAATTTTAATATAAAATCAAATATTTGGCGCACGAGTGTGCTTTTTGTATTACAATCCTCATGAAGCAAATCTTTGTTTAAGCAAATAAAAAAGTTAGATACACATTTTGCTCATAGATGACGCTGCATTTTTAAAAAAAGCAAGTAAAGGTATTTAAAAGAAAAAAGAAATACTGCAAAGCAAGGAATTAAAAAGAAATTATTTCGTGAAATTAACAAAAATATATTTCATACGTATGCTTATTATAACGCGAGCCACATCTAAATGGTAATCCAATTCCATCCATATGTTTGCTAGCATTTATTATGATAATAGAAAAACTAAATATGTTATCCGCATTTTCGATAGTTTGATGTTAGTGACAGGGAAGTATAACTTTTCACAGGGTCCCGCAAGAAAAATTCAAGAGAGGTTAAGTTTGAGAATTGAAACAGACATAGCAAAAGGACAAGAAACGCTATATAGGCCAAATATTATGTACCGTGCCATCAATAGGTACAATTTTTTTTTAACCAAACTTTTCACCTTAAGAAGCTTTGCTGTGCAAACTGCACTCGTACTTGGTTTTATATTAAAATTTAAAATGTGTCAATGACTTTTAGCCCATCCTGTATGTTTTAAGGTCTTATTCATAACGGTGGTAAAATTTATTGAATTTTAAACAATGTAACAGATAAGTACAGTTGAAAAGCGTTTTATAATCCATGCGAGCCACATGATGTTTTTATGAAGAATTTTATGTTATCATCTTTATCCCTTATCAAAAGACAAAACTTTTTAAAAGTCTTCACAGGAAGGCAATTTCCATTAAATACACCTCCAAAGTCTAATTTTGTTTTGATTAAAAAGCAATGTTTAATCGTAAGAGCAACATTCTGGAAAAATGAGAAATCTTTTCCTCAAATGAAACTTTCAATTCCTAGTGTAATATGCGATCGTTAAAGCCCCCCAGATACCTACTTACGGGTGACATTAGTTGTCAAGACACCAGGAGAACACTGGCAACAGGTGGTGATCGATAACTTGAGGTGCCCTTGCTCCCGAAAACTTGCTCCGGAAATATCTATTTCCTGCATTCCTCTAGGGACTGTGAAAGGATTTTAGAATGCAGCATCACGAGACAAGAGGAAATCTTAAAATTATGCATTGAATATTGATTATGATAATGTTTTCAATATTATCTAAGTATTACTCTTTTAGCTTTATTTATTTTATTAATATCGTTAAAATTAATGTCTGTTCAACGATAGAATAAAAAGGGAATTAATTATGTTATATACCTGGTATGGAGATAGTTACGTATTACGTTTGTCAGCGCTCAAAGATAGTTTTTGTATTGATGTCAGGAGTTGCGAGGGTTAACGAAGGTTTATTTAGTTGAATGATTTTGTTGATTAAAGCAATGTATTAAGTGGAATCGGAACGTTGTGAAGAAAGTTCTAGATGGTAGATGGAGTTACAAGTTTTAGTGAAGCTGTGAATTTTAACGCAGTAGCAGCTAGACCTTTTGGTGATATAACAGTATAGGAAAGTATTTTAGCAAAAGTTTTTTTTTTTTTTTTTTATGGTGGTTATTCAAAATTATTCTCCAGTATGATCTATTTAATTAACAAGACATTCAACGCAAAGGAAGTTTCCCCCCTTACCCCCCCGGAGGTTTTTTCAAAAGTAGATCTGAGAAGTCTACGAGTGAGTAATTGAAGGGAGTTTCAACTTGGAGCTACTTCACTATAGAGAAAGAAGTATACATTATTAATAAAGTCAGATTTAATTGTCGCCAGAAATCTAGGCAAACGCGCGCTCTAGGAATCTCTTTTCGTTTCATATAATACAAAAACACTTTACCTCGACCCCTACCTGATTCCCACCAGATATTTTAAATTTAAATTCATTTAAATTTTTGTCATTGAAAGAAACTAGAAGTCTCAGCTCCTTGCAAACCACCTTAGTCCCTTGCTGGTTACACCTCTTGACTTGGCGGTTTTTAAAATCCTCCTCTTGTTTGTTCCACTTTTACATTTTCCGGCTGCAATGTTTCTTCAGGAGGTTGCTAAAAACAACGTAACCTTACTCTTACACATTTTCCAGTGTAATATTGATCATGTTGTCGAGTTTGAACTTAATATTTCTTGATTAGAAACGAAAACTGAAAATTTTTGTGAATATACGTTTAATAAAAATGAATAGCACCTATTTCTCCCATTCAATGCAATATTATTGCATATTAAACGTCAAATATTTATATTTTTAAAATTCTAAATGCTACAAAATTCAATGCGATGAAACTTTATAAGATACAAACTTATGACACACCCCTCACTCATAACAAAATCAATAATGAAATATCATCATTAAAATTTCTATTCCATCTTGATTCTCCACGTGTTTTAAATACTTTTCAGTTTAACAGCCTTCTTTTAGCTCGAAAGAGTATCAGTAACTGGGGGTCGATTTTGTGAATACACTTTTAATAAAATGAATACTTACAATGCAAATATTTCCCCTTTTGAGTATAGATCTATACTCAAATGGGGTCTATAGTACCCTTTCAGTTTGAAGGGTCTCTTTAGATAAGAGCAAATAGCCGAATTCAAGAGATAATATTCTCATAAAGAACTTCTCTAAAATGGTATTTCCCGTTCGCTCTTCATGCTGGGCGTTCAGAAACATAGATTCGCTGATTTTCTTTATTTCTTATTTCTTTTCTTTTTTTCACCCCTCTCTCTTTTTTTTTTTAACCACTTACTTTTTATGGAGAGTGGAATGCACATCAACATGACACTGCATTTCAAAAATGACACACTGGATTTCAAGAATGTCATTTGTGTCAAGAGTTTGTTTGATTTACAGGAAGGGAGTATTACGTGATTTATGTATGATTTTTCCTTTCAGGGTGATTTATTATTCTGGATGTTCAAAAAAAGAAGAAGGAAAGAAAAAGAAATATTGGGTGCACTGAACTTTTATATTCAAATATAAAATTTGTCTTCGTACATTTTCGGAAAAGAGTATTCGAATGTAACGTTTATACAAACGCACCACACCAGCATACTTCCGAAAAGTGGTAAAAACCGCATGTGAAACTCTTAAAAAAAAAAAAAAAATCTGAGTCATTGCCTATTGTTTTTTTTTTAGACTCATTACTAATACACTTTAAGATTTTTTTTTTTTTTTTTAACTATACCAATATTTAAACTCTGTGTAAATTAGAAAAAAAGAAATGAATCATTACCTAATGTGCTTTCAAAGATGTGAGAACTTCTGAGTGAACTTAATATTTAAAAGCAAATATTTCTGTCCAAAATCATTTTAATATTCAAAATTCAGGAAACACCGGTTGGAGCCTTACTTTCCTAAAACTCTATTGCGGTATCATCCCTCTGCATAGTTGTGACGCGAACACAATTTGATTAAAGAATGATATATAGCACAGTTTTGTCACAAGAATCGTTTCTAGAGGTCCAGCCAACCGTTCAGTAGTCGTGGAACATTAAACATATGTAAGGTAGGGTGTTAAACATTCAGCCAACCGTGATGTCAGCTGATTTGTACCTCCCATTCCTACAATCAATGAAATATGTCTCAGTTGGGCCAACACCCCCGCAATTAATAATCCTGCAGACGCTGTCGAGTTTCAATTAAATTGGAGTATACATGCTAAATGAAATAAAATCTTGTGCTGGTGCTGTGATTATTACAGATGTATTTTTATGTTATTAAAATAATTATAAGATAAAAAAACATTTATATACCATGTTTTAAATTTTCTGATGAATCATAGAGCTCTTATCAATGTGCACAAAATTTTTAAATGTGATAATGACGTCAATTTTTGTGAGATGCATAATTTAACTTTTTATAATTTTTTAATGTTCACGTTTAATTAAATGCATTTATATTAATGTTGAAAGAAAATGAACTCGTATTTTTTTTTTTTTTTTTTTTTTTTTTTTTTTGGCAACAATTAAATTATAGCTAATATTTTAATGGTTTAACGCTATTAGGATGTTATTATTTTCATATTTTAATTAATTATAAGAAAACTAATCAAAAATTCGAAAATCGGACTTCGAAGTATTGTGTTGTCATTGGGTTCTGAGATATTGTAAAAGTTTCAAATGTCTACCTACTAGGGAAGTTAGTTAAAATTCGATTGCAAGATTTGTACCGGGCAAACAAACAAACAAACAAGAATAGAAGTTAATAAAAAAACATGGTAATAAGCTACACTTTATATATGCTGAATTATTTTTCGATGGTATTTTGAATTTTCAAGAATACGTTTTTCAAAAGCATGATTTCTATAGAAAATGATTTGAACAGTATGTATTAATATTTTGTCTTCACAGTTACGTAAAATTTAAAGTAGAGGGTCGGAGAGAAATATGGAAAACCATTTCTATAATAAACTGAAATATTATGGATCATTGTGGATTCGACTGCACCAAACTTTCAAGTGCTGTTAATGTATTTTTGGTGGTTTTATATTACAAAAAATAGAGTTTACATGCAAAAGTTTTATTTAGCAAAAGTAAAAGCTATTGTAGGATAATATGAACCAAGCGGGAAATATGGAATAGTTATGATGGGAAATATGGAATACTCATTTTTCTTGCGAAATAATATGGAATAAGGTAGCATTTTTACAGAAAATCATGAATAACTGCAAAATAAACATTTTATTTTGAAATTATTGGAAATAAATAGCATTGAAAAAATTATCAATATTCAAATTTTACAAAAATCGCGAATAATATGGAATAGTTGGTATTCCATATCGTCCGAATCGCCATCTTGGAGAATAAGCTGACCTCAACCCCATGATGGTAGATATAACTTCATGTGAATCAGATAACTAAATAACTCAACTTCCCTACCCGAAATGACAATACGGTATCACTCGATTTTACTGCTTCGTAAATAGATTATATAATTCATAATATTTACCTCCAAAAAAGTCTGGACTTTGACAAACCAAAGAAGTTTTATGGCACAGGGACTGACCTTTTCTCACTGACACAAGGTGAACTACCTTTCATATCTGACGCCCAGTAAAGACGTTTGACATGCTCCCGCTAGGTTGCAGCACCATACAGGTGAGATATATCGGTATTCCATTTTAGTCAACTATTCTATATTCCCCATTGTTCCCCTATATTACAGACTATCAGTGACAGTACTATAAAATGCATTTTCGTTTGTGTTATGTAATTTCTTAATTTACCAAATTTTAGTGCAGTGTATGGTGCATATACAATATATGGACAAAATGCTACATAAAAGCAGTGGATGTCATTACTTTTTATACGATGTAACTGATAGGAATGCTTTTAAAAATATAAGTATCATTGTAGAAGTTCACACATTGGTCGAAATTTAAGTCTTGAGAAGAAACATTTTCCTTTTTCTTTTCTTTATATATATATTTTGCTAATTTCTAGGAAAAAGCTTTACAGATTGTTTTTAATTTCGCCAAGTATGTATTTAAACTTTTGTGCATTTGGAGGCTAAACAACAATTTAAATGCGAAGTAATAACAAAAAGTCATGAGATCCGCATAGATTATTAACATTTTCCAACTGCACATACTCATTCAATCGTTTAAATTTCAATATACTTTGTCTACGTGATCATACAACCGGCAGACAGGATTACAGATAGACGGACATATAGATTAAAAGGTTTCATAATCACTCTTTAATAATGCTGGAAAGTATTTTAACTTTTTAACACAAATGGAAATGCAATTCCAGCAATTTCTATTAGAAGCATTTAATGTATCTGAAAATTTAGTGTAAATCGTAACGATAAACCATAGACCAATTATAAGAGTGGACGGGACAATGGCAACCTTTTTCAGTGGCAAAGATCATTCATAAAAAGTCACGTGACTGTTGAACTACAGGAAGCTAAACTGGCCAATATTGAAATTTTCTCGCCAGGCTCTAAACTCAGCTTTCTTGTACACAGACGATATCTTTCCTTTTTCTTTGAATGTTCTTTTAAAATTTTTATTTCCCTTTAAAAGTTAGATTGTTTTGAATCTAAAAGGAATTTTATCGCTAGAAATACTGATTAGATGTACTGTAAAAAGCCCTAAAAGTTATGTAAAGTAAGGATTATGTTTCACAGGTAAGATTCTTTTAATGTTTTATTATTTAGTACTTTTTAAGTAATTATTTTTTGTAAAGTGTTTATAATTACTATATTTAATTCTTAAGTTAAATTAGTTCAAAAATAGTGTACCATATTAACCTTCCAACGGGCGCGCGTATCTGAGAGATACACTTGTGGTAAATCTCGTTGTATATCTTAAAGTCAGAGAGCATTTGAAACACTTATCTTTGGCTATTCACTCAGTATATATTGATCTATTTTTACTTTCTTCTATATGTAATATAGAGAAAGTATTGGATTCGCGAAAATTTTTGACCTCCGTTTTTTGACGGATCTACACGTTTTGGGATGTCCTGAACACGAATTGATAGTTTTTAAAAAATGTCTGTCTGTCTGTCTGTCTGTCTGTCTGTCTGTGTGTCTGTATCATTTTTTTGTGGACGCTGTATCTCACGAACCAATGAATGAAATTTAACCAAACTTGGTATTTAGTTGCACCCTGACATGAACTGGTGCCCATTAGATTTGGGGATCAATAGCTCAACAGGTGGCGCTGTGATCGCATTTTATAGGACAAAATTCCGTATAAATGGGCATAATGAGAGTTATTTTAAACTTGTGATTGTAAAATTAATATGAATTATTGATAATAGTAGTAGTTAACTAGGAAAAAAAAAGTACCCCCCCCCGGGGGGTTAAATTTTGAAGATGGGTATCATTCGAAAGATCTCGTCAATACCTTTAAAACGAATGGTTGAACCATAAATCTGTGATAATTTAAAACAAAGTTATCGATTTTTTTTACTTTTAACAAAAAAAAAAAAAAAAAAAAAAAAAATCGTACTTTTTTTTTTTTTTTTTAAACGAAATTTTACCAAACTTGGTATTTAGTTGGTCCCCGACATAAACTGGTGCTGATTATATTTGCGGATCAATAGCTCAACAGGAGGCGCTGTGATAGCATTTTATCTAAATTTTTAACATGGCAGAATAAGACAAAAATTCGTATAAATGTGCATAATAAGAGTTATTTTACACTTGTGATTGTAAAATTAATATGAATTATTGATAATAGTAGTACGTAACTAGGAAAAAATTTTTGTGCATGGGGGGGCATCGCTTCCCCCCGGGGGGGGGAAGTACCCTTAAAAAAAAAACAAGTACCCCCCCCCCCCCCAAAAAAAAAAAAAAAAAAAAAAAAAAAAAAAACCTTAGAAAAAAAAAATCGTATTTTTTTTTTTTTTTTTTTAAATATTGTTACTGATTGAATATGTATAGGAAAATATAGAAGAAAGTCTTGTGGTGGCCACAGCATACTAGTTAGTTATCTTTTGAACCTCGAGACAATGATATGAAGCTGAATATTTGCTATTTGTATTTGAAAAATACGCGTGACCTTTCATGTAACGTTTTGTTATATTTGATTTTTTTTTTCACTGCTAAAAACGATTGTTTGTTGTTTTTGTTTTAAACATTATTATTTTAAATATTTTTAAAATTAATTAACTTATAATTCCGATGTTTCTTTGATTTTTTACTTTCTTCTATATGTAATATAGAGAAAGTATTGGATTCGCGAAAATTTTCGACCTCCGTTTTTTGACGGATCTACACGTTTTGGGATGTCCTGAACACGAATTGATAGTTTTTAAAAAATGTCTGTCTGTGTGTCTGTCTGTCTGTCTGTCTGTCTGTGTGTCTGTATCATTTTTTTGTGGACGCTGTATCTCACGAACCAATGAATGAAATTTAACCAAACTTGGTATTTAGTTGCACCCTGACATGAACTGGTGCCCATTAGATTTGGGGATCAATAGCTCAACAGGTGGCGCTGTGATCGCATTTTATAGGACAAAATTCCGTATAAATGGGCATAATGAGAGTTATTTTAAACTTGTGATTGTAAAATTAATATGAATTATTGATAATAGTAGTAGTTAACTAGGAAAAAAAATTTGTGCATGGGGGGGCATCGGTTCCCCCCCTGGGGGGGAAGTACCCCCCCGGGGGGGTTAAATTTTGAAGATGGGTATCATTCGAAAGATTTCGTCAATACCTTTAAAACGAATGGTTGAACCATAAATCTGTGATAATTTAAAACAAAGTTATCAATTTTTTTTACTTTTAACAAAAAAAAAAAAAAAAAAAAAAAAAAAAATCGTACTTTTTTTTTTTTTTTTTAAACGAAATTTTACCAAACTTGGTATTTAGTTGGTCCCCGACATAAACTGGTGCTGATTATATTTGCGGATCAATAGCTCAACAGGAGGCGCTGTGATAGCATTTTATCTAAATTTTTAACATGGCAGAATAAGACAAAAATTCGTATAAATGTGCATAATAAGAGTTATTTTACACTTGTGATTGTAAAATTAATATGAATTATTGATAATAGTAGTACGTAACTAGGAAAAAATTTTTGTGCATGGGGGGGCATCGCTTCCCCCCGGGGGGGGGAAGTACCCTTAAAAAAAAACAAGTACCCCCCCCCCCCCCCAAAAAAAAAAAAAAAAAAAAAAAAAAACCTTAGAAAAAAAAAATCGTATTTTTTTTTTTTTTTTTTTTAAATATTGTTACTGATTGAATATGTATAGGAAAATATAGAAGAAAGTCTTGTGGTGGCCACAGCATACTAGTTAGTTATCTTTTGAACCTCGAGACAATGATATGAAGCTGAATATTTGCTATTTGTATTTGAAAAATACGCGTGACCTTTCATGTAACGTTTTGTTATATTTGATTTTTTTTTTCACTGCTAAAAACGATTGTTTGTTGTTTTTGTTTTAAACATTATTATTTTAAATATTTTTAAAATTAATTAACTTATAATTCCGATGTTTCTTTGATTTTTTACTTTCTTCTATATGTAATATAGAGAAAGTATTGGATTCGCGAAAATTTTCGACCTCCGTTTTTTGACGGATCTACACGTTTTGGGATGTCCTGAACACGAATTGATAGTTTTTAAAAAATGTCTGTCTGTGTGTCTGTCTGTCTGTCTGTCTGTCTGTGTGTCTGTATCATTTTTTTGTGGACGCTGTATCTCACGAACCAATGAATGAAATTTAACCAAACTTGGTATTTAGTTGCACCCTGACATGAACTGGTGCCCATTAGATTTGGGGATCAATAGCTCAACAGGTGGCGCTGTGATCGCATTTTATAGGACAAAATTCCGTATAAATGGGCATAATGAGAGTTATTTTAAACTTGTGATTGTAAAATTAATATGAATTATTGATAATAGTAGTAGTTAACTAGGAAAAAAAATTTGTGCATGGGGGGGCATCGGTTCCCCCCCTGGGGGGGAAGTACCCCCCCGGGGGGGTTAAATTTTGAAGATGGGTATCATTCGAAAGATTTCGTCAATACCTTTAAAACGAATGGTTGAACCATAAATCTGTGATAATTTAAAACAAAGTTATCAATTTTTTTTACTTTTAACAAAAAAAAAAAAAAAAAAAAATCGTACTTTTTTTTTTTTTTTTTAAACGAAATTTTACCAAACTTGGTATTTAGTTGGTCCCCGACATAAACTGGTGCTGATTATATTTGCGGATCAATAGCTCAACAGGAGGCGCTGTGATAGCATTTTATCTAAATTTTTAACATGGCAGAATAAGACAAAAATTCGTATAAATGTGCATAATAAGAGTTATTTTACACTTGTGATTGTAAAATTAATATGAATTATTGATAATAGTAGTACGTAACTAGGAAAAAATTTTTGTGCATGGGGGGGCATCGCTTCCCCCCGGGGGGGGGAAGTACCCTTAAAAAAAACAAGTACCCCCCCCCCCCCCCAAAAAAAAAAAAAAAAAAAAAAAAAAAACCTTAGAAAAAAAATATCGTATTTTTTTTTTTTTTTTTTAAATATTGTTACTGATTGAATATGTATAGGAAAATATAGAAGAAAGTCTTGTGGTGGCCACAGCATACTAGTTAGTTATCTTTTGAACCTCGAGACAATGATATGAAGCTGAATATTTGCTATTTGTATTTGAAAAATACGCGCGACCTTTCATGTAACGTTTTGTTATATTTGATTTTTTTTTTCACTGCTAAAAACGATTGTTTGTTGTTTTTGTTTTAAACATTATTATTTTAAATATTTTTAAAATTAATTAACTTATAATTCCGATGTTTCTTTGATTTTTTACTTTCTTCTATATGTAATATAGAGAAAGTATTGGATTCGCGAAAATTTTCGACCTCCGTTTTTTGACGGATCTACACGTTTTGGGATGTCCTGAACACGAATTGATAGTTTTTAAAAAATGTCTGTCTGTGTGTCTGTCTGTCTGTCTGTGTGTTTGTATCATTTTTTTGTGGACGCTGTATCTCACGAACCAATGAATGAAATTTAACCAAACTTGGTATTTAGTTGCACCCTGACATGAACTGGTGCCCATTAGATTTGGGGATCAATAGCTCAACAGGTGGCGCTGTGATCGCATTTTATAGGACAAAATTTCGTATAAATGGGCATAATGAGAGTTATTTTAAACTTGTGATTGTAAAATTAATATGAATTATTGATAATAGTAGTAGTTAACTAGGAAAAAAAAAATTGTGCATGGGGGGCATCGGTTCCCCCCCTGGGGGGGAAGTACCCCCCCCCAGATGGGTATCATTCGAAAGATCTCGTCAATACCTTTAAAACGAATGGTTGAACCATAAATCTGTGATAATTTAAAACAAAGTTATCGATTTTTTTTACTTTTAACAAAAAAAAAAAAAAAAAAAAAATCGTACTTTTTTTTTTTTTTTTTTTAAACGAAATTTTACCAAACTTGGTATTTAGTTGGTCCCCGACATAAACTGGTGCTGATTATATTTGCGGATCAATAGCTCAACAGGAGGCGCTGTGATAGCATTTTATCTAAATTTTTAACATGGCAGAATAAGACAAAAATTCGTATAAATGTGCATAATAAGAGTTATTTTACACTTGTGATTGTAAAATTAATATGAATTATTGATAATAGTAGTACGTAACTAGGAAAAAATTTTTGTGCTTGGGGGGGCATCGCTTCCCCCCCTGGGGGGGAAGTACCCTTAAAAAAAACAAGTACCCCTCCAAAAAAAAAAAAACCCTTAGAAAAAAAAATTGTATTTTTTTTTATTTTTTTTTTTAAATATTGTTACTGATTGAATATGTATAGGAAAATATAGAAGAAAGTCTTGTGGTGGCCACAACATACTAGTTTATATTGATTTTGCGCTTTCAGTTTCATTCTTTCAGTTTTGTTTTAATGAATAAAAGTTCCAACTGAATGTTCTTATTAATCTTCAAATGGTTATAGTATAATTAAAATATTCAGATACTTTAAAATACATATTTTACAGTAGTGTATGTGAAAACCTTTCATGTTCGTATAAGCAGCGCGCCCGCTAGAAGGTTAATTAATAAAAATTACATGATCATTTGTGGGAGTTAAAGCGAGTATAGACAAACTGAAATCATCAACAGTTTTGAACTCTGTTGAAAAATGTCAATAACAAAGTTAAAGTTTCAGCAGCTGTAGTGTTTTACACAAGATTTGCTTGCTGTATCATTTAATAATAATAATAATAATAATAATAACAATATATATATATATATATATATATATTCAAAACAAAAAATCGCCAATAATGGGATAAATGCCAAAAAAAAGGTAACCTTTTTCTAATAGACACGTGGTTTCATCTTTGCCACCTTTTCTTATATTCCCTTAATATGTAATGAGATACTCCGCGTCTGCTCTTATAATAGGTCTATGCGATAAGCATATCCTATTCTATATAGAAACTTTTTTTTGGCATATAAATAACAAATGTGTCAATTTCGTTGATTTGCACAGTACAAAGTTATTTAAATATGATTTATAAAAATAGCTATCATAAAAAGTAACATATTGGCATTATTTTGGGGGCGCTGTACACAAACTAGTTGTTTTATTTACATCGCTTTAAATAAGGAACACGCCATAGTAAACTTGAATAACATATATCATTCTGAAGAAATTCTGAATATATTTACGGACATTAGAGGCGGCTAAGCGGACAGATAGACAGAAAGGTAAAAAGACAGACTAATTCAAATCATAATCACCCTTCAACTCTGTTAGAATGTGATAAGAACGCTTAATAAAAATAAAAATACAATTGCAATAATTTCCAATTATAGCCCTTAATGTATCCTAAAAATTGTGTGTTTCCCTGTAAATCTTAATTCTATAATCTACATAAAATAATTTTTTGTGTATATAAATAACAAATGTCAATTTCGTTATGATTTGCATAAAATAAAGATATTAAAATATGTTTGTAGAAATCTCTCTCATAGTACGCAACGTTTTGCGGAAAACCTTTCGGGTATCCTTGTACACAATACAGGGGCGGTATATATACCATTTTCAATAGGAATCATTTTATAGTGGACTTGAATTGCATATATCAGTTTCAAGGAATTCCATGAATATTGACGGGAGTTAGAGCGCGGAAGACAGATAGACGGACAGATAGACAGAAAACCGAATTCAGAAACACTACCGAATTCATAAATTCATTCAACTTTGTTGTAAAGTATTAAAAAACGGAGGTATATATGTGTGCATCTGTCATAAATAAAAACTGTGAATGATCTATAGACATATTTCACAATGTACTTATAATGTTTGTATACAATGCCGTTGACCTAACCGCAATATACTTAGCATATTGAAAATATCATTATGATATCATATCATTAAAAGAACATCGATAAAGTCATTAACAAACATGATTTAGCTTAGAGTAAATTTTGTCTTTCTATCTATCTATTTCTAACTATGATAAATAATTTACAATCCCATTTTTTTTTATGTGAAAAAGCATTTGTTTTGCTAGGTTTACTCAGATACATCTCGTTATATCTCATTAATAAGTGACTCGTGCATCATAAAATGTACACGATATTCATTAATCTCATTCTAGTAATAACAATAAAATTTTCACAATTTATTTCGGTTGATCATAATCGAATTATAAGACGTAACCGAGTCCTTTTTGAAACAATAATTCTCATAATATCATTCTTTCTTTTCTTTTCTTTTTTTCTTTTTTTTTTTTACATTGAGGGTCAATAAACTTACAAATTTTCCCTTAACGCTCCAAAAGATCGAAATATCCGACAAAAATGAAATGCGAAAATTTTGATAGCTGCCTCTATACATGAGCTACGAACCGTGGTGATGGTATTTCATTCAAACAACGATTGATGAACCGATATTCAGAGGTGATACATAAATGAACAATCGATAATTAACGGAAAGATAAAGGGTTACGTTCGGGAAATGTAAGTTTTTTTTTTTTTTTTTTTTCACTCGCTATGTTAATAACATGCAAAAAAATTATTATTTTCTGTTTGTTTCTCAACCAGGAAAGAAATTTTAAAATAACATGTGATTTATAAGTAAAGCATCGGATTGACTCTTTAATGGTAGATTTTTTATTTATTTTTTTTAATTCACAAAAACAAAATCATTTACAAAGTGCACTAAAAGAAAAAAAAAAATCTGTGATTGACACCTAGAAAATAAGTGACTGTAGTAAAAATAATTTCATGTTATCGTTATACATTCTAGTTTCCTTTTCTAGCGAGATCTACAACCTTCTATTAGAATTCTAGAGCGTTTTCTTGGCGGTATACTTTTTTCTATATATTTAATATAATATATATTTAGAAAAATATTGCTTTCCATTTAACAATTATTTAATATAATTTTTAAACGGAAGTATTTGAACTGAAATAACAATTGCATACTTGCCAACCTAATCCGGAAGGTTGTTAATTCCCGCCCTTTTTTGTACACCACTTAATTTTTAGTGGAAGAATTAAGTGGAATTAAGTTTTATTTCAAATATATGTACGATTAAACAAGAAGAAAAGTACTCTAAAAAAAGACTGATGTGAAAAAATAGGCGGAAAAGGGCCGGACTAACAACCTCCCGGGTTAGGTTGGCAAGTATGCAATTGCTAGCAAAAAATGAAAAGCTTGAATAGGTGGTATGTTCTCCATACTGTCATGCTCTAAAGATTTAAAGAATACAATTTAACACTTTTCTGTTGAATCATATAAACTTGACAATTCTTTGTATTAATAAATATTTTTTTTTTTTTATGAATTATCCCATCAACTTGAAAAAAAAAAAAAAAAAAAAGATCAAATGCGTAATAAAGAGAGCAATTATAAGAAATTTTCAAACATTTATTAATTGAATAAAAGCATATTAAAAGAATACATTGTCATCGTGTTCTGAGCTATTCTAAAAGTTTCAAATGTCTAGCTAGTCGGGAAGTTAGTTAAAAATCGATTGCAAGGTTTTTACTGGACAAACAAACAAACAAGAAAGCGAGTTAATAAAAAACAATTAGAAAAAAAGAAATAAATGATTTTTGATCGCTTAATTTTAAAAGAATTTTTTTGTAAAAAAAATTAATAAAAATACGTAACGAATCTTAGCAGTTGAGAATAAAATATAGTTGGTATGTAATATATAGAAGAAAGCAGATGAATATGGGGGGAGGGGGGGGATTTCTATTTGAACTCATCATAACACACTGAAGTATTTTGGATTACCGTGGATTCTATTATTGCAATATTGCAAAATTTCAAGTGTTGTGAGAAAAGAAAAGCTATTTTCGGGTAATAACAATAAGGAAGAAGAAGGTAGTATGGAATAATTATGAAGGAGAATGTGGAATACTCATTTTCTTAAAAGATAATGTGGAATAGGGTAGTACTTTTACAGAGAATCATGAATTAATTGCAATATAAACATTTCATTTTGCAATTATTATTGAAAATAAACAAATTGAAAAAAAAAAAAAAAAATCACCATCCGTATAGGAAAAAATTATCATCATTCACATTTAAAAGATTATCACCATTCAAAGTTTACAAATCGCTGTCTTGGAGATTAAATCAACCTCGACCGGCTGTTGCCAGAAATAATTTGATGGTAATCAGATTACTAACTAACTCAACTATCCTATCGGAAATGACACTAGGTTTCCACTGACTTTACTGCTTCTTAAATAGATTACAGAATTCATATTCCTCCAAAATAGTCTAATTCTTGATAAACCAAAGAAGTTGTATGACACAAAAACTCCTCTTCTCACTGACGCAATGTGAATTACCGTTCATATCTGAGGCCCCGTTAAGACGTTTGGCGTGCTTCCGTTAGGTTGAAGCACCATACAGGTAAGATATAACGGTATTAAAACCCGAATAAACTACTACGTCAGAAACGCCAAAAGAAAAATATTTGCGATGCATACAGCCTTAAGCGTACCGTCTTCAGTGCAAAAAAAAATTCTGAATCTGGAGAATTGCTCGTATATATAGGAGAGGGACCGAATTTAGTTCAACCAGTAGGATTACGGGAAAGTTGGAGTGTGTGGCCAATAGGAATTTAGGAATGATAGCTGTGTAAACAGTAGAAAAATTAAGAAAATGTGGACTGAATGTGATTTCCAACAATCAGACAAATAGGGAACAGCGAAATCACAATTTACAAGGTTTTTGAAAATTTTATAAATATGAAAACCTTAAAAGAAATCGAGTTCATGAATGGATTTAGGTCTGCAAATTATTTTAGCTGAATTAAATTTAAAATTATGATTTTCCTCCCAGCAATGTTTAGAGACAGCCGATTTATTGGTTTCTTGTTTGCGGACGTAATTCATATGTCTTTTTAGACGAAATTTAAGACTGCGTTTAGTTTGGCCAATATATGATAAACCACACTGACAGGAAATACTATAATGCCCCAAGAATTATTATAAGATATAACGGTATTCCATTTTACCCGACTATTCCGTATTGCTTCAAAGAATTAAAATTCTTAGTTATGTATAGGACGGATCACGGTACTTTCTGGAATTTTTTCTAATTGCCACCTACAAATTCCTGAAGTGCTTTTTTCTCTACTCCTGTTAATACTTTGTTAAAAGCGCAATGAGATGTTTTGTGTAAATGCTTGAAGGATTTATCACACCAGTTTCCTCGACTATCGCAAGCCATAATATAGAGAGTCTATTATATGGTGTTTGAAAGATATTGATCTTGGCTTCGATTCATTAAATAAAATACTAGTACAATAAAGTACAAAATTATGTAAATAAAACAGATAAAACTTTATAAAATCAATTAAAAATTTCCTGAATTATAAAATTGAAATTTAATATAAACAAAATTTCCCAGTAAGTGAAAGTGCTATATTCACTAATAAACTGATGTACAAAATTTCAGATTTGTATCAAAAAGTTCCAGATATAAGACAAATATATATATATATATATATGAATTAACAACTTTTCAATATTTCGATAAAAGTTCTCGAATAGAAAAATTTATATCGGCATATTGCGTTTCAGGTACCCCATACAAATTACAAATGAAACACTGGTAACATAAATAAATGCATTTTAATTTGTGACTAGTACCACAAAAACATTGTTTAGCTTTATTTCTTAGCTTTACTTATGGTAAATTTTATGGTAATTTTATGTAAAACGTTGAAATTATCTTCTTTGCATTATTAGGGTATAGCTCGCTGAAATATTTTTTAATGGGCATAATATAAAAATTAAAATTTTGAATTTCTTGAAAATGAATTACCTCTTCGTACAAGCACACATAATTTACTTGTCAGATGGGAGAATTAAAGTGTTAACATAATCACGACTTAATTATAAACAGTCTCAACTTTTAAAAGAACAATAAAAAGTACGATGGTTCTGTTACTGAACAAAATTAAAAAAAAAATTACATTGCTTACAAAAATCTAAATTTTTAAACTCTCCCCTTATCAATTGCTCGAAAGCACGTGATATAAATATTTGGTTTAAATGCTCTCTGACTAAGGTGACAGAAAGATGACATTTTAAACATATTTGCAACTGCCGCTAGATATTTATACCACTAAAATTGGCTATAAATTATCAATAAGAAGTATCACTCTGTATATTTCTACACCTACATTCCCTGCATATTTCTATATGCATCTGCATATTTCTGTTATTTAAATGAGCAACCGAAATTGACTATGCTATCCTTTGAAATTTTTTAATTTACATAGAAAATAAATTTAAGGTAATCAAATATCAAATTTAAGTGTCGGCACAAGGATAATTTTTAGTATAAATAAGATCGAAATTCTGTCAAACATACCTTAATATATTCATTCATTCAAATGAAATTGTAAAGGTCATAGGGGAATTTATTTTAAAATAACATTATATATATTTTAAATAACATTTTTCACAGCCATTTTAAAAATCAATATTTGAATAACATTTACAGACTTCAGCATTTTCGATTTTCCAAACCCCCGTGATGATAAAATGCATCTCTGGGCTGTTATTTCTGGTTAAATGAAATTATATTTGGAACATTGGCTTTCAAACTGTTTTGACGCATACACATTTTGAACTATTTATAAACTATTATTATTATTCTGGTTTAAATTGTCATGCATTTTATACATTTTAATATTATTTTTTAATCCGATGTGCTTTTGATCGCACAGATTACTACTACAAAGTATATACATGTATATAATGTACTACACTTTACCATAGTTGCGACCATTTATATTTTTTAAATAAGGTTAGTTATTATTATAACTGTTTTTCAACAGAAACCTCTAGTGTTAAATTTCTGCGATTTAAAATTTTAAAGTTCAGTGTTATAAAATTCTGGTATGAAGTCTTCCTCGAAAACCGGAAGACTTGGCAGCTGTACTATATATACTTGTATGATTTTAAATTAAATTATGGATAAAATTTAAATGGCTAATTTTAAAGCTATTATGAGGTTATTATTTTCAAATTTTAATTAATTAAAAGAAAACTAATCAAAATTTGAAAATTGGGTTTCGAGTTGCACTAGGACCTCTCTGGGGGCACCGTGGTGAATTACGTGACTGTCCGAGCTATTGTCTTTGCGCTACGCTGTCCGCACACACACACACACACACGCAGACATTGTCATATATATATATATATAAAGATAATAAAATATTCTTTATTTGATATCTATAAGTACGCAACAGTAGACATATCTTCAACTTCAGGTAATCAGATGTCATTTTACGTTATTCTACTTGCCAACATTTGTATTTTATGATAATTTGCGATTCAGTTATTGATGTTTAAATAGCATTCGAATGATTTTGCATTTTAACAAATAGAGTCATTTCTCCAAATTGCGTAAGTTAGGTCTCTATAACCAAACAGTCCGGAAATGCTTATGCTTTCATACAAAATTTCGAAATTACGGTAACATAAACAACATTCACTGAATGAATATTAGGGATACCTAATTAACATTTATGGCAATCACGATCGATTATGCGTTCCATTTCCGATAACATTTGAAGGCACTTTACGTATGCTGATTTTAATGTTTGAGCATGAATATTTCATTATTACTTATTGAGATAGATGAAATATATTCCATTTTAATTGAAGCTGCTCATCTGTGTTTTCTAACGCTGTTTGATTTTACAAACATTTATGAAGAACTATCGAGGATATGTTAATGTTTTAAATTACTTCATTACTTAATTAAATTAGTTGGTATAGGAAGACTCTGCCTGCAAATCCTCTTTATATATTTGTTTTCATACATTTCTTTAAAGGGCATACTATATTCATATTAATTAACATAAACTGAGCCAATCACGCGACGGGGTCGCAGCTTAAAGTGACGCAACTAGGCTCCCTTCCAGATACATTTACAGTTCGATAAATTTACAGGATTTCATTGTATATCCATAATAATTTGAGAATTTCTAGCAATAATAGTTTTACTTCTCAAGTAGTACAATATTTTGGTAGTAAAATATTTTGATGTACATAGTATACACGCTTGTTCAACAGTTTAGCAAGATTTGCAAAAGATCACTTTTTTTTTTCAAATTGAAAACTTATCTCTCAATGAAATGTTTTCAAACATTGGGTATTTAAAGAACTGGGTCTTCCTCATGTTTTTCAGTGAAGATTGGTTTAAGACAACAACTAGGGGGTCGGTAACAAATTGAGCAAAATTAATAATATTTGTGATCACACTGTATTGTTAAGTAAACAAAAGGAGCTGTAACTTTAGGGTATGTTATTATAGACCCAGTTCAATTTGTGGATGAATTTGTGTGACGATAGCATGTTAAATAAGGGAGATATAAGCATTTGTTATAAAACTCTCTCCCCCCCCCCCCCCAAAAAAAAAAAAAAAAAAAAAAAAAAATCAACATGTTTTTTATTTATAATATACAGAGTATTTAACGAAAATTATTCCCACTTTCAGATAAGTTAGAAAAATACTTTTAAAACAATGTACTGCTCCCGAAGCGGGAGAGCCATCCCTTCCGTGGAGGATCAAAATTGCGATGGCATGTCTCCGGATCACCTCTAGGGGTGAGTCCCAGACCGTCGCAATTTGCCCACCTACGCAGCGTTAGTGCGATGTAAAACCCATCCATCCATCCCAATGTTTGACAACATTTCATTGAGAGATAAGTTTTTAATTTGAAAAAAAAAAAAAAGGGTGATCGTTTGCAAATCTTGTTAAACTTTTGAACAAGAGTGTAGAATCTATATAATATTTCTCTTACGTGGACCATTTACGATTAAAATTTGTTGAAACGATTCGATAGTGACGTAAGGTATTTTCTGA
This sequence comes from Salticus scenicus, assembly GCA_963930645.1. Taxonomy (NCBI): domain Eukaryota; kingdom Metazoa; phylum Arthropoda; class Arachnida; order Araneae; family Salticidae; genus Salticus; species Salticus scenicus. The sequence continues at coordinate 30,749,471 of OZ005659.1, read as the reverse complement.
TTGGTTAACCCAGAACCAAAGCATATATTCGTCTGCTACAGTAGAGACAAAGCGATTACAAGCGCTTTGAAAAGTAGCGCTTTCGGCCACAAAAATTTAATCTAACACACTTGAAAAGTACATTTTCTTAAAGAAATTAAAAAAATAATCATAATAATAATTTTTTGTGTTCAAACATAGTGGTTAAAAGCTCATATTTAGAAGTATATTTTTAAGAATTTAAAGGTAGTTGCTTAACATTTAATGGTGGCCATCTATGTTTTTTTTTTTTTGAAATAAAATGAACGTGATTTTTTTTTTTTTAATTTCTTTATTTGTTTTTTAGAAACATTTATTAACTATGGAATTTCTGTTATGTATGGTGATGTAATAATTTAATTCCGTCAAATTTTACGAAATAATTGATTTTTAATATAACAACATTTAAATCTAATTCTAAACATTTTTAACTTTTCAGCGGAAAATGTTATTTTCTAAAATTGAAATTATAATGCAAATGTCAAAGATTTAATTTTTTTTTACAATAAAATAAAAGAAACAAAATAAAAGAAAGAAACAAAGAAAAAGAAAATAAAGAAAATAGAAATTTCCAGTGACTTTATTCAAGAGATTTTCCTGAAAATTGTATTAGGTATGTAGATACTACATGCAGATGTTCTGTGCGGGAAAAACGCAGAAAATCTCTATTATTAACATCGCGATTATCAATAAATAGAATAAGTACTGTCTTGTCAAAAATGTTTAAAACCCTTTAAAAACTTTGCTTAATGGGCCAAAAACAAAAAGTATGCTGAATTTATTCTTTTCTTTCTCCATAGGATTCCCTACTATTTTAAATAAAATTTTTACAAATAAATAAACATAAAACCTTTACCAAAGAAAAAGCTATTCGAGCATGTTTATCCAACTCAAGCTGCATATATATGAAAAAACCATTGCCATTGGTTATGGGAAAGAATAACAATAATAATTCCTAAAACGTTTGTCACATTCTGCGGAAATCTGACGTTTCGAAAAGATCTGAAAAGCAAAGACGTGGAAAAAAGTGGCAGAAAATCAAAATATTTCCTTAGTATATTTTGTTAGATTTCTTTGTCTCCGATATTTTAACCACATTTTTCTTCTGAATGACAAATGGAAGCGCTGCAATTTATTCTATGGATACAGAAGAACCAAATGTTAAGAATTTAAAAGAAATGTTGATAGAGTTTAGTTTAATTTATAGATAAAATATGCTATTAAAAGAAAAAAAAAATATATAAATAAAGTATCAAAAATAAACTTGGTTAGGTTAGGAATTCATTTTAAAATTATTTCTTGTATTCTTATTGTTATAAAAATTGGTAGCTTTATAATTCGTTATATTAACCAATTCATATAAAAATATTATTCATGATTTAGTCAACCATGAACATTCATTTACAGAAACTGTAGTGTAAAGTCGATTTTTTATACCAACTATGTCAAAAATGCCAGATCCGGGAATCCGGAACAGCATAAGAGTTGTGCCACGATTAACATGTTCACCTGTTATATCTTAATTTGCAGAAACAGTGGCTTAGCCAACGGATATGATATGAAAAATACCATGATATTATGTGGAAAAAAGTCGGGGTGGCTCAGTGATAGAGCATTCGCATGCTAAACGGAGTGCCCGGTTTCGTTTCCTGGCTCTGGCATTTTTCACATAATTGGTGCAAAAAAATCAACCTTACACTTCAGTTTCTCTAAATGACAATTTAGATAGACTTCCCTTCAAGTTGCAATTAAATTAACAACCAATCAAAACAAATTGACACAGCTGATAACCACAGCAAAGAGAAAAAATCTGGAGTGACTCCACTCGATTTTCCGAACATTGAGTAATTAACAGTTTTGTAGATAAAGTAAAGAAAGAGGAGTTGTTAAACAAACAAAAGAGATAAAACCATAAATGAGTGTTTGAGTATTTTTCTCCCTATAGTACACGATGTTTTATTCAACGCTACTGAACTTCGAGCCCATAGATCATAATGATAGAGAAATTTCGTTGTGTCCCTGTAAAAACCTATAAATGCTAGATTCACCAAAATGCTTATAGTTAGTGCAACAGTGATTTATAATATTCATATAAATTTTCAGCTCAATTGTTAAAAATTTGGTCCTAATGGCCATAATGAAAAAGAATTTTTCTTTTTCTCCCTGTAAAAAAACTGTAAGTGCTAAATTCACCAAAATCTATACAGTTGGTGCAACTGTGACCTATAACATGTGTAAAAATTTTTTGCTCAGATTAATAAAGCGTTTAGACGCGATCGCACTTTTAAAAATTTGGCCCCATAGACCATAATGATAAAGAATTTTTCTTTGTGTCCCTGTAAAAAAACTGTAAGTGCTAAATTCACCAAAAACTATACAGTTCGTGCAACTGTGACCTATAACATGTGTACAAATGTTTTTCGCAATTAAATAAGGCGTTTAGATGCTATCGCGCTTTTAAGATTTTGGTCCCATAGGCCATAATGATAAAGAATTTTTCTTTGTGTCCCTGTAAAAAAAACTATAAGTGCTAGATTCATATCTCCGTGATGGCACCTGAAAATACATTTTGTTTTCTTATATAAAAATTGAAAATTTTAAACAAATTATCTTTATGTTATAAAAGTTATTTAATATTTTTCTATTAGACTTTCAATATCTTTAAAGATCGTTCAGCCAGGCTCTGGACCATCCTAAGCGATTTAACATCCTTCCATTGGACAAGTAAATGTTTTGTTAAGAAGACGATGTCGTATTGGCAATGTAATAACCTTATAAAAAATTACATCATATTGCATAATTTCGTGTAACTTATACTAACCATGATTTAGATTTCCAAATGATACAACAACAATTTATTTTCATAACACTGGTCTATGATGAATTTTTTTCTTAAACGTGAAATGTTTTTCTGATGTATTTTTAGATGCGTATTAAGGTAAAAATATTCAAAAACTTCCATCACATACAGTTTTGACAGAATATGTGATTTTTTGACAGAACTCTCCTTTCTTAATTTCCATTTCAGTTATTTTTCGGAAAATCTGGGCGATGAGAGTGAAGAACAAGGAGAGCGATTTCATCAAGATATCAAACAAATGGAAAGGAAGTATAAGGGTCGGTGGAACATATTAACAGATTATTATTGGAGACTGCATAGAGAGTGCCTTCAAGCCGTGCACAAGCGATAAAACTCTAAATGAAGTTTCGATGTAAAGAAATAGAGACATTTAATATGATATACTGGGTGTCCCATAAATAGCACCCAAACTCTGCACCGCCAGATTCTTCGTTAGGAGTACTTAAAAAATGCCCAAAGAACTGTACCTGTATGATCCATAGTTTACAAGAAAGATACGACAAACAAAGTATGACATCACAGACGGTATAAGGAAAAAATATTTTATTTCACACATCAACAGCAGTATTTGCAAATATTTATAAAGGCAGATGTTCAAAGTGTCCGCCCTGCATATCGAAGATATGCAAATACTGCTGTTGATGTGTCCAATATAAGGCTCCTATATATACGAGCTGGCGCATCAGGCATTTTGTTACCTTAGGTGTTGCCCACATGTACCCAGCGCGTTTCTCTGATCAACAAACCCCAAACATTTTTTTTTATCGTCTTACGTTACTTTTAAGTAATTTATTTTATTATATTTCATAATTTCAGCTAAGTAAACTATGATATGGAAGTTTGTTTAGCGATAAACTGCTGTAATCATTCAAGAAGTGAATATAAAGTGTTCACAGATATTCTATTACTGTGTTGTGTATTTGAGTTTTGGCGACATTTTGTAAAAGAAACAGAAACCGCTCTAACAACACATCTTACCCCAGTACATCCATAGGATATCCTGAGAATAAAATAACATCCTGAGAAAGTACTGTGAAAAAAAAAAAAAAAATGTGTTTTTAGGAATATTATTTTTGCTTATTGCTCTTATCTTGACCGGATTAGCTTCAGATCAAGATTTCTTAAAATTATTAGGGAAGCGATAAGGACACCAAGCGGGAATGCTATCCTCTTCGGAGGCAAAAAAATGGCGGTCATGCGCCAGCCTATTATTTTATTTAGGGGCTCTAAGTCCAATACGGTGTTTTTTCCTTGCACCGGCTGTGACGTTATACTTCGTTTTTCGTATTTTTGTCATAAACTATGGATAGTACAGGTACAGTTCTGTGGGTATTTTTTATGTACTCCCAATGAGGAATCTGGTTGTGCAGAGTTTGGGCGCTATTTATGGACACCCCGTATATAAAGATAATGTGTAAATAATAGCCTATTTTAATGTATTTTATGCATAAAAAGTTTGAATTCTGTAATAGCCTCTGTGCCAAATCTTCAGTTCTTCATCTTTATTTTGTGAAAAACCTTTATGCAATAGAAAGAAAAGACAAGTATATCTGAATTCATAGTATGAAAAAACATTAGAAACACCCAAAGCAGTACAAAAAAAAAAAAAAAAAAAAAAAAAAAGGTGTAAGATTTCACAGACTTGTGTAATCAAGAAAACAGAACGTATTAATATCCAAATGATAATTAAATTCAATTCCTATGCTAAAATTACTTAATCCCACTCTTCTTTACTTTTCTACTTTCTTTTTCTTTTTTCTAGTTTGGTCACGTAATGGCAAAGGCATTTTCTAAATCTCGCTTTACGTAGAAGGAAACAGTGTCTGTCTGTACAAAGTCTATAGTTTCATCGACTTGCATTTTTACTTTGATTTACATTTTAATATTTTTTGTGTTATACTATTTTAACAAGTAAAACTTACGCACCATTCAAACTGGTACTGGGGTTAATATTAGTGTCAATTCTCTTAAGTGTTCTAGGCCTTGACACAGTGCCTTCCTTGTGGATCTTTCTGGAAGGACTTAACCTCTATTCACTCGACTTTTGAAGAAAAACCACAGAAAACTTCGAAGAATCAGGCCAACGAGTGCAATATGGGTTTAAAACATGCACCTCCCGTCTACCATTTTGAGAAAAGAACTAATTAGTATGTTGTCGCCAATACAAAACTTTCTTCTATATTTTTTATTTTATGTTTGGACTAATATTATGAAAAATGCGTTTTTTTTAATGAAAAAAATTGATAACTTTATTTTAAATTATCACAGATCAGTTATTCACCAATCGTTTTAAAGGTATTGACGAGTGCTTTTGAAAGATAGTCATATTGAAAATTTGTCCCCTTCGGGGAGAACTGTTGATAGATATGCACCAAAAGCAACCAAAAGCAACTCAGCCCGAATAAGTCCAACCAAATACAAACGTATATTGAATTCTGCCTTCTGCCGATTGGTTCGTGAGTTACAGCTTCTTCAAAATTTTGATAACACACATACACAAACAGACACGCAGGCTGACCATCATTTTCTGAAAATGGTCAAATCGTGTTCAGGAAACCTCTAAACATGTAAATCCCTCGAAAACCGAAGGTCAAAAATTTTCACGAATCTAATAATTTCTTCTTATCAACATAAAATAACCTAAAAATAAATGAACATGTCTTGATTATTTTTCTTAACTGAAGTAAAATGAGCGAGCTCAAAATAACTTCCAAACATATTCAAATGTTTCAAAATATAAATGTCAACAAAACATTCAAAAGGTTGACCTCCTAAAACCCACTCCTTCCACATTAGTAGGTTTGAATGGCATTGTATTGATTGAGTCTTTTTTGTACGTAGGTGGAGTTTGGCTGAGAGACAGCGTCCCTCTATTGACCTTCGTCAAAAAGGTCTCGAACGCCTACAACAACCAGCCAGGTGTCTAATAATTTCACTTAGTATTTCTTAATTCTTGAGGAAATGTTTTATTTTTCTTATAGTATTGATTGAATGATTGAATTAGGATTGAAAAGAATTAAAGTTTTCAAATAAAATAAATTTGTTTTTTCATCATATTCTCTAATTTCAAATAATCTTAATTAAAAATAAATATAATATTATAGTTTTAACAAATTAAAGAACACGCTTTTATAGAAATGTGAACTAAAAAGCACAAAATATCTATCTTAGTATTAAAATGCAGGGTAAGAGAAAATCGTGTGAGTGACACACCATAATATTTACATACATTGAAATCTTTAATTAAAATAATTTAGAATTAAACAAAAACCATTTTTTAAAAAAATCTCCCCTGACTGGGCTCGAATGCTAGACCACCAGGTTCGTAGCGCGGTGCTTTACCTCACAGCTACAGCGTTCGCATAAGAAAATACTTTTTTTTACAATACAGATTATTGTTTGTTCCCAGAGCGGTTACAAACATACATACAAACATACATACAGGTGAAGCTAATAACAGCGTGTTAAAAAAAAAAAAAAAAAAAAAAAAAAAGTATTTATCGCGCAGAGAGCAAAGTGCTTTGCAAAATTTTATAACTGATATATTATAGGTTTTTTTTTTTTTTTTTTTTACTTTCATGAAATTTAATGAAAATTAAATCTAATAACAAAAAGTTTTAATCAAAAAGTAGTCATTTTAAAGAAAGCAACATGACATTAAAAAAAAAAAAAAAAAAAAAATGGTATGACTCAGTATTCTCTAACTTTTATGAAGTTTAAAGAAAGTAAAACCTAATACCCAACATTCTTAATAATATATATATATACAATATACATCCACCTCAAAGAAAAACCCATACCTTGCAAAATTTATAACGTATGGTATACATCCTAATTACCCTTGGCTTTCATCAGAAGTAAAGTATAGAATGTAAAATCTAACAACATATAAGAATGCAACCGCCGAAAAAAAAAAAAAAATTCTAAAGCAGAAATTGATAGCTGATATATCACAGTTATTACTAATCTTTACAAAGTTTTAAAAAGTAAAATCCAATTTCAAACTATTTTTATAAAAATATATTCACCACACAGAAAAACAATACTATAAAAAAAAAAAAATCAAAAGCAGAAACTGATAGTTGATATATCACAGTTTTTACTAACCTTTACAAAGTTTTAAAAAGTAAAATCCAATTTCAAACTATCTTTATAAAAATGTATTCACCACACAGGAATATAAGATTAAAAAAAAAAAAAAAAAAAAAAAATCCCTGCTTATATTTCAAGGCATTCATTAAGTCCAGACACGTTTTCGGACAAGAAAAAAAAAAAAAAAAAAAGAATATTTTAAAAACTTTGAAAAGAAAAAGAAAGAAAAACATGTTAGAAATGCTACATTTAGAAAATTAAAAAGAGAGAAACAACTTGTACGATCTAATTTTTATCTACAGCATGTTTTCAATAGATTTAATATATTGTAAACACTTGATCAGTTAACATTGAAAGAGAAATTTTAATAGGAGTGTCTTTTTCCCAACGTAAAACGTATTTAAGGAAACTAGAAGTTTTGGGACGTGACTAAAATGTTATATTAGAAAGCGGTAAACGTAAATAAATTAAACAGGTAACATTTAATAATTTAGCTATTTGTTACGTGTTGCGACATTGCATATAATGCAGCTAATTTATTACAAATCCGAAAAGCTAAAGACTGCTTTATTGTTCAAGACAAAAAGGGAAAATATGTACTTTTCAACTTAAGGAAAATATATTTCAAGTAAATTATTTGGAGAGTGAGTAGTATGAAGCAATTGATATGAATGCATATCATCGATACTGCGACAGCACTCACCAAAATAATAATAATAAAAAAAACTAGTATGATGTGGCTGCCACATGACTTTCTTCTATATAATTTTACTCAAAATTAATTCAACGCAAATTGTTTATTAAATTATCAAATTATTTTCCATTATAAATGCAGACGATTTTTATCTGACTGAAATTATCACTAAATGCCGGAAGATGTCAATTTTTTGCAAATCAAACGAAATCAGTTTTTTTTTTTTTTTTTTCGTTAAAAAATCGATAACTTTGTTTTAAATTATCACAGATCTATAGTTCAACCATTCGTTTTAAAAGTATTGACGAGATCTTTCGAAAGATACCCATATTGAAAATTTACTTCCCCCACCACCAGGGGGGGGAAGCGATGCTCCCACATGCACAAAATTTTTACCTCGTTAACTACTACTATTATCAATAATTCATGTGAATTTTACAATCACACGATTAAAATAACTCTCATTATGTACATTTATACGAAATTTTGTCCTACACTGCCATGTTAAATATTAAAAAAAAAAATGTGATAACAGCGCCACCTGTTGATCAATTGTTCCACAAATCTAATCAACACCAGTTTATGTCAGGGTCCAACTAAATAACAAGTATGGTTAAATTTCGTTCATTGGTTCGTGAGATACAGTGTCCACAAAATTTGTGATACACGCACACAGACATAGACAGACATTTTCTAAAAACAGTCAAATCGTGTTCAGGACATCCCAAAACGTGTAAATCCATCGAAAACTGGAGTTCGAAAATGTTTACGAACCCAATACTACATATAGAAGAAAGTAAAAAAAAAAAAAAAAAAAAAAAAAAAGTACAAATATGAATGGATTAAAGGGAAGTAGCTCTATATTTTCCCATGATATACCCTTGTTGCTCTTGTACGGAAACACAAAGAAGAATTTCGATACATTACAGTCTATGAATGATACTTTTTTAAAGTGCATAAATTCCTCTCATAAATCTCCATTCAGAAATATAGAACAGAGAATAGTTAAAATTGACTGCTCGGTAGTAAGTATATTTTGGCGCTTTCTTATATACTAGTGTGAATAAAAATTACTCGGAATGGCGACATAAAACAGAAGGTATCAATTTATAAGTCAAAATTTCTTAATTTCTTTTATCTCCTTCAAAGTACTCTCCTCCATCTATAATGTATTTCTGCCAATCTTTTTTTTTTTTTTTTTATCGTCAAACAATGCTTAAAATTAGTTTTTCTGAATGTCCTTCAGTTTTCGTGGCAAATTTTCTTTTATCGAATTAATGGTCTGAAAAAGATGACCACGAAAAGTGAATTTCAACCGTGGAAATAAGAAAAAGTCACACAGTGCCATATCAGAAGAATTCAGTGTTTGTAGAGCCGTATTTGTTAAATGTTTAATTAAAAATTGATGAATAATAACTGCATTGGGAGTAGAGTCCTGCATCGGGTCGGGTTGACAGAATTTTTTCTCTTGCGGGTCGGGTTCGGGTCGGGTTGACTGATCTTTTTTTCGTGCGGGTCGGGTTCGGGTCGGGTTGACTGAATTTTTTTTCTTGCGGGTCGGGTTCGGGTTCGGGTCGGGCTGGTTTTCAACAAGTCGGGTCGACTTGAGAGCACCTTTCAAAATATTTTTTACAATTATAAACATAAATTTATAGGCATGTTTACAACTATGTAAGTATTTTAAACATTTGCACATACTAGACATGTATCGGTTGGTTGGTTGGTTGGAGAATTTAAGGCCGATTGACTCCAGATGTGTCCTAGTCCTATAAGGGTTTTCTCTCAGTTTGAGTCTTTCTAAGGGGTCCTAGCCCGTATTTACGCGTGTTTCGGAGGAAACCACGGAAAACTCCGAACGGCTAGGTGGATGAGCGCTACCTGGGATCGAACCCGAAACCTCCCATCTACCAGCTTCGAGCACAGAACCGCTCGACCGCTGGCGAGCAGACATGTACCGGAGCTCTCTATTCGTATCCGCGGATATCCGCCAGAGAAATAGATCCGTATTTGTATCTGGATCTGTTTTCTTTTCTTCATCGGAACTAATATGTATCTGTTGTAGAAATTGTATGAAAATTAGAAAAGTATTATAAATCTTTCTCGACTGTTGTTAATATATAAATTAAAGAAATACAAATACAGTATAACCTCACATTTGCATTCTGGAAATTGAAAAGATTTCGCAGTTTACAAGTTTTTTTTTTTTTTTTTTTTTTTACTTGCTTCTATATTTAGTAGAAGAAAGTATTAGATTCTATCAACTTTTGGTGTCAACCGCTCGACGGGTGGCACTGCCATACAGCGATTTCTGCAATTTCAGGGGAGGCTATATCTCAGGTTATGTTGCGTATAATCCAACAAAACTTGATATGTGAGAAGACCAATATGAGATATTATGCTGATTCAATTTGAATGCCTATCAGCCAACAGGTGGCGCTGCTACACAGCGATTTTCGCAATTTAAGGAAAGGCTATATCTCAAGAACTACTGCACATAATTTCATATAAATTTGTATGTAGGTGCTATTTAATATATATTAGCGCCTGTCAACTTTTGGTGTAAACCGCTCAACAGGTGGCGCTGCTACACAGCGATTTCTACAATTACAAGGAAAGCTATATCTCATGTTCTATTGTGTATCATCAAACAAAACTTAATATGTGAGAAGGCGAGATTATGAGACATTATGCTGACTCAGTTTGAATGCTCGTCGGCCAATAGGTGGCGTTGTTATACTGCAAATTTCATCGATAACACGATGGCTATATCTCAGCTTCTATGCCATATAACTGAATGAACCATGATATGTGAGATAACCATTATAAAAACACATTGTTTAAGAAGTTATTTATAGACGATAAAACTGTCTTTCTTTGGATATTTAGTGTTAGATTTCTCTAAGATGAAAATTATTTGCATTCATCACGCTAAACTTTTTAATAATAGTTTTAATAAATTAATCGCACTTAGTGAATTCAACAGAAAAATATAGAAGAATGTCTTGTGGTGACCACAACATACTAGTTTTTTTTATAATTTACCAACTGTGTGACAATGAAAATTTACTTTATTTTGTATCATGTTATATCATTTTACCTTGTTTTGCATGATTTTTAGATGAATAAGTAATGTTAATTTATTTTTCGGGTTTCGGGTCGGGTTCGGGTTAGATAAGTCGGGTTTCGGGTCGGGTTCGGGTTGCAAAAAATTCTCTGTTGCGGGTTCGGGTCGGTTTTCGGGTTGATGAAAAAATTTTTGTCGGGTTCGGGTCGGGTTTCGGGTTGATGAAATTTTTTTTGTCGGGTTCGGGTCGGGTTTCGGGTTGATTTCAAATTTATCTGTCGGGTTCAGGTCGGGTGAAACCCGACCCGCGCAGGACTCTAATTGGGAGTACGGCGGAAAACACTCGATTAATAATGCGCAACCTGAAATAAAGTAGGATAAAATACATCCCCATATTAAGGGATACAGTTGCACTTACACGCGAACACACATGGCTACGTACCCACGTACACGCACGTGCGTGTGCATAGTGCACAGTATCTATACGTTGCGGTTGCAGTATGCACAATGTGCATAGTGCATGAATGTGTGTGTGTGTGAAACAGTGCACACAGTGTGTGCACTGTTTCACACACACACACGCACATTCACGCATTTCACATGCACACAGTAAAATTTTGTATTTTTTACAAATTATGTAATACTTGATATTGTGAACGAAACGGCTAAACGTCCGTAGCAAAAAAGATTGCGATCTTGACTTCGAATTACTTTGATTTTATTTTTACATTGGGCCAACCCGTGCCTAAGCCAAGAATTTTATTTTAAAACCAGGCTGGACACACGAATGAAATTTCAAGTCTGTGCAGACCTCTAGTACAAATGAGACACTGGGACTCCTGATTTGTAGATCCACTGATAATGGAATTATCTTTATTCAAAATTAAGCATGCTGAAGTCCTGTGTAAAAAGTTTCAGGTAGAGTTGATTTGATGTTGACTAAGACAAAAGCTATGCAGCCAGGGCCCGACTATGCTTTTTGAAGACCCGGGGCACTGATGCTATTTGGAGGCCCCTTTACCCTGCTCTCTAAAGAGCTCGCCAAAAGGAACCCTTTTCAAAAACAAAAATAAAATAAATAAATAAAAATAGTTCATTTTTTAAATTTTTCCTTCAATTATACATTCTATTTCCTGCTTTTTTTAAGCAACCTATAATAAAATCATTAGTTTTATCTTCAAGACAAACGAAAAACTGAAGCATATTGATCAGTCAATGTTTAGGAAATTAGTCGCAAAATTTAATAACTGTTTAAGCTCTAATAAAATATAGAATAAAAAATTTTATCAATTTTTGTTTTAAAAGGATATATAATGAAAAAAATTGTACTATTATTGCTTCTCAATTTTTGGAAATGAGGCCCCCTAAATTTGGAGGCCCTGGGCCAGTGCCCCATGTGCCCGTGCCATAATCTGGCCCTGTATGCAGCTGGTAATGGCGATGGTCTAGGATTCACTCTAGGTGTGGCCCTTGAATCCGGAGACACACCCCATGACATTTTAATCCTCTGCGAAAGCGGGTGGCTCCCCGCTTTGTTAAATACAAAAAATTACTTCTCTAAGTACTTATCAAACTATTTCCCAATGGATACAGATTAAAATAATAATAATAATAATAATAAGCCACTATCTTTCAATACTAAAAAATAAAAAAAAAATGTTTTTACTATTTTATTATGCAATTTTAACGACCAGAAAAAAAAAAAAAAAAAAAAAAAAAAAAAGCAAACATTCCTGTTTTTTTTTTTTTTTTTCTAAGAATGTCTAGACTGTAATTCCTGGACATTTATTTACTTCCCTGAAGGCCATGTATCTAAATCACTGCAAGAGTTCGTAATTGGAAGGAAAGGGGAAAAAGTGTTCTGTTTTAGTTAACGAAAGAGTTAGTTAACGAACGTTTTGAGAAACTGCAAGAAGAGGAATTAATTTATTAGTAGCAAAAACTTTTACAATGTGTTTACATTTTTCCCCCCCTTAATATTTTGAAATATATATATATATATATACGCTGCTTGACACAGAAAATACAAAATTACGAATTTACAAAAAGATAATTTTAGATACAATGACGTAATACAGGGTGATCAGTGAAAATTAGGACCCCCCTGTCACGGCGATACAAGCGGCAACCCTATCAAGAACAGATTCATTTAGCGTGCGTATAGTGTTCTGGGGGAAGCCCATGTGTTTTCAACCATTCTCCATACTTCGCCCTCCTATTGAGGCTGAGGCAGAGCAGACAAATGACGCCCAATAGCATCCCACAGTTTCTCAATTAGTGAGAGATTAGGACATTTTGAAGGTCAAGGAAGGAACTGGACATGTTCCAATGCTTGTTTGCTAATGTGTGTAATTTGTGGTCGCGCGTTGTCTTGCTGAAAAAAAAGCATTTTGGATCCGCTGAATGTTTGGTAGCATAAACCAATTACAGCACCAAATATCAGCATATCGTCGTACAACCATTGTCCTCTCATATATACCAGGCGTAACCTGCTATCTAGAATGATATCTAGTCCTGAACCATTATGCCACGTTGATGAGGGGTATGGCGCTCAGCAATAGTGTTCAGATTCCCACTATTCCCCTCACGTCTCCAGCCTCTCACCTGGGGAGATTCTAGACTTTCACCAGGGGACCAGACAAACAGAACCGAGACTCGTCGCTGAACACCATAGTTCCTTGGTATAATTTACCATAGTACCCTTGGTATATTTTGATATATTAAACAATGACTAACATAGCATATACAACAGGTTAAAAGAATTATTTTACTTATCCTCACGAACTGCTAAACACCGGTTTCAAAGGTAGGTGGATACGTGGAAGGGGGACAAAAGATGCAAAATAACAAAAGGATTCCAAGTTCATAATTTATTTAAATTATTATTATTAGTTAAAAGGAGATCTATTAAAAATCTACAGCGAATACAAGATAAGCAGCACAACGGGCTGCTAAAAAATGTTCGGCTGCAGTAGCGCCAATAGCTTGAAACGACTGGACGGAAAAACACAACCAGCGATAGCGGAATAGCTTAAAGTTTGATGTTGAGTGGGTTTGATTTCCAACTAAAGATACACATTTGGCAATCGGTTTGGGAAGGTAGGTTAGAGAAACTTTATAAAATCCAAAATTATATGTAACCGGCCGAAATGAGGTTTTGAGTGATTTGAGTGGAATTGGTTTTAGCTTTTATTCATAAAGTAGTGTTATAATATTATAAGAAAGAAAAGAAACTTTCAATATGCTATAAATAAAATAATACTTTAATTTATTGTAGTATATTACGTTGATCTCAGTGGAATGACCTTATAACAGTTCAGTTATTTCCCTTGATTATAGACACTGGTAGACGGTAAATGCCGGGTTCGATCCCAGGTCGCACTCGTCAACCAAACCGTTCCGTATTTTCGTTGGTTTTCTCTGAAACTCGCGTAAATATGCGTTAGGATTCATTAGAAAGACCTCCACTGAGGTTACACCACCCAGACCTAAGACCCTCGTATAGTCAACTGACTTTAACCCCAACACCCTTGACTATAGGAATATATTTTTTATTGGAATAAATTAAAATGAGAATTTATTTCTCTATTTGAATATTGCTTTCGCTCAGGCTGATGAAGATTTTCGTAAGAACAAATTTCCGTTTAACTACACATGAAATAAAACAATTGTTGTTTTCTTTTTAAAACAATTTTTGCCTCTAATTAACATTCTTATGGGAATTTATGTTACGTTCAATCAAGTATATACTACGTGTCACAAAAATATTGAAATGCGTTTTAATTTCTTAACTGTTAGAGATCAAGAATCATTTCTTAACTGTTAGAGGACAAGGTAAAATTGCGAAAATGTTCAAAATAAGGTAGGAAAGAAGACATTGTTAAGAGAAAAACCAGTCCATTAACTTTCAAAAAGTTACTTTATATATATATATATATATATATATATATATATATATATATATATTATATATATATATATATTATAGTCTAGACAATTTTAGTCAATTAAAAGTTTTTATTTTCTATCCAACTTGTCCATACATAAAAATCCCATGACTGTATCTTTAAAACCAACTGAATTATGATGCAAAGAAAAATTTACTTATGGCATTTTTCCGCATCACTTAAAAGCCTGCTTCTACTTTTTACTCCGTTCACTTCGTACAAAAAAAGTAAAAAACTATATCCAAATTAATTAAGCTTTAAACTTTCTTAACACTTTTTGAGGCATCCTGTATTTTAAGACAGGTTTTTAACATATCGAAACGACATAAATAGGTGACAGAAATCTGAACGACTTTCATTAATTGAAGCATGGTAAATCTGCCATTCCTTAAAAAACACGTGAAGCATCATCCGATAAAGTGAATACAAAATGACACCTCATAAAACTTTTTTTGAATGACAGTTAAACGCCTCTTTTGCTTATTTCAATCTCATTCTCTGCTAATCCAATAATCTGATTGCTTCTGTCCATACCTTTTTTTTTTTTCTTCTCCCACATGTCGTCAGTTTCCGCCAGCAGAATAACAATGACTCGGAAGTGATTTGTTAAAACAACGTACACGTAACTTCTGTGAATCTCCCACCAAATTATTAATGAGTTTGCAAATGGTTCCATGCTTGAAGTAATCCTTTTATTATCAGTTTCTCACTATACTGTTATGATATACGCGATAAAAAAGGATATCATTCTGAGAAAAATTGAAAATCTCACGGAAACATAATTTATTCGTTTTTCTATGTGTAAGTATAGTGTATAGTATAAGTTTTTGAGCTTAAACTCCAAAATTTTCTTTTTGCATCACAAATAAGTTTATTTAAAGTATTTGTAAGTTATGCTCTAGAACGCCGGTCGCTAAACTTTTCGACTTCACAGACCACTAAATTCATAATTTAAAGGGCCGTGGTAGCCCAGTCGGGTACACTAATGGTGGCTGGTGCACGTAAAAATCTGTCGTGGCCGCAATGTTCTCCATGTTCTCATCAAAAATTATACCTCTGGGGGTCACCGAAGTGGGAGAGCTATCCCTTCCGTGGAGAATCAAAATTGTGATGGCATGTCTCCGGACCACTTCTAGGGGTGTGTCCCAGACCGTAGTCAAATGCCCATCTGCGCAGCACTAGTGCGACGTTAAACCCAACCATCCATTCATAATTTAAAACCCCACAGACGACGAATATTAGCGTAGATATATTTTTTAAATAATGTTTAGAGAATGCCCATTTTATAAACACCAAACAAAGTTATTTACGTATAAAACAATCCAAATGCTTATTTAAGTACAAGAAAAGCATGAACACTTATTTAATCAAACCACCAATGCTTAAAGGTTATTTCTTTGTAATAAAGCAATTATCTGAATTAACAAAATCAGAATTTTATCTGTAAATTTCTCAGAATCGAAAATTTTTGCAATATCTTCACTTTTGACTTATGGTGAGTAAATTGTTTATATGTATCCGACACCTATTGTTTTCTAAAACTCTCTTTTCTTTTCACATAGCGCCTCATACACCCTCCTCCTGGCAGTGACTTTTGGAACTTTTTTTTTTTCCCCGCAGAATCCTTTGTTTCCGTCTGGTTTAATCTTCCTGCAAAATTTGGCATCGTTTTCGCAATTAGGTCGCGTTTCAGAATACTGTGAGCACTGTCAGTTTAAGTATGGCCACCTTGTATATATATTAAAATCACCTGGAAATATTGGACATCTTTGATTGAAATCTTAAATATATATAGGGGAAACTAGGAAGGTTTGACCCATAGGGAGACTTGACCCATGAGGGTTTTTTCCTAAGAAAGGAAATTTTCTGGGAAATGTCAGTGACTGTACTGATTGACCAATCATACAACAGTATTTTGTAGGTAACAGCCATTCCAGAATAAACCGTAGTTTTCTTGCAATTTAGTGTTGATTGATACTGCTTCTTTCAAGTAAATTTTAAAGATCTTGGAGTCTGTTAAATCTGAACTTCGAGTTTTGAGGTAAGTCAATTTCATACTTGGTTTAGTCACTCTTTTAGCTACAGATTGGTATACAGTAGTTTTATATAACTGTAATGCAAGTTGTTAAAAAGTTTGTATTAACAAAGCAAAGCTACTTAAGGAGACTTGACCCAAGCCAACTAGGGAGACTTGACTCAGTAATTAATTTAACGTTCTTTGTTTTATTTAATGAATTTTTATTTTATGAGTAACTAAAATAGTGTAATTTAAGATTTCAAACGGATAACGTAGGCTCACTTTGTGTTTGGCGAATTCTATGGCAAGAAACTATCAATTCTTGTAAACATAATTAACCCTTTTCTGTGATGACGCAATATGGAGACATTTAGGAGAGATTTTCTTCGTGCATCTGTCACTGAACGCCCTTTTGAAGAGGAAGATGATGCTAATTATATTCATGACACATCAAGACCATCGACATCCAGTGTTACTGGTTTAAATTTTGTTGAAGCCAGCCCTTCAGTATTCACTGTAAACAGTCCAGAAAACATAATACCCTACCCTAAAACAGGAAAAATAAAACAAAAAGTTGCACGCAGAAAGAAGGGTAAGATTATTGTAGCCACTGACTGACACACCAAACAGAAGAGAAATAGAAGAAAGAAGAAGAAAGAAAGAGGCAGAAAGGAGAAAAGAAAAATAAAAGTTGACAAAATAAAAGCAAGAAATGCTCTTGATGTGAAACGTACAAAGTTTGAAAAAAAAAAAGAAAAAAAAAAAGAAAACAATAAATAATTTTTTGTATTCACTAAAATCTACAAAATAAAAATAGAAAACGTTTAAATCACAAAACCTATGTTTTTTCTTTCAATACCTATGAGTTTTCTCGCTTTTATGAGGGGAGGTCATGTCTCCCTAAGTAGGGGGTCAAGCCTCCCTAGGCTTAGGGACACTTGACCCATGTGCCGACTTGAGTATTTTTTTTTTTTTTTTTTTTTTGCACCATTTCTAATAAGAATTATCTTTAGCTACAATATGTAAAAATAACAGACTATTTGCTCTTATTTTTTATTCAGCTCCAACTGTTATACAAAAAATATGAAAAATTAAAAACCAAAAACTGGGTCAAGTCTCCCTAGTTTCCCCATTATATATATATATATATATATATATATATATATATTATTTCTTTATAAGTAAGCAAAGACCTAATTATTTACTTGTTTATCAGAAAAATGGCTTTATTACTTTTAAGCAATCTTTAAACAATTCTAATGGAAAAAGAAGAATCACATATACAAAAAAAGAAAATTTTTGCCTTCTCATGCAATTAGAAGTTAAGACCTAATATTCGACATCTTTTCATATGAGACCAACATCTCCTTCTTGTTGCCTATTAACTATCAATGTTAGACATTATTAAAAATCTGCTGATTCGTTACAAACAAAGCGATAGCTTAGCACGTTTTTCCCTTTTTCCCACCGTTGCCAATGACGAGTGATAAATTTCCACTATGTCTAACAATTCGATGACTTCCTTGCGTGATGCCATGACAATTTCCTTTATCCAGGCACCTGGGGAGAATCGTTTAGTTGAGAACAAATTACTTTCCAGGAGCTGGAATGGCGCCAAACGAAACGCTGAATTCTTCGAATTTCCCAAAAAGGTTTATGTCTGATTAAGAGAGTATCATAAATCATAATTTTTACTTTCATATTTCATAAATAGAGATGTAAGTTTAATATTTACGATGACCTAAATTTTATTTTGATTCAGAATTCAAAGATAATCTAAACTTTATCTTGGAAAACATCAAGCTAAGATAAATATATCAAATCCTTAATCTTCTAGGATTGTTAATCAATGGTGGAAACGTATTAACTGTATGGTTTGAAGCTACATTATGGATTCATGTTGTGTCAAAAGATAACCACGTTATACTGTGTGAAAAATGAGCCCTTTGCAAATAAACTTTATGAAATGCAATGCAAAACACACGCAACAGTTATTTTGAGTCGAAGTAATTAAGTAGACGATCCTTCGTCAGGCAAAAAATGTCAAATACTAAGGCAATGTGAAGGTAAAAATGCATCAGCAGTGGTCATGATGCTATTGTAATGGGCTCTTCCCACATGACGTCAGAGGTCACATGACAGAGGAAAAACAAATAGCAGACGAAGTCTTGTTTATCTATAGCGACTGCTGAAATAACATATTTTCTATTATTATTTTTGATCAATCGTATTTAATCTGTGTTATTTTTTATACATCATCATTTTTAATCCATTTCATATCATTATTCATCATCTTTTGTTTGCTGTATACATTTACAATCATCATTTAGTTTATGTTTGTTATTGAAGTTCATGAAGAACATGTTTAATACTCTGATTTTTGGTACTTAAATCAGTGACAGTGCAATATCGTACGGCGTAAATCCATTTAGACCAGTAACTAAGTTAATTAACTTGTTGTAACACCTTTTTGCAATTAAATTAAATGAAAGCATTTTAAAATTTCAAATTATAATCCATAAACATTCCGCAAGAAGCTATTATTTATTGCTAGATCAGTTAATGTTACAGTTACACTACAATATACAAAAATCGATTCTTATAAGTAAAAATAAATAAACACATAAAATGTTTTCTAAAAATTATTAAATTTACAAATACAATTATTCTACGGTTTACAAATGCACAATATTACTTTTATTTTATTTTATATTAAATATTAAAATTTTTGTACTTAAGAACAATATTTAATTGAATTCGATTCTCAGAATTCGATTATTCGTTTTCCTCTATCACGTGATTGAGCAGACGACGGTGGGAAGAGCCCATTATTTTGAGTCAAAGTACTTAAGAGCGGACAATACCTAATCTCGCCGGCAGCCTTCGCCCATGTTATTCTATGGGAAAATTTGTTTACATAATTACTCATTACCAATGAATATTTTTCAATTCTGTTTTCACATTTAGAAAATTCAAAAGCGTTAAATTAGTACTTGTATTCCAAAAATTGATTTTTAAAATTTTAGTATTTCATTTTGCGATTAGAAAATGAGAAAAATGCATTTTGTGAAAAATCGCATTTTTGAACTCAAAATTAAAATGTAAAAATTAAAAAAAATGAATTTTTCAAAAATGAGTACTCATTTAACAGTTATGAATTTTCTGACTGCGAAAACAGAATTTAAAAATAATCATTAGGTAATGTGTAATTGTAGCAACAAATTTTCCCATAGAATAACATGGGCGAAGACTGCCGGCGAGATTGGGTATTGTCCCCTCTTAAGTAGATGATCCTTCATCAGGGAAAAAATGTCAAATACTAAGGCAATGTGAAGGTAAAAATGCATTAGCAGTGGTCATGATGCTACTATAATTCTATCAGTTAGGATGGACCTTCTTACAATTGGTATGACTTATGCAGCTGGACGACAAATGTTATTTTGTAAAAATTAGATAAAAATTAGAACTCCTTAAAAACAACATTCCCTTGGAAGACAGTTTAGCCTTAATGTGAAATATATCGTTGTTTAAAATTAGGGAGACCAGATTTTTTAAATTGAACTTGAGGACAAATATTTCATGTTCCCGAATTTCGAGGACAAAATGAATAAATAACCTTAAATTGTAAAATTTTAGTAATTTTTATGTATGAAATACCTGAAAGAACTTATTTCAGCTTATTTACTTTACATATAATAAATTATTACAGTAAAACACTTTATAACCGGCGTCCTTAAATGTGTTCGAATTTTTGACAGACGAAAGGCAGTTTTCGAGGACTGTTCACTGGATTCTGGATTCAAGGATGGCTAGTCACCCAACCAAAATACAGTCAGCAACAAAATTATTGAAGCACACATCCACAATTTTCATATTTTTTTCTTTTAGTTTGATCGCTAATTTTTATCATCAACCTAGAGCCCCTTAATAAAATAATAGGCCGGCGCATCACCGCCATTTTTTTGCCTCCGAAAAGGACAGCATTCCCGCTTGGCGTCCTTATCGCTTCTCTAATGATTTTAAGAAATCTTGATCTGAAGCTAATCCGGTCAAGTTAAAAGCAATAAGCAACAATAACATTCCTAAAAACATTTTTTTCATAGTACATTCTCAGGATGTCATTTTATTCTGCGGATATCCTATGGATGTACGATGTGTTGTTAGAGCGGTTTCTGTTTCTTTTACAAAATGTCACCAAAACTCAAATACACAGTAATAGAAGGTCTGTGAACACTTTATAATCACTTCTTGAAAGATTACAGCAGTTGATCGCTAAACAAACTTCCATATCATAGTTTACTTAGCTGAAATTATGAAAAATAATAAAATAAGTTACTCTAAAGCAACGTAAGACGATAAAAATAAGTGTTTGTGGTTTGTTTATCAGAGAAACGCGCTGGGTACATGTGGCAACCCTAAGGCAACAAAATGCCTAATGCGCCAGCTCGTATATATAGGAGCCTTACATCAACCTACATTTTTATAAACAGCGTAAGACTAAGATCATGACTCGACAAATATTTACTTTACAAAACAGTATTAGGTGCACATCTTTTAAATAGGAATTATTGCTAACCTTTCAATAATTTTGCTGTCGACTGCATGTAATTGCAAAATTAGTACCGAATAATGAAAACAATTTTACTCGTAATGGTGAGAAACGTTCTATAAGAGTGTAAAAAACACAGAAAAGAAGAAAACAACGCCGAAGAACAATAATAATCAATAATAAAACATAGTTTCAAAGAAAACTGGGCATAATCGAATTTCCTACTTTGATGGGGGGGAAAAAATGAAATAAACGTATGATGCTGGTGCTGATGCAGTTTAAAAAAGTGTGTGGCCACCTCAGAGAACAAGGTGTGCTGTACAGCGTTTGCCCATACTATCTATGATGTGGATGAATTTGTAAGATCAAACCTTGAAATAATGATATAAGAGGAGATGACAAGCCCGGAAAAAGATGAAGCCGAAATCGTAACTGCAGTAGCCATTAAGTGACACACTTATATAAGAAATTCAGTAGTGTGATATTGTTAGTGTGAAATTAAGTAGTAAGGATCATTCGAGACTAAAGTCATTGTAACTATAGGTCTAATAAATGTCAATTAAACAAAATAACACAGTACTAGCCAATGTTCTAGTAGACTCAATATGGCTTCTACAATAGTCTTGGCTGCTGTTGTGGCAGCCACCTTGAGTAGATAACAGTTAACTTCATTTACCTGCATGCTGATACGCCGTATGGCAACACCTCTTATATCGTCCTCCAAGACTCAAACAGTTTCAGACGCCACAGACAGCTATTTTTATTGTCTTTTAAATTAAATTAAACTCATACGCAAAATGCACAATTTTTTTCTACAAAATAAGGATAAACAGTCAAATTTAGTAACCTTACTATCTCTTTCTATGTATGAATACATGAAAAAAGGAGTAAACTGGCTCGTGTAGCTTCCACTTCAATACTGTTTTCAAGTTAGCTTTGCCCCGAGTATAGTTCTAGAACGAAGCTTCGCGAGTACAAAATGTATACAAATTGTCTCAAAAGTATCTCACATAAGGAGGTATCTCACATAAGGTATCTCAAAAGTATCTCAATAGGATTCAGATCAAGTGATTGAGCAACCGCGGCATGTGCTTTCTTGGAGATAATTTTCATCGATATCTTCTGTTTCAAAGATGTAGACCAAAGTCCCACTTTGATCAGGCATGTTTCCACCAATGAATATGAAGTAAAGATCTATAGCACTTTGAAACAGATAAAATAAGGTTAATTTTTTTTTTGTTTCGACATCATTTAGGAGTCACAGGCACTACCTCAAACACACAGAAGTTTGTGTGACTGTACAGTATGATATGTCTGCTCACACCATAATGTCTCTCGACGAAAAATCATGTCTTTCCGTGATATTTTAAGGTCATAATGAGTATAAAATAGACTTCAGATAGTTATCAAACGATAATAAGTGTTTAGACCAAAGCAATACTCATTATTGAACATTACAAAGGCTCATTGTCCGAAACTGTAGTATAAAGTAGCAGTAGTCCATTCTAGGCACCTTAGTTTAAACAATTACGTTATGCGCAGAACTGCCGCATTTGTACAGGCTACCACTTAATACCTCTCTCACTTTGAAACTTCTGATACAGTCACAAATACTTTTGCATAGCCCAATAAATCCATCATTAATGCCTTTAATGGTGCCTTTATTCGGCCATGCAAAAGTATTACATCCTTAATGTTGATCATACCACAAGTTATAGGAAATATGCTTTCGTGTATCTGACTAATATATATTAAATTTGTTATTTTTTGTAGTATAAAGGTATTAAAAGATGCTTCAAAGAAGATCTCTCATTGACTTAATGCATCCGAATTCTTTTACAAGTCTCTTAAACAAACACAAAACAGAAGTGCTCTTTATGTTATTGTCAATAGAAAACACGCTATAGTGAACCTAAATAACATATATCTGCTTGATGGCATTATAAAAATATTTTCAGAAGTTAGAACTTACACATACAGACAGACAAATTATAGTCATAAGCATTTTTCAATTTTTCTGGAAAGTGTTTAAAGAGCAAGAAATTAAAGACATTCAAATGAGGGATATGTACATTATTATTATTATTTTTTAATGTACTTTATTATTATTTTTTAAGTAAAATACATAAGACGTTTTACAATATTGTGACTAACCAGCCCTAATTTTTTTCCTTTTAATTATTTTTTCACTGTTGAACATATTTACAACAATGTATTACATTTATTCAGCCTAGAAATTAATTTTCCATAAAAATGCTCACTTCGGATGCCTTAACATATTGAATAAAACAAAAAAGCCACTCTACCGTTCAAGTGATAAATTTTTCACTTCAGGCTCCTCTTTTATAAAACAAATTCCATTTAACTAAAGCAAATTCCTTTATCCCGAATAAATTTACTACGGTTTAACTTGAAACACCTTTGGAGTAAAACACACACTCTCTCTCTCTCTTTCCTTAAATTCATTAAAAATTACTCGCCCGTGACTACTTAAGGACTTCCATCTCGAAAGCGTAGGTTAAGTCCATTGCATTTACTCATTCGCATTAATTAAAATAACCTTATTAGGAAATAAGATATTTTCCTAACTTGCGCCTCCTTCGAGTCAGTTATTTTCATCTCGTTATAATCCCTGATATTAGTCTAACTATCTTCTAGAGGGTGGGATTAGACAGAAAGTTTTTAGCGTTGAATTGTATTAACTATTTAATTAAAAAAAAAAAAAATCACTGTATTTTCAAATTTAGTTAGTTAACAGAATCTCTGTTATTTAACAGACTGTTAAATACTTGCTGAAGTTATTTTATTATTTGTCACAGTTAAAAAGTTAGTATGTTATGGCTATCACAAAACTTTCTACTATATTTTTCTATACAAATTCATACAGTGCAAAATACAGTGAAACTTGAATAATTCGTACTTGTTCAATTCGAAATTCTGAATAATTCGAATTTTTTACTCGGTCCCTTGAATTTTGTATTAAAATAATGTTAAAAAATCGTGGATAATTCGAATTCTATTTTGGATAATTCGAATTTTTCATACGATTACCGTTAAAATATTACTATAAAATTTGTTCCTGAGATTTTCTCAGCTAATATATTTTAACAGTCTTTCAAAAGAAGGATAAGGAAATACTAGAGAAGCCCCTAGTTAGTGCATCAGAAGATATTTTGCATATACATGAACTTCGAGTTTTTTTTTATTAAAAGTCATGTCTAATGAAGAAGATTAAATTTTTGTATCAAGTCATATGTTATGACACAAAAATTGTACTTAAATAAGAAATAAAAAATATCTCACTATTTAAAAAAAAAAAGTGTTGAATAATTAAGCTCGTAAAAAATATTGATTTAATGGGGGGAGGGGGGATTTAGCAGTATTCTTAGATATAAAGTTTATGGGTTAAATCTTTGATCGTAGAGTTTTAATTTTTTAATTTATCTTTTTTTATATAACTTTGTTCTAATAATAATAATTTATAACTTAATAATTTATAACTTTGTTCTAAATTATCGCAGATCTATAATTCAACTATTGACTGTAACCCATTAACGTACAAACTCCAGTTAATTTGAGCAATGAACACGCCTCCTGTGTATTTCCCTCTTAATATTTTACAGTACAAGGAAGCACCAGCCACCACCAAAATGTATATAACGTATTTGGAGATATATACTGAATAAATATACATATTTTCATATATTTATTTTCAATCTATTTTCTTTCATTAACTAAAAATGTGAATCCTATGGGCGTGCCTTTGAAAAATATGCGACCATTAAGGTGTTAGAGGTACTGATGAGTTCTTTTGAAAAAAAATTCATATTCAAAATTTACACCTCTACGGGGAGGGAAAAGCGATGCTTCTACATGTAAAAAACTTTTCCTTGTTGACTATTATTATTATACATACATACATACATATATATATATATATATTCGATTTAACAATATCTGGTTTAAAATATCATTATATATTGTAGAACCGAAATAACAACCAATAGAATAGTGGGATTGTAAGGAATCTAAAATACGCTTTCCTGTTATATATTGGTGCAATAATCCGTCTTGATATTCTGCATTGATGACGGTATGCTGAACATTACAGAAACTGTAGTGTGCTTTTTTAAAAATTTATTATTGTGTTTTTTACACTGATGTTTATTTACCAAATAATTATTTATTTGCCAAAGACGCATGTTTGTAGGGTTATATTATGCATACAATTCTTTAATTATATATATATATATATATAGTTTTGGTCCGATATTCTTTTTCTCATCTCAAAATTAATAGGTTCATTTCATAACATTATTCTCTTTTTCCCCTTAAAATAATATCCTAGTGTCAACTTTTTTTTCTTCAGAATCTTATTGCACGGTCCTATTTAATTTTCAACAGATACTATAGTCTTAAAAATTATAGTAAGTACTATTAATAATCTTAAAAATTAAATCAATTCAAGATATCTAGTTACTTTGTTTGGCCTGTGTATGTTTCTTTGGTGAATTATTTCAGTGACTATTCTTCGTTCTCATTCTTTTCTTTTACTATAATATAGGATTATATATATATATATACTTACTTTCTATCTCTCTTTTAAATCTTATAATGACGATAAATGTAGAAATGATATTTTATTTAAAAAATTTTAATACATTATATTTTCTGTTAAATTACATATATACACATTTAATCATGATTTTAACAATTTTGTGCTAATTTTTTATGGGAGTCGAATAACTTTGCCAAACGTTAAACGTCAAATAAGTGCTTATGGAAGAATCGTCATTAGGGAAATCTTCACTTGCCCGTAAAAATATTTTTTCACCAAGGAAATACTCGTTGTGGGAAAACAACATAGCAAATAAGTTATATAGCATTGATAATTAAATTTAAGCACAGTTTTAATCAACGACAACGAGATTTTCTTCGTGAAATTATCAAAATTTTTTTGTTTTCATGGTAAATAAGTAAATATTTATTTTTTCAGATTTTTTTTTTATATGTAGTTTTTCTCTTCAGCAAAAAATTCTTATATCAAAGAATCCAGAACAAAGCTTTTAAATTAACGTCTTTTATTTCCAGACATTTGTTTAAATATATTTATTTGGACATTTGTGTAAAACCATAGGATAAGGTTTTTATTAATTTAATAACTTTACAATTGTTTGCTCTTGAAGCGAATAACTGTGATATTTTTGGACGTCGAACAAGTGTAAATAAATGCTTCCCAATGAAAAGTATTAAAGAGATTTATCGCTTTACTATAAAATCACTTTTTTTTTTTTTTTTTTTTTTTGGAGGGGGGAAAAAACTCTAATATTGGGAGAGTTATATTAAATTACATTTACCCCCCCCCCTCCTATTTCTGTGATTTTTAATTTCAAATGTGTTTATAAAAAAAAAAAAAAAAAAAAAAAACTCTAATATTGGGAGAGTTATATTAAATTACATTTTCTCCCCTTCTTTTTCTGTGATTTTTAATTTTAAATGTGTTTATTAAAAAAAAAAAAAAAAACCCTCTAATATTGGGAAAGTTAAATTAAATTACATTTTTTTTTTTTTTTTCCTTTTTTTTTCTGTGATTTTTAATTTCAAATGTGTTTATTAAAAAAATAATAATAATAAATAAGTAAAATAAATTCTAATATCGGGAGAGTTATATTAAATTACATTTTTTCTTCTTCATTTTCTGTGATTTTTAATTTCAAATGTGTTTATTAAAAAAAAAATGTTTTTAAATTTTACTTTAAAATTTTAAACTTATAGCCATAATTTTTTTCTAGATTGAATATGATGCATTTCCTTAAAAGTTCAATATATAAATACTGGTTTATTTATTTATTTATATTATTATTAAGAGTTTCAAAACACTTCAAGAATAAATACTAGATTTTGAACAAAATAATCAATCTTACGATTTTTAGTACAGGATAAAGTAATTTTTTTTTGTTATTAATTAAATAATTGTAAAAGATAGAAGAAATATCACTATTTCAGGCAAACTAAAATTAATTTTAATTTCCATACGTTCTATCTAATGAAAAATAAAATAATAGCAATCAGATTTGTTGTAAATACAGCCTGAAAACTACAGCAGAAAACTAATAGAGATTTTTGGCGTAAAACTGAATGTGATTAATTTTTTTCCAGCTACAAACAGAAATATTCGCTGTAGAATATAAAAAAAATTTAAATGTTTACAATAAATTATATTGCATTTTCCTTACAGTTCAGAAATTAATGTTGTCAAATTATGTATCATTGGAATTAGTAATTTAATAA
This sequence comes from Salticus scenicus, assembly GCA_963930645.1. Classification (NCBI taxonomy): domain Eukaryota; kingdom Metazoa; phylum Arthropoda; class Arachnida; order Araneae; family Salticidae; genus Salticus; species Salticus scenicus. Next base: position 30,721,939 of record OZ005659.1, on the reverse strand, counting down.
ATTTTTATTCAAATATCTGTTAAACTAGTTGGCATAGGTGGACTCTGCTCAGTTCCCCATCATATTTATGTTCTCATAAATTTCTAGTGCGAGACATATTATAATCATGTTAAAAGAAATGAATTTGACCAAAGCTTGATACAGTGACAGAATGAAATCCCCGCCTAATAGGCTATACACCGTTCACTTGGATATAATTATCTTATTCTAATCTATTAATTTATTTTATCAGGTCGATTCCGTTGTTTAGTTTTCATGCTACTATTTCTAATGCAATAATCCTCAAAATTCATATTTATATGAAAAATTTACAATTTCGCTATGTTGGTAAAATCGTAAATTACGAATAATTTACGAAATTTTCTTATTAGAATATTTGTATTCAATCATGTTCAAACAAATATCATAAACGTAATTTTGAAGTTGTCTAATGTATTTAGGATCCTCAAAATGGAAGTTTATGCTCAATTTTGCCTTATTCTGACATGTTAAGTAAATCGTAAATTCCAAATAACTTACGAATTTTTTAAATTGGAAAAATCATAGTCTATGATATTCATGCCAGGATCCTAAATAATATTTCGAAAGTGGTTTGAAATCTTTACGATGAAAATATCCCTCAAGATTGACGTTTATGTGAAATTTTGCTCTATTTTGCCATGTTAAGAAATTCGTAAATTTCCAATAACTTACGAAATCTTTATATTGGAAAATTCATAGTCATTAATATTCATGCCAGTGTCCTAAATAATATTTCAAAAGTAGTCTGACATCTTTACGATGAAAATATCTCTAAAAATTGACGTTTATGTGAAATTTTGCCCTATACTGCCATGTTAAAAAATTCGTAAATTTCCAATAACTTGCGAAATTTTCAAAGTAGCATATTTATAGTTACTGATATTCATTCCGGCATCAAAACTGATATTTTAAAATTGGTCTGACATTTTTACAGTAAAAAGTTTCCATTTAATGCACGTTTAAGTGAATTTTTCTCCTATTCTCCCATGTTAAGAAAATCGTAAATTTCTAATAACTTACGAAGTTTTTAAATTCGAATGTTGCAAATGAATAGGGTGCTTGCCAGTGTTGAAAGTAATATTTTAAAACTGATCTGACTTCTCTGCGACAATTTGTTCTTGAGATATCGTGTACACAGACTAACAAACTAACGGTCTAACACACTAACCCACTAACAGACTAACACACTAACAGACACCATACAAATTTTGTCATTTTCGAATTCCTCACACCTGAAAACGTGTAAAAAAGTCAAAAAACCGTAGTCGAAAATTTTCACGATTACCTAAGTTCCCCATACCTATAGTATGATGGGGAACTAAAACAATAAATAAAGTTTTGTTTATGTGCTATTTTTTTAAGCATTCGTCTGGCGTTACTTTAAGTAGTAAGTATCAGAACATAAAGTTAGTTTAAGTCTGAAGTAACTTTATGTTCTGATACTAAATTTTAAATCACTTTATTTCTTGTTATATTATGCAAATTTATAATTCATTGATGGGTAATTTACTTATTTATTGTTAGATAAAATAATTTTTCGACAGAACATAGCTTCATATCCTAACACTCAGCCATTTTATCTGTAGCTTTATCTTGCAAATCAAATCATAACATCATGTTTTAACACTTAACTTAAAACCAATTTTTTTTTTTTTTTTTTTTTTTTTTTTACCATGCAAATTAGTAATTCATTCATGATTCATTAATCGAATCACCATTTAAAGAAATAATAATAATAATAATAATAATAATAATACCAAAAATCGAAAACTGAGTTTTTCTTTTTTCCCTTTCTTTTTCCATTCGCTTTGCATTGACACACATGACAGGATAAAGAAGAGAAGGAAAAACCACGATTAACGTAAAAACAATATTTCTCCTGTACAAATTTTATCTTTTACAAATCAGTACTTTGAAATCTAAAATGTTTTTCTTGATTTTCCGAAAATCCTGATTTTGGACTTTTTCTCTTCTTCAAACTGGTGATTCAATTCACCTGTTTATTAATAAATAAAATATTTTTTTCGAAAAATATATTTTTGCTTAGATTAACACAGCTTTTCCTGCTTGAATTTCTAATAATTAATAATTTTATTTAATTTACAGAAAAAAAGTGGATAACTCGTAATAGAATTTTCCTTTACGCTTCAATTTAATACTTCACTGGACAGGCGACGAAAAGACGCTGCCTAGATAATTTCTTTGCTGTACTCCATCAGTCAATCAAATAAGAAAGAAGAAGAAAAAAAAAGCTTTTTCCTGTATCTATCTTCCGTACATTTAGCCATCAATGAACTGAAACATGTGCAAGTGAATAAGTGTTCTTCTGACGTCACATTCACTTACGGTTAAATGATAAATTACGTTAAAAGCTTTAGTAAGAAATTGAAAATAATAATATAAGAAAGTAGTTTAGAATAGAATGTATAAACCAGTGTGATGACACATAAAACTGTATCGTGAATATGAGAAAATTAAATCAGTTTTAAGGAGATGCTAAAATAAAATGTGTTCATAGAACACGAAATGTCATGTTAATTTAGGATATTTATTTATAGAACATTAACTTTAAAAAACATTTATAAGATATTTCAGACAAATGATTCATAATTTTTACTCTCTTGAAATATGATTTTTTTACACGACTGCTAGTGTTTTTAGATTTTAGAATAACGGTAAAATTAGATCATTTACCTTTCTAAGGGAGAAAAAATAATAATAATAGACTGAACTTACCCAATATATTGTTCAACCGTCTATTTCCTTAAAGTACAATTTTTTTTTTTTTTTTTTTTTTTTTTTTTACTTATGGAAGTAGGAGAAGGAAAAAAAAAAAAAAAAAAAAAAGCAAAACTGTAAAGATTTTACCTGTGGATGAAGGAATATTACAAAATTATATTCATAGCTTTATATTTGAAGAGAAAGTATTAAAGATGTTGCTATTGTGTATCGTCTAAAATTTACACACGCTCCATATTGTGTTAGTGTACTAAAAATGTCCTCATAAAAGAGAAAATTTCCATTTACTTATTTTTGCAACTTTGTACATTGTCAAAAAAAAAAAAAAAGTCCTGTTTGCTGTTAGAAATTTTCTGTAATTCAGAAAAATACGTTCTATCAACGTAATTTTTCCGGTGATAGAACGTATTTTTCTGAATTACAGAAAATTTCTGGCAGCAAACAGGACTTTTTTCTGATAGTGTATACCAATCAGATCGGGCAATCATAGCTTATACAACTTTAATTGCTAAAAATTTTAAAGCTTGTTCATGCCTTATACTGAACCGAAATTGTAGTTATTTGAAAAATAATTTATCCAGGAATTCAGAGAACTGGATGTTTTAATCAGTAAACAGAGAAAGAAATTTTATTTATGAAAATGTGATACGTGTAATTATCGAATAAAAGAAAAACCCTCAATGGTCAAATTGTAAAACGTAGAGTCTCCATGGATAGAATTAAACTACGTAAAGGATTATACTCCGATGAATGAATGTGTAGTTGAAATTTCCATTGACAAGGGCAAAGTTATAGACATAGAAACTCCATCATCAAATTTTGGAACATGCAAAGTCTTGGAAAGGTGCCAAAAATACACATATAATAAATTTATTGAAAATACAATATCGTTTTTCAATGCAGTTTAAAAAGCTAACGTCAAAAATGAAATCTGTATGAGCTTTCTTGATATTTTTAAAGTTCTATACAGGAACGTAACATTTTATATGCATAGACATATAGTAATGATTGTTGAAAATCACTGAATATGTAAAAAATATTTATCCGAAAAATGGTACAATTTTAAAATAAAATGGATAAATCGCAGTAAAAACAACTGCAGAAACTGCAGTGTGCTTTTTAAAAATTTATTTTGTGTTTTGAACGTTGATGATTATTTAGTAAATAATTATTTATTTGCCAACGACGCATGCTTGTAAGATTATAATATGCATCCAATGCTTTAATCTAAAATATTTTTATATATCTACATTTACTTACTTTTTTATATCTCTTTTAAATCTTATACTTAGATAAATGTAGAAAATATATTTAAATTTAATTTTTTTTTTCAATATATTTTCTGTTAAATTACATATACATATACTTATTCACTATTTTAATAATCCTATGCTAATTTTTCATTAGAGATGAATAATTCTGTCCAACGTTGAACATCAAATAAATGCTTCTGGAAAAATTGTCGTTTGAAAAATCGTCGCTTGCCTGTGAAAGTATTTTTTCACCAAGGTAATACTCGTTGTAGCAAATAAGTTCTTTTATAGCATTGATATTTAACCACACTTTTAATCAAAGACGGCATGATTTTCTAAATGAAATTCTGAAAAAAAAAAAAAAGTTGTTTTCATGATAAATAAATAAATATTTATATTTACACATTTTTTATGTGTAATATTTCTCTTTATCAAAAAGTTGTTATATCAGTGAAATTTAGAACAAGGCTTTAAATACACGTCTTTTATTTCATGAAATCTATTTAAATATATTTATTTGGACTTTAATGTAAACCCATAGGATACAGTTTTTATTAATTTAATAACTTTATAAAAGTTAGTTCTTGTGGAGGACTAATTTTATTATTGCTGAACGCCAAATACATGTTTAGCGATAATCGCTTGTCTATAAAATCCCTTTTCAGGGGAAAAAAAAAAAAAAAAAAAAAAAAAAAAAAACTGATATATAACTAACTAATATATAACCTTTGTAGAAACTATAATATAAAGGGTAATATCACAATCTCTAATAGGGAAATTATATTAAATTGCGCTTGCTTTTTCTCTTTTATTTTTAATATCAAATCAGTTTATTTAAATAATTATCAGTTTTTAAATTTAAAGAAAAAAAATTATAATAATTATTTTATGGAACTATTATAAGAATAAATTACAATAGGATTTTTGAGTATTTTCCCCCAAATTATATATATTTTTTAATTTATCGCTATTTCACTTCAATTAATTTGGGCCATAGATCCTAATGATAAAAAATATTTCAAGGTGTCCCCGTGAAAATGTATAAGTGATAGATTCACCACAATCTATACAGTTAGTGCTGCGGTGACTTATAACATACGTACCAACTTTCAGTTCATTCGAGCAAAGCTTTTAGACGCTATCATGTTCACTCTCATGCATACATACACAGCTATTTTCACGGTGGTGTCACCGTAAAAATAGCAAAAATGAACTACAAAACGTCATAGATACACTAAAATCTCAAAGTCAAATTTTTTTTCAGAATTATTATACTTTCCTTACCTATGTATGTTCGGAAATTAAAAAACAATGATAACAAAAATATTTGTCTTAAATATTGTCTAAGAGTTACATGAAAAAGCTAATAGATTTTTTTTTTTTTTTTTTTTGTAGTAAAATTTAATGTGATTATTATTTTTTTTCCTGCAACAAACAGTAATATTTGCTATAGAAAAGCAAATATATTAATTTTTTGCAACAAATTATACAGCATTCCTCGTGTAGTGAAAACAAGCTACCAAGATATGTACCACTGAAATTTATAAATTAATTTTTATTTGAATATATACGTTAAGATCAATAAATAAACATAGGGTAGGTGCTCCAATAATTGGCATGCTCCAGTAATTGACATCTATCCCGAAAATATTAATAAATAAGGAAAATAATAAAATCATATATTTTACATATAAGAATTTTAACATTTTACGTCAAGCACTGGAGCATAGGGTGCTAATAACTGGTAAAATGAATAACTAGCAATGTCAAACACTGGAACATAGAGGGCCAATTACTGATAAAATGAAAAACTGGCAGTGTCAATTACTGGAACATTGAGTGGGTGTCAAATAAAAATTCATAGAAAAAAAATGTTATCAAATGGATATATTTTAACACATATGTGGTTCTGAATGTCTTTCATACCATATGTACTAACTTAAGATTTCTAAAAATATTTTCTGATGACTAGAACATTAAAAACATCAGAAATTGCTCTAAAGGTGTCAATCATTGGTGCACTTACCCTATATTAGTGTATATACATGTTTCAAGTTTTACGATACTTTTTAAGTAACTTTATCTTCTAATACTTAATTTAAAACAATTTTATTTGTTGTTATACCATGCAAATTTATAATTCATTGTTCGTTGATTTACCTATTTATTGATATATAAATTTTTTTTTCGACAGAGCGTAACTCTATATCTTAAAACTCGATTCAAAGCCGTTTTATTTGTCGCTGTACAGTAAATTAATAATTTCATTATTCTGTAACTTTTTATTGATAATTTTTTGTCAAAACATAACTTCATATCCTAACACTCAATTTTAAACCACTTTATTTGTCGTTATACCTTGCAAATCAACAATTTCATTATTTGTTAAATTAAATATTTATTGATATAATAATTTTTCAGCAAAATATAACTTCATGTTATAATACTTAATTTAAAACAGGATTTATCTTTTCAACCACTAATTTTGTATTGTAGTTTTTGTTATAATAAAAGCCTATAAATTTAAAAAGAAATTTATCGCTAAGACATACTAGTGGAAAACTCCTACAAAAACGGCGTGTCTGTAAGAGCCACGTAAAACTATTTTTTTTTCTTTAAAGAGATTATTTATAAAATCATTTTATTTATCGCTATGTCTTACAAATTAATAATTTATTCATTAATTTACCTATTTATAAATAAATAAAGGAATTTTTTCGACAAAAGCTTTTTGTTTAGATTAACACAGCTTCCTGCTTGAATTTCCGATAATTAATAATTGTATTTAATTTACAGAAAAAAAAGTGAATAACTGGTAATAGAATTTTCCTTACACTTCAATTTAATACTTCACTGGATAGGCGACGAAAAGACGCTGCCTAGATAATTTCTTTGCTATACTCCATCAGTCAATCAACTAAGAAAGAAGAAAAAAAGCTTTTCTCTGTATCTATCTTCGCCGGTACATTTAGCCATTAATGAACTGAAACATGTACACGTGAATAAGTGTTCTTCTGACGTCACATTCATTTATGGTTAAAGATAAATTACGTTAAAAGCTTCAGTAAGAAATTGAAAATAATAATATAATCAAATGCTTTAGTATAGAAAATATCAACCAATAAAGTGACGCATAAAAATGTGTCGTGAATTGAGAAAATTTAATAATTTTAAGGAGATACTAATGTAAAATATGTTTATAGAGCATGAAATGTCATGTCAGTTTAGGATACCAATTAACCAAACAGTAATTTTAGCAAACATTGGTTAAATATTTGAGACAAGTGATTCAGAAATTTATTAAATTCAGAAATTATACAGCAGTTATAGCTTATACCAATTATCAACTTTGTTAGAAATTATTTTTACACGACTGTCAGTGTTTTTTAAATTTAAACTAATGGTTAAATTACACCATTTACCTTTCTCAGAAAAAAAATAAAAATAAAATCCAACTGAACGTACCCATTATATTTTTTAACCTTCAATATATTTTATGAATCACTTATCTTTATAACTTTGCTGAAGAAAAATAAAAAGAAAGAGACGCATTTGCATATCCCTGTATATTGCTTAAAATAGCAAAACTGCAAAATCACATTTTGATTTTAACTATGGAGGAAGGGATATCACAAATTCATTTTAACAGATTTATATTTAAAGAGAAAGCATTAAAAATATTGCTCTGTATATAGTCTAAAATTTGAACACACATCATACAGTGTATACAATACTGAAATTTTTCATTGTGAAATTGCTATTTCTATCATGTAACGTATTTTTGCAACTTTGTGGGGCCATGCATACCAGTCAGTTACGACAATCATAGCTTATATCACTTTTCAATTTTGTTAGAAACTGTTAAAAACTCAAAAGTTTGTTCCTATCTTAAACTGAATCGAAATTGTAATTATCCACAAATTCAAAGAACCAAATGTCATTATCAAACCAGCAGAAAAGGAAATTTTCGTTAAGAGCCAAAAAATGCAATGAAAATGAGGTATGCGTAATTGTGGAGTAAAGGAAAAACCCTCAATGGTCAAATTGTAAAACGTACTGTCTGCGGATAGAATTCCACTACGTAAAGGATAATACTTCGATGAATGAACGTGTAGTTGCAATTTTCATTGACAAGGGTAAAGTATAGACATAGAAACTCCGTCATCAAATTTTCGGACATGCAGAAGCTTGGAAAGATGCCAAAAATACACATATAATAAATTACTTTGAAATATAATATCGTTTTTCAGTGTAGTTTTTAAAAGGCTTTGAATAGTAGGTCAAAAATGGAATCTGTATGAGTTTGAGTTTTAAAGTTCTATACAAGAACGTAGCATCTGATATGTATAGAATTATGATAATAATATAGAAAAGCACTGAATATAAAGAAATTACTTATGCAAAAAATTATATTTTAAAACTGGAATGGATAAATCGCATTTAAAACAAATATGGTTTTACCCGAGAAAAATAAAATGCCCTAACGAAAATATTTGTTTGGGGAAAGGAACCTCTACTGTTGGTGCTTAGATATGGCATTACAATACTAAATTAAAAAACTGGTATACAATCAATATTTAAATTTAAAAACTTCTTCGCACATCACAAAATTAATGAAAGCACTACCGGTTTCGAAAGGACTTGCCTTTCTTCTTCAGGTCCAAAACACGTGCTACTACCTTGGAAGCAAAAGCAAAACTTGCTTGTATGTATTGTATTATGGAATGTCACGCGTGTACACGAATGGTAACTAGTGCAAGGTAAATATGTTGCGATCGCAGAGTCCTTTGAGTTTCCATCAAAATTATAATATTAAATAATCTATTGTACTTCAGATAAGTAGCCTGAATAGGATATAAAACGTGTAAATTATTTAATATTCCATGTAAAAGAACCTTAAGTAATGCTTCTAACAGCACACCTACTCCCTAAATCATTCTCAGGATATCGTGAGAATGAAGGAGCCTCCCTTGGGATATCCTCAGGATGTTCTGGGGGGAAGGTGTGCTGTTATTGACGCACATCGTTTTCCTCAATGTTCATGACTTAGCAAAGCAATGTAACACTGTGTTTTTTTTTTTTTTTTTTTTTAATAAAATGTAACGTTATAAAACACACTTTAAACATTTTATATAGTTGTAAAACACAACACAGACAGTAATGTGTAAGTATACATTATCTCTTAAAAGAGATAATGTATTATTACAAGCATTGCGTAAAACTTACAAGCAATCCGTTACAAGTTATTATACTTACAAGCAATACGTTAAACAAGCACACGTGTCATAAATAGCTGTATTAAAAAACACTTTAGAAACACGTAATTTAAAATTATTAAATTTAATTAAAACCATTTTTAAAAATATGTATATTCAAAGCTTTATGCTTTAATTTTTAAAGCATCTTCAGGAATGGCAAAAAAATGTTTCTTTTTAGCAGTTTAAATACTTAATAGTAGTTTACAGTTACAGTCACACAAACTTGACATATTATTGTAGGTGAGCAATTCTTTAGCAGGAAAATATATGAATAAATTTGAAGGAGCTATTGGAAACACAAGATTGGAATCTTGTTAGGTCAGCAAGATGGTGCCGTCGAACTAAAAATCTATATGTGTAAGATGCGAAAGCTCCTACAAATTTATTCTCATATTTTCCTGCTAAAGGACTGCTCACCTACAATAATATGTCAAGTTTGTGCAACTGTAACTGTAAACTACTTTTTAAATATTTAAATTGTTAAAGAGAAACTTTTATTTTTTCGTCATTCCTAAAGATGCTTTAAAAATTAAAGCGTCTTCAATATAATACACATATTTTTTTTAAATGGTTTTAATTAATTTAATAATTTTAAATTACGCGTTTCTAAAATGTTTTTTTTTTTTTTTTTTTTTTAAATACAAGTAATGTATAAGAACTGTATTTTATATGCTTGTAAAAGAATCTGACGTTCATCGCAGTTCAAAACTTATAAAAATCTATATAGATTGTATGAAGACGACCAACACTTTGAAAACCAAATTTGATCTTAATCGAATGCACAGCTTAGACGTAAGTACATGCCTAATAAATTGAGTCCATGGGTTGTAACGATAAAGAATTATTCTTTGTTTCACTATAAAGGAACAATAAGTCCTAGCCTGATTTGAGGCACACTGTATTTTACGCTGTATTCATTTATAGAATATAAATTTACATTTAAATAAGTATTTTTAGTTAAGACCATGCTTAATAAAAATTATGATTAAAAATACTTAAATATTATTTTTGAGCTCATCACCTATTTTCGGTTCACAAGCCGCCACTGATGAAAATATATACATCTACTAAAGTGTAACCACGTTTCCTACGCCTAACAGTGAGGACGAGTCGAAAATCTCGGAGGGTTTCCAAGTAGACCAACAGGTTTGAATTTAGTAAGAATCCAGTCATTCGGTATTCCCTTATCGCTTATTTTCTCTCAACGAAAAGCTTGTCTCCCCTATATTACTAGTGGACTCGTTGAATCCGCACTTGCGCAGAGGATTCCATGGTCGCAAGAAATGTAGTTAAAGAGTAACTTTGAACTTGAACTCAACCGAATACAGCATTTAGACGCTATCGTGTTTACTCTTACATATACATACGTCATTATAATAAAAATACAAAAAGGATTTAAGGATATTTGAAAATGTACATACCAAAATTTCTTAGTAAATTTTTTTACCCGATTACGATACTTTCGTTACATAGTATATAGTTTTATTCTTAATTAATTAAATAGCATGATAGATGTTGTTTAACATATTTCTAAACCACTAAAATGTAACTGACACCACGCTGTTACATTTTAGTGAATGATGAGAATATATATTGATTGAATCACACTAATGAGAATAAATTTTCTCATCAGATCCTTTCTAAATCACAAAGCTTTCAGAGGCTGCTCAGTTTCACAGCAAATTAATTGACAAATAACGTATTGAATAAGAGATCTGGTTTAAATATGAAGATCAATCATATCATAAAACTAGTATGTTGCAGCTATCACAAAACTTTCTTCTATACAGATTCTCACAGTGCAAATTACTTATTAAAATTATTTATAAAAATTATTTTCCACAGACGATTTTCCTCTGAGAGAAGTGTCTCATTTAATATCTAAATAAAGTCAGTTTTGTAGCCTATAGACAATACTTTACAAAGTGCAAAATTTCAGGAATTTTTGTTAAAAATGAAAGACAAATTAGATAACTTTGTTGCATATTATCACATTTACATGGTTCAACCATTCATTTTAAACGTATTGATGGGTTCTTTTGAAAAATATTGAAAATTTATACCCCTTCACAAGGGGGGTGGGGAGGGCGGATGCACCTAAGTATATGAAACTTTTTTCCTGTTTGAAAATTACGATTATAAATATTATTTTTTCAATTTCACAATGACTGGTTAAAATTTTTTTCATTGTGTATGAAATTTTGTCCTTTTTCTGTCAGATTAAAAATTATGGAAAAGCTGGATGGTTGCACCACCCGTTGGTCGATTTGCATTAAAAATTGTTAGGTACTAATTTATGCCAAGGTGCAACCGCATATAAATTTATATCAAATTATATGCATTGGTTTTTTTGGGGGCTAGAGCTGCCTAAAAAATTTGTCACACAGACGTACAAACAATCATTTTCTAAAAATGGCGAAATCACATGTTCTGAACTTCTCAAAATATATAAATCCATTGAAAACCGAAAATTTACTAATCCAATACTTTCTTTTACTAAATATAGAATAAAGTAATAAATTGAGAAAAAAAAAAAAATGTCATCTCATAAAACAACATCCAATAGAAGAAATAAAAGGAAAAAATTTCATGTCAGTAACTTACGTGAATTATTCGTATTCATTGCGTATTTTACAATGCATTAATAATTCACTTCGTTACGTCATTGCACTACTATCTCAGCTAAATTTGTAATAAAAGCCTTTTGTTTTCGTAGTTTATGAGGTTTTTATGAATGAGTTCGTATATGAAATACGATAATACCAACAAAATATATCGCTCAAGTTGCCCTTTTCTTTTGCTTCAAAATGGAAAATAAAAGCTGCAGTAAATTTTCCGACGAAACGGACAAACTCATTAATTTGATTTACGTCCTTTACATTGTTAAACTTTATTATTTTTCGGCTAATAGCTTCTTACGAATTCCCAATGTAAATTTTTCGTGATTCCTCGTCGGAAAAATGCATTTTTAAATGATAAGTGTAAAAATTTTAAACCAAAAATGCTTATTTTTTAACATGTTTAAGGTTACTTGAAAGGAAAAAGGCAGAAAAATAAATAAAATAAGCTCATGGAACTTATATATTTTTAAATTCAGGTATTATGAATTTTAAATGTACTGTTTTGTGTTCAAATTCGTAGGTTTTAAAACTCAGATACTTTAAAATTAAATGGCGTTTATCGTTTCTCTTTTTACCATGTTTTAATTAACTTGTTTTCTTGTTTGTTTGTTTGTCCAGTACAAATTTTGCAATCGTTTTTTAACTAATTTTTCGACTGGCTAGAATTTTGAAACTTTTAGAATAGCTCAGAACCCGATGACAATGCATTCTTTTAATACTTTTATTCAATTAATAATTGTCTGAAATTTTCTTATAGTTGCTCTCTTTACTAACGCATATGATCTTTTTTTTTTTTTTTTTTTTTTTTTTTTTTTTAAGTTAATGGGATAATTCATCAAAAAAATTTTTAAAAAGTATTTATTAATATATAGATTTGTCAAGTTTATATTGATTCAACAGAAAATTTAAAAACGTGGTACATAAAAAGTTCTTTTTATCTTGTAATTATTTCTTTACATAGGCGCATGAAGTATTATATAAACGCATGAAATACGTTTTTCGTATACGCATACTTCTAAACTCGAACAATTAAATAAAATTTACACTCTCTAAACCCCTTCCTATTTCTTTCTTTTCCCCCTTTTTTTTTTTTAATAGTTTACGAAAAACTTATAAACATGCATATAAAACTTCAAACAGAATTTTTAAAGCTAACATTAAGTTATTAATGAGATATGGAATTTCATATGAAAATGTTTCTTAATTCTGCATAAGTGATATATAATCCTATATTTCTGTTATATTTGCTTAAGAACTAACTACATAAAAATTCCATAAAACAATCGATTGAATAATGTAAAATTTTAGAAAGATATCCAACGATTTAGTGAGCTAGATTTAAATTCATTATAATAGTTGAAGGGTACTGGAGGATTTTGCACAAGCAATTTTTGTTTATTATTATTTTTTACTTTTAACTCTACAAGGCACCCAGTTCCATATGTGGATTACCGACTTTAATCGTTCCTATAGCTATAAAACTATTAGTAGCGACATCTCTTGACTTCTTGATAGAAGCTACTGACATTTAGCAATGTAGTAATACGAATATTTACATAAAGATGTCTTTCGTGTTTTTGTTATAGTGCACTCAGTCTGAAATTTGAATGAAAGTGATACGTTAGTCATTTGTCTAGAAAAAAAAAAAAAAAAGTTGTTGACCAGTTTTGACTCGAAAAAATACTGTATGTTATAACGAAGTGTATATTTTGCAGACGTAAGTTGTTTTTTTTATATTACAGTAAACGTATTAGTAAATCATATTTTTATGTATGTTCCACAAACGGTACTTTGAGCAAAAAAGTTGATTTTTGCATAAAATATGGTTTTATTTTTATAAGGTTTTCCTATCTTCTGATCACTAATTACAACCTATATACGTATTTTTGTCGCGCACAAAAAAAAAAAAAAAAAAAAAAAAAAAAAAATGAGCCTTGTAGGGTTAAGTCACAAGATAGTTGTTTTACTCTGATATATTAAACGTAAATACATGCTTTTAAATTAGGTTAATTACGTCGTTTAATAAACTTTGCTTTGTAAAATACAATAATTTATATTGCATAAATTGCGCTTTGTAATTTACTTATCAGGTGTTCAGTAATTTTTCAATAATTCAAATGAAAGTGAAATTATAGCTAAAGAAATCTAAAAATCCTTCAATCTTGTCAAAAGGAGAAATCTTAGGAATTTCAAAGCTATAATTCTACAATTAAAAAATATAGAGAGAAAACCGCTTCTCTACCCCCCCCCCCCTCCCATAGTTCTCATTAAATATAGACCTTTTTTATTTATTTATTGAAACGCTGAATTTTAATCTATTTATTTATTTCAATGAATATATATATATATATATATTTTTTTTACTTTTTTGAGCCACGAAATTCTGTTTACTTGTTGATATAACTTGATTATTTGAAGGGTCTAGAATAGAATCTTTTATTTTTTACAAATTTTCCTTTATAACACAATGATAAATAACAAAACTTCTTAATAATTATCCTTACAAAAATTTTTAAATCATATTTTTAAAGCAATATTTTAATATATTAAAAAGGTAAACATTAAAAAACTGACCGTGAACATAGAAAGAGAAAAAGAAAATCTATAACAGAATTTTCGCTGCATTCACGTTCTATTTTGGAAAAAAAAGTTTATTTAAGGAGAAAATCTTTCCAGAAAAGCAGCGTTTTGTTCTAGCGCATAAAAATAAAATTTCTACCAATCGATAAGCTGCAAGAGCTCAACTTCTCAAGTTTTGCTGATGCCACTAAGTTCGGAAAAATCTACAATGTTTTTTCACAGAGAAGAGAAGAGTGGAGAAATTTTTCCCGGATATTGCGGTGAAGAAAGAGATTAGTTGTACTTAACTAGAATTAATTAAAATCGACTATCCTTTTCTCGGAGAAAAAAGTACATTTTTAGCAACGCAAATACTTAAAGGAAAATTTTTTAAATTTTATTTCTGGTTAATTATTAACTGCAACAAATTTCAATAGAGTAAATACTTGTAATTATTACACAAATGCATGCAGTATGCGAGTTTTATTTTATGCTGATAAGTTCTTAAAAGAATTTAATTTTCTTATATCTTAAATTTGTAATGCTCCTTTATTTTGTCGCATCCACATTATTTATTCATGAAGGCAAGAAGAGTTGAGAAATTTTATGATGAAAGAGGAGATTAGTTGTATTTAAACTAAAGCTAATGAATACCATTAATCTCATTTGAGAGAAAAGCAATACATTTTTAGCACTCACATATTTCAGCCATAATCATTTTGCTCTGTTACTGAATAATTGTTTATTGTTGCTAATTTTCACGAAGTAAATGCTGTAAATAATTATTTAAAACGCCATTAATTTTGTTTAGTGCGAAGTAAGGGGGCTTCCATTAATTACGTGAGGTGTTCAGGGGAGGGGGGGTCGAGCCGAGTCTCACGTGGGGAGGAGGGGGGGGGTCTCGGCAAATATCACGTAATTTTTTTCCCGCAAATAACAGTGTAAAATTGCAAGAAAATTGAGTTAAATTCAAGTAAAACATGTTTCTTGATTTAGATATGGCAAAATCTGACACGATAATATTTATCTTGGCAATCCGAATGCCGCGAAGCAGCAGAGTAGCCTTTCAATTGTTTTAGGCGCCACGGGCCAGCCACACGCAATCTATGCACATCCATGCAATCTTAAAAACTAGTCTTCAATAAAAATAATAAAACAAATTGTGTTCTTTAAATAAATCGAACGCATTTGCAGTAAAAGTACGAATTTCGAAAAATCTCACGTGAGATTAGGGGAGGGGGTCGACTCAAATTTCACGAAATCTCACCAGGGGGGGTGGGGGGGGGGATCAAAAAATCGTCAAAACCACCTCGGGTAATTAATGGACGCCCCCTAATATTTTATCGGTCCTTATTCTTGCAGGAGAAAATTTATGTCCATTGATGCAATTTGCAAAATTATACAGCAGAAAAATGGGATGAAATCTTTAAATAGTATTACTTTGAGCATGGTGTGAAAGTCTGAGCGTGGATGGAATCAAGGCAATCGAGATCTGTCATCTTTGATACTAAGTGAAAAAACCTCCGTGATGTTTTCTCGAAAAATTTCGTATGAGAGAAGTAATAAATATTATTTTAACTAAGAAACAATTACAATCAAAGATATGCATTTTGTCAGTACTAATATTTGAAGAATGCTTTTATGATTGTCTTTAAT
Source organism: Salticus scenicus (assembly GCA_963930645.1). Lineage (NCBI taxonomy): Eukaryota > Metazoa > Arthropoda > Arachnida > Araneae > Salticidae > Salticus > Salticus scenicus. The sequence continues at coordinate 30,705,832 of OZ005659.1, read as the reverse complement.
TGTAGCTGATTTATACGAAGTAAATATTTAAAAATATTTTGGAAGTAAAAAATATACAAATATTTGCTAAATTGCAGTTTTATTATTTTCTAAATTAGTGCTTATTTTACGATTCATAATGTGATGGTGGGTAAGTATGAATAAATAGTATTTAAACTAGAGATAATTACAATCATATACATTTTTTGTCAATGCTAATATTTAAAGAATGCTAAAATTTACTTTATTGTTAATTATCTTTTAATTGCTGTTCGTTTATACGAAGTAAATCTTTTAAAATATTTGTGAAGTAAAAAATATGCAAATATCTGCTAAATTGCACTTTTGTTATTATTTTTTAAAATACTTATTCATCTAAATTATAATATACCTATATATATATATATATATATATATATATATATTCTTTTTACTGTATTCAACTTACGTCACTAAAGCGAAAAGTAATAAAATTTAATAGAGATACTATGAGAGAAATAATAAATTGCGTTTAAATTACGCATAATTACAACAAAAAATTTTGTTCGGATCGAAAAAAACATAATTTTTTTGATAACCAGTAATATATAAAGAATACTAATTCTACTGATTGTTTTACTTCAAAGTTGCTAATTTCCAAAACCTAAACTGACGAAATAACTATGGAAATGTTTGTAGAATCCAATTTAATTTCCTGCTAATTAAAAGTTATTTCCTCTTAATTCGAGTAGAATTGAATTTATTTTGTGAAATTAAATCCACATCTATAGACACGAAATCTTATGCAGAGAAAAAAATTGTTTTCAATTGTGTTTACATTGAAGATACATTTAAATTAATGCAAATATTTGAGTAATGTTAATTTACTAATTAATTCTTAATTGTTGCCATTTTCCACGAAATAAATAACAACAATAACTATCTAAGTATTTACGAAGTATCAATTTTACTTTGAGCTAATTAATTCTTAATCAGACTTAATTGTCTTTGAATAAAGTTTCCATTATTTGATTAAATAGGCTGTAACTTAATTAATTAGCCAGCTTATGAGTAACTTTTTTAAAAAACATTTCAACTAATTTTATAAATGGCGAAACTTTCAGCTAATTCAAATCAAGTGAATCAGACGGGAAAAAGTTTGGAACAGGTCCAAATGTTTATTTCAGACTGATTCATTACTTAGTCATTCTAAAATTAAAACATCAAAAATTGTTCCTGTCAAGCTTTCAAAAATCATTAATAACCTTTTATTTATAGTTTTTCAGCCATCAATCGTGATATCCTCATACGGAATAAAATTCGAACGCACTCGTTTGTAACGTACACGTGTTATCTCAACATAGTTTGTATTTTCATATGTTGTGAATGAGTTCTAATTAGCTTTAATTAGTGTTAAAACATCTGATTTCTCTCATTAAATGTTTGAAGTTTGTAGACTAGGCCTATCTAAATCAAAACACTTGATGGGCTGCACTGGAAATCTATTTTATTCAGGCGAGCCACACCGTATGTATATATGATATGTGTATGTGTATACAGTTCCCGCCGCTTAATAAATTCACTGGTTAATAAAATCAGCCGCTAATCTGATCAAATTGTCAGGACCGGAATCAAATCAATACAAACTACTTTTAAAACCGCCATTTAATAAAATCAGCATCGCCGGTTAATAAATTAAAAAAAGTCTCTTCATCAGTAAAAATGTGTATTTATGCACTTAAAATTTTTTTTTTAATTTGCAGTTTTTTTTTTTTTTTTTTTTTTTCAATAAAAATAAAATAAAGCACAACAATCTCCCTCGTTATCTCTCTTTGTCGAAAATTTTACACCTGCAGCAAAAATCAAAATACACTCACTTCATCACTTGTCTTAGTAATAAATTTCAGGAGTGTATTCTAAAATTCGAAATAAGTTACTGCTTTGATCACTAGTGATTTTTTTTTTTTTTAATTATTAAAAGGTAATATTAAAGGTAATTTCTTAGTTCTCATTCTGAAATAACTAACAAGCAAAAAACCTTTTGAAAATGTCTAATATTTAATTAATGTATAAATATTGACAAATTTTGTATGCACTAAGTGTTTATTAATTTTATACGGAGTATGTGTTTAATTTACTTATTTTGAATGAACAATTAATTAATTGTCGGTCGAAAATTAATTAATACTGTTTATTACTCTCATCAATCATTAACTTTTGAAATTTGTTTTTAAATTCAAGGAAGTAATACCATTTTCTTGAATACAAGAACCTTCGCCGGATATAAAAATCAGCCGCTTAATAAAATCACTTTGCCTTAGAACAAATGTGATTTTAATAAGCGGCGGGTACTGTATATATATTGTTGCGTACTTGGGGGTTCGTGAGTTGTCCGAGAATGAAAGGCCAAACTTACAAAAATTCAGTAATTTATTCACAGAAAGTTTCAGAAAAATGCAGGTCTATAAACCAAGTATCAGCTTCAATTCAAGCAGTAAACACAGCTTAAACAACAGCTGTCAATAGCAAATCCACAGTACAAACTGTATAGCAATAACACTTGAAGCAAGTCTCTTTCAAAGAGGCTCAAAACAATGCAACATTGACAGAAGCTGATTCCAGACTGAACTGAACTGAACTGACTGACTGCCTCGGCGGGAAAACGCTCCTTATGTACCCCTGTAGAAAAGTGTGGAAGGTTCCAGAAATTTCCGTATCTCATCAGCCAATGAGATTAGAGCTTCCATATTTGGTATATCCCTTATAAGGATTTTCCCGCCAAGGTCGCCAAAAAAAATCGCCAAGGTGGAAAAAAGTCGCCAAATTTGGCGCCAAATCCATTACCTGCCTTATTGGGGCTTTTTAATGCGTTTTTAAGGGAAAATAAGGCTATTTCACCGCTAAAACGACAAGAAATGCACAAAATTAGCACTTTATCAACTTACTAAGCCTCTTTGAGAGAATTTATACAAAAATAAACACAATTATTTACAATTTTGTAACAATATATTTGTGAGTGTATGAATCATGTGTGTACACTATTTTCGTGGGACAGCAGGGTAAAGATTCGGAGCAGAATACCTTGATTTAAATTACTTTCCCTCACAAATTAACAACAGAATCGTGAATATTTATGACTATACATTAACCCTTTATATCCCAATAGGACTTTAAAGTCCCATGAAACAAATTCCTCAATATAGCCTAAACTTACTACAGTAAAGCCTAAATTTACTACAAGAACTTCACAGTCCCTATAGTTTAAGCTTTTCCTATAGTTAAGCTATAGTTCAAGCTAAATTTAATATGAAATGTTTCTCATGCAGCAAAGAAATATAATAAAAAAGTTTCAAACTATTTTTCCAAAAAATAAGGTAATTTAGGATAAAAAGGGTTAAGTAAATTAACTGTTTGAAATATTTTTTTTATTTTATTTTATTTAATGTTTATAATTGTATTTCAATTAATTACAATATGTATTTCTTCCAAAATTTTGATATTTTTATTTATTGAAAAGTTATGATTTTTAATGGCATCAGTGGTTATATTAAACATAAATAAACACCTCTCAGTTGCTTCGTTAGCAATATTAATTCGTACTCTGCTATTACTCCTATTAAAAAAATATATATATATTTATTTATATTACCATTGAAATAAATTTATGACTAAATATAAGATTCATTGTTTTATGGACGGAAAAAATTGGGAATGAAAGGGTTAAAAGAATGAATAATGGATCTAATAATACTTCATTACAACAGTGGGATTCTTTAGCTACCATAATCTTTGAAAGGTATTTTCACTTCGAAAACTCAAAACGGATTTATTAATATTCAATAAGTTAACTGAAGGTGTTAAAATTTAAACTTCGTTTTAATTCCGTTGGTCTTTGCGAGCCGCAAAAAAATATACGGCGGGTCGCATGGGCCGCGGGTTGGCTACCAGTGATGCCAGATGGTCGAAAATTATTTCCCCAAAAAGGTCTTTAAATTTTCCCAAATCAAGGGGTTTTTTACAAAAAAATTCCCAACTTGATTTCTACTAAAAAGGGAAAATAAAAACTAAATATATATACAGTCGGCTGCAAAATTATTCGAGCACTAGCAATAATCCTTGCCAAAAAAAAGTACACTTAATACAGCTTTGTTAAATAAATCCTTGTCGAGTCATGTTCTTAATCTATCTAAGAACATGATTCGACAAGGATTTACTTAGCAAAACAGTCTTAAGTGTACTTTTTAAATATAGGAATTATTGGCTAGTGCTCGAATAATTTTGCAGCCGACTGTATGTATATATCAAGCAGATTTTTCTGATTTAAGCTCAGATTTTTCCCCAAATGAAGGCAATTTTTGAAAAAAATCCCCAAGTAACAATAAAGCTATTGAAAGTCTCTAGTCGTAGGGATAAATCCTTATGTTGCCAACATTGACAGAAAGTTGAACTCCCGAGATTTGTCCCCAAAAATTTTAGAATTCCCCATAAACATTTGGTCCCCAAAATTGTCCCCAGAAACCTCAGAAATCCCCAAAATGGGCACAAAATCCCCAATCTGGCATCACTATTGGCCACCCCTGTTTTAAACCATTCGACTGAAATGAAAGACTTAAATATAATTAAATATATCATACATATTGACTATTGCACAATGATTGACTCATGAAGTGTGCCTCATAAATACAGACAAGTGATTTTTTGAAATAACAGTTCAGAAAATAAAGCAATAATCACGAAAAAAAAATTATAAGTATGAGATCATAATATAAGTGTATTATAACAAAGAAATATAGTACAAGTTTTACAGAATTTCTGCAAAATAAATAAATAAATAAAAAACAAAATATGCTGTCTCAAAAATATAAAGACTGTTCGAGTATTTGGCCTTTAAATTCAAATTTTGGATCCATTCCTTTGAATTATCTTGAAAATCCTATCAGACATACAGTCGGTAACAAAAGTATCCGAACACTAGCAAAAATTCCTATGTAAAAAAAGTACACTTAATACTGTTTTGTTAAATAAATCCTTGACGAATCATGTTCTTAGTCAGTCTAAGAACATGATTCGACAAGGATTTATTGAACAACACAGTATTAACTCTATATTTTTAAACAGGAATTTTTGCTAGTGTTCAGATACTTTTGTTACCGACTGTACTTAGAATTGGAGTTTGGGGAATGTATGGCTGTAATGAGTACCAACTGTGCTCTAACAGTTGCTTTAATTTCTGAACAGTCGTAAACTGAAGACCAATGGGCATACATTTCTCGTGCAAGTACTTCCAAAAAGTTTTCCATTTTTATTCATTACATAATACATATTTTTAGACTAGCCCCCAGAATAATTATGATTGTTAACCCAGTCCCTGTTTTCCTTATTATTTTTCCCTTTTAATTTGTTATGAAGATGTAAAATTCAAAATTTCATTTAGAGAAATTTCGTATTTACTTCAATATAAAATACTTTAAAAATTAATTTTCGGTTGTGGTTGTGTGGCGTAAGACCGAATGACTGCACTAAACCCCGTAACCCTGTAGGTGGAATACACTCCGTGGGGGGTCTTTCTCAGGAGGTCCCAGCCCGTATTTACACGAGTTTATGATAAAAACACGAAAAACTGCGAACAGTTAGGTCGATGTGCGCGACCTCTAATCGAATCCGGCACTTCCCATCTACCAGCTTTGAGCGCAGAACCGCTCGAATTCAATTTCGGAAAACAAGGACTAATGTAACGGTCATTTTCTGGAGGTGAGCTTAAAAAAATATGTATTATATAATGAATAACAATTTCATATATTTCCTCTTAAGTTTACATGGGGTTTGAATGAGCTTGACGATCTGATAGGAAGCCTTAACGGCGCTCTTCACTTACCGTCGCCGGAAGCCCGAGCCAATGTTATTCTATGGGGAAATTTTCTTTACAAATAACTTATTAACTAATACATATTTTTAAATTCTGTTTTCACAGTCTGAAAATTTACAACTGTTTAATTGACGGACCTTTTTTAAAAATGTATTTTTTTTTTTTTTTAATATTTTATTTTGAAATTGCAAAATAAAAAAAATCACATATTGAAAATTCGTATTTTGCAGCTTCAAAATTAAATAAAAAAAAATTTTTTTTATAAAAGGTCCGTCAATTTAACAGCTGGGAATTTTCAGACTGTGAAAACAGAATTAAAAAATATGCATTAGTTAATAAGTTATTTGTAAAGAAAAATTTCCCATAGAATAACATTAGCTTCGGCTTCCGGCGGCGAGTGAAAAGGGCCCTTAAAAAAGAAAGTAATGTAGTAATAATATTAATTAGGGTGGCTAACATTAGAACTTTTCAAATGCCCTGATTTTTCCATGACTATTTTTCATTTTCCCTGACTTACGCTATTCTCTCCCCAAAAAATTTCACAAAATTAGCAAATAATTTAACAATTTTCAATAACCAGCTTTCAGATATGGCTTATTTTCATAAAATTTGTCGAAATTCCCTGGCATTACATGAATTTCCTTGACTATTCCATGACTTTTCCAAACTCATTTAAATTCCCTGACTTTTCCATGATTCCTTGACTAGTAACCACTCTGAATTAGCTTCCATTTTTCATTTTTATGTATTTTTTAAAATTAAATATTCTTTTTCATCTATTAATTCAAAGTTAGTCACTGATAGTGAAATTTGGAGTATGAAGAAAAAGAAGAAAAACATTTATTTGGTTTTCTTATTTGATTTTCTTCCATATCTTGACATTAAGCAGGATATTTGTTTCGCCAGGGGTCTTTTATCCCTCTAATCTATATCCCCATAGCCTCAAGTAAAAAACGCGAATCTAATCTGTCATTTGTTTACACAGATGGGCAACGTTTTTTTCATCAGGATCTGACTTGGAGATAGTAGTATGCGTAAAGATAAAGAGAGAGAGAGAGAGAAAAAAAAAATCGAATTCCTTTCATACCAAATTCTTTTCCAGATCTGTCTTTTTAGTTTGGCAAGTTTTGTTAAACAGCTTGTAAAGATAAAACTTACATTCTATAGTTAATATTTATTTAACAAGTAATTTAAAGCTTTTTAAAATAATGAACGAGATGAAAAATTTCTCCATTTCTGTAACAAAAAAAAAAATAATAAATAAAAAGCGATCACTTAAAATTTAGAAATTTCTGTATTTTCTGTATATTGCTCATAAATTTCTTCGTGTTCAAAAATCAAGAGATCAAATTGTTAAATTCATGAGAAGACTTTAAAACCATCCTGTAAAAGTACATAGAAATAATTAATATGTTTTTTTCTGGAGGCACATTTTTTTTTTCTTTATATAATTAAACGACGGGTGGGGGATAAAATGAATATCCTGATTTTGCCGTGAATGCCACTAACAAGTTAACCTGCTCAAAAACTTAATCAGCATATCTTTTTTTTTTTTTTTTTTTTTTTAAGGGAAGGGGGGGGAAATGGTAAGATATAGGTATCCGGAAAATTGCAAAAAGTGAATTACAATATGTGCCACTTGTTGGCCAATACACATTAAAATTAAATATATATATTTAATTTATACTATGTATACATAGCTTTGTCCTTCTCATACATCAAATTCGGTGCACTCATACACTATAGAAGCTGAGCCACAAATGGAAAAAAATTTAAACATAAAATCGTCACCTGTCGGCTGACATGCACGCAAATTGAAACATCACTGTTTTTTATAATGACAGTTACACATATCCGATTATGATCACTTATATACTATAGTAGCTGAGACATAACTTTCACATAAATGGAAGAAACTGTAGCATAACCGCGCCATGTGCTAGGCGACGTATGCCAAAATCTAATCATGCCAATTTATAAGGTCTCACTAAATACAAAGTTAGGTGAAATTCCACCCATTATTTCATGAGATTCAGCTCCCACAAAATTTTGGTATCATACAGACAGACATTTTCTAAAAACTGTCAAATTAGAATTCAGGACTTCTCAAAACATGCAAGTTCGTCGAAAGCCAGTAGTCGAAATTTTTTATGAATTCAATACTTTTTCCTTACTTCATATATAACTTTCAATAATTCTTTTTTAAAATGCACTACATGGCTGAAATTTTTGTTTCAAATGAAACCAGTTTTTCATGAAAGATTTCACTGATTTTGCATCATTCTAACATTTTAAAATATGTTTTGATGTATTTCTGCTGAAAAGCTTCCCTTCATGTGAAATCTGAATTTATTTAACTTTACTTATCTGAATTTATGCCATACGTAGCGCATTAATACCATTTGATTACTTGACCTAAATTTAATAAATTAACACAAAAATTGCACAAAATGTTGATATTTTTCAATATTTAATCAGGTCAACTACGATAGAAAAATCATTACGTGTTCACTAAATTTGCTTTCAAAATTTAGTTCTGACTAGATACGTAAAAAATAAATAAATAAAAAATTACTGTGATTTTCCAATTAGTTCATCTCAAGCCGCTGTCTTTCAACTTTAAAAAAAAAAGAAGGGAAGGGGGTTGTTAAGTTATTAAATAGGATAGAGAAACGTGATTTACTTATAAAAATACATTTTACAGATTTTTTTTTTTTTATTAAGGTTCTTCTTTTTTTTATGTGCATGTGTGAGTGTATGCGTGTGCAGGTGCGCGTATCGCAAAAGGGTACTGAAATATAAGGAATTGTTCTATGCTTTGGACGAATATGGAAACAGGTAATATATGTCTAGAATACTTTATACATGCTCAATATGTAAATGAAATATTTGTGCTAAATTTAAAGAATATACATTAAAAAATATATATATATATATATTGCTTGTACTTAAATTCTTATTTCTTACCTGAAAAAACAGGTATGGTGAATAATGAACAAAGAGAACAATTTCACTTTATCACATAATAATAATAAAAATAATTATATTGATTTGATTGTTATAATAATAATTATTCCAATTACAACAATCAGGTCTATGCTGGATATCTTAGAGGGCGGTAAACAGATGTCTCCTTTGACGTCTTCGCACTGTATAGTATACCATTGTGCACATTATTTATGCCTCTACAAATAATGTATGAGAAGTTATACTTATCATATTATCTCCCAAATATTCATGTAGCTTTAATACACATCTTGTAAATTAAGTTTATTTTTATTTTTTATTTATGTGTAATATACCATTGTGCTCCTCTACAAATAACGTATGAGAAATTATACGATATAATCATATTATCTCCCAAATATTCATGTAGCTTTAATACACGTATTGTAAATTAAGTTTATTTTTTTATTTATCTATTAATATATATATTTGCAGAATACATTAAATTTCATATTACTTTAATCGACGGAGGGCGCTAAGAAAGCCTGAATTCAAGGGTAAGTCATCCTGTTTTTTTTTTTTCTGCGCCAGGACGGGCCTGATAATAATCAGCGGCGCAAAATCTATAATAATTTGTGTATTATTCCTAAATTTCTCTTTGTTAAACTATTACAGAGCTATTTGTCAACTAGAATTATATGAAACGGATTTAAAACAAATATTAAAGTACTTACAATTTAAAAAAATGTTTAATTTATCCTTTCATTCTGACATAAAAATGGCAAGGCCCACACCTTTCTTTTCTTTCTTCTTCTTTTTTTCCTTTTTTTTTTTCTTTTTTAATAATTATTGTTAAAAAATGGAGTGTAATACAAATTTAAATTTATCATTTTACAAAAAATACACATAATTATTACTTAAAAAAAAAAAAAAAAAAAAAAAAAAAAAAACATGAACTTGAAGTCATTTGAATTCACGTAAATTATTAGAGCAATTTAAAATTTGTTGATCTTTTAAAATTTTACGTAGTTTCCCGACTAATTAATATATAAAGATGATACAGAAAAATGGTTTGTGATGGGCATAGAATACTAGTTTAAAAATTGCCGTATTTAGTCAAAAAACTATTATAAATATGAAAAATGATAAAGGAAACAAGAAAGTTTTAAAATAGGAATTAAGTTTTGAGAAAATAAATGATTAAATTAAATAATACATGTGCTTATCAGAATTGAAAGAAAACAAAATCTGAAATATATGAACGGAAGAGTAATAAAAATAAGTACATTTTGGTTATTAGTATTAGTATTTTAAATTGAGGTGTAAATATACACAGCTGAAATGTATTAACAAAGGACAATGTTTTCCTTCATTTTCAGAATTCATTCATTCAGTGCATTCATGTGAATCGTAATCAGTCAACTATTATTTATTCAAACAAATTCATGAAACTTACTGAAAAACCGAAAATAATAATAATAATAATAATAATATGTTCTAGAATTATTCCAGACAAAAATGTAATCGAATCTAATTATTTTTCACCTGATAACGAATAATAATAATAATAATAATAATAAAACATTTTTGTACACGATTACCATTATTACCAATTACACTGGCAGATAAATTTCATTATTAGTTTCTTAAAAAAAAAAAAAAGCTGTATATTAAATAATAAGAAAAATTCACACGAATATTATTTTTTTCTTCTTCTTTTACTTCTCAAATTCTTAGTAACGAGGAATCAGTGAGATGATTCACTATAATTTAAGTTCTTCACAGAGAGTTGGCTGATTCCATGAGTGTTCTGATTTACTAAGGGCTTTAACAAGAAAAGTAAAGAAAGAAAAAAACTTTTTCTGACTCCCAAAAAAGTGAATCATCTACCCAATTGGTTTCTGAGAAAGGATAATAAAACTCGGTGCTAGACGTTTAAAAGAAATCTAACTGTTAAGAAGAAAAAATATATATATAGATTCTCATTCTTTTTTAGCTCTGAACATTTCTACAGCAAGAAAAAATATACCATTTCTTTTGGCAATACGTCGAAAGGAATTTTTGCCCCCCCCTCCCCCTGAAAAAAAAAAGCCTTTAAAAGAAATTACTCGTTTTTATGTTATATTTGTATGCAGGCGGGCCTCTGTTTAACGAAGTTTTCTTTTTATAATAATAATAAACTTACAAAACAGAAATACATTAATTCATAACGTTTGAGTACATTATGTACATGTATTATTATTATTATTTTCAACACTGTTGTCACGCTTATTAGTTGAGTACGATTACATACATTTTCCCAATATCATAGGGCCCACTAGCGGCCGAGCGGTTCTACGCTCAAAGCTGGTAGACGTGAAGTGCCGGACTCGATCCCAGATCGCGCTCGTCGGTCTAGTCGTTCGGAGTTTTCTCCGAAACTTGCGTAAATTCGGGCTAGGACACCTTAGAAAGACTCCCAAGGAGGGCACTCCCCCTTAGGCCTAGGACCCTAGTGCAGTCAATTGGCCTGAATTCCCGAAACCCAACCCAATATCTTAGTAGTATAAATGTGAATTTATGATAATGATTTGGTTATCATTCATTGTAGGTGTACACAGTTAATATTATAAAATATAATATATATAATTGATTTAGTTTATAAACATCAGTAATTATAAAATAATAATTTATTTTCACTAACAGTATAAAAATATATAATTTAATATAGTCTAATATGCTAAATATTATTAAATAGTTGTTACAAGCATCGATTTTCACAATTGTACAGTAATTGTAATTTTTGCTAGCACAATGTTTTTATTTATTTTTTATTTTTTTTTTAATTTGCTGAAATTATGATATTCATTATATATCTATATATAATCATTATGTAGTTTTGAAGAAGATTTGGGGAGGGGGGGGGGGTTGGGCCCCCGACAAACTGGTTTAATCCTTTCTACCCGTTTTAAGCCGTAGTGGTCTCTGCTCCTTCTTCCTGTTTTATTTAATTGGATTTTTTTTTTTTTTTTCTTCTTCGCTTAATCTAGTTTTTTAATTTTATATCATAAACAGATTTCTTTCTAACGAAAAATATAATTTATTGTTAAGAGTTTTATAAATGAAATGCAAAATGGGTAAGTTAATAGCTCAACTCTAATATGTATTATAAGCTGTGTAATTAAAAAAATAAATAAAATGACAAAATGATTAAAAAAAAAAAAAAAAAAAAAAAAAAAAAGCAATTAGGATTACTTTTATACGAAAAATATACTTTTTTTCCCTCTTTTTTGTCAGGAGTATTACAAATGAGAAACAAAATGGTTGAGTAAGTAGTCCGACGCTTTTTTTTTTTTCTTTTGGTATTTATTATAAGCTGGCGTAATGAATGTTTTACATGTTTCTGATGATTTTCAAAATGCGGCAAACATTAAGCTCTTGTCATATTCTTTGAAAAATGATCCAGTTATGGTAATGATAACCTTAGCTTGGAGAGCGAAAAAAAAATGTAATCCATAAATGAAAAGAACTAAGTCATAACATAAAATGACCTCAAAAAACTTCGATGTTAAATTTCCCCTCCCCCTCTCCTAAAGAAAGAAGACATTTCAAGTTGTTAATTTTAACCGTCGGATATTTTTTTTTTAATTTTTTAATTTTTATTTGGGGGGGGGGGGGGTGTAGAAAATAATAAGATGCAAAAAGTTTTGCATGTCACCATAGAATATATTTGGAATATTTCATGTATGAAACTCATGCTCTACTGTTAAGCTATTTTTCATGATGCATGCACTAGCATTAATTGGTTACATTTTTACTTTACTTACATTAGCACATATAATAATGTATTATAAGCAACGAGTGTTGCTTTGTTTAGAGGTTTGCACGGGCCGAAATTTTCAGGCCCGGCCCGTTGGAAAGGTTTGCTTACCCCGCCCGGACAAAAAGCGATAAAATCAGGCCCGACCCGATTCAAAAATATGTAAAATTACAAAAAAAAAAAAAAAAAAAAAAAAAAAAAATGCCTTTCTAGGAAAAAGATTTTTAGTATGTGTTTTGCAGAAGTTTTATACAGCTAAGCAATAGAATGTTCTTTAACAAAACTGCTGAATGTTTACAAGATATTTATAATTTAAAACAAAGTTATCAACTTTTATTGCTCCCCCCCCCCCCAAAAAAAAAAAAAAAAAAAAAAAAAGAGGAGGAGGCACATCTTTTGAGATATCATTAGAAGAGCAAAAAACCGACTTGTGCTCTATTTCTATGAGAAAAGAAAAATCTTCTACACTGCTTGCTGAAAATAATTTTAACAAATTATTTGTGCTGAGGAAATTTATATAAGAAAATATAGAAGAAAGTTTTGTGATAGCCACAACATGCTAGTTTTTTTTTTTTTTTTTTTTATTTAAATAAGTAAATTTACAAGAAGAAGATTAAAAAAAAAAAAGAGGCTATTTATAGAAAAAGCCTAATAGTTTGGCAATTGTACTTAATTTTGAAATTTATAACCTGTTTCTTTTAAACTATATTAGGTTTTGAATTGTTTAACGCTCAGTTTAAAGACTTAACAAACAGAGAATCTACAAATCAAGAGCATGGACGTCTTATTCTTATTACTCATTAATTTTTATTTATTTTATATGCGTATACTATTGATTTTTTTAATTATGAAATACACTTCCACATGAAGACAGCTACCACCCCCTTTAAACCCTATGCCGAATATTTGTTATCTCTACCTAATATGACTATAACTCAACAAAAAGTATACACCAAATACTGCACATAATGCACAACGTGTACAGGGTGTTCTGTGTATCTCTGCAAACTAATTACGAATTTTATTTACAAAACCACTTTTTAAAGAACCTAAATTATTTAGGCTATTTTCATTATGTTAAATGAAACGTAACCGTTTTACAGCGTATTTTTAAAAAATGCTCTAGATAGACCGTAATATATTGTAATTTTTTCCTATGTCCTTATACACGAGCCATAAACACTATTACATACACTAAAGCCTAGAGAGCTAATTCCATGTATTTCATAAATGTTTGTACCGAATTTCAAATTAATCGTATAATTTTTGTTTCCGCTATCGCGGTGCAGACAGAAATGCATATATACGTACGGATATAAAAAAGATTTTCGAACTTCAACAAGAAGATCCTGCAGGCGTTTCGCCAATTAAAGTCTCATTGATTATTTATACAGCACAATAAATAAGCTGAAACTAGCAAGTTTACCTGCTTCGCTGATCACTATATTTAAATCATATTATAATACTGATTCTTTTATAGTTAATTTATCATTATTAATATTATTTTTTTTTTTTAAATTAAGTATGTCAATGAATTCTGAAAGAACAAGGATAATTTTTAATGAATAGATTTAAAACAAAATGAAAGATTCCAATTTAAATGTCTATAAAAAAGCATAAATGTTAAACACTCATGTATGAATGATTATATATAACATGTATTTTTTAGTAAAAAAGGCTGGTCTTTGATTTTAAAATAAAATAAAAGCAATGTTTTTTCGCAAAGAACCTTTTGTAAAACAACACAATTATTATATTATTATTTTCCATTTACCAAATAATTTACTACCAATAGCTTCAAACGTTTAAAAAAAATGGACGACAGTATACTTATGTCTTCTGCCATTTTCAAGTTTTCTTTTTATTATTTTTATTTTCTCTCCTACTTATTTATCTTGCGAAGGAAAAACTGTTTGAAACGCTCTTTTCCTGTATTATGTTTCTCTGGGGAAAAAAACTCCGATTATCTCAACCTCCCAAGTCCCTTCCGTACACATCGAACCACTAGAAGATCTCTCTTCTTCAGCTGAATAGGTTCTAACCTAGAGGGAGTGCTTCACGGCAAACAGCTGCCCTATATCAACATTGCACCAATGAGATATAATCAAGGATCTTCCAAAATGGTACTAGACATAAATGCTATTGTTTAGGAACACCAGGATGTTTACTCGTTATCTATTTCCTTTTGCAGTTTTGAAAACATAATGAAGAAAGTATATGCAGATGATTTTAGTTGCAGAGTAGTAGCTATCATTTCTTTAAGGTTGAAAAAGCATTTTGTTACAAATATATAACAATTATATTATAGTATTGATTTTTCTTTTTCTTTAAAATCAATAATGATTTTACCGTGTTTTTATTAACTTCTATTCTTGTTTGTTTGTTTGTCCGGTACAAATCTTGCAATGGAATTTTAACTAACTTCCCTACTAGCTAGACATTTGAAACTTTCACTATAGCTCACAACCCGATGACAACACAATACTTCGAAGTCCGATTTTAGAATTTTCGAATAGTTTTCTTATAATTAATTAAAATATGAAAATAATAACCTCCTAATACCTTATAAATAGCCATTAAAATATTAGCTATAATTTAATTGTTAAAAAAAAAAAAAAAAAAAAAAAAAAAAAGAATTTCCTATGTTAATCGACCATTGGAATTTTTGTAAAAAATTATTAAAAATCGAGGAAAATTATTTCCCGATTTTAATCCCCATATTTGGGTATAGATATCTATTATAGTTATCATGCTAATGTAGTTAGTTCTATAGCTATGATTCAACAGAAAATTTAAAAACATGGTTTATAAAAAGTTTTTTATCTTATAATTTTTATGAATATATTTTAAAATGCAACAAATGGTTTTAAAAATAGGTACATGAATTAAAATTTATAGGGAATCTTCTCTAAGAAAGTCAGTGAAAAATTAGTCCTTTAATAAAAATTTATCTGGGAATACTAATTTAGGAAGAAATACCTATGAATTTGTATTTTTAAAGTTTTCAAGGATAATTTTGTTCTTGCAAAATGCTATCTCTAACAGGGTGGCTAGCATTTAAACCTTTTCAAATTCCCTGACTTTTCCCTGACTATTTTTCGAGATTTTCCTCCATTTTTCCCTGATTCTCACGGTTATTTTCGATGAAAATTTTTCGACACTAGCAAAAAATTTAGTGATTTAAAATATCATTAATAATTTAATGATTAATATAGCTTATTTTCATAAAATTTGTTAAAATTCTCTGACTTTAAAGTAAATTCCCTGACTATCCCCTGACTTCTCCAGATTTTCTAAATTCCCTGACTTTTCCCTGATTCTTTGATTTTCCCTGACTGCTAGCCACCCTGTCTAAGAACTGTACACACTTATACATTAGCCAACAATGGAAGTAAATTAGAATTAAATTGTATAAGAAAAATTTAGGGACCGGGAAACATATTAAAATACGTCGGGAAATAGCTCTTGAGGGAGGTGGCCTTTAAGTAGAGGTGAACTTCTAGAGAGGTTTCACTGCATTGATTATTTCGAACCTTTATTTAAAAAAATATATATATATTTATCTATTATAAAAAATTTTAAAGGGTACATACTCCTTTCTGATAGGGGACGCTTTTCATTGATATTATATCTATTGTCTGTGCTTTTCTTTCAAATATATTTATTCCATGCTACGACATTTATTTCTTGTGACATCTGCTGGACACATTTTTATTAGTCTTATCGTTTTTTTTTTTTTTTTTTTTTTTTTTTTTCAAGCGTTGTATGTGTATTCTAACAGAAAATGTATTAGATGCTATGTGACAACAATGCGTCTAAAAAAGAAAATATTAGTTTTGTACTAGGATTTGAAGTTTGATTCTTGTAATTACAAATGCTTTCCGATGGTGACATTCACAGAAATAAGCGAAAATTAGTATTATTAAAAGTTGCGTGATTCAAATAAGCTGATTCTAGAATTCAAAAGAACATTTTGTTCTTGAAATGTTTATTATATTTTGAAATTATGAACGATATATCGTTCTCCCATTTGATATATTGATTACTATCAGTATAAAAATTTTTGAGCTTTAAAACGTTTTAGCCCTATTTTTATCTAAGTATATACACTATCTAAGTATAGTCTCATAGAGACAGGTCATTTTTTTAAATAACACTTCAAAAAATAAAGCAATAATCCCAGAAAAAATTATAAGCATATGGAATGAGAATATAAGTGTATTACAATAAAGATATATACTATAGGTTTTGCAGAATTTTTTAAAAAAAATAAAATACGAAATATGATGTCTCAAAAATATAAAGGTATTTCGAGTATTTGATATTTAAACTCAAATTTTGAATTAATTCCTTTGAATTACCTTTAAAATACTATCCTCCGCCTCGGTGACCACCAGAAATATTATTTGGGATAGAAACATCGAGGACATTGCGGTTACAAAGGATTTTACGTGCACCAGCCGCAATTAACTTTGTACCGAGGAGGATAATCGACAATGCTCCAAAATGATCCCCTCCGTGTGTTTAGAACCACTGGAAGAGCTTTCATTACTCAGCTACATGGTTTTAATTTAGAGAGAGATAGGGAGTGCTTCATGACAAATAGATGTACTGTATCAAAATTGTACCAGTGACATATAATTAACAATGTTCCTAAACGATACTAGATAAAAACGATTATGCCGAAAAATAATTATTAAACAGTAAAATACTTTAGAAATAATATATTTTTTAATGGCACGGTACATGCGAGTCAGCACCGACAGGGAGGTCGCTGATCTGGCGACCATTTGTGAATTAGCATACAATGGGCGGCCATCGCTCATAGATATAGTAATATATATAGATCTATCATCCCATGTTATCGAGCAAAAAATTTTGATGCCGAAAAAAATTCTAAAATCAGCCATTAGAGAGTATTCAAAAAAAGAATAAAAAGAAAAATGAATTTGAAACTGTGTGTGAAGTTTTTCATTCACCTTTAGTAAATATATTATTCATAAATGTTATTTATCCGTGTGTATTCCTGTGTGTGATTTACTCGGGGAAAGGTAGCCATTAGAGTGACTTTTCCCGAAAAAACAAAAACAACAACAAAAAAAAGGTATCACTTTTTCCCTTTCGCTGATCAATCTATGTCTTATTACTATATCTATGCCATCGCTACCCCTAACAGGGACAACACATTCATACCTTGTCCTAGATTCGAACCGTGTCCCTACAATGTGCGTGCGAGTCGGGGACATTAACTAACACAACATATGGGCGCCCTTATTAATAATATATACATCGTATTTAGAATGAGAAACTTTTACAAAACTGATTATAGAAATAGAAATTCTGCAAAGTACATTACAAAAGAATCTGTACTTAAAAAAACTTTCATTGAGAAAAGCTCATGTTTGGGGGGGGCCGATAAGATTTATATTTTCGTTGTCAGTTCAGTTAGACATTTAAAATGATATATAACATGTATAAATACCTTTTGAACAGTTGGTGACCCTCCCTTGTGAGTTATAATCTTGCAAATATTCTGATTAAATGTTAAATTTAATAAACAAAATTATTTTAAAATCAGTGATCGCATTTTATCGAATAAATTGTTATGTGGCATCATTTTTCGACGTGATTATAATCTTGCAAATATCCTGAATAAACTTTAAAATTAATAAACAAAAAGATTTAAAATGAACGTTCACATTTTCTTGGATAAATTTTATGTGATATCATTTTTCAATGAAGTTATAATCCTTCAAATATTTTGAACGATCTTTAAAATTAACTCGATAAAACGATTTCATCAAATAAATTGCAATGTGACATCATTTTTCAACTGAGTTATAATCTTGTGAATATTCTGAATAAATTTGAAATTTAATAAACAAAATTATTTAATATCAACGATCACATTTTATCGAATAAATTGTTATGTGGCACTATTTTTTAAGATAGTTATAATCTTGAAAATCATCTGAATAAACTTTAAATTTAATAAACAAAAAGGTTTAGAATCAATGTTCACATTTTATCGAATAAATTTTATGAGGAGTCATTTTTCAATTGAGTCATAATCCTTCAAATATTCTGATTAAGATTTAAAATTTACTCGATAAAATGATTTTATCAAATAAATTGTTACCTGATATCATATATATATTTTAAGTGTGATATAATCTTGCGATTATTCTTAATGAACTTTAAAGTTAATAAACAAAATTACTTAAATTAAAATCAACGATCACATTTTATCAAATAAATTGTTATGTGGTACCAATCCTTTGACATAGTTATAACTTTGCAGTTTTACAGAATGAACTTTAACAAAAAAGTAAAGAAAAAGATTTAAAATCAACGATTTTGTCAAATAAATTGTTATGTGGTATCATTTTTCAACTCAGTTATAATGTTGCAAATATTCAAAATAAACTTTAAAATTTACTCGACAAAATGATTTAAAATCGACGATCAGAATTTAACCAAATAAATTGTTATGTGGTATAATTTTTCAACGTACTTACAACCTTGCAGAACTTTGAACACTGAATGAACTTTAAAGCTCTTGTTTCTCAAAGTTTTTTTTTTTTTTTTTTTTCCCTAAAAATCTGCCATTTTTATTTTCCCGGAAAATAATTTTTTCGCAAAATCTTAATCATTTTGAATGTTAAAAAAGAAAAAAAAATCTAGGAACAAACTATCTAAATAATAATAAAGAAAAATCCAAACACAAAACAAACTAAAAGAAAAGAAAACAAAGCAAAACAATCAAGTGAAAAAAAAAGCTTTATTTTTCGGCAAATTATATAAAAACAAATGAACATACATTCCATAAGACCTCTTGAGTGGCGAATTTAAATACAACATGCATAAAATATACAGAAAGAAAAAGAAAATCTACGGAATGAACATAAAGTAATATAAACGAAAAAATACAAAAGTTGGGATGGGTTTCCAATATTTACATGCAATCAATGACAATCATATATATGAAAATATAATGGCCACTAAGTGTTATCTTATTTTATGTATGAGAAATTTTTATTATTATTTAACTTCATTCTCAGTTTACGAAAGCGTGAGCGTAACATGAAAAAAAAAAAAAAAAAAAAAAAAGAAAGAAAGAACAAAATAAATAAAGAACTTATTTATTTAATCTTTTAAGAAAATTTTAAAGCGAAACGAAAATAAAATTTTGTTTTTTTTAGAGAACTGAAAAAATAATTTTAGTTTGGCAGGAAAACGAGCAAACGATTTTTACCTGTTTCTTTTTTTTTTTTTTATCTTATTCAGATTTCTAAGCGTTATGCAAACGGGGATGTAAAAAAAAAAAAAAAAAAAACTTAATAGTGTGAAAATAACTCACTCATTAAAAAGGATATCCGTTGAATTTGAGAACCTCATTTTGAAAAATAAAAGAAAAACAATTTTTTTTCTTCTCTTTTTACCGAAGAAGCACTTTTAAACAACCGCATTTTGTTTATTGCTAACTTCATCTTTTCTTTCCTTTTTAAGTTTTTGTAATACTACTTTTAATTTTATCCTTTTTATTTGAATGTGATAAAAAATAAAAATAAAATATTTAATCAAGACTAAAATACATGAAAATATAATAATTTGAAATGCATGAGAATTATAAGGATATAAAATGTCAAATTTTTATATTTGGAAAGTGATTACACAGGTCTGAAAAAAGAAAAGAAAAAAAAAATGTATAAGGTGTTTTTTTTTTAACAATTTCCTTATAGATTTTGACTCACTGACACCGAAAAATACATTTAAAAAGTTCCATCAAATCAGGGTTTTTTTTTTCCTTTCTTTTCTGTAACGTTACGCATAACGTTGTAACATATATACGCATTTTTAACGGCCCTCTTCACTTTCCGTCGCCGGAAGCCCGAGCTAATGTTATTCTATGGGGAAATTTTCTTTACAAATAACTTATTAACTAACTAATACATATTTTTAAATTCTGTTTTCACATTCAGAAAATTCCCCGCTGTTAAATTGACGGACCTTTTTTAAAAAATGTATTTTTTTTTTTAATTTTTAATATTTCATTTTGAAATTGCAAAATGAAAAAAATTCACACATTGAAAATTCGTATTTTTCAGCTTCAAAATAAAATATAAAAAATTAAAAAAATACATTTTTAAAAAAGGACCGTCAATTTAACAGCTGGGAATTTTCTGAATGTGAAAACAGAATTTAAAAATATGTATTAATTAATAAGTTATTTGTAAAGAAAAAATTCCCATAGAATAACATTAGCTGCGGCTTCCGGCGGCGGTGAGTGAAGAGGGCCCTTAAGTGAAAATAAAGAAGCAGTTCATTCACTTTCAATGAAGTCAGCTTTGGCAACAAACTTGACGAGTTGGCGAATTCGGCGCCAAAGCTGACTTTACTGAAAGAAGTGAATAAATATTTTCCTTTTACCTGTAAAACTACTTTCCCTGCAATAGAACAACTGGTGCAGAGAAAAGACTTAATCCGTTGTAACAATATATGTAATATATTTTCACGTATTTTAACCCTTTGCGGCGCAGGGTAATTCCGATCATTTAAATTACATTGCCAGCGGAATTTACGAACAAAATTAAAATAAAAGAAATTTTAAATTTTCAGGTTAAAAAAAGGGGCCTTTTCTGCTATGTTATAAATATAAATTTTTGTTAAAAAATTTCCGGGATGCGTTTTTGCACTTGAGAATTAAAATTAGGTGTTCCATCAACAGGAACACTGCTACTGAAAGGGTTAAAGAACACGAGATTGAAAATTGATTTTAAAAATGTTACGCTCCTGCCTTTTTACTATAACATTTAAAGTGTCAGGAGTGTTAGTAATCTTTTTTCGACAAAGGATTCAACACCACCATTTAACGTCTTCTGTAACCTAAGCGCTATTCACTGGAGACAAATTTTCGAAAAAAAAAAAAAAGTGATTATTATTATTTTAACAAAGAAAATGAAACATAAAAAATAAATGAATAAATAAAAAGTAATAAGTAATAGTATTAAGTAATAGTTTAAAAACGTACAAGTTTAGTTTCATAACTGAAATTAAAACATTAATTGCACAGGTCTATAATGTTGGCAAATCTTGATTTGATCATTTTAGCTGAAACCGAAAATGAAGCCAGTATTTTTTCTATCACGTGTTGATTTTTTTTTTTTTAAATACAGGGTGTCTAGCGACACAATTTCTTCATTTTTGATAGTTTCTAGTATGTTTCCATAATTAACCCTTTCAAGGGCAGAGTATTTTTATTCATTTAAAATGAACAGCCACTAGAATTTACGATTACAGGGTGGCTAGCATTTAAACCTTTTCAAATTCCCTGACTATTTTTTGAGATTTTCCTCCATTTTTCCCTGACTCTCATTGTTTATTTTCGATGAAAATTTCACGACATTAGCTAAAAATTTAGCGATTTAAAATATCATTAATAATTTAATGATTAATATAGAAAGAAATTCCAAGATTTCCAAAATTTGTTAAAATTCCCTCACTTTAAAGGAAATTCCCTGATTTTTCCAGATTTTCTAAATTCCCTGACTTTTCCCTGACTGCTAGCCACCCTGGATGTTATAAGAGAAGAAATAAATGAATTTTTTCCCTTTAAGTTATAATGGTAAAATCCTGTAAAATATGTAAGGATGAATTTTTGCAGTTGAAAATTAAAATTAGGTGATGCTGTAGTGGTATCACCGCCCCTGAAAGGGTTAATCATGGAAACATACTATAAAAGTAACCATGTAACTATGTTGATGGAAGAGCTGTGGAAGAACTTGTGTCGGTAGACACCCTGTATTGACCAAAATCTATACGTCAGAGAGAAAAACTAGCTTCAGTTTCGCGTTCAGAACACCAAAAAACATAAAGATCAGCCAAAATTATCGGATCAAAATTTTAGATGTAGGCCTGTATTATTAATAAATCCTCTCTAAATTAGAAAAAGGCATTACTTAGATAATTTTTTTTTTACAAATTATGTCCAAAATAAATTATAAATAAATTTTCCAAAAAAGAATATTCAGCGAAATTTTTTTTTAAATTTCTCATTTTGAAATGTTAATAATGAAGTATTTTGGTTGATTTAAATTTGTAAGGATTTGCTTTAAAACATAAATTGCTTTACATGACACATCAATTGAAAAATTTAAAACATGAAATGGACGTATTAACGGCCCTCTTCACATACCGTCGCCGGAAGCCCGAGCCAATGTTATTCTACGGGAAATTTTTCTTTACAAATAACTTATTAACTAATACATATTTTTAAATTCTGTTTTCACATTCTGAAAATTCCCAGCTGTTAAATTGACGGACCTTTTTTAAAAAATTATTTTTTTATATTTTATTTTGAAGCTGCAAAATACGAATTTTCAATATGTGAATTTTTTTAATTTTGCAATTTCAAAATAAAATATTAAAAAAAAAAAAAAAAAAAAAAATACATTTTTAAAAAACGTCCGTCAATTTAACAGTTGGGAATTTTCTGAATGTGAAAACAGAATTTAAAAATATGTATTAGTTAATAAGTTATTTGTAAAGAAAATTTCCCCATAGAATAACATTGGCTCGGGCATCCGGCGATGGTAAGTGAAGAGGCCGTTAAAACATAAATTGCTTTACATGACACATCCATCGATTGAACAATTTAATGCATGAAGTAAACGTTTTAACGCATTTTTTTTTTTTTTTTTTAATTCAGATTTTATTAATTCATTTATTATAACAGGGTGGCTAACATAAAAACTTTCCCAAATTCCCTGACTTTTCCGTGTGGCTATTTTTCACTATTTTCCCTGACTTAGGCTGTTTATTTAAAAAAACTAGCAAACAATTTAGCAACTTATAATAACGAGCTTACAAGTATGGCCTTTTTGCACGTAATTTATAAATATTCCCTGCCTTTACATGAAATTCCCTGACCATACCTCGACTTTTCCAGACTCACTAAAAAAATTCCTTGACTACCGTAATTTCGTGTATAAATTCCGCGGGTAATCTATAAATAAAACCTGAGTTTGTATGTCCTGCGGGCTATCATCCGGTGCGGGGTATCTATCGCAAAGGAAGAAATCAACACCAGTCTCATTTTTGTTTCAGAAGTCTGGATTATTAACGTATAATGGCGATGAAATTGAGGACAGTGAAAAGGAACTTGATGAGGAGTATAATAAGGATTACGAAGTCGAACTGTCCCAAACATTTTAGTTCTGATACGGAAGAATCCAATTTCGATGGATTTGAAAGAATTTTGTAAATAAATTTATTATTAATCTATAATTTTCTTATAAATCGAATAAAAGTGTTAATTGTTAGACGTTACTCCAGTTTACAGTAATTTATATACAGAGAAAGATTAATATTAAGTTATGTTTATTTGCTTTTTCGTTATAGGTAAGTAAATTTATTTGTTTATATCTAGTTGTATATTTCTTTATTATTTGTATCTTTTCCTACTTATTATTAAAATAGTAGCAATTAATATTAAAGCTATAAAAAGCGATTGCTGACCACGTGATTTTAGAAATGCGGGGTATCTTGTAGTGTGTGTGGGGAGGTATCTTTCGGTTATAATTATTTTTAAATAAATTTTTTACGCTGCGGGTTACCTTCCGCCGCGGGTTATATACGCGAAATTACGGTATTTCCCGGCTTTTCCAGACTCACTTAAATTCCCTGACTTTCCATGACTAGTGACCACTCTATATATCAACTTAAAAAAAAAAAAAAAAAAAAAAAAATGAAATCTCGATTTATTTGTAACCTGTTTATTTAAATCTACCATAACATTACAAAATAAATAAATAAATAATAAAAATATTTTGCATTATATATCGCAATACTGCATTTCAAGCACAGATTTCTCCAGATCTTTCCGTAAATCAACTCGACGTTAATGCTACTCAAATCAAATCCTAATTTTAAAATTAGGAGACCGAGAATGTAAATTTCCCTAATGTCAACGAAAATGCATCTATATAATGCATCCATTTCCCCCTAATTTATTTAGTTAAATATTACTAAAAAATACCATAATGTGTGAAGAAACACTTCTGTTATTTATTTAATTGGTAAACATTATTACTATCTTGATTGGTAACTATACAAGTAATGTGTATTTTTATAATTGTAAATAAATTATATAGGGTAAGTGCACCAGTGATTGACACTTTTAGAGCAATCTCTGATGTTTTTAATGTTCTAGTCATCAGAAAATATTTTTAGAAATCTTAAGTTAATACATATGGCTGGAAAGACATTCAGAACCAAATATATACATTTGATAACAATTTTTAATTTTTTTTTTTATGAATTTTTATTTGACACCCACTCAATGTTCCAGTAATTGACACTGCCAGTTTTTCATTTTATCAGTAATTGGCACCCTATGTTCCAGTGTTTGACACTGCTAGTTATTCATTTTACCAGTTATGAGCACCCTACGCTCCAGTGTTTAACATAAAATGTTAAAATTCTTATATGTAAAATAAATATATGATTTTATTATTTTTCTTATTTATTAATTATTTCGGGATAGATGTCAATTACTGGAGCATGCCAATCACTGGAGTACCTACCCTATATATACTTTTTTTGCCTTTTTATAAATGTAAGTACATAAAAAAATAAAAACTTAATTGTAATTTTATAGACTTTTTCAAAAAATAAATTTTAGAATAAATAAATTTAATGTAATTTGTTTATGAAACACACCACAACTAATGCAATGTAATTTATTTACATAACTGCAATTAATTTCGTGCATTTGATTACTTTTTAAAATATTAAAGAATTATTTTGATATGTTTATTAAATTTTGATGAATTTTAAATTTAATTTAAAATTAGGCAAAACTCAAGAAATGACAAGTATAAATGTTTTTAAATTACATCATAGTGGCCATTAAATTTCATATATATATATATATATATAAAATGTATATGCAAATGAAGAGAAAATTCTAAAAACAGAAAAATTCACTACAGGCAAGCAAATTAAATAAAAATTAGAAGGGAAAAAAAAAAAAAAAATCACAGATATTTTTTTTCCTTTCTGAACATCTACAATGAAGCTAGATGAAGTTCTAAATTTTATTACTAAAAAACCTCAGCTATAAATGCGCTACATCACATATTTATCGATCAGGTTTTATAGCAATAAATTTCTTTGCGGAACTAATTTACAAAAATAAATAATCTTAGAATCAAAGTTTCACATAGAGCTCTGTAAATAAAATATCTCTTTACATATGCAACAAATGTAGCTAGAGCCTTTGTGCAACATAGATACGTACAGAAGCATTTTCACACTGCTGTAAAATAAATACGAACAAACCTTTATTTATTGGCAAAAATAAAGGTAATGCTTATCATATCACTTGGACGGATATTTAATGATATTTTAAAGTGATATAATTATATTTGAAAGTGAAATAATAATGCTAATAGAATTCATATCACTCCAGCAAAAATTTGCAGAAATGTTCCCTGGTTTACAAACTTTTTTAACCTCTGATTCTGAAAATCTTTTCCTTATCTTAGGGCACCTAAAAAAAAGAAGAATTTATAAGAAAATTTTGAATCCCAAAAGGTTATTTGATATTAAAAAAACATTTTCTAAATCTGGTAAACCAATTATTTACCGTGGCTTCTGATATGTCACTTTTTAAATGTTTTTGAAGAGATGGGAATGTTTCCCATGTCGCAAGTAACTACGAGAATACAAAAAAAAAAAAAAAAAAAAAAACATTTCTTAAAATTAGAAAAATACATTTCGAAACCCTACAACTTTTTTCGTCAGTTGCATAAAAGAAAAAAAAAAAATAATAAATAATAAAAATAAAAATACGTGTGCCTAATGAAGAGAGACATTACTTTTCGAAACTAATTGTGTCTTGTTAATTTTTTTACGACCCATTTAAGAAGTCTTGTTTTTCTATTTCGGGATTATTTTGAATTTTCAGAAACATTTCTGCAACTTTTTGCAATGTACATCTTTTTATAATTTTGCGTTTCAGTATGATATTTTATCCCTAATCTGTATATGATACATAATAATCGCTACAGCATCTTAAAATTAAAAGACAAATGCTTACATAAAATGTTTCGCAAGTCGCTAACCATTTAGCGCTTTCGTCCATTTTATAAATAGTTAGTGCATCAGGCATTTGTAGAAGGCGGTAGTAAAACTGTGCCGTTTCTATTAAAAATTCTTTCAAAAATACATATATAGGCAGATATAAAAGGATTTGTCAATCTCCTACGGATGCAATAGGAACTAAATCATTTTGCAATACAAAATTGGAAAAATTAGCACGAATCTATATTGCACAAGCCTCTACACTACTAAATACTCATACGAAAATATCTCGTTGCTTTTGAAATTTTATCACTAACTCAGGCAGTAACATCAATGAATTGAGATCACAGTTTTTTTTTTTTTTTCTTTTCACAAAGTGATTCCAAACCTACGAAAGTCCCTTAACACGTACTCACCCATCGTCGTTTGGGGCGCACAAGTTGACCTCACCGACGAACTACTTCCAGACCTCACTGAGTCGCTAGGCACGATCCTGATTGTCCTTCCCTGAGGAAATGGGACTTGGTCCTTGCCGTCCTTTTTGGTTCCTACGAACGACGATTCCATCCATATCCTAGGAGGCGGTTGTGGTGATCTGGACATTGAGAATCTGTCGTCCGTCGTGGAAGAAGAGTCTTCAGCGATGCTCGGTACAGGTTTAAATTCAGTACCCGGTGAGACAATCACTGTCCCACTGTATAAAGACTGTGTATAAGAGTAACGGTCGCGGCGCATTTCGGGTGTACTGAATTCAGGCACCTCGATATTGCTATTGAAGAAGACATTGGTACTGTTGTCGTAGAGAGCCAGGGGGGAGATTCGGGACCCACTGTCGGTTTCACCACCTTCCGGTCGTAATGTAGCAGCACTTGTAATCTGGAACAAAAATATTGGGTATGTATCATAAGTATTCACAACTGCTTGGCGACAGAGTGACAACTGTCGCCAAGTCATCAACACATGTCACTAAAATCACATACAAGGACGACAAATTTGTCGCCTAAAATACTTTTAGAAAACTACTTGTTTTCATTTCCTATTTATGTATTTAAAAGAATAGATTCGAAATTGAAATTCTAGTTTTTAAAACAAACTGTTAAATTCATTTATTTATTGTTTTCTTATCTGTTTGGTAACCATCTTAATATTTCAATAATAGGCTTTGAGGTTTTGCATCAGTACAAATTTGTGTCTTCTATACTGTTGCTTTCAAATCGGCACTTGCTCAATTTCGCGTGATGAAGGCTTGTTCTTAATTATTTCGATATGAAACAACAGGGTTCATACTCATTTTCAGAAAAAAAATTCCCTGAGTTTTCCCTGAGTTAGTTCCCAGAATCAATAATTTTTCCATATCGACAACTAGTGATGTTTATTTTAATCGACCCCCCCCCCCTTCTAAAAATGAAAAAAAAATAAAAGTAGCGAACTAATTGCCTAGAATGTTTTTGATCTAAATAGCGTATTTTAAATTAATTTTAAAATCCTTTTCAGACAAAATAAAATATTAATCAGAATTGGAAATGTGTATATATATATAATAAACTCTTGGAAACTTAATTAGCTTACACAAAAATTTGCCCTTAAACCAAATGCTTCAAAAAATTTGATTAGTCAATGATTATTAAATGACATTGTGCTTTGGGAGGGTCACTATCTAGACTTTTGACCCAAAATGCAAACTGTGGATTTAAGTTTTTATCTGTCCAGTCCAGATTAAACTATGTTTTCCAACTCATGATAATAATTACTTTTTAATTATAATTCACAATCCATCTCACAAAAAAATGAAATAAAATGCCTATGCTAATAAACTAACTAAGCTAAGCACATGCACACTGCATCAGTAAGACTAAACAACAAACAAAATATTTGAAGCTGCTGACAGATGCCGATTATCGAATGAAAACAAATTAACCATGGAGAAAAATCAAGCTAAAGAATCTCTTAGAGAAAAGGTGTGTCTAATTTCCTGATTGGATTGTTCATGATGCAAAAAGCATAACTAGTTTTTCATTGAATCGGCATGATGTTAGTAGGCGTGCCTTATCGGGTTTCCATAATGACGTCACGGAAACGTGCAAGTACCAGCTTTTTCCAGAGTAGATCCCTGTTTTTCCAGGTTTTGGTGCTTGTTTTGAAAGTTTCCCTGAGGTTTCCCTGAGATTTTATGACCAACTTTTTTTCCCTGAGTTTTCCCTGATTTTCAGGTTCTCCCTGAGGCGTATGAACCCTGAACAATTGTTCGTGTTTTTGCAATTCGTGGTACTTATTTACTTTCCTCATCTTTCAACATCACTTTTTTTTTTTTTTTTTTTTTTTTTTTTTTTTTCGTACTTCACTGAAATCTGTTAAAAATAGGTCTTCGGATACTTATCTGTTTAAATTAATTACTGAAATTATTATTATTATTATTATTTTACCGTTGTTGGATAATAAGATACAATAATAAAACAGAGCCATATCTGTTTATGTTTAGAATGTTTTAAAATTAAAGTGTCTTTGAGTAAAAGTAAAGCAGTAAAAGTATGTATAAAAGTATGAACTCAGTCGACCATTTTATATTTTCAGACACTAAATTTTAAACTAGAAGCTCATTTTGAAGTATTAGAATTTCTGTGCTGGCGTAAATTCTATATATCATTATCTATAGATAAAACCAAATTGATTTCAAATATTCTTAAATATTTTTTGGATAATCATTAAGCTATTATACTGATACATAAAAGTTTGTCACAATTTAAATGGCGAAAAAAAAAAAAAAAAGCGGCGACAGAAATTAGATTTTTGGTTAAATCTGCCAATCGTTATCCAATGTGTTGCTATTTTTAAGCATTATACAATTTAAGTGATTTTGTTAAAACTGTTTATGCATTAAAATTAATTTTTTATTTTTAGGACTAGCAGGACTATTAGTTTCAATCTAGGTAAAAACGTCGTCGCCAGTTTTTATAGACTAGTTTTGTGCAACACCAAAAAAATGAAAAAATAAATTAGAAATATCAGTCCTATCGTTACAAATTCGGTACGAAACGAAAGGGGCGATTTTTCTGAATTCAGGGGTACAAACAGTTTTTGCGACACGACAATTAGACTTTTTAAAATTAACTAAAGTATGAAATTTAGGTGGCAACACTTCACTTTAATTAATTTCAGTCATTTTAAAAAGTAGTACGTGGCCCAGTTTTAAGGTCGAAAAATGAGATTAAAAAAAATTTTTTTTACTGATTGAAATTAATAGTCCTCCGTAAGAATTTCTACTTTTTGTCTTTTTTATTTGTAATATTTTCAATTAAAGACTTCGGGAAACGAGCATAGCTTTGTCGTCCTTGGTGTTTTTTTTTTTTTTTTTTTTTTTTTTTTGTAACACGAAAATATACACGCCAGGTGTATATTTTTGAAACATATATTCTACGAAATATTGTTTCATATTCTCGATTGTTCTTATTAAACTAACCATGATTTTTGAAAGGAATTAAATATTTTCGCCTGATAATTTGGCGATCATTTTTTTATTTCGCCAAAGACAAACGATACCAAATCAGCTCCAGATTTTTTTTTTTTTTTTTTTTTTTTTTACAGTTCATTTACGAATTAATGTCAATTAAATAATTACCATTATCATTTTCAAAATGTTTTAAGTACAAAACACATTACAACAATGAAAAATTGAGAAAAATAAAAACGCTAGCCTTTCTAATGCATTATCCACAAAGTTTGCTCTAATAACTTCCTTTTCTCAAATGAAATCAGACAGAAGGTAATCCGATAGTCTAATTTACATTAAGAACAAATTTAGAAGGATTTTTCTTTTTTCCAGAATTAAAGAGGAAGAAGTAATAATGGGAAAACTTGTAAAAGGAAATTACAGCTGATTAAAAAAAAAAAAAAAAAAAAAAGGAAAAAGAAAGGAAGCAAGAAACATTCGAAGATATTTAAAATAATCATGAAATTATAAAAGAAGGTCTGTTTCTTCAAAAAAGCAAAGAAAAAAAAAACATTTAATTAGGAATTTAAATGTATAATTAAGTATTTATAAGAACTATCTGACCACGTTTTCTTTTTTCCCAATTAAACTTTTAATTAAATAGTTACACAGAGCGAAAATATTGTCTATTCCTTAATTAGGTGAATTTCACAAAATGAGGATAAAATATGATACCTCTAATTTTTGTATGTAAATGAATGTGTCTGATACAATAATCCTTTAAATAATCGATAGCAAGAGATTTTTTTTTTTTTTTAACACGTTAATCGCCATGTCAGTCATATGTGCCTGACGCATTTTTAACTAGGAAATAACCCTAAAAGGAATATGATATACGCCGAGTAATTATTAACACGTTAATCGCCATGTCAGTCATATGTGCCTGACGCATTTTTAACTAAATTGTCTAATAAAGTTACCATGGCCCATGTGAAAATTTTTCTGATTTTATCGTGGCGATTAACGTGTTAAATAATGCAAAGATTTCTTTTTTATTTCTTTTTTTAATTATTGTTTCACATGCTTACTGTCTTGGTATTTAACGTACCTCTTAAACTGTGGTGCATGCAAAATAGTTTATATATATAGAGAGAATATTTCTTTTTGGGGGAAAAAAAGGAGGGGCTAGTTACAATTTTATACATATAATATATTAAAAATAATAAAAATACACAATACACTACGTCTCTAATAGTTCATTTAATAATAAAATCTATTAGCGAAATGTTGGAGGTATTAGGCGAAATTGGCTGCCGAATTTTTAAATTTTGAAGACAATTTTTATATTCTGCCGTATGACACACGTACAGAGAGCCAATAAGGAAAAAAAAAAAAAAAAACGCCGGAAAACACAAATTGTTCTGTGATATGTAGAACAAAAATTTGAAAAAAAATAACAGTTTAAAAAATGTTTGGAACAGTTAAGACAATTTAAAAGTGGCAAAAAAAAAAAAAAAAAAAAAAAAAAATGTTTCTCGAAATTGGAAGTGTACAGAAAGGATCCATAGGTAGTCGACGTTCACTTCTTGGTGCACGTGTGCAAGATTTTTCAACAAGCCCTCTTAACGGCCCTCTTCACTTGCCGTCGCCGGAAGCACGAGACAATGTTACTCTATGGGAAATTTTCTTTACTTATAACTAATTAACTAATACATATTTTTAAAGTCTGTTTTCACATTCAGAAAATTCCCAATTGTTAAATTGACGCACCTTTTTAAAAATGTATATTTTTTTAATTTTTACTTTTAGTTTATTTTTAATTTTTAGTTTATTTTGAAATGTCAAAATGGAAAATTTCACACATTGAAAATTCATATTTTACAGCTTCAAAATAAAAATATTAAAAATTAAAAAAGTACATTTTTAAAAAAAGGTGCGTCAATTTAACAGTTGAGAATTTTCTGAATGTGAAAACAGAATTAAAAAATATTTATTACTTAATGAGTTATAAGTAAAGAAAATTTCCCATAGAATAACATTAGCTTCGGCTTCTGGTGGCAACGGTGAGTGAAGCGGGCCCTTAAGTCGAACAGTAGAACAGATTCGAAATTATCTATACCACGAGGCTTTAAAATATGCTTCATCGAAAACTAACTGTATATATACAGAATTAAGCTGCACAGAAATTGCAAACAAATGATAGGTCAAGCATGTTGCATTTGCTGTAGAGATGTTATTTCGCATCGAAAATGAGGACGATTCTCTAAAAAGCACCATCTTTTACATATGAATCAATTTTTCATGTGGACAACATTGTGAGTACGCAAAAGTGCAGATTTTGGAGCACAGAAAATCCCCATGCAGCACAGGAAATGGAAATCGATGTGCAATGTATTCTTTCATAAGATACAGGATACAGTCATAGGCAGGACCCGATTAAGCTTTTAAGCAAAGGGAAGCTCAGTAGCATTTTGGGGCCCCCTTTCATTTCGAGAAATTCCGTTTTTGCTATATATTGTCATATAAAAATACTATAGACCAAAACTCGGTGTGTGCTTATAGTTTTTTTGCATTTATTTGTCTGGGAGATTTCTACCCACAACATTAAAATCATATAGCTTATTGATTAAGAACATTCAGATTTTTGTGATTAAATAACAGAATTTTTTCAAAATAGTGTGTATTTTATCTAATTTTAAGCGAACTTTCTCAGAAGAAAATTCAATCTCAGTGTGAAAATCCAAAACTGAAAATTCAAGATTCTAAATTTAGTCATTTTGGGGGCCCCTTTTAAATTTTAGAGGGGAAGCTTGTGCTTCCTGAGCCTTTTCGGTAATCAAGCCCTGGTCATAGGACTATTTTTCTTTGCTGGAACTTTTGTGACGGCAAACATTTACTTGAGCATCTAGCAAATTTACGCAACACTATAAATGTAACATTTATAACTTACTGTTATTTGTCGGATGTTCGAGCATTTTTTGGTAAAACTTCCCCTTATCGATGGGTAGGACGCGGAGGCTCAAATTCCTGGTCATCAAAATATCCAGACGTCATTCCAGTGGATTTTTTTCTTTTGGAACAACATCAAAGACAAAATCTACTGGAGGATTATCAGCTTTGTGCCTCCCTCAATAACTACTGCAACTGTAACTACGGAAATGCTATAGCTTACATGTCTAAATCTGGATTATAGGCTGGATATTTTCAGGGTAACTAAGACAGTCCAAGTGGAAATGCAGTATTCTTTTTTTTTTTTTTTTTTCTAAAAACTTTGTGAGTCTGGTTAGCTAATTTTACATTTTTTCTTATGCTATAACTTTTTGTTCAGTATAGCGGCCTTACCAAACTAGGGAACTTGATTCGGACACATTGTATAATAATAATGCTAAAAAGACAGATTCTGTAAGATTGCATACAATAAGCAATTTTAACAACAGCAACATCGCCCAGCTACAACAGGCCAGAAGAGAAGAATAAGGTGAAATGTACTAAGGTTTTGGATATGATGTGCTGCTTCACGGCCATTTTTTTCACATTAAGACTCATTGAACCAGGACATACAGTTTAAAGTGGATTCCGAACCACTGCGTACGAATATCTATGCCTAAACCGGGATTCTAGCTCGGTACTTGGCAACTGAAGGCCAAAGCGCTAACCAATCAGCTACTAGACAAACTACTAAATATAGTAGACTCTCGATTAAACGGAAAGATCTATCTGGGTGAACCTCTCACCTTGCTTCTCCATGTAAAGAAAGTAAATTGCAAAATGTTTCAACCCCTCCCTTCCAACAAGATATTTTTATAAGTTATTTACAGATTTAGCAGGGAGGCCACATTCTTCTCCACCCTCCGTGTTATAATGGAATAGTCTAATCAAATCGTTTTGATACGATTCTGGATTTGTATTTTACATTATTATTATCCTATTGCATAATAATTCACCCCCCCCCCAATCAAAATATACATAAATTCGATTATAATCTAAATCTAGGCATTTCTCTGTCATTCTGGTTAATCCACAGTTTCCGGTATGTGATAACCATAATCAAATTAAGGACGTAATTAGACTTTAATATTCAAATAAAGAAATCGTATTTTAGACTATACAACGAAGTTATAATTAAAATTTCGCTATACACAAGAAAGCGCATCTGAAACACACGAGCGGATCATTACCAAATTTAGTATATGAACGATTCTTCGGTTGCTTTCAAAGAACTAAAGACATGGGTGGGGGGGGGGGGTTAAAAATGTCCACTAGGTGGTGCTTTGCAGATAAAAATGGCACATTTAACAAATGGAGTGAACCACACGGGATCAAAATTAATCAATAAATGCTTTAATTGCTTATGCATTCCGTTAGCGTAATATCCTTTGTTATATTTTCCGTTTTCTTTTGTAAAGCGCCATCTAGTGAAAATTTTATTTATTTATTTTTTTTAATTCCTAGAACGCATTACATGAATCGTCAATATACCAGATTTCGTTCCCAATTCGTTCGCCGGTTTTAGTTAGTGGTAGCCGTTCACAACGGAAATTTAAATTATAGTCACCCTGCATATTTCCTACATTAACTCTTAATGACTATAAAGTCAGAACAATAATGAAATGTCTACCCCAGAAATAGATTATATGAAATGAAATTAAAAAAAGAAAAAAAGATAATGATCAGATGATATGTAACTTCGAATTCACGCAAATTAGCAGTGTTATGTTTACCTGATTTTGTTGAAGGCCGTAACCGTAGTGATGATCCTGAGACCCCCTTCTAGGTGAACCTGGCCTGCTACCCTGCAAAGGCGTTGTGGCATTGAGGGGGCTAACTCCAGGACTGGACCTAGAGGGACCGCCACTAGAAGCTGCAGCGGCCCTCCAGCCCAGGTAGGGTTGTCGGAACGAGCGGTGCACACTAGACGACAGGGGTGCACTGCTGGTGCTCAACCTGAAAGGGGAAAAAAAGAATAAATAACATTTAGTAAACAAAACTTAAAAAAAAAAAAAAAAGGAAGAAGAAGAAGAAAGAAAAAAGAAAACAATTCAAATGACAAAAGCATTATATTACAATTTCAGTCCATATTCCATTACCTCACTCATTACGATTCAAGATTTCAAATAGAAAGTGCTACTATATAGGAAGAAACAGAGCATATATACTAAACACACGTTTTAAATTGACTGTAAAACAATTTTCAGAGATCATAGACCAGATCTTCACTGTGGAAAGAGAAATTGAAGAATTAGATGGAATAAATGTTAAGATATTCTCATTCCTGCATTTAAATTTATAAAATCAATTTATTTCCCAAAAACATAATAATGGTTAGTTTCATTTTATCTTAAAGGATAACTTAAGAATATGTATTTTTTTTTTTTTTTTTTATTATTATTATTATTTATAATTGTAAATTTCAGAAGCTAATTATTTTAATATTACCGGTTCCTGATTGGCCATTATAATATTGTGGTGACCTATGAAATTTTTCCTCCTTGCTTTTAACTTTTTACTTGTTGTTGTACAGTTGATGTCGTATGGTTAACTAGCTTTTATATAATATTAATCATGTCGATGGACAGTACCTTATTTCAAATTATTACAATCTTTTAATAGAATTTTTACACATGTAATCAATCCTAACCAGTTAATTAAATTGATGCTAAATGTTTATCTTCGTAATGGTGCAAATATTAATAACAACACATCTACAAATTATCACAATACTATTGTAAGAGAGTCATTGGTTTTAATAATAACTAGTATCGCCCAGTGGTCGAAACTCGACCACTTTTTGCAAAGCACGGTAAAATAGTTGCTTTCTCATAAACGGTATTAAGTTGCAGCACAGCAGTGACACTTGTCGGCCGATATGCACCCAAATTAAAACAGAATAGCTTTATATAATATCCATCTCACACACCATGTTTGGTTCAGTGCGTTTATGCAATACAGAACTTGAGATGAAGCCGGTCGAATTGAGTTCAGGAAATTTCAAAACGTGTAGCTTCATAGAAATTTCTCCATCATTGTTTCTCCCCCTTCTTATCACTAGTATGAAAATAGCTTTTTTCAGAAAATCACCCGCATATAATTTAAAAAAAAGAAAAGAATATATATTTATCAGCCATTTTTTGTGTGTGCATCAAAAAATTCAACAGGTGAATTCAATAATCAAGTCATATGCACTCTAATATGTAATGTATGTAAGTCTCTGATCACTTTTTGTACTTATTTCCAACAAACTTTTTCACTGGAAATTTGCCAGGTGAACCATGAGTGTACGCTTTAGAAAAGAACACCCTGATTAAATATGAATGACATTTAAATAAAACTGGGAAAAGAGTACCGTAGTAGTGAATGAACAACCACGTGATTTTTCTTCACAGGGGTTCATCATGGAAGCAATGAGAAAATGTATGTTCTTAATTCATTTAATAATTCACCATTCATTTAAATCATTAAAATTTAAGCAGCAACCTGTTATTTCGCTTTTTTCTTTTGAGCGTAACTTTTACACAAATGAACATAAAATTTCAATGACACAGTCTTTTTTAATGATGAATCGAATTTTATGTAATTTTAACATAAAAAAAATATTTTTAAACTAATATTAATTCAATTTTTTTTTAAATATGCTTTTGAAAAAATGAATAATTTAAATCATTAGAAAAGAAATTTAAATGAGAATTGGTGTCACAAACAGGGTTGGCTTTATTTTGCCCGATAAAAATAAAAAAAACAGATGGTTTCCCCCCCCCCTCCTCTCTTCCAATAAAACCCATTTGAGGAAATTCCCCAGGTGGGTTTTTTCGAAATCCTTATTTAAAATTGAACTTTTATCTAACTTATAATAAAGATATAAATGTAAAACAAATATTATATAGACATAGAGTATCTTTATTTAAAAAAGGATTAATTTCAACTTATTATAGTTAACTTTAGAGGTCTGCACGGGCCGGGTTCGGGCCGAATTTTTCAATCTGTTCTAGGGCCGGACCGGGCAGGGCCCGGGCTTAAAATTTTTTTGCAAGCTCAGGCCGGGTTAGGTTCGCGATCTGATTTTCCGCAAATATTTTTAGCATGTCTCGAAATTAATATATTTTATTTCAAGTAATATTAAATGGTTTCCTATTTAAAATAGTATGCATGTCAGTACTAGTTTGCGCACATATTCAAACAAAAGAAATTAGATGCGTTACTGTGTATAAGGCTTTGTGTCCTATGGTCTGTAGAGTTTAGATGGTATGAAGGCTATAAAAATCCTGCCGCTGTAACTTTTTCTCTAAACTCCTTTTTCTTTTCTCCATCTCCAGTGCACTGAATGAAAGTAGCATCATTTTTAGCGTGTACAAAAGCCTCTTTTCTATAGAATATGGTTGGATTACCATTAAAATTTTGTTTACCGGATCACATGAAAGATTGGTATACATTACGGTACATAAGAGGAAATGGTTGAACGTACATTTTTAGTAGTAATAACCATTTTAAATACCGTCCTATATTGCTTGATAAGTGCTAATATTTTCGATTTGACATTTTGTCTGCCTTTGTGCCTTCTGTACGTCTGTAATAATGAACTTTTGTTTATATATAATTACCTTGTAAAAGTTCAGCAGTTTTGTTAAAGAAGATTCTATTGCTTCGCTGTATAAAACCTCTGAAAAACACATACTAAAAATCTTTTTCACAGAAAGGCATTCATTTTTTTTTTTCATATTTTTGAATTGGGCCGGGCCGGGTTGGGCCTGATTTTATCGTTGTTTTTCCGGGCCGTACACTGGCAAAAAATAAACGGGCCGGGCCGGACCCGGGCTGAATTTTTCAATTTCATACCGGCCGGGCCGGGCTCGGGCCTGAAAATTCCGGCCCGTGCAGACCTCTAGTTAACTTTACCTTACATTAAATATTTCTAAGGATTTTAATGTAAGGTAAAGTTAAGTATAATAAGTATTATATACAGTTTTATAACATGAATAAAGAATTTTTAGAAATATTGGAGGTGCTCAATTTTATTCTATAGAAGAAAATATTGAAAAATTTTCCGTGAAAAATATTTTTTAATAATCTCATTAAAACACAATAAAAAATTATATAAACGAATAAAAGCAATGAAAATCAGGATTTTTTTTTTTTTTGTCAATATAAAGAAAATTGTGGGGCTCAAGGAATATAAAATATCGATAAATTAAAATTAAATTAAAAAAAATATATATCTGAAAACTTTACTAGTACAATACTGCTAAATAATGTAGAGGAATAATAATTAGCATTTGAAGAAAATCTACTGATGAAAATCTTCCTTCTATTTTTTATTTATTGTATTGGTCAAATGGTTAAAAAAAAAAAAAAAAATTATAATGTAGTAGAAAGAGAAAGGGAATATATGATTTCAAAATTAAAACGCTTAATTAATGCTGAGATACAGCCATCTTTAAATAATAGTTCTTAAATAATAGTAGCGATGTTCTGAGCGATTTCACTGGATTTTTTTTTTTTTTTTTTTTTTTTTTTTTTTGTTTAAAAAAAAAAAAAAAAAATAGTGATTCAAATGTTTTTGAAAATTCATATTATATTTATAAATTTTCAAAAAATTTGAATCACTATTTTTTTTTTTTTTAATGTAACAGTTCATAAAAAAAAAAAAAAGTAAAAAAATCCATTGAAATCGCTCTGAACATCGCTTCGGGTAATCGCTACTATTATTTAAGATGGCTGTATCTCAGCATCAATTAAACTTCGACCAGCGAAGCCTGCTAGTAAATAGTATTACGATACTAATAAGAATTTTCATTATTAAATAGATTACACCTTCAACCATTTCCAGTATAACTTAACTTCTTATATGATAACTTAACTTCTTATATGGTAGTATTAGCATACAGTAAAGGAAGTTGTGGCAAGAAATCGTGCAACCTGACATCATTTTTATTAGATAATAGTTTAATTTTGCATATTTCATCATTCTCCATTGTCTAGAGAGATAAACTAATCGTTAAAATAAGTCAATACCAAAACCACAAAACGTCTGGACTGGACTGTGTTACAATAAGCTGTATTTCTGCGTGTATCAGTTATGGGAATCTTGACTGAAAATTTAGCGACATTTTTCTAACAAGAATATTTATATTTATTTAGTTTGGTGGGAATGAGATATTGCAGTTAAATACATATGAATTTAACTGCGATTTTTTCTTGAATGATTCTTTTTTAAATAAAATTAATACAGAGCTGAAAAGTCGAATTATGAAGATTAAGATTGTATATTTTGTCGTGGGAATAACACAATTCGTTTTCTACAAAATACAATAACAACAGAAGCAAAATGTAAAGAGCCCTAAAAGTAATCATTGAAATAATTACTTTTTAAAAAGCGAAAGTCACTATTTGTTTTTTAATTAAAAATAAATAAATAAATAAAATATCCATTTGAGTTTTGAATATCTTTTTAAATACAAAGACAGACGTTTTCCTTTAAGGCGTTGTAGTAACAGACTAAACGTGAATATTTTCCTGACAGCTTAAAAGGAAGTTACAACTCTTGCTTTATTGTATATATTTACAGCAGAAGAAAATTGACTGAAAACATAATTCGTAACTAAATTAATATTGAAAATATCATTGCTGTAAGAGTATTGCATTTGAAATTTTGTATTTCCATTATAAAGAAAGAAAGAAAGAAAAAATAATTTGATAGTTAAGCTGTTTTTACTTTTCGAATATATACCATAGCTGCCAACATTTTAATTTATTCCGGAGTATTTCCAGCCCCACCTTTATTTCGCACTACTTTATTTAAAAACAAAAATTCTCTAAAATATAACTTCGATAAAATAATAAAAAATTACTCTTAAAAAATAAGTGGTATGAAATAAAGGCGGGGTTAAAAATACTCCGGAATAAATTAAAATGTTGGCAGCTATGACATACTATGTAAAGAAAATATTGTAATCATGAAAAGTTTGACCATAAGATTTTCGTGTATCTATACGTTATATGCTTCCTGAATTCAATTTTGATATTTTTTTATGATAAAAAAAACTACAGGAATTTTAATAATAAAATATTTAATTAATTAATTCACTCACTCGAAGCATTTTAGCATTTTGTGAAAATATTAGATAATAATATAGTTAAAAAAAAAAGTGTATGTCGACTAAAACGTGATAAATACAATTATCACTTTTTTCTTTTCCTTTTACATGTATAAAATAATCTTGAATGGCTAAACAACTTTCGTGGTTGACGATCTATTTTTAAAATAGTTAAAAGCCTGAAATAATTAAAAAAAAAGCTGATCCTATTAAAATTTGCAATGAAACCACTACATAACGAAATTTTCTCAGAGAATAGCAGTAATAATAAGTAAAAAAAAAAGAAGAAAAAAAAAAAAAAAAAAAAAAAAAAAAAAAAAATGAACCCCCCCCCCCCCCCAAAAAAAAAAAAAAAAAAAAAAAAAAAAAAAAGGAAATTTTTAAGAGGACAGGCATATATATATATATATATTTTTTTTTTAACAACTACCTTAACGCAAAACATATTATCGGTTTAAAAAATATATATACCTGAATGCAGGAGTGCAGAATATGTCCGAACCCCTAAACGACATTCGGGGGAAATTTCGACTAACTGGGGAATTTTTCAATATTTTGAGAAAATATAGAAACGTACGTTTAAAATAACAATTTACTACTTTGCAATGCTTAGAATATAAACTAGCAGCTTTATTTTTATGTTACAGTGTATACTTATTCTCTAAAACATTTATTACATAGAATAAATGGCTTTCTATAACAAAATACTTTTGTGTTATTGAGGGAAATTTAGATTGCAGTTGGGGGAAATTTACGAGGTCTGAACATATTCTGCACCTCTGTCTAGAGATGTAAAATTTCAGGAAATTCTCAGGTGGTAGTTATTTTCAGGTTCAGAAAAAAAAAAAAAAAAAAAAAAAAACCCGGATGGAAAAAAAATGGAAAAAATTAATTTTTACAGAGAAAAATAGGGTTTCTTAATAGTTATAACATCTTAGAAAATATAAAGTGTTAAATATTTAAAAATACATGCAGTCCATATTATTTTTTCTTAACATAAACATACAAAAAGCTTTTACTATTAAAAAATGAGCCTTTCTGTTTCATAACTGCCGCTAACTTTCATTGTACAAAACACCAAAAACTAGTCAAATCATCCTGCAACCATTAATTGTGCATAGGGTGTGCATTCCTACGGAATGTTCATCTCCCAGCAGCATTGATACAATGAATTTAGATTAGAATCAAACCGACAAAAAAAAAATATCCTCAACCCGAACCTGATTTTTTTATATCCGAAACCCCAAAACTAAATAAAATCTAATGATTCATCTGAAAATCATGCAAAACTTTTTAAAGTTATAAAATAGAATAAATTTTCATTGTCACAGAGTTAGTAAATCAATTAAAAAAAAAAAAAAATTAAATGGAGTTACTGATACACTAAGTTAAAAATTTAAAAATAGGAAAAATGGATTGATATTTTTTAATCATTTATATGTGTTGTGTATTTCAAGAGTACAAAAATATGCGTTAAGTTCAGTATATATATATGGTTTTTCTTTTATTAACCTTTCTGCGATATGTATGTAATAATTTGTGTACACATATATTTAATCATGGGAATATGTAGTATGTTTATAATTTATCAAACAAATTTCTGTTTATTATGATACAATTTTTTGAAAGATGTTCTCAAAACGACCCGGCTTGTTGAAAACTTAACCTAACCTACAGGGAAAAAAAAAAAAAAATTTCAAACAACCTAATCCAAACCCGACCCTCAAGAAAAATAAATCAGTCAACCCAGCCCCCAGGAAAAATATTCAATCAACCTGAACCATAAGAAAAATTAATCAGGCAACCTGAATGGATGGATGGATGGGTTTTACGTCGCACTAGTGCTGCGCAGATGGGCAATTGGCGACGGTCTGGGACACACCCAGGCATGAGAGTGCAGAAAATTGAAAAAAGAGGAAACATACGTGTTCATAAAATTATTTTCAAATGAAAAATAACGCGTGCGGGGAAAACTATACAGATGTGTTCATAAAATTAATTTCAAATGAAAAATAATACTCACAGGAAAAAACTATACAAAATATTTTAAAAGTGACAAATTAAACATAAGAATAACACATCAACACAATAAAACATGTGTTTAGAAAAAAAAAAAAAAAAAAAAAAAAAAAAGGAAAAACATTAGCTAGCAATCAACATTTAATAACATTGACTGGTGGTGGAAAATAGGAAAAAAAAAAAAAAAGAGGGAGGGGGGGGGGGTAAAAAGTAGTTCATGAGTGAGAAATATTAAACACAATTCTACTTCTTTATGGGTTCTAGAATATCATAAAGTAAGTTTAAAATTGACATTTTTGTTGTGGATGGATAAATATTCAAAAATAAAAGGCTTCCCACAGAATGTTTGATTGGCAATGGTTAGACATCCCAGCAAAACTTATATTGATGGGCTCATTATGGCCTACAGCCGGCATCCTGCACTTGCCATCAGTTGCCGGTTGCCCCACATAACTGCACCAGTGGGCCGTTTATGGCTGCCTGCAGTATTGGAGGCCTAAAGAAAAATGGTCGGTTGTCCAGAAGTGGCATAAACACAGTTGGCCTTATGCAGGCTATCACCACAAGGCCAACATAATATTTTTCATGTTGTGGCCACAAATTATTAGGCC
The DNA here is from genome assembly GCA_963930645.1 of Salticus scenicus. Taxonomy (NCBI): domain Eukaryota; kingdom Metazoa; phylum Arthropoda; class Arachnida; order Araneae; family Salticidae; genus Salticus; species Salticus scenicus. The sequence continues at coordinate 30,663,033 of OZ005659.1, read as the reverse complement.
ATAACCAATTTGTATGCCTAGAGGGCGCTGTGATTTATTTTCTGTTGATTTGAAATTCGCTCGCCATCTGCCATTTCATACAAAGTTTGTTCGTTGTTGTAGTCTGCGGATGTATTAGGTTCTAGACTGAAAGATGTTAAATCACGAAAAAGTAATATATTATATGAGTAAGTAATTCAATTATTAATTTGATTTTCTATTATTTTTTAAATACTATTTTTTAAAGGTGTTTGAATCTAAAGTCATTATTATAATAAAAGGATTTCTAGAAAGCGAATATTCAGTTGATCCGTTTTAAGTAAGTTATGATAGTCGTTAACGTTCTAGTTACATTTGTTATTTTTATTATTAATTTAATAAATTTCATAAAATAAAAATTATGAATCTTAATTTATATATTTATATTATATGATCGGGAGAATGTTATTAGAATATATATAAATATTTATAGTTAATGTTTTATTTTTATTTTTTCTTCCTTCAGTGTATTTAAGAAGAAAGCATTAGGTTCGGGAAATTTTCGGCATCCGGTTTTCGACAGATTTTGCACTTTTTGGGTTGTTAATTTGAGAAATTGTCTGTCTGTCCCTCGGTGTGAGCTCAAAAATTTTTTAAAGTGATAGAAATCCAAAAAGTTTACTTCTACTTTTTTTTTCTTTTTGTAAATGTACAAACGTTGCTTCCCCACCCCTGAGGGAGAAATATACCAGATAAAGTATATTTCCAATATGAGTATCCTTGAAAAGATTTCGCCAGTATTTTTAAAACGAAAGGTTGAATTATATATCTGTGATATTTCAAGGAAAATTTATCGTTTTTTTTTTTTTTTAATTTTTGACAAAAACTAGTATGTTGTAGCACCACAAAACTTTCTTCTATATTTTTTATTATGCAAATTTGTGCAATGCAGATAATTTGTTAAGATTATTTTCCCGAATGCATGCAAACGATTTTTATCTTAGGAAAGTGTTTCTCAATTAAAAAAAAAAAAAAAAAAATCAATTTTGTGCCAACATCTGAAAAAATGCTTTTTTTTTTTTTTTTTTTTTTTTTTTTAAATAATTTATAACTTTGTTTTAATTTACCACAAATTTCATTCAGTTATTTACTTAAAAGGTACTGACGAGTTCTTTTGAAAAATGCCAGCATTGAAAATTTACTCCATCACGGGGAAGGGCGAACGATTTCTTAACTTATTAAAAAAAAAAAAAAAAAAAAAAAAAAAAATCCTCCTTGGTTGTTAGTTACTTAAATATATATTTTTTTAAATTCATTTAAAAAAAAATATAATAATATAATTTAATATATTATGCTTCTTTGAAATGAAAATCAAATCGCCTGCCTTCATCGCAGAAAATAAATTTAATAAATAATAATTTTAATATGTAATTTCTATAAATTATTATTGAAAAAAAAAAAAAAAAGTAGTAACCATAACAAACTATTTTATTTTATTTAATTTATAATAATAATAGTTATTATTTGAATGCAAGTAAGAAAAATAATTTCGCTTTTACGAAACTGAAATAGTTCCCCCATCAATTTCCTGTAAACGATAAGAATGTTTTTGTGCATCGCTAATAAATGAAACGCAAATATTTATTTTGTTATTTTTGATTGGAATTTTTTTTTTTATTGCATCTTTAAAACCTATGTTCATCTATATTATTAACGTTGTGCAAAAATTTTTGCGTGCGCTGATAAGAAACTTCTCTTAGACTGTAATGTATCAAAATTATTTTATGAATTTTTATACTCAAACCATTTGTGCTACCTCTACAAATTTTTGTGACAAGCTTCCTACAATAAATCTGGAAATTCTGTAATGACATATATGAGTTTATGGGATTCTAAAAACATTTTTAAAGAAGAAAATTAGCAGATAGATGGACAGAAGTCTAAGCAATTTTCTATTTTGTTGAAAAAATGTAAATAAACACACTCAAAAATATATTTGAAGTAAAATTATACATTATATTAACAAGTGAAATTCTTTTTCTTGAATTTTTGCATGCTTCACACGCTCCCACACTTATATCTCTGACTACTCATTAAATCAGAAAACCAGCTGTACTTAAAAACAACAAACTGTAACTGAGAGTTGTCGCATCAGCGTTATTTTTGTTGATCTATTGGGCAGGAAGGAAATTTGTTTATCAAGATGACGAGCAACTGTGTTCACAAAATAAAAGAGAAGAAAAGTCAATTCATCAATTATTTTTAAATGAAAATTACTGTAAGTATACAGCTAAAAGTTTATCGGTGTAATATATGTCATCATTGCATGAATAGTATAAAGATTCATGAAGTGACCTCTATTTTGGAACCTCTCGTATTTTAAATGTATAAATAGAGGGGGGGGGGATGCTAAAAATCCATAGATTTAGCATGGGATGAAAACGAAAAGTACGCGCAATGTTAAGTGTGTAGAAGAAAAAAAGTTTCACACCGACATTGACTAGAAATTACAACGAAGAGCGGGAATATGGGACCTCTATTTTTTAAGGAACTATAAAGGAGGATATTTATTTATTAACAGCGTATAGATTAAATTATTTAAAGCACAAATACTTCAATAAAATAACAATTTCTATCTGAAATTATGCCAGGATTTGTGTCAACTAATCTATATAAATAAAGAGAAGTATCTATGCGTCTGTCTGTGTTCTGGTGCTCACACTACTATGCGGATAGAAAAAGAGTTGCCGTAGGTAGCGGGTACCCGAAGCGAGGTTTAGAGCAATTTCAATAAAATAATTTTAGTTTTCTCTTTTTTTTTTTTTTTTTTTTTTTTTTTTTCTTTTAATAATGTGATGTAAAACATAAATACTGGTCCAATTATTTTGAAAATTCATTTAAACATAGTGACCAGCCAAGTGGGCGTAGCCTACTAGTTATTATTATTATTAGTAGTAGTAGTATTAGTAACCATAATCAGAGTACTGTAGATAATGGAAGCATTGTATTCGATCAAAAATTTCGACATCGAGTTTTCACCTAATTTACATATTTTAAGGTCTTCTGAGTCAAAAAAGTGGTTTTTGGCAAGTGGTCTGTGTGTCTGTGTGTCTGTACTGCATATATGTCAGTATATTTCTGGAATTTTTCTGACTTGATCATCTGCCTACTGTTTTAAAAAGAAGGGAAAAAAATTATCAATTGGGTACCATTTGATGTAGGGGAAAAGAAAAATATTCAAGATTTTCTGGACACTTAAGAGTTATAATAAAAAAGCACCACAGAATTGGTGTTTAAAAGTAATAAGAGTAAACACCATAAAATATGAGAGCTCGCAACAATCGTTTCGGATGGAAAGAAGACATGATCCTTCATCAGGCAAACGAAGTAGGCACGAGTGCGGCAAACAAAGCACAAACTTTGCTGCCTGCGTTTTGTTTGCAAAATTTTATGGTGTTTATTCAAAGTATTGTACATGTTACTTGAGAGTATATTCCAATTTCTTAAGAAATCGCACCCTCGGGCGGCGTAAGCTAGTTATTAACTAAAAGGGCGTTCGGAATGGAAATGTCCGTTTTTTTATTGCCGTAAATCAGAAAGTGACCTAAAATCCGGAAAAGTCCGAAATCCGGAAAGGCCATGGTCCGGACGATTCCGGATTTCAGATTTTGTACTGTAGTAATAAATAGAAAAATTTGTAAATAAACATAAACATTGCCCTCCCCCCACCCCCAACCCCCCAAAAAAAGAAAAAAATGGATCAGTTCTTTTAGGTTGAAATAATAACACATCCTTTCGTGAGTTTAACAAAGAGTACGATTGCAGCAAATTACTTTTGCTGCGCTCGTGCCCACTTTGTTTCGCCTGATGAAGGGTCTTCGTGCTATTTCAACTGGAAACAATTGCTGCATTTTTTTATTATTTATTTATTTATTTATTTTTAGTTTGTGGTGTTTTTTACAATGCTCTCTTTATAACAATTTTTGTTTCAATATTTTATAATTTTCACATGTAAAGTCACATTTATTTATATCAAATAGCGTAACAAAGTTAAACATATTGAAATTTGAACACTTAAAAAAAAAAAAAAAAAAAAAAAAAAAAAATCTCCTTTATTCCAAAAAATGTTATATAGAGAAATATTTGCACTGAAAGCAACAAATTAAACTTTTGTCATAAGGAAAATGGATCAACTGAATATTTCCTATATGCTGCACTAGAAATCCTGAATTTACAACCATAGTGTATGAATCAAATACTTGTAAATAGTATTTAAAAATGAATGTGTACAAAATCAAATTAAATATTGGATGCTTAGAAAAAACTGGCTGCTACTTCATCAGAAAAAAGAGAGAGGAAAAAAAAAAAAAAAAGAAAAGAAAAGAAAAAAGAAAGAAAGAAAAAGAAAAAAGCACTAATAAAATTAAAGGTATCACCAATAAAATAAATATACTAGCTATAACTAAATCACTGCTGGCTTATTAACGGCCCTCTTCACTTACCGTCTCCGGAAGTCCAAGGCAATGTTATTCTATGGGAAATTTTCTTTACAAATAACTTAATAACTAATACATATTTTTAAATTCTGTTTTCACATTCAGAAAATACCCAACTGTTAAATTGATGGACCTTTTTCGAAAATGTATTTTTTAAATTTTTAATATTTTATTTTGAATTTGCAAAATGAAAAATTTCACATATTGAAAAATCGTATTTTGCAGCTTCAAAATAAAATATAAAAAAATAATTTTTTAAAAAAGGTCCGTCAATTTAACAGTTGGGAATTTTCAGAATATGAAAACAGAATTTAAAAATATGTATTAGTTAATAATTTATTTGCAAAGAAAATTTCCCATAGAATAACATTGGCTTCGGCTTCCGGCGACGGTGAGTGAAGCGGGCCTTTAGTGGGAAAATATAAAGGACCAATGAAGACTGCCGGCAGTAATATAATTTTTTATGTTTGCCACAGCTGGCCTACTGCAGGCTGCCAGCAATAACATAGAAAAATTATGTTTGCCACCAGGTAGTCCAACACTGGCCCTCTAACAATTTCCAACCTAATGTCGGTTACCGACAGTGGCCCATTACCTATTTTCATCATACTGCTAGCTGCCAGCAGCGATCCATTCACTGGCCCACTAACTTATTTTTAACTTACTGCAGGCTGCCAACAGTGGATCGATTGAATATGGCCTACTGACGGCCGGCGTAACATATTCCCTGCGGCACCGTAACTTTTGCCACCGACGGCCCAGCTGCAGCTACTGTTGGCAACCAGCACTTGGCCTCGTGTTGGCCGTCATCTGTGGTTTTGCTGGGATGAAAAAGGAGGGGGGAGGGGAGGACAAAAAAAATTACATGAGTGAGAAATATTGAATAATTCTGTTCTTTTATATGTTATAGAATCTGATAAAGTATGCTTAAAATGAATATTGACATTTATATTTTGGATGGAAAAAGATTGAGAATCTAAAGTTTTTCGTTAAGCGTTTGAACACTGATCATTATTGGTGTTTGATTTTAACAAAATAAAAAACCACGAAATTAACGAAAATCACAAAAAAGCGGAAAATCGCGGATCCGCGGAAAATTCTCATGCCTGGACACACCCCTAGAGGTGGTCCGGAGACATGCCATCACAATTTTGATCCTCCGCGGAAGGGATGGCTTTCCCGCTTCGGTGACCCCCAGAGGTATAATTTTTGATGGGAACATGGAGGACATTGCGGCCACGACAGATTTTGCGTGCACCAGCCACCATTAGTGTACACGACGGTCTTTGGCCATCTCGAGTACCGAACCCGCAATCTTCCAATTACGAGGCCGGCGCTCTACCGACTGGGCTACCGCGGCCCTCAGTCAACCTGAACTGAACCTAACAAGAAAGAGAAAAAATTTAGTCAACCAGACCCAAACCTGTTTGCAGGCCAGTCTCAGGTAAAATCGGTTTAACGGATATGATGACTAATTCAGATTTTCACTTAAAATGAAATTAATCATAAAGAAAAAATAAAAGTTTAATTGAAAGTTAATTGAACTTCAGAAATTTAAAACAACATTTTATTATTGATTTATTATACACAGGGTGGTTAACATTAAAAACTTTTCCAAATTCCCTGATTTTTCCATGACTATTTTTCATCATTTTCCCTGACTTACGCTGTTTATTTCCGAAAAAAAAAAAAAAAAAAAAAAAATCACAAAATTAGCTAGCAATTTACAATAATGAGCTTTCAAATATGGCTTATTTGTCAAAATTCCCTGACTATTTCATGACTTTTTTATGATTCCCTGACAAGTAGAGCCACCCTGTTATAATATAAAACTTATTAACTCACACGTAAAGGACATAAATCAAGTAGGTTTTTGCACATATAATTTTTATAAATTGTGAATTTTTTGACAGAAAGTAGTTGCTTAGGTTTTTTTTTTTTTTTTACTGTTACCAAGGTGGCTAACATTAGAACTTTTTCAAATTTTCTCTGACTTTTCCATGACTTATGCCGTTTATTTCCCAAAAAATTTCACTAAATTAGTGAACAATTTTGCTATTTTCAATAATAAACTTTCAAATATAGCTAATTTTCACAAAATTTGTCAAAATTCCCTGACTAGTGGCTCCCCTGTGTTACATGCATTTATATATACTAGTATCGCCCAGTGGTCGAAACTCGACCATTTTTTTTGCAAAGCGAGGCAAAGCAAAGTTATTGCCTTGTCCTAAACGGAATGCAATTGCAACACAGCTGCGGCAATTGTTTGCCGATATTCACTCTAACTGAATCAGCAGAGTTTTACTTAATATAACTATTTCTCTCTGTAGATGTTAGCCTTTCCTGAAATGAGAGAAAATCGCAACGTGAAAATGCCCCTTGTTGTGTGATACAGCCCAGAAGCCAATAGGTACCATGTCAAACCAAGGCCCAACCAAGTATCAAATTCGATTGGTTCATAAAGTACAGTGTTTGAACAAAAAAAAAAAGATATTTTTCAAAAATGGTCGAATTGAGTTCGGGAAATTTCAAAATGTGTAACTTTATCGAAAACCAAAAATCTAAAACTTTTCTGAATCTTATATTTTCTACTTATATATGCAGAGGAAAGAATAATAAATCCACTTTTAAAAAAATAAAAATAAGTAGTCAATTTCACTTAATTAAAATGCAAGGAAATCTCAAAACGTGTAAATTCATCGAAAACCGGAAATCAAAAGTTTTTATGTATCTTCTACTTGCTTCTTCTACCCACAAAAGCTAGCAATAAAGACACTTAAAAAAAAAAAAAATAAAAAAAATAAGTAGCCAATTTCAGTTAATTGAAACGTAAAGAAAGCTCAAAACATTTATAAATTTCAGGAAAGAACGGAAATCGGAATTTTTTCCGTATCGTCTACTTATGCATGCAGCAGTTAGTAACAAATCCATTTTCCTTTTATTTAGTATATTAGTTGAATATTTATTGTTTAAATATCACCCTTTGAAATGAAATGTTTATTTACATTCAAAACTGGAAATTTGCCATTTTTTTTTTTTTTCGGGAGTTTTGTGATTTTAAATTAAAATTTTATCAATTTTACAGAAAAAATAACTCAATCAAACACATGTAGACAGTAACTTATATATAACTATACCCAAATATCGGAATTAAAATCGGCCGATAATTTCCGTAATTTTTTAATAATTTTTTACAAAAAATCCAATGGACGATTAACAGAGAAAATCTTTTTCGTGGCTCCATGGACAGACAGTGACGTCATCACTTCGCTTGTGTATAGTGATGCTACATTATACAAATTACTGTGTCTATGGTTTTATTTGAGCTTTATGAAATTGCCAGATTTAACAACTTTCTACTTTTAGGTATTTTTTAATGTAAAGGAATACGTGTATAAAAGGGAAAAATGGGGGGAAATGCATAAAAAATAAATGTATTTTTAAATACCTTCTTGACATCGTAAGAAAATAATATTTGTATTCGCACCTTCCGGCTAACCATACCTTTCGAATGATACCATTTTCAACCCTCTACTCCCATAATTAATATGTTAAAAAGGGACTACAAATTTTATGCTTGCCTATTAATATATAGATATGTGTGTGTGTGTGTGTAATATATATCCGCACACATTAAAATACTACAGTTAGACAATTCTAAGGATATATATTCAAGAAACTAGTATGTTGTGGCCACCACAAGACTTTCTTCTATATTTTCCTATATACATATTCAATCAGTAACAGTATTAAAAAAAAAAAAAAAAAAAAAAAATTACGATTTTTTTCTAAGTTTTTTTTGTTAAAAGTAATACATATTCAACGAGTAACAATATTTAAAAAAAAAAAAACGATATATTTTTTTTTTTTTTTTTTTTGTTAAAAGTAAAAAAAATCGATAACTTTGTTTTAAATTATCACAGATTTATAGTTCAACCATTCGTTTTAAATGTATTGACGAGATCTTTCGAAAGATACCCATCTTGAAAATTTACTTCCCCCCCAGGGGGGGAAGCGATGCCCCCACATGCACAGAAACTTTTTCCTAGTTAATTATTACTATTATCAATAACTCATATTAATTTTACAATCACAAGTTAAAAATAACTCTCATTATGTACATTTATACGAAATTTTGTCCTATACTGCCATGTTAAAAATTTAGAAAAAATGCGATCACAGCGCCACCTATTGAGCTATTGATCCCCAAATGTAATCAGCACCACTTTATGTCGGGGACCAACTAAATACCAAGTTTGGTTAAATTTCGTTAAAAAAAAAAAAAAAAAAAAAAAATTCTAAGTTTTTTTTTGTTAAAAGTAAAAAAATCGATAACTTTATTTCAAATTGTCACAGATTTATAGTTCAACCATTCGTTTTAAAGGTATTGACGAGATCTTTCGAAAGATACCCATCTTGAAAATTTACCCACCCCCCCGGGGGGTACTTCCCCCCCAGGGGGGAACCGGTGCCCCCACATGCACAAATTTTTTTTTCGTAGTAAACTACGAATATCATCAATAATTTATATTAATTTTACAATCACAAGTTTAAAATAACGCTCATTATGTACATTTATACGAAATTTTGTCCTATACTACCATGTTAAAAGTTTACATAAAATGCGATCACAGCGCCATCTGCTGGGCGATAGATCCCAAAATCTAATCAGACCCTTTCCATGTCAGGGTCCAACTATACACCAAGTTTGGTTCAATTTCATTCATCGGTTCGTGAGATACGGTGAAATATACGAAATTTTGCTATCACAGCGCCACCTGCTGGACGATTGATCCCCAAATCTAATCAGCACCATGCCCCGTCAGGTTCCAACTATATACCAAGTTTGGTTGAATTTCATTCATTGGTTCGTGAGATACGGTGAAAAATACGAAAATTTGTCCTATACTGCCATGTTAAAAATTTACATAAAATGCGATCACAGCGCCACCTGCTGGGCTATTGATCCCCAAATCTAATGAGCACAATGCCCCGCCAGGGTCCAACTATATACCAAGTTTGGTTGAATTTCATTCATTGGTTCGTGAGATACGGTGAAAAAACGAAACCACAGACAGACAGACAGACACATAGACAGACAGACAGACATTTTTTTTAAACTATCAATTCGTGTTCAGGACATCCCAAAACGTGTAGATCCGTCAAAAAACGGAGGTCGAAAATTTTCGCGAATCCAATACTTTCTCTATATTACATATAGAAGAAAGTAAAAAGATTGAAGTATAAAGGAACTTGAAAAGAATAAGTAATTTCAAATGAATGTGATGGGAAGGAGGTCATTATATTACTTAAATATTTTAGGATTACCATTTGATTACATTTCAAGAAAAAAAAAAACATCGGAATATAAATATCATAAATCTCTAAATACGTTATTTTATGCTATAGAAATTTCAAAATTTTGAATTTTTCTGGGTGGAAATAAATCCCTTCGGAAAAAACCCGAAAAAACTGTTTTTTTTTTTTTTTTTTTTTTTTCGGACCATTCCCATCTCTACCTCTGCCTGAATGAAGTTTATATCTGTTTAATCAATTGAACACTTGCATGAAAATATAATAACATAAATTTATAAGAAGAGCTTTTTAGCTTAGTTAAACGCCAATTTACGTTTAGAAATAATAATAATAATAATAATAATAATAATAATAATAGCATTTTTCTAATACTTTAACCTGGCAAATTTATCATCATCGAATTATAAAACTATTTGCTTTTTTTTTTACGTCTGATTAACTCATCTATTAATTATCTACAGCAACCGGACACGAAAATTACAGTCTAGTCTTTCACGCAAAACGTCAATTTTTTTCCTTGTGCAAACATAGGCATAGTCTAGAATTCATTAAGCCATGACACTCACGCGATCTTACGACCTTTCTGTAACCATTTTCTTTTTTCTTTGATATTTTAGGAATTCGTGTTAGTAAGACAACTAAAATGTCTTTTAATTTTTCTGGGAAACTGGAGGTGTGACTGAATAACACGGAATTCGACTACATCCTTTTGCACATGTAATGCGGCATCGTAATATAGAATGGGTGTAATTAAACGAAGCAATATTTTGATAAAATGAGGTATAGACATGCAATAACATGTAAGGATTCCGTCAATACGAGTTTTATTTACGTAAATTTTTTATTGTATTTTTTTTTTTTTTTTTTTTTTTTTTTGTGTATAATGTTTATCCTAAACTGTACATTACAGGGTCAAATACGACTTCCACCCAAAGGAAAAAAGAAGAAAATAATAATATTATAGTTTTAAAAAATTAAAGAACACGCTTTTATTGAAATGTGAACTGCAAAGCACAAAAAATCTATCTTTATAGTATTAAAATGCAGGGTAAGAGAAAATCGTGTGAGTGGACACACCATAATATTTACATACATTTAAATCTTTAATTAAAATAATTTAGAATTAAACAAAAACCATTTTTAAAAAATCTCCCCTGACTGGGCTCGAACGCTAGACCTTTAGGTTCGTAGCGCGGAGCTTTACCTCAAAGCCACAGCGTTCACGTAGGGAACGTCTTTTTTTACAATATAGATTTTTTGTTTGCTCCCAGAGCGGTTACAAACATACATACAAGTGAAGCTAATAAAAGCGTGTTAAAAAAAGCTACTTATAATAAAATTATATGGAGAACTATTCCAATAAAATGGAGCATAACTATGCACCATGTGAAGGCTGGTCCAATATGAATTGATCCCCCCTCCCCCTTTTTCTTAACATTTGGTCTTTGACTTTTATTACAAAATGTAATTTTACAGGTCAGGACGTGGATGAAAAGATCCACTTGCAATGTAATTAAGCGTAGCAATGATATTGCGTTAATGTCTTGTTTTATGTAATGTAATATAATGTATTTTATTCAATGTAATTATGTAAATAATTATGGGTGAATCCCCAGACCGTCCGAACTGATCCCACCACAGTGTAGTACTAGTGCGACATAAAAACCACTCAACAGATAAGGATATAATTTATGTAAAAAGGAAATATGACAAGTGCTTGAATGTACATACATGATAGGGTTTAACTCGGCAGAAATGTATCTTTATCATTTTATCTAAAATGTACAAGCGGTATTTTAGCTATTTAGGAAGCTAATTTAATTCTTTGGATAGTGTTTATTTATTTACTTACTTATTTTTTTTTTAACTTGGTTATACCCAATTTTATTTTCTAGTTCTTTTGATCACTGCCAACTTTAACCAAGCATGTGATTTAAGAAACATGAATCAATAAAACTTCGTTTTGATTTCAAGAATAGAAAAAGAGAGCCATGTCGTACGAGCAAAATGAAAAAGTGACTTAAAAGGGGAGTAATGTGTAGGGTAGTAGATTGAGCAATACTAGTACAGTAAAACCTCCCTAAGTTGGACACCTACGGTTTCAAGAAAAAGTGTCCAACTTAGAGAGGTGTCCAACTTAGAGGGGTTAGACATAATGTTAATGGATACATTCCGTTCCGAGAAAAAGCGTCCAACTTAGAGGGGTGTCCAACTTGAGAGGTTTCACTGTACTGAGAAGGTTTTTATGAAGCAAATTCTGAATTGTGACATACTTTTAAATATTTTTGCATTTAAATTAAATCATTACAAATAGAAATTAAATCCAAATCAGGGTGGTTACAGAAATTCAGAAAAAAAATTCCCTGATTTTCCTCACTCATTTTGACATAATTCCATGATTTCTGTTACCTAACCACGGCAATTCAAAAATTATACTGATGGGTAAAAATACCTCAATCATTTTTCCCCCCTTGTGTTGACTTTATTAATATCAAAATATTTTTGTTAATGTCAAAAGGAAAATTATAATACAAATGAAAAGTTCAAATTTGGGAGAAATTGCCAAAATATAAAAATTTACAACCCTTTTAATTGCGCAACATATTAACATCAAAATATAAAATTAATATTAGAGTTGTTCCATTGCGGATATTTAATAATAGAAGAAATTGGGAGTTTTATTTTATTTTTTTTTAATGTTTAACTCGGCGAGATTCAGTTACAAAGCATCTAATCCTGTGCAATTTTGGTTAAGATATTGCCTGTTTAGCGATCTTTGCAAGGCAAAAATGAAAAACTCCATGATTTTTGTAAATTTTTACTAAATTCCCTGATTTTTCCCTTATGTTTCCAGATTGTTAAATTTCCCTGTTTCTCCTGATTGTCGACACCCTGCGAATTTACTAAATAAATAACGACTCCTGCTATTTCAGTACCTAGTTTCACAATTTTTGTCAACGAATATTAAAAAAAAAAAAAAAAAAAGAAAGAAAGAAAGAAAGAAAGGGAAAAAAAAAAGAGGTTAATAGTTTTTGCTTTTTAGCGAAATTATTACCAACATATTTTAGCAAAGTACGAGATCTTTTTGCAAAATGCAAAAAAAAAAAAAAAACTTATGGCTGTTTAAATCCTGATGGGTGACTAAGTTGAAAACTACAGCGCCAGAAAAAAAAAAAAAAACTTTACACTTGAGCGGCAAAAAAAAAAAAAAAAAAAAAAAAAAACTTTTCATGTCAATTGCCATTCCCGCCTTAAAATGTGTCGAACTCCAGTGATGACACGCGGTGTTAGTCGATCACAGACGACCTTCCCCTATCCTATCAACACTCAGTTCGCCTCGTGGACTTTTAGAGTAAGGCTGTATGCTCTTTGCTCTCGACAGCCAGTATTTCGTTCATTTGTTAAAAGTTTGAGAACCTACATCGGTATTTCCACTCGACACAATGGGTTGGATTAAGCTTAAAATGGAAGAGAAATACCCTGCTTTGATTCTGCTAGAGAATGGGACTCTGTGACTGATGTAGCCAGACGTAGAAAATCATTAGAAGGTTAATAAAATGTATAAAATGTAAACATTTAAGTCAAGATCTTAACATTCAAGTGGTTTATAGTGAATATTACATTGCAGTCAGTATTTTGCTGTCTCACTTTTACATTTTATTACCATCCGCAGCCGTTTAGGCATGAATGGTAATAAAATGTAAAGGTGAGATCTCTGGAGTGAAATCTCTGGCCACATCTAGCTACATCTAGAATGGTTTGCCAGATCTCTAGCTACATCAATCACTCTTTCTCTTGCCAAGTGAAGGCACGGATCTTCTCTTTCATTTTAAAACCGTTTTCAGCTGACTGTGTGGAGAGATAATACCGATTTAGGTTCTCAAACTTTTGACAAATAAACGAAATATTGGCCGGCGGGAACAAAGAGCGTATAATCTGATTGTAAAAGTCCATGAAACGAACCGAGTGTTGATAGGATAGGGAAAGATCGACTGTGGCCGACTAATGTCACGTGTTATCACTGGGGTTCGACACATTTTTATGGCGGGAACGCCAATTGACAGGTAAAGTTTTTTTTTTTTTTTTTTTTGCTCAAGTGTAAATACTTTTTTTTGCCGGCAGTGTAGAGGACAGCTGTATCTTTCAGATGTAATAAAAAATTTGAGAAAGCTAAATGGTTTTTTATTCACAGCAAAATGGAGGTTAGTTTCCACACTGCCCTTCTAGTTAATCTATCAAATTATGAAATATTTAAAAATAAAAATGCTGCGTAACAAACAACAGTTAATGCGAAAAATGATACAAATAAAGTAAAATGAAAAGTTTTCATAATTAATATTTTAAAAATCAAGATGCATTATTAATAAGAAAAAAGAAAAAATCAGGGGTCTGCATGTTTTTATTTTGAGTACTTATGTATTAAACTTCATAGCCCTCCATCGGTTTTACCAGTCCAGTGTAATAGGAATATTTAAAGATTATTATTGTTATTACTTACAAACTTTGAATGAACACCATAAAATGCAATAAACTCGCAACAATTGTTTCGGGTCGAAAAAACACACGACCCTTCATCAGGCGAATAAAGTAAGCACGAGTGCTGCAGTCAAAGCGGCAACGTTTTGACTGCAGCACTCGTGCTGCAAGGTGCGTTGCTGCTTTGACTGCAGCACTCGTGCTTACTTTATTCGCCTGATGAAGGGTCGTGTGTTTTTTCGACCCGAAACAATTGTTGCGAGTTTATTGCATTTTATGGTGTTCATTCAAAGTTTGTAAGTAATAATTTTTACAACGCCAGTTTTGTGGTGCTTCTTTCTTAATGATTATTATTGTTGTCATTACAAGTTTCAAAGAAACATGAATCTCACCTGGAACTGCTCCACCTCGATAAGCTCGAGTTGAGTCCATAATTGAACGCTGCAGACGAGCATTCCCTGGGACTGAGCGAAGCAGGGGAGGCTGGGGTGAGGCTCTCCCTCGAGGAAACCAGGGACCCGAAATACCGCCACTCGCCTGAGGTCGGGGTCACCCTCTTCGGGATGATGATGTTCCTCTGGGAGTACGAGCTCGGTGGGGTCGTCAAGCTCGTCGCCGAAGGTGTACGAGAGGAACTGAAACCGAGCCATCGCTTTCGGGACTCGCCGGCCGAACCTGGATAAAAAGAACAAAACATATAAGCTATATAATGACAATTTTAAAAGTATACATTAACATTATCTTCTTAATAATAAAAGCTCAAATTTTCCGGGAGTAATGCTCGAAACTAACGTTCCAGCTACAACAATATATTGATATAGAGAAAATACATTTTTATCCTTGGTTTGGAGGAATGAATCAAATAATGAAAAAAAAAAAAAAAAAAAAAAAAAAAAAAGATGATTAAAAAAAAAAAAAATTACAATTACAACAATGTATTAAGAATGACAAGCAGAATGGGTGACTAGAACGAGAAGAAGTTTTCAATGCTTGTGGGGAAAATCTGTGCTATGAATGGCTATATTCCAACTGTCTATGGGGTTAAATTAAGACTCTTGCAGGTTAAATAAAGAAAATCATCATCATGACGTCAGAGAGGCGTGTCATCCATTCATAAACACTTTTCAAATTTATTGGAAGACGTTAAAAATCGATTAATTAATTACGTATATCTTAAAGTATAGACAGATTACCAATTAATACTACAAAATAAAAACCTGCTATGCCAATTAAACAAATCCCAAAACAAAGTGGCCTTACCGTAACAAATAATTGGCCATTAACGAATCTTTGCAAAGACAAGAAAATAATTGCTTTTGCATTATTGGAGATTAATGTAAATCACTCAAATCTCTATGCTTGCTTAATGTTTTTCACATGGCCTTAAGCAGTCTTTACCACGAGTATTTTAAAGACAAAAAATAAAATCTTGAAATAACTAAATGTGATACCTAAGGCTGATATGACAGTAACGGAAAAAGGTATTGATTGGAAAAAATCATGAAAAGTTTCTTATAGAAATTTATTATCAAATAATGATAATGTGATGAAACTTTCTCTTCTTCTCTTTTTTGCTTTATTTCTTCTTCTTCTTTTTTCAATATTTAAAATTTATAGTATTTATTATTATCATTTTTTATTGTAAGTGAATTGAAATAATACGGATAATTCGATAAATATCAATTATTCTTTTTACGGACATTTGTTTATTTGATTCGATACGTTTTGCAGAAGATTTCACACTATGCTGCGCAGTAAAAATTATAAGGCTGCGGAGCATACACATGTTTTAAAAAACACTGTAAAAAAAAAAAAAAAGTCCTGTTTGCTGCAGTTTGCAACCAGAAATTTTCTTAATTCAGAAAAATATGTTCTATCAACGGAAAAATTGCGTTGATAGAACGCAATTTTCTGAATTACAGAAAATTTCTGGCAGCAAACAGAACTTTTTTTTTTTTTTGACAGTGATCAGTGTTACCAATTTGTAAGGACTTTATTTATCACTAATTTTTAATTGTAAAATTTATCTAATTGTATGTTTGAGTAATCGGCTATCAGAAATATCACACACCATTCTTCATAATTAATTTGTGATAGTTTTAAATAAAAATTAAATTAAATTAAAGTCCTTACAAGCTGCCCAGCACCAATGTGCGTGTGTATATATATATATATATATTCCAGTTTATTAGTTAGATGGGTATTATGGTATAATACGCTGTATACGCTGCTTTATATTATTCTTTTTCTCTTATACTTTCTATAAATATTATGAATAATTCTGCACTCCCCCCCCCCCAACTTGCTCAGTGTTACATGAGAACACAAAGTCATATATGGGATGACTTCTTTAAATTTTTACATGATATGGGTTGTCCCCCCCCCCCCCCTTTTTTAACTATATCATTAATTTTAATAAACAGTTAAAAAAAATATTTATGATAACTTAGTATGCTAGAAAATATTTACTCAATAATTTATTCAGCGAAAATTGTGATTATTTTGATGTATATATTACTTAAATGCACTCTATATTAATATAGGTAAAATTTGCCATGGAAATTAATCGACTTCAGAATTTATGCGAATTGAATATTTTTTCAGAGATTATAATAACAATAAATAAAAACAATTCTAGTTCATTCAAATTTTGTAATATTAATTAAGACTTTTTTTTTTAAATAAAATTTCAATATATTAACTTATTTAAATTTTATATTAAATTTTAATATTCGACAGGCAGAAAATCAAATACTAATCGAATATTAGGCGCAAATCTAGGTCAAATTATTTAATATTTAGTAAGTAAATTTCATTAAAAAATGCAATACATTTAATTTAAAAACATATAGCTCTATTTTTTTTTTACATACAGTATAGGATCTGTTATCCAGAAAGCTTGGGACCTGCGATATTCTGGATAAGGGGTTTTTCCGTTATTCGGAACACTTTATTAGTTGTATAAAAATGGTACAAAATAATTTCATAAATAGCAGTGATAAACATGAATAATATGCATAAGCACTTTACCTATATATTTGTTCATTTAATAAATTATTTTCATAAAATAAAAAAACATTCTTAATTAAAATTTTAAACTATAAATAATAGTAATAATCAATGAAAAATAAATAAACATATACAAAATTTAATTTTGGACCTGAGAGTAAAATCCTTTCATTTGGATTTTGCAAACATTTCTATGATATTTTTTTGCTTATGTGTGTCTCTGATACTAATTGTTCATAAATGTTTCAAATATTTTTAGCACATAATGCTAAATATTTTATGAAATGAATTCTAAAAATAATAGAAATTAATAAAAACTATTTAAAATTTTTTATAACGATTTGGACTTTATGCATGCAATCTGAGTTCAAGGATAAAATTCATCTGCTATTGGGCACTTTAAGAAGTATCTGTTATTAATGTTTATCTATTAAAAAAATACCATAAAAATTAATTTTCTAACCAAAATTTGCAAAAATTTCAGTAATTATTTGGACAGTTTTTTACTCGTCATATTTCCCCAGATTAACACCATAGCATTAAAGAAAGTAGGATGTAAAACTATAATTCTGACCGTTGCTATTGTGTAACTTTAATTCTTAAATTTTATGATAATTAAAAATTTTGGTTGTTGGAATTTTGCATTCTGGATAACGGGTTTCTGGATAATGGATCCTATACTGTATCACATATATTTTCGACGATTAAATAAGCTGAAAACTATTATAAAAAATTCCCGATATTAAGTCTACCTTAAAAAACGGAAGTTGGCACCTATATTTAAAGTATTTAACATACATTATTTAAAAGCGAGGTATTAATATTTAAAATAACTATCCAGATTTTAGATATTATATTATATTGCACATAATAAGTAATGGCAGAAGAATATGATATCGTTACCAAAAAATATGGAGAAATATTATTAAACACAAAATTGAACAATATAAATTATCAACTTGGATATAAATTATTAATTTCTCCTTTCATAATTAATCATACTTTATACCTATTTCATATAGTTTTCACTCAATTCCAATCTAGATTTTAAAGCCATTTTATTTAAAGACTTACAAAATAGTTGTAAAAATCAAATATAAGGTAGTTATAAAAATTTGATTAATAAAACTGCGCCTTTCTCACTGAAGTGCTAAAGATCTGTGACTAGAATTCCCCTGACAATAAAAGTTCCAAGCACTAGCTAAGCTATTTTCTACACAGAAGCTTTTACTTAGTCTCAAAGTATTAGACGCGGTACTAATAGTCACCATGGTAACTCGAGAGAGAGCTTAAGTTTCTAATACAGAACTGTATAATTGAGTATCAGCTTGAATAAGTCGTGAAATGTAATAAAAGAAGCTGGGGAGTCAGTCTACTGAATAAATAATTTATGCTGTGTGCTGATTTTTCCCCTTTAATCACATGTTCTTCAAATTCTCTACAGTTTTAAGACATTTTTATTATTCGAAAATAGGTTTAAAATGAGCCATAGATAAAAAGACAATTTATATTTTTAATTACGGATTTTTAACATAATTTTTGTTAAAAATCTATCGTAAATTTGTTTATACATTAATACTTTATTTATTTAAAAAAATTTAACCAATAAATGAAAAAAAAAAAAAAATAATAATAATTAAATCAAATTGTATTAAGATTTAAACATTTTTCACTCATTTCGACTTTACTTTTTCTTTTCTGTTAAAGAAAGTAAAAATTTAATATTTAATAATAATCAATTAATTTATTTGAAACTTTTATTATTATGTTATTACTTAAATTACTATTATTATTCCTTTTATAATGTATTTAAATTTATCATAAGTATTTTACTATTAATTTTCTCGTGGTGGTCTATAACAAAGAAAAGATAACTTACGAGCTATTCCTTTTTACTTTTCGAACACTATAGTGAGGAAAGTATTGTAATCATGTCAAAAATTCGAATTTGAAATTTTGATGTTTCTATACGTTTCGAGGTCCCCTGAGTCCGTTTTCACTATTTTTGCGATGATGTATGATGTGTGTGTGTATGTCTGTGAGTGAACACGCTAGCGTCTAAACGCTTTGTTCGAATAAGCTGAAAGTTGGTGCGTATATTGTAAGTCACCATAGTACGAACTCTATAGATTTTGGTGAATCTAGCACTTATAGTTTTTTTACAGGGACACCAGGAAAAATTCTTTATCATTATGGCCTACGGGACCAAAATCTTAAAAGTACGATAGCATCTAAACGCCTTACTCAATTGAGCAAAAAATTTATACACATGTGATAGATCACAGATACTCAATCTGTATAGATTTTGGAGAATCTAGCACTTATAGTTTTTTTACAGGGACACAAAGAAAAATTCTTTATCATTATGGCCTATGGGGCCAAATTTTTAAAAGTGTGATAGCGTCTAAACGCCTTATTAATCTGAGCAAAAAATGTGTACACATGTTATAGGTCACAGTTACACCAACTGTATAGATTTTTGTGAATCTAGCGCTTACAATTTTTTTACAGAGACACAAAGAACAATTCTTCATCATTATGGCCTATGGGACCAAATTTTTAAAAGTGCGATAGCATCTAAACGCCATATTCAATTGAGCTGAAAATTTATACGAGTATTATAAATCACTGTTGCACTAACTATAAGCATTTCGGTGAATGTAGCATTTATAGGTTTTTACAGGGACACAACGAAAAATTCTTTATCATTATGATCTATGGGCTCAAAGTTCAGTAGCGTTCAATAAAACATCGTGTAATATATGGACAAAAATACTCAAACACTCTATTATGGCTTTCTCTCTTTTGTTTGTTTAACAACTCCTCTTTCTTTGCTTTATCTATAAAACTGTTAATTACTCAATGTTCGGAAAGTCGAGTGGAGTCACTCCAGATTTTTTTTTTTTTTGGTCTAAATGAAATAACAATATAGGAGATTTAGATTATGATAGTAGTTGCTAGGCAGCCTTATTTGCTAAAGATATGCAGTTTTCAAAAGACTTTACGTTTTCAAAAATTATCAAAATTTTTTAAAAAATAAAATATAAAAAAAAAAAATAAGAAAAGAAACACCGTAGAGGGAGCATAAAATTAAGAAAGAACAAAATTAAAATTCTATCTTAAACATAATTTAATTTTGGACGAGAGGTTTACTATTTGTTGTTGGACATCCGCTTTATTGAAGATGGTATAGCAAAACGTTGCTCATTATTATTTATTTATTTATTTTCTCGAAAAAACGAATTCCGAATTTTTTTTTTTTTAAATTATTCATTTTCTTTCGACTTTAAAATCTTAAAAATGAGAGTGGGGGCTGTTTTATATATTTTATGAATTTTTGACTGGCATACTCTGATTGCTAAACGGAGTTTTGTTAACGTTAAAAATTAATGGTAGAAAATTCATTGTAAATGTCGTTCACCACAAGTATATATCAAATACTTTTAAATTTATCGTAGTATGGAATGTATGTCTAAGAAAATACTCTTTAAAGTTCATATTTTAGTCTAATTATTTTTTGCAAACAAAAAAGTGACTGTGACTGATAATAACCCTGAGAAAAAATTCTGTAACTGACATCTATAGACTCTAGATTGTGGCTCTAGTAAAAATAGTTCCATGTCATCCTTATAAATTCTAGTCTCCTTTGAAAGCAAGTTCTAGAGCGTTTGCCTATATTATCGGGGTCAAACTTATTTAAAAATATCTGAGTGACTGATAATAACCCTGAGAAAAAATTCTGTAACTGACATCTATAGACTCTAGATTGTGGCTCATGTAAAAATAGTTCCATGTCATCCTTATAAATTCTAGTCACCTTTGATAGCGAGTTCTAGAGCGTTTGCCTATATTATCGAGCTCAAACTTATTTAAAAATCTCTGTAAATAAATGCGAATACGAGAGGAGAGTTTTTCAACTATAATATTGGTTTATGACCCAGTACTAGAAAATCAAGTGAGAATTTCTCGCAATACAAAAGATTCGTAATATTCAGAATATTTAGAATATTGTTTCACCATCTAGAAATGTATAGACTAGAAATTCTTGATCATTTCGTCAATTCAGCTTATTAGCGTACCTTATATGCATAGCTCGGAAATCTATATTTCTAGCTTAGGAATTTAGAAAATGACCACTTATTCCTTCTAGGTGAAGTTGAGACGGTGTATTTTTTTCTCATTGAATATTTTTTTAGACACAACTAACGAACACAAAAGTGAACAAAGTTCAAGCAATAAATAAAAAAAATCAGGAAAATAAAAATGAATAATTATAAACTTATGCAAACAAGTTAATAAATTTGTTTAAAAGATAGTTAATTCTTTTAAATAATTATTTCACCTGTTTGCATTTATAAATCATTAAAAAATTAAAAAGCTAATTATACAGATTTGAAAAAAAAAAAAAAAAAAAGTCCTAATTTTCAAAATCTTTCGGTGTAAATCTTGAAAGCAACGAAATTTCAAATTTTTACATTATATCCAAGAACGCTATTTCATAAAATTTAATGTCTTAACTTATTTCTATTCATAATTCATTACATAAATAAACACAAGGCAAACAATATTTTTATTTTTTAAGAAATGGGTAATTTACATATAAATGGATAAAGACGCTCTAGCTTTTAAAACTCGCCAGAGAAAATGTCAAACAACTAAACAAATTGTTGATCTTAAATTTATGTAACTGAGTTATAACATTTTGTATTCCTATTTAATATTCATTCCTTTGTCCATTTATAGTCATCATAATCTTTTACATAAATAAACATGAATGTCTACATAAATAGAGGATAGTATACTTTTGTGAAACGATGCAATCAGCTGGTCGACAATATGGCGACTCACACTGTTCTTTAAAATTTGAAGGAACTATTTTTTATATGTAACGAATTCGTTAGCTTTTTTTCCCTCCTGAATTCTAATGTAAGTATTTTAAAATAAATCATTACCGCACAAAAATAGATTTTTGCATTTTCTTTTTCGATACAGGTATTTTTACTTAAAAAGTGTTTTTAGAATACACTACACAGTAATTTCTTCATTCATTGGGATAAAATACTTATGGCAATTTTTAATCATCAATCAGTATATATTTAGTAGAGCTTATTATTATTATTATTATTTAAATAATACTTTGTAAAATTTTTATAACTTAAAATGCAATACTTCACCTTAGAATACACAAACTTCTATATTAGATATTTATTATTATTATTATTATTTATTTTATTTTATTTTTATTTTATTTTTTTGCGGGGGGGGGGGGGGAGGTAATAAATGTCAGTTTTTTGTACGTAAACAGAAATCATTGGCAATCATAGGAAACGGATAATACTCTTCTAAAAATTATTTTTAACCACGGAGGACATATAAACTAAGCATTTTTTTTTTTTCAAGACTACAATTTTATATTTCTCTAAATATGACCAATCCATTGTTAAAACATACTAAGAAGTGTAAAATTTGAGGTTTCTGACAGAGAGTTTTTGATGTGACAGTTTAAACTGTGGTTTAAACCGTCAAAAAATGTCATGCGCCAAAATCCTGCAACCCTGAGTAAAACTATTGTGTATGGCCATCAACATTTACTTATTTATTTATAAATAACAAGCAAAAGTAAAGAAAGTTAAAATTAAAAATGTATGCATTATATTCATTTCATAGTTATAAGAGAATGTGAATTTAAAATGTTAAATGAGCCCTTATGAATCCAAAACTGCCCTTAAAATCATATAAAAGTGCTTTTAAAAAGCACAAAATAACTATCTTAGTATTAAAATGCAGGATAAGAGAAAATCATGTGAGTGACACATCATAATATTTACATACATTTAAATCTTTAATTAAAATAATTTAGAATTAAACAAAAACCATTTATTAAAAATCTCCCCTGACTGGGCTCGAACGCTAGAACTTTAGGCTCGTAGCGCGGTGCTTTACCTCACAGCCACAGCATTCACGTAGAGAAAGTCTTTTTTTACAATATAGATTTTTTGTTTGCTCCCAGAGCGGTTACAAACATACATACAAACATACATACTAACACACATACAAACATACATACACGTGAAGCTAATAATAAAAGCGTGTTAAAAAGTATATTTATTTACTCATGCTTTTAATTACATTTTCAGTTTTCGACTAATTCAGAAGAAATTATTGTAACAACTCGTATTATTTAACGTCTTTAAATCTATTTGGAATTATCCACTTTCATTTTATATTAATTAACCCTACAGTGCATACTGTAGCCAATTGGCTACAAACTCTTTTATCCTCTCTAACCTATTCAATTCATGTAGCATCTCTGGAACACTGTGCTTTCCGGTTTCAAAATACTCCAATTAGCTATTTTCGTTCATGAAACAGATCACAAATGGCAGTACCAACCCGATGGTTGAAATCAAAGTACGACTTTTTCAATCACAAATTTTTTCTGGCAAAGGCTTACTTCGATCTTCTAAAATGTTATTAAACATGCAAAAATATATTTAAAAATATATATATTTTGTTGAGATAATATATTTTTTTTAATTTTAACTTGTTTTTAACAACAAAATTTATAATAATAACTTTTTACGTTCGTTTTTACAAATGTTGCCATTTGGCAACACTATGAAGAAAGCTTGATTTTTCTTTTGATTATTTACGTTCTGAGCTCGATGCAGTAAAAGCTTTTGCTTATAATTTCGTTTAGTTTTTTAAAGTTTTTCATGAGTATTTTTATTTTGTGTTCTTATTTCAATGTTTTAACTGGTGTGTTTGGTTTCGCATACAATTTCGACATTTATACCGGGGCAGAGAAATATGCCACTAGTCTTCCGAACGAACCAGGTGACTTAGGGGTCACTGGTTCCGTGGTAGCTAGGCTCACCCGCTCGGTTCCTGAGCACAAAAATCATAAATTATACTTTGACAACTTTTACACATCTGTGCCTTTATTACATCCTTGAAGTCAAAAGGAATTCTATCGCTTGGTACTGTAAGAAAAAATAGAGTACCATCTTGCAAAATACCACTTGATAAGGAATTGAAAAAATGTAAACGTGGAAGTATTTTCGAGTATGTTACAAATGTGAATGGATGCGAAATATCAAATCTCGCTGGCATGATAATAAAACTGTTTTGATGCTTTCAACATTTGCTGGGACAAGTCCCGTGAAAGATTTCATACGCTATGACAGAAAAGAAAAATGTAGAAAAAGTGTTTCTTGTCCTCATGTAATCCACGTGTATAACAAACATATGGGTGGAGTAGATCTTCATTATAGTTTACTTGGGAGATATAAAATTACCATGCGAACTAGAAAATGGTACTTTCGACTATTTTATCATCTTATCGATTTTGCTATAATAAACGCCTGGTTATTGTACAAGAGAGCACACCCTAATAGACATTTGAAATTGACAGAGTTTCGGCTTGAGGTTGCAGAAACTTTTGTTCTATTGGGGAGATGAAAACTTTAAAATGAGGTCGACCATCGAATGAAGTTGAGACTAACTGAAAACGACTGAAGAAGCCTAACTGCAAACAACCTCCCAAAGACGTTAAGTACGATAGAATTGATCACTGGCCCGAACATTTAGATTCCAAGTAACGTTGTAAATTTCTCAACTGTAAAGGTTTTACTAGAGTTAAATGCATGAAATGCTTAGTTCCTCTATGTTCCAACCAAAATAGTAACTGTTTTGTGTCATACCATACAAAACCATAATGTATAATAAAAACTAACTGGTAAGTGCTATTGCTAAATATCTCATGCTTTTTTATTTATGTGTAATTATTATTTCAATAAAAACATTGCAGATTAGCCTAATTAAAAAAATCCTATGTATTGAAAAGTATATGCTTAATTCACAGTGTTGCCATATGGCAACAATTAAAAAAAATTAAATTAGTTAAAAATGGAAATCGCTGGAATTTTTTTAATATTTTTCCCTTACTATCTGGCTATCACAGAAGCAAATATATTTTTCCTGGGGAAATAGAAAAAATCATGCACTGTAGGGTTAATGACAAAATGACATTTTCCTTGAAAGATTTATTAATTTATGCATCCATTCAGATAATTATATCATATATCAATCGGCATTTGCATTTAGCTAGTTCCTTTAACACAATTTTGTTTTGATAATAAAATAGAAACAAACTGGAAACGTTCCAGTCCAGAAAGGCTTTTGTTGTCAACATAAATCCATCTAAACGACATAAATGTGCCCAATTTTAGATTTTCAGTGCATCACATCCACCATTTGTAAATTTATATATATTTATGAACACTTTTGTCCAAGGCCGTTTCTTATATGCTAAAAAATAAATTCTCAGTCTTAAAATAATATGATGCCGAAACTCTAAGCAATGTCACAAATTTATAAAATTATTTAATATATATATATATGATGATATATAAATTTGTTAAAATATTACATTATATAATAGAATAACTTTTAAAAGAAGCACTCTGGGGCATATATGTACAAATTTATATGAATGACTCAGGTTTCCCAGTTCTCACTAAAGCGCGATTGATCGTGAAAATCTCGCACTCTGTTATTCTATGGAGAAATTTGTTTTAAAAATTACTCATTACCTAGTAGTGTACTTCTTTAAATACCGTTTTCAAATTTAGAGAGGTCACAACCGTCAATTTCATTATCGCTTTATAAATAATGATTTTTAAAATTTTTAAATATTTTATTTTGGAGCTATAAAGGACAAAAAATGCTCTTGGTTAATTTTCCGCAGTTTAGAGCTTTAAAATGAATATAAAAAAAAAAAAAAAAAAAAAAAAAAAAGTGAAACGGGAATAATTTAATATCTGTGAATTTTCTAAATGTGAAAACAAATTCAAAAAGAAAAGAAAAAGAAAGAAATACGTTAGGTAATGGCCAATATGAAAATAAATTTCTCCATAAAATAACATGTGGTTAGACTACTGTCCACATTAGGTGAAGTATTCCCTAGGCTTAACGATATATACATATAAATTACTAAATTCTGTTAGTAAATAAATAAACAAAATCAAGATGTATGCGGGATATTTTGAAACGTATGAGACTAAATAAATAAATAAATAAAAGCAACATACAGTCGGCAGCAAAATTCTTGAAGCACACATCCATATTTTTTCATTTTTTTCCCCTTTGTTTTAAAGTTTGATAGCTAACTTTTATGAGTTCATAAAATGATATATTTCAAAGTTCCCTGAATGAATAAAATTTAAGAAACTAGCATGCTTAATACAAATTAAACACACTTTGCAGTATTAAAATAAAATTATATTCGATTTTTTTTATTTACAGTTATTTCAATTTAAAATAATTAATATATGTATATTTTTTAATTAAAATATATGGTATCTTATTACTATTATTTTGTAACAATGTTTAAAAATTTACACTGTTAAATTATATTTTAATTAAAGAATATCATATAGTCTTAAAAATTTACAGATTTTGTTAAATAAAAGATAATTTATAAGCAAGTTAATTTATTTAATTAAAATTTGCGAGCACGAGAAAAAACGGAAACTGCTTAGCAAATATAAAATTTGCAAAACAGCGAAATTTCATTTCGCTTAAAGAGCCTTAGCTAGCAGAGCTTTGTTTGTCTGAAGAACCTTTCATTTGTATTTGATTACCACTTTTCTCTCGTAAAATTACAATTCGACGCTTAAATCAGATTCCTTTTACAATTATAAAAGAATGAAACAGTAATTAGTAGAAAATAGCTACCAAAATGTTAAGAATTAAAGTTATGTTCGTGTGCATTTTATTTTAATTGAATGTATCTTAGCAATTTAATTTTTAACCTCTATTTAGAAAATAATTATTTTTCGATTTTATCTATTTTAGAATGTTTTCTTTTAATTTGGTAAATATATATATATATTTCAGACCCTTTTTACTTTCTCTTACCCATAGGTAGAGAATGTATTGTTCTTGGGTCAAATTTTCTAAAGTGAGATTTTGTTATATTTACACGTTTTGAGGTCTCCTGAATACGAAATTCATGTTTTTTAGCGGTTGGTCTGTGTGTACGTCTGTCTGTTATCAGCATGTCTCAAGAGCAAACAGTAGCAGACATTCCAAACTTGGTATTATCCAAATATGTATCATATAGGGATGCTACAGTAAGCTTTTCGTTATGATCAAGCAAATGGTTCGTGTACAGGGACAATCAAGATAATTCTAATACATTACGTCTATGGGGGAAATTGCAGGTAAGTAGAGTTTAACGTCTATAGACTGCACTAAACCAAATGAAACGAATATATATTTTTTGTAATAGAGATAGTCAACTGAGAAATAAATTTCTGTTTATGTAGGAGCCTCGCCTCCCCCCTGCAGGGGAGTAAATTTTTATCTTTAAAAAGAGCTCGTTAATACCTTTAAAACGAATGGTTGAACCAGCGATCTGCAATAATTTAAAACAAAGTTATCGATTTTTTTTATATTTAACGGAAAAAAAACTTGAAAAAAAAAAAAAATCGTATATATATATATATATATTTAAATATTGAGAATAAAATGGAATTTTTTTTTAACATTTAGTGTTATACTACTTCTCTAATATGGAAATCGTCTGCATTATCACAAAAGATAATTTTTTTAAATAATAATTTTAATAAATTATTTTTTAAAAACAGAATTACCTTTTAATAGCTGAATTAAATTCTATATAAATGTAGGTGCATTAATGAAACGGGGGGGTTGAGGGGGGCGGTAGCCCCCCTCATACAGAACTAATTATCATATAAAACTCTTCCGAAGCCTAATTTGAATTGTTGAACACAGGTTTGCATAACAGTACTCGTTATCTTACCTCTTAATCTGCAACCTGTATTTATAGTATTAAATTTCAGGGTAAGAGAAAGTCGTGTGAGTGACACACCAGATTATTTAATAAAAAACCATATAGAGAAAAAATTGATTTTGGGTTAAATTTCCGAAACTGAATTTTTGTAGATTTACACGTTTTGAGGTCCCTGAATTAGAAAATCAGGTTTTCAGTGACTAATATCTGTGTGTCTGAGAGTCTAATTATCATAAGTCAATAGAGTCAATAGTCTAAATCAATAGAGTATGAGAATGTAACATCAAACTTTTTATTGAGACCGGCCGCATGGTTCGCATTGGACATTCAATAGTATTAAAATATTTACTATGTATTAAAATATTTATTAATTTATACCATGTTAAGGGATTTGGGGATTTTTTTTTTTTTTTGGGGGGGGGGGGGATTGGCGGAGTATTTTACTTTTTTTTTTCTGTAACAAGAAATATATACGTAATTAATTAAAAAAAACTGTTTTTTATTAAAATGGGGAAAAAAACAAACAAGTAATTAAAAAATGTCTACAGTTGTATCGTAAATTATTTAGAAAGAAAATAATAGTAATAATAAATTAAAAATAAATAAATAAATAAATAATTGTGCTCTAAATATTCAAAAATTTTGTTTATCTGCTCTTTACAACAAAAAACGCGATTTAAATAATCTATTATTAGTGTTGCTTTCTTAACCTTCCTACCCTGTATGGGTCGATTCGACCCATTTTAAAAAAAGATTTTGTGATATCCCACAAAGATTTTAATTCTGAACAGTAAATGGTAATAATACACATTAAAAAAAAATTGTGTAGAAAAAATTTCTTGCGGTCTAAGTAAACATATTACTACCTGGGTCGATTAGAACCATACAGGTAAAATGTAACATTTTTTCAACAGGGTAGGAAGGTTAAATTTTATCACGTTTTTATTAACTCTCTTTCTTGTTTGTTTGTACAGTACAAATCTTGCAATCGATTTTTAACTAACTTCCCGACTAGCTAGACATTTGAAACTTTTAGAATAGCTCAGAACACGATGACAATGTGACAAATTTAATACTTTTATTCAATTAATAAATGTTTGAAAATTTCTTTATAATATTTACATATATTTAAAACTTTAATAAAATAATTTAGAATGAAACAAAAACCATTTTTAAAAAATCTCCCCTGACTGGGCTCGAACGATAGTCCTTTAGGTTCGTAGCGCGGAGCTTTACCTCACAGCCACAGCGTTCACGTAGGAAAAGTCTTTTTTTACAATATAGATTTTTTGTTTGCTCCCAGAGCGGTTACAAACATACATAAAGGTGAAGCTAATAAAAGCGTGTTAAAAAAGAACAAAAACACCCAAAGTTTTTCGGGTTGGGCAAAATCAAACCAACTTTACTTTCAATTTTCTTTATTTTTCCTCACACTATACTGTATTATTATTATTTATTATGTACAGGGTGGATAACATTAGATCTTTTCCGTGTCTATTTTTCACCATTTTCCTTGACTTTTTCTTGACTTACGCTTATCCCCCCCCCCCCAAAAAAAAAAAAAAAAAAAAAAAAAAAAAAAAAAAAGGTGAACAATTTAGTAGTTTACAATAATAAACTTTCAAATATGGCCTATTTCCACAAAATTTGTCAAAATTTCCGGACTTTACATGAAATTCCCTGACATTTCCATGATTTCCCCTGACTAGTGGTCACCCTGATTTATTTCCCAAACCATAGAAGTATTGAACTATTAAAATATAGAAAAAAAAATAATAACAAATATATTAAAATTTGAGCTTTCAGATTCTCCTTTTCATTGTCTTTACAAATGTTACAACACGAAAGTAACATAACAAATCCTACGTAAAAGTACGATAAAAGCGATAAATCGTTTATTCTTCAAATGAAATGTAATACTAATAGCAAAACAATGAAACAACCTGTATTCAACGACGCATAATAATGCATTACGTACGATTACGTTTCAACATTCATATTTATTCATAACGTAAAAAAGCCATTCACTGCAGGTGTGCAAGCAGCAAGTGAAAAGAAGTTCAGTGTTCTCTAGAGATGCAGAATTCAGAGAAAAAAAAAATAAAGAAACGGTATCTAAATCATATATGGTAATAGTTGAAAAGGAGGAAAAGAAAGAAAGTAAGCAGGGGGGGGGGGGATTGAATAATAGAGCAGAAAAAGGAGAAAAGATATTCTCAAGAAACTGCTCAATAAAATTATAGGCTATCCCAGGAAACTATCCGTTTAAAAACAGAATAAATTCTATTTCTAGAGAGAATATAAAATTAATTTATGCACAACAGACAATGTATAACGGTAAATTTACATTATTTTAAATATTTTCATTTAAAAGAAGGTGCTTCCGAAGGAAATTTTTTTATCTATCTTTTAAAGGTGTATTAATGCGTGAATTAAGGGCTAATGGGTTTTAGGTCTGATAAGAATGCCCTCTTTGTAAGGGAGGGGGGGGGGGTCTTTTTAAGGTAGTGGAATAATCAAATGTACATAACACTGTCAAAGAATATTATTTTACAATACACACACACATACACACACACATACACACACACACACACACACACACACAAAAACAGTCTTTGGGGACTGCCGATAGAAGTGAAAACTAAGTAACTTCTGAATTGTATTTTCGAGCTATTAGATTATTATTTCCGAATTATTTTTGGTTTGTAAAGAAGTGTTTATGATCTGTATTATATGATTCGGCACAATATTTGTAGCTACTCAAATTAAATGAACCAAGCATTATATTAGGTAAAAATATTGTAATGTGACTAAAATAATTTTTTTTTATTATTATTATTTATTTGAAAATTTATATTGAAAGCAAAAAGAAGAATATAACAGTCTGCATAAAAACACGTGCTTGTGCTTTGTGAACTATGTATATAATGTGGAAAAAGTACATACATACATAGAGTATAGAACTAGAAAGAAACAGATGCCAGTATACTACTCGTATTAGTATACATTTTATACATATATATATATATATATATGAGGCATGCCGCTTCGTGCGCTACATATATGGATATATATGTAGAGATATATACTGATATATATATATATAAAATGTATACTAATAACGTACGGAGGTATATCTATGTACATATATACACAGTAAACATATAGCTCATGGAAAGCGTTCGGTGACGATGACGCGAGTTCCATGATTTTTGTTCACCCAAAAGTGCTCAACGCGCCTAAAGAAGTTTTCACTTTAAAAAAAAGTAAAAAATGCGCAAAGACACTTCCACTACGAGAACAGCAACAATATTTAATTTTCTTCTTATTTTTTTTATGATGTATATAATATACATTTGGCTGGGATTAAATTATGTACGTTGATAATAATAATCTAAAACGCAATTTCTTTTATCGTCATAATTTTAAAGGTGTCTCAAAAATTTCACTAAGGGTCTATGTCTATGTTCTTTCAGATGAATAAAAAAGTTCAAAAAACGTCATTTTAATCTATATTATGTAACAGATTTTAGGAATGTATCAGAATGTAGCGAAAAGAGATATTTGGCAACAACATAAAAAAGAAATGCCTCTTAAAAAACATCTTAAAGGTCATGTCAGAGAATGATTAAATATGCATGCTGACTCATATATATTCTAAGAATGAAAGGAAAAAAAAAGAAAGAAAGAAAAAAAGAAAGAAAAAGAGGAAAGAAAAAAAAGTCTCACGCTAAGAATCTTTCCCCCAATCTAATCCCTCATCATCCGATTTCGTGCCATTAATCCCGTAAGTAAATTCTGTTCTACGAAACTATCTCAACTTCGGAATAGGCACCACGTGTCATAGTCATGTCATGTCATAAAATTATCTCACTTTTGAAAGTATATTTAGTGTCGTAGTATTTAGTAAAACAAATATATCAGAAAACCAAGAAAAAATTAAGAATCCGAGAAATATGATATGTCTTTTTTTTCCCCTCCCGTGTGTGTGTTAAAAAAAAAATAATAATAACAATAATCAGGGGTTGATCCAGGTTTTAATTTTTGGGGCTCATTTTTGTGAAAAAACAAATTATTTTTGTAAAATTTTTATTTATTTTTGTGAAAAATCAAAATATTTTTTCGAAAAAAAAAAAAAAAAAAAAAAAAAAGAATTGTCGCTAGAAACCTTTTATTTTAGCAGTTACTCTGTCTAATGTTTAATATCAAGTTTATAGCATTTTATTAAACAAGTATAGACACTCATTAAAAATAATACTGTAAACATGGGAAAATTTTACAAAAGTATTACTTTTATAAAACAAAATTTTGTGAAAGGGCTGCTTTTATAAATCTGAATTTTGTGAAGGGGCCCATTTTAGGGATTTGAATTTTGTGAAGGGGCAGCAAAAGGGTCCAATTTTTGCCTGGATCGAGCCCTGATAATACAAAGAGAATATAAAAGTTCTTCTCCCCCCCCCCCCCCGTCTTATCATAGAGTGGAGGATTTGAGCCTCTAAAATTCCCTGGCATTTCCTCACTACTTTTTGTAATTTCTTCTGATTTTTCCAATATTCCGGCTGTTTGTTTTCGAGAAAATTTCACGACATTAACAAGTAATTTAACGATGAAATGAACAATTTAGTAATTTAGAATAGTGAGCTTTCAACAGAGGTTTTTCTTTTTTACAGAATTGTCAACAGTCGCTCACTAACCCCTTAACTGCCCCGGGAGTATATATACGTTTTTCCAAAGTACACTGGTGGTCAAAATTAAAGCAACAACCTGTTTTCTCGTTCTCTCTCTCTCTTTTTTTTTTTTTTTTTTTTTTTTTTTTTGCACATAATTTTTAAACAAATAAACATATGAACATAAAATTTGGATGACTGTTCGTTATCATATTTTTAACCGAATTTGATGTAACTTTAGCATAAGAATAATCTTAATGCTAATAAATATTCATTTTTCTCTCAAAAGTAATCTTTGGAAAAAAAATGAAAAATTTGAATAATTTTTGGAATGAACACTTAATGAAAAATGATCATAAGGATGCCTTACAAATAGGTGAAGATGCACACGCATCCATATGTTAGATTACAACCAAATCTTTCTACCTGTATTCACTTTTATGTTTTTTTTTTTTTTTTTTTTTTTATGTGAATAGCTTTTTAAAAAATATACATACAAACATGAAAATTGAATAAGATGTTCATTATAAAACTAATTATCGGAATTTTTATTATTCTGGTGATGCTCACAGTTTACAAATTATTAATTATATTTTTTCAAAAAGTCCATTATAAAAGTAAAAGAAATGTTAATATAGGAAGAAAAATCGAGATTTAGTACAATATTTCAAGGCATGTGCGTCTGTACCTATCTCTAATGCATCCTTAACACCACTTTTCATTAAGTGTTCTTTCCTAAAATTATTGAAATTTTTCATTTTTTTCCAAAGCTTACTTTTCAGAGAAAAATGAATATTTATTAGCTTAAAAATTATTCTTATGCTAAAGTTACATAAAATTCGGTTAATAATATGATAACGAACAGGCCATCCAAATTTTATGCTCATGTGTTTATTTGTTTAAAAAGTATGTGCAAAAGAAGAGAACGAGAAAACATGTTGTTGCTTTAATTTAGATGACCAGTTGCATGTGTATATATGCACATACATGTACACCTTCGTGCCGAATTACGTGACTGTACGAGCATAGCCTCCTAAACTAGATGCATTCCGCGTGGCTCGGAAACTTGGTAACAGTTCAAGCGGTAGACAACGCCACCTGGTACAGATTGCGCGACTTTTTTATTTAAGTGTCACCAATAGTTTTAAGAAGTGATATATGATATATACAATTGACGTTTCTTCGATTCTATTCACCTTTTATGTATATCAAATCCCACTTTAAAAAATTTTTGGTGGCAGTTGAATAAAAAAATCACTCAATTTGTACCAGGTGGCGCTGTCTACCGCCAAGTTTCCGAGCCACGCGGAAGGCATCTAGTATAGGAGGCTATGATTACACTGTACTGCAACCATGGAAATTACTGACACGGTTTGACAGTGCAATAAAATAAACTTGAAAGTGTTCTTGACAGTGCTTTTGAAAGATTTACTCATTTCAGAGTTGAAAGAGAAAGTGGCACTTTGAAGTGAATTTCTTAAATTTTCTTCGGCAGGTAAGGGGTTAAACGAAATTCCCTGACTATTTCCTTATTCAATTTTCCATTTTCTTAAATTCATTGACTTAAATACCTGACTTTGATCGCTAGCTACTTTGTGTAATAATAATTTTCAGTGTATCGCAGAAGTTTTACTTTGGGTTCAGTGCAGGGTTAGAAAAAACCCAGCCCAGTGGGTTGTTTTTTGGTTTTATCAGAGTTTTTTGGGGGGGTTATCTGGGTTTTATCAGGGTTTTTCCAGAGTGTTTCCGGGTGTTGTCAGAGTTTTCAGGAGTATTTTCTTTCTTCCTTTTATTAAACGTCAAATTTAACATTCATAATAAGATAATTTAAAAAATTAAATTATTATTTATTCATTAAAATCAAAATTTTTAAAATTTAATTTTAAAATTTCTAAAGTCTTCTTATGATTAAGTTATAAAGAAATTTTAAAAATTAAATAATTGTACTTTAAATATTCTAAAATTATTTTTATCTCCTCTTTACAACAAAAAATTGGATTTTAATAATTATTTTATGTTGCTTTATTAAACTTTTCGTAAGTAAATAGATTTTCCTAAAACATTTTTAATTATTGTCCCTCTACATTTCATAACAGTGTACGTACTGTTAAAATTTTGAAAAAATAAAAAAAAAATATTTTATTTTATTTATTATTAGTATTATTTATTTATATTTTACATTCCTCGAGTCCCACAGCTTTCTTTATATTTACAAACAACTCTATTTTTTCTTGCTTTTATTTTTTAATATAATTTTTTATTCTGTTTTAATAAGATAATTATATATTTTTTTTCATGGGAAATTTTTCAGGATTTTTTTTCCTATAGAGCAGTTTTAAGCATTTCCAGTATTTCTGAAAATTCATTGTTCATGTTTTAATAATGTATATAATATTTGTTTTATGTTTGTATGTTTATTGTAAGTTAGATAAAAGCACAATTTTAAACAAGGATTTTGAAAAAAATCCACTTGGGCTTTTTCGGGTCGGGCAAAATCTAGCCAACCCTGGTTCAGTGTGCATTGAGATGAAGAAAAAGTGATTGAAAACACTGCCTAGCTAATAAACGCGTGGGGAAAAAAAGAAAAAAACATTGTAATTTGAAAGTAACTGTATAAAAAAAAGAAAAGAAAAAGAAAAAAGCCATATAAAGAACATTTTAATCTTTGAATAGCATACCAAAGAATAATTAAATATACGCGATTTATACAAATACTCTTTGAGAAAGAAGAAGAAGAAAAAAATGTGGGGGGAGGGGGAGGGGGAGGGGGAGGGGGAGAAAGAAATCTTTCCACCTCCAATAAAAGAATTTTTTTTGCCCTTCTAATCCCCCGAGAAAATTTGAAATCATCGGATTCTACGCCATTAATCCCATCCCATAAGAAAATTCTACTCTAAGAAATATCTCCATCACCTCAAAGGCACCATATGTCACGTTACAAAATCATCGCATTCACGAAAGCACATTTCCTGTCATTTCTTTAGTATTTAGTAAAATAAAAGTATAAAAAAAAAAAAAAAAAATGAATAAATAAACAAGACAGAAAAATCGCGCGGTTCGTGCAGATTATGAACCCTATCCAACCTTCAATGTATTCCGAGCCTCCGAGATGACACCTTAAAAAGTACATTGCTTTAAATTTCGTCTTTATAGCTTTACTTTTTATTAGAAGCATAAAATAGATTGCTTTTGTGCAACCCTGTATATAACCTAAAAAATGTTTTTTTTTTTTTTTTTTTTTTTTGTAACGCTTGAAATTTAATCCCCAGGAAATTTTAATTAAGTTTATAAAATTCTGTAACTTTTTATACCCAACTTTATAATCTGTTTCGTTCGTCTAGTATTTGTATATCATCTTGGTACATTTTTCGCTTAATACAAATAAGCTATATTAACGTGAAATGTATATGAGGCTAAAGGAATGTATTCTTAACATGATAAGCACGTAAAATTGTTACTTTGACAAAAACCATAGATGTGCAATACAGTTTATACTTACTATACTGTTTAACTTTATACTATGATAAAAAGGACTACATGCGTTAATCCGAAATTAAACTGAAAATAGACGAAATAACTTTCTATTGCCTGCAATTCTGGTATGAATGAGAAGTTTTTAAACCCAATCCGACTCGCAAACCAAATTGAAATAAATCTAAAACCATATTCTAATTATGAAAAAAAGTTCACAATTATATTTCTGATAGCAATTTTACCCATCATGAAGAAAACATAATAATGTATCAGTTACTCATTAATATTCTAATGTGCAGTTCTTTTTAACAAACTTTTTTTTTTTTTTAATCCAATTGCAAAAACTGAAGTGTAACACAGCTTACCCATCTATAAACACACACACACACAAAGGGTTTGGATAAAATTTAGTTACCCGATGCAGTGCTTTGCAAGATAATACACAAACAAATAAAAAAAATCTGGAGTGACTCCACTCGACTTTCCAAACATTGAGTAATTAACAGTTTTGTAGATAAAGTAAAGAAAGAGGAGTTGTTGAACAAACAAAAGAGAGAAAACCATAATAGAGTGTTTGAGTATTTTTCTCCCCATATTAAACGATGTTTTATTTAACGCTACTGAACTATGAACCCATAGATCACAATAATAAAGAATTTTTCGTTGCGTCCCTGTAAAAACCTATAAATGCATTATTTTTATATTATTATTATTATTATATTTTAATAATAAGCTTGAAATTTAATTCTGTAGAATAAAGATTCACCAAATCATTCTCTAGATTCACCAAAATACTTATAGTTAGTGCAACAGTGATTTATAATATTCATATAAATTTTCAGTTCCATTGAATAAGACGTTTAGATGCTATCGCACTTTTAAAAATTTGGTCCCATAGGCCATAATGATAAAGAATTTTTCTTTGTGTCCCTGTAAAAAACTGTAAGTGCTTAGTTAAGCAAAATCTATATAGGGTTCGTGCTACGGTGACTTGCAACATGCGTACCAACTTACAACTCATTCGAGCAAAGCGTTTAAACGCTAGCGTGTTCACTCACACACATACATACAGGCATACATACATACATCATCGTAAAAATAGTGAAAACGGATTTCGAAACGTATAGAAACATCAAAATTTCAAATTCGGATTTTTGACATGATTACAATACTTTCCTCACTATAGTGTTCGGAAAGTAAAAAAATTTGAATGGACTTATACGCAAGCATCGATTTACATATTGCTTTTTGTTTCCGTGACAGTGTAATAAGTAATGCACGGTTTTTTCTTTCCCGAACCTCAAAGGAAAAAAGAAGAAATGTGCACAGGTATCCCGTTGCTTTCCTCATCCCACCTTTCCTTTTTTTCCCCCCCCAGGATGGTTAATGGAGGTAGAGGGGATATCTTCAGTTATAAACTTTGAAATGACTGTTTCAAGAAATTCAGGTAACGGTATTGGGAAAAGAATAAGGACATGGATTTTTTTAAGAATGAAAAATCATTTGGAATGCACAAACAGACCTTTTAACAAAAAGTCTTTTTTCTTTAGAATTTATTGTTATCGCAAACAGATACAGATGTATTTTAAAACTTTATTATAAAAGTCATTCATTTCACATTCAAAGGATAATTCAGTTCTAGAATTTCTGAATAAAAATTTTTTCGTCATATAAAAAATTAATCATATTTTATGTTATTTTCATAGTAATAATTTTACAATAAATAAATATATTTATTAAATATGAAAATATATAAATAACATTAGTTAACTTGCAGTTTTTGCCTTTAAATTATGTGAGTCATAATTCTTTTTAGACATAGGCCCGTAATATCAAAAAGTTTAAGGAACAGATATAATTTATGATGCAATCACAGAAAATTATTTCCATTTTACAGACATGGTACAAGCTTACAGAAAAAAAGGCTGAACTTTTCACGACCCCCTCCCCCTCTCAAAAGTGGTATCAGGCAACTGACACAATATAAATTTTTCAATAATAAAAATAATGTTAAATCTTATAGCATACATGTACACACAATAAACAAAATCAGAACAATAAATCTTATAATGAATATCATATTAATTATAATTAAAATAGTTGTAAGTGCTTAAAAAACAGACAAACTTATTACATATACATAAAAATAAGGTTATTCTATAGAAGCATTGTTTGCTGGGGCAATTGATTAGCAAAATAATGTAGTTCAAGTTCATTAGGAAAATGCAGTTGAAGTGCTATTTCTTTTTCATTTTCTCGAAGTTTGAATTTGACATTTGAAAGCCAATCACATAGAAATTGCTAATAATATATTTCACAAATTCAGGCTGATCCCCCCCCCCCCCCCACACACACACACGTCCAAAGAGTTTTAATGCAGATTTGCATTGATCCCAAGAATAATAATTTTCAAGCTTAAAAAGGCTGAATTCAGCCTTAAGGCTGAAAAGTAACATGTCTGATTTTAAAAGAGAAATTGCGCACATATAAAGTTTTTTTACTGCATGTTCATTCCATTCCACTGAGATCTTTACATCTTGTTAAACCATTAAATTTAATTTATGCCTGATATAAATTTCTAACAAATTTACTATTTCAGCCTCAACAAATAATTTTAATTCAATTTATTTACCATATACTTAAAGTTCACGCCAATAAGAAAAAAAAAAAAAAAAAAAAAAAAAAAACTAGTATGTTGTGGCCACCACATGACTTTCTTCTACATTTTCCTATACAAATTCACTCAGTAAAAATAATTTATTAAAATTATTAATAAAAAAAAAATATATCTTCCATGATAATGCAGACGATTTCCATATTAGAGAAGTAGTATAACACTAAATATAAAAAAAAAAAGTCCATTTTATTCTAAAAAAAAAATCGATAACTTTGTTTTAAATTATCACAGTTCTATAGTTCAGCCATTCGTTTTAAAGGTATTGACGAGACCTTTCGAAAGATACCCATATTGAAAATTTACTCCCGCGGGGAGGGGGGAGTACTTCCCCCTAGGGGGGAAGCGATGTCCCCACATGCACAAATTTGTTTTACTAGTTAACTACCACCACACTGTAAAAAAGTAACTATTACCAGCTGCAAGAAACTCTCTGTGATTGGAGAAAATAATTATTTTCTCCAATCACAGAGAGTTTCTTGCAGCTGGTAATAGTTATTTTTTTACAGTGCATTATCAATAATTCATATTAACTTTACAATCACAAGTTAAAAATAACTCTCATTTTGTACATTTATACGAAATTTTGTCCTATACTGCCCTGTTAAAAATTTAGAAAAAATGCGATTACAGCGCCACCTGTTGAGCGATTGATCCCCAAATCTAATCAGCACCAGTTTATGTCAGGGTCCAACTAAATACCAAGTTTGGTTAAATTTCGTTGATTGGTTCGTGAGATACAGCGTCCACAAAATTTGTGATACACACACACAGACAGACACACAAAGATTTTCTAAAAAGTATCGAATCGTGTTCAGGACATCCCAAAACGTGTAAATCCCTCGAAAACCGGAGTTCGAAAATTTTCACGAATCCAATACTTTCTCTACATTACATATAGAAGAAAGTAATAATGGTTAAAAAATACAAATTAGTAGGCAATGAATAAATAAATAAATAATACATAAAACACTTTTATAAATCGTAATGTTTTATACGCGTAAAAAAAAAAAAAAAAAAAGTGGCAATTTTAGATTAATAACCAATGCACAAAATTTTCTGAAACTATATATTAAGTTGCACGTTGCCATAAATTAGTATCTATCAAGTTTGGTGCATATCATCCGAGACATGGCGCTGCTGTACTTAATTGCTTAATATTTTTCCATTCACGGGAAGGCTACAACTCAGATTCTATTGTGTATTAAATGCACCTGATTTAATATGTTTCATGACTGTTATGTAAAACTACGCTTGCTCAGTTGAGTACATATCAACCGATAGGTGGCTCTGTTAAGCTGCAGTTTTCTCCATTTACGAGAAATCTGTATTTCAGCTTCTATTGGGCATTAAGCGCATAAAATTTCATATATGAGATGACTTTCAAAACACTATGCTGGATTAAGATGTGTGATTATCGGCCAACAGATGTTATGCAGCCCTTTTCAGGTTTTATTTAGTTTTTTCTTTAATTAGTATATATTAGAATGATACAGAAGAAAATTTGTGATGGACCCAACATATTATTTTTTGAAGATATTTGAGAGATAGTTTCTATAAATGGCCAAATCGTGTTCAGAATATTTGAAAACTTGTTAATCCATCGAAAACTGGAATTTGAAAATTTTTATAAATCAAA
This sequence comes from Salticus scenicus, assembly GCA_963930645.1. Taxonomy (NCBI): domain Eukaryota; kingdom Metazoa; phylum Arthropoda; class Arachnida; order Araneae; family Salticidae; genus Salticus; species Salticus scenicus. The sequence goes on along the minus strand of OZ005659.1, from coordinate 30,622,502 downwards.
TACTTTTTCTTATAAATAATGAATAAAAAATTAAAGAAAGAAAGAAAAAGAAAAGAATAAAAAAATAAGTTACTTTGTTGCTAATAATCATAATGTAACTTTTTATAACTTTCTATAACTTTTTTTAATGATTAAAAACGGCTAATTAAAAACCTTAATGAAAAAAATATATCCTCTTTACATACATTTTATTAAGGGTATTAAACAAGAGGGAAAAAAAAAATCGAGTGAGAGAGAGGGGGAAAAGTTCTAAATGAGAAGAAGAAAAAAAAATGACAGGCAAGCTTAAAATTTTTTTTTAAAAATTCATTGACAGAAAACTTGAAGAGGGATTAAGATGTTATTTTAAAAAGATTAATACTATAGCCAAACCTGCTTGCGCTTAGTTACATAAAATGATTCCGTTACTAAAATTTATAAGTAGAAATGGAATTCTTCTTATGTTTTAAAGTAATATACATATATAACAGGGTTTTAAAAAACCCATTTTTTTTTTTTTTTTTTTTTTGGGGGGGGGGGGGGGGGGGGTATTGGTTTTTTTTTTTTTTTATTAAACGTAGAATAACACTATTAGGTTTTAATATTCAGTTTATACTTTTAAAAGTATTGCTAGGTTTAAAATGGCGCTTGCAAAGATGTAACTTTTAAAAATACATTTCTCTATGAAACGATCTTATAAGGCAAATGACGAACGAACTGAATTCATGATCTCAAGTATTACCCATGTATAAATATATTTTCTTTATCCTCGCGTAATTTAATTTTTGAGAAAAGCAAAATCAAATTAATTAGAACTTATATAAAATTGATAATTTTTATAAATTCATAAATATTATTTATCAAATTCATTAACTAAATAAAATGAATAAAAAGTAATTTAATTTTTTCACTTTTATTATTATTATTATTATTATTATTATTATTTGTTTAGTTTTGATTTGAACCTAAAAAATTAGTTGTCCTATGACGTCACTATAGTATCGTTTCGACAAAATTTAATCGTAACTGGTCCACGTTAGAGAAATATTTATATAGATTAATTTAAAACCTTAAGATGAAATTTAGCGTTTTTACACATATATTTATAGTCTTATAAGAAAGATCACTAGCATTATCCTAAACAAAGAAATATGAACTATCCAAATTATTTTTTAAAACTCACTTAAAAAAACTTTAAGTTTTCTTATGAAGATTAACATATTGACAAACTGTCCTAAAATATTAGAGACGGGATAATTCATCCAGAAAAATTTACACTTGGAAATGGAATTCTTTTAAAATTCCAATTTTAAAGTTCATTTTCAGAGCTTTTAGAAATCTTTATGTAAATTTATGAAAAAATAAAAATTAATTTAACTTTCCAAATTTCACAAATTTTTATATTTACGCTACAGAATTAAAATAAATAAATAAAATAAAAGTTAAGAGAAGAAAATAGACTGAATGTTATTAAGGAAGGAGTATCTTTGAAAATAAACAAGAAATAAGTAATTATTTTAAAGAAATTTTATAATATAACTAAAATGTTTAATAAAACCGATTTCCATGCGTGTTTTCTCAATATAATATTTACATATTTTTACTTCGCATTCAAACTACAAAATTCGAACTCCGATATACCTTTTGGTGTTATCTGTAAGTTGCTGTTATGAATTGTTAGAAAAACTGGAATGCGTCAATGTAATGTAGAAAACAGTACAGAGACTTTCAATTTTATTATTATTATTTTAATAAAATAGAAATATCAACTGCAAAAATAACTTACAATTATTATTATTTTTTTTAATCTCTTGTCTATAAAGTAAGTCTAAAATCACGACTTTTATTTTATGGAGACAGTAGATGGCAATTCTATGCTAATTTTTTTTTTTTTTTTTTTTTTTTTTGAAACCGTGTAAAAAAAAAAAAAAAAAAAAAAAAAAAAAAAAAAACTTTTATACGACACCAGAACAATTGTTTGTATAATGTATGTATGGAAAGTAGTTCGCTGTGGCTAATTTTTATGAAATTGAGAGTACAAAAAGGAAGTTTTCAGACGACTATGCAACATGCAGTTTGGAATTTTTGGATATATATCAATGTTTACATTGGCAAAACTCGTAAAAACAAACTGTTTCAAAAAAAAAAAAAAAAAAGAAAGAAAAAATTTACAAGTTGCGCATAAAAAGCTTTTAAGAAGGGTGAAAACTTTTCTGATTAGATAATTAGAAAGAAATATCAAGAAAAAAAAAAAAAAAAAAAGAAGGGAAAAAAACTTAAGTCAAAAGAGAACTGCTCACCAAATGTTCAAATAATTTTTTACATAAAAATTATCATTATTACTTTAATTATAGATGGTTTTAGTAATAAATATAAATTTTCTCCAATTTAAACCCTTTGCGGCGCAAGACAATTCATAATATTTAAATTATACTGCCACCGGAATTCATGAACTAAATTAAACTAAAAGAAATTTTTTATTTTAAGGTTAAAAAAAACGGCCTTTTCTGATATGTTATAAACGTAAATTTTTGCTAAAAAATTTCCGGGATGAATTTTTGCAGCTGGATCTTAAATTTTGCGTCCTCGCAGCGAGGACAGCGCGCGTTAAGGGGTTAAACAATTGAAGAGCTCTAATTAATCAAATTATAAATTTATTTTCTCTCTCTCTTTTTATAATGAAAAAAGCTCTAAGAGGGAAAAAAAAATACTTTTCTATTCAACGAAGTGCCATTTAAATAATGAAATAAATAATGTTCTACTGAAAATTCTGTTAACGAGTATCATTTAAATAAAGAGCATAACATACTATATTTAAATAAAAAATACTCATTGTTTAAAATAAACCCAAATTACTAACACATTTTATGAGTTGAACATTTTTAAAGAAATACAAAATATGATTTGGAAATTAATGAAGAAATTATAGACGCACTTCTTTACAATAATAATAATTTTATAATGATTGCTTAAAAATGAAATTTTTTTCCCCTTTGTCATTTCTGCAACAAGTTCAAACTTTACAATAGTCATTACAACACAACGGTTGCGACATGTACAAAAGTTTCCCTCCATTATGATAGCAATCCAACAATTTATTTTTATATCCATTAAAACTTCCAAATAAAAAAAGACTGAGAAAGAAACGAAAAAATTTCAAGGTGAAATTTAAGACCTTGTTATCATAACGAAATACATAAATTTCAAAAAGCAATAATTATGTATATTGAAAACTCAGTTCAGAAGAGGAACAATTTAAAATAATGTGGTATGGCACCCACACTACTTTCACCTAGAACTGTCAGTGTTGGACGCTGACGCCATCCCATTACAACATACAGTCGAACCCCGTTAACGTGATACTCATGGGGAACAAAGCAAAAAGAAAAAAAAAAAAAAATGTTTATGTTATCAGTAGTTCATGCTACCAGCAAATAATCTTCATAATCTTCATCTGGGAACAGTTCACGCTAAAAGTAATTCACGTTAACCCTTTGAAGCAGATTTCTCATCAAACATAATTTTTACACTTTTTTGATAGTTTTAAGTTATTTTAGATCTAAATAAGTGGAAAATGTTATATTTAAAATTTTAATTAATTTTGGTTCTAAAATATAGAATGGGGCACCGGTGTCCCTTTCTGCGTTAAAGGTAAATTCATCATGGGACACGGGCGTCCCATGAATAAATATTTTTACAAATTGCACTTATTTACAGTTACTTAGATATAAGAGTAGCAATAATTCATTACTGATCTTTTTTTAAATAATCAAATTTAATTAGAAATGAATTTTTGAAATTGGTTGATAAAATTTTTTCAAACTACTTTTATTTAACATTTTTATTTTAGTAAAAAATTTACTCTGATAATCTAATAGATTTTTTATAGTAACTATTAGACTCTCTTTTATAATAAAAAATAATAATAATATTTGTAATAAGAGCGTCAAAAAATAAATAAGCAAAAGGGACACCGGTATCCCATCTGCGTCAGAGTTAAGCGTGTTCACGTTAACGAGGTTCCACTTTATTTCTAAAATAATAGATTAGTTTAAGGGTATAAAGGATGTTATAAATCTTTTTCGTAAATTATTGCCTTCTATTTGTGAAAATTTGAAAACATATACATTAAAACATAACAGTATTATCTTAATATCATCAAGTATGTTAAAACTTAAACAAAGTATGTAAAAACTATAAAGAAGCTACAGTCAAATTAAAACTCCACAAAACGAGTAATGCATTCAAAATTAGAAAGGGTGTAAGACAAGGGGACACAATTTAACCCAAACTCTTCAATGCAGTTCTCCAAGAAGCTTTTAAAAAATTAAATCAGGTACAGAAAACTATAAAAATCGATGGAGAGTATATAAATCATTTGAGATTTGCGGATGATATTGTACTGCTTCCCTCCTCATTTGAGGATTTGCAAGATATGCTTCAGGAATTAAACAAAGAAAGCAAGCTCGTTGGATTGAAAATGAATCTTAGCAAGACAAAATTTATGTCAAATTCCATTGTTTCTCCACTGAAGATCGCTGTTGCTATGGGTGAATTAGAAACGGTATGCAGTTATACTAATCTGGGACAAGTCCTTACGATGAACGGGAATATCATGGAAGAAATTAACAACAGAGTTAAACTTGCATGGAGAGCATTCGGAACAAATAGCGTTATATTCAAAAGCGACTTCCCGATTTGTTTGAAAAGAAAAGTTTTTGATCAGTGCATTTTGCCTGCTTTAACTTATGCTTCAGAAACTCGGACATTAACACGTAAAACTATACAAAAACTTCAAACAATCCAGAGAAGCATGGAGAGATGCATGTTAGGATTCACCCGAAGAGACAGAAAGCGAAACACTTGGATTAGGAAACAAACCAAAGTTACTGATGTTATTTTTAGAGTCAAGAAGCTAAAATGGAGCTGGGCTGGGCACTTTGAAAGAAGAAATGATGATAGATGGACCCCCAAAGTTCTATTTTGGATACCAAGAGAAAAGAAGAGACCACTGTGTCGTTGGAGAGATGAAATTGTGAAGTTTGGACGAGCAGATTGGAGAAAAATTGCAGAAAACAGGGCAGTTTAGAATCACTTAGGAGACGCCTTCATCCTGCAGTGGAATGATAAAGGTTGAAATTGATGATGATGTTAAAACTTCTAGAAAACTGTTTAAATTCACTAAAATAAAATTCCAAATTAAAAAAAAAAAAAACTGAAAATTTTTCAAATAATTCTTGTTAACTCACTTATTGTAATTTAATAATACATTCTAACTAAGCATATTTAGATACGTTGAGATATCGAGATGTATGGGGAAAGGCTTAGGGACAAAAGATTTCTGCACCCGAGAAATTACAAACAAGACATGATTCCAATTTTAACAAAAGATTACGTTTGCATTTTAAATTTTCGCAGGGCAAGTGTTTTCTCGCTCGCTCAGATTTGCATCGCAATGGAGATGTTAGGTTCCACTGGTTTCTAAGCCAAGTAGATAGGCTTACAAGGGAAAAAAAAAAAAAACAGAAAGAAAGAAAATAAATGACGGGAAGAAGGGATAATAAAGAAAAAATTAAAGAACAGAGATGCCAACTTCTAACGACAAAAAAGCAGGAGATTTTTTAACAAAAATCACGAGACTTTTTAGAGTAAAATAATGCAAATTTAATTTTAAGTAAAGCTTTATAAGCTTAGGAGGTATTTACGAAGCATCAGTATTAAAATTAAATGAATAATATATGTTTCTTGCAGTAAAACAAACTATAAAAAAAAAAAAAACCTTAGACATACAGTTGTTTAAAATTTAAGTCAAAATAGACAAATTTGATCATTCTGCTTCTAATATAAAACAATATAAATCTTAATTATCTTTGTAAAAGAAAAGGTAATAAAGAAATGAAAATATCAGCTATATTCTAATGAAATTTGATTTCTTTAAGTTTTCAATAGTTATGGTATTAAAAAAAAAAAAAAAATCTTTTGATAATAAGACATTTTTCATTATGCAAAAAATGAAAGTTAAAAATTTATTCTTAGCAAAAATTAGTTTCAAAGCATTGTATAGTAATTCACATTCAAATTGAACTTGATAAATTGCAGGGCAAGATAAACTTCAATTTTCTTTCAAATTTTTTTACCCAATCCCACAAATTTTAAGCATAAATTATGCTAAAAGGGATAGATAAAAATTACACCAGAAAAGCAGAAGAAATGAGTGGAAAATCAGGAGCATAGAAAAACAAGCAAAAAGCAGGAGACTCCTGCCAAAAGCAGGAGACTTGGCATGTCTGAAAGAAGAAGGAAACGGCTGTAGGAATTGGGACTGAGATTGAGTGGAAGTTTAATGTCGATCATGCTCTATATAAAAAATATTGACTGTTCAAGGCCTATTTTCTAGGTTCTACCGAATCTCAGTGAGTAAATGGTAATGGTCTGGAATTAATCCCTAGGGCTAGTCCGGAGACATACCATCACAATTTTTATCCTTGCGGTGAAGATGGCTCCCCCGAGAGGATAATCTCCTAAGATATTAATTTTAAGGAACGTGGAGGACATTGCAGCCATGACGGATTTTACGTGCACCAGCCACTACTAATCTACATGACGGTCTTTGACTTGCTCAAATATCGAATTCACAATCTTCCGATTGCGAGTTTGACGCTCTGCCAACATCGCAGTCCTCAGTGAAAGGCTGGGCCAGATTGACATAAAATTTAGTAATCGAAGCACCTTTTTTTGGGGTGAGGGTGGGGGGGGGGGAGCAATGCATCTTAAACTTTATTATTGTATGGCGTCGAAACATTTATAAAAGAGAAATATCAATAATTAAAGAAATATTAACTACTACATTTGAGGGGGGCGGGGTAAGTCAGCGTGGTTTAGATGTTAATACAATGTTTTTATTATTAGTGACATTAATATTATTTCATAATTGATTTTAAAGCTATATTAAAAATTGAAATATACAAAAATTTCTCTTAAAAATAAATTCAAGTTTAAAATCTTCTAGGAAGGCGTAGTCTGCAGAAATTAGAAAGAAAGAAGCAAATTTAATGAAAAGGAAACGTCACAATACATCAAAGTCCAGACAGTGATATTTTTCCGCAATATCAGCATAAATATTTATGGTCAACTGTCTACTGAGAAAATTAATGATGTCAGTCCAAGTTGCATTGAAATATATAAGCATGATTTATTTATTTATTGTGCAATTGCCTTTTACAAAATGATACAGAGATTTTATTTTTGTGTGTTAGATTTTCGATGTGACATCCATGAGAAAGAATAGAATAAATGAAAGGCTTCACAATAATTTCTATTTTGCAATGAGAAATTCTTAAATGTGCATTCTGAAATGTAGGTAAATTTTCAATTTTTTTAATTTTCAGCCCTGAGAGTGCAGAAAATTAAAAAAAGAGGAAGCACGCACGTTCATAAAATTAATTTCAAATGAAGAATAACACGCGCGGGGAAAACTAATGCAAATATGTTCATAAAATTTATTTCAAATGAAAAATAATGCGCACAAGGAAAAAATATACAAAATATTTTAAAAGTGAAAAATTAAATTAAAAGAATAATGCGCATGAACACAATAAAACATGTGTGTAAAAAAAAAAAAAAAAATTAGCTAGCAATTAATATTTAATCATTAGTTGGTGATGGAAAATGGGAAATGGGGGGAGGGGGGTAACAAGTAGTTCATGAGTGAGAAATATTAAACACAGTTCTACTTCTTTATGGGTTCTAGAATATCATAAAAAAAGTTTAAAATTAATATTGATATTTTTATTGTGGATGGATAAATATTCAAAAATTAAAGGTTTCCCGCAGAATGCTTGATCGACAATGGTTAGAGATGAAAAAAAAAAAGGGGGGGGGGGGGTGAAGGACAAAAAAAAATTACATGAGTGAGAAATATTGAATAATTCTGTTCTTTTATAAGTTACAGAATCTCATAAAGCACGTTTAAAATAAATACTGACATTTATATTTTGGATGGAGAAAGATAAGTCTTTCGTTGAACGTTTGAACACTGATCGTTATTGGAGTTTGATAAAAAAAAAAAAAAAAAAAACGCGGAATTAACAGAAATCACATAAAAGCGGAAAATCGAGGATTCGCGGAAAAATCTCTTGCCTGTATTTTCGACTCTATTAAATATTCTAGGAACTAGGAGTATCAAAAATTTAAAAATAATCAAGCAATTACGCAGGGGTTTGCTGAATATATAAACAACGCTGTGTAAATGAAGTAATAAATAAAATTATAACTCGCATTTTCTTTATGAAATTTATGTAGCAAAATGCATTAAGCAATTTAAACTGTTTTCCGCAATTTAGTTTACAAATATCTACATTTTAAAGAACATTTATGTTTGATATTACACATACACCGTAACTGTTTTTAAATATGTTAAAATATTTAAAAAAAAAAAAAAAAAAAAAAAAAATCTTATATTAAAAAATTAGCTTATAAATAAAACATAATTTATGTTATATCTATGAAAATAGAACAACATTTTTTATAACAATAACAGGACATAACATATTCAGTTTAATATATAAGAAAGTAAAATTCAAAAAATTCATAGCCCTTAAATTAGTTTTTGTTTCCAAAAATTCATTCGGAAATATTTTAATATTTGATTTTAGACGTAAAACATGCGAAAACTACAAAGCGAATTGGTCATTTTTTTCTGTATTTAATAGAAGAAAGCATTGCTTCGTAAAAATTTCGACTTTCCTGTTTTCGATGGATTTACATGTTTTCAGAGGTCTAGAGCCCGATTTGAACATTTTTAGAAAATGTCTATCTGTCTGTGCGTGTGTGACAAAAATTTTGTGGCGAGTGTATCCAGAAACTACAGCACAGAATTATATATAAATTTATATGTAGATACACCTTGAACTAAATTAGTGCTTATCAGCTTTTGGTGTGGCAACACGTGGCACTGCTATACAGCGATTTTCGCAATTTCAGGGAAGGCTATAACTCAGGTTCTATTTCTATAATCAAACAAAACTTAATATAAGAGAACCCTGTTATGAAACATGCCGATTCAATACGTCTGTATATCGGCCAATAGATGGCGATGCTCTACTGCCATATTACCCCAAGAGCGAGAAGGCTATATCTCAACTTCTATGGCATATAACTGTACGAAACTTGCTATGTGAAATAAACATGAAAACGCATATTTAAATATGTTATTTTATAGAGAATAGTACTGTCTTTCTTCGGATATTTAGTGTTAGTTTTCTCGAAGATGAAAATCGTCTGCATTGCAGATAATTTCAATAAATAATAATTTTTATAAATAATTTTTACTAATTGAATTTGTATAGGAAAATATAGAAGAAAATCTTGAAGTGGCCACAATATATTACTCCCTCCCCCTCCCCTTAAAAATGAGTAAATGGACATGTCGGAATGAGGAATTTTGTTTCAAAAAAGAAAATATGCTTGTCTCACTTATGAAATATTGCATGTTTCCAAATAAATATCTGTTCACCTCATAATTTATTATAAATATTAAGAACTAAAAAAAGTTCTTTAATAGAATGTCAACAAATTTAAGCATAAGGAGTTCAAACACATAATTTATTCCCTCCAATCTCCAGAACAATATTTCGTGGCGGTTTCATACTGGTTTGAGGAAGAATACATCAGTGAGAATCTGTATGTTTGGGATAATATTGGGATTCACGATGGTCGACAGCCGATTTTTGACCATGTCAATATACTTAATAATAAGTGCACGATATTTTAAAATTTGAGCACATTTTTATTTCGGAACTGCTTTGAGTATGTAGTACACTCAAATTTGACACAATTTTACTCATTTTTGAGTATTTTTGTTCCTTTATTATTTTAGTGTTAATGTCCTCAAAATTTAAATAAAATATCAGCGGCAGCTCGTGGACCAAAACTAGGCTCATCACCTAATATTTTACACTGTTTTCATTTATAGAGTATAAATTTACATTTAAATAAAATGAGTATTTTTAATTAATTTTTAGTTAAAATTATGCATTAAAACTACTAAAAATATTATTTTTTAGCTCTTCAGCAACTTTCGGTTTTCAAGAGCCGGCACTAAAAAAAAAAAAAAAAAAAAAAAAATCTGGTGTGAAACAACCACACGACTTCCATTACCCACTATCACACGTATTATATGTATCTTTGAGAGATAATGTAATCAGAAAACATAAAAGTGACCTAAAGAAGTAGAAACATAAAATTTTACCGGTAAGAGAAAGTTATAAAGACATATAAAACGAAGCTTACATATAGCGAGGTAAAAAATAAGAGAAAAAAAATCCGTACAACCGTTTTTAAAGGAACGCCTTTGCGAGGCCTGAAATTGAGCTATTTATACAGGGCGCCTATCAATTTTCCTGAACTAACAAACTATATCATTCGAAAGGACATCTAATAGAGTGTTTATATAGCAAGTTTGAAGAAAATCGTTAGAGCCGTTTTTGAGATACGGACTTACGGTCCCACTTCCGGTTTCCGATGTCCCACTTCCGGTTTTTCAATTTTCACCAAAATTTGGAAATTTCATCTGTACACCAGACGTATTTCAATTCTAAAGTTTCGTAGCTCTATCTTTATTAGTTTCTGAGCTATAATAGCCAGAAGATTCTCCACATACATACATACACACACACACACATACACACTGACCAATTGCCAAAAACCACTTTTTTGGACTCAGGGGACCTTAAAACGTGTAAATCAGGTGAAAACCCGATATCGAATTTTCAGACCGAATACAATACTTCCATTACCTACGGTAGTAGGGTAATGGAAGTAAAAAAGAATGTTATTTGTCAATTTCTTATACAATATTAAATAACAATAACTATTCCGATTCAAAATGTAACTACATTAAAATAATGAATATCATATATAAATTATTCAATATTAAAATGGAATTATCAATGGAATTCCTATTATCATATTCTTAAAACTACAATTATTTATATTTGCTACCATACCAATTTCGTTTTGAAATTCAAATCAAACTGTTTTAAACTTTATTTACATATTTAAACTTTCCTTTTTAATTCTACTGAGATTCGTTGACCTTTAAACGTGCTTTTAAACGAGTTCACACTTTTCAATTCTTTTCATTGATGCTAAATTTAGCATGCAAGTTTAATTAGATGGTATATTGTATAGAAAATTTGAATAAGGTATTTTTACAAAAGGCTTTCAAACATAAAATAAAGGAAAATGATATTTTATATAGAAAGAACTTTCAATTACATTTCTTTTATCACATTATCGTTTTCGCATATTGGAAATCATAATCTATTTTAAAATAAAGTATTTATAATTTATTTTCTTTGTTTACATTGTATTATTATTTTTAGAGATATTCTCATTTCCAATTCTATCGAGATTCATTGAACCGTTTTTAAACGAGGTCGCGTCTTTTAACTTTGTATTTTAATCAAGCTTTGTATTAAAATTAAGTTTCTTTATGTTTAACAACTAAACGGGAATGCAATCGATAGTAAGTTTAAATAGCAAGCAGTAGTGAACACAATTTGTATAACAATGGTGAAAAGAGACAAATTCGGCAGCTATTTTTATTTTTAATAATAAAAAGCAAAGCAAAAAAGAATTTCATGACCCTTGTACAAGCTCCTTGCCATAGGATAAAGATAGGTGACAGCCTTTTTAACGATTTACCCATGACTTTAATTCTTAAATAAATAAATTAAATTAACCTATCGGAACGATTTTTTCTTTAATCCCACCCATCTTGTTCCCCTCAAACTCATGGGGTTGGAATTTAGCTGGAATTTATAACTGGAGATAGCAAGTTTACGTAAATTCGTTGTCAGCACTTATATATATATATAATAAGAAGGGGATGGGTTGAAAAATAGCACTTTTATGACAGTTCTATTGACAATGCAATCATAAAAGAGTTAACTTAAACTTATAACGTGAGGGCTAGCATATGAAAATTTTGATTTTCTTCGTTTTTTTTTTCCGTGATCTTTTTTTTTTAAAGGTCTATTATATTGTTTCTATTTTGATGTGTGATATTTAATAAACCGACAAATTTTGTCTATAATTTTCTAAGTACAATCAAAATTTCAGATTTTTTTTTTTTTTAGACAATTTTTTTTTTTTTTTACTTATATAACACCAAAATTCCCTTATATACGTGGTATATACACATGGTAGCTCAGAATTATTTTTGACTAGAGAATTACGTATATTATTTTTATTAAAAAATTATTAAAACTATTTTTAACGATTTTTTTTTGTCCTGATTAATAAATGTTCAAATTTTCGTAGCGATCAGTTGAACAGCGTAGCTCTGTATAGCGAAAGACCTGCCATATCATATGCAACGTGTTACACAGAAAGAGAAGACGACGTGAAATTTCTTACTGAAAACAATAGTACCGTTCTAAAAAAAAAAAAAAAAAAAAAAAAAAAAAAGTTTATCTAAAATTAAATTTTTTTTTAGGGAAGAATTTGATCCCCCCCCCCCCCACCCCCGACTTATTTATAAAGACCTGCCGTGTGTTCAATAATCTATAATGTTTATTAAATTATATAAACAGACTTGCATAGTTTTTGTTATTTTATACATATAGCATATAAATTACTTTTCTATTAAACATTGAAACTCTTTCCATATTAATTCCCCAAAGAGTCTGGCCCATCAGCGGCCGAGAGGTTCTATTCTTCAAGCTGGTAAACGTGAGGTGCCTGGTTCGATCCCAGGTCGCGCTCGTCGACCTAGCCGTTCGGAGTTTTCCGTGGTTTCCTCCGAAACTTGCGTAAATACGGGCTAGGACCCCTTAGAAAGATAGACCTGCTAATTATGCTAGTTTATCCATAATTGTATTAGGCCCCGCCTTTTTTTTCACACCAGAATAGTTGTAGAGCAATAGTCTTCTTATTTAATCATGAGAACATATTTCTGAATATTACTCTTCAATTATTCTGGTGTGAAAAAAAGACGGGGCCTATTACCATTACGGATAAATTAGCATAGTTAGCAGGTCTAGAAAGACCCCCCAGGACACTCCCCCTCAGTCCCTTAGTGCAGTCAATTGGCCTTAATCCTACACGAACACCAACACCTCCAAGATTCTATAAATCTTTAGCATATTTTATAAGTAGATCATATATTTAAAGCTATTCTCCCCTATGAAATTAAGCATTTGAATTTTAACGAGATGGGCGTGACACCCATTTCTAAAGACCTCCATTTTCGAACAATGACGGGAAAAAAAGTAGAATGACCGACCTTTCTCCTACTCAAGCTTGTCCACAAAACGTGAACAGAGAAAACAGGTTGTGCGATCATTTCCTCTGTTTGTTTACCGTGTGCATTTGAGAAAGCGACCCTCGAGATCCGGAATTCACCTTACTGACCTGTAGAGGAAGTTTACTCTGATGAGGGTTGAAGAAAATAATAGTTTTTCAACTTTCTCTTTACTCTCCTCTATTTCATTAATATATATATATTTGTGAGTTGGTATTGTTTTGTATCTATTAATTGCTAAATTTTAAGATTAAAATTTATTATGATATCTATCATTTATATTTTCATTTAAATTCCATCTGCTGCTTATGCGCAATAAAATTAAATGTACAGTGAAACTTGAATAATTCGAACTTGTTTAATTCGAAATTCTGGATAATTCGAACTTTTTACTCGGTCCCTTGAATTTTATATTAAAATAATGTTAAAAAATCGTGGATAATTCGAATTCTATTTTGGATAATTCGAATTTTTCAAACGATTACCTTTAAAATATTACTATAAAATTTGTTCCCGAGATTTTTCTCAGCTAATATATTTTAACAGTCTTTCAAAAGAAGGATAAGAAAATACAATAGAAGCCCCTAACTAGTGCATCAGAAGATATGGTGCATATACATGAACTTCGAGGGTTTTTTTAATTGAAAGTCATGTCTAATGAAGAAGATTCTATTTTTGTATCAAGTCATATGCTATGACACAAAGATTGTACTTAAAGAAGAAATAAATATATCTGACTATTTTTTAAAAAGTGTTGAATAATTAAGCTCGTAAAAAAACATTGATTTAATGGGGGGGGGGGGGAGGGATGTAGCAGTATTCTTAGATATAAAGTGTATGTGTTAAATCTTTGATCGTAGAGTTTTAATTTTCTAATTTGTCTCCTTTTTTGACAAAATAGTATATGTAATTCGAATTTTTGGATATTTCGAATTTTTTTCTGGTCCCTTCAACTTCGAATTATCCAAGTTCTACTGTATTTTGTTTAATATAAACAGTTTTTTCATTTAATTTAAAATCTTGTTTATGTTTTATTGTATACATAATTATATATATACATAAGTTTGTCAATTTGGCTTTACCATTAATTTTTTAAAAGTTTACAATCAATTTGGTTACAGCTGCAATGGCGCTTTTTCTTATGTGCATTATTTCAATTTTTAATCATTTACCTTATTTGGCTGCTTGTGGTTCTATGCATTTACCGGCTCTTTGATATAGAATTGTTTTATCTCAGTTAAATATTGGGATATTCCTTTAGTGATTTGAATGTGCCTAATTGAGTCTTGACTTTTATCATTATTTAAGTTAATTATGTCTCTTATTGGTTCTTAATCTAAATCGTAACAATTTTGTGTCAGTCTTTCTTCTAACTTAAAATCAGTTCTATATTTTTGTGAGTTGGTATTGTTTTGTATCTATTAATTGCTAAATTTTAAGATTAAAATTTATTATGGTATCTATCATTTATATATATACATACATAAGTTGAAATTAATTAAGAACTATTCCATAAATAAAATAAGTCATAATAATGATAATAATAAACTTATGGAATAATAATAATAATAATAATAATAATAATAGTAATAATAATAAACTGAAACGTGTATGTTTTGACATCACAAAATTTTCTTTAATATATTTCCTAAACAAATTCACACAGTGCAATCAACTTATTAAAATTATTTATCAAATTAATATTTATAAAAATTATTTTTACGAATATCGAATTAAAGTTATTTTTATGCCCTACAAACGACATCTAAGAAAATGAGTTTTTCTTTTACTCTTTCCTTTCTTTTGTTAAAAATAAAAAAAGATCGACAATTTTATTTCAGATTATCGCAGATAAATGCTTTTTATACTCGTTTTTAAAAGCATTGGCGAATTCTTTTTGAAAAATATAGATTTACATTTCGGGGGGGGGGGGGATGCTCCAATTAAAAATAATAATAATAATAAATCTTGGTTGACTATTACTACCATAAATAACAATTTGTTTTTAACCCGTCCGCTCCCAGTGTCCTCATTTGAGGACAGTTAATAAAATGGCACGTCTATTTTTTATGGTTTCTTGGAATGATTTCTGCTTTTTAGTGGCAGTTTATAGCGTCGCTCTAAAACTAAATGATCCCTGAAAGTTTTATGTGCCTACTAATTAATTATTATTTCATAATTTGGATAGTCATTTTATGATTTTTCATTTGTCGCACATATATTTGTTTTTTGCGCAGGTGTACTAACTTAAATCGAGTTCAATAATAATATATATTATACAGTGAAACCTCTCAAGTTGGACACCCCTATAAGTTGGACGCTTTTTCTCGGAACGGAATGTATCCATTAACATTATGTCTAACCCCTATAAGTTGGACACCTCTCTAAGTTGGACACTTTCTCTTGGAACCGTAGATGTCCAACTTAGAGAGGTTTTACTGTAATACTTTACTTTCGAGATCTTTGTCCTTTGTCAACATATAATAGGAAATTAATCTGTTATCTCGAAGTTTTCTCGTTAGAACACTAAACGTCAATAAGTGAGGGCAGGCTTTAAATTTAAAACTATCAGAAGAATTGTTTGAGTTACTATATTTTACTGTCAGTTGTTTATATTAATTTAGAAGTGAAATAATCAGCTAATTTTGCAAAATTAATTCGGGCGTTAACGGGTTAATTCACGATTGTTTTAAAACTCCTCATTGTGCACATTTATACAAAATTTTGCCGATGCTGTAATGTAACTTGAAGAAGAATAAGAAGAAAGAAACAAAGAAAAATTATATTTATATAAAAATTATGTAAAGACACACATTAGTTTTGAAAATTTGTAGGACTAAGATAAACATTATGAAACATTTTAAAAATGAAATTTTTAAAATAAATAAATAAATGTATAATTGTGTTCATTTTCTTTTTCGAAAATCCAAAAACCGATGAAGAATAAGTTTCTCGATAGACATTTACTTTTCGAAAATAAACATTTACTCATCTGCTCATGAAATTGTACTTGCTGCTATATGTTATCAATATGATTATTGTTTATTTATTTTAAGTATTTTGTCCCCCCCCCCTTTTTTTTATAGTGAACATTGATAGGGAAAAGCTTTTTTTTTTTTTTGTTTTTGTTTAAATGCTTTACGAATTTAATAGAAGAAAAAAACAAAATCATTAATTTCTTTTATTTGTTTTTAAAGCAAGTTTTCTCTTTCAAAAACCAATAGCCAATAGTTTTCTTAACAGAGAAGAAATAGTTCACAAACGTAAATAATTATGTAAAGCTTGTTTATAAAACTTGCTCGTGTATGTAAAAAAAAAAAAAAAAATTATAATTACATTTAAATTGCTTTCATCTACTCATAAAATTATTCATGTGCTATGAAAATGTTATTTTTATTAATAATTAATTATTTTTTAAAGATTTTTCAGCATTTTTTACTATTTTGAAAAAATGAACATTAACTAAGAAATTTTCTTGAATTCGCGGATTAAATAGAAAACGTTAAAAAAATTATTTTTTAATAATAAATAAATAATTCAAAGAGCACAGAAATTAGCTCATTTCATTAATCAAATTAATCTCACTTTAGAAATTAATCAAAAATCAATAGAAATTAATAATAATAATAATAATAAATTCTATTCTAAAATGATAGATATTAACTAGATATTAATATTTAATAAGATAAATATATTTATTTTGTTTTGTTGCAAGATAGAGACTTGACCTGTATATTTGCTGGAATTAGCTTTAGCTATACAGTTTTCCGAAATCTTGCATATGGTGATAGAAATGCAAGTTTCCTGATGAGTGAACATTTCTATTTTTCAGCATTTAAAATTCCAATTTTCAATTCATGAATTCACTTTTTTTACTTTCTCTTACCCATAAGGTAGAGAAAGTATTGTTTTTGGGTCAAATTTTCGAACGCGAGATTTTGTTATATTTACACGTTTTAAGTATCTCTGAATACGAAAATCATGTTTTTAGCAAATGGTCTGTGTGCGTGTCTGTCTGTTATCAGCATATCTCAAGAACAAATAGTAGCAGACATGCCAAACTAGGTATTCTAAATGTGTATTATATATAGATGCTACAGTAAGCTTTTCGTTAAGATCAAGCAAATGGTTCGTGTACAGGAACAATCAATAGAATTCTAATACATTACGTCTATGGGGGAAATTGCAGGTAAGTAGAGTTTAACGTCTATAGACTGCACTAAACCAAATGAAACGAATATATATATTTTGTAACACAGATAGTCAACTGGGGAAAAATTTTTGTGTATGTAGGAGCCTCCCCCCCCCCCGGGGGGGAAGTCCCACCTCGAGGGGAGTATTTTCGAGATGGGTATCTTTCAAAAGAGCTCGCCAATACCTTTAAAACGAATGGTTGAACCATCGATCTGCGATAATTTAAAACAAAGTTATCGATTTTTTTTACTTTTAACGAAAAAAAAAAAATTTTTTTTTTTTTTTTTTTTTTTTATATTGAGAATAAAATGGACTTTTTTTTGGATATTTAGTGTTATACTACTTCTCTAATATGGAAATCGTCTGCATTATCATAAAAGATAATTTTTTAAAATAATAATTTTAATAAATTATTTTTTAATAACCGAATAAAATTTTATATAAATCTAGGTGCATTAATGAAACGAGGGGTTGAGGGGGGCGGTACCCCCCCCCACCCCTCAACAGATTAATTATCATACAAAACTCTTCCGAAGCCTAATTTGAATTGTTTAACATAGGTTTACAAAACAGTACTCGTTATCTTACCTCTTAATCTCCAACCTGTATTTATAGTATTAAATTTCAGGGTAAGAGAAAGTCGATTAGATTATTATTTTTTTTCCTTTCAACGGAACTCTTTGGTAATTTTATCCTTTCTCTTTTCTCTGAGATGTTGAGTGTTACTAATAATTCAAAGTTTTTGCAAATTCTCTCATCGTTAGGCTTATGTGTTAAGTTAGTGTTATTTCTCTTCTGTGTAAGTACTTTAACATGTTTTTACTAATCATTGGTACTCAAATTAAATTAATACCGTGACTATTTTTAATCGAAATAAATCTTAAATAAAATTTAATTTTATGTTGGTATCTTCATCTATCTTTTGTCTGCTGAGTGTTACAATGGTATTAAATAATTCAAATTATATATATACTATATATATATATTTTTTCAGTCTTTAAATTAATGTAATTTTCAATGCGTTCCTAAGTAAAATTGTAGTTACGATTTAGTTTAAATTATAGCTTGTGAACAAGTAGGGAGTAAAATTTAATTGTTAATTTAAAAAAGCTAAATGATTAATAAAAAAAAAAAAAAAAAAAAAAAAAATCATTTTTGTATTTTAGAAATATTTTGAACATCTTAAAATATTTTTTTTTAAGCATTTTTATATTTTCATAAATAATTTCAATGGGACGAAATGAATCCTCGAATGTTTTCAGAATAAAATAAGAAATATAAATAAATGAATAAAATTTTTGAAGACAAAAATAATTCCGTTCTTGTTATAAAACGTTTCAAATTAAGCAGCACAACAAAAAATAAATGACTGTAAATACTAATTGCATTTTTACAGAATGCTAAAGGATTTCAATTTCAATTTTACGAAAATCCTATCAAAATAAATAAATAAATATTGTTTATTTGTTAATAAAATCGCAAAGCTTTTTTTTTTTTTTTTTTTTTTTTTTAATCGGACTTAAAGAAGAAGAAAATGAAAGAAAAATATCTGAAGCCTATTTTTGTTTTCTAAGTAACAAATATAAAATTCTGCAGAAAGCAGAATTTAATTTAGTACGACAGGACATTTTTTGGAGTCTATTTTTACATAAAAAGGCATGCGGTAACTGCATTGCGTTCTTTAGCAACTGATTCTATGTTAATTTTTTTTTTTTCTTTTCTTTAGTTACAGCTAATATAGGGCCCCCTGGCGGATTTTAAGGGGTTTTTTTTAAATGTTATTTTGGCGCTGAATTAAATTATCTATCGCAATTGCACATGTCAAGATTTTGGCGAGAAACGTCCGCGCATACTTCGGTGCCAAATTTCAAGTTTCGCCAATAAATGCAAGCTGTTCCATTGCTTTAGCACGCTTTTTCTCAATTTTATTTTAAATATTTCTTAACTTAATGTAAGAGGAAATAAAGGAAAATAAAATTAATTCGTCTAAATGTACAAAATGTCTCAAAGTAAAATATTATACCTTTTCTGTTCTGTTTGTTTAGAAAGAAAAATGGCTAAAGCAGTTTTTTTTATACCATTGACATCTCTATAAATTAAATTAAATTAAAATTTCCAGTACTATAATATTATGTCATTCTCCACACGCACTTTTTATTTTCTAAATTAAATATCATTTAAGCCTATAGGGTAAGTGCACCAGTGATTGACACTTTTAGGACTATCGCTGATGTTTTTAATGTTCTAGTCATCAGAAAATATTTTTAGAAATCTTAAGTTAGTACATATGACATGAAAGACATTTAGAACCACATATATGTTAAGATATATGCATTTGATAACAATATTTTTTTAAATGGATTTTTATTTGACACCCACTCAATGTTCTAGTAATTGACACTGCCAGTTTTTCATTTTATCAGTAATTGGCACCCTATGTTCCAGTGTTTGACACTGCTAGTTATTCATTTTACCAGTTATTAGCACCCTATGCTCCAGCGTTTGACATAAAATGTTAAAATTCTTATATAAAAAATATATGATTTTATTATTTTTCTTATTTATTAATTATTTCGGGATAGATGTCAATTACTGGAGCATCTACCCTATATTAAAAAAAAAAAAAAAAAAAAAAAAATCAAGGTGTAATACAGTAAATGACTACAACACAAAATCGCTGCCAGAAAGAAATAGGCTTGCCGCATTAATAAATAAAATTAAAACCAATCTTTATATCAAGAAATAAAAAGGCAAGAAAATAAACATGCACACGTAAATCCGCAATTTATATGTACATCAATACATTATATATAATCTTTCACTTAACCGAAATACGAGCTATCACAATTTTTGCACTACAACAACACATTTTTAAAGACAGTTTCTTCTTGAGAAAAACATAAACACTGCTCGATAAATATGATGTTTCTAATTCTAAGAAATTTCATGTTAAGGAGCAATGAAAAAGCTGTAATGCCTTTCGCGAAACCTGACTCTGTTTACGAACGGTAAATGGATCGATAACGAACCACATGTATTGCCACACTTTGAATTCTTGATTTACATCGTAACTGTGTCCGGGAGAAAAAATCAATCGGACGAGCTTTACTATCCGGCGTTTAAGAGCCACACGTGAACTACGCCGTCCTCTTCAGAAGACGAAAACTTTATCAATGAAATGTGTGCTTTTTCAAATGTCTACACACTTGTAAATATCTATGATGGTAGATTTGAATAGCTGTCTTATTTAAAAATGGGTAATGCATGTATTCATGTATATATAATTCCACTCAACTAATATTATTATATGTAACCGAATTAATAATGGTTCTTATTTTTTGAAATTGCTAACCTTGATATTATATAAATTAGAACATTTAAAAAAAAAAAAAAAAAAAAAAAAAGGAAATTAAAGGGGACTAATGTGCAAGTTGTACCTGACGGGACTAAAGTGAAAGTTGTACCTCGACTAATGTGAAAGTTGTACCTCACGGGACTAATGTGCAAATTGCACCGAACGAACAAACTATTTCTTTCAACGAAAATGCCTACTAACCCTGGACGATAGGTCTAATATATCGTATTTATCGTAATATAACTCAATATACTTATTTCGCTTCCTTCTTCGACTCGTTTTAATACGCATTTTTTATATGCATGAGCAGCCCCCGAAAAACAAAAACATTAAATCATTAAATTCATTCTTTTACTTATTTTTATTTCATATTATTTCACGCGCACTTTTTATTTCATAATTCAAAATTATAAAAAAAACTTTTCCGATATCGCTTGTAACGATACTGATTATTATTAATTTTCTTTTCTTTTTCATTCAATAATAATAATTAAAAAAAAAAAAAAAAAAAAAGATTTTGATGAAATTCTGGCAAAAGCAGAATTTAGTTTAGGACGGAGAATTATTAGTTTTTTTTTTCTTCCCAATTATAACATAGCTTTCAAATTATTCAATTATATTTTCGATAAATTTTAGAATTCGATAAATGTCCAACTATCGAAAAATGATTTCGACAAATGTCCAACTATCGAAAACGACAACGCAAAAATCCCAGATTGAGACTAATAGGCCCTCAGTCCTTAAAAAAAAAAAGTATTTTTTTATGTTCTTTTATTTTTTCTAAGGTTGGTGGGAGATCCTTGAGCTTGAGGTAAGATATAAATTAAGTTATAACGCCCGTGAAGATCGCGATAAATGACAATTAAAAACAGCAACAGCCCTCTATGAAATCCCTTCTTGAACAAAAACGGTTACGTTCCCTCCTCATACCTTAGACATGTTTTCCCTAATTTCCATTTTAAAAGCTTGCAATTTAATTATATTTTAAAGTACCGTTAGTACACAGAAAGTTAAATGAAAATTACATAAACAGTCGTGGTAGCAGTCAACAGAAGCATATTAGACCTTTAACCTTTCAGCGTCGCGATACCTGATTGAGAATTCTTAAATTGACTCTTTATTTAATAAATTAAAATCCCGCAATATTGCACGTAATATTGTTTGATTTTATACATTTTTTTTTCCAGACCACCTGATCTGAATGAAATTCATTTTCAAAGCTGCCCTTAAGGGCCCGCTTCACTCTCCACCGTCGGAAGCCGAAGCTAATATTTATTATTCTATGGGAAATTTTTCTTTACAAATAACTTATTAACTAATACATATTTTTAAATTCTGTTTTCACATTCCGAAAATTCTCAGCTGTTAAATTGACGGACCTTTTTATTAAAAAAAATTATTTTTTTAATTTTTAATATTTTATTTTGAAGCTCAAAATACGAATTTTCAACATGTGAATTTTTTTCATTTTGCAATTTCAAAATAAAATATTAAAAAAAAAAAAAAAAAAAAAAAAAAAAAATACATTTTTTTAAAAAAGTCCGCCAATTTAACAGCTGGGAATTTTCTGAATGTGAAAACAGAATTTAAAAATATGTATTAGTTAATAAGTTATTTGTAAAGAAAATTTCCCCATAGAATAACATTGGCTCGGGCTTCCGGCGACGGTAAGTGAAGAGGGCCGTTAAGGTCGATTGACTACACTAGGATTGTAGGTGGAATGCCCTCAGTGTGTGTGTGTGGGGGGGGGGGGGGGGGGTGTCTATCTAAGGCGTCCTAGCCCGTATTTATGCCAGTTTCGGAGAAAACAACATTTTATTGCTGGGAGAAGAAACTGTTTGCAACAGAAGAGCATACATTTCTTTCTTCGAAATTTCCCAATTATATGGAGACTCCCCACCAACTGTATACCTACTTAAAATATGAAACATTTATTTAGTGCATTAAATATTTTCATTCACAAAACACAAATAAATTATACTGATGATATTATTAAATAGCAATGACACAGGAGAGTAGCAATTCAAAAATTATGGGAGAGACTCAAAAAATTTCATTTTAAAAATGACAAAACAGTTCCCAATTAATAATTAAACTTCAATTATTTATTCATTAATTATTACTATTAATTACAGAATATCATTAATTATGAACTTTTATAAGACTAATTTTGGCTGATTCTGTCATTTGGCCCTGAAATAAAATTTCGAAATAACCAATGAGCTCCCCGAGCCCCTGTTTTTCCTATTCCGCTGCAGTGACGTCACAATAATTTACCGAAATATGTTTTACTTCTCACTTGTTAAAAAATCGTATTTGTAATAAAAACTTCATTTCTCAGGGATGAGATTAGCAAAAATAAGAAAAAGCTGAAACTGTATGCAAAGACAAGACATTGAAATTAACTAGTGGATCTGCAGATCAGGAGCCTCAACGTCCTATTTACATCAGACATTATTCAATAGGTCATTTTTATTTATTCTTTATTATATAATCATATATACTGATTCGATCGACTTGTTACCATAATCAGATAAATTCCTGAGGGGGGCTGCCGCCCCCCTCAACCCCCCGCTGTCTCTCCATTTGCATATCTTACAAAGTGTTACGGAATTGTACATAATTGCATTTATTTTTGTATCAATTCTTTCAAAGAGATTTAGTAAAGTTAATAAAATGCTAACTTTGTGCATTTCTAGTCGTTTTAGCGTTAAAATAGCCTAATTTTCCTTTAAAACACTTAAAAAAGCTCCAATAAGGAAAGAAATGGATTTGCGCCAAATTTGGCGACTGTTTCCCTCCTTGGCGAAAGAATCCTTATTAGGGATATACCAAATATGGAAGCTCTAATCTCATTATGAGTTACGAGAATTTTCGAGAACAATCTGTGTTCGATAGAAAAGTATAAAGGGAGCATTTTTTCGCCAAGGCGGTCAGTCTCAGATTTGTGTCAGTTTCGTCAAATGCTTGCTTTGCTTTGAGCCTCTTTAGATGAGACTTTCTTTATGTGTTATTGCTAAACAGTTTGTATTGTTGTTTTGCTGTTAACGGCTGTTGTTTAAGCTGTGTTTACTGGTTGAATTGAAGCTGATATTTGGTTTATAGACCTGTACTTTTCTAAAACTTTTTGTGAATACATCACTGAATTTTTGCAAGTTTCGCCTTTCATTCTCGGACAAATTACGGACCCCCAAGTACGCAACAATATGTATTCTTAATAAACGACGGTCTTGTATTATTTCCCTAAAATTCATAAATACCAAATTTCATACAAAAAAATTACGTAGCATATCGGAAATATTTTGCGTAACCTTTAAACTAATTTCCAATTGTATGCCCCCAATTATCAACAGGAAGACATGCTTTTAAAATTCTAATAAAATTTCATTATATTTGATGGGGTATAACCATATTAAAATAAACTTTTAAGAAATATCGACTATAGACCGTAATAGTACGATATTATTTTATGTATCCCGAAAAAGTAGCCACAGTCATTATAAACGCACATAATAAGAATAAACCTAATTAATTATAACTCATTAATTTTTCAAACTAATTTGACATCATTTGAATGATTACAGTACATACTCGTAATTATTTTGTGTGGTTCCATAAATTATTTAGTCTATACATAACCTTTTTTAAGAGTAAACATAATTTTAAGCATCTTTATAATGTATGTTCATTTAATTAAGTTCAATGCAGCATAAACGCATTAAAGTTCGCGCTTAACTAAAAATTTGTCCAAAAGCTCTAATACTACGAAATTGTTTTGCGTGTCTCTGTAAACGAACCATAAACATTGTATACACCAGTAAAAACTATTCAGCTTACTTTGCGTTTAAAATTAATAATTGTTCCAAATTTCGTTTGGATGACTACGTGACATTGTCAGAACACTTTTGTAAGGTCCTGTACATTAATTAGAAAGCTTAAGAGCGCATATTTTCTTTAAACAACACAAGTTTAATCATCTTACTCACGTACGCTAGGTTAATTTTCTTGTTTGCAAAGTAAAGATGTTAAAATGCGTTTAAACGCAATTCACCTCATATGCCGTAATGTGAAGTATTTTGGCGTGTCTCTGTATACAACCCATAAAAAGTATAGACCTAAAAAAAATAAATAGCTATTTCTATACCGAGCCTGAATATATGTGTCAATTTGCAAGTCAATCGGAGAAATTTTGCGGCCGCTATTGCGCTACATACAAATTCTTCCCATAGGCCGTAATGATAAAAAAAAGAACTTTGGCGTATCCCTGTACACGAACTACAAATGGAATGCACACCCAAAACTATACAGCTAATTTCGTGGGGATCATGAACATGTGTACCAAATTTCAAGTCAATAGCGTGATATTGTCGGCCGCTATCGCACGACAGACAGACGGACAGACGGAACACAAAATCCTTTGGAGTCTCAACAGAGGGACTCCACTGACGTTTCGGCAAAAATTGGAAGTCAATAGCTTGGTTTTTGCGGTGGCTATCGCGGTATATACAGATTCTTTCCATAGGCCGTAATGATAGAAAACTTTTGGCGTGTCCCTGTACACGAACTACAAATGGAATACACACCTAAAACTATACAGCTAATTCCGTTGGGCTCATGAATATGTGTACCAAATTGCAAGTCAATAGCGTGATTTTTGTGGCAGCTATCGCGATACATACAAATTCCTCCCTTAGGCCGTAATGATAAGAAAAACTATGGCGTGTCCCTGTATACGAACTACAAATGGAATACATACCAAAAACTATACAGCTAATTTCGCGGGGATCATGAACATGTGTACCAAATTTCAAGTCAATAGCGTGATATTTGTAGCCAGTAACGCAAGACAGACAGACAGACAGACAGACGAAACACAAAATCCTTTTGAGTCTCAACAGAGGCCCTCCACTAACGTTTCGGCAAAAATTGGAAGTCAATAGCTTGATTTTTGCGGTGGCTATCGCGGTACATACAGATTCTTCCCATAGGCCGTAATGATAGAATGACTTTGGCGTGTCCCTGTACACAAACTACAAATGGAATACACACCTAAAACAATACAGCTGATTCCGTTGGGCTCATGAATATGTGTACTAAATTACAAGTCAATAGTGTTATTTTTGTGGCCGCTATCGCAATACGTACAAATTCCTCCCTTAGGCAGTAATGATAAGAAAAACTTTGGCGACGAACTACATACGAACTACATACAGGCGACGACCCTGTATACGAACTACAAATGGAATACATACCAAAAACTATCATGAACATGTGTACCAAATTTCAAGTCAATAGCGCTATTTTTGCGGCTGCTACCGCGATGCATAAAAATTCCGCCCATAGGTCGTAATGATAAGAAAAACTTTGGCGTGTCCCTGTACACGAACTACAAATGGAACACATACCAAAAACTATACAGCTGATTTCGTGGGGGCTCATGAACATGTGTACCAAATTTCAAGTCAATAGCGCTATATTTGCGGCCGCTGTCGCGATACATACAAATTCCTCCCATAGGCCATAATGGTAAGAAAAACTTTGGAGTGTCCCTGTATACGAACTACAAATGGAATACATACCAAAAACTATACAGCTGATTTCGTGGGGCTCATTAACATGTGTACCAAATTTCAAGTCAATAGCGCTATTTTTGCGGCTGCTATCGCGCGACAGACAGACAGACAGACAGACAGACAGACACAGCCCAAAACCGTTTTGAGTCTCAATGTAGGGCCTCCACTGACGTTTCGGCAAATACTAGAATTTTCATGACAAAATCTATTATACAGTGAAACTTGAATAATTCGAACTTGTTTAATTCGAAATTCTGGATAATTCGAATTTTTTTACTCAGTCCCTTGAATTTTATATTAAAATAATGTTAAAAAAAATCGTGGATAATTCGAATTCTATTTTGGATAATTCGAATTTTTCATACGATTACCTTTAAAATATTACAGTAAAATTTTTTCCCGTGATTTTTTCTCAGTTAAAGTGCATAATATATCTTAACAGTCTCAAAAGAAGGATAAGGAAATACAAGAGAAGCCCCTAGCTAGTGCATCAGAAGATACGGTGAATATACATGAACTTCGAGGTTTTTTTAAATTGAAAGTCATGCCCAGAGCTGCCAACCTAATCCAGCAAATTGTTAGTACCGTCCTTTTTTCTACACCACATAATTTTTACAGTATTTTTCTTCTTAATTCATCGTGCTACATTTCAAGAGAATTACTCTAAAAATTAATTGGTGTAGAAAAAGAGGCGGTACTAATTTGCCGGATTAGATTGGCAGCTCTGCATGCCTAACGTAGTAAGTAGATTCTATTTTTGTATCAAGTCATATGCTATGACACAAAGATTGTACTAAAGAAGAAATAAAAAATATCTGACTATTTTTTAAAAAGTGTTGAATAATTAAGCTCGTAAAAAATATTGATTTAATGGGAGAGGTGGGGGGAATGTAGCAATATTCTTAGGTATAAAGTTTATGTGTTAAATCTTTGATCGTAGAGTTTTAATTTTTTAATATCTCTCTCTCTGTTTTTTTTTTTTTTTTTTTTTTTTTTTTGACAAAATAGTACATGTAATTCGAATTTTTGGATATTTCGAATTTTTCTCTGGTCCCTTCAACTTCGAATTATCCAAGTTCTACTGTATTAAAGTAATACATATTTATTTTAACCTTCAATGTATAAAAAATGAGCAAATACACATCAGAAACATTAAAAAAAAAAAAAAAAAAAAAAAAAAAAACTAAGAAAAAAAAACAGCTGAAAAGCTATTTTACAAATTTACAAAAAAGCTGAAAAATCTCATTCCTGATTTCTAAACATAAAAATAATGCTTTCATTCAATGTTTTTAACTATAGGAAATCAAGGTTTCTATATAAATATATTATTCCCTCTAAATCCAAGATCATCGAATATGTATATTACTATGGTAAGATATATTTCTTCAAAGCTGGAACGTTTCCCATAGTTTTGGATGTTATCCAAACTTTGGTTAAAATCCACGAGAACTGCCGCATCAAATAATTAAATATATAACTTAAAAAGATCTGAATATTTCTCAAAAATCGATTTAAAGGAATAGTATAAGACGGGGGATAAAAAAGTGATTAACTGAAGTTTCTATGGAAAATTTATGTTTAATGATACCATATGGCAAACAGCATTAATTCTGTCATGCTGAGAATATTTTCAGTGCCAAATGATATTTTGAAAACTATTTGGTATCTTTTCAATATTGCATCGAACACACAAATAAAACTTGGAACCAGCATCTCATACTAGTTATTAAAAAAGTAAAATAATATGTAATACTACTACTAATAATAAAAATTGTGAACTTTCACTGTAAATGTTAATTTATGTATAATTTTTAGGACTGAGGACTATTAGTCTCAATCTACGGATTTTTACGATGCCAGTTTTACGATAGTCGGTCATTTATCGAAATCGAAAATTTATCGAAAATATAATTGAATAATTTGAAAACGATGTTATAATTTGGAAAAAAAAAAAAACTAATAGTCCTCCGTACTAAACTAAATTCTGCTTTTGCCAGAATTTCAGCAAAACCCTTTTTTTCTTTCTAAACTAAATTCTGCTTTTGCCAGAATTTCAGCAAAATCTTTTTTTTTTTTTTTTTTTTTTTCGTTGAAAGAAAAAGAAAAGAAAAGAAAATTAATAATAATCAGTTTCGAAATCGACAGTATCGAAAAAGTTTTTTTTTTTTTTTTTTCTTTTCCTTTTAAATAATTTTGAATTAGGAAATAAAAAGCACGCGTGCAAAATGAAATAAAAAATAAAACAAAATAATTCAGTTTGATTTGGTAATTTTTTAAAATTATATTTATTTTCGATAAATTTTCAATTTCGATAAATGTCCAACTATCGTAAAACTGGTATCGTAAAAATCCGTATATTGAGACTAATAGTACTCAGTCCTAATAAGCTTTAAGAAGGTATTTGGTAAAATGTAAGTATTTTTAAATTAAAATTTCTGGTGCCATTTTTTTTTTTTTTAATTATTCAAAACAACACGAATTTTGGGTATATCTAACAGTAATACTTAGTCTCATTTAAAAAATAAGATTATCATTATTATTTTAAATATATACTCACAATAAACAAACATTTTAAATTTGGAGGGGGAAAATGACCTATCTTTATATTTATAACTTAGTTCACTATTGTACTATAGGTATGGGGCATTTTGTATTCATAAAATCTCCCCCCCCCCCTCTTTTATTTATATATTGACGATTTTGCCCGTTTTCAGGTGCGAAGAATCCGCAAATTACAAAACCAATGTGGTGTCCGTGTGTAGGTTAGTCATTCTGTAAATAATTTGTTTGTTCGTTCGTCTATGTAGACATAGGTTAAAATTCTAATCAATGACCCATCATCAGCCCCCCCCCCCCCCGCCAAAAAAAAGGCACAAGGGCAGCATTATAATGGCAAGGTATCCAAAAAAAGTAGGCACGAGTGCAGAATCATAACGGCAACACATACTAAAAGAAGAAACACGAGTGCAGCATCGAAACGGCAGTGCACGACAAAAAAGTAGGCACGAATAGTGGCAGCGCACATGACGATGGGTCGTGCTATTGTTTTAACCCGAACAACTATTACGAATTTTTTGCAATTTATAGTGTTTGTCCACAAGCTTTTTAATATGCGATTTCTTAAAATAAATAAATAAAAATAATCTAGAATATTTTAATTTTCAGCTGTCTATTAAACTTAGGTTTTCAAATTTATTAGATTTTAACGCATATCGCTACAGATCTACAACAGATTATAAAATGCAATAGGCCTGAATATTATGAAATAATATCACTTATAAATATACCTAAACTTATTTAGAAATACGTAAATGATAATCCTAAATTAAGAAAAAACAGTCATTTTGTAAATTTATTGCATTTTCTAGTTTTATCATACAAATACAGCTTTTTTTTTTTCTTTAAATCATACTTTATTTTTTAGTATTGCATGATAAATATACAATACACGATTAAAAATAAATAAATAAATAAAATCCTACCAATAACTGAAAAAGATTCTAATTTCCATCTCCTTATCCTGTTGCAACCACAAATCCATGTAAATTTCCGGGTTTTCAATTTCTTTCGTAACGTGCGATATCCTCAGCAATTCAAGCCTTCAACAAGTAAATTTTGCATTTCCTTTCTTATTCTCTCCTCCCCCCCCCCACACACACACCTCTTCCTGCCTTTTTTTTTATCCCCCCCCCACCAGATTTCATTCAGTTACAAATAATTTAATATACATATAAAATGTTTCTCCCCACCTTTGGAGGTCACGTCTCCCTGTTTGATAGCGTGGAATTTTTCCCTTGAGATACCCAGAAAGAGTTTGCTCTGGTTTTCAACCAAGGTTGTAAAAAAAAAAAAAGTCACCCATTCAATGCGTACAATGGCCTCATAGTATGGCTATTTAAACTTCCGTTTCAAACTTTTCTTTACCTTCATAAATAACGTGTATATATATAAAAAAAAAAAAAAAAATACGCCTCTGGAAGGGAGTATGAACTGTGAACACGAGATTTTTCAAAAAACTGAAATGATTAAATTATCTTGAAAAGTGATGAGAAAATAATATTGGTTTCGATTTTACTCAGCAAATGATAAGGATTTAAAAAAAAAAAAAAAAAAAAAAAATCCTTCAATTCACTTTCAAACAAAATTTTTTAAAGTGTTGCATTCAAGTATTCCCCCCCCCCCACCCCCCACACACAGGGATTTTTCAAACGTAATCCAGGAAAAAAGGATTTTTCTCCCGTCCTATTCACACAAACAGATACACTGAATCTTCCGGAGAGGAAATTTTGAAACACTGGGGGAGAGATGCAACACTTGAGCTTGAATTCAGCATTAATTTAAATGAATACCTTTGGGAGTTATTGAAGCGAGGAAGCTATCCCCTCTGCGGAGGATCGAAATTGTGATGGTATGTCTCCACACTCTCCCTAAGGGTGAATTCTAGACCGTCGCCTATTGCTGAATGTGTAGCTCTAGAGAGACATTAAAGACATCAATATCACTAATTTAAGTCGATCCCTTAGGTTATACTTTCTGAATTGCCACTGGTTCGAGTTTCGATTAGATTATTATATATGTAATTAATTTGAAAAAATAAGGGAAATAGTGGAGAAAGAAAAGGGAAAAGGTGATGGAAAAAGATAAAATAAAAATAGAACAAACAATAAGCATATTATACCGCACTATGTTTCCATTAAACTTTTATTTGAAGATCGCAATGACAAAATCGGATTACTTGTTTATTTTGAAACCGGTGACAACTACTAAGTTTATAAAAATGAGACAAATTATGATACTAAAAAATTACAAAAAGATTGGATTGGGTTGATTTGTTGCTCAACGGTCATTTTTTGCCCACTAGAATTAATTAATCAGATCGAGAACCACTGTTTAAAATAAATTCCGATCCCGAACCACTATGAAGCCCATTATTAGATTATCAAGTAAAAACTTTAAATTTCTTATATCTGCATATTTAATTGCAATGTCAGTAGACAAAATATTTCTTTTCAAATTAAAATTAATAAATAACGAAAGAGCAAAGAGACAATGAATAAGTTTTTATTTAATTAAAAAAAATATCCGTTACTAGTACTAGGAACGCAGGCAGCTCTATATATTTTAAAGCGAAAATTTCTTTCTTTTTTAACACTTTTTGCATATTTAAATGAAAAGATAACTATTGTAGTAAATAATATTAGAATTAAAAGAAAAAAAAATTCTTTCCTCAACAAAATTTAAATTTAGTACTCCAGTCTCTTTATATATTTCTAAACTCTCACTCAGATAACATACTTTTCTATTATGCAAAATTCAAGGCGGTCTTCCTCAAATAGCAACGACGCTTTTATTCCTATATAAAAGAAAAAACTCTCTAAATCTTTAAAAAAGTATTTATTAATTTAATTTTTATCTTTCAATCTGTTTTATAACAAAATTCTGCTATAAGACACATTCCTTCCCCCCTCCCTCTTTCTTTTAACTTTTTTCAAAATGATTATATATTGTTCATTAATAATAATAAAAAATAAATAAATGTTTAAATTTGTATTCAGTGCCCTTTCAACTCCCTATATTAATATTTTAATATAAATTCTATTTTACCAAAGATCGATTAAATAACTCTCCTCCTTTACGAAAGACGATAATACGTCTAGAACACACTTTTAATGGCAATGACAAAGAGATTTATTTTAAGATCATACTCATGGCCTTACAACACATTCGGATAGTAATGAATCACTTGAACAGAAAATGAGCAAAGACCGGAAAGAACGATTACAATGAACACGTATTAGCTATCGTATCGATTCACTTCAAATGATAATTTCTGTCATGCACTCATATCACGCGACACAACTTCACAGATATTGACAAAAATGCTTGTTTTTTAAGCCGTTATTTAAATTTCATATTGTTATAGATTATTAATCATTTGAGAGAAAATTTTTCTTAGCTTTTACTCCACCTTTATCAGATGTCTTTACGATACATACAGGGGTTGATCCAGGTTTTAATTTTTGGGGCCCATTTTTGTGAAAACAAATTATTTTTGTGAAAATAAGAATTGTCGCTAGAAACTTTTCACTTTGATAATTACTCTATCTTATGTTTAATATCAAGTTAATAGCATTTTATTAAACAAGTATAGATACTCATTAAAAATAATACTGTAAACATGGAAAATTTTTACAAAAGTATTATTTTTATAAAACAAAATTTTGTGAAAGGGCTGTTTTTATAAATCTGAATTTTGTGAAGGGACATTTTAAGGAATTTTGTGAAGGGGCCCATTTTCTAAATTTGAATTTTGTGAAGGGACCCATTTTAAAGAATTTTGTGAAGGGGCCCATTTTAGAGATTTGAATTTTGTGAAAGGGCAGTAAAAGAGTACCAATTTTTGCCTGGATCGACCCCTGATATAACTATAGTTTCGAATATAAATATGACTCCTTCATCAGAAAGAGCTGAAAATGCGTATAATTTATTGATACATGTCTAAATTACATGGACTATGCCATCTACTTTTACCCGTGCCCACCTGGCAGAGGAATAGCTACCATTACGGCTTTCAGTTACCCAGGTTACTGTTGGTTGTAAGACGTAAAACCGATTGACTACATTAGAGTCCTAGGTCTGTAGGTGGAATGGCCTCTTTGGGGGGGGGGGGGTCTTTCTAAGGTGTCCTAGTCCGTGTTTACGCGAATTTCCGAGAAAACCACGGAAAACTCCAAACGGCTAAATCGATGAGCACGACCTGTTATCGAGCCCGGCATTTCCTGTTACCAGCTTTGAGCGCCGAACCGCTCGGCCACTAGTGGAGCTCAATTACCAGGTTCAAAAGTTCAAAACCCGGGACAAGCATGGCAGGAATTGAATCAGATTTTAATTTTGGAGGCTCATTTTTGTGGGATGGGGTGGGGGGAATGAAATATATCCATAAATAAGTTAATATATATATATCGCGTGAAATTTTCCATTTTAACAGTCACTATAATGTTTAATATTAAGTTAACAGTGTTTCATTAAACCAAGTATGAGCAGTTAGTTAATTGAAAGAAGACTCAAAACATGGAAAAATCTTATAAAAGGATAATTTTTATGAATAAAATTTTGAGAAAGGATCATTATTATAATTTTTAATCTTGTGAAGGGGGCCTTTTTATGAGGTAGAAATTTTGTAAAAGGGTATTTAAAGGGCTACCAATTTCTGCTTGGTTCAACCCCTAAGCATGTATTATTCAGTGCTTCAAATCCACTTTAAGCCGTAAGTGCCACTCCAATGAGCCTTAACGTGCAAAAAATGACCTTAGAGCGACAATCCAAACCAACCAAGATTCTAAATGTGAGAACACATTTTTTTTTTCTCACTTTAATTAATATTAATTGAAAATTAACTGACGCCTTTTAAAAGGGAAAATGCAAATAGGAAAAGTTAAATTAAACATGAGACCGTACAGAAAATGAATGTGAAACCATTCCAATAAAATATGAATATCTCACATATAACAGTAAATATTTAGTGACAAAGCAGAGAGAATAAACAAACAAAATAAAATAAAATAAATAATATAAATCAAAAGAAACCGAAGTTTAATTTTATTTTCTAAGTAATAGATATGTAATTCTGTGAAAAATAGAATTTCGTTTAGTACGACAAGACTTCTTTTTTAGTCCGTTCTTCCATATAAAGGCAAGCGGAAACTATGCTCCGTCCCTCAGCAACGGTTACTAAGTTTAACGGTTTCATTTCTTAAAACTTCT
The DNA here is from genome assembly GCA_963930645.1 of Salticus scenicus. Lineage (NCBI taxonomy): Eukaryota > Metazoa > Arthropoda > Arachnida > Araneae > Salticidae > Salticus > Salticus scenicus. The sequence continues at coordinate 30,588,331 of OZ005659.1, read as the reverse complement.
TTCACACGATTTTTCTCAATTTAATTTTAATGTTTTTTAACTTGATTCGAGAGGAGGAAAAAAAGTAATTTTCACGAGTAAAAAGTAAGCAATTTCACACAATACATATTATTTATTAGAATTATTATTTAACATAATCATTTTTCGTGATGAATGTCTACCATTTTCATTACAGAGAAGTGTAACACTAAATGTTCAAAGAGAAGCAATATTATGCTACGCAGAAAATATTTTAGAAAATGCGTTATTTATTTATTTATTTATTATTATTTATTTATTGATTTAATGAGAAAAAACAGGATAACTTTATTTCAAGTCACCACAGATCTATGGTTCAACCATTCGTTTTAAAGATACTGACGAGTTCTTTTGAAAGATATCCATATTGGAAAGCTTAATCCCCCCCCCCCCCCAGGAAAGGAGCGATTCTCCTACATACACACATTATTATTTTTTTTTCTAGTTTACTATTACTATTATCAATAATTCTTATTAATTTTACAGTCATTCGTTAAAAATAATGCTCATTAAGTGCCTTTATTTGTGTAATTTAGGTAAACTTGATATTTAGTCCAACTAAATACCAAGTTTGATTGAATTTTGTTCATTGGTTCGTGAGATACAGTGTCCACAAAACTTGTGATACACACACAGAGACAGACGGGTATTTTCCAGAAATGATCAAATTGTGTTCGGGATGCCTCAAAACGTGTAAATCAATCGAAAAAACGGAGGTAAAAAATTTTACCGAATTCGATACTTTCTTATTAAGGTAATGTATGTATGTATACAGGGTTCACGTTAAAGGGTGGGATTGCGAGAATCTCACTGTTTTTTGAAAAATCCCATTCACATGGGGGATTTTATTACATTTCCCCCCAATACTTCATTTAGTTTTTCTGTTTTTTAGATGTTTTAGATAATATAATAATCGCTTTAAAGTCCACTATCTTCTTTCTACAGCGTTCTTTCTTGTAATACTTTTAAAAACACTTCTTATTTCTAGAGATTTGTTAAAAGAATATATGAAGATGTATATATTTTGTTAACAAACAGTTTAGAAGCTAAACATTGCAAATATACATTAAATAAAATAAGTAATTGCTCACTAATTTTGAAAAATCCCACTTAAATTTTTTGTTAGAGCGGGAAAATCCCACTAACTATTTTTTTCTAGTGTGAACCCTGATACACACACACACATATACAGAAGAAAGTAAAAACTTATGAATGAAAAGCTATCAAATTTTACGTAGTATTATGTATGTAAGGATTTTGTTTTTGTGAACTTTAAATTTGATAATATAACCAAAATATTTTATTTCATAACATATAATCAATCAAAAAATTTTAGATATTTTCAAAATTGTATGAAGTAATAATAATAATAATTATTATTATTATTGAAACATTGAAATATCAGATAAATACCAAACTTGAGGTTTACAGAGTAAAGGTAATATTTAGCTTTGATTTGGTATAAAAATAGAGGTTCTACTTTATATATATATATAAAGTATATATACTATGTATGTACCATATTTTATGGTAAACAGAAAATAAGGTTCAGTAGCGTCTTAAAAAAATTTTCAGCAGGGAAGGGGGGGGGGGCAAAGTAAAAACTCTAAAATTTTTGTATACTTTAGAAATTCAGATAGACTAAATGGTTGATTCGAATGATTAAATAAATCTGTATTATGAACACCACCATTTTTATTTTATTTTGCATGTAATTTCAGCTAATACATTTCATTTACAAAATATATACAGCTTGTTCCAAAAGGACTCGAATCCCAAATTGTCAAGTCGACTTGAACTCTATTCTCAGAAAAAGATTAAAGCCAATCTGATCTTCGAATCCGGCCGGTTTATCTCTAATTGGCTTTGTGATACAAAGATTATTTCGTAGTTTATATAAACATCGGAACTCCAAGGATATAGTTTTAAAGCTAAAATAATTATAAATTATATATTCATATTATAATTTAAATATAATTATTTTTGATCGATTAGAATTTTTCAGGAAGAGACAGTTCCCTCACACGCCATTATGTGACATCAACTGATATTTTGGGCTATTTAAAAAATACATCAGTATTAACCCGAACAGGTTATCGTGGGGACATTGGAGACCCGAGCCATTTTTCTTATGTCTCATCCGTCAGAATTCACGTATAGAAGAAATACCTATCTATCGCGCCCATGACATTTTCGTAAAAATACCATTCTTAAACTTTATTATGCAATTTGAATTTTTCAAATATCTCAATTTGTTCAAAAGTTATAAATTTTTAGTAGATGCCCGCATTTTATAGAAATGGGTGTATTTCTGATGAAAAATAAAACATTTGTTTAAATTTCTTTTGCAGTATTCATTTGTCTGCTCTTTAATTAGAAGTATTCAAGAGTGTTCAAGAATTTTATCATATTTTTTTCATTAAAAATTACGTGTTCTACCACTGTTCGGGTCTTCAGCGACCCATGATAAACTGACAAGGTGCCGAAAAATACGATAACCTGATCGGGTTAATTTAATTTCAAAATCAGGTCTCAATTCTTAGTTCTCAACATAGTCCTATGGTTGAAATGGCTGTACCACATTACCTAGTAGTATGGTACAAATCATTTCACTTTAAAATTAGCAAAATTTTCTATTTATGATCAATCGAAATAGCATGTCAGAACTTTTTTGGTAACGAAAGGTACCAACTCCCCTTAAAAATAAATAATGTATTTTCTCTCTCTCTCTCTCCCTTTTTTTTTTTTTTTTTTACTTTCCGAACACTATAGTGAGGAAAGTATTGTAATCATGTCAAAAATCCGAATTCGAGATTTTGATGTTTCTATACGTTTTGAGGTCCCCTGAGTCCGTTTTCACTATTTTTACGATGATGTATGTATGTGTGTGTGTATGTGTGTATGTTTGTGAACACGCTAGCGTCTAAAGGCTTTGTTCGATTAACCTGAAAGTTGGTACGTATATTGTAAGTCACCATAGTACGAACCCTATAGATTTTGGTGAATCTAGCACTTATAGTTTTTTTACAGGGACACAAAGAAAAATTCTTTATCATTATGGGTATGGCCTATGGGACCAAAATCTTAAAAGTGCGATAGCATCTAAACGCCTTATTCAATTGAGCAAAAATTTTATACCCATATTATAGGTCACAGATACTCAATCTGTATAGATTTTGGAGAATCTAGCACTTATAGTTTTTTTACAGGGACACAAAGAAAAATTCTTTATCATTAAGGCCAATGGGGCCAAATTTTTAAAAGTGTGATAGCGTCTAAACGCCTTATTAATCTGAGCAAAAAAATTGTACACATGTTATAGGTCGCATTTGCACCAACTGTATAGATTTTGGTGAATCTAGCACTACAGTTTTTTTACAGGGACACAAAGAAAAATTCTTTATCATTATGGCCTATGAGACCAAATTTTTAAAAGTGCGATAGCATCTAAACGCCTTATTCAATTGAGCTGAAAATTTGTATGAATATTATAAATCACTGTTGCACTAACTATAAGCATTTTGGTGAATCTAGCATCTATAGATTTTTACAGGGACAAAACGAAAAATTCTTTATCATTATGATCTAAGGGCTCAAAGTTCAGTAGCGTTAAATAAAACCTCGTGTGATATATGGAGAAAAAAACACTCTATTATGGTTTTCTCTCTTTTGTTTGTTTAGCAATTCCCCTTTCTTTATTTTATCTACAAAACTGTTAGTTACTCAATGTTCGGAAAGTCGAGTGGAGCCACTCCAGATTTTTTTTTTAATATAACACTAATCTATCATTTTTTACTTCCCGAACATACATATGTAAGGAAAGTATTGTAATCATGTCAAAAATTCGAATTTAAGATTTTGATGTTTCTATACGTTTTGAGGTCGTCCCCTGAATCCGTTTTCACTATTTTTACGATGATGTATGTGTGTATGTATGTGTGTATGTACGTCTGTGTGTGAGTGAACACGCTAGCGTCTAAACGCTTTGTTCGAATGAGCTGAAAGTTGGTATATATATTGTAAGTCACCATAGCACGAACCCTATTGATTTTGGTGAATTTAGCACTAATAGTTCTTTTTACAGAAACACCAGGAAAAATTCTTTATCATTATGGCCTATGGGGCCAAATTTTTAAAAGTGTGATAGCGTCTAAACGCCTTATTAATCTGAGCAAAATATTTGTACACATGTTATAGGTCACAGTTGCACGAACTGTATAGATTTTGGTGAATTTAGCACTTACAGTTTTTTTACAGGGACACAAAGAAAAACTCTTTATCATTATGGCCTATGGGGCCAAATTTTTAAAAGTGCGATAGCGTCTAAACGCCTTATTCAATTGAGCTAAAAATTTATATGAATATTATAAATCACTGTTGCACTAACTATAAGCATTTTGGTGAATCTAGCATTTATTGGTTTTTACAGGGACACAATGAAAAATTCTTTATCATTATGATCTATGGGCTCAAAGTTCAGTAGCGTTAAATAGAACATCGTGTAATAGATGGAGAAAAATACTCAAACACTTTATTATGGTTTTATCTCTTTTGTTTTTTAAAAACTCCTCTTTCTTTTCTTTATCTACAAAACTGTTAATTACTCAATGTTCGGAAAGTCGAGTGGAGTCACTCCAGATTTTTTTTCTTTTTCTATATGTATTGCTCCAAGGGTGAAATTACCTAACATGCAAAAACCCTGAAAGCTGCTACTTGCATACAAATGGGAGAGACATTAATGATATATCATATGGCTACCTACAAGAAGTGATATTTGGAGAATTCTTAATACACGGCAAATTAAACATTTAAGGGCCCGCTTCACTCACCACTTCCGGAAGCCGAAACTAATGTTATTCTATGACAAATTTTTCTTTACAAATAACTTATTAACTAATACATATTTTTAAATTCTGTTTTCACATTCTGAAAATTCCCAGCTGTTAAATTGACTGATCTTTTTTTTTTTTTAATTTTTTGTTTCATTTTTAATATTTTATTTTGAAGCTGCAAAATACGAATTTTCAATATGCGAATTTTTTTCATTTTGCAATTTCAAAATAAAATATTAAAAATTAAAAAAATACATTTTTAAAAAAGGTCCGTCAATTTAACAGCTGGGAATTTTCTGAATGTGACAACAGAATTAAAAAATATGTATTAGTTAATAAGTTCTTTGTACAGAAAATTTCCTCATAGAATAACATTGGCTCGGGCTTCCGGCGACGGTAAGTGAAGAGGGCCGTTAAAATGAAAAATTTCTATAAAAACAAAAGAATTTAATCTGAAATACAGAGAGCAAAATTTTCAAAATCCTGAATTCAGGGCAAGCCCCTGAAAAGTTTTACACCTGATTGCCTCTTCAAATGATATTTTCCAATACACAAAAACTTTTCTTTATTTATTAAAAAAGAAAAAAAAAATGTCTGAACAACTTAGGCTATAATCCTCTTCCCACCACGATTCAGCCAAGATGAAATAGAACACGACATTATAGTGGTTGAATGGGGATCAATTCCACTAAAGGATAAATGAGAAAAGGGTGAATGTGGACGCCACACGACAGTCTGCGTATAAATTTTTAGCTACGAAGCAGAAATTATTTTCATTTTTATTAATTAAAATATATGTGGGAAGTTCCGTGCACAGCCTACAGATGGCGCTGCCTCGGATGCGTATCATTGAACGAGATGACAAACGGAGGAGTTGACTAGGCGTTTGGGACAGCGGAGCTCCTCTCAATTTGCGCATGCTCCAATGTAGAGAAGAATTTCTTGTATTATTGAGAGAGAAAAATTTTGGCGCCATCTTTTAACTTAATATAGAGTTACTATAAAAACGGATGTGATCGCGTTCTCATTATCGATTCTATACTTTTTCTTCTGTAATCTATATCTATTAGTAGTTTCTTTCTAAATTTTTATTACCATTCTTTTATTTATTTATTTTTAATTGAATTGTGTGATGTAATTCTGGTACGCTATTTTTTCTTCTTTTTCTATTGAGACAAAATGGAAGAAAGTGCATTCATATGCACTTTTTGTGATAAACGTTTCTCAAAAAATTTAATTTAAATAGACATTTGAGAAACGTTCACAAACAAGAGGTTTGTGAGAAACAAACAATAAAATGTCCTTTATGTGCCATTTTATTGAAGGATACAAGTCAATTAAATTGCCATATTGAGATGGAACATGATTTACAAATTGAGAATGAAGAATTGTCATTTAAAAACAATGAAGAGTTTTCCATTTGGAAATCAAAAGAAGAAAATTTGTAAATTTGTTCAGCACAGAGGAACTGAGAATAGAAGTTCTGTTGATTATACAACAACAACTTATTATTGCCATAGAAGTGGTAACTTTAAACCCAGGGGTATGGGGCATCATCATTTAAAGCTTATGGGCTCAAATAAAATTAATGCTGAATGTCCTGCCAAAATTACTACTAAACAATTCATAGATGGCCATATTGAAGTAAAATATATAAAAACACATGTTAGCCATGAAATGGAATTGGGACGACTTCGATTGACTGAAAATGAAAGAAAATCATTAGATTTAAAATTATCGCAAAATTTAATTTATCAAAATAAATAATCGTTAATAAATGAAAGTATTTTTGTAAAATTATATGAAAATCACCAAATATTACTTTGAAAATTGATTTATATGTTAGTTATAGAAAAAATATAATTAATTAAACAAAATATTTATTTATTTTACTTTAATTTTTCAGTCAAATTTATGAATAAAATAATAATATACAGAATTTATTTATTTTGAAATGCAATAATAAGTATAACTTTATTTCTTAGCTATATTCCTGAATAAAATAATTTTTAGAAATATATATTATAAAATAAAAGCTGAAAATGCTTCTAATTTTTCTTTCAAAATGAATTGAAATTTAATGTTTTAAAATTACATGCAAAATCTAAGAATTAATTTAAATTTCATTTATGAAATATATATACATAAACGATTATTATTATTATTTACTTCAGACAAATTTACAGATAATAATATTATTATTATTATTATAGAAAATGTCTTAGAATGTAAAAGCAACAAAGAGTTAAAAACAAATATAATTTATTTTTAAACTATATTCACGAATTAAATAATTGTATAATTACTTTTAAGAATTTATTTAATCCGAATAAAATTATTTTACAAAAATAAATATTATTTCTACATAAAATTTTTTTTATTTAGATTTGGATCTGAGAGGGGAGTGTACTCCGTGGGGTTTCTTTATTTAGGAATATATTAATCTAAAATGAAAGTATGCATGAATGAATCTAATTTTTCTTTCAAATAAACTGAAGTTTAATTAAAAGTTAAATGATTAAACGAGTATATTTATTTAATTACATGTGAAATCACCATTCAATACTATGCAAATTGTTTTAAATTGCAGTTATAAAAAGAGTTACATTATGGAAAAAAAATATATGAAAAAAAAAAAAAATCAGCTAAATAATTTATTTTTTGGGGAAAAAAACCTGATTTCTTATGAATTATAACTATTTTTACAACCTGTAGTGAAAGGCACAATAATTCTTTAAATAATTTCTGTAATAATATAGTCACAAATGTATGCAGTAGATGGCGCCACTGAAATAATAATTTCTACGGGATTTTTTCAAAGATATTTTTTCAGAGCATGGCGCATGCGCAACTTGTGAGGAGCTCCGCTGTCCCAAACGCCTAGTGAGGAGTTGAGATCTGGCTGCAGTGGAGATCGGTTGGGACCGTCAGCGCGAAGGCTGACAGGCCCATTTTCTGCTAATTAGAGCTTGTTGTGCTCTTGATAAGTGTGTAGAGCCATGGAGGGCTCATTACTTCTTTTTAACTATTTGATAGCACTCTGTTTTTGTGAATATAGTACGAGTAGGTGCTAAAATGTTGTCTTGTTACGGATATACTGTTCAAGAGAGTTTATTATGTGCTAAGCCTCGAAACCAGCTGTTGCTTAATTATACAAATTCTGCTATAATCATTTATTTACTTGTGTATCTTGTGTTGTATATGTTTCGTAATAAACGTGTAGTCATCTAAGTCGCAACTCATCATTACCCCACCCCTAGACACCCAGCTAATATACTACAAGTGGGGACTCTGCCGCGATATTACCACCAACGAGTTATAAAAGGTAACTGTTATTGTTATATATTTATCATTGTGTTTGATAGTGGATAATAATGATTAATGCATATATTGAGCAAAAAGAGTTTGAGTTACTATTTTGAATTAGAAATTAATGGTGAAATATTTGAGAACACTTTTGGTTTCACTGTGTGATGAAATTAAATAAATATATTACTTGAGAAGAATGAATAGAAATAAGAATTATGATTGAAAAAATATTCTGAGTAATCTTTTATAATTTTGCTTATTACTGTTTGCAATAATATTTCAACAATATTATTTTAAAACGAAAGTGAAAACAATAATTAAAGAAAGAATAATGATAATGGTGATATTATATGAAATATGTGTATATAGCAATAATTAAGAAATATACAAGTTGTTCTAAATATTCTATTAAATGGTATAAATTGTTCTGAATGTGTTTATTTAAAAATCATGATAATTTTGATTTGAGAACAAAAAGCATAGAATCATTTTGAAGAAAAATGTTCTCATATTGTTTTACTTCTATTTAAGTATGATATTAATTTGGTAGAAATATTGAAATATTTTTTGGTATAAATAATTATTTAGAGTTATAATGGCCCAAAACGTGTTACAAGGTATTAGAAAAGCAGATTTAAGAACAATTGCTGAAGAATTAGGCCTAACTGTTCCGGCGGAAGCTAAGGTACTTGAAATCAAAACTTTAATTGAGAGTTCTGATATTTATAAAAATGATTTAGAATTTGTTAGAGGTGTTATTAAAATGTTACTAGAAGAACAAAAGTTGAAATCTGTAGAAGAACAAACCAAAATTGAGATAGAAAGAATTAAATTATCCCAGTTAGAAAAAGAAATAGAGTTACAGAATTTAAAGTTACAGGCTGCAGCAAATAATTCTAGTAATAATGTTGAGCAATCAAATTCAGAAACTACTTCACAATCATTAGAAAATTTAATTAGAAGTATTCGAACATTAACCATTTCAGTACCTGAGAAACCGGAAGCTTTGCACTTATTTTTTCAGTCCCTTGAAAAAGCATTCGTTTCTAAAAATGTACCGTCTAAATTTAAATCGGAAATATTGATTAATTTATTGGGAGATAAATGTAATCAGGTTCTTGCGTACGTAACCACCGAAGAAATGAATGATTATGAAAAAGTTAAGGAATTAATTTTAAGACAATTTCAACCAACGCCGCGTGAATGTTTAAGTAATTTTAAAAATGCGTTGCGTAATCCTTCAGAATCTCATGTCCAATTCGCTTCTCGTCTAAGCGCTTCTTTTGATTACTATTGTAGATTGAGAGGGGTTAACGATGTTAAGCAATTGTGTGATCTTATAGTTTCCGATAAATTATATGAAACGTTGGATTCTAGAACTAAGGAACATATTAGTGTTCGAGAAGGTCAAAATTGGTTTAAACCCAACGAATTAGGTCGGGAGTGTGATTTATTCTACTCTTCTAGAGGTAAATCGTTAATTGAAACTAATAATAATACGCGAAACGAAAGTTCAGAGAATAAGCGGTTTGTAAACAAAACTCCTTTTAGAAAGACACATTATAATAATAAAGATCCCATAGTACGTAATTCGGTATCTAATCAAACTCACGAAAAGCATGAAAGAATGTGTTATATTTGTGGTGCAAAAGGGAAAACATTTCATTTCGCCAGAGTGTGTCCTAAACGTATTTCAGAGAAAAAAGAATTCCGTGAAAATCTTCCAACGAATTCAGTAGTTCAATCCGAAACAAGTCCGATTAACCTAATTGTTAATGAGCTCGAATATGTTGATATTTTAGTGGATGATATTCCACTTAAAGGGTTAAAAGATTCTGGTTCTTCGATTCTAATTGTAAATAAAAATAGCATTCCACAGACTAAAAATGTTATTTCTTCAACCACTCTAGTTAGCTGCTTTAATGAAAAGAAAGATGCAAATCTGACTGAATTTAAAATATCTTTACCTAATCATGATTCAATAAACATAATCGGTGCTTTATGCAACAATTTGACATGCGACGTAATTCTGCCTAATAATATCTTTCATATTTTGAAACAACAAAATAAAGAGGAAGCAGATGTTTCGAGTGCCAGCGTAGGGGGGAAAGAAAATTTTTCGTGTTCGGGGGAAAGCAATTTCGATGAAGCAGGTGAGTGTTCTTTTCCTGTATTCGATCGAAAGGAAAATGAGATAGATTCTTTTTTTTCAAATATGTCCAATTTTTCAGAAGAAGAAAAATTCGATGTCAGTTATATTTTAGACAAGTCGTTAAAAGAGAGATTAAGCGAATTAATAAAAAGTTATAAGCCAGTTAAAACAAAAAGTACTGATTTAAAAATGTCCATTATTTTATCTGATGATATACCAGTGTGTTCACGCTCTCGCAGATTATCATTTGTAGAGAAATCAGAGGTGGACAGACAAATTGACCAGTGGTTAAAGGATGGTATAATTAGAGAAAGTACATCAAATTATGCTTCGCCAATAGTGGTGTGTAGGAAAAAAGATGGAGGAATAAGGTTATGCTGTGATTATCGTGCTTTAAATAAGAAAATAATTAAAGATAAATACCCGTTGCCAAATATTGAAGATTTATTTGATAGATTAGGGGAGGGTAAAGTTTTTTCGACACTAGATTTAAAGAATGCGTTTTTACAAGTTGATGTAGAGGAAAAAAGTAGGAAATATACAGCTTTTGTGACCGATAATGCCCAGTATGAGTTTCTAAAAGTTCCCTATGGATTATGTAATAGTCCCTTAGTATTTCAAAGATATGTAAATTATGTGTTTAAAGACCTATTAAAAGATGGTACTGTAATTATTTATTTAGATGATATAATTATTCCATCTAAAGATGAGAATGAAGGGTTAGATAAATTAAAACGTGTGTTAGAAACGGCATCAAAATTTGGTCTAGAGTTAAATTTAAAGAAATGTCAGTTTTTGAAACGTAAGATCGATTTCTTAGGTCATATAATTGAGAATGGCACGATTAAACCCTCAGTAGAAAAAACTCTTGCAGTACAAAATTTCCCAGAACCCCGTAATGCTAGGGAAGTGCAGAGTTTCTTAGGTTTAACGGGTTACTTTAGAAAATTTATTCGTTCATATGCCAACATAGCAAGACCACTCAGTGACTTATTACGTGCTTCCACTCCATTTAAATTCGAGAAAGAACAGAAATTGGCTTTTCAAAAGCTGAAAGACATTTTATCAAATACGCCTGTCTTACATCTTTTTAAGCAAGGCTATAAGTTAGAAGTTCATACAGATGCGTCTAAATTAGGATTCGGTGCAATCTTACTACAAGAAGATGACGATGGACAGTACTATCCAATCCATTATATGAGTAAAAAGACCTCTGTACAAGAAGAAAAATACTGTAGTTATGAGTTAGAAGTGTTAGCGATAGTAGAAGCCCTTAAAAAATTTAGGAACTATTTATTAGGTAGTAAATTTAAAATTTATACTGACTGTCAAGCGTTCACTAAAACTTTAGATAAACGTGAATTGACACCTAAGGTAGCCAGGTGGTCTTTCCTGCTACAGGAATTCGACTACGAAGTAGAACACCGTCCTGGTAAACAAATGCAGCATGTTGACGCTCTTAGCAGACACCCTGTAATGGCTGTAAATACTGATACCCTTACTCATCGTATTGCGACTGCTCAAGAAAATGATGAGTTTATCAATACTATGAAATCTCTTTTACAACAAAACCAAAATGACGAATATGTGTTAAAAAATAATGTTTTATATAAAGTGTTAAATGATAGGGATGTACTAATTGTCCCAGAGATCATGCAAATTGAGGTCGTAAAGAAATGTCATGCCTTAGGACATTTTTCGGCTAATAAAACTGAAGAATTAGTTAAACGAGAATATTACTTTCCTAATATGAAAAAATGTATAGATAATGTTGTAAAAAGTTGTGTAGAATGTATACTTGTAAATAAGAAACAGGGAAAAGGAGAAGGTTTTTTGAACCCTATCCCTAAAGGCGATATGCCATTATCCACGTATCACATCGATTTTGTGGGTCCATTACCAACCACTAACAAAAACTACAATCACATTTTTACCGTCATCGATGGATTTAGTAAATTTTCGTGGCTATATCCAGTCAAATCAACTTCTTCAGCAGACGCCTTGCAAAAATTAAAACAGCAAGCTGCTATTTTTGGTAATCCCGCAAGAATAATATCCGATCATGGACCTGCGTTCATATCTAAGGAATTTGCAGATTACTGTAAATCAGAGGGAATTGAACATGACACCATCACAACTGGAATCCCAAGAGGGAATGGTCAAATTGAGAGACTTCATCGAACAATCATTCCTGTATTATCCAAGTTATGTATAAATGACCCTAACAAGTGGTACAAGTTTGTTGAGGCTGTTCAGAGAACTATTAATTCCACCACATCGAGAAGTACCAAAAGAACTCCTTTCGAACTACTCACTGGAGTAACAATGAGAAGGAAAGAAGATAAGAGAATACTAGAACTCCTCGAAGAGGAAAGGATAAATTCCATGCTTGATAATCTTAACATCATTCGTGAAGAAGCAAGAAAAAACATTCTTAAGATTCAAGAAGAAAATCGCCGATGTTACAATAAGAAGAGAAAGAAAGCCCATGTATATAAAATTAATGATCTAGTTGCCATCCAGCGAACTCAGTTTGGAACCGGCATGAAACTAAGACCAAAATTCTTAGGTCCTTATAAAGTTGTGCGAGTAAAGTCCAAAGACAGATATGAAGTCGAGAAGATAGGCGATCATGAAGGACCTATACATACTAGTACTTCTGCAGACCATATGAAATTATGGTCCACAAACTAAATAGACTGAACTAAATGGACTGATAAACTTTACAGAAAACGTTAACTGTGAATTTTTATGTACATAATTTTTTTTAATGTCTGTTTCTCTTTTTTGTTTTTTTTTCTTTTAATTGTATTTTGCAGATATCCTTTAGTATCCCAGGTTGGTTTACGGTGAGGTCACCGCAACATCAGAATGGCAGAGCGTTGTGGGAAGTTCCGTGCACAGCCTACAGATGGCGCTGCCTCGGATGCGTATCATTGAACGAGATGACAAACGGAGGAGTTGAGATCTGGCTGCAGTGGAGATCGGTTGGGACCGTCAGCGCGAAGGCTGACAGGCCCATTTTCTGCTAATTAGAGCTTGTTGTGCTCTTGATAAGTGTGTAGAGCTATGGAGGGCTCATTACTTCTTTTTAACTATTTGATAGCACTCTGTTTTTGTGAATATAGTACGAGTAGGTGCTAAAATGTTGTCTTGTTACGGATATACTGTTCAAGAGAGTTTATTATGTGCTAAGCCTCGAAACCAGCTGTTGCTTAATTATACAAATTCTGCTATAATCATTTATTTACTTGTGTATCTTGTGTTGTATATGTTTCGTAATAAACGTGTAGTCATCTAAGTCGCAACTCATCATTACCCCACCCCTAGACACCCAGCTAATATACTACATATATATATATTAATAAAAAAGTTTTTTTAAAATCTTTTTAAAAGTAGAGATTATTTTCAGCTGCACCGAGTAGAACTTTGGCCGAGTAGCCAAATACCGAGTACTCGGCCTTTTACTACTCGGCCGAGTACCGAGTAGTTGTAAGAAAGAATAATTGATGCATATATGAAGAAATTTGCACATCTTGAAGTTAAAAAAAAAAAGGCTTTTGAACATAAAATTTAGTTAAATGGTAAACATCATGCTTTCATGCAGAACTTTTGTAGTGTATATACATAATTAGGCTTATTGCTATATTTTGATACTTTGAGCATAGTGGATTACTAAAACCATAACTGATAACTTTATTCTTAACGTCTTTTTTAGATACGAAATTATCATCCTTTAGATAATTCTTAGAGAATATAAAAGTTACTAGGCACTAAGGCTTAATTTAAGATACATGAAATTCACATATGAAAGGGGAACATTAAAATATTTTATAATTTCAAACCTGATAGGCTTCATTGATCTTCAGATCGTAGAAATGTAAAATGACAGGTGGTTTTGGGCCATAATTGGCAAAACAACAGATTTGATTACGAAACTTTGTTTCAAATAACGTTTTAGTGTAGTTACCTTTTTTATATATAACGTAAAATGCCATAAAGCCTTTACTCGCTTAAATGCCCTCCTCTTTTCACATTATTATTATTATTATTATTATATTGCTCTTAAAATACTAAATAAACACACCTTTTGCTCAACGGTAGACTGTACCCAAATAGGTGATAGTTTTTTATGTTATTTTATAGTATAAAATTCAATATTTTATTTTTGTCTGATTTATAGGTACAATTTTATGTACTAAGTTTTTATAAAATAATGCATATTACATTTATGCAAGATTAGATAGTTATAATTAAAAGCTCATATCATGAATCATCTCTATACTAAGTTTGGTAACAGCCCGTTTTAACTGCAGAAAGCTGTTATAGCAAACATTTTAATTATAATGACTCTGTATTTATATTTTCATATTTTTTTAGTTTAGTTATAAAATAAATATCTCTCATTAACGCATTTCTTTCAATAATGCATAAAAATAGTGAAATTCTCACAACTACTCGGTATTGGCCGAATACATAGCCTAAATTTGGCCGAGTACCGAGTACTCGGCAAATAGGCCGAGTAAGCCGAGTGCCGAGTATATACCGAGTACTCGGTACAGCTCTAATAATAATACATACAATCGAACCTCGTTAACATAAACACGCTTAACGTGAATTTCTTTTAAGAGGCCTCTCCACTTATCGTCCTTAGAAGCCCGGGCCAATGCTATTCTATGGAGAATTTCGCCCCATTATAACTTATTAACTAATACATATTTTTAAATTGCGTTTTAACATTCCGAAACTTCACAACTGTTAAACAATTTATCGCTTTGCAAAAATTGTTTTTTAAAATTTTTACTATTTTATTTTGATGTTGTAAAATGCGAATTTTCACAATGTGAAATTTTTCATTTTTGAGCTTGAAAATGAAATCTTAAAAATAAAAAAAAAATCAATTTTTAAAAAGCGATAAATTGTTTAATTGTTGTGAATTTTCGGAAAGTGAAAACGGAATTAGAAAATATGTATTAGTTGATGAATTATAATGGGGCAAAATTTCCGATAGAAATAACATTGGCTTCGGCTTTTGGAGACGATAAGTTGAGAGTCCCCTTAACATGAACTGTTTCCACAATCATTCACAAAATGAAGTTTAGTTTCTGAGTTACTGATAGCATGAATTACTGATAACATGAATAAATTTTTCATTTCCCTTGAGATTCACGTTCACGAGGCTCGACTGTGTGTATATGTTAATTCTCTTCGCAAAAAATGACTAGGAAAAAAAAATGCAGAAAAATATAAAGAAAGAAAAAAAAAACCATGTCTCAGTGCAAAATAAGCATTAAGAAATATAAGGGGAGAGGAATAAAGAAAGAAAATCTACTGCGTAGAAAAATGACATTTCTGAGATAACAGACCATATCTATCTGTATCTATGACAAAATAGATTACATATTCAGGAAGACGAGATGCAGAAAAAACACCCTAAAGACCGTTTTAAATTACCAGAACTCCAGAAAAGATTACATTAAATAATGCGAGAGAAAATTACATCAAAATTTAAGAAATCTAACTATATTTATATAATGTATACATAATCAAAAGTCAGAAAGAAAAAAAAAAAAGATAAAATAAAAGCATTTATAAATAGGTTCTCCCCCCCCCCCCCCCTTTCGAAATTAAACCAAACGCGTACGTTAGCATCGTAAATACAACTTCAGATATATATAACGTTTTTGAGAGATTTATTTTTTATTTAAAAAAAATTCACTGTGAAATGAAGTATTTGTTCAAAAGATAAAAATGAAAAAATAAAACTTGAAAAATTTTGAAGATGCATAAATATTATAGGTGATAATATAATAAGCACAAATTGGCCATTTAAAATTTTAGTATCCCCCCCCCCCCACCTCTTCCTTTAAAAAACTTAGATCCTGCGGAGTTTCCTCCAGGTTTAAAAAAGAGCAGGGCGCTTCGAAAAAAATAAAATAAAATAAAATAAAATACCCTAAAAAATGCCTTTTACTTATTTATTTATTTTTTTAAAAAGGACATTTTCTAGATTTATGAGGGCAGTTTTGGATTCGCTTTGGCACATTTAATATTTAAAATCCAGACATTTATTTTAAAATTTCGAATTTAGGTATAAATAGAAGAAAAAGTTTTAAATTTTAATTTTCTTTACACCTTAATTTTGCTTGTTACTGATGTATGAGCGAATGTTGATTGTTATGCACAATACATTTATTTATATTTATAACATATTTTCAGTTTGAAGGTTATTTTCAATAACAGGCAGTAAGGGCGCAACTTTTTTAGATTAGGGGGGCTAGATGGGTGCAAGAACGGTGAAATTTTTCCAGTCATAAGGGCAGGCAGGGCACAGTGCCCTCCTGAAACTGTCTGGGGAAAGAAGGTAATGTATTATTAATGGTACTTGATAAAACCGTATTTTTCTAATAGGTGTGAAATCATAAAGAAGAAGGCCCCAAAAATCACTAAGTTCTGTTTCATTCGCTAGCAAACTTCTTCTCTCCTCTATCTCTTCTCAAATAAAGATTACAAATAGTAGAAGATGAGCAAGGAGATGAGACAAGACAAAGGCCATCACAGAAGATGAATGTGGTACGATTTCGCTGGAAGACCAATTTGAAAAGGATGAAAGTGGGCTCCACCTACAAACTTACATTGTTGACGGGTTGCGGATAATCAGAGAAAATAATTGGCAGTAGAGTTAGGTATTCACGGAGCAGTAAAAGTACTTCAAAACTCTTTTATCACAATTGATATATTCTCATTCTTACTAGAGTGGATCGAAATACATAGATATAGTAATTGCTATAGATCTATCATCCCCATGTTAACAAGCAAAGGATTTAGATGCCGAAAAATTTTTTGAAAGACAAGGAAAGGAAAACGAAAAGAAAGAAAGAAAGAAAAATGGTTATCTGGAGTTTTTCATTCTCTTATAGTACATAAATTTTATTTGCTAAATTATTTATGTGTATTCTCGTGTACATTCACTCGGGGAAAGACATCCATAAGAGAGTAAAATGGCCGTCTTTTCCCAATTGAAAAGGAATCACATTTCCCCCCTCAATGATCAATCTGTCTTATTACTATAGCTATGTCGAAACAGATGAAACTCGTCTCATCGAAGGCGATGAGACGCAGTACCTATCAGTAGTTGTGGAAGTACCTATCAGTAGTTGTGGTTTGTCCTTATAGTTGTGTTTTAGGATATTTTCCACCTCCGGTTTTCGATGTATCTACACATTTTGAGATATCCTGAATGCGATTTGTCAATTAAAATTGTCTTCTGCCTGTATGAATAAAAAAATTTTGTGGATACTTATTTCACGAACCAATGGACGAAATTTAAGAAAACTCGATTTTTACTTGGACCTTAACTTACATTGGTGCTGATTACATTTGGGGGTTAATAACTCAACAGGTGGCGCTGCGAGCCCATTTTCTCATAATTTTTAATATGACAGTTTAGGACAAAATTTCATAAAAATGCATAGATACCGAGATTGTTACGGATTGTCCGGATACGACTCACTTTAATAGCATTATTTTATAATAATTATCTGCAATTAAATTAGATGAATATTACTATTTATAAATAGTGTATGGAATTAATTTATAGATTCCTATAACTTAGCACTTCTGTAAATGTACATGATGAGAATTATTTTTAACGAATGACTGCGAAATTAGTGAGAGTTATTGATAACAGTAATAATAAAAAATAGGAAAAAAATTGTGTGCAGGTAAAAGAGCACAGAGCATCTCTCCTCCCTTGGGGAAGAGGTGTCTCCTCCTCAGGCGGATATAAATTTTCAATATGGGTATCTTTCAAAAAAAAAAAAAAAAAAAAAAAAAAAAAAACTTTAAAATGAATGGTTGAACTATAGATCAGTAATAATGTAAAATAAATTTATAATTTCTTTTTTTTCATTTTTAACAGGAGAGAGAGAGAGAGAAAAAAAGTAATAATAATAAAAAAACAGTTTTAATAAAAATAAATTTATATAATTTTTTTATGAAGAAAATTTGAAATTTCGTGAATTTACAAAGAAAAATATAGAATAGAAGAAAGGTTTCGCGGTGGGTACAGGTACTAATCTTTCTTTTCTTTTTTCTTTTTTTTTTAATATCATCTTTAGTTTGTGCAATAGTTTTTAATTAATTAATTACTTTTTGACATTTTTCAATAATTCTTAACTATTCTTTTAAAATTTATAGTCACAAAATAAATGCAGGGTGATGGTAATATATTAGAAATACATCTGAAAAATTACGTACATTTTTCTCAAAAAAAAAAAAAAAAAAACTTAAGAGTTAAGCTATAAAAAAAAAAGGTCACGATCGTATACTTAGCTTTTCGAAGTTCATCGTGGTTTTCTCCGAAACTCCCGTAAATACGGGTTAGGACCTGTTAGAAAGACCCCCCACGGAGGATACATCACCTCAGGCCCAGGACCCTCGTGTACTCAATCGGCCTTAATCCCAAACACAACACACTATTGCAACATAAATCTACATGGATTTATACTTAATATATATGTATAAAAAAATATAATATTAATATATTATTTTTAGATTACAGAAAAAATACGTAAAAAGTTTTTACTAGTGAATTACAAAGCGAAAAATAGTTTGGATAGAGTTTTATTGGGATATGACAGTTTATTATTATAAATCATAGAATACGTCAGTTTTTCTGCATGGCAAATAAAATAATGCTATACAACAAAATAATAATAACAGGATGGCTAACACCAAAACCTTTACAAATTTTCTCTGACTTTTTTTCACCATTTTCCTTGACTTACGCTATTTATTTTCCAAAAAAATTTCACAAAATTAACGAACAGTTTAGAAATTTACAATAACGAGCTTTCAAATGTGGCTTATTTAAAAAAAAAAAAAAAAAAAAAAAAAAAAAACTGTCAAAATTCCTTGATTTTACATGAAATTCCCTGACTATTCCAGACTCACTTAAATTCTCGCTACCCTGAATGATGTACTTATTTTATTATTATTGCTGTTATTGTTTTTTATTTTTCTTATTTATTTTCAAAAAAAAAAAAGTGTTTTGTCGAAGATACTAAATAAATTGATGTTATACATTTAAACTCTTTAATAATAAAGTACGAAAATACAAGAAAGTATTCCTCATACGTTGTTTTTAATTAATGATTGTCTCAGCTAAATTAATATTTACACTAGTACGCTGAAGTTAGGACGATGAAGTTAGGACAAGGTCAACCAGTACAAACAAGTTTTGTTTAACGATATTTCAAATGCAACATTGTTCACATATCTTTTACCAGCAATGTCAAGGATATTACATTTTTAGTGATCAACACACTTTGCGGAATGTATTCTGCGGTAAAAATTGCATAAAGAGTTGATGTTGAGATTAAGGCCGATTGACTGCACAAGGATCTTAAGCCAGGGGTGGGGGTGGGGTGGGGGGCTCCGTGGAGGCCTTTCTAAGGGGTCCTAGCCCGTATTTACGCAAGTTTGGGAGAAAACCATGGAAAACTCCGAATGACTAGGCCGGCGAGCGCGACCTGGGATCGAACCCGGTACATCACGTCTACCAGCTTTGAGGACAGAACCTCCTGGCCGCTGATGGACCCAATTTTATAAGGAAATTTAATAATTCGTTATTATTACATCGCATGAAAATCCTTTGATGTTAAAAAGGGTATAATATGAAAAAAAAAAATGTTTTTATGTTGTTGAACAAAATGCTTGAATTTCAATCAAAATATCCATTTCTACTTATTTTATATTTTGAAATAGTTTTTCTCCCCCCCCCCTTTTTTTTTTATTTTAATAAATAAAAATAAAATAAATATTAATGAATTTTTATTTACTTTTAAAGACAAGGATGGCGATCAACTCAGCATAATTATTTAATCACGAGTAAACCGACTGTTAGAAATTTTCTCTGTTATTTTATTCAGAACAAATTATAGATGAGATTTTGGAACTGGTCCAGGTAAAAAGCATTTTGCCAAAAATTTGGAAATCTTTATTCCAAAAGATTTGAATAAGAAAATATGTCATAATACATCAGTGATGCCTAACAAATATATTAGTTTCTTCTGTAGAATTTGCAATTATTATTTGTTTAAACATTATTTTTCTTTTGTTATAAATAGAGTACATTTTAAAAGCAAGTACTTGTGCTTATATTATTACTTAGTTTTGGAAAAATAAATAAATAAATAAGTAAATATTTGGAGCAAAAAAACATATTTTATAAAAAATTTCATACTAAAATTTCGTGTGAAGATGCATCGAAATAATACTTTCGTATATTGAAATTTAATTAATATTTTATCAATGTCGGAATAGACTTAACATAAATACAAGTAAAATTAAGTAACAACTGATTTTACAATGAATATATTAAAACTGGGGTCAATGCTTTTTAAAACGGTCTCATTATTCTAAAACAAACTATACATTAAATTCTTTGCTATTTCTTTAATTTAAGACATAAAATTTACAAAGAACAACGTTTAAAAAAATTTTCCATCAATAAAATAGATTCTTCACATATTTATTTTAATGAACATTTAAACAAAATTTTCTCACGATAATCGACAAAATTACGGAAACAAATTTATTGCAAATATTTATTATGTAATGAATTGCAACCGATAGATTTTTAAACCTTAAAAGTACAGGAATGTTTAGAAAATGAATGCAATTAATAAATCTGTTTATTTTAATTAATTCTGATTATAATTTTCTTGCAATATATTATCTAATTAATAATTAATTTCTAAAATTTACTAGTAAGATGAATTTTTTTGCCTTGTAGTTAGGCTATAGCAGAAACTGAATAATGAAATATTAATTTCTACCGGATACTAGTACGATGCATCTTAACACAATAACACAGTACTGGAGTTAAAGAGAGAAGTGCTAGGCCTTACCTTCACTTGAACGTCTGAGAATAAATCCTTCCTTGGGCTTCTTAGATTGCGTGTACCAGTCCGGCAAGGTCAGATTTTGTAGGGATCTCTCGATCCTCAGTTCATGTTCGGACTTAACCCTTTGCGCCAGGCGATTTTCCGGGGGTTCGGCCCCTTCCCGGTTATCCAGCAGGAAGTCCATGCTGCGGGCGCGGCTGAAATCGCTCCCAGAAATGGCCGGACCCGGATCTTCGTAGTCTTCATCGGCGGCGTTCTCGTAGTCATGCGCGCGCAACAGGGCCCTTTCTGCGGGACGCTTGAATTGTCTTTCATCCACGATCTCCAAAGGCTCCTGGCTTTTGGAAATGGATCGGGATTTGGCTTCCTGGAGTCGCTTGGCACATGAAGCCCAGGCTATTTCACCAGTACACCTCCGGTAAGGCAAAACTAGGGTACCGTCCTTAGTAGTTTTGGTGGTAGTTGTTCCAGGCATATCTGCGTCGGAACTAGGACGCGGTCCGGCATCTAATGGAGGAGAATTTTGCCGCCTCTTTTTCAGCTGATCGATCCGGCGCCGGCTGGACCGGACTGCTGCCTCTAGCGCCCCCAAGTCCGGGTGGCTCTGCGCCAATCTTGCTCGCTCTTCACGAGCTGATTTGCGGAATTCATTGAATCGGCGCAGTTCGCACGAGGTATCACCGTCAACATCAACATCTAAAGATGTTTTAAATTCTGCTTTGGATTTTGCTTCCTGCTGACTAAGCTTCTCGAAAAATTCTTTCCTAGCACTAGCAATTTTTCCTTTAAACTTACAAGTTCTGAGAGATTGTTGTATGGATGGGGTAGTCGGTGGGACAGGTGGTTTGTGCGTCACTTTCGTAGCTTGTTTGTATCCGGTGATTAATTCGAATAAATCTTCTTCGGATTTCTTAGCAGAACCATTGACCATTTTGCCGTCATACTCAAATGAATTTCTGTAAATATCAATTGTTGGTCTGACAGTGGCGACAGGTTTAGAGTAACCTCGCACGAATTTCGTATCACCAGTTCTCATATTACTTGGAGGACAAGACCCTGATCTTGAACTGACAGATTCGACTGAACTATCCCGGCCGGTACTTTTGCTTCTGGCTTCAAATCTTGCAGCACGTTCTACTACTGTCTCTGTACTCACACAGATACGGCGATAATGTCTTGATCTTTCACTTGGGGGTAAGGAACGATTCAGAATATTCTCTCTAGAACTCTTTCCCAGATAATCTTGTATTCTCTCACTAACTCTTTTACTCAGAAGAGCAGACAAAGGTATGGATGAATTAAGCTGTTGGTCATGACAACGTGATAAATCGGGGGTGCTCTTCGACTGACCGTTCCAACTGTCAAATGTCTCCGCCTCTTTTTCGTTATCTTCACGTCCTACTGATCGACTTCGTTTATATTCTTCTCGAATATCTTTAATTTTTTCTTTATTAGATAATATACAGAGATCATCTGAACTTTTAATTTTAGATAAGTCCTTGCTGCAGTTATTTTCTACATTAGAGACAGTATTTAAATTATTTACTGATTTAAAATTCAAATTAATTAGATTTCTCACACTTTCTGAATTATTACAATTTGTATTACTATCCGTAAATTCATCTTCTTTGTCATTTTCTTCAAAATCTTCAGTTTGTAAAACTATTACAGATTTACTTTTATATAAATTACTTGATTGACAGTTGTCAACAATTTTAGATTTTTCATTCACAATTTCACTTTTTAAAATTTTACTATCATGCACATTTTCACTAATCTGACGTTTTTCTATTGGGGAGGATAAAATATCCTTGTCAGAAGAAACACTGCTCTGCTCTGTAAAAGACTTGTTTGAATTTTTTTCACATATATTTAACTCTTCAGGCACTTCCAAGGAAACAATAGGCGAACTCTGTACCTTTTCATTCACAATATTTGCGTTGTCTGATAAAGCGTCGGCATCTGAAGTAGGTAACGCACACAAATTGTCATTCAGAATTGGGCGCGTAACACAAGCGAGTTCATCGTAGGCGAGATAGTCAACACCAGTCACGTGCTCGGCGGAGTCCACCTCCTTACTGACAACCTCCGCCGGAGGCGAGATGTTTTCAATTGAGAAACCTTGATAGGCACCCTTCTCTTCTAGCGTACGAGAGATCATTAGGTCAGTTTTATTTTCCGGAGCTACGAATTGTTCACTTAAAGCATCTGCAGAAGATGGCGCCACTTCTCGGGAATTCTCATTCACTTCAAATGGTCTAGATGTATTATTAAAAAGATCACGGTTATTCTCAGCTGCTTCATGATTAATAAGGCATATTTCATCGGATTTTTTCTCCAATTGTATTACGTCAACATTTTCTACTCTGTAATCATTTGGTAAAATTTTATATTCATCTGAAGAAATAGAATTTTTGTTGAAAGTTTTGCATTCGGCGAAAGATGAATCATTATTATTGCTAGGAATGCATTCATTTTGGATGTTATGATTATTATGAGCTTCTTTGACACATATTAGGCTCAAATTAGTTATTTCTGAATTATCAGTTATTATATGATTTTCTGCATTTTCTATATTTTTATAGTTCGATATTTCCTCAACAGATGGAGTAACCTCACAAACATCGGAAGTTGCAAGTTTATCATACGAATTATTGATTGCAGAATATGTCATAAGTGAAACAGTTTCTGTGTTGTTCGTAACAAGTTCTTTATCTGACGTCACTGAGGCGGTAGTACAAATGACCTTCGCTTGCATTACAAACTCTGTGTCATCTGAATCATGTTGATGTTTAGATAAAAGCTTTTGTTTTTCATTTGGATTTATTTCCGCATTAATTCCTGTATGAATATTCTGATTTCCAAACAAACTGTCATTATGATCAGCTTCTTTTCGAATTTTTTTCTGTTTTATTTCATCAACTTCCTGATCTGATGGAGTAAACATGTGGGAAGCGTTTTCTTTTGTTTCGGTTTTGATTTTTATGACATCGGAAATGACATCAGGTAATTCGCTTAGCGGTGCTGTTTTATTATTAATGTCAGCATTTTTAACACTTGTTTCGTTAGAAAGCAAATTAATTTCCTCAACTTGTGAATTTAAGTTACAATTAGTATAAGCGATATCGAGCTCTCCAGAGATATGATCAATTATATCTTTTGGAATTTGATCATCCTGTTTTTCTGAAGAATGTAAAGTTTCAACTTGCACTATTTGTTCATAAATATTCTCATTCTTTTTCGGCTTATCTTTGAAATTTTCATCGGATGAATTTAAATCAAGTTTCTGAGATATTTCTACATCTAAAGTAGTGCCTTTGACAGCAATTAAGTTTTTATTTTTTGATTCCTCTGCTAATAAAATTTTGCTCATATCTTCTTTATTAGAATCTTTCAGAAACTGCGCTACTGTTTGTTCTTTAAGGCTTAAAATATCATTAACAATTAATTTTTCCATTTCGTCTCTACAACTTATTTTTTTCAGTTCCGTATCTAAAAGTAGTGATGAAAACTGTGATAAATTTTCAGAAACATTTAATTTTTCATTCACGATAACACCATCTTTAACATTTTTTGCAAGCACTGATTGTTGCAAGTAACAGGAAAATTCTTCGAAACTTTTTGGAATTATTTCATTAGATTTAGGTAAATCACTCATTGATTTTGATTCATAGAAGTTTTTAAGAATCATTTCATTAGGTTTAGGTAAATCACTCATTGATTTTGATTCATAGAACACAGATGATAAAGATTTTCTCCCTTTATTGTTCTGCAATTCTTTATTGCCCGAAGACAAAATTAGAATAGAATCCTTATTAGTTTTTTCTTCCAAAATATCATCTTCATCATCATCCTCATCATCTTCAACATAGCCAGAATCATCATGTTTAAGTTCCACGGTACTTGAACTATCTTTCGATCGCCTCTTAATTCGTTTTTTCACATCTTTGGCGGTCCTTATACCCTCATCACTATCAGAAGAAGTTAATGGAGATATTGAATCTCCATTTTCATCAACTCTTGGAACATTATTTTCTTGTGCAAGAGTTTTTATTTTTGGATAAGTATTTAACAGAAGAGACTGGACATTATTGTCTAAGAATTTCTCTTCCGATGCGTTTGAAAAAATATCAATTTTAGAATTCTTAAAACTAGGATCCGTACATAAAGGACAGTTGTCGGAATTATCTGAGCAGGTATTTTCATTTTCGGATTTAATATGTTCGTTAATGCAAGAATTAAGGCTATCATTTTTCAGCGATGGCATATCGGGTGTTGAAGGAGCTGATAAATCTTCATTTTCATAGTCTATGTTTTCTACTGTATTAACAGTATAGGAATTTTCCGATTCACTGTTTTCTTCACTATTCGAACTATAATCATCTAAGTGATTAAAACTTTTCAAAGCATCATCGATATCTGGATCAGCATTAGCTAAATGATCCGATTTATCAATATTCTTTTTATTAACAGAAAACATATCGAATTGTAAATCATCAAATTCCTCTTCTTTTATTATTTCTGTTTTTTCTGAAGTCTGAGAATTTATATTATCGTTATGATTTGCAATAAAAGGAGGTAAAGTAACTTTAGCTTCATTATCCCACAAACCTATTTTTTTAAAATTGTTATTCTTATCTTCTTTTATTCTAATTCTACCCATTTTATTATCTTTCATTTTAAAAGAACTGTAAATTTGTTTCAACTGTGGTGGTAAACCATCATCGGTATCCTCGTCGGAATAAGTTTGTTTACTGTATTCCTGATCTAAATCGTCTCTCAGCAAATCATTTTGGTGCTGCCATCTAGTAATAGGACTGGTAGCTTCTTGGAGATGCTGCAAATCGGTGTGGTGCTGCCATCTACTGAGAGAATTTGAAACTTCTTGGCATTCATCATCACTAGCAGATTGATCGGATAGGTGAAAGGACTTGCGGTTGTTGTCCACAGGAGGGGACTCCGAATGCATGTTTGAAAATTGCGTTTCCGCAGAGGATGAATTTTTTTCCGGTTTTTTCATGATACGGTCGCTTACCCAGCTGGAACCGTATACTACATCACCGTCGCGTGGGGAAAATAATGTTTCCTGTTTTACGTCGTTATTTTCAGAATATTCAGTTTCTGAATTTACTGGAGATGACTTTTTTTCTGAATTATAATAATCATCATTAACAAGTTCATGCGCTTCAGATTCAAAACCAATTCTGAAACACCTAACATTTGAATCCGATAAATCAGTATCTATTGATATATTATCCTGTTTAATTTTATCGTTAATGTTAGGTAGTGCCGTATCCGAATCGGGGGATAAAAAGTAATCTTTAAAATCATCACTAAACATAAGTTTTTCTTCTTTATTTTGTGCATCACTATTAGACATACCGGAAGGAACTAAACATAGTTCATCAGAACCTAACACTAAGAAAGATTTATCGCCTGGTGAATTATTGCAATTGTTTACATTAAAATCTATTTTTCTCATTTGAGGAGATGATGGCATATCACTATAATCATTTTTAGACCATGGTTTAAATGGTTCTGCATTAGAATTATTCACATTAGAAGCAGATAGCCACAAATTTTCAAAGTCAGAATCATCATAAGATTTTGGACTTACCTTTGGTTTGGTATCCAATATAAAATCATTCCGAACTTTCACATTACGGTCACTCACTTCAGTGTATTCCGCACAGTTATCACAAAACTTATTCACACACATTAAACTACTGTTTTCGAAGGCACAATCATTTCCGCTCGTTGCACCGGTTAATGAAAGCAATTGCTTGTCAGCTAGATCATAGCAATCTAGCTCATTTTCTTCTGTATGGACATTTCGTCGCTCTAAATTGCTAGGAAATTTGTTTCCATTTGAATTAGTAAGCTTTTCTTTTTTAGATGATGCTTGGTTAGAAACACTATTTTGCTCATTTGAATCTTGTTTTATTCCATTATAATTACCGACGGTGTCGTTCTGATTATTTGTTTCCATTTCAACAACTGTAACTCGATCGTCGTCTGATTCATCCCATGATCCCCATCCCACCGAAGCTTCATCACAATCACTGGGACTTATTAAATCATCAGAATTTTCTTCCACTATGGTTTCGAGGTATCCCCTCACAGACACTTGATCACACATGACAGCATCAGCGGATGCAGGAGTCCCGAGTAAAGAGTTATCCATAACGCCGCTCGCAGAACTTAAAAGTAATTCCGGGTGTCCACTTTGCATATAAAGTAACAGCATTTGACGCTCTTCTTCAGTGATTGTCCCATTGGGATATTTAGGCAATTCCACAGCAGTATGAACAAATGAATAATCACCACTATTACTACCACTGTCCCACGTGAAGAAAGAATCCGGCTGAGGATCAGACGGTACACGCGCGTTTTGTTCCATATCTTTAGCAACTGTCTGTAACTGGGACACTATGCCTCTGCTTACTGACCGGCGTAGGTGTGGTCCGGTATGGCCAGTCAAACTAGTAATTGAATTTTCCTCTCGTAAACTAACGATATCATCTTCTTTACGGATAGCATCAGGATTCAACTCATCGTCTCTCTTTTTTCGCCTCCAGCGCAAAGCAACGACATAAGAGAGGCCGACTAGAAGTACCAGCTTCAAGCATGCGGCCCAGAGGACAGAAGGACCCTCGACTGTTGAATCTACAGGGTTCGTCACACCTTCCCCCATCACCTGAAGCCGTCCTCCAATCAGATCTGTTGCCACCCGGCGGAACCGGTTCCGCGGGAAAAAAAGAGTTTGGATGCGAGATACACTAGATGCTCGTGGATTTATTCTTTCGAAGATTTTATTGTTAAAAGTTCTTCGCTTGACGACGGGCCCCGTTCCGGATGAGGAGCGGGAGAGGAGGCTCAGAAGAATGGATAAATAGGAAGGGTGGTTATGACTTCGCTGACCTGAAAGAAAAAAAATATATTGAACGGTCAGAATACAAGAAAA
The DNA here is from genome assembly GCA_963930645.1 of Salticus scenicus. Taxonomy (NCBI): domain Eukaryota; kingdom Metazoa; phylum Arthropoda; class Arachnida; order Araneae; family Salticidae; genus Salticus; species Salticus scenicus. The sequence continues at coordinate 30,560,146 of OZ005659.1, read as the reverse complement.
AACAATGAGAGGTGAACATTATGTGTGGATAAATAATTTTATAAAAAGAGTGAGTGACACTCTGTCATTAAAAACAATTTTTTTTTTTTTTTTTCATAAAGGGAACACAATGTGATTGCTTAACAGTCTGTTATTGTTATTATTATTTCTTATGGATTTTCTCATAGGTTTATTGATAAAACTATAATTTTATTCAGAGCTCAATTTAAACAGAAAAAAAAAAAAAAATAAATAAAATAAAATAAATAAAATAAAATAAATAAAATAAAATAAAAATATCTTTTAGCTAGAGATAATGTAATATCTTCAATTTAAAAAGAATATTTATTTTGACAGACTTTTGTAGAAACGATTTTATAATGATTTTAAATTGTGTTTTTTTTTTAGCGCTACTAACTTAAAAAAAAAAAAAAAGACATTGTTGTTGCTGTTTGGTTATTTAAGACCAATGGATTACACTAGGGTCCTAAGCCTATAGGTGGAGTACCTTCCGTGGCGGTCTTTCTAAAGAATCCAGGCTCGTATTTACGCGAGTTTCGGAGAAAACCATGGAAAACTGCGAACGGCTAGGTCGATGAGCGTGACCTGGAATCGAACCCGGCACTTCCCACCTACCAGCTTTGAGTGCAGAACCACTCGCCTATTGTGGGACCCGTGAATGGTGTATATTATACGTAGCTGAACAATTTTTTCAAAGGTGTAAGTATCATTGTCATAAAAAAAACAATTCTACTTTTTTTTTTTAGTACGACAGGACTAATTTTTCAGACAGCGATTTTGTGTTGTCACCATTTCACTTTCATTTTTGTCAACACGCCCTCTGACATTCAATTTTAACATTTAATTTCTTAAACTACCTTAAAATATTTTGTCAAATCCGTAAACAATTTTACATTTTTCAAAACCTACTGTTAAGCTAGATTCTTCCTTGCTTACATGTAGAAACAAATTTCCGATTTTCGTATCCGAGACCATTTCTGAAACTGGACGGTTTCTGAATATTTATCGGCAATATTTTCTGAATATGTATTGATAATGGTTTATGAATATTCTTGAAGATATTTTTTGAAGATGTACTGATGATGGCTTTTGAACATTTATTGGTTATATCTACTAATGAATATATATTGATGGTGGCATCTAACTATGTGTTGGCGATATCTTTCTGAATATGTATTGATTATGGTTTCTGAATATTTGTTGGCTACAACTTCAGAATGTGTATAGAAAATAGTTTCTGTTATACTTGATGGCAAGACCTTTAGAATATGTATGGTTTATGGCTTCTGAATATTTATTGACTAATTTTTTCTGGATATGTATTGATGATAGCTTCTAACTATGTGTTATCGATATCTTTCTGAATATGTATCGATTATGGCATCTGAATATTTGTTGGCTTCAGAATGTGTATAGAAAATAGTTTCTGAATATTTGATGGCAAAACCTTTAGAATATGTATGGTTTATGGCTTCTGAATATTTATTGGCTAATTTCTTCTGGATATGTATTGATAATAGTTTCTGAATAGGTGGCTATATCTTCTTAATATATCCATGTTATACCTTCTGAATAGTTGATAAAGCTTTTCAATGATTTTTTTTTTTTGTTAGATAGTAATATATATAAATTAGTCCTGCCGTACTAAATTAAATTCTGTCAAAGACAGAATTTACTTTCTTTTTTTCTTTATTTATTTTAATGGTAAAACTTTAATTTTATTCAGGTCTCAGATAAAATAGAAAAATATATCATTTTCTTTAGCAAGTTATATTAAATAGCTTCCGTTTAACAGAAAGTTTATTTGATGGATTTTCGTAGAAATGATTTTATAATCATTCTAAATTACAGTTATTTATTTTAATTTTATTATCAATTTATATTTTTTCTTAAAGCTATTACACTGTAAAATTACTGAGTGCTATTTATCTTTAAAAAAAAAAAAAAATAAAAAAATAAAAAAAAATGCAGGCATAAAATATATTTGTGCGGAAATGAAGTTTAATATAAGCTATTAATACTTAATAATAATATTTTTCTGGCTTTTCGGTTTTAAAATGAATATCGTAATAGGTTATATAAAGTGATTAACTTTGAGTATTACAAAGGGACAAAAAAAAAAAAAAAAAAAAAAAAAACTATTATTATTATTAGACAGTCGAAGAAAAGTTAAATACGCTAATTTAATATAAATATAAATATATATATATATGTGTGATTTCTATTTTTTAAAAATGAAAGCTAACAGAAATTATAATCAGTTTTCTCCTGCAGGAAATTCCAGCTTATGCAACTTTCATTGAAAATATGAGGAAAATAATAATTGACATAAGGATAAGAGATAAACTTTGCACTGCCTTATAAAATGAAGTTTTTATGTTCACTTAATTTCGCATTAATAATTTTATTAATGCAAATAAAGGTGTGGTGTTTGTGTAAGGTTTAAGGGCAAGTGACTTCGCAGAGGTCTTAGGCCTGTGTAGAGGGTCAATGAGAATTTTTCTATGGGGGTCCAAGCCCGTATTTACGCGAATTTCTGAGAAAGCCACGGAAAACTACGAACGGCTAGGTCGACGAGTGTGACTGAGGATCGAACATGGCACTTCCCGTCTACCAGCTTCAGAAGCACAACCTTTTAACCAATATTGGTGAGGCTTTATAAAGGGTACTAACCCATATTCAAGCGAGATTTAGAGACAATCACGGAAATTTGTGAACAGATAGACCGACGAGCGCGACCTGGATTCGGACCCGGCACCTTCCATCTGCTAACTTGGAAAGCAGAAGCACTCGTTTTTTGATAGGGGTCCAGTGCAAATAAAAGAAAATATGTTTAATGTTGAAAGCCTAATTTTATGCTCTATTACTTCCTTGTGTTACGATAAGGCATGGAAACATTGGTATTGGTGTGTTGGGTTTACGTTGCACTAGTACTGCGCTATGGGTAATTCTGTGTTTTTCTTCGAAACGTGCGTAAATACATTCTACAACTTAAAAAAGGCCACATCTGGCGGCATCCATACTCAAGCCTGTTTCCTAAGATAGACAATTTGCTTAACACCTTACCAACGGATTTGGATTTACTGCTATTATCAGTTTTTGAGTCATGCTGAAACAGATACATACCCACAGACCCTCTCTAAAAGTCTCCTTTTCGGATTCACGGAACCTCAAAAAAGTAGAATTTCAGCAAAAACTCAGTTTTGAATATACGATTAGAAAACAATACTCTCTCCATCATAAACGCTAAAAAAAAGTTAAAAAAAAGAAAAAAAAAAAAAAGAAAAACTTTGTGTACATGCTAACAGTATACGGAATAAAGTTTCCGTATTGCTATGTGAAAATGATATTTTAATTAATATTTTAAAATCTACTTGTTGGTACCCGTAACCGACAAAATTTATGTTGTTACCATAAAATTGAAAAAGTTTTTTTTTTTTTTTTTTTTTTTTTTTTTAATCCTAAATTAGTAGTAGTAATAATTATTGTCACAAAATTTTAATTTAGGAGATTAAAATCTTTCATTTAACTTTTTCACGGGCGGTGGGGGATATTAATTTTAATTCTCATTTGCAAAATTTCACCATCGATTTTTTTTTACTAAGTTTCACTTTAATAATATAGAGGAAAATCCTTATTCATTTCCTACCTTTTAGACTTTTTCGTAAATTGTGGTGGTAGTTTAGTTTACTTTAAATGAGAGAAAATTCCTTGCCTTTGAGAGGGTTAAGGCGAAAATGAAGTAAATTCACACAGCAGTTTTCTTTCACAGATTATAGAAATAATTAGCCCTACATTTTAAATGTATAGATATAGATTTCCTCTTCACCGTGGCGTTTTTTATCATATGTTTTCAAAAAAAAAAAAAAAAATCATATGATTAAAATGTGTATGTTCGGCCGTCTCCCCACGAACCGCTGGAAACAGAATGAGGTATTTAAAAAAAAAAAAAAAAAAAAAAAAAAAAAGTGTTTCCGAGTTGACCATTAAATTAAATTATTCCAGTTAGTAACTTAGAACCCAAAAGGAATACAATAATTTGAGTCAGTCAAAAATTTTTCGCTGTGTCAAAAAAAAAAAAAATATATATATATATATATATATATATAAGTGCCAGATTAACCAAAATCTATACAGTTTTTGTGACAGTGACCTGTAACACGTGTATAAATTTTAATGTTTGTTTTGTTTGGAAGTTAATATCAATATAAGTGGCTGATCATATAATTCTTTTGAGGACAAAATCCTCTCGTTTTTAGCATTTTACTTTCAGTGAGGATCGTGGGTTTTTTTGTAGGCTTCTGTTTGGTCAACGGACTTAGCTCGGAACTTAGGTTCTGGCTAGGCACCGAGATTCTTGAAGATGTTCTATAATTAACTTCACTATTTATTCTCCTGAATTTCAATTACTTTTTGATAGGAAAAAAAAATTGTATGGCCACCTTTTTTTTTTTTTTTTTTTTTTTTTTTTTTTTATTAATTGCGGGACTCTGATTATTATTAGCGGTTTCCTGTGCCCCTTTGGACGCCCTGCTCAACTCTTAATTCCTTTTCGCCGTCCAGACCGTCTCGTCAACGCACGTAACAGTTTCATTGTTACACTTAGGTTTTTTCAAGGAGTTATTTATTTATTATTTATTTTATTATTATTATTATTATTATTATTTATTTTATTTTATTTTATTTTATTTTATTTATTTATTTATTTATTTTTTGTAACTCCTGGTGCTTTACTCTGATTGGTCTCTGCTCACGCGGAGATTTATTCAGAGATCAAAATTCTAAATTCATCCCTTTGGCTTTTAATTATTTTATGGAAAATTATTTTTATGTTTTTCGCATTTTTCGTTGGAGGTAAGCATTGGTTGCGACCAAATGCAGGTACTCCGAAGCACATCGTTGACTTGACTATAAATTTTCAGCTCAATCGATAGGCATTTAGATGCTATTTTGAGCCCATAGTCCATAATGATAAGAAAAATTTCTCCGCATCCTTGCAAAAAAAAAAAAAAATAATAATAATAATAATAAAAAATAACTATAAGTACTAGATTCACCAAAATCAATAGGGTTCGTGCTATGGCTACGGCGACCTGTAACACATGTACCACATTTCAGATCATTCGAACAAAACGTTTAGACGCTATCCACTCACATACATACACTATACACACACATGCATGCATGCATTACCGTAAAAGCAACAAAGATGAATTCAGGACACCTCTAAACGTACATAGCAACACCAAAACCACAAACTTAAATTTTTGTCATGATTACAATACTTTCCTTACATATGTGTGTTCAGAATGTAAAAAAATGTATCGATATTTATCTTATTTAAATTTTAGCAACTTACAAAAAAAAAAAAAAAAAAAAAAAAAAAAAGAAAAGAAAAGAAAAGAAAATTCCTTTGTTAACCAAATAGAGTTTTAATTAAAATTCAAGATGAAATTAGGGAAAGATACGGGCGACAAAAAGAGCCACTTATTGTGATAAAATTCCTATTGTTTTCCAAGATGTGATCAAGGAAAGTCAGATGAAAATGAAGCAACTGGTTTTTTGAAACTTTCCTCTAAATTTATTTTTCGTACGCGGCTTGCCGGTTTTATTTCCCGGTAACTGTAAAATAAAAAGAAAAGAGAGACCGAAAATAAAACAATTTAGCAATTAATTTTTAGTCTTTTTGATGATGCAGATTTAAGATTTGTCTAATGTAAATAATTTTTGTAGACTTAATTTGAAAAGAAAAGATATTTTGCAACAGAAATATTCATAGATAACCCGGTGTGACATTCATTTTACTTTCTTTTATTCGACATTTCAGTAAAAGCAGATCGTTACAGTTTAAGGTATATAAGATAAGATAAGGTACATAAGATAAGATATTTGAAAAATTCTAAAGTATTTTAAAAAATAGAAAAAAAAAAAAAAAAGAATTTTATTTCACATAAGTTATTGCGTGAAAGAGCTGCTGGCCCCTCAACTCACTTTTAAATATTGTAGTAACATTCATAAAACCTTTAAAATATTTTTAAATAATATATATATATATATATATAATTATTTAGAGAAATATTTGCCGAGAACACTTCTTAAACCGAAAACACTTTTTTTCTACAATTAGGTTAATATCCGGTAGCCCAGTATTGACTACATGTACGAACAAAAATTTTGACTGTACACGGAAAGTGTTCCAATTCTTTTGTATGTCCCTGAATACAAATCATTTGTTCAATATCAATATAAATTTTCAAATAATACACACACACACACACATATATATATATATAATGTGGCAAAATTATAATATCGAATATGGACTTTTTGATAACACTGATTTTTTTTTTTAGTTGTGCTATAATAGACACAGAGAACAACCGCTAAAAACCTGATATTCGAAATCAAGAGGCCTCAAAACGTGTAAGCACTGCAAAAACGCAATTTCGAAAATTTGATCCCTGCTCAATTTTTGTCTACCGTATATGGGTAAGGAAAGCAAAATAAATAAATGAAATGAAATAAAAGAAAGAAGACAAAAAAGAAGAAAGAAAAGAAATCTCATGTCAAAATTGTTCAACGGTGAAAAATTGTATGGAAATTTCTACATAAGAGGTAACTCATTTGTACTGTGGTAACGGCAACTTAAATTCTAATCAGTGACAAGTTTAAAGCGATAGCTTTATATAAAAACAAGAACTTGAATCCAAGAAAAATCGTTCAACCGATCGCTACGAAAATTGATACACTTGAAAATCTAACTAACGCCGTATTTTTTCATTCAACTGGAAAATTGGTTCAAAAGATATTAAATAAAAACTACATATTAACTTTAAAATTATTAATAAGGAAATAAAAGTTGAATAAAAAAAATTAAGAGTTTTTTTTTTTTTCTGACATAAAAATATATATTTATTATTCCTGTGATATAGAACACTGGATGGACACAAATTAATTCATTGGATATCCGCCAATGTCCAATTTTATCCTTTTATTTTATTACTTACTAGCAGGCTTTGCTCACTTCGCTGCTCACTATATTTAAAGGAAACTCTTTTCTATTTAGCTTTATAAAAATAAAATAAAATAAAATACTGAAATTGCTCAAAAGCTCGCTTCAAGTCCCTGCTGCCTTCGGCAGCTTTTTGTCATCCGCTGAAACTCGGGCGCCTGTCCTTATTACCTGCAACAATGGTTTACCAATGGGCTTCCATTTAGGTGCCTATTAGATAACAGTTTCGAAACAGACAGTATCGAAAAAATTGAAGAATCCCTTTTATATTTGAATCTCAGTTACATTTGAACAACACTATAACGTGGTGCACATAATATTTGCTTTTACGTTATTTCCTATGTTTATTTTGTTTATCCGATCAACCATAAAATGACAGCAATTTCACGACAAGTATTACCATATGCTATGACCGCTACGTCTGTCGCGTGAGACAATTTTTTGTGGTTATATATTATAATTCATGGTTTGTAAATCTGATCATAGTACAGTCTTAATATAGCTCTCCTTGGCGACTTTTGAATTTTTGTTACCATTTTAGACTTATCCCTTGTAACAATAAGACTTAACACCTTGTAACAATATGCTATGAGCACTATTTCAGCCGTATTTTAGACAACTAATCTTTTTATGGTTATATATATTTCCCATTAAACATATTTTTATTTAATAAAATTTAATAAAAAAGCACCACAAAACTGGCGTTGTAAAAAATATTACTTACAAACTTTGAATAAACACCATAAAATGCAATAAACTCGCAACAATTGTTTCGGGTCGAAAAAACACACGACCCTTCATAAGGCGAATAAAGTAAGCACGAGTGCTGCAGTCAAAGCGGCAACGCACAAAATCGTTTAAAGTTCATAAACCTACTCTCTGATTTCGGCCAATTGTGTCTAATATTGGTACGGCTTCTTATAATCTTGCTCGATTTCTTTCAAACTCTCTTTCTCATCTAACTACTACTAATCTTCATGCTGTAAAAAACTCGTATGATTTTGTAGACAAACTAAAATGCATCTCTCCGTCTAATTATACTATGTTTTCTTTAGATGTGAAATCACTTTTTACAAATGTTCCGGTTCAAGGTGCTCTGGTTTGTTTAGAGAGACGACTACGTGAATTCCATTATTCTTCTATTGAAATTGAGGAGCTTGTGAATTTAGTTCATTTGTGTATCAGGCAAACTGCCTTCATTTTTAATGGTACTTATTATTCCCAAAATGATGGTATGGCCATGGGTAGTCCTCTCTCTCTTTTACTTTGCGACATTTATATGCAATATTTTGAAGAAAAACTCTTCGGTGTATATAAATTTCCTCACTGGTTTAGGTATGTGGATGACACTTTCGTTCTTGTCTCCCCTGATGTCGATTTGTCCAATTTACTTTCTTTAGTCAATTCGATTGACTCATGCATTTAATTCACTTTTGAGGTTGAACAGGATTGCTCTTTGCCTTTCCTTGACGTTCTTGTGATTAAAGGAAAGGATTGTTTCTCAACTACTGTCTTTAGAAAACCATTCTCAGTCTCTTTGCCACCGCATGCTCTCTCTAACCACGCCCCTCAACAAAAAATGTCTGCTTTTTACACTTATGTTTATCGTGCCTTACACATTTGTTCTGATCCGTCTAATCTTTCGAAAGAAATTAATTATTTAAAATCTCTTGCTCTCTCTCGTGGTTATAACCCATCTATTATCGATAAAGCTCTATATAAATTTAAGAATCCTAAACGTTCTGCTGCCAAATTAAACGATCACAGTCTCATCCCAGTTGTTTTACCGTTTTATTCTTCACTCTCTTTTAAAATCTCTAAAATTCTTTCACCGTTTGGTTTCAAAGTCATTTACAAACCCGTCAATAAAATAAATTATCTTCTCTTAAGGATCCCATTCCCACCGAAAACCGTTCTGGAATTTATTTAATTCCGTGTTCGTCCTGCAACTTAGGTTATATTGGTCAAACTAGGAGGCGTTTGAAATACAGAATAAATGAGCACCGTCGGAATGTTCGTAATGAAGAGATTACGAAATCTTCTATTGCTTCCCACTGCTGGTCTCAAGGTCATCGTTTTGATTTTTCCAAATCTAACATAATTTCATCTCCTGTCTGTTCCTCCCATTTGGATATTCATGAAGCATTTTACATATTTAAAAATTCGAAAAATCTTGTTAATGATATTTCTTCCACTCCATTCTTCTCTGATGCTTGGAAATTACTCACGTAACTTAGATTTTCGTGTAATTTTGATATCCTTAAATTGTTATATGGTTAATCTCACTCATATATTTTTATTTTTATTTTATTTATTTATTTATTTTTTGTACAATTCTACTCACACCAGTTGTCGTGTTTATTTTCTACTTTATAAAGTTTTTCTTTTCACTTTAAACGATTTTGTGCGTTGCCGCTTTGACTGCAGCACTCGTGCTTACTTTATTCGCCTGATGATGATGAAGGGTCGTGCGTTTTTTCGACCCGAAACAATTGTTGCGAGTTTATTGCATTTTATGGTGTTTATTCAAAGTTTGTAAGTAATATATTTTTATTGTTATTTATTTAAATATTAATTTGAATTAATCAAATATTTCTGTTGGACAGCGTGCAAGTGCAGTCACACGCCGAGGCTCATTTATTTGTATGATAAATTAGCATAGTGATTAGTATATAAGAAAATAAATAAATAGGTAAACATTATCGTACTACACAACATAATTTTGTCGCTCCATTGGCGGCTTTTGAATTTTTCTTGCCATACCAGCGATGGAATTTTTTTTTTTTTTTTTGTATGAAAAGGGGAATACTATTTTACTAATACTTTTATCAGACACCTTTTTTTTTGTTTATATATAAGAATTCTTCATATTCTGTTTATATTTTTAGTGGTTTTTAGCTTTAAAATAGTGCTTGCTGAAATAAATTTGCTATTTTTAAAACTGCATTTTTCTGTAAACTTTCTATAAAAATAAATCATTTATGTGACTACTATTTAGGTTTAATATTTTTTTTCTTTTTGTAATACTTTATAATTTTTTTTTTATATTTTTGATGCGCTACTTAGATTAAAAGGGCTGTCGCTATATTAAACTTCTTGTCGAAAAACGTTCAGAGTGCTTCAACATCAAAATTTAAAAAATCTTCCAGGAGGATCTATTAATGAAACTGATAAAATAAAAATATGGTTCATAGAGTTTAAAAAAAAAAACGCTACGCAGTCGAATGTAACGTCATTGGCAATTTTTTTAAATAATAACTTGACAGTAAAAATAAGAATATAAAAAACAGTAGTTAAAAAGAAGAAGAAGAAGAAGAAGAAGAAGAAAAAAATTTTAGAACAACATATATTAGCATCATAAAATATATTAGCACTTTGTCAATGTGTGTAAAATTTTTAAAGTGATAATGACGTCAATTTTTGTGAGATGCATAATATAATTTTTTATATTTTTTTATTGTTCACGTTTAAGTAAATGTACTTTTTTATGTCGAAAAAAATTAGCTCGTAATTTTTTTTTTTTTTTGCAACAATTAAATTATGGATAAAATTTAAATGGCTAATTTATCAGAAATTAGGAGGTTATTATTTTCACATTTTAATTAATTAAAAGAAAACTAATTAAATCGAAAATCGGGCTTCGAGGTGCATCAGGAGAGGAGAGGTCATTACGAACCTCCATGCAAATCTGCGATCAGCCGTTTTCTTAAAAAGCCCCGGAATACACAATGACACACACACATACATCTTGTTTTATTATATGTATAAATAATATCTCGAAACTGTAAAAACTTTCACATATTTGAAAACAGACTAATAACTGTTGGATTGAGGAGTAGTAAAATAATTAAGTTAAAGAAAAATCCTTATTTCTGAGGGGGGGGGGGATTTCAAACCGTTTAAAAATTAAGAATAAAAAAGTAAATAAAATAAAATATTCGAATTTGTCTTTATTCTTACATGCGTCATAAATATTATTTCTAGCGTCATTTTTATTAGCTGAACGTTTTTGTAGCTATTGGATTCAAACTATTTTTTAAGTGTTCTTACAGTTAAATAAAAATAAATAAATAAATAAGTAAATTTGAATTTAATTCATTTGGTTTATTTTCTAATTGGAGCTAAATATATATATATATATATATATATATATATAATATCTTAATAAATAATAATAATAGTTCAAATACAATCACTTAAGTTTTTAATTAAATTAACACTGTAATCGTCACTTAGGAAGGTATTGTAATGGCTTTCAAGCAGAGAGAGAGAGAGCTACTGGCCTTGCGCTGAAAAAGGAACTCTCGTTTTAAAGAGACTGTTTTTTTTTTTTTTTTTTTTTTTTTGGTGTGTGTGTGGGGGGGGGGGGGAGTTAGAGAGAGAGAGGGGAATGCGACTCTGATAAGTGTGGAAGGCGGGCTCGATACACGCTTTGAAAACCTTTATCTGGTGGACCATTTAAAAATGATATGTTCTTAAATTATTTACATTTCTTTTTTATGTATTTGTGTCTGTGGTGTGTAGTGTTCTAAAATGAGAAATAAATAAATTTCTCGGAAAAAAAAGGAACACTTTATGGTCTGCATAAACATTTCAACACAGACGTATGAAGTGGTGGCAGCGGTGGGGTAGTTCATACGTCTGTGTTGAAGTGTTTATGCAGACCATAAAGTGACCTTTTATTTATTTATTTATTTATTTATTTTTCGAGAAATTTATTTATTTCTCATTTGCAAACACCACACACCACAGACACAAATACATAAAAAAGAAATGTAAATAAATTAAGTACACATAATTTTTAAATGGACGTCAAATTCCAGTCCACCAAATAAAAGTTTTCATCGAGCCCGCCTTCCACACTTATCAGAGTCGCATCCTTCTCTCTGACTCTTAAAAAAAAAAAAAAAATCTCTTTAAAACGAGAGTTCTTTTTTCAGCGCAGGGCCAGTAGTGCCCTCTCTCTGCTTGAAAGTCATTACAGTATTCATGATTAAAAATCATATAACATTAAATATTAAAAATTAAAAATTAAAATACTGAGTAAAAAGCACAAATAATAACAGGAGACTTGGCGTTGGAATATTAAAATCTGAATAAACTACTACGTCAGAAACGCCAAAGAAAAATATTTGAGATGCATACAGCTGTTTCGGTAGCCTTAAGCATACCGTCTTTAGTGCAAAAATTGCACTGAAGACGGTATGCTTAAGGCTACCGAAACAGCTGTTTCCACTGAAGACGGTATGCTTAAGGCTACCGAAACAGCTGTATGCATCTCAAATATTTTTCTTTGGCGTTTCTGACGTAGTAGTTTATTCGGGTTTTAAAAAGCACAAATGATTAACAAAAAAAGTTTGTATTATCCCATATAAATAGCTCTGTAGTGCTGAATTAAATTCTTTCTCTGACACTGCTCGCTCCACTGAACAACTGCCGAGATTAACCCTGCGGGGCTCTACCCGCCTATTTGCAGATCGACAAGGGGTAGTGGGAATAAAATAAAACGAACAGCGGCGGAAGTAACTTTTTAACATATAGAAAAAAATATATATAAAATGTATAGTGAAAAATTTCTATGTTTCGTTACTTAAAAATATGACACGCTAATCCGCATTTTATTAAAAGTTATACACGATTGGAAAGAGAATTAAACGGCTTTTCTGATATACCTATAGTTAAGAAATTGAACCATTGTTTCTTCATACAGGACGATTCGAAAAGATATGAGCCGAAAAAAATCAGAAATTTTAGGAGGTTTTTATTAATTTATTTTTTAATGTTAAAAAATGTTAAACGTTCGTAATAATCTTCCAAAAAAAAAAAAAAAAAAAAAAAGTTACATAATTGGAATTATGAAGAATTATGTTTTCGAATAGTGCAGATCAGGGTTGGCAAGTTTCTTCCAAGGTGGAAAAAACCGCGGAAAAAACCATGGAAAAAACCGGCCGGAAGAAATAGGTTTCTTCCAAGTGGAAGAAATGGAAGAAACTGTTTTTCTTAAAAATTTATCCTATAAATTGCAGATTTGTAAGATACAATGGATGCATTTGTCTTATAAACAACTTTAAGTAACTTTAATTATACCTATAAAAATTTAATTACATATTTAATTAATAATTATGAGATTTTTATAATTATGAGATTTTTACCGATGTGATCTTCGGTATCTGATAATCACGTTCCAAAATACTCAAAATCCAGTAAAAAAAATCAATTTCAATTTAAAAAGCGTAAAGTTTTATAATTTATTATTTAGGCAATTTTATTTCTTTAACTGGTTATTAACAATAGTTTGTATCACTTGCTTATACTTTCTGATAAAACAGCTCTTAACAAACATTCAGTTAATTAAAAGAGCCAGTATTCAATAATTACTGTATTGCAAAATGTCATCAAAAACTTCATTTTCCTAATACAGTACAGTGAAAAAGAAATTTACATCTCATATTTCAAATAAATTCACATTTTTACTTTTTTTTAATCAAATTTTTAGCTTAATCCTTGCTTTGAAACTCAACTTGGGAGGGGAAGGGGTAACATTCTTGTATTATTATCCTGCAATTCATACAGACTAGTGCTTAAAACAAATCACTATTACATCAATGTTTAACAAAATTAATCAGTGATGAATATTATTTCCGAACTTGCAAAAATATTTAGTTTCATATTTTTTAAATATGTTTGTTTACATTTTATAGGTACCTATTATTTGAATATGCTTAAATTATTTATCATACATGAATGTGATCGAATAGTTTTATTAATATTGAAGAAATACTTTATTCTAAAATTTATTAGAAATCGTCTTTTCATTCTGATGTCTATTCTCATGAATTAATAACTGACTCTGTATCTGCAAAAGAAAACTGTAAACAAAGGCAATGATCTCTAATCTACAAATTCCTATAATCCGCACAACCTCTAGACAAAATTTTTGAGAGTTAGAGGGAGTTAAAAACTAACTTGCAGGAGAGTTTAAAAGTAGGTATATTACTTATTGATACAATTTACCAGCTTCGAGTTTATACAAAAAATTGTATCCTTTAAAAAAAAAAGTGCAAATATTATGGTTAATTCCGTAATTATTATCACTTGTACTGTCTGAATGTATACTAATATGAGATAGTATATATGCAAAAAGTTCTAAAAATATCAGCATTGAAAAGTAAAAACCAATCACCTATATATATTTAGTGTTTGTTATAAAATAACTTATTTTTCTAACAATATTTTTAATATTAATTGCATTATAGTTTAGATTTGGCATTATATTTATGCTTTGAGTTTATATAGTTCATAAATTTTAATTTCGAACATCTGTTTTGTCTTCTGGTTAGTTTCTTCCATTTCTTCCGGTTTCTTCCATTTCTTCCAGTTTCTTCCGGTTTTTTCCAGTTTCTTCCACTGTCCTGGAAGAAACTAGTTTCTTCCGGAAGAAACCCAACCCTAGTGCAGATGTATTACCTGTTTTGTTATTTGTTTACGCAGAATTGGAATTAAAAACAAAGTTTTTAAAGAAAGTGTTTAAAATGAGACATTCGGAAAATCCAAGCGTGTTTCACAAAAAAACTCATGTTTCGCGAAATTTTTGCAATAGGATTTCAACCTTTTTAGAGTTTGTTTCTGTCATCGAGATTTATATTTCTTTTCTTTTCTTTTCTTTTAACTGATTTATCTTGAAAACTTTTTGGGTTATAAAATGTTTAGAGAAAAAAATTCGATGTTTTGTAAATTTTAAAAATATGAATCCCTAATCTGTATTTTGTTAAAAGATTAATACGGTTAGTAAGAAGATTGAATATAATAATAATTTTAATAATAATTATATAATACCAATTGAATATAATAATCATTTTTCTAAATATACCTTTCTTTAAAATATTGAACGATTAGTTTTTTGTACAGCGTGATTTCAAAAAGATATGATAGACAGAAAGAAAAATTTTGGGCATATTTAAAAAAAAAAAAAAAAATTGTATATTTCAAAAATAATTACACCGTTAGAATCGGGAAAAAACGCTGTTTCGAATGGTACAGAGTACAGACATATTCTGCATATCTCGATCCGGTACGGAGGGATCGCTTTTAAAAAACGCACAAAATTTTCCATTTTCTTCTTTCTTGCGGAACTCTTTCTGATGAAGGATCAATGGTTTTTTGGAGAAACTATTTGGAAGTTGGCAATTAAAGTACCTTTATCAACACGACGTTAACTTCGTTAATTAAGGTGATAGAAATTTCTAACCACGATAAACCTGTTCTCTGGATTATTCGACAAACATTGGTACACTGTTAAAAATTTCTGTAAATTTAATGTAAATATTTATCCAGAGTCTCTGTAAATTTACAGTAATTCTTAGTTAAAAGTGAGTATACGAAATTCTCAATCTTTATTCTGTATTTTTAAGTAATTTTATTATTTAAATTTTTAATTAAAATTAAAAATGACTGTTTCTACTTTAGAAAAAGCATCCCAAGTCCGAAATATATTCTCACCAATAATTAATTAAATTAATATTACTTATTAAAATGAATGTATAAAATAAGTCTTTTAACATCTCCGTTTATTTTTCTCTGTAATTTTACGTAAGACTTAAGATAATACATTACACAGAGTTTTCTGTTGAAATTTTTAACAGTGTACCTTTTACAAGGCTGAGGACCATCTTGTTCGCGAGGAGATGTGGTCACAGAGAAAAAAAAAATAAAAAAAAATAAAAATCGAGCAGCGGCGACAGGCATAATTTATTTATTTATTTATTTTTTTAATATATAGATATTTCGTTCTTATGTATTTAAAATGTGTCTTTATATATTTCAAAGTAGTATAAAAACTAAATCCTTATTTAACGAATTTTTCATATAACGGATATTTTTTACATGATTTAGCAACTTCGTCAAATAGAGGTTTAATTAGAATAACTTATCTATAAAACTTGACAACATAAAGAACAATGAATATTTTAAAATAAGAATTGAAGTAATTTAAGAAGTGCGTTCACATTCATCACTACAATTATATTCTGAAGACAGAAATTCATGTCATCTTCGGTCAATGTCGCCATTTTATTGTTTTTAAATTTAACACCTCGGACTCTCATTGTAAAGCGTCAAGCGTGATAGATTTTCGAAATGGTTCGTGTTATCTGATAGAACTACGTTAATATTTAACAGTTATTTATGTTACCTACCAAGGAATATTAAACAGGTTTAGAAGCGTCATCGAATAAGCTACCACATCCATATGAGGAGTATTTGTTACCATTGTAAGTGGATAAACATTTAAATCCATTCATTAGAAAAGGGGGTCAAACATTTTTTTTAAAACACGGTTTTTGCTCCTTCAGATACAACTGTCACCAGCGCCTTTTTTTGTAACGTTTCTGTTAGTTTTATTTTTTTCTTGATAATAATAAAGTAATTAGTTTTTAAAACAATAATCTTAGAAAATAATAATAAAGTATTTAGTTATCGATAGTAATCAGCTTTAGTAACATGTTCTCGCCATTTGTATATTTTTCTATGCAAATTCACTTTATGAAAACCATTTTCAATGATGAATGCAGATGATTTTCCTTTCAAAAAAGTAGAACTCTAAAATGTCAAAAAGTAAATTTTGTGCACTATAAAACATCTGAAGAAATGTTTCTTTTGATTCTAAGATTTTTTATTATTTTTATTTTTGTTAAAAAAAAAAAAAAAAAAAAAAAAAAAAAGATAATTTTGTTCGAAATTATCAACACATACATGATTCAACTATTCGTTTTAAAGATATTCACGAGTTCTTTTGAAAGATACCCATTTACACCCTCAGGTAAAAAAAGGTAAAGCTACTACATGTACAGAATATCCCAGATGAACTATTACTATTACAAACCACTTTTTAATTTCACAATAATTCGTTCAAAATAATTCTCATTTTACATAGTTATAAAAAAAAAAGGCCTATTTTGCTATATTAAAAATTATGAAAAAAAGGGATGGCTACGCCACCTATCGGCCGATTTTTTCCAAAAGTTAATAAGTTAATATACACTAATTTATGTAAAAGTGCAACTACATATAAATTAATGTGAAATTTTGCACATTTGTTCTTAACGGCCCTCTTCAGTTACCGTCGCCAGAAGAACGAGCCAATGTTATTCTATGGGGAAATTTTCTTTACAAATAACTTATTAACTAATACATATTTTTAAATTCTGTTTTCACATTCAGAAAATTCCCAACTGTTAAATTGCCGGACCTTTGTTAAAAACGTATTTTTTTTTAATTTTTAATATTTTATTTTGAAATTGCAAAACGAAACAAATTCACATATTGAAAATTCGTATTTTGCAGCTTCAAAATAAAATATAAAAAATTAAAAATATAATTTTTTGAAAAAGGTCCGTCCATTTAACAGCTGGGAATTTTCAGAATGTGAAAACAGAATTTAAAAATATGTATTAGTTAATAAGTTATTTGTAAAGAAAAATTTCCCATAGGATAACATTAGTTTCGGCTTCCGGCGGCGGTGAGTGAAGAGGGCCCTTAAGCTAGAATTGCCAGGAAAAAAAAAAAAAAAAAAGGCAGCCATACTGATAGATATTTTATAAAAAATGTTACCAGAAAGAAATCATGATTAAACCCCCCCCCCCCAACTGTAGAAAAAAATATTCCCGAATTGTATTAAGAAGTAATTATCGTTGCTTTTCACCACTTCCGCCTTTCCTTTATTAACACATAACTTTAACAGAAAACTTACATTTATTTCGTCTTAAAAGAAAAAATATACAATTAAATCCAGATTTATTGAGTTCCTTTCAATCAAACATTTTTAAAGTTACTTGTAATTTAAAAACTTTTCTCTCTTTCTCTCCCTCTTTCTTTTTTTTTCTATTTTTTCCCCGGTCTTTAATGATACAGGTAAGAAATTTTCAAGATAAATGTAACTGCCACTTCTGCCTTTTAACCTTTTATAAAATATGTTTTCTTACAAAAAAATTCTGCATAATTCGAAATCCATGCATTTAATGATACATTTATGAAATTTTTAAGATAAATCTAACTTCCATCACTACCTTTTATAAAATATATTCTCCCCCCAAAAATTCTGCATAATTCGAAACCCATCGAGTAATCATTCCTCAATCGAGAAATCCAATTCATAGTTTTATCACATTTTTTTATCCACCATGCAGAAATTATTAAAATTTTTAAGCAAAGATAGAACAATTTTTATTCTACCCCCCCCCCCCCCCCGCCAAAAAAAAAAAAAAAGAAAAAAGAAAAGAGAAAAGAAAGAAAGAAAAGAAAAACTATTCAGTTCGCCTAGGCTATTAAACACATTCCAATTGTACTCATTCAGTACATCAGTTGAAACTTCAGTTTCGTTCGAAAGTGTTAAAAACAGGGTTGGCAAAAACCCGGGTTTTTCTAGAAAAACCCAACCCACTCGGGTTTTTCTGGGTTTTTGTGGGTTTTTCTGGGCATTTGTGGGTTTTTCTGGGCTTTTGTGGGTATTTGTTTGAATACATTTGCATTGCAATGTTAGATATATGTTATTTAGCATATTAGTTGTAATACACCTAATTATATTAAACTACTAATTAATAATGAATCTAATATTTATCTTAGAAATAAAAATTGGTTTGATTCTAATATTAAAAAAATAGTGTTAATTAGTAAGATTAAGCTATATTTCATTTTAATGTTAATGTATGCTTATTCAAAATAAATATTCTTAATGACAATAACTGATAAAATAAAAGAATTTAAATTCTTAAATACAATACATATCATTTAATTTTTTTAATTACCCATCATGCTATAGATGGAGAACTTAGGTAATTGTGAAAATTTTCGACCTCGTTTTTTTTTTTTTTTTTACTTTTTTACACGTTTTCATATGTGAGGAATCCGAAAAATGACAAAATTTGTATGGTGTATGTTAGTTTGTTAGTCTGTGTACATGATATCTCAAGAACAAATTGTCACAGAGAAGTCAGGTCCTTTTTGAAATATTATTTTCGACACTGGCAAGAACCCTATTCATTTGCAACATTCGAATTAAAAAACTTCGTAAGTTATTAAAAATGTATGCTTTCTTAACATGGGAGAATAGGGCAAAATTTTACTTAAACGTGTATTGAATGGAAAATTTTTACTGAAAAAATATGAGACCAGTTTTAATATATGAGTTTTGATGTCGGAATGAACATCAGTAAACATGCTACTTTGAAAATTTCACAAGTTACTGGAAATTTACGAATTTCTTAGCATGGCAATATAAGGCAAAATTTCACATAAATGTCAATTTTGAGGAACATTTTCATCGTAAAGATGTCAGACCACTTTTGAAATATTATTTAGGGTACTGGCATGAATATCATAGAGTATAAATTTTTCAATTTAAAAAATTTGTAAATTATTTGGAATTTACGATTTACTTAAAATGGCAGAATAGGGCAAAAATTGAGCATAAATGTCCATTTTGAGGATCATAAATATATCAGTCAACTTCAAAATAACATTTATGATACTTGTTTGAACATAATTGACTACAAATATTCTAATAGGAAAATTTTGCAAGTTACTCGTAATTTAAGATTTTATCAGCATAGTAAAATGGGGGGATATCCCATATAAATATGCATTTTGAGGATTATTGCATTGGAAATAGTAGCATGAAAACGAAACTATGAAATTGATCCTAATAAAATAAATTAATAGATTAGAATAAGATAAATATATCAAAGTGAACGGTGGATAGCCTATTAGGTGGGGATTTCATTCTGTCTCTGTGCCAAGTGTTTGGTCAGATTCATTTCTCTTAACATGATAATCATGTTAAGAGAATGTCCTGTACTAGAAATTTATGAGAATATATATATGATGGGGAACTGAGCAGAGTCCACTTATGCTAACTAGTTTTAATTATAAAAATAAGTTGCACTGCTTTATCCTTTTTTTTTTTTTTTAATTTTTTAATAGTTGAAGCGGTTATAGAAGAAGATTTTATTTTATTAGATTTATAATTATGTTGGTACTAAAATTGAAATAAAATTATTATAAAGTTTTAAAACTAAACAATTTAATTAGTTAAATATTGATTCTGGACAACATTTATGTCCGCTGTTAAAAAAAAAAAATATCGTTCGGTTTTACAGGAAAAGGAAAACTGAACCAATTATAGAAGATAAACTTGCTTTTATTATATTTATAACTGTCGTTACTTTTTATGGTTAAATACTATTTTCTAGAAAATAAAAATAAGAGTTTTTTCTTTAAAGGTAAGGTGTTTCCTATATTTTATAGATGGGATTTGTAAATTATAAATAATTTTTAACAAAAACCCGCTTATTTGCAAAAACCCAGTGGGTTTTTGTTGGTGGGCCCGCCCAGAAAAACCCGGGCGGGTTTTTCTGGGCTGGGCCCACTTTGCCAACCCTGGTTAAAAATGTACACAAGATTCCCCCTCAACTTCAAAAATAAAATTCCCTGACTTTTCCAGGTTTTCCAGGTCTACTTTTAAAAAAATTTAGTCACAAAATTTGGTTCGTGACATAAAAAATAGCTCACGGCATAAAACATAGCGTAGCTCGCGGCATAAAAGATAACATAGACTCTCGACATAAATTGCCTGCTCAAAAAGCATTTTCTAGGTTTATTTTATCATTTTTTCAGGTTTTTAGACAATATTTGCAATTTTTTACTAATTTCAAATTCCTTGACCTTTCCAGGTTTTCCAGGTTCTCTCTAACCTGTGGGAACCCTGTATACAACACAAATGAAAATGCGCACAGAGCAGCTTTCACTTGTATCCCATAGTCTATCTAAACAATTTTGTATGACCGCTAAACCAATCATTAACGTTCATCATCGCATATATTCTATACTTAACATGGTTTTATGCACCTCAATCTAAATGATCAATGTTAATTTCGTTATTTTTACTTTCTTCTATATGTATATATATCGAGACAGTATTGGATTCGTGAAAATTTTCGATGAATTTACACGTTTTGGGATGTCCTGAACACGATTCGACTGTTTCTAGAAAATGTCTGTCTATCACAAATTTTGTGGACGCTGAATCTCATGAACTAATGAACGAAATTTAACCAAACTTGGTATTTAGTTGGAGCCTGACATAAACGGGTGCTGATTAGATTTGGGGATCATTCGCTCAACAGGTGGCGCTGTGATGCCATTTTATTTCTACATTTTTAACAGGGCAGTATAGGACAAAATTTCGTATAAATGTGCATAATGAGAGTTATTTCTAATGTGTGATTTTAAAATTATATGAATTATTGATAATAGTAGTAGTAAACTAGGAAAAAAAGTTTGAGCATGTGGAAGCATCGCTTCCCCCCTGGGGTGTAAATTTTCAATATGAGTATCTTTCGAAAGATCTCACCAATTCCTTTAAAATGAATGGTTGAACCATAGATCTGTGATAATTTAAAACAAAGTTATTGATTTTTTTTCATTTTTTAACGAAAGAAACTTTAAAAAAAAAAAAAAAAAAATCGAATTTTTTTTTTTTTGGCAAAAAATTGACTTTTTTTTCGTCATTTTGTGATATAATTCTGTCAGATAAAAATCGCTTGTATTTATAATGGAAAATAATTTAATAAATAATTTGTATTGTATGAATTTTGTGTAAAATTATATAGAAGAAAGTCTTGTAGTGGCTGCATCATACTAGTTTATGATGTAGTATAAACTTTATGTACATAAAGACATTAAAATACGCTTTAAAGAAATACCTCTCGTAGACAACAAATTATTCGAATCATTTCGCGAGTCCCTGTACACAAACCTGTAATTCTATTTATACTATTTTCCTCTTTTAATAGGTAACATGCCATAAGCAAGTCTAAAAATAATTACGGGAAGGAGAACATGCACAAAAAGACGACCCTATTCATAAACACTTTTTAACTTTACTGGAAAATGTTGGAAATTAGACCAAAATAAATCTGGACTTGCAAGATTAGAGGACTAATTTAAATTGCAGTTGAAAACGCTGACACCAAATGGTTGATCTAAAAGTAAAAGTTAAGTACAGATGAATCAACTGACGTGAAAACATTATATGAGAAGAAAAAGGAAAATTAAAATAATCTCATGTTTGAATAACCTGGAAGTGAAACTTCCATCTAGAAATCTACCAACAACAGACTTAAATAAAAAAGATAGAGGAAAGCTGGTTAAATATACTAATTTTCAAAGTTTACCAACCTCCATGAGGCTAGTTATTTTTTTTTTAATTATGTTTTTATTCATTAGATCTTTCTCTTGTAGTATTCTCTTATTAATTTTATTCCACTTGTTAAATCGTTTATATTGTATGATTGTCAACCACCTAATGAATTTGCTTTTATAACTATTAGATATAGATTATAAAATCTTGTCTTTTTTTTTTTTAAAATTATGTTATTATTCATTAGATCTTTCTCTTGTAGTATTCTCTTATTAATTTTATTCCACTTGTTAAATCGTTTATATTGTACGATTGTCAACCACCTAATGAATTTGCTTTTATAACTATTAGATATAGATTATAAAATCTTGTCCTTTTAGGTTGATTTCTTTAGAAATCGACCTATTGCAATCACTTCGTTTATCTATCTATGTATTGTATCTATCTAAAATGAAAATTTTGTCATCATGATAACTCCCGAAATAATACTCCAAATGGAACCAAATTTGGACAGTGAACTGATCTTATAAATACCTTGGATGAGTTCGTTAACCAAGTTGCTCCGACTTTTTGTTTTCAAGTGGCAGCCACTTAAAAATTTCAAACCCACAATGTAAAAAGCAGATTTAAAGCAAGATTAGCTTGAATTTTGATGTAAATACAGGCCACATAAAGGTCTCAATGAAGTTTATTAATGAAGTGTTTCCGCCATTTTTAATAAAGTGGCAGATATTTTAAGTTAAGTGGGTCCACTTGAAATCAGGCTACCACTTGAAAATTTTAAATCACTATAACTTCCGAAATAATACTCCAAATCGAACCAAATTTGGACAGTGTCTTAACTTATTTTATAAATATCTTAGATGAGTTTGTTAAACAAGTTGCTCCGCCATTTTGTTTTCAAGTGGAGACCACTTGAAAATTTCAAATTCAAAATGTAAAATGCGTATTCCGGATTTTTTTTTTTTTTTTTAAATTTTGATGTATACATAGTTTATACAAGTGTCTCAAAGAACTTTATTAATGAAATTTATCCGCCATTTTTAATAAAGTGGCAAAAATCTTAAGTTAAGCGGGATCACTTGAAATCAGACTACCACTTGAAAATTTAAAACCATGATAACTTCCGAAATAATACTCCAAATGGAACCAAATTTGAACAGTGTCTTAACTTATCTTAGATGAGTTTGTTAACCAAGTTGTTCCGCCATTTTGATTTCAAGTGGAGACCACTTGAAAATTTAAATTGTAAAAAGCGTATTCCGAATTTATTTGAATTTTGATGTAAATAAAGACCATATAAGGATCTCAATGAAGTTTATTAATGAACTATATCTACCATTTTTATTAAAGTGATAGATATCTTAAGTTAAGCCGTGCCACTTGAAATCAGGCTACCACTTGAAAATTTAAAATTATAATAATTTCTGAAATGATACTCTAAATCGAACTAAATTTGGAAGTATCTTATCTTATAAATATCTTAGATGAGTTTTTTAACCAAGTTGCTTCGCCATTTTGATTTCAAGTAGAGACCACTTGAAAATTTCAAATTCAAATTGTAAAAAGCGTATTCAGAATTTGTTTGAATTTTGATGTATACATAGATTACATAAGTGTCTCAATGAACTTTATCCGCCATTTTTAATAAAGTGGCGGACATCTTAAGTTAAGCGGGGCCACTTGAAATCAGGCTACCACTTGAAAATTTAAAATCATATTAACTTCCGAAATAATACTCCAAATCGAACCAAATTTGGACAGTGAACTTATAAATATTTTAGATGAGTCGGCAATCACGTTCCCCCGCCATTTTGTTTTCAATTTTAGACCACTTGAAAATTTCAAATTCACATTGTAAAAAGCGTATTTCGAATTTGTTTGAATTTTGATGTATAGATAGACCATATGAGGGTCTCAACCAAGTTTATTTTAACAGCCATTTTTTGGAAAGTACCGGATATCTAAGTGGGCCACTTGAAGTTCGGCTCCCACTTGAAAATTTTAAATCACGATAACTTTTGAAATAATACTCCAAATCGAACCAAATTTTGACAGTGATATTATAATATAATTATCTTCAATGTGTTCACTGGGCAACTTGTCCCGAACGATGAATAGTGATCTTATCATATAATTATCTTGGATAAGTTCACTGGACAATTTGTTTCAACATCTTGTTTTTAAGTTACAGCCTCTTGAAATTACGCTGCCACTTGAAAATATGGCATCACGATAACTTTTAAAATATTAAATTCAAATAAAAGTTGGATAGTGAACTTATGGTTCAAATATCTAGGATAAGTTAATTTGGTGACTTGATCCGCAATTTTATTTCCAAATGGCGGCCACTTGAAAAATTGTCATTATGGCAACTTTAGTTATAGTGAATCAATTCGCATCAAATTTGGGTAGTGGATTTATCATTCTATATCTCAGATAAGTTCGCTGGGCTTTTTTTTTTTTTTTTTTTTTTTCCAAGTGGTGCGACCTGAAAATTTCTAATGACGATAATTTTTGAAATACTCATTTAATTTAAATTAGAACTGGACAATAAACTTATCATAAAAATATATTGGATGATTTCGCTGGGCAAGTTGTTTCGCCATTTTGTTTCCAAGTCGCAGCCACTTATACTACCACTTGAAAATTTGCCATAATGATAACTTTTGAAACACGGCACTGATTTGAACCACAGTTGGACAGTGAGCCTATGCCTCAAATATCTTGGATGTGTTTGCTGGGCAACTTGTTCCACTTTATTGTTTCCAAGTGGCGGCCACTTGAAAATTTGTTATCACGGTAACATTTGAAATACTTAATTAATTCAAATCAAAGTTGAAAATGGGAATTATCATTCAATTAACAAAAATCTAGAAATTTCACGTAACTCGTGAACCAATCTAGTTATTGCGTCTGTCTTTGGTATATCGATAATAAGTATTTTCTCGCCAAAAGTCGCCAAAAAAGTCGCCATGAGAGAAAAGTCTCCAAATTTGGCGCCAAATCCATTACCTGCCTTATTGGATCTTTTTAATGCGTTTTTGAGGAAAATTTATGCTATTTTAATGCTAAAACAAACTAGAAATGCAGAAAACTAACATTTTATCAACTTTAAAAGAATTTCTACAAAAAAAAAAAAAAAAAAAAAAAGAATTAAATTCAAATTTGCAACGATATCTTAGATAAGCAACTTTCTCTGCCATTTTGATCCAAGTGGCAGAAACTTATTTTTTCAACACGATGACTTTTGAGATTTTGAATTAATTTGAATTATATGTGTACAGTAGACTTATCTCACCAATGCATTTGATATATTTGTCAACTTAACTACTTAACCCACCATTTTGTTTCCAAGCGCCGACTACTTAAAAATTTAATATTCATTCACATAAAAAGGTATTTATGAACCGATTTGCTTAAAACTCAATATGTGCACAGCCTACATCAATATTTCTACCAAGTCCATTAATAATTTGTAGCCGCCATTTTGAAACAAAATGACGGCTACTTGATAAGGAAAAAGAAATCAACCTACCCTTCCGAATAAGCCGGAAGGACTTTTTTTTTTTTTTTTTTTTTTTTTTTTAATTATGTTATTATTCATTAGATCTTTCTCTCGTAGTATTCTCTTATTAATATTATGCCACTTGTTAAATAGTTTATATTGTAAGATTGTCAACCACCTAGTGAATTTGCTTTAATAACTACTAGATTATAAAATCTTATCCTTTTTTCTTTTTTTTTTTTTTTTTTTTTTTTTTTGCTCACTGAGAAGATAGCTGAACCCTGGTAATTATTCATATTGGTACGAGCGTAATTGTTTAAACTCTGAATATGTTTTTAGTAATCCTTTTTGTTTTAGTATAATGTGGATGAACAGTTTTGAACTTTCTGTACAATTTTACTTTCTATAAATAATCAGAATTTTCGAACCTCGATATTTTTAGATATCTTATCATATACCATGTACGGCATTATTTTGAGGATACTATTTTAGTAAGTTTAATGGATGTTCTCATATCTTCATTTAATTACAACTGGTTAATTTTTTCATGTATTTTTTAAAGAATTCACCGTTTATTTAATTTAGTTATTTATTAATTCATTTTGGTTCTTGAGGATTTTGGTGGCATTTCATTAACTATTAACCTACATTTCTACTACTTTGTTACCACACTTAATAATAATTCACCATTGCAATGATCAAATACCAGGAAGGAAGACTTGAATTAATAAACAAACGACCGCATATGGAAGTAAAGCCTTAAACAAAGCATAATAAATTTAAAAAGTTAATGAGTTTTTTTTTTTTTTTTTTTTTAACATTTATGAATGAGAATTCAGGGGTAGAGATTACGAAAATTATTTCACTGGCTCGTAGGACCAGAGATTTTAAGATTTTACTGGTCCTTTTCACTGGTATGTTTACCCATTCTAATAGATTTTTAAAAATACCTACTTACAAATTTGTGAGACAAAATAAATTTATGTGATAAATATGATAATTAAATATATTTGTAATTAATTAAAAAATGTAAATGAAGACTTATATAAACCAAAAATATTTCTCCTAATAAATGAATTAAATGTCATATACTTGATATATATATAAAAGTACTATATATTAAGTATTAAAAGTAAAAAAAAAAAAAAAAAAAAAAAAAAAAGTTATTAAAATGAAATGAAATGAAAAATTAAAGATAATTTATGTAAATAAAGAGAAGCATGTAAGATTGATAATTGTAATGAAGTACATTTACTAATTATATTCCGTAAGAATCATAAGCGAATTTTTAAAAAATAAACCGAAAGTCTTTACTGGTCCAGTGTACTACTTTAATTTATATTTTTACTGGTTCGTTGAATGTTTTTGTGATCTAAGACCAACGGACCACTGTTAATTTCGAACCCTAGATGAGATCATATAAAGCAAATACGAACAATGTATAACAGAATAAAAAATAATATGTATAGAGAGGAAAAGCGCTTGGAGAAGATAATTTAATTAATATACGAGGTGTGGCTATTAAATAACGAGACTGTTGCTGCTACAGATGAACTACATATGAGCCAAATCCGAACGACCGAAAGCTGTGCAGCATAAAGCCTTCTCTTTCGATTGCAATGCCTCCCGTATTTGTAGAGAAATCAGTCTGGCCGTAACCCTCGTTTGTGTAACAGGTGTTTGTTTCGTTTTGCCGAAAACGTGAAACGAATTGCCGTGAAATTTAATGTGAAACTTGGTAAAACCGCTAGTGCAATTTATCTTTTATTAAAACAAGTTTATGGCGATGAATGTTTATCACGTGTGCGAGTTTATGAGTGATTCAACCGTTTCCAAGATGGCTGAGAAGATTTTGGAGATTATGACCGAAATTCAAAGCGATGATGATCCTTTTCTTTCAACATTCATGGTATTGTGTGCCTTCACTGGGTTCCTGAATGTCAAACAATTAATCAACATTACTATCTTGAGGTGCTTACTCAACTCCGTGAAGGGGTAAGGAAAAAACGACCCGGATTGTGGAAAAAAAAGTCATGGGTTCTCCATCAAGACAGCGCGCCGGATGACACGTCATTCTCTGTCAAGACGTTTCTAGCCAAATACAACATCCCAGTTTTAGACCATCCGCCTTATTCGTCTAACATGTCCCCATGTGACTTTTATCCGTTCCCCAAAGTTAAACCTGCATTAAAAGGAACAAGATTTGAGTCAGTTAAAGCTATGAAAGAAAAAGCGGCACGCCTCATGCAGGAGCTCACCGGACAAGTCTTCCAGCACTGTTTCGAACAATAGAAAATTCGCATGGAGCGTTATATGGATAGAGAAGGGGTGTATATTGAAGGTGATAATAACTAAATATGTATAAATTTAAAATAAAATGTTTTACAGCAACAGTCTCGTTATTTAATAGCCACACCTCGTATATATACATATATGTGATTAAGATCTGCTTTCGAAAGCCTGTCAAAAATATGGTTTTATAATAATGACGTTTATTCGATTATTTTTCAAAATCAATCCTGTGTGGATAACTTATGTTTGTTTTAGATATATGTGGTCCCTTAAGTCAATTGTACCTACATAATTAGATTTCATTAAACACGTTTTTTAATTTAATTATCTTCTGCAAGCTCATGTTTGGCTACTTTAACTCTCCATATATAATATTAATAATATTTCATCATTAGAATGTTCAAACACCAGGAAGGAAGACATGAATTAATGAACGAAGAAGGCTTTATTTGAATGAAGCCTTATACAAGGTAAAAGATATTTAAATGATAATATGAATTGTTTCTGAAACACTGGTAGACGAGATCATATATAGCAAATATGATCAAAGAGTAACAGAAAAAAAAAATAATAATAACTAGAAGAAGGAGCAGAGGCCACCGCGGCTTAAGACGGATGGGAGCAGGTTAATCAAGTTTTCCTCGCGTCTGTAACTTTCTCCAAAACTTCTTCAAAACAGAAATACAACTGTTACGATGAAATATAATATTGTTATTTTACTACTCCTACTTCAATAACCCAGTTTCTAAATATTCGACTGAAAATGTGCTCCATGGTTTTATCTTTTATGCATTTTCCTTAATACAATAGCACAAGCTGAATTCTAAAATAATTTTCTTGTACGGTTCACGTCGTTCATACTTTTCAGAAGCGTATATGCATTTGACTCGAATTATATCGACTGTTAGAGCAAAGGTTACGCGAACTCAGAGATCGTGAGACCTTAAGAACAATGGCGACCAGAACAATAATTCCACAACTTACGCAGAACAAATCCGATTCAGTCAAATTTCATACTTGTTCATTTTATATTCTACGCTACAAAACGGAACACACATCATTACAATAAAATTATAATCCTTTATGAAGATGTATTTTCAAAACTTCCGCTGTTTTGTTCTTGAATGGCATCGAAGAGATGACCAAATTTTCACGGATAGTGGGTGTATCATGAAACTTATCATTTATAAATATTGTAAAATATTACATACAAAGGAAAAAATTGCTGAAAAAAAAAAAAAAAAAAAAAGAAACAAGTTATAAGCAAAGATAAAAATAAGCATTTTGTGTTATTAGAGTATTTAAAAAAAAAAAAAAAAAATCCAGTTTATTATTCTTAATTTTTATTCATTATTTATTATTATTATTATTATTATAAGATGATAGTATAATAATTAAAGAAATGTTATGAAATGTTTTAAACAATCGAATTTCATTTTTGGAAAAGATTAAGACAATAAAAATGATATCAATCAATATGAATAAACATAACAATGCATCTAAGAGTTGTTGATTTTCATACATTTTAATTATGAACTTTAATTAATTACGAATAAATAAATAATGCTATTTGTTTACCTGAAAATTTACTCCATATTTCGATGATTCTCCGTATAAAGTCATTTCGCATGAAAATCACGTTTTTTCACAAGAAAATGCAAACAAAAACAAAATAAATAAATCCATCTTCAACGACAACATTCATTAATTTCTACATCCAGCCGTGAAGCACATTGCCATTGTCTTCCGGCATTTTTAAATGATTCACAAAAAATAAATGTGGCAAAATTTCAGACGATTTTTTCTCGTTTTATCAACGGTTATGGTTATTTCACTTTTTTGCTTTTCTTTATTGTCGTCTGCGCGCTTCAGTGAATCAAAAAAGAATCTTAAGAAAATTTGCTTACATCTGAACGACTTTTTGTGAAAAAATTGAAAGCGTCCGAAGTTTGTATTTAAACCACTTGTTTCTGGTGATCATTGTGAACTGAGTGAAATGCATTGAATTACTCTTTCTGTTTTCCTCATCCTTGTGATTTGTCGCGGGAAAATGAAAACAACAGGTTGGTTTGGCCTCGTCACCTGAGAGCTCCATGACGTCATGCACCATAGCTGAAGGGTGCTAAGCGAACGACCGCAAAATCATTGATAGATATTTGCGCGAAGTGGAATTCCTGTAATTTACAATGGACGTTTCACTAATTTCGATAGCGCAAAAATTAGAATTTGAGTAATCGATAAAAGAATGTTATAGTTTGGTAATTCTAATGATCAACGAAGAGGAAAAAAAATGAAAGCATATTTGACATTCATTACCTTTGTTTTAAAATTACTTCACGTGCTACATGCAGTGAAATTACAACAAAATTTGCCGTGAAAATCGAAAGATAAACTGTACGTGTTGCATTTGATAATATATGCTATTTTTATGTTTTCGTTACAGAATTATTTTTATTCATTAGTAACTTTTTAAAGCTATGAAATTATAATTGAAGAAAAAAAAATTTCTTTTACTCCAATAGTTCGATATTATAGAAAATAAAGAACTGGTTTTCAGCTATTAGATAAAAGTTTTTGAGAATTAATTAATATAAATTAACAATTTCTGAACTTTCTGCATACAAAACTCCAGTTCATTTTTCGAGGAACAATCATGGATTAATCTAATTTTACAATTTTACTGGGTTATATAAACATATTATTAGCGTCAGAAATACATGTATTTTTTAATATGTAAACGATTTAATATTATTGAAATATATTTTTGAAAATTTAAATGATTCTGAAAAATAATATTTTGATTACAAGAGTTGTATCATTCTGATTTTTTTTACCAGTAATTTTTAATGGTGATTTTAGTCGTAGCACACGCCTGAAAATTTAAAAAGAAGTTCATTGTTTAAAAAAGTCATAGGAATAAAAAAACGGATTTTGGAGTTTTGTAATTACAATAAGATGAAATATAAATTTTGTGTATATAAGTGCATTTTAAAAGTTGAGGTAAATATATAAAATAATTTTAGAGATATTCAAACAAATGTAATAATAATAAGCGAGATATAAAATAACATCATATAATGTTCGTAATTATTATTATTATTTTGGGTAAATAGATTTTAATGCATTTCGGCATTAATATTGGCAACCCATAAATTTTATTTTTGTGACAAAATTACATTTTTTCTACTTATTGAATCATTATATTCTATTAAATGAAAGACAGAACTTTATTTGTTATATGTATATAATATGTTATATGTATACATTAAGTTTTAAAAAAGGAAAGAAACAATTAAATTTGGTCTAAGTATTGAACCATGACATTTTATTAAATAAAGAACACAGATATATTGGTGAATTGCAATAATTCAATAACAGTTCATTATTACATTGAATCAATTACATTTGTTCGATTTATTAAAAATTGTTTTAACTGAAGGACACAATAATATTTTTTCTATGTATTGAATCATTATATTTTCTTAAACGAAAGAAAAAATTATGTCTGTCCTAGGTATTAAAATATTACGTTTTATTAAATTAAAGACGAAATTATGTCTGTTCCAGGTATTGAAACAGTATATTTTATTAAATGAAAGACACAATTATATTCGTTCTAGGTATTGAAACATTATATTTTATTAAATAAAAAACACAATTATATCTGTTATATGTATTTAAACATTAAGTTTTATAAAATGAAAGAAACAAATTTGTTCTAAGTATTGGGTCGTGGCATTTTAATAAATAAATGACGCAGATATATTATTTCGTATTGAATTATTACATTTTATCAAATGAAAGGTTCAATTATACTCATTCTAGGTATTAAAAACTCCGTTTTACCATATAAAGGACACAATTATATCTGTTCTATGTGTTGAATCATTACATTTTATTAAATGAAAGACACAATTATATCTGTTCTAGGTATTAAAACACTAACTTTGATTAAATTAAAGACGTAATTATATCTATTCCAGGCATTGAAACAGTATATTTTATTAAATGAAAACACATTTATGTTTGATATTATAGAAACATTGAAACATTACAACATTATTAAAAGAAAAAAACAATTATATTTGTTTTAGGTATTGAATTACTACATTTTATTGAATGAATGACACAATTATATCTGTTCTAGGTATTGAAACATTATGTTTTATAAAATAAAATCACAAATATATCTGTTCTAGGTATTAAAACTTTACACGTTTTATTAAATGAAAAACGTAATTATATTTGGTCTAGTTATTGAATCATGATATTTTATTAAATGAAAAACACATTTGTATGTATTCTAAATATCAAAGCATTACGATTTTTTTTTTTTTTTTTTTTTTTTTTTTTTTTTTTTTTTTAAGCAAGACAACAATTGTAATTATTCTAGATGTTAAAACATTACGTTTTATGAAATAATTATATTTGTTCTTTTTATTGAATCATTATATTTTATTAAATGAAAGACACAATTATATCTGTTCTATATATTTACATATTACATTTTCTTAAATGAGAGGAGCAGTTATATCTGTTCTAAGTACTGAATCATTATATTTTATATTAAATAAAACACACAAATATAATGGGTTCGTGTTGAATTATTGCATTTCATTAAATGAAAAACACAATTATATTGGTTCTAAATATTGAAACGCTATATTTTAAGAAATAAATTATATCTGTTCTAGATACTGAAACATTACATTTTATTAAATGAAGCACAAAATTATATCCATTCTAGATATTAAAACATTACGTTTTATTAAATGAAAGGCACAATAATTTTTGCTTTAAGTATTGAAATCTTATATTTTTTTTTAATAAAAGACGAATTTTTATATATTTTTTATAGTTGTTGAATCCTTACACTTTATTAAATGAAAGATACAGTTTTATTTGTTCTATGTATTTACACGTTACATTTCATTATATGAAAGAAACAATTAAATTTTTCTAATTATCAAATTACAGTTTAATTATCGCTACTTTTTAAAAATTAAATACATACAAATATATATTTGTTCGCCTTGAATTGTTATATTTTATTAAATGAAAGACACGATTGTTTTTATTCTAGGTATTTAATCATTACAGTTTGTTAAATGAAAGACAAATTTATATCTGCTTAAGTATTGAAACATTACGTGTTATTGAATTAAAGACGCAATTATATCTGTTTCAGGATGGATGGTTGGGTTTAACGTCGCACCAGTGCTGCGCAGATGGGCAATTGGCGACAGTCTGGGACACACCCCTAGAGGTGATCCGGAGACATGCCATCACAATTTTGATCCTCCACGGAAGGGATGGCTCTCCCGCTTCGGTGACCCCCAGAGGTATAAGTTTTGATGGGAACAGAGAGGACATTGCGGCCACGACAGATTTTACGTGCACCAGCCACCATTAGCGTACACGACGGTCTTTAGCCGGCTCGAGTACCGAACCCGCAATCTTCCAATTACGAGGCCGGCGCTCTACCGACTGGGCTACCGCGGCCCATCTGTTTCAGTAATTGAAACAGTTTATTTTATTAAATGTAAGACACAATTATATTTATTCTAGGTATTGAAACATTACATTTTATTAAATGAAAGACACAATTGGGTCGTTCACTGTAAAACTGAATTATCTCCTTATAAATTGATTTTGAAATAAAGAGCTTTTTGCAAATTTGTCTGTAGAAAAAAAAATACAAGTATTCAGTCAGTGTTATTTATTTTTTAGTGTTTAATACAAATCATAGCTATAAGAATTCATAAGTTATATAAAATTATTTGAAGCAAATTAGAAACTTTAATGATGAATATTTTGTAGTTTTAGTTCCATGAATAAACAAGTAATGCCCTTTATGGGATTTAGATGGAATTATTGGACATTTTTCACATTTTTAATGAAATATATAATTAAATGTGATATAATTAAGAAAAAAAAATACATATTTAAAAAATGTATAGTTACACCACTTTTACAACGAACGATGCAATTATATCTGTTATATGTATTTAAACATTACGTTTTATAAAATGAAACACACATATATATTTGTTCTAGGTATTAAAGCATTACGCTTTTATTATTATTATGTTTTATCAAATGTAGAATAGTTAGGTAGGATATTTGTTCTGTGTTGAATCATTACATTTTATTAAATGAAAGACACAATTATATATGTTCTATGTATTAAACATGGAGATTTATTAAATTAAAGACGCAGTTATACCTGTTATTGGCATTGTAACAGTATATTTTATTAAAGAAAGGCTTAATTATATTTGATATTATTAAACCATTGTCTTTTATTAAATGAAAAACCCAACTATATTTGTTTCATGTACTGAATTTATTACATTTCACTGAACGAATGACACCCTTGTATCTGTTCCAGTTATTAAATTATTATACTTCATTAAATGAAAGACACAATTATATCTGTCTAAGTATTAAAACATTACATTTTTTTAAATGAAAGACACAATTATATCTGTTATAGATATTGAATACTTCATTAAATGAAAGACACAATTATATCTGTCTAAGTATTAAAACATTACATTTTTTTAAATGAAAGACACAATTATATCTGTTATAGATATTGAAATATTGCGTTTTATTACATGGAAAACAAAATTATATTTGTTCTAGTTATTGAATCATTATATTTTATTAAATAAAAGGTTATATCTATTCTGTATATTTAAACGTTACGTCTCATTTAATGAAAGACACAATTATTTGTTCTATGTATTGAATTATTACATTTCATGAAGGGAAAGACACAATGATATTTGTTCTAAATACTGAAGAACTACATTTTATGAAATAAATTGTATCCATTCTAGGTACGGAAAAAGTTGCATTTTATTAAATGAAAAATAAAATAATATCTGTTGTTGATATTAAAACATCATGTTTTATCAGATGAAAGACACAGTTATTTTTACTCTAAGTATTGAAACATTACACTTTATAAAATGAAATACAAAATACAAATATAAATATATTTATTTATAGCTATTCAATCATTATATTGTATTAAAATAAAGAAATAGTTTTATCTGTTCTATGTATTTACACGTTATATTTTGTTAAATGAAAGAAACAAAATTTCCTAAGTGGTGAATCCTTATTTTTTTTTTTTTTTTTTTTTTTTTTTTTTAATGAAGTACACACAGATACATATTTGTTCGTCTTGAATTATTATATTCAATTAAATGAAAGACGCAATTACATTTGTTCTACGTATTACATCATGACATTTTGTTAAATGAAAAATAAAATTATATCTGATTTAGGTATTAAAATATTACGTTTCGTTAAATTAAAAACACAATTTTATCTGTTCCAGACATTGTAACAGTATGTTTTATTCAATGAACAGATTTATATTTGTTCTAGGTGTTTAAAAGTTACGTTTTATTAAATGAAAAACACAATTATATTTGATGTTCTTGGAACTTGATACTTTAATAAATTGAGAACACATATCTGTTCTAGCTATTAAAAAATTACGTTTTATTAAATTAAAGATAACAATTATATTTTTTCTAAGTATTGAAACATTACATTTTATTAAAAGAAAGGCACAATTATATTTCTTTTAGGTATTGAATCATTATATTTAAGTAAATGAAAGACACAATTATATCTGTTTTAGGTATTAAAATATTACGTTTCACTAAATGAAAGGCAAAACTGTATCTGTCCAAGGTATTAAAACATCGCATTTCATAAAATGAAAGACATAATTATATCTGTTTTAGGTATTAAAGTATTACGTTTTATTAAAAGAAAGACACAGTTATATTTGTTCTAAGTAATGAAACATTACATTTTACTAAATGAAAGACAAAATTATAGTTTTTCTTGTTATTAAACCATTACATTTTTTTAAAAGAATGACACAATTATATCTATTTTATGTATTAATCGTTACGTTTTTTAAAAGGTAAGAAACATTTAAATTTGTTCTAAGTATTAAAATATTACATTTTAGTAAATATAAGACACAATTATTTTTTTTAAAGTAATGAAACATTACATTTTATTAAATGAACGACACAATTATATCTATTTTATGTATTTAAACGTTACGTTTTATCAAGTGTAAGAAACAATTAAATTTGTTCTAAGTACTGAAATATTAAATTTTTGTAAGTAAGAACACAATTGTATCTATTTTATGTATTTAAACATTACTTTTTATTAAATTAAAGACGCGCTTATATCTTTTCCAGACATTTAAATGCTGTATTTTATTAAATGAAAACCACAATTCTGTGTATTGAAACTTTGCATTTTTTTAAATAAAACACACAATTTTATTTTTTAGCATTACAACCTTTTATTTTATTAAATGAAAATACAACTATATTTGTTTTAGTTATTGAATTATTACATTTTATTGAATGAAAGCCACAATTATATCTGTTCTAGGTATTAAAAAGTTACATTTTGTTAAATAAGAAACACAATTACATCTGTTCTAGGTATTAAAGCAGTACGTTTATTAAATGAAATACAACAATTATATCTGCTCTCGAAATTAAATCATTACGTTTTATTAAATTAAAATCTCAATTATATTTGTTCTAAGTAATGAAACATTTCAGTTTATTAAATGAAAGGCGCAATTACATATTTTCTAGTTATTAAATCATTATAATTTAGTATTTTAAAGACACAATTATATCTTATCTATATATTTAAATATGATTTATTAAATGAAAGAAACAAATAAATTTGTTCTAAGTATAGAATGACTTAATTTTATTAAATGAAAGACACAAATATATTGGTTCGTATCGAAATATTACGTTTTATTAAATGAGAGGCACAATTATATATTTGTTCTAATTATTGAAACATTACAATTTATTAAACAAAAGCACAATTATATCTGTTCTAGGATATAACAACATTACGTTTACAACATATTGCAACATTACGTTTTCTTAAATTGTTACTTGAATTTAACGTCGCACTAGCACTGCGCAATGGGGAATTGGTGACATGTTTTCTGAAATGAAAAACATATCTGTTCTAGGTATTAGCAATTTTAATTTTAGCAATATTTCCAAGTTTACATGAAAAATGATAATTAGTATATTTAGATTAAAAACACTTTAAAACACGCAAACTTAAACTTTATTTAAAATATTTTTAAACATAAAACATTAAAACACATGTTTTAAAATCTTTTAAATAAAGTTTAATTTTACGTGTTTTAAAGTGTTTTTAATCTAAATAACAAAAATGACACGTGTTTTAACTCTTTCTTAGAGATAATTTATGATAGTTAATATATTTATACTATAAGTATTAGTATATGTGGCCACAAACCTGAGCAACCGGTGAGTGTGCTGTGAAATTGTTATCATCCAGTAAATTATGATGAGTTCTCCAGCCCAAAACAAGTAAATAAATATACAAATATATAAAAAGATATCAATGCATCAATAAACTGAGCGGCAGTGAAGGTGTCATGATATTGTGTCATTGTAAAATTTTCAATGTTTTTCTTGCTAATAGAATACAATGTCTTCACTCTTCCTACAGCCCTTATTAAGCTCAAGCCCTTATTAAGCCCTTATAAAGCTCTAATTAAGCACAAGAGGACTGGAGTTGAGAAGAAAGAAGTAAAAATATTCGATTAAACACCATAAAATGAAAAAAAAAAAAAATTAATTGTTTAGGGTCGAAAGAAAACACGACCCTTCGTCAGGCGAACAAACTAGCTACAATGGGGCAAAACAAAGCGGCAACATAAAACAATTGTTGTGAATTTTTTTACGTTTTATGGTGTTTATTCCAAGGTTTTTATTTTTTTTCTTATTAAGCTTATTCATTATGTACTATATCATTATAAACTTGAATCGTTAATAGAACAGATATCCTAAATAATAACTCTCTATTTTTATTATTATTACTATATTACTATATTTATACGCAATTGTTTTTTAAATAAATTTTTAGATAATATCACTTTGTGTTTGTTGATACGTCACATATATATGAAATTGACAATATGCAAAAAATACCTTCTTTTTTTTGGCGCCACAAATGTGTAAACAGCGTTAAAAATAGGTGAAAAAGTGCAAATTCTTGAACTTGAAAAAAAAAATGATCTTAAGTAATACATAAACTGGTAGACCATGAAATTGTATGGTCTGACGGTTGCTCTCGATGCAAATGAACCAAACTAACTTTGCCTATATTCCATTTCAAAGTTGACTGCTAACAAGTGGTCATCCTTATATCCTGCTAACCTTTCTGCTGTGCATTAAGTCATCTTGAGAGCCAACAAACTCTTCTATGATTTACTAAAGTTATATTTTTTATACCAATACATATTGTAAAAATAATTTTTCAAGTTGACAATTATGTACTTCAAACACATCTCTGCTGTCTTGCAGGAAGTTGGCTTGAGTGAAATTTTGATTTTTGGAGCTGGGTTGGATTCAGATTGGGTTTATTTAAATTATTTTCATGATATTTCATATTCTGGGGCTCGGATCCGGTTTAGTTTTAACAAATTGTATCGGAAGGAGAGCATACCTATTTTTTTTTACAATAATAAACAAAAATTTGTTTAAGATAAATGTAACTGCATAATCAATATACGCATACTAAAAATTTCCATGACCAAATACACCCATAATAAGCAAAAAACTTTGGATAAATAACACAAAAATCTCGAAAAACAGAAAAAAAAAATCTCGCAACAATTGTTTTGGGTCTAAAGAAAACACGACCCTTTGATGAAGGGTCGTGTTTTCTTTAGACCCGAAACAATTGTTGTGAGTCTTTAGCATTTTATGCTTTTTATTAAACGTTTTTTTTTATTTATTACTTTTAAATGCCAGTGTTGAGGTGTATTTTATAACAAATATGCGAATATTCAAATTATCATAGTACAATAATTTTTTATATCGCAGTACTCAAATAATAGATATTTCTATATAATGGACACCTTTTCAATATCCAGCATAAGCCCCTTTTATTTCTTCAGCTCTTCTAAAAAGCGAATATATTTAAACAGTGCCGTGATCAAATTTCACTTTCTCGAAGATGTCCGATGTTTAGATATTCTGTTTTATTTGAAACAGTGTTAAAATGGAAATTATGTAATAGAAGAATATTTTAACTAAGTCAGTTATTGTCAACTTATATTATTTTATATTTAAAAGGAATATTTCACGATTTTTAGATAAATTATTAATTACTCCCCCCCCCCTACCCCCTTTAACACGTTCATATACAATACTTATTATATTACACCTTAATCTATAATCTCTCTTTATAATATTGAAATACAGGGTAAGAAAAAGTCGTGTGAGTGTCATATCAGATTATTTTTCATAGGAATTATATAAGGACCACGAAAATTGCTTTATAAGTCAGTTTACATAATAGCGCTGACAGAAATCTGCCAAGACCACAGAAATTGTTTTTGTACACGGGTTTGCAATATATTGATTTTTATGTGAAATTTTTTGGATTTGTGGAAATTATAGTTCTAGGAAATTTTGCTGTTTATTAGTTCTCATAGGAAATCTTTCAGAAATGAGATGAGAAAAATTGTTTCATCAATCCAGACGATTCCGTTATACAGAGTGTAGTCATAAAATCATAATGCTTAGTAAAATGGAACGAAAAAATCTCGATTCTTCTTTTATGTTTTTTCTTCTTTTTTTAACAAATTCACAAACAACACTAACACGTTAATTTTTTTTCTACGCAATACGTATAATTTCGTTTGACGTTAAATTGGCTCCGCATAACAGTGACATAAATTAAATATAAACCGCCAACAGCATTAGGCAAAACATTCCAAACTAAATTTTAAATGTACATTCAATAAGTACTACCTATATTATGCAAATAATAATAATAATAATAATAATAATAATAAAGCGACCTTCTTTCTAGCCAACTGTTCTCAAAACTGAAATAAAACTGTCGTTATCCAGAGTAATTTAAAGAGAAACATTCTAATAATTGTGATTGTAGCACCACCTTGTACCTAAGTAAATAGCAAGTGAGATAAGTATTAAACATGAAACATAAAAAATGAGGACGTAAGTTATATATATTGAACATATGGCTTTCAACGTATTAGATGTATGTTGAGAACTTAGTGTTTAATATGACTTCAAAAACCTTGAGAAACCAACTGCTTCTAAAATAGATAAATAAATACTTGTTTATGAGTATAACTTTACGCAAAATGATATATATTATTAAATGATAAGTATATCCAGTAAAATGACAACTTATGTTAAATTATATAGCTTTTAAAAGATCAGCAATGGTGATAAATTTTTAAATATTCCGTTTTCATTGATCAAAAACAACACAGTTATAGATAAATGGAACAGTTTGACTGGTCCAACCTATAGGTTGAGGATAATAATGTTTTCGATTTCAGATTAACAAACGTAACAATTTTCCAACTTTTCTTTTTTACTTTAATAGGATTAAATATCGATAAGTTTCCAATGCTCAGATGGATGGAGACAGAAAACGATAGCACGCCATATACAGATTAGAACAAAATTGAATGTTACCATTTGAAGGAAAATTAAATGTAATCTCAGTAACATCTTTAAACGATTTGTTTGAAATAAGGAGATTTTTTAAATAGTTGTGAGGAAAAGTAACGTAATTTCACCCATACAAATTTTATCGGATCAGTATTTGTATGCAGTCAGCTTTACAAATGAAAAAAGAAGAATTTGTAAATAACAACTGCCTTAAGCTACTCGGTTTTACTTTTTCTCTCTTTCTAATGACATTTTTTTCTCTCACTGAAAAAAATGCAAGTCTTTATTATACATTAAAACCTACAATTATAGCATTTTTGTTCAGTTCTCTATTTATAATTTATAATTTATCTTTTGTATTATTAATCCAAAAATATTTTTTTATTCTTAGAGATTTAGCGTTTTTCTATCATTGTGAATTGCTGGAACAATGTGAGCAGATTTTTTATTTTATATATATCAATGTTCATTTTTTATATACTCAAAAATATGTTAACTATAGAATATGATGTGAAAAACATTCATCATTCGTATATATTATAAGTTCGAATTGAATTTCAAGTTGTGCTATGTCTTTTATTACTCTGCTAAATTCAACTACTTTAAATGCGGAGTATACAATTTCTAAACAATACAAAATAGTGCCCAAAATGAGTCGAATACGTTCTTTTCTATTGAATATATAATTAACAGAAGTGTTTTACTAAAATATATCATGTTCTGGAAAATTACCAATCCAAAAGATTTCCTTGCATATTAAGGTTTAAATAAAAATTTAAGGCTATTAATATAATTTTCTTCCATCAAAATGTAGAGGGCTAAAAAGTAGTATGAGTGTCCCACTAAATAATTATTTTTTTCAAAGTATGTTCTGGATTAGTTCGTAAATCAAAGTTCATAATTTTTAATCTTTCGATGAATTTTTTCCACAGCTTTCTGAATAAATTTTACCTTAAAAATAACCCACCAACAAATAAACCAAATGAATTAAATTCAAATTTATTCATTTATTTTTATTGAACTGTAAGAACATGTGAAAAATAGTTTACTCCATGGTTTTCATTCCAATGGGCTCTTCCCACCTGACGTCAGAGGTATAGAGGAAAAACAAATAGCAGACGAAGCCTTGTTTATCTATAGCGATTGCTCAAATAACATATTTTCTATTCATATTTTTGATCAATCGTATTTAATGTGTTATTTTTTTTTATACATCATCATTTTAAAACCATTTTATATCATTATTCATCAACTTTTGTTATCTGTATACATTTACAATCATCATTTAGTTCATATTTGTTATTGATGTTCATGAAGAACATGTTAAATACTCTGATTTTTGGTACTTAAATCAGTGACAGTGCAATATTGTACTGCGTAAATCCATTTAGACCAGTAACTAAGTTAATTCACTTGTTGTAAGACCTTTATGCAATTAAATTAAATGAAAACATTTTAAAATTTCAAATTATAATCCATAAACATTCCACAAGAACAAGCTATTATACATTGCTAGATCAGTTAATGTAACAGTTACAGTAGAAAATAGAAAAATCGATACTTACAGTTGAAAATAAACAAACACATAAAGTGTTTTTAAAAAATTATTAAATTTACAAATACAACTCTTCTACTGTTCACAAATACACAATATTACTTTTATTTTATTTTATATTAAATAGTAACATTTTTGTTCTTAAGAGCAATATTTAATTGAATCGATTCTCAGAATTCGATTATTCGTTTTCCTCCATCACATGATTGAGCAGACGAAACTGGGAAGAGTCCATTGTCTACAAAAAAATTTCCAGCAGTCATATTCATGACTCATGCGAGAAAAATGGCTACTATATTCCCGTTCCCAACATTAGATATAAGAATTTTCTGGATTGGATAGAGTATAAATGGAATAGACTTTTATTATAAATTTTTGAATTGCAAGTAACAGGGTTTGGAATTCTGATCTGCATTTGACACTTAGCAAGGAATTGTTTTAAATTTATCACAATATTCGAGTTCTTTAAAGGTTTTAAATATATGTCTGAAATATAATTTACCATTGGATTTATATATGGAAATAACAATTAACGACTGCAGTTAAATGTTACGTCCAAGTTTCTTATAATAAGGGAAGCAATAAAAAAGTGTTTCCGTTCATCTTTTATAAATGTTTTATTTTAACCTTTTACACGCCGCATTCAGACCCGGGTGTAATTTAAATTAGTTTTTTTACACATTTTGCCTTCTAATACTTCAGTTTAAAGAACTCTATCATTAAAATGTGTAATATATATATATATATATATATATATATATATAATTTAATCTCATTATATTTAATGTTATTAATTTAATATTTTTATATTTAATATTATTATAT
Source organism: Salticus scenicus (assembly GCA_963930645.1). Classification (NCBI taxonomy): domain Eukaryota; kingdom Metazoa; phylum Arthropoda; class Arachnida; order Araneae; family Salticidae; genus Salticus; species Salticus scenicus. The sequence continues at coordinate 30,517,213 of OZ005659.1, read as the reverse complement.
TTTAATATTATTATATTATATTTTAATAATGTAAGCTATTTTAAACATGCCAGATCATTTTTAGAAGCATTTGCTTATTTTTCTAAATTATGTGAATTTTTAAACTATGGGGTAAAAGGGAAAATGGTAAAATAGGTCATTTTTATAATTTTCTGTACATTTTTTATGATTTAATGTACCCTTTTTATGATTGAACTGTAATTTCTATTTCAAAAAATCAAGTCATCTTTCTGTTATATCTGATAATTTTTTTAAGCCAGTATTCATGATATTTCATTTTTAAATGAATTTTTAATTCCATGTTCCATTCATGGAACATTGGTGCGTAAAAAGTTAATCAAACAACATTTAAGCATATCGTTTTTATGATTGCATAAGTATTTACGTTTTTCTTACAGTAAAATAAGCATTTGTAATTTTTTATTTATATAAAAAATTACAATTGCTACAGGTTTATTTCTTGTTTGTAAAATAATGATTCTCTGATTTTTATTCAAAAAATATATTTACAATTTTAATCAATAATACTAGTGGTCCGCATGATATTAAATTTGGAATTTTGTGGTCCTTGGGATTTTAAATCGTAAAATTAGTGGTCCGTGAAATCAAAAAACGTTGACAACCACTAGCCTATTTTTTTTTTTTTTTTTTTTTTTTTTTTTTTTTTTAAGAATGAATGATAAATTTTACCAACAAGTGCATTTATAAAAAATAATAATAAATAAATAAATAATATAAAAAGTTACAATTATTCCAATAATTTTCTTTTACTTTTATACATTGTCATCGCCTGTCATGGAAAACGAGTTATATGGACCTTAATGGATTTTCGTATACCTCTCATTTTCTATGATGTTTAAAAGGATACACAGTCAATAAATAAATAATTTTGTTATTTAAATAACACTTTTAGAATTTCTTAAAGTTGTAAAATGTCTTTTGTGGTCATATATACATGTGATGTCGCTAGATGAATCATCACAAAAAATCAGTCATGGTCACCAAATGACGATTATTTGAGAATCATCGTGTAATTATACAATGTCTGTGACCAAATGTGACGTCATTGTCATTTTACATCAGTAAAAATACAGTGTGATGCAATAAGTCAGTGGATTCTAAGTGTATATTTGAATAAAATGTCTACCTAGTCAGACAGAATAATTTTAAAGCTACATTTGTTATCGATAATGTAATGTTTTGGGTTCGAAATTTCAAAACTGAGATTTTACCATAATTACACGTTTTGAGGTTCCTAAATACAGATATTAAGTTTTGAACAACTGATGTGTGTACTTATTTGTGTATGTGTGCCTGTTATCAGCATAACTAAAATATAAGTACTAGTGTAGAATATAAATTCAGTATTCTAAATGTATCGTATAGTGATATTATTTGGATCTTTTTACTAAAATCGGACAAATAGCCCGTGTACAGACATATAAAAGGATTCAAATATTATACGGTCTATAGTTGGAAGTTCTTGTAGGTATAACTAAAAAACTTTACTCTGTTCTAAGCATAGAGAAATTATGAAGTATTCATTATATGCGCTGGGGCATTTTCCCTATAGAATATGGTATGAAATCATTCATCATTTGTTTACAGCGTCCAAAAAAGGAAATTGGAATGTATTAATGACTATGGTTTGAAAATGATTGAAGTACATTTCAAGTTATGCTATGCTTTTTTTTCTAACTGTGCTAAATTTAACTACACCGTGAGGTGAGTATTCAATTTATAGTTAATATACATGGCTTGACAAAATTAGTTATGTTCATTTTTATTGAATGTAATTGATGTAAGTCACATCCAATACTAAATTATACCCTGCCGAGGAAAACTACCAATAAAAAATTTTTCACCTGCAAGCAAGGTCTCTGCGTGAATGCAGGGCGTATATACAGTCGGTAACAAAAGTGTCCGAACACTAGCAAAAATTCCTATATAAAAAAAGTACACTTCATACGGTTTTGTTAAGTAAATCCTTATCGAATCATGTTCTTAAACTGACTAAGAACAGGATTCGACAAGGATTTATTTAACAAAACCGTATGAAGTTTACTTTTAATAGATAGGAATTTTTGCTAGCGTTCGGACACTTTTGTTACCGACTGTACATATTTTCTCTTAAAAAAGTATTGTGAATGCTAGATCGCGTTATTTTTCGAAATAATACTTTTCCAACTAATGAACTTAATATAGCGTTATAAAAATCCCAAACTACTTGAAAATATTTAAAAAATGATTTTTACAAATCGTTTCGACCAAATTTATGTTGCATTCGGATGGTTCTGTCGTGACCATTGCATTTGGTTCTAAAAGAGAATATTCATGAATATTCTATGTACGTTTTCGTTTTCAACCACCCCTTTCTTTTTCCACTGCATTGATTTCGAACGTTTCTGAATAAAAAGGTCACGTGTTAAACTGCTTTCTATAAAACTATACGCTTCGCGGAGCATCGGCCATTGTGCAAAATAACCTTCCATTTTGACATGATCATAATCATCGAAATGACAGATAAACATCTTTTTCCTAGCTGCTATAATAATCACCTCAAAAAATCGACATTTTCACTCAACATGGCTAGACTTGTCCGTAATGTTGTACATTACTATCCGAGAATCAGTTCAATGTGTTACATTTGCAATGCATGAGAATTTTTTTTTTTTTTTTTTTTTTACTTTCTAGTATATTCAATCACATGGAGTACTGGATTCGTAAAAAATCCTCGCTTTCAGTTTTCGATGTATTTACACGTTTTGAGGATTTACACGTTCCGATGGATTTACACGTTTCATTCTGAACACAATTTGACCATTTTTAGAAAACATGCATCTGTCTGTGCGGCTGTGAGAAAAATTTTCTACCAAATCTATTTCGAGAACTAATTCACAGAATTTTGTAAAAAGTTATAATTAGTAACCTCTTGACATAAATTGGTGCCTATCAACCTTTTGTGTATACTGCTCAACAGGTGGCGTTGTCATTCCATCTTATTATAATTTTTAATATGGCAGCATAGGAAAAAAAATTTCGTATAAATCTACACGATGAGAGTTATTTGTAACTAACCATTGTAAAAAAAAAAATATATATATATATATATAATAATAATAATAATACATATATACATACATCTTCCTCCTCTTAGGGGGGGAGGGGGTTGTATTTTAATCGACCGCCGCTGACTGATATATCCATTCACTAAGTCGCTGTTGTTTTTCCAACAAATATTTTTGAATGCGTTGTAACTGTAGTTGACATATGTTATTTCCTACACCATGTTTCTTCTTTAAATGGCATATAGAGTTACTGGTTTGTGTATAGGGTCTCACAAAAGAATATTGTTACATTATAATATAAAAGAGATATTTCTTTAAAGCAGGCCTGTCCAACCCAAAACACTTAGTGGGCCGCATTGGAAATCTATTTTATTCATTCGGGACGCACTGTATGTACAATCATAAAAAGAAATCCCTCCTTTCCCGAGTAATTTCGCCGTAAATTAGTGTAGAGACTTGCGGCTGGTGCCAATCAATTAGTAATAAGGCCTAGTTTAGAACGGTTTAGTTAGAATTTGCTTAAGGGGTGTCTACATATTAAAACTGACATAAACTTCATTTTTTTCAAAGGCACCCCCCTCCCCCCTCCAATTTCGACAAGCTTATCTTCCCAAAAAATTAATAGATTAATTTATTTATTTTTTTATTTTTTTTTAACGTTATTATGAGAATTAATCCAAATATATTCCATGCATATTTTTGATTAAAAAATATTTTTTGAATTATGAAAATAATTAATAAAATCATATTTCAAAAAATTATGTGTTACGAGCAGCATTAATTTTTGCACGAATAAAATGGGCATCATTAAAAATATGGGTTACAGTTCATTCCTATCATTATTTTTCGAATTATAGTGATATTTCAATTTTTATTGCTCTTAGCGGGCTGTCACTTGTATCTTTTGTGTCATATATTACTTTGTTTGCGCATGATTAAAATAGTTATTGAAGTATGTTTAGACGTACACATCATTTCTTAATTAGCATTTCTTTACATTATTGCATATTTAAAATTGTTATATTTATTTTCCGATTATTATCTGAATGAATATAATACTTTTCTGTGTGATATCTGAATTTTATTTTTTTAAATATAGAGATTTACCCCTGATAAATTTTTACTTGTTGCTCGATGAAGACTTGATATAAAGAATATAAAATATACCTTTTTCATAATCGTCTTGACCTCAGAAATTCGAATACGTAGTCAAAAATGGGTGTTACAATTCGGAAAAAAAAAAAAAAAAAGAAGAAGAAGAAGTTTGTACAAGTTTTAATATATGCATGATACCCTAAACAAAATTTAGCAATTGAATTAAAAACTAGATGTTATTGCCAATCGTTAGGCATCAGCCGCTGGTTTCTACGTTAATTTACGGCAAAATTAGTCGGGGAAGGAAATTATTATTATTATTTTAAGACTGTACATATTCATATGTGCATCTATGTTTGTCAGTATATGATTCATATATGTATATACTTTTTTCGAGGAAGGATAAGGTGAAAATTCGGAGCAGAATACATTAATTTAAATTATTTTCACTCATAAATTAACAATAGAATCGTAGAAAATTTATGACTGTATATTAAAACTATAATAAAAAGAATGAATAATGGATCTAGTAATATTTTATTACAACAGTTCTTTAGTTAGCATAATCGTTGAAAGGTATTTTTACTTTGAAAAGTTAGTACGTATTTATTAATTTTTGATGCGTTAACCAAAGTCGTCAAACTTTAAATATCGTTAGTCTCCTCGCGGGCCGCGGGTTGGCCACCCCTGCTTTAAAGCATATTTTATGGGGTCTTATACCTTATAAATATTTTAATTCTACTGAAAAATGAGTGTTTCAAACTACTATGATTAACATAAGGAAGCTTCATAAAAAATTTTCACGATTTATATTAGATAACTTAATTCCGAATTTATACATTTTCCTTTAACTTACACTAAAATATTTTCAAAACTGTCTCTTACAGAAAGAATTAATCATTCATACATAAATTTCTTACGAGAAAGTACTAAACAATATCGTGCAAATTTGAAAAACTCACCGAATGTATTGAATTTTTAATTTATTTATCATTAACAATAATGGAAATATTTAATTATCATTAGACATTAGTTCATTTTATAGAATTCTGTTTTAGGAAGATTTTAGTGGTAGTTATATGTTAATATACGTATAAATCTTAAACTGAATTATCGTACGGATCGTGAAATAGCAGTGAAACACTTCGTTACATTAATCATGTGTTCTGTCTTTTTATTGTAATTGATTAAGAATATTAATTTTGTGATTTTTCGAATGCTTTAATAGACTTCAAACATCCTACAAATTTTTGCATAATTTTAATATGAATAATATTATAGTTTTAAAAAATTAAAGAACACGCTTTTATAGAAATGTGAACTAAAAAGCACAAAATATCTATCTTAGTATTAAAATGCAGGGTAAGAGAAAATCGTGTGAGTGACACACATACATTTAAATCTTTAATTAAAATAATTTAGAATTAAACAAAAACCATTTTTAAAAAATCTCCACTGACTGGGCTCGAACGCTACACCTTTAGGTTCGTAGCGCGGAGCTATACCTCGACGCCACGGCGTTCAAGTGGGGAAAGTCTTTTTTTTACAATATAGATTTTTTGTTTGCTCCCAGAGCGGTTACAAACATACAAACATACATACATACATACAGGTGAAGCTGATAATAGCGTGTTAAAAAGAATAATTTTTCACTTCTAGTAAAATATTTTATAATGTACTGCTCATGGCACTTAACGTATAATTGCTGAAAAATCCGATTTTCATGTGCTCGATTAAAAAAATTGCCAAATTGTTGAAATTTTTAAAGTAGCCACTTTGTATATAGCTTAGTCTCGAATTGGCCAGTGGCAAGTGGGTATTTTCAGATCTACAGTAGAACTTGGATAATTCGAAGTTGAAGCGACCAGAGAAAAATTCGAAATATCCAAAAGTTCGAATTACATGTACTATTTTGTCAAACAAACAGATAAATTAAAAAATTAAAACTCTACGATCAAAGATTTAACGCATAAACTTTATATCTAAAATTACTGCTACATCCCCCTCCCCATTAAATGAATATTTTTTACGAGCTTAATTATTTAACACTTTTTTAAAAATAGTCAGATATTTTTTATTTCTTCTTTAAGTACACTCTTCGTATCATAGCATATGACTTGATACAAAAATAGAATCTTCTTCATTAGACATAACTTTCAATTAAAAAAAGAAAAAACCTCGAAGTTCATGTATGCGCACCATATCTTCTGATGCACTAGCTAGGGACTTCTCTTGTATTTCCTTATCCTTCTTTTGAAAGACTTAAAATATATTAGCTGAGAAAAATCTTTGCAACAAATTTTACAGTAATATTTTAAAGGTAATCGTACGAAAAATTCGAATTATCCAAAATAGAATTCGAATTATCCACGATTTTTTAACATTATTTTAATACAAAATTCAAGGAACCGAGTAAAAAATTCGAATTATCCAGAATTTCGAATTAAACAAGTTCGAATTATTCAAGTTTCACTGTATTACATACTCTATCCAAGGTACAATTTAACTCGGTTATAAAATCCTCGGTTGTGTCAACTTGTTTATAATGCCAAAAATATTCGCTCCGCTCATATATTCTTTAATTTTTCTTAAAACGTTAGCGATCTCGGTTATAACGTCCAAAATAAGCCCAGATTTGATCGTTTTTCCCCTTGCGAGACGAAAGCAAAAAAAAATATATAAAAACATAATTGAAGTTAATCTTTATATTAAATTATTGTATTGCACTGGATGTTTCACAATACAATATATTATATTTATCGTATGTAATGTTTATCAAATGTGATATTAAATGTAATTATGTTTATCATACGTAATTTTGATATTAATAAATATTACAATAACTTTATGTAAAAAAAAAGTATTTTTCCTTTTCTAGAAAACTGATAAGTGTACTTTGATGGTATTTCATACATGGATAGCATTTTTATGTTTTGTAATGGATTTATATAAAAATGTTCTTACTTTTATTTTTATGTTAGAGCGATTTCACTTGCTTTTAAATTAAGATCGGTTACTATATGGTTTAGTTATAGAGTTGAAAGTATTTTAAATGACGTTATAACAGAATTCTGCTGTAGTCTGTATTTTAATTCAGGAGTGAAGGCAGAAATATGGAAGATTCTCTTCCTTGATTTACCTGAAATTTTATCTCATGAAACTGTTAGAGAATCTAAGAAAAATGTATATTTTCATTTTTCTAAAATACTTTTTATTTTAATGAATCGTTTCTTAAAGTTGACAACTGTATAAACTTTTCAAAAATCATACTTTTTGAAATTTTTATATTGATTTCTTCAGAAATCGATCTATTAAAATCACTTAGCCTCAACCACTTTTTTTGCGACCATGGGAGTCTCTGCGCAAGTGCTGACTCAACAAGTCCAGTATTTGAATAGGAGTGATAACTCTTCTTGTTGAGAGAAAACAGCGATAAGGGAACACCGAATGAGTGGATGGTTACCAAATCCCAAACTGCCAGTCAGTTTGACATCCCTCCAAGCTTTTGAAATCGTCCCCAATAATAGGCGCGGGAAACGTGATTACACTATATCTACCTATAACAGAAAATTTGTGATCATGATAACTTCTGGAATAAAGCTATTTGAACCGAAGTTGGGCAACTGTATAAGAAAATTCTTGGTTTCATGTATAAATTCACAAAATATTTAGCTAAAATCGCATGCTTTAAAAAGTAATAAGTTATATGTTTAAATCTATGCTTACTTTATCTAAAAGGCACAAAAAAGGAAGGTTATTATCCATTTTGAAAAAAAAATCATGAATATGTCTGTATATGTATTACCTTTTAAAATAAAACTTTATACTTAAAAAGAAAAAAAAAATACTCAGTTGTTGAAATTAATTGGTATGCGCATAACTTAAAAAAAAAAAAAAAAAAAAAAAAAAAAAAAAATGTATATATAAATATATATATCACATAAACAGTCGGCAGCAAAAGTATCCGAGCACTGGCAAAAATTCCTATATAAAAAAGTACACTTAATACAGTTTTGTTAAATAAATCCTCGTCGAATCCTGTTCTTAGTCAGTCTAAGAACATGATTCGACAAGGATTTATATATATATATATATATATATACATACTTCCATTACTCGACTACCGCAGGTAATGGAAGTATTGGATTCCGTCCAAAAATTCGATACCGAGATTTCACCTGATTTACATATTTTAAGGTCTCCTGAGTCCAAAAAAGTGGTTTTTGGCAATTGGTCCGTGTGTGTGTGTGCATGAGGAATCTTCTGGCTTATCTCGGAAACTAATAAAGATAGGACTACGAAACTTTAGAATTAAAACAGGTCTGGTATACAGATGAATTTTTCAGATTTTGGTATTTTTTTTCAAACTTACCATATTTACCCTTATTTAAATATCCTTTTGCATGAAATTGTTGTTTTTAGGTCAATAATTAATTATGCCATGCTTTGGTAAAACTCGGTATCTCAAAAACGACTCTAACGATTTTCTTCAAAATTGATGTATAAACACTTTATTAGATATCCTTTCGAATGATATAGTTGGTTAGTTCAAGAAAATTTATAGGCGTCCTGTATAAATAGCTGAATTGCAGGTCCTGTAAGTGCGTTCCTTTCAAAACGGCTGTATGAATTTTTTTCAAACCTGTCATATTAACCCTCTTTTAAATATCCTTTTGCATGCAATTGTTGTTTTCTGGCAAACAATTAATTATGCTAAGCTTTGGTAAAAGTCGGTATCTCAAAAACGGCTCTAATGACTTCCTTGAAAATTGTTGCATAAACCCATTTTAGATATCCTTTCTCATGCTTTACTTGGTTATCACAGGAAAATGAATAGTCATCCTGATAAGATAGATCAGTTTTAGAGCTCGGAAATTGGTGTTTCACAAAAAAAAAAAAAAAAGAAAAAAAAAAAAGTCGCTGTGTAAACTCTGTTTTATGTTTTTACACTTGCATTAATTTTCTCTTACCAGAAAATTTTTAAGTGTCTATTTCATTAGGTCAATTCTATGTCTTCCGATAACATTATCTCCAAAAAATTATTATAATACGTGTAAAAATGGGTAATTTAAGTCGTGTGGTTGTTTCACACCAGATTTTATTGACTGGTCTGGCTTCTTGCGTCTCAATCAATATTGACTGGCCTGGCTTCGATATCGACAATTGACTGGCCTGGCTATCCCTTTTAAAGCATCAAATAGAGGAGTAGACTCCGTTGCCCTCGACAGCGGTTTCCAAAGTGTCGACAACGAAATTTCCAATGTAAACACAATACATTTCATGACTCATTTTACAAGAGACAAATTGTTACTTCTTCGATAGATTTTCATGAGTGTATGACGGTTCTTTTGCAGAATAGTATATTTTTTTATTATATTCTATTCTTTAAGCTTACTTACAATTCTATGAGTTTTACACGTCTATTTGCTGTATATATTTTTTTTACACGTCTATTTTTTTTTTTTTTTTGCTGTCAAAACAGTTAGTAACATGATCAATTTGTGCTCATTTACTCCCGATATAAAAACAAAATTATCTACTTCATGAACAATTACTGATTTTTCAATAAAACAGTCAGTGATTCTCAACCTTTTTTTTTTTTTTTTTTTCTGTCGCAGCACACTTTTAACGATTTCAAAAATTGGCGGCACACATTTCACTTGGGGCAAATATTTCACTTTATGAAAGGTCACAGTTATTGAATACAAAAACAGTTAAAAATATGGTATTTAACTGTAAAAACAACAGTTTTCTTTTACAGTGTACTTTTCTTTAATTTGAACAAACTTCATACAAAAAAGCATTATAATTTTTACTATATACATTTCTAAAATTTGGCGGCACACAAAAGTGCCGCGGCACAGTGGTTGAGAATCATTGCACTAAGTAATTAAAAGTGACAAAAGTATGACTTACCGTACTTAGAGAGACGTAAATTAAGAATTTATATATACATCCATTTCTAAAAAAATAAAAATAAATAAAAGAACTATATCTCAGAAATGTTCACAAGATTATTCTTCGACTTCCTACTACAAAATGAAGAGGGAAAAAAATGAATCGTGTCATAAAGTAAATGAAAAAACGTGAAAATCTTATAACCAAACACTCAATTTTGTGAAAATCCTCGTGATGAATGACGAATGGTAAGAAAAATGAGACTGTTATTCTGAATTCTTATGCTGGGAAAGTAAATATTATACACAATTCTGTCTCGGATGTAACATGGGAGATTCATGAATTTGTCTGTATAAATAGTGCTCTCTCCCCTCCCCTCCTCTCTTTTACTTTCTCTTACTCATTTGTGATAGAAAAAGTATTGTTTTGGGGGAATATTTTGAAATTGAGTTTTGGTTATATTTACACGTTTTGAAGTCATCTGAATCCAAGAATCATGTTTTGATCCTTTGGTCTGTGTGTGTGTTAATCTCTCTTATCAGAATAACTTAAAATTAGTAAGAAGTACAAACTCCATATTTTAAAAGTGTATTATCTGAGAATGTTACTTTAAACTTTTTATTTAGATTGGAGGAATAGTTAGTGTACATCGGCATAGAAATGTATTCAGATACATGACGTTTATGGGTGAAATATCTCGTCGGTACAATTAAACATTTTTAGATTGCACAAAACAAAATAAAATCTACTTATACATATTTAGACTTTTCATTTCTTGGCTCCATAAATTATACCTCTAAGGGTCACCGAAGCTGGGGGAGACATCCTCTCCATGTAGGATAAAAATTGTAATGGCATATCTCGGGACCACCTGTAGGGGTGAGTCCCAGACCGTCGCCGATTGCCCATTGCGCAGCACTAGTGCGACCTAAAACCTAATCAACCAACCAACCAACCTTGACCCCATATTTTTTTCTTATTTGGTAAAAAGCACCCAGACTTTTAAATATTATATATATATATATATATATAGAGAGAGAGAGAGATAGATAGATAGATTCAGCCTGTTCTAATTTTTTCGTTATTTTACTCTATGTTTTTAGTACCTTGTATATTATAGTGTTTATTGAATATTTTATTTTATTACTAGGGGCTCTACCCCCTGCTCGCCCCGCTCACTAACACCTGACGGAGGCCTCGCCTGCCTTCACTTATTAACCCATGTAGCACTCTGCCCATCTATTGTCTGATCACATTTTAACTTTCCTATGAAAAATGACGTCATAAGACTGAAAGAACAACGGTTTGAGAAACTTTTTGCAAGATGGCAAATAGGGTACCTTTATTAACCCAACGCTTTCAATTAATAACTTTGTTAATTAAGATGACAGAAATTTCTAATTAACTGAAATATCTTTCGTGGAGTATTCGGCATACATTGATACCTCTCATGACGCGGAGGACACTATCCTCCGCAAGAAGATGCTGTTGCAGACCAAAAACTTTGACGCCAGCGACAGAAACTTTTAAAAAAATATATAGAGATAATTAAATAATGCCCTTTAATAGAGATAATACGCCCTTTAATGCCCTGTATAGAGATAATTAAATAATGCCATTTTTTCTTTTAATAATATCTTTTGGCCCAATGTGATACATTATGGTGCATAGAGAGTTATTTGTTGTGTTTTTACAAAATATGTTACATTGTGTGGATGTAAGAATGTATATTCATTTGATACATGTACACAGTTATTAGCTACATGTTTTTACTTTACGTTATTTCTTTTCTTTAATAAAATATTGCACTGTGTTAATTCCTCTGTAAACAAAACCGTTTGCAAATATTATTGATTTAAAATTTAGTTAAAACATCAACTATTTATTATTTTTTATGATTAAATTTCTATTTATTTATTTATTTATCTATTCACGTTTAATATTTCCTTTTCTTTCTTTCTTCGCCTTTTTTTCTTTTCGCTTTCTTCTCGTTCGTTCCCCCCCACCCCCCCCCCATTTCTTTCTTTTGTTTAATTATTTATTTATTATCATATTTAAGTTTAATAGTGTACTGTGTTAATTCCATCTGGGACAAAAAATTTTATGAGTTTTATTTATTTAAAATTTAGTTAGTGAAATCAACTGCTTAATAATTGTAGTGATTGAATTTCTAGTTATTTTCTGTTCTTTTACTTCTGTTCTTTTCTTTTTTCATTTTCTCTGTCTTTTCATTTCTTTCCTTTTTTCTCTCTTTTCCTTTCTTTATAGTACAGTCGGTAACAAAAGTATCCGAACACTAGCAAAAATTCCTATATAAAAAAAGTAGAGTTAATACTGTTTTGTTAAATAAATCCTTGTCGAATTATGTTCTTAGACTGACTAAGAACATGATTCGACAAGGATTTATTTAACAAAACAGTATTAACTCTACATTTTATATAGGAATTTTTGCTAGTGTTCGGATACTTTTGTTACCGACTGCACAATTCTTTGTACTTTTCTTCCGTTTATTTTATTTAACTATTTTTTAGAATAAAATATGTCTATAGAATAATGTATCGTGTTAATTACACAGTCGTTTATGGGAATTTACTTGATTTAAAATTTTGTTATGAAAATTAACTTCTTAATATTTACAGTGATTAAATCTCTAATTATTTTCTTTTCATTTACCTTTCACTTTTCATTTTCTTTTACTTTATTTTTTTCTTCTTCTCCTTTATTATTATTTTTTCTTTTCTTTTCCTTTTATTTCCATTCATAATACTTTTCTTTCGTTTGTCGTTTGTTCTGCTTCATTATTTTTTAAAATGAATATTTGCATGTACTAATGAATAGTGTTAATTCAGTCAGGGATGAACTTCTGTGTGAATTTTATAGATTTAAAATTTCGTTTAGAAAAATCAAATGCTTAAGGTTTATTGTGAATAATTTCCAGTAACTTTCTTTTTTCTGGTCGTTTTATCCCGTTTTTACCTTTCTTCTTCTCCTTTCTTTTTATTTTCATTTTTTCTGTATTTCTTCGCTTATTCTACTTAAAATTCTTTCTGCTTTTCTTACGTTTATTTCTTAAAATGAATATTTGGATATTTTTCTTTCGTTTGTTCTATTTCATTATTTTTTAAAATGAATATTTAAATATAATAGTGAATCGTGCGAATTCAGTCGGGAATGAATTTTTATACAAATTTTATTAATTTACAATTCCGTAAGTAAAATCAAATATTTAATGTTTATTGCATTTAAATTTCTCGTTGTTTTCTTTTTCCTTTCCGTTTTATCCCATTTTTTTTTTCTTTTTGTACATTTTTTGTATTTCCATTCTTTCTTTTTATATTCCGTTTGCTCTACTTAATTATTTCTTAAAATAATTATTTGGATGTAATAGTGAATCGTGTTAATTCCGTAGGGTATTATACTTTTATATGAATTTGAAGATTTAAAATTTCGTTAGTAAAATCAAATACTTAAAATTTTTTGTGCATAAATTTACAGTTATTATCTTTTTTCTATCTATTTTTTTTTTAAATCAATTTTCTTTCCTTTCTTCGTGTTTTTGAATATTTTCCTTTATTTTATTATTATTATTTCTAAATGCTGTTTAAGTTGTACTCTGAAAATTTTTTAAATTAACGACATAAATGCACTTTTTTTTTTTTTTTTTTTTTTTTTTTTTTTTAACATTATGCTTTATTTATAAATGTGTAAAATTTATATAATATACTTTATGTAACAATATGTTCATTATACTTTTTCTGCTTCAACAAATAATTTATTTATTCTTTAAATTCATTAACTGTATTTGAATTCACAACACAGAAAATGTAAAAATGAATAACTTCAATTGCTGAAACTAGCATCAGTGTTCAAACTCAAACATTAATCTTATTAAGACAAACAAGGAAAGAAATACGAAAAAGTATGATGTAGATTTATTACTATATTTCACCGATTCTTTTAAATAAAAAGATTATTTTAATAAATTAAATAGGATGATTCTTTTAATTTAAAATTAAATTTAAAATTAAATTTAAAATTAACAACATAAATACATTTATTTTTTACTTTATGCTTTATTTATGAATGCGTATAATTTATGTAATATGCTTCTTGTAACAATATGTTCATTGTATTTTTCTGCCTCAACAAATGATTTAATTGCTCTTGAAATTCATTAACTGTATTTGAATTCACAGCCCAGAAAAAGTGAAAGTAAACAATTAAAACCACTAAAATGAGCCTCAGTGTTCAAAAATTAATCGCGCTAAGATAAACAAGGAAAGAAATACGAAAAAGTATGATGCAGATTTTTCTACTTCACTGATTCTTTCAAATAAAAATATTTGAAAGGTTTTTACTAATGAGACAGTTAGATATTCTATTTCGCGGTTATACGAAAACGTAATATATTTTTTGATTAAATAATCTACTTCTTATAAAACAAGCCTGCAAACAAACAAAATCATAGAGCTTTTTGCTATTTCTCATAGAACTTTTTTCTACTAAAACCAAAAATAATAGTATATATCTGTGCTGATAAGTATAAAGGATTTAAGTCCATATTCTTGATTTTTCAGGAGACGAAAAATAAAGTTTTACTAGCTAAAAACAAATCAGAAGAATCGATTAGGAAAAAGGTATTTCGTTGATTTATACCCTTTATACCATTCAGTGGTTGTCAACCTTCATTTAATAACGGGAAAAATTGAATTAAATATTTTATACCATACGTGAATGGTAAATTTCTGAATTGGTCCTTTTTTTACCAATGGATTTTCTCAAAGACTAAATGACATGGATTTAAATCTTTTATACCAATGGATAGAGAATTTTTTTCTGAGTCTGACTATGCACTTAACTCAAAATCGACATTTTTGGACTTAAATCCTTTATACTTATCAGTACAGATATAATACCCCTAAGCCTTTTTTTGTTTTATGAGTAATAGATATAAATTCTGCAGAAGACAGAATTTAATTTAGTACCACAGTACTTATTTTAATCAATTCTTCTACATAAAAGCATGAGGTTAAGCTTGGCCGAGCCCAAGCAGGCAGGGGCTGTCCAAAGGTTTCTGAGTTTCTGAGGTAACTGCGTGTCATTCCCCAACATCCGTTTCCATAGTCATTTTTTTTTTTTTAGTATAGCTTTACCATAGGAGCCCCTTGGCGGCATTTATATTTTTGTTGTCATTTTGGCAATGGATTAAAATGGTTATCGCAATTGCGTAAGTAAAGATCTTGGCGAGAAACGTACGAGCTCCTTCAGTGCCAGATTTCAAAATCGTTAAGGAGTTTTATATTGAAGCTGTACCATGTCTTTAGCACGATTTTTCTCAATTTTATTTCAATTATTAAAAAAAAAAAAAAAGAGCAAAATATGCATTGCAGCTGACGGACAGAAGTTTCAACATCGAATTTTTGATTTGCTTACAGTGTAGAAAACTGTAAATAAACAGATGCACATTTAAACATCTTGTTTTTGACATTTATGTCTACAAGGTGTGTTTCCGTACTAAATCTTTTATGCTGTACAACTTTGTAATTTACTTTTTCTCTCGTACCTTGTACTGTTTTCGAGATAAAGATGCTAACTTCGCTCTGTTTCCACCAGGTGGTGCTGTAAGCGGTCGCATGTCGTAGCGCATGGCCACTTTACGATACTTATATATTACTTTTACCAGTGTAGCTGCATGCATTCAACAGTTAGAGTGAGAACAGTCTTTTGTGATTATCCTGTAATTTGTTTATATCTTAATGAAATCATAATGAAACCTATTTCAGGACAAGACTTTTACGACAAAAAAAAAAAAAAAAAAAAAAAAAAAAAATATATATATATTTAAAGTTAAAATTAGGTTTTTATTTAATAATTTTTGAATAAATTATCCGATTGAACTAAAAAATACAGCGTTAGCTAGATTTTGTCCTTATTAATAAGTGTACCATTTTTTGATGAAATCTAATAATCTGGACAGATACAAACTTTCAGCTTTATACATTTAGAAAAAAAAACAAATGAGTTTGCCCGTTTATTGAAGGGGACAGATAAAAATTGGTAATGGCGGCAAAATCGCTGTCTAATAGAAGAAATAGTACGAACTGTCGTGCTAAAAATTCCAAAAACAGTCTTTTTTTTTTTTCAAAAATCATATTTTTAGTTCAATTTTGCGTAAGAACATGAAATTTGGTATTCCGATGTTGATTACAAAAATTACAATTAATCTCATTAGGATTGCATTTCCGACCCTGCACTGCTATATGATTCCAAATCGTCTTTGTGCCCCTACATTTCCCGAAATTTCGTCGAACCGGGAGCGAATCATCCTGTATATACAATAAAAGCTACACAGTAAAGAAAAAAAGAAAAGAAAAGAAAAGAAAGAAAGAAAGAAACCGGATTATGAGCAAAGTGCGGCAGCAGAGATTCCTGACAATGGCAATAAAATAAAATTTGGACAAAAAATGATGTGTTTCCCCGTAATTTTACATTGGAACTTTGAATTAAATTATTTGATTTAAGTTAGGAAAACAATAGCTCTTTTATATCAATCGCTATTTATATGAATGTATAAATAAACTCTCTAAACCTATACAACTACAATTATTTTTCAGAGTTTCAAATGCGAAGTGATTCTTATATGACATCACTCAAAAGACATCACTCACTATGACATCACTCACTTATATGACATCACTAACACTTTACATTTGAAAAGATTTGACTGTAAAAATACAGCTTGATGACAGATTTGAGCAAATTACGTAGGTTAACATCTTTTGCCGCAAAAAATGACAGTATTCTATAATTATAATCTTATGACATCAATTTACAGGCTTTGACCGTTTAGCTAACCAAACGGTTTTCCCGTAAGATTATACGATTAAATACCATGATTTTACTTTTTTTTTTTTCAGTGTATGCATAGCATCTTATACTATTTACTGAAGATTTAGTGAAATGGTATTTCAGTATACCATTTGTACATAAAGGCCTAAAAGGGTATCAGGACATTAATGTTCCTTATATTTTACTTCCATTACCCTACTACCGTAGGTAATAGAAGTATTGTATTCGGTCCAAAAATTCGCTATCGAGTTTTCAT
This sequence comes from Salticus scenicus, assembly GCA_963930645.1. Lineage (NCBI taxonomy): Eukaryota > Metazoa > Arthropoda > Arachnida > Araneae > Salticidae > Salticus > Salticus scenicus. Next base: position 30,500,047 of record OZ005659.1, on the reverse strand, counting down.
CTGATTTACACGTTTTAAGGTCCCCTGTGTAAAAAAAAAAAAAAAAAAAAAAAAATGTTTTTCGGCAATTGGTCAGTGTGTGTGTGTGTATGTATATGCGGTATCTTCTGACTATCATATCTCAGAAACTAATAAAGATAGAACGATGAAACTTCAGAATTGACACAGGTCTGGTGTACAGACGAATTTTCCAAATTGTGGTGAAAACTGGAAAAAAGGAAGTGGGACATCCGAAACCTGAAGTGGTGCCAACGATTTTCTTCAAAATTGCCATATAAACACTCTATTAGATGCTCTTTCGAATGATATAGTTGGTTAGTTCAAAAAATTTCATAGGTGTCTTGCATAAATAGCTCAATTTCAGGTCTTGCAAGGTGCGTTCCATTAAAAATGGCTGCACGGATTTTTTCCAAACTCGTCATAATAACTCTTTTTTAAATATCCTTTCATATGTAATTGTTGTTTTCCGGTCAACAATTGAGTTTTTCAAGTTTTACTAAAAATTGGTATCTCAAAAACGGCTCTAACGATTTTATTGAAAATTGTTACATATATCGATTTTAAATATTTTTTCCCATGTATTACATGGTTATTACAGGAAAATTAACAGTCATTCTGCTTAGGTAGATTAATTTTAGATCTCAGAAATTGGTGTTTCGAAAGCTAATTCAACCTTTTTTTCAGTTAATTTGTAACATGGCATTTAAACTTTGTTTTATATGTTTTACTCGTGCATTAAATTTCTCATACCGGAAAAATTTTAGGTTTCTTCTTCGTTAGGTCAATTTTATGTCTTCTAATCATATCTCAAAAAAAAAAAAAAAAAAAAAAAAACTTTTTTTATTATTTTTTCATTTTAATTTCTATAAAATAAAATGCAGTAATCACTATTTTGTATTAAATTACATAATTTTTCATAAGTAAATGAAAAAGTTTTGTAATGGCCACAACATACTTTTATAGTTTAATTAAAAATTCTAAAACATTTTATGTAGTTATTAGCTTTTAAAAAGGTTTAATCTATAAATATGTGTAATTTACTTTTGCACCTACAAGTGCAAAAATTTTAAAATTAAAAAAATAAATATAAATATAAATATAATATATATAGATAGATAGATAGATTTTTCCAGCTCTTTTTCGCGTTAAAATAGCTTAATTTTTCCTTTAAAGCGCATTAAAAAGCTCCAATAGGAAGGTAATGGATATGGCACTAAATTTAGCGAGTTTTAGCGAGTTTTGGCGAGAAAATCCTTATTATCGATATACCAAAGATGGACGCTCTAATGTGATTGGTTAAGGAGCTACGGGATATTTCCCGAACATTCTGGGTTCGGTAGAGATGTACAGTTCTGAGCCTCTTTGAATGAGGTTTACTTTATGTGTTATTGCTATTCAGTTTGTACTGTGGATTTGCTGCTGACAGCTGTTTCTTTAAGCTGTCTTTATTGGTGGCATTGAAGCTGATACTCAGTTTATAGACCTGTATTCTTCTGGAATTTTCTGTAAAGAAAACTCCTGAATTTTTGCAAGTTTCGCCTCTCATTCTCGGACAACTTACGGACCCCCAAGTACGCATCAGTATGAAATCTTTAAATTGATAATGGCGTCAATTTTTGTGAGATGCATAATTTAACTTTTTACAATTTTTTAACGCTCACGTTTAATTAAATGTATTTATTTTTATGACGAAAGAAAATGAACTCGTGATTTTTTTTTTTTTTTTTTTTTTTTTTTTTTGGCAACAATTAAATTATAGCTAATATTTTAATGGCTATTTATAAGGTATTAGTAGGTTATTATTTTCATATTTTAATTAATTATAAGAAAACTATTCGAAAATTCGAAAATCGGACTTCGAAGTTAAAATTCGATTGCAAGATTTGTACTGGACAAACAAACACACAAACAAACAAGAATAGAAATTAATAAAAATGATAATTATAAGATAAAAAACTTTTTATAAACCATGTTTTTAAATTTTCTGTTGAATCATAGCTATAGAACTACATTAGCACTTTATCAATGCGCATTGTTGCGAAATTGTAAATAATTGTATTTATTTACGCTTATAGAGGCTTAGTAAGTAATAAAATGTCAATTTTCTGCATTTCCAGCTCTTATTCGCGTTAAAATAGCTTAATTTCCCCGTTAAAACGCATTAAAAAGCTCCAATAGGCAGGTAATTTTGGATTTGGCGCCAAATTTGGCGATTTTTTGTCGAGAAAATCCTTATTATCGATATTCCAAAGATGGACGTTCTAATGTGATTGGTTAAAGAGTTACGGGAAATTTGAATGAGAAAAAATGTTGGTTTTAAAAATAAAATATTGGTCCTTTCAGAACAACATATATTTGCATCATTAACTACATTAGCACTTTATCAATGTGTAGAAAATCTTTAAAGTGATATTGACGTCCATTTTTGCCAGATGCATAATTTAACTTTTTACAATTTTTTAACGCTCACGTTTAATTAAATATATTTATTTTTATGTCCAAAGAAAATGAACTCGTAAATTTTTTTTGGTAACAATTAAATTATAGCTAATGTTTTAATGACTATTTTTATTGCTATTAGGAGCTTATTATTTTCATATTTTAATTAATTAAAAGAGAACTATTCGAAAATTCGAAAATCTGACTTCGAAGTATTGTGTTGTCACCGGGTTCTGAGCTCCTGTGTAAGTTTCAAATGTCTAGCTAGTAGGGTAGTTAGTTAAAAATAGATTGCAAGATTTGTAAAGGACATACACACAAACAAACAAGAATAGAAGTTAATAAAAACATGGTAATAACATGGTAATAAATTAAAAATTAAAATTAAAAAATTAAAAATAAAAATAAAAATAAAAATTTTACAGGTTGAAATTTATAGTCCTCCGTACTAAACTAAATTCTGTTTTGGGCAGAATTTTTACTTTTATTTATTTCTTAAATTTTTTTTCTACTTCCTTTTATTTATTTATTTATTTATTGTCTTCGTTATAAAAACGCTCAAAGCCATACAAACGTTTAATAGGTTTGTATTCATCTTCAAAAGTTTCCAATGTCAATAACCTTGATTTTTTATACTAAATAGTTATATAAGCAACGTATATTTACGTATATGATATAATTAGTATTTTAAATTTATCCGAAATCTATTATTCTTAAACAAATATCTTAGAAGAAAAGATGAAAAAGGTATTAGTTTCATTATTTTGATTCTCTAACCCATAAACTGAAGAAATGAGAATAATAGCAAAAGTCAACTTAAAAATCTAGATAATTTTCTGAAAATATTCTTTGACATTCTCTAGAAAATAAAAAAGAACTTTATTTATAAAGGGGGTAGAAAACTTTTTTTAAAAGTAAATATTTAGATAATTTAACGTATGTTTTATTTTCTATGTCTAATGATTCATTTATTTATATCTACCTAAAAACCGCTTTTCTCCCCCCCCCCTCCCCCCACCCCCCAAAAAAAAAAACTTATTTTACCTAAGAATGTTGGTAATTAAGGGCTTAAATACCTTTAAAAGAAAAAAATATATCAGAAACAAATTACCATAAGTTAATTTCTTTTAAATTATCGAAAGGGCCTGAAAGGGTGGAGAAGAAATAGGCGTGCACCGCGCGCGTACCCCTAACTTGTGCGCGCGCAGCGCGCACGCGACTGCGCTGCCGAAGGCAGTGGGGACCCGGTGCGAATTTTTTCCCGATCAGAAATGATTTTTTTTTTAGGGGGCACGAAGGCTCAGGGAAGGAATACGCGCGCGCAGCGCGTGTATCCCCGAAGTTGTGCGCGCGCAGCGCGCACGGGACTGCGCTGCCGAAGGCAGTGGGGACCCGGTGCGAGTTTTTACCCGATCAGAAAGGATTTTTTTTTTTTTAGGGGGCACGAAGGGTCAGGGAAGGAATACGCGCGCGCAGCGCGTGTATCCCTTAAGTTGTTCGCGCGCAGCGCGCACGGTACTGCGCTGCCGAAGGCAGTGGGGACCCGGTGGCGTATCTCCGAACTGTTGGCGCACACAGAACAAATTCACAATTTTTCGCCAGGGAATGCGATTTTCGCCAAATCTGGAAGTGCAAAGAGAAACTTCACGCCGCTTAACCTGGATAAATAAACATCCGGCGTTTTTCTTTCTTTCTTTTTTTTTATTATTTTTTTTTCTTCTGATTATTAATGTAGGATTTAAATCGCAAAACGAAACATATCTTGAAATTAAGAAATAGTTATCCGAATAGAGAAGTAGATAATAATAATGGTAATATATTAGCATTGAGATCCGATTTCATGTATAAGGTCAAAAAGTTTGTAAAAATTGTTCAAACAAATTACAAATTCTTAGTAAAATGCATGAAAAATGTTCATAAGTCCAAATCAGTAGTACGCTATTTTACATTTCAACTATTTTTATTATCATTTTGTATTTAAATTTTTAAAATGTACGACTTTATAAAATATCTCTCTTACGATGCAGTGCTTGAATTTTCATAAATTATCACCTTATATTTATCTATTATGTATTTTTAAAGAACATCTTAATCATAATAAAATAGATATTTCGTGTTAAATTTTATGGTTGAAATTCATAAAATTTTCTACGTATAATTTCCTCCTCGGACATGTCCATTTCTCATTCTTTACCCCCCCCCCCCCCCCAAAAAAAAAAAAAAAAAAAAAAAAAAACATACAAAATTATAAAATAAAACGTTAAACATTTTATTAATGCTATTCTATTTGTTTTTCAGTAATCATAAACAATCTAACTTAATATGCTATACAAATCAAAGTAATAATGATGCGCATAACCATTTTCATCCTATATTTATTGTTACTAATTTCTATTGAGAGCGAAATGTATTCATATTAAAAGGAATGAGTATGATAGAACACTCAACACAGTCGCAGACTGAAATGCCGCACCTCATAGGCTACCCTCTATCCGATTCGATACATTTGACTTATCGTAATTAAATGACTAATTTTATTAGGATTGTTTTCGTACATTAATTTCCAACACAACTGATCCCCATATTGCAAGTTCGTGGGAAGTATTGGCCTAATTCGTCAAATGAAGGAAACACAATTTTTAATTACTAAAGTTTCAAATTAAAATGTTCATATTTAATGAAGTGTATTAAAAATATATATTTTAAAATATTAGTCTGACATGTTTACGACAAAATATTGGTATAATGGACGTTTAAACGAAATTTTGCTCTATTTTGCCATGTTAAAAAGAAAACGTAAATTTTGAATAACATGTGAAGTTTACAACTTACATTGTTCCAAAGCAATATTGTCCTTATCAATGACATAAGTGATATTTAAAAACTGATGCACCCATTTTACAAACTCAATATCTGTAATACACACAGACAAGTCACATAAACCAACCACTAAAAACATAATTTTTGGATTCAGGAAACCTCAAAACATATAAATGTAACAAAAATTCAATTTCGAAAACATGATCCGAAAACAATACTTTCGCGACCTTTTACGGATAAGATAAAGTAAATTAGAATAAGAGAATAATTTTAAATTAATTAAACTTTAATTGCATTTATTACATTGATTTTTATTTATAAAAAGAAATGCTTTCATTTAATTTGGGGTAGACCTGTATATTTACTATATATTTTACAAACACAATATAGTGTACTAATTTAGCACAGAATTTAAAACACATAGCACGACATGAAATGACCTTTCAGCAATTCCATTGTATGAATATATCTGAATTCTTTTGTGGGGTTCTGTGTAAACTTCTAATAAAGGATATACATTCTACATTGTATACGAAACATTCTTTCATGCACATAAAATATAAGTTCAATTTATTTATTTTTTGTTTCATCCAAAAATATTAAATTGTATTTACCAGAAAATTCACACATAGACTTAATGAATTTGAATTCTTTTCTTAGTCACTGTACACGAATTACTTAATATTTCATCCGAGTCCCAATATCTATTCTTGAGGTATGGTGATAACAAACACACAGACACATTCAGGCAACCGCTAAAACCTAATTTTTTGTTTCAGGATATTTAAGCAAATGTAGCAAAAACTCAATTTCGAAAATCTGAATCAAAAATAAAACTTTTCTTACAATATATGGGTAAACTAAACTAAATAATGATCATAATAATGACAATCTGGTGTGTCACTCACACGACTTTCTTTTTTTACCCTGCATTTCAATATTATAATGACAGATTGGCACATTAAATCTTAAGATCAATAGCGTAAGAATGTAAAGTTTAATGTACTTTTCAAATAATCTAAAATAGGTTTAGAAACAATTTTATTTGACGAAGAGAAAGTAAATAATAATAATAATAAAAATGATAATAAAACAGAATAAAATAAAATAAATGTATTTCAAGGATAATTTTAAAAGCTTTAAAATCATAATATTACAAATATAGTTCTTCATTAATCTTGATAAAATAAATTTAAAGGGTTTTCTAATAAATTTTGGTATTAAATTATATTATCTAAAAATAACGATACAAAGACTCCATTGACACATTTTTAACAATTATGATTCAGGGAGCCTCAAAACGTGTATATATAACAAAAATTCAATTTCGAAAATTTGACCCCCAAAACAATACTTTCTCTACCATATATGTTGGTAAGAGAAAGTAAAATAAATAAATAAATGTATTTCAAGAACAATTTTAAAAGCTTTAAAATTAGAATATTACAATTTTATTTCTTCATTAATCTTGCTAAATTAAATTTAAAGGGTGGAGGATTTCTAATAAATTTTTGCATTAAATATATTATTTAAGAATTACGATACTAAAACTCCATTGGCACATTTTTATAGTTTATTCTCTTGGGAAAGAAAAAAAAAGATTGATCGAATCCTTGACGACTCGTGAATGAAGTGGAAAGAAGGGTTGCTTTGCGGCGTAGAGTGTTTTGGCGCGAGCTACAAAAATTCGCCAGGTTTGCCTGTATGCGCCAACATTTCGGAGATACGCGACCCGGTGCGCATTTTTACCCGATCAGAAATGATTTTTTTTAGGGGGCACGTAGGGTCAGGGAAGGAATACGCGCGCAGCGCGTGGTGACCCGGGCCGACTTTTTACCCAATCAGAAATGATTTTTTTTTTAAATTTCTTTTCTTAACACTAAAAGTTTCTGTTAGTGATTCATTATTTTTAGTGATTCATTTGAAAATACTGACCCGCTAGCGGGCGAAGCCAGCTAGTTATACATTAAAATTCGTAAATTTTAACAGGTGTTTAAAAATTTTTATCTCTCTTTTACCGCCATTAAACTAATTCTAAATTAATAATATTAATAATAATAATAATAAAACGTTGCCCCAGCGAATTTCTTGTCGATGTATAATCTTGCCTGCATAATATTTCCGTGATAGTTAACCAGGATTGAATGAAAGTTTAACAACTTTCATGTGACATACAAATATATAAGATGGAGAATAATTAGCTTTATAGCATTAAAAGTTTTGTAATTATAAGCACAATTACGCCAAAAATAGTGATTTTTTTTTTTTTTAAGAAGCAGTGTTGCCAGATAGCGCGACTTTTTTATTCAACAGCCCACCAAAAATTTTTTAGAAATGGTAATTGAGATACGTAAAAGGCAAATCAGATCGAGGAATCGTCGATTATGTATATGAAATATTACTTTTCAAAATATTGGTGACTATTGAATAAAAAAGTCGCGAAGTCTGGCAAGACTGATCCCGTGCGCAAGACTTTTATCGACAAAAAATTAGCTCTAACATATTTAAGAAAAAAAAAAAAATAAATTAAAAATAAACAATTATTTTTACAACTGCAATACATACATAGATAAATTCTTTCTTAACGTATTATAATGATAAGTTTCAAAAGTAATTATTTTTCAAGTTATTGTAGAAAAAATTATGATAATTTTTTATTGATATTTCCACCGTTCAAAGTTACCCGACCCCTTAAAAAAAAATTAATAACATTTTTATTGTATTTTCCAATTTTGTATATGTAGTCGCATTCTAAGAACTGAAATAATGATTTTTCTTAGAATAGTTAAAAAAAAAAAAAAAAAAAAAAAAAAAATCGAATAAAAAGCATGAAGCAAAAATTTCCTGATGCGGAATTATTAAATTATTATTGCTTTTAATCGTGCGTACAATCTTTAAACTTTGCAAAGATGATATAAGCTATTATGAAATAGAAGTTTAGAAGAAAATAGGAACTGGTATGTTGTGGCCACCACAAGACTTTCTTCTATATAATTTTACACAAATTCATGCAGTAGGAATTATTTATTAAATTATTATTTATGAAAAATATTTTCTGTGAAAAATGCAGACGATTTTTATTTGACAGAATTATAACACTAAATACTGAAAGAAAGTCAATTTTGTGCCAACATCAGGAGAATTTTTTTTTTCTTTTTTTGTTAAAAAACAAAAAAAATCGATAACTTTGTTTTAAATTATCACAGATCTATGGTACAACCATTCGTTTTAAAGGTGTTGACGAGATCTTTCGAAAAATACCCATATTGAAAATCTACACCCACAAGTGATACTCCCACATGCACAAACTCTTTTTCCTAGTTTACTACCTTTCTTTCCTAGTTTTTACCTAGTTTTCCTAGTTTACACGTTAAAAATTACTCTCATTATGTATATTTGTATGAAATTTTGTCGTTTGTCCATGTTAAAAATTTATATATATATATATATATATATATATATATATATGTATGTATATGTATAAAAATGGAATCACAGCGTCACCTGTGGAACGATTGGTTCCCAAATCCAATCAGCAACAGTTTATGTCAGGGTCCAACTAAATACCAAGTTTGGTTACGTTTTTTTCATTGGTTCGTGAGATACAGCGTTCACAAAATTTGTGACATACACACACAGACAGATAGACATTTCCTAAAAGCAGTCAAATCGTGTTCAGGGCATCCTAAAACGTGTAAATCCATCGAAAAATTTCATAAATCCAATAGTTTGTCTATACATACGTTTTTCTATCATTGTGAATTGCTGGAACAATGTGAGCAGATTTTTTATTTTATATATATCAATGTTCATTTTTTATATACTCAAAAATATGTTAACTATAGAATATGATGTGAAAAAGATTCATCATTCGTATATATTATAAGTTCGAATTGAATTTCAAGTTGTGCTATGTCTTTTATTACTCTGCTAAATTCAACTACTTTAAATGCGGAGTATACAATTTCTAAACAATACAAAATAGTGCCCAAAATGAGTCGAATACGTTCTTTTCTATTGAATATATAATTAACAGAAGTGTTTTACTAAAATATATCATGTTCTGGAAAATTACCAATCCAAAAGATTTCCTTGCATATTAAGGTTTAAATAAAAATTTAAGGCTATTAATATAATTTTCTTCCATCAAAATGTAGAGGGCTAAAAAGTAGTATGAGTGTCCCACTAAATAATTATTTTTTTCAAAGTATGTTCTGGATTAGTTCGTAAATCAAAGTTCATAATTTTTAATCTTTCGATGAATTTTTTCCACAGCTTTCTGAATAAATTTTACCTTAAAAATAACCCACCAACAAATAAACCAAATGAATTAAATTCAAATTTATTCATTTATTTTTATTGAACTGTAAGAACATGTGAAAAATAGTTTACTCCATGGTTTTCATTCCAATGGGCTCTTCCCACCTGACGTCAGAGGTATAGAGGAAAAACAAATAGCAGACGAAGCCTTGTTTATCTATAGCGATTGCTCAAATAACATATTTTCTATTCATATTTTTGATCAATCGTATTTAATGTGTTATTTTTTTTTATACATCATCATTTTAAAACCATTTTATATCATTATTCATCAACTTTTGTTATCTGTATACATTTACAATCATCATTTAGTTCATATTTGTTATTGATGTTCATGAAGAACATGTTAAATACTCTGATTTTTGGTACTTAAATCAGTGACAGTGCAATATTGTACTGCGTAAATCCATTTAGACCAGTAACTAAGTTAATTCACTTGTTGTAAGACCTTTATGCAATTAAATTAAATGAAAACATTTTAAAATTTCAAATTATAATCCATAAACATTCCACAAGAACAAGCTATTATACATTGCTAGATCAGTTAATGTAACAGTTACAGTAGAAAATAGAAAAATCGATACTTACAGTTGAAAATAAACAAACACATAAAGTGTTTTTAAAAAATTATTAAATTTACAAATACAACTCTTCTACTGTTCACAAATACACAATATTACTTTTATTTTATTTTATATTAAATAGTAACATTTTTGTTCTTAAGAGCAATATTTAATTGAATCGATTCTCAGAATTCGATTATTCGTTTTCCTCCATCACATGATTGAGCAGACGAAACTGGGAAGAGTCCATTGTCTACAAAAAAATTTCCAGCAGTCATATTCATGACTCATGCGAGAAAAATGGCTACTATATTCCCGTTCCCAACATTAGATATAAGAATTTTCTGGATTGGATAGAGTATAAATGGAATAGACTTTTATTATAAATTTTTGAATTGCAAGTAACAGGGTTTGGAATTCTGATCTGCATTTGACACTTAGCAAGGAATTGTTTTAAATTTATCACAATATTCGAGTTCTTTAAAGGTTTTAAATATATGTCTGAAATATAATTTACCATTGGATTTATATATGGAAATAACAATTAACGACTGCAGTTAAATGTTACGTCCAAGTTTCTTATAATAAGGGAAGCAATAAAAAAGTGTTTCCGTTCATCTTTTATAAATGTTTTATTTTAACCTTTTACACGCCGCATTCAGACCCGGGTGTAATTTAAATTAGTTTTTTTACACATTTTGCCTTCTAATACTTCAGTTTAAAGAACTCTATCATTAAAATGTGTAATATATATATATATATATATATATATATATATAATTTAATCTCATTATATTTAATGTTATTAATTTAATATTTTTATATTTAATATTATTATATTTTAATATTATTATATTATATTTTAATAATGTAAGCTATTTTAAACATGCCAGATCATTTTTAGAAGCATTTGCTTATTTTTCTAAATTATGTGAATTTTTAAACTATGGGGTAAAAGGGAAAATGGTAAAATAGGTCATTTTTATAATTTTCTGTACATTTTTTATGATTTAATGTACCCTTTTTATGATTGAACTGTAATTTCTATTTCAAAAAATCAAGTCATCTTTCTGTTATATCTGATAATTTTTTTAAGCCAGTATTCATGATATTTCATTTTTAAATGAATTTTTAATTCCATGTTCCATTCATGGAACATTGGTGCGTAAAAAGTTAATCAAACAACATTTAAGCATATCGTTTTTATGATTGCATAAGTATTTACGTTTTTCTTACAGTAAAATAAGCATTTGTAATTTTTTATTTATATAAAAAATTACAATTGCTACAGGTTTATTTCTTGTTTGTAAAATAATGATTCTCTGATTTTTATTCAAAAAATATATTTACAATTTTAATCAATAATAATAGTGGTCCGCATGATATTAAATTTGGAATTTTGTGGTCCTTGGGATTTTAAATCGTAAAATTAGTGGTCCGTGAAATCAAAAAACGTTGACAACCACTAGCCTATTTTTTTTTTTTTTTTTTTTTTTTTTTTTTTTTTTTAAGAATGAATGATAAATTTTACCAACAAGTGCATTTATAAAAAATAATAATAAATAAATAAATAATATAAAAAGTTACAATTATTCCAATAATTTTCTTTTACTTTTATACATTGTCATCGCCTGTCATGGAAAACGAGTTATATGGACCTTAATGGATTTTCGTATACCTCTCATTTTCTATGATGTTTAAAAGGATACACAGTCAATAAATAAATAATTTTGTTATTTAAATAACACTTTTAGAATTTCTTAAAGTTGTAAAATGTCTTTTGTGGTCATATATACATGTGATGTCGCTAGATGAATCATCACAAAAAATCAGTCATGGTCACCAAATGACGATTATTTGAGAATCATCGTGTAATTATACAATGTCTGTGACCAAATGTGACGTCATTGTCATTTTACATCAGTAAAAATACAGTGTGATGCAATAAGTCAGTGGATTCTAAGTGTATATTTGAATAAAATGTCTACCTAGTCAGACAGAATAATTTTAAAGCTACATTTGTTATCGATAATGTAATGTTTTGGGTTCGAAATTTCAAAACTGAGATTTTACCATAATTACACGTTTTGAGGTTCCTAAATACAGATATTAAGTTTTGAACAACTGATGTGTGTACTTATTTGTGTATGTGTGCCTGTTATCAGCATAACTAAAATATAAGTACTAGTGTAGAATATAAATTCAGTATTCTAAATGTATCGTATAGTGATATTATTTGGATCTTTTTACTAAAATCGGACAAATAGCCCGTGTACAGACATATAAAAGGATTCAAATATTATACGGTCTATAGTTGGAAGTTCTTGTAGGTATAACTAAAAAACTTTACTCTGTTCTAAGCATAGAGAAATTATGAAGTATTCATTATATGCGCTGGGGCATTTTCCCTATAGAATATGGTATGAAATCATTCATCATTTGTTTACAGCGTCCAAAAAAGGAAATTGGAATGTATTAATGACTATGGTTTGAAAATGATTGAAGTACATTTCAAGTTATGCTATGCTTTTTTTTCTAACTGTGCTAAATTTAACTACACCGTGAGGTGAGTATTCAATTTATAGTTAATATACATGGCTTGACAAAATTAGTTATGTTCATTTTTATTGAATGTAATTGATGTAAGTCACATCCAATACTAAATTATACCCTGCCGAGGAAAACTACCAATAAAAAATTTTTCACCTGCAAGCAAGGTCTCTGCGTGAATGCAGGGCGTATATACAGTCGGTAACAAAAGTGTCCGAACACTAGCAAAAATTCCTATATAAAAAAAGTACACTTCATACGGTTTTGTTAAGTAAATCCTTATCGAATCATGTTCTTAAACTGACTAAGAACAGGATTCGACAAGGATTTATTTAACAAAACCGTATGAAGTTTACTTTTAATAGATAGGAATTTTTGCTAGCGTTCGGACACTTTTGTTACCGACTGTACATATTTTCTCTTAAAAAAGTATTGTGAATGCTAGATCGCGTTATTTTTCGAAATAATACTTTTCCAACTAATGAACTTAATATAGCGTTATAAAAATCCCAAACTACTTGAAAATATTTAAAAAATGATTTTTACAAATCGTTTCGACCAAATTTATGTTGCATTCGGATGGTTCTGTCGTGACCATTGCATTTGGTTCTAAAAGAGAATATTCATGAATATTCTATGTACGTTTTCGTTTTCAACCACCCCTTTCTTTTTCCACTGCATTGATTTCGAACGTTTCTGAATAAAAAGGTCACGTGTTAAACTGCTTTCTATAAAACTATACGCTTCGCGGAGCATCGGCCATTGTGCAAAATAACCTTCCATTTTGACATGATCATAATCATCGAAATGACAGATAAACATCTTTTTCCTAGCTGCTATAATAATCACCTCAAAAAATCGACATTTTCACTCAACATGGCTAGACTTGTCCGTAATGTTGTACATTACTATCCGAGAATCAGTTCAATGTGTTACATTTGCAATGCATGAGAATTTTTTTTTTTTTTTTTTTTTTACTTTCTAGTATATTCAATCACATGGAGTACTGGATTCGTAAAAAATCCTCGCTTTCAGTTTTCGATGTATTTACACGTTTTGAGGATTTACACGTTCCGATGGATTTACACGTTTCATTCTGAACACAATTTGACCATTTTTAGAAAACATGCATCTGTCTGTGCGGCTGTGAGAAAAATTTTCTACCAAATCTATTTCGAGAACTAATTCACAGAATTTTGTAAAAAGTTATAATTAGTAACCTCTTGACATAAATTGGTGCCTATCAACCTTTTGTGTATACTGCTCAACAGGTGGCGTTGTCATTCCATCTTATTATAATTTTTAATATGGCAGCATAGGAAAAAAAATTTCGTATAAATCTACACGATGAGAGTTATTTGTAACTAACCATTGTAAAAAAAAAAATATATATATATATATATAATAATAATAATAATACATATATACATACATCTTCCTCCTCTTAGGGGGGGAGGGGGTTGTATTTTAATCGACCGCCGCTGACTGATATATCCATTCACTAAGTCGCTGTTGTTTTTCCAACAAATATTTTTGAATGCGTTGTAACTGTAGTTGACATATGTTATTTCCTACACCATGTTTCTTCTTTAAATGGCATATAGAGTTACTGGTTTGTGTATAGGGTCTCACAAAAGAATATTGTTACATTATAATATAAAAGAGATATTTCTTTAAAGCAGGCCTGTCCAACCCAAAACACTTAGTGGGCCGCATTGGAAATCTATTTTATTCATTCGGGACGCACTGTATGTACAATCATAAAAAGAAATCCCTCCTTTCCCGAGTAATTTCGCCGTAAATTAGTGTAGAGACTTGCGGCTGGTGCCAATCAATTAGTAATAAGGCCTAGTTTAGAACGGTTTAGTTAGAATTTGCTTAAGGGGTGTCTACATATTAAAACTGACATAAACTTCATTTTTTTCAAAGGCACCCCCCTCCCCCCTCCAATTTCGACAAGCTTATCTTCCCAAAAAATTAATAGATTAATTTATTTATTTTTTTATTTTTTTTTAACGTTATTATGAGAATTAATCCAAATATATTCCATGCATATTTTTGATTAAAAAATATTTTTTGAATTATGAAAATAATTAATAAAATCATATTTCAAAAAATTATGTGTTACGAGCAGCATTAATTTTTGCACGAATAAAATGGGCATCATTAAAAATATGGGTTACAGTTCATTCCTATCATTATTTTTCGAATTATAGTGATATTTCAATTTTTATTGCTCTTAGCGGGCTGTCACTTGTATCTTTTGTGTCATATATTACTTTGTTTGCGCATGATTAAAATAGTTATTGAAGTATGTTTAGACGTACACATCATTTCTTAATTAGCATTTCTTTACATTATTGCATATTTAAAATTGTTATATTTATTTTCCGATTATTATCTGAATGAATATAATACTTTTCTGTGTGATATCTGAATTTTATTTTTTTAAATATAGAGATTTACCCCTGATAAATTTTTACTTGTTGCTCGATGAAGACTTGATATAAAGAATATAAAATATACCTTTTTCATAATCGTCTTGACCTCAGAAATTCGAATACGTAGTCAAAAATGGGTGTTACAATTCGGAAAAAAAAAAAAAAAAAGAAGAAGAAGAAGTTTGTACAAGTTTTAATATATGCATGATACCCTAAACAAAATTTAGCAATTGAATTAAAAACTAGATGTTATTGCCAATCGTTAGGCATCAGCCGCTGGTTTCTACGTTAATTTACGGCAAAATTAGTCGGGGAAGGAAATTATTATTATTATTTTAAGACTGTACATATTCATATGTGCATCTATGTTTGTCAGTATATGATTCATATATGTATATACTTTTTTCGAGGAAGGATAAGGTGAAAATTCGGAGCAGAATACATTAATTTAAATTATTTTCACTCATAAATTAACAATAGAATCGTAGAAAATTTATGACTGTATATTAAAACTATAATAAAAAGAATGAATAATGGATCTAGTAATATTTTATTACAACAGTTCTTTAGTTAGCATAATCGTTGAAAGGTATTTTTACTTTGAAAAGTTAGTACGTATTTATTAATTTTTGATGCGTTAACCAAAGTCGTCAAACTTTAAATATCGTTAGTCTCCTCGCGGGCCGCGGGTTGGCCACCCCTGCTTTAAAGCATATTTTATGGGGTCTTATACCTTATAAATATTTTAATTCTACTGAAAAATGAGTGTTTCAAACTACTATGATTAACATAAGGAAGCTTCATAAAAAATTTTCACGATTTATATTAGATAACTTAATTCCGAATTTATACATTTTCCTTTAACTTACACTAAAATATTTTCAAAACTGTCTCTTACAGAAAGAATTAATCATTCATACATAAATTTCTTACGAGAAAGTACTAAACAATATCGTGCAAATTTGAAAAACTCACCGAATGTATTGAATTTTTAATTTATTTATCATTAACAATAATGGAAATATTTAATTATCATTAGACATTAGTTCATTTTATAGAATTCTGTTTTAGGAAGATTTTAGTGGTAGTTATATGTTAATATACGTATAAATCTTAAACTGAATTATCGTACGGATCGTGAAATAGCAGTGAAACACTTCGTTACATTAATCATGTGTTCTGTCTTTTTATTGTAATTGATTAAGAATATTAATTTTGTGATTTTTCGAATGCTTTAATAGACTTCAAACATCCTACAAATTTTTGCATAATTTTAATATGAATAATATTATAGTTTTAAAAAATTAAAGAACACGCTTTTATAGAAATGTGAACTAAAAAGCACAAAATATCTATCTTAGTATTAAAATGCAGGGTAAGAGAAAATCGTGTGAGTGACACACATACATTTAAATCTTTAATTAAAATAATTTAGAATTAAACAAAAACCATTTTTAAAAAATCTCCACTGACTGGGCTCGAACGCTACACCTTTAGGTTCGTAGCGCGGAGCTATACCTCGACGCCACGGCGTTCAAGTGGGGGAAGTCTTTTTTTTACAATATAGATTTTTTGTTTGCTCCCAGAGCGGTTACAAACATACAAACATACATACATACATACAGGTGAAGCTGATAATAGCGTGTTAAAAAGAATAATTTTTCACTTCTAGTAAAATATTTTATAATGTACTGCTCATGGCACTTAACGTATAATTGCTGAAAAATCCGATTTTCATGTGCTCGATTAAAAAAATTGCCAAATTGTTGAAATTTTTAAAGTAGCCACTTTGTATATAGCTTAGTCTCGAATTGGCCAGTGGCAAGTGGGTATTTTCAGATCTACAGTAGAACTTGGATAATTCGAAGTTGAAGCGACCAGAGAAAAATTCGAAATATCCAAAAGTTCGAATTACATGTACTATTTTGTCAAACAAACAGATAAATTAAAAAATTAAAACTCTACGATCAAAGATTTAACGCATAAACTTTATATCTAAAATTACTGCTACATCCCCCTCCCCATTAAATGAATATTTTTTACGAGCTTAATTATTTAACACTTTTTTAAAAATAGTCAGATATTTTTTATTTCTTCTTTAAGTACACTCTTCGTATCATAGCATATGACTTGATACAAAAATAGAATCTTCTTCATTAGACATAACTTTCAATTAAAAAAAGAAAAAACCTCGAAGTTCATGTATGCGCACCATATCTTCTGATGCACTAGCTAGGGACTTCTCTTGTATTTCCTTATCCTTCTTTTGAAAGACTTAAAATATATTAGCTGAGAAAAATCTTTGCAACAAATTTTACAGTAATATTTTAAAGGTAATCGTACGAAAAATTCGAATTATCCAAAATAGAATTCGAATTATCCACGATTTTTTAACATTATTTTAATACAAAATTCAAGGAACCGAGTAAAAAATTCGAATTATCCAGAATTTCGAATTAAACAAGTTCGAATTATTCAAGTTTCACTGTATTACATACTCTATCCAAGGTACAATTTAACTCGGTTATAAAATCCTCGGTTGTGTCAACTTGTTTATAATGCCAAAAATATTCGCTCCGCTCATATATTCTTTAATTTTTCTTAAAACGTTAGCGATCTCGGTTATAACGTCCAAAATAAGCCCAGATTTGATCGTTTTTCCCCTTGCGAGACGAAAGCAAAAAAAAATATATAAAAACATAATTGAAGTTAATCTTTATATTAAATTATTGTATTGCACTGGATGTTTCACAATACAATATATTATATTTATCGTATGTAATGTTTATCAAATGTGATATTAAATGTAATTATGTTTATCATACGTAATTTTGATATTAATAAATATTACAATAACTTTATGTAAAAAAAAAGTATTTTTCCTTTTCTAGAAAACTGATAAGTGTACTTTGATGGTATTTCATACATGGATAGCATTTTTATGTTTTGTAATGGATTTATATAAAAATGTTCTTACTTTTATTTTTATGTTAGAGCGATTTCACTTGCTTTTAAATTAAGATCGGTTACTATATGGTTTAGTTATAGAGTTGAAAGTATTTTAAATGACGTTATAACAGAATTCTGCTGTAGTCTGTATTTTAATTCAGGAGTGAAGGCAGAAATATGGAAGATTCTCTTCCTTGATTTACCTGAAATTTTATCTCATGAAACTGTTAGAGAATCTAAGAAAAATGTATATTTTCATTTTTCTAAAATACTTTTTATTTTAATGAATCGTTTCTTAAAGTTGACAACTGTATAAACTTTTCAAAAATCATACTTTTTGAAATTTTTATATTGATTTCTTCAGAAATCGATCTATTAAAATCACTTAGCCTCAACCACTTTTTTTGCGACCATGGGAGTCTCTGCGCAAGTGCTGACTCAACAAGTCCAGTATTTGAATAGGAGTGATAACTCTTCTTGTTGAGAGAAAACAGCGATAAGGGAACACCGAATGAGTGGATGGTTACCAAATCCCAAACTGCCAGTCAGTTTGACATCCCTCCAAGCTTTTGAAATCGTCCCCAATAATAGGCGCGGGAAACGTGATTACACTATATCTACCTATAACAGAAAATTTGTGATCATGATAACTTCTGGAATAAAGCTATTTGAACCGAAGTTGGGCAACTGTATAAGAAAATTCTTGGTTTCATGTATAAATTCACAAAATATTTAGCTAAAATCGCATGCTTTAAAAAGTAATAAGTTATATGTTTAAATCTATGCTTACTTTATCTAAAAGGCACAAAAAAGGAAGGTTATTATCCATTTTGAAAAAAAAATCATGAATATGTCTGTATATGTATTACCTTTTAAAATAAAACTTTATACTTAAAAAGAAAAAAAAAATACTCAGTTGTTGAAATTAATTGGTATGCGCATAACTTAAAAAAAAAAAAAAAAAAAAAAAAAAAAAAAATGTATATATAAATATATATATCACATAAACAGTCGGCAGCAAAAGTATCCGAGCACTGGCAAAAATTCCTATATAAAAAAGTACACTTAATACAGTTTTGTTAAATAAATCCTCGTCGAATCCTGTTCTTAGTCAGTCTAAGAACATGATTCGACAAGGATTTATATATATATATATATATATATACATACTTCCATTACTCGACTACCGCAGGTAATGGAAGTATTGGATTCCGTCCAAAAATTCGATACCGAGATTTCACCTGATTTACATATTTTAAGGTCTCCTGAGTCCAAAAAAGTGGTTTTTGGCAATTGGTCCGTGTGTGTGTGTGCATGAGGAATCTTCTGGCTTATCTCGGAAACTAATAAAGATAGGACTACGAAACTTTAGAATTAAAACAGGTCTGGTATACAGATGAATTTTTCAGATTTTGGTATTTTTTTTCAAACTTACCATATTTACCCTTATTTAAATATCCTTTTGCATGAAATTGTTGTTTTTAGGTCAATAATTAATTATGCCATGCTTTGGTAAAACTCGGTATCTCAAAAACGACTCTAACGATTTTCTTCAAAATTGATGTATAAACACTTTATTAGATATCCTTTCGAATGATATAGTTGGTTAGTTCAAGAAAATTTATAGGCGTCCTGTATAAATAGCTGAATTGCAGGTCCTGTAAGTGCGTTCCTTTCAAAACGGCTGTATGAATTTTTTTCAAACCTGTCATATTAACCCTCTTTTAAATATCCTTTTGCATGCAATTGTTGTTTTCTGGCAAACAATTAATTATGCTAAGCTTTGGTAAAAGTCGGTATCTCAAAAACGGCTCTAATGACTTCCTTGAAAATTGTTGCATAAACCCATTTTAGATATCCTTTCTCATGCTTTACTTGGTTATCACAGGAAAATGAATAGTCATCCTGATAAGATAGATCAGTTTTAGAGCTCGGAAATTGGTGTTTCACAAAAAAAAAAAAAAAAGAAAAAAAAAAAAGTCGCTGTGTAAACTCTGTTTTATGTTTTTACACTTGCATTAATTTTCTCTTACCAGAAAATTTTTAAGTGTCTATTTCATTAGGTCAATTCTATGTCTTCCGATAACATTATCTCCAAAAAATTATTATAATACGTGTAAAAATGGGTAATTTAAGTCGTGTGGTTGTTTCACACCAGATTTTATTGACTGGTCTGGCTTCTTGCGTCTCAATCAATATTGACTGGCCTGGCTTCGATATCGACAATTGACTGGCCTGGCTATCCCTTTTAAAGCATCAAATAGAGGAGTAGACTCCGTTGCCCTCGACAGCGGTTTCCAAAGTGTCGACAACGAAATTTCCAATGTAAACACAATACATTTCATGACTCATTTTACAAGAGACAAATTGTTACTTCTTCGATAGATTTTCATGAGTGTATGACGGTTCTTTTGCAGAATAGTATATTTTTTTATTATATTCTATTCTTTAAGCTTACTTACAATTCTATGAGTTTTACACGTCTATTTGCTGTATATATTTTTTTTACACGTCTATTTTTTTTTTTTTTTTGCTGTCAAAACAGTTAGTAACATGATCAATTTGTGCTCATTTACTCCCGATATAAAAACAAAATTATCTACTTCATGAACAATTACTGATTTTTCAATAAAACAGTCAGTGATTCTCAACCTTTTTTTTTTTTTTTTTTTCTGTCGCAGCACACTTTTAACGATTTCAAAAATTGGCGGCACACATTTCACTTGGGGCAAATATTTCACTTTATGAAAGGTCACAGTTATTGAATACAAAAACAGTTAAAAATATGGTATTTAACTGTAAAAACAACAGTTTTCTTTTACAGTGTACTTTTCTTTAATTTGAACAAACTTCATACAAAAAAGCATTATAATTTTTACTATATACATTTCTAAAATTTGGCGGCACACAAAAGTGCCGCGGCACAGTGGTTGAGAATCATTGCACTAAGTAATTAAAAGTGACAAAAGTATGACTTACCGTACTTAGAGAGACGTAAATTAAGAATTTATATATACATCCATTTCTAAAAAAATAAAAATAAATAAAAGAACTATATCTCAGAAATGTTCACAAGATTATTCTTCGACTTCCTACTACAAAATGAAGAGGGAAAAAAATGAATCGTGTCATAAAGTAAATGAAAAAACGTGAAAATCTTATAACCAAACACTCAATTTTGTGAAAATCCTCGTGATGAATGACGAATGGTAAGAAAAATGAGACTGTTATTCTGAATTCTTATGCTGGGAAAGTAAATATTATACACAATTCTGTCTCGGATGTAACATGGGAGATTCATGAATTTGTCTGTATAAATAGTGCTCTCTCCCCTCCCCTCCTCTCTTTTACTTTCTCTTACTCATTTGTGATAGAAAAAGTATTGTTTTGGGGGAATATTTTGAAATTGAGTTTTGGTTATATTTACACGTTTTGAAGTCATCTGAATCCAAGAATCATGTTTTGATCCTTTGGTCTGTGTGTGTGTTAATCTCTCTTATCAGAATAACTTAAAATTAGTAAGAAGCACAAACTCCATATTTTAAAAGTGTATTATCTGAGAATGTTACTTTAAACTTTTTATTTAGATTGGAGGAATAGTTAGTGTACATCGGCATAGAAATGTATTCAGATACATGACGTTTATGGGTGAAATATCTCGTCGGCACAATTAAACATTTTTAGATTGCACAAAACAAAATAAAATCTACTTATACATATTTAGACTTTTCATTTCTTGGCTCCATAAATTATACCTCTAAGGGTCACCGAAGCTGGGGGAGACATCCTCTCCATGTAGGATAAAAATTGTAATGGCATATCTCGGGACCACCTGTAGGGGTGAGTCCCAGACCGTCGCCGATTGCCCATTGCGCAGCACTAGTGCGACCTAAAACCTAATCAACCAACCAACCAACCTTGACCCCATATTTTTTTCTTATTTGGTAAAAAGCACCCAGACTTTTAAATATTATATATATATATATATATAGAGAGAGAGAGAGAGATAGATAGATAGATTCAGCCTGTTCTAATTTTTTCGTTATTTTACTCTATGTTTTTAGTACCTTGTATATTATAGTGTTTATTGAATATTTTATTTTATTACTAGGGGCTCTACCCCCTGCTCGCCCCGCTCACTAACACCTGACGGAGGCCTCGCCTGCCTTCACTTATTAACCCATGTAGCACTCTGCCCATCTATTGTCTGATCACATTTTAACTTTCCTATGAAAAATGACGTCATAAGACTGAAAGAACAACGGTTTGAGAAACTTTTTGCAAGATGGCAAATAGGGTACCTTTATTAACCCAACGCTTTCAATTAATAACTTTGTTAATTAAGATGACAGAAATTTCTAATTAACTGAAATATCTTTCGTGGAGTATTCGGCATACATTGATACCTCTCATGACGCGGAGGACACTATCCTCCGCAAGAAGATGCTGTTGCAGACCAAAAACTTTGACGCCAGCGACAGAAACTTTTAAAAAAATATATAGAGATAATTAAATAATGCCCTTTAATAGAGATAATACGCCCTTTAATGCCCTGTATAGAGATAATTAAATAATGCCATTTTTTCTTTTAATAATATCTTTTGGCCCAATGTGATACATTATGGTGCATAGAGAGTTATTTGTTGTGTTTTTACAAAATATGTTACATTGTGTGGATGTAAGAATGTATATTCATTTGATACATGTACACAGTTATTAGCTACATGTTTTTACTTTACGTTATTTCTTTTCTTTAATAAAATATTGCACTGTGTTAATTCCTCTGTAAACAAAACCGTTTGCAAATATTATTGATTTAAAATTTAGTTAAAACATCAACTATTTATTATTTTTTATGATTAAATTTCTATTTATTTATTTATTTATCTATTCACGTTTAATATTTCCTTTTCTTTCTTTCTTCGCCTTTTTTTCTTTTCGCTTTCTTCTCGTTCGTTCCCCCCCACCCCCCCCATTTCTTTCTTTTGTTTAATTATTTATTTATTATCATATTTAAGTTTAATAGTGTACTGTGTTAATTCCATCTGGGACAAAAATTTTTATGAGTTTTATTTATTTAAAATTTAGTTAGTGAAATCAACTGCTTAATAATTGTAGTGATTGAATTTCTAGTTATTTTCTGTTCTTTTACTTCTGTTCTTTTCTTTTTTCATTTTCTCTGTCTTTTCATTTCTTTCCTTTTTTCTCTCTTTTCCTTTCTTTATAGTACAGTCGGTAACAAAAGTATCCGAACACTAGCAAAAATTCCTATATAAAAAAAGTAGAGTTAATACTGTTTTGTTAAATAAATCCTTGTCGAATTATGTTCTTAGACTGACTAAGAACATGATTCGACAAGGATTTATTTAACAAAACAGTATTAACTCTACATTTTATATAGGAATTTTTGCTAGTGTTCGGATACTTTTGTTACCGACTGCACAATTCTTTGTACTTTTCTTCCGTTTATTTTATTTAACTATTTTTTAGAATAAAATATGTCTATAGAATAATGTATCGTGTTAATTACACAGTCGTTTATGGGAATTTACTTGATTTAAAATTTTGTTATGAAAATTAACTTCTTAATATTTACAGTGATTAAATCTCTAATTATTTTCTTTTCATTTACCTTTCACTTTTCATTTTCTTTTACTTTATTTTTTTCTTCTTCTCCTTTATTATTATTTTTTCTTTTCTTTTCCTTTTATTTCCATTCATAATACTTTTCTTTCGTTTGTCGTTTGTTCTGCTTCATTATTTTTTAAAATGAATATTTGCATGTACTAATGAATAGTGTTAATTCAGTCAGGGATGAACTTCTGTGTGAATTTTATAGATTTAAAATTTCGTTTAGAAAAATCAAATGCTTAAGGTTTATTGTGAATAATTTCCAGTAACTTTCTTTTTTCTGGTCGTTTTATCCCGTTTTTACCTTTCTTCTTCTCCTTTCTTTTTATTTTCATTTTTTCTGTATTTCTTCGCTTATTCTACTTAAAATTCTTTCTGCTTTTCTTACGTTTATTTCTTAAAATGAATATTTGGATATTTTTCTTTCGTTTGTTCTATTTCATTATTTTTTAAAATGAATATTTAAATATAATAGTGAATCGTGCGAATTCAGTCGGGAATGAATTTTTATACAAATTTTATTAATTTACAATTCCGTAAGTAAAATCAAATATTTAATGTTTATTGCATTTAAATTTCTCGTTGTTTTCTTTTTCCTTTCCGTTTTATCCCATTTTTTTTTTCTTTTTGTACATTTTTTGTATTTCCATTCTTTCTTTTTATATTCCGTTTGCTCTACTTAATTATTTCTTAAAATAATTATTTGGATGTAATAGTGAATCGTGTTAATTCCGTAGGGTATTATACTTTTATATGAATTTGAAGATTTAAAATTTCGTTAGTAAAATCAAATACTTAAAATTTTTTGTGCATAAATTTACAGTTATTATCTTTTTTCTATCTATTTTTTTTTTAAATCAATTTTCTTTCCTTTCTTCGTGTTTTTGAATATTTTCCTTTATTTTATTATTATTATTTCTAAATGCTGTTTAAGTTGTACTCTGAAAATTTTTTAAATTAACGACATAAATGCACTTTTTTTTTTTTTTTTTTTTTTTTTTTTTTTTTTTAACATTATGCTTTATTTATAAATGTGTAAAATTTATATAATATACTTTATGTAACAATATGTTCATTATACTTTTTCTGCTTCAACAAATAATTTATTTATTCTTTAAATTCATTAACTGTATTTGAATTCACAACACAGAAAATGTAAAAATGAATAACTTCAATTGCTGAAACTAGCATCAGTGTTCAAACTCAAACATTAATCTTATTAAGACAAACAAGGAAAGAAATACGAAAAAGTATGATGTAGATTTATTACTATATTTCACCGATTCTTTTAAATAAAAAGATTATTTTAATAAATTAAATAGGATGATTCTTTTAATTTAAAATTAAATTTAAAATTAAATTTAAAATTAACAACATAAATACATTTATTTTTTACTTTATGCTTTATTTATGAATGCGTATAATTTATGTAATATGCTTCTTGTAACAATATGTTCATTGTATTTTTCTGCCTCAACAAATGATTTAATTGCTCTTGAAATTCATTAACTGTATTTGAATTCACAGCCCAGAAAAAGTGAAAGTAAACAATTAAAACCACTAAAATGAGCCTCAGTGTTCAAAAATTAATCGCGCTAAGATAAACAAGGAAAGAAATACGAAAAAGTATGATGCAGATTTTTCTACTTCACTGATTCTTTCAAATAAAAATATTTGAAAGGTTTTTACTAATGAGACAGTTAGATATTCTATTTCGCGGTTATACGAAAACGTAATATATTTTTTGATTAAATAATCTACTTCTTATAAAACAAGCCTGCAAACAAACAAAATCATAGAGCTTTTTGCTATTTCTCATAGAACTTTTTTCTACTAAAACCAAAAATAATAGTATATATCTGTGCTGATAAGTATAAAGGATTTAAGTCCATATTCTTGATTTTTCAGGAGACGAAAAATAAAGTTTTACTAGCTAAAAACAAATCAGAAGAATCGATTAGGAAAAAGGTATTTCGTTGATTTATACCCTTTATACCATTCAGTGGTTGTCAACCTTCATTTAATAACGGGAAAAATTGAATTAAATATTTTATACCATACGTGAATGGTAAATTTCTGAATTGGTCCTTTTTTTACCAATGGATTTTCTCAAAGACTAAATGACATGGATTTAAATCTTTTATACCAATGGATAGAGAATTTTTTTCTGAGTCTGACTATGCACTTAACTCAAAATCGACATTTTTGGACTTAAATCCTTTATACTTATCAGTACAGATATAATACCCCTAAGCCTTTTTTTGTTTTATGAGTAATAGATATAAATTCTGCAGAAGACAGAATTTAATTTAGTACCACAGTACTTATTTTAATCAATTCTTCTACATAAAAGCATGAGGTTAAGCTTGGCCGAGCCCAAGCAGGCAGGGGCTGTCCAAAGGTTTCTGAGTTTCTGAGGTAACTGCGTGTCATTCCCCAACATCCGTTTCCATAGTCATTTTTTTTTTTTTAGTATAGCTTTACCATAGAAGCCCCTTGGCGGCATTTATATTTTTGTTGTCATTTTGGCAATGGATTAAAATGGTTATCGCAATTGCGTAAGTAAAGATCTTGGCGAGAAACGTACGAGCTCCTTCAGTGCCAGATTTCAAAATCGTTAAGGAGTTTTATATTGAAGCTGTACCATGTCTTTAGCACGATTTTTCTCAATTTTATTTCAATTATTAAAAAAAAAAAAAAAGAGCAAAATATGCATTGCAGCTGACGGACAGAAGTTTCAACATCGAATTTTTGATTTGCTTACAGTGTAGAAAACTGTAAATAAACAGATGCACATTTAAACATCTTGTTTTTGACATTTATGTCTACAAGGTGTGTTTCCGTACTAAATCTTTTATGCTGTACAACTTTGTAATTTACTTTTTCTCTCGTACCTTGTACTGTTTTCGAGATAAAGATGCTAACTTCGCTCTGTTTCCACCAGGTGGTGCTGTAAGCGGTCGCATGTCGTAGCGCATGGCCACTTTACGATACTTATATATTACTTTTACCAGTGTAGCTGCATGCATTCAACAGTTAGAGTGAGAACAGTCTTTTGTGATTATCCTGTAATTTGTTTATATCTTAATGAAATCATAATGAAACCTATTTCAGGACAAGACTTTTACGACAAAAAAAAAAAAAAAAAAAAAAAAAAAATATATATATATATATTTAAAGTTAAAATTAGGTTTTTATTTAATAATTTTTGAATAAATTATCCGATTGAACTAAAAAATACAGCGTTAGCTAGATTTTGTCCTTATTAATAAGTGTACCATTTTTTGATGAAATCTAATAATCTGGACAGATACAAACTTTCAGCTTTATACATTTAGAAAAAAAAACAAATGAGTTTGCCCGTTTATTGAAGGGGACAGATAAAAATTGGTAATGGCGGCAAAATCGCTGTCTAATAGAAGAAATAGTACGAACTGTCGTGCTAAAAATTCCAAAAACAGTCTTTTTTTTTTTTCAAAAATCATATTTTTAGTTCAATTTTGCGTAAGAACATGAAATTTGGTATTCCGATGTTGATTACAAAAATTACAATTAATCTCATTAGGATTGCATTTCCGACCCTGCACTGCTATATGATTCCAAATCGTCTTTGTGCCCCTACATTTCCCGAAATTTCGTCGAACCGGGAGCGAATCATCCTGTATATACAATAAAAGCTACACAGTAAAGAAAAAAAGAAAAGAAAAGAAAAGAAAGAAAGAAAGAAACCGGATTATGAGCAAAGTGCGGCAGCAGAGATTCCTGACAATGGCAATAAAATAAAATTTGGACAAAAAATGATGTGTTTCCCCGTAATTTTACATTGGAACTTTGAATTAAATTATTTGATTTAAGTTAGGAAAACAATAGCTCTTTTATATCAATCGCTATTTATATGAATGTATAAATAAACTCTCTAAACCTATACAACTACAATTATTTTTCAGAGTTTCAAATGCGAAGTGATTCTTATATGACATCACTCAAAAGACATCACTCACTATGACATCACTCACTTATATGACATCACTAACACTTTACATTTGAAAAGATTTGACTGTAAAAATACAGCTTGATGACAGATTTGAGCAAATTACGTAGGTTAACATCTTTTGCCGCAAAAAATGACAGTATTCTATAATTATAATCTTATGACATCAATTTACAGGCTTTGACCGTTTAGCTAACCAAACGGTTTTCCCGTAAGATTATACGATTAAATACCATGATTTTACTTTTTTTTTTTTCAGTGTATGCATAGCATCTTATACTATTTACTGAAGATTTAGTGAAATGGTATTTCAGTATACCATTTGTACATAAAGGCCTAAAAGGGTATCAGGACATTAATGTTCCTTATATTTTACTTCCATTACCCTACTACCGTAGGTAATAGAAGTATTGTATTCGGTCCAAAAATTCGCTATCGAGTTTTCATCTGATTTACACGTTTTAAGGTCCCCTGTGTAAAAAAAAAAAAAAAAAAAAAATGTTTTTCGGCAATTGGTCAGTGTGTGTGTGTGTATGTATATGCGGTATCTTCTGACTATCATATCTCAGAAACTAATAAAGATAGAACGATGAAACTTCAGAATTGACACAGGTCTGGTGTACAGACGAATTTTCCAAATTGTGGTGAAAACTGGAAAAAAGGAAGTGGGACATCCGAAACCTGAAGTGGTGCCAACGATTTTCTTCAAAATTGCCATATAAACACTCTATTAGATGCTCTTTCGAATGATATAGTTGGTTAGTTCAAAAAATTTCATAGGTGTCTTGCATAAATAGCTCAATTTCAGGTCTTGCAAGGTGCGTTCCATTAAAAATGGCTGCACGGATTTTTTCCAAACTCGTCATAATAACTCTTTTTTAAATATCCTTTCATATGTAATTGTTGTTTTCCGGTCAACAATTGAGTTTTTCAAGTTTTACTAAAAATTGGTATCTCAAAAACGGCTCTAACGATTTTATTGAAAATTGTTACATATATCGATTTTAAATATTTTTTCCCATGTATTACATGGTTATTACAGGAAAATTAACAGTCATTCTGCTTAGGTAGATTAATTTTAGATCTCAGAAATTGGTGTTTCGAAAGCTAATTCAACCTTTTTTTCAGTTAATTTGTAACATGGCATTTAAACTTTGTTTTATATGTTTTACTCGTGCATTAAATTTCTCATACCGGAAAAATTTTAGGTTTCTTCTTCGTTAGGTCAATTTTATGTCTTCTAATCATATCTCAAAAAAAAAAAAAAAAAAAAAAAACTTTTTTTATTATTTTTTCATTTTAATTTCTATAAAATAAAATGCAGTAATCACTATTTTGTATTAAATTACATAATTTTTCATAAGTAAATGAAAAAGTTTTGTAATGGCCACAACATACTTTTATAGTTTAATTAAAAATTCTAAAACATTTTATGTAGTTATTAGCTTTTAAAAAGGTTTAATCTATAAATATGTGTAATTTACTTTTGCACCTACAAGTGCAAAAATTTTAAAATTAAAAAAATAAATATAAATATAAATATAATATATATAGATAGATAGATAGATTTTTCCAGCTCTTTTTCGCGTTAAAATAGCTTAATTTTTCCTTTAAAGCGCATTAAAAAGCTCCAATAGGAAGGTAATGGATATGGCACTAAATTTAGCGAGTTTTAGCGAGTTTTGGCGAGAAAATCCTTATTATCGATATACCAAAGATGGACGCTCTAATGTGATTGGTTAAGGAGCTACGGGATATTTCCCGAACATTCTGGGTTCGGTAGAGATGTACAGTTCTGAGCCTCTTTGAATGAGGTTTACTTTATGTGTTATTGCTATTCAGTTTGTACTGTGGATTTGCTGCTGACAGCTGTTTCTTTAAGCTGTCTTTATTGGTGGCATTGAAGCTGATACTCAGTTTATAGACCTGTATTCTTCTGGAATTTTCTGTAAAGAAAACTCCTGAATTTTTGCAAGTTTCGCCTCTCATTCTCGGACAACTTACGGACCCCCAAGTACGCATCAGTATGAAATCTTTAAATTGATAATGGCGTCAATTTTTGTGAGATGCATAATTTAACTTTTTACAATTTTTTAACGCTCACGTTTAATTAAATGTATTTATTTTTATGACGAAAGAAAATGAACTCGTGATTTTTTTTTTTTTTTTTTTTTTTGGCAACAATTAAATTATAGCTAATATTTTAATGGCTATTTATAAGGTATTAGTAGGTTATTATTTTCATATTTTAATTAATTATAAGAAAACTATTCGAAAATTCGAAAATCGGACTTCGAAGTTAAAATTCGATTGCAAGATTTGTACTGGACAAACAAACACACAAACAAACAAGAATAGAAATTAATAAAAATGATAATTATAAGATAAAAAACTTTTTATAAACCATGTTTTTAAATTTTCTGTTGAATCATAGCTATAGAACTACATTAGCACTTTATCAATGCGCATTGTTGCGAAATTGTAAATAATTGTATTTATTTACGCTTATAGAGGCTTAGTAAGTAATAAAATGTCAATTTTCTGCATTTCCAGCTCTTATTCGCGTTAAAATAGCTTAATTTCCCCGTTAAAACGCATTAAAAAGCTCCAATAGGCAGGTAATTTTGGATTTGGCGCCAAATTTGGCGATTTTTTGTCGAGAAAATCCTTATTATCGATATTCCAAAGATGGACGTTCTAATGTGATTGGTTAAAGAGTTACGGGAAATTTGAATGAGAAAAAATGTTGGTTTTAAAAATAAAATATTGGTCCTTTCAGAACAACATATATTTGCATCATTAACTACATTAGCACTTTATCAATGTGTAGAAAATCTTTAAAGTGATATTGACGTCCATTTTTGCCAGATGCATAATTTAACTTTTTACAATTTTTTAACGCTCACGTTTAATTAAATTTATTTATTTTTATGTCCAAAGAAAATGAACTCGTAAATTTTTTTTGGTAACAATTAAATTATAGCTAATGTTTTAATGACTATTTTTATTGCTATTAGGAGCTTATTATTTTCATATTTTAATTAATTAAAAGAGAACTATTCGAAAATTCGAAAATCTGACTTCGAAGTATTGTGTTGTCACCGGGTTCTGAGCTCCTGTGTAAGTTTCAAATGTCTAGCTAGTAGGGTAGTTAGTTAAAAATAGATTGCAAGATTTGTAAAGGACATACACACAAACAAACAAGAATAGAAGTTAATAAAAACATGGTAATAACATGGTAATAAATTAAAAATTAAAATTAAAAAATTAAAAATAAAAATTAAAATTAAAATTTTACAGGTTGAAATTTATAGTCCTCCGTACTAAACTAAATTCTGTTTTGGGCAGAATTTTTACTTTTATTTATTTCTTAAATTTTTTTTCTACTTCCTTTTATTTATTTATTTATTTATTGTCTTCGTTATAAAAACGCTCAAAGCCATACAAACGTTTAATAGGTTTGTATTCATCTTCAAAAGTTTCCAATGTCAATGACCTTGATTTTTTATACTAAATAGTTATATAAGCAACGTATATTTACGTATATGATATAATTAGTATTTTAAATTTATCCGAAATCTATTATTCTTAAACAAATATCTTAGAAGAAAAGATGAAAAAGGTATTAGTTTCATTATTTTGATTCTCTAACCCATAAACTGAAGAAATGAGAATAATAGCAAAAGTCAACTTAAAAATCTAGATAATTTTCTGAAAATATTCTTTGACATTCTCTAGAAAATAAAAAAGAACTTTATTTATAAAGGGGGTAGAAAACTTTTTTTAAAAGTAAATATTTAGATAATTTAACGTATGTTTTATTTTCTATGTCTAATGATTCATTTATTTATATCTACCTAAAAACCGCTTTTCTCCCCCCCCCTCCCCCCACCCCCCAAAAAAAAAACTTATTTTACCTAAGAATGTTGGTAATTAAGGGCTTAAATACCTTTAAAAGAAAAAAATATATCAGAAACAAATTACCATAAGTTAATTTCTTTTAAATTATCGAAAGGGCCTGAAAGGGTGGAGAAGAAATAGGCGTGCACCGCGCGCGTACCCCTAACTTGTGCGCGCGCAGCGCGCACGCGACTGCGCTGCCGAAGGCAGTGGGGACCCGGTGCGAATTTTTTCCCGATCAGAAATGATTTTTTTTTTAGGGGGCACGAAGGCTCAGGGAAGGAATACGCGCGCGCAGCGCGTGTATCCCCGAAGTTGTGCGCGCGCAGCGCGCACGGGACTGCGCTGCCGAAGGCAGTGGGGACCCGGTGCGAGTTTTTACCCGATCAGAAAGGTTTTTTTTTTTTTTAGGGGGCACGAAGGGTCAGGGAAGGAATACGCGCGCGCAGCGCGTGTATCCCTTAAGTTGTTCGCGCGCAGCGCGCACGGTACTGCGCTGCCGAAGGCAGTGGGGACCCGGTGGCGTATCTCCGAACTGTTGGCGCACACAGAACAAATTCACAATTTTTCGCCAGGGAATGCGATTTTCGCCAAATCTGGAAGTGCAAAGAGAAACTTCACGCCGCTTAACCTGGATAAATAAACATCCGGCGTTTTTCTTTCTTTCTTTTTTTTTATTATTTTTTTTTCTTCTGATTATTAATGTAGGATTTAAATCGCAAAACGAAACATATCTTGAAATTAAGAAATAGTTATCCGAATAGAGAAGTAGATAATAATAATGGTAATATATTAGCATTGAGATCCGATTTCATGTATAAGGTCAAAAAGTTTGTAAAAATTGTTCAAACAAATTACAAATTCTTAGTAAAATGCATGAAAAATGTTCATAAGTCCAAATCAGTAGTACGCTATTTTACATTTCAACTATTTTTATTATCATTTTGTATTTAAATTTTTAAAATGTACGACTTTATAAAATATCTCTCTTACGATGCAGTGCTTGAATTTTCATAAATTATCACCTTATATTTATCTATTATGTATTTTTAAAGAACATCTTAATCATAATAAAATAGATATTTCGTGTTAAATTTTATGGTTGAAATTCATAAAATTTTCTACGTATAATTTCCTCCTCGGACATGTCCATTTCTCATTCTTTACCCCCCCCCCCCCAAAAAAAAAAAAAAAAAAAAAAAAAAAACATACAAAATTATAAAATAAAACGTTAAACATTTTATTAATGCTATTCTATTTGTTTTTCAGTAATCATAAACAATCTAACTTAATATGCTATACAAATCAAAGTAATAATGATGCGCATAACCATTTTCATCCTATATTTATTGTTACTAATTTCTATTGAGAGCGAAATGTATTCATATTAAAAGGAATGAGTATGATAGAACACTCAACACAGTCGCAGACTGAAATGCCGCACCTCATAGGCTACCCTCTATCCGATTCGATACATTTGACTTATCGTAATTAAATGACTAATTTTATTAGGATTGTTTTCGTACATTAATTTCCAACACAACTGATCCCCATATTGCAAGTTCGTGGGAAGTATTGGCCTAATTCGTCAAATGAAGGAAACACAATTTTTAATTACTAAAGTTTCAAATTAAAATGTTCATATTTAATGAAGTGTATTAAAAATATATATTTTAAAATATTAGTCTGACATGTTTACGACAAAATATTGGTATAATGGACGTTTAAACGAAATTTTGCTCTATTTTGCCATGTTAAAAAGAAAACGTAAATTTTGAATAACATGTGAAGTTTACAACTTACATTGTTCCAAAGCAATATTGTCCTTATCAATGACATAAGTGATATTTAAAAACTGATGCACCCATTTTACAAACTCAATATCTGTAATACACACAGACAAGTCACATAAACCAACCACTAAAAACATAATTTTTGGATTCAGGAAACCTCAAAACATATAAATGTAACAAAAATTCAATTTCGAAAACATGATCCGAAAACAATACTTTCGCGACCTTTTACGGATAAGATAAAGTAAATTAGAATAAGAGAATAATTTTAAATTAATTAAACTTTAATTGCATTTATTACATTGATTTTTATTTATAAAAAGAAATGCTTTCATTTAATTTGGGGTAGACCTGTATATTTACTATATATTTTACAAACACAATATAGTGTACTAATTTAGCACAGAATTTAAAACACATAGCACGACATGAAATGACCTTTCAGCAATTCCATTGTATGAATATATCTGAATTCTTTTGTGGGGTTCTGTGTAAACTTCTAATAAAGGATATACATTCTACATTGTATACGAAACATTCTTTCATGCACATAAAATATAAGTTCAATTTATTTATTTTTTGTTTCATCCAAAAATATTAAATTGTATTTACCAGAAAATTCACACATAGACTTAATGAATTTGAATTCTTTTCTTAGTCACTGTACACGAATTACTTAATATTTCATCCGAGTCCCAATATCTATTCTTGAGGTATGGTGATAACAAACACACAGACACATTCAGGCAACCGCTAAAACCTAATTTTTTGTTTCAGGATATTTAAGCAAATGTAGCAAAAACTCAATTTCGAAAATCTGAATCAAAAATAAAACTTTTCTTACAATATATGGGTAAACTAAACTAAATAATGATCATAATAATGACAATCTGGTGTGTCACTCACACGACTTTCTTTTTTTACCCTGCATTTCAATATTATAATGACAGATTGGCACATTAAATCTTAAGATCAATAGCGTAAGAATGTAAAGTTTAATGTACTTTTCAAATAATCTAAAATAGGTTTAGAAACAATTTTATTTGACGAAGAGAAAGTAAATAATAATAATAATAAAAATGATAATAAAACAGAATAAAATAAAATAAATGTATTTCAAGGATAATTTTAAAAGCTTTAAAATCATAATATTACAAATATAGTTCTTCATTAATCTTGATAAAATAAATTTAAAGGGTTTTCTAATAAATTTTGGTATTAAATTATATTATCTAAAAATAACGATACAAAGACTCCATTGACACATTTTTAACAATTATGATTCAGGGAGCCTCAAAACGTGTATATATAACAAAAATTCAATTTCGAAAATTTGACCCCCAAAACAATACTTTCTCTACCATATATGTTGGTAAGAGAAAGTAAAATAAATAAATAAATGTATTTCAAGAACAATTTTAAAAGCTTTAAAATTAGAATATTACAATTTTATTTCTTCATTAATCTTGCTAAATTAAATTTAAAGGGTGGAGGATTTCTAATAAATTTTTGCATTAAATATATTATTTAAGAATTACGATACTAAAACTCCATTGGCACATTTTTATAGTTTATTCTCTTGGGAAAGAAAAAAAAAGATTGATCGAATCCTTGACGAGTCGTGAATGAAGTGGAAAGAAGGGTTGCTTTGCGGCGTAGAGTGTTTTGGCGCGAGCTACAAAAATTCGCCAGGTTTGCCTGTATGCGCCAACATTTCGGAGATACGCGACCCGGTGCGCATTTTTACCCGATCAGAAATGATTTTTTTTAGGGGGCACGTAGGGTCAGGGAAGGAATACGCGCGCAGCGCGTGGTGACCCGGGCCGACTTTTTACCCAATCAGAAATGATTTTTTTTTTAAATTTCTTTTCTTAACACTAAAAGTTTCTGTTAGTGATTCATTATTTTTAGTGATTCATTTGAAAATACTGACCCGCTAGCGGGCGAAGCCAGCTAGTTATACATTAAAATTCGTAAATTTTAACAGGTGTTTAAAAATTTTTATCTCTCTTTTACCGCCATTAAACTAATTCTAAATTAATAATATTAATAATAATAATAATAAAACGTTGCCCCAGCGAATTTCTTGTCGATGTATAATCTTGCCTGCATAATATTTCCGTGATAGTTAACCAGGATTGAATGAAAGTTTAACAACTTTCATGTGACATACAAATATATAAGATGGAGAATAATTAGCTTTATAGCATTAAAAGTTTTGTAATTATAAGCACAATTACGCCAAAAATAGTGATTTTTTTTTTTTTTTAAGAAGCAGTGTTGCCAGATAGCGCGACTTTTTTATTCAACAGCCCACCAAAAATTTTTTAGAAATGGTAATTGAGATACGTAAAAGGCAAATCAGATCGAGGAATCGTCGATTATGTATATGAAATATTACTTTTCAAAATATTGGTGACTATTGAATAAAAAAGTCGCGAAGTCTGGCAAGACTGATCCCGTGCGCAAGACTTTTATCGACAAAAAATTAGCTCTAACATATTTAAGAAAAAAAAAAAATTAAATTAAAAATAAACAATTATTTTTACAACTGCAATACATAGATAAATTCTTTCTTAACGTATTATAATGATAAGTTTCAAAAGTAATTATTTTTCAAGTTATTGTAGAAAAAATTATGATAATTTTTTATTGATATTTCCACCGTTCAAAGTTACCCGACCCCTTAAAAAAAAATTAATAACATTTTTATTGTATTTTCCAATTTTGTATATGTAGTCGCATTCTAAGAACTGAAATAATGATTTTTCTTAGAATAGTTAAAAAAAAAAAAAAAAAAAAAAAAATCGAATAAAAAGCATGAAGCAAAAATTTCCTGATGCGGAATTATTAAATTATTATTGCTTTTAATCGTGCGTACAATCTTTAAACTTTGCAAAGATGATATAAGCTATTATGAAATAGAAGTTTAGAAGAAAATAGGAACTGGTATGTTGTGGCCACCACAAGACTTTCTTCTATATAATTTTACACAAATTCATGCAGTAGGAATTATTTATTAAATTATTATTTATGAAAAATATTTTCTGTGAAAAATGCAGACGATTTTTATTTGACAGAATTATAACACTAAATACTGAAAGAAAGTCAATTTTGTGCCAACATCAGGAGAATTTTTTTTTTCTTTTTTTGTTAAAAAACGAAAAAAATCGATAACTTTGTTTTAAATTATCACAGATCTATGGTACAACCATTCGTTTAAAAGGTGTTGACGAGATCTTTCGAAAAATACCCATATTGAAAATCTACACCCACAAGTGATACTCCCACATGCACAAACTCTTTTTCCTAGTTTACTACCTTTCTTTCCTAGTTTTTACCTAGTTTTCCTAGTTTACACGTTAAAAATTACTCTCATTATGTATATTTGTATGAAATTTTGTCGTTTGTCCATGTTAAAAATTTATATATATATATATATATATATATATATATATGTATGTATATGTATAAAAATGGAATCACAGCGTCACCTGTGGAACGATTGGTTCCCAAATCCAATCAGCAACAGTTTATGTCAGGGTCCAACTAAATACCAAGTTTGGTTACGTTTTTTTCATTGGTTCGTGAGATACAGCGTTCACAAAATTTGTGACATACACACACAGACAGATAGACATTTCCTAAAAGCAGTCAAATCGTGTTCAGGGCATCCTAAAACGTGTAAATCCATCGAAAAATTTCATAAATCCAATAGTTTGTCTATACATACATATAGAAAAAAGTAAAAATGTGTCTTAAATATTATTTTATATATTATTTTAAATAAAAAAATAATCTTTTTTTTTCTTTTCTTTTTTTCCTTCAAATGGCGCGGTACTTGCGACAAAGCATTAGCCGGGGGGGTCGCCGAATTGATGACCATTTGTGAAGGGGCACTCAATGAGCTGTCATCGCTACCCCTAACAGGGAACAACACATCCATTCTTTCTCCAGGATTCGAACCCAGGGCCAACCGTGTAGGATTCAGGGACGCTAACCACTACACCAAAATTAAAATAAAGATTTAATTTGGTGGCTGCTTATTACAATTGCATAATTACATAGTTTAAACTTGGTAAAGTTCTCTGGGAACTAATAATAACTGTAGAAAATAATTATTTATTTACGTATCGGTGGTCCATATTACACGAACGTATGTGAAATATGGACCAAGTGGTCCATACTCCATAGTGGTCCTTCCCATTCCCCAACAGTTGACACACTTGGAATTGTGAAACGAACTGTCCAGCATGTTCCCTCACACACTTGTACATCTCTTGAGAATAGTAGAAATGGACGGGGGGGGGGGGAGAAAAATAGTTAATGGAGAAAAAAAAGGGGGGGGGGAGGTCGAAAGGTTATATCCAATGGGTAGTGTGCGAAATAAGTGATAATTTGATTACCTCTGCTTCCCTGGCCTATTCTATAAACCTCAAGATTTTGAGTATGCGACATTGTACGTCGAGCATTTATTTTTTAATAACCGAATTAAATTCTATATAAATGTAGGTGCATTAATGAAACGGGGAGTAGAGGGGGGTGGTAGCCCTCTCACACAGAACTATTATCATATAAAACTCTTCCGAAGCCTAATTTGAATTGCTTAACACAGGTTTACATAACAGTACTCGTTATCTTGCCTGTTAATCTGCAACCTGTATTTATAGTATTAAATTTCAGGGTAAGAGAAAGTCGTGTGAGTGCCACACTAGATTATTTTTTATTATCATAACTATGCGGAATTTTTTTTTTCAGTTATTTTAGAAATATTTTTTATTAATTTGAAAATTGATTTGACATAATTAATTAATTAATTGATACTTAAAAATTAATTAATTAATTTGAAATTTTATTAAATTTCAAAATTTTAAACTTTTAAAAAGAAGAAAGAGGAAAATTGTAACTAAGTTTTGTGTTAAGATATATGTACATATATATAAGCATTCGATGAAGTTTGATAAAGATTAAACAAATATAATACACAAGGCACATTTTAAACTTGATGCAACTTTGTGAAAATGATGTTTAAAGTTTTCATTTTACAAGAGATTCAATGTTTGTTTACAAATACAGTCGAACCTCGTTAACATGAATATCAAGGGGGATAAAAAATTTGTTCATGTTATCATTAGTTCCTGCTAACAGTAACTAATCCTCATACAACTAAACTAATCTTCGTTTTGTCAGGGATTGTGGAAACAATTCATGTTAAATGTAATTCACGTTAACAGCGTTCACGTTAACAATGTTCGACTGTTTAAACGCTTATAACATAGTCTAGAATGATAGGAGTTGAAAAATTCTTTTTTTAGCACACATTTCTATTGTTATGTAGTTTCATATTTTAACAAAACTGAACTTTTAGTTTAATTTTGGCATTTTGAATATTCACTTTTAACTTTTTTCAGGAATATATAGTTCGACAATTTCGATGATGGGGAAAAAAAAAAGCCTTTCGGTTACGGGTAAAAAAAAAAAAAAAAAAAATATCTGGAGTGATTCCACTCGACTTTCCGAACATTGAGTAATTTTGAAGATAAAGTACAGAAAGAGGAGTTGTTAAACAAACAAAAGAGAGAAAACCATAATAGAGTGTTTGAGTATTTTTCTCCATATACTACACCATGTTTTATTTAACGCTACTGAACTTTGAGCCCATGGATCATAATCAAAAAGAAATTTTCGTTGTGTCCCTGTAAAAACCTATAAATGCTAGATTCACCAAAATGCTTATAGTTAGTGCAACAGTGATTTATAATATTCATATAAATTTTTAGCTCAATTGAATAAGGCGTTTAGATGCTATCGCACTTTTAATATTTTGGTCCTATAGGCCATAATGATAAAGAATTTTTCTTTGTGTCCCTGTAAAAAAACTGTGAGTGCTAAATTCACCAAAATCTATACAGTTGGTGCTGCTGTGACCTATAACATGTGTACAAATTTTTTGCTCAATTGAATAAGGCGTTTAGACGCTATCACACGTTTAAAAAATTGGCCCGATAGGCCATAATGATAAAGATTTTTTCTTTGTGTCCCGTTAAAAAAACTATAAGTGCTAGATTCTCCAAAATCGATACAGATTGAGTATTTGTGACCTATAATATGTGTATAAATTTTTTGCTGAATTGAATAAGGCGTTTAGATGCTATCGCACTTTTAATATTTTGGTCCTATAGGCCATAATGGTAAAGAATTTTTCTTTGTGTCCCTGTAAAAAAAACTATAAGTGCTAGATTCATCAAAATCAATAGGGTTTGTGCTACGGTAACTTGCAACATGCGTACCAACTTACAGCTCATTCGAGCAAAGCGTTTAGACGCTAGCGTGTTTATTCACACACATACACACACACACATACATACACACATACACACACACACATACAAACACACATACACACATACATACATCATCGTAAAAATAGTGGAAACGGACTCGGGGGACATCGAAACGTATAGAAACATCAAAATCTCAAATTCGGATTTTTGACATGATTACAATAAAAACAAGTCGCTCTTAAAATTGAAGTAATCATCATGTCACACAACATTCCGAAATATCTTAGTTTAAAAAACTGTTTGACGCATGGATGTTTCTAAAATCAATTCTGAAACTGATATTTCTATTTCAATGTTTGATTTTTATTAAAAATTACTTTCTGTCTCAATATTTTTTACTATCTTCCACCACTCAGTCAGTTTTAGGACATATACTTACAAAGCCTAAATACATTTGCTTTGTTTATTTTTAAGTTTGTATGCCAAAAAACAGTTGTGACATTATTTCCGTCAAGTTGCCATATGTTACGTATTTGAGTACGTTTTTCTTTCAGCATTTAATAAAATAATAAAGCTTCTTTCATACATTAAAAGTTATTCGAAAATTACATGCTACCAAAACCACCACAAATGCAAATTATTTCTATAGTTAATTAGAAATAAACAATTACTTCCCCAAAATTACTTTCATTTATTTCAAAATTCAGTTAATAAAAAAAGGTCTTTCTAAAGCTTAAAAACTATTCGCATAACATGATGTAATTAAAAACAGCTCTAAAACTGAAACTTGATTCTACTCTAACTCTTGAATATTAATTAAAAATTACCTTCATATCTGTCTAGTTGTCTATATGGAACGTATATCCTTTCTTTCAACACTCCAGCAACCGAATACAGCTTTTTTCAAATATTAAAAATGAATTCGAAAAGTACATGCTACCGAATTAAACACAAAAGCACCAAGTTACTTCAATAATAGTTGATTAAAAATAAATAAATACTTGCTCATTTTCTTTAACTTTTACCGGGTATTGAAATGAAATCCGCTATATTCATTCAACACTCACAATATGAAAACCTATTTTCAAAACTTTCACGTGTTCTCCTTAACTTGCAGTTAAACACCTCTAGATTGAAATGAAAATAAAAGAAGTCTGAGAAAAACTCGATAATTTTATGCTAATTCCTTTGACTTCTTAGAAACAAAACATTATTGTTATTTTTTGCGATTTCTCCCGAACCTGTAATCCAATTTTTTCGATTACAAAGATTCGTTATTTTACTGGAATTTTTACTTCCGGTATCCAGAGATAACGTTTTTCTTTTCTTATTTTTAAAGAAAAGGTATTTTTAAACTATATTCTTTTAAACTGAAGAAAGCAGATTTTATTTCCAATATACAGGGTGATCCAAAAGTCAGGACCAACTTTAAAATTGAATAATTCGAAAACGAATCAAGATACAAAGATACGGTTTGCACCAAACGGATGGAAAAAAAGCCGGGTTTTGTGTGGCAAAGAAATAAAAAATAGTTCTGTTGGCGACCAACAGATGGCGCTGTCGTATTTCTGATGTAGGATTATGCAAAGCAACAAACGATATAAAAAGGAAAAACTATAGCAGGTAATGGTATTAGAAGCTTATATGAATCGAAATATCGCATTCTCAGTCGCTACTTTAATCACGCATGACCTCCAAGATCTCCCGATCTGACACCCTGTGACTTTTGGCTGTGGAGATTCTTGGAAGTCAAAAGTGTACCGCGACCAACCGGCATCACTAGCAGCAATGAAAGATGCCATCCGCCAAAATGTGTCTGCCATAACGCAAGAAATGCTACTAAATGCTGTGAACGATGTGGTGAATCATCTCACATCTGTACTTCTGAATGATGGACATTGAACAGTTAATGTAGTAGTACTAATTAACTGTAATTAAGCTGACATGTAAGCTCTCAGCATTTTTTTTCATTTGTAAATCATCTTTTGGTGAAATAAAACACTATAGCGCCATCTGTTGTTCGCCAACAGAACTAATTTCTTTCCTTTGCCACACAAAACCCGGTTTCTTTGTCATCCGTTTGGTGCAAACCGTATCTTTGTATCTTGATTCGTTTTCGAATTATTCAATTTTAAAGTTGGTCCTGACTTTTGGATCACCCGGTATTTTCTTGTATGTGATTTGTTTAGATAAATTATTAGAAAAGCGAGAACTGTGTCTATTTTCTTTGGGAAAATATATTTATTGTACAAATTTTTCTTGTTTAAAATTAATTTTACTATTACGCGTTTTAATATCGAGAGTAAAAATATGCTTCACAAGTAATTAAAATTGTAATTTATAATATATGTATCATATTTAATTTAAAACACAATTAAAAATATATTTCGAATATAACATGAAACATAAATTGAAAATTTATTTTAGCTGTAGTTCAAAAATTAAAGTTCTGATTTTTTTCTATCACTATTTCCAACAGAAATTTTTATCGTATATTTGCAATATTGTTTTGGGATCAAGCATCATAAATTTAATGAAAAAAAGTAATGGTAGAAAAAAAATTAGTATGTTGTAGTCAACACAAAATTTTCCCCTATACAACAACGCCATCTACCGGCTAACATGCCCCGGCTGGACGCCCGATATACACCAAATTGAAACATTATAATTTTTTATAATGGCCTTTTTACATATCTAGTTCTGTGGAATTATACACTATAGAAGTTGAGTTCAATCTTTCCTTTAATAGGAGAGAGTGCCACATAGCAATGATCTTTGTTAGACTGTACCCAAAGAAGTGGTCCACAATTGGTTATCTCAAAACAAAATCAGCGTAAATTTGAATCAAGGTCAAACAAAATAAAAAGATTTATAGAATTACGCCCATTTATTTGCGAAATACAGAGCCTACAAAATTTTAACAACACACAGACGGACATCATCTATAAATGATGGAATCGTGTTCAAAGAATCTCAACGCATGTAAATTCGTCGAATACCAAGGTCTAAAAATTTCACAAATTCAGTGCTTTCTTCTTATCTGTACAAAAGAAAAAAATATTGGATTCGTGAAGATTTTTGACTTTCCGTTTTTACTTGAGTTACACGTATTTATAATTATTTGAATACAATTTCCCTCTTAACAAGATTCAAACAAGTTTCAAACAAGATTAAACAAAATTCAAACAAGTATACTTCAGTGTTAGATTAGTTGCCACATCCGTCAGATTTAAGGGTAATAAGAAAAACCAACCGTTACTCTTTTAAACTGATCACCCTGTATATATAGCTGAATAACGAAACGAAAAAAAAAAAAAAAAAAAAAAAATCATTAAAAGTCCATTTATTATTGAATAACTGACAATACGCCTTAGCTTAATG
The DNA here is from genome assembly GCA_963930645.1 of Salticus scenicus. Classification (NCBI taxonomy): domain Eukaryota; kingdom Metazoa; phylum Arthropoda; class Arachnida; order Araneae; family Salticidae; genus Salticus; species Salticus scenicus. The sequence goes on along the minus strand of OZ005659.1, from coordinate 30,456,985 downwards.
AGGCTTAAAATATATTACGTAGTCATTCATAAATTTTAAAATTTTAAGTCGCACGTGAACATTTTTTCTTCGATGTGTTTGAGAGAGAAAAATCTACATTCTTTTTTTAAACTGCGTAAAATTTCCCTAAATAAAGCCGATACATTTAAAAAAGGGTTTAGTTGATAAAATAATGGAAAAGGAAGAAAGATTATGCAATGTTCATTAATTTTACAATGTTTTACTTTCTAATTTTAGTGCACTTTGAGAATAAATGAGCGTAAATAAACATATGAGTTACAGAGGTTAGTGGCAGATAAAAATGTTAATATTTCGAATGACAGTTTGCTGTGTATTTATTTTTAAATTCATATGATCCATTAATCTCCTAAATCCGTTGATATTTGATACTTTACATATTTTGAGATGTAATAACTACATTTTGACTTTTTACAGATATTTTTAACACTTTCCAACAAGGTTGAAAAGTGCTAATGACTTCGATTTGTCTGTCTGTCCGTCCGTTTGTCTGTTGGCGTTCTAATTCCCGTAAATATTCATAGAATTTTGGTGAAACTTATATATGTTATTCAAGTTCACTATCGGATATTCCCTATTGAAAATATAGTGAATACCTTTACTAGTTTATGTACAGGGACACCCGAAACTATAACAAAGCATTTCGTTCTATGAGAGGTATTTCTATAAACTAAATTTTAATAACTTTACTTTTAACAAATTTTAATGAAATTGAAATATGTTATTCATATGCACAAAAGAATGCTTTCAACAAAATGTAGTATGATTAGCATTAGATTTACAGGGCCACACAAAAATATTCAGTTACCTTAAGGCAGCATTCCTGTCTTTTACAATTTTATCACGAGCATTTTTAGCCCCGCCTTCTTTTCGCACCAGAAATTTTGTGAATTATTTCTCTTTAATATGTGACAACGATTAAATAAGAAGAAAACCATTTTTCAAAATTTCCGGTATGAAAAAGAGGCGGGCTAAAAATAGTTGTAAATAAATTATAAAAGTTGGGAACTCTGCATTAAGGGCTTTATTTGGAAATTTGCTGGAATCGCATTTTCGTTTACATTAAGCAATTTAACACATTTTAACATTTTTAAAATGTGAATATGATTTCAATTTGTGTACCTATCTGTCCAACTATCCATCTGTGTATCTGTCTGTCTATCCACTCCAGCGTCCGTAAATATTTGCGGAATTAAAAAAAAAAAAAAAATGCATGTTATTCAGATTCACTATGGAATGTTCCCTATTTTAAATGGCATTAATAGGTCCCATGCAACTGGTTTGTGTACATTGATACCCAATGAAGATGCCATAGCATTGCATTTTAGGACAGGCATTTTTATAAATAACGTTTAAAGAGCCTTCTATTGTAAAAATCATAAAGAAAGTGACATTTATTGTTAATTTGTTAAAATAATATTTTGTATAGAGTATGATTTTGTTAACCTTCAATTTTACAGGGCTGCACTAAAATATTCAGATATTTTAAAGTCTGTAATTAGAATAAAAGGACTACGTTTTCTTTTGTGTTAAGCATTTTGAACACTTTTTAACAATGTTTCAGAATGATTAGGAATTCAATTAGTCAATCTGTATTGTATGCCTTACAGAACTATTGTCTGTCCGTTGTCTGATTACGTAGGCAAAGAGCGTTGAAAGTTATACGATACAACAATGACGTACAATTGGAAAGTGTTAATAACACTGTTCTGCAAAAAAAAAAAAAAAAAAAAAAAAAAAGTCGAGATCTGATACCATTTTTGCTTATTCTTATGTAAAATGACCTCCTGAATCCGAATATGTCTCCCATTTTGCCCAGTCACCCACCATTTTCTAGATATACTCTCCCCCCTTCTCTCAATTTCTTTCCCTGTTTGATAATTTTATGACCATGAATTTGATTTGAAGAATGAAAAAGAATTAATTTAACACCTAATAACAAAAAAAGTATAAAGTTTAAAAAATAACATGAATAACAGATTAAAAAAATATAAGATATGTTATGCATAATTTCAGTGGCAAATTCCCCCCCCCCCTAAAAAAAAAAAAAAAAAAAAAAAAAAATCCCTTTTTGCAAATGTCCATGTTTTAGAATTTTCAAACTCTGTAGCCCCTCAGAAGATATATAACGGTTAAAATAATCCCCCCCCCTCCTAAAAGCCAAATTTATAGCCCCAAAATCACCGAAAAATGATAAAAATAAGGGGCCATTCCTAAAACACGGTCGGTGATAGGCAAAATGGGCGTCCTATTCGGATTTAGGAGGTCATTTTACATAAGAATATGCTGAAATGGTGTCAGAGGCAATTTTCATGCCGAGCAGTGTAATCCATGCGTACCGCATGATTTTTCGTTATTGTTACTTTCCGAACACTATAGTGACGAAAGTATTGTAATCATGTCAAAAATCCGAATTCGAGATTTTGATGATTCTATACGTTTCGAGGTCTCCTGAGTCCGTTTTCACCATTTTTACTATGATGTATGTATGTGTGTGTGTATGTATGTGTGTGTGTATGTATGTCTGTATGTGTGTGTGTGTGTGTGTGTGTGTGTGTGTGTGTGTGTATGACTGTGAGTGAACACGCTAGCGTCTAAACGCTTTGTTCGAATAAGCTGAAAGTTGGTGCGTATATTGTAAGTCACCATAGTACGAACCCTATAGATTTTGGTGAATCTAGCACTTATAGTTTTTTTACAAGGACACAAAGAAAAATTCTTTATCATTATGGTCTATGGGACCAAAATCTTAAAAGTGCGATAGCATCTACACGCCTTATTCAATTGAGCAAAAAATTTATACACATATTATAGGTCACAGTTACTCAATCTGTATAAAGTTTGGAGAATCTGGCACTTACAGTTTTTTTCAATGGCACAAAGAAAAATTCTTTATCATTACGGCCTATGGGGCCAATTTTTTAAAAGTGCGATAGCGTCTAAACGCTTATTTAATCTGAACAAAAAATTTGTACACATGTTATAGGTCACAGTTTTGGTGAATTTAGCACTTACAGTTTTTTTACAGGGACACAAAGAAAAATTCTTTATCATTATGGCCTGTGCGACCAAATTTTTTCTTGGTCTATATTCAATAGAAGAAAGTATTGGATTCGTAAAAATTTTCGACCTCGAGTTTTTGATGGATTTACACGTTTTGAGAGCTGTAGAACACGATTTGACTATTTTTAGAAAATGTCTGTCTCTTTGTCTGTCAGTCTCTGCGTGTGTGTGACAAACTTTTGTGGCAACTGTATCTCAGGAACTACTTCACAGAATTTCATACAAATTGGTATGTAGTTGCACCTTGACATAAATTAGTGCCTATCAACTTTTGGTAAAAATTGTCTTACAGGTTGCGTTGCCATCTCGCTTTTTCTAAATTTTTAACATGGTGGTATAGTACAAAATTTTGTATAAATGTGCATAAAGAGAATTATTTTTTAATAATCATTATGAAATTTACCAGAATTATTTATAATAGAGATAGTCAACTGGGAAAAAATTTTTGTATGTGTAGGAACCTCGCCTTTCCCCCTGGGGGTGGGGAAGTCCCCCCTCGAGGGGAGTAAATTTTCATTATGGGTATCTTTCAAAAGAGCTCGCCAGTATCTTTAAAACGAATGGTTGAACCATAGATCTGCCATAATTTAAAATGAAGTTATCGATTTTTTTTAATGTAATATTGACAATAAAAATGACTTTTTTTGGATATTTAGTGTAATACTATTTCTCTAATATGGAAATCATCTGCATTATCATGGAAGATACTTTTTTTAAATAATAATTTTAATAAATTATTTTTACTGAGTGAATTTGTATAGGAAAATATAGAAGAAAGTCATGTGGTGGCCACAGCATACTAGTTAAAAGTGCGATAGCATCTAAACGCCGTATTCAATTGAGCTGAAAATTTATATGAATATTATAAATCATTGATGCACTAACTATAAGCATTTTGGTGAATCTAGCATTTATAGGTTTTTACAGGGACACAACGAAAATTCTTTATCATTATGATCTATGGGCTCAAATTTCAGTAGCTTTAAATAAAATATCGTGTAATATATGGAGAAAAATACTCAAGCACTCTATTATGGTTTTCTCTCTTTTGTTTGTTTAAGAACTCCTCTTTCTTTACTTTATCTACAAAACCGTTAATGACTCAATGTTCGGAAAGTCGAGTGGAGTCACTCCAGATATTTTTATTTGTCATCGTTATACGGGTTTCACCAACATTAAGAGCATTCCAATTAAAAACTAATGCTTAGCATGTCATGTAATTTAATAATTATAAAGATCGGGTGAGCTTTTTCTGTGTAAAATGTGTTGTAATAACCTTAAGCTATTTTAAATCAAAGGAAACTGTTGTTGTTGTTGTTGTTGTTACTTATGCCACTCGGAAATTCCGAGCCCCCGTAGTGGAACTAACCGGGTTTAAGGCAGGAGGGGTGCGTCATTCCGTTTAACAGAGGAGCGCCCATTATAGGGAGGAAGTACGTCTTAGCTCCAGAAGCTGGCGATAGATGGCAGCACCAGCAGGAACTCGAATTTTGATCCGGGACAAGGCTGAGTTTAAACCTGTGTTCCGGTACCCCCAGAGGTATAATTTTTGATGGGAACTTGGAGGACTTTGCGACCACGACGGATTTAACGTGCACCAGTCGCCATTAGCGTACACGACGGTCTTCGGCCGGCTCGAGGACCGAACCCGCAATCTTTCGATCACGAACTCGCTGCTCTTACCGATCAGGCTACCGCGGCCCCCAAAGGAAACTAATATATAATAGTGTCTTTTACCACTTTATGTAAAAAAAAAATTATGTATTTAATATTTAAAATTATTTTAAAGAGACACGAAAAAAGATAAATGTTTAGTTACATGTGCATTGCGCATATTTTTAATTTTTAATAATAATAATAATAATAATAATAATAATATAAACATGATTTATTTCCGGTGATTGATGGGGATACATTTGAATATATATTATTTTATCGCAATTTCAGAAATATCTGTATACAGGTTGTGCTGTGCTATAGTTTCCCAACAAGAAAGCTGTTGCCACCCCCTTTTTTTTAAAAAAAATCTTAATTGATCGAAAAACTAAGTAAAACTGGAAAAGGTATGAATAACAACACCCCTATCGGTCGATATGGAAACAAATTGAGTCAGGATAATTATATATATACAGTCGAACTTGTTAACGTAAACACGCTTAGCGTGAATTACTTTTAACATGAACTGTTTTTCCAATCCCTGTCAAAATGAAGATTGGTGTAGTTGTATTAAGATTAGTTACTGATAGCATGAACTACTGATAATTTTTTTTTTTTTTTTTGTTCTCCTTGAAGTTCATATTAACGAGGCTTGACTGTATATATATATATATATATATATATATATATATATATATATATATATATATGTATACAGTCGGTAACAAAAGTGTCCGAACACTAGCAAAATTCCTATGTAAAAAAAGTACACTTCATACGGTTTTGTTAAATAAATCCTTGTCAAATCCTGTTCTTAGTCAGTGTAAGAACATAATTCGATAAGGATTTATTTAACAAAACAGTATGAAGTGTACTATTTTTACATAGGAATTTTTGTTAGCGTTCGGACACTTTTGTTACCGACTGTATATATATATATATATATATATATATATATATATATAAATATAAGTCGTCTCACATATGAAGTCTATTGCCTTTATACACAACAGAAGCTGAAAGACAGCTTTCTTATAAATGGAGAAAATTGCAATAAAATAGCACCTCCTTTCTGCCGATATGCCCCAAAACTGAGTCAGCGTAATTTTTCACAAATCCATCTAATATAACAAATTTGATGGATATATGTGAGACTATATAAATGAATAGAGCCTTTCCCTAAATGTACAAAATGGCATATTTACGTAAACTGTTTCCGCTGTTAGATAATTTTGAAATTTTTTCTATGACTCTATGTTGTCTATGATGTTTCTATGACTAACAGTTGAGTGAACACATATCAAGTGTTTATAACAATCCTCTATGCAGGATCTCCGCAAATTGAAAATTTAAAAATTGCGCGGATCACTTAAAGAAAAAAAAAAAAAAGTATTTACACATTTGTTTCTTGAACCAAAACTGTGTACATTTTTTCATACACTGAAATTATTAGAATGCTACAAAATAGCCCCGTATTTTGGAAAGTGCTTCAGAATCAATGCATCATGATATCTTTCATCACCACTCAAACAGAATAGAATTTCCTGAAGAGACAAACAGGTAAAAAAATGTTATTTTATTCTTGGGGGTAGATTCGCTGTATAAATGAGCAATTTCGAACAATGGATAAAACGGGCAAAAACACGATGGTTAAAAGCTGGGTCAATATATTTTACAAAAATCCATTGTAAAGATGTAAACGTTCTCATAATGACGGGAAGATGGTCTCCATAATGTGTGTATAGCAGAAGTTCAAGGCCAGTATTGAAGAGATAAATTTGATAAAAATGGAATAATCGACTGTTATGGCTATTGTTCTTTGTTAGTTCAGTGATTTGTTACAGTTGAAAGATTACGTTTTGAAGATGTTTTTAGCTAAAAATATCAAATACTATAATCACGGTTGAACATCGTATATATGATTTGTATACTATTGAACGTTATCTAAAAACAGTTAAAAGTAAATGCAGTTACCAAGAAAAGTCGTGCAAGACAGTAGAAGTATATTTAGGCTTAAACAAAAGTTCTTGCTGTGGACACTTAAACTGGCAGAAATTTTTAAATTACTGCTTGAATGCATTTCTAACACATCGAGTTGAGTTGAGTTATAAAAACTGTCCATTTATTCAGGAAATATATTACTGAAGTTTCAATTTATACTTTAACCTTTTATGTAATGCTTTATGAAACAGCCAAAAAATGTATTTGAGACATATTTTTCCAGTTACATAAGATACTTTTTAAAGATCTCTGCAATAAGAATTATGCACATCACCTGATCATAGTCATAATTAGGATTTTGTGAAGGGGTTATTTAGTGTACCATTGATACATAGAGGTAAATATATATATACTAGTATATAACCCCGTCAAAAATGACGGAATATGATATCAGTTAAGGTAGTGAATCAACGAATGCTTTGCCAGCTTCGCTGGACACTATATTTAAAGGGGACTAATGTGCGAGTTTCACCGAACGAACAAACTATTTCTTTTAACGAAAATACCTACTAACCCTGGACGATAGGTCTAATATAACGTATCATATAATATATCGTATTTATCGTAATATAACTCAGTACTTATTTCGCTTCCTTCTTCGATTCTTTTTAATAAGTATTTTTTATATGCATGGGCAAATTTAGTATTTTTTAATTTTTCGCGTGAAAACATTATTTCATCTTATGCCCCCCCCCCCCCCAAAAAAAAAAAAAAAAAAAAAAAACATATATATATACATATATAGCAATAACTGGTAAATTTTTTTAGCAACAATCATAAATTTAAATGTCCAATTTTGAAATTATTTTCATATTTTAATTAATTCTAAAATATCTAATGAAAACTTCGTTACAAATAAGGTACCATATTTGTAACGAAGTAACCTTAGGTACCTTATTTGTAACCTTATTTATTTTAACTAATTTGATAAATATGACGTCACAATCAACTGTTTGTTTATATCAGATAAGTACATTATCATGATTGCAAGAATATGATGTAATAACTATTAGCCCATAATTTTTATGATTGAATTTTATATTACATTTTAATTTTATTCTCCATGGGTATTTTAGAATTGCAATGCTAGTTATAAACTTTCGTTGAAATCTTTTTACATACTGAGATTAAGGGGAAAGTGTAAGCACAAAAAATGTTCAGTTTTGAAAGATTTTTCTAATGATGTAACATTTATGCAGATTAATTAAAAAATTAAAAATCAAAATACATCGCATTTCTAAGAAAAAAAAAAAAAAAAAGCTACCAAATGTCTCTGCTTTGAAGCTGTCTAACCGGAATTGTTCCTGACAGAAGGCGGTCATTATTATTATTACCTAATATATATGTATATTTGGACCTTAAAAAAAAGGTAAAAACGTATTGACATTTTGTATTCCTTCTAATTTTTCTAAGATTGATGGGAGATTCTTGAAATAATACAGGAATTAATTGTAACACACGTGAAGATTGCTGAAAATGCCAAGCGAAAACAGCATTAATGCTCTACAAAATCCTCTCATGAACAAAAAAGTTTACAGGTAGCATCTAGTGTCTTATAGTGATGTTAAAGGGAAGTATATGTGCTTTATTCTTATAAATACCTTTGACATTTCTTCCATAAATTAGATTTTATACACTTTTTAAACTAATTGTACTTTAAAATACCGTCGGTAGATAAATTCAGTTACTGAGAAGGTTCAATGAGGAATTTGCACACATGGGGGATTTGAACGAAATACTATTTTTCTGGTAGTTTTAGGCCCATAAATTTCAAAAGGTTTATTAAAAATGCAAAAAAAGTTCTCATTCATTTCAAAAATAACTTTAAAATTAACCAAAAATCACGTGACTTCAAAACGCTGTCTGACGTCACATTTTATGATGCTTCAATGTTTACATTTTGTTAGCCTAGTTAGCAAGCAGCAATTCGTTTTAACTTTCGTAATTATCAATCGTTTATGTGATTTTTGAGCATTTCTTCTTTTTATCTTATAATCATTTAATATCATTATCACCATATTCCATTATCATTATTTTCAATTGTTTTCTTTTCATGACCAATGTTTTCGTTTAATAGGATCCAGTGGAACGCTAAAGAATAGCTTTTGAGAAAAATTATCCGTTGTATTAGTGCAGAGTGGTAAAATAAAATATTTGTACTGCGATTTTTTAATATCCGACATTATTATAAAATACAAAACCTATTTCACTGATTCAAGGAGAAAAGCAAAGCACGAAATCGAATGTAAACAATGATTACTCCAGTTTGTTGTCATAAAGAGGGACGTCACGATATATTATACTACGTTTTCTCAATAGAGTAAATAGTGCGATGTTAAAATTGTTATAAGTTAATAATTAGATTTCAAATAAAGAAAACGTATGCATTTATTTTCTTACCTTTTCATTTTCTATTATATAAGAATAAAATCAGAAAACGTGCAAATTCTCTATTGCAGTAGAAGGAGAAGGATCACTCTGATATTCCAGAAACCAAAAGTGTCCGATATACGTCTTTTACTCAATTTATTTCCAACCATCAGGAAAACTATTTACGTCAAAAATGATACATTAAACCTCAGAATTTTATGGTTTTCTGGAGTTTCAGATTAGTTTTTCCTTAAATTATCACCAAAGGTATGAGAAAACGTTTGTAAAATTGTAGATAATCAAATGTATTTGCATTACTGTGAAAAAATTTTACAGTATAGGAGAGACTGGGGCACAGTGGGCCACTTTTTTACATTTTTAATTATTTTTTTTCACCAACAATAAAAAAGCAAGGTACTTGAAAAAAATTAGCAAACATTCCTCAAACCTTTCTTGATATGTCCTAATTTTGTTATAACAATACTTCTAATAAATTACGAATAAAAAAATAAATTGTGTGCACGCGCAAAGTGGACCAAGCTCTATTGTTCATGTTAAATTAATATAAATTACTCTTTTTTTTTTTTTTTTTTTCTAAAATTAGTTTCTTATGCAATTCTAGTTTAAATAGCATAATTCGAACATTTTCATGAAATAAAATTACCAAAATATAAAGGAAATCAAAATAAATAAGAAATCAAATTAGAGGAAGAATCCTATATCAGATTTCCTTTGACTTTTACGTGCCATCACTAAAAACAATAAGATATATTTTTAATTTGTTTATTAATGTTATATAGTTATAAAAATTTTGAAATATATAATTAAACTTTATATTACTATTCAAACATTTTTATTAATTATTTGAGATATTAATACTTTACATTATATTTGTGAGATAAGTTTAACTAAAATTATTCTACTTTTATCTTTTACATGTTATTTCTAAAAAAAAAACAATAAATTTATATAACCTACTATTTATTATATCACATAATCATTTTATTTATTTTTTTAATATTAAACAATTCAAATAGTTGTTAAATTTAGATATTCATAATTATTATACTATTATTCAACTATTTTCCCTTTTCAGAAATTTATTTATAATATTATTAAGATTATTATTTTTTTATTAATTATTTTGAGTCACATTTTATTTGTATACGTAAATTTAACTAAAATAAATAAGGTATCAAATATAATTTGGACTTTTAGGCACATTGGAAGGCGGTCCACTGTGCCCCATGTCCAGACAAAACAAATAATATTAAACTTATATATAGACTATAAATATACTAATAATTTTTATAAATTTAAAAACAACAATATTTTACCTTTTCTTAACAACTATCCAATACTTGTAGTCGATAGTTCAGTAATGATAAAATTAAAAAAACTTCAAATTTGAAAAATAGCAGCTCAAAACATAAAAATTGTATAAAATGGCTACCTTAGCATTTACCATGTGGATTTTTGGATGTATACGATTAGTACCATGCTGCTATCTATGAGTCTCAATGTAAATTAAAAGAGTTAAATATTAAGAGATTTAAATAGGAGTGGTCCACTGTGCTCCAGTCTCCCCTAATTTGACTGTATATTTGTACTTGTAGAAAGTATAACCTTGTATTTTTTTTTTAATTAGCGTTAAATGCAAAAAAATTAAACTTTGTACTGAAACATTGTAACGCACAAGTGCAGAACATTTTACTTGACACGCCTTTTATTAGGCAAAAATTTCTAAGACATGTGCGTCTTGAAAGCAGCAATGACATAGATAGTCAATTGTACCGTAGTCTTTTATTTTAAGATTGACATTATATTTTAAAATTAATTTATTTGCTAAAATCGACACTAATGAAATGTTGAAATATTGCAGCAATTGAATCTCGAGGAGTGCCGCTTGAAAAATTTATAGAGAATCTAGATTAAAACCAATGTGCTATATCCATACCAAACCCTTTTCATTCTTCGGGTTTACGTAAACAACAGTGCCGCCTTCTGTTTAATATAAACAAATACTTAATCATAGCGTCTTATAATAAAGAAATTATACATGGAATTTGATGAAATTTTATTCAACATATACTAAGATGCAGCTGTATGGAAAATAGCAAAATAGCAGAAGGTAAGTAATAGAAGCATCACTTATCGACCGATATACACCGAAATTTACACAGCATTCTTTTTCATAATAATCATCACATATATCAATTTTGGTTCTTTTATACGTCTTAGAAATTGCAATATGACCATAACATACATGGGGAAAACTGTGACTTACCAGCGTCACCTGTCGGCACATCTGTAGTCAAATTGAATCAGTGTAGTGTTTCATAATGATTCTCTAAAATATCAGGTTTTATGTAATCATATTTAATAGAAAATGAGATACAGTTTTCCCGTAAATGGAAGGAATCGCTGCAAAGCTGCAACACCTGTTGAGTGGTTTGCACCAAAAGTTGATAGACACCAAATTTATGTCAACGTGCAACTAAATATAAACTTTTATGAAATTCCATGCATTGGTTCTTGAACTAGATCTGCTACAAAATTTTTGTCTCACACAGACGGATATTTTCTAAAATGATGGCGAAATCGTGTTCTGGATTTCTTGAAAACGTGAAATTCATCGAAAACTTGAAGATAGAAATTTTAATATAAATACATTACTTTCCACTTTTTAATACAGAAGAGAGGTAAAAACTGGCGTTGAGATATTTAAAACGCAATATTTTTGAATTCCGATCACATTCTGTAAATTCTGCTAAAGCTCTTTAAGTAAAAGTTAAATCTCTTTAAATTACTATAACAGTCTAAAATAATATATTATCAAAATGGCTTTTCCTTTCTTTAGATCTTTGCGTTTAAAATAATGCATGATATTTTAAACATATTTACTAGAAATGTTAAGCCTATTCTTTAACTTTATAAAAAAAAAAAAAAAGAACTCAGTAAGATAGACATGTTTGAGAATAATAGACAAATCACGAGTTAAAGACAGACAGACAAGCTTAACTTTTGTTAACGGCCCTCTTCACTTACCGTCGCCGGAAGCCCCAGCCAATGTTATTCCATGGAGAAATTTTCTTTACAAATAACTTATTAACTAATACATATTTTTAAATTCTGTTTTCACATTCAGAAAAGTCCCAACTGTTAAATTGACGGACTTTTTTCAAAAATGTATTTTTTTAATTTTGAATATTTTATTTTGAAATGGCAAAAGGAAAAAAATTCACATATGGAAAATTCGTATTTTGCAGCTTCAAAATAAAATTGAAAAAATTGAAAAAATATTTTTTTAAAAAAGGTCCGTCAATTTAACAGCTGGTAATTTTCAGAATGTGAAAACAGAATTTAAAAATATGCATTAGTTAATAAGTTATTTGTAAAGAAAAATTTCCCATAGAATAACATTAGCTTCGGCTTCTGGCGGCTCTGAGTGAAGAGGGCCCTTAAAACTATTTAAACAAAAGTTAAATCATTTTAAATTATTATGACATTCTAAAATAATATATTTTTCAATTCATATTATTTTTTTTTTCTCTTTATTTTTAAAATACCGCATGATATTTTAAACGGATGTAGTAAATGCCTATTAATGATGTAATTTAAGCCTATTTTTCATGTTATAAAAACAGCTCAGTCAGCCTGATAGAGAAGACAAGTTCAGTTCAATGCTATGATTGCACTCAAATCGCTGTTGCATCTGTACTCTAAAACCTTTTCGTAAATGGGATATAACATGTTGAATGCTTAAATACGCTAGAGTGGAACAGAGATTTGCCCAAGGCTTTTACCAATAATCTCATTGCAATCAGCTTAACTAGAGCCTAAATATGACGCGAAAGTTTTGTAAGCGTCTTATAGTAAAATGTGTTGTTTTGTGAATGGATTTAATTTTCACCATCTAAAGTTAAGTGATTTTTTTTTTTTTTTTTTTTGGTAATAATTTTTATTGACTTTCATTATGTGGAAAAATCACTAGGCATAAATAATCTTTCTCTCTCTCTCTCTCTCTCTCTCTCTCTCTCTCTTTTTTTTTTTTTTTTTTTTTTTTTTGCGCGTTTATAGGTATTTATCGGTTTATAACTCGCGATTACATTTTTGTGGTATTTGTATGTTATGTTCTTTTGTTATTATTTAATACGAATATAGTATATATATATATATATATTAAGGTTAATGGTCATTTTTTTATGATTATCATTCGTGTCGGCGTAAGTAATTTAAATTGTTTTTGTCTCTTATTGGTTCTTAATCTGTATCGCAACTTTTTTTGTGTCAGTCTTACCTATAAGTTAAAATCAGTTCTATTTTTGTTGTGTTGGTATTGTTTTGTATCTATTAATTGCTAAATTTTAAGGTTAAATTTTATTATATATATATATATATATATATATACAGAGAGAGAGAAATATATTATAGTACATTCGGGAAAGGTTATACTTGTGAAAAGATGGAAAAGATAACAAATAAAAGTAAACAAAATTTTTATTTACTGACAGAGTGTCTCAGATTAGAATTTTCAATCAATCAATCAATCTGTTTAATATCTCCATAAATCAGTCCATTAATTAATCCAATTCAGTTAGTTCATTCATAAGTACCATTTGCTATATTAATTCCATAATTAATAAATCAGTTCATGCACACATGCACGAATATATAATAGATTTTTTTTTCTTTTTTTCTAAAATTGTTTAATTTCTTCTAAAGCCTACTTCTGAGAAAATTTTAATTAATATCAGTTTAAAAATTATTGCTAATGCTAAAGTTCTATAAAATTCGATTAATCGTTTAATAAAAAACATGCCATCCAAGTTTTATGTTCGTACGTTCACTTGTTTAAAAATTATGTGCAAAAGAAGGAAACAATAAAACGGGTTGTGACTTTAATTTTGATCATCAGTGTAAATGCATTTGTGCAACAGATTCAAAAATAGTTACAGCATGCACTTAATCATTAATAATTCTGCATTTTATCTAGAAACATTTTAAATTAGAGTCTCCTATAATACGGCAGGTTATTGATATTTCAGTAGACGAAACTAGTAGTAACCTGTGACAAAAAATAATGAAGTATTTTTTAATGCAACACGAAAAACTACGCAGTATATAATTTAGCTGCATACATTAGCGGTTTTCCAAAAGCAATCATTGGGACGTAATTACTATAGATACAATTAAAATCCTAAGCATATCCTAATGAGATTAGTGAAGTAAAATATACAAAGAATTAATCATCGAAACATTCTTTCCCCATATCTCTCACAAGATGTTTGTTTGAAACCACTTTTCATTGCATAAATTTCCTTTAGTTTTACTTCCATTACCCGACTACCGTAGGTAATGGAAGTATTGTATTCGGTCCAAAAATTCAATATCTAATTTTCACCTGATTTACATGCTTTAAGGTCTCCTGAGTCCAAAAAAGTTTTTGGCAATTGTTCAGCGTGTGTGTGTGTGGGGGGGAAATCTTCTGGCTTTCATATCTCCGAAACTATTAAAGATAGAACTACAAAACTTCAGAATTGAGACATGAGCTTGTTTCCTTTAATATTGAAAAAATAAAATAAAATGATAATCAAACGCGTTTTTTTTTTTTTTCCCATATCAATTTGATTTTTATTTAATAATTTTTTTAAATAATTTAGAAATTAAGATGGGATTTTTATTTAATATCTTTTGGACTTATTATCTCATTAAATTAAAAATTACGACGTTAATTACATTTTTATAAAAGTACAAATTTTCGTAGCGATCGCTTGAACAGTGTAGCTTTGTTTAGAGAAAGGACTGACATATTCAAGGTGAAACACAGCAAAGGATGACGGAGTGAAATGTCTGACTGAAAGCAATAGTCTTCTCGGACCAAAAAAGGGAACAAAATAATTAAACCTAGAAATGTGTGTGGCATACAGTTAAAGCTAGCTATAATTGCATCCAGTATTATGAAGCATAAAAGACTTATTGGTTTCAGACAAGTTAAAATTCGTTTAATTTTTCAGTTTATATAAATCTAAAAAAGTACTTAGAAGTTATTTATTTCTTTGATTATGATACTAGAAATAACCTTTTTAGGTTTGATAAAAAACAAATAAATAAAAAATAAAAACTCCTTCACTTCATCATATGATTATGTTCTTTTATAAGTTTTACTAATGCAGTAAAGGAAGAGTAGGTATATTCATAAAAATATAAATAATTTTCATAAATACCTCAATACAAAAGTTTATCGAAAATTTTAAATAAATGTAGAGAAAGTATTTGCATATGAATGTAGTCTCATATATAAGAGATATTTTTGTTCCGATAAAAAAAAAAAAAAAAAAAAAACAGTAATAAAGTTAACAAAAAACAAAACATTTAACATAGCCCTGTGCAAATAATAATAATAATAATAATAATACTAAAAATTATTACAATATCATAACAAATTTACCTTGAATAATTTATCTGCTAAGGAAATGAGAATTATTTATAGTGTAACTACTATTTTACAGTTGAAATGTCAAATAAAAATTTTAACTACACTAATAAGTGTTCCATACCTTAAAAAAAAAAAAAAAAAAAAAAAAAAGAGTAGCATTGCTTGTGCTCGCATAACAATTCCCTATAGTTTTAACATAAGAAATTATTCCTATGGTAGATATTACTTCTATAAAATTCAAAAATTCAAACTATATAACAAAATGCAACCAACATCGTTGCTTTCTTTATTCTATTCTATTTCTTAAAACAATTTTTATAGATGCCACACGCACCACATAAACTTTAAATTTTACATCTACTTTTTAAAATAGCACGCGATCATGTTTTATATAAAAATTAAATCATTAAATTCATTTTTTTTACTTATTTTTATTTCATTTTGCACGCGCACTTTTTATTTCCTAATTCAAAACTATTAAAAAAAACTTTTTCGATAGTGTTTGTTTCGATACTGATTATTATTAATTTTCTTTTTCTTTCCAAGGAAAAAACAAATGATTTTGATGAAATTCTGACAAAAGCAGAATTTAGCTTAGGACGGAGGACTATTAGTTTTTTTTTTTTTTCAAATTATAACATCGCTTTCAAATTATTCAGTTATATTTTCGATAAATTTTAGATTTCGATAAATGTCCAACTATCGAAAAATGACACCACAAAAATCCCAGATTAAGACTAATAGTCCTCAGTCCTAAAAAGAAGGAAAAGAAGAAAAACCCATTACATTCTTATTGATGTATACGTTTCAGTTTTCAAATGGATAACTTACATAATTATCGGTTCAGAGATATTTCCGTGAGATAATCTTCCTGGTAGTACTTATGAAAATATACTTGATCCTAGTATTACGTGCCGAATTGTTTCACACTCTATTGAAGAAGATGCGCAGTTCAGAATTTTAATAAATCAGATTAGAAAATCTTTCTTTTTTAATGAGAGCAAAAATAAAATTACAGATTTTTTCAATGTTTTCCACAAAACTTATGCAAGTCTTTTTTAAAGCTATCTATATACGCATTAATAGGCAAACATGAAATTTGTCGCACACTTTTAACATATTAATTACGGGAGTAGAGGGTTGAAAGTGGTAGCATTCGAAAGGTATGATTAGCGAGATTTGCAGAACGCAAAAATTATTTTTTGACGATGTCAAGAAGGTCATTTAAAATATTTTTATTATGCACTTTTTCGTTTTATACATATATTCTTTTGTATTAAAAAATTCCTAATGAAGAAAGTTGTTAAATCTGGTAATTACTTATAATTCAAATAAAACCAGTGACACAGTAATTTGTATAGAGATAGCATTCTTAAACTCTCAGCTACAGATTTTTCATTCTAACCAAGAGGAACCGGCCATTACACTGTTAAAAATTTCAACAGAAAACTCTCTGTAATCTATTATCTTAAGTCTTACGTAAAATTACAGAGAAAAATAAACGGAGATGTTAAAAAACTTATTTTATATATTTACTTTAATAACTAATATTAATTTAATTAATCATTGGTGAGAATATATTTCGGACTTAGAATGCTTTTTCTAAAGTAGAAACAGTCATTTTCGATTTTAATTAAATAATAAAATTAAGTAAAAATACAGAATAAAGATTGAGAATCTCGATTATTCACTTTTAACTAAGAATTACTGTAAATTTACAGAGACTCTGCATAAATATTTACATTAACTTTACAAAAATTTTTAACTGTGTAGATTGGTAAAAATGATAAAGAGCATGTACTACTGATAATTTATTCCGGGGTACTGTTAGCCCCGCACTTTTTTCACACCAGCACAGAGTTCCCAACTTTTATAATTTATTCACGAGCATTTTTTGCCCCGCCTTCTTTCCGCACCAGAAATTTTGTAGATTATTTCTCTTTAATACGTGACAACGATTAAATATTTCCGGTATGAAAAAGAGACGGGGCTAAAAATGCTCGTGAATAAATTATAAAAGTTGGGAACTCTGCACCAGCATGATTTTAGAATTTTTTTTTCCAATATGTAATTAAGATGAAATGAGAATAAAAATGCTTTAAAAATATACTGGTGTAAAAAAAGGGCGGGGCTAACAGTACTCCGGAATAAATTATAAATATTACCAGGTATGCTATGAATGAATTGGTGGTAGACAGACGTTTTATACCATTGAACATATACGTAAATTAAAAAAGGGTTTGATTTATGAAAGTTCTATTTTTGTTTTCTAATTTATTTATGATATAATTCCTTTTCTTTTCTTTCTTTCTTTCTTTTTTTTTGTGTGTGTGATTTTCGTCATTTTTAATTTGAAGACACATTTTTTAGCTGAAACATAACGCATTTCAAATAACTGAAATTGAATACTTATTTTTAAATAAGTGGATTTATTACTATATCTTTTGCATATATATGAAGAAAATATAAGAAGAAAGTATAAAATATCCTTAACATGATTAGTTAATTTTTAGAAAATGACTATTTATCTGTGTGTGCATGATCTGTTAGGGAAATTTTGTAGTATCTCATGAACTAATAGGTGGAATTTAAATACGGTTGATAATTGGTTAGACCTTGATTTAAACTGGTACTGATTAACTGTTGGAATATATCACCCAATAGATGGTGCTACTATATTGTGATTCACCCCATTTAAGTCAAGGCTATATCTCAATTTTGTAGTGTATAAACGCATCAAACATGATATATGATATGGGCATTATGTAAAACTATTCTGTTTTTATTTGGGTGCATATCGGCCGGCAAGTGCTGCTGCTGTGTTGCAATTTAATTCCATTTACGAGAAGGCAATTAATTTTCTTTGCAAAAAAGTGGTCGAGTTCCGAACACTGGGCGATACTGGCTGTAATTATTATTAATTAAATTTATGCAAAAAATATTTAAAATTAAAAATAAGATAAAATTTACTAAGACCTTCATCTACCCATTTATTAGTTTCTTCTATATGCAAAAGAAGGAAGTATTGGATTCGTGAAAATTTTCGATCTCCGGTTTTCGAAGAATTTGCACGTTTTGAGGTATCTACGATTCGCCACGATTTCGCCATTTTTAAATAATGTTTATGTATCTGCGTGGCTGTGTGTCAATTTGCGTATGTTTATCAAAATTTATGTGGACGCTGTATCTCACGAACTAATAATTAAAATTTAACCAAACTTGATATTTCGTTGGATCTTCACCTAATCTAGTGCTTACTACATTTCGGGATCAATCGCTTAACAGGTGGCGCTGTCATCGTACATTTTAAATAAAATTTATTTTAGCAGTATAGGACAAAATTTCGTGTAAATGTGCATAATGAAAATTAATTTTAACTTTTCAATATGAAATTAATATATATATATATTAGTGCTGGGCGATGTTCGCATTTCTTAAATCGATATATCGTTCATCTTAAATACCGATATAAGGATATATCGATTTAATGTAGCGTTACCAACTGTAGGGATTAGTCCCTACACGTAAGGACAAAAAAAAAAAAAAAAAAAAAAAAAAAAAATCGACCTAGAATCGAGACAGGGATTGAACTGAAAACCTTCTTGTCTCAAATCAAACAATCTAGCACTGTACTACGCCTTTTTGCCCACTAATTAAGTTTCGATCATTTTGATAAAAGGGATTAAATTTTCTAAGGTTTTATCTTGGCTTATGGGTGAGTTGTTGCACAAAATTTGCCCTTTCTTCTATGTTTTCGACCACACTCTTAGTTTAATTTGAATAGGAATTTTACTGATTCATACTTCCCTTGTAAGTGGATGTAAGGTAGCTCCAAGTTTTTGCGCAACTTAAATTCAATCGCAAGAAGTAGAAAACTTAAAAAAAGAAATTGAACCATTTTATGATATTGCTTATAATTTTACTTCATATACAGTCGGCAGCAAAAGTATTCGAGTGCTAGCAATAATGCCTATATAAAAAAAAAGTACTCTTTATACTGCTTTGTTAAATCCTTCTCGAGTCATGTTCTCACACATGCAAGAATTTTATCCTAGTTGACTATTACTATTATAGAAAATTGTTTTTTAGTTTCACAATATTCCTTACTGCTATTTCGTACATTTATAGAAAAATTTATCATATACTGGAAAGTATTTATTATATCCTTATGTTCTAAAACGGGACGACAGTGCCATTTGTATACTGATGTGTACAAAATGTGAATAAGCGCTAATTTATATCAAGATGCAAGTATGTAAAACTTTTTAGGAAATTCTGTGCATTATTTTTCTCACTAAAGTCGTTGGAATTTTTTTTTTTCACACTCAAGCAGATGGATAATTTCTAAAATTTTCAAAACGTTCTTTAGACTTCTCGAAACGTGTAAATTCATTGAAAACCAGAAGATAAAAAATTTTACAAGTAATTTCTTGTAATGAATAACTACAGAAGAACGCAAAAACGCGAAAATCAACAATGGACCATAAAAAAATTATATTAGTTTGACAAAATTAAATTTTTTCCTCGAAATTATTATTTTTATCACAGAAATATTTCCCATTGACTCGTGACGTGACATTTCATGAGTAACCTTTAGAACATATGAAACACCCCAATTTATTTATTTAATTTTTAACTAATTGATGAATTCAAAATTTTATTATTACTTATTACTTTTTAATGCATTAAAATATTTACATTCCCCACTTACATGCAAACGAATTACAAAATGATTTCACACAATATATTAAATTTCTATAGCGCTTTGAATCTCGTAATAAATGTAAATCTTAATTAAAAGTTTCTAAAATATAATTTCTTTCAAAATTCACGAGATTTTCTTTTTTTAATGAAGTTTAAATTTTTTACTTGTGTTAGATTAAATTACATAAAATATTACAACATACAAAAAAGATAATAACCGGCTTAGTACAAGAAAGAAAATTAGTAATAGAAAGAAAAACAGTTTGGTGCACTTGAAGACACGAACACAAAAAAAAAGCATCAACTTTTACCGTATTCAAAATTATTTTTAAATACCCATACTACATACTGTTAATTAATTGATTTCGAAATGAATAAAAATCAGATAATTAAATGTTAGAATTAGAGGTCTGCACGGGCCGGAATTTTGAGGCCCGGGCCCGGCCCGGTATGAAATTGAAAAATTTGGCCAGGGCCCGGCCCGTTTATTTTTTACCAGTGTACGGCCCCTGTCCGGACAAAAAACGATAAAATCAGGCCTGACCCGAGCCCGGCCCTCGGTTAGAATAATCATATCTAAGATGACGCTGTTGTTTGAATTATTTTATTTTTTACAATATGACAATGTCATATTCTTTACTGAAATTAATAAATTTAATGAAAGAATATTATTAATTACAGGAAATATTAATAAAGAATAGTTAATTATTCACTTATCTAATAAACAGAAACTGGAGTATCATATTTTTTAATTATTGGAACAGGAAGATAAAAATAGCCGAAGAAAATACTAATATTGATAAAGTAAATCTCCAGTAATCAAATGAATTTCGAATGAATGAATGAATAGATCTCATTTCTCGGTTTTCATTTCGTTACTACGCATGCGTTCCTAAAACCGTAATCCATTCGAAATTCTGAAGAATATGCTTCCTCGAGTCGGGTCTTAAACCGATATTCTCTTCCCAGTACGCTTGCGCAACACTAAATCAAAACGGCTATACTCTCTTGATTCTTTGCGGTTTGATTGAGTGAAGATTTTCATGATTTAGTGAGCTGTTTATGACTGCGCATGCTTTACACTAAACCGGTATCCGATGAATGAATGACCATCTGGCATTATTCCAGCATTACTGAATCGGTTTAGCCTGGCATCAGAGATTCCCGTTTTTTTATGTTTCTGCATCGATATTTTACGGAAGAGGAAATATTTAAATCGAATAAACGATATTAGCGTTAAATCGATATTTGATTTTACATCGATATAAAGCCCATTCCTGATATATATATATATATATATATATATCTTTATATATATATTTCTTTTGTGCGTGTGTATGTCACTGAACTCCTCCTAAACGGCTGGACTGAATTTAATGAAATTTTTTGTGTGTCTTCAGGTGGATTCGAGAATGGTTTAGATTTACAAATGAAAGTTGTAACATAATTAGTTCTTTCTTAATTAATTTTTAACCAACTCTTTCAACAACTTTTCCACCTAGATGGCGTGAGTTGTCGTAAACACGATGTCAGAATTTATTTAATGTTGAAATGAATAATATTATAGTTTTAAAAAATTAAAGAACACGCTTTTATAGAAATGTGAACTAAAAAGCACGAAATATCTATCTTAGTATTAAAATTCAGGGTAAGAGAAAATCGTGGGAGTGACACACCGTAATATTTACATACATTTAAATCTTTAATTAAAATAACTTAGAATTAACAAAAACCATTTTTAAAAAATCTCCCCTAGCGGGGATCGAACGCTGGACCTTTAGATTCGTAGCGCGGCGTCTTACCTCGACGCCGCATCGTTCACGTAGGGATAGTATTTTTTTTACAATATAAATTTTTTGTTTGCTCCCAGAGAAGTTACAAACAAACATACATACATTGCTAGAAAAAAATAACTAACTTATTGTAAGTGTGTTAGGATGTGGTATATAAGTGGAAGATGTATGGAGCGCTGTGAACGGTGAAAGAATATAAAAATAACAAAACACCAATCATTTAATTTTTTAATTTATTAAAATTGATTCTTTAAAATTATATACATATCGCTACTTATAACAATATTAATAAAAAACAATATCATTCCCTTAATGCAACAGAGTGTACAATATTTTTTGTTATCCCATCTTTCGCCAATACAAACAAACTGGACGGTTTGCCCACTCGAGAGCCACGTATAATTGTCCGTGTGTAAAACATGATGTGCTCAAATCTAAGCCACAGACAGACATCGTTTGGCCCTGAGACTTATTGATAGTCATTGCAAATGCCAATCTAATTGGAAATTGAGGGCGTTTAAATTGAATTGGCACATCTGTGGGTATAATAGGAATTCGCAGTAGTAATATATTTTCACCTCGGAATTTGTCATTTAAAATGATGGCTTCGATAACATTTTTCCTTAATTTTTTAATGACTAATCGCGTGCCGTTGCACAACCGTGGTGGGTTCAAATTACGAAGCAAAATAACCGGAGATCCAACCTTCAGTTGTAAAATATGCGGTGGCATGCCTGGTAAATCCAATGAGTTTAAAAACTTTGTTGGATAATTTACAGCTTCGGTGGCATCGCAAACTGTATCATTAGATTTGTATGACACCAAGCCTCCTGGTAACAAATGTTGTATCTTGAGATTCAATTCGTTGACGTCCACATTTTTTGCTGCTAAAATTGTTTTTTCTGCCAGCCACTCATGATTTGTGTATCGTCTGTGTATATCGGAAAATATCTGGTCAATAAGAGCATCTTGAGAATCAATGATTGTGCAGAAATCGGTCGGTAATTTTATGCATCGAGTTTCATCTGTAGTAACTTTTCCATCGCCGATATTTAACAATTGTTTTGAGAATGTTTCAGCGGATGGATCTTGAAGCTTTTGAACGCATAAATTTACTTTCAGTTGTACTTTTTCAACATTAAGCCACAATGACGATGATTTTAAGCACGCGTTGATCTCATCAGCGTATGTTGAACACGGAATAACGGGAAATGCTTGTCTGAAATCACCTGAAAAGAGTAACAGAGTGCCGCCAAATAGTTTGTCGTTGTTTTTTATATCTTTCAATGTCCTGTTCGACGCCTCAATCGAATGTTTGTGTTCCATAGTGCATTCATCCCAGATAAGAATTTTACACTATTTCAGCACTGTGGCCATGGACGATTGTTTTTTTATGTTGCACACTGCGTCTGGGTTATTTTGAATATTTAGTGGCAGTTTAAATAATGAATGAGCTGTTCTGCATCCATCCAATAAAGTTGCCACAATGCCAGATGATGCAACAGCCAATGCGATGCCATTATTTGATCGTATTTCGGCAAGAATTAGCGAAATAAGGAATGTTTTGCCAGTTCCACCTGGTGCACCCCCCAAAAAAAAGAATCCACCTTGTCCTGCCAAAACTGCGAGCATGATGCGGTCGTAAATGGTTCTTTGTTCTTCATTTATTAGTGGGACATTGCGAGCAACAATCGCTGCCATTTCTACAGTATTGTATTGTAGTTCACGATTCAATTCAGTGCTTATTAAATCAGATGCATTTCGATTTGTTGAATGCATACCGAAATGACTGAGTGGTAAGTTGGCAATGATAATGCAAAGATCTTCAATAGCAATCAATGCTTCATTGTACATAGCGTCACTGAATACTATCGTTAGATCGTTGCACCGTGAACGATGTTGATGCAATATATCATTAGTCATTGAATCTTTGTGATTATTCCCTAATGTCTCTACTCGGGCCGAGAAACATGTAGTCAACACTATAGCGAATAGTAGACGAATTTGTTTTGCTGTACAGTTCAGTCCTACTTCAGCAAGCATACACTCCCACTGGTTGTCGTCTTCCAGCAAGCCGAGTGCAAGGCATGCATCTTTATACGTTGGATACTGTTGTCCATTCACTTTACGTAAATCTTGAAATGACAAAGGGCCGATGACATTAACCAATAACAGTCGAAGATAAAAGCACTCAGTCTGCCTTGGATTGACTGTAAATACACTTCCAAAGGTGTTTGATTTGAATAAACCGGGACATGCATCAATCGGCGTGCCTTGCTTGCGGGGCATCCATTTTTTTGTTGGAGCCCATGTGAAATAGCGTGGTACTTCTGAATAGAGTAATGTCCGTGCAAAAGCACCAAAAGCATCCGCACGATTACACAATTCAAAAAATTCGGTGAGTGTAGTTTTTGGTGGATTTATAGCACGATCAATCGCTGTCTCGCTCGTGAAATATACGCGCTGGCCATTTTCAAGATGGACGGCTAAATGAAGAACTGCTGGATCCCGCTCATGAATTGGGAAACCAAAGATACGCCAAACAGCTTCATTGGAGCTCACGTACCGGCCAGTTTGGTAAAGTGTTATTTCATCGTTGTTATTCACCAGAGGAGCATTCACATTGGTATTTTCAACTCGAAATACAGCCATATCACTGCCTTTATTCACATACTTGCAAATGTATTTGATGCTCTTCACTGAACTGCAGAACTGAACATTAATATGAGCATTGAATGTTTTGCTCAGCAGAGGCGAATATGGGACCACCCATCGGTTATCAATGTAAATATCTATGTTGTTGACATAGATGACCGCCATAGATGATAAGATTGTCCGCCATTATCGGGAATTCTTCGACGATATATTGGATATCCGTCAACATTTGTGATCGTGAAATTTTTCGGAAAACTTTTAGTACATTTTCCATCTGCACAAATAATAATGGCCTAAAAATTCATTTTTCATTTTAACATAAAATAACTCCGTCGGATATTGACGAATTTTTTAAAAGAATATACCATTTTAACTAATTTTAACATTTTAACAATATTAACGTTGAAAAATATTTTAAACACTTACGGTTAAAAATTCATTTTTCATTTCAACATTAAATAAATTCTGACATCGTGTTTACGATTCTAAAATATTAACTTTGAAAAAAATATTTTAAACACTTCGTAAGATACGGTTACGATTCTAAAAATATTAATTTTGAAAAAATATTTTAAACACTTCGTAAGATACGGCTAAAAATTCATTTTTAACACGCTTTTATTAGCTTCACCTGTGTGTATGTATGTTTGTTTGTAACTTCTCTGGGAGCAAACAAAAAATTTATATTGTAAAAAAAATACTTTCCCTACGTGAACGATGCGGCGTCGAGGTAAGACGCCGCGCTACGAATCTAAAGGTCCAGCGTTCGATCCCCGCTAGGGGAGATTTTTTAAAAATGGTTTTTGTTAATTCTAAGTTATTTTAATTAAAGATTTAAATGTATGTAAATATTACGGTGTGTCACTCCCACGATTTTCTCTTACCCTGAATTTTAATACTAAGATAGATATTTCGTGCTTTTTAGTTCACATTTCTATAAAAGCGTGTTCTTTAATTTTTTAAAACTATAATATTATTCATTTCAACATTAAATAAATTCTGACATCGAGTTTACGACAACTCACGCCATCTAGGTGGAAAAGTTGTTGAAAGAGTTGGTTAAAAATTAATTAAGAAAGAACTAATTATGTTACAACTTTCATTTGTAAATCTAAACCATTCTCGAATCCACCTGAAGACACACAAAAAATTTCATTAAATTCAGTCCAGCCGTTTAGGAGGAGTTCAGTGACATACACACGCACAAAAGAAATATATATATAAAGATTTTCGCTAGTGTTCGGACACTTTTGTTACCGACTGTATCAATAGAATTATTAAATAATACTCGTTTAAATTACCTGAATTTGCTCAAAAATAATGCAATCATTTTGAAATAAAATTTCTGCAAAATTTTATTTCAAAATTTAAAATTACGCAAAATTTAAATTAAAAACTTGAATAAAAATATTTTCTTTGTATAATACGAATTCATCTATTCGTTTATCTTTCTACTCCCAGAGAAGTAAATTATCAAATCATGTGTTCAGAAATAATTACGTAGGATAGTTTTCTTGGTGTATTTAAGAAAACATGGGCGATCTTGTTATTATCTAGAATATTCTATTCTATATATATATATACCCCGTAAAGAAGAAAATTCACAGTGTAAAATGTTAAAGAATTGCGAAAGAATCACCCCTTTTATTTAATGAGTAAAAATAAAATCAAACAACACTGAATTTTTTTAATACTCTTGACACTCAAGTTTTCGCGTTATTGTTAGAACCATGATAATCTTATAGAGTTTTAAGCAACATTAAAAATTATAATAATAATAATTAAAGAAAAAAAAATCGGTTGAGTGAAATCGCTCGTGTAATACAGCTATTATGATCTTTCAATCGTCATCATAACTTTCATCGTGCTCGAATCGTATGAAAAGTTGTACTATGATTGATTAAGTACGAAATAAACGTATCCGTTAACCCTTTAACGTTCACTACTTAATTTATTTTAAAAATTACTAAACTAATTTTAAAAATGGCTTTTAGACACATAGCTGATCATAAATATTTAAAAAATAAAAAATTAGCATTCTTCCTTTTCGAGAAATTTTCGGTTCGAAACATCTGTAAGTAAACCTTATTAAATTCAAATAATATTTAATTTAATAAATAAATCACTTTATAATTAAACATTATCGACAACAAAAACTCGTAAAAGTTGCATAGATCCCAACATTTTAATTTATTCCGGAGTATTTTAACCCTTTGCGGCGCAAGGTAATTCGGATCATTTTAATTGCGCTGCCACCGGAATTTACGAACATAAGTAAAATAGAAGAAATTTTAAATTTTCACGTTAAAAAAACTGACATTTTTGCTGTGTTATAAATGTAAATTTTTTCTAAAAAATTTTCGGGATGAGTTTTTGCACTTGAGAATGAAAATTAGGTGTTCCATCAGCGGGAACACTGCGACTGAAAGGGTTAAGCAATTGAACCTTTTATTACTGAGACAAAACTTTGTGGATACACACCCTATATATATATAAATTCTCAAAACGGTGAATTGCCTAATTATCAATACAGAAATAATTCCGTGGGATAATCTTTCTGGCATATTTACGAAAACGTAAGTTGATCCTACCATTACATCTTGAATATTTCACACTCTAATAGAGATGATGCACAATGTAGAATTTTAATGAGCCCTAAAATAATCTCTCAATATTTTTAATGAGAACAAAAATAAATTTACAGACTTTCTTCAACGTTTTGGATTATCCGAATTTTCTCGAAACTGTTGGAACCATATCAGTCTTAAAAAAAAATATATTGAGCTAAATTTAAAATTATAATTTAAATAAAGACAACTATTTCCGTTGTATCACCTTATTTATTTATTTATATTTGAGTTCTTAAAGATTTACGTCACCTAATTGCTGGCTTAAAAATAATTCCTCGGGGTAACTTTTTATAGGCATATCTTTGAAAACGTAGCTAATCCTAATGTTACATTTCGGATATTTTACACACTTATAGAGAAGACGGGTAAAGTAGAGCTTAAATGAATAAAAAAAAGAATACATTTTAATGAGAACAAAAATAAAACACAGAATTTTTCAGTAATCTTCATTCAGATTATAACGTGTTTTTTCCAAACTATTGGAGTCATATATATCAGTGTTAAAAAATTTTTGAAACAATTTAAAATTATAATTTAGATATAAACTGACTGTTTTTTTTTTTTTTTTTTATTCAATCAGAATGATAAAAGCAACTTTATTTATTTATTTATATTTCAGTTCTTACAGAGATAAGTTACCTAATCACTGGTTTAAAAATAATTCCGCGGGGTAACCTTCCAGGCATATTTGTGGAACCGTAGTCGATCTTGTTGTTTCATCTTAGATATATTTTACACTCTAATGGAGAAGATGAGAGCAGTGTAGAATTTTAATGAATCATGAACAAATCGTCTTCTTCTTCTTCTGTTTTTTTTTTTTTTTTTTAGTGAGAACAAAAGTAAAATTACAAAAATGGTCAATAATCTTTACGATGATTATTCGCGTTTTCTCCAAACTATGTTCGAACCATACCAATCTTAAAAATGCTCAAGCAAAATTTAAAATTATAATTTAGATAAAGTCCAATGTTTTCATTGGATCAGGACATCAGGATAATAATAGGAACTTTATTTATATTTCAATGTTTAAAGAGTTCATTTACTTAGTCATAGGTTTAAAAATAATTCTGTGAGATAATTTTTTAGGTATATATATATGAAAACGCATTCAACCCTGTTGTTACATCTCAAATATTTAAAACATTAATGGAAAAGATGCGCAGTGTGGACTTTTACTGAATTAAAAATATAAATATTTTTATTAAATTATTTTCTATCCTTCTATTTATTAAATACATATATTTAATAAAAATATATCATTACATATGTTTAATACATATAAATACATATATGTAATATATTTAACACTTTCGCGACCGCTGACGTAGATTCACGTCATTTGAAAATCTGTAACTCCGCCAGTGGGCGTTTCTTTCCCATTTTGTCTATTGCTTATTTCTTAAACATATACCTCATATTCATATTTTTACAATGAAATATACTATGGATACAAATACCTTGATTAGAAAGAATATAATTATAACGTATATTCATTTGTAATACAAATGTGAATACAGAAAATTTTGTTCTGAAATATTGTAACTTGGGAGAATAACTCCCACAGGCGGACTTTATTGTCAAAAAGACAAAATCATGCGGTCGCGAAAGTGTTAATATAAATATTTTATACATTATGCATACTTGCCAACCGACTAACTCTAAAAATATAGTGGTGTGAGAAAAGTGGCATTTTTTTTTCAGGGGGCGTTAACAATTGAACGGTTATTAATGAGATGGTTGGCAAGTATGCATTATGTAACATTTGTAAATGAGTATACAAATACATGTATTTAATAAAAATAAAAATAAAACTATAGGATTTTTTAACAATGTTCGTTCTTATTACAGTAGAGCTGCGGTTATCCGAGCCTCGACTAACCGAGTTCCGGGTTAACCGATGTAGTTCTGAAAAGGTCACGCCCCGGAGGAGGCGTGGCTTTCGACAAATGGCATAAATAACATTGAGAAATTTTACTATACAGTATTGTATTTTATAATTTATGTATATATGTATTGTATTGTACTTTTAACTGAGACTACATTTAAATATGTAATAGATATATTATTTTACTTTATTGACTATATTTTTATCTATTTTAAACTTTGCCGAATGTTACACCCTCGATTTACGACAGAGTCCATGTTATCCGAGTTTTCGATCATCCAAGGTACCCTCGGTCCACATTACTTCGGATAAATGGTGTTCTACTGTATTTGTGTTTTCTCCAAACTATTCAAGCCATACCAGTCTTTAAAAAAGAAACTAAGCAAAATTTAAAATAATTTAATAAAGCAGTATACTTTCATTGGTTCTGGATAATAAACTCAACTTTATTTATTTATTTAAATTTTAATTCTTAGCGAAATAAGGTATCTAAATAGATAAGATATCTGATTAAAAAACAATTTAGTGAGATAACCTTTCAGGTATATTCATGGAAACATCATCTATCCTGTTGTTACAACTCGGTTATATCTGAGCGGCACCGTGCTCGTAGCGATTGTGTTTGAAGCGGTGTTGTGACAGATGCGTACAAGCTGAAAGCAGTGACACTTGCGTACATGTCCATGTGGTTTAAATGTTACAGGTGTGTTTTAAAAAAATCTAGTGGCACTTGCGTACAACATTTCTTTCTCTTTATTTGAAGATCATTGCATGAAGGGATTGTATCCATATGATGCAAACATTAAAACCTTTTTTTGGGGGGGGGGCGGGGGGGGGAAGAGAGGCATATAGGTGAACGACAAATAATTTCAGAAATTGGAATATGATTCAATTCGTTATTGATAAAGAAGAGAGATCTTTTTTTTTTTTACTTTTTTTTCTTTATTGGCAGACAAAAAAAATTCATACTTGTTAAAAAATAAAAAGTATTTAAGAAATAAAATTTTTTTTAAGACCTTCATAGCATTTATAAGGACCTCTACTGATCTTGACTCAGTGAATAAATAATTGAATGTCATTTCAGAAAATAACTACGGTTATTATAGCTTGCAGCAACTTTTATGTCAGTCGTAAGACTGCACGCATAAGAGACAATTCACGTATTTATATAAGAGTATTTCTCTACAAGTTTAACATATGGATACAACCCTTTGTGCTACAAACTAAAAATACAGGAAAACAAATTTTGTACGGAAGTGCCACATGATTTTTCGAAAACATATCTGTAATATTTGGAACACGGACTTGTACGCAAGTGTCACAAATTTCAGCTTGTACGGAAATGTCTTGTACGCATCTGCCATACAGTGCGTTACATGAATATAAACGCACCTTTTCCAATAACCAGAAATAGAATTTTTTTAAATTTTTAAAGAAGGAATGTGACTTGCAGTTATTGCATATGACTAACAACTAAATAAGGTGCTTTGAGCAAGTATGTGTAGGCTCAAGCAAGCTTATGTAATGAATGTTTAAGCATTTTCTTATTTTTCACTGTTTTTCGTTTGTTGCACGAAATTAAACGCACTCTGTATTTTGCGTTTAAAATTTAACAGAGCTGCCGAAATTAAATTAAAACGTAAATAGTCGTGTTGCTAAAATTCTCTAAAATCAGTTTTAATGCTTGAGTGCAAAATTTACGGAGTTTGTACAGGATGGCAAGAGGAAAAACTTTGACAGTAGACGAGAGGATAAAAATCGACTTTATGCGTGGTAAAGGCTTTAGCAATCGCGAAACAGGGCTCTGAATCGGAAGTAGTGAGAGTGTTATGCGAAATTATATAAAGAAAGAAGCAAATTATGGGAAAAAAGCGCATGAGAAGTGAACAGGAAAGCTCACCAGCTACGACAAATGTCGAATATGCAACGCTGAAAAAAATAAGAATATTTTCTGTGCGAAGATAAAGGCTCAATACAAGCTGGGTGTTCATCGGGCAACCATATGGAGAACTATCAAAGCTGCAACATTCATTAAATTTAAGAAAATGAAGGCGAAACCACCCCTCACTCAAAAGCACAAGGTGTGTTAGGAATTAAGGCCGATTGACAACACTGGGGTCCTAGGCCCGAGGCGGAGTGCCTTCCGTGGAGGTCTTTCTAAGGGGTCCTAGCCCGTATTTACGCAAGTTTCGGAGGAAACCACGGAAAACTCCGAACGACTAGGCCGACGAGCGCGACCGGGGATCGAACCCGGCACCTCACGTCTACCAGCTTTGAGCGCAGAACCGCTCGGCCGCTGGTGGGCCCAAAAGCACAAGGATATGCGGTTGTAAAGGGCAAGGAAATTGGTTCTAGATCGACTAAATTGGGAAAACGTCATCTTCTCAGATGAAAAAGTGTTTAATCTTGATGGCCAGGACGGATTTCATAGCTACTGGCACGATATGATAACCGAAGAAATGTACTGTTCAAAACGTCAATCTGGAGGTGGGTCTGTCATGGTGTGGGCAGCCATAAGTTTTAAAGGGACTTTCGAATTAGAGTTCGTGGAGAACAGTATGAACTCTGTAGATTATGTCCAGATGCTCACAAGGAACCTCGCCGTCAAGCAGTCAAAAAATCTGGAAGAAATTATATTTTTCAGCAAGATTGTGCATCTGTGCATACAGCACATATCGTGAAAAAATGGTTCCGTGACAAAAAAATTAAAGTTCTAGATTGGCTCTCAAAAAGCCCCTATTTAAACATAATGGAGAAAGTGTGGGGTAATCTGGTTCGCCGTGTTTACGCAAACGGAAGGCAGTTTAACACGAAAGATGAATTAAAATCGGCAATTCTGTTAGCTTGGAAGATAATCAGCTTGGATGACCTCATGCCACTATATCAGTCAATGCCAAGGCGTTTACTGGCTGTTCTAGAAGCCCATGGTGGCTTTACAAAGTATTATATACAGTATTTCTTACCCAGTTATTTATTTTTTACATGTGCGTTTAAATTCATGCAACACGTATATTTGTCATAAATTCAATAAAATTATTTTTTTTAAAAATCATATTGGTTTTTCATTGTTTTGACTCGTAATTTCCTTTCTTGAATCATACACATACAGTTTGCATCAAGTGTCACCTATTCATATTTTTTTTATTACTCTTCTATACCATTCTAATTCTTAAAGCTAAGGTGCGTTTATATTCATGCAACGCACTGTATAACCGTTTGAAGCGACCCTGTTCGAAGAGACACGCTGAAAACGTGTCTGAAGCGACCCTCCTATATCTTCGTATTTTTTACATGCAGGATAAGAGAAAGTCTTGGGTGGGGGGGGACACTATACTGCCACGTAAGAATTGAATTCCGGAAATTCCTAATATCATATTTTTACAATGTTTTTATTAACTCGCTTTCTTGTTTGTTTGTCCAGTACAAATTTTGCAATCGCTTTTTAACTAACTTCCCGACTAGCTAAACAAACTTTTAGAATAGCTCAAAACACGATGACAACGCAATACCTCGAAGCCCGATTTTCAAATTTTTGATTAGTTTTCTTTTAATTAATTATAATATGAAAATAACCTCCTAATAACTTTCAAATTAGCCATTTAAATATTAGCTATAATTTAATTACTGCTAATTTTGTTTGTTTGCCAAATTAGGTTTGTTGGATTTATGTTTATTAGTGTTTGGTTGTTTGAGGAGAAATCATAGACTAATAATACGAACAGCGAAATCGAAATCTGTTTTTAACACGCTTTTATTAGCTTTACCTGTATGTATGTTTGTATGTATAATGTATGTTTGTAACCGCTCTGGGAGCAAACAAAAAATCTATATCGTAAAAAAAGACTTTCCCTACGTGAACGCTGTGACTGTGAGGCAAACTTGAAGGTCTAGCGTTCGAGCCCAGGGGGTTTTTTTTAAAAATGATTTTTGTTTAATTCTAAATTATTTTAATTAAAGATTTAAACGTATGTAAATATTATGGTGTGTCACTCACACGATTTTCTCTTTCCCTGCATTTTAATACTAAGATAGATATTTTGTGCTTTTTTGTTCACATTTCTATAAAAGCGTGTTCTTTAATTTTTTAAAACTATAATATTATTATTTATTAAAAGCCAATATTCTGTTCACATTAAAAAATAAGTCGTTTGTTTGGAAAGCAGTAGAAATTTCACTTAATACGAAGGATATGTAACAAAATTATGCCTTTGCATTAAAAAAAAAAAAAAGTGATATTTCTTCTTTAAGCAATGATTGCAAACAGAAGACTGACATCATGTGCAGACTCTTTTAACTAGACGTTGGCGGGCCTCTAAACTCTCATCCAGGGTCCTTTACATATCTGATGAGGGAACCAGTCAGATGAAGCGTTAGACTATTGTACATGAAAAAAAAAAAAAAAAAAAAAAATCACAGAATACCTCTATCTCAAAATGCATGAATTTCAAAAATGCATGAAATTGCATATTGCAGCAATCAGTAATACGCAAAAAAAAAAAAAAAAAAAAAAAAAAAAAAAACAATAAATTCATGCAGCAGCACTTTCAAACTTAAAAGCCTACGTTTTTCATTTATTAATAATTTTTAATTTTCAGCACTAATTTTGTTTATTTACGAAGTATAGGACGTTCACTTAATAAATGTTCTTTAGAAGGGTCGCTCAGAAAACGATCACAGAATAGGCAGATCTGTAGGGTCGCTTCTAACACGTTTTGTAATTGTAATGGGTTGCTTAAACACGGTCGCTTCGAGTACGCCATCATCTCGGCGTAATGGAGATGTTTTGCCGTATAAAATTTTAATGTATCACAAATAAAGAAACAAACAAATAAATAAAATAAAATAAAATAAATTCTCCTTTTTTCTGTCTTTTTCTTTTCTTTTTCATTAAGAGAAAATAAAATCAGACATCAAGTATGAGGCTAATTAATATATATATATATATATATATGTCAAAGTTAGAATTTGATTTTGTACGATAGGACTACGTTGTATATTACAAACTTGTTTGTTGATCTTGATCTGTTTTGAAAATACTTTGATCCCCCCCCCCCACACACACACATTTTTTTATTATAAAGTTGCTTTCCTTAGCAACGATTAGTATATTAATGTAAATAAAAAGTCAAATAATTAAATTTGCTTTACTTAGAAATTTATATTAAGATATTGTATTACTTTTTTAAATTTCAAATAAAAAATAAACCAAATGAATTAAATTCAAATTCGTTTAATTATTAATTTATTTATCTAACTGTTATAGTGTGTGAAAATAGTTAACCCCATCTGATTTTGCATCCGATTGTCTACAAAAAGTTTCAGTTAATGAAAATGGCGTCAGAAGTACTATTGATGACTTATGTAAGCCGCTAATTCGAACATTTCATTGTGTATGTGTATTTTAATCAAATTTGAACGGTTTGAGTTTTTTTTTCTTTAAGAAAAAGTGGATATTTGTTCAACTTAATTATTTTACTACTTATCAATTCAGTAATAAACAATTTAAAAATATTTTTATGTTAGTATTTTTATATTTATTACTCTGAATAATTTTGAAATTCTTTTATCTTCTTAATCTGGCGACACAATGCAGACGATTTTTTCAAATTTTATTTCCTGTTCAAACGAGTCAGAATGTGGAACAAAGTTCTTATTTATTCCATTAAATTACTTTTGTTTGTTATATCTTGTTTTTAAATTTGCGAATGCAATTTCCCCAAGCTCATTTTCCCCTCTTTAATTGTGTGACTTTTTAAAAGTTTGTTGAAACATAGGAAAAATACAATTAAAAAAAATATATATAAACAAAAATGCAAATTTTTTTGTACCATTTCCTTGCGCAATAATCTCCATTACAATCATTGTCTGCGTTGGAAAAAACATGGAATGTCGCTGAAATAATGCTAGAATGCAATCAATTTAAATGATCTAAATCATCAAAATGAAATAAGGAAAATATTCGAATTAAGTTGAAACTGATTGCATCATTAAATATCACAATTCCTACTGTATAAAATCTAGACTGTAATGATGGAATTGTGACACGTTTGTTCAGATATTCCATTACAGTTAATTTTTTTTACTTTGAAACGGATTACATTTATCCACGGTCCTCTAGAAAAAGGCAGGAGATACCATATAATTTCTCACTCTCTCTCTCTCTCTCTCCTCCCCCCTCCTTCTCATTTTAAACACTTTTCAACGAAGTTGAAAAAATATTCATTTGCTCGTCTGTCTGTCCACTTTCTGGTTTAAATAAACACTTTCAGATTACAGTCGGCAGCAAAATTATTCGAGCGTAGCAAAAATTCTTATGTAAAAAATTTACACTTAACGGCCCTCTTCACTCACCTTCGCCGGAAGCCCGAGCCAATGTTATTCAATGGGGAAATTTTCTTTACAAATAACTTATTAACTAATACATATTTTTAAATTCTGTTTTCACGTTAAGAAAATTTCCAACTGTTAAATTGACGGACCTTTTTTAAAAATGTAATTTTTTAATTTTTAATATTTTATTTCGAAATTGCAAAATGAAAAAATTTCACATATTGAAAATTCGTATTTTGCAGCTTCAAAATAAAATATAAAAAATTAAAAAAATAATATTTTAGAAAAGGTGCGTCAATTTAACAGCTGGGAACTTTCAGAATGTGAAAACAGAATTTAAAAATATGTATTAGTTAATAAGTTATTTGTAAAGAAAAATTTCCCATTGAATAACATTAGTTTCGGCTTCCGGCGGCGGTGAGTGAAGAGGGCCCTTAATACTGTTTTGTTAAATAAATCCTTGTGGAATCATATTATTAGACTAAGAACATCAGTTGACAAGGATTTATTTAGCAAAGCAGTATTAACGCGTTAAGTGCCATCTCAGTCATCGGTGGCTGATACTGAACTTTCCGTTTAAGCCGCGTCAACCACCGGTAGCTGACAACGTAAAATATGATATAAAGCCACGTCAACCACCGGTGGCTGACAAGTGTAAAATATGAAAAATAACTTTAAAAAAATTACATTGTTTTAAGTAATTACTAAAAATTTATTTCAAATTTACTTAATGTTTAGTTATTACAAAATATTATTAAGGTATTTTAATGGATTTTATTGAAACACGGTAACCATAACGCGCTTCTAAGCAGCGCGCGTGGCCTGACGGGGATTTTCAAGAATTCGCGTGGCGCTCAACGTGTAAAGTGTACTCTTTTTGTATAGGAATTATTGCTAGCGCTCGAATAGTTTTGCTGCCGACTGTACCTTGAATAATCCTTTCGCCACGTGACGACTAAAAAAAAGTTGCGATTTAAAAAAAAAGACCAACTTGTCACTTTTTATTTCAACATCACAAGAATCAATATTATTAATTGACCAGGCAAAAATTACCTATCCCTGCAGTTAAGCATAAAGCCAAATGAAGACGAAATAATTATTTCTCGTTTAATTACAACTAAAAAATTACTTTTTTGGGGTTTCCGCAATAAAAAATCGCGCATATTTTAGATTCGCAGTAAAATAATCGCCCATTTTGCCAATTATCAGCGAAAGAAATCACGCATTTCAGCAATGAGTTTCAATTAAACGCAATTAATTTTTAATCAGTGGCAAACTAGTTTTGCATTTCGCTAATCTATTGTAAAAATATGGTATTTTCTCAATAAAAAGTAAAAGAAAAGAAAAATAGAGAAAATAAATACAGAAAATAAAAAAAAAAATAGTGAAAAAAAAAAAAAATAGAGAAAATAATGAAAATAAAAGAAAAAATATATATTCTTAATAAAAAGAAAAAGAAAAGAAAAAAAATCCCATATTTTGTCAATTTACTATGGAGTAAATAGCCTTTGCTAGTATCTACCAGGTAAAAATAGAGTTTTTTTTTTTTTTTTTTTTTTTTTTTTAATGACAAATTTGTTCACAAAAATGGACGATCTTAAAGCGGAACTTTCTTAAAGTCTTATATTTGTTTCGAAGGTTAAAAAAAAGCATATTTTCTCTCTCTCCTTTTTTAAATATAATAAATAAAAAATTTTTATTTAAAACTTGAAGATATGAGAGAGCAAGATTTAAATAATATTTTATAAAATTTACATTAAAAATTTTGGGAAATGGTTCTGATTTTCGGAGATCTTTCAGAAAAACTGTGGACACGACTTCTCAAAATCTAATTCACCGACCTTATTAAAAATTTGCACACTTTTTTAACATAGAATTTACTGAGCGAAGGATTTTTTTTTTTTTAAATAGAATTTAAATTTTTGAC
Source organism: Salticus scenicus (assembly GCA_963930645.1). Lineage (NCBI taxonomy): Eukaryota > Metazoa > Arthropoda > Arachnida > Araneae > Salticidae > Salticus > Salticus scenicus. The sequence goes on along the minus strand of OZ005659.1, from coordinate 30,419,514 downwards.
AGAGAGTTATGCAGAAACAATACCACATTCGGTGCATTTTACCCAACACATAGCCTTGTAAAATTAATTATAATCGAAATAATCTGATGTGTCACTCACACGACTTTCTCTTACCCTGAAATTTAATGCTATAAATACAGGTTGGAGATTAAGAGGTAAGAGAACGAGTACTGTTATGTAAACCTATGTAAAACAATTCAAATTAGGCTTCGGAAGAGTTTTATATGATAATTAGTACTGTGTGAGGGGGGAGACTGGTGTAAAATGGACCACTTTTGTAAATATTCAGTGCTTACTCACAAAGTAATGATTTTTGGCTATTGAAAATATGTGTGCATATTATCTATATATTGGGGTTCATATTGCACTCAGTCAAAAGTAATAAATAAGTTTACTTTTCTGATATATATATATATATATATATATATATATATGTATATATTATAGCAACAGACAAAGGGGACCTTTTTACCCCAAGCCCGGGGTAAAATGGTCCATGGCACGGGGTACTATGGACCACAGGTAAAATTTAAAAAGTATATTAATGTAGTGTGTTTTTTAATAGCTTAGAATGTAGAATATATATATTTGTTTATTCATATCTTCGATTCATACATTGTGAAGCATCATTACAATAGCTTGGAAATTTACAAGAGATATATCAACATCCTCTGGAAAAATGTAGAGATCTTGATTAGGTTTTCGTTGCATGAATCTCACAAAAACAGATTCTTTATCTTCTCATTCTGTGATTAAACCAAAAAAAAAAAAAAAAAAAAAAAAACTGTCTTTTTCGTCAAATTTTTGACGAAAATTTACTTACACTTATTTTATTAGTATTAAAATTAGCATCTTGCTATGAAATTATATCCTTATCACTGAATTTTGTATCACTATAAACAGACATATTCTTAGAAACACTCGAACATTTTAATACATATTTTTGGTTTGGATATGATGTGAGACTTCTGTTTTATTTTTATCTTTAACAGAAGCTCTTTTTTTTTTTTTTTTCTTCTGGCTCTAACTAAAGCGACTTTTTACGTTTATTTATTTATTTTTATTTTATGCTTCTCCTTCAATATTTCTTTTTTTTTTTTTTTTTACTGGTGTATCTGTTAAAATTATTGATACACCTTTATTCATTTAGTTGCCGTCTTGTGCAAGGAAGCTATCGGCAAGGGATGCAATTCGAAATATACTATTTTTAAGTGGGGATATTTCACTTAGTGATTGAGATGTACGTCATTGTAAAATCACCTATTATATAAATTTTCAACATTTCTCCTTCATACGTCGAAATTATCTGCTTATATGCATAGTTTGGCTAAATCTAATAGTTGATTTATTATCGTTTTCCAGTTTAGGTAATTAAGAATTTGTGTGCCTTTATACATACCATATAAGAGTTGTTTTTGAAATGCCAGACGCCTTGGAGGCTGAACAAATAGGTTTTTTACAATCCACAATCCTTTTTTCTTTTTTTACTTTACATAATCTGTGGAACTGTAACAATCGTGAACTTCTTAAATATATATGCATAACATAGGCGCATTTTATTACTTTTTAATTGCATTATTTAATTTAGTTCGCTATAGTCGTATGATATTTGTAAAAATATAAGAATACAAAAGTAACTGAATGTTTATTAAAAATAAATAAGAAATAGTCTCAAAGTAAATTGCTTGCTTATTCATCTTTGATGACATTATAGGTCTAATTAAGGTTAACTCTGAAATTTTTAAGTATATTTATAGCTAACACTTCAAAAATGTAGATTTCCTAAATCAGTGTATTATGACAGAGAACTGGTGTAAAATGGACCATGGTCCATTGTAGCCCAGTTCCTGGTGGTCCATTTTACCCCATCAAGAACTTTGACAACAAATGTTAGAAAAAAAAAATAACAAACTTTTTTTTTTTTTTTTTTTTTTTTTTTTTATGTTTAAGTCAGATTAAATGACCTTAGCTCTTTATTGTGCTGAATAACCTTTTCCATATCATAATTCTTTAGTGATGAAAATAAAAAATGTTTAGCTAAAAATATTTACTTTTGGCCACCAAAAACTTAATTCCTCGAATAAAATCACTAAATTGTGAGTTAGGCATGAAGTTGCTAGATTAGTTTCATCTCTAAAATGTACCAAAAATGTACCAAAATACGAATTATAAAAATAAATAAATGAGATAAATAACAGGAGTAATCCATTTTACCCCATGGTCCATTGTACCCCGGTCTCCCTTACTACTGGCAATAAACCCTTATTAAAAAGAACGAAATGTAACTACCATAATGTTACAAATATTTAAATTACAATAAACTTTCTTTATCTGCGGAATTAAGAGGAACATGTTCCGTAGATAATGCAAATCACGGATAAATCATCGAAAGCCTGAAAATGAGGAATAAAAAATATTCTAGCTCAAAATCTTGATTGAATTGTATATAAACATAATGCAAGCAGTGAAAATATTCACAGTACAATAAATATATTTGTACTTTTTACATGTACTAAAATAAACACAATGAATAAACATGTAAAGTTACTAGGAAGCCAAAGTGCAATGTGTGAGTTAATTTATACTGTAACGTTCGCCGTTGGTACTCAATAGATCATTTTAAATTTCTATAATGTATTCCGTATGAAATAACTGAATCTTAAAAAAAAAAAAAAAAAAAAAAAAAATCAAAGCAGTCTTTGGGGACTGCCGATAGAAGTGAAAACTAAGTAACTTGTGAATTGTATCGTCGAGCTATTAGATTATTAATTTCGAATTATTTTTGGTTTGTACAGAAGTGTTAATGATCTCTATTATATGATTCGGCACAATACTTATAGCTACCCAAATTAAATGAACTAAGCCTTATATTAGGTAAAAATATTGATTACTTATGAAATTATTTTAATTAGTAGCTGAGATACAAAAGAAAACCTAATCAGGACACCTCAAAACGTGTAAATCAGGGAAAATCTCGAATTCCACTTTCGATAATATAAAAGAACTTTAAAATATCTTTCGAATGATGTATTAAAAATAATTTGATCATAATTAGAATTTGAAATATTGAAATTTTAAAATATTATAGCGCCATCTGGCGGTAGATATTTCTGTAATCTACTGTTCAATTCCAAATCAACAAAGCTTTCTAATGATGTATTACTTATGAAATTATTTCAATTAGTAGCTGAGATACAAAAGAAAACCCATTCAGGACATCTCAAAACGTGTAAATCAGCTGAAATCTCGAATTCCACTTTCGATAATATAAAAGTACTTTAAAATATCTTTCGAATGATGCATTAAAAATAATTTAATCATGATTAGAATTTGAAATACGCGTATTAGAATAAAATTTAATTTCCAATTAAAATGTAAATTTTTTCCAAAATCGATGAAGTTTGAACTGCAACTATCCCGTGTGCTGTTAATGGCGCACAGTAAGTTTCAAAGAATTTAGAAGAAAATTGAAGCATTTTGAAATTTGCAAATTTTATTCCTAGTAGAAAACCACGTGCTGTCAATTGGCAAAAAAAATATGTTTCTTCCCGATCAGATTCTCTGTGACTGGCTTGTCATGGTAACGAACGCCTGCAGAATTTCATTCAAAGCGTTAGCTGACGATGACGCGAGTTTCGTGATTTTTGTTCATTCAAAATGTTCAACGCGCCTAAAGAAGTTTTCACTTCAAAAATAATTATACAGTTTAATTTCACTTATATTTACACTCTATTTACATACTGTATTTCACTTGTATTTAAGCAAACCATATAGTTAAATAGTACTGTACAAAAAAGGAAACAAAAACAGCATAGTTTTTATGTTTACATTTTTTCTTTTTGTTTTGTTTTCGTCAGAACGGGAACGTCTCAGAAAATATTACGCCAAATTAGAACCAGATTGTTTTTTATATTTTATGTGCTAAGTTCCATGCAATTAAACTGAGGAGGAGCCAAGATGTAATAACAATAAAGTTTGTTAAAACTGTGATATAACAGTGCCACCCGTTCGAAGGAAAAGACAAATCCAATCAATTCCAATACATTCATGCTTAAGGTCAACAAAATAATACTCTTTATGCAATCCATATATTGGTTCTTGAGTTAGAGTATCCACAAAATTGCCGTAAAACACAGAATTAAAAATACGAGTTCGAAAGATATTCCAGAATCTTCAATGTATAAAGAAAAAAAAATCCAATCAATTCCAATACATTCATGCCATGCCTAAGGTCAACAAAATAAAAATCTTTATGCAATCCATATATTGGTTCTTGAGTTAGAGTATCCACAAAATTGCCGTAAAACACAGAATTAAAAATACGAGTTCGAAAGATATTCCAGAATCTTCAATGTATAAAGAAAAAAAAATCTAATCAATTCCAATACATTCATGCCATGCCTAAGGTCAACAAAATAAAAATCTTTATGCAATCCATATATTGGTTCTTGAGTTAGAGTATCCACAAAATTGCCGTAAAACACAGAATTAAAAAATCGAGTACGAAAGATATTCCAGAATCTTCAATGTATAAAGAAAAGAAACATAAAGACATTATAACAACAACAACAACAATAATAGTAACATTGAAATACTTTTAAAAGAAGCATAATGGAAATTGCAAATAATGACAGAAAGAACAGATGAATTGTATGAATAAATGGCGTGTTTTGTTAGTAAGTTCTTTTCTTTGTATTTTTCTAAGATAAAGAAATGTATTTTATATAACAATTCAAAGATACACACAGCCTATTCATAAAACAAATATATTTTAATCGCTTTTATTTATTTATTTATTTATTCCGCTTAACTAGATTTTTTAATTTCCGAATTCAATATAAAAACGATCATCATGAGTTTCTCTTGGTACTAACGACATGATGTGAAAATAGAGGATTTAATGCATTAATGATCATGAGAGATAGACGGAGGCAAAAACCTTTTAACATATATCCGGTAAGATGACAGAGATTTATTACTTCAATATTAATCTACGGAAATTTATTTACTTATTTTCATGAACATTTAATCAATAATATGTATTACGTCAAGTGAGATTTTGCTGTCGGTTCAAAGATTTTATAGTTTAAGATTTATAAAAAGAGGAAACTTTATATTGTTTTATTTATTACTCTAACTGCCTCTAAAGATTATATACGATTAATGTGTAAGTCGTTGTTTTATTAATTCATTTTATTGAAATTTCTAAAACTTTAATAATTATTTTTCATTTTACAAGAATTCACTATCATAAAAATGCCCTGTTTCTTTGAAAAACGCCATTTTTCTACAGTTAAAGACTAAACTATAAATAATTGCTTGATTTTAGATAAACTCTGAATTTTATTTATTCTATTCCTTTTTATAATAATTACTGTAACAACATTTTTTGTGACCATGGGAGTCTCTGTGCAAGTGCGGATTCAACAAGCCCAGTGTTAAAATAGGGGTGATAACCCTTATTGGAGTGAGCAAATAAGCGATAAAGGAACACAGAATGATTGGATCTTTACTAAATCTCAACCTATCGGTCAGTTTGTCAAGCCTTCAAGCCTTTGGAATCGTCCTCACTGTTAGGCGTCGGAAAAATGGTTACACTATAGATGCCACAGAAAATAATAAACAAGTAAAATTTTAATGGTATGCAATAAAAAAAGTTTACTATTACAAGCAGCGAGTACTCTTTGTTGCCTTATGAAAATAAATAAATAAATAAAATAAAATAAAATAAATAATAATTTTAGACTTATTTGCTTATTTTCATTTCTTTAAAGTTTTCAAAATTTTAACAGTAATGTACTTTATTAATCATAATTTTAATTTATTAAGACTTTAAAAAAGATATATATATATATATTTTAATAATCAAACTTTTAAATAATTACACAAGTCTGAAAAATAAAAATAAAATAAAAAATAAAATAAAATAAATAAATAAATAAATAAATAAATAAAGTTTGCACGTTCTTTTTTTCTCCCGACATGAAAAGAAATGTATTTACGTATTGGTAGCGATCGGTTGAATAGTATAGCTTTATATAGCGAACTAAAAAGTCGGACAGATACAATGACAAACTTACAGCTTTATATATATAGATTATATAAAATTACAACAACAATAATTATAATAATAATAATAATAATAATAATAATAAATTACCAACTCAAACTCAATTATCTTGTTTTATTTTTTATTTCATTTTGCACGCGTGCTTTTTATTTCCTAATTCAAAAGTATTATATTAAAAAAAATTAAAAAAAAAGAACCCTTTTTCGATACTGTCCGTTTCAAAACTGATTTTTATTAATTTTCTTTCCTTTCCTTTTTCTTTCAAAAAAAGTAAAGAAAGATTTTGAGGAAATTCTGGCAAAAGCGGAATTTAGTTTTCTTCGGAAGACTATTAGTTTTTCTTTTCTTTTCTTTTCTTTTTTTTTTTCAAATTATAACATCGCTTTCAAATTATTCAATTATATTTTCGATAAATTTTCGATTTCGATAAATGTCCAACTATCTTAAAACTGGTATCGTAAAAATCCGTAGTTTGAGACTAATAATCCTCAGTCCTAAAGAAAGAAAAAAGAAATCATCTGCGAGATTTTTTATCGATCCTTATACGATTTGTTGATTAAATTCTATGTGCATGTATAAATAAACTTTTGTGTGTGTGTGTCCTGCCTAGGTTATAGGTGTAATAAAAAAAATAATATTTCAAGTGTTATATTGTTTCTGCTGTTATTTGGCCAATATTTGGGTCAATCAAACAAAAAGAACCCTAACTCGTTAATAAACGTGAGAAGAGAATAATCAATTGAGGTTTTGTTCAGCGTTAACAGTTAGGATATGGTTCAATAAATCTCAATGGATTTGGTGTCATGTTATGTCTACATGGTAACAAGAGGATGAGTATAATGAGTCGCCATTGTCTATCCGAATTACCGTTACGGTTACAGATAATACCGGATTATAAAAAAAAGATGCGTTAGTGATTGCTTAAAGGAGATTCTTAAAAAAGCAAAAACGATTATCGCGGTGTTTTCTTTGGTACGTAAAAAATGATGTATAAACATTGAAGAAAATACTGTGCAATAACATAGAGTTCTCACACACACATTCAAAAACATATATACAGTAAAATATCGTTCAAGAGTCCCCTCAGTCTTTGAGGATAATCGGAACGTGTTTGAGGAAGCGGTGGATAAATGGTAAAAATACAAAAATATGGAAAGTGACATGCATTTTTTTGCTAAAATTAAATGGCATAGAAATGATTTTAAAACAACACACACACACACAAACATATATTAAGTTGCAACAATAAAATAAATAAATAAATACAGTAAACTTTTGATTAACCGGTTTCCATCTAACTTGAAAAATTTGGAAAACTCTTTTTTCCCTCTTCGAATAAATTGTTTCAACATATTTGCCTCTAATTTAGGAAACTTAAGATTTCTGTTTTCAATTTTGGAATACAGTGTACCGCTGAGCATAAGAGGGCGTTTATTTGGTATTTAAAGAACTAACGAAATTCAGGTGAAAAGCAGGGGGGGGGGGGTAGTTCAGAGAGGGAGCTTTTGCGGTATTTTACGGTAATATTATTTTGTATTAAAAGAGAGAGAAAAAAAAATTCAAGATATTTCATCCTCCAAAAATTTTACATATTTTCGTTGTCAAACATTGCACTTCTTTTGTGGTTTTTAAAATTTACTTAAATAAATTTTATAACGATAAATGTTCATTTATCTCAGAATGTAGCTTTTGAAATTAGTACACCTTAAATATTATGCAGAATTTACTAAGAATTCCTGAATACCTTGATAGATCGATTTACATTAATGGATACAATATTGTTAGTTTTCTCAAGAATTTTCTTAAAATCTAATTTGGACCCTCCCCCCTCCCCTTTTACAAAAATAAAATAAACAGATGCAGTTTGATGGAATTCTAATTAAGATATCACAATTTCAATTACATTTCCAATTTTCCGAAAAGGAAAATAATTGTCAAAAAAATCTGTTGTCAAGTTGGAACATTCTGTTATTGTTGGTATTTTAAATTGATTTTTGACACAAGTGACCTATTTTCTCATAAATTAAAAGAAATAAATGTAAAAACTTGATATTTGAAAGCATTCTAGATCCAAATAATGAATCGAATCGCGTTTCCAATTTCTCTATAAAGAAAAAAACAATTTTCGAAAGGTCACCCAGAGTTAGAATGTTGAATCCATTTTCTGGGTGCAAAAATTGAAAGCCGTTCATTATAAAGGGACAATTAGATGTATTTAATGATGTACCTTTATCGAATATAAAATAATTTTATAACTAATACCAGCAAATTTCATCTGTTTTGTCTAAAAATGACTAAAAAAATTTTGTGGTGTTGAAAATACTATTTTACTTTTCGATCAGAACACTTTTAGTTGTCGGAAAAATCAAAATGTTTTTACATTGTAACATTGGCATATTTACATAATTTCACGCTAAAACTGAATGTAAGAAAATTTGACAGTAAACGGGCAGTTTAAATTTTCATCATTTATTTATTTATTTATTTATTTATTTATTTTCTTTTTAATCTAGAAAAAAAAAAAAAAAAATTATGATAAAAATTGGGAACTTAATGTATTTTAATGTAAAAGTACATTTTAAAGAAAAAAAAAAAATAATAATTGTATATTCAATTCAAACTTTTTTAAAAATATAAAAATTTGAATTTTTTAAAAATCTTTAATAGTTTTATAAATCTTTATATTTGCAGCTATTAAAAAAGAAAAAAGGAAAAAAAATTGAAAGAAAAGAGCAGAATTTTAAATATATCTAATATTGCATTTAATATATGTATTTCCAGATTCATATAGAGTAAAAATACGAAAATTAATTAAAAAAATATATAAAAGAAATCGAATCTTTAAAAATCTTTTCTGCTTTTATAAATATTTAGATTTTCGCTGGACTAAAAAACATTTACTAATCTTTAACCCTTTCGCGACGGGAGGCGCAAACGAGCGCTCAAATCCTATGGATCAATATGATACCCGGGGGTAAACGAGAAAACGCTTTAACTGCCCGCCGGCGTATGAGCGCATTTCTTGCTGGAACGTATGTGTGGCAGTCGGCGCGAAAGGGATGTAGCAAAGACCGCTTGTGAATTTTTAGATACAAGTAATATTTCTTTTCTCACAGATATATATATAGTGTAAAACTGTAAAACTATAAAATCTAACAAATCTTCCTATAATTTTATTTTAAAAACTTGAAAGCTCTTCACAGGCTCATCACATACATATGATAAAGCACATATACAAAACGTTTTAAATCTCTATCTCAAATGCGAGAGAAAGGAAAAAAAAAATGCTAATTTTTAAGAAATTGTCGCCAAAATGTACAATGAAAAAATTTAAATATTTTATTTTGCTAGGAAAAGCTATCTTTTAATGTACTTTCAAACAAAAATTAAGAATTTAATTTCAAAAAGTTATGATGGATTTATGTTTAGATGTCTGTACTTATGCCTGTTTTTTTTATCGTCTGATGAGGGGTCGTGCTTAATTCGACCCAAAACAATTGTTTACGCGCGTTTTAAATATATGCTGCTATTTTGTAAAATTTCATTTATCATTTAAGCTGAAATATCTAACTCACATTTGGTTATACACCAAAATATTTTCGTTGTCACCCATCAATTCTAGGGTGTGCATTAGGAGTGGGGATTAAAGCCAACTGATTGCACGAAGATCCTAGGCCAGATTAGAGTGATACCTATAGTAGGGGGGGGGGGCTTTATAAAGAGTTCTGACCTTTATATACGCAAATTTCAGAGAAAAACACGGAAAACTCTGAACGGCTAGGCTGAAGAGCGCTAAAGAACCCGGCACTTCCCATCTAATAATTTTGAAAGCAGAAAATCTTCATCCCTCTCATCAATTTTAAAGTGTATGATATTAATTGTCTGAGCTGTGCAAAGTCACATAGAATTATTACTTTGGGCGCATATATAGCTGCCCTTTAAGAACAAATTTAAAAATGTATATTTGTCTAATTTCGTTAAAATTTTCATAGAAAGCATAGGGGAATAACGAAACCTCCTAAAATTTTAACCCGCTTAGAAAATACATAAAAAAGGTGATAAAAGCTCAAGTAAATATTCGAATTAACAATCCCCCCTCCCTGCCCCCCCCCCCCCCCCCCACATACGTCATAAAATTTAGCCAGGATGACATTTTCACCAGTTCAAGATTTTCTTAGACAACTGGATTAAATTTCACTTAACTAACCATTTTTTGAATTTTATTAGAATAAAGAGCAATAGCTGAACTGTTTTTAATAAAACAACATAAAAAAGAACGGCTTATTTTCTAACTGAAGCTGAAAAAGGTATTGTAATATCTTAGTTCAAAAACTGATAGATGTAACACTTATTATAAGCAATTATAAAGGTCTTTGAAATAATTTAGGGAATAAGTTAATTTTATATATATTTCTTTTTACCACATATCATTGTAATATTTGAATTTGTACTCTTAATTAATTAATTAAAAATAGCATTTCCTTTTCTTTTCTTGACAAAAGTTACTAGTAAACCTGTTCTATTATCAGAATCTCACAATCTAATCCCTTGGAGGGAAAGCTTATTAAACTTATCAGAAAAACTGCGTAATATTACGATAATAACGTATATGACGAATTATTTAAGTAGAACAAAATGAAAATTTTGAAAAATATTTTAAGATGTGCTTTTTCCAAAAGAAAAATAAAAAATCTGACAAATTCTTTCTTTTCTTTTCTTTTATTAGCCGTCAAAACAAAACGAGAAAAACAAAGAAGCAATTGCTCTATTGACGTTTCAATAGATTTCATGCATTCTTTCCGTCCGATATCAACTTGATTCAGATCAATACCCCCAATAAAACTGACAAGACAGACGTTTTGTGGCATCTGTTTGATTGTTTTGTAATCGAGTTTGATTTATCCAATCGTATCTTGTCCATTATTTGATAATGGGTAAAATTATTGCACATTATTTCAAACCAAAAGGTTGTCCGGCTATCTAGACTAATCTATTTATGTAAAATTTTGTTGCCTATGTATCCTCAGGGTTAATTATGTAGTCTAGTATTATTATTCACTTTTATTTCGTATACAGAGTGTCCAGAAAAGATTTTGACAAAACAACAAATGAGATAGTACCCATCAAGACAACAGTTGTGAAACCTAACAGTTTGACCCAACAGTTGTGAAACCTAACCGATTTACGGCCCATATTCATCACTATTTCAGGTTTAATGCGGAAACATGACAAGTTTCCTCAGGAGAGATAGCAACTTTTCGACAAAATTTGACACGCTACTTCTGCCATCTAGCGACAATTTGTTATTCTGAGTTAAAAAGCTGAAAATAGCAAATCCAACAACATTTCAAATCTTTGTCGCTAAATGGCAGAAGCAAATAGCCAAATTTTGATTTTCTCCTGTCTCTAGACTCTTTTGTCATGTTTTCACGTCCAACCAGTAGTTGAAGTTACAGCCGTTAGTGTTGCTTTCCATTCTGAAAAGTGTGAAAAATAAAAAAATGTAACTACTTGAAATTCGACCAGCAAGACCAATCACATTTTCTGACATTAATTCTTTCATGCTATCTTCCGAACATCATAGTCAAAAAGTGAAAGCATATACAAATTTACATTTCGAAAAAGCAGCATTGACTGTTAAAGTTCATTAGCTAGTTTCTGTTTAAAAAAAAAAAAAAAAAAAAAACTGCATACTATAGGATAGCTTTGACCCCCTCCAGTCTTACCAGATCTAAAAACCACTAATTTCATTTGAGCTGAACCAAATACCACTAATTTTGCATGTTTTAAGGTGGATGATGCAATCCATCGAATATTTTAAAAATCGCTGTTGTAGCGTATATAGTTTTTTTTTCCCTTTCTTTTCTTTTTATTTCTTTTTTTATGTCGTCAGATATACAGCAAAAAGTGCGTCTACATATAATATAAAACACAATAATTTAGTCTATAGAAAATGGTTGCTCTAATTCCCATACTTTTCTCTTTTCCTTTTCTCTCCCTCTCTCTTTTTTCTTTTTCTTTTTCTTCTTCTTCTTTTTTTTTTTTTTTTTTTTTTTTACGGAAGTTTATGAAATTTGAATGAAGCAAATTTACTAATGATTGCTTGAACAATAATTCTACTATTACTCATCATGTCACCGTAACATTTACATAATATGTTAGGGCAATTATTTTTACTCATAATCACATTAAAAATTTTACTTCGAAATTTATTTTTTCTTATAATATTGTTTTTTGCGATAAATCATAAAAATTGTTATCCTATGATTAATTATAAAAACATGATTAATAATTATTTTTTTGCTTTAAAACAATATTTATTAAAGTCAAACTAAAAAAGGAAAAAGAAATAAAAACAAAACAAAATTGGAAGTAGGATGTTTGTGTTGTGAGAGGCAGCAGAGTGTGTAGAATTAGAAGCGTTTTCAAAAGGAGAGGAGACAGGAGAAGGATCGAAAGAAAAATGTAAAGGTTTCACAGGTAGCAATATAATGAACACAGGATGTTTCATATATTGGGAAAGAAGTGTTTGTTTAATTATGGGAATGAATAAGTTCAGTGTAATAAAATGCAGCGAAAATTAGTGAACAGTAGTGTAGTTTTAATGTAGTGATTTTTAATTCTTCAATATACCGGGTGATCCAAAAGTCAGGACAAACTTTAAAAATGAATAATTCGAAAACGAATCAAGATACAAAGGTACGGTTTGCACCAAACGGATGAAAAAGAAACCGGGTTTTGTGTGGCAACGAAAAAAATATTAGTTCTGTTGGCGACCAACAGATGGCGCTATAGTGTTTTATTTCACCAAAAGATGATTTACAAATGAAAAAAGTGTTGACAACTTACAAGTCAGCTTAATTACAGTTAATTAGTACTACTACAGTAAATGCTCAATGTGCTGTCCATCATTCAGAAGTACAGCTGTGAGACGATTCACCACACCGTTCACAGGATTTAGTAGCATTTCTTGCGTTATGGCACATTTTGGCGGATGGCATCTTTCAGTGCTGCTAGTGATTCGGGTTGTTCGCAGTACACTTTTGACTTCAAGAATCCCCACAGCCAAAAGTCACAGGATGTCAGACCGGGAGATCTTGGAGGCCATGCGTGATTAAAGTAGCGACTGAGAATGCGATATTTCGATGCATGTAAGCTTCGACTACCATTACCTGCTGCAGTTGCTCCTTTTTATATCGTTTGTTGCTTTGCATAATCCTACATCAGAAATCCGACAGCGCCATCTGTTGGTCGCCAACAGAACTGTTTTTTTTTTTTTTTTTTTTTTGCCACACAAAACCAGGCTTCTTTTCCATCCGTTTGGTGCAAACCGTATCTTTGTATCTTGATTTGTTTTCGATTTATTCATTTTTAAAGTTTGTCCTGACTTTTGGATCACCCGGTATAAGAATAACTATTGGATTCGTGAAAATTTTCGAACTCCAGTTGTCAATGGATTTACACGTTTTGAGATGTCTTGAACACGATTTGACTGTTTTTATAAAATGTTTGTCTTTGTGTCTGTGTGTCTATGTGTGTGTATCACAAATTTTGTGTATGCTGTACAGTCGGTAACAAAAGTGTCCGAACACTAGCAAAAATTCCTATGTAAAAAAAGTACACTTAATACGTTTTTGTTAAATAAATCCTTGTCAAATCCTGTTCCTAGTCAGTGTAAGAACATGATTCGATAAGGATTTATATAACAAAACCGTAAGAAGTGTACTTTTTTTACATAGGAATTTTTGCTAGTGTTCGGACACTTTTGTTACCGACTGTATCTCACGAATGAATGAACGAAATTTAACCAAACTTGGTATTTAGTTGAACCCTGAACTAAACTAGAGTGGATTAGATTTCGAGATCAATTGCTCATCAGTTCTCTGTGATCCCATTTTTCTAAATTTTTAACATGGCAGTATAGGACAAAATTTCGTATAAATGTACATAATGAGAGTAATTTTTAACGTGTGATTGTGAAACTAATGTGAATTTATTGATAATAGTAATAGTAAATTAGGAAAAAAAAGTTTGTGCATGCAGGAGCGTCGCTCCCCCCCCCCCCCACACACACACTGGAGGTGTAATTTCAATATGGGTATCTTTCGAAATAACTTGTCAATGCTTTTAAAACGAGTGGTTGAACCATACATCTGTTATGATTCAAAACAAAGTTATCGATTATTTTCATTTTTACTGAAAAATAAATAAATAAATCGCATTTCTTCTGCACAAAATTGACAGTAATTTTAATAAGTAATAATTTAATACATAATTTGTTTTGCATGAATTTGTGTAAAATTATATAGAAGAAAATCTTTTAGTGGCACCAACATACTAGTTTAATTTGAAACCTCTGTTATTATTATTTTTTTAATAATAAAAATAAAACCTATGTGATTGGCGAAAATGGAAGTCATTTTTTGATTCAGCATCTTTGCAAATATAAAGTTTACCAAAATAATATCAAAAAGGTGTCAGTTTTATATATTTTCAAATTACGCAGACCTACATCTAAAATTTTGATTTCTTCATAAGTTCGGCTGGTATATATGTTTGGTGTACTGAAACCGAAACTGAAGCCAGTTTTTTCCCTAGAATATATAAGTTTTTTTTTCACTACAGGGTGTCTACCGACACAGATGTTTCCGTGGCTCTTCCACATATATAATTAGTATAGGGTAACTTTTATAGTATGTTTCCATGATTAATTATAATTAATCACGTAAATATAGTAAAAACTACCGAAAATAAATAAATAAACGTGTCAGTAGGCACGCCTGTATTGACAAAAATTTATATGTGATAGAGAAGCTAAGGGAATTAAGACTATCGAGACTTATTTGCGGCGCGACCTGGTGCAGATGTATACTGATGGATCCTCGGATGAGACGATTTTGAACGGCGGAGCAGGCATATCAATCACTCTGACTAATGACATGAAAATGCAAAAAAGTATGGGAGCAGGAAACATCGCTTCTGATTTTACTTGTGAACTAAATGTAATTCTTGAGGCCCTACGAATGTAATCTTCCCTGGGTGATACTGATAAAGCTAGCGGGCTCGTCATTTTCTGTGATTCCAGGGCTGCCCTGGAAGCAATAGGGAATGGAGACTCCAGGCTCGCACAAGATATCCATCACTACTTAGAGGAAATTTGCCACCTAGGGAAAAGTTGTACTTTCCAGTGGACACCTGCACATGTTGGTATAGAGGAGAACGAAGAAGCAGATAGGCTGGCGAAAGTGGCGAGAGACCTAAACTCGGAAATCTGCAGCACCGTAACTTTAGGAGACGCTAATGCAGTTGCTAGATACAAACTGAAAGAAAAACACATCAAAAAGGAACATCAACTGCGTGTTACCAATGCAGACAGGATGATTACCAAGACTATCTCCAGACTTAGAACCCAACACTTTGGTGGAATGACGATAAATACAGACGGCAGCAGAACTTAGAATTCATGTAGGAATTGCCTGGAGGAGGAACTCACCCCAGAACACATTTTCAACTGCCCGGCCATTATAAGAAGCTTACAGGCCATTGACGAATTTCCCTTTCAGGGAATTCTCTATAGTGACAAAATTGTGGACATTGCCAAGGCCGTGATTTTGACGCATGGAATGATTTGACTTCATTTGGACACGACACCAACCAACCAACCAAAAACTGGCATTAGCACACACACACACAAAAAAAAAAAAAAAAAAAAAACATAAAGATCAGCCAAGATTATCAAATCAAATTTTGCCAACATCGTTTTTGTAGGCAGGTGTATTTGCTTAAAAATTATAAATACAAACTATGGAGAAATAAAATTTAAAAAACGATTCTGCATTTAAACACGTTCCATAAAATAACAATTAGTTCTAGACAAACAATATTTTCCCAAGTTAAACATTTTCTTGCTTCTTGTAATTACAGCTTAAAAGGTTCCTTTGAGAAGATTAACTTAGGCAATCATGACCGTAGAAGTGACTTCTCTTTTAGTCATGATTCTTGAAAAATGTAATAAATACTTCACAAATGTCAATGCTAAATGTAGTATATTAGTTACACACCACTGATGACTTTCTGTCATTAAAATTTTCACTCTCTTTCGCAAAATTCTGTAAAGTCCGGTAATTATATGCTGAAACATATGCTGGAATGGAACAATGCTCTTGTGAGCGACAAAATAAATTATGCTATAGAACACGAATTTCTTTGTTTTTATTTTTAAGTGAATGAAAATGTTTTCAACTTCCGTTAACAGAGTTAAAATCACGATTTTTTGGGGAAACATTTTGTAAGAAAATAAAGGCAAAAATTTAATTATTTCATAGAATAAAAAAAAAAAAAAAAAAAATCGACCTTTTTTTTTTTTTTTTTTTAAATGTAGAAAGTATATATATATATATATATATATATATATAATCTGGAGTGACTCCACTCGACTTTCCGAGCATTAAGTAATGAACGGTTGTGTAAATAAATCAAAGTAAGACAAGTAGTCAAATAGGCAAAAATGAAAAATATAATAGGGGGTTTGAGTATTTTTCCCCATTGTTTAATTTTACGTTATTGCACTTCATATAATTTTAGCCCATAGATCATAATGATATACAGAATTTTTCGTTGCGTCCCTGTAAAAATCTATAAGGGTTAGATTCATCGAAATCTATACAATTCGTGCGACGGTAATCTATAACATGTGTATAAATTTTCAGCTCAATCGAATAAGGTGTTTAAACGCTATTGCCCTCAAAATTATTCGGGCCATAAACCATAATGATAAAGAGTTTTCCTATGTGCCCTTGTAAAAAAACTATAAATGCTAGATTCTCCAAACACTATACACTTCGTGCAACGGTGATTTATAACATGTGTATAATTTTTTTGCTCAGTTTAATAAGGCATTTAGATGCTATCGCACTTTTAAGATTTTGGTCCCACAGGCCATAATGATAAATAATTTTTCTTTGTGTCCCTCTAAGAAAACTATAAGTGCTAGATTCACAAAAATCAATAGGGTTCGTGCTATGGTGACATACAACATACGTACCAAATTTCAGCTTATTTGAACAAAACGTTTAGGCGCTATTGTGTTCACTTATATACATACACACATACTACACACACGCACACACACATACATCATCGTAAAAACAGCAAAAAATGAACTTAGGGAACCTCAAAACGTATAGAAACGTCTCATAGTCGGATTTTTTATATGATTACAATACTTTATTTACTTATGTATGTTCGGAAAGTAAAAAATAAAAAATTATTGTCCAATCAAAAGGTTAAATTAGTCAGACTTTTTATAATTGCAAAAGTTATTACAAATTCACATACACATGTACACACACATTAGAAAAAAAAGTATTAATTATTTTCGATAAATAGATCGAGCAAGTAAAAAAATCATTTAGTATCAAATAATTCTAAAAATTTATATTCTCCATAATTTTTTTTCCGTAGATGCAAAGCTGGTAGACAGGAAGGGTCGGGACTGAATCCAGATCGAACTCGTCGGTTTAGTCGTTCGAAGTTTTCCAAGCTTTCTTGCTTGAAATTTGCATGAATAAGGTCTGTAAACATAGATATAGTAATATATATAGATCTATCATCCCCATGTTATCGAGGAAAAAATTTTGATGCCGAAAAAAAGTTCTAAAATCAGCCATTAGAGAGTATTGGGAAAAAGAATAAAAAGAAAAATGAATTTGAAACTGTACCTGGAGTTTTTCATTCACCTTTAGTAAATAAATTATTCATAAACTTTATCTACTAAATTATCCGTGTGTATTCCTATCCTGTGTGATTTACTCGGGAAAAGGCAGCCATTAGAGTGACTTTTCCCCCCAAAAACGGTATCACTTTTTCCTTCTCGCTGATCAATCTATGTCTTATTACTAGATCTATGGCTGTAAAAGACTCCAACGGAAGGTATTCCACCAGGCTTAAGAGGATTTTCTACTTATCATCCTCCGAAGCCAAAACCAATGTTTATCTGTGAAGAAATTTGCCCCGTTATAACTCATTAACTAATACATATTTTTAAATTCCCTTTTCACAGTCAGAAAATTCACAACTGATAAACAGTTTATCCTTTCTAAAAAGTGAATTTTTTTTTAATTTTTAATATTTTATTTTGAGACTGTAAAATAAAGATTTTCACAATGTGAATTTTTGCATTTTTGAGCTTAAAAATGAAACCTTAAAAATTATAATAATCAATTTTTATAAAGCGATAACCTGTTTAGCAGTTGTGAATTTTCTGAATGAGAAAACGGAATTTAAAAATATGTATTAGTTAATGAGTTGTAACGGTGCGAAATTTCCCATAGAATAACATTGGCTTCCGCTTTTGGAAACGACAAGTTCAGAGTCTCCTTAAGGGCCCGCTTCACTCACCGCCGCCAGAAGCTGAAGCTAATGTTATTCTATGGAAAATTTTTCTTTACAAATAACTTATTAACTAATGCATATTTTTAAATTCTGTTTTCCCATTATGAAAATTCCCCGCTGTTAAATTGACGGACCTTTAAAAAAAAATTATTTTTTAAATTTTTTATATTTTATTTTAAAGCTGTAAAATACGAATTTTCAATATGTGAAATTTTTTCATTTTGCAATTTCAAAATAAAATATTAAAAACTAAAAAAATACATTTTTAAAAAAGGTCCGTCCATTTAACAGTTGTGAAATTTCTGAATGTGAAAACAGAATTTAAAAATGTGTATTAGTTAATAAGTTATTTGTAAAGAAAATTTCCCCATAGAATAACATTGGCTCGGGCTTCCGGTGACGGTAAGTGAAGAAGGCCGTTAAGTCCTAAGTGTAAAAAAAAATGTTTTGGTGTGGTTGATGTTTAAAATATAATAAAATAGCTAAAATTTAAAGTAAACGCGTAATAGTAGTATAGTTTCATACTATGAATTCTATGATACCTGATTTTCCATTACTTAGAAGTTTAGAAAAAGAACTGTTATAATAAAAAGTAACAATCACTCTTCTACACTGTTAAAACTAAAATTCGATATGTTACTGAAAATATGGTGTCAACTTAGACCAATTTAGCAGAAAAGAATACTTTTAGAAATTCGGTGTGCTGTGAAGTATCAAAATTTTAGCTATTCCAGTGAAAATTGACACCCACCAAGTTTCTAAAAGTATTTTTTGTAGTCACATTTGTTTAACAAGGAAACATTCAAAAGGTGTCGTCTTCAAAAAATATTGAAAAAAATATGTGTGATTCTACTCTTCATAAAATACCAGAAAGTGAAAAAATTATCGGCTGAACTGAATTACAGCGACCACAAAAAATTATCAAAATTAATCATATTTGGTAATTTTACACTGTTAGGCGATTGATTTTGAGTACTTGGCGGAGAAGCAAAATACGGTTCTGTTCGTACACGGCAACCTCCGTGCTGGTGAACTTATCACCTAACAGCGCTAAATCGCTAAAAGTGCTTAATTTTGATAATTTTTTGTAGTCGCTGTAATTAATTTCAGCCGATAATTTTTTCACCTTCTGGTGTTTTATAAAGAGTAGAATCACATATATTTCTTTCAATTTTTTTTTGAAGACGACACCTTTTGAATGTTTCCTTGTAAGTTAGCACCATATGCTTTGAATGAAACATAGAATATTTCTACTCTTTTCATTTTTTTTTTTTTTTCTTTTTCCCCAAGCAGTGTAAATATAGTTTTAGAAGATCAGGTACCTTTGAACAATAAAAATATTTCTCTATTACAGTTTTTAGAATAAATGCACATTTATATATTTTTTTTCCCTTAAAAATGTTGGAGCTAACTTTTTATCGACATAGGTTCACGTGTACATGATGTATCACACAAACCTAAAAAATAAATTATATACATGATAAAATATTCTATAAATAAAAGGATGAAAAATAATTTTGCTGGAAAACTTCCTTCTTTTGAATATATACATAAATATTATAATTATTACAAAATGTATCGTTACCTTTTGCGAAATTATGGTTATAATTGCATAAATTATAATGTTCGAAGACTTATTATTTGTCATTTCATATATTTATCAATCATGTGAACGCTGGGAAACATTCTTCAAATTCATCACAGAGATATTGAGCGCCAAAAAATTCTGTTTGATATTTTTATATAAAAAAATATATACATACGTTAATTAATTAATCAACTAATTAAAATTAAATAATCTGGCGTGTCACTCACACGACTTTCTGTTACCCTGAAATTTAATACTATAAATACAGGTTGGAGATAAGAGGTAAGATAACGAGTACTGATATGTAAACCTATGTTAAGCAATTCAAATTAGGCTTCGGAAGAGTTTTATATGATAATTAGTTCTGTGTGTGGGGGGGGGGGGGCTACCGCCCCCTCAACCCCCCGTTTCATTAATGCACCTACATTTATATAGAATTTAATTCGGTTATTAAAAAATAATTCTATTTTTAAAAAAGAATTTATTAAAATTATTATTTAAAAAATGTATATTTTATGATAATACAGACGATTTCCATATTAGATAAGTAGTATAACACTAAATATCCAAAAAAATGTTGAAATTATTTTCAATATTACAATTAAAAAAAAAAAAAAATTTTTTTGTTAAAAATGAAAAAAATCGATAATTTTATTTAAAATTATCGCAGATCAATGGTTCAACCATTCGTTTTAAAGGTATTGGCGAGCTCTTTTGAAAGATACCCATCATGAAACTTTACTCCCCTCGAGGGGGACTTCACCTTCACGGGGGTGGGCAGTGAGGCTCCTACATACACAAAAAATCTTTTCCCAGTTGACTATCTCTATTACAAAAAATATGTATTCGTTTCATTTGGTTTAGTGCAGTCTATAGATGTTAAACTCTACTTACCTGTAATTTTCCCCTTAGACGTAATGTATTTGAATACTTTTGAATGTCCCTGTACACGAACCATTTGCTTCATCTCAACGAAAAGCTTACTGTAGCATCCCTATATGATACACATTTAGAATACCGAGTTTGGAATTTCTGCTACTATTTGTTCTTGAGATATGCTGATAAAAGACACACAGACATCCACACAGACATCCACACAGGTAGACAGACACACAGACAGACACACAGACAGACACACAGACCATTCGCTAAAAACATGATTTTCGTATTCAGGGGACCTCAGAACATGTAAATATAACAAAAACCCAAGTTTGAAAATTTGACACTAAAACAATACTTTCTCGACCCTATGGGTAAAAAAAAATAAAAAAAAATTAGAATTATTCTAAAAATTGTAATATATAGATAAAAACTTTATTAACGCGTGTTAAAATTTATAAATTTTTAAAGTAATTAGTTTTACAATTATTATTTATAAAATTACAATAACTAACAAGTTTTTGTACTTTATTTCTTTTCTTATTTGCATGTAAAGCTTGAAACTCATAAATTTTATACAAATTTACCCAACCGATTTGAATTGTAATTCATCAGATGTCAAATTTTTATTCGAACCAAATTAATATTGTGCGATAGTGGAAAAAAAAAATCATTCAAATAAAGGTTCAAAATAAAATTCATGGTTGGCAACCTCATTTTCTTACTTCCTCAGGCGGTACAGCTTTAGTATAGGACTACCATGACGACTTTTAAATTTTTGTCGCCATGTTGACGAGGTTCTTTTAGTTATTTGGCATATTTTTTTGTTAAAAAACCTAGTACCTATTTTTATTATACTTTTTATTATAGGGTTTTTTAATTAATTTATGACAATAATTCACATTCTATTTATGTCATTAAAGTATTGCTAGCTTTAAAATGACGCTTGCAAAGTTTGTAAAGATGCAACTTTTAAAATACATTTTCCTATAAAAAGGTTTCATCAGACAAATGTTGTCATTTTTCTGATTAAATAACTGAACTGAGTCCGCGGTGCTTAAATATTGCCTATGTATAAATAATATTTTTTATCCTCCTGTATTTTATCAATTTACAGACGTATATCGTACAGACATGTCGTACCGATTTATTAAAATGTAATTGTAACTGGACCACGTTAGAGAAATATCATATAGATTTACTGATATTGTCATATATAAAATTACATCTCATATAGAGACATGATAACCACACGTGTATTTGTAGAAAACCACAATTTATAAAAGAATTCACTGTAAAACACGTATAAAATATATTTAATTAAAATCATTAAAAAACACATTGTGTCAAGGCCTTTCAAGAAAAAGGAGCCTTGTTCTCTGTTGTAAAACTCCTTGTTCTTGTGTCGCCAATTTCCCATCTACGCTGCACTGGTGCGGCGTGAAACCCAACCAGCCAACCTTTTCTTGTAAAGATCTAAATTAATGCAAGTTCCTCAGCATGTTCCTCAACACAGATTAATGCATGGCCTCAACTGTTCCACAAAAATGTGTCTCCATAGTAAACCAAGTGAAGCTCGACTCTTCGCCTTCGGACTGTTTCATTTGTGATCGATCTGTTTCATCTATTTCATGTATAATAACTGCAATCGAAATATGTTTCTTATGTATATATAATGTTACTGTACTTCTTGTTAAAAATGGCTATGTCCTGATGATGCCCTGATGTTCAGGGCGAAAGGCCTTGTCACGATGTGTTTTTTAATGATTTTAATTAAATATATTTTATACGTGTTTTACAGTGAATTCTTTTATAAATTGTGGTGATATTGTCATAGTTAAAAAGTATCTGACCCCATAATCATTCAATGTAAATAATAATAAAAAAAAAAAAAAAAAAAAAAACAAGCGGTGATAACTTCAAAACATTCTTTATTTAAAATAAATAAGTGACGGCTAGTTGAACACCGGTTTTATTTTTAATTGCACAAAGCCTGGTGTCTAGGTTTAAGAAGAAAAGGTTAGTGGGTAAGAACTGTCTATAAACTAATCTTTAGAGGAGGTCATACTTTTTTTTCCCCAATCAGTTAAACGGGGTCATGAATGGCGCAGTTCGTGTAAAGTTACAAGTAACAGCCAAAGAAATAAATAAAACCTTAATGTAAACAAAAATACATTTTGAACCAATGAGGCGTGAATTAATTCTGGTCTTGCCGTGAATAACTAAGACTGATAAAAAAGATATTAACTACTATTACCTCTCTGCGATATTACTTTCAGAAAAAAATAAAGTAATTTAGACAGGAAAAAATCCAAGCATAAAATATAAAGATTAAAATCGACAAATGGTAAATAGTGAAAATGTTTGCTAATTCAGATTTAATGTTTGGTAATAAAAATAAATAAATAAAATAAAATAAATAAATAAAAAGTTTAATAGTAAAATGAATAAGTAAGGTTCCCCTCAAGGAAAAAATATTTAGTGGTACATATGTACTACGAATACTAAAATAAATAAATACGGATAAACTAATCTTGAATCATATTTTTAATAAAACATTGACATTATACATTATCTACTAGTAGAAAAATAGCAAAAAAAAAAAAAAAAAAAAAAAAAATTAGGCAACTCGAAAAATATATTAAAAGTAATCATTTTTATTTTAGTAATATAAACTAATACAAATTGATATTGAAACACCTCTATGTATTAATAGGCAAGCATAAATTTTGTAGTCCCTTTTTATCTATACATTAATCATAGATATAGTAATATATATAGATCTATCATACCCATGTTATCGGGCAAAAAAATTTGAGACCGAAAAAAAGTTCTAAAATCAGCCATTAGAGAGTATTGAAAAAAAGATAAAAGGAAAAATTAATTTGAAACTGTATCTGGAGTTTTTCAGTCACTTTTAGTAAATAAATAATTCATAAATTTTATTTACTAAATTATCCGTGTGTATTCCTGTGCGTGATTTACTCGGTAAAAGGCAGTCTTTAGAGTGACTTTTCCCGAAAAAAAAAAGGCCTCACTTTTTCCCTCTTGCTGATCAATCTATGTCTTATTACTATACCTATGATATTAATAGGCAAACATAAAATTTGTAGTCTTTTAACATATTAATTATGGGTGTAGAGGGTTGAAAATTGTATCATTCGAAAGGTATGGTTAGCCAGATGATAAGAATACAAAAATTATTGTCTTATGATGCCAAGAAGGTATTTAAAAATACTTTTATTTTTTATGCATTTTTCCCCCATTTTTCCCTTTCATACACGTATTCCTTTACATTAAAAAATACCTAAAAGTAGAACGTTGTTAAATCTGGCAATTTCAGAAAACTCAAATAAAACCATAGATAATTAATTTATAATTATATCCAAATATGGGGATTAAAATCGGGAAATAATTTTCCTCAATTTTTAATTTTTTTTTTTTTTTTTTCAAAAAATCCAATAGATGATTAACATAAAAGATCTTTTGTCACACTTCGCTTGCGTATATCTTTTGCATCTGTAAGAAAAAAGTAGAAGATATCGAAAACTTTTGATTTCCGGTTTTCGATAAATGTACATGTTTTGAGATTTCCTTGCATTTCAATTAACTGAAATCGACTACTTATTTTAAAAAAAGTTGATTTATTACTAACTGCTGCATGTATAAGAAGAAAGTAGACGATACGGAAAAAATTTTTATTTCCGCTTTTCGTTGAATTTACATGCTTTGAACCTTCCTTACGTTTCAATTAACTGAAATTGACTACTTATTTTTAAAAAAGTGGATTTATTGCAAACAGCTGCGGCAAACAATTGGCGCAACTGTGTTACAATTTAATTCCGTTTAGGACAATTGCTAGATTGCTAGATTTTGCGTGTATAAGAAGCAAGTAGAAGATACGGAAGAAATTTTGATTTCCGGTTTTCGATGAATTTACAGATTTTGATATTTCTTTGCATTTCAATTAACTGAAATTGACTACTTGTTTTTAAAAAAGTGGATTTATTGCTAGTGGATTTATTGCTTTCTTTTACGTGTATAAGAAGCAAGTAGAAGATACAGCAAAACTTTTGATTTCCGGTTTTCGATGAATTTACACGTTTTGAGATTTCCTTGCATTTCAATAAACTGAAATCTACTACTTACTTTTAAAAAAGTGGATTTGCTACAAACAGCTGCGGCAAACAATTGGCGCAACTGTGTTACAATTTAATTCCGTTTAGGACAAGGCAATAACTTTGCTTTGCGTTGCTTTGAAAAAAAAAATGGTCCTGGGCGATACTAGTTTTAAGGTACAACTATAGTATTTCCCCACAGCTGAATTTGGCGATTTTTCTTTGGCGCCGATTTGAACGATAACGATGTCGTTCTGGACTGTTTGCGATATAATATGGCAGCCTGCAAGCTGTTTATTTTGGATTTATGATTTATAATTTAGCTTAAGATTTTATCATTTATGATTTATGATTTAGCCATAATCGCCAAAAATAAATCGCCAAATTCTGTTGTGGGGAGATACTATAGTTGTTCCAGTTTTAATAAATCACTAACATTCTATAATGCCTTTAAATGGAAAAATAGCAGCAATGTATTTTCACAAAATATAGTAAAATAAATAAACAGAAATAAACTAGTAATCGTGAATCACGTTTTAATAATTCGTCAACATTAAACTTTACATACAAACCGAAAAATAGCAAAAAATGCATTTGGATAAGTATATTAAATTGAATAATTTCTATTTTGACATCATATTGAACAAATTACAACTGATACAAAAAACAAATATTGGAACATATTTTAATAAATCGCTAACATTATGTATTGTTCTACAAATGGAAAAATAGCAACAATGCATCTTGATAAGTATGTTAAATTTGATAATTTGTATTTTGATAAATTAATGCAAACAAAATTATATTGAAAAAATATTTCAACAAATCACTAATATTATTCATTGATTTTTTAAGTGGAAAAATAGCAACTATGTATTTTCATAAACTAAACTAAAATAAATAACTACAAACTAATCTTGAAATATATTTTATGGGGACTTGGCATCTTTGACTTGGCACATCTCAAGTTTCCATGTAAAAACTTATGTTGCTATTTAATATTTTTGTTCAGCAAAATATATATTCAGGCAATAATTCTTATGGTTTTTGATATATTTTTTACCGATTTAAAATATTTAAATTGTGTTTTCTCAATTTGCAATTTTTCATGATCTTGAAATGCTAAATCTTCTACAGATATTTAAGAAAAGACTTAATATATACTGTATATTTGTTGGAATTAGCTATAAAGTTTTCCGAAATCTTGCATATGCTGATAGAAATGCAAGTTTCCTGATGGATGAACATTTCTAATTTTCAGCATTTAAAATTACACTTTTCAATTCATGAATTCCATTTTTTCCTTTTAACGGAACTCTTTGGTGATTTTTATCCTTTCTCTTTTCTCTCAAATGCTGACTGTTACTAATAATTCATCGTTTTTGCAAATTCTCTCATCGTTAGGCTTATGTGTTATGTTAGTGTGATTTCTCTTCTGCGTAAGTACTTTAACATGTTTTTACTAATCATTGGTACTCAAATTAAATTAATACCGTGACTATTTTTAATCGAAATAAATCACAATTAAAATTTAATTTTATGTTGGTATCTTCATCTATCTTTTGTCTGCTGAGTGTTACAATGGTACTAAATAGTTCAAATTATATATATGTAATATATATATGGATGTTTAATAGAATATAGAACCTACTTAAAAGAATTAGGGATGGATTATGAAATTTATTAATTAGTTTTTGGAAAAAAAAAAAAAAGACATTATTTTTGCTATATTTTTATTTTTATTTTTAATATTTATTTTATAAATATTCTAAAATCCATCCCTAATTCTTTTAAGTCGGTTCTATTATATTTATATATATATATATATATATTTTAAGTATCTGTAGAAGTTTAAGCAAGTTGAAAATCATGAAGTCATAAAAAAATGCAAACTGAGAAAACGCAGTTTAAATATTTCAAATCTGTAAAAAATATATCAAAAACTATATGAATTGTTGTCTGAATATATATTTTTTATTGAACAAACCTAATACAGTTCAACTTATAAATATTAAATGAAAAAATAAATAATTAATAAATCACCCTTTAATAAATCACAAATATTTTGCACTAAATAAAAAGCGAAAAATAGCAACAATGTATTCGACGAAAACGTACTAAAATAAATAAACATATTTTGATCATAAATTATTAACATTATGCATTAACTACAAATCGAAAAATAGCAACATAGTATCTCGATAAAGTATGTTGGTTTAAATAAGCTAATGCTGACGTATAATTTCGATTCTATCTGAGAATCAAGCAGTCTTGTTAGATACACAGACGAAGAATTAACCTGGTTGAACACCCTTTTTATGGTTTTTCCTTATTGTTTCCCTGCGATGATACATATCTCCCAAAGAATTTTGAATCACGAAAAAATTATTTATTGCAGATATTTTAAATCTTTTAACACTTCAGTCATGGATAAACTGAACTAAATGCATGATATTTGAATAATTCTTTAAGAATGACGAGGTAAGCGTACTATTTATAGTTTGATAAGGAAAGTTATAAATGATATTAAAGCTTTTTTTTTTTTTTTTTTTTTTTTAAACTTTAAGTTATCATAACATCAAGAATCGAATGTTAAACTATTTTTACAGCTAATATATGTATTACTAATTCAAAAAAAAATAATACCTAATCAAAAATGTGCATATAATATATATATTTACTTAGTTATTAATGCAGAGAACATTTATAACCATACCGATTGTTGAGACAATAAATTTATTACTAAGGAATAAATATTGGAAACGTGGTAAATTTCGACCTCTGGTTTTCAACGGATTCATACGTTTTGGAATGTTCTGAATACCATTTCACCATTTTAACCCGCCAGTGCATGGGTGGGGAAAAGACACAATTTTCTTTCAATATTGGAATGGTTAAAATATAACACCCATAAAATAAAATCACACATTATAAATACGAAGTATAAAATTTTATAACCAATGTAACATTTAAAATGAGATAAAAGATACAAAAATTTAAAACTTTAAAAATACATTTTAATTAAAAAAACATTAAAACATAAGACAGACGTTTCGGCTAGAACACTAGCCCTCCTCAGTGTCAAACATACAAGCACAACATTTACAAAAATTCTAAATACATCATAGCAAGATTAAATATTCAGGAGGAATAACTTTAGCCTCGTTCAAGGCAGAATGTTGCATTTTAGTAAAAGCGCCCTCTAGAAAAATACGGGATTCATAAATATTTATATTAGAAGCTAAAATTTTAAAGTTTTCAAAATCTGGAATATGATCAGTATTGAGAGAATGGATTACAAGTTTAGATCTAAATAGGAGATTTAAGATCTAAACTTGTAATTCATTCTCTCAATACTGATCATATTCCAGATTTTGAAAACTTTAAAATTTTAGCTTCTAATATAAATATTTATGAATCCCGTATTTTTCTAGAGGGCGCTTTTACTAAAATGCAACATTCTGCCTTGAACGAGGCTAAAGCTATTCCTCCTGAATATTTAGTCTTGCTATGATGTATTTAGAATTTTTGTAAATGTTGTGCTTGTATGTTTGACACTGAGGAGGGCTAGTGTTCTAGCCGAAACGTCTGTCTTATGTTTTAATGTTTTTTTAATTAAAATGTATTTTTAAAGTTTTAAATTTTTGTATTTTTTATCTCATTTTAAATGTTACATTGGTTTTAATATATTAATGAGACGTATAAATTATGTTTTATTTTATTAAAATATAAAATTTTATGTTTACTAATAATTTTTTTTCACGGAATATGTAAAATGTTTCTCTTACATTGCATTCTAGTAAATAAAATGGGTCTCACAAACCCAACCCGTGTACTTTCGGGTTAAGAAATTGTTTGTCTGTGTGTCTGTATCAAACATTTTGCTAACGCTGTATCACATATACCAAAGGACAAAATTTAAGTGCACTTGAAATTTAGTTGAACCTTGACTTAAATTGATGAATGTTTTATTTGGGTGTCAATTGTTCAATAGGTTACGTTGTCTTCATTTTTCATAGTTTTTAATATCGCAGAATGGGTCAAAAAGCCGTATATATGTACACAATATGAATTCTTTAAATTTTTAATGGGGAATTAAAAAATATATATATAATAATTACAGTCAGCCAGGATTTTTTTTTTTTTTTTTTTTTTTTTTTTTTTTTTTTAATATATATTTAGGAGCATTGCTCCCGGGAGAAATGTACCCTCGGAGGTGTGAATTTTCTATATGGGCATGTATATATATATAATTTCCTGTTATTTTGGTATGCCCTTGTTTGGCAATTTCTAATTAATTAATTGAGTTCACTAATACTTTATCTGTTATGTTGCATTTTGCACAACTTTCATTGTATTATTGTTAATTCTAAAATTATTATCTTCACATTGAATTGATTTTCCTTTTCCTACATTGTTTTTAACATCACAGAACTTTTATCATTTCTAAAAAATTCATTAATTGCCTCAAGGACTTAGTTTATTAGTGTTTTTTCTGGTTTCATGTGATGCATGGTTTCATCTAATTTAATGTTTGAAAAGGTTTTCAATATATATATATATATATATATATATATATATATATAAAAATTTCGAAAGTTACCCATATTGAAATTGTTATAATCAAATTTACTCATATTAAATTTTTTGTTAAATTCGGCGACTGATGTATTTAAGTTGAATTTCAGTTGCCCTCAAAAAAGATATATAAGGGCTTTTATCCAAACTTTTCTTTTCAATCAATATACATTATATTACAATTAATTGATGTAAATGAAATTTAAAAATGAAATAAAAGAAAAGAAAAGAAATAAATAAGAAATTATAGAGGAACTGAATTTTTGTCCCCCTCTCTCTTTCAGGGAAAAAAAAAAAAAAAAAAAATATATATATATATATATATATATATGAGATTTTACATACAATTTTTTTTATCTGATTATTGGTTATTTAATATATGCTGATTAAAAAAAAAAAAAATGGATAAAATCCCTAACGTTTGTTTTTCTTTTTTAGAGGAATAGAAATTCAGTTCAGTGTAACATTTTGAATTTTCACGATAACTGCATGGAGTTTTTATGTAAGTAGTTCAACACACTTCGCTTATACGTATACAAAATACATTTTGTAAACACTTGCTCATATGCAGTTAATATATAGTGACAATGATCATATTTCATGAGATATTTATTATTTTTATATTCTGACTGCTGCATATTTTTTGTATTTTGTAGTACGTCAAGTTTTCGATAAATGGCATTGCATTAGGGTGAATACCTTGTATGTTATAAGAATATTTATATTATACTATTAACTGAGCAATATTTGTATTTATATATATGTATATTTCACTGCTTTCGAAAACGGTAGCTCGGACAGTCACGTGATTTAACACAAAGGTGCCCTCCGAAGGGTCATTGTGTACATCGAAGTCAGATTTTCGAATTTTTGATTAGTTTTCTTTTAACTAATAAAATATGAAAATAAAACTTCCCATTTCTATAATGACGCAGAATGGAGAATCTTAGGAGAGATTTGATTGGTTTATTTGATTTTCATTGATTTGAGTGTATTTTACATAAAACTACAGCTACGTTATGAGGAATTACAAGAGATTTGATTAGTTTATTTGATTTTCATTGATTTGAGTGTATTTTACATCGAACTAGAGCTATGTTATGAGGAATTACGAGAGATTTGATTGGTTTATTTGATTTTCATTGATTTGAGTGTATTTTACGTCGAACTAGAGCTACGTTGTGAGGAATTACGAGAGATTTGATTTAATTTTTAATATTTTAATATTATGTGAATTTTACAGAGAACAAATTACGATTGACGCCGCAGGCACCCGAGAGCTTGTTTTTTGGTAAAAATTTTCTTGGGTGTCTGGCCAGCTAGCTGGGGAAGCCAGCTAGTATCTCTATAAATGATGGAGCTATTCAGGTGTAAAAGGATGTAGAAAAAATAAAAGAAGACTCATAATCACATGCAACACAGCTACAACACATTTGAAGCATTTTTTATTTCTTTACAGAGTGATCCCAAAAACTATTTATTTGTTACTGAAACTCTTTTGTTTTCATTACAGAACATTCTCTGAAATATATGGGACATAACATGTTCATTACGGTATTGACTTTACAGGAAAATTAATCAAGTATATATTTCTTTGGATATTTATTTAAGTATTCCACAAAACGTCAAAATTTAAAAGTATCTAAATACTTTGGTTTTTACAGTGTATAAATTTAAAATGTAATTCAGAATGAACGGAATGTCATATCATAAGACTAGCATGTTTTGGACACTACGAAACTTTCTTCTGTATTTTCCAATGCAAATTCACATAGTACATATTTAATAAAATTAAACATAATTTATACGTCTCATTAATATATTAAAACCAATATAACATTTAAAATGAGATAAAGAATACAAAAATTTAAAACTTTAAAAATACATTTTAATTAAAAACATTAAAACACACGACAGACGTTTCGACTAGAACACTAGCCCTCCTCAGTGTCAAACATACAAGCACAACATTTACAAAAATTCATAATACATCATAGCAAGATTAAATATTCATGAGGAATAGCTTTAGCATCGTTCAAGGTAGAATGTTGCATTTTAGTAACAGCGCCCTCTAGAAAAATACGGGATTCATATATATTTACATAAGAAGCTAAAATTTTAGTTTTCCGAACTTTTTCAAAATCCGGAATATGATCACTATTGAGAGAATTTAAGATCAAAACTCGTAATCCATTCTCTCAATAGTGATCATATTCCGGATTTTGAAAACTTTAAAATTTTAGCTTCTAATGTAAATATATATGAATCCCGTATTTTTCTAAAGGACGCTTTTAATAAAATGCAACTTTAATATAATCTTTATATTCATGGGTTCTTTTTAAATTAGATTATAACTAGCGATAAATATCTTTAAAATTATAATCAATCATATTCATTATTTATCACTAATTATCGAAAAGGTTACTCACCCTTTCTTCTTTTCACGGCCGACTTGACATTGTAGAGAGTTACAAGATAATATCGATGACACAAAATAATATTTCTGGAACTTTTGCTTTTAACATATTTAATTAAATGATGATGATGGAGATCTATGTACAATGAAAGATATGTACAAAATTTGACGATTAATAAAACATTTTCAAATTATTTCTACTTCACATAATGAATAACTTTCTGTATATTCAAAATATTCAGTTTTCTTCTTCTTTAATAAAACAGAATCATAATAAATTTTAAGACACCGTAAAAGTGCCTTTCCTTTCAAGTCTACATCTTTTTTAACACTCCACTTTCGAATCGAAAGTGCATCTTATTCTAATAGAATCCAAAAGAGAAAAAAAAAAAAAAAAAAAAAAGCATTCCCAGCATTCCCGCTGTCGCGACAGGTGGCGAAAACAGAGGGAAAAGAATGGGGGGAAAGCACTGATGTTGCAACAGCAACATTCTGCCTTGAACGAGGCTAAAGCTATTCCTCCTGAATATTTAATCTTGCTATGATGTATTATGAATTTTTGTAAATGTTCTGCTTGTATGTTTCACACTGAGGAGGGCTAGTGTTCTAGCCGAAACGTCTGTCGTGTGTTTTAATGTTTTTAATTAAAATGTATTTTTAAAGTTTTAAATTTTTGTATTCTTTATATCATTTTAAATGCTACATTGGTTATAGTACATATTATTTATTAAAATTATTAATAATCAGAAATATTTTCCATGATGAATGCAGACGATTTTCTTCACAGAGACGTATAACATGAAATGTACAAAGCAAACCAATTTCATGCAACTCAGGAAATATCTTGAAAAATGCCTTTTATTTATTTATTTATTTTTAATGAAAAAAATCGATAATTTTGTTTTAAATTATGACTGATCCATAGTTCAACCATTCGTTTTAAAGATGCTCACGAGTTCTTTCGAACGATACCCATATTGAAAATTTTTAGCCCCCTTCCCTTCTGCGGTATTCCATCCTGGGGGAAAACGATTCTTCCACATATATGTATTTATTTATTTATTTATTTTTCTAGTTTAC
Organism: Salticus scenicus; assembly: GCA_963930645.1. Classification (NCBI taxonomy): domain Eukaryota; kingdom Metazoa; phylum Arthropoda; class Arachnida; order Araneae; family Salticidae; genus Salticus; species Salticus scenicus. The sequence goes on along the minus strand of OZ005659.1, from coordinate 30,386,392 downwards.
TACACTACTATTATCAATAAATTTTATTAATTTCACAATCATTCACTAAAAATATTTCTTATTATATACATTAATATGAAATTTCGTCTATTACTGTCATGTTAGAAATTTTGAAAAAAAAAAGGAATGACCGTGTCACATTTTGAGTAATTCATCTCTAAACGTAATCAGTACAAATTTGGTCAAAGTTTAACTAAATACCAAATTTGGTTGCATTTCGCTCATTGATTCGTCAGATATAGCGTCCATAAAATTTGTGATACACATAGACAAGCATTTTCTTAAAAATGGTCAAACCATGTTCAGGATACCTCAAAAGGTGTAAATATATCGAAAACCGTAGGTCGAAAATTTTCATGAATCCATTATTTTCCTCTTATTGCATATGTATAAGAAAGCAAAAATAAATAAATAAATAAACAACTAAATAATAAGAATCATGTCAAATATGTGCAATAAACAATAATAGATAAAGAACATTATATTTCTCTTTTCCAGCTTTCCATTAACCAATCTTTTAAGTATTTTACTTCCACTTACTTTCACTTACATTCACTTTTATTTCTATATTGTTTGTTTTCTGGAATAATTTACTTGAAATATTAGTTTTTAAACTGATTTTTTCATGGAAATATTTTCTGTTTATAGCGCCTACCCGAACTGATTGCACTGCATTTGTCGTGTCAGACTTCCATAAAGTTACACGGATGTGATATTTTCCAGGTTAAACTACATTTTTCTCAGCTAACTCTTTCAGGAATTTAGGAAAAATATTCCGCATCTATAAATGTTTTAAAAGATTACTTGAATTTTCTTGTGAGTCTTCTATACATGAAGTCTCTTCTCCAGAATTTATTATTATTATTATTATTTATGTTACTTATATGGGTTTTATTTTATCTTTTATCTTTTATTTTTATCTTTCCCTTTGCCTTTCTCTCTCTCTCTTTTTACTTCCATTACCCTACTACCGTAGGTAATGGAAGTATTGTATTCGGTCTGAAAATTCGATATCGGATTTTCACCTGATTTACACATTTTAAGGTCCCCTGAGTCCAAAAAAGTGGTTTTTGGCAATTGGTCAGTGTGTGTGTATGTATGTGGAGAATCTTCTGGCTATTATAGCTCAGAAACTAATAAAGATAGAGCTACGAAACTTTAGAATTGAAATACGTCTGGTGTACAGATGAAATTTCCAAATTTTGGTGAAAATTGAAAAACCGAAAGTGGGACATCGGAAACCGGAAGTGGGACCGTAAGTCCGTATCTCAAAAACGGCTCTAACGATTTTCTTCAAACTTGCTATATAAACACTCTATTAGATTTCCATTCGAATGATATAGTTGGTTAGTTCAGGAAAATTGATAGGCGTCCTGTATAAGTAGCTCAATTTTATCCCTCGCAAAGGCGTTCCTTTAAAAACGGTTGTACGGATTTTTTTCAAACTCGCCATTTTAACTCACTTTTAAATATGATTTTGTATGTAATTATTGTTTTCCTGTCAATAATTGAGTTTAACCGGAAGTGGGACATCGGAAAACGGAAGTGGGACCGTAAGTCAGTATCTCAAAAACGGCTCTAACGATTTTCTTCAAACTTGCTATATAAACACTCTATTAGATGTCCTTTCGAATGATATAGTTGGTTAGTTCAGGAAAACTGATAGGCGTCCTGTATAAATAGCTCAATTTCAGGCCTCGCAAAGGCGTTCCTTTAAAAACGATTGTACGGATATTTTTCAAACTCGCCATTTTAACTCACTTTTAAATATGCTTTTGTAAATAAAATGTTTATAATGTGTGTAGTACTGGGTAATGGAAGTCGTGTGGCTGTTACACACCAGATTTTTTTTTTTTAACAAATGAAATTTTTTAGAAATGAAGTATTATAGGAATTATTCATTATTCATTATTATTATTTTGTCCTTTATTTATTATTTTCTCTTACCCATATATACGATAGAGAAAGTATTAAATCAAAATTTTGAAATTCAGTTCTTGTAGTATTTACACGTTTTGAAGTCCCCTGATTCCGAAAAAGATGTTTTTAGTAGTTGCTCTGTGTGTGTGTTTGTTATCAGCATATCTCAAGAATTAATCATAGCAGGAAGTTCAGATTCAGTATCCTAAATATGTATCATGTATGGATGCTACACTAAACTTTTTTTTGAGAACAAGCAACTAGTTCGTGTACAGGGACACCCAGGAGAATTCAAACACATTACGTCTATGGGGGAAATTGCAAGTAAGTAGAGTTTAACATCTATAGGTTACGCTAAACCAAATAAAAATTTACCTATTATGTTACAATCAGTTCTATTTTTGTTGTGTTGGTATTTTTTTTGTATCTATTAGTTGCTAAATATTAAGGTTAAATTTTATTACGATAACTATCATTTATATATGTTTATATTTGCATTTAAATTTCATCTGCTGCTTATGCGCATTAAATTTAAATGTATTTTGTTTAATATAAACAGTTTTTCCTTAATTTTAAAATCGTGTTTATGTTTCATTGTATATATAATTTTATATATACATAACTTTGCCAATTTGGCTTTACCATTAATTTTTTAAAAGTTTACATGCACTTTGATTACAGCTGCAATGGCGCTTTTTCTTATGTGTATTTATTATTTCAATTTTTAATCATTTACCTTATTTGGCTGTTTGTGGATCTATGCTTTTACCAACTCTTTGAGGTAGAATTGTTTTATCTAAGTTAAATAATGGGATATTCTTTTAGTGGTTTGAATGTGCCTAATTGAGTATTGACTTTTATCATCCAATTTAAAAGTTTTTTTAGTGTTTCATGCACAATATTCTGAACAACTAAGATTAAGTGACTTCTAATGTTTCATGTGGTTAAATTCTGACTTTATGAGCATTTATTATTCACACTGTCCAATATAGATTTTCAATGGTTAATTTACCTATATGTTACAATCACTTCTATTTTTATTGTGGTGGTATTGTTTTGTATCTATTAATTGCTAAATATTAAGGTTACATTTTATTACGATAACTATCATATATATATATATATATATATATATATACACACAAAAACAGGTTTCATGTAGAATATGGTATGAAAATCATTCACCGCGTTCGTTTATAGGCTGTACAAAAGAACTAGAATACAGTGAGCAATACTTGAAAATTAATGGAAGTGTATTTCAGGTTATGTTGTGTGTTATTAATTACGCTTATTAATATAGGATTATATTTATGTGAACCAAGTGGTGTGTGCATAATTTTTAGAAGATATACAGGGCTGACAATTAAGCATAAACATTCCTTTTTACTGAACGTTGTTAATGGCGGACTTTACTATAATACTTTACTATAATATTTTACCATGTTTACTATTTATGTTTAACTATAATACTTTACCATGTTTACTATTTATGCTTTACTATAATATTTTACCATGTTCAGTAAAACTGCTCCAGAATTGAAATTAATTCCTGATATCCATTCGATAAATGAAGTATTTTTTAAAGTAAATATTCGTCGCTTGTTTATTATTTTTATTTTTATATTTACACGTCTTTAGGTTTCCTGATTATCAAAGTGAGGTTTTTCATGTTTGATCTTCGTCTCTCTCTTTTATCAAAGTAATTCAAAAACAAATAATTTCAGGCAATTAAAATGTTGTATTTTGAAGTTAATGTAAGGTTGTTAATGGAAAAGTTTGTACAGGATTCATAAGTTTCAAGGAGTAATGCGTTTGAAAGTTATCTTAATAATTTTAAATGAACTTTTAAAATTAATAAAAAACTTTAATTCTGTATAAATGTAGGTACAACAATTAAACAGGGGGGGGGGGGTTGAAAGGGGCGGTAAACCCTTCATGCAGAATTATTTTTCAAATAAAGCTGTTTCGAGGCCTAATTTGAATAGTTTTTGACGCAAGTTTATATAACGGTACTCGTTATCTTACCCCTTAATCTTCAATCTATATTTATAGTATTAACTTTCAGGGTTAGAAAAGTCGTGTGAGTGCCACACCAGATTATTATTAAAAAAAAAATTTTATATTATTTTTCTATTTATTTACTTATTCACATTTCCTTTTTACTTTATTTGTTACTAGCAGGCTTTGCCCGCTTCGCTGGACATTAAACTTAAATGAGTTGTCAAAATCCCATATCTTTATTAATAACCTAAGTTCTCGCTGTGATTGGTAGAGGTTTTCTCGCTCGTAAAGTGAGGAGTCTGGGTCCCCACTGTCTTCAGCACAACTTACCCACTTTTTATTTCTCCTTCCTCAGCGGGTGAGTTCGAAGTTTTGCAAAATCCCACTAATGTACATAATGCGTACACTTAATCAATATCCACACACCAAAATTCGCCATTCTAAGATAATTCAAAGCGAATTCAAACGGAAAAACATGTTTTTACACATGTTTATTGCCCTCCGACTCCGAGAAGGGGGAGCGGGGGGGGGGGGGGGGGATTTCGATTTTCGTGAAATCCAGTTACAATAAGTGCCGTGCCGGATGCATACAAATGGTACAACTGTAGTATTTCCCCACAGCTGAATTTGGCGATTTTTCTTTGGCGCCGATTTGAACGATAACGATGTCGTTCTAAACTGTTTGCGATATAATATGGCAGCCTGCATTCTATTTATTTTGAATTTATGATTTTATCATTTATGATTTATAATTTAGCTTATGATTTTATCATTTATGCTATATGATTTATGATTTTTAGATTTATGATTTAGCCATAATCGCCAAAAATAAATCGCCAAATTCAGCTGTGGGGAAATACTATGGTTGTTCCATACAAACAATTTAAGCACCAAATTTCGTGACCACAGAAGTCTTTAATCGAAAATATTATAAATAAATAAATACAAAACGCACAGCTTTAGTATGGGACACCTTTGGTGAGTTTAAATATTTTAAGCCATTTTTGCGATGAACTGAATTGGCTATCGCAATTGTGCAATTAAAGGTCTTGGCGAGAAACGCCCGAGCTACTTCGGTGCCGAATTTCAAATTTTGCCAAAGGGATCCAATACTAAAGCTGTTCCATACACAAAATAAATAAATAAATAAAATAAAATAAAATAAAATAAAAACTCTTTTCTGATATTTACAAAATAAAAATAAAAAATCTTAATAAAATCCAAATTATAATCATTTACAATTAAGGGGAGAGCATAAAAGAACCTCATAAGGTACATAATAACAACAAAAAGTTTTGTTTTACTGCAGGAAAGAAAAGTACTGCTTAATTAAATAAAAATATTAAACTAATGCCAAATATCTCTATGAAAATATTTATCCACGTGTAAATTCCTGATTAAAAAAAATCACCAACTTTTGTAGGTATTTTTCTCTCTAATTTTTATTATTATTCCCGTGAAATTAAAAATATTTCATTTTATTTCTGGAAAATAAAAATATATATAAATGCGTATATATAAATATAAAACCTTCGACCGAATCTGGGTTGAAAACGGAAAAAGGGTAAAATAAATTAGAAATATCAGACCTACATTTATAAATTTGATACCAAATGAAAGGGGAGATTTTTCTGAATCCGGGGGTGCAAACAGTTTTTCGATGCGACAATTAGATTTTTAAAAAATAACTAAAGTATGAAATTTAAGTGGCAACGGAAAAACGGAAAAAGGGAAAAATAAATTAGAAATATCAGACCTATCGTTACAAATTTAGTACCAAATGAAAGGGATGAATTTTCTGAATCCTGGGGTGCAAACAGTTTTTCGATACGACAATTAGATTTTTTAAAATTAACTAAAGTATGAAACTTAGATCGCAACACTTCATTTCAATCTTTTCATAATTTGTAGTGCGAATCACGCGAATAAAAAAGTCTTTAACTTAAAAATTTATTTTTATATTTTATTTTTCCATTCAAAGCGTTTTAGTGAAAAAATATTTATGGCGCATGCGCAGGCGTTTTTTACCCACAATTTAAACACTAATCATAATTTTGAAAATTTCTATAGATATAATTTTAAGTTGGGTGAAGACCTAAGTTTCTGCCAAGCGCCGTTGAATTCCGCCCAGCCGTTCTTGAGTGATGCCCGGACAAACGTGTTTTAGTCTTTTACCCCCCAGGGGGGAACGGGGGGGAATTTCTGAAAAGTTGATAGATATAATTTTAAGTTGGGTGAAGATCTAAATTCCTGCCAAGCGCCGTTGAATTCCGCCCAGCCGTTCTCAATTGATGCCCGGACAAAAAAAGCGATATACGGACACGATGACACACACACAGACACACACACACACACACAGGCAAAATTTTCTGAAGTCATTTTCGGCTTTCATGGGGTGTGAAACGTGAAGATATCGCAAAATTTTTCGATTCTGACAAATTTACAGACAAAAGTCTGATTTTATTAATATAGATTGTTCTTTTTCATCATTTTTAAGTTATCACTTATCACATATGGCCGGTTTATTTTCCATTTCTTTTAAGGACACTCGCTATAATATAGCACTCGACGTTTTTCAACGCCACTATTTTCTAGAGTAGTTATAGCTCGAACATGTAATTACGATTATATAAGAAGTAAATTACTCTTACTAAAAGTGGTGCTGGTAAAAAGGGGGTTCTGACAATGCTCCGGTGAAATCGCAAATATTGTCAATTGGCATATATCTACGAGGATAGTTATCTATTTATTGCAAATTACAAATTCTTTGCTTTTCGCCATAAAACAGACATTTTTTTTTTTTCTTCGAAGATTTTCGTAAAGTGTTTTACTATTCTGAAACTACGGGTAATATGGAATTTTGTCAAACAGCTAATAAGGGTTGATCAACAAATTACAATTTAGTAGGGGTGACACAAAAGCAGAATTTATTTATTTAGAATATTTCTGATTTACCTCTGTTGCCATGACCTCGTTATGCTTTGTTTGCTTCATAGTAATTTTTTATACCTGAGTTAAATTATTATATGGATTTATTTATTTATTTATTTTTTAACTTACTTATTAAAATAGTTTAATACATATTTATTATCTACAAACTAAAGTAAATACTTTTTTTTTTTCTATTTTTTATCTCTGAAAACTAATGTAATCTGTAGAAATTATGATAATAAAATTATATTGCTTTGGTTATTATTCTTCAATTTAAATTTATGTATATGTATAATACAGTTATGTTACTCGGTAATTTTAAGAGTACAAATTAAATAATATTTTAGTTAGAATATAAAATTTATATTTCATTTTGATACCGATTTTTTTATTAATAAGTTTAAACCATCTTCCTTTTCATGTATGTTCGTAATGTATGTTTTTTTTTTTTTTTTTTTTTTTTTTTGAATAATTACACATTTAAAATTTGATCTGCATTATTTTACCCGCAGATCAAATGTAATATTTAAGTTAGATAAAATAACTCAAGTATTAGAATAAAATATATAAAAAAGTATTAAAATAAAATAATTTAAGTTACATAAAATGCTTATGTATAGCTTAGAGGCAGAAGATCAATAATACACAATAAACAAATGTTATTTCAATAAAATGCTATTGTATTAGGTGTACAACTTTGTCTCCACCGATTTTTCCCGACATTTGAAACTTTATCGTAAAAAACTGGTTATACATTTACGATTCAAAATATTATCCGTCGATGGTCACAACTTTCGGGCAGCATTTGAATCTCTCGTCGAAAAAACTGCTCCTTTTTTAAGCGATCTACGTATGGATCCATTTTTTGACTTTTTCATAAGAACGCAAGTGCTGGTCAGCCAGGCAGTGTGCCAGTAATCGAAACAAGTTATAGTCAGAGAACAATGTCGAGAATACAGCTGGTGGGGTATGACTAGGACTTCCCATTTCAACATTTAGAAGTGTGTTTTCACTGGCTTTGCGATATGGGGGTCTGCCACTGTCAGGCTGTAAATTTACTATATTGTGTCTCCTATTGTATTGTGGCTGTTTGTCTTTCAATGTTCTGCTCAAGCGTATTAATTGATTTCGATACAGATTGTCTGTGATTGTTTCAGTCGGTTTTAGCAGCTTAAATGTATTACACCGAGTTGGTACTATCAAATGCAGTAGACCTTGGAGATGTGAATATTAAATTTGGCTTTTTTTATGGAAGCAAGTCCCCACAATTTTCTGCGTTTGGGGCTATCGTAATGAAACCATTTTTTTGTTCCCGATCTCAAAGCAGTGCAAAAATCCCTTCCGCCTTTGCCTTTCAAGCAGCTGTTCACAAGTAAAAATGCTGTTCTCGCTTTTCATTTTACGGCACCCAACTTCCTTGTTTCTGAATCATTTGCTTGGCTTTGAGGCTTTTTGGAATGGCTTGTTGAGTCACTCCTAATGATCTTGCCAATTCTTCTTGCATTTGACACGAGTCTTCATTATGTTCAGTGATACCAGATTGGGGATTTTGACCCCATTTTGGGGATTTTTGAGGCTTCTGGGGAAAATTTTGGGGACCAAATGCTTGTTGGGACTTTTTGGGGGAATTCTAAAATTTTTGGGGACAAATCTGGGGAGTTCAACTTTCTGTCAATGTTGGCAACGTAATGATTTATCTCCACGACTAGGGACTTTCAATAGCTTTATTGTTATTTGGGGATGTTTGTCAAAAACTGCCTTCATTTGGAGAAAAATCTGAGCTTAAATCATAGAAAAATGTGCTCGATATATATATTATTTATTTATTTTTTATTTATTTTTTGAAAAAAATTTTATTTCCCTTTTTAGTAGAAATCAAGTTGGGGATTTTTTCAAAAAAAAAAAAAAGCCTGATTTGGAGAAATTTGAAGACTTGTTTGGGGAAATAATTTTCGACCATCTGGCATCACTGATTATGTTTTCAATTTCTGCATGTTTGAAAACCTCTCTTCAGCCGCCATGTCTGTCTTCGATGCCAAAATAATATTATCTTAAAGCATTGAAACCACTCACGGCACGTTCTTCCCCTATTGAGAGCCTTCGATGAACCCCAGGCGCTGATTTTTTCCTATTGAAGCAGAGAATTAAAACTTTCTGCAAATGACGAGAATTTGGCTCATAAACTGATATTTTCAATCGAAAATAACTTCATGATGCGAAAGTCGACTAATGTTTTGATGGGATTACGTTGACAAAAGTCCAAGCTTATTGTATGACGTCTGCATCTCTACCACTATCTACCCTTGATTATCTAAGGTGAGGATTTCTACCACCATTGGCCACTATAGTCATCTATTGGGAAACTGCCGAAGCAAAGTTTTACACCTAATATTTAATTTAGCAGCAGACTTTCCAAAAGACTGACTGGAGTCCTTATCACAAAATCGTCCCTAACACAAAATAATCTATTGCAAGTACACTTGTATTATGCTTGTATTTATGGATTACATTTCTCTTTGAATTAACCATTTAAAATTCTGCATATAAAAACATTAAGTTCATAATTCTATAAAACTGCATCTCTATGCATTTTACATTTAAATTTCACGACAGTGTCAAACAAATTTGAATATCAGTTGTGCTAACCCACTTCCTCTTGATCTAACAAATGTAATGGTCAGTCATAAGGACAAATCTTTATGCTGACACTATCCGTATTATAAACATACTTATGACTATCATATACAGTTATATATTTCGAGCAAAGGCGTACCCATGAGAGGCCTATAGGGGCTCCATTTTCCACCACAAGCCCCTCACACATTTCGAAATTAAATAAATTATATTTTTGACCCCTAAAAAAAAATTAAAATACTCATAAGTTGGTCTTATCCCTCTGCAAGTCACCTTAGCCCCCTGTAGATAATGTCTCTGGTTACACCCCAGACATTGAGAATCCAAAAACTTTCAATTCGGTTTTCATACTTTAAATATTGATGTTAGACATAAACTGTAAGTTGCTTATAAAAGTGCAGAACTTTTTTAAAATCAATTAAAAATCTCAGAGAATTTGATTTTAAGAACTATAAAATTTAAATAATTATATAACTTTCATACAAAAACATTCCAGTGAATTAATTATGTCCTACACATGAGAAAATATATGCACTAAATTTCACCAATGAATCATTTAAAAAAAAAAAAAAAATCCTCGAACATAACAAGACAAAAAAGGGTTGTTTTAATCATTTCTACTGCCTTGAAATAAGGTGAAAATAAAATATTATATTTTTAAAAAATTAAAGAACACGCTTTTATTGAAATGTGAACTAAAAAGCACAAAATATCTATATTTATAGTATTAAAATGCAGGGTAAGAAAAAATCGTGTGAGTGATACACCATAATATTTACATCTTTAATAAAAAAAGGTAATTGATTAATTGTTGCCACTCAACGTTATACAAATACGGCCAAATCCTGTGCCACATACAAAACAGTTTAATATATGTATAGATTTTTTTGTTTGCCCCTGATGGGATAGGAGCCTGGAAACACTTGTATGTAGTATTGTCATCGACTATGAAGTCGTGTGCAAAATTTCAGGATAATCGAACGAACAGAAGTGGTCGAAAATTGAATTGCAAGATTCCGTTACATACATTAATAGTTACATCGTATCAAGTTAATAAAAGCATGTTAAAAATAACATAATGAAGGAATGAGAAATAAATAATTTAGGATTGAACAAAAACCATTTTTAAAAAATCTCCCCTGACTAGGCTCGAACCTTTAGATTCGTAGCCCGGAGCTTTAACTCACAGCCACAGCGTTCCCACAGCGTAGGGAAAGTTTTTTGCAATATAGATTTCTTGTTTGCTCCCAGAGCGGTTACAAACATACATATAAACATACATACAGGTGGAGCTAATAAAAGCGTGTTAAAAATTGATGTCTGAAGGTCACGATTCAGCTGTCATACGCAAATTACGAAAGAAAATAACGATAACGTAAATATATAATGAATTAACTTTAATAACAACAAGTATACATAACAAACATACTGTCATTTTAGTTTATAATTAATATCTCAACAATATTGTTTGAACATATCGTAAGGACTTTTCGTGATATAAAGTTGAAATTTTGTGCATATTATAGTGTCTCTGTATGTACATTTTACTAATTGGAATATTTTCAATGGAAATTTTATTAAAAATTTGAATTTTGTGTTTTTTGAAATTGAATCTTCCAAATTTTTTGATGAATGTATAAAATTCTGTGCTCCTTTTTACGCATATTTGTAATTTGTTATGCATGTTTAAGATCGAATCCAGTTTAAGGCTTTTTCTAATGCTCTGTATATTTTTGCACATTGTCATTTTTCAAAAAACATTTTTTTCTCTTCATTTTATGTAATCGATGTGGCTGTTCTCTTACCATGACTGCGGTACTAATCTTTTATTTTTATTTATTTATTTATTTTATTTATTTTCACGATCGACTAGGTTTTATCATAAATCTAAAACAGAGCTTCCGGGTTATTGAAAATAATGCTTAATCTGACTTTATAGTTTGGGTATTTATCCTTTTAATAAGCAATAGAGATTTTTTATCCTGAAAAAACACCAAATTCGGAGTTTTATGGTTTTTTTTTTTTTTTTTTTTTTTTTTTTTCTTATCAACTTGTTATTTTAGTTTCGTAAAAACTAAAATAACAACTATTCCGTTGATAGGAGTATTAATAAAAATGCAGAGCATTCTGAATTCTTTGCTGTCATATGCGGCTAAACATCAAACCATTATCCTTCCTGTCATCATCAAAATTGGATGATCTTGAAAAATCATATTTAAGATAGACATCTCTATAGAATGTTTAATAGCCAGAAGGCAAAACTATGATTATTAACTGGCGATTTAGTATCCCGCAGCGAAAGGCACGAAAGGAAATTGAATCTCCAGGGTTCCTTCTAAATTACACTTTCTCTTCACCTTCCGGGTTTAGAACGCAGTTGCGGTTACGGTCATGAACAGAAGTAATATCAGTTAAGTTATTCAAAATAATATTTAGGATTAAAACTTTCGATTTAAAAATTATGAAGAGAAGTCATAGCTTTTCTGGATTTAAAATGTAAAGAACAGAAATGTATTCTGGATTAAAATTAAAAGCAACAAAACTCCCGAACTTTTTCAAAAAGTGAAAATAAATAAGTATAACCTCGACTATCCGACGTGATTGAGGCCGAACCTACATTGGATAATCGAAATTTCCTGATAACAAAGAATTTTTCAATAATCATCTATTTTAATCTATAACGTCGACATCGAACTGCTATCATTACTGATTAAATTGTTAAATAAATATCCAAATTCAATTTATATATGAAAAATTAATTTCACTGAAAGCACGAAGACAATATATATATATTCTAGTATGTTGTGGCCACCTCAAGACTTTCTTCTATATTTTCCTGTACAAATTCACTCAGTAACAATAAAAAAAAAAAAAAAAAAAAAAAATCGATAACTTTGTTTTAAATTATCACAGATTTAAGTTCAACCATTCGTTTTAAAGGCATTGACGAGACCTTTCGAAAGATACCCATCTTGAGGGAAGCGATGCTCCCACATGCACAGATTTTTTTTTCCTAGTTAACTACTACTATCAACAATTCATATTAATTTTACAATCACAAGTTAAAAATAACTCTCATTATGTACATTTATACGAAATTTTGTCCTATACTGCCATGTTAAAAATTTAGAAAAAATGCGATCACAGCGCCACCTGTTGAGCGATTGAACCCCAAATCTAATCAGCACCAGTTTATGTCAGGGTGCAACTAAATACCAAGTTTGGTTAAATTTCATTCATTGGTTCGTGAGCTACAGTGTCCACAAAAATCGTGATACACACAGACAGACACACAGACAGAAATTTTCTAAAAACTATCAATTCGTGTTCAGGACATCCCAAAACGTGTAAATCCATCAAAAAACGGAGGTCGAAAAATTTCACGAATCCAATACTTTCTCTATATTACATATAGAAGAAAGTAATAAGAAAGAAGGAAAGGAACAAATTATTAAGAAAGGGGGAGTAAAACATTGATCTGTACTCGTAGTTCGGAAAAGACGCTTGCATACACAAGGAATGTGTAATAGTTATACTACACATAGCATATACAAAGTAAACCGTGCAATGTATATAAGGAATGTGTCGGACTCAATGTTGCTCATTTGAGCAACACCTTCTATAATAATGTTTCCAAACTGATCTTTATGTCATGGGAGATCGGGCGATTACATATACAATCAACACTTCTGTTACATTTATAGGATGGTGTAGATTGTGTCATATATATCTTTTTCATACCAGAAATAATATGAAAAAAAAAAAAAAAAAAACCGTACACTATAATAACTTTGATTAAGCGATTACATATAAGTGTGGACTTTAAAGTTTCTGTAGCGTATTCTGCAATGTAAATGTTATGTTTGACTAAGTATTTTATTTTGTTTGCACGCAACCATTTGCCATTGATTTTATTCTGCCGCTCAGCCGCTTCAAACAGTTGGCGCTGCTGTAAGTGAACAGTTCTTGGGCTGCCTGTCTTGCAATCTATTTCTCATACTGTACATATTAATTGGAGGAAGGCAAACTGGTTTGATTTTGTGCAGCGATTAAATGGTTAACACAGCTTGCTGTCATGCGTTCATTTAAAGAGTAAAATGTGGATTAGTAAAACGGTAGAAATTTCTTTAAAAAATAAATAAAATAATCACTTGTTATAAAAATAGAATAGAGAATTTGCACGTTTTCTGATTTTATTCTTATATGATAGAAAATGGAAAGGTAAGAAAATATATACATACATTTTCTTTATTTGAAATCTAATTACGGATTTATAACAATTTTAACATCGCATTATTTACTCTATCGAGAAAACGTAGTATAATGTATAATGACGTCACTCTTTATGACAACAAACAGGAGTAATGATTGTTTACATTCGATTTCGTGCTTTGCTTTGCTTCTTGAATCAGTGAAATTGGTTTTGTATTTTATAATAATGTCGGATATTAAAAAATCGTAGTATAAATATTGTATTTTACCACTCTGCACTAATACAACGGCTAATGCTTCTCAAAAGCTATTCTTTAGCGTTCCACAGGATCCTATTAAACGAAAACATTGGAAAACCGCCATGAAAAGAAAACATTTGAAAATAGTGATAATGGAAAATGGTGATAATGATATTGAATGGTTATAAGATGAAAAAGAAATGCTCAGAAATCACATAAACGATTAATAATTACGTAAGTTAAAACGAATTGCTGCTTGCTAACTAGGGTAACAAAATGTAAACATTGAAGCATCATAAAGTGTGACGTCAGGCAGCGATTTGAAGTCACGTGATTTTTGGTTAAAGTTATTTTTACAATTAAAGAGAACTTTTTTTTTTTTTGCATTTTTAATAAAATTTTTGAAATTTATGGGCCTAAAACTACCAGAAAAATAGGATTTTGATCAAATCCTCCATATGTGCAAATTGTCCGTTATCAGCATGTTAAAAAAAAAAAAAACTTGTAAATTTCAAGAACAGCGATTAGGGAGAGATTTTACACAAGAAATATATATTCAAGACCGTGCATCTTCAAAATAGCAGCTGGATTTACTGCATGCAGCATATAATTAAATGTTATTTTATTCAAGATTAGATATTAAACTATAAATAAATAAATAAATAAAAGTTATGCGATCGGAACGGGTTCTCTTATTAGCCATATCCACGACATGATTTCCATTCGCACGTAAAACGTTTAGAAAAATGATTTCAGATCACGACTTTTTTCTTTATTAACTCTAAGGTCCTTGGCCACTGTTATAAATTAAAAGCTACTTGTAGCTACAATGCATGTAATATAATTGGGTATATTTTTTTCTTCAAACTAATTAAAATAATAATAATAATGATAATAGAAACATGCCAAAAAGCTGTATTTACCATTCAGCAATTAAAATTTTGACTTTTGGAATTGCTAGATAGGATAAATACATGTATATAAGTGTATGATTGAAAAAAAAAAAGTACTTAAAATTGGAATTCAGATTTACAGAAAAATATTCGCTGTACTTACGTTTATTTTATTTTATTTCATTCTTAACAGACAAAAAATTTTTAGTTACAGAAAAGGGATGGGGGTGGAGAGAACATACACATTTTTTTATTTCATTTTTGTTAGGCGTTTTAGAGTGTTGCATTTTTTCTCTCAAATTTATTATATTTTATTATTATTATTATTATTTAACAATTTATGCATCTAAAGAAAAATACAATAAATTTGTCAAAACAATGAAATCTTTTCTTTCTTTACTTTTTCTTTACTTTTTTTTTTTTCTTAATAGAGAGAAAAATTTTCTTCATTGATTAACTTTTTTTAAAAGTAAAAAAAAAAAAAAAAAGATTTTCCGGTTAACACCATATATTTTTTAAAAAAGTGCTTAAAATTTACATAAAACTTTTTCATACTTCAATCATGTTTCTATAATGCAATAATAACAATCGATATTTACAATTGAACCTGTTTCCAAATTTGCTGATTGCATATTATCCCGGCAATGCATTAAAATCTGAGTAGTTTATTGGTCGACGAGATAATATACCTAATTATAGCAAATTTATTACTTTTTTCTCATGCTAATTTAAATTGTTTATCAGCTACTTCACATGAAGTTTTTGTAATAATTACTGTTTCTTTTATATTATAACAAATCTGCTTAGACCTACGTAACACAAATGATATGTTTATTTTTTAACTTCTTTCTTTCCATTTTAATTATTTCTTTTCTATTTCCGTTATTTATTTAAACCCCGATATATAATTTTTTTTTTCAGTAAATTGTTGCAGTTGTGATATCTTTTTTTTTTTTTTTTTTTTTTTTGGGGGGGGGGGGGTTATTTTTTTTTTCTTAAAATTATTAAACTTTTTGGCAAAATGAATAATAATTTATTTTCTTTATTTCAGTACATTATTCCAGCAACATTCACATCAGTCTCGAGCATTAGTTTTCAGAAACTAAGCTTTCATTATTATAAAAATAATTATGATAGAATCTCCCCGTGGCAATTTAAAAGCTTTGCTTTTGTTTATTGCCATTTGATTTGTAAGTGAAAAGTTCGATTTTTACTCCTTCAACCTAAATTTTTAGATGTTTGAAGAAGAATTTTATCGACACTTCTCGCTGAGAAAATTTATATATATATATATATATGTATATATATATACTGCCTCCATCTAGAACGAATAAGTACCGTAGAGCGCCGATTATCCGAACACGTCGGGACAGACCCTAGTTCGGATCAGCAAAACTTTGGACAGACAGTTTTAAGGGATATTGTGACAATAGAAAAACCATCACACTATATCCAGGCTTAGGACTGACAGCACCAATTTGTGCTGGCGTGTTTAAAAGTTTTTTTTTTTTTTTTTTTTTTTTTTTTTTAACTCTAGATATTATAATTTAAGCAAAAAAGCTTTTGATTGTTGCTTGCTTCAAAGAAGACATTCTTTCAATGCTGCCATATCTCGAATTCTTCTTAGACAGGTTAATTGAAGAGGATCTGCGTCGTTCTGCCGTTCGAACCATTTCATAGTTGTTTCCAAACATTCAAAGATGATGTGATGGCCCTGGGTCATTTTCAAAGCATTCGTTTTCATTTTCTTCATTTCCTTTTTCACCTTGAATCTTATCCACAATCTCATCATCATTTAAAATCTGTTATCCAGTGTCATGAACGTCACTATTTAACCATTTGTTAATTTCATTTTCTTCATAACATAGGATACTTCCCATCTCCTTTATTGTTTTACATTCCTCATTTTCTTTACTAGATTCTTCTAATCCACTATCATTTTTTTTTTTCTTTACTTAAAATTGTAATCCAAGCCTTTTTTAATGTTGAAGATTTTTCTAGATTCTATGAATCAGCAGCCATAATGCATCAATCTTTCAAATTAGTTTTCGTATGTTGTGAACGGAATTAGGATAAGGGAATCAGGAATTAGGATAATTGGAATTTCGGTTAGGAATTTTTTTAGGGGGAGAAATAGGCTGTTCAGATAATTGGAAGTTCGGATAAAGAGAAATAAATCGTGAAATAAGCTGTTCGGATAATTGAAAGTTCGGTTAATTGGAGTTCGGATAATCGGCGCTCTACTGTAGTCATTTTATGAATCCCTAAACTAGAAATATAGATTTACGAACTATGTGTATAACAAATAACCTGGATAAACGAAATGTTAAGAATTTCTAGTCTATACTTTCCTAGACAGTGAAAAAATATAATGAATATTATGAATACTTTGTATTGCGAGAAATTCTCATTTTATTTCCTAGAATTGATCATAAACCAAAATTATAATAATTACTAAAACTCGCCTCACCGTGTTTGTATTAATCTGCAGTGATTTCTAAATAAGTTCGACCCCACGATACTATAGGAAAACGAGCTAGAATTCTAATAGAGGTTTCTAGAATTCGCTATCAAAGGGAACTAGAATTTATAAGGATGACATAGAACTATTTTTACTTGAGACGCAATTTAGTTTCTAGATGTCAATCACAGAATTTTTTTTCAGTGTTCCATTAATGTCCCTTGCTTGAAAATCTACTACTGACTCTTATTGTACTTATATAGGAAGTAATCTTAAATGCCTTTCAGATTTTGATTTCGATCTTCGATGCGTTTTTAACAATTGTTAAATCTTTATTAATAACGTAATAAAGTAAGATTATCAAGTTATTAATGCGGAAGAGACAATTGTCTTTCCGTAATAGTATTGAAGTATGCCGCTTTATAATCTCATCTTTATTTGAAAGATGAATGTAAAAGTTATCAAATGGAAGATGTTAGATAAAAGAATAAAATGGATGTCCTGCTGTCTGCTTACAACTATTTAGTAAAGCCTTCACACAATTGATAAGAATATAAAAATAACACAAGCCGTGTTAAAATTCTTATAATTAATATTTTTATCACGAATGACTGCCAAGTATGTTCCGGAAGAATTCTTTTACCTTTTTTATTTCCTTGTTGGTGAGGGTAGAATGAGATGGTATAGGGAAAATGGCGAATGTTACTTTGAATTAACCGATATCTGTACGTCCATTGTAGGATGATGATTCGGGAAATACATCGGGTGTCTGGTAGATTTCGTGAACATAACTATTTCTTCAATATTTAATTATAGAAATATGTTTCCAAAAACAAAAATGTTTTAAATTTTAACTTGTTAATTCCCGTCAAAACTTAACGTATTAATGAGGAATTTGCTCGCATAGGGGATTTTAACAAAATCCTATTTTTCTGGTAGTTTTAGGCCCATAAATTTCAAAAAGTTAGTTAAAAATGCAAAAAAAGTTCTCATTCATTTAAAAATTAACTTTAAAAAATTAACCAAAAATCACGTGACTTGAAAACGCTGCCTGACGTCACACTTTATGATGCTTCAATGTTTACATTTTGTTAGACTAGTTTGTTAGACAAGCAGCAATTCGTTTTAACTTTCGTAATTATTAATCGTTTATGTGATTTCTGATCATTTAATCATCATGTGATTTAATATCATTATCACCATTTTCCATTATCATTATTTTCAATTGTTTTCTTTTCATGGCGGTTGTCCAATGTTTTCTTTTAATAGGATCCTGTGGAACGCTAAAGAATAACTTTTGAGAAGCATTAGCTGTTGTATTAGTGCAAAATGGTACAATACAATATTTATACTACGATTTTTTAATATCCGTCATTATTATAACATACAAAACCTATTTCATTGGTTCAAGAAGCAAAGCAAAGCACGAAATAGAATGTTTACTTCCGTTGCACGATTACTTCCGTTTGTTGTCATAAAGAGTGACGTCACGATATATTATACTGCGTTTTCTCGATAGAGTAAATAGTGCGATGTTAAAATTGTTATAAATCCGTAATTAGATTTCAAAAAAAGAAAATGTATGTATTTATTTTCTTACCTTTTCATTTTCTATTATAAAAGAATAAAATTAGAAAACGTGCAAATTGTCTATTGTACATAAACGTATAATTTAAATCTTTTTACGGCGTAAAGTTTAACTCCTTAACTGCCGGGGCATAGATGTACGTTTCTCCGCAGTGCGATCCTTTGTACTGCACACTTACCAGTGATGTTACTGACACGGCTTGACAATGCATTAAAATAATCTTGAAAGTGATTTTGGCAGTATTTTCGAAGGATTTACTCATTTTAGAGTCGAGAGATAACGGTGGCATTGGGGAAGCAAATCTCATAAGTTTCCTTCAGCAAGTAAAGGGGTTAAACCACACCTGTTTTAATATTTTCCATTGCTCTTAACTAGCGTAAACCCCTATTACTTATAATAAGAATATATTATTTTGACATAAATGAAGTCATACTTAAATCATTAATAAAATAAATAAAAATTTAGTAAATCTTTTTCCGACCAAATTCTTTAAATTATAAATAATTATATTTTTATTTTTATTTTTATATTTATATTTAAATTTCTTTTCCTTGAGTAAAAGTATTCTATTTAGGGCGTCCTCTAAATACTCTTTTATATTTTATACTGAAGCCTTCAAAAGTTTAGACCAAAGGGTTTTTTGAGGTTAGTTTTTGTTTATGGTAATACAGGGAAAAACTTTTACTGAATGTAACTCATAGAACTAAAGGGCTGTATATAAACTTAAATTTTGTAGTTTTTGGAAGAATTTTATATAAATCTTGAAATTTAAAATGTTTTTTACATCTGGGCATTTTTTTCACTTAATAATTGAGGAAACAGCCATGAAGTCTTTTTGGTAGAGGAAATTAGGGTATAAAGCAAAAAGTACAGGATTTTTACTTTCTCACCCATAAGGTAGAGAAAGTATTGTTTTTGGGTCAAATTTCTGAACGCGAGATTTTGTCATATTTGCACGTTTTGAGGTCCCCTGAATACGAAAATCATGTTTTTAGCATATGGTCTGTGTGTATGTCCGTGTGTCTGTGAGTCTGTGAGTCTGTGTGTGTGTCTGTCTGTTATTAGCATATCTCAAGAACAAATAGTAGCAGACATTCCAAACTTGGTATGCTAAATGTGTATCATATATAGATGCTATAGTAAGTTTTTCGTTAAGATCAAGCAAATGATTCGTGTGCAGGGACAATCAAGAGAATTCTAATACATTACATCTATGGGGGAAATTGCAGGAAAGTAGAGTTTAACGTCTATAGACTGCACTAAACCAAATGAAACAAATATATATATATTGTAATAGAGATAATCAACTGGGGAAAAAAAAAATTGTGTATTATGTAGGAGCCTCGGCTCCCCCTCCCCCTGGGGGGGGAAATCCCCCCTCGAGGGGAGCAAATTTTCATGATGGGTATCTTTCAAAAGAGCTCACCAATACCTTTAAAACGAATGGTTGAACCATCAATCTGCGATAATTTATGACAAAGTTATCGATTTTTTTCACTTTTAGCGAAAAAAAAAAATCGTATTTTTTTTTTTTTTTTTTTTTTAGTATTGAGATTAAAATGGACTTTTTTTTTATATTTAGTGTTATACTACTTTTCTAATATGGAAATCGTCTGCATTATCATAAAAGATAATTTTTTTTAAATAATAATTTTAATAAATTATTTTTTAAAAACAGAATTATTTTTTAATAACCGAAATAAATTTTATATAAATCTAGGTGCATTAATGAAACGGGGGGTTGAGGGGGCGGTAGGACACAGAATTTATTATCATATAAAACTCTTCCGATGCCTAATTTGAATTGTTTAACATAGGTTTACATAACATCGTTATCTTACCTATTAATCTGCAACCTGTATTTATAGTATTAAATTTCAAGGTAAGAGAAACCAGTGACACACCAGATTATTATTATTATTATTATTTTTTTTTTTTTTCAAAATTAATTTTGGAGTGGGGTGGGTAAGTTGTGTCTTAGGTATATTAGTTTACACACAAAGAGACAGGCAGATATCTGTATTAATTATGGAAATCCATTCATATCTTCCTGTGTCACAAGCGCCCCTCAAAATATTAAAAATTTACGAGAATTTTTAATATATTTGGAGGCACTTGGGGGCACAGGAAGATATGAATTGATTTTAATTTAAACAAACATGTAAACTACAATACCTATGACATAAATTTTCCACCCAGCGCCATGTGTAATTTAAAAATTTTTTCTAAAAAAAAAAAAAAAAATCATGAAAATGCCAACTTTTAAATACTTTTTGGGGACGCTTGGACACCAGAAAACTTGAGTGGACTTCACTTTGAAAAATAAATAAAAAGAAAAAAAGAAAAAGAAAAAAATTATACTAATATACCTAAGACACAAATTTTCCACTCCATTGTCCGCTGTAAAAGTAATTTTGAAAACAATTTTCTTTTCCTTTACTCATTTCTCTCCACCCTTATTAGTGAACAGCTTTATAAAAAAAAAAAAAAAAAGAAAAAACAATTTGTCTGTTATTCTAGCACACCACTTTAACACACACATATAAAGTTACTTGAAATGTATAATTAAGGATTTCTTCTTTTTCCGTTTTTCTATTTTCTTTTTAGGATGAAAGAACTATTTCTTTCGCACAAAATAGACCAAATGAAAATGTTTTTTCTTTTTGTCCCCTTTGACATCAAGTTAAGACCATTGGAAATAATGACATACAATGAATAAAAATTATGACATTTTGACACAATCATAAAGAATGATTGGGCAAGGATGTTTTGTCTTTTACTTATATCTAACATAAAATAATAATTAAAGAAAGAAAGAAAGAAACGCAAATTTATAAATAATGTTATCAATTCAAAAACACAAAATTCTTAACCATTGAATGAATACCAATTTTTTGGTAATAGGGAATAAATTCAGATATCTGCCAGCATAAGTTTTTATGTTTTTATCTAGATATTGGAAAATTTTCAAAGAATGAGGCTTTTGCAATAAAATTAAAGGCTGTAGAAGAGAAATTTATTAGGACATGATGATTATTTTATTCAGAAAACAAAAACAACATCGTCCCCATTTTTGTGGGAGACCACTTAAATAAATATCCGTCAACACCCACTTTAAAATAGATAAACAAATAAATAGGCTTCTTGTTCAAAATTAAATTTTGTTTACGATGGAATTTTAATTTTGTGCTTTCATTCTTTCTTTGTATTCTCACTCATTTCATTATGGGGATACGAGCAAAAAATATCACAATTCCGCGCGATTTATACAGAAGGTCCAACTACTGTTTTACAAACTGCTACCAAACTTTGCCTTATTAAACTACATTTAAAACGAAGCCTGATGTAAAATTAAGATATATAACACTTTACAGAAAACAGAATTTAATTTAGTACGAAAGGACATTTTTTTTTTTTTTCTATTTTTTTTTTTTTTTTTAATATAAAGACAAGCGGTAACTGCAATGCGTTCCTTAGAAACGGATTCTATATTCATTTGTTAAAATGTTTCAGTTACAGTTAATATAGAACTCCCCGGGCAGATTTTAAATTTTTGATGTTATTTTTGTGAGGAGTTAAATTATCAATCGGAATTTCACAAGTCAAGATTTTGGAGAGAAACGTCCAAGCTACTTTGGTGCCAAATTCTTAATTTCGCCAAGAGGTCCAAGCTGTTCCATTGCTTTAGCACGATTTTTCTCAATTTTATTTTAAATAGTTTTTATCATAATGCGAGAAATGGGAGAAAAAGGAAAAACATTTTTTATTTGATCTAAATATACAAAATGTTTCCAGGTAAAATATAATCCGTTTTCGGTTCCGCTTATTATTAGAAAGAAAATGGCTAAAGTAGTTTTTCACATATTATTGACATCTCTAAGAATTAAGTTAAATTAAATTATGCATTATTTTTATATGCCATTCTAAATTCGCACTTTTTATTTTCTAAAGTAAATATTATCTAAACAAAAAAAAAAAAAAAAAAAAAAAAAAAAAAGAAAGAAAAAAAAAGGAAAAAAAAAAAGAAAAAAAAGAGTGTAATACAATAAATGACGACAACGCGAAATCGCCGTTTGAAAGAAATAGTCCTGTCGTATTAGGAAAAAAAAAAGCTTTTTCGTTGTAAATATATAGCAAAATTATATGATTATATCTAAAATTCATTTTTATGATCCAAATGTATATTTAAACAATGTCTGTTTTAAAAGTGCGCTGCATATTTATATTTCCAAGTATCCATAGTTGCCAGTTTCCAACCTCTATACATTTTGAAAACCACTGTCAAAGCCACAGAGTTTTTTCATTTTATTTGATTTTGTAGGAAATGGTAACAAAATTCAAGTTTCATTTAGTTTAGTTCTGACGCTTAATTGC
Organism: Salticus scenicus; assembly: GCA_963930645.1. Taxonomy (NCBI): domain Eukaryota; kingdom Metazoa; phylum Arthropoda; class Arachnida; order Araneae; family Salticidae; genus Salticus; species Salticus scenicus. Next base: position 30,363,139 of record OZ005659.1, on the reverse strand, counting down.
TTAGCGCTTTATTGTTTGCACTCATATTTTCAGATTTTAGTTTTGATTTCGAGTTCTGTGATATTTTGAATAAACTTTGGATCCAGAATGGACTTAATAATTTTTTAATGGTTTCAGTCATTGTAAGTCATATTTTTTGGTTTTTATTTTAAAATGATTCGCATTTAGAGTCTGTGATAGTAGCATATTGAATTTATCTTTAGAAAAGGAATAACGTATTACCCACTGTTATAACTGAACCATTTTCAATTTCAGTGTATAAATTCGTTTATTATTTATCCTCTATTTTTTGTAAGTTCACGTGCTGAACAACATGTCAAAGAAAAAAAGAGTTAAATGAATTTAATGCTTTTAATTTTTATGTAAAATATGAGCGCGTGCTATCTTCAAAATTTGTTAAAATGTAAAGATTATGTGATGCGCGTGGCATCCACAGTTTTTGTTTTTTTTTTAATTCAAGAAATAGAATAGAATAAAGTTAGCAACGATGTTAGTTGCATTTTTTCATATAGTTTGAGTTCTTAATTTTAGTGAACTACTTTTTACCGTAGGAATAATTTTCTTATGTTTAATGTTATAGGGAATTATTATATGAGCATAAAAGATGCTACTTTAATAATTTTAAAGTGTAAATAAGTAGTCTTGGCGTCCGCCTTTATACAGTTTAATTTAGTAAGAGAAAAGCTAGGAATTTGCGGTGCTTATTCCGTTGCTTTACATAAAAATATTGGAGTCCATAGCGACAGGACCGTTCAAGTGAAGTAAAATTATTTTGATTATATTAAGATTAAAAAGATGTTTAAAGCCGTTAAAGGGTTTAAAAAAGAAGATTTGAAGTGGGTAGCCGAAGAGATTGGAGAGACTTTGCCTTCGACGTTCACAATAGCAAGCTTAAAGGAGCTGATTTTGAATAGTAAAGAATATGAAAAGGATCCCGACTTTGTTCAGGATATCTTAGAAAATGCTATAGCGGAAAGAAAATTGAAAGAAGAAAAACAAGCTTTGAAAGAAGAAAAACAAGCTTTGAAAGAAGAAAAACAAGAACAAGCTCTGAAAGAAGAAAAACAAGCTGAAAAAGAAAAAGAACTTGAGAAGTTAAAGCTAGAAAAAGAAGCTGAGGCATTAAAGCTGGAAAAAGAAGCAGAACTGGAGAAAGAGAAATTAAGATTGAACCATGATTTAGAATTGGCGAGAATACAATCATCTGGGCAAATTCAAACTGATGCTATTTTAAGTAATTATGAAAATAGTACTATGAGACGAAAATTTACTTTACCTAAGCTGGAATTCAGGAAATTTGGCGGAGAAATTAAGGATTGGTTGCCTTTTTGGAGCCAATTTGAACAAATCGATAAAGATGATGAAATTGCCCCAGAGGACAAGTTCCAGTATTTAGTACAAGCAACAATCGCTGGTTCACGCGCAAGAGAAGTTGTTGAAAGTTTCCCGCCAACTGGCGCCAATTATTCAAAGGCAGTGGAAAGTTTAAAGGCTCGTTTTGGCAGGGAAGATATTCTAGTAGAAGTGTATGTACGAGAGTTATTGAAATTGATAATATCTGTGCAAACAAAAGGTAGATTTGCATTAACTTCATTATATGATAAGCTTGAGTCATATTTACGGGCGCTAGAAACATTAGGTGTTACCACTGATAAATACGCCTCCATTCTATACCCTATGGTTGAGTCTTGTTTCCCAGCAGACTTTTTGAAGGCCTGGAATCGCTCGAATCTCTCTTCTTCTAATACGGATGCTAAAGGAAGGTTGAATAATCTGATGTATTTTTTGAAAACGGAAGTAGAAGGTGAAGAGAGAATATCTTTAGCTGTAGCGGGCTTCGGTTTGACAAAGCGTGAAGATAATAGATATTCTAAAAGGAAAAACGGTGCAAGTGCAGACTATATGCGAAATAAGTTATCGACAGCTGCAGGTTTATTGACAACGTCTTCTACTTTAGATTTCAAAAGGGTATGCATTTTTTGCCAAGGCAAGCATTTGAGCTCGGAATGCTTTTCAGCTCGAAAATTGAGTTTATCTGAGATACAAAAGATTATAAAGGATAAGAATTGCTGCTTCGCTTGTTTGTTACCTAATCATACAGCTAAAAAATGTCGAGCAGTTTTAAGATGCATTATCTGTTCTAAGAAGCATGTGCCTTTGATGTGCGATTTGCGTGATTCTCAAGGTAAAACTGCACAAGAAAAGGTTGAAGAAAATTCAGTCAGTAGCGAAGTAAACATGGCAAATTTTAATAAGCAAAGTGCTAAAGTATTCCTTCAAACCGTAAAAGTGAAACTCATCTCCGAAAACAAGCAAAAAACAGTTCGTTTATTGTTAGATTCAGCATCCCAAAAATCTTATATTTTGAAAAGTATAGCAGAAGAGATGGATTATACTCCCATTCGTCAAGAAAAAATGATGCATTCATTGTTTGGCGGAGTTACAACAAAGGAATGCCAACATAATTGTTATAGAATAAAGGTTAAGGATATGAAGGAGAAGTTCACCTGTAATTTTGAAGTGATGGATCAAATTACTATATGTGAAAACATTCAACCGGTCACTAATGGTCCGTGGATTAAAGAGTTGAAAGAATATGGAATCGAATTATCTGATGTAAGTCATTGCCGGGAAGTTATCGAAATATTGATTGGGGCTGATATTATGGGAAAGATGTTAACTGGCAAAAGAAAAGTATTGACATCTGGTCTTGTTGCCATAGAAACATACCTTGGTTGGACATTGATGGGCAAAGCGCCTCACACCGAGGTCTCAACAGATAATTTAGCAATGATGGTGACGTCTTTGTTCGTAAATGAAGCTGATATCTCAAACTTATGGAGATTGGACTTGATCGGAATAACAGATACTATAGAAAAGAAATCTAAAAATGAGATTGACCGTCAAACAAAGGAACATTTCTTAGAGACAGTAAAAATTAACAAGGATGGTCGTTACGAAATTTGTCTTCCTTGGGCTGACGACACATCTGCATTACCAGATAACTTGAGTTTGGCTGTAAGACGTTTGGAAAGTACAACTTCTAAGTTATTATCTAAGAACATGTACGGAAAATATGAAAATATATTTATGGACTGGTTGAATGAGGGGATCATAGAAGAAGTTCCTGCTACCAAAGTGAACTCTTATGGTAATTATTTACCTCATCACCCAGTTATTAAAGAGACCAGTACTACAACACCTATCCGTCCGGTTTTCGACGCTTCAGCAAAGTTGACTAACCATCCATCTTTAAATCAGTGTCTGCAGTGTGGCCCAAATTTGATTGAGCTTATCCCAGATATTCTTCTACGTTTCAGAGAAAGAAAATTTGGTGTAACCGCTGATATTAGAAAAGCGTTTCTTCAAATTAGCATTTGTGAAAAGGATAGAGATTTCCTACGATTTCTATGGTGGAAAGATCTAAAAGAGAAGAAACTTAAAGTATTCAGGCATGCACGAGTCGTTTTCGGTGTAAAGTGTAGCCCTTTTCTTTTATCATCAGTAATTGAATATCACATCAAAAATAGTGCAAGTTTTGAGGAAAATTTCAAGCAAAGGCTTTTGCATAGTTTCTATGTAGACAATGTCGCCACTAGTGTGCACAGTGAAGAAGATCTGAAGAAATTTATCTCGGACTCAAAGAAAATAATGGCAAATGCTGGTTTCGATTTAAGGCAGTGGGAATACACTGGTGATCACGCTGAAACATCGAACCAGAAGGAAACTCAAGTATTGGGTCTGATTTGGGATAAGGTTTCCGATACATTAAAAGTCAACATGAAATGGCTAAGCGATTTCAACACAGAAAGGATTACCAAGCGAAGTATGTTATCAGCAGTTCATAAAATTTTCGATCCTTTTGGTTTTACTGCTCCGGTGATGCTTTATCCTAAATTGATGTTACAGAAAGCTTGGAAATTAGGAATTTATTGGGATGACGAAATAACTGGTGAATTACAAAAAGAATTCCTATTATGGTTCCAAGAACTTAAATATTTAAACGATGTTAAGATACCAAGACATATCCAGATCACTCCAGAAAACTTACATGCATGCACAATTCATACTTTCGTTGATGGAAGTAAAGATGCTTACGCAGCAGTAGTATTCTTGAGGATAGAAAAGGAAGATCAAGGGGAAATAATTCTGCTTGCTGCCAAGTCCCGAGTTGCGCCTTTAAAGAATACGACTGTACCAAGGATGGAGCTATTAGCAGCTACTATTGGCGCTCGTTTGGCGAAAACTGTTGTGGATGCTTTGGGTTGGCAGGAAATGAAGAGATATTACTGGAGCGATTCCTCAACAGTGCTTGCTTGGATATCAAGAAATGAGAGCTGGTCTGTGTTTGTCCGAAATCGGGTTCAAGAGATTCAGAAATTAAGCAGTCCTTCATCATGGAAACATATACCAAGTGAGAAGAATCCAGCAGACTTGCCGTCTAGAGGCTGTAAGGCTAAGCAATTAGCTTTAATCAGATGGTGGGAGGGCCCACATTGGATGAAAGATTCAGCAGAATTTAGAAACCACATGAACACTTCCGATGAAGATTGGAATGAAGAAGAAATTCAGAAAGAAAGGTCAAAGTCTACTTGTATGTTGACGAAACCTGAATTTCCATCCAACAATAACTGGTATTACCGCTACTTTTCAAGTTATGAAAAAATCATACGTTTAGTTGCTTGGATTCTTCGCTTTAAGCATAATTGTTTAAATCCTGATAAGAAGAGTAAAGGCGAATTGACGGCTACTGAATTTCGGGAAGCTGAGATAAAAACTCTACGTATGGTTCAAAAAGAATCTTTCTCTTCGGAAAGTGATGAAAGATTGAAGACATTACAAACCTGTAAGGATGAGCAAGATGTCATTCGTTTGAAAACTAAAATAACTTACAGGAAAGATAGTGAAGATTTTCTCCATCCCATAATTCTCCCTTCAAGGCATGAAGTTGTTAAGCGACTTATTTTTTATATTCATGTAAAGAACTGTCATGCGGGGTTACAAATCCTCTTAAATTTGCTTAGAGAAAGGTATTGGATCCTCAACGGAAGAAAGAGTGTAAAGCTTGTGTTAGCCAGCTGTGTGATTTGTAAAAGGTTTAATTCAAGGGCTTTATGGACATCTAGTGCTCCTCTACCTGAAAACCGAGTAAAAGATTCTGCCGTATTTCAAGTTACAGGCATAGATATGGCTGGTCCTTTGTATCTTAAGAACGATAAGAAGAGTTGGATTTTGATTTTCACATGTGCTATATATAGAGCTGTTCATCTAGAGCTAGTGACCTCTGCTTCCACAGATGCATTTTTGATGGGTTTGAGAAGATTTGTGGCTCGCAGAGGAAGATGCTCTGTTATCTACTGTGATAACGGAACAAATTTTGTTGGCGCAGCTAATTTATTGAGAAGCTTAGATTGGCAATGTATACAAAAATATGGGTCTGTCAACTCCATAGACTGGAAGTTTAACCCGCCAACGGCGGCGTGGTGGGGTGGCTTCTGGGAGAGGCTGATTAGGGTAATAAAAGATCTTCTTAAAAGAGTCTTAGGACGCGCCTGTCTTACGTACGAAGAAATGACAACTCTTTTAGCTGATGTTGAAAGTGTAGTGAATTCAAGGCCTCTAACATACCTTTCTGAAGATGCGACTGTAAAGCCTATCTCCCCATCTATGTTTCTTCAAGATGTTCACGAAATTCAGCTTCCAGATGTTGATGCAGTTGAACAAAATTCTCTATCAAAGAGGCTCAGATACAGGCAGTCCCTACTCAGAGCTTTGAGAGATCGATTCAGATCCGAATATTTGGGTGCTCTCATACAGCGAGCAAATAGAAAACAGCCAGAAAAGGGTATCGCTGTCGGAGATATTGTATTAATTGGATCTGACAACAAGAAACGAATCCACTGGCCACTAGGCCGTATCACAGAACTTATTCCTGGCAAAGATAAGAAAGTTCGACTTGTAAAGGTTCAAACTTCGCAACATGAACTTTTACGACCTATTCAAAGATTATATCCTTTAGAAGTAACATCATCAAATAATAGTTCAAAACTGAAAGAAGCATACCATTCAAAGGAAACCTCTGCTCAAACTGTTAAACCCGTTGTAACTTCAGAAGAGGAACCAGTCAGATATAGCAAAGCGGGAAGGAGAATTAAAGTCCCTGAAAGACTAATGTATTGAGAACTACACCTGCAACATTTGGTTTTGATTATAACCTATAATCAAAAGGTGGGAGGATGTTATAACTGAACCATTTTCAATTTCAGTGTATAAATTCGTTTATTATTTATCCTCTATTTTTTGTAAGTTCACGTGCTGAACAACATGTCAAAGAAAAAAAGAGTTAAATGAATTTAATGCTTTTAATTTTTATGTAAAATATGAGCGCGTGCTATCTTCAAAATTTGTTAAAATGTAAAGATTATGTGATGCGCGTGGCATCCACAGTTTTTGTTTTTTTTTTAATTCAAGAAATAGAATAGAATAAAGTTAGCAACGATGTTAGTTGCATTTTTTCATATAGTTTGAGTTCTTAATTTTAGTGAACTACTTTTTACCGTAGGAATAATTTTCTTATGTTTAATGTTATAGGGAATTATTATATGAGCATAAAAGATGCTACTTTAATAATTTTAAAGTGTAAATAAGTAGTCTTGGCGTCCGCCTTTATACAGTTTAATTTAGTAAGAGAAAAGCTAGGAATTTGCGGTGCTTATTCCGTTGCTTTACACCCACCATTGAAAGAAAATTTTCTTTGTTTTAGTCAATAGAAGAATTTTAGCAAAACATTTTCTATGAGAATAAGCATATTCAAGACGTGTAAAAGTTGACAAATACGTAATAAATAAAATATGCAACTATTGAAGAGATTTTGTTAAAAAAAAAAAAAAAAAAAAAATCAGGGTGTTATAACATTTTGAGATACATAATGTGTTATTGGATTTTTAATATCGGCAAGTACCGTTAGCCTATTATATAGAACGAAATAATCTTCACTTCTGATCTATGATCTGCAAAAAAAAATGACCTCGCCAAAGGCTACTACAAAGATATGCTTTTGTTTTTTAGAGGTTATTCTTCCTCTGGCCAACGGCGATTGTCGTAAAGCTGAAGCAAAAACGGTTAAGGTCAGCGGCACGCGAAATATTAATTATTCTTGATGTAATTCCTAAGGGGTGGAGCGGAATTCGTAAAAAAAAAAAAAAAAAAAAAAAAAGAGATAACATGTTTGATTATAAAAGCAATTTTCTTTTCTTTTATATAGGTGCATAAAGAGGGTGTGTACAAAAGAAACCGTCAGAATTCCAGAGTTAGCGGAAACTAAGAATGAATCTGAATTAGAACATTGTAGAGTTACCTTAATACAAAAGAAAATCATAATATAAGATGTTGAAATGGTTGAACTTTAAACAATACAATGGTGAAATTTATACAACATATTTATGTTGCTTATGTATAAATGTGCCTAGTTTAGCCTAGTTTCTCTTGCTGCTAACATCGAACTAGCGGAATAAGAATGTATACAGCTGTGATACGTTAGATGGCATTCAAACTTTAAATCATCCACACGGTTAAAAAAAAAAAAAAAAACTAATCAAATCACTTTTTATATTTTATAAGAAATTTTCCTTAATTTTAATTATCATTCACACGCAGCTATTTAGAAATTACCGTATTTTTTTCGGGGACGTGAAACAAAGACCAGGTTATCAAGATGATGATGACCACGTAATGATGCGCAACTGAGCACTAATAAAACGAATTATATTATTAATATAACGATTAGGGAAGAAATGTTTTCAGTGTTGCCAATTTCTAGGGACTTTTTATTTAATAGTTACTACTAATTTTGAAAAATGATGTGTGATATATATGATAATCGAATACATAAAGATGACGATTAAAAGTTAGTGATGAATATTAAATGTAAAACTCTATACACTTTGACAACACATGATACTTTATTTTCAACGATGAAAAGTCCCTTAGTTACCATGGTGATTTGAAAGCCCTATAAACAGTATTGCCAACTCAAATTTTGCCATGTTCTTATAGACAGCTCAAAATGTTCCAACACTGATGATGAAAGTCACAACTTTAGTGCTGAGAGTGTACTTTCATCCTTAGCATTTCCTTAAAATGTCCTGGGGAGGAATGGCACCTCCAAAGAGACCCTTCTCTGTCCCTACATGCTAAAGAAAAGTCCCTACGCCTAGATCTCTATAGTTTAAAACACTTTTAAAAACAGAGAATTGGTAGATATCCTTTAAGAAATAAAGAAAACAGATGTTGCATCTGAGCAACTGTACGAAATACAGAGTTAGGGTCATCTATGAAAATAAAGCTGAAGTGCTGTGCGCCTGCCCATTTCTTTTAATGGCTATATCGTTCAGATTTTTACAAGAGATATTATATTAATAACTTTAGCGGTACAGCTATAGTATTTCCCCACAGCTTAATTTGACGATTTTTCTTTGGCGCCGATTTGAATGATAGCGATGTCGTTCTGGACTGTTTGCGATATAATATGGCAGCCTGCAGGCTATTTATTTTGGATTTATGATTTTATGTTTTATGATTTATAATTTAGCTTATGATTTTTACATTTATGATATATAATTTATGATTTACCCATAATCGCCAAAAATAAATCGCCAAATTCAGCTGTGGAGAAATACTATAGTTGTTCCACTTTAGCAACAGTACGAAGATAAGGGGAATGCATCACCTATCGTCATTGTTAGCTAAATATCATATAAGGTCTATGAAGAAATTATTGTAAACATTACTCATTACTTGATGCAAATTTTATATTATTTAAATTTACAGTCGTTAAATTGTTCACTATTTTTAAAAAAATAATTTTTTAAATTTTTATTATTTAATTTTGAACTTTAAAGCAAAAAGCCAAAAAAAAAAAAAAAAAAAAAAAAACTTCTTTTGATTTCCATTGATTAATTTGATTGATCGATTGCTTTCCTCCCCCTTCCCCTCTCTCTTTCTCTGGGGGCTGATTGATTATATTTATATCATAAAACTAGTTTTGTTATTAAATACAACTTTTGCTTATCTATTTAGAGATCCTTCTAGGCTGTTTTAGAAATATGTACCATACAAAATGAGCCCAAAACTATGTCACCGTGATTAAAATCACTATCTTTTAAAACCTTTGAAACTACTAACGATTCTAATGTCAATAAACAATTTAACTCTGGGCATGCTTTTATAACTTAGATAAAACACTATTGAAACTTCTTATAATAGGAAATTTTTGAGACAGACTAAAAACTTTATCATCAATGTCATGCCCTTGATTTTTGATAAAAGATAAAGTTGCCAGTATTCATTTAACCGTACCATATCAATGACCATCATTATAGGGTCAAAAGATCATACGATTCTGAAGGAAGCATTCAAATAATGGCTGTCTCGTTTGAATCGCGTGCCGTAAAATTCATAAATTTCATCTTAAAATGTCTATATATAGTTGTATAAATAGACGATATACTGTTACTTCAAAAGAACATTTTTAATCTATATTTAATATAGATAAAAAAAAAGTTTATTGCCTCCCAACTTTTACGCTTTTCTTGCAACATACAGAACTACCTAAATTATAGCAGTAAATCTTCTAAGAAAAGCGTTAAAGTTTTGCATCAATGATATTGATAAATTTAATAGATTGATAGATTCATTTTCTTAAGCTGATTATTTTCTTTGGCTAACTTCTTTTAGTTACGTTTTGATTTTCTATAATCGGATTTTTTTAAGCAGTTTTAAATATGTGTACCATAAAACACGAGCCCAACACGGTTTCATCTTGATTAAAATCACGACCTTTTAAAATTATTAATAACGATTCAAGAATCAATAAACAATCAAACTTCGGGCATGTTTTATACCCTTGATAAAATTATAGAACCTTCTTATGGTAAAAATTTTTTGAGGCAGAATAAAAATTTTATATTTAAAGTCGAGCACTTGATCTTTAACAAACGATAAAGAGCCCGTTGTTCATTTAACCGAATACATGAATGACAACGTTTAGTTACAAAATCATTCGATTTTAAAGAAAACATTCGAATAATGGCTATTGCACTGTGAAACGCGTACTATAAAATTAATAAATTTAATCTTAGAATATGTATATAGTTGTATAAAAAGGCGATATGAATAATTAAGTTCTGTTACCTCAAAATAATTTTTTCGTTATCTGTATTACATATTTTCAACTCTATCGTTTTTCTTGAAAGATATAGAACTCACTGTTAAAAAAAAATGCAACTTTGCTGCCAGAAATTCTCTGTAATTACAAAAAAATGCGTTTTGTCAACGTAATTTTTCCGTAATTTACGACTTTTTTCTCAAATTACAGAGAATTTCTAGTCGTAAATTACGGAAAAATTACGTTCACAAAACGTATTTTTCTGTAATTGCAAATAATTTCTAGCAGCAAAGTTGCTTTTTTTTTTTTTTTTTTTTTAACAGTGTACGAATATTATGACAGCATGTCTTTCAAAAATTTGGCAGATATAGTTTTTATAAAGTCTGTAGATTGATAGGAATACAATATATTTTTAGTTTATTATTTTCATTGAAAAACTGGTTTATTTAAGAAGAAAGGTAAAGCGGCTGGTATTCGTTTGACTGTATCATATTAATGGTCGTCATTATTTGGTTACAAGATCATGCGATTCTGAAACAAACATTCGAATGCGTGGCTATCTCTCTGAATCGCGGACGATAAAATTAATAAAATTCATACTAGAATGTATATATAATTGTATAAAAACGCAATCTATATAGGCAGGTTCTGTTACTCAAAATAATTTCTTTTGATCTGTATTTCTGTATTAAATACTTACCAACTTCTGCACTTTTGGGAGAAGAAGCACCATAAAAATTATGGTAGTAAATCTTCTAAGAGTAGCATAAACTTTGTAAATATCGATAAATTTAATGTATAGCCCACCATTATGTATCCCACCATGTATATCACTGAAAACTAATAGTTACTACAACATCACATCGTATTGCTTAAAGAAAAAAAAAAAGAGTCCGCCGAGAATGGCGCCATCTGTCTGAAGCAGTTGGATGGTAAAATACAAACAGCAGCAGATCAGTCAAAACCATGTTTTGAGCGATTTTAATGGATTTGTTTGTAAAGTTTTTATTGATACAGTTATATAAAAAGAATAGTGCATCATTTTAATTTAATTTAATTTAATTAATTTATTTTATTTTACTCTTTTTATTTTATTTTATTTTTTAATATAGTGCGCAGCAAAGCGGGCAGTGTTGGCTAGCATGTTTATATTTTTAGCTGATTATTTTCATTGACAAATTTGTTAATTTTTTTTTCTACAAACGGATCGTTTCAAATATAATTTTGAAAATATCTACCATCTACCATAATTAAAAGGCCAAAAACTGCATCATCGGGATTAAAATCATTGTTCTTTTTGTTTTTTTTAGGACCATTGTAAACTACTAACGATTCCAGTATCAATAAACAATTAAACTTCGATCATACTTTTATAACTTCGATAAAACTATAGAACCTTCTTATAATAGAAAATTTTGATACAGAATAAAAACTTTATCTCCAAAATCGTGCCCTTGATTTTTGATAAAAGGTACAGTTGCCGGTATTCATTTAACCGAACCACTTGAATGACCATCGTTATTTGGTTACAAGATCATCGATTTGGGAAGCCAACATCAGATGATGTCCTTTTTCTTGCAAGAGCAGTTGATGATGCAAGACGAAGACCTTTCAAAGCCTGTTGGATTTGACTTAGATTGTCATTGACGCGTTTCATCTATCGTAACATAAATAAAGGCCCACTAAGAAAAGAACAAGGGTCATTGTCGGTTACCGAATTATCTTGATCTTTCAGGCAGGTCTTTTAATGGATTTTGTCGTGCAAAGTAAATAATTTATCAGTTTCGGCGACAGCTTCAAACGTCGATTAAGGATTGATAATTGCGGATTCCATGAAATTCTTCTTTTTATTTCCTTTTTGTTATATATTTACATATTTATTTTTCTTCTTTTTCATTCAGAACGTGATTTCTAAATGAAATAATTTTATTTATTTGTATAAAGAATTAGAATTTTAAAGCAATGCAATTGATTTTAAATTTTTTTTTTTTTTTTTTGAGTCATATTAAAGGATATTATTTTTGAAAATTTCTTTCTTTCTTTCTATAGCTACTAGTTAGTGGTAGGGCGACTAAGGCGTCCGTTGAAAAATGATCATTTCATTTTATTTATTTCTCACTTTAAATAATTCATTTGCTAGCTAGCCCGTGCGAAATTTTCGCACTCTATTTATCTCTTCGTTATCTTTAAAATTTAAAATTATTATTATTATTATTTTAAAAACGTCATTTTTTCATATGCATAAGCAAATTTAATATTTTATTATTATTATTATCATTATATAATACTAGCAGGCTTTGCCCGCTTCGCTGGCCACTAAATTTAAAGGAAACTCTTTTCTATATAGCTTTATAAAAATAAAATAAAATAAATTACTGAAATTGTTCAAAAGCTCGCTCCAGTCCCTGCTGCATTCAGCAGCGATTTGGTCATCAACTGCAACTCGGGCGCTTGTCCCTATTACCTGCGACAATAGTTTACCAATGAGCTTCCATTTAGGTGCTTATTATATAACAGTTTCGAAATAGATAGTATCGAAAAAATTGGAGTTTCCCTTTTATATTTGAATCCCAGTTACATGTGAACAACACTATACGTGTTGTTCACATGTAACTCGGACTGGACTCAAACGTAACTGGGTTTAGACAACATAATATTTGCTTTTACGTTATTTCATATGTTTTTTTTGTTTATCCAATCAACCATTAAATGACAGCAATTTCACGCCAAATATTACAATATGCTGTGACCGGCTACGTCTGTCGCATGAGACAATTAATTTTTTGTGTTTATACATAATTCATGGGTTGTAAACCTGATAGTACAGCCTTAATATAGTTCTCTTTGGCGGCTTTTAAATTTTTGTCACCATTTTAGACTTAATCCATTGTAACAATAAGACTTAATCCCTTGTAACAATATGCTATGAGCGCTATTTCTGCCGTATTTTAGACAACTAATCTTTTTATGGTTATATATATTTCCCATTAAACATATTTTTATTTATTTATTTAAATATTAATTTGAAATTTTCAAATATTTCTGTTCGACAGCGTGAGAGTGCAGTAACACACAGAGGTTCATTTGTTTGTATGATAAATTAGCATAGTGATTATTATATAAAAAAATAAATAAATAGGTAAACATTATCGTGTTACACAACTTTATTATGTCGCTCCATTGGCGGCTTTTGAATTTTTGTCGCCATATTAGCGATGGATTTTTTTTTTTTTTTTTTTTTTTTTTGTATGAAAAGGGGAAGACTATTTTGCTAATAATTTTATCAGACTCTTTTTTGTTTATACATAAGAATCCTTTATATTTTGCTTATATTTTTAATGCTTTTTAGGTTTAAAATAGTGCTTGTTGAAATAAATTTCCTATCTTTAAAACTGCATTTGTTCTGTAAATTTTGTGTAAAAATAAATCATTTATGTTTTTATATATTTGATGCGCTACTTAGATTAAAATGGCTGTTGCTATATTAAACTTCTTGTCGAAAAACATTCGGTGTACTTCAACACCAAAATTTAAAAAATCGCCCAGCAGGATCTGTTAATGAAGCTGATAAAATAAAAATATGGTTCATAGAGTTTAAATAATCTATTTAAAAAAATTTTTAAAACCCAAATTATTAATCTATCGTATCACATACATAGATATAGTAATAATATATAGATTGATCATTGGGGACAAAAAAGTGATTCCATTTCACTCGGGAAAAGACGGTGCTTTTACCAAAATATGGCAGTCTTTCCCCGAGTGAATACACACGGGAATATGCACGAATGTTTTAGCAAATAAAATTCATGAATAATTTATTTACTAAAGGTGAATGAAATGCCCCAGATATAGTTTCAAATTCATTCTTCTTTTTTTTTTTCCTTCAATACCACATAATGGCTGATTCCAAAGCTTTTTTTTCGGCATCAAAAATCTTTGCACGATAATATGGGGATGATAGATCTATATATATTATTATATCTATGATCACATAAGTCTTTTCGAAAATAGAATAAAACTTAATTTGAAAAAAATAATAATAACTTTTGTTTATTAACCAAAATAATTGATGAAATTTGAAATGCAAGTTGGTCTTGTGGGGTACAGGCTGAATATTATATTTTTGTGTTCGTGAGAGAAAATTTAAAAGAATTTGAAAACTGCAATTTTTAATCCCTTTTAAAAATCATGGGACTTAATGTGAAGCAGATTTTTCATTTTTTTTTCTCCTAACGGTTTCCATACAATCTTCTGCTGTTGCCACCTAAAATTCATACTTTAGTTAATTTTAAAAAATCTAATTGTCCGATTGATAAGCTGTTTAATCCATCGTATTAAAAAAATTTTTCCCTTTCATTTGCTATCTTAATTGTAACGATGCGACTGATATTTCTAATTTATTTTCTAATCTTTCTGATTTATTCCTCATTTTAAATAAGTGTACGTTTTTTTTTTTTTTAATTATTATTATTTTGTCGAAAAAAAATGGCAACAATTAAATTATGGATAAAATTTTAAAATTTAAATGTCTTATTTATCAGAAATTAGAAGGTTTTTATTTTCACATTTTAATTAATTAAGAAAAAACTAATCATCCGATTGATAAGCTGTTTAATGCATCGGATTTACAAAAAATTTCCCTTTCATTTGGTGTTTTATTTGTAACGATGCGAGTGATATTTCTAATTTATTTTCTAATCTTTCTGATTTATTTTCCTCATTTTAAATAAATGTACGTTTTTTTTTTTAAATTATTATTATTATTTTGTCGAAAAAAAAATTGGCAACAATTAAATTATGGATAAAATGTCAAAATTTAAATGGCTTTTTTTATCAGAAATTAGAAGGTTATGATTTTCACATTTTAATTAATTAAGAAAAAACTAATCAAAAATTCGAAAATCTGACTTCGATGTGCACAATGACCCTTCGGGATGCACCTTTGTGTTAAATCTCGTGACTGTCCGAGCTACCGTTTTCGAGATCACTGAAATATACATACAAATATTGCTCACTTAATGGTATAAGATATCCTTCTCGTGAAAGCATATTTAATTTTATGCTGAAAAAATGGCAACAATTAAAATTTTAAATATTTAAATGTCTATTTCAAAGCTGTTATTTTCATACTTTAATTAATTTAAAAAAATTTAAATCAAAAATTTGTTACAAATAAGGTACCAAATGAAAGGGGCGATTTTTCCAAATCCTTCGGATTAAACAGCTTATCGATCGGACAAATAGATTTTTTAAAATTAACTAAAGTATGGAAATTAGGAGGTTAAAGTATATCTCTTAAGCCTATCTCTTAAGACTAAAGCGTGACAGAGTCAGGCACTGATGAGCGTAACTATATGTGGTGATTGTTTTTATTTTCTAATATATATATATATATAAATAATAACTATGAGGAGCACCGATTTTACCCTAATTTCATAAATCACCATTCAGTGATACCTACACTGTCGAAAAAATGCAACTTTGCTGATAGAAATTCTCTTTAATTCGAGAAAAATGTCGTAAATTACGGAAAAATTACGTCGACAAAACGTATTTTTCTATAATTACAGAAAATTTCTGGAAGCAAAGTTGCATTTTTTTTTTAACAGTGTAGAACATGATAGAAAAATGTTACCAGCTGCAGCTACTTCACATCAAATTTCATAAATTAGTCAACGACAAACTGAAGGAAATTCTCTCTTACACGTTTTCATATTTTATTGTTGTTTCTACTTTTTATCAAAATAAATTAAAAAAAATAAATAAACAATCGAAATTAGATAAAAACAGGGTGATGTTATTACGTAAAGACCACTGTTAGAAAAAACTTGTGTTTAATAACCACACGACTTCCATTACCCACTACTAACCCATATTATTATAAGCCCTGCCTAGAGACAGTGTGATTAGAAGACAGAAGATTTACCAAATTAAATTAAAACGCTCACCAATTTTCCTATAACAATCAACTAATACATACGTCGAAGGACGTTACCTACTCTCTGCGGGTCCCAAACTATAAGATTATAGGCAATAGATCCCCGCAGGAGGAATGTCGAAAGAACATCTAAAAATGAGTTAATATACTTTCTTTCTTGTCCTTTTTTTTACTTTCTCTTACCCATAAGGTAGAGAAAGTATTGTTTTTGGCTCAAATTTTCGAACGCGAGATTTTGTTATATTTACACGTTTTGAGGTCCCCTGAATACGAAAATCATGTTTTTAGCAAATGGTCTGTGTGTCTGTGTGTGTGTCTTGCTGTTATCAGCATATCTCAAGAACAAATAGTAGCATAAATTCCAAACTCGGTATTCTAAATGTGTATCATATAGGGATGCTACAGTAAGCTTTTCGTTAAGATCAAGCAAATGGTTCGTGTACAGGGACAATCAAGAGAATTCTAATACATTACGTCTATGGGGGGAAATTGCAGGAAAATACAGTTTAACGTCTATAGACTGCACTAAACCAAATGAAACAAATATATATTCTTTGTAATAGAGACAGTTAACTGGGAAATTTTTTTTGTGTATGTAGGAGCCTCGCCTCCCCCCCTGGGGGGGGAAGTCCCCCCTCGAGGGGAGTAGATTTTCATGATGGGTATCTTTCAAAAGAGCTCGAAAATAACTTTAAAACGAATGGTTGAACCATCGATCTGCGATAATTTAAAACAAAGTTATCGATATTTTTTACTTTTAACGGAAAAAAAAAAAAAAAAAAAAAGAAAAAAAATCGTACTTTTTTTTTTTTTTTTTTTTTTTTTATTGAGAATAAAATGGACTTTTTTTGGATATTTGGTGTTAAACTACTTCTCTAATATGGAAATCGTCTGCCTTATCATAAAAGAAAATTTTTTTGAATAATAATTTTAATAAATTATTTTTTAAAAAGATAAATATTTTTTAATAACCGAATTAAATTCTATATAAATGTAGGTGCATTAATGAAACGGGGGGTTGAGGGGGGCGGTAGTCCCCCTCACACAGAACTAATTATCATATAAAACGCTTCAGAAGCCTACTATGAATTGCTTAACATAGGTTTACATAACAGTACTCGTTATCTTACCTATTAATCTGCAAACTGTATTTATAGTATTAAATTTCAGGGTAAGAGAAAGTCGTGTGAGTGACACACCAGATTATTTCTTTTCAAAAAGCGCGGAACTTGCCACTCATTCTCTAAAAAATGCAGTTTTGCTGCCAGACGTTCTCTGCAATTTGAGAAAAAAGTCGTAAATTACGAAAAAATTACGTTGACAAAACGTATTTTTCTGTAATTACAGAGAATTTCTAGCAGCAAAGTTGCATTTTTTTAAGAGTGAACCATAAAATCCTATGGACGGCAGAGTTAGTGCAGTTTAAAGAAAATTGGTAGAGCCTTTTTTTTTTTTTTTTTTTTTTTTTTTAAGATATTCGTATCTGAGACCTAAAGTTGACCTATTTAATCTGAACGTCTATGAATTTTCCTATAATAACCAACTAATTCACTAATATATGGACAAGTACATACAAAAGAGTGTTAAGAGGGGACAATAGCTAATCTCGCCGGCAGCCTTCGCCCATGTTATTCTATGGGAAAATTTGTTGCTACAATTACACATTACCTAATGAATATTTTTAAACTCTGTTTTCGCAGTCAGAAAATTCATAACCGTTAAATGAGTACTCATTTTTGAAAAATTCATTTTTTTTTAATTTTTACATTTTAATTTTGAGTTCAAAAATGCGATTTTTCACAAAATGCATTTTTCTCATTTTCTAATCGCAAAATGAAATACTAAAATTTTAAAAAATCAATTTTTGGAAAACAAGTACTAATTTAACACTTATGAATTTTCTAAATGTGAAAACAGAATTGAAAAATATTCATTAGGTAATGAGTAATTATGTAAACAAATTTTCCTTAGAATAACATGGGCGAAGGCTGCCGGCGAGATTAGGTATTATCCGCTCTTAATATAACAAATCTTCAAAATAACAAATTAAGAAAATCGATATAGTTTTTTTAGAAACATTTACTTCTTAGACGTAAAATTACCTACCTTATCAGAACTCTATCAATATTCCTCTAGTACAAACGAAAGGATATTTAAAAGTGGGTTTATCTATCAAATTTGAAGAAAATCGTAACATGGCGACATTTGGTCCTACCGAGGCTTTCCAAGTCCCACTTTTAATTTTCCGATTTTCATCAAAATTTGGCAAACTTATCTATACACCAGGCCTACTTGAATTATTAAATTTGGAAGTTCTACCGATTTCATTTTCGAGATTTGATGGACAAAAGATTCTGCTCCCCTCTCCACATATAAATACATATTAAAGCATGCGCGGACCAGTTTTCATAAAACCCCTTTTCGGACTCAGGAGACATTAAAACTTGAAAATCAGGTAAATGTTCTCATTGAAATTTTTAACCGATTATAGTACTTCCGTTATCTACGCTAATTGAGTAAAGGAAGTAAAAAAATCATATAAAAAGAAAAATGCTGTAATTTTTTTTCCCGTACCTTGAAACCTATCTGATATATTCTCATTGCCGGGTTATATGTCCCTTGGTAACATAATATGTAACCATTGTAATAACACACACACACACACCAAAAAAAAAAAAAAAGAAAAAAGAAAAAAGGCAGTCTTTGGGGACTGCCGATAGAAGTGAAAAATAATTAACTTGTGAATTGCATCGTCGAGCTTTTAGATTATTCGAATTATTTTTGGTTTGTAAAGAAGTGTTTATGATCTGTATTATATGATTCGGCACAATATTTGTAGCTACCCAAATTAAATGAACTACGCCTTATATTAGGTAAAAATATTGTAATATGACTAAAATAATTTTCTTTTTTTATTATTTATTTGAAAATTTATGTTGAAAGCAAAAAGAAGAATATAACAGTCTGTATAAAAACACTTGCTTGTACTTTGTGAACTATGTATATACTGTGGAAAAAGTACATACATATATAGAACTAGAAAGAGACAGATGCTAGTAGCCAGTATACTACTCGTATTAGTATACATTTTATATACACACACGTACACACACACACACATATATATATATATATATATATATATATATATATATGTATGTATATGAGGCATGCGCTACATATATGGATATATATGTAGAGAGATATACTCTTTGTATATATATAATCAATGTATACTGATAACGCACGGAGGTATATCTATGTACATATATACACAGTATATATATAGCTCATGGAAAGCGTTCGGTGACGATGACGCGAGTTCCATGATTTTTGTTCACCCAAAAAAGTGCTCAACGCGCCTAAAGAAGTTTTCACTTAAAAAAAAAAAAAAAAAAAAAAAAAAAAGGAAAATAAAAAAAAAAATAGGAAAAAAAAAAAATAATAATAATTGCACTGTCAGAAGTGGGGAAAAAAGAAACTGACAACAGTAGAAAAACAGAGGAAATTATCATAAGGCAAATGCAACAAAGACAAATGTATCGGGTATTAATCCCCAGATAGAACTTGCGGATTCCAAACAATTTTTACAGAGCTGTGTGAACAACGGCAATCCTCTGAATAATTTTAAATAATGTTTGGAATATAATAACAGCCATAGGTATTTTTCGAACGTAGCTACAATATCATAATACAATATATATAGTTAGCATCATTATTTTCAATATCTTCAAAACAAATAATTGAACCTGAGGTAATTTAAAATAAAGTTACAGATTTTTTTTTCATTTTTAACAAAAATAAATAAAGAAATGAATTTCTTAAGATGTCGTCTATAATGCACAAAACTAACTTTCTTCCGATATTTAGGGTTACATTCTTCTGACAAGGAAACATTCAAAAGGTGTCATCTTCAAAAAGTATTGAAAAAAATATATTTGATTCTACTCTTCATAAAACACCAGAAAATGAAAACAAGTCCTTCCGGCTTATTCAGAAGGGTAGGTTGATTTCTTTTTCCTTATCAAACAGCCGTCATTTTGATTCAAAATCGCGGCTACAAATTATTAATGCACTTGGTAGAAATATTGATGTAGGCTACGCACATATGGAGCTTCAAGCAAATCGGTTCATAAATACATTTTTATGTGAATTTAAAATTTTCAAGTGGCCAGCGCTTGGAAGCAAAATGGTGGGTTAAGTTGACAAATATATGAAATGTATTTGTGATATAAGTCTACTGTACATATATAGTTCGAATTAATTCAAAATCTCAAAAGTCATCGTGTTGAAAAATTAAGTGACTGCCACTTTGATCAAAATGGCAGAGAAAGTTGCTCATCTAAGATATCGTTGCAAATTTTTTTTTTTTTTTTTTTTTTTTTTTTTTTTGTAGAAATTCTTTCAAAAAGGTTTAGTAAGTTGATAAAAGTGTTAGTTTTCTGCATTTCTAGTTTGTTTTTGCATTAAAATAGCCTAATTTTTCCTTAAAAACGCATTAAAAAGATCCAGTAACGCAGGTAATAGATTTGGCGCCATATTTGGCGACTTTTCCACTGTGGCGACTTTTTTTGGCGACTTTTGGCGAGAAAATACTTATTATCGATATACCAAAGATGGACGCAATAACGTGATTGGTTCACGAGTTACGTGAATTTTCTAGATTTTTGTTGTTTGAATGATAAATTCAATTTTCAACTTTGATTTGAATTGATTAAGTATTTTTAAAGTTACCGTGATAACAAATTTTCAAGTGGTCGCCACTTGGAAACAATACAGTGGAATAAGTTGCCCAGCAAACACATCCAAGATATCTGAAGCATAGGTTCACTGTCTAACTGTGGTTTAAATCAGTGCCGTGTTTCAAAAGTTATCATTATGGCAAATTTTCAAGTGGCAGTCTAAGTGGCTGCAACTTGGAGACAAAATGACAAAACAACTTGCCCATCGAAATCATCCAGTACATTTGCATGATAAGTTGATTGCCCAGTTCTAGTTTAAATTAAATCAGTATTTCAAAAATTATCGTCATAAGAAATTTTCAGGTGGCACCACTTGTAAAAAAAGTGGAGTGAGATGCCCAGTGAACTTAAGTGAGATATTTGAATGATAAATCTACTACCCAAATTTGATACGAATTGATTCTGTATTACTAAAGTTACCATAATGACAAATTTTCAAGTGGCCGCCACTTGGAAATAAAATTGCGGATCAAGTCACCAAGTGAACTTATCCTAGATATTTGAACCATAAGTTTACTATCCAACTTTTATTTGAATCAGTTTAGTATTTTAAGTTATCGTGTGGCATATTTTTAAGTGGCAGTGTGATTTCAAGTGGCTGGAACTTAGAAACAAGATGTCGGGACAAGTTGCCCAGTGAAAACATTCAAGATAATTATATGATAATATCACTGTCCAAATTTGGTTCGATTTGGAGTATTATTTCAGAAGTTATCGTGATTTTAAATTTTCAAGTGGTGGCCTGATTTCAAGTGGTCCCACTTAACTTAAGATATCTACCACTTTATTCAAAATGACGGAAAAAATTCATTAATAAACATTATTGAGACACTTATGTGGTCTATATTTACATCAAATTTAAAACAAATTCGGAATACGCTTTTTACAATTTGAATTTGATATTTTCAAGTGGTCTCCACTTGAAAACAAAATGGTGGAGCAACTTGGTTAATAAACTCATCTAAGATATTTATAAGATAAGTTAAGACACTGTCCAAATTTGGTTCGATTTGGAGTATTATTTCGGAAGTTATAGTGATTTTAAATTTTCAAGTGGTAGCCTGATTTCAAGGGGTCCCACTTAACTTAAAATATCTGCCACTTTATTAAAAATGGTGGATAAACTTCATTAATAAATTTCATTGAGACCCCTATGTGGCCTGTATTTACATCAAAATTCAAGCAAATCTTGCATTAAATATGCTTTTTACAATGTCGGTTTGAAATTTTCAAGTGGCTGCCACTTGAAAACAAAAAGTCGGCGCAACTTGGTTAACGAACTCATCCAAGATATTTATAAGATTAGTTCACTGTCCAAATTTGGTTCGATTTCGAGTATTATTTCGGGAGTTATCGTGATGACAAAATTTTCATTATAGATAGATATATATATATATATAGATAGATAAACGAAGTGATTGCAATAGGTCGATTTCTAAAGAAATCAACCTAAAAATATCGGCTGAAATGAATTACAGCGACCACAAAAAATTATCAAAATTAAGCATATTTGGCGATTTCACACTGCTAGGCGATTGATTTTGAGTACTTGGCGGAAAAGCAAAACACGGTTCTGTTCGTACACGGCAATCTCGGTGCTAGCAAACGCATGGCCTAACAGCGCTAAATCGCCAAATATGCTTAATTTTGATAATTTTTTATGGTCGCTGTAATTCATTTCAGCCGATATTTTTTTCATTTTCTGGTGTTTCAAGAAGAGTAGAATCACATATATTTTTTTAAATACTTTTTGAAGATGACACCTTTTGAATGTTTCCTTGTGAGATGAAAATCATCTGCACTCAACATCAGCATGGAGAGTAATTTTGATAAATAATAATTTTTAATAAATAATTTACAATGTGGGAATTCGTAATAGGAAAATATCGAAGAAAATTTTGTGATAGCCCGAACATACTAATTTCCTTTTAGTTTCTTAAGATAAACTAGTATGTTGTGGCCACCACATGACTTTCTTCTATATTTTCCTATAGAAATTCACTCTTAAGACTAATTTATTAAAATTATTTTTTTAAAAAATTATCTTCCATGATAATGAAGATGATTTCCGTATTAGAGAAGAAGTATGACACTAAATATCCAAAAAAGTCATTTATATTCTCAATATTACAAAAAAAAAAAAAAAAAAGATAATTTTATTTTAAATTATCGCAGATCGATGGTTCAACCATTCGTTTTAAAAGTATTGGCGAGCTCTTTTGATAGATACCCATCATGAAAATTTACTCCCCTCGAGGGGGGACTTTCCCCGTCGAGGCTCCTACATACACAATTTTTTTTTTCTCAGTTAACTATCTCTATTACAAATAATTCTTTTAAATTTCATAATGATTATTAAAAAATAATTCTCTTTATGCACATTTATACAAAATTTTGTCCTATACCACTATGCTAAAAATTTAGAAAAAGCGAGATGGCAACGCAAGCTGTTGGACAATTTTTACCAAAAGTTGATGGGCACTGATTTATGTCAATGTGTAACTACATACCGATTTGTATGAAATTCTGTGCAGTAGTACGTGAGATACAATCGCCACACAATTTTGTCACACACACACACAAACAGACTTTTTCTAAAAATGGTCAAATCGTGTTCTCAAAACGTGTAAATCCATCAAAACCCCAATGTCGAAAATTTTTACAAATCCAAAACTTTTTTCTATTGAATATAGAAAAAAGTAAAAATATGTATAAGAATCACAGGGATGGAACACGGGCGCAGAATTCATACCGGAATCCGTTTAAGAAATTTCTCTACTTATAATATCGTTGATTTAAGAAGTAGAAAATTTTCTTACATCGATAGTGGTGTGAATTCTGCGCCCGTGTTCCATCCCTGGAATCACATTTTCAGCTTATTTTTCCGGAAGATGTCTAATATATTTTCTGCCTCATAGTGTAAATAATTTATCAGCTTTGGCGGTAGAGCGTAAAATTTGAACCCAGGGTTAATGCCTCCAATTATGAATTCAATATTTTTTATTTATATCCTTTTCCTATTCGAATTAAAGCCTTGAACTTTATTAATTTATTTATTCATTATTTAAAAAGTATAGATTTTTTTAAGAGAGTTTGTTTTATTAACATAGAAAAAATACTAATATGAGATATAATTGATATATATTTTAATATCTCTTTTGCTTTTTAGTAGTATTTAAAATAATTAAAATAAAATTGAGAAACATCGTGCTAAAAAAAATGAAATAGCTTTAGTGAATAGCCCCTTGACGAAATTTGAAATTGGGCTCCAAAGACAATCAGACTTTTCTTTCCAAGATCTTTACTTACGTAATTGCGATAGCCGTTTTAATTCATCGCCTAAATGGCATCAAAAATTTAAAAACCGCAAAGGAGCTCCTGTGCTAAAGCTATACGAAAGAAATTTTAAGAAATGAATATACTAAGGAATACCGATACTAAGGAATGATTCACAGTTACTGCATGTCTTTATATGTAAGAATAGATTGTAATTCCTGTCGTGTTAAATTATATTCCGTTTTGTGCAGAATTTTATATGTATGTATTACTTAGAAAACAAAAATAGGCTAAGGGTTTTTGTATATCTAATTTTAATCTATGTATTTTGATTTTAAAAATTTTGTTAATTTTTTTTTTTTTCCTGATATTTTAATGAAAAGCATAATTAACAACAAAAAAACTAGTATGCTGTGGCCACCACATGTCTTTCTTCTATATTTTCCTATACAAATGCACTCAGTAAAAATAATTTATTAAAATGATTATTAAAAAAAAAAAAAAAAAAAAAAAAAAAAAAATTCATGATAATGCAGACAATTTCCATATTAGAGAAGTAGTATAACACTAAATATGAAAAAAAAAAAAAAAAAGCCAATTTTTTTCTCAATATTACATTACAAAAAAGAAATAATAATAATTATTATTTATTTATTTATTTATTTTTATTTTTATTTTATTTTATTTATTTATTTATTTATTATTATTATTATTATTATTTTATTAAAAATGAAAAAAATCGATAACTTAATTTTAAATTGTCGCATTAAATGGTTCAACCATTCGTTTTAAAGGTATTGCCGAGCTCTTGAATGATACCCATCATGAAAATTTACTCCCCTTGAGGGGGGATTTCCCCTCCCCCCAGGAGGAGGCGAGGCTCCTACAGACACAATTTTTTTTCCCAGTTGACTATCTCTATTAAAAACAATTCTTTTAAATTTCATAATGATTATTAAAAACAATTCTCTTTATGCACATTTATACAAAATTTTGTCCTATACCATCATATTAAAAATTTAGAAAAAGCTGGATGGCAACGCAAGCTGTTGGACAATTTTTACCAAAGTTTATAGGCACTAATTTATGTCAATTTGTAACTACATACCAATTTGTATGAAATTCTGTGCAGTAGTTCCTGATATACAGTTGCCACAAAATTTTGTCTCTCTCTCTCACACACACACAGACAGACAGACATTTTCTAAAAATGGTCGAATCGTGTTCTACAGCTCTCGAAACATGTAAATCTATCAAAAACCCGAGGTCGAAAATTTTTACGAATCCAATACTTTCTTCTATTGAATATAGAAGAAAGTAATAAAAGTCTAATTATTCTACATCTTTGTTTAGTTAAATTCTGATCTTTTAAAGAAACATTGAATTAATGAGGAAAATAGTTTAAAATATTTTGTAGTTATTCATATTTTGATCTTTAAAAAATACCGTAATATGAGATATTATTGTGTATCTCCATGAACGAACCACAAACGTTATATGCATCAAAAACTATACAAATAATTAATTGTACGTAATTCATAAATATTCCTAACCAACTTACAAATCAATGAAATATTTTGGAGAAAGTAAATTAGGGGCAAAATAACCTAAATACTTTCCCTGCGATCAAAACCATAGGTAAATTTGGGACCAGACAATGGTCCCAAATTTACCTACGCCTTCCCCTGTCTCATTTGAAAAATGATGGGTTTTCCATTTACAGGAAATGTATCGTAAATGTTGCTACTTTTACTTTCCGATTATACTATGCAGGGAAAGTATTGTAATTATGACGAAAAATCGACTATGAGATTTTAATGTATCTATACGTTTTGAGGTCTCCTGAGTTCATTTTTGCTATTTTTACGGTGACGAATGTATGTGTATGTATATCTGTGTGCGTGTGTGAATGAACACGCTTTGTTCGAATGAGCTGAAAATTGGTACATATGTGGTAAGTCATCGTAGTATGAACCCTATTGATTTTGGTGAATCTGGCACACATATTTTATAGGGACACAAAGAAAAATTCTTTATCATTATGGCCTATGGGTCTATCAAATTCTTTAAAGTGCGATAGTGTCTAAACGGCTTATTCAAATAAACGGAAAAATTATACACATGTTATAAGTCACGAACTGTACAGATTTTGGTGACTATAGCACTTATATATTTTTGCAGGGGTACAAAAAAAAAAAAAAAATCTTTATCATTATGGCCTATAGGCATACCCTCCAACATCCTAATTAATATTCCGTAGTATTGTTAGTCCCGCCCTTTTTCTCCCACCAAAAAATTTTTAGAGTAATAGTATCCAAATGCAATTGCGATTACATAAGAAGAAAAATATTCTAAAAATATACTGGTGTGAAAAAAAGAAGGCGGGGCTAACAATAATACGGAACATTAATTAGTATGTTGGAGGGTATGCCTATAGGCTCAAATTATTTAAAGTTCGATAGCATCAAAAAGCTTTATTCAAATAAATTGAAAATTTATATACATGTCACCGTCACTCGAACTGTATGAATTTTAGAGAATCTAACACTAATAAATTTTACAGGGACACAAAGAAAAATTCTTTATCATTCTGGCTTATGGGTTAAATTTTTTGAAGTGCAATATAGTCTAAGTGGCTTATCCGACTGAGATGAAAACTTATTTACATATTATTGGTCGCTGTCACATGAATTGTATGGATTTTGGTGATTCTAGCGCTTATTGATTTTTACAGGGACACAAAGAAAAATTCTTTATTATCATGATCTATGGGCTCAAATTGTTTGAAGTATAATAGCGTTAAATTAAGCATCATACCACATAGAGAAAAATACTGAAACACCCTATTATATTCGGTTGTTTGGAAAGTAATTTCGTTTTTCTCGCAGAGGACTTAATTGTATTTTTTTCACACCATCTTCACAATTAAGCTGCATTACCATTATATATTATGACAGTTGATACAGCAAGGCTTGCTTGTGAAATGTTCGTTTTATTCTGTTCAATATAGGTTTTGAATGGTGCCCTATCAAATAAAGAAAATCGGAAGCGACATTTTCGGCATATTTTGTTTTTGCTATCAAAAAGGCGAAAATACGGTTCAAACAAGGAAAAAAGTATGCGATGTGTATATCACTGTAAAAAATATGTCCTATTTGCTGCCAGAAATTCTCTGTAATTTGAGAAAATGCGCTCTGACAACGTAATTTTTTCGTAAATTACGCGTATTTTCTCTAACTACAGAGAATTTCTGACAGCAAATAGGACGTATTTTTTACAGTGTACAGAAAATTTATTTAAAGAACGCCAGTGTCAAAACTGGTTTACCAGATTTTGTTCCGGCAACTTTGACGCTGAATACACATTACGTTCTGGAAAACCAGTTTATGCTAATGAGGACAAAATAAAGTATTGATTTAAGAAAACTGTCAAATAGCAACTCGTGAGATCGCTAAGAAACCGATCAAAGTGGAAAATATTTAATTCAATAATATATTTATACAATATAAGAAAATCGTCTTTCATTTTAAAGGAAAAAACGAAGTTATTTTCCGAACAACCCAAAATTTTCTTTTTTGTTTATTTAACCACAGCCCCCTAAACTAGATGCCTTCCGCGTTGCTCGGAAACTTGGCAACAAGCGGTAGACTGCGCCACTTGGTACAGATTGCGCACTTTTTTCTTCAACTGTCACCAATAATTTTAAGAAGTTATATATGATATATAAAATCGACTTTTCTTCGATTATATTCGCCTTTTATGTATATCGAATCTCACTTTTAAAAATTTTTGGTGGCTGTTGAATAAAAAAGTGGCGTAATCTGTACCAGGTGGCGCTGTCTACCGCCAAGTTTCCGAGCCACGAGGAAGGCATCTAGTTTAGGAGGCTATGATTTAGCGAGTTCCCTTGTTTTATTTTATCTATACATCCGTCAATTACTCAATGTTTGGTAAGTCGAGTGGAGTCACTTCAGATTTTTTTCTTTAACGGGTTATTTATTAATTTTAATACTGTAACTTAATGCTTAGTATTTTACTAATAACTAAAGCTTCAATAAAAACTAATCCATGGCATTGTGTTAACCGAATTACTTTTGCTTATAACTATTTAAAATCTTCTAAAATAAATCAATATATATTTTTTTAACTTTGTTACTTATTGAACTAGAAAATTTGCTGATCAGTTATAAAAATAGCATTTAAATTTGCAATTATTTTAATTAATATTTAAAAACACATAAATCCTCTTCTTACTGTCATTTACTATTAATATGTTGCTATCGTACGATAAAAAAAAATCAACAGAAATAGAAAATTCAAACGGAAAAAAAAAATAATGAAAATAATATAAATAAATAAATAAAATAAAATCGATTATTTTATTCATATGCATAGATTATCAAACTAGTACTAGCTATAATGTCAAACTTATGCTAGGAAACACCCATACTTGCCAACATCCTAATGGGCTCTTCCCAGCATCGTCTGCTCAATCACGTGATAGAGGAAAACGAATAATCGCATTCTGAGAATCGAATTCAATTAAATATTGTTCTTAAGAACAAAAATTTTAATATATTTTATATAAAATAAAATAAAAGTAGTATTGTGCATTTGTAAACAGTAGAATAATCGTATTTGTAAATTTAATAATTTTTTAAAAACATTTTATGTGTTTATTTATTTTTACCTATAAGAATCGATTTTTGTATATTGCAGTGTAACTGTAACATTAACTGATCTAGCAATAAATAATAGTTTCTTGTGGAATGTTTACTGATTATAAATTGAAATTTTAAAATGTTTTCATTTAATTTAATTGCATAAAGGTGTTACAACAAGTTAATTAACTTAGTTACTGGTCTAAATGGATTTACGTAGTACGGTATTGCACTGTCACTGATTTAAGTACCAAAAATCAGAGTATTTAAACATGTCTTCATGAACATCAATAACAGGTATAAACTAAATGATGATTGTAAATGTATACAGCAAACAAAAGATGATGAATAATGATATAAAAATGATTAAAAATGATGATGTGTAAAAAATAACACAGATTAAATACGATTGATCAAAAATAAGAATAGAAAATATGTTATTTCAGCAATCGCTCTAGATAAACAAGACTTCGTCTGCTATTTGTTTTTCCTCTATCATGTGACCTCTGACGTCAGGTGGGAAGAGTCCATTAATATTTCGTAGTGTTGTTAGCCCCGCCCTTTTTCTCCCAACTGTAAATTTGTAGAGTAATATACTCTAAATGCAATTACGATTAAATAAGATGAAAAATACTCTAAAAATATGCTGGTGTAAAAAAAAAAAAAAAAAAAAAGGCGGGGCTAACAATACTACGGAATATTAATTAGGATGTTGGCAAGTATGAAACACCTGCAAAACGGAGATCCTTTTTTTAAAACTAGTGACCAATCTCCATAGCTACCAAGTTTTTAAATTTTTTCCGGAATGTTGTTAACCCCGCCCTTTTTTCATTCCGTAATATTTGTAGAAAAATTTTCTTCAATATATAATTATGATTAAATATGAAGAAAATTACTCTAAAAGGATTACGGTGTGGGAAAAAAGGGTGGGGCTAAAAACATTCCGGATTAAATTTAAATACTGGGCAGCTATGAATCTCTCGCGTGTTATGAATCTAAAATAATTATTCTACCTTTCTTAAAACGCGTAGGTAAATTTGAAACTAAATGTCAGCCCCGAATTTATCTATGGGTGGGGCTCTGATCTTCCTACTTTTGGTTGCAAATTTACCTAGACCGAATATTTTGTGAGATCGTTATCACGGAAATATACCGCCATACATTATAGCCAACAAAAACACAAAAGGGAGGCGTCACTAATGTTGCGGCAAAAATAAAAGTAATGCCTAACACTCAACCTTTACTTATCCCTTTCAGTATACTTCTGTATAAAGAGGCGCAACCAAGTAATGATCCGTTCATAAGGAACGGTACACGTTATTTGTAAATTTATCTCAAAAAATGTGTCAGTGGATATTTTAAATATCCTGTGACACATTTTTGGAATCTTGACGAGTTGTTAGAACAAGAAATATTTTATCTGTTTATCTTTTTCATCAACTTCAAATTTCTCAATGGCAGTGATACAGTTTTTAGGTCTTCATGATTGGATCATTTTTAGAAATTGTCTCTCTGTCTGTGTGTCAAAAATTTTCTATTAGCTCTAGCACAAAAAACTAATGCACAGAATTTCCAAAAGATTATAGTTACACCTTGACATTGTGTTCATCAAATTATGGTGCATTTTGCTTAACAGGTGACGCTGTCATCCTCTTTTATGATAATTTTTAATATAGCTGCATAGGACAAAATTTCGTATTAAATTATAGAATGAGACTTACTTTTAACCATCATTGTAAGATTAAATTCTTTTATTTATTTACTCTCTGTGTATCCGTGACAATTTTGTCACAGCTGTAGACCAAAAACTGATGCACATAATTTAATAACACTTTATATTTAGTTGGTCCTTGACATAGATTAGGGATGATCAGCTTTCACTGTTAAAAATTTGGTGTTAGTTTGAACCAAAACTTGGTACTGAAGTAGCTGCAATCACCCGATGGTTTAACCTTTTACCATTATTTGTTAATTTTAAATTGAACCAAATATTATTGGTATTATAATTTAAATAAATATATATATATATAAATCAAAATCCAATCGAGATGGGGATTGAACTGAAGACTTTCTTGTCTCATGTTAAACACATCTGCCACTGCCTTTCTTGCCCACTAATTCTGTTTCGTTGATTTTGATAAAAGGGACTAAATTTTATAAGGTTTTATCTTGGCCCACGAGTGAGTTGTTGCACAAAATTTGCACTTTACCCTATGGTTTCGCCCACGCTCTTTAATTTAAGCTTGTTTGGTTTCAATAGGAATTTTACTGATTCAGACTTTCCTTGTGAGTGGATGTATGGTAGCTCCAAGTTTTGGTGCAAATTCAATCGCAAGAAGCAGAAAGCTTAAAAGTGAGGTTGAATCATATTATGGTATTGCTTATAACTTTTACTCTATATAGTGGTTCTAGTTTGAACTGAAATTTTTAACAGTGTTTTGTTTGTGTACAGGTACGCGCAAAGGAATTCAGACACATTACAGTGTATGATAGGTACTTATTTAAGACATACTGTAGTATCTTTATACTGCACAGAGTAAAACGAGATTAACTTACATTATTATGCCATGATGAGCATTAATGATTGGTTAAATAAATAAATAAATAAATAAGTAAAATAAGCCTCAAAGTTGTTCAGATACATTAGTGGATATTTAAGATATTTTAGGATGCACTATGAGATTACTGAATTAAAATTTCAGTGTTATAAGAATTTTTTTTAGTATATTATATGGTTTATATGCAGTTTTAAGACGATATACAGAACTACACTAAAACAATATATTTTATGATTTCTCAATAGAAATAAAGCTACAACGGTAGCTTTTGTTCGATTTCTTATCCGCTCCCCCCATATTTAAAGAAAAACTATTTTTTGTGTAGCCTAGTTATTTTTAGAGATACAAGTCTACACAGTTAAAAATTTGAATGCTAGATTAAACCAAAGCGTGTTACTACAGTAGTCGAAACCATAAAAAGTGAAATTGCCTACTATAATTTGGTGCTTCTTGTTGAAAAAGCATGAAATCATAGCAAAACGTTCAACATATTATAGTTGTAGCTTCTGAATACCAAATTTTAGTTCAACCTTTCACTAGATCATGGTAAAAGGTTCAACATATTATCGTTATAGCTTCTGTATACCGAATTTTGTTTAAACCAAGCACCAAATTGTGGTAAAAGTTTACACTATCTTATGATTGCAGCTATTGTATCCATTGCACGCTGCTTCTTTTTTTTTTTTTTTTTTTTTTTTTAACGTAAAACTCAAAGATGAAATTTCTTCTCCGATAGTTAAACAAAATATATTTTTGTGCCAAAGTGAAATTTTACATAATATACAAGGCTGCCCTAAAATAATATTTCTTTGGCTTTCTCTATAAATATGAAGCTAAAAAAATATTTTGTAAGATTTCTTTTTTCTTCTTTTAACCCATATATACGGTAGAGAAAATATTGCTTTTTGGGTCAAATTTTTGAAACTGAGTTTTTGTTAGATTTGCACGTTTTGAGATCCTTGAATACGAAAATTATGGTTTTAGCGGTTAGTCTGTGTGTGTGTCTGTATGTCTGTTATCAGCATATCTCAAGAACAAATAGTAGCATGAATTCCAAACTCGGTATTCTATATATATATATATATATATATATATAATACACCCCTCGACAAAAAGATAGGAACAAAGGGTTTTTTCTTTGATTTTTCATAAAATAACGTTATCTAAATTGTGCTTATCATTTATTATTATTATGCAATAACACTAACACTGGACTAATTTTTGTTTTAAGACTAATTTAGAAAAGTTTTAAGGGTTCTTACGTATTATCGCAACCAGGTTGGCGCGATTTGTAAGTTTGAGTAAGAAAGTTAAGTTATTAGTATTAATTAAGTTATTATTATTATTAGTTATTATTATTATTAAGTTATTATTATTATTAAGTTATTATTATTATTATTACTATTATTATTATAAGTATATTATTATTATTATTAAGTTATTATTATTATTAGTTAAGTTATTAGTATTAGTTAAAGTATTTCACGGCATTCAATCTAACCAGTAAGCAAAATAATTTCTTTACGAAAAACCACGTATAACACGTAGGGTTGCCGTAAGTAGGGTCGCCAAATTTGGCGATTTATGCGAATTTTGGCCTGGTTGCGATAATACGTAAGTACCATTTTAAGACTAAAATTTTTCTAATTTAAGACTACACAGCACGACAAAAAGATAGGAACAAAGGGTTTTTTTTTTAATTTTTGAATATGATTATTTTGAATATGAATATTTTAAATATGATTCAAATATTTAATATGTTTTTGATATGATAATATTTTGTTATGATAATAAATGATCAGCACAATTTAGATAATGTTATTTTATGAAAAATTTAAAAAAAACCTTTGTTCCTATCTTTTTGTCGCGGAGTTTAGTCTTAAATTAGAAAAACTTTAGTCTTAAAACTTTTCTAAATTAGTCTTAAAACAAAAATTAGTTCAGGAATAGTGTTATTTTATAATAATAATAAATGATAAGCGCAATTTAGATAACGTTATTTTATGAAAAATCAAAGAAAAAACCCTTTGTTCCTATCTTTTTGTCGCGAGGTGTATATATCATATAGTGATGTTAAACTAAACTTTTCGTTGAGATTAAACCAGTGTTGCCAGATTTGGGGACTTTTTTATTCAATATCCACCGTTAAATTTTTATTGCAACAGTTGCCTCATCACATCGACGATTAATCGTCTATTAGGTATGTCAAATTTTACTTCTCAAAATTATTGGTGGTAGTTGAATAAAAAAGTCCCCAAGTCTGGCAACACTGGATTAAACAAATGGTTTATGTACAGGGCTATCGAAGAGAATTCAAATACGTTACGTCTATGGAGGAAATTTCGGGTAAATACACTGTAAAATCTACAGGCTGTCCTAAACAAAATAGAGTATTTTTTTAATGCATAAAAATATCTTTTGTGTAGACTATGGTATGGATATCATTCATCATTCGTTTACAGGGCTACCCAAAGTAGTTGGATATATTTGGCCTATATTTAGAAATTCCTGGAAGTGCATTCTATTTTGTGTTAGGTATTTTTCATCTAAGAATAAATTTATTTATGCAATGTGATGTTCATATACTTTATAGAAAATATGTACAGCTACCCAAAATTAAGCTAAACGTTCTTTTCTATTGAATGTAATTTATGGAAGTGTTTTGATACATTTTACTATGTCGATAATCACTACTCAGGACGAAAAATTAATTGTTCATACCCACACTGTAAACAAATTATTTTTTGAAATTCTATTTATCTAGTCTATGGATTTTTGTATAATATCACGTTTTGAGGTGCCTGAATATGAAAGTCTAATTTTTAGCTGTTGATCTGTATGTATATTTGTAAACAGCATAACTTAAAAACAAAGAACTAAAGAAAATTCAAGTTTGGAATTTTAAAGTTTACATTAGGTTACTACTTGAAAATTTTGATTAAGATTGGCAAGTTTGAATGCAAATTAATTACAGCCTTTTATTATTATTTTTATAAACAAATGTAGGCACTGTAATTGAATAGCCCCTCCTCTCCCCCCTCCCTGACCTACACACAGAATAAAACTGTTCATGAACTTATTTTAGATTATTTTTAAAGTACAGTCGGTAACAAAAGTGTCCGAACACTAGCAAAAATTCCTATGTAAAAAATGTACACTTCATACGATTTTGTTAAATAAATCCTTGTCGAATCCTGTTCTTAGTCAGTGTAAGAACGTGATTCGACAAGGATTTATTTAACAAAATCGTATGAAGTGTACTTTTTTACATAGGAATTTTTGCTAGTGTTCGGACACTTTTGTTACCGACTGTAGATTGAACTTTATTATTTTACCTTATTGATTTTAAAACTTAATGTGCAATCTATCTTCATAATATTAAAATGGAGTGTAAGAGAAAGTCGTGAGGGTGATACACTAGATTATTTCCATAAAAACAAAATATATTTCAAGGCGCCATCAAATAAATGAAATACATCACAGATTAAACGATATAAGGTATAAATACTGTCGGAAAGTAATAAATAAAAATGTGTACGGAAACACCTTAAATTGCAAAAAGCTGATCATCTAGTCACTGTTTTAACTTTTCGAAAAATAACATGATTTCTTCTCTTATCTTCTTTTCTCATTTTGATTTCCATGAAGCTTTTTATATTTTTAAAACTCAAGAAATTTTGCTAATAATATTGTTTTTAATACTTTTCATGTCTGATGCTTGGAAATTACTCACATAACTTTCGCTTGATCGTTCCTTTTAATTTTTACTTTCTTCTATCTTCAATAGAAGAAAGTATTGGATGCGTAAAAATTTTCGAGCTCGGGTTTTTGATGAATTTACACGTTTTGAGAGTTGTAGAACACGATTTGACCATTTTTAGAAAATGTCTGTCTGTCCGTCCGTCTGTCTGTGTGTGTGGGACAAAATTTTGTGGCAACTGTATTTCAGGAACTACTGTACAGAATTTCATACAAATTGGTATATATTTGCACCTTGACATAAATTAGTGCCTATCAACTTTTGGTAAAAATTGTCTTACAGGCTGCGTTGCCATCCCGCTTTTTCTAAATTTTTAACATGATGGTATAGGACAAAATTTTGTATAAATGTGCATAAAGAGAATTATTTTTTAATAATCATTATGAATTTTAAAAGAATTGTTTTTAATAGAGATAGTCAACTAAGAAAAAAAAAATGTGTATGTAGGAGCCTCGCTATTCTCCCCTGGGGGGGAAGACCCCTCGAGGGGAGTAAATTTTCATGATGGGTATCTTTCAAAAGAGCTCGCCAATACCTTTCAAATGAATGGTTGAACCATCGATCTGTGATAATTTAAAATAAAGTTATCTTTTTTTTTTTCATTTTTAACAGAAAAAAAAATATATATTTTTAATGTAATATTGACAATAAAATTGACAATCTTTAGATATTTAGTGTTATACTACTTCTCTAATATGGAAATCGTCTGCATTAACATTGAAGATAATTTTTTTTAAATAATAATTTTAATAAATTATTTTTACTGAGTGAATTTGTATAGGAAAATATAGAAGAAAGTCATGTGGTGGCCACAACATACTAGTTAATTTAATTCTTGTAAATTTTTTTTTCTTGTTCAATAGTCGCTTTTATTTATAACTTACTTCTATATATATATATATATAAGAAGAAAGTCTTGGATTCGTGAAAATTTTCGACCTCTGGTTTTCGATGTATTTACACGTTTTGAGATGTCCTAAACGTGGTTTCACTTTTCTTTTAGAAAATGTCTATCTGTCTGTGTGTTTATGTGTATGTCACAAATTTTGTGGACACTGTAATTCACGAACTAATGAACGAAATTCAACCAAACTTGGTATTTAGTTGGATTCTGACCTAATCTGGTGATGAATACAATTTGGGATCAATCGCTCAAGAGGTCTCACTGTCATCCCATTTTTAAAAATTTTAGCATGGCAGTATAGGATAAAATTTCGTATAATTGTACATAATGTAAATTATTTTTAAAGAATGGTTGTGGATATAATAAAAATTATTGATGATAATGATTGCAAACTATTAAAACAATTGTATATTTGTAGCAGAATGCCCCCTCCCCCCTCCTCCCATCATCCGAGGTGTGAAAATTTTGAATAAAAAGTATCTTTTAAAAGGGGCAGCCATCCAGTCAATTAGCGCTGTTGATCATCCATTAACACCCGAAATATCCCAATGTCAAGAATCATTAAGAACTCTCACTTTAAAGGGGAAACAAATTGTTCTCCAGTGGGTGGCCGGCCATTGTGGCCTTTGGGACAATGAACAAGTGGACTTCCTTGCAAAAAGAGGTGCTACCTTACTACAACATCTCAATACAGCCATTTCTTACTGGAGGATTAAACTGTTTTTAAAGAATTTATCTGCATCTAATGTCTTACGAGATCTTGAGAATCGTACAGCTCTAAAGAAAAGGAAGAATTTAAGTCCTTCTCTTATTCCTGATAAACCAAGACGTAAGGCAGTTGCGACTTTCCGCCTATCTACAGGACATGACTGTCTTGCCGCTCATTTGAAGCACATAGGTATCTTAAACGACCCTACTTGCTCACTTTGTGATTCTGGAGAAGTAATGGACAGGGACCATCTGTCCCGTTGTAGGGCTCTTCGATGTTCTACAGAAGAGTCGAGATATTGGGAGGCAAGGTCGCTCCTTAGGCAGTGACTTCGGTCTTTTGTTCTATGTTATATTGTCTATAATTTGTTTTGTAACTTTATAGTCCTCTGTAACTTTTGCCTAGCCATTGAAAAAAAAAATCTTTTAAAAGAATTCGTCAATACTTTTAAAACAAATGTTTGAACCAGCTATGTAATAATTTGTAGCAAATTTATTGATTTTTTCTTTTATAACCAAGATATTTTTTGAATTGCATAAATTACTACATGGTTTTCTCTCTTTGAACATTTATGGCCGTTTTCACCATTAACTTTAACTCCCGGTTCAACGCAAAAATTTGAAAAGCGTCTGAAGGCAGGGTACAGCTTTCCAGCAACATTTGACACGCTGTTTCTGCCATCTAGCGTCGAGGATTTCATATAATCTCTTATTGGTTATTTTCATCTGAAAAATCTTAAAATAACTATACCGCTAGATGGCAGAAATAACGCGTCGAAATTTGCTGAAAATTTGCACCCCGCCTTCAAACGCTTTTTATATTTACGTGTTCAACCGGGAGTTGAAGTTATTGGTGAATAACAGGCTTAGTGATATACTTGTCTATGATGAAATCATCGGAATTCACCATGGAAAATAATTCTCATAGATAAATAATAATTTTAATAAATAATGTGAACTGCATGAATTTGTAAAAGAAAAGTTTCATGGTGGCCACGATATACTAGTACATTTTATTTTTCTCCTCTTTCTTTGTCTCTCTCTGTCTTTTTCTTTTTTTTTTTTTTTTCTAATTCTTGTTACACGCCGTATTAATATTGAATTCCAGTTTTATTTATTTAGTCTCGTAATTGAATTTTGTGTTTTGTGTGTGGACGCTTTGTTTGCTGCACTCGCGACCACTTTGTTCACTTTATCGAGAATTATGCTAATTGAAGCGGGAATAACCGTTGCAAGTTTCTGGATATATCACAGAAGTGGCTTAGTACCTTCTTACCCCAACTTCTTCAATCAACGCTCGTTTCAGCCAGCTGTCTTCATATTCTTAGGGAAGTACGTATGGAATATTGTTACAGATTCAGTTGTTTACTATTATTACTTTCTTCTATATTCAATAGAAGAAATTATTGAATTCGTAAAAATTTTCGACTTCGGGTTTTTGATGGATTTACGCGTTTTGAGAGCTGCAGAACACGATTTGATCATTTTTAGAAAATGTCTGTCTTGTCTGTCTGTGTGTGTGTGACAAAATTTTGTGGCAACTGTATCTCAGGAACTACTGCACAGAATTTCATACAAATTGGTATGTAGTTACACCTTTACATAAATTAGTGCCTATCAACTTTTGGTAAAAATTGTCCAACGGGTTGCGTTGCCATCCCGCTTTTTCTAAATTTTTAACATGGTGGTATAGGACCAAACTTTGTATAAATTTGCATAAAGAGATTTCCTATTTAATAAACATTATGAAATTTAAAAGAATTATTTATAATAGAGATAGTCAACTGGGAAAAAACATTTGTGTATGTAGGAGTCTCGCCCCCCTCGAGGGGAGTAAATTTTCATGATGGGTAGCTTTCAAAAGAGCTCGCCAATACCTTTAAAACAAATGGTTGAACCATCTTTAAAAAAATGTAATATTGAGAATAAAATTGACTTTTTTTTTTTTTTTTTGCTATTTAGTGTTTTACTACTTCTCTAATATGGAAATCGTTTACATTGTCATGGAAGATAGTTCTTTTTTAAATAATAATTTAATAATTTTTAAATAATAATTTAATAATTTTTAAATAACAATTTAATAAATAATAAATTATTTTTACTGAGGGAATTTGTATAGGAAAAAAATATAGAAGAAAATCATGTGGTGGCCACAACATACTAGTTTTTAAATGTGAACTGCCACAATGATATCAGATCTTATCTTATTTATCATTCACTGAAAAAAAAAGAAAGAAAAAAGATAAGAATTTTGAAATTAGAATAGAATTTTTTTTTTTCCTTTTAATATGCTTATCCTGTTTACCCAAATCTAAATTTTCAATTAAAAAAAAAAAAAAAAAAAAAAAAAAAGATAAATAATGCATAACAACTATTAATACCTTTTTATGCATGCAATTTTCAATATTAACCTTCTAACACAACAAGTAAAAATTTTTGAAGCCAAGAAATCAGTAGCGTTTCGCATCATTTCTCTCTGAAATCCCAGAGGCAGCTGGTGTTGCCAATCTCTTCAAGTGTATCTCTAGGTTTAGAAAACAGCAAAAACAAAAGAA
Organism: Salticus scenicus; assembly: GCA_963930645.1. Classification (NCBI taxonomy): domain Eukaryota; kingdom Metazoa; phylum Arthropoda; class Arachnida; order Araneae; family Salticidae; genus Salticus; species Salticus scenicus. The sequence continues at coordinate 30,323,869 of OZ005659.1, read as the reverse complement.
CACCTACTACAGAGGTTAATGTCTGATCTCGGATGTGTTCTGTTGATTCAGATCCTGAATTGATGGACGACTATGATAAAGTCATATTTCCGGAAATGTATTTTTCTTAGTTTATGTTTTTTTTGTGGAGGTTGTCACAGATATGTCAAACTGTTGTAACAGCCGATGATTTTAGATGATGTATGTATTATTGTATACAATATGAGGACATTGAAAAAAAAAAGGGGGGGGGGAGAAAACTAACAATTATCCTAGTTTTATAGTTTCATACAGTTCATTGCAATTTTGTGCTATCTATTTTTTTTTTTTTTTTTTTCAATCTTTCTCTCTCTTTTTCTCTTTTTTAGTTCGTCAGTGCACAATATCTCAAGAACAAACGATCGTGAAAAGATCGGACCAGTTTTAAGGTTTCACCTATGTCTGCAAGCACCCTTTTTTGATTTGCAGCAGTCAGTTTCTTAGTGTATTAGTTTATTAGTGGGTTAATGTGTTAGTCTGTGCCACTGTATACATGATATATCAATAATAATTGATTGCAGAGAGGTCGCGCCAGTTTTTAGTAAGAACCCTGTTGATTTGCAACATTCTGATTCAAAAGCTCGTAAGTTATTGGATGTTTGTGATTTTCTTAACTTTAGAGAATAGGGCAATTTTTGTCTTACACGTGCATTAGAAGGAATATTTTTACTCTAAAGTTGTCAGACCAGCTTTGAAATATCGGTTATGATGTTAGTCTGAAGATCATTAATTATGAAAATTCAACTTTGAAAACTTCGTAAGTTATTTGAAATTTACGAATTTCTTAATATGTCAGAACAGGACAAAAAATCGCACAAATGTCCATTTTTTGGGCTATTTTCATCTTAAAGGTGTCAGACAACGAGATAAATAAAGTAGAGTGTTGATTCAATGGATAAAGGATTGGCTTTCCGAGGTTCAATATGAACCACGTGATATGAACCAATAGGTTGCTATGTTTGGCCCTTTATCGCTATTTCGGCAATTAAATTTTCAGTTCAGCAAATTAACATTATTATTAGGTAACATGACAGTCCTATGACCGAAATAAATTGTATTTAAAATAATTTTTAAGATATTTCACATTATAATAAATAATAAAATACTTTTTTTTTCTGTCATTATTTCCCAACAAAGTTTAAAGGTGTTTATAAAAAAAAAGTTAAGCTTTTAAAAGTGCTCAATTTAAAAACAAATAACAATGCCTGAACTATTTTTAAATATTTTGTCGGTTAAATTTTGACTACACGAAATAAAAAGTAGTAAAATAAAAATTAAAATGATTTAGAAAATATATATATATATACATATATATTAATTTGCGTAAGTAAGGAAAAACACTGGCGGTTATGACTTTCGCCAAGTACAGTCTCCAAGCAGTTGCCATAGAATTTATTGAAAATAAGCTGTAACTAAGGAAATGAATGAATAGATGGTTCATCTCACATGACTCAGGTTGGACCCTGCCAGGGTTACCATTTATCACTCTACTCTATTTTTCGCGTTGATGTCAGATCATTTTTAAAGTATTAATCATGATGCTGGCCTGGAGATCATTGACTATGAATTTCCTAATTTAAAAAATTCATAAGTTATTCGAAATTTACGATTTTCTTAATAACATGGTGGAATAATGCAAAATTTTGTTTAAACGTCCATCTTTAGAGATATTTTCATCTTAAATGCCAGACTACTTTTTAAATATCCTTTATGTTATTGGTTTGAACATCATTGATTACAAATGTTCTAAAATATAAGTTATTCGAAATTTTAGATTTTGATAACATTAGCAGAATACAGCAATATTTCACATAAACTTGCACTATGAGGATTATAGCACTGAAAATAGTATGAAATAGCATGAAAACTAAAATAAGAAACAGATTCTAAAAAAAAAAAAAAATAATGATAATAATATTGAACGAATTAGGATAAATTAAATGTAACTGACTGAAAGGTGGGCGATTAGGCAGAGGTATTTCACTCAGTCACCGTGGCAAGAGAATTTATTTTTCTTAATATGAATACAGTATGTCGTATGGTAGAAATTTTTGAGGACATATTTGTAGTCTAGTTGCAAAACCAGCCAACTCCTTAAATTTGAAAAAAGCATTTTTTCAGTTTTTTCAATTCTAAGTAAACGTTTATCATCTGGAAACAAGAAACCATACCAAAGCCAATCCCTGTGTTACTTGCGTTTAAAAATCGCAATGTGCTGCAAAACCAGTCATCTCCATATCTATAAGATCGTGATTCTGCTCCACCAGACTAAAGCAGCACACTTGTTGATTAGGTTAGTGTTATCGTGTTTTCTCTCGGCTGTGACTGATCTTTCTTGTTGCACACAAAGTTTTTAATAACTAAATCTTGAGTTTTATTCGACAATGGAGAACTTTATAGAACAAGTATATTCTAACCAATCAAAGAAGAGGAAAAGTGACCCAATGACATGTAAAAGGAACAAAGCCAAAGTTCAAAGGTATTGTACAATCACTTTGTATTAACATAATATTAATTGATAACATAATAGCGTCTTAGTCAGCATATTATGATTAACTAATCAAATGTTATTAATTTAACAACAATACCCATGGTGCCTATAATCAGGGGCGTAGCTTGAGGGGGGGAAGGGGGGGAGTCTCCCCCCCCACAATGTTTTAAAAAATAGGGCGGCATATTGAAGTTTCTGGGGGCGCTGTTTTGCGACTTAAAGTTCATTTGAAAGTGGATCATAATTTTGTTAATTATCGTTATTTAACAAAAACACTTAAGAGTTTTATGTATCACAAGCTGAACAACTGGTTCACCGACCAACAAAAAAGTTGTGTCTGACTGTAGCAAACTCCCGTTTGGTGGCGCCTGCGGCGCCCTCTAAACTAGTTAGACGCCTAAAACAGCCTGTTTTATTATCGTGCAAACGACCCTTGAAAATTCTCATTGTATTCATGACGCTTAAAAAAATCTGATCATAACGAATTCCTGTTTGGGGGCGCCTATGGCATGAGTTCCAGTTTTGTTCACTTACAATAGCCTGTTCGCTTACCGTACAAAAGACAGTTGAAAATTCTAATCGTATTCGGGACCCTTTAAGAGTAGCAAACTTCAGCTGAACGGCGCCTTTCCCTGTTCAGGCACCTTCAAAGGCATAATGAGGTTTCTGGGGCGCTGTTTTGCGCCTTGAAGTTCATTTGAAAGTGGATCATAATTTTGTTGATTATCGTTAGTTACCAAAAACACTTAAGATTTTTATGCATCAGAAGCTTCCTTCGGCAACCAACTGGTTCACCGACCAGCAAAAAAAGTTTGCATTAAAATGTCTGACTGTAGCAAACTCCCTTTAGGTGGCGCCCTCTTAACTAATTAGACGCCTAAAACAGCCTTTTTAAACGTGTATAACAACCAATTTTCCTACTGTGCAAACTATCCTTGAAAATTCTCTTCGTTATCACGACCCTTAAAAAAATCTGATTATAACAAATTCCTGTTTGGGGGCGCCTATCGCATGATTTCCCATTTCAAACACTTACAATAGTCTGTTCGCTTACCATGCAAAAGACTGTTGTAAACTTTGATCGTATTCAGGACACTTTAAGAATAAGTTTGCAGCAAACTCCAGCTGAGCAGCGCCCTTCCCTGTTTAGGCACCTACAACAGCATGTTCGCTTACCATGCAACGACCCTTGAAAATTCTGACCTTAGCAAATTCACGCTCTGAGGCGACTGCGGCGCCCTTCTCCCATTTCAGATACTTACAACTGACTCGTAAGTATGCACAATCTACGTTTTTTCAAGACCTTAGCTCGAAAAAAAAAAAAAAAAAAGCAGTTTATTGTACGTTATGGCTATCGTATAAAGACGAAATTAGATAAGGTTTGATTTGGTTATAACGATTTCTCACTAACAATTTTTGATTCTAAGTGATCCTTTAAGCAAATTTTTTATTTTAGTTTTATCGCTTACGGGCTTTGAAATATTTATAAGTCTATAGAATTCAACTTGTGTTTCGTGACATGAAATAGCGCAAGGAAGCTGATTTAACGTCGCATTAATAGGCACATATTGGGCAATTGGCGACGGTTTGGGATTAACGCCCCAGTGGCGATCCGAAGACAAGCCATCACAATTTTTATCTTCTGCGGAAGAGGGTTCTCCCGCTTCAGTATCTTCCAGAAATATTATTTGCACGGAGCATAAAGGATATTGCAGCTACGACAGAGTTTATGTGCACCAGAGACTGACTTTCATGATAATCTTCAATTGGCTCGATTATTGAATCCACAATCTTTCTGTCAAGCAGGTAGACGTGAGATGCCGGGTACGATCCCATATCGCGCGTGTCGGCCTAGTCGTTCGGAATTTTCCGTGGTTTTCTCTGAAACTTGCGTAAATACGGGCTAGGATCCCACAGAAAGACCTCCACAGAAGGCATTCCCCCTCAGGCCTAGGACCCTAGAACAGTCACTCGGAATTTTTCCCAAACACCGACACCAACACCTAAGTAAGATATAAATTTCTGTATAAAAAAGATTTAATTTTGGACAATGGGACTCTTTTTTAGTTTGTTCTTCCACATAAAGGCATGCGGTAATTCTGTCGCGTTCCTTAGCAATGGCTACTACATTTCTTAAAATATTTTTCACACAATATGAGAAAAAAGAAAAACGTTTTTTAATTGGTTTAAATATGTAAAATAATAATAATAAATAAATTACTCATTTTCTTTTTCCTTAAGAGTGAACAATACCTAATTTCATAATAAGAAAACACCACAGACCTGGCGTTTAAAAGCAATAATTACAAAACTTTGAATAAACACCATAAAATTCAATAAACTTGCAATAATTGTTTCGGTTCGAAAGAACACACGATCCTTCGTCAGGTGAAAAAAGTAGGCACAAGTCCTGCAGTCAAAGCAGAAACACACAAAATCGCTTTAAGTGAGCAGCAAAAATATATACAGATGAATGTAAACATAAATACTGGTGTGAGGAGAATAGTGCTGACTCTAAAATAAAAGGGCCGCCTGGGGGAATTCAATAAAAAGGGGCATTATTTGCATAATTTGCGGTGTTCTATGTTATGATTTTTGTACGTAACAAAAGTAAATTACTAATTTTCCTTGTATATATATATATAGGCTGTATGCATTTGTTATTCCAAGAATGCTGAAGAACTACTGCTAAGAAAGTTTAAAAGCCGGGGGGGGGATGTAAAGGCCTCTAAACATTTAAAATGTTAGAAAAGGCTACTTTATACCAAAATTTCTTTTAAAAGGGCCGCCAGGTGCTAAAATATGTTGAAAAAGGGCCACAGGATGCTAAAAACTGTTTAAAAGGGCACCATGTCAAATTAGCCTAGTGTCAGCCCTACATAATTATGAAATAAAAGAAGAAAACAAATAAATACCTAAGTAAATTAGATTAAAAAAGGGAACAAAATCTAAAAATTTCAAAATTAAAGGAAAATTGAACTAATGTGAGTAATTTCATAGCATCAGACAAGAATGAAGTGGAACAAATATCATTAAGAAGATTTTTCGAATTTTTAAATATGTAAAAATCTTCATGGATATTCAAATGGGAAGAGAAGACAGGAGATGAAATTATGTTAGTTTTAGAAAAATCAAAACGATGACTATGAGCCCAGCAGTGGGAAGCAATAGATTTAGAGATCTCTTCATTACGAACATTTCGATGATGATAATTTATTCTATATTTCAAACACCTTCTTGTTTGATCAATATAAACTAAATTGCACAACGAACATAAGACTAAATAAATGCCAGAACGGTTTTCAGTAGGAATGGGATCTTTAAGAGAAGATAATTTAATTTTGTTGACGGGATTCTAAATGACTTTAAAACCAAACGGAGAGAGAATTTTAGAAGTTTTAAAAGAAAGTGATAAATAAAAAGGTAAAACAACTGGAATGAGACTGTGATCGTTCAATTTGGTATCAAAACGTTTAGATTCTTGAATTTATATAAAGCTTTATTAATAATAGAGTGATTATAGCCTCGAGAAAGAGCAAGAGATTTTAAGTAATTAATTTCTTTCGAAAGACTAGACAGATCAGAACAAATGTGTAAGGCTTATGTTTTTCGCACTCATTTTCCAAAAATTGATAAATTTTTAATATTTCATTTTGCGGTTAAAAAAAAAAAAAAAAAGAAAGAAAGAAAGAGAAAAATGCACATATTGAAAATTCAAATTTTTGAACTTAGAATTACATTAAAAATAAATAAACGATTGTAAATTTTCTAAATGTGAAAACAGAATTTAAATATACATTATGTAATGAGTAATCATGAAATCAAACTTTCCCATAGAGTAACATGGGCCACGGCTGTCGGTGAGATTAGGTATTATCCACTCTAAAAACATAAAGTTGCTTTCCTTAGGAACAGTTACTACTTTCATTTCTTAAAATTTATTTTGAAAGTTTTATGTTTTACCTGAATTATAATGTAATATCTTTAAACTTGTTGGAAAAGGGGGAAAAATCTTTTTCAGTTGTTCTACTTTATCTCAAACCAATACTCTGGTTGTCCTAAGAAAGATGCTTTTGTTTAGTCTCATACGAGAATATATATAAATGTATTTATTTCTGCAAAGCACATTAACCATATCTTTCGAACGATACTACTTGTAAGCCCTTCCTTTTATTGAATAGGCTAAAAATGTAAGAGGAATTTCATGTCTGCGTATTAATACATAGATTCTCTGAAAAAATTTAGAATGCTCCAAAGAATTACTAAACTAAATACATGAAAAAACCTTTACTGACTTCGCTGCTTGCCGATTACTCTTCGTTTTTAATTAATATAGTTTAAATGCTCCAAAGAAGTATAAAAAAAAAAGCTACTAAATGGAGGAAAAAAAAAAACAGCCTTTTTTTTTTTTTTTTTTTTTTCCTTGGCAGATTTTAGGAATAATGCCCCGAAGGAGAGGGGGGGTACGTATTAACCGACGAGAGGGGCACAGGCCCTCTCGTCGGTTGGCAACACTCTTGAAAGTATGTGGGTGGCATTTTCAGATGAGGAATACGAAAGGGCGCCAAACGTCGGGTCTCCCCCCCCCCCCAATCAAATTTTCACGCTACGCCCCTGCCTATAATAAGGCCAAATAATGATGCCTATGATGATTCAGCTGGTTATAGCGATATGTTTTTGTAGGTTTGTTTAAAATTTTAATGATTTTTCCATTGTGTTAAAGAATACTTCGTGATTAACGAATATGGGACCGTTTGTGATGCATTTTCACATTCTTTTCGAATTATTACTTCCATTACCTACTACCATAGGTAATGGAAGTATTGTATTCGGTCTGAAAATTCGATATCGAGATTTCACCTGATTTACACGTTTTAAAGTCCCCTAAGTCCAAAAAAGTGGTTTTTGGCAACTGGTCAGTGTGTATGTGTGTGTGTATGTATGTAGAGAATCTTCTGGCTATTATATCTCGGAAACTAATAAAAATAGAACTACGAAACTTTAGAAATGAAACAAGTCTGGTGTACAGATGAATTTTACAAATTTTAGTGAAAATTGAGAAACCGGAAATGGGACATCGGAAACCGGAAGTGGGACCATAAGTCCGTATATCAAAAACGGCTCTAACGATTTTCTTTAAATTTGGTGTATAAACACTCTATTAGATGTCCTTTCGAATGATATAGTTGGTTAGTACAGGAAAATTGATTGGCGTCCTGTATAAATAGCTCAATTTCAGGTCTCGCAAGGGCGTTCCTTTAAAAACGGCTGTACAGATTTTTTTCAAACTCGCCATATTAACTCACTTTTAAATATGCTTTTGTATGTAATTATTGTTTCCTGTCAATAATTGAGTTTTAGTAAAATTTGGTATCTCAAAAACGGCACAAACGATTTTCTTGAAAATTGTTATATAAATCCATTTCTTTATTATGTATCACGTAGTTATTAGAGGAAAATTAACAGCTACCCTGTTTAGGTAGGTCAGAAGTTTAGGTAGATCTCGAAAATTGGTGTTTCTAAAAATAACTCTACCATTTTTTTTTTTCTTATTTTTTACCTCGCTATATGTAAGCTTCGTTTTATATGTCTTTACATGTGTATAAAGTTTATCTTACCAGAAAAATGCTAGGTTTCTACTTCTTTAGGTCACTTTTATATCTTCTGGTCACATTATCTCCAAAAAATGCATATAATATGTGTAATAGTGGGTAATGGAAGTCGTGTGGTTGTTCACACTAGATTTTTTTTTTTTGTTGTTGTTGTTGTGGATATTAGTTATATTTATCAATTTTTTTTTTCAATTAGTTATTTTATTTTATTAAATCAGATAACAGATATCAGCGCTTTATAAATAAAAATTAATTGAACAAAGCATTTTGTGTATTTGCAATAATAAAAATACAATATTCACGTTTATTTTAGCTAAAATTAAGTTCTGGTTTTTTGCAAAACCGGTCAACTCCAAAATAAGTATCAAAAGTGACCAAATCTAAAGTAAAAATTTGAATAACCTCTTCCCATCACGTGCATCTGCCACTTTATTTTGAGTTTTCTAAAGAGTTTTGGTTTCTATCTTATTTTGGCTAATTGTGGCAAAAAAATCAGCTTTTTCTCAAAATTTTATTCTTTGGAGATGGCCGATTTTGCAACAAGACAGCACATATATACGGAACTCAGCAGAGTCCACCTATGCAAAATAGTGCTAAACCTTGTTCAAAAATAAAGTACCGTAGTTTCCGGTTTATAGTCTGCAGGTCCCATAAATTAGTTTCACACTTGAAAATTTAATTTACAAACAACGCTATATTTGTAAAAGAAAAAAGCTCGTTTAGCAGGTGTGGTGGCAGATCCGTACGAGATGCTTTCGTACAGTCGGTTATAAAAGTGTCCGAACAATAACAAAAATTCCTATGTAAAAAAAGTACACTTCATACGGTTTTGTTAAATAAATCCTTGTCGAATCATGTTCTTAGTCAGTCTAAGAATATGATTCGATAAGGATTTATTTAACAAAACCGTATGAAGTGTACTTTTTTTACATAGGCATTTTTGCTAGTGTTCGGACACTTTTGTTACCGACTGTACAGCCCGAAACTGGTGTCATTTGCGTACATGTCCTGATGATACAAATGTTACATTTTTTTTTTTTTTTTTTTTTTTTAATAACTAGTGGCACTTTTGTACAGCGTTTGTCTCGCTTTTTTTTTTTTTTTTTGGTTTGTAAGGGATTATATCCATATGTGTAACTTGAAGAAAAATAGTCTTATATTAAATGCGTGACTTTCTCCTTATGCATCAAGTCTTACGACTGATAACGCTCCTTATAAATGCTATTAATATTTTTAAATAAGTTTCAAAAGTCCTTAAAAATACAGTCGGTAGCAAAATTATTCGAGCGCTATCAATAATTCTTATATAAAAAAAGTACACTTCATACAGTTTGTGAAATATATCCTTATCGAGTCGTATTCTTAGTCAGTCTAAGAACATGATTCGACAAGGATTTATTTAACAAAACAGTATAATGTGTACTTTTTAAGCTATTGTATAGCTTTTATCGCGGGCTTTGAGCGCGGTGACCGAATCAGAAAATTCCGTAACGAAAAAAAAACCTAACACAGTTCGGCAGACTTCGGTAGACTTCGGCTGTACGAAGCTCGCACGAATCGAGACGAGCTGCTCCGAAATCGGACGAATACGTAAGCAGCTGTTTGTGAGAAAGCATATAGGTGTATAGGTATCTATCATTTATGTGCAACAGTGAATAGCTGTACGCGTACAATTTGTGTATAAAGTGTCTTTAATATGAATAAACAAAGTGCATTTATTTGTGTATAAAGTGTTTTTAATATGAATAAACAAAGTGCATTTATTAATGAAGAAAGTGATGAAAAAATAGTGAAAGAAAATGAGTGAGTACTCTATATACATACATTTTATTATTATCACAAATGCAGTATTTTTTAACACGCTTTTATTAGCTTCACCTGTATGTATGTATATATGTATGTATGTATGTTTGTTTGTTTGTTTGTAACTTCTCTGGGAGCAAACAAAAAAATTATATTGTGAAATAAAATCTTATTGTAAAAAAATAGAACCGACTCCAAAAAGCAACTACTATTAAAAAAAAATTGTATGAAATGAAACTAAATTGCGCCAAAAGGTATAAAATAATTTCCTTCGCCAAACAACCTATAACACTACAATTAATCATAACTTTTGAAGTCGGCGCAAAATTAAATAAAATTTAATTAGTTTTTAAAGGTTTGTTTTTAGATCGGTAGCAACAAATGCTGTCGTCTCGAATGATCCATTTTCATGTTTCCTTTATTATTGTATTCACTGTATACAATTGGTCCATTGGTAGCATCTACACAGAACAGTGGACATTTTTCACAATGCAGAATTTATGTTTCTACAAAGTTAGAGTTTTCTTTGCAAATTTGGTATAACTTTGATAACTATCATTCTTGGTGGCTTTTAGATTTGGCGTTGAAAACGTATTGCAAAAATATACACGCAAGATGTATATTTTCATAATACATTTTGTACGAAGTATTGTTTCATATTCTTGATTACTCTCTTAATATACCTTATCAAATTAATCATGATATCCCAAAGAAATTAAATATGTTTGCCAGATAATTTTGCGATTTTTCTTTCACAAGGACGTCAGATACCAGCATCTTCGCCAACTTAGGCTGCTTACGAAATCTTATTTGTTTTCTTGAATCAAAATAGTTTTCGGCTGCGTTTTGCAGGCGACAATGTGAGATGTGTAGTTTGAATAGGATTCGATTTTTGTATTGAATAAAGGTATCAATTTTTATTTAATTTTGCGCCGACTTCAAAAGTTATGATTAATTGTAGTGTTATAGGTTGTTTGGCGAAGGAAATTATTTTATACTTTTTGGCGCAATTTAGTTTCATTTCATACAATTTTTTTAAGTCGGTTAAAAAAAATACTTCCCCTTCGTGAACGATATGGCGTAGAGGTAAGGCGCCGCGCTACGAACCTAAAGGTCCAGTGTTCGATCCCCGTCAGGGGAAATTTTTTAAAAATGGTTTTTGTTAATTCTAAGTTATTTTAATTAAAGATTTAAATGTATGTAAATATTACGGTGTATCACTCACACGATTTTCTCTTACCCTGAATCTTAATACTAAGATAGATATTTTGTGCTTTTTAGTTCACATTTCTATAAAAGCGTGTTCTTCAATTTTTTAAAACTATAATATATATATATATATACATATTTTTAAGCTATTGCATAGCTTTTATCGCGGGCTTTGAGCGCGGTGACCGAATCAAGAAATTCCGTAACGAAAATAAACCTAACACAGTTCGGCAGACTTCGGCAGACAGTCAGTTCGGCAGACTTCGGCACGGTGTTTGTGTGCGTGCGATTAGACGTATGCGTGTAGACTAGCTGCTAACTGCTCATAACTGATTCTATCTCTTTTAGACACAATGCTAGGTGAGACAGCGTGCTTTTTGGCCGCGTCCACGAGTGAGTTCGAGCCTGCGACTAGTTGAACCTTAACGTGTATGTATATGGTACGACTGTACGAAGCTCGCACGGATCGAGACGAGCTGCTCCGAAATCGGACGAATACGTAAGCAGCTGTTTGTGAGAAAATATATAGGTGTATAGGTATCTATCATCTATGTACAACAGTACGCGTAAAATTTGTGTATAAAGTGTTTTAAATATGAATAAACAAAGTGCATTTATTAAAATCCCCCCCAAGGCACATTTTTGACATGAGTCCCCACCAAGGCACAACTTTGACATGAGTCTCCTCCCCAAGGCACAACTTTGACATGAGTCCCCTCCCCAAGGCACAACTTTGACATGAGTCCCCCCCCCCCCAAGGCACAACTTTAACATGAGTCCCCCCCAAGGCACAACTTTGACATGAGTCCCCACCAAGGCACAACTTTGACATGAGTCTCCCCAAGGCACAACTCTGACATGAGTCCCCCCCAAGGCACAACTTTGACACGAGTCCCCTCCCCAAGGCACAACTTTGACATGAGTCCCCTCCCCAAGGCACAACTTTGACATGAGTCCCCCCCAAGGCACAACTTTGACATGAGTCGCTCCCAAGGCACATGAGTCTCCCAAAAGGCACAACTTTGACATGAGTCCCCCCAAGGCACAACTTAGACGTGAGTCCCCCCCAAGGCACAACTTTGACATGAGTCCCCCCAAGGCACAACTTTGACATGAGTCCCCCCCAAGGCACAATTTTGACATGAGTCCCCCCCCCCCCCCAGAACTTGAATTAATATCAAAGAAAAAAAAAATACTGCATAAATAAAATAAATAAATAATTATAATTGCATAAGTTGATAAAAAATGCTATGCAATAGCTTTACCGCGGCAGTCCCCGAGTGCCACACGTATTTTTTATATAGGAATTATTCGAGCGCTAGCAAAAATTCCTATTGAAAAAAAGTACACTTAATACTGTTTTGTTAAATAAATCCTTGTCGAATCATGGTCTTAGTCTAAGACCATGATTCGACAAGGATTTATTTAATAAAACGGTATTAAGTGTATATTTTTATACAGGAATTTTTGTTAGCGCTCGAATAATTTTGCTGCCGACTGTAAATACTTATTTATAGAATTTCTTTGTCTGCCATTTCCAGAAACAAACGACCAAGAAAAGCAAATATGTGAAATGATTTATCTTCCTATCTAGAACAGGAAATGATGAATCATATTCCATGTCCTGAAACTGCTTGTCTAATGGTAGACTGGATCCGAAAAAAGCCCTTTAGTACAGCAATCTTAAAATAAAGCAAAACAAATGTTGTACAGAAGTGATTTTTCGAAAATACAGTTGTAAAAATTGAAACACCTGGACATGTACTCAAATGTCACCAGTTTCAGCTTGTACGAAAGTGTCTCGTAAGGATCTGCCCATATACCTTTATAGTTTTTATTATATGTAATTAAGAAGTTCTCGAACTAAATTTTAAATAATTTTAAAAAGTTATAAATAATTTTAAAAGAAATCTTAAATAATTTTAAAAGAAATAATTTTAGAAACTTCATTAAAAGTTTATAAATATACTGTTCAGAAAATGTCTAATTACATTCTCACATTCAAAGCCAAAAATATGCATATCTAGATAACATCAAATTTTTAACAACAATACTTTTATTTCTTCAACGAACAATGAAGCTACTATCGATGTAATTACTACACTAATTTGCATTGATAATTAGATGTAATCGATACGCGTTGTAATTAAATTTCTAATGCGTCTACGGGCTAATCACACTCATGATCAACTAATGCATTGTTTGCTTTGCGTATATATAAGCATTGTTCATCAATTATTGAACTGATGATCTGACAATTGCTTTATTCTATGATTAATGAAGTATTTACAATAAATATCGAGCTACTTAAGATAAAATCGTATTGTTAGAAGTATCTTATCACGATATTTAGTTTTAGAAGCGGAATTAAATTACATAAAATTTGTTATTGTTGATAGGGATGCTATAAAAACAGACAGTGTAATTATGAAATAAAGATAAATGCCATTATATAATAAATTATCCGCTGATAGAGAAAAAAAAATCTATTCAAACTTATTTCGATTATACCCACTTATATAAAGCACGTTGATAAAAATTTCGCAAATTTCAAAATTTAATAATTTCACTCATCGTGGAATTTAAAAAATATATATTTATTAGGGGCTGGAAATCGATTAAGAGTTTTAACTGGGTTAATCGTAGTTCATTAATCGATTAATCGATTTAATATATATATATATAATTTTATTTTAATGATGAATAAAACTCTCATATTGTGTACAGTCGGTAACAAAACTATCCGAATACTAGCAAAAATTCCTATATAAAAAAAGTAGAGTTAATACTGTTTTGTTAAATAAATTCTTGTCGAATCATGTTCTTAGTCAGTCTAAGAACATCATTCGACAAGGATTCTGTAGAAGGCTACAGACAGGTGGTATTCCTCCAGCATGCACATGAAGCGACATTTTGTTTATTAACTATCATCTCCCTTTTCTCTATCAACAAAAGTGCAACATCTTCTTTTGTGAGGTTTTTATTTATTTATTTATTTATTTATTTATTTAATTTATTTAATTAATTAATTAATTTATTTTTTTTTTTTTTTTTTTTTATTTTTTTTTACTTTCTCATTATTTGATGGATGTTTCATAGAATGTTTGTTAGGAAAATTTGTGAAAAAATATTTTGTAGGCAGAACATCATTTTTAATTTAATTCGTAGTTTGAAAATTTTAATCGGATTTTGAAAATTTTTAATCGAATTAATCGATCCGATTAACTCAATTTAAAAAATTGATCGGGACTAAGCATTGATCGATTAACTGAACCGAAGAATCGATTAATCGGCACAGTCCTAATATTTATAACAGTTACAGTCAACCGGATGGGAAGTGTACATGCAAGAGCAGCTCTCCCACCTTGGTGGGAAGAAACTCCCCCATCTTCTGCCCCTGGAGAAATGTAAATTTTTAATATGAATGTTTTTCAAAAGAACTATTAAATAATGCACCTGTGATAATTTGGAATAATTTTACTGATTTTTTTCTATATATATATCATGAAAAACGGCAGTTTTTCGAGTGACGCAAGCGGAAGCCCAAACTGAACGCTGCGAACTCATATATACGGCTAGTTTGACATCAGAGAGATTTGTAAAAGCCGACACTTAATATCTCAGCAAATATGCCATATTTTGTTCTGATCTTTTCAAAATAGTCTTTTATCTACGGTCTTAATCTATCCTTAAAATTTTACATTTCTACATGCAGTATGTTTTGAGATCTGAATCTCAATTTAAAGCCAAAAAGGGAAAACGATTGGTGTAATGGACTAAATTCTGAAAAATATCTCTAAAACGGCTCGAAGGATTTTCATATAATTAATATATGCTGTTAATAGGATCTTTCTTAATCTAGTAACGTCTTCGTTTTTTTCAGGAAAACTCTTGTTTTTTATAAAAATTGTTTTAAAAATAGAACTATATTACTCCGCCAATTGCATGCTTTTCTTCGGCGAAAATGGCCGTAAATCGGTTCTTACTTCTTGCTTGCAAGGCTTTGTTGGTTGGCTGACCAACGTGAATGCAGTCAATAACTTTTTGTTATGAAGAAAATATTTTTAATTTTAAAATTTCCCATTTCCTCAAAAAATTATTTAGATAATATTTAAAGTAAAAGAAGTATTTTGTAATCATAGATATTCTATTTCATCGTTATTTATAATGAATTAATTTCTTTTTAAAGCGAAAAAGTTTATCACTCATGCACACAAATTTATACCATGGTTCATGATCTTTGGAGCGCATGCGTACATCCAAAATTTTTGGCGCTCGCTGACTCGCTGTAGACAGGCGCTAATTGTTTACCATCGAGGTTTCGCACTGTATTCCTCCGCCAATTAAGCTTTCATTTTCATTAGGTTTTTCTATTTTATATATTACTTTTATAGATTACTTCGAAGTGTATTATTTAATAAAGAAATAAGATATTCTAGTTTATAACCCTAAATTATATGATACTGGAAAGTTTTAGTAAATGATTTGAGAAAAGCGAAACCTAATACTATGTTTGCATCTACAAAGAAAATAATATTTAAACCAACATTAGAATTCGGCGGTACGTGTTTTATTATGGTTACATATTTTTTTTCGAATAGTCAGTAAATGTGTTTATATCTTATCTTTGATCTGTTTGCACTGCCAAGCCTAAACAAATTATTACTCATAATCGCCTGTAATCATAATATGCCTGTTTTTTAGTTCCATGTTTATGTATTGCTCGGTAACCTAGAAAATAATGATATATACTTGCTGTTATTTCGCTGCTTATCAATAAAATTTGCACTTTTTTTTTCTTTTTCAAGCTATTCCTGAAATATTTTTTGCTTACGATCGCCGTAATACACAATTATTATTTTTTTTTTTTTTTTTTAATTAAGTCTTACAACATAATAACTTGTATAATCTCTAAGAATTATCTGAGGATGATAATTTCACATATAAAAAAGATGTTAAGAATAAAGTTATCAGTTTTGGTTTTAGTAATTCACTATGCTGAAAGTATCAAAATGTAGCAATGAACCTAATTATGTAAATACACTACAAAAGTTCTGTATGAAAGCGTGCTGTTTACCATTTAACTAAATTTTATGTTCAAAAGCCTTTTTTTTTTTTTTTTTTTTTTTTTTGTAATTTTAAGATGTGCAAATTTTCATGTATGCTTCAATTATTCTTTCTTGCAACTACTCGGTATCCGGTGCTCGTCCAAGCACTCAGCAACTACTCGGTCAAAGTGCTATTTGGTGTAGCACTAATATCTAACAAAAGTTGTTTTTGTTAACAACAGTACTTAAATAAAGATTATATCTTTAAAATCGAGTTAACAAGGAGTGCACGTATTTTAGATAATGTTGCCATCTAGGACATTTTAGGAGATCAAACAAATATTATGCCCACCCCCGTTAAAAAAGGTGATACATGATACAAGTAAAAAAATAGTGAATTTGAGTTTATGTCATATGAAAAGCCCAGTGGCAGAAACGCCGCAACACGGCGACATAGTCGCGGACACAGAAAAACGGCTTGCAGACAGTTTTTGTCTGCACTAATAAAAAAAATTGACCCTAACTTTCAGACACTCTTTGTCTGTACTACTAAAAAAAAAATTTCCCACAACTTTAAGACAGTTTTTGTCTGCAGTCATAAAAAATTGTCTGCAATTTAGATATTTTTGCCCACGACAATGTGCTACTGATGTATGACGACTTAGACGCTCTGTGGTAGGAACTCTAGAGCTCCCTATAGGTGTCTTGGTAGGAACACACAAAACAGTGCTTAACAAGGGCGACCTAGGAGCCTAGATCTCCCTTGATAGGCAGTGTTATGCATGTATTCTTTTTCTCCTGTTACCTGTTACTGAGATTCTACGGGAATGTAGGAAAGTGCTAATTTCATTTAAAACTGCTCCAAAACTTCTCCTCCACTTCAAAATTCACTTATAAAAATTTCTGTATCAAAACTAAAATTAATACTTTTATTATTTATAATTATTTATATTGTGTTGTGTCAAACATTGCTATGAAATATTTAATTGAATGAGTTAAACTTATTATTTTATAATTGTTTATACTATATTATTTTGTAGTAAAATTGTATTGTGTATTGTTGCACGAGATCACCACTGTTGTTAACACCCCCCCCCCTCCTCCCAGATTGCCGCTTTCAGCTTTCAGGCTTTTTTAATACAGATTACGAAATTTTAAAAACCTGTTGCAGACAGCTACAAAATTTTATGTCACTGGGATGAAAAGTGTCCCACCTAAGCTATATCATGCAGTTTATCCACCTGAGTGAGAGGCATTTTTGTTAGTTTTATTGTAAGCTAGTCAATGCTTTATTGTTATCTTTAAGTTGATTTTTCTCAAAGATTATTTCTTATTGCTGGGGTGCAACATGATGTTGTCATCTAAGAAAGTTTAAGCATTTATTGAGAAATCTAACAGTTAATAACTTTCTTTGCTGTGAGCTCAGCATCATGCCACTGTGTATTGTAATATTTTCTAGTAATTTTCTACATTTAAATCAATCACCATTTCTGAAAAGGAATTTTTTATGTTAATTTCTCATAATTAAAAAAGTAAAATATTACTAAATGTAGATGGTACTATTTAAATAGTTCGAAAAAAATTAGGAAGTTGACAGCTGATTGTCAGTAATTAGCTGGCCAAATATTCGGCATTCGGCCAAAATCATTAAATAAACAGATTAACCATGAAAAGTGTCTAAAACTGATTATTTTCGTAGAGCTAAAGTTTTAATTAATACAGACATGGTACAATCTTACAGAAAAAAAGGCTGAACTTTTCCCGATCCCCCCCCCCCTCAAAAGTGGTATCAGGCAACTGACACAATATAAATTTTTCAATAATAAAAATAATGTTAAATTTGATTGCATACATGCACACACAATAAACAAAATCAGAACAATAAATCTCATATTGAATATCATATTAATTATAATTAAAATAGTTGTAAGTGCTTAAAAAACAGACAAACTTATTACGTATACTTGAAAATAAGTTTATTCTGTAGAAGCATTGTTTGCTGGGGCAATTGATTAGCAGAATAATGTAGTTCTAGTTTATTAGGAAAATGCAGTTGAAGAGCTATTTCTTTTTCATTTTCTCAAAGTTTGAATTTGACATTTCTTGAAAGCCAATCACATAGAAATTGCTAATAATATATTGCACAAATTCAGGCTGACCCCCCCCCCCCCCTACACATGTCCAAAAAGTTTTAATGCAGATTTGCATTGCTCCCAAGAATAATAATTTTCAAGCTTAAAAAGGCTGAAAAGTAACATGTCTGTTAATATCTTTACTTTTTCTTTTCCTCTTGAATTTCATTCTGTACACCACTGAAAACAGAAAACTCTCTTGCGGTAAACATTGCAAAAAGAGCCATTCTGCCACTTTTTTCTTTTTAACTGTGGTATGCTCATGCATGCAAGAACATAGCAGCGCCGGATCTAGGGGGGGGGGGGCTAGGCTAAAAGTACTGACATTCATAATCAGGGGTCGATCCAGGCAAAATTTGGGTCCCTTTTGCGGCCCCTTCACAAAATTCCCCATAGTAAAAAGGGACCCTTCACAAAATTCAAAGTCATAAAAAGGGACCCTTCACAAAATTTAAATTCATAAAAAGGGACCCTTCACAAAATTCAAATCCATGAAAAGGGACCCTTCACAAAATTCAAATTCATAAAATGAGTCCCTTCACAAGATTTTTTTTAATAAAAATGATACTTTTATTAGATGTTTTCATGTTTTCAGTATTATTTTTAATTAATGCCTTAATTTGGCTCAACGAAACTATTAACCTGATATTAAACATTGCATAAAATGATTGTAAAAACGAAAAATTTTGCACAGTATTTTACTTTTTCACAAAAATATTTTATATTTCACAAAAATAAATAAAAATTTCACAAAAATATTTTGTTTTTCACAAAATCCGGTGAGCGGAAGCCCAAACTGAACGCTGCGAACTCATATATACGGCTAGTTTGACATCAGAGAGATTTGTAAAAGCCGACACTTAATATCTCAGCAAATATGCCATATTTTGTTCTGATCTTTTCAAAATAGTCTTTTATCTACGGTCTTAATCTATCCTTAAAATTTTACATTTCTACATGCAGTATGTTTTGAGATCTGAATCTCAATTTAAAGCCAAAAAGGGAAAACGATTGGTGTAATGGACTAAATTCTGAAAAATATCTCTAAAACGGCTCGAAGGATTTTCATATAATTAATATATGCTGTTAATAGGATCTTTCTTAATCTAGTAACGTCTTCGTTTTTTTCAGGAAAACTCTTGTTTTTTATAAAAATTGTTTTAAAAATAGAACTATATTACTCCGCCAATTGCATGCTTTTCTTCGGCGAAAATGGCCGTAAATCGGTTCTTACTTCTTGCTTGCAAGGCTTTGTTGGTTGGCTGACCAACGTGAATGCAGTCAATAACTTTTTGTTATGAAGAAAATATTTTTAATTTTAAAATTTCCCATTTCCTCAAAAAATTATTTAGATAATATTTAAAGTAAAAGAAGTATTTTGTAATCATAGATATTCTATTTCATCGTTATTTATAATGAATTAATTTCTTTTTAAAGCGAAAAAGTTTATCACTCATGCACACAAATTTATACCATGGTTCATGATCTTTGAAGCGCATGCGTACATCCAAAATTTTTGGCGCTCGCTGACTCGCTGTAGACAGGCGCTAATTGTTTACCATCGAGGTTTCGCACTGTATTCCTCCGCCAATTAAGCTTTCATTTTCATTAGGTTTTTCTATTTTATATATTACTTTTATAGATTACTTCGAAGTGTATTATTTAATAAAGAAATAAGATATTCTAGTTTATAACCCTAAATTATATGATACTGGAAGGTTTTAGTAAATGATTTGAGAAAAGCGAAACCTAATACTATGTTTGCATCTACAAAGAAAATAATATTTAAACCAACATTAGAATTCGGAGGTACGTGTTTTATTATGGTTACATATTTTTTTTTCGAATAGTCAGTAAATGTGTTTATATCTTATCTTTGATCTGTTTGCACTGCCAAGCCTAAACAAATTATTACTCATAATCGCCTGTAATCATAATATGCCTGTTTTTTAGTTCCATGTTTATGTATTGCTCGGTAACCTAGAAAATAATGATATATACTTGCTGTTATTTCGCTGCTTATCAATAAAATTTGCACTTTTTTTTTCTTTTTCAAGCTATTCCTGAAATATTTTTTGCTTACGATCGCCGTAATACACAATTATTATTATTATTTTTTTTTTTTTTAATTAAGTCTTACAACATAATAACTTGTATAATCTCTAAGAATTATCTGAGGATGATAATTTCACATATAAAAAAGATGTTAAGAATAAAGTTATCAGTTTTGGTTTTAGTAATTCACTATGCTGAAAGTATCAAAATGTAGCAATGAACCTAATTATGTAAATACACTACAAAAGTTCTGTATGAAAGCGTGCTGTTTACCATTTAACTAAATTTTATGTTCAAAAGCCTTTTTTTTTTTTTTTTTTTTTTTTGTAATTTTAAGATGTGCAAATTTTCATGTATGCTTCAATTATTCTTTCTTGCAACTACTCGGTATCCGGTGCTCGTCCAAGCACTCAGCAACTACTCGGTCAAAGTGCTATTTGGTGTAGCACTAATATCTAACAAAAGTTGTTTTTGTTAACAACAGTACTTAAATAAAGATTATATCTTTAAAATCGAGTTAACAAGGAGTGCACGTATTTTAGATAATGTTGCCATCTAGGACATTTTAGGAGATCAAACAAATATTATGTCCACCCCCGTTAAAAAAGGTGATACATGATACAAGTAAAAAAATAGTGAATTTGAGTTTATGTCATATGAAAAGCCCAGTGGCAGAAACGCCGCAACACGGCGACATAGTCGCGGACACAGAAAAACGGCTTGCAGACAGTTTTTGTCTGCACTAATAAAAAAAATTGACCCTAACTTTCAGACACTCTTTGTCTGTACTACTAAAAAAAAAATTTCCCACAACTTTAAGACAGTTTTTGTCTGCAGTCATAAAAAATTGTCTGCAATTTAGATATTTTTGCCCACGACAATGTGCTACTGATGTATGACGACTTAGACGCTCTGTGGTAGGAACTCTAGAGCTCCCTATAGGTGTCTTGGTAGGAACACACAAAACAGTGCTTAACAAGGGCGACCTAGGAGCCTAGATCTCCCTTGATAGGCAGTGTTATGCATGTATTCTTTTTCTCCTGTTACCTGTTACTGAGATTCTACGGGAATGTAGGAAAGTGCTAATTTCATTTAAAACTGCTCCAAAACTTCTCCTCCACTTCAAAATTCACTTATAAAAATTTCTGTATCAAAACTAAAATTAATACTTTTATTATTTATAATTATTTATATTGTGTTGTGTCAAACATTGCTATGAAATATTTAATTGAATGAGTTAAACTTATTATTTTATAATTGTTTATACTATATTATTTTGTAGTAAAATTGTATTGTGTATTGTTGCACGAGATCACCACTGTTGTTAACACCCCCCCCCCTCCTCCCAGATTGCCGCTTTCAGCTTTCAGGCTTTTTGAGTACAGATTACGAAATTTTAAAAACCTGTTGCAGACAGCTACAAAATTTTATGTCACTGGGATGAAAAGTGTCCCACCTAAGCTATATCATGCAGTTTATCCACCTGAGTGAGAGGCATTTTTGTTAGTTTTATTGTAAGCTAGTCAATGCTTTATTGTTATCTTTAAGTTGATTTTTCTCAAAGATTATTTCTTATTGCTGGGGTGCAACATGATGTTGTCATCTAAGAAAGTTTAAGTATTTATTGAGAAATCTAACAGTTAATAACTTTCTTTGCTGTGAGCTCAGCATCATGCCACTGTGTATTGTAATATTTTCTAGTAATTTTCTACATTTAAATCAATCACCATTTCTGAAAAGGAATTTTTTATGTTAATTTCTCATAATTAAAAAAGTAAAATATTACTAAATGTAGATGGTACTATTTAAATAGTTCGAAAAAAATTAGGAAGTTGACAGCTGATTGTCAGTAATTAGCTGGCCAAATATTCGGCATTCGGCCAAAATCATTAAATAAACAGATTAACCATGAAAAGTGTCTAAAACTGATTATTTTCGTAGAGCTAAAGTTTTAATTAATACAGACATGGTACAATCTTACAGAAAAAAAGGCTGAACTTTTCCCGATCCCCCCCCCCCTCAAAAGTGGTATCAGGCAACTGACACAATATAAATTTTTCAATAATAAAAATAATGTTAAATTTGATTGCATACATGCACACACAATAAACAAAATCAGAACAGTAAATCTCATATTGAATATCATATTAATTATAATTAAAATAGTTGTAAGTGCTTAAAAAACAGACAAACTTATTACGTATACTTGAAAATAAGTTTATTCTGTAGAAGCATTGTTTGCTGGGGCAATTGATTAGCAGAATAATGTAGTTCTAGTTTATTAGGAAAATGCAGTTGAAGAGCTATTTCTTTTTCATTTTCTCAAAGTTTGAATTTGACATTTCTTGAAAGCCAATCACATAGAAATTGCTAATAATATATTGCACAAATTCAGGCTGACCCCCCCCCCCCCTACACATGTCCAAAAAGTTTTAATGCAGATTTGCATTGCTCCCAAGAATAATAATTTTCAAGCTTAAAAAGGCTGAAAAGTAACATGTCTGTTAATATCTTTACTTTTTCTTTTCCTCTTGAATTTCATTCTGTACACCACTGAAAACAGAAAACTCTCTTGCGGTAAACATTGCAAAAAGAGCCATTCTGCCACTTTTTTCTTTTTAACTGTGGTATGCTCATGCATGCAAGAACATAGCAGCGCCGGATCTAGGGGGGGGGGGGGGCTAGGCTAAAAGTACTGACATTCATAATCAGGGGTCGATCCAGGCAAAATTTGGGTCCCTTTTGCGGCCCCTTCACAAAATTCCCCATAGTAAAAAGGGACCCTTCACAAAATTCAAAGTCATAAAAAGGGACCCTTCACAAAATTTAAATTCATAAAAAGGGACCCTTCACAAAATTCAAATCCATGAAAAGGGACCCTTCACAAAATTCAAATTCATAAAATGAGTCCCTTCACAAGATTTTTTTTAATAAAAATGATACTTTTATTAGATGTTTTCATGTTTTCAGTATTATTTTTAATTAATGCCTTAATTTGGCTCAACGAAACTATTAACCTGATATTAAACATTGCATAAAATGATTGTAAAAACGAAAAATTTTGCACAGTATTTTACTTTTTCACAAAAATATTTTATATTTCACAAAAATAAATAAAAATTTCACAAAAATATTTTGTTTTTCACAAAAAAGGGACCCAAAAATTAAAACCTGGATCGACCCCTGATAATTGAATATTACAATTGGAAATTTTTCATTGATATGGAATAACATCTTGAAAAATCTTACCCCCCCCCCCCCCCCCCCCCCCCCAAAAAAAAAAAAAAAAAAAAAAAAAAAAAATTTAGATTCGCCACTGGAACATAGTGCATGAATAAGTTGCATTTTCTTTTTTGTTTAGAAACAGAATTTACTATTAATTAAAGTGAATTAAATTACATTTAGTTTAAATTAATATTTTGTATTTTAGAAGATTAATTTCTCAAGTAAATGTTTGAATATTGAAGTGTGGAACTTTAAAACAGGCATATTCGAAAAATAGAGGTTACAAGTGATTTGTTTATACTTGAAGATATTTTTGTTTTAGCCAACAGATCAACAGACATTTATTTACTTTTCGGAAATATGAATAACTACATTTTAGAAAATAAAACTATAAAACACTTGCCTCTAAATCATAGTAATGGAAGCGTATATTTGTAATTTATTTTCCTTGTAGCTGCAAATCTTATGCATTTCATGAATTGCTAATAGAATAGGAATAATTTTGGATTTGGGTATGAATTATATTTCATGAAATAAAATGAAAACTAATAATTTCATATGCCTACAAGAATTCACATTTATATACATCATCATTACCTATAATTATATACTGAAAATATATTAGCAACATTGAAATTGAAATTGACACAAAAAATATTTTAGTTTTTGAAGATGGCAATTCAATCAAAACAAGTACTTTCAAACAGTGCTGCTAATTAACATGCTGCTATATATTTTCCAAATTTAGGTATATACTGCACATTATATATGTTTACTTTTAACATTTTATCGAATTGAAACATTTGGGGAGCAAATGTTCAAATCAAGTTTTTTCTTAAAAAAGAAAAAAAAAAAAAAAAAAAAAAAAAGAGTTATTTTTTTAATTTATTAGTTTTTTTTTTGGTCTAAAAAATTGTATCTAAAGGTGAAAACATGGTTTGAATGTTTGCTCCTCGTTTATGTTTTAATAGTTTTAATGTAATTAATGATTTTAAAACATGGGGTACTTTGGGTCAGGGTTGTTCGGTTTTTTCCAGTGGAAAAAACCTGGTTAAAATCGCCCCGGACAAAATACCGTTTTGTCCACTATTAATTATTTGCGAGTCCTAAATTAAAAATTACCTTTATTCTTTCCATATATATAAAACAATTCTTTATCATTATGTGTATGTGAGAGCTTGTGAAATACAGTCGCCATTGGCGACCAATATTTTTTAAAACTAGTAATAATGTTTTCAACTTTAAGGATTTTTTTTTTTTTTTAATATATATATTTTGGTGAAAGAATTGGTCCCGAAATCGGGCTCCAATTCTACTTTCGCTGTTTTGCCCTCACCACTTTTTGAGACACTGTGTTGAATTAGGGAATTTACACATCTCCGTGCATGTTTCACAACTCTGTGTTAAATTATTGCACCGTTTTAGGGAATTGGTTTACACTGCTCCTGTCTGTGCATGCTATCGATCTGGTGCTGAATTTTTGTACCTGTGTAATGATGTACCATTGCCGATGGTGTATTAATTTAGTGAAAATAATAAAACCAGTTTCATGATGTTAAATTTAAACAAGTGTTTCCTGATGTAAAAAATAAATCATTCCAGCCTAATAAATAATTGATTTTTAGTTGGTATAATAATTGGTATATAGAATCTTAATTTCTATATTCCAGGGGTGCAGAAAATGTTCAGACCTCTGAAATTTCCCCAAAAATAACGCATCAACCTATTATCTGAAAGTTTTTTTTTTTTTTTTTTTTTTTTTGGGGGGGGGGGGGAGGGGGTAACGGGTATTTAAAGGGAATACACTTGTAAAAGAAGAATACAGCTGTTAATTTGTAGTTTAATATTCGAAAATTTGTTTTTTCAGTAATTTTTTCTTACTTCCGTTTTCATTTTTATTTTATTCTAAGATAATAATTATTCAAAATTTCCCCAGACAGCCAGAATTTCCCCCCGAACATCGTTCGCACGTTCGGACATATTCTGCACCCCTGCTATATTCAAGTAAATTTTGAAACGGAATAAAAAGAAGAAAAAAAGAAAGAAAGAAAATGTTGGAGAATATTTTTTTATGGGCTACCATAATTTTTTGTTGGCGACCATATTTTTTAATAAATTCCTGAACCCTGTGCAGGGTTTAAACTGCCATAAGTTTTTTTAGCATTTTGCTAAAACATGTTGGTCAGAATTTCACTAAAAAGCTAAAACTGGATAACTATATAAAATATCTCTATATAATAACTCAGATTTTTTTTTGTAATATTTGCAGGCAAAAACTACTAAAGAACTGAAATTTTTGGGAATCATTATTTGTATAGTAATTTGGATTTGTTTTTAATGATTGAATTTAAATGCAAAAATATTTAAAACTATGTCAGAATTTGCTTCATAGAAGCATTCTTAGCACTAGTATTTCACGATTATCTACCACTACACTTTATTTAATTTTTAAATTGCTTTTTCATTTTACATGTATGATATGAGTACCTCTTTTTCTATTGTTGAAATCAAAACATGGTTTTCCTGATTCATATTTTTAAAGTCACAAATATGGATGCTTGGTTAAAATCATCAATGAACAAAAGGAATAGAAAACAAAATTGAGGATAACAAAGCTAACAAGGAACACCGTGTCTGGCTGTGATTTTAATGAAACTTTAATTTCTGATAGAGAGCATGTACCAAATATTTTTTATCACAGAAATTTTTGCTATCATCCATGTTTTCTCTATTTATTGAATTTTTAAAATGTTAAAAACCACATCAGCCACATATCAACAGTAAGCTCCGACTTTGGGTGTGACTTAAAAATACTAAATGATTTTGCGCTTTCATGTTTAAGTTACAAATGAAAATTTATAGTAGTACTGAAAATTATTTCAACTGAATTATTCATTTGAGTATTCATTTGCTGTATAAATACAAATTTTTCGCATATTTTTGAGTAAAATTTGATAGCATATCAAATATGAAAGAAACGCCTCTCTGTCATTGAAATCCAAGCCGGACGCTTGGGTGATGTTCCTTGTAAGTAAAAGAAATCAATGGTATCCAAAGAATTAATTAACTTTCGAAAAAGCTAAAATAGTGCTTGCCTATTTTCGCTAAAATGCTAAAGTAATTTTTTTGCCAGGTTAAACCTGTGTATGTAATTAAAATCAATTTAAATATTTCAAAATAGACATAAATGATTGAAATAGGCATGCAAAGTTAACAATATTTAATAAATAAATATATCTATTTCTAAGGGTGAATTGGGTGCAAAAGTATAGTTTATAGTTTCAATTTTAATTCCCCTCCTTTCCCCCCCCCCTCCACTGCTTTCAACTACATTATCATCTCCTCCCTCATAGTCGTAAACACCTTTAAAAAATTTGTTATTAAGCATGATGAAATGAATGATTCACATATATTTCATGGAATTTTTTACTTTCTGAAAATACATAGGTAAGGAAAGTATTGTAATTATAACAAAAAGTTGACGTGAAGTTGGTGTATCTACATGTTTGAAGTTCCATGAGTTCATTTTTGCTATTTTACGATAATGTATGTACATATCTGAGTAGAGTGAACACAATATTGTCTAAATGCTTTATTCAAATGAGCTAAAAGTTGGTGCATATGTTATAGGTTATCGTAGTACAAACTGTATACATCTTGGAGAATCTAGCACAATTTTATTTATTTATTTTAACCAGGACACAAAGATAAATTCTTTATCATTATAGTCTATGGGCTCAAATAAATTAAAGTGTGATAGCATCTGAATTCCTTATTCAATTCAGCTGAAACTTTTATATACATGTTATCAGTCACTGTTGAATGAATCGTATAGATATATTTTGCTGAATCTAGCATTTATAGTTTTTATTACAGGGAAATAACGAAAAATTCTGTAACATTATGGCCTATAGTCTGAATTTATTTAAAATGTGATGGCGTCTGAAGCCTTATTTGATTCAGCTTTGAATTCATATACAAATTTTAAGTATATGTCACACAAACTATCTATACATTTTGGTGAATCTAACACTATTAGTTCTTTTACAGATATACACAAAATAATTTGGATGCATTCCATTCCATTAAACAATATATTATTTGTGAGCAAATAATCAAATAATTTTCTCGATTGTTTATTTAATGACTTCTCTTACGTTATTTTATTTAAACAACAGTGAATTACTTTCATGTTCAGAAAGTCGACTGGAGTCACTCAACATTTTTATTATTTCTCTTTAAGTTTCTGCATATTTATCAAATTGATTATATATATATATATACAGTCATACACATGTCACATTTATATTATTAAAGACATTACTTTTGTGAAAAATAAATAAATAACTTTTCTATGTGGAAGTAAAATTTAATTTTGTATTTTTGTCATCTGGAATTTCTATTACCAAGTAATAATTTTTTTTTACAAAATTAAAATAAGAAATATATTCAGAAAATTCAAAGTCGTTAAATTAGTACCCATTTTCCAAAAATTGATTTTTTAAATTTTTAGTATTTCATTTTGTGGTTAAAAAAAGCAATTTGTGTGAAAATTTGCATTTTTGAACGAAAAAAATATATAAAAATTTTTAAAAATCAATTTCTTCGAAAATGAGTACCAATTTAATGGTTGTGAATTTTCTGAAAGTGAAAACGGAATTTAAAAACTACATTTGGTAATGAGTAATCTCTCTCTCTATATATATAAAAAAAAAAATTACTGTCGCTAGCGTCAAATTTTTTTTGTCTGCGACAGCATCTTCTCGCGGAGGGCAGGGTCCTTCGCATCATGAGAGGTATCAATGTGTTCCGAATACTTCAAGGAAGACATTTCAGCTGCTTAGAAATTTCTATCATTTTAATTAAAGAAGTTATTAGCTATAAACGACAAATTTATGAAAGTACTCTATTTGCCACCTTGAAAAAAGTTTATCCCAGTGACGTTGGTCTTCTGTCATGAAGTCATTTTACACGGGAAAAATAAAATACGATCCATGGTTGTAGGTAGGTAGGTTGGATTTAACATCGCCCAAGTACTGCGCTATGGGTAATTGGTGACTGTCTGGGAAGCACTTCTAGGGATGTTCCCGAGACATACACCAGAGACATCACAATTTTGATCCTCCATGGAGGAGATTCCCCAGACGTATATTTTTGATGGGAACATGGAGGACTTTGTGGCCACGACAGATTTTATGTGCACCAGACACCATTAGTGCACACGACGGTCTTTGACCGGCTCAAGTATCGAATCAGCAATCTTCCAATTATGAGCTCGGTGCTTTATGGACTGGCTATACCGCTGCTCGGAAGCATGGTTGTAAAAAATAAATGTCAGTGTTGCTATTAATAACTTTTTTTCTCTACTTTTAGAAAGTAAATTTTCTTACATGGGAAAATTAAAATATCCATGGTTGTAGGTAGGTAGGTAGTTAGATAGGTTGGATATGACATTGGCCATTACTGCACTATGGATAATTGGCGACGATCTGGGGCACACCCCTAGGTATGTTTCGGAGACATGCCATCACATTTTTGATCCTACACGGAAGAGATGGCTCCCCTGCTTCAGTGACCCAAAAAGGTATAGTTTTGATGGGACTATGGAGGATATTGTCGCCACAACAGATTTTACGTGCACCAGCCACCATTAGTGTACACAATGGTCTTTGGCCAGCTCGAGTACCGAACCCGCAATCTTCCAATTACGAGGTCGGCGTGCTATCGACTGGGGTGCCGCGGTCCTGATCTATAGTTAAAAAACAAAGGTGATATACTAAAGCTATAATAGAAAATAGTCTGGATATTACGGATTTCTTTCTATTAAAAAAAAAAAAAAAAAAAAAAAAAACTGATTTTAAGCATGATTTTTATAAAAATAAAATAATGTGCTATTAAATATTACATATTTCAATTTGACATTGAATATGGGGATTTATATAATAATTTTCTGCTTTTGTCTTGTGTTATGCACTATTAACATTCCTATTCAGTGAAAGGAAAGCAGCGGATAGGCGGGCAGAGCTCTGCATGTGTTAACAAGTAAAGTGAGTCGGGGAAAGGCGAAGCCTCCCTCAGGGGTTGGTGAGCGGAGCGAGCAGGGGGCAGAGCCCCCTAGTTATGAAAATAGATCTTCCCATAAGATAGGCCATAGCTGTTGCCAAGATTAGGTATTGTCCTCTCTTAAGAATAACTTCTTCACATTCTACATCATTATCACTTAAATTAGCATCAGACAATTTGTTTTTAATTAGTTAATAGATTGTGAATAACTCCAAAGTCATGATATAATATCAAAGTTCACATACTCATCAAAATTTATATTTAGAATGGTAAAATAATGACCAGTCAAGAAATTTTGTGAATTTTAGAAAAGTGGAAAAGACATAACTAATATTGTGTGACTTATAAACAAAGAAATTTTTCATTCAAATGAATAGGAATGAATCAGGACTTCACTAAAAGGTCGTATAAATGTAAAAGATGTATAAATTGGGTTTTTTTGTAATGGAAATTTTGTGATTACGATAACTTGACATAATACTCAAAATTGAATTGAACCAAAGTTATACAGCAAACTTATCGTACAAATATCTTAGATGAGTTCGTTAACTTAGTTGCTCTGCAGTTTGTTTTCAAGTGGCAGCTACGTGAAAATTTCAAATCCACATTTTGAATTTTGATGTTTACATTGACCACATAAAGGTCTCAACCAAGTATTTATTAATGAATTTTATCTGCCATTTTTAACAAAATGACCGATATCTTTAGTACGGCCATTTCAAATCAGGATACCACTTGTAAATTTATCATCAGAATACCTTTTGAAATACTGAATCAGTTCAAGTTGGACATTGAACTTATCACACCAATATCTTGAATGAATTTTGTACCAATATTTAGTTTCCAAGTTGCAGCCGCTTGAAATCAGGCTGCTACTTGAAAATGCGCCACCATAGTAACTTTTAGAATACTAAACTGGTTCAAATCAAAGTTGGGAAGTGAACTTACAATTCAAATATCTTGGATAAGTTTGCTAGGCAACTTGCTCCACCATTTTGTTTCCAAGTGGTGGCCACTTAAATTTTTTTTCTTACAATAACTTTTGTAATACTGAATCAGTTCGAATCACGTTTGCACAGTTGACATATCATTCAAGTACCTTTGATAAGTTCACTGGGCATCTCAGTCACTCTGTCCTTTTGTTTCAAAATGGTGGCCACTTGAAAATTATCACAATTATCCTTGAACCGATTTGCTTAAAACTCCATATATACATAGCCCTCATTAATAAATCCATCAAATTCATTAATAAAATGTAGCTGCCATTTTGAAAAAATGGTGGCAACTTCTTAAGAAAAGATAAATCAACCTAACCTTCCTATGAGCCGGAAGGACTTGTTTTAATTTTTTGATCAATAACCTCTAAAAAGTAATGATATCAGTACAAAAACCCTTAACGGGTTAAAAGTTTGTGACGCAGCTACTTTATCGCTATAAAATTTTGAAATATGGGTCTTAAAAATAATGATATAAATTTTAAGTGACGCTTTACTATTAGTTAAAATATACGTAGATTTTCTTATTTGATCATTTGCTTTTTTCTTTTATTTATATTTACAATGCAAACATAATATTTTTAACTTCAAGATAAGACAAATATATTAAATATACTCACTGATACTTTTTCATTTGCACTTCAATTTCAAAATAACAGTTTTAAAAGGAATGATATAAAAATTCCAGTGACTCCTCGGTGTCATTTTAAAAGATTTGTTTTTAGATTCCATTAAAATTACCTTTGTTTTGTCTATTAAAGTATATTTACACATTGAAACAGTGCTTTTAATTTTCAAATATACTGTCAAATAATCACACTTTCACTGAGTTTGCATTATAAATTGAAATTATTTATTTCAATAAATTGATTTGTCTTTTGCGCCACGCTATCCAAAACTGTGAGTAAAATTTATGTAAATGTTACTTTGTATCATAGTATCCAACTAAGTGAAAATTTGTGCAAAGAGATAGTGTGATGCAAAGAATACATTTGCACAAATTTTGTTTGCTTTTTTGGATAGCGTGACGCAAAAGACAAATCAATTTATTGAAATAAATAATTTCAATTTATAATGCAAACTCAGTGAAAGTGTGATTATTTGACAGTATATTTGAAAATTAAAAGCACTGTTTCAATGTGTAAATATACTTTAATAGACAAAACAAAGGTAATTTTAATGGAATCTAAAAACAAATCTTTTAAAATGACACCGAGGAGTCACTGGAATTTTTATATCATTCCTTTTAAAACTGTTATTTTGAAATTGAAGTGCAAATGAAAAAGTATCAGTGAGTATATTTAATATATTTGTCTTATCTTGAAGTTAAAAATATTATGTTTGCATTGTAAATATAAATAAAAGAAAAAAGCAAATGATCAAATAAGAAAATCTACGTATATTTTAACTAATAGTAAAGCGTCACTTAAAATTTATATCATTATTTTTAAGACCCATATTTCAAAATTTTATAGCGATAAAGTAGCTGCGTCACAAACTTTTAACCCGTTAAGGGTTTTTGTACTGATATATACAAGTCATAGAAAAAATAAAAATAATAAAATTTATTATTAAAAAAGTACTGACTGTAGGTTTTCACTAAAATGTACAAAAAAGCATGGGTTTTCTTTTTTTCTTTTTCTTTCTTTCTTTTCTTTTCTTTCTTTTTTTTTTTTTTTTTTTTAAATATACATTAAAAAAAAAAAAGTTACGTTTTTCATCAAAATATCGCGCTGTTTTCGCAGTATCCTCTCACATTTTAAATAGATCCACTTGATCTAGTTACATCATATTTCAAATACTGAAGCTTTTTTGAGGAGAATTTTCAATGTGCAACGTCTGACTGTCATTCTAATAAATGATGGCCGTCACATTGAGCATTTATAGCCCTAGTTACTTTGTTAAATGTTCTGCGCCACTGTAAAAAACATATTTTACAATTAAAGCGCCACTTTATTAAGAAATTTTAAAGTAATTTGCTAATAAATAGTAATTTGCTAATAATCGCCCGTCTATTAGTTTTGGGAGCAGAACCTTTCATTCACATATTTGAAAGTGTTTCATAACTAACGCCCAATGCCGTGACATTACGTTATATTTTTTCTTGTCATTGTCTTCTATATTCAATAGAAGAAAATATTGGATTCGTAAAATTATTTTATCGCAGGTTTTCGATGGATTTACACGTTTCGAGAGATCTAGAACATGATTTGACAATTTTAAGAAAATGTCTGTCTGTTTGTGTGTGAAAAAAATTTGTGGTAACTGTATCTCAGGAACTACTGCAGAGAATTTCATAAAATTTGATGTGTTAGTTGCACCTTCACAAAAATTAGCTCGTATCAACTTTTGGTGAAAATTGTCCAACAGATGGTGTAGCCATCCCGCTTTTTCTAAATTTTTAACATAGGAAAAAAAATCTGTATAAATGTACATAAAGAGAATTATTTTTTAATAATCATTATGAAATTAAAAAGAATTATTTATAATAACGATAGTCTACTGGGATTTTTTTTTTATTTTAAGTAGGAGTATCGCTCCCCCCCCCCCCCCTGGGTGGGTCCCCTCCCCGAGTGGAACAGGTTTCCAGTATGGGTATCTTTCAAAAGAGCTCCTGAATACCTTTAAAACGAATGGTTGAACCATGGATCTGCGATAATTTAAAATAAAGTTATCTTTATTTTTTTTCCCAAGGAGGGGGGGGACTCGCATTTCTTTAAGATGTGATATAGAGAATAAAATTGGCTTTCTTTAGATATTTAGTGTCATATTAATTCTCTAGGATGGAAATCATCAACCTTCATCTTGGAAGATAATTTTAATAAATAATAATTTTAACAAATTATTTTTACTGAGTGCATTTGTATAGGCAAATATAGAAGAAAGTCATATGGTGGTCAGGACATATTAGTTTATGTATGTAACAGACCCTAGTTAACATGATTTAAGGAGTTTAATTATTTATATATATATAATTTAATATTAATTATTACAAGTTATGGTACATTAACTCATAATCTGTAAACATGCAGCAAAACAAAAAAACTTATTTAAAACAAACACTACAATTCTTACTAAACATATTTGTCTTCTAAAAATGGATGTCTGTGTTAATTTTATTTTGTTTTCAACATGGGCGGTAAATTTACTGTCTTGACCCAGAAGTAAGCTTATCTTTGATCAACCTGACCCGTGTCTTGTAATAAAAATTCGACTCATCCCACGCGATTATTTCTTCATGATTCAAAGCTTTGCTTTATCTTTTGTTTAATTATCATTCAAGCATCATCTCACCTATTAATAAATTTAACGCCTGGATATTTTTTGTGGCAATAAAAAACCCAAACTGCTTTTATGTTTGTTTTGTATGTATGATTCATGATATGAAAAAAAAAAAAAGAAATATATATATATATATATATATATATAAACATTATACTTTTTTTTTCTTTTAATGCATTGTATAAGTGGAAAATACTATTAATAAAGAATTACTCATTATTACACAGGTCTGCGATGAAATTTTCTCATTAAGGTGTTATGTTTTTCTGCTGTATCTTTGGATATTGATTAAGGAAAAACCATTCAAAAATTTCTATCACGTACAATTTTGACAAAAAATAAGATTCTTTTTTGTTTAAATCTCCACTTTTTTGACTCCCATTTAGTTATTTCCCGGAAAATCTGGGTGATGTGCAGTGTTACCAGATTTGGGGACTTTTTTTTTTTTTTTTTATCCACCACTAAATCTTAATTGTAACGGTTGCCTAATTACTCGAAGATTAATCGTCCATTATGCATATCAAATAGCATTCCTCAAAATTACTAGTGACTATTGAATAAAAGAGTCCCCAAATCTGGCAACACTGGTGATATAGGTAAAAAACAAAGCAAGTTATTTTTTATCAAGCCATCAAAGAAATGTACAGAAGGTATCAGGGACGATGGAGAGTTAGCATGTTAGCAGATTATTGTTGGACGTTCCATAGAGAACTCCCCCTCCCCCTTCCTTAAGGATCTCAAGCCGTGCACTAGAGAAAAACTTCCTCCTCCATTTTGTTGGTTTAATCACAGAAATAAAAGATAATGAATCTGTTTTTGAGAGATTCATGCAACGAAAACCTAATTAAGATCTCTACATTTTTTCCTGAGAGTGTTGCTATATCTCTTGTAAATTTTCAAGCGATTGTAATGATGAGTCTTCCAGACCCTACAACTTCACAAGAAAACAGCAGATTTTCAGTGACACAAAAATTGTTGGATGTATCATTTTCGAATTTTAATGTTCATTAATTTACATTATTTGTATGAATAGAAGACATAAATAAACAAATATAATATATTCTACAGTTTATACTATTAAAAAACATACTACATTCATATGCTTTTTAAATTTGACCTGTGGTCCCTAGTACCCCATATCATGGACCATTGTATCCCGCGGTCAGGGTACAATGGTCCATTTTGTCAGTTGTTATGAAAAAAAAATATATTAAAATAAGTAAACGTAATTATTGCTTTTGATTGAGTGCCACATAAGACCTAATATATAGGTAATATGCACACATATTTTCAATTGCGGGAAATTATTACTTTGTGAGTAAACACCGAAAATTTCCAAAATTGGTCCATTGTACCCCCCCCTCTCCCCTATATCAAATATCACTTCTCAAAATTATTGGTGACTATTGAATAAAAAAGTCCCCAAATCTGCCAACACTGGTGATATAGGTAAAAAAAGAAGCGAGCTAGCTATTTTATCAAGACATTAAAAGAAATGTAAAGGAGATATCAGGACGAGGGAGAGTTATCATGTTAGCAGATTATTGTTGGATTCAGCATAGAGAATGTCACTCAAGGCCGACGAGCTGTGCAGAAGAAAAAAACTTTAGAGAGAGCTTCGATGTCAAGAAACCCATTTAAAAGATAATATGTAAATAATAGCTTATTTTAATGCATTTTCTGCATAAATAGTTTTGAATTTGTTATAGCCTTTATGTGAATTTTCCCTATCTTCATCCTTACTTAGTGAAAAGCCCTTACATGCTAGGAAAAAAAGAAACATTTATGAATTCAGCACATTAAAACACATTAGGGACACTCAACGCAGTGTAAAAAACAATTGAAAAGTACAATTTCGCAGACCTGTGATTGGTTTGTTCATTTGATAGCTGCGTACTTATAAAACAAAAATACCGAAATTGATTAAATGCTTTCATCTTTTTAAATGCCTAGTTTGTTGTGGACATCACAACATTTTCTTCCAAATTTTCTTATACAAATTCACGAAGTACAAATTATTTATTAATTTTTTTTCCTTAATAAATGCAGACGATTTTCACTTTAGAGAAATATAAAACTAAATGTCTAAATAAAGGCATATTAGTGCTCTATAAACAATATTTTAAAAAATGCATTTTTTCACTATTTTTTTTTAAGTTTATTATTATTATTATTATTATTATTATTATTAAAAAATCTATAACTTTGTTTTACATTATCACAGTTCTATGGCTCAACCATTCATTTTTAAGTATTGTTGAGTTCTTTTAAAAAATAACTAAATTGAAATTTACAACCCCGGGAAATATTTTCTAAATATACAAAAAAAGTTTACTAATTTTTTATTACTAAATCATTCTTTTTTAATTTTACAATGATTGGTTTATTTCTTATTGTGCATATTATACGAATTTTTGTCCTATACTACCTCATTAAAAATTATGAAAAAAATAAAAAATAAATAAATGAATAACAGAGCCATCTGTTGGCCAATTTTCACCAAAAGTTGATAAGCACCAGTTTATTTCATGCTGCAACTACATACAAATTTGTGTGAAATTCTGTGCATTAGTTCTTGAGTTAGAGCTGTCAAGAAATTTGTGTCACGCACAGACAAATTTTTCTGAAAATTTTCAAATTGTGTTCTAGATCTAGACCCGCTCAAAACCTGTAAATCCATCGAAAGATCCATCAAATCAAAAGTCAAAAATTTTTACGAATTTAATACTTTCTCCTATTAAACACAGAACAGAGTAATAATAATGAAAAGGCTAAAAGACAAACAACAATGGCTGTAAAAATTAAAAGAAAGGGGAAAAAATTATAAGTAATTAATGTTTTTATGGATTATATGAGAATATATATATATATATATATACAGTCGGTAGAAAAAGTGTCCGAACACTAGAAAATATTCCTATGTAAAAAAAGTACACCTCATACAGTTTTGTTAAATAAATCCTTATCGAATCATGTTCTTACACTGACTAAGAACAGGATTCGACAAGGATTTATTTAACAAAACCGTATGAAGTGCCCTTTTTTTACATAGGAATTTTCGCTAGTGTTCGGGCACTTTTGTTACCGACTGTATATATATATATATACATATATATATACAGTAACCGCCGCTTAATAAATTCACTGGTTAATAAAATCAGCCGCTTAATCTGATCAAATTGCCAGGACCGGAATCAAATCAATACAAACCAGTTTCAAAACCGCCGCTTAATAAAATCAACATCGCCGGTTAATAAACTAAAAAAAATTCTCTTCAGCAGCAAAAATGCCATTTATGCACGCTAAGCAAATTTTTATTTACACTGTGACTTTTTATTTTTTAAATAAAAATGAAAAGAAAATTCAGCAATCTCTCTGTTATCAATCTTTGCCGAAAAGTTTACATTTAAAGCATGCCCGGCCCTATCACTTGTTTTAGTAACAATTTCAAGGAATTTATTCTTCAAAGCGGTAATAAGTTACAAATTTGATTTGGTTCGCATGTGATATATATATTTTTTTAAATTGTTAATTATTACAAGAGAATTTCTTGTTATTATTCTGAAATAACTAAGAAACAAGAGTTTTAAACAAAAATATTTTAAATTTAAAAGAACTTTTGGCAAATGTAATGATGATTTTCTCAAAGAAAAGTATATCGGAATTTGAGATATGTTTAATTTACTTATTTTGAAGTTAGCAATTATCTAATTATGTGACAAAAGTTAATTAATATTGTTTATTAATTCCATTATCTAATACCTTTTGAAATTTCTTTCCAAATTCCGGAAAGTAATAACTTTTTCTTGAATGCAGGAACGTTCGCCGCATATAAAAATCAGCCGCTTTATAAAATCACTTTGTCTAAGAACGAATGTGATTTTAATAAGCGGCGGGCACTGTATATTGATTGAAAAAGCATTATTATAATATGTATACAATATATCTGTAGTGATAAGTATAAAGGATTTAAGTCCAAATTCTTGATTTTTCAGGAGACGAAAAATAAAGTTTAACTAGCTAAAAACAAATCAGAAGAATGGATTAGGGAAAAGGTATTTCGTTGATTTTTACCCTTCATACCATTCAGTGGTTGTCAACCTTCATTTAATAACGGGAAAAATTGAATTAAATATTTTATACCATACATGAATGGTAAATTTCTAAATTAGACCTTTTTTTACCAATGGATTTTCTCAAAGACTAAATGACATAGAATTAAATCCTTTATACCAATCGATAGAGAATTTTTTTCTGAGTCTGACTATGTACTTAACTCAAAATCGACATTTTTGGACTTAAATCCTTTATACTCGTACTTATCAGTACAGATATAGGATATTCAAATCGTGGAATATTTCTCAGTCTATTTTATAGACATTTACTAATGTTAGACTTGATCATATACATATATATATATATATTAATTAATTATATTTATATATGTATATATTTAAATATATATGTTATATATATACATATACTATCACAGCACTTTTATAAATATTGCATTACGTGTATACCCTGACTCCCAATAAATATTTGGACACTTTAGAATTTATAATAAACTAGCTGACCCGTCCGGCTTCGCACTGATGAACAAATTTTAGTTAAAGATGGATTGATATGTAAAAAATCAAGAAATATATCAGTTTATATGTTATAGTCAGGCAATATTATTAACTGGAAAGTCAAAATATAATTTTACAATTATTTTTTTTTAATTAGTTGTTAAATGTTGGCAATTTTTACTTAATGCTATTTATTTATTTATTTATTTATTTCATAAAAAGAAACATTTCTTTACTCATGAATAAAAAATATTGAAAAATAAACCTATGACATGAAAATGTTTTTGATAAAATTGACGTCATAATAGCTTTAATTATTATTTAATTTTTCATTTTGCAAATATATTTAATTTTTTCCATAATTGATTATTATTTTAATAATGTATATTAAAGGAGAAATCAATAATATGAAACAATATTCGTACAATATATACTATTACAGAATCTGGTGTGAAACAACCACACGACTTCCCTTACCCACTATTACACGTAATATATACAATTTTTTGGAGATATTACTTGCATTTTTTGAGATTTTCGAGTAAGAGAAACTTGATACACGTATAAAGACACATACAACAGAGTTTGCATAGCGAGTTAAAAAATAAGGGGGAAAAAATAGATAGTTATTTTTTTAAACACGAATTTCCGAGATCTAAAACTGAACTACCTAATCAGGATGACCGTTAATATTCCTGTAATAAGCACGTAATACTTGAGAAAGGTTATCTTAATTGGATTAAAGAAAAAATTTTCAAGAATACGTTAGAGCCGTTTTTGAGATACCAACTTTTAAGAAAACTTAACATACTCAATTATTGACCTAAAAACAATAATTACATACAAAAAGATATTTAATAGGAAGTTAACATGGCGAGTTTGAAAAAAATCCGTACAGGCGTTTTTAAAGGAACGCTTTTGCGAAGTCTGAAATTGAGCTGTTTATAGAGGACGCCTATCAATTTTCCTGAACTAAGCAACATCTCAATCGAAAGGGCATCTAATATATTATTTATATAGCAACTTTGAAGAAAATCAAAAGAGGTGTTTTTGAATATGGGCTTAGGGTCCCATTTCTGGTTTTCGATGACCCAATTCCGGTTTTTCAATTTTCACGAAAATTTGGAAAATTTATCTGTACACCAGACCTGAATCACTTGCGAAGTTTAGTAGTTCTATTTTTATTAGTTTTGGAGATATGACAGCCAGAAGATTACACACACACGTGCACATATACACACACACTGACCAATTGCCAAAACCTATACAATACTTCCACTACCTACGGTAGTAGGGTAATTGAAGTAAACACATACATCTCGTATTTACTACGATAATATACAGATTTTCGTATTACGTTTTCGATCGCCAAATACAAAAATCCCCAATGACGATAGATATCAAATCTATGCTTTGTTTTCAATTAAAATATTGAAAATTTTAATTAAAAATTTATTTTACCAAAATTTATTATAGCTTCTAGCACTTAGAGAGAGACAGTGTAACTTTTGATTATTGAAAGAAAAAAAAAAAAAAAAGCAATCGGCTTTTTAGTTCTAGCGATCGTTCTCTACATATGCATATAAACCTTTCTTTTTTTATATTAGTATAGCTATAGAGCATAGGTATATTAAATAGGTTTCCAGTCAACATAATGTAACTCAAATAATTAAATGCTATTTACATTTCAGTAATGGCTGTATGCGCTATGTATATTGAGCTACTTGCCATAACTGTTAGTTGCTAAAAATAGTCGCCAAATAAATTTAAACATCTCAATACGCAAGCGAAGTATGACATCACTGACCGCCCGTGGATGCAAGAAAAAGATTTTCCATGTTAATCGCTCATTGGACTTTTTTTTTTTTTATTAAAATTCTAGAAGAATTATTTCCCGATTTTAATCCTCATATTTGGGTATAGATATGTATTAGTTATTGTATGCATGCGTTAGATTGAGTTATTTTGCTGTCAAATTGACAAAATTTTAATTTTAAATTTCAAAACTGTCACCCTTGGCGTTTTTTGTATTTGGCGATCAAAAACGTAATACGAAAATATACATGCCAGATGTATATTTTCGTAATATGTATTGTACGAAATATTGTTTCATATTATTCGTTACACTCTTAATGTAAGTTTTTAAAATAACCATGATTTTTGAAAGGAATTAAATTATATTCGCCAGATAATTTGGCGATATTTTTTTTTTCTGCCAAGGATGACGGATATCAAATCTATTCCGCTGCAACATATTAGTATATTATATCAGATACTTTATTTAGACATTTGAAAACAAATTTGACTTCAAATTATGATAGAATATTTATCATTTCCCTTTTAATTAGTTTATTAGTTGGATGTTTATTGTGTAAATATCATCCTTTGAAATGAAATGTTTATGTTTTCAATCGAATATGGAAATTTGCCATTTTTTTTTTTTTTTTTTCTAGAGTTTTGAAATTTAAAATTCCAATTTTATCAATTTTACAACAAAAACAATTTAATCTAACGGGTGCACATGATAACTAATACATATCTATATCCAAATATGGGGATTAAAATGGGGAAATAATTTTCCTCGATCTTTATTATTTTTTTACAAAAAATCCAGTTCACTTTTTATATTATTGTTCGCGTGAAAATATATTTTATTATATGTCTAAAAATAAATTAATTCGTAAATCTTTTTGGCAACAATTATAAATTAAAATAGAATTTCTTATTTTATTTTATTTTATTTATTTATTTATTTTTAAATTCCAATTTCGTTTACACACATTAGTTTAAACCACGGAGTAATAAAGACTCCGTGGTTTAAACATTGATGCTTAGATATTATATCATATCATATCAAATTAAATTATTAGAAAAATAAACACTTTTAATTCTATAATGACGTCAGATTTAACGTGTAAGTTTAACAATTAAAAAAGCTTTATATGAATTTCAATTTAATGCACGTGCAAATATATTTCTTTTCTTTTCACGTCAAGATATTTTAAAAACGAAATGAATATGTAAATGTTTCTTTTATGTTGGCAGCAGCTAATTTTTTTAATATTTCATTATTTCCATTTCTATTACGGCTTCTATGGGGATTTTAATTAAAATGCTCAGATTTTAAACTAAAATTTATTTTATCAAAATTAAATATAGCCTATAACAATATGG
Source organism: Salticus scenicus (assembly GCA_963930645.1). NCBI lineage: Eukaryota > Metazoa > Arthropoda > Arachnida > Araneae > Salticidae > Salticus > Salticus scenicus. Next base: position 30,282,191 of record OZ005659.1, on the reverse strand, counting down.
CATACTGTAGCTTTCGGTCAGTGAAAGAAGTTTTTAAATCGGTTCAGTAGTTTCAGAGATTACCCTCCACAAACAAACAATTTTTTGCGCTTTATATAATGATATAGATATGCACCAGAGGACTGGCGTCAAAAAGTAATAATTTAAAAACAGTGAAAAAACATCACAATATGAAATAATCTGGTGTGGCACTCACACGACTTTCTCTTACACTGAATTTCAATACCATAAAGGCAGACTGGACATTAAGGGTACGAAGATAACGAATACTGTTATATAAACCTTCGTTATAAATAATTTAAAATTGGCTTCAGAAAAGCTTCATTTGACAAGTAGTTCTGTATGAGGGGAGCTACCGCCCCCCTCAACACCTCGTTTTAATATTGTACTTATATTTAATGAGAATTCAAAAGCTGTTATTAAATTTAAATGTTCATTTGAAACCATTCAGACAACTCTCACCCGCACCATTCCTTGAAACATATAAATTTTCATAAACTTTTTCAAGTAACAACCTTTATATAACTTCAAAATACAACATTTGATTTGAATAGCCTGAAATTATTTGTTTTTATGTTTTTCTGATAAAAGTCATAGACAAAGATAAAACGTTTAAAACAGGACTTCAGTATTCAGGGAACCTCAGAACGTGTCAATATACAAAAAAAAAAAAAAAAAAAAAGCTAAATATTTAGTTTTAAAAATACTTTATTTACCACATGAGTAGACGGAATTAAATTTAATTTCTGAGCAGTTTTCCTAAACATAGTAAAATATTATAGTGAAGCACTTCCACTAATTACATTCAATAAAAAAGAATGTTTTCGATTAACTATTGGCATCCCTGTACATCTTCTATAAATTATGTACAAACCACATTAAGCAATTAAGTGTAATCCTGTATTAATAACATATAGCACAGTTTGAAATGCACTTCCATGAATTTCCAAGTATTATTCCATTATAATCTAGTTCTTTTGTGTAGCCCTGTAAATGAACGGTGAATAATTTTCATACCATATTCTACGCGAAACATGCTTTTACGCCCATAAAAATATATTTTCATTTCATTTGGTTTAGTGCAGTCTATAGACGTTAAACTCTACTTACTTGCAATTTCCCCCATAGACGTAATGTATTTGAATTCTCTTGGATGTCCCTGTACACGAACCATTTGCTTGATCACAACGAGAAGTTTAGTGTAGCATCCCTGTATGATACAGATTTACAATACCGAGTTTTGACTTCCTGCTGCTATTTGTTCTTGAGATATGCTGATAACATACACTCACACAGACACACACACGCACAGACTAACTGCTAAAACCTGTTTTTCGGATTCAGGGTACCTCAAAACGAGTAAATATAATAAAAACTCAATTTCGGAAATTTGACTTAAAAACGATACTTTCTCTACCATGTATATATGGGTAAGAGAAAGTATAAAAGAAAGAAAGAAAGAAAAAATTATTTGCCACTTTGTTTGCAGTACTCGTGCTTATATTGTTTGCCTGACGAAAGGTCGAGTTTTATTTCGACCCGAAACAACTGCTGCGAGCTTTTCGCATTTTATTATATTTATAACTTATTACTTTGGAATTTAGATATTTTGTCAAAAATCAAAAGAAATATTCGATGAATTCTTCTGTAATTTTAGGGGTGCAATGGATATGTTGTATACCTCATATATTTCATTGAAATTCGATTAAAACATATTTGATAAGAGAAATATTAAGTAGTATTTTGATTTAGTAAAATAATTTATTTATTTTTCGAAATCGTGCATATTGAAGTTTTCCTTTTTAAAGTTATATTTCCAATTCTGGTACGTGAATAAAATATACAGACGAATAAAATCCTTATTTATATATTTATTTATTCAAAAATTAATTGAATTATAAAAATCTGGAGTGGCTCCACTCGATTTTCCGAACATTAAGTAATTAACGGTTGTTTAAAATTAAACTATGAAAAGTCTGAAACTAATCAGCGCATTTGAATAAGGCGCTTAGCGCTATTGCACTTCAAATAATTTGAACCTATAGATCATAATAATAAAGAATTTTTCGTTGTGTCCCTGTTTAAATATACCAGTACTAAATTCATCAAAATTCATCAAAATTCATCAAATTCTATACAGATCGTGCTACGGTGACCTATAGCAGACGCTCCAATTTTCAGCGTTTAGAAAACCTATCGTGTTCACTCGCACACAAATACATACATCACGAAAAAATGTATAGAATCGTAGATATTTCTAAGTGGGGAGCTCTGTCAAGACCAAAGTTGGAGGTGTACAGCTAGGCATCAGTACCCCCAGCAGCACATCTTCTCCGAAAAGCATCCCCAGGATGTCCTGTGGATAAAAGGGAAATCCTATGGACCTCATCAGGATGTTCTTTGGACAAGTGTGCTACTAGGGATAGTAATGAATATAAATTTGCAACATTCTACGACCATTCTTTTTTTAGCATAGATATATGTATATATAGATTTATTAGGTCGTTGCAAAAGTTCGTGCGGACGCGGATCATTTTATTGCCTCCAAAGACGAGAGCTTCTATCGCCGTGGTATACATTTGTTACCCGAAAAAGGGGCAAAGGTTGTAGAAAGTAATGGAGAGTATTTTAATTAAAAATTGGCATTTGATTTGATGTATCTTTATGAAATGAAGCAATAAAAAACCGCACGAACTTTTGCAACGACCTAATATCATCCCCATGTTATCGAGCAAAAAATTTTGATGCCGAAAAAAGGTTTTTTAAAGTCAGCCATTAGAGAGTATTGAAAAAAAGAATAAAAAGAAGAATGAATTTGAAACTCTATCTGGAGTTTTTCATTCACCTTTAGTAAACAAATCATTCACAAATTTTATTTACTAAATTATCCGTGTGTATTCCTGTGTGTAATTTACTCTGAGAAAGGCAGTATAAAAACACTTTAAATTGTCATGCTATCGTATTTCGATGAAACTTTATACATATATCAGATGATATAAAATAATTAATTTTAATGAGAAAATATAAATAAATAAATAAATAAAAATAAAAAAGAACCCTTTTAAAAAATTTAGAAATCAGACTTCAAAATTATACATCGTTAATAGTTTGTAATTTCCGCTTTAGACTTTGTTTCACGACAGAAGACTTTATTGCGTGAGAAGTAGGAAATGGAAAAAATCTAAAAGATTCATTTTACAGCCTAAGACCTAAACGCGATTTTAAGTTTGTTGTGGTCGCATCTTGGATAAAAATTAAACCTGGACATATTTGTGTGAGCCCCGGTGAATTTCTAAACCAATCAGGATCTAGTATTCCGGTAACAAAACCCGAATATGCAAATAGCCACAGCACCTTTTCCACCTATTTCAGCTGTCAATCATCTCTCAGAGCCCCTACATTTCGAAATTACGGCAATACGCAGAATCATTGGTAATACTCTCCCTTGCCTTAAACAGCGCGCTTTGGCGCTCGACGCCGTTCTCAGCTAGAGACTCTACATTATCCCTATTAGACCCTTTCAGGGTCTCTATCCTCAGCAAAAACTTTGTCATGATAAAGATGTTAAAATGAACCAATTCAGAGTTATTCTTGAATCCATGACTGCATGCGTTAAAGCCAATATCTATATCCATATGTATTGTTGCGAATTTGTAAATAAAAGTAATTATTTTTAAGTAATTTCATTCAAAGAGGCTTAGGGAAGTTAAAAATGTTATTTTTCTGCATTTCTAGCTTGTTTTCGCGTTAAAATAACTTATTTTCCTTTAAAACGCGTTAAAAAGCTTCATCAAGGCAGATAATGTCTTTGGCTCGAAATTTGGCGACAGTTTCGCTCCTTGGTGACCTTGGCGAGAAAATCCTTATTATCGATATGCTAAATATCTAAGCTCTATCTTGATTGGTTGAGAAGTTTCTGGGACATTCTCAATTTTCTACGCAGGTATATAAGGAATCGCATCGCTGCCAAGTCGGTCAGTTTCACACCAGCCGTCATTCTACTAAGAGATCCTGACTAAGGTCTCTTTTACTGTTTGAATACAGCATGTTGCTATGTGTTAATGAAATGGTACGGTTTATACTGTGAATTTAATGCTGTCAGTTGATATTTAAGCTGTGTTTACTGGTGAAACTGAAATTGATAATTGATTTATAGACCTGTAATCTTCTAGAATTTTCTGTAAATAAACTAGGAGCCTTTGCAAGATTCCCCTTTCATTTACAGACAATTCACGAACACCTAGTACGGAACAGTATATACACTAAGCGACAAAAAAAAAAAAAAAAAAAAAAAAAGCCGCACTTGGAAATTTTTCTTTTCAACTTCTACAACCGCCAAATTTATCGTTGGGTCTAGTGTTAAAAACAAAATGCAATTGTCAGGAAAACTGTAATTTTAGAAATTATTTCAAAAGTGGTAAGAATAAGGCAGTTAACGATGCCACAAAAAATATTAATTTTTGAATGAAAATCAAAAAATATTTTAATACGCGAAATGACAAAATAATTAAATGTTAACGAAATATTGGTAAAATGGTTTTCAGCAAAATATAACATTTTTTGGCCGTTTAAACTGGAAATTTGGCTTTAGGCGGCCACGTTGCTCATCCAAGCAAGATAACCGCAAATTAAAAAGAAAATGTTTAAAAATCGATTTGTATCATGTTCAGAACTTAAATAATTATAAGATAAAAAAAACTTTTTATGTACCATGTTTTAAATTTTCTGATGAATCATAGAGCTCTTATCAATGTGCATAAAAATTTTCAAGTGATAATGACGCCAATTTTTGTGAAATGCATAACTTAACTTTTTATAATTTTTTAACGTTCACGTTTACTTAAATGTATTTATTTTTATATCAAAAGAAAATGAACTCGTAAATTTTTTTGGCAACAATTAAATTATAGCTAATATTTTAATGGCTATTTTAACGCTATAGGATGTTATTATTTTCATATTTTAATTAATTATAAAAAAACTAATCAAAAATTCGAAAATCGCACTTCGAAATATTGTGTTGTCACCAGGTTCTGAGCTACTGTGAAAGTTTCAAATGTCTAGCTAGTAGAGAAGTTAGTTAAAATTCGATTGCAAGATTTGTACCGGACAAACAAATAAACAAACAAGAATAGAAGTTAATAAAAACATGGTAAAAATTTTTTTAAAAAGTGTATAGCAAAATACTTTCTTCAAAAATAGTCCGAAAGCAATTAAACAAGGCAGGTTAAAAGCCAGCAGATCTGCAAAAAAAAGCCATTATTAAGGACAAATATTTAAAAAAAAAAAAAAAAAAAACACATCAGTTGACTGAAAATTAAAAAAAAAAAAAAAAAAAAAAAAAAAAGCAGTTTGTTATCGAGCTGAACTGAGTTTCTCAAATGGGTCAATTTTAATTTATTTCGAGCTGATGAAAAAAACTACTAGGACGGTAAAAATGGGACTGACTTAAAACTGCTCTGTTAAAACAGTGACACATTCTGCGTACATTCTGGTACGGAGGTGCATACTTTTGCAAAGAATGAGAAATTTTTTCATGCTCAAGGGATCAATTAACTCAAAATAAAACAAGGTGATTATAAAAGTGGCGCCTGACCTACTATTTTAGAGGTATTTTAGACTTTTCTTCAAACAGCATTTCAAGATGATTATGCGCCTTGCTGTACGGCTTCTGTCGTACGTCAATTTGAATCAAATAGTTAAAATTACCTATCCATTCCCATAAGCACCTATAATTCTGTAAGTAATAATATCTTTTTTCACTCTAAATTAAATCCCACAAAGGATATCGTATAATTTCTTTTTTACTAGACTTGGAAACACTCCTAATATCAATTTGTTCGAAAATGTTTAGTTATAAAAAGACGCGACGAGAGAGAAGAGAATTCGAAATTTGCAGCCTACAACTTTGCAAGAACAAGAAAAATTATTTACAATATTTAGCAGGGTGAAATTTTTGAGATTTATATATATTAAAAAAAAAAAAAAAAAAAAAAAAAACGGTATAATACTATGCCACTGTGCATTAAAGCAGTAATTCCATATAAAGGTGGAATTAAGCCAATGCAGAATACATATTTTTATTAAAAAATTGTTTAGATCTAACAAATAAATTGTTTTATTTCATATATTAAAATATAACTTGTTTATTTCATATAGTAAATCGTAATAGAATACAAAGTGTATGGCTATTGCATTATGTTTAAAAAGAATGTTTTATGTAGATTTTTATAAAGTACTTCGTAGAGTGTAATAAAGCGAATTATTAAATCAAAAATGTACCTAGGTATCCTTTTCTCCCTTTGGTACTATGCAAACATGACAGTTTTATCTGTTTCAAGCATTAACTTTAAAGTTATTACAAATAAAAAAGGTATAAATCATTTTTTCTGCAGTGCGGCCTTTTTTTTTTTTTTTTTTTTTTTTTTTTTTTAATCGCTTAGTGTATAACATATCTGTATAATATTTCTCTAACGTGTGCCAGTTACGATTAAATTTTGTCGAAACGACACGATAGTGACGTAAGGTGTTATCTGATTGGTCAACCCAGACCCACAGCATAAATTCGGTTGCGAAGCGATTATAAGTGAGCTAATTATAAATAAGCTAGATATAAGTAATCTAGAGATTTCGGATACTAAAATTTACACCTGAAATGTACATTTTCTTAAAGAAATTAAAAAAAATATTAACTTGTTATGTTGAAATTTATGCTCAAAATCTCATCCTGATAAATATATTTTGAAGAATTTAAAGCCAATTTGACCTCGCATTTAATAATGACTGTTCGGTAGGGTATTTGGTGGCTCTATCTATTATCTTATATATTAAAACACAAGCTATTTTCTTTAAGACCAAAATCGCACGATTTGGGCATGCTCGGAGGCTGTTCCTGTCTTTAGACGAAACCTGTGACCAATCGCTGAGAGCCTTTTCGGATTTCTAGAGCGAGCGAATTCAGAAACCTGAACCAATCAGAATACGGATTTAGCTATTAGCTCAAGCTCATGTTTTCTCGAGTTCGAGACGCGTGTTTACCGACACTTGAATTTCAGTAGTCGTCTCTGTTGTAAGTATTAGCTTTTGTAAGTATTCTAATTACATTATTTTGTTTATTTAAAATGTTTCATTTTTTGTTTTAGCACTTTTCTTCTAAATTTACCGTTTGCATTCTAACTTTTTTATGCTCTGTTTACGTTACATTGTATACTGATGTTAGATTCACATGATATTAGCGAGATCTAATTAGATTATTTTGTTTATTTAGAATGTTTCATTTTTCGTATTAGCACTTTTTTTCTGAATTTACCGTTTGCATTATAAATTTTTTATGCTTTCTGTACAGTAGTATATCGTATAGCAATGTTAGATTCTTACGAAATTCGCAAGATTATTCCTGACGGAAATTGCTTATTTAGAGCACTATCTGTATTTCTTTATGGCACTGAAGATCATCATTCAGTTATTCGCCACAAAGTTGTCAAACACGTAGTTGACAACTGGATTACGTATGGTGATTTCATTATCGGAGATGAATCATATAGCGAAGCGATTTCTAATGCCAGTGACTATTTTAGTATTATGACCAAAAATGGAACACATGGTAGTCATGTAGAACTGAATGCAGCTACTAGAATTTATAATATTTTTATCACTATTTTTCACTCCCATGATGGTAGTGTTACAGAGTTGGGTGTAAATGATAGAGGGAAAATATTAGTAAATTTATTGTATGAAGGAGATGGATATGAGGGCCACTATACAGTTTTGCTTAAAAAATTGCTTAGAAATTTATTTATGGGAAATTGTGACAAGTCAAACAACTTCAGGGAAAACATTCGACAATATAATAATTCCTTATCATTTGTATCATTTGGTGCCAATTTAAAATTACCCGTTGGTCATGGTCCCTACTGTTTTAAAATTCTTGGTACAGTGCACCATAAAATTTCACCTTTGTATCCAGAAAAATTGTGCCAAGCATCTTTTGGCCAGTTATACATTTTAGACTTTTCTGAAGCCAATGAGATTAGATTAGAAAATGCTGCAAATAGTTCCTTAAGAGCAGACATTCTTGAATTTCTAAATCAGGTTTTACTTAATTGTAACCCTTATGTAAAATGCTACAAAACAATGCACCAAAAAATATCTGAGGAACGGGAATTAGCCTTAAAGGAAAATAGAGAGGAAATCAATTTTGTCATGCGGTTTTATCATGAACCTCAGTCTGATCATCGGCGTTACAATGAGCCAACGTGTTCGGAAGTTGCAGCAGTTTATGAATCCCACGATGGCGCTCCACCATCTCATAGGTACATAAATGTTTATGCTAAAGATGGTGGGTTGAAAATATTGGATTTTGATAGTGTGCACTGTGATCCAATGTCATATGTACTAATTTGGCCTTGCGGAGAAACAGGTTGGCATATTTCAATGCCAGCTGGAGGAGAAAGGAAAACTAATGTTCGTCAAAATATTTCAATGCGAAAATATGTATCTTATAGGCTTATGATTCGAGGATGTTCCCCTAAAGGAAATTTCAGTCCAATAATTAATGCTGGGAAATTTACTCAACATCTGATTGTCGATTATTACTGTCGCATCGAAGGAGATAGATTAAAATATATTCGTAATCAACGGGCAAAATTACGAGTAGACACATATGCTGACCTTGCAGACGCTTTGTTTGCACGTGCTGAGCAAGAAAAATTGAGAGTGGGGCGCATTGTTATTTTACTTTCTTCTTTCACTGGTAGTCCTCGAAACATGATTCAAAATTATCAAGATGCTATGGCAATGGTAAGAACATTTGGTAAGCCAGATCTTTTCTTGACATTTACAGGCAACCCTTTATGGCCAGAAATCACAAATAGTATACATTCGTTTGAAACTGCTAATGACAGACCAGATGTTACTGTGCGTGTTTTTTATACAAAAGTTAAAGAACTTTTACGTTTGATTAACCAAACACAAATATTTGGCAAAGTACAAACATTTATATACAGTTGAATTTCAAAAGAGGGGTTTGCCTCATATTCTCTTATTATTGTGTCTTCAAGATAGTTGTAAGTTTAGGGACGTAACAGATATAGACAAAGTAGTTTCTGCAGAAATTCCAGACCCCAATCACACAATGTTGTATAATTTAGTAAAAACTCATATGGTGCATGGTCCTTGCGGCAGTCTTAATCCAAACGCAGTTTGCATGATTGATGGTAAATGTATAAAACAATTTCCAAAAGAATTCGTCCATGAAACAAAAGAAAATGTTAATGGTTATCCACTTTATAAAAGGAGAAATAATAGTCGGACTATTACAAAATGTATTAAAGGCAATAATGTTGAGGTTGACAACCGTTATATAGTTCCTTATAATCCCTTTCTCTTACTTTATTTTCAAGCACATATAAATGTTGAAATTTGTGCAAGTGTTCACAGTATAAAATACATACATAAATATATTTACAAGGGTCATGATTGCGCTAACGTGCAAATAACTGCAGAAGGGGGGTCTAATTCATCATGATGAAGTTTCTGATTTCCTAAACACCCGATATGTCAGTTCATGTGAAGCTGCATATCGAATTTTTTCCTATCCAATGCATGAACAATCTCATACAGTTTTTCGTTTGCCTTTCATTTACCAGAAGAACCGCAAATATATTTTAAAGATGACAATGCCTCTGAAGCTTTACTTAGATCAAGAATTAAGAAATACTCAACTCATTGCATGGTTTAATTTAAATAAAAATCCACAAACGAAAAGCCCTTACGTTTATCCAGAAACACCTCTTTTCTATGTTTGGGATAAATCTAACCGTATTTGGAAAAAACGGGTTAAATTTTCTAAAGTAATTGGCAGAATGTATAATGTTTCCCCTGCTGAATCTGAACGGTATCATCTTCGATTACTGTTCATATTGTAGGAGCTACATCTTTTGAGGATTTAAGGATTGTTCATGATGTTGTGTTTCCTTCTTTCAAAGAAGCAGCAAGTTTAGGATGATAATGAATGGCCTCGTTGTTTGCATGAAGCATCAGTTTTTGAAATGCCATTTCAATTAATGCAATTATTTTCTTTTATTGTGATTTTTCAACAACCTTCAAATGCCGCTCATTTGTGGGACACTTTTAAAGATATTCTTAGTGAGGATTACTTTCTGCTTTATGATCAAAATAAAGCTTATCAATTTAGTCTTAGAGATATAAACAAAACGCTTAAATTACATGGTATTCTCTTTCAACATTTAACTTGCCCGTTATTGATGACTTATTAGTAAATGATCACAACAGAAAGTTTTCAAAAAATGCTAACCTGGACTATAATTTAATGATTCAGCAAGCTAATGATCAACAACTTTTAATCATCAATGAAATAGTTAAAGTGATAAAACAGGACAATACCCGGAAAAACAATGCTTATTTCATAGATGGACCAGGTGGCACCGGAAAAACATTTGTGTACCAATGTCTTATACAAAAATGCTTCGATTTAGGTCTAGAAGTGATCCCTGAGGCATGGACTGGCATTGCTGCTATGCTTTTACCAAATGGTCGCACTGTGCATAGTAAGTTTAAATTACCTTTGCTTCTGCATTAAACTTCAGTATCATCTATAAAAGTTAATAGCACAGCTGCATCTGATATCAAGGCAGCAAGGCTGATAGTTTGGGATGAAGCACCGATGACAAATGTTCATGCATTAATGACCGTTAATAGACTTTTACAGGATATAATGGGCAATAATATTATTTTTGGTGGGAAAGTAATTGTCCTTGGGGGAGATTTTAGGCAGGTATTACCAGTAGTTCCGCATGCTTCTCGACAAAGAATTACTCAAAACTGCATTAAGTTTTCGCCTCTTTGGCCATATTTCAAAGTTTTTAAATTATTTAAAAATATGAGAGCTAGATCAGATGAAATAGAGTTTTCGAATTTTCTACTTAAAATTGTAAATGGGGATTTTCCTTCAGTCAATGATGAACCATCGAATGGTAGTTCTGTTATTGATTTACCACTGGAAATTATTGCAAAAAAATATATTGTATTTGATATTTTTGGTAAAAACTTTACTTCGCCAGATGATGTAATTAATTATTCTAAATTTGCTATTCTTGCCCCTAAAAATGAACATTGTAATGAAATTAATTCTAAAGTTTTGAACCTAATACCTGGTACTCAAAGGACATATATTAGTATAAATAGCCTCATAACAGAAGAGGAAAACCAAGTACTTCAATTCCCTTCAGAATTCCTAAATAGCTTAAAATTAAGTGGTTTGCTCCCACATAGTCTTACATTAAAAATTGGCGCAATTGTAATGTTGTTGAGAAACTTAGATCCAACACAGGGTCTTTTAAATGGAACAAGATTAATTGTAAGAAATATGTATGACAGTTCCTTAGATTTAGAAATTATCACAGGAGAAAGAGTTTTAATTCCTAGAATTGACTTATCACCATCTGAAACAACACTCCCCTTTTCCTTTAAAAGACGCCAATTTCCTATTCGTTTGGCTTTTTGCATGACTATTAACAAAGCACAAGGGCAAACATTAGACCGTGTAGGCATTTATTTACCACAGCCTGTATTTAGCCATGGTCAATTGTATGTAGCGATGTCTAGTGTGCGATCATTTAGCAATTTAAAAGTTCAGATAATTCCAGAAAGTAATACAACTCTTAATGTTGTATATAAAGAAGTGTTGAAATAACCATTAGTGCATATTTTTTTATGGAAACTTATAAGGCAAGGGTGTTTTTAATTCGATCATTCAAAATTTTAAGTTTCGCACAGTACTAAAATATAATAGAACTTTAATAAAGAGGTGTTGCAATGTTGTACATCCATGCATATAGTGCATTTGCCTATTGCATTTTTTTTTAATACTCATTTCAGAGTATATTCATGTTAACAGTGCGTTTGTCTGTTTGCATTTCTTTATATTCATTTCAAAGTATATTCATGCAAGTAGTGCGTTTGCCTGTTGCATTTGTTTATATTTATTTCACGTATATATTTATGCAAACAGTGCATTTGCCTGTTGCATTTCTTTACGTTCATTTCAAAGTATATTCATGCAAGCAGTGTGTTTGCCTGTTGTATTTGTTTATACTCATTTGATGCTTATATTTATGTAAATAGTGCATTTGCCTGTTGCATTTCTTTATGTTCATTTTAAAATATATTCATGCAAGCAGTGCATTTGCCTGTTGTATTTGTTTATATTCATTTGATCCTTATATTTATGTAAACAGTGCGTATATGCCTGTTGCACTGCTTTATGTTCATTTCATGCATATATTTTTGCAAATAGTGCGTTTACCTGTTGCATTTCTGTATGTTCATTTCAAAGTATATTCATGCAAGTAGTGCATTTGCCTATTGCATTTGTTTATATTTATTTCAGGTATATATTTATGCAAACAGTGCATTTGCCTGTTGCATTTCTTTACGTTCATTTCAAAGTATATTCACACAAGCAGAGCGTTTGCCTGTTGTATTTGTTTATACTCATTTGATACTTATATTTATGCAAACAGTGCGTGTGCCTGTTGCATAAGTGGGTGAGTCTAAATTTGGGAAAAGAAAATGTGAATAAAGGTCATCCAATGGATTTTTTTTTTTTTTTTTTTTTTTTTTTTTTTTTCTGTGTGGAGAGGGAGGGGAAACTAAAGTCTAAATTTTGTAGATTCAGTAACCGGTTGTAATATCAATTTATTCTAAAGAAAGTGGCGACATGTTTAAAATACTTTGCTGCAGTATGATTGGTAAGCAGATTTCCAATTCTATTTGACTATATTTATATTTCGGAAAACTTGCCATATTAAGGGGAAGCCTTATTTAAATAAATTCTTGGAAATCATTAACGTTAAATAAGAGGAGTTTAAGATTGCATTAAAATAAGACGCCAGTTGCTTTCAGTTTTCTTATACCTATAAACATTATTTTAAAAATGCAGAAATAAACAGCATAAGTGAGGGAAAATGGTAAAAATAGTCAGGAAATTTAGAAGTGTTCTAATATTAGCCACCCTATTTTGAATCTGTGTATATTTATTTGAATAATAATGCAGTATTTTTTTTTTCAGGTTTTTTTTTTTAGTTTCCTGTGATGACATTTATGGCTATTTTGTAATACCTGTGTCTGAGGATTTTACATTTTAATATATATATATATAATTTTAAGGGGTGTTAATGGGTCCCCCCCCCAGTGCACCCCAATATATATATGTATATATTGCAGATTTAGAATTTAGATGTTTTAATTTAAAATACAATTTGTTTATAAAAAAAAAAAAAAAAAGCACTGTAATTTTGTTGTGTGTTTGGTACCATTTTGAAAAAAATGCTATCTGTGAATTATATTAAATCTTTCCTAAACAGAATCGTTGTTTTTTTTTTTTTTTTTTTTTTTTTTTTTTGTATAAATCTGTAACTTTTATATTAGTAGATTACCTTTTATATTACCTTAGTAGATTATTTATGTCTATATATTGTTTGTCTGTATGAATGAGTGTAATTTTGCATGTGTGAGTGTAACTCCGCCAACGCCGGTCCCAAGCCCGGGTATAAAAGGAGGAGGGGTGTTATTTTAGTGATTATTTCAGAGTTTACTACTAGATGCAGAAAAAAAGTACTAAACAATTCTTAAGACTCAACAAAGGCAGCAGTAATTGGTAAGTTTTGGAGTTATATAGTTATTATTATTATTATTATTTCTTTTAATTATTGAACTGCTAGCAATAATTCCTATTTAAACGATGTGCATCTAATACTGTATTGTTAAGTAATTATTTGTCGAGTCATTATCTTAGTCTTATGTTGTTTATAAAAGAGTAAGTTGTTAATACCCGTTCTGTCTTTCTTTTAATTACTCTTAACATTCTTTTGATCATTTTTAGAGTAAAATTAGGAAAATCTTGAAATTTTTTTTGTTACAGCTGATTGTTTTTTTTTGCGATATTTTTATTTAAAAATAGGAATTCAAACAAAATCGAGTTAAAGATATGAAATCGTACAAATTTAAGGTTCATTTCTATTTATAAGCCTTTTTCCAAATTTCTTTTTTAAAGTGAAATGTCGTAAATTATATTAGATGTTTTAACTTGAAATACATTTAAATAACGATGCAACATTTTTTTAACGAGTCAATAAAGTGACCGTCGAATTCGACGGGTTCCAGCTAGTATTTTATTAAATCTTTCATTTACTATAAATAGAATGAACGTTATTTCCTTTCTATGTATTTTGTAGATACAGTAGAATCCCAATTAACCAAGTTAATGTGGACTAAGATAAACTCGGATATAATCCAAAAACTCGGTTAAAGCAAAAAATAATAACTACAAATAATAACTACAAATAATTATTTTCTTAATTTGTTTATAATTAGCTCCCTAAATTCTCTGGTATATTAAAGTTTTAATGGATAAAATGGTACTTCTATCTTGTTTGTTTACACTGGCGGCTTCGAACGAAAATTAATCTAATAATTGTCAGAAAATACGAAAATAAATCCTAAATTAAAAGTATTCTCTAATATTAAATTGTAATGCGATTTTCTTATTTCTTACAGGTACTACTTTTATAGAACTTGGTTGATATAACATTGAACTTTTTTGGCGTGAACTATTCAGCTTAAGCATGTTCAAAAAATAAATTTTTATGTAGTTTTATTAAAGTAAATGACATTTTTTCTATGTAAAAATGTAATGTGTGAGTTTAATTTCACTTTAAAATTTATAATATCGAGTTTCAAGTAGGTTATAAATGTACGAAAAATTGAAATTTCTGAAATTTGTAATTTAAATAGCGGTTATTCATTATAGAAAAAAACTGGGTATATGTTATAACAATAACCATAACACACACACATACGCGCGAACAAAACCTTATAATAACAACTTTATCTAAATTAAATGCGCATGGCTGTTAGCGTTACCCGAGAAACACCACGTGGAGGTCGCCATGCATCGTTTCTCATGGGGAGTTTTGATAAGGCAGGCCCCCTTGCCTACTGCCAGCAAGCATCCCGAGGTAATTTATTCTTTTACACTACGAATGCAACAACAACAGCAACATATTTTTAGAAAATTCATCAATTTTCGGAATTTCTTTTTTTTATGATGTTGTGAAGAAACAGATACTGGTTGATTTTCAATAACCGTTTCCACTGCCTGAGAAATAACTGATTCCACTTCGATTTGAAACGGAGGTTCGTCAGTAGAATTATCAGGCAGTGCAGTAGAAACTGTTTCTTTTTCATCGAGTGTATCCACTACCTGAGACTGAACTGAGTCCACTTCGGTTTGGAACGGAGGTTCATCAGTAACAGTATCAGGCAGTGAAATAATATTATCAACTTTTGGCAGCTTTTTTATATCCAACTTTGGATGCTTGCGAACACGAGCTTCATATAAAGCTGGGTTATAACAATTTTGACTATCATTATTCGTTAACAAATAACGTCCAGCAAAGATGGGAGTCACTGGACACGTATACCTTTCCCGAGCATCCTCCATAGGATGATGCTCGAAAAATTTAAAAATGAACCACATGAGGAACTTTTTTAAAAAGTAACTCACGAAGAAAACGCCTAAGAACGAAAAATACATCATTCTCAGTTGAGGGTCAGTAATTAGACTGAAGAAAATTGTTAAAAAGAGAAGCTTTTCATTGTTGTAAAAATATATATATACACATTGTTGTTTATCAAACAATTATTTTTTATTAAATAGTTGTTGCAATTGTTCATTCAATTGTTTGTTGAGCTGAAATATTGGATACATTGTTTAAAAAACAAATGATGGGCAAAATTTGTATAACACGAAAATTAATTTTGTATTCCATGTCATGTTAAAATGTCGATCAAATTAAAATATGTCATTAATATAACGGTAAAATTAACAGGGAATGATAGCATGTCAAATAGAGAAATCATTCTATAAACTGGGTTGCAGCAAGTATTAAAAATCCTGATATTTTTTATTATATGCTGTTGAAAATCTGTTGCCATATGGAATGAAATTTTGAAACTTCATCAGTTGCAACTACATCACGATGAAAAATTTCACCATAACTAAATTTCAGTACGCCCATAATGCACAAAAGTGTGTCAAAATATTTAACAGTCTTATGGCAGTGTCTACTATAATCTCTAACTTTATGTGCTGCGCTGTGTTGTGATGTAGATTTTAAAGCCGGCTACAACGCGATTGGCTTAAGTCTGAGTGAAGTACTCTTCGTGAAGATTTTTCTAAGCAGTTTTATCTACATATCTTGGGGAGGGGGGGGGGAATAAACCCGTTTCCAAGCATAACTTTGCTTCAAATTATCTCAGCAAGATTAATTTTTATGTGTGGGTAGTTTTTGCCTTCCCAGCACGCACTGTAAATTTTTTTAGGAAATTTCTCCCCCCCCTCCTTAACAAAAACATGCTTATAAGTGTAACTCTGCTCCAAATTATCTCAGGATAGCGATTTTTTGATATGTCGATTGGTTATGCGTGCTCAAGACACGTACTACAAAGGGATTGTGTAAGATTTCGTCCTATCCCCCCCCCTCTTGGGGATGAGGGGGTGGAGAAAAAAACATGTTTCCAAACATAACTTAGCTTCAAATTATCTCAGTAAGATTATTTTTTACGTGTGGGTTGTTTATGAATTCCGAACACGCATTATAAAAGGATTTTACAAAATTTCCCCCTACTCATTTAAGGGCAGGGGAGGCAAAAAAAAAAAAAAGTTTTTAAGCGTAACTCTGCTTCAAATTATCTCAGAGTAGCGATATTTTGATATGTCGAATAGTTATGCTTACTCAAGACACACACTACAAAGGGATTTTGTAAAATTCCACATTATCCCAAACCAAAATCGTGTCAAAATCATGTTTCCATGCACAACTCTGCTCCGAACTATCTTGGACGATTTTTTATGTCTGGGCTGGTTATGCGTTCCTAACGCGCATTATAAAGGGATCTTGTGAAATTTTATCTTACCCCCTTTCAAGGGCGGGGGGGGGGGGCGCAATAACACGTTTTAAAGAGTAACTCTGCTCCAAATTATCTCAGGAAAGCGATTTTTTGATATGTTAATTGGTTATGCGTACTCAACACACACAAACTACAAAGGGATTAATTTTTGATAGAATGGAGTAGAAGGCTGATTTTCACCAACTATGTGAAAAACACCAGAGCTGGGAATCGAACTCCGGGCCTTCCGCTTAACGCGCGGATGCTCTAACCACTGAGCTACCCTGGCTGATAACCAGCTCGGAACTTCTCACATAATTTACGTTGGCAAAATCACCGAGTCTGCATTAAATTTGAATATGGCATAACTCCAAACGGCCACGGAATTTCAATTCAGAAATTTAATTCATCAACTTGGAAATTAATTTTTGATAGAATGGAGTAGAAGGCTGATTTTTACCAACTATGTGAAAAACACCAGAAAATTTAAAACATTTTTTTTTTATCTTACAATTATTTTTATTTCATTTTGCACGCGCGCTTCTTATTTCCTAATTCAAAATTATTAAAAAAAAAAAACTTTTTCGATAGTGTTTGTAAGTAGGAATTGACTTTAAAAAATTTTCTTTTTTTTACTTATTTTTATTAAGAAGATTTTAAGTTTATTGCCTTAATTATGTATTTTAGAAACATTTTTTAAGTGAAATTCTGAGACGGTTGAATGTGTTTAAATGATATAATACTGCTACATAATAACACAGTAATGTATGAATTAAATTTGTGCATAAATGTATTTCCATTATTTGTTTTTCTATATTGATGTTGATATGGTGTTTCATTAATAGGAAGTTGTACATGTAAAAGAAGTTAGTGTACTCTATATATTTTATGATATAATCAACCTGTCACATTCAATTCGAGCATTTTTATATATCTAAATTGACATTTAAATTAGCATTATGAAAGGGATTCAAAAATATTTAAGTCCAATATCGTGATACATCGTGATATCGCGATTTTGCCTTGACAATATATCGTGATATTAAAATAGTGGCATCGCCCACTCTTACTGTCTATCTGTCCGTTTATCCGCCTCAGACGTCAATCAGGCAGATGTTCTGCGCAGGGAAGGCTAGTATAAATATAAAATTTTCTGGTTATCCTGTTGTATATTCATGATTACGTAAATCAAATTACTCACCCATGCATCTGTTTATACTAATATGTGTATTTAAAATTAAACGTCATAAACCAAACGTAACATTTTTACACGGTAACTAAAATTTAAACTTAAAAAAGATATATCTTTTGAACGTATATAAAGTGTCAATAATAATAATATAGAATATCTTAATGAAGTTCAAAAATCCTGCTATATAACATAGGGGCGTAGCGATTCAAAACTTATGAGAGGGGATGAAAAAAATTTAACTTTAAAAATGATTCAAAATTAGTCTTAAGAAAATCAGTTAATAATTTGGTGTTAATTAACGTTCACTAATTATTAGTATTAATTATAAAATATCACTAATTAAGAACATTTATAAGGCATTGTTTTTTATTTTAAATTAATGATTCTTTCATTTCGCATTGAAAGGAAATTTCTAAATAATCAATAGGAGGGACTTGAGCTCCCTGAGCTCCCTTTCCTACACCCTTGACATAACATACACAATATCTTTCTGTGACGAAAAATGCACATTCCATTCAGTAATTTCATTCACACTTTTGTGGATATCAAACAATCGTAAAAATTATTATAGTAAGAGAGGTATTTTTACTTTCTCTTACCCATAAGGTAGAGAAAGTATTGTTTTTGGGTCAGATTTTCGAAAGTGAGTTTCTGTTATATTTACATGTTCTGAGGTTCCCTGAATACGAAAATCATGTTTTTAGCGAATGGTATGTGTGTCCGTGCGTCTATCTGTGTGTCTATTATCAGCATATCTCATGAACAAATAGTAGCAGAAATTCTAAACTCTGTGTTCTAAATGTGTATGATATAGGAATGCTACACTAAGCTTTTCGTTGAGGTGAAGCAAATGGTTCGTTTACAGGGACGCCCAAGAGAATTCAAATACATTACGTCTATGGTGGAAAGTGCTGGTAAGTAGAGTTTAACATCGATAGACTGCACTAAACTCAATGAAACGAATATATATTTTTTATATGCGTAAAAATATGTCTCATGTAGAATATGGTAGGGGAATCATTCACTGTTCGTTTACAGGGCTACACAAAAGAACTAGATAAAAGTGAGACAATCGTTGCAAATTGATGGAAGCATATTTCAGGCTGGGCCATGTATGATTACTATACGATTATATTTAGATGCACCATGTGGTCTGTATATAAACTTCGAAAGATATACAGGGCTGCAAATATTTAGCGATAACATTATTTTTTGTTGTTAGTGGATGTGCTTACCATTTCCAGGAAAACTGTTCGGAAATTGAAATAAATTCCTCATAGAGATATGGTAAATAATGTATGTTTTAAGCTAAATATTCATCGCTTGCTTTTTGTATATTTACACGTTTTGAGACTTCCTGATTACCGTAGTCAAGTTTTTCAACGTTTGATCTTTGCCTGTGTCTCTTAGAGTGACTTAAAAACGAATAATTTTAGGAGATCCAAATGTTGTATTTTGAAATTATAAGTTTGTTGCTGGAAAAGTTTGATCAAGATTTATAAGTTTCAAGGAATGTTGCATGTGAAAATTGTCTGTATAATTTTAAGTGAACTTTTAATTTTAATAATAGATTTAAATTCTATATTAATGAAACGGGGGTTGATGGGGGCGGTAACCCCCTCAAACAGAACTAATTATCATATAAAACTTTTCCGAAACTTAATTTGAATAACATAAGTTTACATAACAGTACTCGTTATCTTACCTCTTAATCTTCAACCTGTATTTATAGTATTAAATTTCAGCGTAAGAGAAAGTCGCGTGAGTGACACACCAGATTATTTACTTTCTCTTACCATTACCCATATACATGATAGAGGAAGTATTGTTTTTGGGTCAAATTTTCGAAATTAAGTTTTAGTTATATTTACATGTTTAGAGGTCCCCTGAATCCAAAAAACATATTTTTAGCGGTTGGTCTGTGTGTCTGCCTGTCTCTTATCAGCATATCTCAAGAACAAATAATAGCAGAAATTCTAAACTTTTGGTATTCTAAATGTGTATCGTATAGGGATGCTACACTATACTTTTCCTTGAGATCAAGCAAATGGTTCGTGTACAGGGACATCCAAGAAAATTCGAATACATTATGTCTATGGGAAATTTCTGGTAAGTACAGTCGTACAGTGTAACATCTATAGCCTGACTTAAACAAAACGGAATGAACAAAATTATATGTATAAAAGCATGTTTTGTGTAGCTTGTTGTATGGAAATCATTCACCATTCATTTACAGGGCTACCTAAAATATTTCGGTACGTTGCAGCTATATTTGGAAATTGCTGAAATTGTAATGCCTTTTGTGTTAGATGTTATTCAAGTAAGACTAAATTTAAGTACACAATATTATTTATAGTACTAAGAGAAGTGGCGCAAGCGCCTCACCACCAACTGGCCCAAGCTCTAGGAAGACCATACGGTTCCTAACCAAAGCTAAACGCTCTTTTCTATTTTATATAATTGATGGAAGTGCTTTGTTATATTTCATTATGATGACGAACACTGCCAAGAACCAAAATTAATTTTTCCTTCACATACTTTAAACAATGTATTTTTTTAATTTTCAACTGTGGTTTTTTACTTTCTCTTACCCATAGGGTCGATAAAGTATTGTTTTAGGGTGAAATTTTCGAACGCGAGTTTTTGTTATATTTACATGTTCTGAGGTCCACTGAATACGAAAATCATGTTTTTAGCGAATGGTCTGTGTGTCTGTATGTGTGTCTGTATGCGTGTCTGTGTGGATGTCTGTATGTCTGTTATCAGCATATCTCAAGAACAAATAGTAGCAGAAATTCCAAACCCGGTATTCTAAATGTGTATCATACAGGGATGCTACAGTAAGCTTTTCGTTGAGATGAAGCAAATGGTTCGTGTACAGGGGCATGCAAAAGTATTCAAATACATTACGTCTATGGGGGAAATTATAGGTAAGTAGAG
Source organism: Salticus scenicus (assembly GCA_963930645.1). Classification (NCBI taxonomy): domain Eukaryota; kingdom Metazoa; phylum Arthropoda; class Arachnida; order Araneae; family Salticidae; genus Salticus; species Salticus scenicus. The sequence goes on along the minus strand of OZ005659.1, from coordinate 30,261,088 downwards.
TTTAACATCTATAGATTGCACTAAACCAAATAAAACGAATATATATTTTTTGTAATAGAGATAGTCAACTGGGAAATTTTTTTTGTGTATGTAGGAGCAGCCTGGGGGAGAAGTCCCCCCTCGAGGGGAGTAAATTTTCATGATCGGTACCTTTCAAAAAAGCTCGCCAATACCTTTTACACGAATGGTTGAACCATCGATCTGCAATAATTTAAAATAAAGTTATCGATTTTTTTTTTCCTTTTTAACAAATATATATATAATTTGAATAATTTATTACCATTGTAACACTCAGCGAATTTTTTGTTATTTTTTTTTAACTGTAATATTGAGAATAAATTGCTTTTTTTTTTTTTCTTTTTTAATATATATATATATATATATATATATATATATATATATATATTTAGTGTTATACTACTTCTCTAATATGGAAATCGTCTGTATTATCATGAAAGATAATTTTTTTAAATAATAATTTTAATAAATTATTTTTTAAAAACAGAATTAAATTCTATATAAATGTAGGTGCATTAATTGAACGGGGGGTTTAGGGGGGCTAACGCCCCCCTCACACAAAATTAATTATCATATAAAACTCTTCGGAAGCCTAATTTGAATTGTTTAACATAGGTTTACATAACAGTACTAGTTATCTTACCTCTTATCTCCAACCTGTAATTACAGTATTAATTTTCAGGGTAAGAGAAAGTCGCGTGAGTGACACATCAGATTATTTTAATATAATATCATAATACCTTTCAAGATGCTCGGATTACGAAAGTCCAATTTTTAGCTGTCGATCTGTATGTGTATCTGTTATCAGCATAACTTAAAAACAAATGGCTGCAAGAAATTCAAATTTAGTATTTTGAAGTCAGTATTAGGTTAAACTTAAAAGTTTTATCAAGATTGACAAGTTTGAAGGCAAATTAATAACAGCTTTGATTTTTTTTTTTTTTTTTTTTTTTTTCAATAATTGTATATGCACTGTAATTGAACGGGGTTTGAGGGGAGTGATAGTGCCCTCACACAGAAATACATATCAAATAAAACTGTTCTTAACCCATTTTAGATTGTTTTAAAAGTACATTGAACTTCCTTAACTTATTGAGCTGAAGATTTAATATGTGATCTTTATGGTATTAAAATGCACGGTAAGAGAAAGTCGTGTTAGTGACACACCAGATTATTTAGTCTGAAAAAAGCACATTCATCCTAAGATGAGAAAAAAATAATAATAATGAAGCCGTTATTTCCCTTTTACAATTTAGAAAATAAAAAAATATTCCTCTCTCCTAACGGAAATTCCGTTACCTTGGAAACTTCTTGTGAAGGGACAAAGGAATGTTTGCGTGAAAGAATTTTTAAAGGTATGGTCCAAAAAAAAAAAAAAAAAAAAAGAGAAAAAGAAAAAAAAAAGTGCCCCCCCCCCCCCCCATTTTTTTCTTCTTTTGCGTGTTACATCATCTGTCTAACCTTAGAATGCTTATAATCGTCGGTTAGTATAATCCTACCCTTCGTGGGAAAAAAATGAGAGAAAGAGGAAGAATTACATGAATAAAAAAAATCTGGAGTGACTCCACTCGACTTTCCGAACATTGAGTAATTAACAGTTTTGTAGATAAAAAGTAAAGTAAGAGGAGTTGTTAAACAAACAAAAGAGAGAAAACCATAATAAAGTGTTTGAGTATTTTTCTCCATATATTACGTTTTATTTAACGCTAATGAACTTTGAGCTCATAGATCATAATGATAAAGAATTTTTCGTTGCGTCCCTATGAAAACCTATAAATGCTAGATTCACCAAAATGCTTATAGTTAGAGCAACAGTGATTTATAATATTCATATAAATTTTCAGCTCAATTGAATAAGGCGTTTAGATGCTATCGCACTTTTAAAAATTTGGTCCCATAGGCCATAATGATAAAGAATTTTTCTTTGTGTCCCAGCAAAATAACTGTAAGTGCTAAATTTACCAAAATCTATACAGTTCGTGCAACTGTGACCTATAACATGTGTACAAATTTTTCTCTCAGAATTATAAGGCGTTTAGACGCTATCACACTTTTAAGAATTTGGCCCCATAGGCCATAATGATTAAGAATTTTTCTTTGTGCCACTGTAAAAAACTATAGGTACTAGATTCACCAAAATCAATAGGGTTCGTACTATGGTGAATTACAATATACGTAGCAACTTTCAGCTTATTCGAACAAAGTGTTTAGACGCTAGCGTGTTCACTCACACACATACACACATACACACACACACATACACACACACATACATACACACACACATACATACATCATCGTAAAAATAGTGAAAACGGACTCAGGGGACCTTGAAACGTATAGAAATATCAAAATCTCAAATTCGGATTTTTGACATGATTACAATACTTTCCTCACTATAGTATTCGGAAAGTAAAAATTGTAATACTATACCGAATTTAACTTCACCTACTAATATGATCTTTTATGAAATTTATATATAAGTTAAGCTTTACTTCACCATTAAAAAATATACAAATAAACTTCCAATGTTGTAGTGAAATACTAATAAATAAATGAACTAAGAAAACATCATCGTACACTTTGAACACTACGTATATGCTATGTATGCATGCGTTCACATACGAAATATTGAAAATAATTAGAGTGATTGTTCATATCAGTATGCATTTTATAAAATATTGCCTAACTAATTTAATAGATGGAGTATAACAGAAAACTTTTGCATATTTTTAGTATAGAAATATCTCACTGGTCAGCAAAATATGAGGAATACTCAAGTGGATTAATCAAAGGCTCTTTAATTGAAGTTTATTGTATTTATGTACTTGTTAACCGGAAGAGAAGAGCTGTTTGGGAACATCGCAAAGCATTGGCATTGCATATAGTTTTGAGATTTTGTAAGAATTTTCAGATTCGGGGAATCACTAGATGTGACAAAGACTTTAAATTAAAGGCAAATGTATAAGTCCAAAATGTTATTGGGGTTCGTGCAGTTTACCGTAGATGTAAAATCGTTTCAAACTATAATTCTGAATCTTGTCGTAGGAGACATTTAAGTTTTTTTTTCTGCAGAATATTTCTGTGTACACATACAATTTAATTTATTGCACAGTAAAGTTTATTTATTCCTGTCCATTCCTGTAATAGCTAGATTTTGTAGAAATAAATATTGTAATATTCTTTTTGTTACTTTCTTTACATTCAAACAAAACAGACACCATAATTGGAGCAATATTTATCACTGCCCAGTACATATCATTTTCTTGGGTCGAGATTTATCCCGTAATACGGAACAAAAGTGAAACCTCTATATGACATCTTAAAGAAATGTGATTTTTTTTCCCAAAGTTTATTTTTGTTTTGCGAAAATGTTTTGAAACACTGCAGCGGATGTAACCTACAGTTGGTAGCAAAAGTATCCGAGCACTAGCGAAAATTCCTATGTAAAAAAAGTACACTTAATACAGTTTTGTTAAATAAATCCTTGTCGAATCATGTTCTCAGATTGACTTAGAACATGATTCGACAAGGATTTATTTAACAAGACAGTATTATGTGTACTTTTTTTACATAGGAATTTTGCCTAGTGATCGAATAATGTTCTGCCGTCTGTACACGTGGGTGCAGGACACAGGCTAGTAACGTGCACAAAAGATGTATAAGGGAGGAGTACATTATATCCTCCAATATATACATATACGTGGTGTGCATGTCTGTATATGTGTATGTTTATCTAGATATCAGTCTACGTAAATTATATGTTTAGTATGTACTGAAAATTCAAAATAAGGAACAAGGAGAAAAAACATCAATCTTTTAGCATAAATTAATGTTTTGCTCGATTTTTCGCATTAACAGTATTCCATATAAAATAATTTTGTAATTGGATTAAACTAGAGAGAAAGAAACGTATTTCTGAATAAAGAAATACACTGAATTCCTATTATTTAAATTGTGGATACTCTTTACCCATCTGTAATGCCAAACCACATGCAAAAATTTCATATCTTTTGAAGCATGATTATTATTGCCCGGACATCCAAACGAACCGGAATTATAAACCCGCTTAAACTTTGTTCTCTTTTTAAGCGTTCAAAACATAATAATATATATAGATATATATATAGTATATACTCCTTCATATCTGTTTGAACTAAGTGAAAAAGAAAAATTCTTTAATACAATTAAAATATTTTCTACGGTTGGTTGGGTTTTATGTCACACTAGTGCTGCGCAGATGGGCAATTGGTGACGGTCAGGGACTCACCCCTAGAGATTGTCCGGAGACATGCCACCGCAATTTTGATCCTCCACGGAAGGGATGGCTCTCCCGCTTCGGTGACCCCCAGAGGTATAATTTTTGATGGGAACATGGAGGACATTGCGGCCACGACAGATTTTACGTGCACCAGCCACCATTAGTGTACACGACGGTCTTTGGCCGGCTCGAGTACCGAACCCGCAATCTTCCAATTACGAGGCCGGCATCTACCGACTGGGCAATATTTTCTATGATGAAACATTAACGAGAGAGGAGGGGTCTGACCTCTATCAATCCTTTTCTACGTAGGCCACTGGCACAAGCTACAGGTGAAAATATGTTATATTCTTAGAAGAAAAATGCCTGTAAGTAGAAAATCAAAGTCTCACCCTCTGGCGAAAATGCAAATGTCCGTTAATACTACACTCAATCAAGATTCTATTACAGTAAACCTAATATTCTTTCAATTTCCATTCGATTCAGTAAAAGAGCTTCGACATAAAAATGCAGAATGGTGGATAAAAAGAAAAAAAAAGATTATTTCGAACAAGTTTCAATACATATGTCATTGCACCGAGATCAACAAACTTGATAACATATTCTCCGCTCTATGCACAGCTGTTTCCAGAGTTGTATTATCATAAACATTTCTGTGATACGATATATAGTATTCCGTCGTTTAGATATTATTAGAAACGTTTCCCGTTTCAAAGATTTAGAAGTGATTATGCAATTATTCCAACACGCTAAAAAAAAGTGGAGCAATTATTTTAAACATTTTGTTTATTTAAAAGATTTTGCTCTAGAGCAATTCTAACAGAAATGGAAAATCTTCGATTTAAAAATATGTATATTTTGAGGATAAGCGTTTTGGAGATTTCAGAGTCCCATACCCACTCTTCTTATTGACAGATTCTGAATATTTTGAAGCTTGGAAGTAACTATGGTTAATACCACACATTTTTCTCTGCATAATCACATGGAAAAAAAATCTGGAGTGACTCCACTCGACTTTCCGAACATTGAGTAATTAACAGTTTTGTAGCTAAAGTAAAGAAAGGGGAGTTGTTAAACAAACAAAAGAGAGAAAACCATGATAGAGCGTTTGAGTATTTTTCTCCATATATTACACGATGTTTTATTTAACGCTACTGAACTTTGAGCCCATAAGATCATAATGATAAGGAATTTTCCATTGTGTCCCTGTAAAAACCTATAAATGAAACCTCTAACTATAACCAAAATGCTTATAGTTAGTGCAACAGTGATTTATAATATTCATATAAATTTTCAGCTCAATTGAATAAGGCGTTTAGATGCTACCGCACTTTTAAAAATTTGGTCCCACAGGCCATAATAATAAAGAATTTTTCTTTGTGTCCCTGTAAAAAGACTGTAAGTGCTAAATTCACCAAAATCTATACAGTTCGTGTAACTGTGACCTATAACGTGTGTACAAATTTTTTGCTCAGATTAATAATGCGTTTAGACGCTATCGCACTTTTAAAAATTTGACCCCATAGGCCATAATGATAAAGAATTTTTCCTAGTGTCCCTGTAAAAAAACTATAAGTGCTAGATTCACCAAAATCTATAGGGTTCGTACTATGGTGACTTACACTATACGTACCAACTTTCAGCTTATTAGAACAAAGCGTTTAGACACTAGCGTGTTCACTCACAGACATACACATATACATAGATACATCATCGTAAAAATAATGGAAATAGACTCAGGGAACCTCGAAACGTATAGAAACATCAAAATCTCAAATTCGGATTTTTGACATGATTACAATACTTTCCTAACTATAGTGTTCGGAAAGTAATAATTATAAGATAAAAAAACTTTTTATAAACCATGTTTTTAAATTTTCTATTGAATCATAGCTGTAGAACTACGTTAGCACTTTATCCATGCGTAAAAATTCTTTAAAGTGATAATGACGTCAATTTTTGTGAGATGCATAATTTAACTTTTTACATTTTTTTAACTTTCACGTTTAATTAAATGTATTTATTTTTATCTTGAAAGAGAATTAACTCGTAAATATTTTTTTGGTAGCAATTAAATTATATTTTATAGGCTATTTTTATAGCTATTAGGAGGTTATTATTTTCATATTTTAATTAATTAAAAGGAAACTAATCAAAAATTCGAAAATCGGGCTTCGAAGTATTGTGTTGTCACTGGGTTTTGAGCTATTCTGAAAGTTTCAAATGTCTAGTTAGTAGAGAAGTTAGTTAAAAATAGGTTGCAAGTTTTGTACCGGACAAACAAACAATCAAGAATCGAAGTTAATAAAAACATGGTAATAACGGCGTGAAGAAATCAGCAGTTGAATTGTATGGCGGAATCAGATTAACAAAAATAGTGAAATTAGAAAAGAAAGCATATAAATAAAACAGAAAATAGTTATATTAATAAATCTGGAGTGACTCCACTCGACTTTTCAAGCCTTAATTAATTAACGGTAAGAAAGAGAAGTCGTCAAGTAAAAAAAAGAGAAAATTGTAATAGGGTGTTTGAGTATTTTTCTCCATATAGTATGTTGTTTAATTTACTGCTATTTCCCTTCAAATAACTTTTGAGCCCATAGGTCTTGATGATAATTTTTCATTGTGTCCCTGTAACAATTTATTCAGTTCTCCAGATTCTCCAAAATTCATACACTCTGTGTGACGGTCATCTATAACATGTATATAAGTTTTCAGCTCGATCAGATAAGCCATTTAGAAGCTATCACACTTAAATAGAGTCCATAGACGATAATAATAAATAATTTTTGTTGTGTCCCTGTAAAAAAAAAACTGTATGCTAGATTCACCAAAATCTACTCTGTACATGCGACGTTGACTTATATACAGTCAAACCTCGTTAGCGTGAACCTCAAGGGGGATAAAAAATGCGTTCATGTTATCAGTAGTTCATGCTATCAGTAACTCAGAAACAAATCTTCCTTTTGTTGGGGATTGTGGACACAGTTCATGTTAAAAGTCATTCACGTTAACGAGTTTCGATTGTATAAATAAATTTCATCTCAATTGAATAAGTCATTTGAACTCTATCGCACTTTATAAAATTTGAGCCTATAGGCTATGATGATAAAGAACTTTTATTTGTATCCTTATATATATATATATATATATATATATATATAACTATAAGTGTTACATACCATATAACTAAATTTCACAAAAATTTATATTGTTTGTGCGACTGTGACCTATAACCTATGCTTCAGCTCAATTGAATAAGGCGCTTAGAGGCTATCGCACTTTAAAGAATTTGGGCCCATAGGCCATAATGATAAAGAATTTTTTTTTTTGTGTGTGTGTGTGTGTCCCTGTAAAAAAACTACAAGTGCTAGATAAACCAAAATCGAGGTTCGTGCTACGGTGACCTATAACGTACCCCACTAAAAATAATCTCAAGATATTCTGCAGGTATTTTTAGAGAAAATCTGCAGAATATCGTAAGTTATTTGGCCCATTCTTAAGAAAGTTTACGAAATTTCTTAAAAATGTCTTTAAAATTTCTTAAGATATTTTATAGAAAATGATAAATCTTAAATATTTTTAAATATTTGAAGAAAATCTTAAGAAAATACTGTTTTCTCAAGAATATCTTCGGATTATTTTTAGTGGGGTATGGACCAACTTTCAGCTCATTCGAACAAAGCATTTAGACGTTACCGTGTTCGCTCACATACATACAAACACACATCACCATAGAAATAGCAAAAATGAACTCAGGTAACCTCAAAACGTATAGAAACACCAAAATATCAAAGTCGGATTTTTGACATGATTACAATACTTTCCTTACATATGTATGTTCGGAAAGTAAAAATTTTGAGCTTATAAAAAATGGAAACATAATTTACTTAAGAATGAGAACGGTAAAGTACAGCATTACAACACTCAAAGAAAGATTAGGGATAGATAGAATGTTTGTAACTTTTTTAGAAATCGTATTATAAATCTGTTTTACAGTTAAATATAAAAATAAATATATAGAAAACAACACCGAATAAAAGAGTGAATTAGAAAATGACAAGAAGGGAAAGGTTGCAAAATGGAATTGAGTTGTAAGGCCATCTTGGGTTTTCTTCTATTAATAGTATCCTTATAGTCATATACAGCTAGGATGTTCGAAACAGATGGAAATTTCTTTATCAACGGGAAAATTTCAAAAGTACCAGGGCATATCAAATATCTGCCGAATGGTTATATTTTTGAGCTATATTGAGTACCTTGAGTTTTGCTACATATGACCATATCAAACTATATTCAAAGTAAGCAGCACAATGCCTATGGGGAAATGTTTCCATCCGATTGTCCTCCATTTGGGGGGGGGGGGGCAAGCAATGTATAATAATGTTTATTTCACACCGGAAATATTTTGGGGAAAATATTACTAGTTTTCTTTGCAACTACATGCAGTTTTGGATTTTTAAATTTCCCTAACATACCCCTCAAAGTAAATGTTGAGTTTGACCGTATACTTTCTTTTGTTTACACGTAATATTTTGCTGCTGATTTTTTTCCCCTCCCGACCGCTGCAAGCAGCTGGAGCTGTTGTAAGCGAATATTTTTTAAACATTACGCTGTCTCGCTTAACTCGTATTCGCTTTCGACTATACCGTACTGGCGTAAGTGAGGATGGGACGAAGCATGTACCTATTATAACAGTGGACGGAGCATTCCTTTATTACGAGAATATAAGAAAGTATGACAAAGATGAAACAGAGTGTACTGAAAAGGTTACCGTTTTCGATATTTATCGCGTTATTGGCGATTATTTGTTTTGAATATAAATATTTTTATTATTATTATTATTATTATTAAAAGATACAGCACGCAAAAATTACGTAAAATATTACAACTGGTGAAACTTGTTTTTACCTTGTTATTAACACTTTTATGCGTTCAAAAGTGTTTATGAATTCGGTTTGTCTGTCTGTATATGCTCACTTTAACTCCCATAAATAATCATGGAATTTCTTGAAATTAATATATGGTATAATATTTTAAACTAATTTAATTTGGGTTAAGAAAAATGTAGCAGTTATAAGCATTTTACATAAATAATTACTTAAAAAGTACGAATTAATAAAATATATAAAAGTCTTACATGTGAAATATGATCCTCATTTCACATAACTTTTAGGGCTTTTTACAGAACATCTAATCACTATTTCTTCCGATAAAGTTCCTTTTAGATTAAAAAAAATTTAACTTTTAAAGGGAAATAAAAATTTTAAGAAGGACTTTCAAAGAAAAAAAAAGGAGGGAGGAGAGATATCGTTTGCGCAAGAGGAAAGCAGAGTTTAGAACTTGGCGAGAAATTTTATGTTTTTTTTCTTTAATTTCAAAGTTCTATTACAGTGAACCTAATATTATTTCTGTTTCCATTTCATTCGGTAAAAGAACTTTGACGTAAGAATACAGAGTACGAGTTTCAATATCACACCCCGGCAAGAAGAGTGACGCATCTCAAAACTGCAGCATGAGAAAAATCACTTAAAGATAGCAACAACGCATTCACTAGCATTATGATGAAACTGGCACAATTGCCTCTCGTGTGGATAATTTCTGAGACAGAAATATGCCGCTTTTTGTGTAGGCTTGGGCACTTTATACATTTTTTTCAACGCTCTAAACCCACCTGTAATAATGCCTCCGAGCTGAGCTCTACGTCACGGAAGATCGGCCGATTTCATCCAATCCCCACGATCCAACATGCATCATAGTAACTGTTGATTGGATAAAATCGGCCGATCTTCCACGACGTAGAGCTCAGCTCGGAGGCATTATTACCGGAGGTGTTGTCTAAACTCAAAATTGCCATTTTTTGAGTTGTGTCAATTTTCTCGCTGGGGTGCTAATTCTAATTTCTCCGAGATCAACAAATTTGATAACACATTCTCCGCTTTATGCACAGATGTTTCCAGAGTTATATTATCATAAACATATCTGTGATAGGATATGTCGTATACTATCTTTTAGATTTTATTCGAAATGTTTCCTGTTTCAAATATTTAGGAGTGATTGTGCAATTAGTCCAATATGTTAAGAAAGTGGAAAAATCATATTATAAAATTTTTTTATTAGACTATTTCGGTTGCATAATCTCCGCTTTATGCATAGCTGTTTTAAGAGTTGTAGCATAAACATTTCTGTGATACGATATGTCGTATTCTGCCTTTTAGATTTTATTAGTAATAAGCATTAGATTTTTTAGAAATATATCCTGTTTCAGAGGTTTAGCAGTGATTATGCAATTAGTTAAATAACGTTAAGAAAGTGGACTTATTATTTAATTAGAAAATTTCTTTAATACTCGATTACCTAGTCTACGCTTTATGGACAGTTGCTTCAAGACTCGTATTATCATAAACATTTCTGTGGTGCGATATGTCGTATTCTGCCTTTTACATTTTAGTAGAAATATATTCCGTTTCGGAGGATTAGGAGTGATTATTCAATTTGTCCAATATGTTAAGAAATTGAATTAATTTTTCAATTAGAAAATTTGTTTTATATACAATATTGATTGCATAGTCTACGCTTTATGCACAGTTGTTTCGACAGTCGCATTATCCTAAACATTTCTGTGGTGCGATATGTCGTATTCTGCCTTTTGATTTTATTAGAAATGTTTCAGAGGTTTAGGAGTAATTACGGAATTAGTCCAATATGTTAAGAGGGTGGATTAATTATTTAATTAGAAAATTTGTTTAATACACAATCTCGATTGCATAGTCTACGCTTTATGCACAGTTGTTTCGACAGTCATATTGTCATAAACATTTTTGTGGTTCGATATGTCGAATTCTGTCTTTTAGATTTTATTAGAAATGTATCAGAGGTTTAGGAAGTCCAACACGTTGAGAAAGCAGAGAAATTATTTTATTAGGAAAATTGTTTATTTATAAAAGAGTGTTGCTCTAGAGCAATTGTAAGAGAAATGAAAATTTTGCGATCTAAAAATGGTTGCTTTTTATTTAACGACTTTCAAGGGGCTACAAAAAATCGTCCTTGGAGAGTGTTTTTAAACAGAACTTTTGAAATGATAGAAAAATTAAATATGCATAGAAGGAAATAATAATAGATTATACATGGATTTTATGAATTTTCTGCATTTAAAATATAGTTTCTGTTTTTTCTTCAAAAGTAAAAATATAGAGAATGTGAAATTATAGAGAGATAAAACTTTAAAAAGGGGACGTTTGTGGGAGACCTGTTCCTCCATAATTGAAAGAAAAAAAAAATTCATTTTATCACTTAGATAAAATACATTAAAAATCAAATGACATAACCATAAATGATAAGTGCATTTGGAAAAATATTCTATAATGTATACAAAAAGTCTGATTTTTCTTTCTTGTTTAGTCATGGCGAGGGAATAAAACTGAATGCTTTCCTAATAAAGTTTTTGCTAAATAAAACATGAGATTTTCTCAATGCAGAATTCATTTTTGCATGTTACACTTAAATAAATGTATATACAGTCGAACCTCGTTAACGTGAATTATTTTTAACATGAACTGTTTTTACAGTCCTTGTCAAATAAAGATTGGTTTCTTAGTTTACTGATAACATGAACATTTTTTTTATTCCCCTTGATATTCACGTTAACGAGGTTCTACTGTATATACCTATAGATATTTTAATAATAATTTTACATTTCAGTACCATGAAAAATTTTTTTCTTTTTAATCTTTATGATAAAAAAATTCATAGCACTGTACAGTGTACATATCGAACTTTATTTTACAAATGAGCATATAAATATCTAAAAACATAAAATGTGCATAAAGAAAATGTATAATACATTATACTTGAATTTTATGTATTTCCTTTGTTTCCTTTTTTTTTTTCTTTTTTATTCGTTTTATATTTTCCCTTTATAGGAAAAGTTATAAAGATTAGTTTTTATGAGATTTCTTTCTCCATGAATAAAACTTTTTTCTTCCTTTTTCTTTTCTTTTCTTTTTTTCTTTTTCTTTTTTTTTTTTTTTTTTGTATTATCGCTCAGACAAAATATGTTCTACGTAACAGGCATGAGCAGTTGAAAAAACTGTATAATCTATACAAATAATATATTTCTTCTTTCTTTTTTAATCATGTCTATACAATAAATCTGAACACTTTCTTAATGAGATTTATGCTAAATTATGCTTAACTTTTCCTGCTCCATACTGCACTTCAATCAAATTACCTATATAGCCTTTTAATATAATATCATATTTCAGTACTATGCTTCAACTATTTTTATCTTTATGGTATGTATACCAAATTATACATTGCAAATGATGGCAAAAATAGCTTAAAACATTAAATGTGCATAAAGAAAATGCATAATGGATTATATCTGAATTTTATAGCTTTCCTCTTTCTTTAATTTTACCACCATTCCTCTCAAATGTACCCAAAGACTTTTAACAACTGCTTCAAGCATTTGTTCTGTATACATTGACGCCCCGCCCTCATTAAAATATTTGGTAATAACCTTTCGTGATAAAGCGCAAAGCACGGGTCCCATCAATCCCAAAATAATCAAGAAGTGGAGAAAAGAAAAAAAAGCGCGAAAACTGACATTTCTACCACGTCAGTCTGACCTCCAAATTGCAATTTGTCTCTTAATTCTAACAGTAGGTAGAGTGAAAAAAGATATAAAAGAATAGAAAAAAAAAGAAAAAAGAAAATGGCGTGAAACAGAGCATGAGCTTTTCGAAACAAAAGGAAGAATCCAGTGGTGTTAGAGTGGCACAGGTCACCGGCAAGCACAGAGGAAACTGATACTGTGGTCTGAATAATACCGGCGGGTTACGCTGGTCAGCTCTTCAGATTTCTTTAATTAAAAGTTTTTGATTATTAGGGAACGCATTTTAGCATCAATGAACTCTCAGTATAAATAGCAAATTATTAATTGGTTACGCTGTTATATTTCGGGGCAAAACATTTCAGCTATTTTCTTCTTCTCTTTCTTTTACTGGAATATCAATTTCATGGTATATTTAATGTTCATTTAATTATCGAATATTAAATCTATCTTAATATTTTTTTTTAAACGAAAATTACGCGTCTAAATGAAGAATAATGAAAATTTATTTTTCAATTAATGTTATAAATAATAATAATTATTATTAATAATGACAATAATAACACAAAAAATTAGATTGGATAGTTGTGTTTAACGTTACACTAGTAATGCGCAATGGGTAACTGGCGTTGGTCTGGTATGCACCCCTAAGGATGGTCCGGATACATGCCATTACAACTCTGATTCTCCACGGAGTGAATGGCTACCCCGTTTTGGTGACCCCCAGATGAGGTATAACACAAAAATTAGAAAAAAAAAATATTGAAATTAATGCTTTGATCTGAATTTATCCTATCAGCAGTTCAGTTTTCTTTCTTTTTCTTTTTTTTCTCCCCCTCCCCCACTTCTTTTTAATTAACAATTTTTGATTATTGGAGGAAGAGTTTTGGTATCAACGTATTTGCGGTTTAAATAGAATATTATTTATCGGGTTCCATTATTATCAATTTCGTATCAAAAAAATTTTTGAAACAAAAATTATGCATCTAAATAAAGATTAATGAAAATAAATTTTTCAATAAATGTGAATAATCTATATAATATTTCTCTAACGTAGACCAATTTCAATTCATTTTTGTCGAAACGATACGATAGTGGTAAAATTAATAAAATACGCGAGGATAAAAAATAATATTTAAAAATGAACAATATTTAAGCACGCGGATTCAGCTCGATGATCTAATAAGAAAACATGACGACATTTGTATGATGACATTATTTTATGGAAAATGTATTTTTAAAAGTTAGAATCTTTGCAAGCGTCATTTTAAACCTAGTAATATTTTAAAGATGTAAACAGAATATGGATTATTATCATAAATTGACTGAAAATAAACGCAATCATAAAAAGTATAATGAAAATAGATTTTTTTTTTTTTTTTTTTTTTTTTTTTAACCAAAAATTACGCTAAAATAAATAAATTTTCATTGCATTCTTGGCGATAAACATTTAAAAGGCGTCATGGGTGTCCTTTTCTATAACTGTACTGCCTGCGGAAGTATGAAAACTGAGTCGTCAGCCTTGAATTTTATTTTGAAACTTTTCTTTGAATGATTCTGGTTTCACTATTGCACAATATTAATTTGGATCTAATAATAATTTGGCTTCTGTTCAATTAAAATTTTAATTAGGTGGTGAAATTGGAATAATATTTATAAGTTTCAAATTTTAAAGGTAAATAAGAAAAGAAATAAAGTGCGAAAATTTTGCACTGTTTTGCTTATAATAAATATAAATAATGACAATAACAATGCAAAATCAGAAATACTATTATCGATATTGTTATTGTGATCTGAATTTACCCTATTCAGCTCTTCAGTTTTCTTCAACGGACTTTGTTACGTCATAAAACCCTTTACACGTGACCACTGCAGAGGAAACTGCAACATTATGATGTTTATATTTTATGGGGAAAATGTTTGTATCCTATGGGGAAATTCACAGGGAAATGGAGATTCAGAAATCACATCAGCTGGAAAACAGTAGATGATTTAGCCGCAATATATATAAAAAAAAAAAAAAGAAAGAAAAAGAAAGAAAGAAAGAAAGAAAAGAATAATATCCATTAGCAGTGTTTGATTATTAAGGAACAGGTTTTGGAAATAACATATTTACAGGACTGCCAACCATCTCATTAATAAGCGTAGACTTGTTAACGCCCCTTGAAAATACGCCCCTTTTTCCACACCACTTTATATTTACAGCAATTCTCTCCAAATAGTGTTACGATTAAATAAGAATGAAATTACTCTAAAAAATGACTGGTGTACAAAAAAGGCGGTGACTAAAAGTACTACGCTTCACAATGAGATGGTTGGCAAGCATGTAATTTATAGTTTAATCAGAAAATTATATATTGGGTTACGTTATTAGGAATTTCGAATCAAAAATATTTTTTCAATAAAAATTGATCATATAAATGAAAAATACTGAAAATTCATTTTTCAATTAATGTTAATAATAATAAATTATTAATAATATTACAAAATTCGAAATATTGTTATTAATATTAATATTGTGATTCAAAATTTTCAGAATTTTGTGACAAGTTTATTCTTAAAAAATATTTGTTGTGGCAATTACCAGATCAAAAATTGCTTATGTCACTTGAAATTTGCATATTTTCTAAGGTTAATTACACATAACTAGCTTTTCCCACGCAGAACATCTGTATGATAGTGCCTGCATACCTAATATGGTTTTCCAAAAAATCTCATAGATGAAATCTTTTTTTTTTTTTTTTTTTTTTCATTTTATTATTATTATTATTATTAAAAGCGATTTAAATCTTTGATTTAAATTTAAATTTTAGAAAATAATCTTTTCCACTGCTAAGTTAAAAATTTTTAGAAGTAAATTAAATTATTATTACATTAAAAATCAATTATTTCCTAAAATGTGACGGAGTTAAATTACCGTGTTACCATACATAACAGAAATTTCATAGTTATATAAATGTATCTACAATATAAATAAGTAAATAAGAATAAGAATAAGAATAATAATAACGCTCATTCTGTTGATATTGAACGAAAAATCTAAAAAAAGTATAATAGGTTTTGCTACCACTGTCCTGCCGAACAGCCATCATTAAACGTGAGGACTAACTGGCTCTAAATTCTTCCAAATAAACATAAATAAATATGAGATTTTGAGCACGAAAAAATAATTTTGTTTCAATTTCTTAAATAAAATGTTCATTTCAAGTGTATAAGATTAAATTTTTGTAGCCGGAATCACTAGCTAAAACTCTTATAATCGCTAACGACTGAATTTATGCTTTAGGTCTGAGTTCACCAATCAGATAACACCTGACATCACTTTCGTATCGTTTCGACAAAATTTAATTGCAACTGGTCCTCGTTAGAGAAATATTATATAGATTACTTTATACATGGGGTATAATAGGTATTACTGTTGAAATGATACAATTCTGGCCTGTGTCAATTCCACAGACGTGTGCGCACATAATTTTATTTATCTATTTTAATAATTTATACAAACTTTAAAGATTTTTTTTTTTACATAAAAAAATAAATAAATAAATAAATAAAAAAATGTGGAGTGACTCCACTCGACTTTCCGAACATTGAGTAATCGTCAGTTTTGTAGATAAAGCAAAGAAAGAGGAGTTGTTAAACAAAGAAAAGAGAGAAAACCATAATAGAGTGTTTGAATATTTTTTCCATACATTTCACGATGTTTTATTTAACGCTACTGAACTTTGAGCCCATAGATCATAGTGATAAGGAATTTTTCGTTGTTTCCCTGTAAAAAAAACTGTAAGTGCTAAATTCACCAAAACCTATACAGTTGGTGCAACTGTGACCTATAACATGTGTACAAATTTTTTGCTCAGATTAATAAAGCGTTTAGACGCTATCGCACTTTTAAAAATTTGGCCCCAGGCCATAATGATAAAGAATTTTTCCTGGTGTCCCTGTAAAAAAAACTATAAGTGCTAGATTCCCCAAAATCAATAGGGTTCGTACTATGGTGACTTAGAATATCCATACCAACTTTCAGCTTGTTCAAACAAGGCGTTTAGACGCTAGCGTGTTCACTCACACACATACACATACACACACATACATACACATATACATACACACATACATTCACACATACATACATACAGACACACGCATACATACACACACACATACATACATCATCGTAAAAATAGTGAAAACGGACTCAGGGGACCTCGAAACGTATAGAAACATCAAAATCTCATGATTGACATGATTACAATACTTTCCTCACTATAGTGTTTGGAAAGTAAAATAATAATAATAATAATAATTTTAAAAACATTGTAAAAATTTTTGCTTTAATCGCATGAAAAAGCTAGTCTTTTGATTCCGACATTATACATTTCAGCCTATGAGAAGTGTTTTCTAAAAGCATTATTTAAAAATTTTTAGACTGCACAGAATAAAAAAAGAAATTAACATACATTATTCAGATGCCGAAAAACGTGTTTTGTTAGGATGCGGATTAGTGGTAATGATTGGTCTACAGGGTCACATAAAAGTATTCAAATTCATTATAGGGCCAACTTATCGCGAACTTATGGTCCACAAGAACATTTTGGTGGTCCGCAGGAAAATCTGGACATTATTTGCATTTTTAGAAACATTTTCTTAGAAGTCACATTGATAATAATTCGAACTTTAGGATTTCCTGTGTCACAAATTCTCACAGCATTAAAGTTCAGAATTTTTTGGATGAAAGTGGAGATAAATAATATATATATACCTGAAAGCCATTGCAATTGACAGAGGTTATGACCCTTCCATTATAGACAAACCTATTTAAAAATTACAACTCCCTCGTATTTCGTCTACTAAATCAGTCTCTTCTAATATCAGTACTGTTTTACCCTATTTTTCCTAAATCCAGTCAAACCATAGCTAAAATTCTCAAACAATATGATTTTAAAATAATATTTTCGCCTTGCAATAAACTCACCGTTTCTCAGTTAAAAGATCCCATTGATATGCTTAATTCTTGGGGCATTTATAGTATTTCCTGTCAGTGTGGTTTATCATATATTGGCCAAACTAAACGCAGTCTTAAATTTCGTCTAAAAGAACATATGAATTACGTCCGCAAACAAGAAACCAGTAAATCGGCTATCTCTAAACATTGCTGGGAGGAAAATCATAATTTTAAATTTAATTCAGCTGAAATTATTTGCAGACCTAGATCCATTCATGAACTCGAATTCTTTGAAGCTTTTTATATTTATAAAAATTTTAAAAACCTTGTAAACTGTGATTTCGCTGTTCCCTATTTGTCTGATTGTTGGAAATTTTTCATTCAGTCCACATTATCTTAAACTTTCTACTGTTTACACAGCTAACATTCCTAATTTTCTATTGGCCACACCCCCAAGGCTTTCCCGTAACCCTATTTGTTGAACTAAATTCGGTCCCTCTCCTATATATACGAGCACTTCTCCAGATTCAGAATTCTTTTTGCACTGAAGACTGTACGCTTAAAGCTACCGAAACAGCTGTATGCATCTCAAATATTTTTCTTTGGCGTTTCTGACGTAGTTGTTTATTCGGGTCTTAATATATATATATTCATTTAAGCTTCTATGACAAAGAGTTGAATTCCATAGATTTTAGCGCTTAGCATTCCTAATCTGCTTTGATACTTAGCTAGAATTGCTTTAAATTTATGATATTATTTGAATTCTTCAAATGTTTAAAATTTATATAAAAAGTATAATTTCCCATTTATTCGATTTTAATTATCTGACAATATGCATATTATTAGATTTACTAGAAGCAGTTTTATGTATGGAAATAGAATTTTTTTACTGTATTTAAACCTTTTATCTGAGTTTCTTATATCATAGAAGCATTAAAAATGTATTTGTTTATCGATAATCAAAAAGCCTTCATACCACTAATATATATATATTTTTTAATTTTATTTATTTAAATCATAAAATAAATATTTGTAATATTATATATTAAATAGGCTTATCTCATATTTACAAAGTAGGTGTTCTCTGGTCATTGGTCTCAGAATATATTTACGTTTCTTAATCAACCATGGTATCTATTCTCCGTTGTCAAATCAAAAGTCGGAATGTGACGTCACGTGATCAAAATAACGACTGCCACAGTCGGAATTGAGGTATAGTCTGGTCGGAGAATAGATGCCCATATTAGTGGTCCATGGAATTTTAAATTATGAATATAATGGTCCGTGGATTTTGAATCTTGAATTTAGAGGTCCATGAAGTCGAAATGGTTGGCGACTGCCACTATAGGGCACGACGGTAAAATTGCTCGAAGTGCATTTTCAAACTAGTTTGAAAAATTGATGGTTAAACAATGCAACAGGTAAACACAATCGGAAAATGTTACATAATCTATACGCAGACATGATTTTTGTTTCTCATTCTAACGCATCTATTATCTAAGAATGATTAAGTGTACAATAAATAACATCATGCACTTGCTGAAATTTAGGCTACAGAGAATTTTGCAATATTTAATCTTCTTCAATTTGTTCAAAATAGATTTTTTGGTATAACAATATATAATATAGAAATTGCACAAATTCCAATACATCTGTGGAACTTTGAGAAAGACCCTCAGGAAGAAGACACGAAAAGAAACACAACTTAAATTCTATAGGGTCATGGCCACACCCGTCTTACTTTATGGTTCAGAGACATGGACCTTGGGGAGCCGGGATCTATCGAGAATCCAAGCAACAGAAATGCGACATTTGAGACCTATAAAAGGCTGCACAATTTTCGACAAGATTCGGAATGAAGACATCAAGAAGGAGTTAAAGATCTTTAACTTATGTGATAGAATACAAGAATATCGTACTAAATGGAGAGACCATGTACAGCGTATGCCGGAAACACGGTTCCCCAGAGCTGCCCTCGACTACTCCCCAAAGGGCAGGAGAGATCGAGGACGACCGAGAAAGCGGTGGACTGAACAATGAAGCCGGAACAGGCACTATGCCCAATCCCTGATGTTGTTGTTGATGATGATGAATATATAATATAAGACAGTAGTGACTTATTCCTTTCGTGTCAGACACTGACCCACGCAAGCTTTGTAAACGATCTACGTGTTGATTATTAGAAGCATATTTTTTATATCACAAAAGACAAAAAGAGAGAATGGATAATCGACAATATTAAAAAAAATTGAGTATTATTACCGGTGTCTTATTTAGTTGTAGAAAATCCAGTTGGATGCTAGCTAACTGATTTTCTATCTATCACTGTACACATAATAGTCGGTCATAAATTTAACGTCGATATTCATTGCAAGGTTGAATGGCAATGAACCAGTTTGCAGAGTTAAATTACTTGGTAACCTAGACATACGTGTTTAAAAGTGTTAATAGTTCAATTATATTGTATAGACAAATATCTGTAACTATATTTATAAATATGTAATCTTTACATCATAAAACATATATGCTTTTCCTTTTTTCTTGTTCATTCCCAATACTGTAAGTGCAGAGATGCCACTGGGCATATGTCACCTGGTATGGTAATAACTGTATCACCCTAATGGCATCAACGCTTTTGACGTTAATTTTTATCTTTTAATCCTCTTTTGCAAAAGTAAAAATCGTAAATCAAAAAAGAAATAATAAATTTTTACAGAGAATTTTAAAAGCAAGATCTAAAAAATGGGTCAAATGTCAAGTTTTTCTATAATATTTTTGGAATTTCCAAACTTTTGATATCCTTTGCATTACACCTTCTTTCCTCCTCTATTCTTACAGGCACCGAATTAGTAATCCACTGGCTAGCGCTAAATTAAATAAAATTTCGCCCACTTCTAAAACTAGTTGGCATAGGTGGACTCTGCTCAGTTCCCCATCATATTTATGTTCTCATAAATTTCTAGTGCAGGACATATTATAATCATGTTAAGAGAAGCGAATTTCACCAAAGCTTGATACAGTAACAGAATGAGATTCCCGCCTAGTAGGCTATCTACCGTTCACTTCGATATGTTTATGTTATATTGATCTATTTATTTATTTTATTAGGATCAATTCCGTTGTTTAGTTTTCATGTTACTATTTCCAGTCCAATAATCCTCAAAATTCCTATTTATATGAAAAAATTTCAATTTCGCTTTCTTGATAAAATCTTAAATTACGAATAACTTACGAAATTTTTCTATTAGAATATTTGTAGTCAATCATGTTCAAACAAGTATCAGAAATGTTATTTTGAATGCTCAATTTTGCCTTTTTCTAACATCTTAAGTAAATCGTAAATTCCAAATAACTTACGAATTTCTTAAATTGGAAAAATCATAGTCTATGATATTCATGCCAGTATCCTAAATAATATTTCAAAAGTGGTTTGACATCTTTACGATGAAAATATCCCTCAAGAATAACGTTTATGTGAAATTTTCCCTATTCTGCCATGTTAAGAAATTCGTTAATTTCCAATAACCTACGAAATTTTTATTTTGGAAAATTCATCGTCAATAATATTCATGCTAGAATCCTAAATGATATTTCAAAAGTGGTCTGACATCTTTACGATGAAAATATCCCTTAAAATTGACGTTTATGTGAAATTTTGCTCTATTCTGCCTTATTAAGAAATTCGTAAATTCCAAATAGATTGCGAAACTTTCAAAGTAGCATGTTTATAGTTAATGGTGTTCATTCCGAATTCAAAACTGATATTTTAAAACTGTCCTGACATCTTTACAGTAAAAACTTTCTACTTAATGGTCGTTTAAGTGAAATTTTGCCCTATTCTCCCATGTTAAGAAAATCGTAAATTTATAATAACTTACGAAGTTTTTTAATTCGAATGTGTAAATGAATAGGGTTCTTGCCAGTGTCGAAAGTAATATTTTAAAACTTCTCTGCGACTATTTGTTCTTGAGATATCGTGTACACAGACTAACAAACTAACGGACTTATTAACGGTCTAACAAACTAACAGACACCCTACAGACGAACACCATACAAATTTTGTCATTTTCGGATTCCTCCCACCTGAAAACGTGTAAAAATAAATAAAAAAACCGAGGTCGAAAATTTTCACGATTACCTAAGTTCCCCATACCTATAACATGATGGGGAACTAAAACGTTCTCCATCACTTTTATAAAATAACAATAAAAACACAATACCGATACACATTTCAATAGTGAACTATTTATAAAAAACTAACCAAAGTAGATAACTATTATTTTATGCAAAACACCCACTTAAAATCCATTATTTCCCTCTCTCATTCATGCTCTTTAAACATTTAAGAATAATAATGTGAGAGAACGAGATATTAAAAATTATGAATAAACAATAATCAACGTTGAAAAAACATTGTTAACGGAACAAAAGTATATTATATAAAGAAAATAAAAACTAACATTTCATTCTTGCAATAATAAATTAATCTCAATAAATAGAAGTGAATTCCATTGATCATTGTTCCTATGTAGACATCTCAGAGAACTGGATAATAAATTAAATTTCTTATTATTTTTTCTAGTTTCACATCCGTATGTTTTTCACAATTCATTTTAAGAAGCTATTTTTAAAATACAAGTATCCAAACAGATAATCTGGAGAAACATTTGAATAATCTGTTCATTAATAAACATGAATAGATTTGTAAAATATGAGAGAATAATCATCTTTGATGACCATTGAAGCAGTAAAATACATTTTAAATAAATATAATGGGCAATAATATAATATTTTTTCTTCATTCAATTTATGTCATTAAATATTTAATTAAATACGAACATTCTTTTGTGCCATATTTGTACTAGAATTTGATAAAAGAAAGTTCAGTCCGTTTTATTTGTTGCAGAAACAGGGCAACGGCCTTATATTAGAAATTTTTCATTGTTTGACATCTTCTATTCTGCAATTTTGGTTTATTTCGTTAAGGGTATCGCGAAATTTTAAGATAAAATGTTTTAAATTTTACAGATTTGAAAAGCAAATGTTATTTTTGAGCTGGAGAAGACAGAGTGTCATACGAAAAATATGAAAAAGAAAACATTTTGGATTGTTTTTCTTTGTTGAATTTAACTATGAATTAAAACAGCTAAAGCAATAAAATGGAGAATTTGAACAAAATCCTATTTTTCTGGTAGTTTTAGGCCCATAAATATCAAAAAGTTTATTAAAAATGCAAAAAAAAGTTTTCCTTAATTTAAAAAATAACTTTAAAATTTACCAAAAATCACGTGACTTCAAAACGCTGCCTGACGTCACACTTTATGATGTTTCAATGTTTACATTTTTTTAGCCTAGTTTGTAAGCAGCAATTTGTTTTTACTTTCGTAATTATCAATCGTTTATGTGATTTCTGAGCATTTCTTTTTTATCTTATAACCATTCAATATCATTATCACCATTTTCCGTTATCATTATTTTCAAATGTTTTCTTTTCATGGCGGTTGTCCAATGTTTTCGTTTAGTAGGATCCTGTGGAACGCTAAAGAATAACTTTTGTGAAGCATTAGCCGTTGTATTAGTGCAAAATGGTACAATACAATATTTATACTACAATTTTTTAATATCCGCCATTATTATAACATACAAAACCTATTTCACTGATTCAAGAAGCAAAGCAAAGCACGAAATCCAATGTAAATAACGATTACTCCCGTTTGTTCTCATAAAGAGTGACGTCACGATATATTATACTGCGTTTTCTCTATAGAGTAAATAGTGCGATGTAAAAATTGTTATAAATCAGTCATTAGATTTCAAATAAAGAAAATGAATGTATTTATTTTCTTACCTTTTCATTTTCTATTATATAAGAATAAAATTAGAAAACGTGCAAATTGTCTATTCTTTAATTCCTTGTGGAGAACGCATTAAGTAAATAGAAAATTAGGAAATGTTGACAATAAAGAAAAAAATGCTTATTTATGTTTTTCTTACGTGAGTGTTTCATGTTTATCAAGATACTCACATTTTAAATAAGGTTTTTCTGAATGTGGTATCAATGATGATCCTCAATTGTCAACTAGCAGCAGTTAGTGTTTTATACAGAAACGAGACAATTCAGAACTAAAATTTCATTTTTATTCATTTAAAGTTCTATGTTCGCGTGATACATAATGTAATACGCAATATACATTAGTATAAACAAAATATTTATTTTCACCGTTCGTTATCTGTATTACATTACTAAGAATACTTAAATTTAAACTAGTAATACAAGGTGTGTGGGAAACAGATTTTGATGGCCGGATATATTGACGTATTAATTGAAGACAATTTAAAAAAAAAAAAAAAAAAAAAAAAAAAAAACTTGAGAGAGTACATCGGAAGTAATGCAATAACTCAGGAAATCTTCAGAAATAGACATTATTTAATCTGCAGACTTATTTTATTTAAATATTTAAAAAATATTAAACATCTGTGGTGATCATAGACGTGAATATCAAAATTAATAAATTTTCAAAGTTGTTACAAAGTACGGAGTAGAGGGGGAGCCAAGAGCCCCAACTACGACGAATTGATAGTTCACATGTTGGTCATTAAGTGGTACTCCGATTTCTTCATTAATTTCGCCAAAGCTCTAGTCGAAGCTAAATTCAAATTAGTAGAGAAAAAATGGTTGTAATTGTGTTCCGTATAAACACATACAATTTTGAAAAGGTTACCACATAATTACTATTCAAACGGTTCTCACTAATCGCCAAAAATTCGCCATGAGAACCCCGAACTTTTAAGCAAAATTAACGTACCATGTTATAAGACAAGGAATGCACTCAAGGCAACAAACTGCCTTTATTTTGTATGAAAAGTTCAAAGGTTTCGGTAGAGTTGCAATTAGCAAAATATACATATGTGGGAAGAGGGAGGATGTAAAAATTTAAAGAACATACTGTATGAGAATTTAAGTTGCAATTTAGAGGTCATAAAAAATGTATTCGTTAGTTTAATTTTTCTTTTCTTTTTAATATGATAATATTTTTTATAGAATATGTAATAATCGACATCACAGTGTTTATTAAATCTTGACCTCAGTTTTATTTCTTTAAATATTTCTCTTAAACATATCTAGTGGCTGAATGGTTTGCTCTGGCTTTCTGTAGAGTCAGATGCTGTGTTAAAATATCGGTTTCAGCATGGATGTCCAAAGTAGTTAATATATATATATATATACAATATATTATACAGTAAGTCCAGATCTAATTAATCCTAGAGTGCAAAGAAGTAAAGACTGTAAAGCGACAAATCAGACTTGGACATACCAATCAATATCTACCTATATCAATCAATAATCTTGGAAATATGTAATGAATTAAAAAGATGCATAAAATAATATTATAGTTTAAAAAAATTTTAAGAACACGCTTTTATAGAAATGTGAACTAAAAAGCAGAAAATATCTATCTTAGTATTAAAATGCAGGGTAAGAGAAAATCGTGTGAGTGACACACCATAATATTTACATACATTTAAATCTTTAATTAAAATAACTTAGAATTAAACAAAAACCATTTTTTTTAAATCTCCCCTGACGGGGATCGAACTCTAGACCTTTAGGTTCGTAGCGTGGAGCTTTACCTCAACGACACGGCGTTCACGTAGGGAAAGTATTTTTTTACATTATAGATTTTTTGTTTGCTCCCAGAACGGTTACAAACATACATTCATACAAACATTCATACAAACACACATACAGGTAAAGCTAAGAAAAGAGTGTTAAAAAAGGTACAGAGTTTTATAGCATCAACATAAATTTCAGGGGATTCAATCTAAAGAGTAATATCGGTACCAGGGATGTACCAGTTTGCAGTGTTAAACTAATTGGTAGCCTGGACATACGTGTCTCGAAGTGTTCATATTTCAATTTTGTTATGCATACATATATCTGTAACTGTATTAATATATATGTGCTTTTCATATCATAATATATATGCGCTTTTCAGTTTTCCTTGTTTATCCCAGTGCTAAAATCAGGCAAGGCACTGGGTATGATATGACACTGGATATAGTAATAAATGGTATCACTTCACTGCTATCAATTTTTTGACATCAGTCTTTATCTTTTTATCTTCATTTGCAAAAGTAAAAATTGTAAAAGGAAAGATAAAAATAAATATTTTTAGAGGGCTTTAAAAGTGAGAAACAAAAAATAGTTAAATTGTCAAATTTTTCTATAAAATTTTTTGAAGTTTCCAAATGTTGGAAGTATCCTATTTATCACATGTTCTTTCCTATTCTACTCCTAGAGACATTGCTGAATTAGGGACAACCAAGTTTGGTTTATTTCTGAAAAATAGTCGCTCTCGCTACTATAAGATAACAATAAAAGTTAAATACCAACATACATTTCAATAATAAACTGTTTATAGTAAACTTAAAAATATTGTTAACTAACTTTCATTTAATGCAAAGTACCTTTCAAAACTCTATTATTTTCCTCTTTCAGTCACACGTTTTAAATATTTCGAATAATAATTTGAGAGAATAAGACAGTAAGAAATTTGAATAAATGTTATTCAACATTGAAAACCCATTATTAACTGAAAGGGGGGGGGGTGATGTACCTATATTCTATAAAGCAAATAAAAACTGACTTTTCATTTTGGCATTCTTTTCAGTAAATATAAGCGAGGCCATTTGAGCATTGTTCATTTCATATCAAGATATATCTCAATCAGTATAATAATTAAATATTTTTTACTTTTAATTTCGAGAAGCTATTTTGAAATCCGACTATTCTAATAGAGAACAATTACATAATCTGTTCATTTAGAAATATGAATAGATTTGTAAAATATGAGCGAATAATCATCTTTGATGAACCATTGAAGCTGAAAAATGCGTTTCTAATAAAATGAACAATACAACATTTTTCTTCATTTAATTTATTATCATTAAGCAGTTAATGAAATCGTAGTAATTCTTTCGTGCAATATTAGTGATAAGCTTTCGGAAAAAAAAAAAGTTCGTCTTGTTTTATTTGTTTTGGAAACAGAGCAACGGCCTTAGAAATTTGTAATTACATAATTAAACCCATTATTCTGCAATTCTGGGTTTTGTAACTAAGTTTATATTGTGAATTATTATAAAGATATTATTGAAATTCTACAGATCTTAAATAAATATATATATATATATATACATATATATACAGTCGGTAACAAAAGTGTCCGAACACTAGCAAAAATTCCTATGTAAAAAAAGTACACTTCATACGGTTTTGTTAAATAAATCCTTGTCGAATCCTGTTCTTATTCAGTGTAAGATCATGATTCGATACGGATTTATTTAACAAAACCGTATGAAGTGTACTTTTTTTAAATAGTAATTTTTGCTAGTGTTCGGACACCTTTGTTACCGACTGTATCTATTATTTTTGAGCGGAAGAGAGCAAAGTTTCGAATGAAAAAAAAAAAAAAAAAAAAAAAAGAAGAAGGAGAAGAAGAAGAAGAAAAGAAAATGAGAGAGAGAGAGAATATTTTAGACAAATTCTTTTTTTTTTTTTTCTCTCCTTTCCTTTGAGCTGAACAAAGTTGTAAAATGGTTGAGTCAATTTTAAACATTTGCCTAATTTGTTTGTAGGTAGCAGGTAAATAAATAAATCAAATTGATGACAAATAAAAATAAATTAATAGAAAAATATAAAGCAAAATACTAATTTTTTTTATTGTAGAGATCATTTTATTATAGTGTTTCACGCTCACAAAACCCCTCAAATTTTGAATAAGATTTTTTCTGAATTCAGGTTTGGTTGGGGTTATGGGGTTTGAGACCGACTGCCTACACTTAGGGTCCTAGGACTAAGGGCGGATTGCCATCCGTGGGGGCCTTTCTAAGGGGTCTAGCCATTATGTAGGCACTTTTCGGAAAAAACTATAGAAAACTCCGAACAGCTAGGTCGACAAGCTCGACCTAGGATCAAACCTGCACTTCCCGTCTACCATCTTTGAGCATAGAGTCGCTCATCTCCTTCTAAATTCGGTAATCAATTACCATATGTACTTGCCTGAAAGATATTATATATATAGATAAGTATATATATATATATATATATATATAACAATTTATTATGAAACATAGCTAAAAACCATTTGGATTAAATCAGAATTATATACGTATATCGGTCCATTCGCATGAGAATTACATTGTCACACACACACACACACAGAGAGAGAAAGAAAGATATAGAGAGAGACTTCGTATTTGTAATATCTCTCTTTTTTATTAGTTCGGTGATTAAATATTAAAGAAAAGTTCGACAACGAAGAAAAATCATCAAGATATCTATATAAACATCTAATTATTTATTTTTTAAGAGTTTATTAAAAAACGCTGATTTAGTGGAGAAATGAAAAGAAAAATCGTTTGAGTTTTAATAAGCTGTTATTTTCTCATCCACTCATGCGTTTAAAATCTAACAACTTATAATTTTATGGAAGTAAAAGATTCGGGGAAAATGTTTGTTTAGCAGCTGAAATACATTATTAGCGAAATAAATATTTATTGTCAAGAATTAAATAAGAAAAACTGGAATTGGGAATTGTACTGGATATATTTAGAACCACATTGTAATATTAGAAATTATTGCACGCTAGCATTTGATTATTTTTTGGAATAAATGTAATGACGATGATAATAATAAAAATAATGTTAAACAAGAAAAATTAATTTAAAAAAATTCTGTCCTAGGTCGATTTTAATTTTGTTCCAAAGAATCTTTTCATATTATGACGAGCACATTTGCTGATTCTTGGAAGACGTGTACCCTGGCATTTCATAGAAATGATAAATACATTTTGTTCTCTGTAATGTCTTATCTTCCCCCCGACGAAGAACAGGTTATCAGTAGGAATGCATTTTCCCAGTAACTGTAACCTGTATGTTTCAGATAGCACAACTACGAATAATCGAAATAGCCATAGCAACTGGCTTTCAGATTTTTTTTTCCATTTTTTTCCATTTTTCCTGTTTTATGCTCGGATTATCGGTGAAATATTTTTTCCCGGAAAATGCCGGTCCGCAACAGCCTGGTCTAAGACTACTATATAACAGGCTGAACCATTCGCCGCCATTTGTCCGTCAAGTCCGTCATTGCTAAAACTAAGACGATTGTATGTGACTATTATATGAGATTATACAAGACTATTATATAATAGTCTTAGGTTTGGCAGTGACGAACTACCATATAAGATTATTATATGAGACTATATAAGACTATTATATAGTAATCTTAAATTTAGCAATGACGGACTTGACGTACAAATGGCGGCGAATGATTCAGCCTGTTTTATAGTAGTCTTAGCCTGGTCGGTAGAGCGAAGAGCTCATAATTGGAAGACTGCAGATTCAATACTCGAGCTGGCCAAAGACCGTCGTGTACACGAATGGTGGCTGGTGCACGTAAATTCCGTATTGGCGGCAATGTCCTCCATGTTCCCATCCAAATTATACTTCTGGGGGTCACATCTTTTCTGTGGAAGATCAAAATTGTGACGGCATGTCTTCGGAAAATACTTAGGGTACATCCTAGACCATCGCCAATTACACCTAGCGCAGTACTAGTGTAGCGTTAAACGCAAACAAAGCCTTCACACTTTTTTTTTTTTTTTTTTTTTTTTTTTACAGAAACCTCTAATTTTTGTCTTTCGTTGAACTTATTAAAGTTGTTAACTGTACGTAATTTTTTCCTTGGGCGAAGAGTGAGATAACAGTGAAAACCTATTTTCTTGTTTTTAGATCACATAATCTATCAGGACGATTTGTAATACTCTAAAATCTTCATCTTTGGTTTTCATCAAAATTTTAAAACGGTTTATATTTTGTATTTCTTTCTTTCTTTCTTTTTTAACGGAGAACGGGTTATTAGTGAAAACAACGATGTAGAGCTAAAAAAAAAAATTTGGATGGCTTTAAATTTAAACATAGTGCATGTTAGATCTGAGAACTATTGGACTAGATGATTACTATAAGGACTCTTGCCCGTATATACACACACACACACACACACACACATATATATATATTGTGATGTATCGTAGGCTTGAAATCATCAAGAGAAGATTGCTTTTCTTTAGAGAAATATTTTTTTATTTCTCATTTACAAACACTATACGACACAAACACACATACATAAAAGGTAAACAAAAACACGTAACACATATTGCATAAAATGGTCGATAATCTTTGGACCAAAAATAATAAACATGAACGGCACTCAAGCCAGGCACCCGCTATTCTCGGCGTTGCATCATTCCCTTCTAAAACCAAACTAAAAACTAAAGTCTCTCTTCAATTCGAAAGTCTTTTCACCGTGTTGAACAAACATCGCCCTCTCGTGAGTCTTAAAGCCATTAGTCTGAAGTCATTACAGACCTCCTCCCTTCAGGGGAGAAACTTTTCACTACTGTAGAGGGAAAAGTTTGGTTAAATGATACTTCATTAGGATAAGTCTATATTCAAAATCAATAGTCACAATGTTCAACATATTGGTCCATTTTCTTAATATCGTAATTAATTTAAAACAAGTAATAAATTAAAAAAAAATATATGAGCAGGCACCAATTCTATGCAGAAACAGTACCTGGTTATATTTAAATGCACCAGACTTATCTCTATTTCAGATTAAATATACTATTTAACTATTTTTAAAATATGCAAAAATATATATACCAAATAGAAAATTAAATATTATTACACAATATACCTGTGACACTAAATAGATATGCAAAGTAAAATATAGATAGTGAAAACAAATATATACCATATATATATACATAGCAATTAAACAAATACGATATATATAGCAATAATTAAACAAATACAATATATATAGCAATAATTAAACAAATACGATTTATAGCAATAATTAAACAAATACAGAAACTTTTTTAAACTAAGGGATAAGACTTAATCTATCAGCATTCAGAGATTGTAATTCTATACACTCAACAACCTCCTAATTAAATAATCTGCATAGAGTTCCCAAGGTAAAAGTCTGGGATTTGGTCTTTTTTTTTTCTTTTTCTTTTTCTCAGGAACATGAATAGCTTTATACAATTTTGAAATAAATTCTCCTTTAGTTCTTCAAAGGCCATTTGGCAAGAGCAATTCCAGTCAGTGGATTTTAGAGTCCAATCCTTTAGTAAGTCTGACAATAAAGCTGCATTTTCAGAAAATTCAGGAATGCATTTTTGATAGTATTCAGCTAATTTCAAAAAGGCTGTCACGTGAGTCTTGGTAGTATGAGACGAAGAATCTTTCTTGTCTCGTACCTTCATTTCACTTGGAGTTCTCAACCTCTGGCCTACTAAATGTCTGGAATTTTTCACATGAGCTCGAGTAGGTTGCCAGTTAGAAGGTTTAATGTGCAACTTAGTAACACTCATTTTGAAGGAAATGTCTCTTACATGTATTTTTCTTGCTTTAGAAAAATTGACGACTTTCTCACTATATGGCACTGGACACTTTTCACTATGTTTCAATGAATTTGTCATTAGTTCACTAGAATCTTTTGGTACATTGTTCTTGGGCTTGAATGTACTCAATGTAGTTGCAGAAAGCTTTTCTTTCAAATAATTTGGTTCCTTCAATTGTTTCTCATAAGTTAAGCATTTTTCAGATAATTGCATAAGATCTAATTTATTTTTTTGCAATTCAGCTGTCAACTGATCCAATTTAGCATTAGACATTTTTTCTTTCTCTTCAAGAATATTAAACAGGTAATTTAATTTGGAATTAATTGTACTAATTTCAATTCTTTCTTCAACAAGCTTTTCATTTTTAAGACAAATTTCATTTTCTTTACCTTTTATTCTTAAGAGCTCTTCTTTAATTATGTTGATTTCATTAGACAGCTTAAGATTTTCTGTTTTCGTATTTTCCAGTTCTTGTTTGCAAGTATTCTTTTCAACATTCAGAATTTCCAATTGATTTAGATAATTCTTTTTTTCACTTTGTGAATCAAGGCGAAGAGTTTTTAACTGATTTTCAAACTTTTCTTTCTCTCGAATTTCTTCATTTATCTGCTTTTGATATTCTAAGCATTTTTTATTCAGATAAGCCTCCATTTCTGCTTTTAGTTTTTCCATCACAAAATAAGAGTCTTCATTTTTCTGTTTAAGGTCTTTTAAGGCATTATTTAGTTCCGAAATATTTTTCGTAGTATGTTTCAACTCTTCAGTAAGTTTTTTATTTTCAAGAGACAGTTCTTGTTCTTTAATTTTCTTTTCTCCCATCTCCCCTTTTAAACATATAATTTCATTTAACAATCTGAAATTTTCAGTTTTGAGATGGTCAAAATTTATTTTTTCTTTAAGAACAACTTCATTTTCTATTTTATTTTGATTTTCTTTTATATCCTGCAGTTCTTCAACAAACACTTTTGGAGAGGTTTTATTGAGTTCTGGCCATGAAAATTCTGACAGGATTTCTTCTACCTCCTCAGTTTTCTTTTCATCTTCAGATTTGCTCTCAATCAACTTTTGGTCAAAATTAGCAAAATCTTTATTTTGAATATTTTTCTTCATCTTTAAAATTTTCTCAGGAGTTCTTGTTTGTACAGAATTTAACTTAGACACTTGTACATTTTTTTTTAATTTGCAATTTTTGAACATTGCAGCAGTTTTATTTCCTAACAAATACTTATCATCATAAAAGGAATTTTGTAGGACAGCTGCTTTAGTTTTTAAGTGTCCCATTTTACAATCCAATTCAATTTCTGCAAGTGGTAAACAGATAGGATCCACTTCTAATGGATTTTTAATATACACTTTCTCATTTGTGTACATATGTGGTTTCACGTACTTGCTGCTGATCAAATCACATGAAGCACCTGTGTCTCGAATTATTTTCATCTCAACACCATTCACTTTACCTATACTAGTATAAGGTGTCATTGATTCATCAGAACCTGCCTCAGCTATAATATGTGAGATAAATTCTTCATTTTTCTTTAATTTATCACACTGAGGTCTAAGATGATTAGTAGAACCACATTCATAGCAACGAGCAATTTTTCTTTTATCAAATTCTTTATTTCTCTGATTTTCTTGGGATGTTTTGGGTTTTGCATGATATTTCGGCTTGGCATCTTTGTTATTATCGTTAGACTTATCATCACAAAAGTTTCCACTTTGGTTACGAAAGCTGGAAAAGTTTTTTTGGGGCAAATCCCTCCTTTTAAAACTTTCTCTTATGCTTTCAAATTCATCTAATTTTTCAGCTAAGTCTAAAGGTGTTGTAAAGGTAAGCCAGTTATCTAAAAAATGTTCTCTCACATCAGCAGGCACTCGAAACTTCAACTGCTCAGTCACTATTAAATCTTTTAGCTGTTCAAAATTCTCTATCTTTAATTCGGTAATCCACTCCGTAAAATAACTAGAAAGCTCTTGAGCATAATTTCTCCAAGATTTTTCGGACGATTTGCGGTGCTTGTAAAAACATTGTTTCAATTTTTCACTATTTAATTTATATCTTCTCATAATGATATTTTTAACAAAATCATAATTTGTAGCATCGGCTGGAGACTCTCTGGCCAACATATTGGATAGTTCTGGCGGTAAAACTGCTAACAGGTAGGCCACCCAATCCTTTTTTGGAACTCGTGCCATCTCCGCTCTTCTTTCAAAATTTATTAAATATAAACCCATTTCATCATGTTTTTCATCAAATCTTGGGGTAATTTGGGTTAACTGTATTCTTGGAACCGATTCAATCAATGTTTCTGGTTCTAATATTCTTTCAGGATTTTCTTTTGAAATTTCCAATTTCTTTAATTCAAGTTCATATTGTTGAGTTTCTCGGGTCCTTCTTTCCTCTCTTTCTTCTTGTCTTATTCTCTCTCCTTCTTGTATTTTTTTATCTTCAAGAAGCCTTTCCAATATTAATTTTACTTCTTCCTCATTATAGGACTTGCTAGATAAAATTAATTTCTTGATGTCAATAACTCTACTGGAAGTATCTACTTCAACACCGATTTCCTCACAAATCTGAATCAATTCATGTTTTCGAGCTTTAGCTAAAAATGCCATGTTTGTAAACCCCAAACAAAACCAGAATGCTCTCAAAACGATAATAAAATATAAACAAATAAAATTATCAGAAAAATTATTATTATTATTATTATTATTTTTTTTTTTTTTTTTTCTATTACCCCTTTTTTTTCCAAAAATCAATCAAACCCACAAAATAAATAAATAAATAAATAAATAAGATACTAAGGGTAATTAACCTTTGCAATCAATTAAAAAATAATATTTAATACAGTTAATGGTATCTCTACTTATGAAAAATACCTTATTTTTCTCTATTTAAGAGAACACTTTTATATATGTATATATATATATATATATATATATATATTTCTTTCATAAAAAAAAAAACCACGTGTACAGTACTTTTCTTCTTAAAGAACAGAATACATGAACATTTTTTAATCACACAAATTTCTTTTATTAAATAAATCATATATTCAAAAATAATATTCAAAATAATATTTTAAACCAAGTATGTTCTCATACCAAATACTACTTGTTTCCTACACAATCATTATTTCAATTCAAAACAGAAATAAATTAATTTATTTGCAAAACTATTTGATTCTTTTTGCACACATATTTCTCAGGAAACAGAATAATTAATATTTTTCTTCAGACCAAAAAAAAAACAATAGTTTCGTTTCTAAACCCAAACTATTTTCCTTTATCAAAAAAAAAAAAAAACAAGTTCAATCGAAATTGGATTTAAGTAACATAAATTACCACAGTAATTAATATTAATAAATAAAATGAACATCTAAACATTACACATTTCATTTGAAAGCAAAATTAAATCATTTTACTTCAAACCGTAACTAAAATATTTTGTTTCAAACAAGAACAGAATCATTTTACACGAAAGCAAAACTAAATTCTTTTTTATTCTTTATTCACTCTTTTCTTTTTTGTATTATTCAGCAAAGAAATATTAAAATCAGTAAAAAGAGATAGAAAAATAAATCCAATTTAAATCAATAAAGTATCAGAAATAAAAATGTGACCGGAAATGCACATTAATTCTTATGAATCATTCAGCAACATTTTTATTCTTTCTAATTCGATAATAAATATATTCTTTATTTTTTATTTTTTTCTCAAAGCTCTAAACCACAGATTACTAAACAAGAATATTTATTCTTCCATAAATTATAGAACAGGTACTTTATTTAAATCTGTTCTCAAAATTTGCAATTCCGTTTAAAACCGAAATTCCCTGCAAAACGTAGTAACATTTAGTTACTCTATAGTAAGTTTTTTTTTTCTTTTATTATTATTATTAGGAATATACCATCAAACAAAAGAAAAAAATATATATTTATTTATTTTTCACTGATTCATCAACTTTATTTATTTATTTATTTATTTTTTTTTTTTAAACACATCGACAAAAAAACGAAAGATTTCTTTCTTTTTTATTTCTTTTAAACAACGGATGAATCAGGTTAATAATACATATTTTTCTCTACAATAATAATTTATCTTAAAATAATACTTTTACTAAATGAATAGGGATAAGCAGTGCTATATGATTCATGATTTAAATACATAATCTGAATTAAAGTACCTTTTTAAAAAAAGAATATTTTCTCACGTTCTAATACAAGGACTGAGGTATTTATTATATTATTTTTAAATCAAGGCACTGTTTCATACATAAAGGCACTTACCCCTTTAGTAGCGTATCTTTGTAGCGTCGGACGTATGCCATTAGCTGCCACCATAACACTAGTCTGTGATGTATCGTAGGCTTGAAATCATCAAGAGAAGATTGCTTTTCTTTAGAGAAATATTTTTTTTATTTCTCATTTACAAACACTATACGACACAAACACGCATACATAAAAGGTAAACGAAAACGAGTAACACATATTGCATAAAATGGTCGATAATCTTTGGACCAAAAATAATAAACATGAACGGCACTCAAGCCAGGCACCCGCTATTCTCGGCGTTGCATCATTCCCTTCTAAAACCAAACTAAAAACTAAAGTCTCTCTTCAATTCGAAAGTCTTTTCACCGTGCTGAACAAACATCGCCCTCTCGTGAGTCTTAAAGTCATTAGTCTGAAGTCATTACAATATATATATTTGTTGGTATTATCATGTATCTATTAATTCCTAAATTTTTTAACGTTATTAAATTCTTTACTTTATATATATAATATAATATATATATATATATTGAGGGCATGATTTAAATTTTAGTGTCGTGCTTGTAAGATTAAAAATTACTTGGAAAATTACTATAGAGATTATTACTAGAAACATTTTCCAAGGGGAAAAGTTAAATTTTTATACAGTGCGTATTGATTCGAGGAATAATTAAAGTGGAAGATTACTATACAGAGTACGACTAAAAAAAAAAAAAAAAAGGGGGGTGGGGTGGGGGGGGAGAAAGAAATTCCAGGCGGGAGGTTAAAATTTTAGTATACTGCATGTTAGATCAATGAACTATTTGGCTAAAGGATTACTACATAGATTGCTACCAGAAATATTTTTGGGGTAAATTTAAATTTTAGCGTATAGTGTACAGTCGGTAACAAAAGTGTCCGAATACTAGTAAAAATTTCTATGTAAAAAAAGTACACTTCATACGGTTTTGTTAAATAAATCCTTGTCGAATCCTGTTCTTAGTCAGTGTATGAACATGATTCGATAAGGATTTATTTAACAAAACCGTATGAAGTGTACCTTTTTTACATAGGAAGTTTTGTTAGAGTTCGGACATTTTTGTTACCGACTGTATGTTAGATCTAGAAATTATTTGTCTAGAAGACTACGATAGAGATTATCCAGCGAACCATAAAAAAACTATTGCAGTTAGTTTTGTCCAAACAGCACTTTTAATATTTATTAGGAGTGAGCTTTCTCTGCAAAAATAAAATAAAATGAATTCAAAATAAAATAAACAAAAAATATAATAATAATAAAATTAAAATGAAGTGTCTCAAAAATTTTCGTAATATTTGTAAAGTTTCGGTGTGGAATTGAACGTACCATTAATCTCCTTTTGGCCTTGAGTGAGCATTAATTTACCCTGCGATGACAACTTGTCAGATCAATTTCTATTTGGGGGGAGGGGGGGGGGATTTTTTATTTTACATTTTACATTTTTCCTCTACAATGCAAGTTCACTACCGGGGCTCGAAGTTTCCGAGTGGCATAAGTAATAACAACAAATGCAACGCAAAGCAGGAACATTGCTGATTTAGGAACAATGATCAACAGTCTCTTGCGGACAATCGCTCAGCGTAAACGTCGGGACTCCTTCGAGGACGGTTATTCTTCTTTTAAAGAATAGATGGTAATTTCACAAAGATTCGAGATAGTATGCGCAAGTAACATTTAACTCATTCCGAAAAGAGAACGGTTATTCTTCTTTTAAAGAATAGGTGGTAATTTCACAAAGATTCGAGATAGTATGCGCAAGAAACATTTAGCTCATTCCGAAAAGAGAACGGTTATTCTTCTTTTAAAAAATAAGTGGTAATTTCACAAAGATTCGAGATAGTATGCGCAAGAAACATTTAGCTCATTCCGAAAAGAAAACGGTTATTCTTCTTTTAAAAAATAAGTGGTAATTTCACAAAGATTCGAGATAGTATGCGCAAGAAACATTTAGCTCATTCCGAAAAGAAAACGGTTATTCTTCTTTTAAAGAATAGGTGGTAATTTCACAAAGATTCGAGATAGTATGCGCAACTAACATTTAACTCATTCCGAAAAGAGAACGGTTATTCTTCTTTTAAAGAATAGGTGGGAATTCGAGATAGTATGCGCAAGAAACATTTAGCTCATTCCGAAAAATTTCAGAAACACGGCACCTACTGAAAATAAAACTTCCAGATTTTAGCAACCATAAAATATCATTTTTGCCAAATTTGATTTGGTCACCAGTTCATCAACATTGTCTCCAGGTTACCAAATTTATTGCGAAAGCCGATCACCGTGGATATCATTAAACTGCCCTTGTTTCCACTGTAGCTGTAAATCTGTTTTTTCACGTGATAAAAAAGCAATATTGCACATTTAACAAAATAATATTTATATTGTTTAATAAGCATTTAATAAAAATTAAGTTCTCTAAATTCTTCATAAAATTTCAGACATTAAAATAAAAATACTAAACGCGGAATAGCGGATCTCAAATGCTATGCAAATATCTATTGCATTATTATTTCACTTATCGTAAACGTATACTCGTGTCGTTATCTGACATCTGTTTAAAACAAAACACCTATTCAACTTTAAAGACCTATTATTTTATCTTCCAATCGTGCGTTTTAAATCCTGCAAATGCTAGTTCATGAGAACGAAATTTATAATCTTGAAAAGATGTTATTGAACAATGGGAAAATACGTTATCAACAAAGCAAAGGTATATTGAATGAAATTTAATTGTAGACTTTTCAAACGTATGATAATTTATTAGTTACTAGCAGGCTACGCCCGCTTCGCTGGTCACTATATTTAAATGAATTTTCGAAAGAATTGAATTAATATTTATTTTTTTATGCCACATTATAGACAAAAACTAAAAAAAAAAAAAAAAAAGAAGAAGAAAAAAACTGAAATTGCTCCAGACTTTGCTTCTGGTACCCGCTCTTTACGGCATCTCTTTTCCCTCCCGCACTGCATCAGGTCTGGGTTTCCCATGCCTGCAAAAAAATCTTTCCCGGGCACTTCAATCTGGATATTTATCGACGACAGGGGGAATCTGCTACTATTTAAGAACTGCGATTTTAAAGATGACTGTATCTCAGCATCTATTAAATATTTTAGTTTTGAACCATGTATTTTATAGCCCATGCTATTTACACTATATTACGATTTGATTCCGACCAATGTAATAAAATAAAAAGTAGATTAATATATATATATAAACAAACAAATTTTAATCAATTTAATCCTTTTTACTATGTATATACTACCATTTTTCCCGATAAATACTGTAAATAAAAAAAAAATAAATAAATAAAAGTTTTTTCTTTTAAAAGAATTAATTAAAAAATGAAAAATAAGAAGTTGTTCAACAATAAAAAATTAAACATAACTGTTATAAATACGTTTTTAAATTTAAAACTAATAATACTTAATTTTTATTCTACTCATTAAGATTTTATTTTCAAGAAATATAACAAATTGAAAAAAAAAGAAAAAAAAAATTCGCCTTCAAATGAATGCATTAAATAAAAATAAGTTGCATAATAGCCGTTGCTAAGATACGCAGGCGATTGAAGCAAAACAATAAATCTATGAAAAATGAAACAAAGAAGCCAATATTTAAAATCGGAAAAACATTAATTTAAAAAATTCAAATTCGAAATTCGAAAAAATCTCGATGAGGGGCACACCTGCAGGGTCCCAGGTACCTATATACCAAATTTGGAGGCTCTGCGATTAGTAGTGTGAGCACCAGAGCGCAGACAGACACACAGACACACACACACACAGATACACAGACACTTCTCTTTATTTATATAGTAATTAATACAAATCTCGTATTAGGAATAATTTTTACATTTTCTCTATTTTTAAAATGAAAAATTATTTTAAAATTTATGCTATACTGTCATGTTGAATACATTCTAAGACTATGCATTCTATACTTAGAATGTATCATCTGTTTTTCAGTAATTCTGAATGCTAAAGTTAAAAAAAAAAAAAAAAAAAAAAAAAAAAAAAAAACTTTTTTTTTTTTTTTGGGGGGTGGGGGGGTTACCCAGACAAAATATTATTAACTCTTACTTTCAATGCATTTCGGCTAAAAAATGTTCAACTTTGTTATTTACTAAAGGAATCACATTCCCCATTAAAAATTATTTACTTTTTCGAAAAAACGTTTTTTTTTATGCTTTCTACTGAGATAGAAAGAAAAAATTAATATCTTTTATTTTATAAAAAAGAAAAAAAGAAAAAGAGAGTGAGGGACCCAACAAAATAATAATTTTCTTTCATCTATACACAGTTATTATTATTATTATTATTATTACTAGCGAACCCGTGAGCTTTATTTATTTATTTTCTTCTTATTTACATTTAAAACTTGAAACTCAAAAATCTTATGCCAATTTCCCCACCCGATTTGAATTGTAATTCACCAGAAGCCAAATTATTACTGGAGCTAAATTAATATTGTGCGATAGTGAAAAAAAAAAAGTTCAAATATAGGTTTCAAAATAAAATTCATGTTTGACGACAATATTTTCATACTTGCGCAAGCAGTACAACTTTAGTATAAGACACCCATGTCGACTTATTTTTAGTATAGGGCTCCCGTGACGAATTTTGTTGCCATGTTAGCGATGCTTTTTCATTTATTTATTTATTTTGGCATACTTTTTTTTTTTTTTTTTTTTTTTTTTTTTTTACAAAAAAAAAAAAAAAAAAAAAAAAACCTAACACCTATTTTGATGGTACATTTTATTATTGCGTCTTTTAGTCAATTTATAACAATAATTCATATTCTGCTTATATATTTAATGTATTGCTAGTTTTAAAATGACGCGTGCAAAGATTGTAAAGATGCAACTCTTAAAATACATTTTCATATAAAAGATCTCATCAGACAAATGTCATTTTTCTGATTAAATCATTGAACTAAGTCCGCGCGCTTAAATATTGCCGATAAATATTATTTTTTATCCTCGCGTATTTTACTAAATATCTCACTATCGTATCATTTCAACAAAATGTAACCGTAACTGGACCACGTTAGAGAAATATTATATAGGTTATTAATCGTAGCTTATCATGTCTGAAAATAATGCATAAACTTTCAAAATTCTTCTCAAGCACCGTGTGTATTCAAATATATTATTGTTATTCTTTAATTGTATTTGTAGTTTTTTTTTATTAATGTTTCATTTGAAAGAGATTTATTCTAAGAAAAAGAAAAAAATGTTGCTTTTATTACATCGTCTAGTCAGGACATACTTCTTATTTTCGTTCATATATCTTTAATCAACCATAGACGATCTCCTGCATCTCTTTACTTGACGATGTAGTCTTTACTTAAAAGAAACACCACCTATAAAATATCTATGAAAGGATAAAAACCAGCAGATAAAGAAAACGAAACATTTCTTTACAGGGCAAAACAAATTAAAATACTTACGCAGTTCATGCAACGCTACTGCACAAATGAAAGCTTTTATACGTAAGAAATCATGTAATTCCCATAGTAACCATTTTTCACAGATTAGCATTACAATAATTCCCCAAAATCGCCGAAGCATGCCAGGGTTTTCTCCTTTTCTTCATTGTTGTCGCCAGCTTTCAGGTCGTTCTCTCTATGAAATCCACAAAAGCATGACGTTTGTTGTGGCGGCAAAATCTTTTGCCACACCGATTATTTATTGAGTTCATTCATGATTTTAATGGTGTTCGGACTGACTGTGAACCTGCCCGACCTTGCTTTTGAACTCTGAATATATAATCCCAGACGGGGAGAGTGTGTATGTATTTGTCCAACCAGCACGTAAACCATTTCTTTCACCTTTCAATCTGAAAAATAGGTTAATACATGGGATTAGTAGAATGTAATTGTTCATATAGAGTGAAAATGTTCTGAGAATAAAGTTCTATGAACTTTCAGAATTTTAAAAAAGGAAGTACGTAAATTTTTAACGTATTAAAAAGTGTTTATTAATACTGTCATGTGGAAAATCACATATATAATGCTTTATTTAAATTAATATATATATTTTTAATTGATTGTCTGAAAGAACTTACATTAATTAATACCTTTATTTAAGAAATAATAATAATAGCGTCTTAATATTTACGCAAAAGAAAAGATAATTTTTCTTTTACACAGCAGTTACTTTGCAGTGTCGATAACTGCAAATGAAACAAATATAGTTTTTATTTATTAAAGTTCATCGAAGGTAGTATTCCCAGATGTTGAACAATTTCTCTCGCTGAAATTTTCAGATAGCATAGCAAACTCTGCACTTCTTTCGTGGTAACGAATCTTAAGTAAAGTGAACTGTTCAGAGATCCAAATGCATCTACCACTGATTACTTTACCAGCAGAACAAAATTTCTTAATCGCGTGTTAGGTGCAGATACAAAATTGTAAACTTTATTCTTTGTTCTCTAAAATTAATTTCCTTTTTTTTCTTAACCAAATATTAAACATAGGTAGTTCATTACAAAAAACACAGGCCTACGATGAAAAAAAAAATACAAGCGATTTGATAGTTGAACTTTATATATATTTTGGTGCTGATTTCTAAAAATATAACAAAAAATTTCTATCACGTCATGTTTACTTGAAAAATTCAATTTTACTTCGATTTTTAACACATACATAATACTTGCTCCTATTGGTCAATCGTCTGTTTTATGTAAGTTACCTTAATATCATCATCAATCAATCAGATTTTTCCACTCAAAAGCGGTTATCTGCA
The DNA here is from genome assembly GCA_963930645.1 of Salticus scenicus. NCBI lineage: Eukaryota > Metazoa > Arthropoda > Arachnida > Araneae > Salticidae > Salticus > Salticus scenicus. The sequence goes on along the minus strand of OZ005659.1, from coordinate 30,218,748 downwards.
ACCCACACACAAGCTAACCAAAGACACCTCTCCGTCAAAGATATATATTCAGGCTGTCATCAATAGATACGCCACGATTTGACATTGCCTCATACACGCCAGCCAGCCACGTTTCCGTTTACCCTTTCCCAGTCGTTTCCGATTAGTCTCTCCGGTTATCTCGCTTTTGGGTCTTTTAGCAATGTAAGTTTTTTACAGGAGTGAGGAGCTCGCCCACTGCCAAACCCCCAACCTGAAGGGCCAGGGTGTTTCTTTTCGTCTGTCACCTACACTCCGACCTGTCCGGCTTGGGAGGCCCTGCCAGTAGCTACGCTATCACCGGCATAGCTCTTCGGGTCATCGTGAACACAAACCTATTCTTTGCCTCACCGCCCCGACAAGGCAGGAACACAAGCAGGAGGAGATACCTTAATAAAAACAAATAAAATAATACCACTGTATACCTACCATTCAAGCCAGTCGCCAACTGCTTATCTCTGAAAATCTCTCTAAAACACCCCTTTTTCCCCAGGCTATCGATGCAGGTCACACTTTGTTACCATAGTTCTAATTAAAAAAGATAAGAATAAAACATAAAAAGCATTCATCTTTTTTTTTTTTTTTTTTTTTTTTTTAAAAAAATCCTGAAATGAAACTCAAATTTGGGATTCTACAAGGAAAGAAAAAAAAAAAAAAAAAAAAAAAACGTATAAGTGAAATTAAGAATTTACTTGTGTCGTATAAACGAAATATTTTAACTTTAGAACTCAATGGAAGGATTTGGGACCGAAGTTGAAAAACGTATAAATGAGAAAAACGTAAAAACGTATAAATGAGAAACGTATAAAAAGTGCTCCACTGTACAAGCATCTATTATATAATTTTTCACCATTTCTTCGTCATACTTCATTTTTTTTTTTTTTTTTATCATCCATAACCCTTTATATTGCCTGCTCCATAGCTGAATATCTCTTATTTTACTTTACATGATCTGTGAAACTGTTCTTACGTGACAATTGTAAATTTCTTAAATATATATATATATATATATATATATACATATATGAAAAAAGAGGAGGAGGCTAATTAGATCAAATATTATTTTATTGAATAAGAGGGGGGGGGGTAACTACAGAGGGGCTCTAAATCAGATGACCATTATTTTAAATAGATCAGAATATTAATAAACTCAGGCATCATTCAGCTGCAAAACAAAATTCGCCCTCGTTCCTCCCTTGCTCAAATCTCAAATCACTCTACCGATCTCTTCGGCGGATTTTCTCAAATTTTTTCTGTTACCACTATTAGCAGACAAATCTGGTACTGGAATGGAGCTGCCAGTCTGCAGAGACAAATCCTAATGGTTTGTGAGTTAGAGTAACAGACGTAGGAGAGTGGGCTGATCTCAGCCAATTGACATATATATAACATAGGTGTATTATTGATTTTTAATTGCATTATTTAATTCAGTTCGTTATAGTTGTATGGTATTTGTAAAAATAAAAAAATAAAAAAAATAGCATAATGTTTATTAAAAATAAATAAGAAAAAAGCTCAAAGTAAATTGCTTGTTTATTCAACTTTGAAGATGTAATAGATCTAATTAAGAATTTTTAAGTATAATTTATAGCTCAGACTTCAAAAAAGTGGATTTCGTAAATCAGTTTATTGTGACAGAGAACTAGGGTAGAATGGACCATGGTCCATTGTACCCCAGTTCCTGGTGGTCCATTTTAACCAATGCGGAACTCTGACAACAAATGTTAAAATAATAATAATAATAATAATAATAATAACAAATCTTTTTAAAAAATATTTCAGTTAGCTAAAATATAATAATAGAGAACCTTAGCTCTTTATTGTACTAAATAACCTCTTCCAGATCATAATTCTTGAATGATGAAAAGAAAAAAATGTTTATCTAAAAATATTTACTTTTGGCAACCACAAACTAAATTTCTCGAATAAAATGACTAAATTGTGAGTTAGGCATGAAGTTGCTAGATAAGTTTCCTCACTGCAGTGTTGTTATCTATGCAACAAAATACGAATTATAAAAATAAATAAATAAAATAAATAATAGGGTGGTCATTTTACCCCATGATCCATTGTACCCCGGAATTTCATGTAAAAAGTACCCAAGGGAACTTTTCGTTTTTCTCTGGACCAGAGGCGGCTTGTGCGATCTAGCAACAGTGCGGTTTTTCTTCCATTTAAACAAACCTATAAAAATAAATCGATTACTGAAAAATCAATTTGCTATACCAATAATCGATCACCTTACATAGATTTAAATGGATAAAAACCACTTTTGCTAGATAGTACGTGCAATATTGTTCGAAATCAGTACACCAAATAAGAAATAACGTAAAAATAAGTTCTCTTGTGCTTTTCAAAAACTTCAGTTTGACAGGCCTGTATAAATTTGAGAAGACTCAGTCGTTCCCATGAAAAACCTATCCGTCAAATTTGGCTTTTGTTGTTCGCCCATAGCGTTTTAAATAAAAAAAAAATTTAAGTATTCGTAACTTAAAAAAAAAAAAAAAAAAAGTAGATGTTGCCAATGTTAACCTTGACTTTAATTGTGATAATCTGTACAATGTGAAAAAATTCTTATCGCCCCCTTCCCCTCTCCAAAAAAAAAAAAAAAAAAAAACCTCTCTCATCACCTTCTGGTCTGTCAAGACCTAATTTTCGCGACTCCTGAATTTAATTCTCTTTTGTTATTGTACTTTTGAAGAAATATAATTTTTTATATATCTTAAAAATAAAAAAATAAAAAATAAATCAATAAATACTTTACATATGTATTTTTGGAAAATTTTAAAGCACTGTGTAACTTTATTTTTCAATGTTTTAAAAATGAATTTGTTAATAAAATTAGACTTTGAAAATACATTTATGTGCCTCTGTTTTAAGTTTTAATGCAAGTTCCTGGGACATTGAATGGCCAAATTCTATTTCTTCAGAATAAATACTTTAGATAGAAGATGTTTCGGGAAGGACTCCCGAACTTTGAAATGACATAACTACGAAATAATGAGAAACAAAAAGGTGAAACGAGAGGTATATTGGACAAACAGGTCTGGAATTTGTTATACACTCGTTTAGAGAAATAGTTCCAAAATTGGACCTATTTTAACATTAATTTTTGTTTTTTGGAACTTCACCCTGTCATCGTTCGACTTCGACTTAATCGGTGGTATTCCAGAACAGTAAAAACTAGGGCTTTGCCGATTAATCGATTAATCGGTTCGGTTAATCGATCAATGCTTAGTCCCTATCAATTTTTTTAATCGAATTAATCGGATCGATTAATTCGATTAAAAATTTTCAAAATCCGATTAAAATTTTCAAACTACGAAATAAAGTAAAAATGTTGTTCTGCCTACAAAATACTTTTTCACATGTTTTGCTAACAAACATTCTAAGAAACATCCATCAAATAATGAAAAAGCAAAATAAAAATAAATAAATAAATAAAAATAAAACCTCTCAAAAGAAGTTGTTGCACTTTTGTTCATAGAGAAAAAGGGGAGGACATTTATTAAACAAAATGCCGCTCCATGTGCATGCTGGAGCAACACCACCTGTCTGTAGCCGTCTATAGAAAGGGTAATAGTATTAGGCTAGGGTAATAGTATTCTCAGAAACAAAAAGATTTTAAAAAAAATGGAAATGCTAAAAAAAAAAAAAAAAAAAAAAAAAAAAAAAAAAACAGGATTGCGATTTTCATTATTTCTCTGATGGGGGAAATGTCAACAGAGTTTCACAATATCTTCAAGCGTTTATTGTCTGTTTACAATTGCTGATAGTAACTACTGAAGAAGAAACAGAAAATAACATTCTGTGCTCTAGTCCGAAGTGTCAAAGAAGAACTAAAATATAAGAATTTGAGATTTTTATGATAATGATATGGAATTTTGAGAATTCATTAAAGAGTAGTGACAAGCGAGATGGACAAGGCCTGCAAATATAAAACTAAAATATGTGTAAATTCATTTAATGTTTCTTTCAAAATGAATCAAAAAATTAATTTATAAAAAAAAAAAAAAAACGAATAAGTGAAAATATTTATATAAAGTTAACACTTAAAGTCACCAATTATTACTCTGAAAATTGATTTAAATTTCAGTAATGAAACAGATATAATTGATTAGACAAAAATTTTTCAGTCAAACTTATGAATAATATATATATATACTATATATATACACATATATATACATATATGTATACATATATGTGTATATATATGTATATATATGCAAACATATGTATACATATGTATATATATGTATATATATATATATGTGTACATATATGTATACATATATGTATACATATGTACACATATATGTATACATATATATATATATATGTATGAGAGTTTTATTCATCATTGAAATAAAATTATATAAAGAAAAATGAAAACCGATTAAAAATCCGATTAATTGACCGATTAATCGATTAATGAACTACGATTAACCCAGTTAAAACTCTTAATCGATTCCCACCCCTAGTAAAAACACGTTGCTCCAAGGAATGCGATATGATGTTCTTCAATTTTCATAATAACTAATTCGATACAACCTACCTACACGTGTCAGCAATGAAACAGACTGACGAATAAACTTTCTATTCTAATTTAAATTTTCATGTGATTGTGGCGTCAATCTTAGAAATATTTCTGCAAACCGGTGTATAATAAATTCCATACCTTTATATCCAACGTGTCACTTGTTTCATTTTCTGTTTCTCAATGGGTCGCAGTTTTGCCATTTCAAAGTTGCGAACTCCTTATCTAAATAGTACTTTACTATAACTATTTGTTAAATTAGGTCTTGGATATATGTTTTAAGGCTGATTTACTACGCTTTTTGTTCTAGGTTATTGGGTGGAGTGCCTTCTGTAGAGATATTTTTTAAAGATCCAAATCCATATTTACGCTTGTTTCGAAAAATAAATAAATAAACGAGGAAAACTCTGCAAGTTAAGCCGATTAACGCGACTTGTATACTAATTTATCAGCACATCTTCTCTCCAGGACAACCTTATGATATCCCAAAGATGAAAGAACATCCCAGAGACATCCCCTGGATGTACCTAGGGTAAGTATCCTGTCAGGAACGCTATACAGAACGTTTGCTTTCTTTACACAATCCGCGATTGTAATGAAATACTCGCCCTCTGGTGGGTTAAAGTGAAATTACAATTAACATGAATAGCTTTTGGCTTTCGTCGAGACGCCATTGCTTGCCGATGTTTAGTTTGACAAATATTTATTGAATAAAAATGCATAAATTCGATAAAAAAGATAACACTTACTGTTGTGTGCCACAGTGTAACTCTAAAAAATCAAGAAATCCAGAATTAAGCTTCCATTTATTTCCAAATGACAAATTTAAAATTTCTGTTGCTTCGGCTAATGAAAGTAAAAAAGTAATCAGATGATTTGAAACTAATATTTGTTCAGCTTCAGTTAAATATCTACTTCCAATCGAACTTTGAATAAACTGAAATATTTTTTCCAAAAGCATTCAATTTTCCATGATGTAATGGCGGAGAAATTATAGCACGAATATTAAGTAGTAACACAAATAGAAATACACGTGGCTATTATATTTACTAACAACAAAAGCTGAAAAAGCGCCACCTATCGATCATTACAAACGCGAATATGGGCATAACATTGTCGAAAATACGCATTCAGTAAGGTACCGAGCAGAATGCATATATTACTGGAAGACCTGTAATCTAATTATCAATTCCATACCCACCATTTCTAGAGAAACCACGCTTTTTAATATCTTAATAATGCATAGTAATTTCATTATCTTCAATGCAGTAAAATAATGTTGAAATACACTTAAAAGAAATACCGTCCATAAACCGTAATGTACAAAAGTTTTTTTCTTTTTTTTTTTGTGTGTGTGTGTGTGTCTCTCCTTCTGCCCCAGCCATCATAAGCACTATACATAACAAAAACTATACATCTAATTATGTCTGATTCATAAATATTTCAATCAAACTTCAAGTCAATCGGAAGATTTTTTTTCTTATCACTATCGCGATATAATGCAATCACTAGAAAGTCTTGCTTTTGCCTCCAAGGCAGTAGCACGTGTTTGCTCCTGATGAAGAAAGGCTACGTCCTTTCGAAACCGGTTGTGCTAACTTAAAATTTATGGTGTGTGAAGAAGTTTTAATATCTTTCTATTTTTTTGATAATGCAATCCCGTTTCCTATTCCTAGACTGAGGAATATTCTAAAGGCTTGGAGGGATACCAAATTTAACGACAGGTCAGCACATGTGAAGAGTCGTCCACGGTCGCAAGAAACGTGGTTGAAGAATACATACTATACAGACAAACACTAAATCTTTTTAAAAATAGTTTTATTTCTTTGTTATTTTTGTGTAATTGTCCTTTTAAAACAAAATGGCAGTTTTAATCAACTAATAAACTTAATTAAAACCTTAAAATGCGCCGTACATACCAAGCAAACTGCTATGCAAATCGGTTCATAAATACTCGTACATTTTTTATCCGAGTTTGAAATTCGCAAGGGGCCTCAATTTTGAAACAAGATGGAGGATCAAACTGATTAATAAACTTGGTCGAGACTTTGATAAAGACTATGCATGTACCGCGTATCAAACAAATTGGTTCGTAAACACATTTTTAATGACAATTTAAAATTTTCAAAAAGTCGCCACTTTAAAAAAAAAAAGATAGCTTATAAAGTGGGCCAATGGACTCATTCAAAATATTTCTAAAGTAAGTTCAAATTTGATTCCAATTGATTCGGTGTTTTAGAAGCTATCGTGATGACAAATTTTCTATTAAATATAAATAGATAAACTAAATGATTGCAACTGGTCGATTTCTAAAGAAATCAATCTACAAATGAATACTGATATTTTTTCATTTGGCCGTTAGTAACTCCTGTAAATAATTTAAGGAGACTCTCTACTTATCGTCTCTGAAAGCCAAAGCCAATGTTAATCTACGGGGAATTTTGCCCCATTATAACTCATTAACTAATCCATATTTTTAAATTCTGTTTTCACATTCAGAAAATGCACAATTGTTAAACAATTTATCGCTTTCTAAAAATTGTTTTCTTTAATTTTTAATATTTCATTTTTAAGCTTAAAAATGCAAAATTTCACATTAAGAAAATTCGCATTTTCCAACTCCAAAATAAAATATTAAATGTAAAAAAAAAAAAAATAAATAAATAAATCGATTTTTAGAAAGCGATAAATTGTTTAACAATAATGAATTTTCTAAATGGGAAAACGGAATTAAAAAATATGGATTAGTTATAATGAGTTATAATGGGGCAAAATTCTCCATAGAATAACACTGGCTTTGGTTTCCGGTGACGATAACTAGAGAGTCCTCTTAATGAACGCTATTGGGAACTGTTATTACCAGGCCATAAAATTCAAACCTTGACTTTAATGTCCATAGACCTTATATAGACCCTATATAAGGTCTATGTTAACGTCCGTGCCCCCTTCCCCTCCCCACCCATCCTTTTTCTCTTGCTTTTACCTTGCTTTGCTTTTTCCTGGTGAAGGGGTCAGTATCTACTGATGCGGGTGAGATGACAAAGCATACGATGTTTATGTAGAAAATAAATGTTTACATATAAGGAAAATGTTTCTCTCAGCATAAATAGAAATTGGCAAAGAAAAGAAAAAATCTACACTCGTTCTTTTTTTCCATTTTTTGACTCTAGCAGACTGTTTCTAAATTTTTAAAAATCGTAACCTATTTCCATTCTGTCAAATGCTACACATACCAATTGTTGAGTAATAGCATCTCCTGACTCTTTATAGCCTTACAATTTCATTTTCTTTCTCAGTAATTTATGAGCAGCGAATCGCCTATTCTTTATGTTCTATTGTATTTGAATTTCCGGCCTATCTTTGTGTAATACATGTCCGAGAAAATTGCATATTTGATAAATTAATTTTTCCTGTTTTTCGAACACAGTTATAATTCCAGTGATTGTATTTTCTTTTGGCAAAGGTATTCAATTTTAAGATTGTGCAATGCATTTGGCGAAAATGGACTAGCAGGTGGCGCTGTCATCATGTTTTTATAGAAACCCTATATTTCTAATACAGGGTCTCTAGTTTTTTATAAGTTTAATATGAGCATAGGATAAAATTTAGTATAAATGTGCACAGTGAGAATTGATTTTAATAAATTGTTCTGAAATTAAAAGTTTTTCTTCCTTTTTTTCTTTCTTTTTTTTTAATTATTCAACAAGTTTTATTTATAATAGTAATGGTCAACTTGAAAAAAAATGTTCTGTAAGAGTATCGCTTCCCCCTGGGGTTAAATTTTCATTCTAAGCATCTTATTTAAAAAAAAAAAAAAAAAAAAAGTACTCGTCAATACTTTTAAAACGAATGGTTGAACGATCTGTGACAATTTAAAATAAAGTTATTATTATTAATGTTAATATTCGTTTTCATTTTTAACAAAAAGAGAAAAATAAATAAATAAATAAAATTCCCAGATGTCGCCTGTAGATCATAAAATTGGCCTTCTTTCGTCATTTAGTGTTACACTTTTCTGCGTTCATCATGGTAAATAATTCTTATAAATAATAATTTTAAGAAATAATTTATTCTGCGCTAATTTTTACATGCAATTATTCAATTACTCCCCCCCCCCCTACTCATACACACACATACCTTTCCCGTACTTGCCGAAACCTATTGTTCTGTTGGTTCTCTTTCAAAACGTATATTTCGTTTCAAAGTCTTTTGCATAATAATGTAATTTCACAAGCAAAACTTTCAAAGAATTTTACTCTTTGATTATTTTAGCTCCTAACTCAGAAGAGAGGGAAGGTGATATCATTGTCAAACAATGATAGACAAAAAAAAGAAAAAAAATGTGATTAATCTATCATTTCTTTTTAATAAATAAACGTGTCGTTTTCAATCATAGAAGAATTTACTCCTTAGGAGCTTTTGAAATAGTGTAAAGCGTTTTCTATTCAAATAAAAACAAACAAATATATAAACACATAAAAACAATTTCGTATTTTAAAAATTACGTGTGACAAACCACATTTCATTCTTGTTTCAACCACACGCCCTCTTTTTACTTTCCGAACACTATAGTGAGGAAAGTATTGTAATCATGTCAAAAATCCGAATTCGAGATTTTGATGTTTCTATACGTTTCGAGGTCCAACGAGTCCGTTTTCACTATTTTTATGATGATGTATGTATGTGTGTGTGTATGTATGTGTGTATGTATGTGTGTATGTCTGTGAGTGAACACGCTAGCGTCTAAACGCTTTGTTCGAATAAGCTGAAAGTTGGTACGTATATTGTAAGTCACCATAGTACGAACCCTATAGATTTTGGTGAATCTAGCACTTATAGTTTTTTTACAGGGACACAAAGAAGAATTCTTTATCATTATGGCCAAGGGACCAAAATCTTAAAAGTGCGATAGCATCTAAACGCCTTATTCAATTGAACAAAAACTTTATACACATATTATAGGTCACAGATACTCAATCTGTATAGATTTTGGAGACTCTAGCACTTATAGTTTTTTTACAGGGGCACAAAGAAAAATTCTTTGCCAAATTTTTTAAAGTGTGATAGCGTCTAAACGCTTTATTAATCTCAGCAAAGAATTTGTACACAGGTTATAGGTCACATTTGAACCAACTGTATAGATTTCGGTGAATCTAGCACTTACAGTTTTTTTACAGGGACACAAAGAAGAATTCTTTATCTTTATGGCCTATGAGACCAGCGATAGCATCTAAACGCCTTATTCAATTGAGCTGAAAATTTGTATGAATATTATAAATCACTGTTGCACTAACTATAAGCATTTTGGTGAATCTAGCATTTATAGATTTTTACAGGGACACAACGAAAAATTCTTTATCATTATGATCTAAGGGCTCAAAGTTCAGTAGCGTTAAATAAAACCTCGTGTGATATATGGAGAAAAATACTCAAACACTCTGTTATGGTTTTCTCTTTTTTGTTTGTTTAGCAACTCCTCTTTCTTTATTGTATCTACAAAACTGTTAGTTACTCAATGTTCGGAAAGTCGAGTGGAGTCACTCCAGATTTTTTTTTTTCCAAAGCAGTTGAATAACATGACTATAACTGTTTGAAATTTTAGCATAACTAACATTTTAATGTAAGTTTGTTATTCAGTATTTTTATAAATTTATGTATTTATATTACATATTTTGTATTTTTTGTAAATTTTAGGTTAATTTCTTTAGAAATCGACCTATTGCAATCCATACATATATACACTCTATAACAAAAAAAAAAAAAAAAAAAAAAAAAAAAAAAACGACGCACCAAGAAGTGGAGACAAAAATTGGTAGATGTGATGTACGTACATGTGGAGAAAAACAATTGATAACAGTTTCAGAAAATGTGAATGATTTAATAAAGAGAAAGGGCTTCACAAAGTAAACAAGTCAATAACGCGTTGGTCCACTTCTGGCCCTTATGTACGCAGTTATTCGGTTTGGTATTAATTGATAGAGTTGGCAGCTCCGGTGAAGTATCGTGCCAAATTCTGTCCAATCGTTGCATTAGATAGGTAAAATCCCGAGCTGGTTGTAGGACCCTTTTATGATGCTACAAGCGTCCTCAGTGGAAGAGAGATCCGGGGACTGAGCTCAACACCACTGAGCCGCCTATTAAGGGTATTTGAAGTCACTGAAGTACCAGTTGCACGTAGGATCGACGATAATGATGAATTGGTGCTTGCTTCCATCAAAACCTATATGTATGTCAATTTGTGTCCAGTTTGATTTACTCCTTTTTGGTGCGTCACTTTTTTTGTTATAGAGTATATATATGTAACATTCTAGTTTCGCATGTTACTTGAATTTAATAAAAATTGAATACTCAAAAATTAAATGAATTTCATGAGCCAATATATCGCACATCTTTTTTCTTCAGTGTCTAACTCCGAAGTGCGAAGAATACAAGCTAGTAGATATAGACTACATCTACATGGTAGTACATGTACATTTTAACTTTGCGTTTACTCTTTATAACCTTATATGGTAATGACATGATATGGACAAAGGATTGGGGATCTTACGCAATCATCTTTTCGACACGTGGCAAGGCTGATGCAATATCTAAACCCGAATGAAATATATAGTTAAAATAATAAATTCTTAATAAATAATAATAATTAAATTAAATTAATTATCCGGATTAATGAAATATTAATTTTATTATTACATATATGTATAATGGAAATTTTGTCATCAAGATAACTCCCGAAATAATACTCCAAATCGAACCAAATATGGACAGCGGACTTTTCTTATAAATATCTTGGATGAGTTCGTTAACCAAGTTGCTCTGCCATTTTATTTTCAAGTGGCGGCTACTTGAAAATTTCAGATCCGCATTATAAAAAGCGTATTTAAGTACGAATTTGCTTGAATTTTGATCTATACATAGACCATTTATAAGGGTCTCAATCAAGTTTATAAATGAACCTTATCCGCCATTTTTAACAAATGGCGGATATCTTAAATTAAGCGGGGCCACTTGAAATCTGGCTACCACTTAAAAATTTGTCATCACGATAACTTTTAAAATACTGAATCGATTCGAGCTAAACAATGAATTTATCATACAAATATCTTGGATGGGGAACTTGTTCCGACATTTTGTTTGCAAGTTGCGGCCACTTGAAATCAGGCTGCCACTTGAAAATGTACCATAACGAAAATTTTGAAATATTAAACTGATTCAAATGAAAGTTGCGGATAATGAACTTATACAAATACCTTGGGCGATTTCGCTGGGTATGTTGTTCCGCCATCGCCATTTTATTTCCAAGTGACGGCCACTTGAAAAATTGTCATTATGATAAATTTTATAATATTGAATCGGTTCGAATCAAATTTGAGCAATGGACTAATCATTCAAATATCTTAGATAAGTTCGCCGGGCATCTCACTCAGCTCTTTTGTTTACAAATGGTAGCAACTTGAAATCATGGTGCCACTTGAAAATTTCTTATCACGTTAACTTTTGAAATACTGAATTAATTCTAACTGAAGTTGGACGATGAACTTATACAAATATCTTGGATGTTTTCGCTGCGCAAGTTGCTCCGACATTTTGTTTCCATGTTGCAACCAATTAAAATCAGACTGTCACTTGAAAATTTCTTATTACGATCACTTTTGAAATACTGATTTAATTCGAACCAAAATTGGACAGTGAACTAATCATACAAATATCTTGGATGATTTCGCTGGGCAAATTGCTCTGCCATTTTGTTTCCAAGTTGCAGCTACTTAAAAATCAGACTGCCACTTGAAAATTTGTCCAAAGAATAATTTTCGAAATATTGAACTAATTCGAGCCAAAATTTGACAGTGAACTTATGCTAGAAATATCTTGGATAAATTTGATTGGCAATTTACTTCACCATATTGTTTCCAAGTGGCGGTCACATGAAAATTTGTTATCACAATAACTTTAGAAGTACTTAACCATTTCGAACCAAAGTTGGACGGTGGACTTATCATTTAAAAATCTCAAATGATTTCAGAGGTCAATTTGTTTCCAAGTTGCGACCAGTTAAACGCTGTCACTTGAGAATTTATTATCACGATAACTTTTGAAATACCGATTTTATTCGAACCAAAATTGGACAGTGGACTTATCTTACCAATATCTTAGATTAATTGACTGAGCAACTTGCTCCGCCATTTTGTTTGCAAGTGGCGACCATTTAATTTGTCAACACATTAACTTTTCATATACTGAATGTGATATAGAAATCCCATATTTTTAATGAATTTTTACCTTTTATTCAAAGTTAAATCTATATTAATGTTTTATATAATAATATATTCGTGCATACAATAATAGTCTTTAATTAACCGCTGAATCCTTTTCCTCTCAATAAAATAAAATAAAAAGTATGTTGAAGGGAAAATCTTGCTGTAATCAAAAACCTCATTCTTTCAGTTCGGTGTTAAAAGAATACCACATGGCCATTCTTATTTTCTGCGTAAATCAAAATTTAACGGCTAACATACTTTTAATCTGTTTCTCAAAATTATCCTTGAAAAAGAATTAATTATTTTTTCTTTCCTATGTATTATTTGCAGTATGTGGTTTTTCAGTTCTCATGGCTAAAGTTTGGCGTAAGACTCGGGTTAATGTAATATGGTAAACCTGCTCGCTGCATTCAAAAATTATTAACTAAATGAATATACAACGGATCTAAAGAAACCGTTGTTTGGGCGATCTTTGCGGCGAAATATTGTGTGCCAACATGTTCATGATTTTGATTTTGGCTAAAAATTTGGACACTTTCTCACTGATTAGCGTCAAGAAAGCATCTCGTATTAGAGGATTAAGATCGCTCTCTCTCTCTCTCTCCGTTTTTGCGGTTCCCAAACAGAATGTACTATTTCATCTTTTATATTATTATGGAGACACTATACTTAATATCTGATGTTCAGCTATTTTATCTGCCAAATAAAAACTATTTTTTAGCTCTTCATCCAGATGTCCAGTTTCTTCACGGCCAATCCAGTTTGGAAATCTTCGAACCGGGATCTCTCATATTCTACCAGCAATTTTAAATAGATAATAAATTTTCTATACAATAAACTTTGGTGCTCGCCGCCAGGTCTGTTTGGGGACTTGCTTAGAGAGAGAGAGAGCGATCTTAATCCTCTAATACGAGATGCTTCTTTTTAAGTGCTAAATTAAATGTTATGTATTGATTTAATACATATATATTTGAATGATAATTTTAAAAATATGTATATCGCTTTATGAATGCTTATTAATATATTATTTTCATGTTATCTTGCATATTTATACATATATAGAGAATGAATTACAGTAAAAGTTTTTGTCATTCCATTTATAATAGATATCAGAATTTATCTATTTTTCTTAATTTTCCATTTGCTCATATTTAAAAAAAAAAAAAAAAAAAAAAAACATATATATATATATATATATAAGAATTTTTATTAAATTTCATAATTTTCTGTCTTTGCATATCAATACAAAATTCTTCCCTTATATGAAAATTTTAATTTTAATTTTTGTGAATGATTTGTGTTTCATATATTTCAAAATATTCTCATGTTTCATCATATACATTTTTGGATTTCTCAGTTCTTTCTATATTATATATTGAAATAAAAAAAAACTAATTTAATTTTTCCTATTAAGTATACTTCAAACTTAATTTTAAATGAAGATTTATTAAGTTTTGTTATATTTTCAAATTCTAAATACATGCTTCTACCAAAAAAAAAAAAAAAAAAAAAAATTAAAATAATTTAAATGAGAATATATTTTTCTACAATCGTTCGAGATTGAATATTTGGCAGGTGAACATTTCCCACCTTTCCCACATTTACAAACACATTTTTACAAATATTTATATTTACACATTTCACATTTTTTATAAAAATGATCTTTCAGTTCTTGGGGGGAAAATTTTTAATTAATCATTAATAAATTGATTGATTTGGCTTGAAACTGTAAAAAGTATTTACTTTCGAGCGTTTGTATGGAGAATCTTTTTCTTACATTAACACATATTCACACACATGTTTTTATACATACACTAAGTCTAGTTTTTCATAAATGACATTTAGTTGTAAAGTTTTTAATAATAATTTGTACATATTATAAGTATTTTTCTTCATTTCAAGAGTTTTGCACTTTTTCCATTCTAAGATCTAAATTTTTGTAATGTTGTGCGCCACTGTTGCATTTAATGACGTCTTGAATGCGATAGTGTATGTTTGGCATTCGGGGTGTATTTCTTTCTCTGGAAATTCTGGCCAAATTTCAGTTGAGTGGGAAATCTGCCTTGATTGCCTTGCATTGCACAATTTTACTTTTGCTGGAATTTTCATTTTATTTTACACGACATGTTTTCTTTACTAAATTAACAATTCACATTGGTTTTGCATTTACATAAAAGAATAAAATAAATAAATAAATAAACATTCATCCTTTTTTTAATTCAACATTTGCCCCCCCCCCTTTTTTTTTACATTTTTGCTCACTGCATGTAGATGTGACAGGGTTGTGTGTTACAGTATATCTACTGTTTGTTTATAAAATAACTCTCATCCCCATAAATCCTTTGCATGCATAATGTTCTCATTTTCACACATTGTTATAAATTTACATATTTCATCTTTTGCATACATTCAAAATTCACTTTAAAAAAAAAAAAAATTCTATGCCTATAATTTTTTTTAACACTTTGTGCAATAATAAATTTTTTACCTTTGTTTGCACTCTTTATACACATCAAGTTTATTTATTTTTCATATATTACAAAAGCGTGATTCTGCTTATTAAAGAAATATATAAATAAATGAGCTGAGAGACTGGCAAATAGATAAATAAATAAACACTCTTTTTATTCAAGCAATAGTGAAAATAATTTTGTTGAAGCATGGGTTTTCCACATTTTTATTCTTTATCAAAGATTAAGATGCATATCTATCACTTACCATGCATAAAAGTAATAATAATTATAATAGCAATAATAATTAAGAAGAATTATCATGATTTGTGTATTTTACTGTAAATACTATTTTACTATTGTATGCATCATATACATTTTTTTACTCATATTTACTTATTAATATTTTTGGTTTATGTTCTTATTCATGTGTGTATCTTTTTATCTTTTTATTAATATGTATACATTAATATAAGTATATATATAATTACTAGCTAGTATTTTATAACATCAAATATCAGGCCTAAGTGTATTCGATGCATCATTTTTAAAATAACATTATTGCGCAACTTTTGAGCAAACACTTTTGCTTTTTAGATATCAGCTGATTATAACATTTTTTATGAGTCGACTTGATGAATAATGCTAATTCATCTATTATTTGGAAGTCAGATATACTTCTGTTACTCGAGTTATTTTTGAATTCGTTATGAGCATTTATCATAGCCCTGAAGCTATTCTTTATATTGAATTTAAGCTCATTTTTAAGAAGGCCTCTGTGGAACTCATTAGAAGTTTATGTTGTCATGACCTTTTTTAACAATTTTATGTGCACATTTTTTTTATTTCATTTTTAATTAAAGAGCTGTCATCAGAGATTATATAATAAAAATGTGGCTATTTATTTCATTGGTAATACCATTCTAGAACATTACTAACATGATTAAAAGTTATTGAGAATTTTAATTTCATATTTTATAAAAAAAAATATATATATATATTTACACATAAACACACACTCCCTGTTAACACAATTGTGTTGCTTTAGTCTATCACTTCCGCAGATTGTTTTTCTATAATATGCTGATATTTGACTACAAGTTTAAATTTTCAACACCGATAATTGTGTTGGGGAAACCACATTTTACATTAATCTTATTATTCAAACGTTATGAATTTCAAACATCCCTAAGTGTTTTAACAAATATATATCTACACATTAAAAAAAAAAAAAAAAAAAATAAGTAAAAATAATAATCAGAGATATTTTTTTTAATAATGAGCATATAAAGAAATATATATATATAATTTCTGTATTTCTGCTCGAGTGTACCTGACAGTTTATCATAACACAAAACACAATTATACACAAACTGTACTATTATTTACATTTTTCTTTTTAATTTAAAATATATTATGATTAAAATATGAATATAATTAAATATGCACTTTCTTTTACATTTATTTGTAAAGTAAATATATAGAGAATGTAATACTTTTTCATTTTAATATTTTTCTACATGTTTGCAAGGTAATTGTGCCAACAAAAATATTGAATTTTTTTAAAGTTCATCAGAAATTTATAACAGATTTAAGTGTTTTTTTTTTCTGTATATACTTTTGCTACATTATGTACATGTGTTTTTATGCATGCTTATTTTTGAGTCAGAACTTCATTGTCATTTGACTAATATGGTGTCCGGTTAAATGGCAAATTTTTTTTCAATAGTTCTTTTACACATTTTTACACGTTTATACACATTTCACCCATTAAGGCATGTTTTAATTGGCCTCACAACCCAATTATTCAGCCATGTTCTCTTCTGAATTTACACACTTTTCTCTGACTTAATTATTTGGCATGTCATGTGTTCACATGTCAGGTGATCAGCAATATTTTATAAAAAATTTGTTATTCTTTTCTTAAAAAAAAAAAAAAAAAAAAAAGAGTATAGATTTATTAAAGATAAATTATTAATAGTAATAATAATAATAAAATAAACAAAATAAAATTTGTTTAATATATAAATTTTTAAAATTTTCTTATAGAAATTTTTTTATTAAGATAAATAATTTGCACCTATTTGTTCTTGCTTTGATAGGTATTTTTGGAGTACATCATGCATGTTTTTATATGTATGCTTTTATTTTCAGTCAGACCTTCATGTTTTTTAACTGTTTTTGGGGCGCAGTTAAATAACAAATTTTCCAATAGTTTGCTTTTTCTCCTACACATACACATTTACACATTTTTCTCAGTAATCTATGTTATGATAATAGATTCACGACCTATTAATCAATCATAGTATGTAACTGAGTTTACACTTTTTTTCTTATCTGACTTGAAAAGGTTAGCAGAACATGTATGACATCATGAATGGGGCAGGATACTTATATGTTTTAAAGTCTTCCAAGTAAGAATAATAAAAGATTAATTATTTAAGATAAAATATACAAATTTCAAGTACATCTTTTTGTATATAGTTCACATGGCTTACCTTGCACTGTATTTTAAAGAATCAATAAATGAGGTAAGCAAAACAAATTTATTTAATACTAATGTTGTAATTTTAAATAACTATTTGCTAATTTTCTATTTCTTTCATACATTTTAAATTGTTTCTTATACTTATTATATTTTTTAATATTTTTAAAGGATCTCTATACTTCAACTTACAAGTTTTACAATACATGTATACATAAATTACAGAATTACATTTTTACAATATCAGTTTTTTCTCTTTTTCTACAGATTATGTATTGACATTTTTCTATTTATACAGTTACTTCATATGTGTAATTTTTCCCACATAAACACATTTTATTTTAAATCTTATACACACACATTCTTCTGATTGCATATCAATAAGATTATTCTTCATTGAGATTTAAACAATGTCTTATACTGTTAGACATTTCAAATTTACCAAATCACTGTTGGATGCTGTCATTTCACACATACACACACACACATAAAAATAATAATAATAATATAAAAAAAATATAAAAAAAATATCTTAAAGATTTCTCGAAGCAATAGTTTGTATTGTAGTATTTATAAGTTACTTGGGGCAGGACTTCTCCTCTCTACACACATTTATATACACACTATTTTACAAATATTTTCGCACACTGTTCATTAAAAAATAATAATAAATAAAAGATACCTAACAATTATTTTGAGGTAAATCTTTGATCAATCATAAAATTACATGATTGATTTGTCTTGCTCAGTAACTATAACAAATATTTACTTCTGACTTTTGCATATGAGATAATCTTTGTTTTTCTTACACATACAGACACACTTTCATATACATACATCATATATAAAATAGTTGTGATTTTTGAAGCTGATTATAATAAACAGTGATCATACTGAAATTGAATATAATAAATATTATAAACATTTTTAATTGAATAACTAAATGAAGATATTTAATTATATTTTGTACACATTGCAGCATTTGTTTTTCAATAATGATACAAATATTCTAGCTCTACATATTTTCTCTTACATACACACTACTTTATATTCGTCTGAATTATATATATCTAAATGATATTTTAATTCCAACAATACATTCACATATATTTACATTCATATGTTGTGAAACATGTAAAAGATGATTTTACATCTTAAGATACTTTAATATCCACAATTAAAAAAAAAAAAAAAAAAAGGAAAAAGAAAAGAAATCATGTACAAATGCATACAATCTGTGTCCAAGACATAAAGGATTTAAATACAAAATGATTTTATTATATTAGGCATACTTAACAGGCTTAATATTTTGTTTTTCTCAATTACACAATGATTTTTTTCTATACAAACATCACATATAATACACAAATTTTATTATATTTCTTCATGTTTACTACACTTTTCAGTTATGATTCGTGTTTAAAATGTATTATAATTGTTAAGGAAAAGGAAATTAATTGAGCATCGATATATTTCTTGATAATTTTGGACTACAAAATGCTTAGAAAATGAACTTAGCTCATATTTTTAGAAATAATTAAGTATGATTAAAAATAAATAAATAAATAAAAATTTAATTACATTTTTCTTTTAAATTTTTGCCAGACTTTATACTTGTGTCCTACTGTTTTTATTGGTTGAGCTATTTTTTTTTTCTTTTTCTCAATTCACTTTACACAAACAAAAGGCATTTTATTATGCCGTGTTGCAGAATGCTTGCTGTAATTTTATTTGCACACAATATACGCCTCTTCTGCTTCACACCCTAACTCAGTACGTTATTTGGCTGTGGCCTCACAACCCACAATGTCATTTATAATTTGTATACTGATTCACACTCTGGCTCAATTTGTATAAATTTCGGGCATCCTAAGCTTGAGGATCTGGCACTTCTTTTACGTTCTATGTATCTTTTTCATAACAAAATGTCACATTACAATAAATAATGAAATTAGTAAACAATAAATAATTTCAAGCAAATTATATATTGTATAAACATATGAATACGCAAAATATTTTACTTTTATAATTATTGATTTCCTTTTCCTTGCTTTCAATTTGTCATACAATTTCAAAATATATTTGTTGGTTAAATAAATTGTCATACACATGTGATTTATTATGTGTTATACATTTCATTGGTTATTTTATATCTGTATTGTCATATGTCAATGCATGGTCTTGTATCACATGAAGAAAAACTATGTATGGTAATAACAAGTTCTAGTTGATTATTGGTATTACATGATTTATGTTTAAATTTACCCTATTAGCCACTATATTTTATGAAAAATATTGATTTTTATATTTAAAAAAAAATATTTTTTCCAATTTGTAGTATGCATTAACCTTGATGTCAGAGAGAGAGCGATTTTTTTTCGTTACCTTTTGAAATTTTTCTTTCTAGTGGAAGGGGAGAAATATGTGATATAGAAATCCCATATTTTTAATGAATTTTTCCCTTTTATTCAAAGTTAAATCTATATTAATGTTTTATATAATAATATATTCGTGCATACAATAATAGTCTTTAATTAACCGCTGAATCCTTTTCCTCTCAATAAAATAAAATAAAAAGTATGTTGAAGAGAAAATCTTGCTGTAATCAAAAACCTCATTCTTTCAGTTCGGTGTTAAAAGAATACCACATGGCCATTCTTATTTTCTGCGTAAATCAAAATTTAACGGCTAACATACTTTTAATCTGTTTCTCAAAATTATCCTTGAAAAAGAATTAATTATTTTTTCTTTCCTATGTATTATTTGCAGTATGTGGTTTTTCAGTTCTCATGGCTAAAGTTTGGCGTAAGACTCGGGTTAATGTAATATGGTAAACCTGCTCGCTGCATTCAAAAATTATTAACTAAATGAATATACAACGGATCTAAAGAAACCGTTGTTTGGGCGATCTTTGCGGCGAAATATTGTGTGCCAACATGTTCATGATTTTGATTTTGGCTAAAAATTTGGACACTTTCTCACTGATTAGCGTCAAGAAAGCATCTCGTATTAGAGGATTAAGATCGCTCTCTCTCTCTCTCCGTTTTTGCGGTTCCCAAACAGAATGTACTATTTCATCTTTTATATTATTATGGAGACACTATACTTAATATCTGATGTTCAGCTATTTTATCTGCCAAATAAAAACTATTTTTTAGCTCTTCATCCAGATGTCCAGTTTCTTCACGGCCAATCCAGTTTGGAAATCTTCGAACCGGGATCTCTCATATTCTACCAGCAATTTTAAATAGATAATAAATTTTCTATACAATACTGAATCAATTTGAACTAAATTTGTAGAACTGTCTTAGCTCAGAAATGTATTTGATATATTTGTCAACTTGATCCGCCCTCTTGTTTCCAAATGCCAGCCATTTAAAAATTTCAAATTTATATAAAAAAGGTATTTATGAACGATGTACTTAGAACGACCTCCACGGAGGACATGTCACCGAGACCTAGTATGAAATTAATTGGCCTTACCCTATTACGAATACTACCAACGCTATTAATGGTTTGATAACGAATATGCCATTCAAATTTTATGCATATTAGGTTTATTTCTTTAAGAATTATGCAATAATAATAATAATAATAATAATAATAAATAAATAAATAAATAAATATGTTGCTTAACATTTTGAAACTACTGCATTTTTATATATGATATATTATCATATTTTAAATGTATAAAAGCATTTAAATTTTTTTATTATAACATAGGTTTACTAATACTTTGTCTTTCGCCAATTGCATTTTGTATGGACTGGGATCTAGTTTTGTAAATATATTTTCCTTATACTACGGAAACCAGATTTTTTAAATTGAATTTAACCCTAGAACAATAGCGTGTTCATATCACTAGAGATATGTAAAATTCGTTTTATTTGCTTATATTACATTAATGTTTTTTTTTAATATAAATAATTTGCTCTTTTACCCAATATTACTAACTTTTCATTAACTGAATAATTATTTGTATTTAAAAATATATTTGAAAACTATAAAAATGTATACTAACAAAGGAAGACTGCACGTAAAATTTACGTACACTAGTGTTCTAGGGTTAAGGACAAATAGGGCGGCGACCCTCGAATTTCGAGGACAAAATAAATAAATCCACTTAAATTGTAAAATGTTAATAATTTTTAGGTATGGAATACATGAAAGCACTTATTTCAGCTTATTTATTATACAGTCGGTAACAAAAGTTTCCGAACACTAGCAAAAATTCCCATATAAAACTAGTATGTTGTGGCCACCACATGACTTTCTTCTATATTTTCCTATACAAATTCACTCAGTAAAAATAATTTATTAAAATTATTATTTAAAAAAAAATTATCTTCCATGATAATGCAGACGATTTCCATATTAGAGAAGTAGTATAACACTAAATATCCAAAAAAAAAAAGTCAATTTCATTGTCAATATTACATAAAAAAAAAAAAAAAAGGTAAAAATGAAAAAAATCGATAATTTTATTTTAAATTATCGCAGATCGATGGTTCAACCATTCGTTTTAAAGGTATTGGCGAGCTCTTTTGAAAGATACCAATCATGAAAATTTACTCCGCTCGAGGGGGGACTTCCCCCTCAGGGGAGGTGGCGAGGCTCCTACACATACAAAATTTTTTTTCACAGTTGACTATCTCCATTATAAATAATTCTTGTAAATTTCCTAAAGATTACTAAAAAATAATTCTCTTTATGCACATTTATACAAAATTTTGTCCTATATCACCATGTTAAAATTTTAGAAAAAGCGGAATGGCAACGCAACCTGTAAGACAATTTTTACCAAAAGTTGATAGGCACTAATTTATGTCAAGGTGCAACTACATGCCAGTTTGTATGAAATTCTGCGCAGTAGTTCCTGAGATACAGTTGCCACAAAATTTTGTCTCACACACACACACACAGACTGACAGACAGACAGACAGACATTTTCTAAAAATGGTCAAATCGATTTCTACAGCTCTCAAAACGTGTAAATCCATCAAAAAACCTAGGTCGAAATTTTTTACGAATCCAATACTTTTTTCTATTGAATATAGAAGAAAGTAAAAAGTAGAGTTAATACTGTTTTGTTAAATAAATTTTTGACGAATCATGTTCTTAGTCAGTCTAAGAACATGATTCGACAAGGATTTATTTAACAAAACAGTATTAACTCTACTTTTTATAAATAGGAAATTTTGCTAGTGTTCGGACACTTTTGTTACCGACTGTACATATGATAAATTACTATCGTAAAACATTAATAACTTTATAACAGGCATCGCCAAATGTGTTCCAATTTTTTGGAGGCGAAGGTAATTTTCGGGGACTGTCCTCTGGGGTCTCGAGGACGTCTGCTCACCCTACCCCACAATCACCTGCGTTTCCCTCACCCTTTCTTTATTAAAAAAAAAAGGAAAACGAAAGTAAACAAAAACTACCTTTCACACAAACGCTTTTCTCACAAGGAAAAGATCTGACCTTCACTTCCACCTTGAAAAATGACGTCAGGTGTGGAATTTCGCCTCATCGCTCCGAAAGATCATTGACGTTTTATGGAATGAATGCTGTTTCTTAAAAGTCATAAATAAGCCGTGTAATTATTATTAGAACAATTCTGTTAAATCTATTTAGGGAAAAAAAAAAAAAAACTCGTTAGAAGAAAAGAAAATTATAAAAACGTAATAAATGTAAACTAACGTTTATTAGTTAAAAGAAATTAGCATAAATAAAGAGCTTTAACTATAAGGTCCCTTATAGTTAAAGTATAAAATAAAAAATAAACATGATTTTGTTTTACGGAAATGTGATAGTAATAATAAATCTGGTGCGAAATAACCGCACGACTTCCATTACCCACTATTACACGTTTTATATGCAAATTTTGAAGATAATGTGATCAGGAGACATAAAATTGACCCAACCAAGTAGATACCTAAAATTTTTCCGGTAAGAAAAACTTGGTACACATGTAAAGACATTTTAAGCAAAGTTTACATAGCCAGTTAAAAAAAATTTTACAGTTATTTTATCAAGCATCAATTTCCGAGATTTAAAACTGACCTACCAAAGCAGGATGACTGTTAATTTTCCTCTAATAACCACGTAATACACGAGAAAGGATATCTAAAATGGATTTCTGTAACAATTTTCAAGAAAATCGTTAGAGTAGTTTTTGAGATACCAACTTTTACCAAAACTTGGAATGCTCAATTATTGACCGGAAAACAATAATTATATACAAAAAGATATTTAAAAGGTAGTTAATATCGCAAGTTTGAAAAATAAATAAATATATATATACAATATATATATGGCTCGGATAGTTGGGTGGATTGAAGAATTTAATAATAATAATAATAATAATCTAGCACTACATTTAATGTACTTTTAAATTTTTGATCCTCTATATTTTATTTTACATATTTATTAAATTTGCATATTATAGCAATTTAATTATTAATAATTACCACTACTGTGTAACACTTATGAATTTAAATAACTATTTCAACTTTAAAATGCAGACTTGGTTGGTTGTAGGATTTAAAGCCGATTCACTAAGGGGTTCTTTCTTAGGTCTTTCTAAGGGGTCGTAGATCGTATTTACGCGAGCTTCGGAGAAAAACTCCGAACAGCTAAATCGATGAGCGCGACCTATGATCAAACCCGGCAGAAACGTTCGACCGCTAGTAAGCAGCGGGTGAGGTTATAAAAAGTAGTTGAAAAATATCATAGGTGTAACTTAACATTATAGTAATTGCATACTTCAAAACGTAAGGTTAATTATGAAGTCGTTTACAATAACAGTTAATTTATTATATTAAAATTGAGATTAATTTTAATTAGTATCGTTAAATAATATTAAACATATTAGCTAATATAATTACTGATATCATTAAAATGCTATATCATAATTATCAATATCATTCAAAGTCTTATCGCCGAAAAAAAGATAATCAGTCTCTTTGCCTTCTGCTCGTCTGACCAAGACCTAAATTTGCTTTGCTTCCACTTTTTGTTATTTCTTCCTTGTCTTTATTAATATGAACTATCTAAATACCTTGTATTCTCAATAATGGATTAAATTATCTTTAAAATTTCCTCAGATTTGAATCATAGAAAAATAAAATAAAATAAATAATAATTATAAAGAAGATTATCCAATGATATTGTTTCACATTACCTTTTTTTTCATGCAGGTTTTGCGGAAAAATGACGCATACTACAAAAATGGCTTTAATGTTTAATACATTATTAGATTCTGCTAATCATCATTAGAAGTTATTGACGCAACTGGAATTTACATTACGTTACTGAAAGTATCAGACTGATCAAAGATCTCTCATCTGTTGCATTAAAAATAAATCCAGGGTGTCCCTGAATTTATAAGCCAAACTTTAGGGTACATCATAAGGATTCAGAATCGCACAGGAACCCATGGCTGCAAGTGTGATCTTAAACCTGTAAGAACGGTTGTTTTTTGTTATTTTTTTAACAGATTGCTTTTGAATGTTGAATTTTTAACCCCTTAACGCGCGGTGTCTTCGCCACGAGGACGCAAAATTTAAGATCCAGCTGCAAAACTTCATCCCGGAAATATTATAGCAAAAATTCACGTTTATAACATATGAGAAAAGGCCGGTTTTTTAAACCTTAAAATTTAAAATTTCTTTTAGTTTAATTTAGTTCATGAATTCCGGTGGCAGTATAATTTAAATGTTTTAAATAGTCTTGCGCCGCAAAGGGATATATCAATCATTTTTGCCGTGGAAGTGATTACATAAAAAGATACACACAGCAATAATGTTGTTTCTAATCGGTGCATTTAAAGATGCGAAATTTTCGCAGTTTGCTTCTTATTTACCTTTAAAATTTGAAACTCATAAATATTATACGAATTTCCCCACCTAATTCAAATTTTAATTTACCAGAAGCCAAATTATTATTAAAACCAAATTAATATTGTGCACTGGTGAAAGCAAAATCATTTAAAGAAAGTTTTCGAAATAAAATTCTTGGTTGACGACCCAGTTTCCAGACTTCCGCAAGCAGTGCAGTTCTAGTATAGGACCCCCATGACGCCTTTTAAATTTTTGTCGCTCTGTTGGCGATGACTTTTTATCCATTTATTTTGGCATAATTTTTTTGTTTAAAAAAAACTAATTCTTATTTCTATTATACATTTCATGATTGCATTTTTCAGTAAATTTATGATAATAATTCATATTTTTTAAAGGGCATATATATATATATATATATACATATTTATTTATTTATTTATTTAAAATATTGCTCATATTTATAATTTTTAAAGTATTGCATATATATAGGTATGTTTAAAATAACGGTTGCAAAGATTCTGAAGAAGCAACTGTTACAAATACATTTTTTCTATAAAATAATCTCATCAAACAAATATCGTCATTTCTTCTTATTAGATTATCGAGCTGAGTCCGCGTGCTTAAATATTGTCGAGAATACCTCGCGTATTTTATTAATTACATCACTATCGTATCGTTTCGACAAAATATAATCGTAATTGGTCCACGTTGGAGAAATATTATATAGATGTTTTATACATTTGAACAATTTCTGTAATATTATATAAGTAAGAGATTTCTTTCATTTCCTCAGCATTTCTTGTTTTTCCGCCTACATTTTTCATTTCCGACCCCAGACTGATATACAAAAAATGCTTCTTTATATGTAGTTAACCTATCTTCAAAGTTTGACCTATGAATTCAGGCATGCCTGGTATATTATGAAAGCAAGGGGAGACATAAATAGTTTGGAAAGGAACATGAAAGGATTCTGTCTGTATATGGAACTAAATTATTATTCATAGGCTAAAATAGCCATTTCGTTATAAGTTAAAAACTTTGAATAAACACAATAAAATGCATTAAACTTGCAGCACTTGTTTCGGGTCGAAATAAAACACGAGCCTTCGTCAGGCGAGCAAGGCTCGAGTGCTCCAAACATGGTGCATTTGCCGCTTTGTTTGCAGCATTCATGCCTACTGCGATCACCTGACGAAGGGTCTAGTTTTATTTCGATCGAAATAATTGTCGCAGGTTTTTAGCAATTTATGATGTTTATTTGAAGTTTTTTAAAATTTTTACTATTATTATGTGTAGCTATTTCGTTACATTAAAATGGTTTCTTAAGATTATATAATTTTATTTATAATTTATTTATTAGATAAAGTATTTACCTATCTTTTTATGAGTAAAAAATTTTTTTATAATATGTGATAATACAGTGAGTTTGAAGAACATGTATCAGATTCAGAACATCCTAAAAATATTTAAATGTAAATTAGGGCATAGACGGTCAAACACACATATTTAAAAAGAAATTAAAAAATAAAAAATAAATCGAAATCTTAATCATTTTTACTTTTAAATTTAAATGGAAGGTGTTAAAAACGCATAATACATATAAAAATGTACTTGCAGGAATTTTAAATTACACTCCCTAAGGTGTACGAATAACATTGCGTGGCCGTGTAAATCAATCTTCAATGCTAAACATATTACATTTTACAGAAAATAAGTTCTTGTGCTGAGATATAATATGTTAATTCATTTTATTTTGTGCAGTACTAAGACATTAATTATATATATATATATATATATATATATATATATATATGTGTGTGTGTGTGAAGATTGCCTTGTATTGCTTATCCTTACATGTGTGCTTTTTGGGATTATTGCTTGTGTTCGAGTCTTTTTACAACTTAATATTTAATTCTTGATATTAAGATTAAGATTAAGATTAATTATTTCAGGTTTAACATTATTAACATCAAAACTAATTAATTAAGATCAAAATTAATTAATTAAATGGTGCCACAAATTCACTTAAATCATCTTCTATTAATAATACATCTAATAGCAATTGCATGTTTAATCCTGAAATAATTTAACGGACTATTAATGTTTATCTAGCTTCACGATAGATGGCGCTTGCTCACTGATGTATTAATGTTTGCTGTCATTTATTTCCTTTCCATGAATGTTTTTAAGTTATTTGATTAACGTAAAAATTAAATTTAACTAATTTAATATACAATTACACAGTGAATTTTATCGTTAACGAAAATGCTCAGTTGTTTATTCTTTACCGATTAATCGAAGTTTGCAAGGAATTTAATTTTAATTTCATTATTATGATGGCAACGACCTATTCTTCGTGTTGTGTGATAGCTTTACATGTGGTTACTCTGATTTTTTCCATTTTTCTCTCTGGATTCCTTGATGATTTAATATTTTATTTCATTTCTCATTCAAAATGGTTTTGCTGCTCGATTGGAGCATGAACAATATATTTTTGCTATTGTTAGCTATATTGTTTTACGAAATCTCGCAGCTTTCGCAGATTTAATGAAGTACATGCTCCCTGTTGAGATAATACTTCTATTTTTAAGCATTTTTTATTCCAATTATTATTCCTGAGGTCCTTTATTTTTTTTCATACTTTTTAACTGAAACCTTAATTCCTGAATCACTTTTAATACATTTAATGAGTTAATTAAATGTATTAAAAATTCATCAATTTTCTCCCTCATGATATTGAATGGTCCTTTTTTACTCAAGTGGGCGTAAGTAATTTAAATTGGTTTTGTCTCTTATTAGTTCTAAATATGAATCGCAACATCTCTGTGCTAGTTACCTAATTTGTTCGCCTGACGAAGGATCGTGTCTTTCTTCGACCCGAAACAATTGTTGCGAATTTTTGCATTTTATGGTGTTTATTTAAAGTTTTATACTTATTAACATGTGCTTTATGTAAATACTGCTCATGGAATGCAATGCATTAGAATTCTTTTCGATGTCCGTGTAGAAAAACCTGTTGTGCTATTTATCTATTTTTAGTAGGAAATATGCCATAGTGGCCTTGAATAAAATATATAAGTTTCATAAAAACATTTAGAGAAGCGCGTAAATACATAGACAGACGGACAAACGGAAAACGTTAACATTTTTCAAAACTGTTAAAAAGTTTTAAAAAATGCGAATAAATAAATTAAAAAATAAATATATTGGAAAAATAAATGAAACAAACAAAAAATAAAGAAAGAAATAAAGAAAAGAAAAGAAAATCGATAGAAAAGCATTCATTAATATCTTATGAAAACCAACATAGATCTGAAGGAAAATTATAATATGCAACTTTCCCGTGAGATTTTACCTTTAATGATATATTCACTTATCGTAAAGATAACTAAAATACATTTAAAATAATTACAGTTATTCTAATAAAAACATTAATTATACTTTTAATTGAATAATATTGATAATAAAAAAGAAACATAACTGAATCATTACATTAACTCATTCTGTTTTCATGAACATTATTATAAGGAAGCTACTGAGAAACAATTAGAGCGCAAGATGTAATCAATTTACCAACGTGTAATCATTACTCATTAGTGGTATAACATATCTAATTTCCATAATCTATTTCGAATTTCAAGGTCATGGCCTCTAAGTAAAAGGTCAGCATGGCCAATTTAAACAATACCGTCAATTTTGTTTTTGTTTCTTACCATAACGTTCTGAGTGTAACTGTAAAGGTAACTGGAACAACAGTTACTTATTCTCATCATGTTAAAGTAGCACAGACAGGATTGTATACTGTATAATTAGTTTTATTAGACATCATTCATGCTTAAAACAATAGTATAATAATAAAATGCAAGTCTAATTGATTTTGTGTCAGAGGCTTATTACTCTGATATGTACAGTAACCGCCGCTTAATAAATTCACTGGTTAATAAAATCAGCCGCTTAATCTGATCAAATTGCCAGGAACGGAATCAAATCAGTACAAACTATTTTAAAACCGCCGCTTAATAAAATCAGCATCGCCGGTTAATAAACTCAAAAAGATCTTTTCAGCAACAAAAATATCATTTATGCCCACTAAAAAACCTTTTTATTTACACTGTGATTTTTTTTTTTTTTTAATAAAAAAAAACAGTCCTTCCGTTATTGCTCCTTGTCAAAAATTTTATACTTGCAACATAGTTACAAATTAAACACGCCCCATAACTTATCTTCGTAACAATTTCAAGGAACGTATTCTTCAAAGCGCAGTAATAAGTTACAAATTTGATTTGATTTGCAAATGATATATTTTTTTTTAATTTTTAATTATTAAAAAACAATTTCTAGTTTTTATTTCGAAATAGCTATAAATAAACAATTTTAAAAAGAAATATTTTAAATTTATAAAAAAAATGCGTGAATGTTTTGGTAAAGTAATGATCATTCTCCTCAAAGGAAAGCGCATAGGAACTAGGAAAGTTTTTAATTATATCGAAGGAACAATTAATTAATTATTAATTAATTATCTATCAAAAATTAATTATTATTGATTCCTAATTCTATTATTCGTAACCTTTTGAAATTTCTTTCCAAAATCAGGAAAGTAATACCTTTTCTTTGAGTGCAGGAACGTTCGCCGGATATAAAAATCAGCCGCTTAATAAAATCACTTTGTCTCAGGACGAATGTGATTTTAATAAGCGGCGGGAACTGTATTTCGTAGCAAAAATCTTTACGACTTCTAACTGGGAAATGTTTTTATTTTTAACAAGACGAGTTCTTAAGATAAGTCTGCTATAAATGTTTTATAGTGTTTTTGTTCAATAAGTTCGTACTAAACTTTCAGAAAAAGGATATTATAAAAATCGACAGTATATATGTGTTTAATATTAGTTTCTCACCATAAGGTAAGAGAAACTTATGAATTCGTGTAAATGTTTGACCTCAGCTATATTTTTAGTACGATAGGACTATTCCATTCTGTCAGAGTCATCAGCATTTTGTTGTATTTCACCTTGAATATGTCAGGATTTAGTTCTCAAAACAAAGCTACATCGTTCAACCGTTCGCTACGAAAATTAGTACTCTTATTAATCAGGACAAAATCTAGCTAACGTATTTTTTAGTTCAGTTGATTAATTGGTTAAAAAGACATTAAATACCCCCCCCCCCCCCCCGTTTTTTAACTTTAAAATTATTACAAAGAAAAAGTAATTTAAAAATTATGGATGTTTGATTTGACATTTTTTATCAGTATAAGTATTTGCGTAATTTCATTAAAACCATGCATTTTCCTAATTTTTACTTTCCGAACACTATAGTGAGGAAAGTATTGTAATCATGTCAAAAATCCGAATTTCAGATTTTGATGTTTCTATACGTTTCGAGGTCCAATGAGTCCGTTTTCACTATTTTTGCGATGATGTATGTATGTGTGTGTGTATGTATGTGTGCATGTCTGTGAGTGAACACGTTTTCGTCTAAACGCTTAGTTCGAATAAGCTGAAAGTTGGTACGTAAGTCTCCATAGTAAGAACCCTATAGATTTTGGTGTGAATCTAGCACTTACAGTTTTTTTACAGGGATACAAAGAAAAATTCTTTATCATTATGGCCTATGGGACCAAAATCTTAAAAGTGCGATAGCATAACGCCTTATTCAATTGAGCTGAAAATTTATATGAATATTATAAATCACTGTTGCACTAACTGTAAGCATTTTGGTGAATCTAGCATTTATAGGTTTTTTTCAGGGACACAACGAAAAATTCTTTATCATTATGATCTATGGGCTCAAAGTTCAGTAGCGTTAAACAAAACATCGTGTAATATAGGGAGAAAAATACCCAGACACTCTATTATGGTTTTCTCTCTTTTGTTTGTTTAACAACTCCTCTTTCTTTACTTTATCTACAAAACTGTTAATTACTCAATTTTCGGAAAGTCGAGTGGAGTCACTCCAGATTTTTTTTTTAACAGTGTATGTATTTAGGAAGTAATAAATTATTCAACTCTGAATAGGGTATCTCAAAATTTCTAGTAGGAGGAAAAGCGAAATAGGTTACTCCTACGCCGTAGTAACTATCCAGTCCAAAATTAAAAGGAAAACACATAACCGAATGAAATAGTAAATTAGACTTCCTTCCCATTCTGGTTATACGTCCGTGCTTAAAAGTCATTCTTTCTAACGAGTGACGATACGTATCGCATAGCTAAAGGGGAAGTGGTACAATGCATCCTTCTAATATAAATTAGGAATGTTCTCATAGCTAGTATACGAACTAGGGACTCTTTTTTCACACGTGACTACCCAAACGTATCAAAATTCCGATTACAGGCATCTTTTATTCATAAAACGTAAAAAGTATTTTGTGATGTATCCATGTCGTATCTTTTATACAGTTGTCACTAATGATACGTTCAAAAACAGATTTAAATACAGAATTTCAACACTATGACACCCTTTCGACAATTCGGTTCCTTTTACATTTGACATTTCAATTATATGCTGAAAACAACGTAAAACTGAAAGGTTAAATGAGAGACCTTAGTTGAATCAATACTTACATAGCTGCGAAGTATATTGTAAACTAGCGAAAACCTGTGATTTTTCTTGCTAGAAGAAGTTTTTTATAAATTCATAGCTGCTAAGTGTTACGATTTTTTGGATACCGCTGTTTTTACTTTCATTACCCGATTACCGTAGGTAATGGATGTATTGTATTCGGTCAAAAATTTCGATACCGAGTTTTCACCTGATTTACATGTTTTAAAATCTTTTAAGACCAAAAAAAAAATTCTTTTTTTTAATTCGTCAGAAAGTGAAATATTATTATTTTTTTTTTAATTTTTATTATTTCGTCGCTTTTTAAACGAATTATTATTGCTAATCGCACATACTATTTTCTATAAGAATTTTTGACATCTAAGAAATACACATTAATTTCATTAAGTTTAGCGTAGTTTAAAAATAAGTAAATATGTGTGTATAAATTAGTAATGTGTGCGTGTGAAGAATCTATCATACTTCGAAAACTATTGAAAAGATAGAATAATGAAATTTCATACATGAGAGATGTTCGGTTGTGGTTGTGTGGTTTAAGACCGATTGACTACATTAGGGTCCTAGACTATAGGTGGTCTTACCGGAATTTACGCGAGTTTCGGAGAAAAACGCAGAAAACTCCGAAAGGCTAGGTAGAAGTGTGTGACCTGGGATCGAACCCGGCACTTCCTGTCTATCAGCTCTGAGCATAAAACCGCTTGGCCACTGGTGGGGCCCAGAGATGTCCGGTGTACAGATGAATTTGTTAAATTTTGATGAATACTGGAAATCAAAAGTGGACCTTATTTTAAAATAAACTCTCTTTTAAATGTTTTTACGACGTTTGTTTTAGTTGTTACTATAAAAAAAAAAGGTACACGTCAGACGTGTTTCGCCAATTTATTGTTTTCTGACCACATTATACCCAAAAAAGAGGTGTAATATGCCTAGTAATGAGTAATTGAAGTCATATGGTTGTTACAGACCAGATTTTTTATAGAAATTTTCATCATATTTAATAACAGAAAACAGTTTTATAAAGCTTAAAAATCATATATATACAGGGTGATCAATTTAAAAGAGTAACCGTTGGTTTTTCTTATTACCCTTAAATATGACGGATGTGGCAACTATTCTAACACTGAAGTATAGTTGTTTGATCCTTGTTTAAGCGTGGGAGACAATTTCCAACACTGTTGGACTGTTATAACTTTATTTGTGAGGTAAAACAGAAATGGAGACGCACAATGTTATTTAATCCTGTGATAAATTTATTAATGAAAAACAAAATTTAATTCAATTTTTTTACATTATCATTCCTACATTACATTTACATTATCGTTTTTATATTATCATTTCATAGGGTTTTCCCGAGAAGTCCTGCAAACATCGATAAATTAAAACAGATCATAACTGATGAAATCTCGTCAATAACACCAACAATGCCGCGAAGTGTGTCAACCTTGTTTAAGCGTGGGAGACAAGTTACAACACTGTTGAACTGTTACAACTTTATTTGTGAGGTAAAACATAAATGGAGACGCACAATGTTATATAATCCTGTGATAAGTTTATTTATGGAAAACAAAATTTAATTCAAATTTTTTACATTATCATTCCTACATTACATTTGCATTTACATTATCATTTCACAGGGTTTTCCAGAGAAGTTCTGGAAACAACAATGAATTGAAACAGATAACTGAAGAAATCTCGTTAATTACACCAACAATGCTGCGAAGTGTGTCAAAAAACTTGGTTTGACGTGTTCATGTTTGCATTCAAAATGGTGGCGAACATTTTCTGTAAAGAATAATAATGTAAAAAATTTGAATTAAATTATGTTTATGAAATAGTAATAAAATATACTTTCAGCATATCACTTACTTTTGAAAAACTTTATTCCGACGTTTCGGTTAAAACTCATCTTTAACCATCTTCAGGGAAAAATGATGTTCAAAAACTATAAACATAGACAATTTAAGCCATTCTATGATACAATAAATACAATTCTCAAATTTCTTTGAGAATTGTATTTATTGTATGATAGAATGGCTTAAATTGTCTATGTTTATAGTTTTTAAACATCATTTTTCCCTGAAGATGGTTAAAGATGAGTTTTAACCGAAACGTCGGAATAAAGTTTTTCAAAAGTAAGTGATATGCTGAAAGTATATTTTATTACTATTTCATAATTATTATTAGCATATATAAAAGTGGAATAAATATTTCTGTATATATAAATTATGTTTTTCAAAAATAAAATTATCACAGGATTAAGTAACACTGTGCGTCTCCAATTGTGTTTTACCTTACAAATAAAGCTGTAACAGTCCGACAGTGTTGGAAATTATCTCCCACGCTTAAACAAGGTTCAAACAATTATAGTTGAGTGTTAGAATAGTTGCCACATCCGTCAGATTTAAGGGTAATAAGAAAAACCAACGGGTACTATTTCAAACTGATTACCCTATATATGCTGGTATACAATAATCGTAACACTTGTCAGTTATTTATTTAAAAAAACTTCTATCACTAAAAATTATGGGATTCGCTTAATTTGCAAATTATTTTCAAACTGCATCACTTATCCTTGACATAAAAATGTAAAGTCATATTTTTTTACCTTCATCCGAAATTGCAAAACACCCACAACTTCCCTGATTTTGCATTTTGAACAGTTTCCTCTTAAAACCGGTAATGAATTCAAATGTTTTCATTATTATTATCATTTTTTGGCCCTGTACACGAATCATTAAGAGTGGACAATACTTAATTTCGCCAACAGCCGTAGCCCATTTTATTCTATGGGAAAATTTGTTTCTATAATTACTCATTACCTAATGAATATTTTTTCACATACAGAAAATTCATAAACGTTAAATTAGCACTTATTTTCCAAAAATTGATTTTTTTAAATTTTTAGTATTTCATTTTGCTATTAAAAAATGATAAAAGTACACTTTATGAAAAATCGCATTTTTGAATTTAAAATTAAAATTTAAAAATTTAAAAAAATCTATTTTTTAAAAATGATTATAATTAAAATCTAAATCTTCTAAAAGTTTAGAATTTGTACTAAGCACACGTGTTAACATAGTAATTAATCTAGATTAAAAAACACTTTAAAACACGTATTAGAATTTATTAAAATAGTTTACAAAGCTTTTCGCCACAACGTTATGGCATCATCAGGTAATTTACACAAAAAACAGATGAGACAGCATCTTATATATATAGTACTAGGAATTTTGATACGGTTACAATATAAGGATAACTTGAATTATGATGAATCCATTTGTTACTTGAAAACGTAATGATTGGTTGAGAACAAATAAGGGGAAGCAGGACTACATTCTGTAAGCTTCAGTAGGAGCAACTTTGTCAGGAACGATGTCTTATATTGAACACAAAAATTACGTAGTTATATGAATTCAGGAAATAGAACCATAGTTTCTCCTAGAACTCAACATTATTTCCTGAATTCATGTAACTACGTAATTTTTATGTTCAATATAAGACATCGTTCCTAACAAAGTTGCTCCTACTGAATGAAGCCTACAGAACGTACAGTCGGTAACAAAAGTGTCCGAACACTAGCAAAAATTCCTATATAAAAAAAACACCCTTCATACGGTTTTGTTAAGTAAATCCTTGTCGAATCCTGTTTTTAGTCAGTGTAAGAACATGATTCGATAAGGATTTATTTAACAAAACCGTATGAAGTGTCCTTTTTTTACATAGGAATTTTTGCTAGTGTTCGGACACTTCTGTTACCGACTGTAGTCCTGCTGCTCCCTAATTTGTTCTCAACCAATCATTACGTGCTCAAGTAACAAATGAATTCATCAGATTTTATTCAAGTTATACTGTAACCGTATCAAAATTCCTGGTATATATAAGATGTATAGATATTATCTGTTTTTTGCGTAAATTACCTGATGATGTCATAACGTTGTGGCGAAAAGCTTTGTAAACGATTTTAATAAATTTTAATACGTGCTTTAAAGTGTCTTTTAATCTATTTTAATTTCGAAAATGAGTTCTAATTTATCGGTTATGAATTTTCTGACTGTGCAAACGGAATTAAAAGAGATACATTAGGTAATGAGTAATTGTGGGAACAAATTTTCCCATAGAATAACATTGGCAACGGCTGTCCGCGTTACTGCTAACCATAGATACTATTTTCTATAGGAATTTTTTGCATCTGAAAAGTACACGTTAATTTTGTTAAATTTAGCATGAGTTTAAATAAGTAGATATGTGCGTATAAATTAGTAATGCCATTTATAATATTTTCGACAGGAAATATTCTGGAATGAACCTAGTTAATATAATCAGTTTCAAGGCAATTTAAAAAACATTTATTTAAAGGAGAATTTAGACAAAAGGCAAACGAACCGATGACTAAAACGTTTTTCAACTTTTTTTAAAAGTGTTAAAAACTTTAGTATCAAACATTTTGGAATACAGACACAATCTTGTGGATGAAATGTATTATATTTAACTCCATTTTTGCTATACATGAAAATGCTTATTTATTATTTTTAACTTCTACTGTATTTCTTACACATATTTTTTGATGAACAGGCAGAATTGATTTAAAGAAGAGCGGAAAATAAGCAGATTTTTTCGAAACTAAATTCTCTGGCATAATAAGCCAATTCTGCTAAAATTAATTCGACCTTTTAACCCATCTTGTGTATAAAAAAGTATATATGGACAAAGTTGAATAATTTGTTAAATATAAAAGATTAGTCTATTTAAACTTGAAAAAAACTTTTTCAAACACCATAAAACTAATGAAATTTCATTAATTTTATGATGTGTGAAGAAGATTTTTCAAGTTTAAATAATATTGTTTATACACCAGTTTCTTAATTTAGTAAAAGATTACTCATTCCTTGTCCCGTAATTGGCAAATTGAGCGCAATCCGCTTCCAGCGCATTTTCTACTTTTTTTCTCTGTCGCCATTTAAACTTCATTCATAAGAAGAAGGGGGGGGGGGAGAGAAAAGAAAAAGGAAAGAAAGATTAATATCCGAAATCAATTTGAACTTCCAAATTTCAGTAGATGTTAAAATTTTCTCTTTGTTACGCATTACTGTTGATTTTATAAATACAATGAATACATCGGAAATTATTTAAAACATTTTCCGATTCGAAAAATTAATTCATGGCTTTAATAAATATAATTTTTCTTTTTAAAATAATTTAAACTTTTAAAACATTTTTTGATTCTTAATTCACAATTTTAATAAACACAAATTAATATTTTAAACATCTATCCAAATTTTAATATTTTAAGAACTCAAAGTATATTTTTTACCTCTTAAATGTAATTGAAGATTTATAAAAATACAAATAATCATTTCCGAAAGCAGCATTCGATTCAAAATTCCGAGAGCTTCAAGATATTTTCTGAATAACTGACGATTTCAAGGAATACACGTTCATATTTCGGAAATCATAATAAACTTTTAAAACATTTTTTGATGTGAATAATTTGTGGCTTTAATAAATACAAACTAATATTTTAGAAAACAATCTAAATTTTTGAAACAATTTCTGATTCTTCCGAATAGTTTACGATTCAAAAAAATACAAATCAACATTTTAGAAATTATTTTAAACTTAGAAATTCGAAAGCAAAATATTTTTACTACGTTTTTATTAACTTCGATTCTAATTTGTTTGATTGTTTGTCTAATACAAAACTTACAATCGATTTTTAACTTACTTCCCGACTAGCTAGACATTTGAAACTTCCAGAATAGCTCAGAACACGGAGACAATGCATTTTTTAAATACTTTCAGCCGACTGTTTCGGGTCCCCGCTGCCTTCGGTAGCGTTTATAAGATTCAACAGAATTTATTTAACTAACTTCTCGACTAGCTAGACATTTGAAACTTTTAGAATAGCTCAAAACACGATAACAATGCATTTTGAAAATACTTTTAGCCATTTGTTTCGGGTCCCCGCTGCTTTCGGTGGCGTTTATATGATTCAACAATCATATAACTTCGCGACTAGCTAGAAATTTGAAACTTTTAGAAAAACTCAGAACGCGATGACAATGCATTTTTTTTAATACTTTTAGCCAATTGTTTCTGGTCCCCGCTGCCTTCGGTAGCGTTTATATGATTCAACAGAAATTTTAAAAACATGGTATATAAAAAGTTCTTTTTATCTTGTAATTATTTTTTTTATAATTTCAAAAATAATTGGCAGTAAAAATAAATAAATAAATAAAAACTTGGAAATTAAAAATATTTTATAATTATTACAAAAAATTCATAAAAAAAAATTCCGATTCTTATGAATAATTCCTGACTTTAATAATATAAATTTATATTTTAAAATCAATTTAAATTTTTAAAACATTTTGTAAATTTTACGAATAATTACCGATTTTAATAAATACAAATTCATATTTTGAAACCAATTTAAACATTTCGTAATTCTAACGAAAAATTCGTGACTTTAACAATACAAATTAATATTTTAAAATGAATTTAAATTTTTAAAACATTTTGTAATTTTTACGAAGAATTCCCGCCTTTAACAATACAAATTAATATTTTGAAATCAATGTAAACATTCCCCGATTCTTATGAATAATTCACGAACTTAACAATACAAATTAATATTTGGAAATGAACTTACGCATTTTCTGACTGCTTCGAATAATTCCGGACTTTAATAATACAAACTGATATATTTTTAAAAACAGTTTACATTTTGTGATTTTTATGTATAATTGTAAATTTTAATTAATAGAAATTAATATTTTGCCCATTAACTGAAACAATTTCTGATTCTTACGATCTTTTTAACAATACAAATTAATACTTTGAAATCAATTTAAATTTTTGGAACAATTTGTAATTTTTAGAATAATTCACGACTGAAATAAATACGAATTAATATTTTGAAATTAATTAAAACATTTTCTGATTGTTATGAAGAAATAACTAATTCACAATTTTAGCAAGACAAAACAATAGTTTGAAATTTATTTAATTTTTTAAAACATTTTCAGATTCTTACTATTAATTCCCTACTTTATTAATATAAATTAATATATTTTTAAATAAATTTTAAAAATTTCTGATTGTTTAGAATATAATTAACGGCTTTCATTACAAATTAATATTTTTAATCTTTTTTCTTTTCTTTTCTTCATTTTTTTTTTTTTTTTTTTTAATTTTCTGTTTTATAATGCAAATTATTTCGGAAATCAATTTATTCTTGGAAATTTCGAAGGCTATTAAAACATTTTCTGCAGAATAATTGATGAAAAAAAAAATTATATCTAAGAAATCAATTTAAAATTTCAATTTTCGAAAGTTTTTAAAATATTTTCTGGTTTAAAAATACCTGAAGTTTATTTATTGTATTTATTTATTTATTTAAATCCAGTTATTAATTTTTTTTTAAATCTCGGGCGGTTTGGATATGTAATACATAATTTCAAACATTAATGATATTTATGAATTTAAATTTTATTTACTAAATAATAGTGAAAATTTTATATAAGAGAAATTATGTAGAATTTTCAGTGTTATTTAGTAAATGAAATTTAATAATAAACATTATATACAATTAGTAAAGAATAATTTAAAAGGATAATATGTTTATATGAAATTTTTGTTGTAAAATTAAAGAAAAACCATCAAAGATATCAATTTCAGAAACATGGAAGTTTATTTTAACAGGTAAACAGTCAAATACATTGCACAAACATATTGCACATAAAAAAAAAAAAAAAAAAATAATAATAATAATTTAGACAAATAAATAAATATGTAATAAAATTACACTTTGTGTATGTAAAACGACTAAGAGTTTTCCTAGAACAGTAGCACCATCTATCGTTCAAAATATCAACTTTTATCGATACTTCTCCTTTATAAAAATACACGATCCCTGTGTGCCAAAAATACATTGGTATTTTACCTTGTCATTAAATGTATGAAATAGCTGACTCTCTAAACACTGTTTATTATTTAACTACTTACAATAATAATAATAACAATAACATTGTTAAGAAAATTATAAACAACAAGAAATATAACAAAAAATGTGTAACTTTTCAAAGTAAAGGAATGAATTAAAAAAAATTTCTTTTAAGTACTTTAACAGAGCGAATGCGTATGTGTGTATAATATATATTTATATATATATATATAGTGTCTAGTACGATTTTCTAAATTATTAGTCGCACAGATACAGTATGTCTTAAGTTTTTAAATTTTTATCTTATAAATATTATTTTAGATAATATTATTTTCAAGATATAGAAATATAGATGATACATAAAAATCAATAAATTAATTAATTAGTCAAATGAATTCCTGTAAAAATAACGAAATCTTAATCTCTATACGTTGAATTTATTGTATTAATTATACTTAGTAAAACTTTTCTCAAATGCTATCATATGCAACAACAAAATTTCATTGCTTCACAATCATTTTTGTGCTAATAAAAAACGTTCTTTTATTCTCGATCACTCGATGTGATGTCAGCAAACGATATTAAAACATAATGCTTTGAACTTCAGTACTTATTTAACGCCTTAAAATCTGCCCAAAACGGGACATTCCTATTCTTCAAAAAGGGACTTTAGCCAAAATTTTAATGCTTTGTTAACTTAGTTAACGGCCCTCTTCACTTTCCGTCGCCAGAAGCCCGAGCCAATGTTATCCTATGGGGAAATTTTCTTTAGAAATAACTTCTTAACTAAAACATATTTTTAAATTCTGTTTTCACATTCAGAAAATTCCCAACCGTTAAATTGACGGACCTTTTTTAAAAATGTATTTTTTTAATTTTTAATATTTTATTTTGAAATTGCAAAATGAAAAAAAATCATTTTTTGAAAATTCGTATTTTGCAGCTTCAAAATAAAATATAAAAAATTTAAAAAATAATTTTTTGAAAAAAGTCCGTCAATTGAACAGCTGGGAATTTTCAGAATGGGAAAACAGAATTTAAAAATATGTATTAGTTAATAAGTTATTTGTAAAGAAAAATTTCCCATAGAATAACATTAGCTTCGGCTTCCGGAGGTGGTGAGTGAAGAGGGCCCTTAATTTCGGTCACAATACTTCCCCCCCCCCCCCCCCATAAAATTGTTTAATAACCTAAAATACCCGATACAGCGAGGAAATTGTTAGGATTTTTAATTTCATAATTTTTGCAAATATACTTTCATTGACTTAAACTTTTCTAAAATAATACATTTTGAAATACAAAGCATTTTTGCAACTTTAAGTACATCTCTGCGACTGATAGATGGGAAAGTCAACATTAATCACTGATGGCAGTGGACACCATATAATATATTACATACCATATATCCTGATATATTAAATATAATTTATTTTGTGAGTTCTATTATACTTTGATAGCTAGGCACATTATGTAAGAATGGTCAAAAATGTCCTATATACTTATTTTCACTAGAAAAATAATAATATATTAAAAGGGACTTAACGTTTAACTTGGAAGAATCATCTAGGCACAATATTTATTAATTGTAAAATTTTCATGATGTTTACTTTAGCTGCAACTTAAAAATACTAGCTCTTTAAATTAAAAAAAAATAAAGTAAACAAATAATAATGATAATCGCATATTACTAATTTTGTAGAAACATAGTCTATTTTGGAAAGAAAAGAATGTAGAATATGTAGAAAAGCGTTAAATAAAATAATAAATAAATATAAAGATAGTCATAAATAGCATCAATAGACTGTTACTGATAATTTTAGAAACACCCCATCCACTATTTTCGCTACAATTTTTTTTTTTTTTTTTACCAGTTGCTTATCATAATTAAGACAGAGAAACTTTTAATAAGAAAATAATAATACACTCTATAATAAGTAATGTAAACGAATTATAAAAGGGAAAAAACATGCACAATAATAATGTAATACTGAAAGTGCTTATAAAACAATGCATAAATTTCATACAATGTTAATGTTAAATAATACATTTTTTAAATAGAAATTAATTATCAAATACACTGCAGTACATCATACTTATTAAAAACTGTTTCAAATTTAGTCTCATTGTACCATTTTTATGCCTCTTCCATACCGTTTCCGTTAGTTGGGAAAACTGTGCTTTCATATAAAACGGAATTATCTATGAGCAAATATAATACTGGCACCAAAATAATTTTTTCTTAAAAAAAAAAAAAAAAAAAAAAATCACATACTGGCACACGAAAATTAGTTGTTTAAAAATAAATAATAGACTACGGCTATAATAAAAAATACGATAAACAGAAAAAAAATATTTCACATGGACTATAATCAGCAACGAAAACTTGGTAATATTTCTTGGATGGATTGCTGCTTATACAGCTTGAAATTTTCTTTCTGGTAAGTCAGGCTGCCAGGGATATCAACAAACAAGGGAAAATACTCTGTTCGGAAGAGGTAAATAATGAATATGGGTAAAACATGGAAAATAAAGTTA
The DNA here is from genome assembly GCA_963930645.1 of Salticus scenicus. Taxonomy (NCBI): domain Eukaryota; kingdom Metazoa; phylum Arthropoda; class Arachnida; order Araneae; family Salticidae; genus Salticus; species Salticus scenicus. Next base: position 30,176,121 of record OZ005659.1, on the reverse strand, counting down.
CAATAAATCATCTGTTAGCACTTGCAGTTATCAATGATTTTAGTGACATGAGCAAATATTTCGTCTACAGTACCGGTGGCAGGAATCTGAAATAAATAAATAAATAAATAAATAAAAATAAATAAATAAATAAAATTCACATAAATAATAGAATTATGAATATATTTAAGACCAAATGTATGTGTGGGCATAAGGATCAAGGACGTCAGGATTGACTACACGAGGTTCCTAAACCTGGGAGTATTAACTGTATGAGAACTTTCTAAGGGTTCTCAGTTCGTATTCAGGCAAGTTTCAGAGAAAACCATGGAAAACTCCGAACAGCTAGGCCAACAAGCCCGACCTAGGTTTGAACCCGACACTTTCCGGTCCATCAGCTTCAAAAGCAGGACCTCTTAGCTACTGAGGGTACTGTGTGTGAGTAATACGTACAGTCGGTAACAAAAGTGTCCGAACAATAGCAAAAATTCCTATGTAAAAAAAGTAAACTTCATACGTTTTTGTTAAATAAATCCTTATTGAATCAGGTTCTTACACTGACTAAGAACAGGATTCGACAAGGATTTATTTAACAAAACCGTATTAAGTGTACTTTTTTTACATAGGAATTTTTGCTAGTGTTCGGACACTTTTGTTACCGACTGTATGCATAGTAAAGTGCTATACATACATACGCACACACACACCCATATGTACAGCAGAATGTAAGAAAACAAACAATAATTCAAATGTCATGCATAAATCCACTAGATCCAGATTAAGAGAACTATTAGTATCGAAAATTTTAAACGTGACAAATATCTGTATGTATACACACATACAGACGTGTGAAATTTATTAGGAAATTTGAGAATTTTTCAATTTCTTCTTCGTCCTTTTTTTAATGTGTGCAATAATTCTACAAAAAAATTAGAAGAGAGAGAGAGGGTGGAAGAAAGGATTTAATTATTTATATAACTTATATGTCATCTTCTTAATAATAAAAGCCAAGCATCCTGAAACGAATGTCACAGCTACAAAACTGTATTGAAAAAAAAAAAAAAAAAAAAAAAAATCCTTGGTTTGGAGGAATAAATAAAATAACGGAAAAGGATGTTTTAGCAGAATATGATTAATCACGGTATTTAAATAAAAATAGGGGGAAAAAAATCCTAAATAAAACTGCATAGTATTAACAACTAAAAGACTTTCTATATGTTATGTAAAATTATCCTATTAAAAATGTATGTATTCATTCAGTAAAGGTTTGCATTACTGTCAAAAATAATTTAAAAATGCAGACGATTTACAATTTGCACATCATCAAACCACGTTGCATAATCTGGATATGATTACAGTGTAATCGGGTGTTCTCTTTCGTATCTGAGCCTGAATTTATGTACCCTGTTTTTTTCTTTTTTAGAATATTTATTTTGATATACAGAATTCATTGGGAGAACGAATGCGGTGAAAAGCAATTAAATCGTTGTCTGTGTATAAGAAAACAGAAAAGAAATGAACATGAAAATTTCGTAGCACCTCCAATTGATCTCAAGTGAAGTGACTATGCATTCAACCCGAAGACAATAGAGCTACGAAACAACAAAACTACACATTGCTATCATGAAGATCTGAAAACTTTGATAGCTTTTAAAAGTTCAATAACTGGTAAAAGACCATATCAGCACTGTAATTACTAAGAATACGGTTAAATTATTTTATAACAATACACAAAAGCGAAACTATTCATTTCACATCGTGATATAACATAACCATTCACTTTCCCATGATTGACTCAGCAAAACGATAACGGCATTATTAACTAAAAGCCTGTCTCTCAAATTTCAACGCCTACAAAACGTGCTAGTAACTACCTGGTATTAATGACGGATACGAAACCAAAACAAAATCGCGACTAAAGGTCTAAACTACTCAACCGTAGATTGACAGAGTGAGATTTGTTTTGGCGGAAATCAACAGCTACCATTTTGTTGCGGGATCGAAAGCAACAGCAACGGACATTGATTATTGTTAGGGTTTGCTGTTTATTCATTATTCCAACAACAAAGTGAGTTGTCGTGCGGTAAGGCCATTTTCCCACACATCGGAAGTAAACTTAATGTTGGGTCATTACTCTACCGGTCGTTTGCGATGCCATATAAGTGTATAAATGTTTAAGGGAGAAGGAACAATGAATACGTGAAAGGTTCAATGCAGTTTGATGGACACATTATTCATAAATTTCACATTAAAAAAGAAAGAAAAATCATGAGGTTTGCATAGGTAATGAACACTTTCCTACTTACCCAATACAACGTGTCATCTTCAACGTATACTTCTGTGATAACACGTTAAAACTTATTTCATTTTTAATTGTGAAGCAAGAAACTTTAAGAATTTTCATTATAGCTTTAATTTTAAAGAAAAACCATACAGAAGATTACTTTTCTTTGTGTAACCCTGTCTATTGCTTAAAAATAGGTGAGTTACAAAAGTATATTTGTTTTTTAACTATGGGGAGAAGGTATTTCACAAGGCTATTGTTTTAGCTTTATTTCTAAAGTAAAAGCATTATAAAGATTATTTTTGTGTAGCCCTGTATAGCGTCTAAAATTTGCATATGAACCATATAGCGTACTAAAAATATCTTCATAACGCTAAAAAATCAGGTGAGCAGTCACCATCACACGAACTTTATGCATTTTAGAGAATCTAGCAGTTGTGGTTCTTTTTACAGGGGCAAAATGCAAATTTCTTTATCATTGTGGCATATGGGCTCAAACTTTAAAGTTCCATAGCGTTTAAATGCCTTATCCGATGAAGCTGAAAATTTATATAAATATTACAAGTCACTGTTGCACTAACTATAAGCATTTTGGTGAATCTAGCATTTGTAAGTTTTTACAGGGACACAACGAAATATTCTTTATCATTTGTGATCTACGTGTTCGGTAAAATAGCGTTAAATTAAACATCGTGTACTATATAAAGAAAAATGCTCAAACATCCTATTATAATTTTCTCTTTTGTTTATTTAACAGTTCCTCTTACTTTACTTTATCTACAAAACCGATAATTACTCAATGTTCGGAAAGTCGAGTGGAGTCATTCCAGATTTTTTTTTTTTTTTAATAATCATATAGACATAGAGGAAATTTTATAATAGCCATAACAATTTAATTAGAATTTATACAACTACGTAAATCTAACTAATTTATAACTCCTTTTAAACTATAACTCCTATTATTATACTCTTTTAATATCGCCTTTTAAACTATGATTGCCCATCTGCGCAGCACTAGTGCGACGTAAAACCCAACCATCCATCCATCATTTTAAACTATAACATATTTTAAAAGAAGGTGGTAGTTTGGTATGTAAGAACCTAGAACTGTGGTGAATGGTCTAAGTGGGGGTCTTTCAATAGGTCGTAGTTCACATTCACGCGAATTTCGGAGAAAACCACAGAAAACTCCAAACGGATTAAAAAAGTATTAAGAATAATTAATTTTGATTGAATTTCTAGACTTTTTGAATTTTAATGTTTTATTTATTTCTTTAATTGTAATGGTTCTCTGTAAAGAAAAAAATCTGGAGTGACTCCACTCGACTTTCCGAGCATTGAGTAATTAACAGTTTTGTAGATAAAGTAAAGAAAGAGTAGTTGTTAAACAAACAAAAGAGAGAAAACCATAAAAGAGTGTTTGAGTATTTTTCTCCATCTATTACACGTTGTTTTATTTAACGCTACTGAACTTTGAGCCCATAGATCATAATGACAAAGAAATTTTCGTTGTGTCCCTGTAAAAACCTATAAATGTTAGATTCACCAAAATGCTTATAGTTAGTGCAACAGTGATTTATAATACTCATATAAATTTTCAGCTGAATTCAATAAGGCGTTTAGAGATGCTATCGTACTTTTAAAAATTTAGTCCCATAGGCCATAATGATAAAGAATTTTTCTTTGTGTCCCTGTAAAAAAACTGTAAGTGCTAGATTCACCAAAATCTATACAGTTAGTTCAACTGTGATCTATAACATGTGTACAATTTTTTTGCTCGGATTAATAAGGCGTTTAGACACTATCACATTTTTAAAAATTTGGCCCCATAGGCATAATGATAAAGAATTTTTCTTTGTGTCCCTGTAAAAAAACTATAAGTGCTAGATTCTCCAAAATCTATACAGATTGAGTATTTGTGATCTATAATATGTGTATAAAATTTTTGCTCAATTGAATAAGGCGTTTAGATGCTATCGCACTTTTAAGATTTTGCTCCCATAGGCCATAATGATAAAGAATTTTTCTTTGTGTCCCTGTAAAAAAACTATAAGTGCTAGATTCACCAAAATCTATAGGGTTCGTACTATGGTGACTTACAATATGCGTACCAATTTTCAGGTTAATCGAATGAAGCGTTTAGACGCTAGCGTGTTCACCCACAGACATACACACATACACACACACATACATACATCATCGTAAAAATAGTGAAAACGGACTCAGGGGACCTCAAAACGTATAGAAACATCAAAATCTCGAATTCGGATTTTTGACATGATTACAATACTTTCCTCACTATAGTGTTCGGAAAGTAAAAAAAGAGAGAGAGAGTGAGAGAGAGAGAGAGATTTATAAGAAATTCTTTATTTTTTCTTTTAACGGAGAACCAATATAATTCAAAAGATAAATAAAACATTAACTTAAACGTTTAAAAAAGTAAAAATATCATTTGCGTACATCGTGACTATAAGACAATAACAGTACCTACAAACTTATGCATCCCATAAATCGAGATACTTTACTACATGCAAGCTATCTCTACACTTACATTTTTTACTTTGTCTCCGTAATGGTCCAATATGGGCTGCGTGTGTTTGTGAAAAGTATCTAACCGTTTGGCGATCGTTTCTTCATTATCGTCTGCACGACCGCTGGTTTTACCTCTCTCCAGCAAACGAGATTTCATGACATCGTCAGGCACGTCGAAGAACAAAAGAAAAGAACATTTACAAATCTAAAACGAATAAAAATAGTATTTACAATATTGTTCAAATCTTTATATATCATACATAAATTTCGATTTGTTTTAGATAATATTTATACAATATATTTAAAATTATTTTACTGAATTAGATATTTACATTTACTTATTTTTAACTATTTAGTGACTCAACCTTTCGGGGTACTGCATTTACACAAGCATTAATCGCACATTTCTTCTGCATGTTATTTTTTCCTTTTGATATATTGGACTAGACCTTAAAAAGTCCACTCGCCACATGGCGACTAAGCAAAAGAAAGTAAGGACTTAAAAAAAATCGTAAATTTTTATTCTCTTGCGAGATTCTTGAGCATGAATCTCGTTAACTAACCGCATAAAAATGAGGAATCTTTGCAATTAATCCCAAATTTAAATAAACAGTCCCATATGATCACGCATTTCGGTAATCGGTTTTGAAGAAAGCGGGAATTTTGTTGCATAGAGATGAAATAATCTCCTATTCCAGCATTTGTTATTTTCCAGTAAAAAATGATATATTTTATCAATTTCTTGCAATAAATGTAATTTGTTCTAATTAGCGACGAAATACTTCTGTGTTTCCGTAATCGATTGTAAAAATGATTTTTCTTTGCCTTTGTGAATCAATGAGCCATACAAAATCGTAAATTTCATCAGTTGGCTACGTAAAAACAATATTTTAAAATATATTCTAGAAAAAATTTGAGTATTTTCATAAAAATCGTGAAATTTTCATTTGATTTATAATTTTCTTCTATTACGCTATCTAATTCTTTGTGAAGAAAATTGTTAATTGTTTGAGAACTATGAATTGTGAATGAAATGCGGAAAAAATCAAAAATTCGACAAAAAAGTATAAAAAACAATTCATTTGACGCCAGTTTGTAAATGAAGAAAAAATGGTCAAGAAAAAGTCACCGAAAAACGGGAAGGGTAGGCTCGAAACGCTGGAAACTTTACAGGATTTGCTATATCTCGCTAGGTAAGTTTAGCAAATAATTTTGTTGAAATCTAATTTTCTGCAAGTATGACGTTTTTCCAGAAAAAGCTCCATCTGGAGATTTTTGATTTTTGATTTTTTTTTTTTTTTTTAATTCATTAAGCACATCTGAAGAATTATTTACATCCCAAATTTGGTAGTAATCCGTACGTATGCCTGTTTTTGCTGCAGTATTATATTTATTGTGGTAGTTTAATTGTAACCAACCTCTGTATATATATACACATATATATTAGTGGTATAAATCTTTTCTTTCAATCTGCAATTTTATGTTGTCTTCAGTTTTATAGAATGTATTAAATATAACTTACTTTTTTTTTTTTTTTTTTTTTTTCGTTAGACATCAAGTTTTAATATTTATTTTAACGGGAAAAATATTTACGTTTAATTAAGTAAAAATTTACAATACAAGTTATAATTAGTAAAAATCTTTTTGAAAATTAACTCAATCTTTTCAAGTTTGATTTTAAAGATCTGAGTACTTGCAAACTTTTCCAGGTTAGAGGCCGATTTTAATCAATCTTCAATAAAAGTGTTGACACTGACCGATACACCATTGGAAGGAAACAAACAAGTGTTTTTGGAATTTATGTTGGTAAAAGTTAGAGATTAGGGTATTGTGCACAGAAATTGATCTGACAATTACATTTTATCAACACAGGCAAAATTAATTTCCATTAAGAATTCGTTCTCAGTTTGAGAGGGAGACATTACACAAATTGAATTCTACAGACCATCTCTATAAAATACTTGCAGAATCTTCCTCCAAGAGTTGACTACTCGTAATACGAAAAACTATGGACCTCTTAAAAATCTGGCATTGAAATACTTATTATTACTATAATCAAATTACCATAAAAATAAAGTTGATAAATAAAATAAACTTTGAAAATGACATAATGCATGTAAATAGATTAGGGAAAAGTTACAAAACAAAAAATCAACACAGAGATTGCTAAAAAAAAAACGTGGATTCAATTTAGCCTGGTGAAATTTGAAAGCAAGTAGGGGAGAGTCGGGTACAATGGACCGCTCCCTATAATTTATTTATTTTTATGGTTCGTATTTTGGTATATAGAGAGCAGCACTGCAGTGATGAAACGTAGCCAGCAACTTCATGCCTAACTAACAATTTAGCTATTTTATTCGTGAAGTTTATTTTACGGTAGCCAAAAGTAAATATTTTTAGTTAAACTTTTTTTCTTTTCGTCTTTCAGGAATAATGATCTGGAACAAGCTATTTAGCCCAATAAAGAGCTAAGGTCATCTATTATTATATTTAATCTCATTAAAATATTTTTTAAGAGGATTTTTTATTTATTTTTAATCATTTGCTGTCAGAGGTCCAGACGGGGTACTGTGGACCACTAAGAAACGGGGTACAATGGACCATGGTCCATTTACCTCAGTTCTCTGTCATAATAAACTGATTTATGAAATCTGCATTTTTTAAGTGTTAGCTATAAATTATATATAAAAATTTCAGAGTTAACCTTAATTAGATATGTCTACAAAGATGAATAGGAAAGCAATTTACTTTGAGGTTTCTTCTTATTTATTTTTAATAACCATTCAGTTACTTTTGTATTCTTATATTTTTACAAATATCATACAGCTATAACAAACTAAATTAAATACTGAAATTAAAAAATATTAATACAAATAAATTTGACGAAAAAGGCGGTTTTACATTTTGTTGGTTTAATCACAGAAATAAAAGATAAAGAATCTGTTTTTGTGAGATTCATGCAACGAAAACTTCATTAAGATCTCTACATTTTTTCCTGAAAGTGTTACTATATCTCTTGTAAATTTTCAAGCTATTGTAATGATGAGTTTTCCAGACCCTATAACTTCACAAGAAAACAGCAGATTTTCAGTGACACAAAAATTGTTTGGCGTATCATTTTCTAATTTTAATGTTCATTAATTTACAGTATATGCATGAATACAAGACATAAATAAGCAAACATAATATTATTCTACATTTTATGCTATTAAAAAACATACTACATTAGTATGCTTTTTAAATTTGACCTGTGGTCCATAGTACCCCATGCCATGGGCCATTCTACTCAGCGGTCAGGGTACAATGGCTCATTTTGTCAGTTGTTATTAAAAAATTTATATTAAAACAAATAAACATAATTATTGCTCTTGATTGAGTGCCACATAAGACCCAATATATAGGTAATATGCAAGCATATTTTCAATAGCGAGAAATTATTATTTTGTGAGTAAACACCTAAAATTTCCAAAATTGGTCCATTGTACCCCACTCTCCCCTACTCGAAACCAATTTCTCTTATTATTAAATAACTTAATAAAATACATTTATAAAAATGAGAGAAAAAAAAAAAAGTATGACCTGATTTTCAAATTCTATAGCTTGTCCTGCCTCTCTCGGATAACCATCAATGAGAAAACCGTTTGACTTTGGCAGATTCTTCTGAATGGCTTCTTTCAAAAGAGTCAGCACTTCATCCTTTCAAGAGAAAAAATGCATATATAATAATCTAAGTTTCTTTAATAAATATTCTAAAATTTATTTGTACTTACAAAATATTCTGGTATGGAATCTACACTACTTTCTGTAATCATGCATTTTAATATATATATAATAGATTTTTTTTTTTTTTTTTTTTTTTTTTAACTATCCAAGGGGACTTGCAACCTTTAACCGCTGTTTTTATTTCTAATAAAAAAGAAAAAAGTTTTTTTTAATAATTTTGAATTAGGAAATAAAAAGCGCGCGTGCAAAGTGAAATAAAAATAATTACAAGATTAAAAAAAAAAAAAAAAAACAACTTTTTATATACCATGTTTTAAATTTTCTGATGAATCATAGAGCTCTTATCAATGTGCATAACATTTTTAAAGTGATAATGGCGTCAATTTTTGTGAGATGCATAATTTAACTTTTTATAATATTTTAACGTTCACGTTTAATTAAATGTATTTATTTTTTATGTCGAAAGAAAATGAACTCGTAAAAATTTTTTTTGGCAACCATTAAATTATAGCTAATATTTTTAATGGCTATTTTAACGCTATTAGGATGTTATTATTTTCATATTTAATTAACTATAAGAAAACTAATACAAAATTCGAAAATCGGACTTCGAACTATTGTGTTGTCACCGGGTTCCGAGCTACTGTGAAAGTTTCAAACGTCTAGCTATTTGAGTGAGTATTTTATTAACGATTGAAAATTTGAACAAGATATATATTAGGGAGAGTCTGAACTAATAGTAGGAATTGAAAAATATTTCAAACAGTTAATTTACTTAAATTGCCCAAAACAGGAAACTGATTCCGATATTATAATCAGAATAGAGTAAAATATACTTTCATTTATAAACACATCTAAAATATATATTTTTCGGTGGGAAAATGTAATAGATTTTAATATTGTTCATTTTAAATCAACGGAAATGTTAGATGGTAAGAAAGAAAATCTGAAAAGTTATGATTCCAATTGGCATCACGGGGAATGAAAGGGTTAAGCTTTGCTGATAACAGATATACACACATATTAACCCTCTGGATGATAATCCCGCGATTTCCACGGGCAACTCAAATGTAACAAAATTTGCTCATCCCGCGAATTACGCGGGCAAGTGTTTTTCTTCCTTTATTGAGGAGCGCATTCCGCCTTTTCACCGTTTAACCAGTGAAATAAATTATAAACAGTATTAGACGTTTTAATTAGGTTTTGACCAACAGATGTCGATAGTCGTCCACTAAATTGCGGCATTTGAAGATATTTGGCCTTGGTATTTACCGCTCCTGGTATTTACCATGTTTGCCGTCTTTTTCTAATCATAGAAATGACTGGTAGAAAACGTCCAGCGATTGCCAGAGTGTATATTTCTGATGATTTATCAGATTCTAAAAGTGATTTTAGTTTTGATAGTGATAGTGATATAAATTTTTCGGACTGCTCCTTAGACAGCGATGAATCTGATCACGATTCTTTATATTTTTTTAATTTTCATTATATTTTCTTAAGTTTTATACATTTTACTTTTTTATATTATGTAATAAATATAAATTAAAATTGAAATTTATCAATTTTTTTTTTCTTTTTTTTTTGTGATAATATCAGAAATTGGTTTTTCTGACAGCTTAGTTTCTCATGATAAAAATTTATATAAAAAATCTTTTCCAGAAAGAAAAAATGCATATTTCAATTCTCCAAATATATAGATTTTAAATATGCAAGAAAAAAAAATACACAATTTTTGAAGCGATTTCGGTCCACAAATTGAGCAGTCTGAGGGTTAACCACTAAAAATATGACTTTCGTATTCAGGGCACCTCAAAACGTGATCATTATATATATATATATATATATATATATATATATAAAGAGTTAAAAATAGAACTTGAAAAATTAGTTGTTTTACAGTATGAAAATTCAAATTTCCTTCTTACGTACTGTTCGTCGACTTAAAAACGTAATTTAATGTTAGTAAAATGTATCAAAGCGCTTCCATCAATTGCATTCATCAAAAAAGAACGTTTAGCTTAATTTTAGTTAGCCCTGTATATTGACTATAAACTATATTCACATCACATTGAGTACTTAAATTTAATTTAATATGAAAAAACCCTAACACAAAATGAAATACACTACCAGCAATTTCAAAGTATAGCTCCAATACATCCAAAAACTTTGAGTAACCCTGTAAGCAAATGGTGAATGTTTTCCATACCATGATTAACAGAAAACATTCTTTAATGCATATAAAATAATATGGTGTGTCACTCACACTACTTTCTCTTTACTTTTCTCTTACTCATTTCAATACTATAAAGATAGATTGTATTAGGTTTATTAGTGCGATGACTTTGCCCGTATACATTCTATAATATAGAGAAATTCTGGGATTGTCCAACCATTGTTCACTGAAATAGGCGTAAAATTTGGATAATTATTACTTACGCAAAAAAGGGCCACGGCTTTTTCTATTCCTCCTTCCTTAATTCCAACCTCTTACGCTAGAAATCCTTTAGTAAGGATTTCTACTTACGCTAGAGGCACGTTACGCTAAGACACTATCGCTAAGGGCACGTCACCATATCACCCTTTGATACAGGTTTATAATACTGAATTTAGATTTCCTGTTAATGTCTGTTTTGAGTTACACTGTTAGATACTCAATTAATTCAACGGTAAAAGCCTGAATCAAAACACCTGAAAACGTACAATTATAGCAAAAACTCAGTTTCAAAAATCCGACACCAAAGCAATATATAACTAATCAATTAAATGGTGCCACGTATTCTCTTAAATCATGAACTTAAAACTTCTTAGGTTGAACCTGCAATAATTTAATTGACTTATTGTTTATATTGTTTATCTAGCTAAACGCTAGATGGTGCTTGCTCACTGCTGTATAAAAGTTTTTCTATCATTAATTTCCTTTCTATGAAAGTATGTTCATTGATTTACGTACAATTTAAGTTATAATTTAACTAACTTAAAATTATAATTTAACTAACTCAAGAAATAAATACTCTGTGAATTTTATCGTTAATGAAAATGCTCAGACGTTACTTCTTTATCGATTAATCGTTGTTTGCAATGCTTTTATTTCATTAACTTGTTGGCATCTTCCTATTCCCCAGTTTGTGTAAAAGTTTTACATGTGGCTACTCTGCTTTTTTCTAGTTTTCTCTCTGGATTCCTTGATGATTTGATTTAACAAATCATTTAATTTCTCATTCAAAATGGTTTTGCTGCCTCGATCGGGGCTGAAACAATATAAATTTCTACGATTAGCTGTATTGTTTTACGAAATCGATGCAGCTCTCTCAGCTTTATGAAGTACATGCCCCCTGAAGTGTTTATACTTCAATTTTTAAGCATTTTTATCCAATTATTTCTGTGGTTCTTTATTTACTTTCTCCGTCATTACGTTTAATGGTCCTTTTTTATTATTATTATTCATGTCGGCGTAAGTAATTCAAATTGTTTTTGTCTCTTATTGGTTCTTAATCTGTATCGCAACATTTTTGTGTCAGTCTTACCTATATGTTATAACCAATTCTATTTTTATTGTGTTGGTATTGTTTTGTATCTATTAATTGCTAAATATTAAGGTTAAATTTTATTACGATAACTATCATTTATATATATATATATATATATATATATATATATATATATAAATTTTAAAAGAAAGTGAAAATGCATTCAAAAGTGATTTGCGAATTTTCAGCTATTGTAACTTTACATTCACTTACATTAGATACTAGCTGTCCTTTCTTCATTATATCAGTCAATCTAGCTCCCCGTTCTGATCCCGATTTACATTCATCCCGCAACAGATCACCCGTAGATAAATGAGTAAATCCGTATTTGGCAACGATTTTTTCGCACTGTGTGCCTTTTCCAGATCCGGGACCACCTAAAAAAAAAAAAAAAAAAGATAGAAACGGATTAAATTTACTTGGAGTCAAATTCATATAAATAAACCATAATATTAGGTCGTTGCAAAAGTTCGTGCGGACGCGGATCATTTTATTGCCTCCAAAGACGAGAGATTCTATCGCCGTGGTATACATTTGTTACCCGAAAAATGGGCAAAGGTTGTAGAAAGTAATGGAGAGTATTTTAATTAAAAATTGTCATTTGATTTGATGTATTTTTATGAAATGAAGCAATAAAAAACCGCACGAATTTATGCAAAAACCTAATACTAATACAAATCTGCAACATATAATAATAAATTTAACAACATTAAGGGGATGAGAGATGTTATAAATAATTATTGTGAATTATTGTCTTGGAACTAATTTGTCTACATATGCATTGTATTGTAATGTAATACAACAATGAGCATATTAAAATTTCATGAAAACTTAATAACAATAAAGTAAAATTCAAACTTAAAATTATTTATTTATTTATTTATATTATTTTTTTAATGTTGCTATTTTTTTATTCTTTGCTTTGATTTTATATTATTATAGTTTACCAATATATTTTAATCAAATTTGGAAGTAATTTCATGTTTCAATGCTGAAATTTATTGTTATTTGTTAAATCATATGCATACATATTAACCATATTAGCAGGCTTTGCCCGCTTCGCTGGACATTAAACTTAAATGAGTTGTCAAAATCACATATCTTTATTAATAACCAAAGTTCTCGCTGTGATTGGTAGAGGTTTTCTCGCTCGCAACGTGAGGAGTCTGGGTCCCCACTGTCTTCGGCACAACTTACCCACTTCTTACTTCCCCTTCCTCAGCGGGTGAGATCGAAGTTTTGCAAAATCCCACTAATGTATATAATGCGTACACTTAATCAATATCCACACAACAAAATTCGTCATCCTAAAATAATTCAAAGCGAATTCAAACGGAAAAACATGTTTTTACACATGTTTATTGCCCTCCGACTCCGAGAAAGGGGGGGGGGGGTTTCGAGTTTCGTGAAATCTAGTTACAATAAGTGACGGATGCATACAAATAATTTATGCGCCAAATTTCGTGACCACAGAAGTCTTTAATACAAAATATTATAAATAAATAAATACAAAAAGCACAGCTTTAGTATGGGAACCCTTTTGGTGACTTTAAATATTTTAAGCCATTTTTGCGATGAACTGAATTGGCTATCTCAATTGTGCAATTAAAGATCTTGGCGAGAAACGTCCGAGCTAGGTGCTGAATTTCAAATTTTGCCAAAGGGAACCAATACTAAAGCTGTTCCATACACAAAATAAATAAATAAATAAAATAAAATAAAAACTCTTTTCTGATATTTACAAAATAAAAATAAAAAATCTTAATAAAATCCGAATTATAATCATTTACAATTAAGGGGAGAACATAAAAGAACCCTATAAGGTACATAATAACAACAAAAAATTTTGTTTTACTGCAGGAAAGAAAAGTAACTGCTTAATTAAATAAAAATATTAAACTAATGCCAAATATCTCTACGAAAATATTTATCCATCTGCAAATTCCTGATTAAAAAAAAAAAAAAAAATCACCAACTTTTGTAGGTATTTTTCTCTCTAATTTTTATTATTATTCACGTGAAATTAAAAATATTTCATTTTATTTCTGGAAAATAAAAATATATATAAATGCGTATATATAAATATAAAACCTTCTACCAAATCTGGGTTCAAAACGGAAAAAGGGTAAAATAAATTAGAAATATCAGACCTATATTTATAAATTTGATACCAAATGAAAGGGGCGATTTTTCTGAATCCAGGGGTTCTAACAGTTTTTCGATGCGACAATTAGATTTTTAAAAAATAACTAAAGTATGAAATTTAAGTGGCAACGGAAAAACGGAAAAATAAATTAGAAATATCAGACCTACCATTATAAATTCAGTACCAAATGAAAGGGGTGATTTTTCTGAATCCTGGGGTGTAAACAGTTTTTCGATACGACAATTAGATTTTTTAAAATTAACTAAAGTATGAAATTTAGATGGTGTGGTGTAAATAATTCGTTTACTTTATATTTTCATATTTTTATTTTATTTTATTAACATTTTTAATTTTAATTATCAATAGAAGTTCGTTATTGAGGAATCAAAAACCTTATGGCGTACATGATCGCACATTCCGTTTTGGCCACAAACCCTTTTTATTCTTTGGGTCAAAAGGTCAAATATATATATATGTCCAAATATTTTTATTTACTTAAGAGAAAAGAGGAACAAACTTACTTAATTGGTAGAATGCTGTAAAAGGAAAAATGCAGAACAGAATACTATTTGTAAGAAAAATCAAATCATTGCATCAACATTCCTTTCTTTTATTTTCCAATCAATACCAGCAAATCCAAAACAAGCAGGATACAAAAATAGACTGCTCTTAAAATTTGAATATCCATCCATCCCAGCTGATAACATATATATATATTTAATAAGTAGGCACTCTCTCTCCAAATCATAATCTGGACAAAGTCCTTTAAAAACAGAACATAAAACCCATTCTTACCCATGCTGCTCTCTTGAGTGGTGCTCAAACACAACTGAATTTAAAATTGCCGGGATAACAGAAGGTGGGGTCAGAACCATCACCCTATTGGTTCTCAGAATGGTGTGAGATGACATCACCACTAGGAAAGAAGAACCAAATTTTCTCCTGTGTGTGAATTGCAGTAAAGCAAATATTACAGGGTGAGTTGAGCCAGCTAAGAGATACAATGCATTTAAGTGCAGAAAAACGATCTTATTTTAAAATTTAGAAAGAAGTGATGTTTTTAACATCACATTACCCCTAACGACCATTAAAAAAATTTGGAAGACTAAAAATGTGAATGGAGAGTGCATACCTACATTTACATGAAGGATTACAAATTTTTTTTTATTTTACATGTGAAAAAAAAAATGTCGATATTGACTACATAATATTGTTAGAACGGCCGTTAAAGGCATGCATGTAACAAATTAAATTTTTAGGCAAATGAAAGGTCTTACAATACCTTGAATAACATGCATTTCATAAACAAAAATTTCAGAAATTTTGAGAACAATGTACATGTGCCACAATATTAATCTGAACCATACATAATAAAAAATCAATATGTAATATATGAAGCTGAGGTAACAAAATTCTTGACAAACAATACACATCAACGTCCACCCTGGTAGGTGATCAATTCTACAAAAATAGACGAGGAATACACTATTTTATAAACCAAAAAAAAAAAAAGAATTATTTCAGCACTGTGGTTACAGACATTTTCAATAATAACATTGTTATTGATGCAAAAGCGGTCAGTGACATCTCTATGTATAACAATATTTATTAGGATATTGACAACTAATAAAATATATTTATAAATGCAAACATGACACAGCTTTTATCAACAATTGACATGAGTAAAAAAAAAATATTGATACCTTTTAAAGAAAATAGTATTATAAACAGAAATATTGAAAATCATACAAAGTGCTGCAAAATTTCTTTCCTATAAATTTGTAAAGATAATTAGTTAACGAGAATAAAAAAATGCATGACATGTCAAAAGAATTTTAGTGGACGTGCAATTTCAACAAAAATATTTAACCAATAATCTTGATATTAAATACACGCATTATGATAAAACAAAATCAGTTATTATATTTCAGTACAAAATATTTACAGATGACCTCTTGAAGCATTATTATGAAGGAGAAAAAAAATGAAAATAAGTATCAATACAAATGTAAAAATAATCTTACAGATAAATATTACATTAGATACGGAAAAAGCATTCCAAACACTTAAGTATAATATACGAATAAGATTTTTTAAATTTTATCATTACCATTATTATTATTATTATTATTATTATTATTATTATTTTTTTTTTTTTAGAATATACATATTATAAATGGAAATAATAAATGTGAGTGGCTACTGAGGCCACCAAGTTAGATTACTAAACAAAATCAAAAATGCACTTTATATAAACGTCAAGTAATACTCAAAATAAACATACTATTAGATATAACCAAAACAAAACTGCAATGTCAATAATCACAATAAACGAAGAATTTTATCAAACATTATACACATTTATATACATATCATGTGTGGATTGTGTATTAATTTGATTGTGTAATAGTGTGGATGTTGTGTATACTTGTGTTGTATAAGTGATGTTTGTGTCTGTGAAAATGGTGTGGAAGCTTCCAGAAATTGTATTTAATAACCCAATATATTTATAAACATGACAATGTGTAGTAATTAATATATGAAAAGAAAGAAGAAAAATTATGTATACACATATAAATATGCAAGTTTCCGATACATATAACATACACACATACTGTACATTTTGAGCAGTAAATAATTATAGTATAGTTATCAAATTTAACAAATAAGACAATATATAAAATAAAGCAGTATAACAGAAGATTTATATTCATATTAAAAACAATACACACTTCACTAAGTTTTTGTAGATATTCAACATTTGCCACAGGAAAAAAATACATATATATATATAACTACACAATATATAATAGGACAATATACAAAATACAACTTATCAAATATACCTGTACCGATTCACCTTTGTTTACACAACAGGCAACTTTGGCGAAACACCTGATAGTTAAGTCCCCTAAAAAAAAAACTTAAAAAAAATGTTAAGATAACATTTGTGAAATTGGAAACAAAACAAAACAAAACAAAAAAAATAAGTTTTGCATCTTGGTCTGAGATCATAATGAGACTGCGGTTGAACAATCCCAGCTGGTTGACCTGTCTGAATTGTTTGTGGAATGAGATGTTGCTTTCTTTTATGAGCCAGGATGACACGGTCTATGTTGATAGTGAATGGTTCAGCCCCTTCATTTTCGAATTCTCTGACGGAGAGTAACACATCAGATATTACTTTTTGAACTGAATATGGGCCTATGAATCTTGGTTTAAATGTATCTTTGGTTTTTATAAAGACCATATCATTTTCTTTGAATTTCCGGAGAACTGCTTTTTTATGTTGTCTAGTATTACGTTGGTTTTGGTGAAACTTCACGTTATGATGCACTTGTCTAAAGATCTGTTTCATTGATTCCATGTATTTATGGTATTCATATGGAAATTCCAGTGTTTCTAACTGAGGAGCTTCAAACAAGTCAAAGATGCTTGTTAGTGACCTGCCAAAATGCAGAAAGGCTGGAGAATATCCAGTTGAAGAATGAACGGTGGTGTTATACAGGTTCTTGTGTATCATCAAAGCCTGATGAAAATCAAATCCTTCCTTGGTAAGAGTGGCAATTGAAGATTTGATGCTGGTATTAATTCTTTCAGATGAGCCTTGTGTTTGCGGGTGTCCTGATGATGAATGGGAGATTGTAATTTTCAATGTCTGTGCCAAGTTGTTAAAGATGTTTGCTGTGAACTGTGGGCCTAAGTCTGAGAGTATCGCAGAGGGTCGACCAAAGGTAGTGATGTATCCCGTAATGGCTTTAACTACAGCTTGTGCTGTTGCATTTTTTACTGGTACCAGCTCAATATGTTTAGAAAAATGATCGAGAAATGTTAACACATGGAAGCCATTAGAGAAACAAAAAGTCCATGGAAACCAACATACTCGGCGCAGAAGGAACAAACATTTCCTGTAGTGGAGCAGGTGGAATTCTGTGCGGTTTATATTGAATACATAATGTACAGGACAGAACAAAGTTTTTCACATCTTCAAATAATCCTGTCCAATAAAAGTGTTTAATTATTCTTCTGTATGTATTTCTAATTCCAAAGTGAGGCATGTGACAAATTTTTAAAACTTTTGGTTTTAACTTCTGTGGTACTACAATTTCTGTTTTTGGAGAGTTTTCATGCTGGTGAAACTTTCGTTTGATCATTAACAGACCTGTGTCCGGATGGACAAAATAATTTTTATATTTAGGAGAAGGTTTCTCCGAAGTGATATCGACAATAATTTTTAGCAGAAAGTCATCTTCTCTTTGCTCTTTAAAAAAACATTCTTCCGAGATTTCCATCATAAGATTATCTGCGTCAGAGCTGTTTAAGGAACGACTGAGTGGAGCAGCATCGTTACTTAACAACTGAGGTAAGGAAGAACGATGAGGCTCTGATGAGGTGAGTGACTTATCAGATTTATGTGTGACATTGATATGATGAAGTTCAATTGTTGGAGAATCTGAAGAAATGGGTAAATTGTTAGCCTCTTTAATTAATTCTGGGTTTGAGTTAAGATCTTGAGTGTATGCAGAAAAGTCTTCTCTTGAAAAATAGTCTGCCAAAACATTTGTTCTACGTTTTACATATCTGAATGTGTATTGATAGTTTGATAACTCAATTAGCCATTTAGTAGTTAGATCAGCAGGAGAGGAAATTTTCTTATAGTGTTCGAGTGGTCTGCTATCGCTGAGAATGGTGAAAGGTCGGTTGAAAAGGAAAAATTTAAATGCACTGACTGACTTAGCTATGGCCATCAGCTCAAGCGTGATGGCTGAATATCGCTGTTCTGATTTAGATAGTGTTTTACTAAAGTAACTAACCGGAAGCAGAATGCCTTCCTTTTCTTGTAGAAGAACCCCTGAAATTGCAATTTTGCTAGCATCTGTATTAAGAAAAAATTGTTTTGACCAATCTGGTAATGAAAGAAAAGGTTTAGAGAAAAAATTTTTCTGTATTTGTTTAAAGACTTCAGCATGTTGCTCTGTCCATTTAAATGTAGTTTTCGGAGATGTTAATTTTATCAAAGGATCAATTAATCGCGAGTAGCAGGGAATGAGTTTTCTGTAGAATCCACACAATCCTATAAATCTTTTTAGTTGTTTTCTGGTTGCTGGGATAGGAAATTGAGTAATTTTTGTAATGTTAGAAGAAATAGGATGTATTTTTTGATTTTGGATGCTGAAACCGAGATATTCAATAGATGACTGATGGAATTTACATTTCTTTGGAGACAATGTCAGATTGTACTTTTGTAGAGTAGCTAAAAGTGTTTGTAATTTTTCTGTTGTTTCCTGGAAAGAGTCACTTCCTATAATAATGTCGTCCTGGTAAGCATATATGCCTGAACAATTGCACTCTTGTATAATTGTGTCAATAAGCATTTGGAATGTTGATGCGGCTGATCTCAGCCCAAACATTAATCTTTTAAATAAATAAGTTCCCCATTGTGTAGTAAATGAGAGACGTCGTCTGTATTCTTTAGGTAATGAAATTTGATGATACGCTGAGGGAAAGTCTAATGTTGTAAAATATTTAAATTTTGAGATGTTATTTATTATCGTATCAATTCTTGGAAGAGGATAAGTGGAGCATCGAATCATAGAGTTGATTAACCTTAAATCTAGGGCCAGTCTAAAGGAAGGTTTATCCTCCTTAGACACAGCTTTCTTTTTAACCATGAGCATTGGGCATGCCCATTCAGAGATATTTCTCTCAATGATCCCTGCATCCAGTAATTTGTCAAGTTGATCTTTTGCCTCTTCTTGAATAGCTTGTGGAATAGGAAATGGGTAAGTTTTTAGGGGAATATCTGAAATGAATTTTATATGTGGAGTGATATGATCGGTGTGTCCAATCGACTTTAGTGAACATGAAAATACAGAATTAAAATTCTGAAGAATATCTTGCATTATTACCCTTTCTGTAGGTTTTAAATGCTGAATAGAAAAATTATCTACATTAAATTCTTTCTGTCTTAAGGATAAAACTTCTGGTGTAGCCTTAATTAGATTACACATGTGATCAGGTGTATTCGTTGCAAGATCTAATGTATTTTCTTCTATTTTATCTATCTCTGAAATGTATCCGCAAATAGTATTTTTATTTATATGCAGTTTCTTGCTGGAATTATTATACATAGGAATAAAAAATTGAATTAATTCTTGTTTAGTAGAATTTTCCTTGATATGTTGTACCTCCATAAGAGAAGGATAGGATGCAAGTGGACAGTGCTTGTTAGACGATGTAAACATTACTAACTGATTTTCTGGAATAAGCGTGGACCGCACAGGCACATATATAGTATCCTGTGGATCAATCATAATCTTCTGGGTAAGCCAACATTTTTGACAAGAGGGCAAATTATCTTTATGAACATCAATTTTATATTTTTTACATCCAGTTTGGGTGAAATCCATATGAGTATCTATCTTATGCGATGCCCGATTCATATCAGATTCAGATGATAAAAGACTGCAAGAGGGTACAGTGTCTAGAATATCTAAAGCATTTTCATTAATTTGTATCTTGTTATTATGTAAATTGATAACAACGTGATGGGACTTTAAAAAATCAAAGCCAAGTATACCAATAAATTTAGATTCAGTTGGTATTTCAATAAGAAAAAAAAGTGTGTTTGTAAAAAGTTTTCCCTATTTTAAAGGAAATGCAAACACATCCGTCACATTGGACTAAAGAGTTTACTGTAGATTAGAGGTGAGTTCGGGCTCTATTTTGGCAATTCGAGCCCGACCGAGCCCGCAACATTTTTGAGCTGAGCTCGCCCGAGCCCGAAAAATTTTGTGTGATCAGAGCCCGAGCCCGATATTGAAAGTGGTACGCTATGCAACGCATGCACAATAGTAAAATTAAATACCGTTTTCATTTTCAAATTAATTTTCTTATTATCAATCCTCAATTTAAATAACTATAAATGTTAATATAACAATTTATAATGTCTGTGTCTCTGTATACATGTATATATTTATATAATATACATTTATAGTGCAGCCCATTGTTTATAACGCGCCTATCGGGGGACAAAAAATTTATCCGAATGAGTGATATAATGAGGCACAATATAACGAAGGAGGAAGGATTACTGTACAACACTATGATATAATATGCACCCCGTTGAAAAGAAAGTTCTATTTAGAAAAAGGAAAGTCAAAGCTACTAAAGTTTGCAAGATTATTTTGTGATTTGTAACCTATCATGACTGTTATGGCAATACTAAAGGTGCTCTCAAAATGAATAAAATTTCTTCCTTTTTTTTTACATTTTCCAGTTAGTGAAGAATAAAATAAACGGAACTTTTAGCTTGAATCCGAGCCCGCCTGGAGCCCGAAGAGTTGCGTAAGATTTGAGCCCGATCGGGCTCGGGCCCGGGCTCGGACTCGGGCTTACGGGCTCGGGCTGAGCCCGTCTCATCTCTACTGTAGATATCTTGACTCTTGAAGCAATTCTTTTGTAATATAATTTGTTTTGATTTTGTAAAAAGTAATGTTTTGAGAGTAATGACACAGAAGCTCCTGAGTCGAGAAGAAAATTCTCTAATGTTTTGTTTAACAGTAATTGTATGATGGGGAGATTGGGCAGATCATTGTCTGTGTGTAACAAGAATTCCAGTGAATTAACTAATATACAGCCTCCATTTTCCTCCACACTTGGGGACGTTACCAGTACTGGAGATGTTGTCTGTATCGCAACAGATTTTACTTTGCGTTCTAATGACAAAGGGAACTTTGCCTGTGTGTCTGGAGATCTCAGAATGATTTCATTGTTATTTGCAAAAAAATTATTAGGTAGATTAGAATATGTTGAGTTAGTCTGTAAAAAGTTGTTATGATAATTGACTTTATTCAAACCTGACCTATATGAGGAACTCTTTGTACTTAGGAGTTTAGTGTCACTTCTACCATTCTCCACTTCTAGTCATTGTGAATGACTACTTTTTGTTTGAAGGGAGTTGGATTTAAATGTTTTAGGGGCCCTGGCTCTCCGTGACATGTCTCTATAAGGTCTAGAGAAAGTTTGCCCATTACGATATCTGTAAGAAAACTTATTATTTTGTAATTTTCTGAGTGCAAAGCACTTCTGAGCAGAATGTCCAGGTCTTTCACACCATTGGCATTGAATCGTATGTGAACCTTTGTTTTGTGGAAATTTATTGTATGGCCGCTTGCTATAAGATGAATTTTAATCTTAGTCAAATTGTTTTCTGAGTTTGTACCTATCACTTCACTATCTATTTTATGATTGAAGTTCTGAATAGTAGCAAAAGATGTTCCTGGTAAGACAGGGTTTACTTGCAAGTTATAAATTTCCTGGAATTTTTCAAGACATTCCACCATCTGATAAAAGGTTGTGGCTTTTTGTGATAGTAGATGAATTCTAAAGTGGGGCGGAATGAGATCATTGAATTTTGCGATTAGTAATTGTTCAAGGGCTTTTCCTTCCATATCAGGAAATCGTTTTCTCACTAAATTTTCAAGCTTATTAGCAAAAATATTAATATTGACATCGGACTCAAACTTAAATTCGTTAAATTGTTGTGCTATTGCAGTTGCCGACTCTACCTTAAAATATTTCTTAAATATATTAAATAATTCTTTAGTATTTTTGGCTTTTTGGCAAGCTGGGGAGGAGACATAAAACTTAAGAGCAGTATCTGCCAATTTTGATTTCACAAAAGCCAAAGCATGGGATTCCTCCCATTTGCTGTTCTCAATTTTAAATTTCACTTGTTCAATAAAAAAATCCAATAATTGAGAGTCTCCAGAAAATGGCGTTACTAAAGTTTTGAACGGTAAACATCTTGTCAATCCTTTGTTAGAAGCCATTTTTTTTTTTTGTATATATATGAAACTACTATATTGGTTTAAAAAAAAAAAAAAAAAAAAAAAAAAAAAACAGATGTATGAAGCTTGTTATTTATTTATTTATTTATTTATTTTTTTTTTTACATGTGTTGATAGCTATTTGCATATAATAAATTCAAGTAGTTGAGGAGAGAGAGACATACCTACATTTTTTTTTTTTTTTTTTTTTGAAGGCCAACACTACAAAGTTCTGTTGGTTATTATTTATTTAATCAGTTATTCAAATTATATTGAACCAAAAAAATTTTTTATTTGTACAAAGTTCCAGCATATCACAATTTTTGAAACAGGGAATTGTCTTATAGGTCACTTGGTATATATTCAATCACAAAAAAAAAAATGTAATTGGTTATGTATGACTTTAAAAATAATTTCAGTAATTCTAGCAATAAAAATAAAATAACTTATTCAAAATAAACAATCTCTACACTATCATTCATTCTTAAGAACAATAATCAAGTATTCCTTTCATTTTCCATTTTTATTTATTTTTATGCATATATTCTTCAAACATTGCAGCTTATAGAATCATGTTAGATAATATAACATAAGTCATACTAATTCAATAAACATTTAAAATAACCTAATATTTTCCTCTTTTGCAATATTTTGGTAATCTAAATAAATGTACCTAATAAAAATGGATATTTTGATTTGTGATCTCAATCTTTTTCCATCGGATCACAATTTGACACAACCGGCACCAAATGTGGTGTAAATAATTCGTTTACTTTATATTTTCATATTTTTATTTTATTTTATTAACATTTTTAATTTTAATTATCAATAGAAGTTCGTTATTGAGGAATCAAAAACCTCATGGCGTACATGATCGCACATTGCGTTTTGGCCACAAACCCTTTTTATTCTTTGGGTCAAAAGGTCAAATATATATATGTCCAAATATTTTTATTTACTTAAGAGAAAAGAGGAACAAACTTACTTAATTGGTAGAATGCTATAAAAGGAAAAATGCAGAACACAATACTATTTGTAAGAAAAATCAAATCATTGCATCAACATTCCTTTCTTTTATTTTCCAGTCAATACCAGCAAATCCAAAACAAGCAGGATACAAAAATAGACTGCTCTTAAAATTTGAATATCCATCCATCCCAGCTGATAACATATATATATATTTAATAAGTAGGCACTCTCTCTCCAAATCATAATCTGGACAAAGTCCTTTAAAAACAGAACATAAAACCCATTCTTACCCATGCTGCTCTCTTGAGTGATGCTCAAACACAACTGAATTTAAAATTGCCGGGATAACAGAAGGTGGGGTCAGAACCATCACCCCATTGGTTCTCAGAATGGTGTGAGATGACATCACCACTAGGAAAGAAGAACCAAATTTTCTCCTGTGTGTGAATTGCAGTAAAGCAAACATTACAGGGTGAGTTGAGCCAGCTAAGAGATACAATGCATTTAAGTGCAGAAAAAACGATCTTATTTTAAAATTTAGAAAGAAGTGATGTTTTTAACATCACAGATGGCAACACTTCATGTCAATCTTTTCATAATTCGTAGTGCGAATCACGTGAATAAAAAGTCTTTAACTTAAAAATTTATTTTTATATTTTATTTTTCCATTCAAAGCGTTTTAATGAAAAAATATTTATGGCACATGCGCAGGCGTTTTTTACCCACAATTTAAACACTAATCATAATTTTGAAAATTTCTATAGATATAATTTTAAGTTGGGTGAAGACCTAAGTTTCTGCCAAGCGCCGTTGAATTCCGTCCAGCCGTTCTCGAGTGATGCCCGGACAAACGTGTTTTAGTCTTTTACCCCAGGGGGGAACGGGGGGGAATTAGTATTCGATCCAAATTTGTTGATTACAATTCGAATGGCGAGATTTACGAAAAAAATCAGCAATAAGATAATTTCTGTCTTTGAAATAAATTTACAGCCTTATTTGCTTCACCATAAAAATTTCCTACATTGTACACGAAACTTTCCTAAATCATTTTTATAAAGTTTGGTAGCACTAGATATTTAAAAAAACATTTAAAATCGAAACTGTCCAGTTATGTATGGGAAGGTCATCTAAAATCAAAAGTATCCGGTCATTTATAGTAAAATAGTGCATTTCTTCTTTCTATATTTGACGGGCTATCAGTTGTCACACAGTAATCCGTTACTATTTAAATTTTATATGTTTTTATTTAACTTCGTTTGTTGATTGTCCGATTGAGCTAAAAATGTGCATAATTGTCTAAGAATGGCTAAAGATTTTTTTTCAAATGCGATCTAGCATACATGTATGCTAGATCATACATGTATGCTAGATCGCGTTAAAAAAAATCTACAGTCATTCCATTCGACTTTTCTAACATTAACTAATTAAAGGTTGTTTAAATAAATAAAGTATGAAATCAGTCAGCTAAATAAAATAAACGTGTTTAACGCTACTGCACTTCAAATAATTTCAGCATATAGATCATAATAAAAAAGAGTTTTTCATTGTGTCTTTGTAAAAATCTACATGTGCTAGATTTACCAAAATCTATGCAGTTCGTGTGACGGTGACCTATAACGTGTATATATATTTTTCCAGTTCAGTCGGATACGACATTTACACGCAATAGCAATTTAAATAATTTCAACCCCTTGGCCATAAATTATAAAGAATTTTTCTTTTTGCACCTGTATATATATATATATATATATATATAATAAATAATTTAATTCCTTTACAATACTCAGCAAATGAGAGAAAGATGAAAATACCAACAATGAAATTAAAAGTTAGATGTATTACGTATAAAGTTATTGTCACAATTACCATTTAATTAAAATTCACTGATTAGTAAAAACATGTTAAAGTACTTACGCAGAAGAGTAATGACGTATATATCACTTAAGCCTAAACTATGAGATAGTTTTCATAATTCATTAATCCAGTAAATTCATGCAACACAAGATAAAAATTGAAAGAAATTAACCAAAAATACTATTGAAATAAAAAGAAATGCATGAAGGAAAAATAGAGTTAAAATGCTGAAACCCAGTACAGATCTCATCAGGAAACTAGCAGTACTGTCAACATGGAATGCAAGATTTCTGAATATTGTATAGCTATTTCAGCAATATACAACACTAGTTTCAATCTTGCAAAAAAATAGAAAGATAAAAGGAAATTAGCTTATAAAATAACTTATCCATAATGAAAATTGGTGTTCGTGAAAGGTGATGGCCACATGTAAATCAAATCCAAATCGAATAAATAGATAAAAGTCCGGGCGGTTGCCAAAACGAACAAACTGAAAAGAAATGATTAAAAGTAGAGAATCGATTAATCGAATATATATATGCGTTATATTCCTCGAAATCTGTACAGTTCGTGCTACGGTGGTCTATAACATATGTACCAACTTTCAGCTCATTCGAACAAAGCGTTTAGACGCTGTATCATGTTCACTCACACTACATCACCGTAAAAATAGTAAAAATGAACTCGGGTGACCTCAAAACGAATAGATACACCAAAATCTTAAAATTTAATTTTTGTCATGATTATAACATTTTTCTTCATATGAGGAACAAACATTCAAACCGTGTTTTCTCCTCCGGATAAAATTTTTCAAACAATGCAAAAACTAATAAATTGAAAAATATTTTCTCTTTTCAGTGAAAACTCATTTATATAGCAGAGCATCAGAAGACGTTCGACGGAAGTTTCACAAATCACAACTTCCAGGAAAAGTGACATTACTTAAAAAATGGTTTATGTCACTGAAAAATACATAAAATGCACCCAATGTGAACAAAAATGTTTCATCTCCATCTAGAAAGTTATCCACCTGAAAGACAGTTGTGCCAGTTTTATTCTAGTCAAGTTATTTTTAAGTTGATTTTTCTCAAATGCTGCATTTTTAAGTTGTATCAATTTTCTTGCCTTTATCGGATATGAGCAAAAAACTATCTACTGAACGAACATACGTTAAATGAAAAAGTTTTTAGAAATGTAAAGAACGGATACGCTGTCTTCTTAACCGAAAATTCTGTTAGGCATATATATAGAACTTTACAGTGAATACGTGTCACACGCTGCGCTGGAAATTGCGCAGCGTAAAGTTCAAACAAAGAGCAAAATATGCACTGCAGCTGACGGACAGAAGTTTCAACATCGATACTTACATACTGCTTTTACCAGTGTAGCTGCATGCGTTCAGTAGTTAGAGTGAGAACAGACTTTTGTGAGTATCCTGTAATTTGTTTATATCTTAATGAAATCATAATGAAACCTATTTCAGGCCAAGATAATTACGACAACAAAAAAAGTATTAAAATTAAATCATCTCTTACGAAGTTATAAGCTAACAAATTTCAACAACAACAACGAGAAACATGGTTTGTATTGAGAACCTCTTCCTTTATGAAGTCGGTTTAAATGTCTATGCGTTAATCGATGTGACTGCTTACAATAACGATACTTTGAATTTTACATAGTATAAATGTCACCCGCTACGCTACAACATATGCGATGTCGTTCAAGTGCACACAAAATAGGAAATTGTGAACAAACAAATGCACGTTTTAAGCGTTCTGTTTTTAGCATTAATGTCTAAACTATCTTTGCGTACTACATCGATGATGCTCTGCTATTTTATAATTCACTTTTTTCCCCTGTCTTGAAACTTTACCGAGATAGGATTGCTAACTCCACTCTTTTCCACCAGGTGGCGCTTTAGGCGGTTGACTCGCGTAGCACATGTCCACTTTACTATACTTACATACCACTTTTATGACTATAGCTGCAGCTGTTCAGCAGTTAAAAGAGTCGGGCCTGACTTTTTTCGGCACCCTGTATTTTCTTTTGATCGTAAAGATCTTACAATGGGACCTATTTCAGACCAAGATCTTTACAATAAAACAAAAAGTATTAAAATCGGATCATCCGTTCAGAAGCTATGAGCTAACAAACAAAAACAAAAAACATACGCTTTGAATTGAGAACCTCCTCCTTTTTGAAGTCGGTTAATTAGAGCATCTCTTACGAAGTTATAAGCTTACAAACACAAACAACAACACATAGCTCGAATTTAGAACACCCTCCATTCTGAAGTTGGTTGAAAACGACTTTGCGCTAATCGATGTGACCGCTTACAGTAACAGTACTTTGAACCACAGGGTATACGTGTCATTCGCTACGCTGCAAAGTGTGCAACGTAGTTCAAGTGTGCACAGTGTAGGAAATTGCGAACAAACAACTGCAAGTTTTAAGCGGTCTATTTTTAGCAATAATGTCTAAAAACTGTCTTTTCGTAGTAAATCGATGAGGCTCTACAGCTTCGTAATTAACTTTTCTCCCACCTTGAACCATTTTTGAGATAGGAGCGCTAATTCCATTGTTTTTCACCAAATGGCGCTTTATTTTCTTTAGATTGTAAAGATATTATAATGGGACCTACTTCAGACCAAGACCTCTACAACAAAACAAAAAGTATCAAGTAACCATATTTTGAACTATATAGCATATGTCTACCCAGCTACGCTACAGCGTGAGCAATGTAGCTCAAGTGTGTACAGTGTAAGAAATTGCGAACAAAAAAATGCACGTTTTTAGCCTTGTATTTTTAGCATCAATGTCAAAACTATCTTTTCGTACTAAATCGATGATGCTCTGCATTTTTATATAATTCGCTTTTTCCCCCTGTCTTGAACCGTTTTCGAGATAGGAACGTTAGCATGAACGTCTAAACTATCTTTTTGTACTAAATCGGTGATAATCTTCAGCTTTGTAATTCACTTTTTCTTTACAACCGTTTTCGAGATAGGAACACTAACTCCGCTATTTTCCACCAGGTGGCGCTGCAAGCGGTTTAACCTTGTACTGCATAGCCATTTGCTATACTTACATACCATTTTTATCACTATAGCTGCAGCTGTTTAGCAGTTAAAAGAGTTGGGACTGATTTTTTTGGGCACCCTGTATTTTCTTTATATCGTAAAGATATTACAACGGGACCTATTTCAGACCAAGACCTTTTCAACAAAACAAAAAGTATCAAAATCGGAGCATCCGTTCAGAAGTTATGAGCTAACAAACATAAAAAAACATACGGTTTGAATTGAGAACCTTCCTTCTTTTTTTAAGTCGGTTAATAAAAATATGTAGGGGAGACCCGTGTACCTATGGCCATCATGTACCTAGGGCCACCCCACTTTATTTGAATAATATTTGATTTTAACTTTTAATACTCAACTGGGCAAGTAACAACACCAATTGCTACTTTTACAACTACTTTGGAATTTTTGAGGAGAAAGTTTTGACAAGTTTCACGTAGAAAACGAATTTACATGGTTTGAAGTAAAATTTTGCAGCTCATCTCTTTTGCTATTTTACAAAAGCAAGTCAAATATTTTTCTTTCATTTCTAGTGTATAATTTTGCTTTTTATATTGAGCAATAAATGAGATATTTAATTAGTCCTATCTGCCTGTGGATTTTTTAGTGGACAGCATTTTGAATGAAGTTACCAAAACTTGTACCTAGGGCCAGTGTTTTTGGACCTTTTAACACTTTCGCAACCGCATGTTTTTGTCTTTTTCACAGTAAGGTCCGCCTGTGGGCGTTTTTCTCATAAGTTAAAATTTTTCAAAACAAAATTTCCGTATTCACATTTATATTACAAATGGATATACATTATAATCATACTCTCTCTAATCAAAGTATTTGCATCCATAGTATATTTATTGTACAAATATGAATATTGTGTATATTTTTTAGAAACAATTAACATACAAATTGCAAAAGAAGCGCCCACTGGTGGAGTTTTATAGTTTCAAATGACGCGAATCTACGTCAGTGGTCGCGAAAGTGTAAAGAAACACAGTACAGTCTGTAGTAACTGGATGCTGGCAAACCCTGGTAAACCTGAAAATGTTGGCAAGTCCTATCCGTCGACCTTTACTCCTGTAAACATTCTATCAGGCTTTCGTGCATCCGGCATAAGGCCAATGAATCAAAACACATTCACTGAGGATAAATATTTAAGTTCAAATGTGACTGAAAGACAAGATCCCTCCATAAATTTAAAAAAAAAAAAAAAAAAAAAAAAAAAGATTTTCCAGAAATAAAGTGAACCAACAATGATAGAACTGGATGTCTCTATTTCGTGTCCTGTTGAAATTTCGAAACCTTCAACATCTAACATCTTTTCGTGTGTCCTGCTTTAACAGGTAACAGGTACGAACCTAAGCAAAACCTTTACCTAAAGCAAAACCTCCCACATCAAAGAAAAGATGTGACTGAAAACCAAAGATCTAGAGACACTCCCCAACCCAAGAGACACTCCAGAAAAAAAAAAAAAAAAAAAAAAAAAAAAAAACATTCTGTTAGAATATCCCAAAGGAAAAAAAAAAAAAAAAAAAAAAAAAAAAAGTGAAAAATTTCGTGTTTCAAATTAAGGCAACAACATAATTATTATATATGCTTATTTTCTATTCATTACAAAGTGAAATCTAAGTTTGAGAGAATGGCCCTAGGTACAATGAGGTCTGGCCCCAGGTACAATGAGGGTGTTGTACCTAGGGCCACGAGTAAAGTTTTTTTTAAAAAACTTCTATTTGTCGGAATTTATTATTTTAGGTATTTATATTAATCCCAATTGGAAGTAATTAGTCCTAAAGATATGTACATATCAGTTTGAAAATTTTAAACAGGTCAAGGGCTCTGTTTTTGGACATTGAAAAAAAGCGGCCCTAGGTACACGAGTCTCCCCTACACATATCTGGGAAGATATGTAGACATACTATTTTTAACACGCATTTTATTAGCTTTACCTGTATCAGGGATGGAACACGGGCGCAGTATTCATACCACTATCAATGTAAGAAAATTTTCTACTTCTTAAATCAACGATATTATAGGCAGAGAAATTTCTTAAACAGATTCCGGTATGAATTCTGCGCCCGTGTTCCATCCCTGCTGTATGTATGTTTGTACCCGCTCTGGGAGCAAACAAAAAATCTATATTGTAAAAAAGACTTTCCCCACGTGAACGCTGTAGCTGTAAGGTAAAGCTCCAGGCTACGAACTTAAAGGTCTAACGTTCGAGCCCAGTCAGGTGAGATTTTTAAAAAATGGTTTTTGTTTAGTTCTAAATTATTTATTTCTCATTCCTTCATTATGTTATTTTTAACATGCTTTTATTAACTTGATATGATGTAACTATTAATGAATGTAACGGAATCTTGGAATTCAATTTTCGACCACCTTCTGTTCGTTCGATTATCCTGAAATTTTGCACACGACTTCATAGTCGATGACAATACTACATACAAGTGTTTCCAGGCTCCTATCCCATCAGGGGCAAACAAAAAAAATCTATCTATATATATATATATATATTAAACTCTATTGTATGTGGCACAGTATTTGGCCGTATTTGTATAACGTTGAGTGGTAACAATTAATCAATTAATTTTTTTTATTAAAGATGTAAATATTATGGTGTATCACTCACACGATTTTTTCTTACCCTGCATTTTAATTCTAAAAATATAGATATTTTGTGCTTTTTTGTTCCCATTTCAATAAAAGCGTGTTCTTTAATTTTTTAAAAATATAATATTATTATGTTAAGTTTAAAGAAAAATCACTAACTCAGTTTTTTTTTTTTTTTTTTTTGTTTTTAGAGAAAACACAGTTTGAATGTTTGCTTGTCATATGTATGTTCGATAAGTAAAAATAAAAATGGTGGCGAAAAATCCTTGCAGCGGCCTTGACAGCACTACGTTGATTTCATAACCTGGTAAACTAAAATCGATTTTTATTCTAGTAGAGTTGCATAAAATAGAGAAAAATATTCTTTTTCTGAATGATGTATCGGATTTGTAAACCTAAGAAGAGAGTCGAAGTGAGAAAAATATGGGTGTTTCCGCAAACACTTCAAGGGCTTTCCTAGCGTAATCCTTAAACCTGTTCCTGAATATGGTTTGTTGAGGATTCGGGTTTTTTTTTTTTTTTTTTTTTTCCCGAAATATTTTCGAAATTAGTCACAATTTGCATGGCATATTTCCTTTTGCATTCTTGAAGAATGCATCATATGGATTTCAGAATCGTTCTTAAAAAATAAATAAATAAAATAAAACAAACAAGAAAGAATAAAAAACAAGAAAATAATTATTATCCTTTAAAACTTAAAAATTACATATGTATAGATAACTGCAGTATTATTGTAGTTTGTATTTGATCATCTTCATAATGGCAGATTTCTATAAAATCATCAATGAATTGAAATATGCTCTAAAAGGGGATTTTGGTTCCACATTTAAAACTTTCAAACTTAAATTTGTTTTTCTTTATGAAATAATTCTATATTGTTAATTCTATAGACCTTTCTATATTGTTAAAAAGTTTACATTTACATATTAGAGGGAGTGAAATAATGCTGTTTTAAAAATTTAATGAATTTAAAAATTTCCATCTTGTACACTCTTTTTCCCTCGAAATTCCATTTGAAGAGCAGAAATTCAAGATGAAATAATAATAAGTACTTGCATTTTCCACATTGAGTTCTATGTGTACTATTAACACATAGTACTCTATTGAGTACTATGTGTTTTTCATAGATTATTGTAAAACAACTTTCACCTACTGTACTTATCTATTATATAGTTTAATATTCAATTTTATCTCTGTAGTGATATTTTAAAATATATTTTATTTTTGTACAGGAAGAAATCTGATAAAAACTTTGTAATTTTACTTAAAAAAAAAAAAAAAAAAAAAGCAAAATAAGTTGATTGATTTTGCGTGGCAGTACATACTGTCAAAAAAATTTACTTAAGTAGCACATTTCATACACTAAGGGACAAAAAAAAAAAAATAGCCACACTGCAGAAAATTTGACTTATACCTTTTTTATTTGTAATAACTTCAAAACTAATGGTTGAAACAAATAAAACTGTCATGTTTGCATAATACCAAAGAGATGAAATGATATCTATGTACATTTCCGATTTAATTATTCGCTTTATTACGCTGTATGAAGTACTTAATAAAAATCTACAAAAAACTTTCTTTTTAAACGCAATGTAATAAACATATACTTTGTGTTCTATTATTATTTATTATATGAAATACACAAGTTATATTTTAATATATGAAATAAAACTATTTATTTGTTACATGTAAACAATAACTTAATAAAAATACGTATTCTGCATTTTGTTAATTCACCTTTATATGAAATTACTGCTTTCATTTGTCAATGGCATAGTATTATGCAGCGTTTTAATATAAAATCTCAGAAATTTCACGGTGCCAAATATCGCAAATATTTTTTTCTAGTTCATGCAGGCTGCAAATTTCGAATCCTCCTCACCCTCTCCCCCCGCCTTTTTATAGACTAAGCAATTTCGAGCGGAAGATACGTTAACTTGGCCCCCCCCACCTTCGAGTTTTTAAATTTCAAATACATCAGGAATTAGCTCTCAATTAGCTCTAATTTGCTCTCTAATATTAGAATTTGCTCTGGGTATGGAATCGAGATATAACAAGTTTAAAGGTGGGGGGGCCAAGTTAACGCTAGCCCCCCCCACATTCGAAATTTTAAATTTCAAGAACGTCAGGAATTAGCTCTCAATTAGCTCTAATTTGCTCTATAATATTAGAATTTGCTCCGGCTTTGTTAACGAGATATTTCAATTTAAAAAAAGGGGGGAAGGAAGGGGGGGAAAGCAAAATTGCAGATATCGAAATTTCAAATACGTCAAATTTTAGCTCTCAATTAGCTCTAATTTGCTCTTTAATATTAGAATTATATCTGGGTAAGTTATCTAGATATATCAGTTTGTTTGTGGGGTGGGGGGGCTAAGTTAACGCTGGTACACCCGACTCCCTATTCCAAAAAAAAAGAAAGAAAAATCGTAATGCTAATATTTAGTTCTCAATTAACTCTAATTTTCTGCTTAATATCAGAATATTCTCTAGCTTCGTTAACGAGATATTTCAATGTAAAAGAAAAGGAGATAGGGGGGGGGGGGAGAGAAAAATTGAAAATATCGAAAGTTCAAATGTGCCAAAATTTAGCTCTCAATTAGCTTTAATTTTCTGCATAATATTAGAATTCGCTCTGGCTTAGTTATAGAGATATATCAGTTTTATTGCGGGTTGAGGATAAATTGGGGGAGGGGAATTTACGCTAGTCCCACCGAGACTCCTATTTCGAATGACGAAATTTCGAAAGTGCCAATATTTAGCTCTTAATTTGTTCTAATTTGTTTGCTAATGTTAGAATTTGCGCTGGCTTCGTTAACAAAATATTTTAATTTAAAGGAATGGGCGGAAAGCAAATTTGGAATTTGAAACATGCCAAAATTTAGCTCTTAACAAACTAAATTAATAGTAATAAAATCTTTTAATTTTTTTTTAAATATGCAATGATCAGTTGAGTGAAAAAGCCGACAATGCGAAATTTTATTAATACCAATAAGGTTTTATATGCATTAATGTCTGCATAATTTTGCTAAAAAAAAAAAAAAAAAAAAAAATCCGTATCTAATATTTAATGACTTATTAATCTGAGAAACAGCATAATGTTACAATCCATTAGTTATAGCATGATAAATTCGAAAAATAAATATAGTTTAAAAAAACTAAAAAACACGCTTTTAAAGCACATCAAACTAAAAAGTGAAAAATAATTCTTAATATAAGCTGAAAACAATAATGAACGAAAAATACTAGTATAATTGTGAAAAAAGCGTGGGGTGCTTTGTGCCATATTTTTCGTATATCGAGCAACCCACGCTTTTTTCACAATTATACTAGTATTTTTCGTTCATTATTGTTTTCAGCTTATATTAAGAATTATTTTTCACTTTTTAGTTTGATGTGCTTTAAAAGCGTGTTTTTTAGTTTTTTTAAACTATATTTATTTTTCACTTTTTAGTTCGATGTGCTATGAAAGCATGCTTTTTAAACTATATTTTAAACTATATTTATTATTTTATTATTTATCACATAAATAGCTACAGTATGTAAGTTTTTGGTTAAAATATTTACACACAATCGAATCAATCCCCATTCGACTTGCAGGCCTCTTAAATCTATCTGTACCAATTTTGAACGGCCTAACTGTATTTCTATTTGTTTTTGCCCCATAGCCCCCCCCCTTACCCCCTCACCCCCCCTACCCGCCCCTCCTAATAATTTTACAAATTCAAAAATATCCGCAATCAATTTGTAAGTATCGAAAATCTCTATGTACCAATTTCGAACGATCTGACACTATTTTTATTTTTTTGCCCCCCCCCTCCCTCCCCCCCCCTTCTTGCCCCTCCTAATAACTTGACACAATCGAAAATATCCCCATTCGACTTGCAGACCTTTAAAACCTATCTGTACCAATTTTCAACGGCCTAACTGTATTTCTATTTGTTTTTGCTCCATAGCCTCCCCTTGCCGCCCCACCCCCCTACCCGCCCCTCCTAATAATTTTACAAATTCAAAAATATTCGCAATCGATTTGTAAGTATCGAAAACCTCTATGTACCAATTTTGAACGATCTGACACTATTTTTATTTTTTTGCCCCCCTCCCCTCCCCCACTTCTTGCCCCTCCTAATAACTTTACACAATCGAAAATATCCCCATTCGACTTGCAGGCCTCTTAAATCTATCTGTACCAATTTTGAACGACCTAACTGTATTTCTATTTGTTTTTGCCCCATAGCCCCCCCCCTTACCCCCTCACCCCCCTACCCGCCCCTCCTAATAATTTTACAAATTCAAAAATATCCGCAATCGATTTGTAAGTATCGAAAACCTCTATGTACCAATTTTGAACGATCTGACACTATTTTTATTTTTTTGCCCCCCCCTCCCTCCCCCCCCCCCCCTGTTGGCCCTCCTAATAACTTTACACAATCGAAAATATCCCCATTCGACTTGCAGAACTTTAAAACCTAACTGTACCAATTTTCAACGGCCTAACTGTATTTCTATTTGTTTTTGCTCCATAGCCCCCCCCCCTTGCTGCCCCACCTGGGGGCTGAATTTCTAAAATTCCAGAAATTGGTTTTTAAATAGTTGCCTTAGCTATATTTTACAGCAAAAATTTCACGTATATCTATTTTTTTTTTGTTTGGGATATATAGGATTATGCGAAATCATGTTTTACGCATGTGAAATCACGTTTTACGCATGTGAAATCACGTTTTACCCCCCCTCCCCCCGCCCCCCTTGGGGACCGAATTTCAAAAATTCCAGAAACCGATTTTGAGACATTTGTATTAGCTATATTTCAAAGCAAAAATTTTACGGATATCTGTTTTTTTGTTTGAGATATGAAGGATTTTGGGAAATCACGTTTTGCTCCCAGAGAAGTTACAAACAAACATACATACATACATACAGGTGAAGCTAATATAAGCGTGTTAATGAAATGTACTTTGCACAAATTCTTTTACATTTTAAACATTTTTGTCTTTTACATTCAATAATTTAATTTGTGATTTAAAAAAAAAAAACATCTATACATATAATAAAATAAGATGTGTGTGTGTCATTGTATGTGTTTCCAGAGAGTTTTAAGAAAACGGCTGATGGCTGAGCTACAAAAATTTGCATGGTGGTTCGTAATGACCTCCCCTGATGCACCTCGAAGCCCGATTTTCGAATTTTGTTTTAGTTTTCTTTTAATTAATTAAAATGTTAAAATAAAAACCTTCTAATTACTGATAAATTGGCCATTTAATTTTAATCCTTAATTTAATTGTTGCCAAAAAAAATTATCATTATTTTTTTGACAGAAAAAAAACGTGAACAATAAAAATTACATTTATTTAAAATATTTAATTTTAATCCTTAATTTAATTGTTGCCAAAACAATTATCATTATTTTTTCGACAGAAAAAAAAAAAAAAAAAAAAAAAAAACGTGAACAATAAAAATTACATTTATTTAAAATGAAGAAAGCATAGATATAGTAATCCGCGATTGTAATGAAATGCTCGCCCTCTGGTGGGCTAAGGTGAAATTATCACACCACTGCATATCCTCATATTATGCAATCGACTTTCCATGATGAAATGGCGGAGAAAGAATAATAATTACACGTGCCTGTTATATTTACTAACAACTGCAGTGTTCAGAGAGCGCCATCTATCGATCATTACAAACGTGGATAAGACATAGATTGGTCAGCGAGAGGGAAAAAGTGATACCTTTTTTTTCGGGAAAAGTCACTCTAATGGCTGCCTTTGCCCGAGTCAATCACACGCAGGAATACACATGGATAATTTAGTCAATAAAATTTATGAATAATTTATTTACTAAAGGTGAATGAAAAACTCCAGATACAGTTTCAAATTCAGTTTTCTTTTTATTCTATTTTTCAATACTCTCTAATGGCTGATTTTAGAACTTTTTTTCGGCATCCAATTTTTTTGCTCCATAACATGGGGATGATAGATCTATATATATTACTATATCTATGGAGGAAAGTAAATTAAAAAAAAATTAGAAATATCAGTCGTATCGTTACTAATAAGATACCAAATGAAAGAAGCAATTTTTGTGAATCTAACGGATTAAACAGCTTATCGATCGGACAATTAGATTTTTAAAATTAACTAATGTATGAATTATAGGTGGCAACAGCAGGAGATTGTATGAAAACCATTTGAAAAAAAAAAAGAATTAAATCTGCTACTCATTAAAAGTCACATGATGCAAATTTATTTCAGCAAGTACTATTTGAAACCTAGAAACAATTAAAAATATAAACAGAATATGAAGGATTCTTATATGTAAACAAAAATGTGTCTGATAAAATTATTAGCAAAATAGTATTCCCCTTTTCATACAAATAATAATGATAATAATAATAATAAAATAAAAATAAAAATAAAATCCATTGCTAATATGGCGACAGAAATTGAAAAGTCGCCAATAGAGCGGCATAATAATGTTATGTAGCACGATAATGTTTACCTATTTATTTTTTATATACTAATCACTCTGCTAATGTATCATACAAATAAATGAGCTTCTGTGTGTGTCTGCACATGCACGCTGTCGAACAGAAATATTTGATTAATTCAAATTAATATTTAAATCACGGAGTAATATTAATAGGAGTTGAAGGTCCAATGGGAGAAAGCTACGAAACTGTGATCTAAATTTTTGGTAAATATTGAGGGCGCCACTTGTCATTCCTCCCTACCTCGGCGAGGATATACTGTTGTTTTCAATAGAATTTTGCTGGAGTACATTTAAAAACTTTTATTTTAAGCAATTTAATTTCTTTGTAAGTTCTTAAAACTGCATAATTCAGATGTTTCAAATAAATGCTTCGTTCCTAGTTGTAAAACAGGCTATGATAGTGATAAGAAAAGAAAAAAAAAGCCCTAGGAGAAAAATAAAGTCCGAGTTCGTGTTTTCTGCACCTAAAGTAAGTTTATTTTTCCTCTTTACAAAATTTCATCCATTCTCCTTCCTCCCAATTGTCTGTTTTAGCTAGCTTCGGTTCATAAGAATCGTCATTTTTTAAAAGCTTTCTTTCAAAGTAAAATTAGTATAAAATGGCTCTTAAAAAAAACATGTTGGTTAGAATACTGTATTTAATGAAATTTGCTTTCAATCGAAATTTTTTCAGCTTGATATTATTTTTAAAAAAATAATTAAAACGAGACATTTCCCCATTGAATAACATTGCGGAAGCTGGAGAGAAGGAAGGATTGCACGCTGGCGCCATCTGTAAACATTAGAAAACAATATCACAAAATTTCAGCGTTACCTTCTTCTCCTGTCTTATTACTCCGTGATTTAAATAAATAAATGAAAATATGTTTAATGGGAAATATATATAACCATAAAAAGATTAGTTGTCTAAATTATGGCAGAAATAGCACTCATAGCATATTGTTACAAGAGATTAAGTGTTATTGTTATAAGGGATTAAATCTGAAATGGTGACAAAAATTCAAAAGTCGCCAAAGAGAATTATATTAAGGCGTACTATGATCATGTTTACAAACCATGAATTATATATAACCATAAATAATTAATTGCCTCATGCGACAAACGTAGCCGGTCATATTATAATATTTAGCGTGAAATTGTTATCATTTTTATGGCTGATCGGGTAAACAAAATAAACAGGAAATAACGTAAAAGCAAATATTATTTGCGCCACGTATAGTGTTGTTCATATGTGACTGGGATTCAAATATAAAAGTGATACTTCAATTTTTTCGATACTATCTATTTTAAAACTTATCTAATAAGCACCTAAATGCAAGCCAATTGATAAACCACTGTCGCAGGTAATAGGGACAGGCGCCCGAGTTTTAGCGGATGACCAAATCGCTGCCGAAGGCAGCAGGGACCTGAAGCGAGCTTTTGAGCAATTTCAGCATTTTATTTTATGTTTATAAAGCTATATAGAAAATTTTCCTTTAAAGTTAGTGACCAGCGAAGCGGGCAAAGCCTGCTAGTATAATAATAATTTTAAGATTAAAAAAAAAAAAAAAAAAAAAAAAAAAACTTTTTATATTCTATGTTTTTAAATTTTCTGTTGAATCATATGAAATTGACACATTACCCGAATAATTACAAAAAGGCATTGTCATCGTGTTGTCAGTTATTAAAGTTTCCAGTGTCTAGCTAGTCGGAAAGTTAGCTAAAAATCGATTGCGAGATTTGTGCTGGACAAATAACAAGAAAGCGAGTTGAAAGCGATACAAAAAAAAAACGTTGGTTTTAATAATAAAATAATAATCCTTTAAGAACAACATATATTAATATGATAAACTACATTAGCACTTTACCAATGCGTAAAAAATTTTTTAAGTCATAATGACGTCAATTTTTGTGAGATGCCTAATTTAACTTTTTATAAATTTTTAACGTTTATGTTCAGTTAAACATTTTTTTTTTTTTTTTTTTTGGCAACAATTAAATTATAGTTAATATTTGAATGGCTAATTTTAAAGCAAGTAGGACAATATTATTTTCATATTTTAATTAATGAAAAGAAAACTAATAAAAAAATTCGAAAATCGGGCTTCGTGGTATTGCGTTGTGCGTTGTCATCGTGTTCTGAGCTATTCTAAAAGTTTTAAATGTCTAGATAGTCGGGAAGTTATTTAAAAATCAATTGCAAGATTTGTACTGGACAAACAAACAAGAAAGCGAGTTAATAAAAACATGCAAAAAAAGAATCATTAATTTTGTTAGACTTTTTTTTAGCTTACCTTCCCTGTCATAAACCTTCTGCCGAATCCGGGTTAAAAACGGAAAAAGGGGAAAATAAATTAGAAATATCAGTCCTACCGTTACAAGTCCAGTACCAAATGAAAACTGCGATTTTTTTTAATCCAGGGGCGGAAACAGTTTTTCTACACGACAATTAGATTTTTAAAAATTAACTAAAGTATGAAATTTAAGTGGCAGCACTTCATTTTAATCTTTTCATACTTTTTAGTGCTAATCACGCAAATAGAAAAATTTTTTAATTTTTTTTTTAATGTTTTATTTATTTTATAAATGAAACCTTTAAAAACCAAATCCATATAAATCGCTCAAAAACTTGCTTCAGGTCCCAGCTGCCTTCGGTTGCGTTTTTTTCACCCACAATATTTCGAGCAATTGATAGGAATCCCACTCCAAATGTAATACTACTTATAAAATTTAATTTCCTGTCCAAAAAAAAAAAAAAAAAAAACGATCTATTAGCAAACGCACGGTATTTTATAGAGTATTCGATTAAGGAACAGCAGAATCTTCAGTTTTTCACCTCGCAGTGTGACACTGCGAGGTGAAAAAAGTGTGAAAGGTGAATCATTGGTGAAGGTTAAAGCAGTGTGTCACTTCGAATTGATTCCTAATTAAAAGTATTAAAATTCAGTTTCGATGTGCGCTTATAGACGTTGCAGACGGTATCGTGCTGTAGAGTTTTCTGGAGACATTTGACAGAGGGAAAGGCAGACTCTATTACGGTTTTATTAAAAATCTATTAGAATAAAGTAAATATGCATTTACATTAGAGAACAGCGATACTATAGGACCTCGTTGGCGAACTTAGAAATTTAAACAATAGCTGGAACATTTCTAGCCAATGACATTGCTTATGCAATAGTGTCGTGACAGCTATATTTTTACTTCCATTACCCATCTACCGTAGATAATGGAAGTATTGTATTCAGTCCAAAAATTCGATATCAAGTTTTCACCTGATTTATACGTTTTAAAGTCTTCTGGGTAAAAACATGCACTTTTTGGAAACTGGACAGTGTGTGTGCGTGTGTGTGTGTGAAAAGGGGGGGAGGATCTTCTGGCTATCATATCTCCGATAAAGATAGAACTACGAAACTTCAGAATTGAGGCAGGTCTGGTGTACAGATGATTTTTCCAAATTTTGGTGAAAATTGGAAAATCGGAAGTGGAACATAGGAAACCGGAAGTGGGATCGCAAGTCCGTATCTAAGAAACGGCTCTGACGATTTTCTTCAATGTTGCTACATAAACACTCTATTAAATGCCTTTTTCAATGATTAGTTGGTCTGTCCAGGAAAATTAATAGACGTCCTGTATAAATAACTCAATTTCAGGTTTCGCAACTGCTGTCTTTAAAAACGGCTGTTCGGATTTTTTTCAAATTTACCATATTAACTCCCTTTTAAATATCCTTCTGTATGTAATTATTGTTTCTATTTAATAATTGAGTATTCCAATTTTTGGTAAATGTTGGTACCTCAAAAAAGGCTCTAACGATTTTCTTTAAAATTATTACTTAAATCCGTTTTAGGTATCCTTTCTCATGTAAAACGTGGCTATTACAAGAAAATTAACAGTCATACTAATTAGGTAGATCCGTTTTAGATTTCAGAAATTGATGTTTCAAAAAATAACTACAATTTTTGCTTTCTTATTTTATTACCATGTTTTTATTTAATTTCGATTCTTGTTTGATTGTTTGTTTGTCCGGTACAAATCATGCAATCTATTTTTAACTAACTTCCCTTCTAGCTAGACATTTGAAACTTTCACAGTAGCTCAGAGCCCGGTGACAACACAATACTTCGAAGTCAGATTTTCGAATATTTTATTAGTTTTCTTTTAATTAATTAAAGTAGTAAAATAGTAACCTCCTGATAGCATATAAATAAGCATTAAAATATTAGCTATAAT
The DNA here is from genome assembly GCA_963930645.1 of Salticus scenicus. Classification (NCBI taxonomy): domain Eukaryota; kingdom Metazoa; phylum Arthropoda; class Arachnida; order Araneae; family Salticidae; genus Salticus; species Salticus scenicus. The sequence continues at coordinate 30,133,903 of OZ005659.1, read as the reverse complement.
TTAATTGTTGCCAAAAAAATTACGAGTTCATTTCCTTTCGACATAAAAATAAATACATTTAATTAAACGTGAACGTTAAAAAATTGTAAAAAAAAGGTTAAATTATGCATCTTACAAAAATTGACGTCATTATCGCTTTAAAAATTTTATTTGCTGTAAAATTGATAAAAGTTTAATTTTAAATTTCAAAACAAAAAAGTTAGAAAAAAAATCTCTAACTTCCATTTTCGAATGTAAGCATAAACATTTCATTTCAAAGGGTTATATTTACACAATAAATATCCAACTAATATACTAATTAAAAGGAAAATGATATATATTGAATCATAATTTGAAGTCAAATTTGTTTTCAAATGTCTAAATAAAGTGTCTGATATAAGATATTAATATATTGCAGCGGAATATTTGATAGCTGTCGTCCTTGGCAAAAAAAAAAAAAAATATCGCCAAATTATTTGGCGAACATATTTAGTTCCTTTCAAAAATCATGAATATTTCACCAACGTATATTAAGAGAGCAATCAATAATATGAAACAATATATCGTAGAATGCATATTACAAAAATATACATCTGCTATGTATATTTTCGTATTACGATTTTGATCGCCAAATACAAAAATCGCCAAGGACGACACAATTTTGAAATTTAAAATTAAAAGCTTATCAATTTTAAAGCAAAAGTAACTCAATCTAACACATGTACACAATAACTTCTATATAACTTTATCCAAATATGGGGGTTAAAATCAGGAAATAATTTTTCTTAATTTTTAATAATGTTTTACAAAAAATCAAATGGATAATTAACATAGGAAATCTTTTTATTTGGCCCCACTGATGGTTAGTGACGTCACACTTCGCTTGCGTATAGCTATGATTCAACGATTCAGCAGAAAATTTAAAAACATGGTATATAAAAAGTTTTTTTTTAATCTTATAACTATTTGTCTTGTTTTTACTCACTATGTATACTATATTTTATATGTATTTAGATGTGTATAAAGTTTCTCTTACCGGAAAATTTTTTGGTGTCGACTTCGTTAGGTCAATTTTATAGGAGTGGATCATGGATCAAGACAGCACATTTGCTCCTTTGAAATAGACATCTAAATTTTTAATTGTTGCCTTTAATTTTTTCAACCATAAAATAAAATATGCTTTCACGTGAAAAATAAATAAATAAATAAATAAAATATCAAATTTGTTCATGCATGTACTTACGGATAATACGTAAGTATCGTAATTTCATGCACTTTTGCGATTCAAACACATCAAGGTAGGGGTATCCATTTCTTTTTTTTTTTTTTTTTTTTTTTTTTGGGGGGGGGGGGAGAGTTGTGTGCGCAATAGTGATTTCAGCGAAAAAAGTTACATGCGTTTTCAGATTCATGCACAGCGAGACAGGGGTGTCCAGTGATGTTTTTTTTTTGGTTTTCATGTGAGCGAAGCGAACATACGTGCGTGATAGTGATGGCTTCGAAAACGAGTTACATGCGTTCTCAGATTCATGCACAGCGAGGTTGGGGTGTCCAGTGATGTTTTTTTTTTTGGTTTTCATGTGAGCGAAGCGAAAATACGACGCGTGATAGTGATGGCTTCGAAAACGAGTTACATGCGTTCTCAGACTCATGCACAGGGAGGTTGGGGTGTCCAGTGATGTTTTTTTTGGTTTTCATGTGAGCGAAGCGAACATACGTGCGTGATAGTGATGGCTTCGAAAACGAGTTACATGCGTTCTCAGATTCATGCACAGCGACTTTGGGGAGTCCAGTGATGTTCTTTTTTGGCGTGCGTGATAGTGATGGCTTCGAAAACGAGTTACATGCGCTCTCAGATTCCTGCACAGCGAGGTAGGGGGTGTCCAGTGATATATATTAGGGGTGGAAATCGATTAAGAGTTTTAACTGGGTTAATCGTAGTTCATTAATCGATTAATCGGTCAATTAATCGGATTTTTAATCGGTTTCCATTTTTCTTTATATAATTTTATTTCAATGATGAATAATACTCTCATATTGTGTGTATATATATATATATATATATATATATATATATATATATATTCATAAGTTTAACTGAGAAAAAAAATTTTTTTTCAAAATTTTTTGTCTAATCAATTATATCTGTTTCATAGCTGAAATTTAAATTAATTTTCAGAGTAATAATTGGTGACTTTAAGTGTTAATTTTATATAAATATTTTCACTTATTCACTTTTATATATATATATATATATATATATATACATATATATATATATATATAAATTAATTTTTCAATTAATTTTGAAAGAAATATTAAATGAATTTACACATATTTTAGTTTTATATTTGCAGCTATCTCGCTTGTCACTATTTTTAAATGAATTCTCAAAATTCCATATCATTGTCGTAATAATCTCAAATTCTTATATTTTAGTACTTCTTTGTCACTTCGGACTAAAACACAGAATGTTATTTTCTGTTTCTACTTCAATAGTTACTATCATCAATTCTGAACAGACAATAAACGCTTGAAGATATTATGAAACTCTGTTGACATTTCCCCCATCAGAGGGATAGTGGAAATCTCAGTTCCTTCTACTTTTTTTTTTTTTTTTTTTTAGCATTTCTATTTTTTGAAAGCTTCTTGTTTCTGAGAATACTATTACCCTAGTCAAAATTTTTCGGTAGTAGGCTACAGACAGGTGGTGTTGCTCTTGCATGCACATGGAGCGGCATTTTGTTTAATAACTGCCCCCCCCCCTTTTCTCTATCAACAAAAGTGCAACAACTTCTTTTGAAAGGTTTTATTTATTTTTATTTATTTATTTTTTTTTTTTGCTTTTTCATTATTTGATGGATGTTTCTTAGAATGTTAGTTAGCAAAATATGCGAAAAAATATTTTGTGGGCAGAGCAACATTTTTACTTTAATTCGTAGTTTGAAAATTTTAATCGGATTTTGAAAATTTTTAATCGAATTAATCGATCCGATTAACTCGATTAAAAAAATTGATCGGGTCTAAGCATTGATCGATTAACCGAACCGATTAATCGATTAATCGGCGCAGCCCTAATATATATATATATATATATATTTATTTATGTGCGCGAAGGGTATATACGTGCATGATACAACACAAGTTTACGTGTTTTCCAATTACATCTTTCGTTTTCTATTTCCTTACTTTTAGTGGAAGCGTCTAAATTCATAACGGGGGTTTCAGATAGCAGGAGGCTTTCTTACAAAAGAAAATATCTAATCAGCATTTTAAAGCATTTGAATGTCAAAAGAAAATATTAATATTTTATTTTTTATTTTATTTATTTTACTTTTTTCAAGTGAAAGCATATTTTATATTATGGTTGAAAAAATTAAAATAAAGGCAACAATTAAAAATTTAGATGTCTATTTCAAAGGAGCAAATGTGCTGTCTCGATCCACTCCTCAATTTTATGTCCTCTGGTCACATTATTTCAAAAAAATGAATATAATACGTTTAATAGTAGATAAAAAAAGTCGTGTGATTGTTTCACACCAGATTTTTCCATCGCCAAAATGCCAAAAATTGTTAAAACTCACCGACAAATTTCTAGACTAAAGTTGTAACCAGATTACTTTTTGAAGGATTAAATATATATATATATTGTTGCGTACTTGGGGGTTAGTGAGTTGTCCAAGAATGAAAAGCGAATCTTGCAAAAGCTGGAAACTTTATTTACAAAAAATTCCAGAAGAATACAGGCCTACAAAATAGGTATCAACTGCACTTTCACCAGTAAACACAGCTTAGATGGCAGCTGTCAACAACAAATTCACAGTACGAATTGTATTAGAGCAACACACAGCGAGGCATTAATCCAAAGAGACTCAGAGCTCATTCAGTAGCAATGATAGTAGTTGGCGAAACTCAACTCAGACTGACTGATTTCGCGCATTGGGTTTCATTTTATACCCCTGTATCAAACCCAGAATGTTCTGGTAACTCGTAGAATATTGCAGCTAGACCTTCCATATTTGGTATATCAATAAAAAGGATTTTGTCACCGAAGTCGCCAAAAAAATCGCCAAGAAAGAAAAAATCTCCACATTTGGCGCCAAATCCATTTACTGCCTTATTGGAGTTTTTTGATGCGTTTTTAAGGGAAAGCTAGCAATCTTAACGAGAAAAAGAGCTAGAAATGCAGAATTTACATAAAGATAACTACGAATTATTTACAAATTCGTAACGCTGCCCCCCTCTCAAGAACTGTACATCCCGGGAAGTACAACCGTTGGTCAGAAGGCGAAACTAAACAATCTAAAATACAAATACTAAGTTGCATATAACAATAAAATATTAATACAGATTTCAAAATTAAGTGAAAAATATTTACAAAATTTACAAATAAGTACAAATATTTATATACAATTAGTTACATTACACATATAACAAATTTAACAAATATTTACATTTCAAATTTCAACATTACCGTTAGCTGTGGTATGTGGCTAACCAATCAAAATGAACCACCTTCGGTTTTGAGGAATGTGTTTCAGCAATTCTCACCACGACATCATTCAGTCATTTTATGACTGTGTAGGGACCGTCCCAGTTACACTGTAGCTTGAGAGTGAGTCCTTTGCGTCGAATAGGGTTCCACAACCAAACTTTGTCTCCTTCCCCGAATTTACGTTGTGTAGCCTTTAGATCATACCTTGTCTTCATTTTCTCCGTTGCCATGTTAATCCGCTACCAAGTAAACTTGTGTACGTCTTCAAATCGTGCCTGAAGATCTTGGATGTACTCCTTGGGTGATGAAGGCGCATCTGGTGGAAAACCAAACAGGAGATCACATGGGAGACGAAGTTCGCGTCCAAACAGCATCTGAGCTGAAGTATAGCCAGTGGCTTCATGGACTGCACTTCAATCAGCAGAAACAACGGCAACTTCAAGTCCTAATCTTGCTGTTTCTTTGATACTAGAAGAGAGAGGTTATTCAGGATGCTGCGGTTAAACCTCTCGACCGTGCCGTCCAACTGGAGATGTAGGGGTGTTTTCTGAGTTTTGCCTAAGCCGAGTAATTGATACAGTCCTTTGAAAACAGCAAAGGTAAAGTTCGTACCTTGGTTGGTATGAAGTTGTAGGGGCGTGCCGTACCTTGATACCCATTGCTGCACTAGAACCTCTGCAACTGTGCATGCCTCTTGATCGGGAATGGGATACGCCTCAGGCCACTTGGTGAAATAGTCCATTACGACGAGGATGTACTTATTTCCACTGGAGGTCCGTGTTAGAGGACCCAAGATGTCGAGTGCAATCCGTTGAAATGATGCTCCTACGTTATATCGTTGTAGTCTTCCTAGGCTTCGTTTCTTTGGGCCTTTATATGCTGCACAAGCATCACAGGATTTACAACATTTCTCCAAGTCCTCGCTTGCCTTGCACCAGTAGAAGCGTTCTCCTCGAACTTTCTGTAGAGTCTTCATCACCCCGAAATGGCCACCGGTAGGGCTACTATGCTAGAACATCTGAATCTTCGTTATTGGTAATAAAGTCTGCCATCTGAAACTCCTTCCATCGTCAGATTCCCATTTTCTGTATAGTACGCCATTTCTAATATAAAGAGAGTCCCAGAGTGCCCAATAAGTTTTTGTAATGGGGCTAAATGTGGAAATGTCCTTCCAGGTAGGTCTGTTGCTGGTTGTCTACTTCAATTGTAATATTGTCTTTATGTCAGGATCATCCAACTGCACTTCTCTAAGTTCCTGGTCACTCCAGTGGTCCAGTTTTGATAGTGTTGAGACTGTAGCTTGGCGAGCAACCGGATTTATCTGCTGGTATTTCTCTTCGGCTTGCAGCTTTCGATCAGGGCTTCCGTGACAAGGCATCTGCATTACTATGTAGAATCCCTTTACGATGGCGTATCTTGAAGTCATATTTCTGGAGGCGTATCTACCTGGTAATTTGGCCTTCCTGTTTCTTGAAATTAAGCAACCACTTTAACCCTGCTGCTGTGTTCATTACGAATGAACAAAATGGACATTCACTTTTAAATGTACGAAATGGAATTTAAACGAGACCAAAAGTTGTTAATTTCAATATATAACCGTACTTTTTATTCCTATTTTTGAATTAAATTTATATGACACTTTATATAATCTTTTTACGGAGTGTAGTTTACATAAATACAAAATTTCATGTATGTCGATGCTGGGTCGAAATGGACCCGAACACAGCAGCAGGGTTAAAGATTCGTGGTCTGGTCAGTCCGGAGCAGGAAGCTTCTGCTATAGAGGTAATGATGCAAATGCTCTATGGCTTTTACTATGGCGTGTAGTTATTTCCTGGTGGTACAGTAGTATCGCTCTGGTTTAGACAGGCATTTACTCCAATAGGCAATGAAGCATTCTTGGCCATCAACTTCTTGCGACAGAATAGCATCGACACTTTCATGGCTTGCATCAGTATCATGTATGAACTGTTTGTCTGGCTGTGGATACGTCAAAATAGGCGATGATGTTAAGGTTTCTTTAAGTCTCTTGAACGCTTTTTCACATTCCTCTGTCCACAGGAACCTCAGTTTATCTTCCGTCAGCTTGTGGTGTGTGGTCTGGCAAAACTCGAGAAACCCTTTATGAACTTCCAGTAGTATGTACATAACCCCAGGAAACTTCGTAGTTGATGAACGTTTTCAGGGTGACTCCAGTCCTTGATTGCATAGATCTTCTCGAAATCAGTTCTCACATCTTCAGCAGAGATGATATGGCCGAAATAACTTACTTCACGACGGAACAAGTTGCACTTGCTAAGAATCAATTTGAGGTTATCCATTTTGAGTTTTTCCAAAACCTTATGGATCTTTCTTAGATGATCTTCAAAGGTATTCCCCACAATGATAATATCATCCAAGTACACCAGACAGACTTCATAGGAAAGTCCTTTTAACACTGTCTCCATCAGGCGCTCGAAAGTTGCAGGTGCATTACATAATCCAAATGGCTTAACTTTGAATTGCCATAATCCTTGTCCCGTAGTGAATGCAGTCTTTTAACGGTCATCAGGATGTAACTCTATTTGCCAATAACCGCTCTTCAGATCCAACGTCGAGAACCATTCATTGCCAGCAAGTGTGTCCAATGTGTCGTTAATTCTAGGAAGAGAGTAACTATCTTTCTTCGTGATGTCATTCAAACGACGATAATCCACGCAGAATCTTCTTGTTGAACCATCCTTTTTTCGCACAAGAACTATAGCTCAAAGACTCGTTGCTAGTTCAATGATATCATTATGCTGCATCTCATTTAAAAGCTCAGCCATCTCTTAGCAAATGGAAGTTTCTTGGGTATTGCTTAATTGGAGAATGATTTCCTGTGTCAACTCTGTGCTGGGTGATGTTCGTTCTCCTGACGTCTTCAGATGTTCAAACAGTCTCTGAATTCATAGAGTAGCTTCTCCGCAGTACGTCTCTGTTCGATTCCTAACTCTGCATTCTTGAGTAATTCCGGTGTTGAAAACTCAGAAGACTTGGACTCAGCTGTATGCGTGTGTCGGTTAATGCATGTAACAGTAGTGCAAGTTGCTAGCACCTCATCCTTCTTCACGGTCCTTACTTTATCGTTTATGTTGGCGACTCTCACAGGAATAATGTTTTTTGTAAGGTCAAACAGAAATGAAGCCACCAGAACTCCTCTTGGGCTATCGTCAGGATTCGGGTATTCCTTCTGTCCATAGCAGAAGTATTGCTCTTTAGGTGTCCCGGAAACTATGGTCTCGCTGTGTGAAGGGACGAAGATTTCGGACTTTGCTGTTATCTGGCAGATTTCTTGAATGTCAGGATTTTCATTGTTAAACACAGCTATGTCTTCTGAATGTGAATGGGCCGCGGTAGCACAGTCGGTAGAGCGCCGGACTCGTAATTGGAAGATTGCGGGTTCGGTACTCGAGCTGGCCAAAGACCGTCGTTTACACTAATGGTGGCTGGTGCACGTAAGATCTGTCGTGGCCGCAAAATCCTCCATGTTCCCATCAAAATTATACCTCTGGTGATTACCGAAGCGGGGGAGCTATCCTCTCCGTGTAGGATCAAAATTGTGATGGCATGTCTCCGGACGACCTCAAGGGTCCCAGACCGTCGCCAATTGCCCACTGCGCAGCACTAGTGTGACATAAAACCCAATCAACCAACCAACCATCTGAATGTGAATGCAGTTCATTATTACTTTCTTCTATATGTAATATAGAGAAAGTATTGGATTCGTAAAAATTTTCGACCTCGGGTTTTTGATGGATTTACACGTTTTGAGAGCTGTAGAACACGATTTGACCATTTTTAGAAAATGTCTGTCTGTCTGTGTGTGTGTGTGTGTGTGTGACAAAATTTTGTGGCAACTATATCTCAGGAGCTACTATACAAAATTTCATACAAATTGGTGTGTAGTTGCACCTTGACATAAATTAGTGCCTATCAACTTTTGATAAAAATTGTCTTACAGGTTGCGTTGTCATCCCGCTTTTTCTAAATTTTTAACATGGGGATATAGGACAAAATTTTGTATAAATGTGCATAAAGAGAATTATATTTTAGTAATCATTATGAAATTTACAAGAATTATTTATAATAGAGATAGTCAACTGGGAAAAAATTTTTGTATGCGTAGGAGCCTCGCCACCCCCCCTGGGGGGGAAGTCACCCCTCAAGGGGAGTAAATTTTCAAGATGGGTATCTTTCGAAAGGTCTCGTCAATACCTTTAAAACGAATGGTTGAACTATAAATCTGTGATAATTTAAAACAAAGTTATCGATTTTTTTTACTTTTAATGAAAAAAAAAACTTAGAATTTTTTTTTTTTTTTTTTTTTTTTTTTTTTTAAACGAAATTTAACCAGACTTGGTATTTAGTTGGCCCCTGACATAAACTGTGGCTGATTAGATTTGGGGATCAATCGCTCAACAGGTGGCGCTGTGATCGTATTCTTTCCAAATTTTTAACATGGACAAAAGTAGTACAAAATTTCGTATAAATGTACATAATGAGAGTTATTCTTAACCTGTGATTGTGAAATTAAAATGAATTATTGATAATAGTAGTAGTTAATTAGGAAAAAAATTTGGGGTATCGCTTCCCCCCCCCCTAGGGGGAAGTACCCCCCGGGGGGGGGGTAAATTTTCAAGATCGGTATCTTTCGAAAGGTCTCGTGAATACCTGTAAAACGAATGGTTGAACTATAAATATGTGATAATTTAAAACAAAGTTATCGATTTCTTTTACTTTTAACGAAAAAAAACTTTGGAAAAAAATCATATATATATTTTTTTTTAAATATTGTTACTGTGTGAATTTGTATAAGAAAATATAGAAGAAAGTCTTGTGGTGGCCACAACATACTAGTTTTTAAAATCGAATTAAAAATTATACTTTCTTAGGAAATCAAGTCCAAGGAATAGAGGATCTCCTATGTCAGCTACATAGGCCATATGATGGTAACTGGCATTTCCAAATGTGAATTTCAGAAGATTACAGATCTGGACACCGTGTATCTATTAAGGTTATCATTAATTAATGAGCTAAATAACGAAAAGCTAACATACAAATAAATAATTAGAATGCATTTTCAAAACAAGCAATATAACCGCTATTATTATTGCATACTACAGTCGGGTAATACAATTTAGACAGTGACAGAGTTCAGTTGTAGCTTGCCAATTACAAGAGTTGATTTGTAACTTACCATAACAGTATCAACTTCAGTTTCACCAGAAAATACAGCTTAAATTTCAAATAACAGCTGGCAACATCAATTTCACAGTACAAACAGTAGCATAGCATTAACACACAACAATTGGCTGCATTCAAGAAGACTCAGTTAGGAGCACCTTCCAGTAAGGTAATTGGCGTGAAATCTGTCTGAAGGCCGAAATCCGAATACTTTATAATATACTCTTCTATTAATCCAGAATTTGCCCAATTTACTCGTAGAATATTCAAGTTAGAGTTTGGATAATTGGTATATCGATAGCAAAGATTTAGTCGGCAAAAAAAAAAAAAAAAAAAAGCCAAGAGCAAAAAAGGAGGCAAATTTGGCGCCAAAGCAATTATCTGCTTTGGTGAAGATTTTTAGCGTGTTTTTAACGGGAAATGACCATTTTTAATGCGAAAACAAACTAAAAATACCGAAAATTAATATTTGGTAACATGACTAAGCCTCTTAAAATGAATTTACACAAAAATAACTATTATTACCAGTGTTGCCAGATCTGGTGGATTTTTTATTCAATAATCACGAATAATTTTTAATTGTAACGCTTGCCTAATCACTTCGAAGATTGACAGTCTATTATGTATATCAAATATCACATCTCAAAGTTATAGATGATTATTGAATAAAAAATCTGTCAGATCTGGCAACACTGACTATTATTAACAAATTCGTAACAATATGTGTATGTTGCATGCTCGGGGGTTCACGAGTTGTCTGTATATGAAAGGCGGATATTGCAGAGATTTAAAAGTTTATTTACAGAAGTTTCCAGAAACTTATGCCTGTAAACCAAGTATCAGTTTCAGTATCGTCAGAAAGCTTAGCTTAAATAACAGCTGACAACATAAAATTCGCAGTATGAATTATTCTGTAGCGGTAGCGGAGCCATTTTCGGGTAGATTATGCTAACTTACAAATGGACAACGGGTTAATCTTTTGTCCAAAGGTACGACGCAGGATTTCTATCACTATAGTCCCATGTTCAAATACAACCTATTGCCACACGCACTTTCTGTATTGGTGACCCGGACGTGCGAATAAACGACACAACTAAGTTTCATCTCGGACAACAGATGGCAGAATCAGACACTGTGAAACGCTCACAGCATAAAGTATGTCACACCGCACATCAACTTTACACGAGGACATCTGACAGCACAATCTGGCCACAGCTACCGTCCAAACGAGTGACATCGCTCGTACGATTTCGTACTCACTAGGGAGGGGAGTACTGTAGCGGCGCCATTCTCGGGTAGATTATCCTAACTTACCGATGGACAACGGGTTAACCTTTTGCCCAAAGGCACGACGCAGGATTTCTATCACGATAGTCCCAGGTTCAGATACAACCTATCACCACATGCACTTCTGAAGTACCATCGCGTTAACACAAAGCAACAGACTGTAAACAAACAGCAAAAATGGTCTCAGTTAGAAGCTCTTTGAAATAAGCTGATTCGGGGACGAATTTGGGGACTTCTTTTTAGCGACCATCACGAGAAAACTTTAATTATCGATTATCTAAGCTGTAACTGGACTATTCTGCTAGATATTGGAGAAGGATATAACTAAATGAAGGGATAAATATATAAAAGGATCACGTTCCGACCATTTAGTCAGTTTTTCGCCAATATATCGCGGTATAAAGATCTCTGCTTTACAAAGCCTCTGCTATCGATTACAGCTCATTTGCTGTGTGTTTTGCTTCTGTTACCGTATATGCTATGATTCTTAAGTTGTCAGCTGTTATTTTAGCTGTGTTTTCTAGTAAAATTGAAGCTTATATTTGTTTAACAGTCCTGAAATCTTCTGGAATATTCTGTAAATAAATTTTTAAGCCTGTGGAAAACCTGTTAATTCACCGACAATTCCCGAACCCCGAGTTCGTAACAATTCTGGTGTCAGAAGTGGGATTGTCTGCTGACTGATCAAAACTCGATATATGGAACAAGAAATGAAGAAACTTCCAGATTGACGAAAGAAATGTGTGCAGCACAAGAAAAGATGAAAACTGGATTCCATTCAAGAAAAAGTGGGAGCTGCTCAGGAATAAGTGATATCCGTCAAAGAAGAATAAGAAAATAAATTGTGGAAAAATAAATTGGGAAAGAAGTTAAAGTTATGAAGATAAAAGATAAGAATAGAAGGATGTATTGAAGAGAAAATAGAAGAAAACTTTTATCAAGAGCTGAAAAGAAGATTTTCAAAAACAGATAGCAAACTTTAAAAAACAGATGTAGAATTTTTGAGGAAAATGGAAGAAGAATGCAACAAAGAATTGATAGGAAAACATGATAAGAAATTTCAAGAATGTTTAGGTGATGAAGTGCAAAAGAAGATCCGGAATCTGGAAGGAAAGTTAGCATCCATGACCCAGGAAGATGAAAAAAGATATAAAAGAATACAGAATCAAGAATCAATTAAGCTATCCATCTATGATGGCAGATCAACTTGGCAAGTATATAAGACACAGTCTACCATTGTAGCTGAAGCTAACACCTGGGACACAACTGCCAATAAAGTTTATTTAGCAGCAGTGTTACGGGACGATGCAGTCGACATACTAGAAACTATTTCGAAGGAAGAACGGTATAACTTCGAGACCCTGTCCAGAGCACTGGAGCTGCATTTTGGAGGAAAATGTGTGACGTAGACGTAACGTCGAGTTAAGGAAATAAAGGTCGTCGAAGGAAGTCAGTATTGAAGGTGATAGCGTCGATTTCGGATTAAAATGTTGGTTGAGGATGCAAAAGTCTAGCTGGATCCAGCATAGTTTGGCGACGTTAAAGGTGAAATTGCTAGATTGAAGGTGTCGAGCAGAGGGAATTTTAGGTAAGCATGGAATGTCTAGTTATTGGAACGTAGTTAGATAAATTGAAATTAGGATCTACGTAGATTGTGAAAGATGATTGAATATGGTTAACTTTAAAGAAGTAGCTGCGGGAAATGAAGTAAATGGTGTTGTATATTTTGCAGAAGTTTAAATTGTTTGATAGTTGCGTCGTGAAATGTGGTGTATGGTGAGTAGAGCTCCTCCAATACAACCTGGCTCATCAGGCATTTTGTTTCCCACTCAGTGATTGTTGCCCGTCCGAATTCCCGAGTTGCGCGGTCTGAATTTCAAGTGTTATCAAATCACATAAAATGGAGGTTTTGCAGCCGAAAATTGCTCAAATCATACCAGAACTGCTTTAAGAACGTTTAGATTTCCAACAGATGAAGAAAGGCAAAAGAAATGGGCTATTAATTGTCCAAAAGAAAATTGTACGCTTAGCTTTCAATCACAAATATGAAGTGTAATTATGATATGTTTTCTTGCATTTTTTGTATCAATTATTTCTTTTTATTGCTGTTCGATTATCTAAATGTTGTATTTTACAACCTACACTACTTTTCCACGTATATAATATTTAAAATTAACTAATTTAATAACAACAGTGATGGCTACTTTTTACAAAGGTTATAAGAAAATTTCGCCAAACTTATCGAGTACAAACAATCATTCGCTCTTCTGTTTAGGCAAACTCGCCATTTTAGGCGATAAAGACGTTGAGTAATCCGTCTGTAACTAAACGTCGCTAAGCTATATTTCCGCTGGGCAACAATGATCAGCTGTGAGTCAGCTCGTATTATAGGAGTCTTAATGATGAGTAGAGTCTCTTTGTAGCGGAAAATCCCTATGGAGCTAAGTGAGTTTGGCGAGAATTAACGCTTGGCGTTATGCGCATAGCAGCCAAAAGCATCTTTTAGAGTTTGCTCTTATTATTTTTGTTATTTCTGTTTATTTTGCTCTTAGTTTAATTTTAATATTTTATTTTGATTATTTAATTTTAAAATGCATTTTTTCATGTACACGAAGCGTACAGACGTGCGTATTACTAATTGCAACAATATGTAATTTCATGCATATTGTTGCATTTTGAGATAGGGGTATTCTGTGATTTTTTTTAGCTTTCACGTACGCGAAGAGTACAGACGTGTGTATTACTGATTGCTGCAATATGTAATTTCATGCATTTTGAGATAGAAGTATTTTTTTTAATGTACGCGAAGCGTACAGACGTGCGTATTACTAATTGCTGCAATATGTAATTTCATGCATTTTTGAGATAGGGGGTATTCCGTGATTTTTTTTTTCATGTACGCAAAACGTTCATGTACACTAGTTTTCATGCATACTAGTCTAATGCTTTGTCTGACTGGTTCCCTCATCAGATATGTAAAGGACACTGAATGAGGGTTTGGAGGTCAGCTAACGGCAAATTGGATTTTTTTTTTAATATTGTAAATAATGTACAGGGTCATTATAAAAAAAACTACCCCGATATATGAGAACATAGCTACCATACCGTTCCGAAAAACTGAATAAAAATTTGGTAGAAGGTATTTTAGGGTATGCGCTCAAGAATTATATAAAAAACAGCAGTTAAATTCTAACAGTTACGTTTACAGTGACAAAATTTCGAAAATTTAAAATGGCAACACCATTTTTTTTATTGGAATGGGACCTCCATAGCAAAAAACCATAAATAGTGTTGGAACGGTACCTCTAGCATGAAAATCACCACTAAGAAAAAAAGAGAAAACAAGTGTGATGTGCCTACCGGAGCACGACTTTCATTTTCTTAATGACATCAAATTTTACGCTGTGTCTTCGTCTCTCACTAAAGTCTACTGATTCTACTTCGAAACGAGAAGAAGAGACCATGGTGCAGCGTCTAGAATAAATAGTGTGGAAAGCGGCGAATAAAATTGTACTAAAAAAATTAAGCCTGCCACCAGATGTCATTGTAATCGAAGCTAGGGTCACGACAACAAAACCGAGACTCCCTATTGGTTAATTATATGCTTAGATCACGTGATTAAACTGACGAAACTGGGAAAAGCCAATCAGGTCTTCGATTTGAGCAATAGCTTCGATCACAGCGACATCTGGGTAAGCTTAATTTTTGTAGCATCATTTTAACATCACGGTTATAGGCGATTGCCACACTGTTTATTCTAGACGCTGTAACCATGGTATCCTTAATTTAATGTAGGTCTACTGAATTAGGGTTTTAATTTCTTTTTTAGTCGTAAGACACCGTCATGACTGACGTCATTCCACTAAGTGAAAAATAAGGCATTGTGAAATGCGTGATGTTTATCTTGCTTTCTTGCTCTGTGAACAATATGCCGCTTACTGGGAAACATTATTATCATCATCAAAATCGATTTTGATTGCCATTTCACAATGCCTTGTTTTTCACGTACTGCAATGATGTCAGTCATGACGGCGTCTTACAACTAACAACGAAATTAAAGCCTTTATTCAGTCGCCTTACAAGAAATTAAGGATACCGTGATCTCTTCTTTTCGTTTCGAAGCAGAATCAGTAGACTTTAGTCTGATCCAAAGACTCAGTGTGGAATGTGACGTAATTAAAAAAAATGAAAGTCGTGCTCTGGTAGGCACATAACAGTTTTTTTTTTTTTTTTTTTTTTTTTTCCCCTTAGCCTGCTAGCGCTGACGATTTTCATGTTACAGGTACCGTTCCAACGCTGTTTATGGTTTTTTGCTATGGAGATTCCATTTCAATAAAAAAAAAGTAGGTGTTGTCATTTGAAATTTTTGAAATTTTGTCACTGTAACCGTAACTGTTAGAGTTTAAATGTTGTTTTTTATATAGTAATTCTTGAGCGCATACCTCAACGTACCTTCCACCAAAATTTTATTCAGTTACTGTGAATGGTATGACAGCTATGGTCTCATATATCGGGGTAGTTTTTTTTTATAATCACCCTACCCTGTATATAAGAAAGTACCATGAATTTTATGTGTAATTCTACTTAGTAAATTATATGTTGTTGTTGTTTTTTCCCTTAATTAATATGCACATTTTTCTGTATATTCTTAGCTTTGGTACTGTGTCATTTCATGATACGAACGGAATAATTTGTAAACAAACGCTTTTTCCTAATTTATAAAACTCGCTAAAGGAGCGATAAATAACCAAATAAAGTGACTTTAAGGTAGTTTTCTATAAAAGCGCGAAGGGAGCGTTTCCTCTATCTAGAAGGCAGTGGAATTTCTGGGTGAGTTTTAATCGTTTTTGTCATTTTGCCATGAAAAAAATCTGGTGTAAAACAATCACATGACTTTTTTTACCGACTATTAAATGTATTATATTCATTTTTTGGAAATAATGTGACCAGAGGACATAAAATTGCCCTAACGAAGTTGACACCAAAAAATTTTCCGGTAAGAGAAACTTTATACACATCTAAAGACATATTAAAAAAAAGTATACATAGTGAGTAAAAAAATAAGAAAGCAAAATTTGTACAGTTATTTTTTGAAACACCAATTTCCGAAATCTAAAACGGATCTACCTAATTAGTATGACTTTTAATTTTGGTGTAATAACCACGTAGTACATGAGTAAGGATATCTAAAATGGATTTTTGTAATAATTTTCAAGAAAATCGTTAGAGCCGGTTTTGAGATACCAACATTTACCAAAATTTGGCATACTTAGTTATTGACAAGAAATCAATAATTACCTACAAAAGGATATTTAAAAGGGAGTTATTATGGCAAGTTTGAGAAAAATCCGTAGAACGGTTTTTAAAGAACGCACTTGCGAGACCAGAATTTGAGCTATTTATACAGAACGGCTATTAATTTTTCTGAATAAACCAACTATATCATTGAAAAAGGCATCTAATAGAGTGTTTATGTAGCAACTTTAAAGAAAATCGTTCGAGCCGTTTTTTAGATACAGACTTGCGATCCCACTTCCGGTTTCCTATGTTCCACTTCCGATTTTCCAATTTCCCCCAAAATTTGGAAAAATCATCTGTACAACAGCCATGCCTCAATTCTGAAGTTTCGTAGTTCTATCTTTATCGGAGATATGATAACCAGAAGAACCCCCCCCCCCCCTTCACACACACACACACTGACCAGTTTCCAAAAAGTGAATTTTTTGACTCAGAAGACCTTAAAACGTATAAATCAGGTGAAAACTTGATACCGAATTTTTGGACCGAATACAATACTTCCATTATCTACGGTAGATGGGTAATGGAAGTAAAAATATAGCTGCCACGACACTATTGCATAAGCAATGTCATTGGCTAGAAATGTCCCAGTTATTGTTTAAATTTCAAAGTTCGCCAACGAGGTCCTATAGTATCGCTGTTCTCTATTGTAAATGCTTATTTAGATTATTCTAGTAGATTTTTAATAAAACCGTAATAGCGTCTGCCTTTCCCTCTGTCAAATGTCTCCAGAAAAATCTACCGCACGATACCGTCTGCAACGTCTATAAGTGCACTTCGAAACCGAATTTTTATACTTTTAATTAGGAATCAATTTATTAATTCAAAATAGTTAACTATAGACCTTTTCGTAAGACATTTCTTTTCACACTGCGAGGTGAAAAACCGAAGATTCTGCTGTTCATTGAATACGCTATAAGGTGCTATAAAATACCGTTCGTTTGCTAATGGATCTTTTTTTTTTTTTTCTTTTGACAGGAAATTAAACTTCATAACATATTGTACCACTACATTTGGAGTGGGATTCCTATCAATTACTCGAAATATTGTGGGTGAAAAAAACGCAACCGAAGGCAGCAGGGACCTGAGGCAAGTTTTTGAGCGATTTATATGGATTAGGTTTTTAAAGGTTTCATTTATAAAGTAAATAAAATGAAAATGTAATAATAATAATAATAACTTTTTCTATTCGCGTGATTTGCACTTAAAAGTATGAAAAGTTAAAAATGGAGTGTTGCCACCTAAATTTCATACTTTACTTAATTAAAAAAAAATTAATTGTCGTGTGGAAAAACTGCTCCTAGATTCAGAAAAAATTCCCCTTTCATATGGTATCGAATTTGTAACGAGCCACTTACTTTTTAAAGTGACTGAAAGGAATTAAAATGAAGCTTTGTAGCTTACATTTCATAGTTTAATTAATTTAAAGAAAACTAATTGTCGTGTCAAAAGACTGTTTGCACCCTTGGATTCAGAAAAATCGTTCCTTTCATTTGGTACCGAATTTGTAACGATAGAACTGATATTTCTAATTTATTTTCTACAGACTTGAGCAATTATAACATAACATCCAATTAATATGTACAAATAAAAATATATTTTATAAGAAAAGTCTTAAAAAAAATGAATTAGATGAGAGCAACATTTTTTATTAACCCTTTTTTTCATTTTTAACCCGGATTCGGCAGACGTTTTATGGCAGAGAATGTAAGATTAAAAAAAAAGTCTTTAATAATAAAATATAAAAATAAATTTTTAAATTAAAGACTTTTTTTATTAGCGTGATTCGCACTAGAAATTATGAAAAGATTAAAATGAAGTGTTGTCACTTAAATTTCATACATTAGTAAATTTTAAAAATTCTAATAGTCGTAACGAAAAACTGTTTCCGCCCCTTTCATTTGATACTGGATTTCTAACGGTAGGACTGATATTTCTAATTTATTTTCCCCTCTTTCCGTTTTTAACCCGGATTCGGCAGAAGGTTTATGACACAGAATGTAAGCTAAAAAAAAAAAAAAGACGAACAAAATTAGTGATTCTTTTTACCATGTTTATATTAACTCGATTTCTTGTTTGTTTGTCCAATACAAATCTTGCAATCGATTTTTAAATAACTTCCCGACTAACTGGACATTTAAAACTTTTAGAATAGCTCAGATCACGATGACAACGCAATGCCTCGAAGCCCGATTTTCGAATTTTTGATTAGTTTTCTTTTCATTAATTAAAATATGAAAATAATATTCTCCTATTTGCTTTAAAATTAGTCCTTTAAATATTAACTATAATTTAATTGTTGCCCCCCCCCCCCCCACAAAAAAGAAAAAAAGTTCTTTTTTTTTTTTTTTTTTTTTTTTTTTTGACGTAAAAATAAATATGTTTAATTAAACATGAACATTAAAAATTTATAAAAAGTTAAATTAGGCATCTCACAAAAATTGACGTCATTATAACAAAAAAATTTTTTTTTTACGCATTGATAAAGTGCTAATGTAGTTTATGATGCTAATATATGTTGTTCTTAAAGGATTATCATTTTATTTTTAAAACCAACTTTTTTTTTTTTTTTTTTTTTTTTTTTTGTATTGCTTTGAACTTGCTTTCTTGTCTGTCCAGCACAAATCTCGCAATCGCTTTTTGGCTAA
This sequence comes from Salticus scenicus, assembly GCA_963930645.1. Taxonomy (NCBI): domain Eukaryota; kingdom Metazoa; phylum Arthropoda; class Arachnida; order Araneae; family Salticidae; genus Salticus; species Salticus scenicus. The sequence goes on along the minus strand of OZ005659.1, from coordinate 30,114,991 downwards.
CTTTCCGACTAGCTGAAAATTTGAAACTTTAAGAATAGCTGAGAACACGATGACAATGCATTTGTAATTATTCTGGTAATGTGTCAATTTTATATGATTCAACAGAAAATTTAAAAACATGGTTTTTAAAAGTTTTTTTTTTTTTTCAAATCTTAGAATTATTATTGTATGATTTTTTTTTTTTTTTTTTTCCAAATCACATATTAAATTATTGAATGTAAAAGACAAAAATGTTTGAAATGCAAAAGGATTTGTAATAATGTGCATGTGCAAAGTACATTCCATTTTCCAATTTACCATGCTATAGCTAATGGATTTCAACATGATGCTGTTTCTCAGATTATAAATCATTAGATATTAGATATGGATTTTTTTTTTTTTTTTTTTTTAACTAAATTATGCAGACATTAATCCATATAAAACATTATTGATATTAATAAAATTTCGTATTGTCGGCTTTTTCATTCACCGAATTATTGCATATTTTAAAAGAATTAAAACATTTTAATTTTATTAATTTACAGTTTGCTAAGAGCTAAATTTTCCCATGTTTCAAATTTCCATATTTAAAAATTTGCTTTCCGCCCTTTCCTTAAAATTAAAATATTTTGTTAACATAGCCGGGGCAAATTGTAACATTAGAGAGAAAATTAAGACTAATTAAGAGCTATTAAGATTAATCAAGCCTAAGAGCAAATTAAGACTAATTAAGATAGGGAGTCGGGTGTACTAGCGTTAACTTAGCCTCCCACAAAATATGATATATCTCGATACCTAACCCAGAGCGAATTCTAATATTATAGAGCAAATTAGAGCTAATCGAGAGCTAAAATTTGGCATATTTGAAATTTCGAAATCTGTAATTTTGCTTTCCCCCCTTCCTTCCCCCCTTTCCTTTAAATTGAAATATCTCGTTAACGAAGCCGGAGCAAATTCTGATATTAGAGAGCAAATTAGAGCTAATTGAGAGCTAAATATTGGCACTACGGAAATTTTTTTATATGTGATAGGGAGTCGGGTGTACTAGCGTTAACTTAGCCCCCCCACCAAATCAAAAATATGATATATCTCGATACCTAACCCAGAGCGAATTCTAATATTAGAGAGCAAATTAGAGCTAATTGAGAGCTAAAATTTGGCATATTTGAAATTCCGATATCTGCAATTTTGCTTTCCCCCCTTCCTTCCCCCCCTTTCCTTTAAATTGAAATATCTCGTTAACGAAGCCCGAGCAAATTCTGATATTAGACAGCAAATTAGAGCTAATTGAGAGCTAAATATTGGCACTACCAAAAATTTTTTAGTTGTGATAGGGAGTCGGGTGTACTAGCGTTAACTTAGCCCCCCCACCAAACCAAAAATATGATATATCTCGATACCTAACCCAGAGCGAATTCTAATATTAGAGAGCAAATTAGAGCTAATTGAGAGCTAAAATTTGGCATATTTGAAATTTCGATATCTGTAATTTTGCTTTCCCCCCTTCCTTCCCCCTTTCCTTCAAATTGAAATATCTCGCTAACGAAGCCGGAGCAAATTCTGATATTAGAGAGCAAATTAGAGCTAATTGAGAGCTAAATATTGGCACTACCAAAATTTTTTTAGGTGTGATAGGGAGTCGGGTGTACTAGCGTTAACTTAGCCCCCCCACCAAATCAAAAATATGATATATCTCGATACCTAACCCAGAGCGAATTCTAATATTAGAGAGCAAATTAGAGCTAATTGAGAGCTAAAATTTGGCATATTTGAAATTTCGATATCTGTAATTTTGCTTTCCCCCCTTCCTTCCCCCCTTTCCTTTAAATTGAAATATCTCGTTAACGAAGCCGGAGCAAATTCTGATATTAGAGAGCAAATTAGAGCTAATTGAGAGCTAAATATTGGCACTGCCGAAATTTTTTTATATGTGATAGGGAGTCGGGTGTACTAGCGTTAACTTAGCCCCCCCACAAAGGCAAAAATATGATATATCTCGATACCTAACCCAGAGCGAATTCTAATATTAGAGAGCAAATTAGAGCTAATTGAGAGCTAAAATTTGGCATATTTGAAATTCCGATATCTGTAATTTTGCTTTCCCCCCCTTCCTTCCCCCTTTTCCTTTAAATTGAAATATCTCGTTAACGAAGCCGGAGCAAATTCTGATTTTAGAGAGCAAATTAGAGCTAATTGAGAGCTAAATATTGGCACTACCGAAATTTTTTTATATGTGATAGGGAGTCGGGTGTACTAGCGTTAACTTAGCCCCCCACAAAACCAAAAATATGATATATCTCGATACCTAACCCAGAGCGAATTCTAATATTAGAGAGAAAATTAGAGCTAATTGAGAGCTAAAATTTGGCATATTTGAAATTCCGATATCTGTAATTTTGCTTTCCCCCCTTCCTTCCCCCATTTCCTTTAAATTGAAATATCTCGTTAACGAAGCCGGAGCAAATTCTGATATTAGAGAGCAAATTAGAGCTAATTGAGAGCTAAATATTGGCACTACCGAAATTTTTTTATTTGTAACAGGGAGTCGGGTGTACCAGCGTTAACTTAGCCCCCCCACCCCACAAACAAACTGATATATCTAGATAACTTACTCAGATAGAATTCTAATATTAGAGAGCAAATTAGAGCTAATTGAGAGCTAAAATTTGACGTATTTGAAATTTCGATATCTGCAATTTTGCTTTCCCCCCTTCCTTCCCCCCTTTCTTTTAAATTGGAATATCTCGTTAACAAAGCCGGAGCAAATTGTAATATTAGAGAGCAAATTAGAGCTAATTGAGAGCTAATTCCTGACGTTCTTGAAATTTAAAATTTCGAATGTGGGGGGGCTAGCGTTAACTTGCCCCCCCCCCACCTTTAAACTTGTTATATCTCGATTCCATACCCAGAGCAAATTCTAATATTAGAGAGCAAATTAGAGCTAATTGAGAGCTAATTCCTGATGTATTTGAAATTTAAAAACTCGAAAGTGGGGGGGCCAAGTTAACGCATCTTCGAGCGGATTGAGATTAGGGCTATTTCCAGGTCTGGTAAAGAAGAAATTCTACGATATTCTTTGTGGGATTTAATTTAAAATTTAAAAAGATCTGATTACTTACAGAATTATAGGTGCTCATGGGAATGGATATGTAATTTTAACAATTTGAATCAAATAAACGTGCCACAGACGCCCTTTAGCAAGGTGCAATATCATCTTCAAATGCTGTTTGCGGGAAAGGTCTAAGATATCTTCAAAATAGTCCGTCAGGTGCCATTTTTATAATGGTCGCGTTTTATTTCGAGTTAATTAATCCCTTGAGCATGCGAAAATTTGCCCGACTCCTTGAAAAGTTATGCACCAGGTACACATGCGCAACAGAGGATTTCACATAACCCTTTATATATGTATATATATCAGGGTTGGCAAAAACCCGGGTTTTTTTTAGAAAAACCCAACCCACTTGGGTTTTTCTGGGTTTTTGCGGGTTTTTCTGGGCTTTTGTGGGTTTTTCTGGGCTTTTGTGGGTTTTTGTTTCAATACATTTGCATTGCAGTGTTAGATATATGTTATTTAGCATATTAGTTGTAATACACCTAATTATATTAACTACTAATTAATAATTAATCTAGGATATTTATCTTAGGAATAAAAATTGGTTGGATTCTAATATTAAAATAGTGTTAATTAGTAAGATTAAGCTATATTTTATTTCAACGTATGCTTATTCAAAATTAATATTCTTAATGACAATAAGTGATAAAATAAAAGAATTTATATTCTTAAGTACAATACATATCATTTAAAATTTTTTTTATTATAAAAATAAGTTGCGCTGTTTTTTTTTTTTTTTTTTTTTTTTCCTTTTTAAGTTTTTTAATAGTTGAAACGGTTATAGAAGAAAATTTTATTACATTTATAATTATGTTGCTACTAAAATTAAAATAAAATTATTATGAAGTTCTAAACAATTTAATTAGTTAAATATTGATTCTGGACAACATTTATGTCCGCTGTTAAACAAAAATATCGTTCGGTTTTACAGGAAAAGGAAAATTGAACCAATTATAGAAGATAAACTTGCTTTTATTATATTTATAACTGTAGTTACTTTTTGCGTTTAATACTATTTTCTAGAAAATAAAAATAAGAGATTTAAACACTTTTTAAATACCTTATATAAAATCCTTTTAAGTGCAGCATTTTCATGATATATTTCAACTCGCTAAATATCGCGGACATCTTCAGATGTAAAAATTGCCGCCTTGACCATCATTGCTGTACTTTTATTTATTTTCTTCTTTTCTGACGTCATCATTTTGTTTATTCCTGTACATTAGCTGTTGCCAATCTTCTTGAATTGTACCATGCTCTCGGTCGTTAACTGCAGTGTTAGTTGTTTGTATTTCGAGGGCTTCACGTTTTAATGCGCATTGATGGGAATTACAGGGGGTGGTTTCCCATCAATATGCATTAAAACATGAAGCTCTCAAAATAAACAACTAACACCGCAATAAACGACCGAGAGCACGGTACAATTCCGGAAGATTGGCAACAGCTAATGTACAGGAATGAACGAAATGATGAAGTCAGAAAAGAAGAGAGTAAATAGGTGTCCAGCGACGATGGTCAAGGCAGCAATTTTGACATCTAAAGATGACTGCAGTATTTAGCGAGCCGAAATATATCATGAAAATGCTGCACTTAAAAGGATTTTATATAAGGTATTTTAAAAGCTTTTAAATTGTTTAATTAGTCCTTTTTTAAATTTTAATATAAAAATAAGAGTTTTTTCTTAAAAGGTAAGGTGTTTTCTATGCTTTATAGATGAGATTTCTAAATTATAAATAATTTTTAACAAAAACCCACTTATTTGCAAAAACCCAACGGGTTTTTGTTTCTGGGCTGGGCCCAGTTTGCAAACCCTGATATATATATATATATATATATAAATAGATATCCGTACGATTTTTACTTTAAAATATAAGAAACACAAATACCAAAAAATAATATTTCGGAGTTTTAGGAATTCGGCCCCCAAGGAGGCGGGAGGGAGCAAAGCGTGTTTTCACGGGGGCCAGAGAGTGATTTCACATATCCTTCATATCTCAAAGAAAGAATTAGATATCGATATGATTTTTGCTTTTAAATATAGCAAATACAAACACCTAAAAACCAATTTCTGGAATTTTAGAAATTCGGCCCCAAAGGAGAGAGGGGGTGAAACGGGGTTTCACATTATCCTTCATCTATACATATAAAAGAGTACATCCACCACTGAATCAACAATGCTATGGCTATTCTATATAGAACTGGGCCACGAATTTTGGTGTGAAGCTTGGATATAGAACATTTAAAATAAGATGGGGTTTTGCAAAAATCCCTTCCTTTTCCCCTGGAGGGCGGACGGCAATAACACGTTTGAGAACATAACACAGCTTCAAATTGTTTTACGGAAAAGAAATTGCACATGGGGAGACAAACTTAATTGCAAAAAAAAAAAAAAAAAAAAGTCGAAAGACAGCAAGGGGGAATTTTTTTGTCGGGGTGGTTGATTTGCAAAATCCAGATTTTACATAGAATTCTTTCAAAAATGGCACCTCTGCGTCTTCTGAAGTGTATTTCTAAAAAACAATTTAGGATGTTTTGTGATTTTCGATTTTATTCTTTGTTGGGGGGGGGGGGGGGATTTACGACGGGGCAGATTCGAGATTCCCATTTTTACGCTAAATTTGTCCTGAGGAATCTATTGGACAAATTTTGATGTGTAAGTTGGTTATTTCCATGAAGCACCAGCTGTGACGGGATTTTGCGACATTCCCCCCTTTCCCCCCATTGGTGTGTGTGTGGAGGGGGAAACAGTTTTCCAAGCGTAGCTCTGTCCCAGTTTATTTCAGGACGACAATTTTTTGGTATCTGTTTTGGCTATGTATACCCAACACGCATTATAAAGGGATTTTGTGAAATGTCTCCCCCTCTTGGGGATGGAGAGGTAAAGAACACGTTTCCAATTGTAACTTCTTCTAATTTATCTCAAGAAGGTGATTTTGCAGTGTATTAATTGGTTGTGCGTGCCTAAAACGTTCTATAAATAAATTTTTTAAAATTTCTTCCTGAGAGGGGGGGGGGGAGCACGTTTCCAAGCGTAACTCCATTTAAAATTATCTCAGGAAAGCAATTTTTTGTGATGTAGGTGTACTAAGTTTACACAACTACACACACTTTAAACTGATTTTGCGAAATATTCCTCCCCCCACCCCCTTTGAGGGAAGGCAAAAAAACACGTTTCCAATAGTAAATCTACTCTATATTATATCAGGAATGTGATTTTTTGATATGTGGGTTGGCTATGTGTATCCAACACACACTATAAGGAAATTTTGTAAATTCCCTTCCCTTTGGTGAGGAAGGGGGAGACTGAGGTTTTTGATGGATTTCAATTGAACCTTTTTTTCTATTATTTTATGAGATTTTTATGTTAATAAGTTATGTAAAATTTTAAGAATTAATTTAAATATAGTGACCAGCGAAGCGGGCAACGCCAGCTAGTAGCATAATAAAAATTTGGTAAATTAAAATAATATGATAGAGTAAATATGGTAAAGTAAAAACTAGATTTACAAAGTTTAACATATCAAAAAATAAAATAAAATAATAAATCAACATATAAGACCAGAAATTTTTCCCATTTCTCTGATTTAGAGATGTATTGCAATTATTCTTATATGCTACACATAATATATCTTATATTCTACTTCAGATAATCGAAAGTTAGGGAAACTCAGATCCTCGAATCAGATTTTTATAAACTAATCATAAATAGGTGAAATACGACATTTAAAAATATTTATATACACTGATGCATGGTTTAAACTGTCATTAGTTTTTTTTTTTTTTAATCATTTTGCTAAAGATACTGTATTATGCTAAAATAGGTTGATAAGAATTTCGTTAAAATGCTAAAACTGGATAATTTCATAAAATATCATTATAAATTAATCTCTAACTTTTACTAAAATATTCGTGGGCAAAAATTACGAAACCACTATCCAAAGAATTAAATTAACTTCCAAAAGAGCTAAAATATTGCTTGTGCCTTTTAGCTAAAATGGTAAAGAATTTTTTTTTTTTTTTTTTGCTATTTTAAACCTTGCACTGATATAGCGTAAATTCCTTTATGAACAAGCCATGCTGGCTCAGGATTACAAGGGGCTTTATTTCCTGAGCCTGAGGCTCTCTTGGCGCCCTCAATCGCCAAAGAAATTATGAAATTTAATCATCCTTCACGTAAAATACGTATAATTAAGAAGACATATATTTAAAATATATGAATATATAGGCGTAAAAATGAATACATTTAATAATTTCTCATATGCAATTCATAAAGGGACAAATACACGTGCACGATGGCACACTACTCAGCCCAGTAATAGAGTTTTCTGAATTTATCTGCAGCAAAACATAATCTGTCTGAAAATTGGTACTGATGGACTAAGTCTGGCATCACAAGAAGTATTGGTAATTCATTAAATATGAAAAATTTGCATTTACAAAGAAAATAAATTAAAATATACAACAAGAACAGTAATCTAGGGACACAATGCAAATCATATTTTAGTATTTTCAAGCCTAGCAATTCTCTTTGATGAATTAAATTAGGCTACAGAGCTTTAAACAATCTCTCATTGCCGTGCTGCACTGTTTCTGCTATTGGGCTACTCACAAGGGAAGTATGAATCAGTAAAATTGCTATTGAAACCAAAACAAACTTAAATTAAAGAGCATGGTCGAAAACATAGGGTAGAGTACAAATTTGCTGCAACAACCCCCATGGGGACGAGATATGACCCCTTAATAGTTTTAGTTGTTTCTATAAAGACCAACAAAACACGTATCCTCGTAAGAACGGGTCGTGCAGTGGTAGCGTACTTGACTTGTGATACGGAATACGGTGGTCCCGAGATCGAGTTGCCGCAACGGCGTTTTGTATTTTAATGCTTTATTTCTAACGAAATATTTATTTTTTTACATTTTTAAAAAATTAAATTATTATTTTAAGAGAAAATATTAATTATATTAAAAAAAAGGTTTTTTTCAGCGTGGACAATTTAAATACTTTTTAATTTTTAACCAATTTATTTATTTATTAATTAAATAAAAAGAAATTAATAATTTAACGGAAAATACTTTTATATTACATTTATATAAAATTTTGTTAATGATTTGTGCTAGTGTTTTATGTAAATTTTTAGTTAGAATTTTTTATCGACGTCATTAACAGCAAGAGTTAATCGTCCGTTCTCAAATGTATTATTATCCATGCAATTTTTTGCATGAAAAACCCTGAATAAACAAAAGCTGTTGCTTAACTATTCGACGTCGCATTTAGCTTTTATTTCAAATACAGTACCCGCCGTTTAAAATCACATTCGTTCTAAGCCAAAGTGATTATATTCAACGGCTGATTTTTATATCCGGCGAACGTTTCTGCTTTAAAGGAAAAGGTATTCTTCCCAGAATTTGAAATTTCAAAAGGTAGCGAATAATGGAATTAATAGACAATATTAATTAATTTTTGACGAATAATTAATTATTTTTTCCTTCAAAATAAGTAAATTGAGCACATCCCAAGCTGTGATACATTTTCCTTTGAGGAAAAATCCTCATTATTTTGCCAAAAGTTCGCATTTTTCTTTAAATTTGATATATTTTCGTTTAAACCTTTTGCTTCTTAGTTATTTCAAAATAAGAATTAGAAATTGTCTTTTAATAATTAAAAAAAAAAAAAAAAATCATTTGCGAATTAAATCAAATTTGTAACTTATTCCACGCTTTGAAGAATACGTAATTATGCTGCAAGTGCATAATATTCGACAAAGAGAGATAACGATTGTTGTGTTTTATTTCCTTTGTCATTTCAAAAATAAAAAATCACGGTGTAAATAAAAATTTGTTAAGCATGCATGAAGGACGTTTTTGCTGCTGAAGACAAATTTTTGAGTTTATTAAGCGGCGATTTTATAAGTAATTTGTATTGTTTTGATTCTGAGCCTGGCGATTTGATCAGATTAAGCGGCTGATTTTATTAACCAGTGAATTTATTAAGCGGTGGTTACTGTATTTCATTAAACAACTGTCAAATTTGGTGGTGTCGGAAGAACTGACAATAAAATTGAACAAAATAACAAATTTTCTGAATTACATCTGAAAAAATTCAAAATCTGGGTAAATATGAATTTTATAAATATAGTAATCTCGACGAAAAGACAAATATTTAACAAAATGTTCGTGATGAACAATAATTGACGGTGAACAAAACTAAAATTTAAATAATTATGATAAATTTCCTTATATTTCTCGTTCTGATTGTCAAAAATACTTATGGTTTCATGATTTTTCTACTTTTAATCATAATTGTTATAAATTAGAAACTATATTCGTAGCTTTAAACATGATTTTCTTTTTATAAATAAATAAATAAATTTCTTAAATTTACGGTCAATACTTTATTAATTGGAATACTCAAAAAAAAAAAAACTTAATATAATAAATACTTTTTCTTCAATTAATAATTTAATTTAATTAAAAACGAAAAAAAAAATTAATCGAAAAAAAAAAAAAAATTAAAATACAAAACGCTCTTGCGGGGATTCGATCTCAGGAACTCCGTATCACAAGTCAAGCACGCTACCACTGCACGACCCTTTCTTACAAGTATGCGAGTTTTCTTGGTTTTTATAGAAATAACAATCTATTAGAGGTTTGCCAAATTGGCACTTTACCTTATGTTTTCGAGCATGCTTTTTAATTTAAGATTGGTTTGGTTTCAATAGCAATTTTACTGATTCATACTTCCCTTGTCAGTGTAAATAAAATCTAGTGTTGCAAAGGCTAGAAAAAACCCGTTTCTTCCCCGAAAATAAACCGGGTTTTTTGGGAAAGAAATTTTGAAAATTCCTGGGAATTTTGAAAATTTCAGTTTTGAAATAATTTGATACATGGACACATTTTTTTTTTTTTTTATGATTTCCTATTTAGCATTTTTGACTGTAACTGTGAAAAGCAACTCAAATCTTCTTTCTTTTGCAGATGCAAAGTCAGTTATTGTTATTATTATTATTTCATAAATATACATTAAAATAGAAAGACTATTTCTAATAAATTTCAGAATAAAATATTTCTTCCATGTTAATAAAATTGTGTATTCATAAGGTAAATAATTTAAGCACATTGAAATAATACACAGCAATAAAATATAAATATACATATTAATTTCAAAAATACAAAGGAAAATATTTTTTTAAGTGCAGAAAGGAATATTCATCATTATTTATTTTTAATTTTGTTAAATACTGATGTAATAGTAGTTTATTTATTTATTTATTTTTTTTTTAACATTAAATATTTGCAGATTTAAGAGAGTTGACTGTACTTATTTGTGAAACATTTAAAATTAATATTTATTGCAAAACCTAAAAAAAAAAAAAATGAATCACTCAAAATCATTGCAGTTTAAAAGACTACTTAACTAAAATTATCATTTTAAGACCTTTCTGATCAAGTAATATTACTTGAAACTATATATTCAAGTTTAAAACAGAACATACATAATTTAAATTTATTTTCTTTGCTAAAAATAATTAAAAAAAAAAAAAAAAGAAGACAAAATTTTATGAAACTTGTTTATGCAATGCTCATTGACATTTTAAGAATTATGTATATGTATGTTCAATGCGTTAGCCCAAACTTCCATTTTGAAAATGACTGGTTTTGTTTACTTTTAAAATTCCCAATATTCCCCAAATTTCCAGGGTTTATTCCCATCTTTCAAAAACTGTGGATTTTTTGCAACACTATGTAAATGTAAAAGCGCCTTCAGAACCCTCTATCTATACTTCCCTCTAAAGCCTGTTTATGAATATTCAATATCAGCTTCCATTATCTTCATATCGCAACAATTGTGAAACTTTCACCCACACCGACGATGTTTAACTTCTGCTTCATTTATCAGATAAAAACCCTTACAAAATAAAGATAAATTCTTATCTAATAGATTTAGCTTCTCAAATTGATAATTAGTTGATATTCTTTTAGACTTTGTAAAAGGTAACTGATTTTTAAAGCTGAATAACTCTCCAAAGATACACATTGTAAAAGAAAGAACTCAATTATTTAGGTTTTGGCTATCTGCCCTGACTGCTGTTTGAAGTTATTTTTACAGATTGAGGTGACAGATCTCACTTAAGACAAAAGTTAAAGCACTTTGATGTAATCGTCAGTAATTTTTTTAGAGGGTGTTAACTGTTAACTAAGGCTACTATATGACATTAACGGTAAGACAGAACACCATGTTAAACCTGTGGGGAAATTTGATCCCCATTATTATTCATTGTGTGTGTGTACACTATCTACTAATAAATATTTGGACATTTTCAAATTTAGACGTTTTGTCAAATATATAAAAAAATTCTTTAGGAATGATCTTGAAACATTGGGAGTATAAAGAACATGTTATATGCAGGGCCCGATTAACCTTACAATTACTCCATTTGGGGGGCCCCCACTGACTGCTTGGTCTAAAGACTCATACAAACTTCTCGAAAAATTTATAAATTTTTCATTAAATTTTGTAGTTACCTGGAATTGGAGACAAGTAAATTAATTTAAAATGTAGACAAGTAAATTCACTTAATTTTTGTACCAAAATATAAACTGGTGAAAGCCTATATTCACCACAATATATGAAATTATTCCATTATAAATGAATATGTAAAAGCTTCATTAGCATATTTCCTACATAATCTAGAAATGATAGTTGTGTAATCAGGTGTACTGTGACTTTTTATGATGAGACAATGCTTTTAGACCACAAGCTTAGAATTCGGGTCCCCTGTTTTGTTTAATTTGGGGCCTTTTCAAAGTACATGTTTCTCGTGCCTATTGGTTAATCAGGGTCTGGTTATATCTAATATATTTCAGCAAAAATTTTGTCCTAAAGTGGAAAAGGACACCAGTAAAAAATTAAAACAAAAAGCAAAATGTTTTGGATCAACCTGTAGTATGCGTTTTCGCTGTACCATGTGATTATGATTATTCTTCTAATTACTGGTATTAATTTTTATGAGGCTACCATATAAATTGCAAATAAAATTACCACTTTTTTAATTATAACACGTAGGGTATTAGAAAGAGTGCAAATCCAGTTTTAGGAAACACGGCGTGCCACATTAGACACAACATACTGCAAACAGAATGCAAAAATGTGTATAGTATACGAAATATGAGCATTTTTACTAAATAATTTTAACTACGCATGCGCAAACTTTTTAAAACTTTCTACTATACGATTTTATATAATACCATCACTTACTGTTTAAGATGCACAACAGTTTAATCATAGCTTCTCACAATAGAGAATTTACGCGTACAGTTGAATGCAATTTTAATCAACAGATGCTGAGATGTAGCCATGTGAAAATCACAGAAAATGAGTTATAGCAGCGCCACCTGTCGTCCAATATATACCCACAATAAGTCAGCATTCGTTTTTATAATGATTACCTCACATATCAAGTTTGATGCAATTGCGTGTCATAGAAGTAGAGATTTAGTCTTCCTATTCATGAGTAAATTCCAGTACATCAGCGCCACCTATCGGCCGATGTGCACCCAAATTCAATCAGAATAATGCTTCATAATGATCCTTTTATGTACCAAGTTTTGCACAATTATATATATTAAAATTTGAGGTATCCTTCCCCTTTACTTGGAAAATTGCTGCATTGTAGCGCTACCTGTCAACCGATAATTTTTTTTTTTTTTTTTTTTTGTAAAATGAAAAATTTCACATAATTGAAAATTCGTATTTTATAGCTTTAAAATAAAACGTTTAAAAATTAAAAAATCCGTCAAAAAATCTCCGTGAATTTAACAGTTTTAAACTTTCTGAATGTGATAACAGAATTTAAAAATATGTATTAGTTAATGAGTTATAAGCAAACAAAATTTCCTATAGAATAACATTGCCTTAGGCTTCCGGCGACGGTAAGTGAAGCGGGCCCTTAACTTTTGTTCGATTATACACAATAGAAACTCTTCCTTCAGTGGCAGAAATCGCAATGTAGCAAGCAGTGCTACCTGCTGAGCTTTTTTCATCAAAACCGATAAGCACTAATTTATGTAAAGGTACAATAAATTGATATGAAATTTATTGTAGTAATTACATATAAATTTATATAAAATTCTCTGCAGTAGTTTCTAAGATACAATTGCACACAATTTTTGTCACACATACAGACATTTTCTAATAAAAATGGTCAAATCGTATTCTGAACTCTCAATACGTGTAAATTCATCGAAAACCGTGTCGAAAATTTTTACAATTCGAATATTTGTGTTATTGAATTTAGAAGAAATAAAAATAAAATAAAATAAAATTTCCAGAGTACGAAATGATTAAAACTTTAAATTTATTTTTAAATGTTACGTCAGCATGATGTCACATTCGACCACCGAAAGACTTCCATATTGTTACAATGGACTAAGTCTTTTCTCTGCAACCAATGTTTTGTTGCAGTGAAAGTAGTTTTACAGGCAAAGTGAAAATAAAGCTGCAGTTTATTTACTTTCAGATTCGAGAAATTACGCTGAATAAAAAGTATTCATCGACTTGAACCTGCCTGATTCTTTACGAACTACTTTCTCACACAAGAAAGTCGACGAATTTTTTGTAACAATATGTTCATGGTAGTACCTATAGGCGTATTTTAGCTGCATGAAAGTTGAAAATATGGTTGTTCTCCCAGTCACGCTTAGAAATTGTTGCGTTCTTGTTTCTAGGCATAACGGATAGGTTCTTTTAAATGAAATTTAAAACTGCATTTAGTTTGACCATTAATGTGGAAAAAACCACATCAATAAATATTATAAATAACCCCAAAACTTATGCACATCTATATAGTGTTTTTTTAACGATGAAAGGCCGAATTTATTGATATTCGAGAAAACTATTTTAAATATTAATAAGTAAATTTTATTTTTCCTATTGTTTGAGAACTTAAGCGATGACAAAATTTAAATTAGAAAAATAAGGTAAAACAATTCTGGTACTAAAAGAGATAATTCAGGAGACGAAGTTGTAATTTTATACTCTGTTTCACATTAACTTGGCAACCCTAAAAAAAATGTTTAGCAACTTTAACGGCCCTCTTCACTTACCGTCGCCAGAAGCCCGAGCCAATGTTATTCTATGGGGAAATTTTCTTTACAGATAACTTATGAACTAATATATATTTTTAAATTCTGTTTTCACATTCAGAAAATTCCCAACTGTTAAATTGACGGACCTTTTTTAAAATGTATTTTTTTAATTTTTAATATTTTATTTTGAAATTGCAAAATGAAAAAATTTCACATACTGAAAATTCGTATTTTGCAGCTTCAAAATAAAATAGTAAAAATTAAAAAAGTATTTTTTTAAAAAAGGTCCGTCAATTTAACAGCTGGGAATTCTCAGAATGTGAAAACAGAATTTAAAAATATGTATTAGTTAATAAGTTATTTGTAAAGAAAAATTTCCCATAGAATAACGTTAGCTGCGGCTTCCGGCGGCGGTGAGTGAAGCGGGCCCTTAAATATGCGTTGCATAAACAAAATTTCTTTTATTTTTTGGAATTTGTATATAAATTTTTATACTTTTCAGCTATTTTTAATTCCAAAATAATGATAGCTATTTCTCAAGACACGGTTAACAAAATTATAAAAATAAGATATTATTACTATTTACAGAGTTTATAATTTGTAAGCGTAATCAATATTGTGTAGAGAGGTGTCGAAAAACGTGAATGATTTACGTCTGCGCAACGACTTCATAGAAAGAAATTAAGGAGCGTACTTTTAAAATAATGCATGCAGATGGTCAACGAGAATCAGTGAGAAATGCGATCCCACGACTAGACATTCCAACTGATGTGGAATTTTTTTTTTTTTTTTTTTTTTTGGAATGAAAAGATAATTTGTGATACACAAATACGGTTAGTATTTCTTATATTTCAAAAATGAAATAAAATTCATGTAATCTCTTTACAGCACAGGAGAGAGCGTTACTTACTGAGACATCAGTGAAAACATTAGCAATTAAATGCTTTTCCCTTAAAATAAAGGTATAAAGATGCTTTGTGAGATTCCTTGCTCCAAAAAGAAATAAATATATTTTCATATATTTGCTGTATTTGGACAATACGTATAACACACAAGCAATCCATTGTGTATTTTTATTCTTTAAAAATAAAACACAGATATTTTTTGAAATTTTTCTTATTTCATATTGAAACAAAGCATTATTATTATTTATTTTATTTTTAGCTTTTTTAATTTTATAGATTTTTCAATGGCATAGAATATTAACACTTTCCAACAGTACATACTCCTTGCATCGTTCAGCCTACTACGTACTTTGCCTACGTAATCATATAACGGACAGTCAGACATACAGAAAGACAGACTAATTAAATTTATAATCATTATTACACATTGTTGAACACTCTTAACATAAACGGAAATACAATCTCAGCAATTTCCAATTTTAGCTCTTATCTGAACATTTTAGTATGACTCTAATCTTAACGATAAACGGGCCATATTCTACAGACTTTTTTCTTTTTATTTTTTAGCGCATGGAAAAAATTATATGAATTTCACTATCAATTATGCAGTACAATGTTATATAAATATGAATTATAAGAATGTCTCTCATGGAACGCAATGCATTGGCATTCTTTTTGGTGTCCTTCTACACAGACCAGTTGTGCTATTTATATCATTTTAAATAGGAAACATTCCACAGCTAACCTGAATAACATGTAACAGTTTGAAAAAATTCTGAAAATATTTACGGATGCTTAAGTGAACAGATAGATACAGATACAGAGGTAGATTTAGACTAACTGAATTTACAATCATTCTTAAAAAATGTGTGTAATCCTTAATAAAAACGAAAATACAGTTCTAGCAATTCCAAACATAGCCCTTAATGTATCTGAATACTTTTGTATGCCAATGTTAATGTTAATCATACTATGTTCTACAAAAATAATTTATTTGTGAATATGAAAAACAAATGCTGATTTCATTATGATTTGCGCAAAATAAAGGTATAAAAATATGATTTATAAAAATACCTCTCGTAGAACGAATGCCTTGGAGTTCTTTCGGGTGTCCCTTTACACAAACCAACCATGGCCATTGTATTTACGCCATTTTTAGTGAGGAGCATCCCATAGTCATCTTGAATAACATATCTACATAAGTTTCAACAAATTCCACGAACATTTTTGGAAGTTACAGCGCGTACTAACAAAACCGAAGTCAGAAACACTTTTTTGCTTTGTTGGAAAGTATTAATAACCAGAGTAGCTAAAAATAAATATTATGAAAGGTAACCTCAAAATGACAAATTTCATCAACACATTTCCTCTTTTAAGACTGGTTTGAAATTAAAAGATGTCAAATATTGAATTACCTACTAAGAAATAAGCATTTACATGATTTTATGTGGTTTTTGTTTCCTTATTTTTTTTAGCATTACAATGCAATCATAAACATTTTTATTACATTGATTATTACGGAAATGTTATATTCTTGCAACTCCTCGTGGTCGTGGAAGATAAAAAATGTTCATTTTTGTTTATAGAAATCGCAATGATAAAAATTTTCATATATATATATACATTTAAATAGTTATAATCAAATATCATAGAAAAATACTGAACATAGTAAAACCTGGAAAAATAAAGACTTAGCATGCGAAAAACACAGCATTTGTTTTGAGTCGAAATAAATAGGCACGACCCTTTATCAGGCGAAAAAAATGTAGACACGAACGTACCTTTAAGCGTTCATCTTTATCTACCCTCCCCATTAAAATGTTTTTATTTAATTATATTCATTAACGCGCACATTTTCTTTGCTGCATTTGCGCCAGCTTCTTATTTTATTTACTCTTTTTTTTTTTTTTTTTTTCCTTGAAGAATGCCGCAGTAATTATTTACAGCCGAAATAATGGTTAAGAATTTTTGCAATTTATTGTGTTTGCTTACAAAACTTTCATTTATCATCATTGAACAATATTCTTTCGGTGCATTTTCTGCTACACTAAAATCGTCCGCACAAAATTAACATGACAATTATCTATGAAATATGTTCAATGGAAATCAATTTAATTTTCCAGAAATATTTAATAGATACTTAAAATACTGTCTTTTACAAGGATCATTCTATGATCGGGTTAATTTTAGCTGAACTGACTGGCGTTTCTCATAAATTAATTCAAATATCGTTCAATATCTTTTCCCTATTATACTTAGCCCCCTCCCCCTCCCCCCACCAGTGGCCGAGATTCTGCTCTCGCAGCTGATGTACGCGAAATGCCGGGTTCAAACACACGCTCGTCGGCCTAGCTGTCCGGAGATTTCTGTGATTTTCTCCGAAACCTGTGTAAACAGAAGCTAGGATCCATTAAAAGACTTCCACGGAAGGCACTCCCCAACCCAACAGGTCTACGATCAAAGAGCAGTCAATTAGTCCTAATCCTAACTCCAACACACCTATTTATTATGCTTAACAGTGGCGATGGACGGTTAATCATGATGATTCGTAACAACTTGATACTTGCAGCTTTTGCAACACTACTTTCTTTATAATAATTTTCTGCAATTAAGGTATGAAAAAATTATTATTCGTAAATAGTGGTGACAAAACTGTGCCAGACTTTAGAACAAATTAAATCAGGCTATTTATAAATTTCAGCTTATCTTTCATTTGAAAACACGTTTACGGAGGAAAAAAAAAAAAATAATAATCTGGTGTGTCACTCACACGACTTTCTCTTACCCTGAAATTTAATACTATAAATACAAGTTGCAGATTAAGGGGTAAGATAACGAGTATTGTTACGTAAACCTGGGTTAAACAATTCAAATTAGGCTTCGGAAGAGTTTTATATGATAATTAGTTCTGTGTGAGGGGGACTACCGCCCCCCTCAACCCCCCGTTTATTAATGCACCTACATTTATATAGAATTTAATTCGGCTATTAAAAAATAATTCTGTTTTTAAAAAATAATTTATTAAAATTATTATTAAAAAGAATTATCTTTTATGATAATGCAGACGATTTCCATATTAGAGAAGTAGTATAACACTAAATATCCAAAAAATGTCCATTTTATTCTCAATATTATAAAAAAAATAAATCTAAGATTTGTTTTGTTATAAGTAAAAAAAATCGATAACTTTGTTTTAAATTATCACAGATCGATGGTTCAACTATTCGTTTTAAAGGTATTGGCGAGCTCTTTTGAAAGATACCCATCATGAAAATTTACTCCCCTCGAGGGGGGACTTCCCCCCAGGGGGGGGAGGCGAGGCTCCCACAAACACAATTTTTTTCCCCTGTTGACTATCTCTATTACAAAAAATATATATTCGTTTCATTTGGTTTAGTGCAGTCTATAAATGTTAAACTCTACTTACCTGCAATGTATTTGAATACTTTTGAGTGTCCCTGTACACGAACCATTTGCTTGATCTTATCGAAAATTTTAGTGTAGCATCCTTATATGGTACACATTTAGAATACCAAGTTTGAACTTTCTGCCATAATTTGTTTTTGAGATATGCTGATAACAGACAGACACACACACAGACCATTTGCTAAAAACATGATTTTCGTATTCAGGGGACCTTACAACATACTCACACAGAACTAATTATTATCATATAAAACTCTTCCGAAGCCTAATTTGAATTGTTTAACACCTGTTTACATAACTGTACTCGTTATCTTACCTATTAATCTGCAACCTGTATTTATAGTATTAAATTTCAGGGTAAGAGAAAGTCGTGTGAGTGACACACCAGATTATTTTTATTTGTGGAAAAGCAAATATGTAAAAAAATTAATTCTGTTATAGACACAATCTATGTTAGAAAATTTGTGTAATTACTTTAAAATAAATTCATTCGTAACTTAAAATTTTAGGTAAAAACTGTATTTATTTCAAGGATAAAATTAAATTATGAAGTATTTTAAATGTCTCTAAACCCTTTATTTAATGAAAACAACAAACAAGTAAATAGTGAAAAAATAGTACAAATTCTCATGCAATGAAAACTTAAAATAATCAAGCATATCATTCCTAAAATGAAGTACTTGAATCCGCTTACCTATAACAAATATTACCGGAACTTTAATTTCCTGAAAGTATAAATAAATAATAATCACACAGTAATATTATTTAAAAAAAAAAGAAAAGAAAAAGAAAAAGAAAAGAAAAACTTTAAAGAACTTAACTATCTTTAAATTTTCAATCATGAAATCTTAAACAAACCAAAAGTTTTAAATTATGTTATGTTGTATTTATTTTTCTACAAAATAACATATGCTTTTAACGATCCAAAGATCGAAGATTTGATTAAAATATTTTATCGTGATTAAAAACGTACAATGTTTTCTGAAATATTAAAAGCTAGTAAGTTATGCATGAAATTAAAAAAGAATAGAAGTTAAAGATAAACAGAAAAGAAAGAAAAAAAAAAAAAAAAAAAAAAACATTCAAACGATACATAAGTCACTGAAGTAAAATAACCGATTCCACCTTTTTTATTCTTTATCAGATTGTTCATAAAAAAGCAAAATAGAAGTGCGAAGGATTTTCTAACTTACCGCCATGATTCTTGTATCAGCTGTTCTCGATGAAATTAGGTCACCGGATGGAAAGAGGGTGACCTTTCTCACTAAAGGGGGTTTGCGGAAATATTCGCGGCTGCGCTTTTACAACAGATAGCAGCACTCCACAATCGTTTTCTATTCCACAAGAATGTATTTCAAGATGGCGCCATCTATTAATGTCGTCTTTAAAGAATTCGTGATTTAGAAAGTTGCCACTTTCTTGTTACATCACAAATAAAATAATGAATTTAAAATTGTTCAAAAAATATTATTTTAATTTAAGCTCAAAATATTTTTTACTCAGCAAAATGTTTTCATTAAAAAAAAATAATTTCATTTAAATGAAAATATATTTACCACTGCATTTGCATTTAAAAATAAATAGATAAAATAAAAATCGAGGAAACATGCAAAAGAAATTTTAAGAAATTGTCGTAGCAACCAGTAGCAACTTTCTTTACTCTGCGATAATATGACGTTGTAATTCTTCATTTAAATAAAGCAGATTTTAAATTCTGATCTGATTCCAACAGAATATTAAAATATATTGGAACAAACTTTGCTCTTCATCAAAACCCGAAACAAATAATCTCTTGTCAGCAAGGCACATTAATTGACTTTGTTTTCACTTTATTTTTTTCTTGTGCGAAGAACGAGTGCAACTGCTAGAAATCTGTAGTATCACAAATGAATAATAAATTTCTGAGCCTGCGTGAATTAATATTAAGTATAAATATTATTTTTTATTTTCGTGTATTTTACTTTTTAAAAAATTGACAGGGCTGAATAATTAACAGTTATATTTTGGCCAAAATTTAACACTATATCCATATATTAACACGCAAACATGAAATATGCTGATTTGTACACTTTTAAAATATTGCTTATCCGCGATTGTAATGAAATGCTCGCCCTCTGGTGGGCTAAGGTGAAATTATCACACCACTGCATATCATCATATTATGCAATCGATTTTCTATGATGTAATGGCGGAGAAAGCCACATGTATAAATCATAGATATAGTAATAAGACATAGATTGATCAGCGAGGCCGAAAAAGTGATGCCTTTTTTTTTCGGGAAAAGACGGCCATTTTACTCTCTTGTGGATGTCTTTCCCCGACTGAATATACACGGGAGTACACACAGATAATTTAGCAAATAAAATTTATGAATAATTTATGTACTAAAGATGAATGAAAAAACTCCAGATACTCATTTTTCTTTCTCTCTTTTCTTCTTCTTTTCTTTTTCTTTTCTTCTTCTTCCTTTTTTTTTTTTTTTTTTTTTTTTTTTTGTATGGAATAACGACATTTAAAGAAATTTATCGTTTCTGTCTACTATTTCTGTCTGGTTAGAAGTTTTTATGGTCGAAAGAACTATTGGACTTATCCTCATCTTTTGAGATATTAGAGTTAACCCTTTAATTGCCAATCGCAATGCAGTCGGACACTTTTGTTACCGACTGTATAGAGTAGAAATTTATGTTTACTCGGAAATGGTTTTAAAGATATTAATAAAAGTTTGGGATAAGTGCTTTTTAGAGACCTAAAACAATTGGAACATCCTTAGCATCAAGAAAATTAGTGTTAACCCTTTAACTGCCAATCGCAACACGTAGTAGAAATTGAGTTTAATCAGAAATGGATATAACGATTTTGTTTAAAGTTTGGAGTTAAGTGTCTTTTTTTTTAATTTTTTTTTTTTTTTTTTTTTTTTTTTAAGAACTAAAACGTTTGGACATATCCTCATCTTCAGAAAAAATTGTGTTAACCCTTTAACGGCCTCTCGCAACATATAATAGAAATTAGGTTTACTCGGAAATGGATATAACGATTTTTATAAAAGTTTAGGATTAAGTGTTCTTTTGAGAGATAAAGCGAATGGACATATACTCATCTTCAGGAAAATTTGCGTTAACCCTTTAACGGCCAGTCGCAACATATAATAGAAATTAGGTTTACTCGGAAATGGATATAACGATTTTTATAAAAGTTTGAGATTAAGTGTTCTTTAGAGAGATAAAGCGATTGGACATATCCTCATCTTCAGGAAAATTCGCGTTAACCCTTTAACGACCAGTCGCAACATATAGCAGAAATTAGGTTTACTCGGAAATGGATATAACGATTTTTATAAAAGTTTGGGATTAAGTGTTCTTTAGAGAGATAAAACGAATGGACATATCCTCATCTTCAGGAAAATTCGCGTTAACACTTTAACGGCCAGTCGCAACATATAATAGAAATTAGTTTTACTCGGAAATGAATGTAATGGTTTTTATAAAAGTTTAGAATTAAGTGTTCTTTAGAGAGCTAAAATGATTAGACATATCCTCATCTTTAGTAAAATTCGAGTTAACCCTTTAACGACCAGTCGCAATATATAATAGAAATTAGGTTTACTCGGAAATGGATATAACGATTTTTATAAAAGTTTGGGGTTAAGTGTTCTTTAGAGAGCTAAAATGATTAGACATATCCTCATCTTCAGTAAAATTTGCGTTAACCCTTTAACGACCAGTCGCAATATATATTAGAAATTAGGTTTACTCGGAAATGGATATAACGATTTTTTATAAAAGTTTGGGGTTAAGTGTTCTTTAGAGAGCTAAAACGAATGGACATATCGTCATCTTCAGGAAAATTCGCGTTAACCCTTTAACGGCCAGTCGCAATTTATAGCATAAAATGGGTTTACTCGGAAGTGAATGTGACGATTTTGATTAAATTTTGGGGTTAAGTATTTTTTTTTTTTTTTTTTTTTTTTTTTAAGATAAAACAATTGCACATATTCTCATCTTCAGGAAATTTTGCTTTAAACCTTTAACTGCCAATCGCAACATATAATAGAAATTAAGTTTACTCGGAAACAAATGTAATGATTTTGATTAAATTTTGGGGTTAAATGTTTTTTTAGAGAGCTAAAACGATTGGACATATCTTCATCTTCAAGAAAATTTGCGTTAACCCTTCAACGGCCAGTCACAACATATAGCAGAAATTGGGTTTACTCGGAAATGGAGCGCGAACAGGTGGGCAAGCAGACAGGCAGAAAAACTAATTAATATCATAATATTTTCTTAAACCTTGTTCGAAACTGTAAGAAACGCTTAACACAACTAAAAATGAAATTCTAGTAATTTCGAATTATAGCCCCTAATGTAAACGAAATTCGACCAAACTTGTATTCAGTTGGACCTTGACCTAAACTGGTGCTGATTAGATTTCGGAATCAATCGCTCAACAGGTGGTGCTGCCATCCTATTTTTTTTCTAAGTACTTAACATGACAGTATAGGACAAAATTTCATATAAATG
Organism: Salticus scenicus; assembly: GCA_963930645.1. NCBI lineage: Eukaryota > Metazoa > Arthropoda > Arachnida > Araneae > Salticidae > Salticus > Salticus scenicus. The sequence goes on along the minus strand of OZ005659.1, from coordinate 30,091,967 downwards.
TACATAATGTGAGTTATTTTTAACGCATGAATGTGAAATTTATATGAATTATTGATAATAGTAGTAATAAACTTGAAAAAAAAAAAAAAAATGTGTGCATGTAGGAGCATTGCTTTCCTCCTGGGAAGGAAGTGCTCTTCCCCGGGGCCTGTGTAAATTTTCAATGTGGATATTTTAGAAAGAACTCGTCAATATTTCTAAAACGAATGGTTGAACCATACATCTGTATTAATTTAAAACGAAGCTACCGATTTCTTTTATTTTTAATGTTATATATATATAAACAGTCGAACCTCGTTAACGTGAATTACTTTTAACATGAACTGTTACCACAATCCCCGTCAAAATGAAGATTACTTTAGTTATATGACGATCAGTTACTGATAGCATGAACTACTGATAAGATGAACAGATTTTTGATCCCCCTTGAGATTCACGTTAACAAAATTCGACTGTATATCTTTTCATGTCTGCACAAAAAGGATTTTTTTCAGCATTTATTATTATACTGCTTTAAGAAAAAAATCGTCTGCATTCATCATGGAAAATATCTTTAATAAATTATAACTTAATAAATAATTTGTATTGCGTAAATTGGTATAGGATTAAATAGAGAAGAAAGTCTTGTGGTAATACTAGTTATAATATATTAAAACAAGCGGGTTTTACCTCTGCCACTGCTAACTACATTTAAAAGAATTTTGAAAATTCGATATTACTTACTAATATAAAAACTTAAAAAATATTAAAATTAAAAAAAAAGTATTTCATTAAAAATCAAAACAGTATTTAAACCATAATAATAACAAAGCAACTGATTATAAAGAATCATATTTTTCATAAATTAGTTAAATTTAACTTACTTATGAAAATTTATTCCACTTCCTTTCATAAATTTATTTCTACAATTAAAAACCGCGCAGTACTTCGGCATTTTCAATATATATCAACCATGTCTTATTACTATACCTATGATATCAACATTCTATTCCATTGTTGTTTTCGAGTTTTATACTCTCTCATCATGGCTGATGCCAAAAACTTTTTCGGCATCAAAAATCTTTGCACGTTAACATGGGGATGATAGATCTATGTATATTACTATATGTATGGTATAAATACACGTGGCTATTATATTTACTAACAACTGCAGTTCAGAGAGCGCCATCTATCGATCATTACAAACGCGGATCGCGGATAGCAATAGACAGTAGAGGATCGAAAGTGGTATCCTTTGAAACGTATGACTAATGTGATTTTGAGGGGGGAAATATTTATATTCCCTCATGATGTTAATATGGTACATTTAAAAATACTTTTTTTTTTTTATGCACTTTTTATTTTATACATGCATTCTTTTGTATTAAAAATTCCTAAAGAAGACAGTTGTTGTTGTTAAATATGGCAGTTTCCTAAAATTCATATAAAACTATACGTAATTTGTATAAATGTAGCATTCCAATATCCTCGACGCAGATTTTCCATTTTAAAAGACAAGAACCATTATAGTGGTTGAACTGCTTATTGAGTGAATGAGCGGAGTATCTGGATTTTATGCTATTGAACACATACGCAAATTAACCCTTAAATGCCTGATTATTTTTAAAATCAATTAAAAAAAATTTCTATTCTTACCTCTATTAAATAAATCGCGGGAAAAATATTTTTAAAAATCTTACTTTATTTTAAATATGGTTTGCTGCTAAAAACCAATTTGTTGTCAATTGGCAAACTTGAGGCATTAGAGCGTCAATATTATTCTAGTAATACTTTAGAAGACAAAATTGGGTATGTTGCTGAAAGGTAACACTCGGCAATTAAGGGTTAAACTAGTATGTTGTGGCCACCACAAGACTTTCTTCTGTCTTTTCCTATACAAATTCACTCAGTACAAAAAATTTATTAAAAAACTATATTATTTATCAAAAATTATCTACCATGATGAATACAGACGATTTTAATCTTAGAGAAAACTAACACTAAAGATCCAAAGAAAGACAGTTTTATTCCCTATAATTAATAACTTAAAAAATGCATTTTCATAATGGTTATCTCTGTTTCAAGTTTCGTACAGTTATACGCCATAGAAGTTGAGACATCATCTTTCCGTTCTCTGAGAATATTGAAGTATAGTAGTACCATCTATTGGTCGATATGTATCATAATTAAATTAGCATAATGTCTCATAATTGCCTTCTAATATATCAAGTTTTGTCTGATTATACGCAATAGTACCTGAGATATAGCTTTCCCGTAATTTGCGGAAATCGCTCTATAGCAGCGTCACCTGTTGAGCGGTTGGCATCAAAAGTTTACAAGCACTAATTTATGCCAAGGTGCATCTACATATGAATTTATATGTAATTTTGTGCAGTAGTTCATGAGATTTAACCTTCCCTTAAATTGCAGAAATCTCTATATAGCAACGCCACCTGTTGAGAAATCAATGCCAAAACCTAATACGCACTTATTCAGGTCAAGGTGCGTCTACATGTCAATTATATGTAAATTTATGCAGTGGTACCTGAGATATAGCCTTTCTTAAAATTGTGAAATCGCTGTGTAGCAGCGCCACGTGTTGAGCAATTGGCACCAAAAGTTGATAGGCATTAATTTAGGTCAAGGTGCAACTACGTATAAATTTATATGCAATTCTCTATAGTAGTTCCTGAGATACAGCCGGCACAAAATTTTTGTCTCTCATACACATATAGACAGACATTTTCGAAAAAGGGTAAAATCGTGTTCTGGACCTCTCAAAACGTGTAAATCCATCGAAAATCGGAGGTCGAAAATTTTTACGAATCCAATACTTTCTTCTATTGAAGATAGAAGAAAGTAAAAAGAATTTTATTTATATTTTTTTCCCCCTCTTTCTTTTTGTGATTTACTTTATCTCTATTTTGAAGACATATTTTGTAGGTTAAACATAATGCATTTCAATTAACAAATTGTTTAATTATTTTTTAAGAAGTGTATTTAATACTATATCTTCTGCATACATAAGAACAAAGTATAAGATTCGGAAAAAATTTTGATTTTCAGTTTTCGATGAATTTACACGTTTTGAGATTTCCTGAACACAATTCGAACATTTTTAGAAAAAATCTGTTTTTTTTTTTTTTTTTTTTTTTTTTTTTTTTTAAGTTAGAAAAACTTTGCGAACACTGAACCAATGGACTTAATGTAAACGAACTTGATATTTAGCTGGACCTTGACTTTAATTGGTATTCATTAACTTTTGGGCTATATCACCCAACAGGTGGCGTTATCACGCTGTGATTTCCTCTCATTTCAGAGAAGGATCAGCATCTACAGTATACCAAACTTAGTATATATATATATATAAATATAATAATAACAGGTGGCGCTGCTATCTTTCAATTTAATCTCATTTTGCGGGGAGACTATATCAAAGCTTCTACAGTGTATAAATGAAAGATGGATATTAGGTAAAACTCTGCTGATTCATTTCGGACGACAAATGATGCTGCTATTTTGCATTATTTTCCATTTCCGCGAAAGCTATATCTCAGCTTCTATGCTATATAAATGCACTAAACCCTGTGTGTAATATATATTATGAAAAATTATTCTTATTGAATTTTGATGTGTATAGGCCGAAAAGTGGAGCTCGCATTACTTTTTTCGGTTTCTTAGATGATTATATCTTAACATCTATTGGTGAAAATTGCACAGAATTGCATATGTAAATGACAATTTTGAGAAGATGTATTGATTAAACTTTTGTTCATTTTGCCCGGTAGATGGCACTTTTATTTAAAATAATGTAGAAGAAAGTTTTGGATTCGTGAAAATTTCCGACTTTCGGATTTCGATGAATTTACACGTTTTTTGATGCCTTAAATGTGATGTGTTCATTTTTAGAAAATGACTATTTGTCTGTGTGTGCGTATGATGTGCTCGCAAAATATTGTATCTAATAAACCAATCGACAGAATTTAAGTACGATTTATAATTGATTAGAGCTTGATTTAAATTGGTCCTTGATAAGCTTCTGGAATATATTACCCATTAGGTGGCGCTGTTATGTTATGATTCACCTTATTTAAGTGAAGGCTATATCTCAACTTCTGTTGTACATAAACGCACCAAACTTGGTATAGGAGATTGATATCATGTAAAACTGCGCTGCTTTAATTTGGGCGTATATCGGCTAATACGTGGTGTTGCTGTGCTGGAATTTAATTCTGTTTACGAGAAGGTAATATCTTGGGTTCTATGACATATAAATGAACCTAAGTTGGTATATGAAATGGATAATATGTGAAATCATGCTGATTCAATTCGGAAGCATATCGGACGAAAGGTGGCACTGCTATACTGGAATTAATTTTCATTTGCGGAAAGGCTATATCTCAGCTTCTATGTTATATATGTATATATATATGCAACAAATTTGCTATGCATTTTATTTATTTATATACCCTTTTTTTTTTTTAAGATAGTGTCTAAGAACGTTGTTTACACGGAAATTTTGGAATTCTATATTTATTATTTAAATCTTACTTTAAATTTTGGTTAAGTTTCGACCTCTTGGTAATAGTAGTATTGATAATAAGAAAAATATTCGAATTTGAGTTGGCAACCCCGTAGTTGTAGAGGGTTAAATCATCAACTTTAAATTCTATTCATACATGGCTTAGAAAGCTTATTTTTTAGTATGTAAATTTAACCCCTTCTTGGATTGCCGTCGCATCTCTCACGTTCACGTTTTTGTGGCCACATACGGTCGGCGTCGTATGCCAGGCAACGAAGAGAAAAAATTCCGTTGATATTGAATTCGTCGCTATTTACACTGTCGCTACTTTGGCGACGCATTTTAAATATATCTTTTCAAAAATAGTTATTATAGACATTTTCAGAATATTAAATTTAAATAAGGTAAATATCTTACCTTATCGGTCCAGAGTCGAGGGGACTGCCGGCCACTGTAGGTTCATTCCTATTCATTGGTGTCGATTGAAGTCTTAAAACGAAATTAATAGGATATCATTTTGAGACATACATTTATTACATACTACAAAGACGAACACGAAGAACACACTGAGTAGAAAAGAAGAAAACAAAACATTAATATCGGCACGCAGCGCCATCTACATGTTTTAGATTAGACCAATAAATAACACATTGGCCCCCGGATGAACATTAACTTTATGTTCATTTTCCCATTGTAATTATATCTAATGTTTCTATATCTAATATTTTTCTAATTGTAAGTCCACACAAATGTCATAGTTTATAATGAAAGTTTTTAAAGTTGGTTTAGTCTTTCAAAAATTTCAACTGGATAAATCAACTGGAAAGGACGTCTCAATGTACCTGTAGAGGTTTTTATCTCACAAGATCGTACCTTTCCATCTCTACCGGGAAACACTTGAGTTATTACTCCCAATTTCCACAAGTGCCGTGGCAATTTGGAATCATAGATTAAAACAACATCATGTGGCGAATATTCACGAATACTGGAGTGTCGACTTGTCATGGCGTTTTTGAGCTGAAGAAGGTATTCCTTCTTCCATCTTGACCAGAACTGGTCCAATATTCTTTCTTTTTGATTAAAACGTTTCACATATGTTGCTGAAGTTCCAGGAAGCACATGTGGTTTCATATGCACGATAGGTAGGGTAGTAAGTCGCTGACCTACCAAGAAGTGTGCTGGCGTAATTGGAGAAGGTTCTCCTGAGTCTGCATAGACGTATGTAATGGGTCGCGAATTAATTGAACTTTCAATTTCACATATAACTGTATGTAGTTGTGTGTGTGTTAAAGTGGTTTTGCCAACCACCTTTCTTAAGGCAGATTTTACAGATCGCACCATTCTTTCATAGAAGCCTCCCCACCATGGCGACATTTCCATGATATATTTCCATTTTATTTTATTACTACTACAGTAATCTTTAACGTCGGGGTGGGTAATTATTTTCCAAATGTGCCTTAACTCAATATCAGCTCGATGAAAGGTTCGAGCGTTATCGGAGTAAACCGTATGGCAAAGACCCCGCCTTGCTACTATTCTTCTGAAGGCCAATAAGAATGTTTCTGTAGATAGGTTCTCTACCAATTCTAGGTGCACTGCTCTTGTAATTGCGCATGTGCACAACAGAATATAATATTTGCTATCATTATTTCGGATGTATAAGGGGCCTGCAAAATCAAGGCCTATCACTGCAAAGGGCTTTTGTTCATTGATACGATCTGCAGGTAACGGAGCTGATATCTGGGCTCCAGATCTAGAATTAAATTTTATGCAAATTCTGCATCTTCTTAATACGCTTTTTACTGCCTGTCTGCCCTTGATTACCCAAAATTCCTCCCGTAATTGAACTAATGTATCATTAATGCCAAAATGAAACACTTTTTCATGCGCATTTTTTATTAACAAATCAATTAATTTACCCTTTGAAGGCAACAGGATCGGGTGTTTTTCGTTAAAGGAATAATTTGATTTCTGAAGCCTTCCTCCGATGCGCATTATTCCTTCGGAATCCAAAAATGGTGAGAACTCAATTAAATTTGAATTTTTAGAAATAGGTTCCCCATTTACCAAACAGTTTAATTCATTCGGAAAACTAATTTTCTGTGTATATTTAACCCACATTGTTTGCGCACTACCAATTTCTTCTGCCGATAATGGACCGCTAACTTTCTCGTTTTTAGGATTCGCGTTGTTAAGAAATCTCTTTATCCATGCCGTAATTCTGAGGACTCTTAAAATGTTACTATATTTTTCTAGATCCAATATTGGTTCAACTGTTTCTATACAGATTTTAAACTGAATTATTTTTTCAGGTGTTTTCCTTTTTTCTTCGGTAATATATTGCGTGTCTACCTTTTCCCCAATATCATTACCTTTACCATTTAGCTCAGATAACCATTTTGGACCTTTAAACCAAAAATAATTATTAACTAACGCATTTGCGCTAATACCACGAGTAACTAAATCTGCGGGATTATCCTTTGTATTACAATATGACCAATTTTCGGGTACTGACAATTCCTGAATTTCAACTACTCTATTTTTAACAAAGGGTTTCCATTGTTTCGCCGATCCCTTCACCCAGTGTAAAACAACAGTAGAATCTGTCCAATAAAATTTCTCGATGTTAATTTCCTTAAATATATCACAAATATATTTCGCTACTCTAGCTGCTATCACCGCTCCCATTAACTCCAATCTTGGTAGTGTTAGTTTCTTTAGCGGCGCAACTCTAGCCTTTGACATAATCATACTTACATAACATTTTTTATCATTACTGATACCCCTAAAATATGCAACACAACCATATGCAAGTGGTGAAGCATCTGAAAAAATGTGTAGTTCTACACGCGAATTTTTCAAATCAACATACGTGAAATAGCATCTATCTATTCGAATTTCTAATAAATCCTTAATTTCGTTACACCACTTTATCCAAATTCCCTTAAGATCATCCGGCAATTCGTGATCCCAATCCATACCTCTTTCCCACATTCTTTGAAGAAAACACTTTATCCTAATTAAAAAGGGAGATATAATCCCAATAGGATCAAAAAATTTTGCAGCTGTATGTAATACATATCTTTTCGTACATACCGATACATCCAAATTTTCAACTATAGATTTCAGAGCTAATCCTAATTTATCACTATCTTTATCCCACACCAATCCAAGAATATTTGTTACACTATCATTATTTACCTCCGAAAAAGAATCATTTTTATCCCACATGTTCTTTAATTTCTGTGAATTCGTACTAAACTTTCTTATTTTCATTCCAGCCTTTGCTAAAATATTTACCGCAGTAGAAGTTAATTCATAGGCACCGTTTACGGTATCGGAGCCATAAAGCAAATCGTCCACAAACAGAGCTGAATTTAACATTTCATAACTATCCGGATAAATTTCCTTATATTCCTTAATGTGTTTCTTAATTGTTGCCGTTAAAAAGAAAGGAGAAGTTGTACAACCAAATGTAGGTCTGGTCATTCGCATTATTTTATAATTCTCGGTGTCCTCGTCAAACCATAAAAACTTCAGAAAATTTCTATCGGGTTCCGCGATTTCTATCATTAAAAACGCCTTTTCAATATCTGCGCAAAACGCAATCTTAAACATTCGAAATCTATTAATTACATCCAAAATTGGTGGTGTAAGACATGGCCCTTTTACGAGACAATCATTCAAAGATTTACACCCCGAAACTCTACTGGAACAATTAAAAACAATTCGTACCTTTGATGTTTGTTTTTCCCGTCTTACAATTTCTCGATGTGGCGCGAAATACTCTTTCTGTGAGCGACCGCATTCTTCAACTATCCCTCGATGTTATTGTTCTGTGATTATCTGCCTATATTGCTCAAAAATCCATTTATCCGCTTTTAATCTTTTTCTCAAATAATTGAATTGTCGTCTTGCATTTTCAAAATTATTCTCAAATTTATCCATACCATGATCATTCCATAATAAATGAGTAACATAATGACCCTGTTTATAATCAAATTTATTTATTATTTCCTGATCGGAAGCAGAAATTAATTTATCATCATTTATTCCCAAAAGATCCAAAGACCATAACCTTTGCAAATCATTACCCGTACAATCGGATGATTCATTTTTTTTTTCATGCATGGATGGTTTTCATGTAAACAAAAAGAGTTACCACATTCGATCTTTAACACGGAGGCCGAGGCGCCATTAATTAAGTTGTCTGGATTGTTTCCTGAATTATTATTGCCTGACAATGTCCATCCGAGTAATGTATTTACAGCAAACAACGAACGATTAATTTTCTTTTTATTTTTTTGCAGTTTCCAAAATAAACCCGCGCCGATTAATATCTCTGGAGCCTTCGAATGGAATTGCGCAAATTTATTTTCTTCCCCCTCTCTCGAAACCAAAAGTTTTCGAAATGATGCGTCATCCAGAATCTGTAACTTCGTAAAAGAGATTTGATTTACGACCAATGCCTCTACATAACATTTCTGTTTGTGGTTTTTTAAATGAGACAATTCGAAATTTACGACTGAATATTCGTTCGATTGCGGCTGTTCACACGAAAACGGATATATTAAGAGAGTTTCTTTTCTAATCACCGGTAATTTTAATTCACGGGCGAGTGATATGTTTATGAAATTTCTTTGGGATGCATTATCAAATAATACGGCACACTTTAGAGAGTTTAAATTAGAACTATTTGTTATTCTTGCGAAGCAAGTTTGTAAATATATTTCATTATTCTCAAGCGGATTTTGTACAGGACACTTATAGGACAATACAGAATTATCATTTTCGCAAACACTGTTCTCAGAATTATTTGTTTGGGTATGTTCGATGTGATTTTTATCTTTCATATGAGCCGTTGGAGTTTCCGATTTTTGCTTATAGCAAATTAATGTATTGTGTTTTCCTGAACATGTGTCACATTTGAGACCCGATAAACAGAATTTAGCGGTATGTTTACCTCTTTTGAAACATAAATAACAGATTCCCTGTTTGCGTAAAGACAATTTTTTATCCTCTAAATTTAATTTACACATTTTACTTTCGTGGTCATTCATTGCATCAACACAAAATATACATTTACTAACAGTTAATTTAAAGGCTGATGCCTTTTGCATTGTGTTAGAATTTTTATATCCCGAACCAGATTTCCGGTAGGAAGCATTATTATTTTCCGATGATTTTGAATCAAATCTGGAATTTGAGTTTTTATACCCGCTATTGTGAGTTTCTACTTCGCGTTTTAAAAATAAAAAAGTTTTTTCCCTAGTCTGAAATTCTAATTTTAAATGTTTTAACAAATCTTGTACATCCCATTCCTCGGATTCTGTTTTCGTTTTATTATAGTCTATCATAATACTGGTAGGTATTAATTTTGTAACAATTGGAAATAACAAATTTCCGTAGGATTTTAAATCCACACCTAAATTTTCGAGAGATTTAATATTAACATCAAGGGCGTCGTGCAGTAAGCGTAATTCTTTAATTTGATTTGGAGATTTAACAGGGTTCAAATTTAATAAGGCGTCAATTTTATATCTTATTATAATATCTTTTTTTCCGAATCTAGATTTTAATAAATCAATTGCAGTATTGTAATTTTGATCTGAGAGTGCTAAACCCTGAATAGCTGTTAAAGCTTGGGCTTTCAAAAAACTTCTTAAGTAAACAAATTTTTGTACGTTAGACAAAGCGTTATTGTTGTGGATGGTTATCTCATACTGATTCCAAAATTCCATCCAGTTTTCAGGAGAACCGTCATAAACTGGAATTGAGATCTTGGGCAATCTAACTGAAGTAGCATTAATTCTTTCTAAATGCAGATTGGGTGTTTGCTCATTTCTTGGCTGCGATAAGATCGGAGTGATATTTAAATTTTTAATTTTCTCTATCTTATTCATAATTTGAGCTTTTACATCAATAATTGAATCTCTATACTCTTGTCTCGATTCTATTTCAGATTGTAGCTCGTTGAGATCCGTGATTTTGGCCTCAATTTGATCTTCAACTTCTATAATTTCGTTATTCTTTACTTGCAGTTTTTCTAACTGTGATTCAAATTCAAAAACATTTAACCCTTCGTCGGGTTCATTTAATTTTAGGTTTATCGTATTCATGAGTTTTGTACACAATCCCTTGAGGGTAGAACGTTTTCGTTTTAACTTTTCAACTTCGGTTGCCATATTGTTAATTTATAATTTTGAACTATAAAATAAGGAACAACTCTTAATCATATTTTAAGGGCCTGGCAGTCCCTGTTCGGGCGCCAAAATTTATGTCGCTAAATGTTAACGACTTTATAAAAAATTTATCATTCAAAACCATGTCGCTACTTTGGCGACGCATTTTAAATATATCTTTTCAAAAATAGTTATTATAGACATTTTCAGAATATTAAATTTAAATAAGGTAAATATCTTACCTTATCGGTCCAGAGTCGAGGGGACTGCCGGCCACTGTAGGTTCATTCCTATTCATTGGTGTCGATTGAAGTCTTAAAACGAAATTAATAGGATATCATTTTGAGACATACATTTATTACATACTACAAAGACGAACACGAAGAACACACTGAGTAGAAAAGAAGAAAACAAAACATTAATATCGGCACGCAGCGCCATCTACAGGTTTTAGATTAGACCAATAAATAACACACGTCTCTTTAAATTCCGCGATTATTTTGGTATTTCTGAATATTGTTACGAGATAGCCCAACTAATTCTACCTTTTTCACAATTTTCGCAGTCAAATTTCTCACCCTGAATTAAAATCGAGATCATTTTGTACTTTCTTTAATTTTGCTTTCATTAATATTATTTTTGCTTGTCAAAATAGCTTTTATGATGGATTCAGAGTGTGCGTCCGAGGACTGTAAATTTAACATCTCTCAGTCGGAAGATGATAGTTCTGATCTGTCAGGAGGTAATATTTATAAGAATGTGGTTTTTACCGTCTGTGTGTGTGTGCGATGTCCAAGGCAGATTATAAACCTATTTTTAGCGGTAAGGTTAGAAAAAAGTTTTCCAAAACGTTGTTTACGTAAGTTTAATAATTATTTTCAAGTAAATATTTATCTTACAAACCTCAGAGCTCAGATCAATAGAGAAAACAAATATAGTGTCAGATTTTTTTTTTTTTTTTTTTTTTTTAACACTTGGGTGCATTGCAGGTAAAATTAAAGATAGAGAACGAGATATCACATGTTTGACCACCTGTAGGTTCAGCAAAAACCTGCGTATTGTCAAAAATATTTTGTATTTTCAAATTTAGGTTAGGACATATATTAATTTTCAGCAATAAAAAAATAATGCTTTTTTGGGGTCAGAAATTCGAAAAATAATCTGACCTAGAAGGGGTTAAAAGTATCCACCTACTCATACGAATCTATACACGACTTAGACAGTTTGGTACATTTACCTGACTGAACTGTAAAATCACGCACAATCAATTCGCTGTACAGACGAATAAATTTTTAGTACAGTGCCGGCAAAAAAAAAAAAAAAAAAGTTTACACTTGAGCGGCAAGAAAATAACTTTCCATGTTCAACTGCCGGTCCCGACATGAAAATGTGTTGAACCCCAGTGATGACAGTGTTGATAGGATAGGGAGAGGTCGTCTGTGATCGACAAAGCCACGTGTCATCACTGGGGTTCGACACATTTTTATGGAGGGAACGGCAATTGACATGTAAAGATTTTTGCCGCTCAAGTGTAAACATTTTTTTTTTTTTTTTTTTTTTTTTTTTTTTTGCCGGTACTGTACAAAAGTAAAATACAAATGACTTTACAGAACTCTGATTACAACGACATAAAATGAATAACGGAAAAATCGGACAGAAAATATTACTCAGCGAGAGCGATTCACTGAATTAGTTAAAAAAGTATCTTCTGTTTAATTAAGAAGTTATAAAACATATTTTTCTAGGAATAATAAGAAATAAAATACATTGTATCGGTATGTATACTTTTGACTAGCACAGGCAGTTCGTTCCTTGCATCTTTCGAATGCAATTGCATTCCGAGCTATTCCGTAGTGGCGACATCTGTTGTGAATTTAGCTTACTAAAAGCATCTTTCGTCTTTTCTTGAGTTTTTAACGCTTCTTGTCAATTATTATACTTTTTAAACAGTGTTTGCTATTATTACAGCTATTTTATAGTTCAGCTCAGTTAGATCGTGCACCATGGCGTATCTGTTGCAGATTTGTGCAACAAAAGTTTATTTTGTTAAAAAATAACACTTTAAAACACGTAAAAAAATTCTTTTAAAAAGACATATTTGATTAAAATCATTTTAAAAATTACATAAATCCTTTATTCAAAGATTTTTAGCCCTGCTTGTCAGGGCATCATCAAGAAGCGATCAATATAATAAAGCTTCAGATCTTCAGAAGCAATCAATATAATAAAATATCATAATTGAATTAATTCTAAAGATGCTGCTTTCCTACCAAAAATGTGGCATTTCCTTATACAACCACATATTTAATTCAAATTTATCTTTTCAGTGGACTGTATGTCTCAATATGTTCAAACAGCTAAAGTTATTTTGAATACTCCCAGCAAGCCTTTAACCAGTCTTGATTTCGTGTTACTGTTACTGCTAGTCCAGCCTTTCCGGTTTCTAATTCAACTTCACCAAGTAAATTCTTCCATTATTCAAGTTTTCTAGGTGACTCCAGGTTACCCTAAAAAAGCATCAACTAGCTTCAAGATTGTAGCTCCAGGCTGCCCAAGTAGCACAGGAACGTTCTATGAACGTCTAATAACGGTTTCAATAGTTCAAACACCGTGTTTCGTGTCAAAAGAACGTTCTAAAACACGTTCAGAAATAGTATTATTTAGAACGTTCTGAAAATGTTTGATTTGTACCATCTATAAAACGTACAATTCTAGTTCTATATAGAACGTTCAAGTGTAACACCGTCATCACACGTTCTGTAACAGTGTAATTATAACGAATATGACAATATGACTTTTTAGTACTATTGGTTGGGAAACTAGGTTAATCATGAAAATTTTTGACTTCAGTTTTTGATTTTTTACACGTTTTGTGGCGTGAGGAATCCGGAAGTCAAAAGGTTGGTATGGTATCTGTTAATGTGTATCGGCACCCATTAGCGTGATAGCCCGTTAGTCCATGTACACGATATCTCAAGAACAAATGATTGCAGAGAGATCGGACCAGTTTTAAAATATCGCTTATGATATTGATAAGAATCCTATTGAGAGATTTGTAACATTCTAATTTAAAAACTTCGTAAGTTATTCGAAATTTATAATTTTTAGCTTGATAGAGAATAGAGCATTTTTTACATTTTCAGTTTAACGTTTTGTTAGCACGTAAGTAAAGAATGCTTTTCAAGAATCAGTAGCGGTGAGGTGAAAAAAAATTACAAAATTTTAAACTCATGGAAAAATTTTGTGAATTTTGTATTTCATGAATCAATGCATGGAATTCAACCAAACTTGTTACATAATTAGATCTTGCCCTAAATTGGAGTTTATTTAAATTTCATTTGGGATATATCGTCCGATAGATTGCGCTGCTATGTAATGAAACCCTCCATTTATGGGACGGCTATATCTCAGCTTCTATAGTGTACAAATGCATTAAACTTAATATATTGGTATATATCATCATAACTTCTGCTAATACAATTTGGATGTATACATTGTCCAACAGGTGGCGTTGCTAATTTGCAATTTAATCATTTTAACGGAAAGGCAATATTTTAATTCTTGTGATTTAACACTTAAATTTTGTGATACACTGAAGTTATAAGTAAAATCGATTTTATGTAAAGCTTTACTGGTCCATTTTGGATGCACATCGGCCAACAGGGGGCGTGGCTATGTTGCAATGTAATCTCATAACGGAAACGAAAAATCTCAACTTCTGTGATTTATAAATGTTGTAAATTTGGTACGTGAAATTAATATTACGTAAAACACTACAGATTGCCTTTGGGTGCATATTGGACGACAGGTGGCACTGCCACGTTCCAATATTTTCCACTCACAGAAAGGCTATCTATCAGCTTCTGTAATATATATACTCACCAAACCTTCTGTGTGACATACATTTGATCTACATTATTGATTCAATTTGGCTGTATAACGAGTAATAGTCAAACAGTTTTTTTTTTTTTTTTTTTTTTTTTATTATTCATAGGACATTGTTTTTTCCCCTAGGAATAAGTATACGGGGATGGGGGAGGGGTGGATAAAAATTTTCACTATGATTATATCTTTCAAAAGAATTCGATATCACCTTTAAAACGAAAAATTGAACCATCGTTTTCTGATGATTTAAAACAAATTTACCGTTTTTTTTTTTCATTTGTCATAATAATAATAATAATAAACCCTAAGAAAAATAAATTTTCTAAGATCTTCTACATAGCATAAAAATGATTGTCTTCTGTCATGAAAATCTAATGCATTCTCCAGACCCAGAGTTTAGATAAAAAAACTAATCACGGATGTTATTATTGAATAAGTAATCTACTGCTTGATCAGCAAACTGGCAGTTTTCTCGCTAATTTGGCTATTTTTTTCCTCTATTTAACTATCGCATATATTTTTCTTTCTTTTCTTTCTCTCATCCACAGATATGGATAAGAAAAATCCAAAATTTGACCCGAAAGTATTGTTTTTGGGTCAAATTTTGAAATTGATTTTTTGCAATATTTTTGCACATTTTGAGGTCCCCTGAATCCCAAAATCAGGTTTTTGTATTTGATCTGTGTGTGTGTGTGTGTGTGTGTCTGTCTTTGTGTATGCCTGTACATGTATGCCAGGTATCAGCACATTTCAAAAACAAATAATTCCAGAATGTGAAAACTTAGTATTCTACATCTGAATCATGTAAGGGGATGCTGCACTTAGCTTTTGCTTGAGATCAAGCAAATGTTTCTTGTACAGGGACATCCAAGAGAATTCAAATACATTAGGTATGTGAGCGAAATTTTTTTGCTATTTACAGTTTGATATCTGTAGCCTGTACTAAAGAAAAAGAAGTTAACATATATTTTTTTATATGCATAAAAGTATGTTTTATGTAAAATATGGCATGAATATCATTCTCCATTCATCTACAGGGCTACCTAGGAATGATAATTAATACTTCAAACCTACAGAGTAAACAAAGAAATTTTTTAAGTGGAAATTTTAAAGCTTATTTTTTTCCTATAATTACACGTTTTGAGGTTCCCTGAATACTAAAATCAAATTTTTAATGGTTAATCTTTGTGTATGCCTGTTATCAGCTAATTTTAAAACAAATATTTGCAGATAATTTAAATTTTGTATTTTGAAGTTTATTTTGAGGTTGCTAAAAATGTTTGTTCAAGATTAATAAGCTTGAAAGAGTGGTGAGAAAGAAAGTTGACTGAAAAATTTGGAATTAACTTTTAAATTTAATAATAGCCAAGAATTTTTTATAGTAGGCATTATGCAATATATTTAAACGGGGTCCCCCCCCCTCCTGCAATCTGCATTTATAGCATTCAAATGCTAGGTAAGAGTAAGAGAAAGCCGTGTGAGTGTCCCACCAAATTGTTATTAATATTTAAATAAAAACAGTCTTTTTTAAATACTGATAATGCATAATTAAATAGTAATTTTTATTTTATTTTTATCTATTTATTTTTATCTATTTATTTGGGTTGAGAAGTGAGGTGTCTGTCAAATGAAAGAAGAGATTTAATTGATGATGGTCTACATTCATGATGACGGTCGTTATTAAAAAAATTTGCGATACCTTCAAATTTCACACATTATGAAATCCAAAATTTTTCTTCAAATTATCTTAGAATGTCGAATTTTGGTTGGTGGGTATTGATTAAGTGTATGCAATAGGCACTTCGGTGGTATTTCGCGAAACTTCTAACTTACCCGCCGAAGAGGGAGAGTAAAAAGTGGGTAAGACGCTGCCGAAAGCAATGGAAACCCAGACTAATCATGTTGGGAGCGGGAGAACCATTACCAAACGCAGCAGGAACATTAACTTAAGTTTCGATTGATTTCAGCGATTATTTATTTATTTATTTATTATTATTATTATTATTATTATTATTTTGAGATTTTGTTAATAATGACATGGAATTTTGAGAATTTATTTAAATATACTATGCAGCAAAGCGGGCAAAGCCTGCTAATGTTTATTTTAAGCATACTTAGATATGCTACATGAAACGTAATAAAATTATCAAATACTGTTCGTATGCACATAAAGCATGTTTCCTATAAAATATTTTATTGTTAGCTTATGATTCATAAGGCCATATAGAAATATTTAGATATATTAGAGGATAATAAGCGAAAATTGATCGAAGTGTGTTTTAAATTTTGTTAAACGCTTTCAACTTTCCAACAAGTTAAAAGTATGCTTAAAATTTAAGTTTGTCAACACCATTGTCTGTCTATCCGTTCTCTAATTTCAAAAATATATTTTATAATTCCTCAGTTACATCGTAACCGTGCGCATTTTTTATTGAAAGTATGGGTATACCGTAAGTGGTTTGATATGGGGACTCACTAAAATTTTAGACGTACAAAAGTGTATGTTTAGGTGTAGGGTGTAGGTGTTTTATAAACTAAGTGGTCCGCTTGATTTTTCTCTTTTGTTTATTACTAAATTTAGTAAAAATGTAGCAATTTCTGTAATATTTCAATAAAAATATAAATATCTTGCGCATTAGTAAAACAAAAACAAAACAAAACTAGTTATACTGTGACGGCTATAAAAGTTCCTTTTATTCCATTCTATATAATAGCGTCACCAACGATTAATACGCACAAAATTTCAAGAAACTTAGCTTCTCACAATTAACTTTCTATACACATAATTTCGTACAATTTTCACCAATAGGTGCTGCTGTATAGGCAACTGGAAATCCCAGACACTAACAGCAACGCCACATTGTGGATAGTTTACATCCGAATTGAATCAGCATACCTTTTAATAATATAAATATCATATACCAATTTTGGTGGATTTAAATAACAATAAATAACATACGAAATATGTATACTTTAGAAGCAAGGTTTTACCTTATCAGAAACGAAATTAAATTGTCATCTGTTGGCTTGCTTTTTGTACCCAAATAAAATCAGTACAGATTTACATGATTTCCATCACATGTACAAGCTTAGTGTATTTATAACTATAGATGATTAGATAGAGCCTGTCCAGTAGGATTGCAATATAGAAGCAATATGTTATGAAAGCCACATATTAAAATCTAATTAGCAGTAATTTAAGTCTAGCCAAATATAAAGTTTGGTTAAATGCTGTCCACTGGCTCGTGAGAAACAGAGTCCAAAATTTTCTTTCTGACACACATACAAAGACATTTTCTAACAATAGTCAAATCATATTCCAAAAATCACAAACTGTGTGAATTCATCGAAAATCGAAAGTCGGAAATTTTCACGAATCCAATACTTTCTTCTTGACAGATGTAAGTAAAATAATAATAATGATAATAATAATCGGTAATCATAGGCTTGATCAAATCTTGAGGTTGAAATAATTAAAAATAGCTAAAAAAATGTTTTATTTATTTATTTATTTATTTTCTCCTATATTAACCCTTTGCCGGTCCTAATGCTCTAAACCGCTGTACATAGTATTGCCAAATTGAGGGACTCTTCTATTTAACGAACACCAATAATTTTGAGGAGTGATATTTGCTATACATAATGGACGAATAAACTTCGAAGTGATTAGACAACCGATGCAGTAGAAATTTATTGGTGGATATTGAACAAAAAAAACCTTAAATTTGACAATATTCAAAAAAGGAGAGGGAAATTCAATAGGACCGGCAAAGGATTAAATTAAAGGTTTAAAGGATAAAATTTCGACCCGTGCAGTCATCTAGAATAACGTTTGGTATAAAAATACACAGATTATTTTTAACTAATGGTTGTGAAATGATTATATATATATATATATATATACAATACTGATAATTATTCAAAAAAACTTTTTGTACATTCGGCAGAAAAATTAGTGAAGCACACATCCACGTTTTATATATACTAGCAAACCCGTGCGGCATTTTCGCATTTTATTTCTTTTCTTATTTATATTTAAAATTTGAAACTTATAAATATTATATCAATTTCACCCCTTAATTAAAATTTTAATTTACCAGAAGCCAAATTATTATTAGATCCAAATAAATATTGTGCAATAGTGAAACCAGTATTATTCAAAGAAAAGCTTCAAAATAAAATTCATGGTTTATGACTCAGTTTTCATACTTCCGCAGGCAGTATGGTTTTATTAAAGGACCCCTGTGACGCCTTTTAAATTTTAATCGCCAAGTATGCAATGGCATTTTATTTATTTTGGCGTAATTTTTTGTAAAAAAAAAAAAAAATCTTATTTTGATTATATTTTTTATGATTGCGTTTTGTAGCCAATTTATGATAATATATCATATTCTGTTTATATCTTTGAAATATTGCTAGGTTTATGCTGACTCTTGCAAAGATTTTGCAGAAATAACTTTCAAAAATACATTTCTCATAAAATAATGTCCTCAAACAAATATCGTCATGTTTTCTTTATTAGATCATTGAACTGAATACGCGTGCTTAAATATTGTTCATTTTTAAATATTATTTTTTATCCTGACGTATTTTATTAATTTTACCACTATCGTATCGTTTCAAAAAAAAAAAAAATAATAATAATAATAATTGAAATTGGTCCACGTTAGAGAAATATTATATAGATATTAGTTTGATCACTAATTTTTATCATCAATCTACTTTTTTATAAACAGCTTAAGACTAAGATTATGACTCGATAAATATTTACTCAACAAAACAGTTTAGGTGCAAATATTTTGATTTACTAGAGCTTCAATAATAATTCTGCCGACAGTATATGGAGTAGCATCATTCACACCCGCTCTTTCGTGCCGGCAAGATTTTTTAAATATTTTTTGAAATAGCTCACCATTTTTAAAATGAATAATTGAATAAAGCTTCTGTAATAATTTGAAATAATTCAATTTATATATATATATATATATAAACAAATAAATAAATAATATTTTTTTCCATTATTGGCTTTTTTCCTTTCTCTCATTTTTTTCATAAATGTAAAATGCAGAAATAACTGCTTTTAATTGAACAACGTGGATTTGTTTAAGAAAATATAAAATACAGTTTTGTAATGGCCACGACGTACTAGCTTGATTTTGTAATTATCATCCTGTTTAGTTAGATAAGCTTTCCTTGAAGTGGCATTTTATGTAATTCAATAAAACAAGCATGCAACATTTTAAATACACGACGAATTTTTATATCTTGCCTCATCATAAAAATAAACTATTTAACAAAATATTGTTAAATACAAACTCTGTAACATTTTTTTAATACAATTGTTGAGTTCTGTATTTTTCATTAAGGTAACTACATAAAACAAAAATAGTTTTTTTCCCCCCTAATAATTAAATAATGACTATGCCACAAAATGAAAAGGACTACTTGTGTTGTTTTATCTCAAAATAGAAAGCTGCCAAATTTGACTTGACCGCCAAATTACCAACAAGGGTTGCCAGTTCCATAATTTTCAGGCGCGAAAACCAAATGATTTCATATCAATTTTCTCATGTTGATGACTTTCTGATTATCAAAGAGAGACGTAAGAGTGAATTTACTTTATATATCTTACATACATATATTTTGATACATTATTAATACTTTATTCATACTTATAATAAAAGTTTGTATATAATTATTAATCAGATGCTAAAAAGCTTGACTTATTATTTTTAAGTTTTTTTTTTTTTTTTTTTTTAGCTCGAGAAATTGAAAAATGCTGTTAAAGTAAATCTAACTACTAATTTGTTTTCTAATAGCATTTGAATATTAGTATTACCAATGAATAAATTTTACAAGCAAAACTTATATGTCATAATAGTATTATGACATCAAATATTTTTTCTGTCATAAATAAGCGGGATTTTTTGTGTAAAAAATAAACATAATTTAAATTTCTCATCAAGAGAAAAAAACATATATTAATTTCTTATAAATCTAATTTCAAGGTATGTGTGCTTGTGTTATTTTGTCAGTCTTAATAAGGGTATGGTGGACGTTGAAAATCTTTCTTTGAAATTATTGTCTTAGAATTGTTTGCATTGCATATAATGGGTCGTTCAATGTAAAGTGAATTATTTCTTTCTAAATAGATTTTGAAATAACGAACTTTTTGCAAATTTATATGTAGGAAAACAATTTAAGATTTTGTAAGCATTATTTATTTTTAGCGTTTAAAACAAATCAGAGTAGTAAGAATTTATACATTATGTGAAAAATCTTTGAAATTTCATTTTTATAATTATTTAGTTTTCTGAAAAAACAATGTAAGGCCATTTATGGGATTTTAATGCAATAAGAGGTTTTTCACTTTTATAATGAAAGATGTAACTAAATGTGGTAAAATTAAGCAAAAATATTCATATTTAAAAAATGTGGAGTTTACACCTATTTCACAGCGTATGTTTCACAGTGTCTCTATATGAGTTGAAATGTATGAATATTAAATATATTAAAATTTCCTGAATACTACCAAAGTTTAAAAAATTAAAATTACAAATTTTAATCTTTTTTTTAAATTGTTTAAAATGCTTTAGTCTTAAGTTTTTACTTCGATCTTATATTATTATAGTTTATAAATATACTCTAAATGCATCTGTACATTTATTTTGTGGATTTATTTATAAATAAATATATATATATATATATATATATATATGTATGTATATATATAATGTTTGAATTAGAAAAAAAATAATTGCATGAAAATTCCACAGTTAAAAATATTACAAAAATAAAAATTAACTCATCAATCGATCCACAAAGTAAAGCACAAATGTATTCAGATTATGCTAATAAACAATATTAGTGCAAAATCAAGGAGAATTTTAAAAAATTTAATAACGTAGATAATTTTTATTTTTTTAAAAAATATTATGAATTTTATTCTTTTAATTTTTATAACCGTTTATGACCATGTACGTGTTATTCTACTGGTCAGACAGAAAATTATATTTCAGTTTCAATATCCATGTAATAAATGCTAAAAAAGAGATTATGTATTAGTTTTCTTAAATTCAATAGCATCGATTTTCTCAAGAGATGTGAGTAAAAGCCTGCTTATAAAAATGCTAATTTAATTTAATGTTGTAAATGTTTACAGTCAGTTACGGTAAATATTAAGTGAACATGTTTAAAAACAGAAATTTATTAAGAAATAAAAACAGAAATTTTACAAGAAATTTTTATAACAACAGTTTCTAAAATTTCCGTTTTATGGCAGAATTTCTTGAGATTATTAATTTCTTATACAACATTTATTTTAAATTCCTATATTTTTTAAAGTAAAAAAGTTTATTTCACATTTAGCTATTTAAAATATTGTATGAAGTTTCATGTTTTTATACTTTTGACAAAATATACTTACACATATATATATAGTTTGAAATTAAGATAATTTGTGAGTTGCGTTTAACTATATAACAGTTCGTAAGGTATCTTTCTTGTAAAATACTTAATATATAGCAGCACTACTCCGAAATTCACTTAAAATTTACGAATGCGTAGTTGCTTTAATAATATTTCGGTACTTTCTTTTTTCACTTGAACAAGAGTCGGACTGATAATTTGACCTGAAACAGCTATTGCGTTTCTTTTATTTTCAATTTATAACCTATTTGTTACCTTCAAATCAAATGGTAATGAAGTAAAGTAAAAAAAAAAGTGCATTAAATTTTAAATAAAATAATATTTATAACCGTTATTTTTATGCATAATGTATAAATTTCATAGTATAACAGCTTTTTACTTTTGTTTATTTTAAATAATTTCTTTAAAAGAGAAATCTTTATTATTATTTATTTATTTATTTATTTATTTGTAGTATTTATTGGAAACAATGGTAGTATATAGCTGAAAAGATTAAACTTATTAAAATTAAAATTTAATTAAAATTAATTTTTTTTTATTTTTTTTATTCATTCAGTTCTTTCTAAAGGAAAATGTACTTTTTCGTTTTATTATATTCATCGAAATCAAATGGTAATATAATGGAAAGAGCAGGGGCTATAAAATACATGCTTCAAAATCTAAAGAGGTACAGTCATCTTTAACATTGTAGTTCTTAAATAATAACAGATCCACCTGTTGTTGATAAATACTCATTTTATCATGAGATATTTAGATGCATATTTTTTTTTTTTTCTTTTTTTTCTTTTTTTTTTTTTTTTTAGCTTACTTACTGATTTTTTTACCAAGCAACATACATTATATATAATATATATATATATATATCAGTCGAACCTCGTTTACGGGAATCTCATGGGGAATAAAAAAAATTGTTCATGTTATCAGTAGTTTATATTGTCAGTAACTCAGAAACTGACCTTTGTTTTAGCGGGGATTGTGGAAACTATTCACGTTAAGCGGTTTACGTTAATTAGATTCGACTATATATATATTGTATCAGAGAAAAAAAAAAAGTAAAAAATGTACAAATTTAAATTCTTAAAGTACAGAGTATTGTTATAAAGTTTGGAATAAAAGCACAACATAAAATATGGAATACAGTTTCATATTTTTTTCCTTTATTTTTCTCATATTCCATTTTCAGATTTAATGCATCTTTTTCAGACGTGAATTTTACTGTAATAATTTGCTTAAGTCAACTGTGATAGACAAGTTTAATGCATCTGAATGTTTGCATACATATATTTCAATTTAATCTTTAAAGCGTTTTTGTTATACCTCTTTAATTAATTGATTACGAAAATATGTCTGCTACATTCAATATTTAAAATTCTTCAATATATAGCTAATAAAGAAATTTCTAAAAATATTTCTTCTTGTAACCAAATATGTTTATGTTAAGTGTGTAAAAGTTATTCTCACTTAACCCTTTGAGGGACAAGATAATTTTGATCATTTAAAATTAACTGCCACCAGTACGTACAAACAAATATAAGAGATTAAAAAAAAAAAAAAAAAAAAAAAAAAAAAAAAGGAGTTTTTCTTCTATATTATTAAAGTAAAACTTTGCAAAAAAAATTCTTGGACACGTTTTTACAGTTGGGAATTAAAATTAGGTTTGATATAATGTATTCCAAAGCCTTTGAAAGGGTTAAACGAATTTAAATAAATAAAAATATATAAGTCTGCGTAGCTTTATATTTTTCTTTCATCTGAATTATATAGAGATCTACAAAAATATAATTAAGTGAACCTGAACATTAATGTTACAAACAACACTCTTGGTTAATATAATCCTTTTTTTTTTTTTTTTTTTTTTTTGGGGGGGGGGGAGGTATCTGGTTGCGTAAAAACATTATGTAACATTGGGCATTATGTAAAAACACAATGCACAATATTGTTTTAATTTAATCTTTTAAAGTTTTATTTTCGTATGCATGAAAAATTTAAACTATTGTTCCGAATTTATCACTTTTGGTGTATAACGTACAAAACTCATAAATATTAAATATGTACATAGTAGACATACGTTGTACCGTATCTAAGAACTACAATGCCGTATATTTATAAAGAGTATATTGAACTGTATGTAATTAATGAATATGTCAATTTTATGATTAATAATCAAATAGTAATTTAGATAAAGCTAGTTTGAATACACACAAGTATAAGCACATATGTAATCCACAGAATAATTATTATGCATCTTTATATACGTATACAGATGATGGGGGACCAAATAAGAAAAAAAGCGACACTTTCAAATTTAAACATTTTGCCGGAAATATTGAGAAACATTTGATGGATACTTTGTGGGTGTAAATAACATGTTATATCACATATGTTTAAAAAAAATGTCCCAAAGATAACAAAAGAACCACTAATAAAATTATATTTTTACATATTTGGCAGCATCTTGTAATTAATATTGCTTGAAATTTATTGTAGCTTTAACATATTTTTATGACGCTCTTTTTAAATATCATTAATAATTCACCATCACAGAAAATTTCTTTAACGAAATTAAAGACTTTCTTCTCTTTCCCTTCTTTTCTTTCTGGACAAAATCTTTACATAAATATATGTTATGTGGAATAACATGTTTTTTATACCCATGAAGTTTTATGCACTTTATCAAGATTTCTCTAGGTATTTGACAAAAAGGCTAAATCGGAAAATTACACATTATTTTGCCACTCGTCTGTATGTCATGAAAATGGCTAAAAATTGACTTTTAAAGTTTGGAATTCAAGCATTCTCTGGAATAAAAACTATTTATATTAATGGATACCACACGATAAAAGTGTTGTGAAATATAATTATATATATATATGTAGTATATTAGCTGGGCTTCTAGGGGTGGGGCAATGAAGAGGTGCGATTAAGATAACTAAAAACATTTATTACGTTCACAACACAGTTTACACAAAGATAAAATGATAATAATAGCAGGGTTTCCATCAATAACATTTGCTGGTTTCGAGGCCTAATACACATAACAAGCTCTCTTCATTACTAGGACTAACAGAAAGTATCATATATGAGCACTGACTCGCTCTACAATTCACATTAGTACCTACGCGTACTATTTCTAATAAGTGAGATTATGGTATAGAGCTCTCCATGGCTCTACACACTTATACAGAGCACAACAAGCTCTAATTAGCAGAAAAATGAGCCTGTCAGCCTACGCGCTGAAGGTCTCAACCGATCTCCACTGCAGCCAGATCTCAACTCCTCCGTTTGTCATCTCGTTCAATGATAAGCATCAGAGACAGCGCCATCTGTTGGCTCTGCAAGGAACTTCCCACAACGCTCTGCCATTCTGATGTTGCGGTGACCTCACCGTAAACCAACCTGGGATACTAAAGGATATCTGCAAAATACAATTAAAAGAAAAAAAAAAAAAAGAGAAACAGACATTAAAAAAATTATGTACATAAAAATTCACAGTTAACTTTTTCTGTAATGTTTATCAGTCCATTTAGTTCAGTCTATTTAGTTTGTGGACCATAATTTCATATGGTCTGCAGAAGTACTAGTATGTATAGGTCCTTCATGATCGCCTATCTTTTCGACTTCATATCTGTCTTTGGACTTTACTCGCACAACTTTATAAGGACCTAAGAATTTTGGTCTTAGTTTCATGCCGGTTCCAAACTGAGTTCGCTGGATGGCAACTAGATCATTAATTTTATATACATGGGCTTTCTTTCTCTTCTTGTTGTAACATCGGCGATTTTCTTCTTGAATCTTAAGAATGTTTTTTCTTGCCTCTTCACGAATGGTGTTAAGATTATCAAGCATGGAATTTATCCTTTCCTCTTCGAGAAGTTCTAGTATTCTCTTATCTTCTTTCTTTCTCATTGTTACTCCAGTGAGTAGTTCAAAAGGAGTTCTTTTGGTACTTCTCGATGTGGTGGAATTAATAGTTCTCTGAACAGCCTCAACAAACTTGTACCACTTGTTAGGGTCATTTATACATAACTTGGATAATACAGGAATGATTGTTCGATGAAGTCTCTCAATTTGACCATTCCCTCTTGGGATTCCGGTTGTGATGGTGTCATGTTCGATTCCCTCTGATTTACAGTAATCTGCAAACTCCTTAGATATGAACGCAGGTCCACGATCGGATATTATTCTTGCGGGGTTACCAAAAATAGCAGCTTGCTGTTTTAATTTTTGCAAGGCGTCTGCTGAAGAAGTTGATTTGACTGGATATAGCCACGAAAATTTACTAAATCCGTCGATGACGGTAAAAATGTGATTGTAGTTTTTGTTAGTGGTTGGTAATGGACCCACAAAATCGATGTGATACGTGGATAATGGTATATCCCCTTTAGGGATAGGGTTCAAAAAACCTTCTCCTTTTCCCTGTTTCTTATTTACGAGAATACATTCTACGCAACTTTTTACAACGTTATCTACGCATTTTTTCATATTAGAAAAATAGTAGTCTCTTTTTACTAACTCTTCAGTTTTATTAGCCGAAAAATGTCCTAAGGCATGACATTTCTTTACGACCTCGAGTTGCATGATCTCTGGGACAATTAGTACATCCCTATCATTTAACACTTTATATAAAACATTATTTTTTAACACATATTCGTCATTTTGGTTTTGTTGTAAAAGAGATTTCATAGTATTGATAAACTCATCATTTTCTTGAGCAGTAGCAATACGATGAGTAAGGGTATCAGTATTTACAGCCATTACAGGGTGTCTGCTAAGAGCGTCAACATGCTGCATTTGTTTACCAGGACGATGTTCTACTTCGTAGTCGAATTCCTGTAGCAGGAAAGACCACCTGGCTACCTTAGGTGTCAATTCACGTTTATCTAAAGTTTTAGTGAACGCTTGACAGTCAGTATAAATTTTAAATTTACTACCTAACAAATAGTTCCTAAATTTTTTAAGGGCTTCTACTATCGCTAACACTTCTAACTCATAACTACAGTATTTTTCTTCTTGTACAGAGGTCTTTTTACTCATATAATGGATTGGATAGTACTGTCCATCGTCATCTTGTTGTAATAGGATTGCACCGAATCCTAATTTAGATGCATCTGTATGAACTTCTAACTTATAGCCTTGCTTAAAAAGGTGTAAGACAGGTGCATTAGATAAAATGTCTTTAAGCTTTTGAAAAGCTAATTTCTGCTCTTGCTCGAATTTAAATGGAGTGGAAGCACGTAATAAGTCACTGAGTGGTCTTGCTATGTTGGCATATGAACGAATAAATTTTCTAAAGTAACCCGTTAAACCTAAGAAACTCTGCACTTCCCTAGCATTACGGGGTTCTGGGAAATTTTGTACTGCGAGAGTTTTTTCTACTGAGGGTTTAATCGTGCCATTCTCAATTATGTGACCTAAGAAATCGATCTTACGTTTCAAAAACTGACATTTCTTTAAATTTAACTCTAGACCAAATTTTGATGCCGTTTCTAACACACGTTTTAATTTATCTAACCCTTCATTCTCATCTTTAGATGGAATAATTATATCATCTAAATAAATAATTACAGTACCATCTTTTAATAAGTCTTTAAACACATAATTTACATATCTTTGAAATACTAAGGGACTATTACATAATCCATAGGGAACTTTTAGAAACTCATACTGGGCATTATCGGTCACAAAAGCTGTATATTTCCTACTTTTTTCCTCTACATCAACTTGTAAAAACGCATTCTTTAAATCTAGTGTCGAAAAAACTTTACCCTCCCCTAATCTATCAAATAAATCTTCAATATTTGGCAACGGGTATTTATCTTTAATTATTTTCTTATTTAAAGCACGATAATCACAGCATAACCTTATTCCTCCATCTTTTTTCCTACACACCACTATTGGCGAAGCATAATTTGATGTACTTTCTCTAATTATACCATCCTTTAACCACTGGTCAATTTGTCTGTCCACCTCTGATTTCTCTACAAATGATAATCTGCGAGAGCGTGAGCACACTGGTATATCATCAGATAAAATAATGGACATTTTTAAATCAGTACTTTTTGTTTTAACTGGCTTATAACTTTTTATTAATTCGCTTAATTTCTCTTTTAACGACTTATCTAAAATATAACTGACATCGAATTTTTCTTCTTCTGAAAAATTGCACATACTTGAAAAAAAAGAATCTATTTCATTTTCCTTTCGATCGAATACAGGAAAAGAACACTCATTTGCTTCATCGAAATTTCTTTCCCCCGAACGCGAAAAATTTTCTTTCCCCCCTGCTACGTCGCTGGAATTCGAAACATGTGTTTCCTCTTTATTTTGTTGTTTCAAAATATGAAAGATATTATTAGGCAGAATTACGTCGCATGTCAAATTGTTGCATGAAGCACCGATTATGTTTATTGAATCATGATTAGGTAAAGATATTTTAAATTCAGTCAGATTTGCATCTTTCTTTTCATTAAAGCAGCTAACTAGAGTGGTTGAAGAAATAACATTTTTAGTCTGTGGAATGCTATTTTTATTTACAATTAGAATCGAAGAACCAGAATCTTTTAACCCTTTAAGTGGAATATCATCCACTAAAATATCAACATATTCGAGCTCATTAACAATTAGGTTAATCGGACTTGTTTCGGATTGAACTACTGAATTCGTAGGAAGATTTTCACGGAATTCTCTTTTCTCTGAAATACGTTTAGGACACACTCTGGCAAAATGAAATGTTTTCCCTTTTGCACCACAAATATAACACATTCTTTCATGCTTTTCGTGAGTTTGATTAGATACCGAATTACGTACTATGGGATCTTTATTATTATAATGTGTCTTTCTAAAAGGAGTTTTGTTTACAAACCGCTTATTCTCTGAACTTTCGTTTCGCGTATTATTATTAGTTTCAATTAACGATTTACCTCTAGAAGAGTAGAATAAATCACACTCTCGACCTAACTCGTTGGGTTTAAACCAATTTTGACCTTCTCGAACACTAATATGTTCCTTAGTTCTAGAATCCAACGTTTCATATATTTTATCGGAAACTATAAGATCACACAATTCCTTAACATCGTTAACCCCTCTCAATCTACAATAGTAATCAAAAGAAGCGCTTAGACGCGAAGCGAATTGGACATGAGATTCTGACGGATTACGCAACGCATTTTTAAAATTACTTAAACATTCACGCGGCGTTGGTTGGAACTGTCTTAAAATTAATTCCTTAACTTTTTCATAATCGTTAATTTCTTCGGTGGTTACGTACGCAAGAACCTGATTACATTTATCTCCCAATAAATTAATCAATATTTCCGATTTAAATTTAGGGGTACATTTTTAGAAACGAATGCTTTTTCAAGGGATTGAAAAGATAAGTGCAAAGCTTCCGGTTTCTCAGGTACTGAAATGGTTAAAGTTCGAATACTTCTAATTAAATTTTCTAATGATTGTGAAGTAGTTTCTGAATTTGATTGCTCAACATTATTACTAGAATTATTTGCTGCAGCCTGTAACTTTAAATTCTGTAACTCTATTTCTTTTTCTAACTGGGATAATTTAATTCTTTCTATCTCAATTTTGGTTTGTTCTTCTACAGATTTCAACTTTTGTTCTTCTAGTAACATTTTAATAACACCTCTAACAAATTCTAAATCATTTTTATAAATATCAGAACTCTCAATTAAAGTTTTGATTTCAAGTACCTTAGCTTCCGCCGGAACAGTTAGGCCTAATTCTTCAGCAATTGTTCTTAAATCGGCTTTTCTAATGCCTTGCAACACGTTTTGGGCCATTATAACTCTAAATAATTATTTATACCAAAAAATATTTCAATATTTCTACCAAATTAATATCATACCTAAATAGAAACAAAATAATATGAGAACAATTTTCTCAAAAAATGATTCTATGGTTTTTGTTCTCAAATCAAAATTATCATGATTTTTAAATAACCACCTGCAGAACAATTTGTAATATACAACAGAATACTTAGATCATCTTATATATTTCTTAATTATTACACATATTTCATATAATATCACCATTATTGTTATTGTTCTCTATTTAATAATTGTTATCACTTTCGTTTTAAAATAATATTGTTATAATATTGTTAAAATATCATTGCAAACAGTAATAAGCAAAATTATAAAAGATTACTCAGAATATTTTTTTCAATCATAATTCTTATTTTTATTCATTCTTCTCAAGTTATATTATTTATTTTATTTCATCACACATTGAAACCAAAAGTGTTCTCAAAAGTATTTCACCATTAATTTCTAATTCAAAATAGTAACTCAAACTCTTTTTGCTCAATATATGCATTAATCATTATTATCCACTATCAAACACAATGATAAATATATAACAATAACAGTTACCTTTTATAACTTGTTGGTGGTAATATCGCGGCAGAGTCCCCACTTGTAGTATATTAGCTGGGCGTCTAGGGGTGGGGCAATGAAGAGGTGCGATTAAGATAACTAAAAACATTTATTACGTTCACAACACAGTTTACACAAAGATAAAATGATAATAATAGCAGGGTTTCCATCAATAACATTTGCTGGTTTCGAGGCCTAATACACATAACAAGCTCTCTTCATTACTAGGACTAACAGAAAGTATCATATATGAGCACTGACTCGCTCTACAATTCACATTAGTACCTACGCGTACTATTTCTAATAAGTGAGATTATGGTATAGAGCTCTCCATGGCTCTACACACTTATACAGAGCACAACAAGCTCTAATTAGCAGAAAAATGAGCCTGTCAGCCTACGCGCTGAAGGTCTCAACCGATCTCCACTGCAGCCAGATCTCAACTCCTCCGTTTGTCATCTCGTTCAATGATAAGCATCAGAGACAGCGCCATCTGTTGGCTCTGCAAGGAACTTCCCACATATATATATATATATACAAAAGAGCAATAGTTTTATTTATAAAGTATTTATACAAAAGCTATTTCTATATGTTTTCTTTCTTTAATTTTTTTTTTTTTTTTTATACTAACCTTCTGAACCAGAAAATAATGGCGTCCAATAAGTAAAAATTATGTTTTTAGCATAATCATAGACAGAGATTGGGTGAGGACGGCTTTCTTTCCTTTTACTTATGTCTAACATAATATAAAAACGGAAAAGGGAAAACGTTATCAATTTTAAAGCACAACTCTGGTGGGTTATTTTTATCCAGATTTAGTAAAATAAAGGAAACATGAAAACAACAGGGAAAAAATGAAAACAAATAAATTATTACGTAATTGTTTTTTTTTTTTTATTTATAAGTATTTGTTATTATTATACTATTTATTATAATTATTATTAATAAACAATAAATAATATATTTAATAAGTAAATAAATAATATACTAAGAAATGATATGTTAATTATAAATAATATACTTCCTATATTTTTTATTAAAAATAATAATAATAATTACATTGTTTATTATTTAATATGCCATGATAGCGTAATTACATCAAATGAGTAAAAATTGCGTTGACTCATTTTAAAGAAATTTAAACATTTAATGATTACCAATTACATTGCCATGTGGAATAAGTTTAAATATCTGTAAACATCATTTTTGTAAACTGCTGCTGTAAACTGAAAATATGAATACACACATGCACTGAAATTTAAAAATATGAAGTATGTTAAATATTTTGATTTAAAAAAAAATTATATTTAAGTATTTGGAAATTTTTAAAATTTCTTCCTTCTAACTAATTTTTAAATATTCGTTTCAATTTCTTATTATTATAAATTAACAATATATTCTAAACTCAATTACATATAATTTTAGCGGTGTATTGGTGCATTAATTTTCGAAAATATTTTTTATGTTGGAATATTAAAACTTTCTATGAACTTCAGCATTCAAATATATTTTTAAACTATCCATGGACTTACAAAGTAGTACCCAGAAATGTTTAGAATATACAGGGTGCAAAGTCGAGAGCAGGCCTTTATTTGCGCAACAATTGGTCTCAGACGTCCTCCAATTACAAAATGTATTTAAAAAAAAAATGTAAGCATTCATTATATGACATGTTTAAATTTAAAAAATCAATTTATTAAAAATCACAAAAATTGATAATTTTTATATAGTTTTCAGGACGCTAATAGTAAAAGTTAACTTTCAACTTAAAAAATATAACACGAAAAGTTTCACTTTTGTGCGCCCAAAATTGTCTGAGATAGTTAGTTTCAAAATTTAGGATTATTCCGCATTTTCTCGGGCTTTATTAAAAAGTCAATGAAAAATTCTTTAATAAAGCCCGGAAAATAGCAAACAAATTCCAAATAGGATTTTTAAACCGATCCCTTATTGAAGGCCGAAATATGTTAGAAAATCTAAACTTTAAATATCTTGTTCCATTTTGGGAGAATATAAATGAAACTTTTTGTTAGGATGAGTGTCAATTTTTCTAAAGGGATCTATAGGGATCTGGGACTGTATAAAAATTTAGTTTTTGTAATTTTGAAAAAATAGATATTTTAAATTTAAACATGTTTGCGACCAATGTGATGACGATTTATATGTTTGCGACGATTTATATGTTTGCGACCAATAGTTGCGGAGATAAAGACATTCTCGTGACTATCTTTGCACCCTGTATTTAAAAAAAATTAATATATATATATATATATATATATATATATATATGCATAAATGAATTTTTAATCGTAGTTAAAACCAGGCGACCGATATAAGATCACTGAAACCACATAGAACAATGAGAAGGAAATTACAACAAATTTAAATAACCTGTGGAGACTGATTGTGATTTATTGAAACATTTATTTTTTGTTTATTGATTTTTATTTTATTTAACTTCAATCTAATCATACATTTATTCCTAGATTATTCGTTGCAATTTTAATAATTTTGCCGGTGCGTAAAAACGACATGAAACTCAAATCAAAAGATACAAACAAGCAACGAGAAAAAAAAAATAAAAATAAAAACAGCATTTTTTTTTTTAGAGGAAAAGCTCAGAACGGTGAAAAAGAAGAAGAAGAAGGGAAAAAAAAAAAAAAACTCGTCAGGGGTGACCTTTTTTACCGTTGAGCACCAATGTACGATTTCGTTCGTTAGCAGCTATAATAGCAAATTGCCAGCGGACACCCAATCGTACAAGAAATTAATTGAAGTTAAAAATGAAGAATAAAGTGGAATAAACCAGGGGTGCAGAACCAGGGCTCAGGTTCGGAGGAAATTTTGAATATTTTTTTAAGAGAAAATAAAAATGTAAATCAAAAATAACAATTTGCTACTTTAAAGTGCTTATACACTAACAGCGATATTTTTATATTACACTGTATGTTTATTCTCTTAAAGATTTATTACATAGAACAAATGACTTTTTATACCAAAGTAGATTTTTGCATTATTGAGGGAAGTTTATACTGTGTTTGGGGGAAATTTCCGAGGTCTGAACATTTTCTGCACCCCTGGAATAAACTATTAATTCAAGAAATCAGAGAATCAAACAGAAAACAACTATAAAAAACAAACATTACTCACAGGATGATGCATTCGGAATCCCAAGGATTAAAACAAGCAAAATAATTCAAGAGTTTAGTTGTACATAGCAGATGAAGAATGATACAACACAGCAACAAGGATATGAATTACTTTTTTTAAAATTCAAATAATGTTTGAGAAATTTTAACATACTTAATTTCAACGTATATGCATGAGAAATTCCATATTCTCCGACAGTAATTCCCAAAAATTTTCATAACGTGGATGTCAACTCTATATCCCTTTAAAAATTCCTTAAATTTTTGCATTTAAAAAAAATTTCTTTTTTCCCCTAATCTGAAGATAATGACGTTATAGTATTAATTACGAAACTTTAATAAACACCGTAAAAGGCAAGAACTCGCAGCTGCTACAAAAAAAAAAAAAAAAAAAAAAACCGGCAACGCATTCAACACGCTCAACATGCTTGTTTGCAGCTCTCGCGCTTACATTGTTCGCCTGATGAAGGGTTGTGTCTTCTTTTAACCCGAAACAATTGTTTCGAGTTCTTGCATTTTATGGTGTTTATTCAAACTTTTATAATTAATACTATAACTTCATTATCTTCAGATCAGGGGAAAAAAAGAAATGAAAAAAAAAAAAAATGAAAAATTTAAGAAATTTTTTAAGGGATAAAGAGACGTAATGGCACTTTTGTCGGAAAACTGTCATAGAATATAGAATTTTTGATGCATATACGTTGAAATTAAAAGAATAGTAAGTATGCTAAAATTTCTCAAACATTATTTGAATTTAAAAAAAAAAAAAAAAAAAAAAAAAAAAAAGTAATTTATATTTCTGTTCATGTGTTGCATCATTATTCGTCATCAGCTATGTACTTTTTAATTAAAAAGCACCACAAAACTGACGTTGTAAAAATTATTACTTACAGACTTTGAATAAACACCATAAAATGCAATAAACACGCAACGTGCGTTGCCGTTTTGACTGCAGCACTCGTGCTTACTTTATTCGCCTGATGAAGGGTCGTGTGTTTTTTCGACCCGAAACAATTGTTGCGAGTTTATGGCATTTTGTGGTGTTTATTCAAAGTCTGTAAGTAATAATATGTACTTTTTACTTTTAAACGCCCGTACTGTGGTGTTTTTTTTTTTATAATGATGCCACAGTTTTTTTTTTTTTTTTCTACACTATTTTAGAACGTTTACAGTACGTTTTCTAGAACGTTCTGAAAATGTGTATAACGTTTTGAAAACGTTCTAAAAACGTTTAGAACGTTCTGAGACCGTATACGTAGAACGTTCTCAGAACGTTTCTATAACACCGATGGTGATAGTTACACGTTCATTGAACGTTCTCTGAACCGTACTATTGTACGGCTTCAAGATGGACAAATAGACGTCTATAACACGTTCAAAGTGAACGTTCTTAGAACGTGTTTGTAGAACAATTTTTGAACGTTCAGAGAACGTTTCGGTGCTGCTTGGGTGACTTCTTGTTTTCCTCCGTCATTTATCCTGTTACTGCCAGTACTAAAGCTCCTATATATACGAGCTGGCGCATCAGGCATTTTGTTGCCTTAGGGTTGCCACATGTACCCAGCGCGTTTCTCTGATAAACAAACCACAAACATTTTTTTTTAATCGTCTTACGTTAATTTAGAGTAACTTATTTTATTATACTTCGTAATTTCAGCTAAGTAAACTATGATATGGAAGTTTGTTTAGCGATAAACAGCTATAATCATTTAATAAGTGAATATAAAGTGTTCACAGACCTTCTATTACTGTGCATTTGAGTTTTGGCGACATTTTGTAAAAGAAACAGAAACCGCCCTAACAACACCTCGTACATCCCCATAGGATATCCTCAGAATAAAATGACATCCTGAAAATGTACTATGAAAAAAAAAAAATGTATTTTTAGGAATATTATTGTTGCTTATAGTTCTTATCTTGACCGGATTAGCTTCAGATCATTAGGGAAGTGGTAAGGACGCCAAGCGGGAATGCTGTCCTCTTCGGAGGCAAAAAAATGGCGGTGATGCGCCGGCCTATTATTTTATTTAGGGGCTCTAGCCAGTACGTCTCTATACAGACCCTACCCAACGAAGTTTCCATACAAGTTCCTCAACATTTACAGTTTTCAAATTGCTCCATGATGACCCAGTAAAGCTCCAACTAAATCTCTACAATTTGTGATTTCTTACTGACTTATCAAGTTTGACCGTAACTGTCGTGTGTTTTTTCTTGTGATATATAATGAATGTGTTGCTGCACTTGTTGTCAAACTATGTCAAACTATGTCTGACAAGCAGGGCGAAAAGCTTGGAATAAATGATTTATGTAATTTTTAAAATTATTTTAATTAAATATGTCTTTTTAAAAGAAATTTTTTACGTGTTTTAAAGTGTTATTTTTAACAAATTAGTTGTTTTTACAATGATACACGTGTTTATTAAATGTCTCTATTTGAGATGTGATTTCCTATAAAAGTTCATTTTTTCGGTCCTTTTCAGAACTGGTAAATCTTACTGAACTTTTTTCGTTCAAAGATATTTTATACCTTTTTTCATTACTTATTGTGTCCATACCTACCTCGAATTGACTTTTTTAGCAAGATGGCAGGGATTACCAATAGAACTCCGCTTACGGATGACCAAATTGTGACTGGATTAATTTCTGGTCATCTTAAACCTGAATTTCAACAAACTTTTCGTAATACGCAAGCGAAGTGATGACGTCATTGGCCGTCCGTGGAGCCACGTAAAAGATTTCTTATCTTAATTGTCCATCGGATTTTTTGTAAAAAAAATATTAAAAATTAAAAGACATTATCTCCCGATTTTAATCCCATATTTGGGTATAATTACTGTTACTGTTTACGTCACTGTTTACATGTATTAGACTGAGTTATTTTTGCTGCAAACTTGATAAAATTTGAATTTTAAATTTCAAAATTCTAGAAAAAAAAGTATAACTTCCATATTCGATAAAAAACTTAAACATTTCATTTTAAAGGGTGATATTTACACAATAAATACCCAACTAATGTACTAATTAAAAGAAAAATTATAAATATTCTATCATAATTTGAAGTCAAATTTGTTTTTAAATTTCTAAATAAAGTATCTGATATAAGATAATAATATGTTGCAGAGGAATAGATATGAAATCTGTCATCCTTGGCGGGGGAAAAAAAAAACCTACCAAATTATCTGGCGAACATATTTACTTCCTTTCAAAAATCATGGTTATTTTAATAACTTATATTAAGAGAGCAATGAATAGTACAAAACAATATTTCGTACAATACATATTACGAAAATATACATCTGTCATGTATATTTTCGTATTACGTTTTTGATCGCCAAATACAAAAAACGCCAAGCACTGCAGAGTTTTAAAATTTAAAATTAAAATTTTGTTAATTTGATATCAAAATAACTTAATCTAACACATGTGCAGGATAACTAATTTGAAATTATACCGAAATGTGGGGATTAAAATCGGGAAATGATTTTCCTCGATTTTTAAAAATTTTTCAAAAAAATCCAATGGACGATTAACATAAGAAATCTTTTACTTGGCTCCAACGACAGTCAGTGACGTCACACTTCGCTTGCGTATTGAAAAATACACAAGATGAAGACATCGAAAAAGTGGTGAGTGTCTTTACCAAAGAATCTTTGCATGCTATTAGAGAGCGAGCTTCTGATACATTAATTAAGTTAAGCTCATTCTATAAATTTTGCCAAAACGTCCATAATAAAAACAGTCAGGATACCCTAAACGAAATTATGGATACCTCAGATTTTCAAACGCCCAAAAATTCTAGGAAGAGAAAAAACTCAAACAAATCTCAAAATTCGCGTATAAAATCCTCAGCTCAGAAAGACCTTATTGATACCCAGAATTCTTTCAACTCTGATAGCTTCGTAAGATATTTGAAATTTACACGAATTTCTTAACATGGCAGAACAGAGTGAAATTCCGCATAAGCGTCCAATTTGATGGAGATTTTCATAATAAATGTTTCAGACCATTTTGAAAACATCATTTAGGATACTGGATTGATCATCATTGACTATAAATACTCTAATTTAAAAAGTTTGTAATTTATTCGAAATTTGAACAAAGCAGGATAGAGCATTTGCACTGATTATGGGGATTACTACTTTTGAAATAGTGTGTAATTGCATTAAAACTAAACTACGAAATTGATCACAATAAAATAAACCAATTATGATAAGGTAAATATATAGAACTGAATGGTGGGATATTTCTTCCTGTCAACCTGCCATTTTTAAGAAACTTGTAATACTATATTAGACACAGCATACTACAACCAGAATGCAAAAATGTTAAATATCTTAATAAATATGGGCATTTTTACTAAAAAAATTTTAACTGTGCATGCGCAAGCTTTTAAAAAATTCCATTTGCATAATTTAATAGCCAAAAGTATTGAGCTACTTATTGAGAAATCCCAAACAAATACAGTACCCGCCGCTTATTAAAATCACATTCGTTCTGAGCAAAAGTGATTTTATTAAGCGGCTGATCTTTATACCCGGCGAACGTTCCTGCACTCAAGAAAAAAAAAATATTATTTACCTGAATTTGGAAAGAAATTTCAAAAGGTACCAAATAATGGAACTAATGAACAATAGTAATTAATTTTTAACGGATAATTATTTGATTGCTCCTTCAAAACAAGTGAATTAAACACATCCCAAGTTCTGGTGCGCTCTCCTTTGAGGAAAATCATCAATACTTTGCTAAAAGTTCACGCTTTTCTTTTAAATTTAAAATCTTTCCGTTTAAGCTTCTTGCTTCTTAGTTACTTCAGAATAAGAACTAAAAATTGTCTTTTAATTAAACATTATAAAATAAAATCATTTGCGAATCAAATCAAATTTGTAACTTATTACAGCGCTTTGAAGAATACAACCCTTGAAATTATTACTAAGACAAGTGATGGGGTGTATTTAATTGCTGTAAATGTAAAATTTAATATTGTAAGTGTAAAATTTTCGACAAAGAGAGATAACGGTGGGGTTGCTGTATTTTATTTTCTGTTTTATTTCAAAGATAAAAATCACCGTATAAATAAAAATTTGATTAGCGTGCATAAATGACATTTTTGCTGCTGAAGAGATTTTTTTGAGTTTATTAACCGGCGATGCTGATTTTATTAAGCGGCGGTTTTAAAATTAGTTTGCATTGATTTGATTCCGGTCCTGGTAATTTGATCAGATTAAGCGGCTGATTTTATTAACCAGTGATTTTATTAAGCGGCGGTCACCGTATCTTATAATTTTAAATTGGGTATTCATGTAATGCTTGCATATTATGTTGTAATTGATACTGATGAGGAAACCCGGACGGGTTACGAAACGTCTAGATTTTAATTATTTTTATATGCATATTTTGTTTTTAAATGTATTTTAAATTGAGTTTTGTCTCGTAAATAAAATAGTTTTTGTTTTTAAAATATCTTGTAAATTCAAAAAGTTATGAGAGATGGGATAACCAGAATTTTAGTTCTCTAAAAATAAAAGCTAAGCTATAAGGGGTTTTACTCACATTTTTATTTTGATTCAGTCAATGCCCAATGACAATACAGTGTTCGCTGATTGTAAATAAATATTGATAAAACTTCCTATGATCTTTTTTTTTTTTTTTTTTTGAGAGAGAGAGAGAGGAACAAAAATTCCTAAAATTCAGTTCATTCTATCTCTCGTAACTTTTTGAATTTATTCCATATTTCTTTGGGATTTTTACATAAGTAGCTCAATATTCTTCGACCACATTTCTCGAGACCATGGAAGCCTTTACGCAAGCGCTAACTCAACGCGACCAGTTTTAAAATGGGGGAGACAGTCATCTGACTCAGAGAAAATAAACGACAAGAGAGCGTCGATTTACTGGATGTTTTCCAAATTCCAAGCTGTCAGTCAATTTGGCACCCCTCCAAGCTTTTAAACTGTTCCTCACTGCTAGTTTTAGGAAACGTGGTTACACTATACCTTTAGCTATTAAGTCATGCAAATGAAAATTTTTTAAAAACTTGCCCATGCATAGTTAAAAATTATTTAATAAAAATAATATTTCATTAGATATTTAATATTTTTGCATTCTGATTTCAGTATGCTGTGTCAAATGTAGTAAACCAAGTTTCCAAAAAATGGCTTTGCACTCAGTTTAATATCATATGTGTTCTAATTAAAATAGTGGCAATTTGTTTTTGCCATTTTTTAAAGAAACCGTTATATCTCCATGTATATAAGTGGTAGCCTCATAAAAAATTATACAGATAATCGGAATAATCAAAATAATTGCATGCTACAGCCAAAACGTATTTCAAGCATTATTTTTTTTACTTTTAACGAAAAAAAAAAAAAAAAAAAGAAAACTTAGAAAAAAAATCGTATATATATATCTTTTTTTTAACGAAATTTAACGAAACTTGGTATTTAGTTGGTCCCCGACATAAACTGGTGCTGATTACATTTGGGGATCAATGGCTCAACAGGTGGCGCTGTGATCTCATGTTTTCTAAATTTTTAACATGGCAGTATAGGACAAAATTTCGTATAAATGTACATAATGAGAGTTATTTTTAACTTGTGATTGTAAAATTAATATGAGTTATTGATAATAGTAATAGTTAGCTAGGAAAAATTTCTGTGCATGTGGGGGTATCGCTTCCCCCCCCCCCCCTAGGGAGGAAGGTAAATTTTGAAGATGGGTATCTTTCGAAAGATCTCGTCAATACCTTTAAAATGAATGGTTGAACTATAAATCTGTGATAATTTAAAACAAAGTTATCGTTTTTTTTTTTTTTTTTTTTTTTTTTTTTTTACTTTTAACAAAAAAAAAAAAAAAAAAAAAAAAAATTGAAAAAAAAATCGTATTTTTTTTAAAAATATTGTTACTGATTGAATATGTATAGGAAAATATAGAAGAAAGTCTTGTAGTGGCCACAACATACTAGTTTACAGGGGGATCCAAAACATATTGACTTTTGTTTAATTTTTTACTGGTCCTCTTTTCCTCTTCAGGACAAAACTTTTACTGTAATAGTATAACATGTTCTTTACACTTCCAAAATTCCTGAATAATTCCTGCAGAGTTTTTCTAGATATTTGACACAACATCTAAATTTGAAAGTGTCGAAATACTTATTGGTAGATAATGTAGCGCATGCTGCTTATTGAAGGTTGTAAATATCACATTTTATATTTTCAACATATTCTAAAATAAATTTAATAAGTTTGGTTGAATTTCATTCATTGGTTCGTGAGATACGGTGAAGAATACGAAATTTTGCGATCACAGCGCCACCTGCTGAGCGATTGATCCCCAAATCTAATCAGCACCATGCCCCGTCAGGTTCAACTATATACCAAGTTTGGTTGAATTTCATTCATTGGTTCGTGAGATACGGTGAAAAATACGAAATTTTGTCCTATACTGCCATGTTAAAAGTTTACATAAAATGCGATTACAGCGCCACCTGCTGGGGCGATTGATCCCCAAATCTAATCAGCACAATGCCCCGCCAGGGTCCAACTATATACCAAGTTTGGTTAAATTTCATTCATTGGTTCGTGAGATACGGTGAAAACAAGAAACCACAGACACACAGACAGACAGACAGACATTTTAAAAAAACTATCAATTCATGTTTAGGACATCCCAAAACGTGTAGATCCGTCAAAAAACGGAGGTCGAAAATTTTCGCGAATCCAATACTTTCTCTATATTACATATAGAAGAAAGTAAAAAAAGTCAGAAGAAATATAAATTGCTTTGAAAAGAAAAATGATTTTTATTAAGGATTTTAAGGGAATTTTTTTTTTTTTAAATCGTTGATTAAAATCTTTAATCTATATATTAATTTGAAACATGTTTTTGTCTATCTCCACTATATTGAGAGAACTACTTGGTGTAAAAATTTGGTTGAGGTGACTAAAAAAAGGTCTAATAAAAATATAAAATAGTCGAACGGAGGGGGGGGGGGAAACCGTTTCCCACCCGTTTGGGTTAAAAACACGTTTACGAGCTTAACTAAGCTTCAAATTACTTCACGGTGAAGAAATTGTACATATGGGGACTAGAGTCGAATACTAAAAAATCAATATCTGCGAATTTGGAATTTTCGATTTTAAAGGACGAAAAAGGGGGAAAGTAGATTTGGAGGGGAGGGGAAAGGGGGGAAATTAGTTTGAGAGGGAAATCCGTTTTAGACCCACACATGTAGCACCTCATCTTAAAGGTCTTGAAATTTCATGTCGATCGGGGATGTTTGTATACAGCATAGTGCGACCCCTGGTGGTGAAAAATGGAACTAAGTGATTTTGCTGTAGACCATATCATGTTGCACCTTATTTTAAAGGTCTTGGTATTTCCTGACGGTTGGTGATCTTCGTACAGAACACACTGTGCCCCCTGGTGGTGGAAAGTGCAACTAAAGGATTTTGAAGCTGACACCACCATGTGACACTTTATTTGAAAGGTCTTGAAAGTTCAAGGCGATTGTTGATAGAGGTCTTGAAATTTCATGTTAATTGAGTATGTTTGAATACAATATAGTGCGCCCCCTGGTGGTTAAAAATGCATCTAGGTGATTTTGCAGTAGACCCTATCATGTTACAACTTATTTTAAAGTTCTTGATATTTCCTGACCGTTGGTGTTTATGTATAGAATACGCTGCGCCCGCTGGTGGTGGAAAGTGTAACTAAAGGATTTTGCAGTTGGCACCACAATGTGACACCTTATTTGAAAGGTCTTGGAAATTCAAGGCGATTGGTGATGTTCGTGTACAACATACTGCGCTCCCTGGTGGAGGAAAGTGGATTTTGTAGCGCGTGCGTAGCATGCCTACTATACGGTGTCGCTGCCACAGGCAGCGGTAACAAGAGTCAGAGGTTTGTTCGGTTCAAGGTTAATTTTTGAGAATTTTTCCATGTTATTAGCGGCCTGCATATACGTGCCGCAGGCACTGGGTCACGAACCCGAGTTCCGTTCTGTTTGAGGTAATTTTTTTTTTTTTGTTACAGATAATTATTTATTTTGTGATGTTTTCATTTAAAAATAGAAATTCAAAGAAAATCGAGTTAAAGATA
This sequence comes from Salticus scenicus, assembly GCA_963930645.1. Classification (NCBI taxonomy): domain Eukaryota; kingdom Metazoa; phylum Arthropoda; class Arachnida; order Araneae; family Salticidae; genus Salticus; species Salticus scenicus. The sequence continues at coordinate 30,049,339 of OZ005659.1, read as the reverse complement.
TAAAACCATACAAATTTAATGTTCATTTAAGGTTATTATCAAGAGCCCGGGCATTGCCGGGCGGGTTCGCTCGGTTCCAGGTTTAATTTTTGGGAAAATTTTTTATGTTGTTAGCGGCCCGCGTATGCACTGCCGCAGGCACCGGGGTCACAAGGCAGAGTTTCGTTCGGTTCGAGGTAATTTTTTTTGTTACAGATAATTATTTATTTTGTGATATTTTCATTTAAAAATAGAAATTCAAAGAAAATCGAGTTAAAGACATAAAACCATACAAATTTAATGTTCATTTAAGGTCAAGTGCCCGGGCATTGCCGGGCGGGTTCGCTCGGTTCCAGGTTAATTTTTGGGAAATTTTTTTATGTTGTTAGCGCCGTGTATGCGCTGCTGCAAGCACCGAGGTCACAAGGCAGAGTTTCGTTCGGATCGAGGTAATTGTTTTGTTACAGATGATTATTTTTTTCGTGATATACTTTCATTTAAAAACAGAAATTCAAACAAAATCGAGTTAAAAGTATAAAATAATACAAATTTAAGGTTCATTTAAGGTATCATGGGCCCGGGCAACACCGGACGGGTCAGCTAACATATAGTCTTAGTATTAAACGAAATAGAAAATAAAGATAGCATCTGTTTATTTGAAGTCTGTTTGACGTCACATGGAGAGTACTTTGTAGAAAGTGATGTCATACATAGTATTTCGATTTAAAGAATTTTTCCGACTTTTCTTTTTTTAAGTGAAATGTCGTAAACTATATTAGATGTTTTAACATGAAATACACTTAAATAGTGATGCGACGGTTTTTGAAACATTACGGTCAATAAAGTGATCGTCGAATTCGACGGGTTCCAGCTAGTTAAGGTTATTTAAATCAACAAACCCTGCTAACCTCAAAATATGATCCAAATGCCTAAGATGCATTTTGACCCGATTTTCTCACAAGCATTTTTAAATAGTTATTCAGTTTGTGTACTTTTCCCTTATGAATACATCATTGTGTTAGTGAGATTCTAATTGACAAGGTTATTTGTTATTTTCTGGTAGTCTGTCTTACAGTCGGCTGCAAAATTATTCGAGCACTAGCAATAATCCTTGCCAAAAAAAAAGTACACTTAATACAGCTTTGTTAAATAAATCCTTGTCGAGTCATGTTCTTAATCAGTCTAAGAACATGATTCGACAAGGATTTACTTAGCAAAACAGTCTTAAGTGTACTTTTTAAATATAGGAATTATTGGCTAGTGCTCGAATAATTTTGCAGCCGACTGTACCTTCAATTTAAACTGAAATTTAAAAACTTCTTCATATTTCGAATGTATAATTTGATTGAAAATACATATAATTTGATTTCTCATTTATTATTATTATTTTTTTTGTTTTGTTTTGTTTTTTCCCCACTACTTTATGTGATATTTTTCATTTTATCCTGTGCAATATTTGAAAATGTTTGTATAATATACATGTATTTGCATATATTAACAATAAAATGAAACTATGGAGAGATTAAATTTTAATCTATTTTTTCTGAAATTATTGATTATGTCAGTTAGAACCTTTTCATTATAACGTTTCAAGAGAGAGAAAATAATTAGAAATAGAGGTAGGAAAGTAACAAAAAAAAAAAAAAAAAAGAAAAAAAGAAAATGTAGAAACAGGGTCAAAGTGATTCATCTTAGTATATTGAAAGTCAGAAATTGTCATATATGTTATCAGTGGCGAATCTAAGGGGAGGGGGGGGCTAGGGGGCTGAAACACTAACACTCGCAATTGGTTATTACAATTATAAATTTTTCATTGATCTGGAATAAAATCTTGAAAACCCTTAGCCCCCCTCCCTCCCCCCCCCCAAAAAAAGAAAAAAAAAAAAAAAAAAAAAAAAAAAGTTTTGGATCCGCCATTGTATCCTATTATTCTTCATTTATGTTCAATACCCTTTTAATGATTAATCCCATTTAAATAATAAAATCAAGTTTTGTTTAAGCATAGTCTCCTTAACTAGATGCCTTAACTAGATGCCCTAAATAAACGTGGCGACAGTTGACGCGGTAGACAGCGCCACCTGGAGAAGATTGCGTGACTTTTTTATTCAACTGTCACTAATAATTTTAAGAAGTGCTATATGATATATATAATCGACGTTTCTTCGATTCTCTTGGCCTTTTATGTATATCATATCTCCCTTTTAAAAATTTTTGGTGGCTGTTGAATAAAAAAATCGCGCAATTTGTACCAGGTGGCGCTGTCTACCACTACAACTGTTGTCAAGCTTCCGAGCCACGCGAGAAGCATCTAGTTTAGGAGGCTATGGCTTAAGACTCCCACTGTATGTGTTACGGAATTCTCTCCACCAGGAGGCGCCGTGTGTCAAGACACGCGCGGACGCGCGGTACATGTACTGTTTTGTTTTACTGGGGTCACCAATGGACCCCGGGAACTCAGCACTCATCCAACGCTCGAACTGCTTTACTGTTAGTGTGTGGCAGGCATCTGAAATGGAAGGGTCAAAATGGGAGATCCTAAATATGTTAATCTTGTAATACATATAAATAATTGTAAATTTAACATATAAATAAGTTAGGAAATCTTAGTTAAGAAAGATGGAATGTTTATTCGCACCTCATATATTCCACCACTGAACAATCGATTAAATTGGTGCATATGATTCGGGAAAAAGAAAAGAAAAATAAGTATTTTGTTCTTTCATAACATAGAAAAGAAAGAAATCATCTACTGAAATAAAAGTCATGAGTCAGCTCGTCTTGATAGATCAACGGAAATAAAAAACGAAAAAGTAGAATAATGTGTTTTATAAAAAGGGAAAAAAACTACATTTTTTTGTTCTTTATGTTTTTATTTGGATGACATATTAGGAGGTAAGCTCTTTTAAAATTAATAATGGATAAGTTAACTAAATGTATTGAGAAGAGAAGCTCTGTAAGAACTAGTATAACTAAATTAATTAAAAAATCTGGAGTGACTCCACTCGACTTTCCGAACATTGAGTAATTAACAGTTTTGTAGATAAAGTAAAGAAAAAGGAGTTGTTAAACAAGCAAAAGAGAGAAAACCATAATAGAGCGTTTGAGTATTTTTGTTTATATATTACACGATGTTTTATTTAACTCTACTGAACTTTGAGCCCATAGATCATAATGATAAAGAATTTTTCGTTGTGTCCCTGTAAAAACCCATAAATGCTAGATTCACCAAAATGCTTATAGTTAGTGCAACAGTGATTTATAATATTCATATAAATTTTCAGCTCAATTGAATATGGCGTTTAGATGCTATCGCACTTTTAAAAATTTGATCCCAACTTTCAGCTTATTCGAACAAAGCGTTTAGACGCTAGCGTGTTCACTCACAGACATACACACACACATACATACACACATACATACACACACACACATACATACATCATCGCAAAAATAGTGAAAACGGACTCAGGGGACCTCGAAACGTATAGAAACATCAAAATCTCAAATTCGGATTTTTGACATGATTACAATACTTTCCTCACTATAGTGTTCGGAAAGTAAAAAGTACAAGCATTAGGCTTTTAAAATGAAACTTTTGATTCTTTAAATGAGTTATTAGAAATTTTAGATATGAAATCACTGCAATTAAAAGAGTATGACAGTGAAATTGAAGATCTTATTAATGATTCCGCTAAATTTAAAAACGAAATTACACAATCAGAGGAATATGAAGACAAAACAATTACAACTAAAATTAAACTTAAATCTAAAATTAAGGAAATAAATAAAAAACAGGAAAATCAAAGTATTAATGAGTGTACATCAAGTTTTACAGAACAATATTTTTTGGCATTGAAATTGCCGCAGTTAGAAATACCGCGGTTTTCTGGTTCTGGTGTTTCAAATTTCATGGAATTCCTAAATTGTTTTGATAAAGCGATAGGGTCGAAAAAATCCCTAACTAAAATTGAAAAATTTCAATATTTAAAAAAGTTTGCTTTCCCCCTCTGCTTATAATGTTGTTGCTGGGTTTGAATTGAGTAAAAAGAATTACGATTCTTGTATTGACCTTTTGACACAACGTTACGGGCGTACTGAATTTATTATTAATTCATATATGTCTAAATTACTTAATTTAGAACCAGTGAGGAATTCATCAAACATTAAAGGATTACGTAAATTATATGATGGGATAGAGATAAATATAAGGAATTTACGCGCGTTAAATGTTACTGAGGGATCATACGGTCACTTATGAAACCCCTTACTTCTACATTATTACCCCAAGATTTCGTTTCAGATTTTCATAGAAAAATAAATAAAGAAATTAATTGTGAGGTTTCAGAAATAATGATGTTTTTAAGAAATGAAGTGGAATCGCGTGAAATTTGTGAAACCGTGACAAATTCTTTTAAGGATGAAACTAAATGTTCCGCTTTTCAGAGTTATCAAACCGAACAAACATATAAAAAAAACTTCTCTAAACATAAAAATATACCAACCGCAGCGACATTACTTACACAAATAAAAAAAATCATATATTTTTTGCGACTTAACTTCTCATGATTCTGTAAATTGTAGAAAATTAGATATAGAACAAAAAATAAACAAACTTAGATCTGAAACTCGGTGTTGGTTATGTTTTAAACCGAAACACATAAGTAAAAGTATGTAGGTCAGGTATAATTTGAAAAATATGTTTTTCTAGATTTCATCACGAGTCAGTTTGTAGAAAAAATTATAAACCCTCGAATTTATGGGTAGAGCGCAATAGAGAAAATTGTAAAAATTCACGTAGTTTAAATTCTAATGAAAACGAAAATGAACGGGACAGCTCTAATGTTTTTGAAGTTATGTCTTCTATTTCTCAATGTAATGTAAATAGGAACTGTTTTAAAAATATTTATTTACAAACTTGCACTGTTATTGCTAAATCGGAAAATACATCTTGCTTATCAAGATTAATGTTTGACTGTGGAAGTTCGAGATCATTTATTAGTGAAAAATTAGCGAATGATTTAAAATTAAAAACCATTCGGGGTGAAACTTTATTACTTTATTCTTTTGGAATGAAATGCCCAACGGATAAAGTTTATCCAGTTGTTGAAGTAACATTTGGAAAGTACAGTCGGAGAAAAAAAAAAAAAAAAAAAAACGCAACACTCAACTTAACTTCGTTGCTAATCGATGTAGAAAAATGCAATAGATCATTCGACGGGGAATTGTGAGTAGTTTAAGAAAATGAACTGAAATTTTGAATTGGGGGTCGTCTACATATTAAAATGTGAACCAACTTTGATTTTTTCAATGGTAATGCCCCCATTTTTATTTTATATTTGAATTCCTGGGATCGCGACAACGCGAAAAAGTATATTGGTTGTATATTTTACTTATTTTTTCACGGAGTTATAAGCGTTCAAAGTTTGAAGGTGCTAATGTTAAATTCAGATTTCAAACTTTTATTAATATCTCCACAAAAAATAACACGAACGATATAATTTTTTTTTACAAGATACAGTGAAGAAACCCAAACATAATCCATCATTACTTTTGATTCTGAAAAATATTTTTAATTATGAAAAATATTAATAATTCATATTCATAAAAATTATGAATTATGACCTTTTTTAATTTTTACATAAAATGAATCCTAATGCTGAAAAATATGGGTATGCAAATTTGCAGCTCATTTCAGTTATTAGTTTTTGAGATATAAATAAATCTTTCTTTTGGAGTGGTTTAGGGGACCGTCTCTTATAAAGTTTTGCATGAAAGTTAATTTATTAACTTTGTTAAGTCAGTTAAGTTAACTTTGTTAGTTAAGTCATTAATTTTTATAATTATCTTTTGCGTGAAAGATTTCCGGTGTGAAACGTTAAAATTTTACTTGTTTCTTATAGGATCTTAATTTTATTTTTCTACATTTACTGATAACCCCCTAACACATTTTTGATTATAACTTTATAAATACTAAAGATAAAGTATACAAACAGTATAATTTTCCACACTGCCAGACTCTCAGAAATTCGAATATGAAGTCAAAATTGGGTGTTGCTATTGAAAAAAAAATCAAAGTTGGCGCGCTCATTTCAATATAAAGATGACCCCTAATTCAAAATTCAACAACATATTCAAAAAGTGCATTTAATTTCCTGTTAAATTATGTCTATTAGATGTTCCTGCGTTAATTAATAACGAAATTACAGCGGGTGTTGCGTTTTTTTTTTTTTCCCGACTGTACAAATTCTTCTTTACGGAAAACTCAGGAATTGTTTGTTTCTCGCACTATAAACTGAGCACTGGCGCTACTGTGAAATATCCAGATTCAAAAATAAAAGATTTAATGCAGAAACGGAATTTGAAGTTGGCTGATTCAGATAACTCGAATAACAATATTACCATCCTTTTAGAGGACAATGTTTGTTGGGAATTAATTTATGGGGAAGTTACCTATAAATAAACATTTGTCAGATTTGAAAAGTGCATTTGGATGGCTGATTATTGGAGCGGAAGATAATGAGAGTAGTTGTTCTGAAAACATGATTATTGTAAATAATGCTATTTTAAATTATTTGAGATTATTTTGGGAAATTGAGGAATTTCCGAATTAAACCAAAAATCTATCGGAAAAGGATAATCAGTTAATTAAGGATTTTGAGGATTCTTTAAAATTTAATGGGGTGCAAAAATTTTATATGTGCAGATTAATGTGGGAAGATAATACAGAACACCCTTAGAATTAGACTCTAATTATGATGTCACGTGCAAACGTTTCAATTCATTAAAAATTGAATAAAAATCCTGAAATTTTTATCAGTATAAAGAAACTGTATCGGATCAATTGAAATGCAATATTGTAGGAAAATGTACTGACGAGGATATGAATTCAGGTTATTATATGCCCCACAGAGCAATAATAAGGAATGATAAAGAAACTACTCGTGTTCGGATGGTCTATGATTGTAGCTCCAAAGCAAATGAAAGTAAAAATTCTTCAAATGATTCTCTTGAATCGGGAGTTAATCTATATTCGAATTCATTGGATGTGATACTTAAATTTCGGGAAAATCAAGTTGCATTTTGCGGAGACCTAGAGAAAGCTTTCCTTCTGATTGAAATTGCGGAAGCGGATAGAAAATATCTAAAATTTTAGGGGTTTCCGGACAAACCCGATAATCCGGTACAGACAACTTCAACTTAATCGCTTACCCTGTGGGTTAACGGCGTCTCCATTTGCGCTAGCTTGCGTTTTGAAATTTCATATAAGGAAATATAAAGATGATTATCCTAATTGTTATGAAACGTTAAATTCTTTATACGTTGACGACTTGTACAGTGGAGCTCAAACTGCACAGGATGCTTATGAGTTAGCCTCTTTGGCAATAGAATTATTACGCGCTGCTGCTACTCAAGAAATTAAAAACTAATTGTGATGGGTTGAAACAACTTTGGTGTGAAAACGGGTATGAGGAAAGTATGGATTTCGGGCAAGGAGAATGATTTTTGGGATTAAAGTGGGATGCAAGTAAGATAAAATTAAATCAGATTTAAGGATGTTAGGGATTCCTTGGAATTTGGAATCACCAAACGACATGTATTGAGAATAATTTCTAAGATATTCGATCCTTGTGGACTAATTAGTCCATTTATACTAAGAGTTAAAATTCTTATTCAAGAATTGTGGGAAAGAGGTCTACTATGGGTACAGCGTCTAGAATAAACAGTGTGGAAAGCGGCGAATAAAATTCTACTAAAAAAATTAAGCCTGTCACCAGATGTCATTGTAATCGAAGCTAGTGTCACGACAACAAAACCGAGACTCCCTATTGGTTAATTATATGCTTAGATCACGTGATTAAACTGACGAAACTGGGAAAAGCCAATCAGGTCTTCGGTTTGAGCAATAGCTTCGATCACAGCGACATCTGGGTAAGCTTAATTTTTGTAGCATCATTTTAACATCACGGTTATAGGCGATTTCCACACTGTTTATTCTAGACGCTGTACCATGGGATTAAAACTTACTATACGAAACTCTATTTCGTAAATTTGCCCCCAAAAAATATTTTCACTACCTTAAATATGGGTAAAAGAAAGTAAATATAAGATTATTTGGTCAATTAATTTTATCGAATCTCGTAAATGTATACCCTTTCTAGACGTTTTACTGTATAAGTAGTGTGACATCTTAAGTTGACCACTTTTATCGATACAAATTCCACATATAAATAAAGAACGAATCTGAATATAAATATGAATTAATAAATCTTAACAACTCTTTTATACATGTTTATGAATAACAAGAAGACAATTTTTTTCTTATATTTATTCAATATATATTTCAACATTACACTAGTTACTTTTGAAAATAAAAAACTTGCAAAATGCAAGTAGAAATGTACAATTTTATTTTGATTAATTAGTTAGTTAGTTAATGTACTTTTTATCTGCTTGTTAGTGAGAAAGGTTTAGCATTTTAACATTTCCCTTCAAGAAATGCTATCTTTTATTTTATTTTATTTTATTTTATTTTATTTTATTTTTTTGGTCACAAACATTTTGAACATTTTGATTGCATTTTCTGATAAACTTTGTAGACACACACACACACACACACACAAAAAAAATGTTTGATGATGAATTATGCAGTTTTCCTGGGATCGAATATTGATTTAAAAACTGGAGCAATCTTCTGAATACAGTCCTCATTTATGAAGCTTATATTTGGAATTCGTTCTATTATAATTTTTCCTGTACAAATCTGAAAAGAAATAAGACAAATTTAACATAAATAAAAAAGTATATCTAACAATAAGTGTATTTTAATAGAGGGAAAAAGTACTAAATTTTAGCAGCTTTTATTTCCGCACTAGACTTGCTTTAGTTTCAATAATTACTAATTTTAAAAGCAGTTTATCCATCCAAACATACAGATATTTATACACGATTTTACATGCAAACAACATGTTTACAATACATACAATATTTTCGATTATGTTTATAAGCTTATTAATAAAGTTAATAAACAACATAGTGCACTCCGGCTAAAAAATATGGCAGACCTTAAAAATGCAACATCTGAAAAAAGTAAATGTAAAGATAACGATAAAGCACTGACTAGCCTACAATAAAACTGACATCACTGCCTTGCAGGTAGATAAACTACAAGACAGAGATCTGCGTTTCTCATGCACATTAAGGAACTTCTTACACATTTTCCAATGATATAAACTTTAAACTACTATTTTTTGCCTTGTGTCGCTTTTCTTGCCGGCGTGCTATATAACAGATGCAATTAAAGAAGTACATCATGAGCAAGAGCAATAAATACGTACAATTATGTTAACAGAAAAAATTTCTTCTACCCGTCTAACTCTAAAAAAATATCAGAAGAAAAATTATCAATCCATCTTGAGTAGCATTTGGTGACGTTTAAACCAGCATATGTAATTCTATATTACATGTAGGGGAGACCGGGGCACAGTGGACCATTTTTACACTCGTGATTTTTTCCCACAAAAAACGGAAAAGCAATGTATTTGACAAAAATTGGAAACAATCGCTAATCCTTCTTAACATGTCTTATTTTTTTATAACAATATTTCTAATACATTATCAATTTAAAACTAAATTGTGAGCACTCACAAAGTGGACCACTGTGCCCCACCACCGGGATACAGTGGACCAGCCTCTTTTGTTTATATTAGATTAATATAAATTACTTTTTTTTCCCTCTAAAATTAGTTTCTTATACTATTCTAGTCTAAATAACATAATTCTAGCATTTTCATGAAATAAAATAAACAAAATTAAATTAAAATAAACAAATAAGAAATCAAATCTTAGTAAGAAAATTTATCAACGTTAAATAAATATTGTTTTTTATTCTTTTATTAATATTACATAAATCAAATATTTTTTTTTTAAATTCAGATATTAATGAATATTATACTACTATTCAAATATTTAATATTTTTGTAATTATTTTGAGATATAATTAATTTACATTGTATTTGTAGGATAAATTTAAATAAAATATATTAAGATACTTCTTTTACTTTTCAAACGTGATCTCTAAAAACAACAAAATAATAAATAATTCTTACTATTTATTAAATTAGATATATTTTTTTTCATTAATACTATATAATTCAAATAGTTAGTAAATTTAGATATTAACAATAATTATATTACTATTCAAATACTTACTCTTTCAGAAATTTATTATTATTTTTATTTTATTATAACATTAAGATATTTATTACTTTGATATATAATTTACATTATATTTGTATCTATAAATTTAACTAAAACAAATATATTAAATCTAATTTGTACTTTTAGGCACACTGGAAGGTGTTCCACTGTGTCCCCATGTCAGAGTAAAACAAATAATAATAAAAAAAAATAATATATAGACTATAAATATGCTAATAATTTTTAGGAATTTAAAAATAGCAATATCTTGCCTTCCTGTAACAGCTATATAGTATTTAAAGTCACTAGTTCAATCTTTATAAAATTTTAAAAACTTCAATGTGAAAAAATTACTTTGGCACCTCAAAGCATAAAAACTGCTCAAAATGGTTATCTTACAGCCGGCAACAAAAGTGTCCGAACACTAGCAAAAATTCCTATATGAAAAAAGTAGATAATACTGTTTTATTAAATAAATCCTTGTCGAATCATTGTCTTATACTGACTAAGAACATGATTCGACAAGGATTTATTTAACAAAACAGTCTTCTCTACTTTTTTCATATAGGAATTTTTGCTAGTGTTCGGACACTTTTGTTACGGACTGTACTATTTCCCATGTGATTTTTTTGGTTGCATACAACTAGCACTATGCCGCCATACATGTGTATCCATATGAACTAAAAAAATTGAATATTAATAGATTTAAATAGAGGTGGTCCACTGTGCCCCGTACTCCCCTATTCTATATTAAAACAATTTCAATAATTCTATATTACATGTATTCTATATTAAAACAAATCCAATCCCTTATTTTTCTGACTGATTACTAAAATTAAAAAAATGTTATTTTCAAAAACCTGTCAAAATTAGAGCTCCCTATTTATTTAAAAAAAAGTTATTTTATTTCATTAATAGTGTATAATAATAAGCAAAACACTAATGCAGGGTGATCTGAAGGAGTTCAACAAACTTTACGGTTAGGTCAGGCAGCCCAAAACAAATTATTTTTACAGAGGAACGTATAGGCGAGAACGACATGTGCACACGCTAGAGGGCGTTGCTTGGCCTAGAGTGAATGGGATAACACGAGCCATCTTTATTCCATTGAAAGAGAGAACACTGAAAGCAGGGCATCTATTCTCCGACCAGACTACCCTAACAGCACAGTTAGGCTTAACTTATCCGCAGTACATCTTAAGGACGTTTCTGGGATGTCTTTTAATCCTGAAGACATCTTGAAGATATCCTGAGGAGGCGATATGCTGTCTGGGTATACCTCAATTCTGACTGTGACAGTCGTTATTTTGACCACGTGACGTCACATTCCGACTTTTGATTTGACGACTGTCGTTGTTTAAGGACGGTCGCTGTGGCAGTTGGATCGGAGAATAGATACCCAGGATGGAATTAAACAGCAATGCTGAGATGGCAGACATGCTTTTAGTCTATGGGGCAACAAATGGATCGTTTGTATTGTAATACAAAGGGGGGGGGGGATATAAAAGATTTTTTCACGTGTCCATGACGAGAATGGATTTTTGGAGTGGGTACGCCAATTCATAATTCGCCGTTTCAAGGATTGTATTGTTGCAGATGGTAGCAATTTTGAGCACGTTCTGCAACTTTATGGCATATTTTCATAAACCATATATGCACTGATTTATTTTTTATTCTTCTTGTATCGCAAGCGCGCGCATATGATGTTCCCACATATATGTTCCTATGTAAAAACGATTTGTTTTGGTATGCCTGATCTACCCCTAAATTTTCTCGGAATCTTCTCAAGTCACCGAATAGAAGGTATATAAAAAGAGATGTCAATATCATAATAAGTATTAATGTTTCATTCCAGATTATGGTACTATTTTCAAACTGATATTTTAAATTTATCACTACAGATGTGAATATACACTAAGCGACAAAAAAAAAAAAAAAAAAAGCCGCACTGCAGAAAAAATGACTTATTCCTTTTTTATTCGTAATAACTTTAAAATTAATGTTTGAAACAAATGAAACTCTCTTATTTGCGTAATACCAAAGGGATGAAATGATACCTATGTACATTTTTGATTTAATAATTTGCATTATTGCACACTACCGAGTAATTTTTAAAAATGTGCATAAAACTTTCTTTTTGAACATAATGCAATAACCATACACTTTGTATTCTATTATGATTTATTAAATGAAATAAACAAGTTATATTTTAATATATGAAATAAATGCAAAATATCACAAATATTTTTTTCTAGTTCAGGCAGAATTATAGGCTGCAAATTTCGAATCCTCTCCCCTCTCCCCCGTTTTTTTATTGACGAAACATTTTCGAGAGGATCGCGATTAGGACTATTCTCATGTCTGGTAAAGAAGAAATTTTACTATATCTTTTGTGGGATTTAACTTAAAGTGAAGAAAGATATGATTACTTACAGAATTATAGGTTCTCATTGGAATGGATAGGAAATTTTGACAATTTGAAGTAATAAACTGACCACAGACGCCGCGTAGTAAGGTGCAATTTCAGCGTAAAATGCTGTTTACGGAAATGTCCAAGATACCTCCAAAATAGTCGGTCAGGCAACTCATTTATGAAGATTGTGTTTTATTTCGAGTTAATTGATCCCTTGAGCATAATAATTTGTCTGACTGTTTGAAAAGTTATGCACCTCCGTACCATAATGTACGGAGATTGTGTCACTGTTTTAAAAGTGTGATTTTCATTAAGTCGGTCATATTTTCGTTGTCAGTTCCGCTTGTTTTCTTTAGCTCGAAATAAGTTAAACTTGTCTCATCAAAAAGAAACAGTTCAGCCCAATAATTAACTAATCATTTTTTATTTTTTTAGCCGTCCGTTTCCTAATTTTCTTCACTAAGAATGGAATTTTTTCAAATTTTCTGTCATTTAAACCTGCTTTGTTTAATAGTTGCTGTACTGTAGTTAAAGAAACTATGCTGCTAAACACTTTTTCTGAATCTCTTTTAAGTTCTAAATGTAATACAAACCGATTTTATAAGAAATGGCTTTTTAACTTACGGCCATCTAGCTTGGATGAGCAACATGGCCGCCATAAACCAAATTTCCAGTTTAAACGACCAAAAAACGTTATAACTTGCTAAAAACCGTTTTACCAATATTTCGTTAGCATTTAATTATTTTACCATCTCACGTATTAAAATATTTTTTGATTTTCATTAAAAAATAATACCTTTTGTGGCATCGTTAACTGCCTTATTCTTATCATTTTTGAAATAATTTCTAAAATTACAATTTTTCTGACTATTGTATTTTGTTTTTAACACTGGACTGAGTACTAATGTGTATGTGGGGGACAACATAATAAAATCTGTTCGAAAATTTGCTTTTTAAACGATAAATTTGGCGGTTGTAGAAAGCGAAAAGGAAAATATCCAAATGCGGCTTTTTTTTTTTTGTCGCTTAGTGTATGTATGTTCGTGTGTGGGGAATTTATTAAGCATCGGTTAGTTTTTGTTATATAATCTACCTGATAGAAATAAAACACATCTTAAACACCTGAGAGAACTTCTAAAGAGACATGTTGCTCTTAAAATTATTTTTTTTCCCCATGGTAACAAAAATGAAAGATATTACACTCTTTGGTATGAATAGTAAATATAAAAATAATTAAAATATATACTTTATAGGAGAAACTTATTTAATAAAACTTAAATTAAAAAGTGTACTCAGTTTCTCCAACGAAGCTTTTCAGCCGGGCGCCCTTCTGTCTTCAGTAATTTTCTGTAGTGTATTGCTGGTCTTCTTTAGCTGTGTTCTTTTTAATAGGTAGCACCATATCTGATCTAGTTGCTGTCCGGAGTCCAATGTAAGCATGCATGCAATAAATTGAACTCCGGCCAACAACCACACCCTTGTGCAAATTAATTGAAGCAAACTACTTTTTTCGTGAATTTTAAATCCATTACTATTATTCTTTTATAATCATACTAAAATGTGTTAAAATATGGGTGGTATGAATAAATCCTTCCTCTAGCAACAATTTCCACCAAACAGAGGGGCTCGTCGAGCGCGTGCGCAGAAATTTCTGTAGATGAAAGCTCCAGCTATGTTCACATCAGTTGAGAGTCCACTGTCGTTAGAGATGGATGTGACGCCGCAAGAGCTTGCAAAGATTGTTACTCTCTCCAAACATACTCCCAAGACTTATAAAGAGATTTCGTAGATAGTTGGCATTATTACTGCAACTGTGAGCCGTATCATAAAACAAAATAAAGAAACAGGATCCATATCTCCAAATCGGAGAGTAGAATTTGGCCGAAAAAAGAAAACAACGTCAAGAGATGGCTCTTTTCTACTTACACAAAGTAAAAAATACCCTCAAAAGACTAGTGTTGCACTTAACAGAGACTTAAAAGAGCATGGAATAAATATTAGCTCATCTACTGCTTCGAGGCGTCTTCTTGCAGCCAGTCGGCCAGCCTATCAGTCTATGAAGAAACAGCTTCTGACCTAACCAAGGAAGAAAATGTGGTACATGTGGGCGTTAAATATAAGAATTCAACATTCGAAAATTGGAGGAAAATACTATTTAGCGACGAAAGCCATTTTCTGTCCAAGGCCAGAGAACCACCGCCACTTTAGAATGTGGAAAAAGAGGGCAAAAAAGGCTAAAAACTCCATAGGAATAGCCATCGGAAGAAAATCGAAAAAACTCACAATGTCAAGTGTGAAAAAAAAAAAAAAAAAAAAAAAAAAAAAAATTCACACCGGAAGTAATAAGGGGACAAAATTGACTAGAAAAATACATTGAACAGCGGGTTGGTTGGTTGTAGGATTTAAGGCCGATTGACTCCTGATGTTTCCTAGGCCTAGGGGGGAATGCCCTCCGTGGGGGTCTTTCTAAGGGGTCCTAGCCCGTATTTACGCGAGTTTCGGAGGAAACCACGGAAAACTCCGAACGGCTAGGTCGATGAGCGTGACCAGGGAACGAACCCGGCACCTCCCATCTACCAGCTTTGAGCGCAGAACCGCTCGGCCGCTGGTGGGCCCATTGAACAGCGGGAACCGGGCGGGTTGGGGCATGGGTCCTATCGTCCAGGATTAATACGACTCGCCTAGTGTAACTGTTGGCGGTGGTGGGGGTGGGAGGGCGGGAACCACTGCCACTTCAGAATGTGGAAAAAGAGGGCAAAAAAGGCTAAAAACTCCATAGGAATAGCATCGGAAGAAAATCGAAAAAACTCACAATGTCAAATGTGAAAAAAAAAAAAAAAAAAAAAAAAAAAAAAAAAAAAAATTCACACCGGAAGTAATAAGGGGACAAAATTGACTAGAAAAATACATTGAACAGCGGGAATCGGGCGGGCTGGGGCAGTGAAAGAGTTTGTGATTGCCACATTAACCAATCTGACAATCACCCTCAAAAGAAGACGTTTTGGGGTTGTTTCGATTATAATGGGGTTATTTCTTCGTAGCCTATTGACGGTATGATGCGTTTGAAGAAATATATTACTATTTTGGATAAAAATGTTGTTCCAGAATCGAAAAAACGATACCCTAATAGAACGGGGATTTTTCAGCAGGATTTTGGCCCGTGCCATACATCCAAAAGGGTCAAGAAATTCATGTCTGAGAACCAAATTGAGACACTGGAATGAACTGGGGATTCTCCTAATATCAACCCAATGGAGAAATTCTGGGCTATATGCAAGAATCGCCTATGAAATATGGACTGTACAATTATGGAAAAGCTAATCACAGCGCTAATTCATGTGTGGTGAAAGGACACAAATATTATAAACAATTGTAAAAAACTGGTAGAATCCATGCCAAATCGTGTCCAAATGTTAATAAAGAGTCTTGGGGATCATATTATGTACTAAAAACTTTTGATTTTGTATAAATTTAAATAAAATAGCATTTCTTCTTACTTTTATCAATTTTTCGAGTTTGTTTCAATTAATTTGCACAAGGGTGTATATCTATATATATATAGAGAGATGGCGCTACTTATTAAAAGCAGCTCAGAGAAAGAAGATCTGCAATACACAACAAAAGTTTACTGAAGATGGCTGGGCGCCCGGCCGAAAAGCTTCGTTGGAGAAATGAAGTACGTCTTTTAATTTATGTTTTATAAAAAATATTTAAATTCAAGGCCAGCTATGCGTTAATATTTTATAATTTCCAAACCAGCATTATTCCGACTGAAAACTATAGATTTCATAGAAAAATAATATTTAATTAAATTCAAGGTCGAAGATTTTTATAAAGCTAGCATTATACTTTTTAGACTGACATTAATTGAATTTTCTGAAAAAGTACATTTTTTGAAAGAGGAAAAATTTAATGTGCATTTTAGAAAGCAGAACCATAAACAAAAGGTGGTGTTAAGGATTCATTATAGATAGGAGAAGGTTGTTGTTTAACTTTTGGAAACCAGCAGTGAAAATAATGTTTATTTTTAGCAATCGGATTCCATACGGATTGGTGTACAGTCAGCAACAAAATTATTCGAGCGCTAACAAAAATTCCTATATAAAAAAAGTAGACTTAGTACTGTTTTGTTAAAGAATTTTGCCGCTGACTGTATGCGAAAAAAAAAAAAAAAAAAAAAAAAGAATTGAAACGTACTTCCGCTAACATAATTTTGGCTTCTGCAACATCGTTAGCCAATAATTTTGTGGAGTCCTCCATAATCAAGAGATCACCAGCGAGTTTTCTTGTAGGCTCATATTCTTCCAGAATCTGTAACTTCCTGATTTTGTCAGATATTATTTCCGATAATTCAGCCTTATTCACCGTTTCGGTACTGCATCGAGTAAAGATATCCACCACAATTCTTATTTGCTGTTCGAAATTTGTTATATCCATCAGTTTCTCTTTAATCTGTGGAAAAATTACAACATTTATTTTAATATATATATAAAAAATATATTTTACACACAAATCAGAAATCTTACACATATTACTCATTTAATTCTCTGTTGCAGAAATATGGCACATATAGTCATAAGAAAAAGTAAAAAGACAAAGAATACGCCAATGTGCAAAAATTAGGACGAAGCCCAGAAATCAGCAAATAAGAGGAATTAGGCAATAAAACAGACCATGAGACTAGTCAGGATATAGACTAGCGACTCATTCAGTAGTGTATATGAATAAAAGGCTTATGATACAGTCGGTAACAAAAGTCTCCGAACACTAGCAAAAATTCCTATATAAAAAAAGTACACTTAATACAACCCGAATAAACTACTACGTCAGAAACGTCAAAGAAAAATATTTGAGATGCATACAGCTGTTTCGGTAGCCTTAAGCGTACCGTCTTCAGTGCAAAAAGAATTCTGAATGAGAAGTGCTCGTATACATATAGGAGAGAGACCGAATTTAGTTCAACCAATAGGATTACGGTAAAGGTGAGGAGTGTGGCCAATAGGAAATTAGGAATGTTAGCTGTGTAAACAGTAGAAAAATTAAGAAAATGTGGACTGAATGTAAAATTTCCAACAATCAGACAAATAGGGAACAGCGAAATCACAAGTAATCCTATTGGTTGAACTAAATTCGGCCCCCCTCCTTTATATACGAGCACTTCTCCAGATTCAGAATTCTTTTTGCACTGAAGACGGTACGCTTAAGGCTACCGAAACAGCTGTATGCATCTGAAATATTTTTCTTTGGCGTTTCTGACGTAGTAGTTTATTCGGGTTTTAATATTCCAACGTCAAGTTTCATGTTATTATAATACACTTAATACAGTTTTGTTAAATAAATCCTTGTCGAATCCTGTTTTTAGACTGACTAAGAACAGGATTCGACAAGGATTTATTTAACAAAACTGTATTAAGTGTACTTTTTTTATATAGGTATTTTTGCTAGTGTTCGGAGACTTTTGTTACCGACTGTGCAGCAGTAGAAGTGACACTAATGCTTGTTTACAAATTTTTACTTAGTCTATAGCCTACAGAGTACTGGATTCGTAGACTTTTTCGACTTCCCATTTTCAATGGACACATTATCAGAGGTCCAAAACCTTATTGGACCATATTTAAAAAACGTCTGCCTGTTTGCATATCTGACAAAAACTCTTTAGCAGCCCTTGATGAATTAATGCATGATTATCGTATAAGTTTATGTTTAGTTTCACCTTGACATAAGTTGGTGTCTATCAACTTTTGGTATATATATTACCCAGAAGTTGGCGCTGTTATGTCACGATTTCCCCCCATTTAACGGAACGCTGTATATAAGGTTCTATTGTTTGTAATTTTACGAAACTTTATATAGGAGAGGTCATTATGAAACACTTGATTCATTCTATTTAGGTGCATATTGACCGACAGAGGACGTTACTGTGCTGCAATTTTTGCTGTGAAAGAGAATTTTTTGTCTCAGATTTTATAGCGTATATACACCAACAAGATATGTGAGGGAATTATAAGGTAAACAATTACTGACTTAATTTCGGTGTGTATTGCTGACAGGTGGTGCTGTTACCAGGAGAGGTTGTGTGTAAGATATTTTTCCTGATTTCAGGACTTATTTTTCAATTATTTTTCAGTGACTGTTAAGGAAAAATTATTGTATTGTAGAAATTTAGATATATTTTTGTAATTTATTAGTATTCTTTTTTAGATTTACAATATATATATACAAGGCGATCCAAAAGTCATAGAGAAAATAAAAAAAATATTATTCAAAAAGTATTAATCGTAGCACTATGCAGTTTTCCCTGAAATGCACAGAAAGACCATGGGGTTTTTTTTAGGTAATAAAAAAATTATCATCAATTGAGTTTAAATTTTCCTTAGAAGGTGGCGCTATAACTGTAAATTTACTTTTTTACAGTGGCGCAGTACATTGAACAGCGTAACTAGCACTATAAATTCTCAATATAATGGCTGTCATTTATTAGAATAACTGTCAGACGTCGCACATTGGAAAATCTCCTAAAAAAGCTTCAATATTTTCAATATGGCGTCATTTGTTCTGATGGATTTGTTTAAAATGTGGAGAGAATACTGCGAATACAGCGTGATATGTCTGGGGGAAATGTAGCTAATATTTTTTCTTACATACATAAAAAATAAAAATAAAAAAATAAAAAAATTCCATTCTTGCCTGTATACTTTTCATGTGAAAACCGCATACAGCTACAGTCAGTTTTTTAAATAATGATTTTTGTATTTTTTCTGTGACTTTTGGATCACCCTGTATATATTTCATTGATTACAATTATAGAAAATGTTAAAAGCCCTCTAGCTTTTATTCTTTTCATGTAACAGGATTTGTTGAAGTAATTTACCTGATTTTAGGCCTTTTTTTTTTTTTTCCATTTTCAGTATTAGAGAATACCATTTTTTTTTTAATTTCTTTTTCTAGTTAAATTCACGAACAAAAGACTAAAATATCAAATTCATATGACTGCTAAAGCCAATTAAAATAAATATTTTTTTCTAATGAGTTGATTGGACCTCCCTGCAATAAATTATACATCCTTTCCCCATATAACAACTATTTCTCTATAAAATTTCAGGTATTCTTTTTCAGGAATTAACAATCACTCCAACGTAATATCAAGGTTTTAAAAGTAGAGTTACAATCAGCCCCATGTTACTACTCACCATCTGTAATTTTCTTTACGTTTACATCTCAGTATGTATTGGTAAAATTGGATCAATCTGCATTCGTAAAATATTTATTGGAAGTTAAGCTATGTTGATTGAATATTTATGTGTGTTAACCAGTATGAGGCGTTGTTATGTAGAATTATAATAAAAAAAAAATTTGTGATAGGTACAGACAGCATTACTAGTCTCATTCATTTCTTTTCAACACGGACATTTCAGTGTATTTTACAGCAACTAACAAACTTACCTGCATTCTAGCAGAAGGAATATAGCTTTCAACAAAATCACAAAGAATGTCTACCCCGGAGGTCTTTGTGTCTCGGCTTAGTATTTTGAGGAGATTAGAGTAGCCGTTTAAGATGGTCAGTGTCATGGACAGTTCCTTTGACTTCTGATTCTGGAGCATCATGTCCAGTGCTATGATACTCGCAGACGAAACAGCGACGATATGAGCTGTCTTCCGAGTTATTTTTTTAATTTGCTGGAAATGAATAGTGATATTTAACAAATGCATCGCAGAAATAATAAAAAGAAACAAATATAATTTAAACTTGTTTGAAAAATATTAAATATATTGCTAGGAATTATTTTATGTAATTTCATTTAAAGAGGCTTAGGTTATAAAATGTTAATTATCTACTTTTCTACTTTGTTTTGGCATTAAAATAGCTCATTTTTCTTTAAAAACACGTTAAAAACCTTCTCTGTGACAGGATTGTCCTTGACCTTGGATTAAGCGTCATGTTGACGAGTTTATTGGCCCTAGGCGATTTTGTTTAGCGACTATGGTGAGAAAATCCTTATTATCGATGTATGTCTAAATCCAGTATTTCGAGAAAAATTAGAAAATTCTGTAATGTATGAGGCTATATAAAGGGATCAGATTCCAATTGCGTAGTTCAGTTTTAAGTCAAGGTTTTGAGATGTAAAAAGCTCTCGCTGACTGAGTCTCTGCTATTGATTATAGTTAATGCCGTGTGTTACAGTTGTGTACACTTATGGTACAGTTTATGCTGTGATTTTTGTCAGCTATTATTTAAGCTGTGTTTTGTGGAGTAACTGAAGTTGAAACTTAGTTGACCTACTTGTAATTTTCTGGAATATTCGGTAAATAAATTTTAAGCCTGTGCAAGACCTGTCATTCGTTAACGGCCAATTCACGAACCCCAAGTACGTAACAATTCTGGTGTCAGGAGTAGGGTTGCCTACTGAATGATCATAACTACAGGTACGGAATGAGAAATGAAGAAACTTCTGGAAGATTTGACTGCCCAGATAAATTATTTCACAGCAGGACAAAATGAGATGAGATACAGTTTGGAAATAGGGCAAAAAGAGATGAAAGACAGTACGGAAATATGACAAAAAAAGATGAAAGACAGTTTAACTGAAGAAATTAAATGCATCCAGGAGAAAGTTGAATCTAATTAAGACAAGATGAAAGAGATCTTTCATTAGTGAAGGACGACTTTGTATCTATGGAAATGATGAATGAAGAAAATATTTCAACTATGGGAGATAGAATTTAAGAAGTAGAATGTAAAGTTGATAAAGTTATGAAAATAGATTACAGTATTATAAAAATAGAAAATAGTGTTATAAGGATGGAAGTGAGTTTCGAAGCGAAACTACAAGAAAATTTCGATCAAGAACTGTAAGGAAGATTTTCAGAAATAGAAAACAAATTTAAGAAAATAGAGGTAGAATTTGAGAGAAAGATGGAAAAAGAGTGCAGGACACGGATGTGATGGAAAATTTGAGAAGAAATTTGAAGAAAGGTTAGGAGATGAACTGCAAAAAATGATCCAAAGTCTGGAAAAACAGTTAGCATTGATACCTCAGGAAGACGAAAGGAAAGATAAAAGAATACAGAATCAAGAATCGATAATGCAATCATTCTATGGTGGCAGATCATCTCGATAAGTATGTAAGACACAGTTTTCTATCGTAGTTGAAGCTAATGGATGGGACCCTACTGCCAAGGCAGTAGAGTCCAAGGCAATACGGGACGACGCAGCTGACACGGTGAAAACTCTTTCGAGGGAACAGCGGTATGACTTTGAGAATCACACAAGAGCTGCATTTTGGTAAGAAATGCTATAAAGAATGTAGTCGTCTTCAGTTAAAGTTCCGTTATCAGAAAGCAAGTGAACATTTACAAGAGCTGGTATCAGATATTCAGAGACTGTCACATTTATCTTTCTTAGATTTCCACCCTGAAACTCGTGAGGATTTACCCCTCCAATATCTCATCGATACCGTTCTCGACGTTGGATCTAAAGAGCGGCTATTGGCAAGTAGAGTTACATTTTGAAGACCGCACAGTGTTCGGAATTTCAAAAAAGCTGGCCAAAAGTCGAAAAATTTAGGCGCGTTTTTAGACGTAAGTACCGCGGAAATACCTTCAGAGGGAGCCACTGAATGAAACTGTGAGGTGGAAAATTTATTCTATCTACATATTTCTAAGTGTAGGCTGGCGGAAAACGTGACATTTTTTTCTTTTAATGCATTTTAACAGTTAAACAAATAGTGTTTCTCGGAAAATTTCGCAACAACAACATTCATCAAAATATGGCCGACAATTGTGGAGGTTAGTAGATAATATTTATGCTGTATTTTTTTTCATCAAGTGATCTCCTGAGCGGCTTTTTGAAGTTAACCTCAATTATAACATAACCAAAAGTTTCAAAGTATGGAAACTTTTTTATCTCGCAAGATCCCGCATTGATTCAAAGTGGAGAGTGTTAAGGGATGTCCATTTTATTCAGCCGTTAAAGATTTGGGTGCCCCCGCCTGCCCCTGTATGTGTAAAAGCGTTTTAACTTTTTAATTTAATTTTTACTTTTTAATTTAATTTTTTAATTTTTTGGACTTTGGTCTGCCATATTGGATCCGCCATCTTGTTTTTGAGTGCAAGATCACTTTTTTTTATAAAAACTGATATCAAATTTGAATTTAGCGCCCTCAAAAACCCTTAAATGTGAAAATTATCCTTCATCTATCAATTTTTTGATTTTTGATCCGCCATATTGGATCCGCCATCTTGTTTTTGAGTGTAATATCACTTTTTTTTATGAAAACTAACGTCAAATTTGAATTCAGTGCCCTCAAAAACCCCTTAATGTAAGAATTATCCATCTTATATTAATTTTTTAATTTTTTGTCTGCCATATTGGATCCGCCATCTTGATTTTGAGTTTGCCTTTGAAGTTTTCAAGAAACCAATGTCAGATTCGGATTCAGCGACCTCGAAAACATATATATACGTCACAATTTCACTTGTTTTCTTTAATTTCGACTTTTGGCCAGCTTTTTTGAAATTCCGAACACTGTGGACCGTAAGAAGACTGCATTCACTACGGGACAAAGATTGTGGCAATTGAAATTTATGCTATTTGGATTATGTAATGCACATGTAACTTTCGAACGCCTGATGGAAACAGGCTTTAAAGAACTTTCCTATGAAGCCTGTTTAGTTTAACTTGACGATATTACCTTTGAGGGACGAACTTTTGAAGACATTTAAGAAACATCCGAAGGGTGCTGGAAAAACTCAGAAAGGCCAACCTCAAACTGAATCCTAACAAGTGTAACTTGTTCCTTTGTGAAGTAAGTTACCTCGGCCATATCATCTCTGCTGAATGAGTGAGAAATGATTCTGAGAATATTTCTGCAGTACAGAACCGGAGCTATCCTGTTGTGATGTTTCTTATAATTATATACATACTACGAGAAGTTCGTGGAAGGTTTTTCAAGTATTGCTAAATCTCTCCAGAAGTTGATGGAAGAAAAGTAAAAATTCCTGTGGACAGATTAACGTGGAAAAGTATTCAAGAGTCGTAGAGGGACTTTAATATCTTCGCTTGTTTTCACGTATCCGCAGCCCGACAAACAATTTATGTAATGACACTGGCGCAACCCATGATATTGCCAGTGCTGTTCTTTCGCAGGAAGTTTATGGTCAAGAACATGCCTATTGGAGTAAATGTTTGTCTAAATCAGAGCGAAACTACTGCACCACCAAGATAAAACTACTCGTCATCGTAAAAGCCGTACAACATTTCCATCATTATCTCTATGGCTGAAGATTTCTCCTTCGATCTGACCACCCATCTTTAACATAGCTGCTAGCCTTCTGGATTCTTAAAAAAGAATCCAGAAGGCCAGATTGCCAGATGGATACAACGCCTCCAAGAATATGAGTTCGAAATGCGTCATTGAAAAGGAGCTCTACATGGAAATGCAGATGGCTTGTCGCAGAAGCCCCTGCTCTGAAAATTGCAAGTACTGCTCTAGAGCTGAAGGGAATATTCAGTTGTTTGCCAAGCTACAGTTTCAATGCCATCGAAGCAGTATCCGTGGAATGATAAGGAAGTTTGACAAGCCCAGTTAGAAGGTTCTGACATAAAACCAATACTATAGTTCAAGGAGACGTTCAACAAGTGATCTAGATGGCAAGTCATTTCCACTTTTAGCCCCATCAAGAAGTGTTACCGAACACTCTGGGATTTTCTTCATAATATAAACGACGTATTGTATAGAAAATTGGAGTCTGGCTATGTAAAGAATTTCAAATAGCAAATCTCGCTACCAAGATCGAAGATTACAAACGCTCTAGAGCAGCTGCAAACTAGCCGCACTGGATGCCATTTTGGAGTGATGAAGAATCTCCATAAAATTCGAGAACACTTCTACTAGTGCAAGGTAAGAGAATCGTTAAGAAGTGGCGTAAATCTTATAAAGCTTATGAAGCACGAAAAGATCCAAAGAAACGAAGACGAGGAAAATACCAGTATCCGAAAATCGGAATAGTTGGCAGCCATGCGATTGACGTTTGTACTGATTTTACAGGAACTTAGAAATGGCATACGTTTTAGATACAGGGTATTTAACAAAGAACACCCTGTATAATAACAGGAGACTTGGCGTTGGAATATTAAAACCCGAATAAACTACTACGTCAGAAACGCCAAAGAAAAATAATGGAAATGCATACAGCTGTTTCGGTAGCCTAAAGTTTCGGTAGCCTTATATATACGAGCACTTCTCCTGATTCAGTATCCTTTTTGCACTGAAGATGGTACGCTTTAGGCTACCGAAACAGGTGTATGCATTTCCATTATTTTTCTTTGGCGTTTCTGACGTAGTAGTTTATTCGGGTTTTAAAAGAACACCCTGATTTTAAAATTAAAAATCTAGAATAGAATGATCGATAAAAGTATGGAACAAACGGGATGTGTTTATTTTGTAAGCTGTAAATGTTTTATCAGAAGTTTTGAAGTTGGTAACAAAAGTTTTCAACACATATAGCTGCACATGTAATTACAATTCGGAGTCCCAATAAATAGTGCTCCGATGTCCAGAGCGACGTGCCAACGTCTGTGCCAACGTTGAAACGTTAAAGGAGGTTAGTGTATCCAAAAAGAAGTTGTATTTCATTGAAATTCATTTATTTCTAGAGTTTTGTACAGCGTACAACTCCATCTGCTGCCAACTTTTATTGCTAATATACAAACGTCTGTATCGAATTTTAACAACTTCCGCAATAAACAAATGTTTGTTCCGCTCTTTTATCAATTTTTTTTTTAATATTTCTATTTTGGAATCAGTGTATGCTTTATTGAATACTCTGTATATCACTGGGTATAATAAGGCACTGTTAAAAGTCAAATATTAATGATTCTGATATATTTTAACTCAAAAATAATATTATAGATAAATGGACTTTGTATCTGTTCTTTGCTTATGGGGAAAAATTGTAGAGAGACTAGTTAAAGGTTTCAAGAAAGATATGGAAATTAAAGTCTAATCACTTTCAAATTCATACACTCATGTTTGTGAAAATTGCAACACCAAGAAAGAATGGGAATATCAGAATAATATTTATTGAGTACAGTCGGTAACAAAAGTGTCCGAACACTAGCAAAAATTCCTATGTAAAAAAAAGTACACTTAATGCAGTTTTGCCAAATAAATCCTTGTTGAATCCTGTTCTTAGACTGACTAAGAACAGAATTCGACAAGGATTTATTTAACAAAACACTATTAAGTGTACTCGTTTTATATTGGAATTTTTGCTAGTGTTCGGACATTTTTGTTACCGACTGTACATACATTATAGTAGGAAGAACAATTGATTAAAATTTCAGACAATTTGGAGTAATATGTACTGAGAAAACAGTACATAAAGCAACAACCTCTGTGAGCATTCGCTTTTCAACGATTAAACAGCCTTTTTCATTGGTGCGAGATCAGGAGAACGCGCTAGCTAGAGCAGCAGTCGAACACATTCTGTATCAAGAAAGGTCCGGACAATACGGTCAACTTACGGTCGTGCATTGTCCTGCTTAAGTGTTGCGCTTCGGAAGCCTTGAATATAGGGCTGAGCGACGGGCCTTAACTCGTCAGAAATGCAATTCAGAGTGGCGGGAATGAAAACAAGTGGTGATCGAGACGTGTATTCAATGATATCGCATATCATGACTCCATGTGTTGACCCAGTATGCGGCTACCAAAAGTTTGATTAACCTCAAAACTGCATCACTGATATAGGTGCCTTTAATGTGTGATCAACGACGAACCTGGACGCAGGAATGACGTAAAATCGCCTTTCAGACAAATCACAATCCTTTTTGCAGCATCAGGATTGCCTTATCCGTATTTAACGGCATTGTGAATAATGCATATTGCCAGCTAGGATTCGACATCGTCACACTGTCCATCCCTTGCAGTCATGGTATGGGCTCCCATTGAATACACGTCTCGATTACTTCTTGTTCGCATTCCCGGCACTCTGACTAGCGGTCATTAAATTTCTGGTGAGTTAAGGCCCGCCCATCTGCTCTGTATTCAAAGCCTCCGTAGCGCAATATTTAAGCAGGATAATGCACGACCGTAAGTTGTCTGTATTGTCTGGACCTTCTTTGATGCAGACTATGTTCAACCGTAGCTCCGGCCATCGTGTTCTCTTGATCTCGCACCAATGAAAATGACTCTTTAATCGTTGAAAAGCGAGCGGCCTGTCACCACACAACAGCAACTACGGTCTTTGAACTGTGGCATCCCGTTGACTCCAGGTAGCACATAACGTTGTTATAGCGTTGCAAATAAGTCAGAACTGTGAAAAATTAGTTATAACAACGTTATGTTCTACCTGGGAAGCTTCATGAAGTGCTGTACCCGAATATGTCATCCAACTGCTGTTCGATTCAATGCCTAGGCAGATAACTGTAGTTATTGCTCCTAGATGTCGCTGCTTTATGTACTGTTTTCTCAGGATATATCCCTCAAAACTTCCTGAAAATTTAATCAATTGTTTTTCCTACTACAATGTATATGCCCAATAAATATCATTCTTATATTCGTATTTCTTCTTGGTGTTGCAATTTTCACAAACATGATTGTATAAAATTCGTGGAGAAATATTGATATAATAAATGATGTTCATCATCTCATGGAAGTGATAGAACAGATCACTGCTCATAGCTAATCTTAAATTACATATTTCAAAGTGTATTTTCAATCATTTTTACTTCTATTACCGGATTACCGCAAGTAATGGAAGTATTGTATTCGCTCCAAAAAATTTTAGGTGTCTATTTCTTAAAGTCAAACTTATGTCTTCTGATCTTATTAACTCCAAATGGGGCGTATAATACGTTTAATAGTGGGTAATGGAAGTCGTGTGGTTGTTTCACACCAGATTTTTTGTATTTTGCAACTGTGGTACATTTTAGCATGCTACGAGGTTCCGTATATCAATTTTAAAAAACTTGGTGCTGCAGAGTTATCCAAAATAATTTGAATAAGTTACTATTAATGACTAAAGTACATTTTCGTGATGTTAAATACTTTAGAATTGACAGTAACAGTTATAATATATTTGTACAATATTTAAAATAATTTTATTGCAATTATTATTACTGTAGTGAATTGATTGGCAATCACTTAGAACAATGCTTAAATTTCTACTGTGACTCGCGGCTAGCCAGAGTTTTAAGTTTGGAGAATAACAATTGAAATATTTATTGAATTATTTTGTGTTCCCATATAATAAGAAGTTATTAGGATCTACAAGAAAGTGAAAAACATCTACTCAAAAAACATCTACTCATGCAACGTAGTGCTCAAATTAATTTATTTTTTAAAATTAGGAAATATGAAAAAATCATACTAATAAACTAATTACTAACACTAGAAAATGATACGACTAAATTGGGAAATTTTCTGTTAAACTCTTTATTGTTTATTGTCATTAAGGCATTAATTTACGCTATTAATGAGAACTGATTATTAATATTTTATAATTACTTATTAAAATTTGGTGTATATTCTAACATATGGCATGCCAGCATCATGTTGTGGATGATTTTATTATTGGGCTTAAAAATAAGAAAAAAAAAATATTAAGTGCATTTTTTGTATATTTTAGTAATAAAATGATTTTTCTTAATTTATAATTGATTTATTTATTATATTTTTCAGTTTAAAAATCTGAAAAATTAATTGAGTACATTTTTCGCATTTTTTATGTTGTAAAAGGAAATGTATAAGGAAATTAAAGAAATCTATTTTTAGGAAACGACTACAGATTTCGCGAATGGGATTTTTCCGAATGTGAAAAGGGAATAAATAATACATTAGGGGATGAGTCATTCTACATGGATTCCAAACCATGCTCGAAGCTAATTGCCCTATCGGAATAAATTTTCTTATAGTGGAATGAAATGGAGTGGGTTTTAATGTCTTACTATAGCTACGCATGTGACAATGATCTGCAGATATGCCATCACGGTTTTGATCCCATGCGAACTAGAGCCCCTAAATAAAATTATAGGCCGGCGCATCACCGCCATTTTTTTGCGTCCGAAGAGGACAGCCTTCCCGCTTGGCGTCTTTATCGCTTCCCTAATGATTTTAAGAAATCTCGATCTGAAGCTAATCCGGTCAAGATAAGAGCAATAAGCAACAATAATATTCCTAAAAACACATTTTTTTCACAGTACATTCTCAGGATGTCATTTTATTCTGAGGATGTCCTATGGATGTACTGGGGTAAGATGTGTTGTTAGGGCGGTTTCTGTTTCTTTTACAAAATGTCGCCAAAACTCAAATACACAGTAATAGAAGGTCTGTGAACACTTTATATTCACTTCTTGAATGATTATAGCAGTTTATCGCTAAACAAATTTCCATATTATCGTTTACTTAGCTAAAATTATGATATATAATAAAACAAGTTACTCTAAAGTAACGTAAGACGATAAAAAAAAAAAAAAATGTTTGTCGTTTGTTTATCAGGGAAACGCGTTGGGTACACGTGGCAACCCTAAGGCAACAAAATGCCTGATGCGCCAGTTCGTATATACACGAGCCTTAATGGGACTACTCCGTTTCGGTAATCCCCATAGATATTATTTACACGAAACATAAAGAACATTGTGACCACGACGGATTTTACATGCACCATCCACCTTTAATGTACATGATGGTCTTCGACTGGCTAGAGTATCGAATCCACACCTTCCAATTACGAATTTGATATTCTACCGACCAGGCTCCCACGGCTCCAAATTTCTTCGCCGACAGCTAAAACCCATGTTACTAACATGGGTTTTAGCTGTCGGTGAAGCTAGATATTGCATGCTCATGGGATAGGATTGTGGGCTATCAAGCGCGCTCGAGCCAGCGGCTGGCTACTACTGATTTCAATTAGTTGCTTGAGTGGGTTTAATTTATCACTATTACTATGCTATGACAAATGGCGACGGTCAGAATCTCACCTCTACGGAAACATGCCATTACTATTTTGATCCTCCATGGAAGGGACCCCTGACAGAATTTCATAGCAAAATTGTTTACTGCTACAAAGTATTGCATAATCTGTGCAGGACGCCTGATTCTCTATGTTAGTAACGGAATATAATAATATATGTGGTCATTTAGTAGTTATTATAATATTAATTATTTTTACTTTCCGAACATACATATGTAAGGAAAGTATTGTAATCATGTCAAAAACCCGAATTAGCGATTTTGGTGTTTCTATACGTTTTGAGGTACCCTGAGTATGTTTTCACTATTTTTACGATGATATATGTATGTGTGTGCATATATGTGTGTGTGTATATATGTGAGTGAACACGCTAGCGTTTAAATGCTTTGTTCGAATGAGCTGTAAGTTGGTACGCATGTTACAAATCACCATAGCACGATTCCTATTGATTTTGGTGAATCTGGCACTTATAGTTTTTTTACAGGGACACAAAGAAAAATTCTTTATCATTATGGCCTATGGGACCAAATTTTAAAAAGTGCGATCGCGTCAAAACGCCTTATTAAACTGAGAAAATAATTTATACACATATTATAGGAATTAGTTGCATGAACTGCATAGAGTTTAGTGAATCTATCTCTTATGAGTTTTTTACAGAGACACAAAGAAAAATTCTTTATCAAATTATGGCCTATGGGACCAAATTTTAAAAAGTGCGATAGCGTCTAAACGCCTTATTCAATTGAACAAAAAAATTACACACATATTATAGGTCACAGTTTCACGATCTATATAGGTTTTGGTGAATCTAGCACTTCTAGTTTTTTTTACAGGGACACAACAAATAATTATGTATCATTATGGCCTATGGGGTGAAATTATTTGAAGAGCGATAGCATCTAAATGCCTCATCCGTTTGAGTGGAAAATTTATATACGAGTTATAGGTCACCATAACACAAACAATACAGATTTTGGTGACTCTAGCACTTAACGAGTTTTACGGGGACACGATTAAAAATTGTTCATGAATAAGACCTATGGACTTAAATTATTTAAAGTACGACAGCGACAAAACTCCTTATTCAAATTAACTGAAAATTTATGTACATGTTATACGTCACCGTCACATGAACTTAATGAACTTTAGAAAATCTAGCACTTATGGTTCTTTTTAGAGGGACAAAATGCAAATTTCTTTATCATTGTGGCATATGGGTTCAAACTTTAAAGTGCGATAGCGTCTAAATGCCTTATCCGATGGAGCTGAAAATTTATATAAATATTATAAGTCACTGTTGCACTAACTATAAGCATTTTGGTAAATCTAGCATTTGTAGGTTTTTACAGGGACATAATGAATTATTCTTTATCATTATGATCTACGTGTTTGGTAAAATAGCGCTAAATTAAACATCATGTACAATATAAAGAAAAATACCCAAACACCTTATTATAATTTTCTCTTTTGTTTATTTAACAACTCCTCTTACTTTACTTTATCTACAAAACCGTTAATTACTCAATGTTCGGAAAGTCGAGTGGAGTCACTCCAGATTTTTTTATTTGTTAGTATTATTATTTATTATTATTATTATTATCACTTTATCATTTTATTTAATTTATTTATTTTACATTTTGCATTGATTCAAATTAACCGTTTTCTATATCACAGGTTTTGCATATTTTTCATTTCTACTCTAATACTAAATTCAAATGTTAATTGTCACTTACTTCTAAATACCAGGAAGCTAATGATTCTGTACTTGTAACAGGCATTTCGTTCGACCACAATAAAGCATATACTGGAAGATTAATGGCTGTTGCCAGACACTTCAGTTGCGACAAATCATCACAATCTATATCGAAGAGGAATACTGGATACCCCTCTCTCATGTCATTCAGATGTTCCACAGTTTTGGAGTGGATAGAAGATTTGGGTAGTTTAATGGATGAAGTTGATACAAGAGCAGATGCAAGATATTTGTCCTTCTCTAACTTTGTTTTTTCCAAAAGCTCTTTAACGTCCTCTATTTTCATGTCCCGTATTTCTTTCATATCGAGACGGATTTCGCAAGTGTTTTGCAACAAATTTTGTACTTCCATGCCGATCAAAGAGTCAACACCCATTTCTCCAAAGCTACGAACAGAATTAAACTCGGAAGGATCTTTAAAACCTACAATAATGATGCTTATTTATTAACAAGGTAAAATTCAAGTGAAAAAAAAAAAAAAATAAATAAAATAAAACTACACTTAATGAGGATATATTTTTTACTTTCTTCTATATTCAATAGAAGAAAGTATTGGATTCGGTAAAAATTTTCGACCTCGGGTTTTTGACGGATTTACACGTTTTGAGAGCTGTAGAACACGATTTGACCATTTTTAGAAAATGTCTGTCTGTGTGTGTGTGTGTGTGACAAAATTTTGTGGCAACTGTATCTCAGGAACTACTGCGCAGAATTTCATACAAATTGGTATGTAGTTTCACCTTGACATAAATTAGTGCCTATCAACTTTTGGTAAAAATTGTCTAACAGGTTGCGTTGCCATCCCGCTTTTTCTAAAATTTTAACAGGGTGATATAGGACAAAATTTTGTATAAATGTGCATAAAGAGAATTATTTTTTAGTAATCATTATGAAATTTACAAGAATTATTTATAATAGAGATAGTCAACTGGGAAAGCAGTTTTGTATGTGTAGGAGCCTCGCCAACCCCTGGGGGGGAAGTCCCCCCTCGAGGGGAGTAAATTTTCATGATGGGTATCTTTTAAAAGAGCTCGCCAATACTTTTAAAACGAATGGTTGAACCATGATCTGCGATAATTAAAAATAAAGTTATCGATTTTTTTTTAATGTAATAATGACAATAAAATTGACTTTTTTTGGATATTTAGTGTTATACTACTTCTCTAATATGGAAATCTTCTGCATTATCATGGAAGATAATTTTTTTAAATAATAATTTTAATAAATTATTTTTACTGAGTGAATTTGTATAGGAAAATATAGAAGAAAGTCATGTGCTGGCCACAACATACTATTATAGTTCACTTATAATTTCTGTTAAACCTTGGAAAGTATAAAATTCAAATATAAATATAATGCAAATAATTTATAATTTATTTAGGATTTATATGTACTATAAATCAAATTTCAATGCTTCATTTCTAAAATGAGGGTATATATCAAGGCTCGGCGGCAAGCACATGCTATAATAGAATATCGCTTAATGTAATAGTGTTGAACGTGGGAGTGAAAAAACTTATATTGAGAAAGCACAAACATGAAAGCTACATAAATTAGCAAAATGATGTTTTAGTTTAAAAAAAAAATCCATAAAAGAACTATTATAATATGGCATCAAAAAAGTTTCAGCTCTTTCTATTTAACAGCACCATAAACCGTTTAACAAGCAGGTAAGTTTAATCAATATAGCTTCTCAGAATGAAGGTTTTGCATATGTAGCTTATTTTAATTTGTGCCAATAGATGCTGAATTATATTCATATTGAAAATCACCTGTCTGCTGATATGTGCCCCACTAAATCAGTATAGTATACCATGATAGCTATCTCGAATAGTAAGTGTAGGGAGTGAAGTTACATGCTGTAGAAGCTGGGATATAGTTTTCTCATGAATGCGAAAATTAAAGTATGACAGCGCTATTTGTCGGCATGGATCCAAACTGAATAAGCATAGTTTATTACAATGAGTTACATACATATAAATTTTTGTGCACTTATACAAAGATAGATTGGCGATGTCGGTTACTCAAGCATCTTTTGCTTAGTCTGCAAGGGTATTTACTGAAATAAACACACCGGTTAAGTGAGTTATTGTTTCCTTGATGGAGTGCAAATAAGTTAATAGTTAACACATTTGCACGTAGGCCGTTCTGGGAGAGCAATTCGGTTGTGAACACTGACTCCTAATAATGCGGTTGGGTCGTGAACGGTCTGCTGAATATTGCTGACTGAGATGCATCATATCACCGCGAACTGTACCTTCTACAGTCGAAGGCAGTTCGGGCCTGTCTACCAATGACTATATTTATATAAGAGATCATACTAGATTTACACCTCTCTGCAATGCGACTGAAGGATTTAAGACCAGGTATTCGGGCTTCCCTTATCCGTTAGTTTTGGCTGCTTTCCTTGTACTATTGCCCCCACGAAGCAATTTTAGAACAGGATTAATATTCAATTTTCTTATTATTTCTATAATCTGACTTTGCCAGCTTCGCTGGTTGGTATATTAAAATGAATCCTTTTTTAAATAATAAGTCTCATTCTTTTGTATTCCTATATTTATAAAGCAGGCCTAAAAAAATAGGTACAGTTTCGATTGTTACAGATAAATAATTTTTGAAATAATCGATTTTTGTATAGCATAACCCTCGGAATAACAATGCTCTTAAAAAGAAAAATTTTTTGTTCTAAGAAAATAGCTTGTATTTGTTATTCAGACGAATGAAATATTAGCCTGTAACGTGGAAGAGCTTTCTCATGTCTCTATATATAATGGCAAAATATCGCTAATTCACTCATTCATCTATCAACGTCGAGTCCAAATCGCTGAATCTAAAAACATGACGTTTGGACTGTAGATTCTTTTAACGATGCTCTAAACGGATTTAACAAAATTTAAACCTTAAGGGTTGAAAAGGGAAGTTGAAGTTTTTTAAGGTTTTCATCGTATCTCTGCAGCGGTTTCAATAGAAGCTTGAAGTTTAGCAAAATGTCTCCTCTTAGGCCCTAATTAAAGTAAAAGATAAGAATCTTCTGAAATTTTGTATTCAAGGAGGTGAAAGGGGGAGATTAACAGGTCTAACGGTTTGTCGCACGTGGAAAATCGCGACGGTTTGCAATAAAAGTTTTAACTTTAGCAAAATGTCTCTTCTTAGGGCTTTCCATTAAGGTAAATTATGAGAATCTTCCGAAATTTAACATTTAAGGGTGTGAGAGTGGGTGCCTAGCACCTCTATCTATTCTTCACGCGGGGAAAATCGCGGTGGTTTCCTGTAGAAGCTTAAAATTTAGAAAAATGTCTTCTATTACACCCTAACTAAGGT
This sequence comes from Salticus scenicus, assembly GCA_963930645.1. Classification (NCBI taxonomy): domain Eukaryota; kingdom Metazoa; phylum Arthropoda; class Arachnida; order Araneae; family Salticidae; genus Salticus; species Salticus scenicus. The sequence continues at coordinate 30,014,702 of OZ005659.1, read as the reverse complement.
AAAATATAAGAATCTTCCGAAATTTAATACTTAAGGTTGTCTAAAAATTCTACCCGTTTTTCATACGTGGAAGATTGCAGCGGTTTCCAACAGAATTTTTGAACACATTTGGACAAAGCTTGGTCTTCATCAGCAACTCAGAAGGGACAAGTCTTTTGCCAACAGGTTTTGTTTAATGTGCTTTGCTTTCAATTTTTCTTTTTTTAATTTTCTCCGTACGAAGAACGGAGAGAAATGCTAATTGTATCATAATTTGGAGTTAAAAGATTAATATTTCTTACTATTTATTTTATTGATAGTAAATAAAAGCGCCACACAATCGTAGCATTTTTTTTTTTTTCTATTAAAATGCACTTTTTCTATCGAATGACTTCTAAGAGTTGGCATCAGTTTCAAAGATGATTGTACTTTGTTTACGAGGTTTTTCTCAAAGGGTCGTCATTCTAATTAGTTATATAAATTATTTTTGTTGAACTACATATGAAATTATCATCCAATCTGCCATTATTCTCGCCCACTCGAAAACCAATTAACACTGTTTATAAAACAGTTATCAAAATTAATCTCCGTGAATCTTTCCTCTTTTTGTGCAATTCTAATAATACGTTACTCAGTGTTCAAGGCCATACTCTGAACGATCACAGGACTCAATTATATATCGAATGAAACTTTCAACAGTAACTGCACTGAATCTTTTCTAGAGACTGGAAAACGATAAACATTCGAACTCTTTTTCTCTAGACACTAATTACTTATTATCAGTTTGTTTATCAATATAATGATGTTCCCAGTTATAACTATGTATAATATCATATTTTAATTCATTATTTTTGTTTTTTTCTATTCTATTTAGTGTTCTTCGCTTTCTGTAACTCAAGCTATTTTTGTTAGTTGCAATGTAAAATTCAGCCGATAAAGACGCGTCATTTTATAACAAGATTATGAGCTCTGATATGTGCTCCTCTATATAAATAAATAAATCTGAACATGCATGATAGATTAATCACCCACTCCTGTAGATACTCTAAAGAACTCATTCAAGTGTTATATATTAACTAAGTTATATATTAACCGAATATGTTAATGCACTAACTGTAATAACTAAAATTACAAACTCAAATAAATAAATGAAAAAATGACTTCTCTCAAAGAAAGTCAGATTGTAGAAAAACTGAACCAAAACAATTATTCAACATGGAGCTTTAAATTAAAAATGCTCCTTATTAAAGAAGATTTATATGACACTATAACGGAAGAGCCCCCTAACCCTATAACGACAGAATGGACGAAAAAGGACAATAAAGCTAGAGCTCTTATTAACTTATTTATAGATGATTCTCAGATCATTTATGTGAAAAATTTATCAACTGCAAGCGAGACATGGAATACCCTGAAGGCAATACATGAAAGAAAAAATCTATCTTCCAAACTGTATTTATTGCGAAAGCTATACAGTTCAAAATTGGAGGAGAAAGGCAATATTCATAATCACATAACAAGGATTTTAGAGATCGTTGACAAATTAAAAGCCATAGGTGAAGAAATTAAAGAATCGCATGTGGTTGCGTTGTTTTTATGTTCTTTGCCACCCAGTTTTGAAACACTTATCACAGCTCTCGAAGCTCGGCCTGAATCAGAATTATCTATTGAATTTGTCACTAATAAATTAAAAGATGAATACAATCGCAGGCGCGAAAATACGTTATCAAATGAAAGCTCATCAAAAGCACTTACGACAATAAATAAGAAACGTTCTTATAATCATAATTATAAAACAGAAAATAAATTCTGTACTTACTGTAAAAGGAGAAATCATAATAAATCAGAGTGTTATCATTTGAAAAATAAAAACAGTAACACGTATAAGAAACAAAATAATCCTCCTAAACACAAATTTAACAACACATCACTATGTTTTGAAACACAGAGATATGAGACGAACGAAAACCCGCGACAGGAAAATTATGATGATATAGAGGAGTCGACGCGCTCCTTAAAGAATAATTTGGCATTTCTGGCTTCAAATTCTAATAATACAGCCTGGATAATTGATTCAGGGAGTTCGTCCCATATCACTAATAATAAACAGTTATATACACACTTAGATGAACAAGATAAATCTGAAGTAATAATAGCAAACGGAGGCAAATTAGAATCATATGGCTCGGGAGAAATAACACTTACTACCCAAACATCGCAAGGCGAAATAAATAAAATAACTTTGAAAAATGTATTATACGTGCCAGACCTAGAATCGAACCTACTGTCCGTTGCGAAGGCAACTCAGAATGGATGTAAAATAATATTTGAAGACAACGGGTGTAAAATAAATTATCAGGGTAAAACATACCTAGAAGGAAAACTTAAAAATAATTTGTATGAACTAAATTTGCCAAAATCTGAAAAATTGGAAAATGCTAATCTTACGTACCAATGTAACAATGAAAATTGCATTCAATTATGGCATAGGCGCACAGGTCATAAAAATTATGACGCGATTAAGGAAATAGTAAATAAAGAATTAGCTCTTGGAATAAAAATTAGTACATGTAAACATGATAATGTTTGTGAAACTTGCGTAAAAGCGAAACTCACTGACATGCCATACCCGAAAGTAACACATCATAGGGCTAATAAAATACTACAACTTATACACAGCGATGTGTGTGGTCCAATGCCTACTCCGACAATTGGGGGAAAACAATATTTCCTAACGGTCACAGATGACTACTCCAGGTACACTACCATCTACCTACTAGCGAAAAAGAGCGAGGTAACCACAAAACTCAAAGAGTACGTCGCGTTCACGAAAAATAAGTTTGGGAAAGTACCAGAGGAAATTCGTACCGATAACGGTAGAGAATACATAAACAGGGAACTTGAGGAATTTTTTAAGGAAATTGGGATAAAACATCAAACAACAGTACCATATTGCCCCTCTCAAAACGGAGTTGCGGAACGTAAGAATAGAACTCTCGTAGAAATGGTGAGAAGTATGCTGTCAGATGCAAAAGTAGAAAAGAAATTTTGGGGTGAAGCCCTTAATACAGCAAATTATCTCATTAATAGACTCCCAACGAAAGCAAATAATAAAACCCCATATGAACTCTGGACAAAAAGAAAACCAAACTTAGCGCATCTAAAAATATTTGGTTGTAAAGCCTACGCTTATTTAGATAAGACAAAAAGAAATAAACTAGACAATAAATCTGTAGAAGGTATTTTCGTGGGATACGATGACCAATCAAAAGGGTATCGAATATACACGGGAGGTAGAAACATAATGATCGCTAGAACGGTTAAATTCTTCGAGAATAATTTTCAGAATTCAAACGCAAATACTGACAAAAACTCAGACAAGATAGATCATACAAATAGCACCTTAGATCCAGAAACTGAAGAACAAAACAATACCGTAGAAATTGATGTAAACAACATTTCGGAAACAGAGCAAATAGATCAGGATGATCAAGCCTGTTTACCTAGAAGATCTGAGCGTGTGAATAAAGGGGTCCCACCTGACAGGTTCGCATTTTTAGTCAATAATCAAAGAATTGTTGAACCAAAATCTTGGAAAGAGATAGAAGAAATGGGGAATCAGGTTGAAAAAGGAAATTGGATAAAAGCAGCTCAGGAAGAAATAATGTCTTTAGAAAATAATAAAACGTGGGAATTAGTAGAACCCCCGATAGGAAAGAGAGTCATAGGGTGCAAATGGACTTTTAAAGCAAAATATAACTCAAAGGGAGAAATAGATAAATATAAAGCACGTCTAGTAGCGAAAGGATACTCACAAAAATTCGGTAGCGATTATGATGAAACGTTCGCCCCTGTAGTCACATACACAACCATAAGAGCATTCCTTGCTAATGCAGCATATAAAGGGTTAAGAGTAAATCACCTAGATATTAAAACAGCGTTCCTTCATGGAAATCTTACGGAAGAAATATTCATGTCACAGCCAGAGGGCTACATTAAGCCAGGTGAAGAAAATAAAGTATGTCGATTGAACAAGGCGATTTACGGTTTGAAACAGGCTGCTAGAGCCTGGAATCTAAAAATCGGGGAAACGCTAGGAAAACTGGGTTTCTTACAAAGTGAAGCAGACCCCTGCTTGTTCAAAAGAATTGAAAAAGACAATAATAGCACTTACATAATTTTGTACGTCGATGACCTTCTGGTCTCAGGTAGCGAAGCAGACATAAATAAAATTGTCGCACAATTAAATGAAGAATATGAAGTAAAAGATCTTGGGGAGGTAAACTACTATTTAGGAATAAATATTGAGAGATTACAGAACGGCAACTTTGCCTTAAATCAGATTAACAAAATTAATCAATTAATTGAAAATTTTAACCTCAATGACGCAAAGCCCACGAATACGCCAATGGATACCGGATACATTAGAGCAGACACCGAAGAGAATCTATTAAAAACAAATACAAATTACCGAAAAGCGATAGGTTCACTCCTATATATTGCCACCGTTACACGTCCGGACATTTCTGCCGCAGTTAACATATTAAGCCGCCGTATAGAAAATCCAAGACAAATGGATTGGATGGCCGTAAAAAGAGTCATCCGCTATCTCAAAACCACAAAGAATCTAAATCTAGAAATAGGCATAGAAAAGAAACCTATATTAACGGTGTATTCTGATTCAGACTGGGCAGGAGATAAGAAGGACAGGAAGTCCACCTCCGGAAATTTATTCAAATTGGGAAATTGCCCCATCCACTGGATAACAAAGAAGCAAACATGCATAGCAATGTCATCAGCTGAAGCAGAATTTGTCTCTGCTGCAAATGCCGCACAAGAGACGAAGCACGTTCTGAAACTACTAGAAGAGCTAGAACTGAAACAAAATCTTCCAGTCATCATATTTGAAGATAACATATCTACAATAAAAATGATAGAAAGTGAAAAATTCCAATCGAAGACAAAACACATTGATCTGCGATTTCATTGCATCAAGCACATCAAAACCGAAGGAATCATAGAATTGGAATACTGTCCAACAAAAGAGATGACTGCTGATATTTTGACCAAGGCACTTCCGAAAGCAGACTTTTGCCGACATAGAGAAAACCTCCAACTAAAAATTAATACGAGAAACATGCCAGATTGAGGGGCGATGTTGAACTACATATGAAATTATCATCCAATCTGCCATTATTCTCGCCCACTCGAAAACCAATTAACACTGTTTATAAAACAGTTATCAAAATTAATCTCCGTGAATCTTTCCTCTTTTTGTGCAATTCTAATAATACGTTACTCAGTGTTCAAGGCCATACTCTGAACGATCACAGGACTCAATTATATATCGAATGAAACTTTCAACAGTAACTGCACTGAATCTTTTCTAGAGACTGGAAAACGATAACCATTCGAACTCTTTTTCTCTAGACACTAATTACTTATTATCAGTTTGTTTATCAATATAATGATGTTCCCAGTTATAACTATGTATAATATCATATTTTAATTCATTATTTTTGTTTTTTTCTATTCTATTTAGTGTTCTTCGCTTTCTGTAACTCAAGCTATTTTTGTTAGTTGCAATGTAAAATTCAGCCGATAAAGACGCGTCATTTTATAACAATTTTAATTTTATTTAGACGCTACGTTATTTGGACGTTTTTACAGCAAAATGTATCGCATGCATAAAATTTTGACAAAAGCATAATTTTAGAATGTTTTTTTAATCATTTTTATCGTCTTTTTAATTTCTAATTTTTATAAACCTCTTCTAAGGGAGAATGCACACATTAGAAGTAACCTTCATATCAAATGGGAAGTTTCTAGCTACACTATTATTGTAGAAATCATACAAAAATGTAGTTTTCAAGAGGATTTTTTCCTCACCTCCTCTCATTGCGCATGCCCTAGAAATGTGAAACTTTATTTCAATCCTAGCCATAAGCAGCAACTGTGTCAAGTTTGGTTGAGATCGGTTCAATGCTTTCGGATGAGATGTAATAAGACATACATATATACAATAACTTTTACTTATGTTAAGAATTGATAACAGTTTGTCGCAATTTTCAATACAATATATTTTTTTTAATAAATAATAAACATTCTGAAGTGGTCATAATATGCATGCTAAAGTAATTTTAAAACCATATCTTTTCACTTTAGTTTGTTGTGTAGTTTATTAATTAGATTCAGATATTTTGTTATTCCCGTAATTTATTCATGTGAATAGATATTTAGATTATTCTTGAGACTTACTCCCTAAAAGGTATGAAACTTATAAATTACAGAATTAACATAAAAAAAAATCTTACCAAATATTCTGGCAAGTTGTTGCAAAATGTCCTCAGCTTCTCCTGGTTTTGTCGAAGAAGTTTTGACGACATAACTGCTAACAATGGGCCGTTTCAATTGACAAGAAATATCTAAAATATTCAGACAGGATTTAACTCTTTGAGCGACAACACCAGCAATCATGGCGTCGTCACCCATGTGTCTATGGACGACTCCAACTTCGCCAATTATTCCCCACTGTATAGTTAAACCTAATACAAAGAGAAAAGAAAATAGTATTTAAAAAATGGGAAATTTCTGGCATCTCATAAAAATTCTTAGAGAATAATTAACTCGTCAAAACGAGTGATCAGATTATAAAATCTTTATAATAATTAATATCTAATTCATACCTTTTTTCTTTAAACAAACAAAGAAACAAAAAATGGTTACACAGAAGCAGAGTCATAAAATATTTTTTATGCCGTTAAAAAAGGTTAAAAACCTTTGCTAAAAAGCTTGAAGAAAGGCAAAAGTTTGCCAGAAGTAATGTTAAAGATTTTTGGTTTGATATTCGACCATAGCCTGTTTTGAAGGAGCAGGATCCGATGCATATAGTGTAACTACGTTTCTCGCGCCTAGCACTTAGGACAATTCCTAAAGCTTTCAAGTGTGCAAAACTGGGCGATAGGCTGAAATTTGGTAAACATCCAGTCATTCGACGTTCTCTTATCGCTATTTTCTCTTAAACACAAAGGTTATCACCCCTATTTTAACATTGGACTCGTTAGTCAGAACTTCCACAGAAACTCGCATGGTCACAAGAAACGTGGTTAAAGAATAATTAATCCCATTTGAACGAATGTCGAATCGAATATTTTCAATTGTTAATAAATAACAATTCTTTTTGAGAAATCATGCTTTAGGACTATCCAGCAATATTTCCTAAATCTATAGCACATACATTGGGAATACAGTATATTGTCATTCAGGGTTATTTTACCCTTATTTATCTTCATTTCGGATCCTTTAAATTTCGGAATGCTAGAAATTCTTATTATGCTGTTGCATATATGACTAATTTAGCCTGAAAATTTTCCAACTAAACATTCTTCATATTTTTATGGAATACTGACTAGTTTGAAGAATTTATTTTATTCAGACGTAAAGCTACAGTGTGATACGGTATGAATTAATTCAACATTAAACACGATTGTTTGAATGAAACATGTTTCTTAAATACTTCGGGTCCAATGCAATAATTATACATGTATTCACAACGTCATAGAAACTGCTTCGGAGAAAATGCACAGGAATCTGTTTTCTACTGCGATTGTCTACCACTGCCAAATTTCGCTAAACTGAGCACTAATTGCCTAATTCGGAAATTTAAAAAAATCATCTATTGTGTATTTCGTCTTCAAGTATACAGTAGGAAAAATAAATAAATCATCTAAAGCAATAACTATTTGAATAATTCCTTTAATAGATTATATTACATTATCCATAACAGTTTGTAAAATGGAAGCATAAAGAATTTAAGATTTGTTGCTTAACTGTAAGCAAATTCTCCAAGATATATATATATATATATATATATATATATACAGGGTAAATCAAAATAAACTTAGCCAAAATTAAAAAAGAAAAGAAGGCATACTAACAGAATCGAAAATCACGTAAGAGCTTAAGGTCGCTAGCGCTATTCGGGGTTCTTAGAAACTGTTTCTAGAAAAACAGGAGTTGGGCAAATTGAGACGTCTAAATTTGAGCCGTGGATGCTTTGGAAGATACGCGGCTAGTTACACCTGCCACAAATGCATATGATTTATGGCGCTTCTAATAGTAATGGACGAGAATCTGGGAGAAAATATCGTAATAGTCGGCTGCTTCCAAGTCAATATCTGCAATTCTGCACCAACAAGTGTGCGAAATGTGACATAAAAATTGGATATTAAGTGCATTAAACATTTCTAAGATGTGGAAACATAAATCTTCCGCAAATAAACGAGATGTTTACCAAAAACCCCAACTCTCTCATTTCACTGTACAGAGCATTGTACATCAGGACGAAGCACTGTATATTTCACGAGTACAACATGTCAAGACACTGAAACCGGAGACTATAACAAGTACATTGAGTTTGCACTGTATATTTCACGAGTACAACATGTCAAGACACTGAAACCAGAGACTATCACAAGTACATTGAGTTTGCACGGTAGTATTTCAAAGTATATATTTCAAGCCAAAACTTCCGAACGAGTATTTTCCTCACTAATGACTAATGAGGCTGTGATCTCACGATCAGGTGTGATGAATGTTCGCAACCTGCATAATTGGACAGATGAAAACATATATGCTACACATACGCATCCTCCACAAGAACAATTTAACTTCAGGGTAAAATTTGATAAGAAAATTTATTCGGGTCGTACATTATCCCCGAATGTCTTGATGCTTGCAATTACCGTATATTCTTACAAGAATATCGGTTTGAAATACTGAATGCTGTTCCTATATCTATTCGTCGCCACATTCGATTTCAGTACGGCGGAGATCATTTCGGATATTATTTCGGCGGAGATTATTTCTGCTGTTAACTCAGAACACATTTGCAGACATCTTTTCCGAGCACTAAATTAGTTAAGTTGGAGCAGTCATATTGCTATCATGATCACCAGATATGTCATCCGCAGATATTTCTTCTTTTTTTTTTTTTTTTAAGGATTTCTGTACGATGACCTGTTTTACCACAGGAAGATCTAGTAAGAAAAACAGTTACAGCAGCGGAATATGTTCTAGATACAATGTTATTTTTTAGAAAGTGTGCCATTACATATATCACCGATATTATGCGTGTCTCTGTGGGTTTGGCAGAAACGTTGATCCTCTCTGTAGCGCTACTGGTCATAAATTTGTCACGTGTTATAGTACAATAAAAGCAGAATGATGTAAACTGATTTTTGTTTATTAATTTCCAATCATACTATAGGCATAGGGAACTAAGGTAAACGTGAAAATTTCGACCTCGGTTTTCTGACATTTTTACACACTTTCAGGTGTGAGGAATCCGAAAATATCAAAATGGGTATGGTGTCCGTCTGTAGGGAGTCTGTTAGATTGTTAGTCCGTTAGTGTGTTAGTCTGTGTACACGATATGTCACAAACAAATGATCGCAGAGAGGTCGGGTCAGTTTTAAAATATTATTTATGACACTGGCAAAAACCCTATTTATTTTCACCATTCTAATTAAAAAACTTCAGAAGTTATTCGAAATTTACAATTTTCTTAACAGGGAAAAATAAAGCAAAATTTCACATAAATGTGCATGAAAAGAAATATTTTTATCGTAAAGATGTAAGAACAGCTCTTAAATATCAGTTTTGATGCCGGGATGAACATCATTAACTATAAACATGCTGCTTTGAAAATTTCACAAGTGTTTGGAAGTTTATGAATTTCTTAACATGGCAGAATACAGCAAAATTTGTCATAAACGTCAGTTTTGAGGGATAGTTTCACCGTAAAGATGTCAGACTACTTTTAAGATATCATTTAAGATACTGGCAAGAAACCTATTGATTATGAAACATTCTATTTTTAACACTTCGTAGGTTATTCGAAATTTACGATTTTCTTAACATGAGAAAATAGGGCAAAATTTCACTTAAACGTGCATTAAATGGAATAATTATACGAAAAATTAAGTTGTGTCATTTTTCGTGCCGGGATGCGATATGTCAATTTTGCTTGATAGTTTATAACAATAATTAAAATGCGTGGAAACAAATATGTGATGGGTACCTGCGCAGAGTCCACCTATGCCAACTAGTTGTCTATGTATTACATATTATTTTAACTGCCCTTTAAAGACTCAGGATTGCGTTTGCGACCCCTTATTCCTATGTAATTTTTTATTTTGTATGCCTGCTTTGCCCTTTCATTTTTCCATGTTACCCTGCAATTCGCAGATGACAAGGTCGTAATTGCAAAGAATAAAAATAACTTAGAAAAAATGACGATAAAAATTAAGGAAGAATATGAAAAATGAGGATTATACATGAACGTGAGTAAGACGAAATACCTATACATAAGAGGGAATGAGACTGACTTAAATCTAAATTAAAACATTAAAATAGAAAGCTGTGAACAGTATAGGTATCTTGGAGCAGATATTAATAGAGAAGGGGAAGACTCACAAAAAATTAAACATAGAATTTTTCAAGGAAGAAAGGCTGTAAAGCTGCTGAATTCTATTTGTTGGAGTGAGATCTTTAGGAAGAGGAAGCATAATATATATAATTCTATTGTTAAGAGCATATTACTATACGGAGCTTAGGAATGGAGAAAGAGAAAAAGAAATTAGCAGCAGTGGAAATGGATGACCTAAGAAGATCATGCAGGATATCATGGAAGGACAGAAAGAATACGAAGTGAAAGAATTAAAAAAAACTATGGATATAAAGGAAACCGTTTCAGATGATCTTAAAAAAAAATAATCTGGTATGGTCATTCTAAAAGAATGAGTGATGAAAGGTTACCTAAAATCGCTTTTAACTATAAAACAAATTAAAAAAGGAAGCAAGGAAGACCAAGAAAGAGCTGGATGGATGATATAAAAAAAGAGATGAGAGATAGGGGTGTGGAGGAGGAATGGACCCTGGACCGAAAGCTCTGGAACAGACTTCTTGTAGATTCTGTCGGAAGGCGACACTTGACGTCAAGAACCGAGTTTATATACATATATATATATATATATATATATATATATATATATTGAATTACTCTGAAAATTAAAGAAAATTACTATTAAGAAAAAGATTGTTGATAAGATGTTGAAATTCTGATTTCTAATATGGAATTTTAAATGAGTATAAAAATAATAAAAATAATAATAGTTCCATATAAAAATACTTTTTAACGCATAGATAAGAATCTATTACCTGGATATCCGTCTGCTTGTCTTTCTTCACATACACGTTCCATGACCGAATTAGCGTAGCCGTAATTCATTTGTCCAGCATTACCTCTGCCACAACTGATGGATGAGAAGCAGACGAAGTGGTCCAGTTCAGGACACAGAGATCGAGAAAGAACGTCTAAGTTCCTGGTTGCATCAGCTTTAGGAGCGCAGACTTCTTTGAAGCTTTCCATGGTCGTGTTTTCCAGAAAAGCATCGTGGAGAACCTTAAAAGTTCAAGTATGTATAAACTATATATATATATATATAAATATTTACTTTCTCTTACACCCATAAATCGTAGAGAAAGTATTGTTTTGGGATCAAATTTTCGAAATTGAATTTTTGTCATATTTACACGTTTCAATGTGTCCTAAATCCGAAAAACATGTTTTTAGCTCTTGGTCTCTCTGTGTGTGTGTGTGTGTGTTTGCGGTATCAGCATATCTCAAGAACAAATAGCAGCAGAAAGTTCAAATTCGGTATTCTAATTATGCATCATATAGAGATGCTACACTAAATTTTTCGTTGAGATCAAACAAGTTCGTGTACAGGGCCATCCAAGAAAATTCAAATATATTGTATGGGGATATTGCAGGCAGATAGAACTTAACATCTATGGGCTGTACTTAACTAAATGAAATGAATATATATATATATATATATATTATATGCATAAAAGTATGTTTTGTGTAGATTGTATTGGGAAAATCATTCATCATTCATTTAAGGGCTACCCAAATTATTTGAATATATTGGGGCTATACCTGCAAATTACTGGAAGTGTATTTCATTTTCTGGTATGGATTTTCATATAAGATTAAATTTATTTACACAATGTGATGTGCATATAGTTTATAGAAAATATACAGGGTCATCCAAAATTACAGTTATACGTTCTTTTCTATAGAATGTAATTGATAGAGATAGGCATTATTTCATGCAATATAATAAATGATACTGTTATTGCATAAGAACATATTAACATTGTAATATATTATTGAAAAGGTTATATTAAATAAATAACACTTTCATCTTATCTCTCTGCATGCAAAAAAGAAAGAAAGAGAGTCATATCTCTGCCAACGTACCAATAAAACACAGATAGAAACTAGATTATTTGTTCGAAGCAGTGAAATATTCTCGCCAACTTTCATGTAACGACTTAAATTAATAAAATTTAATCATTTCGTTAGTTCCATATCAGTCAAATGATTTTTTTGAAATAAATGATTGCTTTGACTATCTAACATCTTTCTAATATTTTATTGTAAGTATTATTCTAAACCGATTGTTATGGTGTATTGATTTAGTTTAAATATCAGTATAGTCTGCCTGTAAAATTTAACTTCGTAGATTACATATTAGTCAAATATTCTTTTCAAATAGGTGATAGCTTTGATTATTTTACATCTTTCTAATATTTTAATTTAAAGTATTGTTCTAGACTGAATGTTATAGTATACTAGCCTCCTTTACGGGGATGGGGAATGGAAAGGGAATCGGAATACACGCGCTAGGTTCACGCGTAAGTTGGCTTTAGTAAGTTGGCTTTGGGAAGTTGGCTTTGGGAAGACGATGAAGGCGTTTAAAAAGGAAGCGTGGAGAGAGAGGGAGGGAAAGAATGAAGAGTGTTTGTTTATATTAAAAATTGCTTATAGCAGATGGAATTGAAAATAAATCGCATACGGTATCCTGTGTTGGTGAGCATTTATTTATTGTGGTTTTCTCAAGAATATTTTTTGAGTTTAATCAAGAATAATTTGATAAGAAAATTGAATATTTATTTATTCTTATCTTATCTTTTCTTTACCTTTTCTTTACCTCTGTTTTTTTTTTTTTTTTTTTTTTTTTTTTTTTAATCTGATTTTTTTCTCGAGTCAATTTTTAATGATTTCAAATGAGTAAAGGTGTTAAGGCATTAAGAATAACTAATTATGGTCATGTTAAAATTAAGTGTGTGAGAAAATAAATCATTTTATGCAGTTTTTGTAAGCAAAATTTATATTTTAAACAAGTGTTTCTAATTTTAGAAAACATATTCAAAGTGACTGTCTGCTAAGTATGATTGAAAAATATTAATTTATTTGTCAGTCTGGAATGTTCAAGTTCTTCGAAAAATTAAAGGAGACAATTACTCGGTAGTTTAAAATTTGGAATGCCTTAAACATGTTTTTTTTTTTTTTATAAGATTTGTTATTATTATTTAATTATTTCTTAATCATATGGCTTATAATACGAGGATTCTGTTTTACAGAAAACGGCACTCGTGCACGTGTTACTTGATATTATTTGAAATATTCTGTTCTCTTGTTTAAATGAATTGATTTAACAGAATGTCATGCTTACACGATTGGGACGGGCGTTTGTGTAAAACTTTGACTCTACCATTACTTCATATCCACTATTTCATATTAGCGTTTTTTTTTTTTCTTTTTTTAAATTGCAGAAATTCTAATATTAAATAAAATGAAAATTACTCTTCGAAAGCATCGGGACACAAAAACAAGAATCGCATCCACTTTGCAGGACACATGTATATATTGTATATCCCGAAATAATTAGAAAGACATTAGCCATATATAAACTAAAGAGTACTAGGTTATAAAAATAATATGTTACAAGAACCTATTATTAAAGATAGTATGGAACGATGTAACCTATTACTGAAAAGTAACTGTTTATCCCATCTCTATAATTGATGGAAATGCTTTGCTGCATTGTACTATATCGACGTTCACTGCTCAGGGAAGAAAATTAACTTTTCAGACCCGTTCTCTAAACAAAACATTTTTTGAAGTTCTATTTCCTCATTCTTGTTTTTTGTATAATATCACGCTTTGTGGTGTCCTGAATTTGAAACTCCAATTTTTAGCGGTTGATCTGTATGCATATCAGTTATCAGCATAACGTAAAAACAAATAGCTGCAGAAAATTCAAATTTGATATTTTAAAGTTCCTATTAGATTTCCACTTGAAAAATTTGATCACCCGCGATTGGCCAGTTTAAAGGCAAAATAATAACAGCCTTTAATTTTATTATTATTATTATTATTATTATTATTATTATTAAATGTCGGGGGGCGGTAGTTCCCCCCACCCCTCACACAGTTTTATATGTCAAATAAAACTGTTTCTAACCTATTTTAGATTATTTTTAAAGTAGATTTAATATTATTATCTTACCTTACTGATTTTATGACTTAATGTGCAATCTGTGTCTATAGTATTGAAATGCAGGGTAGGATAAAGTCGTGTGAATGACACTCTAGATTATTTGATTCAATATACAATTTCAGCTAATTATTCTTTACCAGATTATTAATAGGTAACATTTAAAAAAAAGGGGGGGGGGAGGAATGCAAGATAATGCTACAAAATATTTTACACAGTTGTTATAAGCTAAAAGAATATTTTATACACTTTTAAATTTATGAATATAATGTAACTGGTGTGCCTGCGACTCGTATTTCCAAATTTATTTCTTTTTTCCAGTTTTTATTACTAATCTTTGGTTTACATGATATTTAAAGTAAAGGCTTCATTTTTTACATAATGATATTTATGTGTTTTGAAGTATAAACGTCTCCTAGAAATTAAAAATGACATCATAATACTTTAATTTAAATTTTGTATTCATTTATGTTATTAATTTCTCGTGACGTAATTAAATTCTACATATTTAATTTTTATCAATGTTTTCCCCTGACGTATTAAAATTTTACTTAGCAGCGAAAAGTGTTTATTTTACAAACAGAAATTTTTTTCAATTCAGAAATTTAATTCATCAACCTGGAAATTAATTCTTGATAGAATGGAGTAGAAGGTTGATTTTTACCAACTATGTGAAAAATACCAGAGCCGGGAATCGAACCCCGGGTCTTCCGCTTCCGATTAAGCGGAAGGCCCGGGGTTCGATTCCTGGCTCTGGTATTTTTCACATAGTTTGTAAAAATCAACCTTCTACTCCATTCTATCAAAAATTAATTTCCAGGTTCATGAATTAAATTTCTGAATTGAAATTTCGTGGCCGTTTGTAGTTATGCCATATTCAAATTTGTCCCTTGATATAGCTGCTTTAATGCAGACTCGGTGACCTTGGCAACGTAAATTATGTGAGAAGTGCCGAGTTGGTTATCAGCCAGGGTAGCTCAGTGGTTAGACCATCCGCGCATTAAGCGGAAGGCCCGGGGTTCGATTCCCGGCTCTGGTATTCTTCACATAGTTGGTAAAAATCAACCTTCTAAGAAATTGTTTTGTTTCACTTATTAAAAATCAATGAACGAATCTTCCAAAACCATGCAAATCACAGATAAAAATTTATTTTCTTTATCTCACTACATTGTTGCGATTGTGATGTAAGTTTTACCGTTAAATTATCCTTTTTCATTATCTTATTCAGTAAAAATGCATGCATGGAAACCGTGTATAAAATTTTACTTTCTTTATTCCAATACTGGTTTTTGCCATCACATCATTTTCAGCAAAAGTTTGAGAAATTTGGACTTTTATTATTAAGAAGACGGTGAGACAAAACTCAATTTCAGGAGCGAAATAGGCATTTATATAGCTAATTCTCTGAAGTAGCATTCGAAATTTGAATAAAAGTCAAAGGAAGACAGATTAATATACGTGGTCCGGATTTGAATAATGATTCACCCAGCCCGCACAATAACAATGTTGGTCAGGCCCAAAATAAGAATAAAATTTAGGCCTGGACCCAATGCCGTAGCCAGCAAAAAAAATTCGGTGTTCAAACTTAGTACATAAAGACGAATATTAAAAAATGATGTATAACTCAAACTGTTTCGATAAATTTCACAATTTCGGGTGGTGTTTTAACCACCCAAAACTCCTCTTGGTTACTGCCATGCCTGGACTTATTCATTATTATATATATATATATATATATATATATTTTTTTTTTTACTTTCTTCTATATTTAATAGAAGAAAGTATTGGATTCTTAAAAATTTTCGACCTCGTGTTTTTGATGGATTTACTCGTTTTGAGAGCTGTAGAACACGATTTGACCATTTTTAGAAAATGTCTGTCTGTCTGTCTCTGTGTGACAAAATTTTGTGGCAACTGCATCTCAGGAACTACTGCACAGAATTTCATACAGATTGGTATGTAGTTGCACCTTGACATAAATTAGTGCCTATCAACTTTTGGTAAAAATTGTCTAACAGGTTGCGGTGATATAGGACAAAATTTTGTATAAATGTGCACAAAGAGAATTATTTATTAGTAATCATTATGAAATTTACAAGAATTATTTATAATAGAGATAGTCAACTGGGAAAATTTTTTTGTATGTGTCAACCCCCCTGGGGGGGGGGAGTCCCCCTTCGAGCGGAGTAAATTTTTATGATGGGTATCTTCCTAAAGAGGTTGCCAATACCTTTAAAACGAATGGTTGAACCATTGATCTGCGATAATTTAAAATAAAGTTATTCTTTGCATTTTTAACCAAAAAAAAAAAAAAAATTATTTTTTATATGTAATATTGAGAATATTTTTATATTTAGTGTTATACTACTTCTCTAATATGGAAATCGTCTGCATTGTCATGGCAGATAATTTTTTTAAATAATAATTTTAATAAATTACTTTTACTGAGTAAATTTGTATAGGAAAATATAGAAGAAAGTCATGTGGTGGCCATAGCATACTAGTTTTTTTTTTTTTAGATTACGACCCATTGAAGTTTTAGACTTTTTACTTACGCACTTTCAAAAATGTCGATGCTAAGTTGAACCAAAACTTAGTACTGTACTAGCTGCAACTGTGCGTAGTTAAAACCTTCCATTATGATTTGGTGCTTCTTGTTGGAAAAAAAGAACCAAATTATGGTAAAAGATTTTATCATCTTATGGTTGAAGCTATTGTGCACCATGTTCTGGTTCAACCTAATACAAAATTTTTAAGAATGCGGCTTGTTTAGTTGCTTGCACTTCAGAAACACATTATTATATAATTTGTTACCCCTTTAACTTTCATTGGTTACATTTAACGTTTTTTATGCAACGATGTTTCAATATTTTTTCTTCGTTTTAGTCGATTTTGAAAATTATGTTTCTTATGTGTTCGATAGATAGCAGCTCTACACCGAAATTTAAGGAATGATGTTTCAGCGGCAGCCATACATGCAAAAATAGCTTTAAATTTCTTAGTAGACGCGAGTGCACCTTGCTGTTTTGATAATTCACTTGTGCGTAGTTTTTTCTTCATCTGCTGTCATTTTGACCTGAAACAAATGTACAAAGATATTTAATTACTGAAATAATTATTATTTGAATTTAATCAGGTTAAGATATAGGTGATTTAAATCAAAAACTTCTTCTTCTTCTTCTTATTTTATTTTTATTTATTTATTTTTTTTTAAACATATTTATAGGGTTTTAAAATAACTGTGCATTCTTATTTTGAAAAAGTTCCTGTTCTCACTAAAACGTTTTTCGTAGAAATTTTTTTGAGACAGTTTATGGAAGAGATTTTCTGTTAAATATTTTTTTATAAAGTTCATTCGAGAACTTTGACGTCAGAACTTTAAAAATAAAAGTTCATTCAAAAATTGTTTGTTCAGAATTTTTGTAATAAAAGCTTTTGCAAAAACTATTTGGCCAGGACTATTAAAAAAAAAAAAAAAAAAAAAAAAAAATCATTATAAAAGTTCATAAAGTTCCTTGGTCAATGGAAACCTCTTGCGAAGTTATCCTGTTTCTAAAAGTGGGATATAGAAAGCAAAGATGCAAAAATACAAAATACTTCAGTTTATTCGACTCTTTGGAATAGGGAGAAAAGGTTACTACTTGTTAAATGAAGTATGTATCAACTTTGGTTTCAATCTGTTTAGTATTTCAAAATTTATCATGATGGCACATTTTCAAGTGGCCACCACTTGAAAACAAAAGAGCAGAGTGAGATACCCAGCAAACTTGAATGAAAATTCCACTGTGCAAATTTGATTCGAATGGATTCAGTATTAGAAAAGTCATTAAATTTTCAAGTGGCCGTCACCTGGAAACAAAATGGCAGAGCAAGTTGCCCAGCAAACGCGTCCAATATATTTGAACCGTAAATTCACTACCCAACTTTGGTATGAATTAGTGTACTATTTCAGAAATTTTCGAGATAATACGTTTTCAAGTGACAGCCTGGTTTCAAGTGTCCCCAACTTCAAAAATAAATAAATAAATAAAATAAAAATAGCGTAACAACTCGCCCATTGAACCCATCAGAATATGTGTATGATAAGTTCACTGCCCAACTTTGGTTTGAATTGATTCGGTATTACAAATGTTATCGAGATAATAAATTTTCAAGTGGACCCGTTTAAGGTATCCGCCATTTTGTTAAAAATGGCGGATAAAGTTTATTAACAAACTTGGTTGAGACCCTTATAGAGTCTATGTATACATCAAAGCTCAAACAAATACGGTCTTAAATAGGCTTTTTACAATGTGAATTTTACAGTGTGAGAGAGAATTTACAAATTTCTTTTATATTATGATTTAACCATTCGTTTTGGAGGTATTTATGAGTTTTTATCAAAAATACCCATATCGAAATATTACAGGGGAGTAAGCGATTTCCCAACATATACAAATATTTTTTTCTAATTCACTATAACTGTTCTAAGCGACAAAAAAAAAAAAAAAAAAAAAAAAAAAAAGCCGCACTGCTGAAAAATTGACTTATACCTTTTGGGTTTGTAATAATTTAAAAACTAATGATTGCAACAGATAAAATTGTTATGTTTGTATAATACGGAAGTCATAACATGATACCTATGTACATTTTCGATTTAATAATTCGTTTTATTACACTTTATTAAGTATTTAATAAAAATCTACATAAATTTTCTTTTTAAACATAATATAATAAACATAAACTTTGTATTCTATCATGATTTATTATATGAAATAAACATGTGCAATTTTAATATATGAAATAAAACTATTTATTCGTTAGATCTAAACAATTATTTAATAAAAATATGCATTCTGGATTGGATAATTCCTCCTTTATATGGAATTACTGCAATGGCGTAGTATTTTACAGCTTTTTAACATGAAATTCAGAAATTTCACTTTGCCAAATATCATAAATATTTTTTTCTAGTTCTTTCAAAGTTGTAGGCTACTAATTTCTAATCCCCGCCCTACTTTATAGACTAAACGTTTTCGAGCGGATTGAGATTAGGACAATTTTCAGGTTTAATAAAGAAGAAATCCTGCGATATTCTTTGTGAGATTTAATTTTAAGTAAAAAAAGCTATGATAACTTACAAAATTATACGTGCTCATGAGAATGGATAAGTAATTTTAACAACTCGAATCAAATAAAAGTATCAACAAGTTGTATTATCATCATAACAAGGTGCATTATCATCTTGAAATGCTGATTATGGAAGAGTCTGAAATACCCCAAAAGTAGTCGGTCAGGTATCATTTTTTTTAATGGCTAAGTTTTATTTCAGGTTAATTGATCCCTTGAACATGAAAATTTGCCAGAATCACCGAAAAATTAGGCATTTTCGTCTCGTAATGTTCAGGGGAAATGTCATTGTTTTAAAAGTGCGATTTTCATTAAGTCAGTCACATTTTCGTGATCAGATCTGCTTGTTTCGAAATAAGTTAAACTTGACTCATCAGAGAGAACAACTTCAGCCCAGTAATTAATTGATAATTTTTTAATTTTTATAACCCTCTAATGTCTTGGTTTTCTAATTCTTTTCGTTAAGAATGATTTTTTTTTTTTTTTCAGATTTTCTGGCAATTAAACCTGCTTTGTTTAATTGTTATTTTACTGTATTTAGATAAATTATGTTACTAAACCCTTTTTCTGAATCCCTGCTAAGTTCTAAATCTAATACAAACTGGTTTTTTAAGAGCTGGCTTTTTAACTTGCGGTCATCTCGACTGGAGGAGTAACGTGGCCGCCTAAGGACAAATGTGCAGTTTAAACAGACAAAAAATATTATATCTTGCTAAAAACCAGATCACTAATATTTTGTTAACATTTAATAATTTTGACACCCCACGTACTAAATTTTTTTTTTTTTTTTTTTTTCGCTCTAAAATTAATATTTTTTGTGGTATCGTTAATTGCCTTATTCTTGCCATTTTTGAACCACTTTCTAAAATTACGATTTTACGAACAATTGCATCTTGTTTTTAACTCTTGGCTCAATCCTAAATTGCACGCGGAACACAACGTAATAAAATCTGTTCAAAAATTTACTTTTAAAACAATAAAATTGGTTACTGCAGAAAGAGAAAGGAAAAATATCCAAGTGCGGCTTTTTTTTTTTTTTTTTTTTTTTTTCGCTTAATTTATATATTTTTAATTTCATAATGATCCATTAAAAATGATTATCATTGTTCACATTTATGCGAAATTTTGTCCTATATTGCCTTATTAAAATTTAAGAAAAACGATGGTAACGCCATCTATTTTCATCAAGGGTTTATAGGCACTAGTTTATTTCAAAATGCAATTACATATAATTTTGTATGAAATTCGGAGAACAGTTCTTGAGCCTAAAGCTGCCTAAAATTTTTTGTCACACACACACGGACAGATATTTCCTAAAAGTGGTAATTGTATTCTAGATCTCTGAAAACATGTAAATATATCGAAAATCGGCAGTAGACATTTTGTAGGAACCAATACTTTCTTTTAATGGATATAGAAGAAAGCAAAACAAAAAATATATTATCAGGAAAATGTATGCGAGAAAAATCGTAAACTACTTACGATTGCTGAGTTGAAAATGCCGCCCACGGGACCAATATCAGAAGCTCTCTTCAGAAGTTCCAAAGCATCATCTTTAATGCTTACGTTTCTTGTAGATACTATGACGTTGTATCCTTCGTCTTTCCATCGTCTCAAACACAAATGATGATAGGGTGTTCTTGCTCCGTATCGTGTAGTTAATATTAGATTTCGGGCACCTTTCCGAAGTAGCCATTTTGCGACCTCAATACCGAATCCCCCAAGACCTCCTACAATGATGTAAACTTTATGTGAATAAAAATAGGTGACAGGAATAGCAGGCTGTGGAAGTGTGGTTGGAATATGGATTTTCTCACTTTCCTCATCCCGTATCTGTAATTAAAAAAATTATGTTAACAATAAATTTTTCAAAGAATTGGTGATTTTTAAAATACGTTTAGAAATACAATTTGCTTTGAAATTATTTATTTATTTTACTGATTTATTACACCCTCGTGTAGTTCTGAACTAACTTCGAACGAATCCTCAGCTTGATTAAGCACGATGGCATTATGATACAGGATTTCTTATTTTTTTTTTTTTTTTTTTTTTTCTAAGTGAAAAGAAAAAGAAAGAAAGAAAAAAACGAACCAGCCCTTATCCCCAACATTTCGACTAGAATATTTATAAGGTAATTCCATGTCACATGGTTGCGTGTTGTGTCAGTCATACAGAAGAATAAGCTATTACCGCTACCACTATTACTGTATAGAAATCTTCATCTTATTTTTACGGCAGTTGTAATTAAATAGGATAGCGGCTATTGTTAAATAATAATAGTGGAAGCGGAAATATTCCTGCATATGACTGATACTACATACACATAGGTGCCAATTTATTACTAACGAAAAATCAATTTCATACCACAATAAAGAAAAAGTAAAACTTGTCCTATTAAATTACAGATAATTATTATAAAAGAATACATTAAAATTTTTCCGGTATTAAGATTACGGACAATCCGCAATAATTTGGCACCGCTGTATATATAATAGAACTACTCTATATTGCAATTTTTACTTAAATTGGTCGTTGAAACATGTTACAAAAAATCACTATTAAAAAAATTTGGTTTTGGAAAATACGTACAGTAACAGCTATGTTAAATACGAGTAAGGCTGACATCCGAAATAGGGCGGCAAATGTTGATTCAAAAATCGCTCGAAAACCTGATTTTCACGGTGTTCAGTACATGCCAAAGCGCAGCTGATTATTGGTCATTTATCGGTGCGTATGAAGAGCTGTCATGTCGTTAATTAATAGTAGAAGAAGTGTAATTGCACGAAGAAACAACTTTTTATGACTAACCAGAAAAATAAATAAATAAATATACCAACTATTTTGTTGAGGCGATATGAGACAACAAAATTGGCTAAAATTAACAATCGGCTCAAAAATTGCGTGTAAAGTTGTCGTGTGTAACAGCATTTTTACCGTTAAAGGTTGTTAAACAAGTAAAATCTTGTTAACACTTTTAAGATGGTAAACTAGTATACTGTGGCTACCACACGACTTTTTTCAATATTTTCCTATACAAATTCACTCAGTAAAAATAATTAATTAAAATTATTATTTATTAAAATATCTTCCATGATGAACGCAGACGATTTCCATTCTACAGAAGTAGTATCTAATTAATAGGCAAACATGAAATGTGTTGTATACTTTTAACGTATTAATTATGGGAGTAGGGGGTTCAAAATGGTATCATTCGAAAGGAATGATTAGCCAGATTTGCAGAATACAAAAATTAATTTCGTACGATGTCAAGATGGTATTTAAAAATACTTTTATTTTTATGAATTTTCTCATTTTATGCACATATTCTTTTGTATTAAAAAATTCCTAAAGTAGAAAATTTTTAAATCGGGCAATGGGCTATACCCGCGTTACTTAATAAATCCTTGAACGTGACTACTACAGGGAAAAATGCAGAATTATAATGTTTACATTTATGTTTTATAGGGAAATGTTTGCATACTATCCGCGTTTGTAATGATCGATAGATGGCGCTTTTTCAGCTCTTGTTGTTAGTAAATATTACAGCCACGTGTATCTATTTTTGTTCTTTTTGCTATTCTACTTAATATTCGTACTATAATTTCTCCCATTACATCATGGAAAATTGATTGCTTTTGGAAAAAAATATTTCAGTTTATTCAAAGTTCGATCGGAAGTAGATATTTAACGGAAGCTGAACAAATATTAGTTTCAAATCATCTGATTAATTCTTTACTTCCATTAGCCGAAGCAACTGAAATTTTAAATTTGTCATTTGGAAATAAATGGAAGCTTAATTCTGGATTTCTTGGTCCTTTGGAGTTACACTGGAACACACAACAGTATGTGTTATCTTTTTTTACCGGATTTATTCATTTTTATTCAATAAATATATGTGAAACTAAACATCGGCTATCAATGGTGGCTTGATGGAATTCGAATTAAAGCATGTTTATTCTAATTTCCCCCTTAGCCCACCAGAGGGCGAGCATTTCATTACAATCGCGGACAGGGAAATATTTGTATCTTAGAGAAAAATTCATAAGGAAATGGAGAATCAGAAGTCACATGTTGGATATGATTTAGCCTCGAATCCAAGAAAACGGATATTGTCCATTTATTAAAACTCAAATAAAACCATAGACTCAGTATAGATGCAGCATCACTATACTACAGATTTTTCATTCTTAAACAGCCATTATATGGTAGAAATTTGAGTGAATGAGTGGTAGATCAAATTTTATACTATAAATTATCTCTAATAGAGAACTTTGTTAAAACACGTGTTATTGATATTTAGAATAAAATCACTTTAAAATCACGTATACTAAAATTATATTTAATTTTAAAGCATTTTTAACCCCTTAACGTGCGCTGTCCTCGCTGCGAGGACGCAAAATTTAGGATCCAGCTTCAAAAATTCATCCCGGAATTTTTTTAGCAAGTTTTTAGCAAGTTAAGCAAGTTTTTTAGCAATTTTTTTAGCAAGTTAAGTCACGTTTATAACATATCAGAAAAGGCCGGTTTTTTAAACCGTAAAATTCAAAATTTCTTTTACTTTATTTTAGTTCATGAATTCCGGTGGCAGTATAATTTAAATGTTTCAAATTGTCTTGCGCCGCAAAGGGTTAAATTCTATACACTCAAAGCTTTTCGCTTTGAACAACAAAGCATTATCAAGAATTTAATACATATGTTTCTAATAAGCAGTTTATATATATTTTAGCATTTAACGGTTGACAGTTAAAGAGCCCTTTAGTTAATAGAGGAGTCTTGAGCATATCGAATGGTAACTGCGAAGTCTGGTGAAGATAGTTTCTTCAAATTTACTTTACGTCAGGAAATCAAGGCGCGAAGAAAAAGGAAAAAGTAGATTTTGCAGGGTTTCCAAGACACTGCATGTAGGAGCTGTAGCTATTGTAGGATCAACAAAGTGCTGTTTGTAGAAGCTGTAACTATTGTAGGAGCAGGATCATACATCAACAATCCGGAAAGTAAAAGAGGAATAGATATTGCAGCATCACCAAAGTGATGCATGCAGGAGCGGAAACTATTAGGAGTTGGAAAATCACATAAGGCTATTGTAGGAGTAGAACTATAACAAACTAAGAGAAACAAAACATTAAATATCTTATAATAGTGTGCTAAATTATTGGCAAATTTGCAGCCTCTTTAGAATTTATCGCATTTTTACATTGATAGTTTCAGGTATATAAAGTTATTGAATATTAAGTTGTGCTGAAATAATTTTAGCGTTATTCCATATAGGATTAGCGTTTGGGTTAGCATATATGAAATCTACCACAGTAGAGCTATTTACTTCTTAAATATTACGTATATGTTCTTGTATTTGTCTGGTTAAAGTTTTCTAAGTTTGGCCGATATAAAAGAAACGTTCTTTATTGCTTTGAATGGGAATTTGATAGACACCTCTAGTTGGTTCATTTAAGTCACGGTCATTTAAGAGTTAATTGTTTAATAGTCAAAGGAGAACTGAAGGGTATTAATAAATCAAATTTACGTTATATATAATGTTTAAAGCTATAGAATTCTTTATAATTGGTATAATGAAATTTTAGAGCTGAATTCAAAATGTGATTAATAAGATTAATCTATATGAGACGTTTTATTCTGCTAACGATTTTAATAATACTAGATTTACTATACCCTGCAGCATTACCTATTTGAATAATTTTGTTAATTTGTTGATTTTCGTAAAAATTGAAAATAGTATAATTTATAGCAATTATAAATTGTATAAATGTAGGAGTTAAAAAAAGCATTGTTTTAAGTAGTAGGGTGAGTTCAATCAGCAGGGATAGGTAAAGATATAAATGAATTTTTGAAAAAGACGCCAAACCATATAGTTGAATTATCTTCATTACGATGTATCTTAAGGTCAAGAAACGGAAGCGTATGGTTAATCTCTGTTCCGTAATTAAATTTTATTGACAGAAATTGGTTGTTGAAACTATCAATTAAACTAAGAAGAGTATTTTTTGAATAAGGCAAGGAGATAAAAATGTCGTCAACATAACGTAAATGAAGAGCGCTAGCGGGTAGCGAAGAAAAAGTGGGTAAAGAGTGGTAACAGATTCAACTCTAAAATTTCATTATGCCAATCGTCTCCCCTACTGTAAAGAATTCTATAGCTTCAAACATTATATACAACGTAAATTTAATTTATTAATACCTTTAAGTTATCCTTTGACTATTAAACAATTAACTCTTAATGACCGTGACTTAAATGTACCCACCAGAGATGTCTATCAAATTCCCATTGAAAACGATAAAGAACGTTTTTTTTTTTTTTTTTTTTTTTTAATATATATATATATATATATATATATCGGTTAAACTAAGAGAATTTTAACCAAACGAATACAAGAACATACACGTAATATTAAAGAAGGAAATAGCTCTACTCTGGTTGATTTCATATATGCTAACTCAAACACTAATCCTATATAGAATAACATTAAAATTATTTCAGCACCACCTAATATTTAATAAATTTATAAATATGAAGCTACCAATATAATTAAATGTAAAAATGCAATAAATTGTAAGTATTCTGCAATTTTGCCATTAATTTGGCACACTATTATAAGACAATTAATGTTTTGTTTCGCTTAGTTTCATATAGTTCTACTCCTACAATAGCCTCATGTGATTTTTCCACTCCTAATAGTTTCTGTTCCTGATGCAGCACTTTGGTGATGCTACAATATTTGTTCTTTTTTTTTTTTTTTTTTTTTACTTTCCGGATTGTTGAAGTATGATCCTGCATTACAAGTATTTCTCCTACAATAGTTGCAGCTTCTACAAACAGCATTTTGTTCATCCTATAATAGCTATGGCTCCTACATGCAGTTGCTTTGGTTAGCATATATGAAATCGACCACAGTAGAGCTATTTCCTTCTTTAATATTACGTATATGTTCTTGTATTCGTCTGGTTAAAGTTCTCTTAGTTTGGCCGATATAAAAGAAACGTTCTTTATTGTTTTCAATGGGAATTTGATAGACACCTCCAGTGGGATACAAGATCTACTTTTTCCTTTTTCCTTTGCTCCTACAAGACTTTTTCTTTTTTCCTTTACTCCTACAAGATCTACTTTTCCCTTTTTCCTTTACTCTTACAAGATCTACTTTTCCCTTTTCCCTTTACTCCTACAAGATCTACTTCTTCCTATTTCTTCGCGCCTTGATTTCCTGACATAAAGTAAATCTGAAGAAACAATCTTCACCAGACTTCGCAGTTACCATTCGATATGCTCAAGACTCCTCTATTAACTAAAGGACTTTTTAACTGTCAACCGTTAAATGCTGATATCAATATATATGAAATCGTTCTTCCTGAGTGAGTTGGGTGGGGGGGGGGGGGACTCATCATCGCCCAGACCAAACCCTTAGACCTAGAAGCATGAAATTTTGTGACAATGTTGTTTCTTTGACGTAGGCATCCACTAAGAAGCGATTTTACAAAATTCGCCCCCAAAGGGAGGGGGGGGGCAAAACGTGATTTCACAAAATGCTTCATATCTCAAACAAAAAAACAGATATCCGTAAAATTTTTGGTTTAAAATATAGCTAACACAAATGTCTAAAAACCAATTTCTGGAATTTTAAAAATTCGGTCCCCAAGGGGGTCGGGGGGGGGGACGTGATTTCACATGCGTAAAACGTGATTTCGTATAATCCTGTATATCTCAAAAAAAAAAAAAAAGTGAAATTTTTGCTCTAAAATATAGCTAATGCAAATATCTAAAAACCAATTTCTGGAAGGGGGGGGGCTATGGGGCAAAAACAAATAGAAATACTGTTAGGCCGTTCAAAATTGGTACAGATAGATTTTAGAGGACTGCAAGTCGAATGGGGATATTTTCGAAAGTGTAAAGTTATTAGGAGGGCCGGGAAGGGGGAGGGGAGAGGGGGGGGCAAGAAAATAAAAATAAAGTTAGATTGTTCAAAATTGGTATATAGATGTTTTCGATACTTACAAATCGATTGCAGATATTTTCGAATTTGTAAAATTATTAGGAGGGGTGGGAAGGGGGTGGTGCGGTAAGGGGGGGGGCTATGGGCAAAAACAAATAGAAATACAGTTAGGCCGTTCAAAATTGGTACAGATAGGTTTTAGAGGCCTGCACCTCGAATGAGGATATTTTCGAAAGTGTAAAGTTATTAGGAGGGCCGGGAAGAGGGGGGGCGGAGGGGCAAAAAAAAAAAAAATATAGAGTTAGATCATTCAAAATTGGTACATAGAGGTTCTCGATACCTACAAATCGATTGCGGATATTTTCGAATTTTTAAAATTATTGGGAAGGGGAAGCGGAGGGGCAAAAAAATAAAAATAGAGATAGATCGTTCAAAACTGGTGCATAGAGGTAAATTTGTATAGGAAAATATAGAAGAAAGTCATTGGTGGCCACAACATACTAGTTGTATTTGGAGTAAAATTCTCTGTAACTTTGATTAAATAAATTATTATCCTGGTGTTTTACAAAAAAATGAAACGCTGTTATAACGCGTTCTATGATTTTTTTTTTTTTTTTTACACCTGTTGCATTAATTTAGAAACATCCTGTATATTTCATCAGGCATATCGTTCTGTCTATACTGTTAAAAATTTCAGTTCAAGTTTGAACCAAATGTTGGTACGACAGTAGCTTCAATTTGCTAGGTTGAACCAAAATTTGTTATAACTGTAGCCTCAACGAAAGCTTCTACCATGATTTAGTGCTTTTTGTTAAAAAAAAAAAAAAAAAAAAAAAAAAAAAAAAAAAAAAATCAACAAATCACGGTAAAAGATTTCTCCACTTTATGGATATAGCTACTGCAGTACCAAGCCTTGGTTTAACGAAGCACCAAATAATGGCATAAGGTTTCACCATCGCATGGTTGCAGCTACAATGGTTCAACCTAGGACAAAATTTTTAACAGTGATAGTGGAAGGTTCACTTTTGGTTGTATGATAACCATACTCCTAAACTTTCAGGTAATAAACTTAATCCGTCTCTCTTCTCCCTCTTTGTGATTGCTTGAAGAACCTAACAGTACGTGTATCCACAGTACGTCTTAAAAATGTCCCTTTCATCCTCAGGATAGAAGATGTGAAGTTAGGGAACTCACCTTAAGCAACACTTTTCCAATATGAATTCCCTTGGCCATGTATCTGAAGGCTTCTTCAGCTTGATGTCTGGGAAACACTGTCCGGTTCAAAGGTTTTACAACACCGCAACGGACTCCATTATTTAGAAGCAGCATTACTTGTTTCATGATGACCTTATTGTAAGATTCCAGTATATAATCCAGAAAAACACCATGAAATGTTATGTTCTTTAAGAAGAATTTAAGACCTGCAGAATAAAAAGACGTATAAGTTATTAAATTTTTAAATAGTTCCCATTTTGGAGGAAATTAATTTTAACTACTAATATAATAGATGCAGATGATTATTGACTTTAATAAAGATATGTGATGATCATTGGAGATAAAGTTTATAGTTCTAATTACATTTGATAGTCATACTTTCATAGCTGCCAATTTTTTTAATTTATTCTGGAATGTTGTTAGTACTCGCCCTTTTTTCGCACCATATTCTGTATAGAATAATTTTCTTCATTTTTAATCGTAATTATATATTGAATAAAATTACTCTGCAAAGAATATAGTGTGAAAAAGGGCAAGCACTAACAACATTCGGAATAAATTTAAAAAATTGGCAACTATCTACTTGTTAAAAATTACAAGTTAAGAACATTTGGTAAAATTTTAAAGCCAAATTTGCAGCATTAAATTAACAAGGACAGACCACAACGTGGAAAATTCAGTTCGGGACGAACTTGCACTGAACTATAATATACTATGATGGTAACAACATATTAAAGCAGTAATGCGCACTAGCCAAACTATCTCATAGGTGCCAATTTTCCCGTTTCTCAAGAGAGACTTAATAATGGAAAAAATTTAAATTGCTTTGAGCTTATTTAATCGTTGAAAATATATGTGGCAAATTCCTTAAAAAAAAAAAAAAAAAAAAAAAAAAAAAAAAAATACTGGTGATAAATCTGATTAAAAATTAGAAAGGTTCGGCAACTACGTTATCTTGAGAAGAAAGCCTTTAAGTTCCAGTAATTGCTTGAATACAAGTTCTTAGGCAAAGAGGCGCTCCAGTGTTGTACTTCGTAGCGTGCGCGGCTGCAGTCTGGAGGTCTTCGATGCTGCCTAAATGAAACTTTTTTTTTTTTTTTTTTTTTTAATATTTATCAACTTAAACATTTTATTACTTTCTTCTACATTCAATAGAAGAAAGTATTGGATTCGTAAAATTTTTCGACCTTGGGTTTTTGATGGATTTACACGTTTTGAGAGCTGTAGAACACGATTTGGCCATTTTTAGAAAATGTCTGTCTGTTTGTGTGCGTGTGTGAGTGTGTGTGTGTGTGACAAAATTTTGTGGCGACTGTGTCTCAGGTACTACTGCACAACATTTCGTACAAATTAGTATGTAGTTACACATTGACATAAATTTGTGCCTATCAACTTTTGGTAAAAATTGTCCAACAGCTTGCGTTGCCATCCCGCTTATTCTAAATTTTTAACATGGTGGTATAGGACAAAACTTCGTATAAATGTGCATAAAGAGAATTATTTTTTAATAATCATTATGAAATTTAAAAGAGTCCTTTGTAATAGAGATAGTCAACTGGGAAAAAAATTGTGTATGTAGGAGCCTCGCCTCCTCCCCCCCCCCCCTCGAGGGGAGTAAATTTTCACGATAGGTATCTTTCAAAAGAGGTATCTTTCAATACCTTTAAAACGAATGATTGAACCATCGATCTGCGATAATTTAAAATAAAGTTATCGATTTTTTTTTTTTTTTTTTTTTTGTAATATTGAGAATAAATTTGACTTTTTTTTGGAAATTTAGTGTTATACTACTTCTCTAATATGGAAATTGCCTGCATTATGATGGAAGATAATTTTTAAATAATAATTTAAATAAATTATTTTTACTAAGTGAATTTGTATAGGAAAATAAAGAAGAAAGTCATGTGGTGGCTACAGATACTAGTTTTTACTTTATATTATAACTAAAACAAAGCTAAAATGTATATTTAAGTTATAGAAAATTATAAATAATACAAATTGAAAAATGTAATTACAAAACCTACATAGATTTTTAATTCTCCAAAATTAAATAATTATTTATTAAATTTTAAAATTTTGAATTTAATTATTCAAAGTATTAAATTTTACAACCATCCACCCATACAATCGTGCAACCGCAGCTTTAATTGTTGTTGATTTTTCGCAAAAACTGCATTTTGTGTCACTTTTTTTGTCGGTATGCGATAAATACGTATTATGAGTGCATAAAACACATACAGGATGTGAAATATCACCGACAAAGTATATTAAGAATTTCAAATGTATTTCATGTAATAAATGACGTGGCCTAAAATTATATTTACGTTTGTCCAATGTGTGATATAATTCTGAAACTACCCATTCGATTATAATGGCATTTTCACTAAAGCAGTTTGGTCTCGAATTAAAATTTAAGTACTTTTTATGCAATTTGGAGCAGATTTGCAGGAAATTAAATGAAAAGGAAGGTTAAAATGCTTATATAGAACTTTTTCTTTATTGACTGGATTATAATATCACAATAGGTGGGTGAAATATCAACAAATATGTCATTTAACAAAGTATTTCAGTTTTCCTATTAAAAAATAAATTTTTCGATAAAGTTTTTTATTTCCACCGAATTTTAAGTTAGTTATTGGGGAGATTCGTGTAATATGGAACCCCTAAGCAAGAGTGCTCATAAAACTGAAATTATTAAAATAAAAATATTTAATTTGTTGGATGCTCATTACTATTGTATAGTTGCATGGTTCAAGCTTGATAAAGCACTCTGGGTACTATTAATAATTGCGGGAAATAATTATTTTATTTATGTATCGGTGGTCCATATTACACATACGTTCGTGTAATATGGACAAAGTGGTCCATAGTTATCCTTCCCGAACAGTTGACACACTTGGAATTGTGAAATGAACTGTTCTGCATGTTTCCTCATACACTTGTCCATCTCTTGGGAATAGTAGAAATTGACGAAAAAAATAATAGTTAATGGACGTAAAAAAAAAAAAGGATGTCCAAAGGCTATAGTCAATGGGTAGTATGCGAAAGAAGTGATAGCTTGATTACCCCTGCTTCTCTGGCCTATTCTATAGCCTCAAGATTTTGAGTGTGCGACATATGCACGCCGAGCATAAAAAAAAAGCTCTGTTTTTATCATGGACCACTGGTCCATATTACACAACAGAGCATGCTTCATAATACACGCATAAACAGAGCAACGATGTTTCCAATCACATATCACTATGGCAATTGGCGCCCATGAAACACATGCCTAAATTGTTCAGAAAATTAGTACATTTGCTACTATTAACGCGAAAATAATATTGCAATTACCTAACAGCAGAAAGCAATACTTTCATTTCAGCATACTTGTTACATCAATGATCATATAAACCGAAAACTCAATTTTATAATCATCCATATACAGGTACGCATGTACAAGTCACTTCCTGCTTTGTATATAACAATAATATTCACTAAAGGCAATGAAATGGTTTCCCCATCTAATGTTGAACATATAAATTTCCTCATAGTCCATATTACACGGTTCTCCCTTACTATTTTTTCTTCAAAAATTTTTGGAAGCCTAAATCGCAATGGTAATAACTTACTTAAAATTTATTAAATAAAAAATAAATTTTATTTTAAACTCGACGTCTCTTAAGGATGTGTTTAATTATGTTCTATAAAATAACAATAAATAATCTTTGTATTCTGAAAAAGTTTGACTTCTTGCGGCGAGTGTCGGTAAAATAGTCGACTGCAACAAAAAAGAACCCCGCCTCTTTAGGATTTCTAAAACAACGTATTATTTCATAAAAAGAGACGAGTAAAAAAAGGATTTGTGTTTCACCCGTGAAGGCGTATATACAGGGTGATTCAAAATCAAAACTAAAGAGACAAATTTCTAGAAGGGATAGAATACACATACAGACAATTCAGAATCGCAAATCAATGCAAGGTCGGAAATACAATCCTAATGTTTGGGTTATTTAATTATTAACACTTTCATGCGCGGTGGGATGTATTTTATACCACCTAATTTCACTTCCCAACTGAAAGAATTCATCCCAGAAGTTTTTTAGAAAAAACTTACGTTTTCAACACATCAGAAAAGGCCGGTTTTTTTAACCTTAAAATTCAAAATTTCTTTTACTTTAATTTAGTTCACGAATTCCGGTGCATGGCAGTGTAATTTGAAAGATCCAAATTGTCTTGCGCCGGAAAGTGTGAAGGAAACTCATAATTTATTTTAAGTTTTTGGCCTTTAAATATCATTTTATGATCATGATGTTTTCATAGTTTTCATCGTAACATTTCTGCGAGTTGCTGTTGACTGTTTTTTTGTGCCCTTTTAAACTTTAAACCTTGTGTATATAAAATCCACGGGATTTGACCACGCCCCCTGTTTCTTGTTTTATTTATATTTTAAATAACTAGAAATCATCAATCAATATCATACTATTTAAAGTATATTAAAAAATATCAAGTGAATGAAAATGCCTATAATCATATCCATATGCTTATTTTAACACAAGTGTCTTGAATTAAAAAAAGTTGGAACTTTTAGGGCGTGCCTTTTAACAATTATGTCACCGTTAACCCTTTCAGTCGCAGTGTTCCCGCTGATGGAACACCTAATTTTAATTCTCAAGTGCAAAAACTTATCCCGGAAATTTTTTAGCAGAAATTTACATTTATAACATAGCAGAAAAGGTCCTTTTTTTCAACCTGAAAATTTAAAATTTCTTTTATTTTAATTTTGTTCGTAAATTCCGGTTGGAGTGTAATTTAAATGATCTGAATTACCCTGCGCCGCAAAGGGTTAAGGGGCTTAACCTTCTAGCGGGCGCGCTGCTTATACGAACATGAAAGGTTTTCACATACACTACTGTAAAATGTGTATTTTAAAGTATCTGAATATTTTAATTATACTATAACCATTTGAAGATTAATAAGAACATTCAGTTGGAACTTTTATTCATTAAAACAAAACTGAAAGAATGAAACTGAAAGCGCAAAATCAATATATAAAAAAATCAAAGAAACATCGGAATTATAAGTTAATTAATTTTAAAAATATTTAAAATAATAATGTTTAAAACAAAAACAACAAACAATCGTTTTTAGCAGTGAAAAAAAAAAAAAATGAAATATAACAAAACGTTACATGAAAGGTCGCGCGTATTTTTCAAATACAAATAGCAAATATTCAGCTTCATATCATTGTCTCGAGGTTCAAAAGATAACTAAAAATAGATCAATATATACTGAGTGAATAGCCAAAGATAAATGTTTCAAATGCTCTCTGACTTTAAGATATACAATGAGATTTACCACAAGTGTATCTCTCAGATACGCGCGCCCGTTGGAAGGTTAAATATCCCCTATCTTATTAGAATTGCATTTCCAACCTTGTATTGCTGTGTGATTCCCACACATTTTGAATCACTAGTATATAATAAAGGCTTTTACCGTATCGATTGCTGTGAATAATATTTGAATGATTTTAACATGAACACGCAAAAATATTTTGTTACATACAGTAAAGTTTTACACAAATGCCAAGAGCTGAATTCTATTAGCTTAAAGGCTTGAAACTTCCTGAAAAAAAAAATATTCTTACCTAGTTTATGATCCAAAGCTAAATCGTATTTTCCGATTTCCACAAATCTACCATCGTATGCGACACACCGAACACTTGCATGAAATTTATCGCCGGCTAAAGAATTGAGCACGACATGCACCCCTGCAATGAAATTAGACACAAAATAAAATTAGCAAATGTATATTAGAATATAAGAGCCTTTTTTTTTTTTTTAAATCTGGCAAATAAGGCAGGCTTAGAAAGTTGATTTTTTTTTATTTCGATCAAATTTTCAGGATATGTTCTTTATGAGTAACTATTCCACACTTAATAAGTGCAAAAATTTAAATAAACATCATAAAATGCAATAAACTCGCAACAATTGTTTCGGGTCGAAAGAACACACAACCCTTCGTTAGGCGAACAAAGTAAGCACGAGTGCTGTAGTCAAAGCGACAACGCCCCCCCCCCCAAAAAAAAAAAAAAAAAAAAAAAAAAAACACGCACACAGATGTACTTTTTGTGCGTTGCCACTTTGACAGCAGCGTTTTTTTTACAAAGTGCGTTTTTCTCATTTTTTAGTAACAAAATGAAATACTAAAAATTTAAAAAATCAACTTTTGGAATATAAGTACTAATTTAACGCTTATAAATTTTCTGCATGTGAAAACAGATTTGAAAAATATTCATTAGGCATTATGTAATGAGTAATTATGGAAACAAATTTTCCCATAGAATAACATGGGCCACGCCTGTCGGCGAGATTAGGTATTGACCGCTTTTAATATTTTTAGCTATCTCTATAAAAGCCAACAGAAATAAATCGAAGGAAGATAAGGTGGCGCAGTGGTAAAGCGTTTAACTCGTGAGTAGGAGTTTTTGAGATCGAGTCACGGCATGGGCGTTTTGTATTTTAATTTTTTATTTCAACTAAATTTTCTTTTCTTTTTTTTTTTTTCACATTTTAAAATAAATTAAATTAAATTAAATTATCAATTTAAGAGAAAATATTTATTATATTAAAAGACCATTTTTTGAGTATACCAATTAATAAAGCATTATATATATATATATATATATATATTTGTGATCCGAGGAATTGTTTTGATACTGAAGTTGAGTCATCTTTAAATTTCATAAAAACATTTATGCACTGATTATATTAATGTATTTCTATATATATATATATATATATATAATAAAATCATGTTTAAAGTTACAAATAAAGTTTCTAATTTATAAGGATTATGATTAAAAGTAGAACATTAATAAAAGCAGGGGTAGGAATTAAGAAAATTAAGTCAGTTGTTTGCAAGACCAGTAATTTTGAGATTTCACTATCTGTACATGCTGTCACCATAGATATAGTAATAAGACATAGATTGATCAGCGAGAGGGAAAAGTGATACCTTTTTTGGGGGGGAAAAGTCACTCTAATGGCTGCCTTTCTCAGAGTAAATTACACAAAGGAATACATACGGATAATTTAGTAAATAAAATTTATGAATAATTTATTTACTAAAGGTGAATGAAAAACTCCAGATACAGTTTCAAATTAATTTTTCTTTTTATTCTTTTTTTCAATACTCTCTAATGGTTGATTCTAGAACTTTTTTTCGGCCTCAAAATTTTTTGCTCGATAACTTGGGGATGATAGATCTATATATATTACTATATCTATGGCTGTCACTGGTTCGTTTGTCCATACTATTACACAAAATAATTTTTTATGGCAAACATGTTATTTTTTTGTAAATTAATTAAGAAGTACGAATAAAGTCTTATATAACACAAAAATTGAGCTTTGATAAACCAGCTAAATATGTCACATATTTACCATAAAGTATTATATTAAATATTCAAAGTTAAAAAAAAAAGTTAATAAAGTGAAATTAAACGAAAAATTACAGAGAATAGGAGATATAAACAATTACAATTAAAAACACACTTACTATTCCTATAACATATTGCTATCCGCGATTGTAATGAAATGCTCGCCCTCTGGTGGGCTAAGGTGAAATTATAATTAACATGCTTTAATTCGGCTTTCATCAAGCCGCCATTTCTTGCCGATGTTTAGTTTCACATATATTTATTGAAAAAAAAAAAAAAAGAATAAATACGGTAAAAAAAATAACACATACTGCTGTGTGCTACAGTGTAACTCCAAAGGATCAAGAAATCCAGAATTAAGCTTCCATTTATTTCCAAATGACAAATTTAAAATTTCAGTTGCTTCGGCTGATGGAAGTTAATAATTAATCAGATGATTTGAAACTAATATTTGTTCAACTTCAATTAAAAATCTACTTCCGATCGAACTTTGAATAAACTGAAATATATTTTTCAGAAAGCAATCAATTTTCCATGATGTAATGGCGGAGAAATTATAGTACAAATATTAAGTAGAATAACAAAAAGAACAATAATAAATACACGTGGCTATTATATTTACTAACAACAAAAGCTGAAAAAGCGTTATCTATCGATCATTACAAACGCGGATAACTATTCTATGATAGATTTATAGGTGATTTTAAAGAAAAGTAAAAAAAAAAAAAATATATATATAAATAAATAAATAAAAAGCTTTACTGGTCCCGTGGACCATAAAAATTTATATTTTGCTAGTAATTTGAATATTTTTGTGGTCCCGGTCCAACGGACTACTGTTACTTTTGAGCCCTGATAAAAGTATATAAGCATTTTCCACAACGAGAACAAGAATGATAAGAAGATTGGTCTCAATTAATTGCATTACAATTTTTTTTCGACGTCAAATATTATTCCTCACGAACATTTTGTTAAATACGTGACTCTTCGTCGAGATAACACTAGTTTTGTAAAATTCATATATTTACGCTGATTTTGAAATTTTTGAGATTTCAAAATTGAACTTTTTAAGTAGGCCATTTTATGTTTCTATGCGTAAGAGAAGAATGATAATAAGCCGCGATTGACCATAAAAACAATTATAATGCAGTGCTTGAACTGTTCGATGTGCTTTATAGAAAGAAATGAAGATTCTTTATGGAAAACACTTGTCTCTTATAAAAGCTCATTTCCGACTGAGGAGGGAGTTTGCCAAAAAAATTCATTAGTATGGAGTAAAAGCGGAATGATGTATCTGGCCCAAAATAACAGTTTTTTCACATAGTAAGGAATATTTGGCAAATCCCCCCCCCCTCAGTCTCTTATGAACTTTTGTAAGAGGCGGTGGTGACAAATGTTATTCATAAGGATCCTTTATTTCGTTATCGTAAAACACGTCGAATAGTTCGAGCACTGCATTATAAGCTTAATTCCCGTCGATAATTGTTTTACATGAGCAATCTCGCCTTATTGTTATTCTTCTCTTACGCATAGAAACATAAAATGGCCTACTTGTACGTCTTTGTTGCCCATATTTGACAATATTTTTAAGAAAGTTATAAATTACCGTTCTCTATGTATTTAGTTTTGTCGCAATTTCACGTGCAATAAGTCATGAAAATTTTATAAGATCCACTTTCCGTTTCTCAAACTCCGAAAGTTTAGTTCCAGTGGCATGATTCTAAAAATAAAATACAACGTTCCTAATTGCTGTCTAAGCATTTATGTCATCTGAGGGTGCCGAGGGGAGAACAAAAATCATGAAAATTGCAATTTTTTGAACACAAAAATACAGTTGTCCTTATAATTTTGTCCGTATCACAGGGCTGCCTAAACCAAAATAATTTTTATGAATACCAATTTCTCATATTTTTTCCATAAAATCTAATGAAAATTGCTTCATTTATCATTGGTTCCTTGCAATAAAATTTGCATAATTATCCAGTGAACTGTAGCTAAGATTTGGCGATTTTTCCCTTGTCCTTATAATTTTGACCACCACTGTCTTCATACAGCGAGATAAACTGTCCCCTATAATGCGTAAGATAACTTTAACATTTTCAAATAGTTCCTGATTTTTTGTGCGGTTCTGCGCTCTAAGCTGGTAGACGTGAGGTTCCGAGTTCCATTCCAGTCGCACTCTTTTCGGCCTATCCGTTCGGAGTTTTCCGTGGTTTTCTCCGAAACTTGCGTAAATAAGAGTTAGGACCTCTTAGAAAGACCCTCACGGAAGACACTCCTCCTCAGGCCTGGGACCCCAGTGCAGTCAATCAGCCTTAATTTTCACAACCCAATCCCCATTTTTTGTTTCGAATTCGATTTTACCAATATCTTTATTGCATTTCATTAATTTGGTGATATCTCTGTTACATTCATATGAACAAAAACCTCTCCACCAATATTTTGTCCAGTAGTTACTACGTGATTTACATCTGTTCCTAATGAAGTCGGATGCATAAATTGGTCTGATATGGTATGTCCCGTATAACGTGATTACCTATTACGCGGAACGTATCCCCCGCGTTGTATGGGAGTTTAGTGTACTTCTTTCCTCATCATCAAGAACGACATGACATTGTTGCGCAACTTATCGAAGAACATCTTCATCAGATTGATCCTAAATCTCATTTCATTCCACGTCAGCCACCTGCCGGCAAGTGAATAAATTCGCAACCAGCTACAAATCGAATACATATAATTAAATATTCCAGATCATATTGTGAGACATTTTAAAACTACATAGAATCAAAGAAATAATAATACAAAAGAATAATACAATATTAGTTATAAGATGTATTATTATTTACCCTTTCCTTGAGTTCTTCTCATAATCATGAGTTCAAATGTTGTGTCACGGGAACAACCAATGTTTTCACTTTTAATCGCTGGGAACTGTTTCAAAATATATTGCCTTTTGCTCTCGGTTCCTAATAAAAACAAATAAAATTATATTTTAGCTTAAAACAAATAAATATGGGAGAGAGAATAGGGATATTGGAACATTCGAGATACATGAACCATCTTTATTTAGGATTTTTTGTTTCTGAACCAGGTTTATTTTTCATTCTTACGTAGGCAATGTCTAAACTTATTTCTAGTTATACATACGGCAAAAAGAAATCGAATACCTTGGTGTCATTTTCACAGTGTACTAATAAACAATAGTTACTTTTATATTGCCGGAAGTAAATATTAAAGTCAAAGGTGGTGTTTTTTTTTTTTTTTTATCCAATTCAATTTTTAAGTTGTAATAGCATACTTACAAGGAAACATTCAAAAGGTGTCATCTTCAAAAAATATTGAAAAAAAAAAAATATGTGTGATATCTTCATAAAGCACCAGAAAGTGAAAAAATTATCAACTGAAATGAATTACAGCGAAAAAAAAAAAAAAATTATCAAAATTAAGCATTTTTGGCTATTTAGCGCTGTTAGGCGATAAGTTCGTTAGCACCGAAATTACCGTGTACGAACAGAACCGTGTTTTGCTTCTCCGCCAAGTACTCAAAATCAATCGCCTAACAGTGTGAAATAGCCAAATATACTTAATTTTGAAAAAATTTTGTGGTCGCTGTAATTCAGTTCAGCCGATAATTTTTTTACTTTCTGGTGTTTTATGACCTTTTGGATGTTTCCTTGTTAGTTGTAATAATAATGATTTCACATACATTTTAAGCTTAAAATAATAGTTTAAATATCAGCAGGTTTTATATAATTATAGCTTGGAAGCAAAACTGTCGGTATTGGGGATACTTCTGAAAACAGATATTGGAAATATCTGAGACATAGCTCAACTGTCCCTCACGAGAAATTAGTGTAAATGAGACTTTTCCAACTTAAAAATTAATACACCGCCTACTGGATGGTTAATTTTAAATCCACGTAGACAATTTTCTATGTATAATATAATTGAAGTAATAACTAAAGCATGTCCTCTTAGTATTAAGTAGTGCAAAGGGTTTGAAGTAAGTTGAACTAGGCATTTAATCATATGAAAGCAATGGATACACAAAAATAATTTAAATAAACAGAGACAAAACAAACAGAGTTTTATATTTCTTATTCAAAACTGGAAGAAAAGACTACAAAATGACAGATAGGTAACAATTTGTCAATTAAAAGGGTGTTAATTTAAAACTGATGCCTGGAAATATTTGTTGTTCAACTTCAAGACATTAATAGTAGTATGGTAACCACAAACCTGAACGTTCATCGAATCTATGCAGAAATAGAAATTTTGTTTTCAGAGTTTAAATTTAAAAGTGTCCACTACTAAGCACTTAACCTATATTGATATCAGTGTTGGGCATAATTGATTAAAAAGTAATTGAATAGACCATGGGTAATTGAATGGACCTTCGGGTTCGAGACTATAAAAAATCAGCTGTTTTCGGAAAACAATTCTCAACTCTACCATAGCAAAGCATTGTGGCCTACAAATTTTTATCTTGCAATATTATTTATGAGTTACATATTATATGAAATTGAAGTAAGAGTGATATAGTGATACCTTTGTTTTGTTTTTAATCCAGTTTTAGTAATATACTTTAATATTAATCAACATATGTAATATTAAAAGTTGCCATGTGAACTGTGGCGATGTTAACAAATTTAAATGGATGTTCCATTTAGTAAATTCCTTTATTAAAGTGATTGAAATTCTAATTATTTAAGCTTTGTTGTCTATATATATGTGTGTGTGTATAAAATGGTCTTATTAATCTTTTATTCATTATATATATGTGTGTGTATACATAAAATGTTCTGCAATTTTACGATATGGAAGTCTTAACTTTATCATTCGATTCAGTTGTTTACATTTCTCTTTTGTTCTTGTTTGAACAGATATCTAATTATTAAGTTTCACTGGAGAAATATTTAGGAAAATGTTATGCGTAACAATAAAATGGCATCTTGAATCTAATTTGTTTAC
This sequence comes from Salticus scenicus, assembly GCA_963930645.1. Lineage (NCBI taxonomy): Eukaryota > Metazoa > Arthropoda > Arachnida > Araneae > Salticidae > Salticus > Salticus scenicus. The sequence goes on along the minus strand of OZ005659.1, from coordinate 29,973,657 downwards.
AAAATATCGGCCACGTGTTCGGCGATTTTACCCACTGTGACGTCACAGGAATATTGTCCATTACAATTGAATTACAATTAAATTACAATTATAATTATTTTACTGTCAGTCGATTAACAAGTAAATGATTACAAATAAATTGAATTATTACAAATAAATTGAATAAGTAATTCAATTTATTTGTAACAAATTATCTGTTAATTAATTGACAATAAAATAGTTAAAATTGTAATTTAATTGTAATTCAATTGTAATTCAATTACTTTTTAATTAATTAGGCCCAACATTGATATATATATATATATATATAATTACCCGTTTTTTAAGAAAAGTAAAATGTGATTTCAATTTTGTCCATCGCTGCATTTCAAACAAAGTGAAATTACTGGAATAAACCATTCTCTATCTGGTCATATTTCTCTAAACTATCCTATTACTCAGTCAGACAAACTCTGGTGGGTGACTCAATAGAGTGTGTCCGATCTTATCTTAAAGCTTTATCTGGCATTATGAAATTGTTTCTAGAGATGGGCATTATTTCATGCAATATAATAAATGATACTGTTATTGCATAAGAACCTATTCACAATGTAATATATTATTGAAAAGATTATAATTAATAAATAACACTTTCATCTTATCTCTCTGCACGCAAAAAAGAAAGAGAAAGAGAGTCATACCTCTGGCAACGTACCAATAAAACATAGATAGAAATTAGATTATTTGTTCGAAGAAGGGAAATACTTTCGCCAACTTTCATGTAACGACTTAAATAAATAATAATTAATCATTTCGTTGGTTCCATATCAGTCAAATGATTTTTTGAAATAAGTGATTGCTTTGATTATTTAACATCTTTCTAATATTTTGTTGTATGCATTATTCTAAACCGATTGTTATGGTCTATTGATTTAGTTTAAATATCAATAGAGTCTGCCTGTAAAATTTAACTTCGTAGATTACATATTAGTCAAATATTCTTTTGAAATAGGTGATAGCTTTGATTATTTTACATCTTTCCAATATTTTACCTAAAAGTATTGTTCTAGACTAAATGTTATAGTATACTAGCCTCCTTCACGGGGATGGGGAATAGAATGGGAATCGGGGTATGTTGGGTTTGGGAAAACAATGAAGGTGTTTTATAAGGATGTGCGAAGAAAGAGGGAGGGAAAGAATGAAGAGTGTTTGTCTACATTAAAAATTGTTTATAGCAGCTGGAATTGAAAATGCGTAATCGCATACGGCATAGTGTATTGGTGGGCATTTATTTATTGTGGTTTTCTCAAGAATTATTGTTTGAGTTTAATCAAGCATAATTTGATAAGAAAATTGAATATTTATTTTTATTTTTATCTTTTCTTTTCTTTATCTTTAACTTTTTTTTTTTTTTTTTATCAGATTTTTTTCTTGAGACAATTTTTAATGATTTAAGATGAGTAAAGGTGTTAAGGCATTAAGAATAGTTAATTATGGTCATGTTAAAATTAAGTGTGTGAGAAAATAAATCATTTTATGCAGTTTTTGTAAGCAAAATATATATTTTAAACAAGTGTTTCTAATTTTAGAAAATATATTCAAAGTGACTGTCTGCTAAGTATGATTGAAAAATATTAATTTCCTTGCCAATCTGGAATGTTGAAGTTCTTCGGAAAATCAAAGGAGACAATTACTCGGTAGTTTAAAATTTGGGATGCCTTAAAGATTTTTTTTAAAGATTTGTTATTATTATTTAATTATTTCTTAATTACGTGGCTTATAACATGAGGATTCTTTTTTACAGAAAACGGCACTCGTGCACGTGTTACTTAATATTATTTGAAATATTCTGTTTTCGTGTTTAAATGAATTGATTTAACAGAACCTTATGCTTACACGATTCGTACGGGCATTTGTGTAAAACTTTGATTCTACCATTATTTCATATCCACTTTTTCATATCAGCGATATTTTTTTTTTCTTTTTTTTTTTTTTTTTTTAATTAATGCAGAAATTCTAATGTTAAATAAAGTGAAGATTACTCTTCGAAAGCATCGGGACTCAAAAACATGAATCGCATCCACTATGCAAGACACATATATATATTGTATATCTCGAAAGAATTAGAAAGACATTAGCCATATATAAACTAAAGAGTAATAGGTTGTAAAAATAATATGTTACAAGAACATATTATTAAAGGTAGTATGGAACGATGTTACATATTACTGAAAAGTAACTGTTTATCCCATGTTTAATTGTTTCATACAGTGAAAAAAAATAACTATTACCAGCTGCAAGAAACTCTCTGTGATTGGAGAAAATAATTATTTTCTCCAATCACAGAGAGTTTCTTGCAGCTAGTAATAGTTATTTTTTTTACAGTGTAGTTGCCAACTCAAATTTTATCATTTCTCTACGGACAGCTCAGTATGCCCCTATGTTGAGGATAAAAGTTCCTGTACTAGTGCTGAGGATGTCCGTAGGACATGCTTTCTCTTTTGGGCATTCTCAGGATATCCTGAAAAAGTTCTGGGGGAAAAGAGCATCATCAAAAAGTCCCTACTCTGTCCCTACATGCTGAAGAACACTGCTAAAAGTTCCTACGTGTAAGGCCAAATCCATATAGTTGACAATACTGAATTGTTCAGGGGGAAAATTGACCTGCTCTCTCGAAAAACAATAATTGATTAAAGCGGGAATAAAAAAAAAATAATAATAAATAAAATCTTAAACATCGTTGCTTTCTTTATTCTATTCTATTTCTTAAAACAATTTTTATAGATGCCACACGCACAATATAAACTTTAAATTTTACATCTACTTTTTAAGATAGCACGCGATCATGTTTTATATAAAAAGTAAATAATTAAATTCATTTTTTTTACTTATTTTTATTTTATGTGGCACGCGTACTTTTTATTTCCTAATTCAAAGTTATTAAAATAACTTTTTCGATAGTGTTTGTTTCGATACTGATTATTGTTAATTTTCTTTTCTTTTTCTTTCAAAAAAAAAAAAAAAAAAAAAAAAAAAATGATTTTGATGAAATTCTTTCAAAAGCAGAACACACATTTACAACACTTGAAAGTTTGCAACAGTCGAGTCGAGGAAGGAGTCTTCGAGGAAGATCTAAAATATTTTATTATGGTGAGTTATGAAAAGGTGAGTATAAAAATGATATTCCATATTCAATTACTTTCCTATGTCTCTGGGCCACTGCTGTGGCCTGCTACATACCAGTAAAATACTCACCTACTGTAGTATAAACTTCACATCCCATGCTCAGTGCAATATTTATAGCTGCCTGCCCGATTCCTCCTGCTCCTGAATGAATAAGAATGCTTTCACCACGTTGGAGACCAGCCCTTATGATCAAACCGTAGTAGCAAGTGGCATAAACCACGGGGACGGTTGCAGCTTCTTCTAGGCTCCATTCATCTGGCACAAACATACACATTTCAGGTATCAACTGTGTTGCAGTTCCTAAAGCTCCAGGTCTTGAAAATCCGGCAATTCGTTCACCGTATTCATTTCTTCCAGAAAATTCTAATCCCAGAACTCCGCAATCATTATGTTGCAAACCTAGTAATTAAAATTAAGGTTACAGTTCAAATTCTTAAACAAGAAATAAATCAACACATATCACATGAAGAAATATATAAGAAAACTGCTTTAATGGTAGTTTTTATTTATGAATCAGATCAACTAGTATTTTTTTTTTTTATGTTTACTTTTAAAGAAAATGTTTTCTTCTATTGAGGTATGCTATTATAATAAATTGTTCAAAGATTGTAATTTTAATATGTAACCTTTCATTAAAAGGGGGAAAAAATATTACGTTACCAAACCAAGTTAACCTTAATAGAATTATATTAAATTAGCAGGCTACTCCCGCTTCACAGGTCACTATTTTTAAATGAATCACAATAATTAATGAATTCTCAAAATTGCTTTAATTTTTATCATGCGATAAAAAAAGAGAAAAAAAATTTCTCATCGGGAAAAATGTCGCACCGGGTCCCCACTGCCTTCGGCAGCGTAGACCCGTGCGCTGCGCGCACGTACTCCTTCACCATCCTTATGACTTCTCAAAATTCCATGTTATTACTCATAAACTTTCATTCTTAAGTAAAGGAATTAAAAAATATATCATTTAGCATCGGGTAAAAACTCACACCGGGACTCCACTGCCTTCGGGAGCGCATACCCATGCGCGCTGCGCGCGCACGTTTGAGGATATACGTGCGCTTTACGCGCATATTCCTTCTCAACTCAAACTTTTATTATTAAGAAAATAAAATTTAAAAAAAATATCTTTTATCATCAGGTAAAAACTCGCACCGGGTCCCAAACCCATGCGCGCTGCGCGTCTATTCCTTCCCCACCCTTCCAGCCCCTCCTAATTAACTTACATATACCAATTTTGAACGGTCTTACTCAATTAGCTAAGATGCAAAAGAAAACCTGATCAGGAAACATTAAAATTGTAAATCAGGTGAAATCTCGAATTCCACTTTCGATAATATAAAAGAACTTTAAAATATCTTTCGAATGATGTATTAGAAATAATTTAATCATAATTAGAATTCGAAATATTGAAATTAAAAAAAATTACAGAGCCATCTGGCGGTAGAAATTTCTGTAATCTATTGTTCCATTCCAGATCAACAAAGCTTTCAAATGATGTATTACTCATGAAATTATTTTAATTAGTAGATGAGATACAAAAGAAAACCTAATCAGGACACCTCAAAACGTGTAAATCGGGTGAAATCTCGAATTCCATTTTCGATAATGTAAAAGTATTTTAAAATGTGTATCAACTAAAATAAGCTTTCAAATGATGTATAACTTATGAACTTTTTTTACTCAATAACTGAGATACAAAAAAAAAAAAAAAAAAAAAAAAAAAAAACTGATTCAGGACACCTCAAAACATGTAAAACTGGAGAAAACTTTCGATAATTTATAAGAACTTTAAAATATCTTTCAAATGATGTATTAAAAATAATTTAATCATATTTAGAAATTGAAATATTGAAATTATAAAATATTACAGCGCTATCTGGCGGTACAAATTTCTGTATTCCACTGTTCGATTCCAAATCAAAAAAGCTTTCTAATGATGTATTACTTATGAAATTATTTTAATTAGTAGCTGAGATACAAAAGAAAACTGATTCAGGACACCTCAAAACGTGTAAATCTGGTGAAAACTTTCGATAATTCAAAAGAACTTAAAAAAAAAATATCTTTCGAATAATGTATTAAAAATAATTTAATCATAATTAGAAATTGAAATATTGAAATTTTAAAATATTATAGCGCCATCTGGCGGTACAAATTTCTGTATTCCACTGTTCGATTCCAAATCAAAAAAGCTTTCTAATGATGTATTACTTATGAAATTATTTTAATTAGTAGCTGAGATACAAAAGAAAACCTAATCAGGAGACCATAAAACGTGTAAATCGGGTAAAATCTCGAATTCCATTTTCGATAATGTAAAAGTAATTAAAAAGTGTATGAACTCTACAAAGCTTTTAAATGACTTAATAACTGAGATATAAAAGAAAACTGATTCAGGACACCTCAAAACGTGTAAATCTGGTGAAAACTTTTGATAATGAAAACCTAATCAGGACACCTCAAAACGTGTAAATTGGGTGAAATCTCGAATTTCATTTTCGATAATGTAAAAGTACTTTAAAATGTGTATCAACTGAACAAAGCAAAGGCCTTCTGGGTTTTTCGTTGTTTTCTCCGAAACAACCGTTCCTTTTCTACGATTTTGTACCTCCCACCTCCCTTTTCCGTCCCTTCTAATAATTTTACACTTGAAAATATCCGCAATCGATTTATCTTTCCTTAAAATCTAATAATACCAATTTCAAACGCTGTAACTCTTTTTTTTTTGCCCCTTCCCCCCCCCTTCCCTCCCCCTCAAGCCCTTCCTAATAATTCTACACTTTAAAAAATATTCAGAATCGAATTATCGGGCGTTAAAACCAAATATTACGAAATTTCAACGGCATATCTCAATTTAAAGTAGTGCAAAATATAAAACAAAAGGAAATCTAATTTTTTTGTTTATCCACATATTTTCATGAAAATTGAACAGTAGCTTTATAATATGCTGTCTAGGCCGAATATTAATTCAAATGTAACGTGAATGAAAATTTGAAAAAATTTGAAAACTGCAATTTTCCCCCCCCACTACAAAACACGAGACATCTTGATCGGTTACAATCATTTCCTTTTTCAAAGCAGACGGACGTCTGGCATTATGATGCAATGGCGGTGAATTCTCAGTCATTGAGATCGCTTTTAGAATAGACATGAGAGGACATTTTAATTAATATCTCCAAAACTAATTAAGTTACAACTTTCATTTTTGCGGCGTTGTCTTTCTCGGGTCGTAAACATTAACCGTGCCGAATTTGGTCCCGCTCGGTGAAACGGTCTAGGATTCTATAGCGGACAGATAGACAGACACACAAACAGACTCTGCTCTTTTATATATATAAGAAGATCTTAGTTCTTAGCGTATCTGAATATTTTTTTGTTGTCCTGTAAACATGCTAATTATACCATACTCTATAGAAAACATTTTCTTTTGCGTACGAATAACAAATTTTAATTACATTATGATTTTTGCAATGCAAAATTATTTATATACTAGCGGGTCAGTATTTTCAAATGAATCACTATAATTAATGAATCACTAACAGTAACTTTTAGTGTTAAGAAAAGAAATAAAAAAAAAAATCATTTGTGATTGGGTAAAAAGTCGGCCCGGGTCCCCACTGCCTTCGGCAGCGCAGTCCCGTGCGCTCTGCGCGCGCACAACTTAAGAGATGCACGCGCTGCGCGCGCGTATTCCTTCCTTGACCCTACGTGCCCCCTAAAAAAAATCATTTCTGATCGGGTAAAAACTCGCACCGGGTCCCCACTGCATTCGGCAGCGCAGTCCCGTGCGCGCTGCGCGCGCACAACTTACCGGATACACGCGCTGCGCGCGCGTATTCCTTCCCTGGCCCTTTGTGCCCCCTAAAAAAAAGCGCACAACTTAAGGGATACACGCGCTGCGCGCGCGTATTCCTTCCCTGACCCTACGTGCCCCCTAAAAAAATCATTTCTGATCGGGTAAAAACTCGCACCGGGTCCCCACTGCCTTCGGCATCGCAGTCCCGTGCGCTCTGCGCGCGCACAACTTAAGGGATACACGCACTGCGCGCGCGTATTCCTTCCCTCACCCTTCGTACCCCTAAAAAAATATTATTTCTAATCGGGTAAAAACTCGCACCGGGTCCCCACTGCCTTCGGCAGCGCAGTTTCGTTCGCGCTGCGCGCGCACAACTTCAGGGATACACGCGCTGCGCGCGCGTATTCCTTCCCTGGCCCTTTGTGCCCCCTAAAAAAAAAGCGCACAACTTAAGGGATACACGCGCTGCGCGTGCGTATTCCTTCCCTGACACTACGTGCCCCCTAAAAAAATCATTTCTGATCGGGTAAAAACTCGCACCGGGTCCCCACTGCCTTCGGCATCGCAGTCCCGTGCGCTCTGCGCGCGCACAACTTAAGGGATACACGCACTGCGCGCGCGTATTCCTTCCCTCACCCTTCGTACCCCTAAAAAAATATTATTTCTAATCGGGTAAAAACTCGCACCGGGTCCCAACTGCCTTCGGCAGCGCAGTTTCGTGCGCGCTGCGCGCGCACAACTTCAGGGATACACGCGCTGCGCGCGCGTATTCCTTCCCTGACCCTTCGTGCCCCTTAAAAAAAAAATCATTTCTGATCGGGTAAAAATTCGCACCGGGTCCCCACTGCTTTCGGCAGCGGAGTCCCGTGCGCTCTGCGCGCGCACAAGTTAAAGGATACGCGCGCGGTCCACACCTATTCCTTCTCCACCCTTTCACGCCCTCTTAATTAACCTACATCTTTCGAATGATGTATTAAAAATAATTAAACCAAATTAGAAATATAAATATTGAAATTTGAAAATATTACAGCGCCATAAAAGAAATTTGATTCAGGACACCTCAAAACGTGTAAATCTGGTGAAAACTTTCGATAATTTAAAAGAACTTTAAAATATCTTTCGAATGATGTATTAAAAATAATTTAATCATAATAAAAAATTGAAATGTTGAAATTTGAAAATATTACAGCGCCATCTGGCGGTACAAATTTCTGTATTCCACTGTTCGATTCCAATTCAAAAAAGCTTTCCAATGATGTATTACTTATGAAATTATTTTAATTAGTAGCTGAGATACAAAAGAAAACGAATTCAGGAGACCTCAAAACGTGTAAATCTGTTGAAAACTTTGAATAATATAAAAGAACTTTAAAATATCTTTCGAATCATGTATTAAAAATAATTTAATCATAATTAGAAATTGAAATATTGAAATTTGAAAATATTACAGCGCCATAAAAGAAAATTGAATCAGGACACCTCAAAACGTGTAAATCTGGTGAAAATTTTCGATAATTTAAAAGAACTTTAAAATATCTTTCGAATGATGCATTAAAAATAATTTAATCATAATTAGAAATTGAAATATTGAAATTTGAAAATATTACAGCGCCATGAAAGAACACTGATTCAGGAGACATCAAAACGTGTAAATCTGTTAAAAACTTTGAATTATGTAAAAGAACTTTAAAATATCTTTCGTATGATGTATAAAAAATAAATAAATCGTAATTAGAAATTGAAATACGCGTATTAGAATATTGCAAAAATGTCCGGTGTGTAAAGATAAAATTTAATTTGCAATTAAAATGTAAATCTTTTGTTTATTGACGAAAATCGATGAAATTTGAAATGCAAGTTTGTTTTGTGGTGTAAATATTATGTACTAAATAAAATGTGTAAAATTTGAAAAATTGAAGAAAATAGAAATTTGTAATTTTTAATCGCAGTACGAAACACGTGACTTCATTAAATTCCACATGTGTTTCCGTTGAAGACTGCTGTAGACATAGAATAAGAAGGAGCATGGCAATACTCTTAATGCTTACAAACCCCTTCTAGTGAAATGCCAGCGAAAGCTACTTTTGCTACTCAAAACCTTAAATTAGGGCCATAGAAAAATAATAATATCGCTGTTTGTTGTGGCAACACAACAGCTTATTAGAAACACTTATGCTCCTTCTTCCTTTATTATTATTCTATGGCTGTTGTAGACGAAGTCTGCAAAGCTAAGATTCTTGTGATTTGTTGCCAATATTTTTTTATAGTTTAGTTAATTTTAAAAAATCTAATTGTCCGATCGATAAGCCGTTTAAACCATCGGTTTAAGAAAAAAAAGCCCTTTCCAATGGTATCTTGTTTGTAACGATACGACTGATATTTCTAATTTATTTTCCACCTTTTCCGTAAAAATGTCGCTTTTTAAGCATTTAATCATGAATTCTGGGTCATTTTTCGTTAGACAATGGTCGACATTTTAATTAATATCTCCGCTAATTAGGGTCGCATCGTTTAGCAAATTAGATAATGTAAAAGTAATTAAAAAGTGTATGAACTCTACAAAGCTTTTAAATGACTTAATAACTGAGATATAAAAGAAAACTGATTCAGGACACCTCAAAACGTGTAAATCTGGTGAAAACTTTTGATAATGAAAACCTAATCAGGACACCTCAAAACGTGTAAATTGGGTGAAATCTCGAATTTCATTTTCGATAATGTAAAAGTACTTTAAAATGTGTATCAACTGAACAAAGCAAAGGCCTTCTGGGTTTTTCGTTGTTTTCTCCGAAACAACCGTTCCTTTTCTACGATTTTGTACCTCCCACCTCCCTTTTCCGTCCCTTCTAATAATTTTACACTTGAAAATATCCGCAATCGATTTATCTTTCCTTAAAATCTAATAATACCAATTTCAAACGCTGTAACTCTTTTTTTTTTTGCCCCTTCCCCCCCCCCCCTTCCCTCCCCCTCAAGCCCTTCCTAATAATTCTACACTTTAAAAAATATTCAGAATCGAATTATCGGGCGTTAAAACCAAATATTACGAAATTTCAACGGCATATCTCAATTTAAAGTAGTGCAAAATATAAAACAAAAGGAAATCTAATTTTTTTGTTTATCCACATATTTTCATGAAAATTGAACAGTAGCTTTATAATATGCTGTCTAGGCCGAATATTAATTCAAATGTAACGGGAATGAAAATTTGAAAAAATTTGAAAACTGCAATTTTCCCCCCCACTACAAAACACGAGACATCTTGATCGGTTACAATCATTTCCTTTTTCAAAGCAGACGGACGTCTGGCATTATGATGCAATGGCGGTGAATTCTCAGTCATTGAGATCGCTTTTAGATTAGACATGAGAGGACATTTTAATTAATATCTCCAAAACTAATTAAGTTACAACTTTCATTTTTGCGGCGTTGTCTTTCTCGGGTCGTAAACATTAACCGTGCCGAGTTTGGTCCCGCTCGGTGAAACGGTCTAGGATTCTATAGCGGACAGATAGACAGACACACAAACAGACTCTGCTCTTTTATATATATAAGAAGATCTTAGTTCTTAGCGTATCTGAATATTTTTTTGTTGTCCTGTAAACATGCTAATTATACCATACTCTATAGAAAACATTTTCTTTTGCGTACGAATAACAAATTTTAATTACATTATGATTTTTGCAATGCAAAATTATTTATATACTAGCGGGTCAGTATTTTCAAATGAATCACTATAATTAATGAATCACTAACAGTAACTTTTAGTGTTAAGAAAAGAAATAAAAAAAAAAATCATTTGTGATTGGGTAAAAAGTCGGCCCGGGTCCCCACTGCCTTCGGCAGCGCAGTCCCGTGCGCGCTGCGCGCTCACAACTTAAGAGATGCACGCGCTGCGCGCGCGTATTCCTTCCTTGACCCTACGTGCCCCCTAAAAAAAATCATTTCTGATCGGGTAAAAACTCGCACCGGGTCCCCACTGCATTCGGCAGCGCAGTCCCGTGCGCGCTGCGCGCGCGTATTCCTTCCCTGGCCCTTTGTGCCCCCTAAAAAAAAGCGCACAACTTAAGGGATACACGCGCTGCGCGCGCGTATTCCTTCCCTGACCCTACGTGCCCCCTAAAAAAATCATTTCTGATCGGGTAAAAACTCGCACCGGGTCCCCACTGCCTTCGGCATCGCAGTCCCGTGCGCTCTGCGCGCGCACAACTTAAGGGATACACGCACTGCGCGCGCGTATTCCTTCCCTCACCCTTCGTACCCCTAAAAAAATATTATTTCTAATCGGGTAAAAACTCGCACCGGGTCCCCACTGCCTTCGGTAGCGCAGTTTCGTGCGCGCTGCGCGCGCACAACTTCAGGGATACACGCGCTGCGCGCGCGTATTCCTTCCCTGGCCCTTTGTGCCCCCTAAAAAAAAAGCGCACAACTTAAGGCATACACGCGCTGCGCGTGCGTATTCCTTCCCTGACACTACGTGTCCCCTAAAAAAATCATTTCTGATCGGGTAAAAACTCGCACCGGGTCCCCACTGCCTTCGGCATCGCAGTCCCGTGCGCTCTGCGCGCGCACAACTTAAGGGATACACGCACTGCGCGCGCGTATTCCTTCCCTCACCCTTCGTACCCCTAAAAAAATATTATTTCTAATCGGGTAAAAACTCGCACCGGGTCCCAACTGCCTTCGGCAGCGCAGTTTCGTGCGCGCTGCGCGCGCACAACTTCAGGGATACACGCGCTGCGCGCGCGTATTCCTTCCCTGACCCTTCGTGCCCCTTAAAAAAAAAAATCATTTCTGATCGGGTAAGAATTCGCACCGGGTCCCCACTGCTTTCGGCAGCGGAGTCCCGTGCGCTCTGCGCGCGCACAAGTTAAGGGATACGCGCGCGGTCCACACCTATTCCTTCTCCACCCTTTCACGCCCTCTTAATTAACCTACATCTTTCGAATGATGTATTAAAAATAATTAAACCAAATTAGAAATATAAATATTGAAATTTGAAAATATTACAGCGCCATAAAAGAAATTTGATTCAGGACACCTCAAAACGTGTAAATCTGGTGAAAACTTTCGATAATTTAAAAGAACTTTAAAATATCTTTCGAATGATGTATTAAAAATAATTTAATCATAATAAAAAATTGAAATGTTGAAATTTGAAAATATTACAGCGCCATCTGGCGGTACAAATTTCTGTATTCCACTGTTCGATTCCAATTCAAAAAAGCTTTCCAATGATGTATTACTTATGAAATTATTTTAATTAGTAGCTGAGATACAAAAGAAAACGAATTCAGGAGACCTCAAAACGTGTAAATCTGTTGAAAACTTTGAATAATATAAAAGAACTTTAAAATATCTTTCGAATCATGTATTAAAAATAATTTAATCATAATTAGAAATTGAAATATTGAAATTTGAAAATATTACAGCGCCATAAAAGAAAATTGAATCAGGACACCTCAAAACGTGTAAATCTGGTGAAAATTTTCGATAATTTAAAAGAACTTTAAAATATCTTTCGAATGATGCATTAAAAATAATTTAATCATAATTAGAAATTGAAATATTGAAATTTGAAAATATTACAGCGCCATGAAAGAACACTGATTCAGGAGACATCAAAACGTGTAAATCTGTTAAAAACTTTGAATTATGTAAAAGAACTTTAAATTATCTTTCGTATGATGTATAAAAAATAAATAAATCGTAATTAGAAATTGAAATACGCGTATTAGAATATTGCAAAAATGTCCGGTGTGTAAAGATAAAATTTAATTTGCAATTAAAATGTAAATCTTTTGTTTATTGACGAAAATCGATGAAATTTGAAATGCAAGTTTGTTTTGTGGTGTAAATATTATGTACTAAATAAAATGTGTAAAATTTGAAAAATTGAAGAAAATAGAAATTTTTAATTTTTAATCGCAGTACGAAACACGTGACTTCATTAAATTCCACATGTGTTTCCGTTGAAGACTGCTGTAGACATAGAATAAGAAGGAGCATGGCAATACTCTTAATGCTTACAAACCCCTTCTAGTGAAATGCCAGCGAAAGCTACTTTTGCTACTCAAAACCTTAAAGTAGGGCCATAGAAAAATAATAATATCGCTGTTTGTTGTGGCAACACAACAGCTTATTAGAAACACTTATGCTCCTTCTTCCTTTATTATTATTCTATGGCTGTTGTAGACGAAGTCTGCAAAGCTAAGATTCTTGTGATTTGTTGCCAATATTTTTTTATAGTTTAGTTAATTTTAAAAAATCTAATTGTCCGATCGATAAGCCGTTTAAACCATCGGTTTAAGAAAAAAAAGCCCTTTCCAATGGTATCTTGTTTGTAACGATACGACTGATATTTCTAATTTATTTTCCACCTTTTCCGTAAAAATGTCGCTTTTTAAGCATTTAATCATGAATTCTGGGTCATTTTTCGTTAGACAATGGTCGACATTTTAATTAATATCTCCGCTAATTAGGGTCGCATCGTTTAGCAAATTAGATAACCCAGATCTGCGATAAATTCTCTGTCCATCGGTACCTGTTCGAAGACCGTGCGACCGTTAGCGGCCGAGCTTTTGCTGCGTCAAGCCGTTTCTCACAGACAGACAGACAGATACACACACACACACACGCGCGTACAGATTTTGATAATATAAGGAGATGATTTAATAAATGCCCCTCATAGAACACAATGAATTGACATTTTTTCAGTTACCCCCTCGCAAACCAGGCGAAACCAACAACATGACTGTTCGAGTTATAACTGTTCGAAAACTGCGATTGTTCGAGACCAAACGTCGCAAACCCTGTACACAAAAACAGTGTATAGAGTACACAAAAACAGTGTACGAGATATTTATATCATTTTCAGTAGGAAATATTTCATAGTGAATTTGAATGACGTATGTCAGTTTAAAAAAATTCCATGAATGTTTACGGAAGTTAGAGCTTGGAAAGACAGACAGACAAAATGAAAGCATGATAGTCTATAACTTAGTTGGAAAGTATTAAAATGGAATTTATAAATAGTAAAAGTAAGGTGTTCGAACCACCAGTATATCATTTAACAAAACACAACATAAAATATTATCATACAGGGTGATCGTAAAATGTCTGGCCAAAGTTAAAGGGGGTTAGAGGGGCCGGATATAAAAGGATTCGCAATACTATGAGTGTCCAGAAACTCTGCTTGAAGATAGTAGAAAGCGCTGTGTAGGGCAATCGAAACAAGCCGGCAATGCGGGAAGCTGTCATCCTCTGCTGTGGTTTCATACAGCATGCAGCATTTCACGAATGACCAACTGGCAGATACCCATCTAACATTAAAAAAAAAAAAGATCTGACATCATTAAGAAAAAATCCTGAATTGCCGGCTTGTTTCGACTGCCTTGCCCAGTCCTCTACTAGGCTCACATGGCATTTCCGGACGCGCATTGTACTGCGAATCCTTTTATATTCCTTAGAGTTGCGCCGAATATTCGTTTACTATTCAGAATTCGACGTATTCGGTAGGTAACACCAAATATTCGGTGCGGCCGAATATCTTAATATTCGATGACAGAATAGTGGAGGTAATTTTAAATTAAGTTGAAAATTGATAAAAATATTTTTTATTATATAAAATTTAAATTAATTTTATCTTAATTTTTATCATCAATGTTATGATGTCAAAGAATATTAAATTAATAAAAAAACTAGTATGTTGTGGCCACCACAAGACTTTCTTCTATATTTTCCTATACAAATTCACTAACAAGGAAACATTCAAAAGGTGTCGTCTTAAAAAAATATTGAAAAAAAAAAAATATATATATATGATTCTACTCTTCATAAAACACCATAAAGGAAAAAAAAATATCGGCTGAAATGCATTACAGCGACCAAAAAAAATTATCAAAATTAAGCATTTTTAGCGATTTAGCGCTGTTAGGCGATAAGTTCGCTAACACCGAGATTGCCGTGTACGAACAGAACAGTGTTTTGTTTCTCCGCCAAGTACTCAAGATCAATCGCCTAACAGTGTGAAATCGCAAAATGTCCTTAATTCTGATAATTTTTTGTGGTCGCTGTAATTCATTTCAGCAGATAATTTTTTCACTTTCTGGTGTTTTATGAAGAGAAGAATCACATATATTTTTTTCAATATTTTTTGAAGACGATACCTTTTGAATGTTTCCTTGTAAGTTCAAATAATTTATTAAAACTATTATTTATTAAAATTATCTAACATGATGAATGCAAATGATTTTTCTCTTAAAGAAAACTAACACTAAATATCCAAAGAAAGACGGTTTTATTGTCTATAAATAACGTCCTAAAAACGCGTTTTTATAATGGTTATCTCGCATATCAAACTTCGTGCACTTATATGACATAGAAGTTGAGATATAGCCTTCACGTAATCGAGGAAGTTTTCAGTATAGCAGTACCACTTATTGACCGATAATCATCCAAATTGAATCAGCATAATGTCTCATAATGGCCTTCTCACATATCAAGTTTTGTTTGATGACACGCAATAGAACCTGTGATGTAGCCTTCCCTTAAATTACGGAAATCTCTGGTGTATCCAAAATGAAAACATGCGGTTTTGGCTGACACCAAAAGCTGATAGGCACTAATTTATGTCAAGGTGCATCTATACATATGAATTTATATGCAATTCTGTGCAGTAGTTCCTGAGATATAGCCTCCCCTTAAAATACAGAAATCGCTGCATAGCCGCGCCATCTGTTGGCTGATAAGCATTCCAGTTGAATCAGCAAAATGTTTCTTAAGGGCCTCCTCACGTATTAAGTTTTGTTTGATTATACGCAATAGAACCTGAGTTATAGCCTTCCCTGAAACTGCAGAAATCGCTGCATAGCAGCGCCACCTGTTGCGCTGTTGGCACCAAAAGCACTAATATGCACCATATGCACTAATCTAGATCAAGGTGTATCTACATATAGATTTATCTGCAATTCTGTACGGTAGTTTATGATATATAGCCTTGCAGAAATCGCTGCATAGCAGTGCCACCTGGAGGCTGATAAGCATTCAAATTGAATCAGCATAATGTCTTATAATGACATTCTCATATGTCAAGTTTTGTGTGCTTATATGCAACAGAACTTGAGATATAGCCTCCCCTTAAATTGCAAAAATATCTGTGAAGCACCGCCACCTGTTGAAAAATTGACACTAAAAGTTGACAAGCACTAATTTAGGTCAAGTTGCATCTACATATAAATTTATATACAATTCTGAGCAGTAGTTCCGGAGATACAGTCACCACAAAATGTTTGCCGCACGCACACAGACAGACAGACGAGCAGACAGACATTTTCTAAAAATGGTCAAATCGTATTCTAGACCTCTCAAAACGTGTAAATCCGTCGAAAATTTTTAAGAATCCAATACTTTTTTCAATTAAATATGTAAGAAAGTAATAAATACCAATCCAATAAAGTTCCTATCGCATTAATTTCTAATCTAAATTAAAATAGAATTTGTATTCAAATATGATACATTTCAAAATAATCACTATTGTAGCAGTTTAATGAAGGGTAAAATGTGAAAGTATATATAAAACTGTATTTACCTATATACAGCCAGTACAAAATACAAATCAACTAAAAAAATAATCTGGTGTGTTACTCACACGACTTTCTCTTACCCTGAAATTTAATACTATAAATACAGGTTGGAGATTAAGAGGTAAGATAACGAGTACTGTTATGTAAACCTATCTTAAACAATTCAAATTAGGCTTCGGAAGAGTTTTATGTAATAATTAGTTCTGTGTGAGGGCGATGCCACCCTAAACCCCCCGTTTCATTAATGCACCTACATTTATATAGAATTTAATTCGGTTATTGGAATTAAAAGTTTACTTAAAATTATACAGACAATTTTCACACCTAACATTCCTTGAAACTTATCAAACTTTTCCAGCAACAAACTTATATTAACTTCAAAATACAACATTTGGATCTCCTAAAATTATTCATTTTTAAGTTACTCTCAGAGACACAGACAAAGATCAAACGTTAAAAAACTTGACTACGGTAATCAGCAAGCCTCAAAACGTGTAAATATACAAAAGAAAACAAGTGATGAATATTTAGCTTAAAACATACATTATTTACCATATCTCTATGAGGAATTTATTTCAATTCCCGAACAGCTTTCCTAGAAATGGTAAAATATTATTAGTAAAGCACATCCACTAACAACAAATAGCTAGTGTGTTGTGGCCACCACATGACTTTCTTCTATATTTTCCTATACAAATTCACTCAGTAAAAATAATTTATCAAAATTATTATTTAAAAAAATATCTTCCATGATAATGCAGACGATTTTCCATATTAGAGAAGTAGTATAACACTAAATATCGAAAAAGAAAGTTAAATTTATTCTGAATATTACATTTTTTTTCTTTTTTGGTTAAAAAGGAAAAAAAATTATAAATTTATTTTAAATTATCGCAGATCGATGTTTCAACCATTCGTTTTAAAGGTATTGGCGAGCTATTTTGAAAGCTACCCATCATGAAAATTTGCTCCCCCCCCCCCCCCCCCTATACGATACACATTTAGAATACCGAGTTTGGAATTTCTGCTACTATTTGTTCTTGAGATATGCTGATAACAGACACACAGACACAGACAGACACACACACAGACCATTCGCTAAAAACATGATTTTCGTATTCAGGGGACAGAATGGTCTGTGTGTCTGTCTGTGTGTGTCTGTTATCAGCATATCTCAAGAACAATTAGTAGCAGAAATTCCAAACTCGGTATTCCGAATGTGTATCATATAGGGATGGTACACTAAGCTTTTCGTTTAGATGAAGCAAATTGTTCGTGTACAGGGACACCCAAGAAAATTCAAACACATTACGTCCATGGGGGAAATTGCAGGTAAGTAGAGTTACATCCTATAGACTGCACTAAACCAAACGAAACGAATATATATATATTTACTTTCTCTTACCCATAAGGTCGAGAAATTATTGTTTTAGGGTCAAATTTTCGAACGTGAGTTTTTGTTATATTTACATGTTCTGAGGTCCTCTGAATACGAAAATCATGTTTTTAGCGAATGGTCTGTGTGTCTTTCTGTTATCAGCATATATCAAAAACAAATAGTATCAGAAATTCCAAACTCGGTATTCTAAATGTGTATCATATAGGGATGATACACTAAGCTTTTCGTTGAGATGAAGCAAATGGTTCGTGTACAGGGACACTGAAAATTATTCAAATACATTACGTCTATGGGGGAAATTGCAGGTAAGTAGAGTTTAACATCTATAGACTGCACTAAACCAAATGAAACGAATATATATTTTTTGTAATAGAGATAGTCAACTGGGAAAATATTTTGTGTATGTATAGGAGCCACGCCTCCCCCCTGGCTGGGAAGTCCCCACTCGAGGAGAGTAAATTTTCATGGTGGGTATCTTTCAAAAGAGCTCGCCAATACCTTTAAAACGAATGGTTGAACCATCGATCTGCGATAATTTAAAATAAAGTTATCATTTTTTTCATTTTTAACCATTTTTTTTTTTTTTTAATAATGTAATATTGAGAATAAATTGAACTTTTTTTTGGATATTTAGTGTTACACTACTTCTCCGTCTGCATTATCATAAAAGATAATTTGTTTAAATAATAATTTAAATAAATTATTTTTTAATAACCGAATTTAATTCTATATAAATGTAGGTGCATTATTGAAACGGGGGATTGAGGGGGGCGGTAGCCTCCCCTCCTCACAGAGTACTAATTATCATATAAAACTCTTCCGAAGCCTAATTTGGATTGTTTAACATAGGTTTATATAACAGTACTCGTTATCTTTCCTCTTAATCTTCAACCTGTATTTATAGTATTAAATTTCAGGGTAAGAGAAAGTCGTGTGAGTGACACACCAGATTGTTTATGCATAAAAACATGTTTCATGTAGAATATGGTATAGAAATCATTCACTGTTCGTTTACAGGGCTACACAAAAGAACTAGATTATAATACGACAATACTTGCAAATTATTGGAAGTGTACTTCAGGCTGTGCCGTGTGTTATTAATATAGGATTATATTTATGTGCACCATGTGATGTGTGCATAACTTTCAGAAGATATACAGGGCTGCCAATATTTAAGCCATAACATTATTTTTAATTTGTAAGTGGAAGTGCTTTACTATAATATTTTACCATGTCCAGGAAAGCTGCTCGGGAATTGAAATTAAGTCCTCATAGCCATATGATAAATATTGTATTTTTTAAAGCCAAATATTCATCAGTTGCTTTTTTGTATGTTTACAGGTTTTGGGGCTTTCTCAATACCGAAGTAAAGTTTTATAGTTTGATCTTTGAATGTGTCAGTTAGAGTAAATTAAAAACAAATAATTTCAGGCGATCCAAATGATGTATTTTGAAGTTAATACGTTTGTTACAAGAAAAGTTTGTTCAAGATTGACAAGTTTCGAGGAATGATGCGTGTGAAAGTTGACTGAATAAATTTAAATAAACTTTTGAAGTTAATAACCGAATTAAATTCTATATAAATGTAGGTGCATTAATGAAACGGGGGTTTGAAGGATGCGGTAGCCCCCCTCACACAGAATTATTTGTCAAATAAAGCTCTTCCGAAAATTGTTTTAACATAAGTTTATATAACAGCACTCGTTATTTTAACTCTTATTATGCAATCTGTACTTTTAGCATTAAATTTCAGGGTAAAAGAAAGCCAGGTGATTGAGGCATCAGAATATTTTATTTATTTATTTAGTTTTTAAATCAAGAAATATATTTTCTGGTTCACAAATATCTCTGTTGTTGGTAGATCTTGGCAATGGGTACAGTACTTGAAAAATATACTAAGCTGCTTTTGCATTACATACTTGTTTGATATTAACCCTTTCACGCCCAAGGGAAATATTTTTCCCTTCTACAAAAATCGTTATCGATTGTTCAATTATTATTGAATCGATATTTTTTTTTACTGAATGTCAAAATAAAACGTATGTCCAAGGCAGCAAATGTGTTTCTGAACGAATAAAGAAAAAAAAAAAAACGTATAGAAAATAGGACACATAATAAATGTGTTATGTGCAATGTGCTTCACAAGTAAACGAAATTGTTTCGTAGAATACCATAACTAGCTATTTATTTTACTTTTCTGATAATTTTTATATAACAAAGCAATAAATTTGTATTACAAAGCAATAAATAAAATACCGATATGATAAACCTAACTCTTCGTTTATTTACTTTTATGGTCCATAGGGAAAATATTTCCCGTGAAATTATAGGAAACCTATACACCCTGCTATGTTTTTCTGGTGATATTCTCTTACTTTACACCCACAATAGCTAAAATATTGTGTTGTATTGGCATATTTAGTCTTGGAAATCTTATGGTCCTGAGAGGGTTAAAATGTCTCGTTTAGACGACTGAATAGAAGAAAAAAGTTTTCATAAACAAGAAAATATACCTTTAGCAGTTTGTTCCGATATTTTTCCAGTAGCTAACATAACATCTCTGAAGTTCAGAGCTGAATAATATATATGGACGAATTCATGTTTAGGAATATTTGAATAGCTCAGAGGTGACTCCAACCACACCAGTGTTGACAAATCTCCATATCTTTTCATGTTAATATAGCTGTGATCGACCACTTTCTTTTCTATTTCTATAAATAAAAGAAACAGAATTAGATGACCAATGTGTTATTTATTTCATTAAACTTTAAGGAGAAAAAATATAAGTAAGGTCAATATGTCTTAATGCAATAAACCATAAATGCGACAAAGTGCTTTTACTGATAATCTCAAAGTAGGAATTATATTCAAATGCAACATAATGAAACTTTTAAACCTTGAGAACAAATACGCGAAACTTTTTATCGCATTTTAAAAGTTTTCTCCAGGAGAATTTTCTATTTCAGAACACATTGTTCAATGTCATTCTCCGCCAGTTCTGCATAAATTTCGAAAAAAAAAAAAAAAAAAAAAAAAATTCCTGAAATAGAGATTATAAATTTCTTCTTTTATGTTTTAAAGTCAAATAAACACTTTTATGTCTTGGTCTTAAATACCTTTTATAACTATCGGAAGCTTAAGTTCAAAAAGATGACACATTTTGAATTACAGGTGTATAAAAATATTTACTGCATTTAGGCATTCATTTCCTTCATAGACCTAATTGCGACAAATTATTTCCCTTAAATGCGGAGTGTCATTCAATACCGTAAAATCCCGAAAGTAACCCCCCCCCCATCGAATATAACCCCCCCCCTCCCTTTTCTCGCTGAAAGTGAAATGTCTCCGTTATCCTGAAAGTAACCCCCCCCCCCCCACCCACCCACCCTTTTTTTTCTCTCCATCCAACAAAGCTACATCCAATCTTCGGGCGCACTTACGGTACGTCGGCATTGCAAGTTAAGTTTGGCATTGAATTAAGTTTTAATATTTATATATTATCTCTAATTTAACTAATTTTTCATAAAGTGTCGGATGCATGTTATCAATGGAATCATTACACAGTTTTTTTAACTTTAATGTAAGAAATTACCTTTAATATTTCCTTTTAAGTAAGTACCGTAAAATCCCGAAAGTACCCCCTCCATCGAATATAACTTCCCCTCCCTTTTCTTCATTTTTTTTTTTTAAAGAATTTTGATTATAACCCCCCCCCCCACCTGAAATTTATCCGTTTTGCTTTTCAAAAGGGGGGGGGGTACTTTCGGGATTTTACGGTATATGTGTGTAGATAAAATTATGCATTTTCTTTTCTTTTTTTACGTTTAAAGGCAGAAAGTGTTTGAAACAGGAAAAGGTTTAAAAGCAGAATTTGTGAATAACAAAATTTTGTTGAAACATGTGGAAATTAGAGATTTCCACATAATGACTATCAATTTGAAATTAGAACCTTGTGAAATTAGAACAATTTCAAGCCATTAATAATAAAAATTTTGCTATCTCATGTGTACCACACTTGTCTTACTGTGCGTGCGTGTGTGTGTGTGTGTAGGGGGTTATCAGAAAGTATTCAGAAGATATAATGATGTTCATGTGTACGTATCAAACTATCAGAAATGTTAATTATTATAGTGTTATAACAGCATACGTAATTTATAACACAATTTTAGTTTTATTATAATGCTTATAACCATTGTCGATTATTTCTACATACAAACTAATAAAAGCATTAGCGATGAAAATTTTACAATTTTGCAAACCACTAATGGAGGCTTTAAAAGATTCTTATAAAAAATGTGTAGCATTCAAGAACAGTCTGCATTCCAAATAGAACCTTGTCTCACTCACACAGGAAATTCAACCGAATAGTTTGAAAACTGCTTTATAAAAACAGTTGTATAAAATCATAATGCACCCAAAATGTGCAAATCTTTTTTGGGAAAAAAAAAAAAAAAAAAAAAAACCGTAGAATGCTTAACTGAAGTGACTAAAAGCTTTACCGCATTTAGGAGCTTCGACATCGCATTAAGCATTAGGTATCGTACAAAATTTTCTAAATGCGACGTATTTTTATTTGCCTTATATTGCAAATATTGATTAAATTTCTTGAAAAGAAATGAATCAATACACTAATTTAGACCTAAGATATAATGTTCAAACATCTTTTCTTTCTTTTTCCTGTTATTTATAAACTAAAATACCAAATATTGCCTAAATGTCATGATACATACCAGAAATCACTTTGCAATTAGACAGATTGACCTTATTACTTTATTATAAACAACAGATTCACGCTGTCTCATAGAAGAATAATATTTCCACTTGTTTTGTTGTCACTAATACAACGTGGAAATCTTTATTTATTTTTACAGATGATAAAATCTATATATACAGTAGACTCCTATACAAAGTGGCGGATACGTCCCGTGTAATAGGAAATCGCGTTTTACGGGACATACATTCTTAGAACAATATATGCAAGTTCACTCTAATCCGGAAAAGTTATAGTATACACATTACTTTTTTGTGATTCTTATTCTTTTTTAAGTAATCGGATCGGACAAATCAAAAGAATTCTTAATAAAAGAATTCAAGAACATATTCGCAGTGTTAAAGAAGAAAAACGTTCAGCATTTGCTAACTTCGTTTACGATAACTCTGGTGTTACACCTCATTTGGATGAAGCAAAAATTATTTCAACTCTATAAAATATACCAGAACTAGGCTGACCAGATCAAAGTACCTTTATAATAGAGAAGCATAAAAAATTGCTACAATTATCAAATTATGGATGCATTTTTTCATTCCTAATAAATAAGGACTAAAACTAAATTGTTACTGATTAGTAATTTAGTTTCTACAATTTTTTAAAACTTAGAAAAATGCCTTCAAAAAAAAGGGGGCGCCCCCATTTGTCCCCAGAAAATGGGGACGTTTGGTCAGTATAACCAGAACAGATAATCTCGGAAGCTGTCAATATTATAAAATGTCGTAATACAATTAATTCTAAAGACTCAGCATTCCTACCAAACATTTGGCATTTTATTATATATCCATTTATCTTTTTAGTGGACTATATGATTCCTAGTTGAAACGTTGCAAGTTTCCTACAAGTTTTTTAGACTATTCTATAGTTTTTTCCAACAGTTGTTACCACCAATCCAGCTTTTCCAGTTCCCATCCACTGACATCTTTAACGGCTCTATTCACCAATAACTTTAACTCCTGGTTGAACAAAAGAAAACTTAAAAAAGCGCATAGAGTCAGGGTGCATCTTTTCAGAAAAATTTGTCCCGTTGCTTCTGCCATCCAGCGGCCTCCTCTTAAGCCCAAAAAACCTCCAACTTACCGATTTCAGAATTTTCGATCTAAACTGGCTTCTGACTTTCTTCATATCAAGTTTAACTGTATTTGTCGCCTGAAAATGTAGTATATATACTTGAACGCATAGCTGCACTTTGTGAAACTAAATTTTGTTAAAAATTTCCTGGTGATGCCCTGCTGATCAGGGCGAAAAACTTCAAAAAATGTATTTTAATATAAATGCTTTTTAATTAAATATATTTTTTTAATTTTACGCGTTTTTGAAGTGCTTTTTTGTAAATTTCCATTTTATAGATAGATAGATAGATACACGAAGTGATTGCAACTTGTTATGCCCTGGCGTTTATATGTAATAAGAAATAAAATTTTGAAAAATACCATAAAATGCAAATTACTTGCAAAAAAGTGTTTTCGGGTTGAAAGAAAACACGACCTTTCTCCAAGCGAGCAGTTGCCTATTCAACGATTGCCTAGTTGCTTTACGTTGCGTTAAGTAAATCACCCAACTCGAGCCATTTTCCCAAAATTTTTACCATATTTTTATTACTAACTCGCTTTCTTGTTTCTTCAGTACATATCGATGTTTAACTAACTTCCCGACTAGCTAGACATTTGACACTTTTAGAATACCGCAAAACACGATGAAAATGCATTCTTTTAATACTTTTAACCATCTTTAAGCAGAATTGAATTCATTTTCAGGAAATTACCACGTTTAAATTACCTCGCTTTCTTGTTTGTCCAGTACAAATCTTGCAATCGATTTTTAACTAACTTCCCGACTAGCTAGACATTTGAAACTTTTAGAATAGCTCAGAACACGGTGACAATGCATTCTTTTAATACTTTTATTCCATTAATAAATGTTTGAAAGTTTCTTATAATTGCTCTTTTTAATACGTATTTGATAATTTTATTTCAAGTTGATGGGATAATTCAAAAAATTTTAAAAAAGTGTTTATTAATACATAGAATTGTCAAGTTTATATGATTCAATAGAAAATTTAAAAACGGTGGTATATAAAAAGTACTCTTTATCTTATAATTATTATGGTGGCAATATTAGACAAATTTCATATAAATGGACACAATGAAAACTTTTTTTAACGATACATTATGATATTAAAAAGAATTATTTATAATAGTCGAGAAAGGAAAAAAAAAATGTGCATGTAAGAGTATCGCCAACTCCCGCCCCCGCGTACCTGTAGGGATCATCAAAACAGAGATGGATCGAGAACTTAACTTCTGGGAGGAGCTAAAAGTTATCAAGATGTTATTGCAGATCAATGAAAAATTTATAATCGTAATATTAGTATGCATTCCGCTGATACATTAGATTGCTTTACGAGATTGGTGCAAATTTTATTTATTTATTTATTTATTTTATTTATTTATTTATTTATTATTTATTATTATTTGTAATTTTATTATTCGAAGACGTTAACGGGAGCTGCAATTAAACACATAAAATGTAACTAAAGTGTGGGGAGTGATAATCACTTTTGCAAAAAAGGACAACCCCTTTTATTATATAAGTATATAATAATTACTATATAACAATGATTACTCACAAAATTTACACATAATTATAATTTACACTTTTAAACATGAGAAAGTTCTTTTATATAATAACTAAAGAAGTTCGAGATGACATAAAATTGAAAATTCTATGTAATTTTCATGAATGAGATGGGTGAAAACTACATATATTACTAGTGTATGCTATGTACGATTATTGTGTGTGTGTACATATATACACACACTGAGCGACAAAAAAAAAAAAAAAAGCCGCACTTGGATATTTTCCTTTTCACCTTCTACAACTGCAATTTTATTCTTTAAAAAGCAAATTTTCGAACAGATTTTATTATGTTGTCCTCCACATACAATTTAGCATTGAGTCCAGTGTTAAAAACAAAATGCAATTTTCAGGAAAATTGTAATTTTAGAAATTATTTCAAAAATGGTAAGAATAAAGCAGTTAACAATGCCACAAAAAGTATTAATTTTTGAATGAAAATTAAAAAATATTTTAATACGTGAGGTGGCAAAATAATTAAATGTTAACGAAATATTTGTAAAATGGTTTTTAGGAAGATATAACATTTTTTGGCCGTTTAAACTGGAAATTTGGCTTTAGGCGGCCATGTTGCTCATCCAAGTGAGATAACCGCATGTTAAAAATCCATTGCTTATAAAATCGGTTTGTATTATATTTAGAACATAAAAGAGATTCAGAAAAAGTGTTTAGCAGCATAATTTCTTTAACTACAGTGCAGCAACTATTAAACAAAGCCGGTTTAAATGACAGAAAATTTGAAAAATTCCATTCTTAGTGAAGAGAATTACGAAAGCAAGACCTCAGATGGCTAAAAAAATTAAAAAATGGTTAGTTAATCATTGGGCTGAACTGGTTCTCTCTGATGAGTCAAGTTTAACTTATTTCGAGCTAAAGAAAACAAGCAGATCTGACAACGAAAACATCACCGACTTAATGAAAATTGCACTTTTAAAACAATTACACATTCTCCGTACATTATGGTACGGAGGTGCATAACTTTTCAAACTGTTGTGTAAATTTTTATGCTCAAGGGATCAATTAACTCGAAATACAGTCTTTATAAAAGTGGTGCCTGACCGGCTATTTTGGAGGTATCTTGGACATTTCCGCAAACAACATTTTAAGATGATATTGCACCTTACTACACGGCGTCTGTGGTAAGTTTATTCACTTCAAATTGTCAAAATTTCCTTTCCATTCCCATGAGAACCTATAATTCTGTAAGTAGTCATACCTTTTTTCACTTTAAGTTAAATCCCACAAAAGATATAATAGAATTTCTGCTTTACCAGGCATGGAAATAGTCCTAATCGCGACCCGCTCGAAAATGCTTCGTCTATAAAAAGGCGGGGAAGAGGGCAGTGAATTCAAAATTTGCAGAATACAACTCTGCCAGAACTAGAAAAAATTATTTGTGATATTTGGCACATTGAAATTTCCGAGATTTATATTAAAACACTGTATAATACTATATGCATTGTGAATTAAACAGTAATTCCATATAAAGGTGGAATAAACCCAATAGAGAATACATATTTTTAATAAAAAATTGCTTAGATCTGACAAATAAATAGTTTTATTTCATATATTCAGATATAACATGTTTATTTCACATAATAAATCATAATAGAATGCAAAGTGTATTGTTATTGCATAATGTTTAAAACGAAAGTTTCATTCAGACTCTTATAAAGTACTTCGTAGAGTGTAATAAAGCGAATTATTATATCGAAAATGTACTACATAGGTATCATTTCATCCCTTTGGTATTATGCAAACAAGACAGTTTTATTTGTTTCAACCCTTAGTTTTAAAGTTATTACGAATAAAAAGGTATAAGTCATTTTTTCTGAAGTGCGGTTTTTTTTTTTTTTTTTTCTTTTTGTCGCTTAGTGTATATGAATAATAATAATAAAAATTATGAGAATTAAATTTTGCCTTCTTACAATAACTGTAAAATTGCAAGTTTAAATTAAAGTACAACCAAATTAATTCAACATATTTTATGAACTTATAACAACAGTGACTATATAAGTAACGATATGACTTTTTTTTTTTTTTTTGCAATCTCTCTTTCAGCCTACTTGTTCTGAATTTTCAAACAGCCGCAAAAAACATGCTATTGACTTGGTACACATCATCATGAGCCCAAGTAGTTTTAGGCGTGTATTCCACTTAAAGTTCGTGTACAGGGACACGCCAAAGTTTTTCTCATCATTACGGCCTATGGGAAGAATTTGTGTGTACCGCGATAGCCACCGCAAATATCAAGCTGTTGACTTGCAATTTTTGCCGAAATGTCAGTGGAGGCCCTCTGTTGAGACCAAAAAGATTTTGGGTTCCGTGTGTCTGTCTGTCTGTCGTGCGATTGCGGCCGCAAAAATCACGCTATTGACTTGAAATCTGGTACACATATTCATGAGCCCCACGAAATACCCCACAATGCAATATTATTATTGCATTGTAGCCTATTAGCACTGTAATATATTACAAAAAATATTCTATTAAAAAATAACATATTCAACTTTATCTCTGCACGCGAAATCGACAAGAAATTTCTGGCGATAAAAGTGATATAATACACCATTATACAAGTAAAAAGCTCGAATTATTTCTTTTATATAATTACTTTTTTATTTTATTTTATTTTATTTACAAAATACAAAAACAATATTATGAACGCCGGCTACTACCGAAAATTCAAAAACTTGCATCACACTTTCCGCGCAAATGTTCGGATCGATTTGTTACTTCACTTCTGAAAAAATAGGTTTGAAATCTCAGTAAGGAATATATACGATTTCATGCAACTCTGTTACTCTGATATTCTCAATCAGTAATTTCCATTTCCATGTGCATAAAATTATCGTTAAAAAAATAATACAGCTGCAGCTGTATTATTTTTTTAACGATAATTTTGTAATGATAATATTTTCTAGAATGTATTACGGAATATTCCCCGTGAAATATATTAATCAAAATAATTTTAATAAGGAAGATAATTTTAACGTTTAGGACAAATAACATCGTGCTGATATTAATTTATAAATGATTTTATTTGGTGTTGATTATTTTTCATGGGATAATAAAATCGTTTGAATAAAATACTTTGATACCACGGTTTAACGAAATAGTGTTAATTTATGCAGCTAGCATGCGATAGGTAAGGGGTGATTATTAGATGTTGATTACTATTTCGTCATGAAGGTGAGGAATGGGAGGCCAAACTTGCTAGGTTTGGATTCGCTTACGTATTGGAAACAGATGTTTCGGGAGTTTGATAATTGAAAGGAAGGAGTGTTTGTTTATATTTTAATTGCTTATAGCAGATGGAATTGAAAATGCGTGCATACAGCATTTATTGTGGTTTTATTAAGAATATTGTTTAAGTTTAATTAAGAATAATTTGAGAAGAAAATTGAATATTTATTTATTTATCTATTTTTACTGTTTAGCTTTTCTTCACTTTTTTTTTTAATCTGATTTTTTCTTGAGACTATTTTTTTAGATTTAAAATGAGTAAAGGTGTTAAGAATAGTTAATTATGCTCTTATGTTAAAATTAAGTGTCTGAGAAAATACATCATTTTATGCAATTTTTGTAAGCAAAATCTATATTTTTAAACAAGTGTTTCTAATTTTAGAAAACATATTCAAAGTGACTGTTTGCTAAGTACGAGTGAAAAACACTAATTTTCTTGTCAATCTGGAAAGTTCAAGTTCTTCGGAAAATCGAAAGAAAGAGTCACTCGGTAGTTTAAAATTTGGGATGCCTTAAAGATGTTTCTTAAAAATTTGCTATTATTATTTAATTGTTTCTTAATTACATATATGGCTTATAATATGAGATTTCTTTTTTTTTTTATTTTTTTTTTTTTTCAGAAAACGGCTCTTGTGTACGTGTTTCTTGATATTATTTAAAATATTCTGTTTTCGTGTTTAAAGGAATTGGTTTAATGAACCTTAAGCTTACTCGACTGGGACAAACATTTGTGTAAAATTTTGACTCTACCACTGTTTCATATCAGCGTTTTTTTTTTTTTTTTTTTTTTTTTTTTTTGAAGAAATTCTAGTGTTAAATAAAGTGAAGATTACTATTCGAAAGCATTGGGACTTAAAAACATGAACCGCATCCACTATGTAGGACACATGTATATATTGTACATCATCCAGAAAGGATTAGAAAGACATTAGCCATATGTAAACTAAAAAGTAATAGGTTATAAAAATAATATGTTGCAAAAACAACGCTGTTCAATGTTTTTTTCTAGTCAACTTTGTCCCCTTATTACTTCCGGTGCGATTTTTTTTATTTTTTTTATTTTAACACACTTGACATTGTGAGTTTTTTTGCTTTTCTTCCCATGCTATTCCACCGCCACTTTAGAATGTACAAAAAGAGAGGAAAAAAGGCTAAAAACCCCATAGAAATAGCATGGTAAGAAAAGCAAAAAAACTCACAATGTCAAGTGTGTTAAAAAAAAAAAAAAAAAAAAAAAAAAAAAACGGATCACACCGGAAATAATAAGGGGACAAAATTGACTAGAAAAATACATTGAACAGCGGGAACCGGCTGGAGCATGGGTCCTATCGTCCAGGATTTATACGACTCGCCTAGTATACCAAAATAGTTACCAAAGGAAGTATGGAACGAAGTAACCTATTACTGAAAAGTAACTATTTATCCCATCTCTACCGTGTACAGGGACACGCAAGTGTTTATCTTATCATTACGGTCTATGGGAAGAATTTTTATGTACTGCGATAGCCACCGCAAAAATCAAGCTATTAACTTGCAATTTGGTACGCATATTTATGAATCACACAGAATTTTAGCTGTATAGTTGTGGGTGTGTATTCCATTTGTAGTTCGTGTACAGGGACACACCAATTTTTTTTATTATCATTATGGTCTATGGGCATAATTTGTATGTACCGCAATAGCGGCCGCAAAATCCTTCGATTGGCTTGCAAATTGACACACACATTCAGGCATTGTATAGAAATAGCTATATAATTTTTTATGTCTATACTTTTTATGGATTGTGTACAGGGACACGTCAAAATTCTTACCATTACAGCATATGGGGTGAATTTCGTTAAAACGCATTTTAACGTCATTACTTTGCGGTCAACAAAATGAAATTAGCGTACATTACTTAGATGCTTAAACTTATGTTTTCTACAGAAAATATGTGCTCTTAGGCTTGCTAATTACAGGACCATACAAAGTGTTCTGACAATGTTACGTAATGAGCCAAATTATGTCAAATTTCTAACAATTATTCATGACAAACGTATTATAAGCTGAATAGTTTTTTACTGGTGTATACAATGTTTATGATTCGTTTACGGAGACACACAAAAGAATTTCGTAACATTAGAGCCTATGAACAATTTTTTATTTAAGTGCACTTTATTGCGTTTATGCTGCATTCAATATAATGGAATTAACATACATTATAAAGATGCTTAAAAGCCTGTTTTCTCTAGAAAAAGTTATGTATAGACTAATTAATTTATTTACGTGACTCCACAAAAGAATTCCGATGACGTTATTATTACGTTATTATTACGATGACGTTATTAAGAATTCCGATGACAAATTAAGTTGAAATATTAATTAATGAGCTATAATTAATTAAATAGGTGTATTCTTTCTAGTGTATATAATTACTGTGGCTCCTTTTCGGGGATACGTAAAAGAATTTCGTACTATTGCGGTCTATAGACGGTATTTTTTAAAAGTGTATTTTACCATGCTTATACCTCGTTAAATATAATGTAATTTTATTAGAATTTTAAAAGAATGCTTTTCAGTGGAGAAGTTTGGGCATAGAATTGGTAATTAATTTACAGGGTTTCACAAAATAATTCAGATATGTTATGTAATCATTTTGCATGAAATTTGGTATAAGTACAATTTATGAATTACAGGGAATTAATACAAGACAATCAATTATTAGGAATATATATATATATATATATAATTATAAAAAGGGAGATACAGCTGGGTTTCAGGGATAAATGTTTCTGATTATGTAGCAAATCAGTCGAATCAATATATATATATATATATATATATATATTATATAATAAGGAATTTTAAAAAAAATCATCTGTTGAATAATGCGTGATGCAAATAGGACGTTGAGGATCTTGATCTGCAGATCCACGTTACTTTCATTTTTAAGATATATGCTAACAGTTAAAATTGAAGTTAGTTTAAACAAAATAATGACTTTAATAAATATACTACATTTTAACCATAAAGTACCATATTTGTATCGTATATATCGCCAATACTGTAGTTAAGTGATTAATTCGGCAATTAATCGAAAAAAGATACTCACAATTATTTACTCGTAATAAGTGAAAATTTAAAGCCAAATGTATGAATTCTTTTATATCCCGGATCAAATTAATCAAAAGAACATCATTCTTGAATGAATAAGAGGTCTTTATTAAGATCCCTGAAAATTCTGGTAAAGATAATAGGCTTAGCTTGTTAGACGAAAGGAGGCCGCAGCTCCCCACTGTAAAATTAACACTTTCCAACAAGGTTGGAAAGTGTTAATGACTTCGGTTTGTCTGTCTGTCCGCGCTCTATCTCCCGTAAATATTCATTGAATTCCCATAAATATTTTTATTTTACTATTTAAAGTTAGCATTACTTTCATAAAAGCTTTTAAAATTATTTCTTGAATAATTGTAATACAAATAATTATATTATAAAAATCTTTTTATAAACCTTGTTTTTAAATTTTCTGTTGAATCATAGCTATAGAACTAACTACATTAGCACTTTATCAATGCGTATTGTTACGAAATTGTAAATAATTGTCTTTATTTTTGTATAAAATCTTTCAGAGAGGCTTAGTAAGTTGATAAAAATGTCAATTTTCTGCATTTCCAGCTCTTTTTTGCATTATAATAGCTTAATTTTCCCTTTAAAACGCATTAAAAAGCTCCAATAGGCAGGTAATGGATTTGGCGACTTTTTGCACTTGGCGACTTCTTTAGCTACTTTTGGCGAGAAAATCCTTATTATCGATATTCCAAAGATGGACGTTCTAATGTGATTGGTTAAAGAGTCACGGGAAATTTGAATAATAATAATAAAAAAAAGTTGGTTTTAAAAAAAATATATTAATCCTTTCAGAGCAACATATATTTGCATCATGAACTACATTAGCACTTTATCAATGCGTAGAAAATTTTTAAAGTGATAATGACGTCAATTTTTGCCAGATGCATAATTTAACTTTTTACAATTTCTTAACGCTCACGTTTAATTAAATGTATTTATTTTTATGTTGAAAGAAAATTAACTCGTATTTTTTGTTTTGGCTACAATTAAATTGCAGCTAAAATTCTAATGACTACTTTTATTGCTATTAAGAGCTTATCATTTTCATATTTTAATTAATTAAAATAAAACTATTCGAAAATTCGAAAATCTGACTTCGAAGTATTGTGTTGTCACCGTGTTCTGAGCTACTGTGAAAGTTTCAAATGTCTAGGTAGTAGGGAAGTTAGTTAAAAATAGATTGCAAGATTTGTACCGGACAAACAAACACACAAACAAACAAGAATAGAAGTCAATAAAAACATGGTAAAAATTCACTTTTCCAAGCCTGAATTTCAACTATAATATGAACAATAAAATCTAACGTCTTATTAAACACTTTTTACTTTCTCTTACCCATAAGGTATAATTTTAATTATAGTATTTTTTAATAAAAAACCACTATAATTAAAAAATTAACAAAATTAAAAATGACCTTAATTCTTCTACAATAAGTACTTCTACACTAACCCCTAAAATTAAGTTTAGTAATAGTCTCCCTTTCTGTGATGAATTTATTGATTTTAAACATTATATTTCTCGTAAATTCAATATACTTATCCCTTTCAGTTCTCCTTTAACTATTAAATATTTACGATCGCAAGCTAACTAGACCCACTGAAGGAGTTTATAAAATTCTAATAAAACTAAATAATGATGTTTTTTTCTATATCGGTCAAACCAAAAGAAACTTAAGCAGAAGAATTCAAGAACATATTCGCAATGTCAAGAAAGGGAGGAGTTCTGCCTCAGTCAACTTTATGAAAACTCAGCTACATCTCTTTGGGATCAAGCAGAAATTATCTCATCTCCACCAATTATTTCAGAATTAATAGTTTCCGAAGCAATCAATATAATTAAATATCATAATTCAATTTATTCTAACGATGCTGCTTTCCTTCCAAAAATATGGCATTTCCTAATACAACCACATATTTAATTTGAATTTCTTTTCAGTGGAATGTATGCCTCAATAGTTGAAAACAGCAAAAGTTTTTTTAACCAGTCCTGGATTCCTGTTACTGCTAGTCCAGCCTCTCCGATTTCTAATGCAAATGCTCAAACAAATTCTACAGTCATTGAAGGTCTCAAGGTGGCTCCAGGTCACCCAATATTAAATGATATACACTGATATGAGAGCTAAATAAGCAAGAAAATATTTTCTTTTCTAAATATCAACCACAAGACGGGCAAAGGCGATCTAGCATACATATATTAATTAATTCTACATTAACTAAATATTGCAATTCATCTCAATCATAAAGCTGTGCTTGTAGAAATAATTAAAATATAATAAATAATTAAAATATGTAATAAAATGTATAAATAATTAAAATAATTAACCCGTTAACGCCCGAATTAATTTTGCAAAATATTATTAGCTGATTATTTACCTTCTAAATTAATATAGACAACGGACAGCAAACCCAAATAAATATGGGATCCGGACATAATATCGCTGGACAAAATATCGCCGGACAAAATATCGCGTCAAAAAAATAATATGATTTTTTTGAAAATTTGTATTCCTGTCACGTGTGATCTCTAGCGAAGGCCACAGGGCCTTATAAATTAATATTAATTAATTAAAATAAATAAATACATTATAGAATGAAATTTTATTATTTTATCTATACTTAATTTTAATTTGTATTATCATTTGCTTTTCACTATTTAAAATACATATTAAAAATATTGTACATCACTACTGACATCAAAGCTGAACACTGTTCACAAACCTTAATTAAAAATTTTAAAATAGATAAGCACGATTGAATTCTTTATGACTAATCTTAAAAAAAAAAAAAAAAAGTTAATAAACATAGGCTTTAAACTCTTTTAAGTAAAATTTATAACATTTTTTGTGGTAGGT
Organism: Salticus scenicus; assembly: GCA_963930645.1. NCBI lineage: Eukaryota > Metazoa > Arthropoda > Arachnida > Araneae > Salticidae > Salticus > Salticus scenicus. Next base: position 29,939,100 of record OZ005659.1, on the reverse strand, counting down.
TTGTGTGCATTACAATGCTCTGACTAAGGTATGTGTTGTCATGAAATTTTATACAACATTATTAATAATTACCAAATCCTTTTTGCTTTCTATTCATTTATAGAGGCAATATTTTGTCCACGCGAGATTTTGTCCCCAACTCCAAAATATATTAACTTTAACAATTCTTCTGTTAGTTTTAAATTTAAAGCCTATCCTCATTTATATTGAAGTTTAGTGTTCTAGCGAGAAAACTTCGAGATAGAAAAACTTTGAGATAACAGATTAATTTCTTATTATATGTTGACAAAGATCTCGAAAGTAAAATATTATAATATATCCTATTATTTAACTTGATTTAAGTTAGTATACCTGTGCAAAAAGCAAATATACCTGCGACGAATGAAAAATCATAAAATGACTATCCAAACTATGAAATAATAATTAATAGTAGGCACATAAAACTTTCAGGGATCATTTAGAGTAACGCTTTAAACTGTCACTAAAAAGCACAAATCGTTCCAAGAAACTACAAAGAACATGCAGTCGGCTGCAAAATTATCGAGCACTTGCAATAATCCTTGCCAAAAAAAAAAGTACACTTAATAGAGCTTTGTTAAATAAATCCTTGTCGAGTCAGTCTAAGAACATGATTCGACAAGGATTTACTTAGCAAAACAGTCTTAAGTGTACTTTTTAAATATAGGAATTATTGGCTAGTGCTCGAATAATTTTGCAGCCGACAGTACGTGCTATTGTATTAGCTGTCCTTAAATGAGGACACTGGGCGCTAACGGGTTAAGGTATAATTTTTGTGTTTACTAATGTTGCTTAATAGAGATGAAGCTAAAGTCAAGATTAGCGATGGGAGTGGTCAGAAAAAAACCGGAAATTTTGGAGGAAAATCAAACAAACAAAAAAAAAAAAAAAAAAAAAAACAGTTTTTTTTCCAAAGTGGTTTATTTCCACCCGGAAAAATTGAAAATTTTGAAATTTCTAGCATAAAATAACGTATTTAGAAATTTATAATATTTACATTCCGATGCTTTTCCTTGAAATATCTTTTCATATTCAGTATCTTACATGAAAGCACTGATTCTGCTAATGTTCTTATTTCAAAAAATGTTTTAACCATGTAATCAAAAGGTAATCCTGAAATATTTAAGTATTACAATGACCTCCCTCCGATCACATTTATTTGAAATTATTTATTCTTTTCAAGTTCCTTTATACTCTCGTCTTTTTTCTTGAATATATATTCTTAGACTTCTCTAACTGTATTATTTTAATATGTACGGATATATATTATACACATACATAAATATGCATGTAACAGTTAAAAAAAAAAAAAAAAAAAAAAACCTGAAGAACTACTTTTTGTCAAAAAATTTATTTCACAATTTATAAAAAAATATATGTGTGAAAAGCTAGTCCTTTACGTCTCAGTTAAAAGTTTTATATTATAACAGGATGGCTACTAGTCGGGGAAAGTCAGGGAATCACGGAAAAGTCAGGGAATTTCATGCAAAGTCAGGGAAATTTGACAAATTTTATGGAAATAAGCCACATTTGAAAGCTCATTATTCTAAATTGCTGATTTCAATTAACTTTAAATTAAACTTTTATTTTATCTTTGTGATTAATTTAATAAGTAAAAATCGGAATTAGAGTCCAGCATCAGGTCCGGTAAACCGATTTTACCCGAGCCTGACCTGCAATCAGGTTTGGGTCTGGTTGACTAAATTTTTTCTCTTGCGTATTAGGTTCGGATCAGGTTGACTGATTTATTTTTCTTATGGGTCAGATTGTCTGAATTTTCTCCCTGGGGGCTGGGTTGTCTGATTTATTTTTCTTATGGGTCAGGTTCAGATTAGGTGAGTGAATTCGGTTGAGTGATAGGTTGAGTGATTAGGTTGAGTGATTAGGTTGAGTGATTTCCTACTGGTTAGGTTTAAGTTTCCAATGAGTCGGGTCAACTTAAGAACATCTTTCAAAAAATTTTATCATAATAAACAGAAATTTGTTTCACATGTAATTAGAAACATATTCCCACGGTTAAATATACGTGTACACAAATTATTATATACATATTGCAAAAAGGCAATAAACAAAGAAAAATCGTATGCATATATATATATATACTAAACTTAAAGTGTATTTTTGTACTCTTGAAGTACATAACACACATAAATGGTTAAAAATTATTAATCTATTTATCAGATTTTTTCCTAATTTACAACTTAGTGTATCAGTAACTCTATTAAAAAAAAAAAAAAAAAAATTAAATGATTTACTAACTCTGTGAGAATGAAAATTTATTTTATTTTATAACTTTAAAAAGTTTTGCATGATTTTTAGATAAATCATTAAATTAAATTTAGTTTTCGGGTTTCGGATTATGAAGAAATCAGGTTCGGGTCGATGAAATTTTTTTTTTCTTGGTTTGATTCTAATATAAATTCATTGTGTCAATGCTGCTGAGATATGAACATTCCATGGGAATGCACACCCTACGCAAAATTAATGGTTGAATGCTGATTTGACTAGTTTTTAGTGTTTTGTACAAGGAAAGGTATTGGAAGTTATAAAACAGAAAGTTCATTTTTTAATAGTAAAAGCTTTTTGTATGTTTCTGTTAAGAAAACATAATATGGATTGCATGTATTTTTAAATATTTAACACTTTTCTAAGATAGTATAACTACTAAGAAACCCTATTTTTGTCTGTAAAAATTATTTTTTCCCATTTTTTCCAATTTTTTCAGGGAAAAAAAAAAAAAAAACTTTTTTTTTCTTTTTTCTTTTTTTCCACTGCCTCAAAATTTCCGGAAATTTTACATCTCTAGTCAAGGTATGAGAAATATTAGCTCGTTTAATGAAATATTTTGTTATTATTTTACGAATTGTATTTTTAAATTTACATAAGAAATATTTAAAGATCTCATTTTTTAAAGCTAGATAATACCAATTCCTTTAAACACGAAAACAGAATTTTTCAAATGATATCAAGAAACACGTACACAAGAGCCGTTTTCTGAAAAAAAAAAAAAAAAAAGAATTCTCATATTATAAGCCATATATGTAATTAAGAAACAATTAAATAATAATAACAGATTTTTAAGAAACATCTTTAAGGCATCCCAAATTTTAAACTACCGATTGGCTGTTTCTTTTGATTTTCCGAAGAACTTGAACTTTCCAGATTGACAAGAAAATTAGTGTTTTTCACTCATACTTAGCAAACAGTCACTTTGAATATGTTTTCTAAAATTAGAAACACTTGTTTAAAAATATAAATTTTGCTTGCAAAAATTGCATAAAATGATGTATTTTCTCAGACACCTAATTTTAACATAAAAGCATAATTAACTATTCTTAACACCTTTACTCATTTTGAATCTTGAAAAATAGTCTCAAGAAAAAATCAGATTAAACAAAAAAAAAAAAAAAAATAAATAAATAAATAAAAAAAAGAAAGAAAGAAAAAATAAAAAATAAAAAAAGCTAAACAGTAAAAATAAATAAATATTCAATTTTCTTCTCAAATTATTCTTAATTAAACTCAAACAATATTCTTGATTAAACCACAATAAATAAATGCTCCCGAACACTACCCCTATGCCGTGTGCGATTACGGATTTTCAATTTCATCTGCTATAAACAATTAAAATATAAACAAACACTCACTTATTCCTTTCCCTTATCACATTCCCGAAACATCTGTTTCCAATACGCAAGCGAATCAAACCTAGCAAGTGTAATCCCATTCCTCACCTTCATGACATCTCGATACCCAAACGATTTTATTATCCCATAAAAATCAATCAACACCAAATAAAATCATTTCTAAATATCTATCAAGGGTGTTTAATATCAGCACGATACTTTTTGCCCTAGATGTTAAAATTATCTTGCTTATTAAAATTATTTTGATTAATATATTTTACAAGGAATATTTAATATTTTGTAATATATTCTAGAAAATATTCGAGAGCTCAGCTGTATTATTTTTTTAACGATAATTTTATGAACATGGAAAGATATTACTGACTGAGAATATCACTGAGTAAACGGAGTTGTATCAAACCACATGTATTTCGTTACAGAGATAAAATTATTCTTTCAGACTTGAAGTAACGAATCGGTAATTTGGAATTTGTTTCGTTTCTCGTTGCTTGCGTCGCATGGATCTTATCGTCCCCATGCCGCAGAGCAAATTTAGAACATTTGTTGGGGATTGTTACTTCTTCGTTATCCTTATGTGTATGATGCTGTATTTAACATGCGGGGTGCGAGGATTGTTGGATGCGAAAAGATGGGTGTTTTATTCTTTACTCGGTACTTTTTTGTTACCCGTATGATGCAATTTGGACTACTAGTTTTCGTATGATTTGGATTTCGATAGTAGCCGGTTTTGATAATATTGTTTTTGTATTTTATAAATTCGTTACGTAAAAGAAATAATTCAAGCTTTTTACTTCTATGATGGTGTATCATATCACTTTTGTCGCCAGAAATTCCTCGTTTATTTCGCGTGCAGAGATAAAGTTGAAAATATTATTTTTTTAATAGGATATTTTTAGTAATATATTATCATGGTAATAGGCTACAATGCAATAATAATATTACTTATTATGTTACGTGAAATAACGCCCATCTCTAATTTAAATGCAGATTTTAATTCAGAAAACGGGTGGGCTTTTATCAAACATCATCAGTTATAGATTTTCACTAATGAAATAAACGAAAACGCTGTTTAATGAGTAGTCGTACAACAACAGGCGTAATATATATTTTTGAATATGCGAATGGGAATTTATACGAATATATATATATTCACTACGTTGAAGAATTGATTAATGAAAAAAAAATCCACTAGCATTAAATTAAAATCGGTTTAAGACAAAATTTAATTTACCTGTTTTGTTTAATGTTATATAGGCATGGAAAAAAGAAATAATCGTTTTCTAAACATTCTTTGTGATTTAATCTAAATGACTAGATTTTTCTTACTATAATCTCAACCGTTTGGTATGATTCGATCTTTCGAAAATCTCTGTGACATATGGATTTGTATTTTCATTGATTAAACATATTTATTCGCATAAATTGTATATAAATTTTGCCCGCATATTATATACAATTTATAAAAAATAATTATATAGACTTTTACCTGTATCAGCATGGATGTACCTGTAAGATCCCCAATATCCATCTTTGAAAATATTCATGACTAAATCTCTTTCAAAAACACCTCGGAAAAATGTATCATCGAAATTCAAGGATAGTGGCACCTTATCACATTTTCGAGGAATAAAAACACACCTGTAATAAAAGAGTTATGACTTTATACTTTTTGTAACATTTCTACATCTTTGTGTTAACACCCTATTACTAGTATATAACCCCGTCAAAAATGACGGAATGTGAAATCAGTTAAGGCAACAAATACTTTGCCAGCTTTGCTGGACACTATATTTAAAGGGGACTAATGTGCAAGTTGCACCTGACGGGACTAATATGCAAGTTGAACCTGACGGGACTAATGTGCAAGTTGCACCGAACGAACAAACTATTTCTTTTAACGAACATACCTACTAACCCTGGACGATAGGTCTAATATAACGTATCATATTCATATTATATATCGTATTTATCGTAATATAACTCAGTACATATTTCGCTTCCTTCTTCGACTCATTTTAATAAGTATTTTTTATATGCATTTACAAATTTAATATTTTTTAATTTTTAACTTTTCGCGTGAAAACATTATTTCATCTTATGCCCCCCCCCCCCTCCTCCGCAATATATATATATATATATATATATAACAATAACTGGTAAATTTTTTTGGCAACAATCATAAATTTAAATGTCCAGTTTTGAAATTATTTTCATATTTTAATTAATTCTAAAGTATCTACTCAAATCTTCGTTACAAATAAGGTACCAAATGAAAGGTACCATATTTGTAACGAAGTAACCTTATTTGTAACCTTATTTATTTTAACTAATTTGATAAATATGATGTCACAATCAACTGTTTGTTTATATCAGATAAGTACATTATCATGGTTGCAAGAAAATGATGCAATAACTATTAGCCCATAATTTTTGTGATTGAATTTTACATTACATTTTAATTTTATCCTCCATGGGCATTTTAGAATTGCAATGGTAGTTATAAACTTTCGTTGAAATATTTTTACATATTGAGATTAAGGGAAAAGTGTAAGCACAAAAAATGTTCAGTTTTGAAAGACCTTTCTAATGATGTAACCACGGAGTAAAAAGACAGGAGAAGAAGGTAACGCTGAAATTTTGTGATCTTGTTTTATAATGTTTACAGATGGCGCCAGCGTACAATACTTCCTTCTCTCAAGCTTCCGCAATGTTATAGAATGCGGAAATGTCTCGTTTAAATTATTTTTTTAAAAATAATATCAAGCTGAAAAAAGTTCGACTGAAAGCAAATTTCATTAAATAGAGTATTCTAACCAACATGTTTTTTTTAAGAGCCATTTTATACTAATTTTACTTTGAAAGAGAGCTTTTAAAAAATGACGATCCTTATGCACCGAAGCTAGCTAAAACAGACAATTGGGAGCAAGGAGAATGGATGAAATTTTGTAAAGAAAAAAAAAAAAAAAAAAAAAAACTTACTTTAGGTGCAGAAAACACGAACTCGGACATTATTTCTCTCCTGGGGCTTTTTTTTTAAGTTCTTACCACTATAATAGCCTATTTTACTACTAGGAACGAAGCATTTATTTGAAACATCTGAATTATGCAGTTTTAAGAACTTACAAAAAAATTAAATTACTTAAAATAAAAAATTTAAAATGTACTCCAGCAAAATTCTATTGAAAACAACACTATATCCGCGCCGAGGTAGGGAGTAATGACAAGTGGCGCCCTCAATATTTACCAAAAATTTACATCACAGTTTCGTAGCTTTTTCCCATTGGACCTTCAACTCCTATTAATATTACTCCGTGGATGTAACATTTATGCAGATTAATTAAAAAAAAATAATAATAATAACAAATAAAAATACATAGCATTTCTAAGAAAAAAAAAAAAAAAAGGTACCAAAAGTTTCTGTTTTGAAGCGGTCTAACCGGAATTGTTCCTGACAGAAGATGGTCATTATTATTATTAATAATAATTTTCTGTTTGCGTATTTAGCAATTTCTGTTATTTTATTTATTCAACCGCTAATTGCTTAATGTTCGAAATGTCGAAAAGAGTCACGCCAGATCCAGATTTTTAATTTATTTAAGAAGTAGCATGACTCAGAAATACCAAGACAGTTATTCATTTATTTAAATAAAGAAAATAATTATTTCCCGTTTATATATTAATATTGTGGGAATATGTTTGTATTGTTGCAATCGAAGGTAAATAATTTTTTATCTAATACATTTAAGTTCTTTTTACTTTGTCTTACCCATAAGGTAGAGAAAGTATTGTTTTTGGATCAAATTTTCAAAATTGAGTTTTTGTTATATTTACACGTTTTGAGGTGCAATGATTCCAAAAATTATATTTTTAGCGTTTGGTCTGTGTGTATGTGTATCGTATAGGGATGCTACACTAAACTCTTTGTTGAGTTCAAGCAAATATGGTAAGTGCACAGGGGCACCCAAGACAATTCAAATAGGGGAGAGTTGACTAAAACGGGGACGGCGGGTCAAATGGGGACGCTCAGTTTCTCATTGATTAGTGCTGCCTTCTTTGAATCCAATAGTCTACGATAACTATAATTCGGCTATATGGAAGTTTGAATCTAGTTGTTGACATATTTAGCCGGTTCTGTTATTTTCTACAAAGTTTTCAATTTTTTGCGATTTTCATTTCGATTGTAGCTATTCACTGTGTTAGATCTTATGAATTGATCGTTGAACGTTCGATTTTGGTAAGTACATTATGGATTCGTCTAGATTTAATTTACATTTTCACATATTGTTTTATAGTTTTGTCTGACACGTATGCGAAGGGACATCACGTTTTTAGCATACGTCATGGTCGGCTCAAACGGGGACATTGACGGTAGTCCAAAACGGGGTCGTCCCCGTTTTGGACGCCATGGAAGTAGGATAAATTTGTAATTGTTATTTCGTTTTTAAAGTGTTTTAAATGAGTACAAGTGCTTATTTACGTGTGTAATACTTATGTGGAAAGGGCGAATAAGAGACAAGAAAATGGCTCATACATCACCCTGAACGCTACGTGACAATTTACTAGGTCGGAAAACTTTTCGGAACTGCATTTTCAATAGCAGCAACTGTGCAAAATGATATAAATGGATTAAAAAAAAAACAAAAAAAAAAACAGGCATATATTCTTTAATAGAGGTATATTCCCTGAATATTTATTTGCGCCGCCAGAAGCAACTGAAAAACCTGCTTACAACTCTTTAGAGCCTCAGTTAGCATCAAGGTGTGAAAATGTCACACCCCAACCTTCCACTTTATCATTTGGAATATCTCCAGATATAAAACCCCAGAAATGTTCAGCTTTAACACTTCGTCTAATAATGCCTCTACCACAAGAAACTGAACGTTTGCAAAAAAAGTGAATGACATGAGGAGAGGTAAAACTGTCACACTCAATTCATCACCTTACAAAGCAGAATTGAAAGACAGAAGAAAAATGCAAAGCAGAATAAACAGAAAAGAAAATTGGTCAAGAAACATACCGAACCTAATACTAGATATCCAAAAGCTAAAAAAGTGAAGAAAAAAAAAAATTAAGACCCAATATTATCATCTGATGAGGAACAGACTAGCGAGGACGCTTGCATTTTTTTAAATTAATGAACTTTACATTGACTCGAAAGACAAGGAGGTGTAGATTCAATGTAGCAGCTGTTGAAGTTGGGCACATGAAGTCTGTTCAAGTGTTGAAAAAAAGCAATGTCAATTTCATATGAGACGTCTGTGTTTGATTATTTTTTGTGTCATTCTAGTAACTGTTGGAAAAGGTAACAAAATACTTTATCTGCATCTTGATTTTGCACTAACTTCACCTTTTCTTTGTAATCCAAGTTTTTCTAATAAAATTTCGCATTAGGACTTGAATTTACGTTATTTCTTATGAGTACCCCATTTTACCCAACCGGTTGTCTAAAACGGGGACATTGCACATTTTTCAGAAATATGTTTTTTCTGCCTATACTAATGATATTTTTTTAAAAATAACTTTGCCATCGAATATATATTTTTTATATACGTAAAAACATGTTTTATGTAGAATATGGTATGAAAATCATTCATTGTTCGTATATAAGGCTACACAAAAGAACTAGATTATAGTGCGACAATACTTGAAAACTGATAGAAGTGTACTTCAGGTTGAGCCGTGTGTTATTAATATAGGATTATATTTATGTGCACCATGGGATGTGTTCATAACTTTTAGAAGATATGCAGGGCTGCCAATATTTAAGCCGTAACATTCATTTTTATCATTAGTGGAAGTGTTTAACTGTAATATTTTACCATGTCCATGAAAGCTGTTCAGGAATTGAAATTAATTCCTCATGGCCATATAGTAAATATTGTATTTTTTTAAGCTAAATATTCATCACTTGGTTTTTTGTATATTTACACGTTTTGAGTCTTCCTGAATACCGAAGTGAAGTTTTTAACGTTTGATCTTTGTCTGTGTCTGTTAGAGTAAATTAAAAATAAATAATTTCAGGCGATCCAAGTGTTGTATTTTGAAGTCAATACGTTTGTTACTAGAAAAGTTTGATCAAGACTGATAAGTTTCAAGGAATATTGCGTGTGAAAGTTGTCTGAATAATTTTAAACGAACTTTTGATTTTTAATAACAGATTTGAATTCTATATAAATATAGGTACAGTAATGAAACGGGGGATTGAGGGGAGTGGTAGTCCCCCTCATAGGGGTTTATTTTTGTCAAATAAAGTTTTACCGAAGCCTAATTTGAATTGTTTTAACATAGGTTTGCATAATAGTACTCGTTATCTTACCCCTTAATCTCCAATCTGTATTTATGGTATTGAATTTCACGGCAAGAGAAAGTCGTGTGAGTGACACACCAGGTTATTTAATTAATAATTTTGCTAGAAATGCTTTGATTAGATAATTAAGGTTATTTTGGCAAAGCATTAAGATTCATAAGTAAAAATTGCAAGGTAATAAGAATGATAAAAAAAGTATATAAATTGTATATAAATAACATTAAAACAACAAAGTACTCAGCAATTTGTTCCCACCATGACCATTATGCTATTGAAGAGATCAAAACTGTACGTTTCTCTTTATCATTTTTTCAATTGTTGTTTCTATTATTAGAATTTTTACTTTCCGAACACTATAGTGACAGTGAGGAAAGTATTGTAATCATGTCAAAAATCCCAGTTTGAGATTTTGGTGTTTCTACACGTTTTGAGATCCCCTGATTTCATATTCACTGTTTTTGCGATGAGGTGTGTATGTATGTGAGTGAACACGATAGCGTCTAAATGCTTTGTTCAAATGAGCTGGAAGTTTGTACGTATGTTATTGGTCATCATAGCACGAACCCTATTGATTTTGGTGAATCTAACACTTATAATTTTTTTTACAGGGACACAAAGAAAAATTCTTTATCATTATGGTCAACGGGATCAATTGTTTTAAAGTGCGATAGCGTCTAAATGCCATATTCGACTGAGCTGAACATTTATACACATTTTATGAATCATCGTCACACGAACTATGTAAATTTTGGTGAATCTAGTGTTTATAGTTTTTTTACAGGGACACACACGCACACACAAAAAAAAAAGTCTTTATCATTATTGTGTATATGGGTCAAAATGTTTTTATCTGCAATAGCGTCTAAAGGCCTTATTCAATTGAGCTGAAAATTTATACACATGCTAAAGGTCACCGTTTCACAAAGTGCATATATTTTGGGGAATCTAACATGTATAGTTTTTTTTACAGGGGTACAATGAAAAATTCTTCATCATTATGGCCTATGGGCTCAAATTATTAGAAGTGCGATAGCGTCTAAATTCCTTATCAGATAGAGTTGAAAATTTATATACGTGTTAAAGGTCACCGTTGCTCGAACTGTATAGCTCTTTCTGAACCTAGTACTCATATTTTTTTACAGGGACATGACAAAAAATTCTTTATCATTATAGCCTATGGGCTGAAATCATTAGCGTCTAAATGCCTAATCCGATTGAGCTGAAAAATTATGTACGTACTGTAGGTCACCGTTCCATGAACCGTAAAGATTCTGGTGAATCTAGCACTTAGAGTTTTTTATTTATTTATTTATTATTATTATTATTTTTTTTTTTACAGGGACACAAAGAAAAATTCTTTATAATTATGCCCTGTGGGCTCAAATTGTTTAAAGTGAGATTGCGTCTAAACTCCTTATTTGAATGAACTGAAAATTCATACACATGTTACAGATCGCAGTCGCACAAACCATATAGATTTTAGTGAATCTAATACAACTTATATTTTTTTTTATAGGGACACAAAGAAAAATACTTTATCAGTGTGTGGTTTAAGGGCTCAAATTATTTAAGATGTGATAGCGTCTAAATGGCTCATCCCATTGATCTGAAAATTTATATTCATGTTATAGATAACCATCGCACGAACGTTGTAGATTTTGGTGAGTCTAGTACTTATAGATTTTTACAGGGACACAACGAAAGTTTATCATTATGATCTATGGACTCAAATTATTTGAAGGGCAATGGCGTTAAATTAAACAATATGGTATATGGAGAAATGTACTCATATACCCGTTAAATTAAACAGTATACTATATGAAGAAAGGTACTCGTACACCCTATTATAATTTTCCCTTTTGCTTATTTAACGATTTCTTTTACTTTAATTTGTTTACACAACCGTTAATTACTTAATGTTCGGAAAGTCGAGTCGAGTCACTCCAGATTTCTATCTGTGCAGTAACGGGCGGATTTTGTCTTTGGCATTGTTTAATCGATTTAGCTCAATGTGTTATCACTTCTTCACAATATTGAAAGCAATGTTTTGCGAATTGTAAATATATACAGGGTTATTCAGAACTATTCTTTAACAGTCTGCATGTATGTCAGGAAGATAAAAACAAGCAAGAATCACACAGAATGTATGGTTGCAAACGCAATCCAATCATGCTACATGCATACAAAGCCGAAGAGTCCAAGATGCGGGACAGGTCCCAAATAATGATAATTTATTACAATTAATTCAACAATAAATTTAATTAATTCACAATTAATTCACAATTACAATTAATTCATGTAATAATTCAAATTGAATTATTACATGTAAATTCATTAAAGATGAATTTGCACAAAAATTTTTGTTTAAAAGAAAGTTTTAAAGCAGGTGTTCGAAGTTGCGGCCTGCAGCTATAAAGCACGCATCGCAAGGACGATTCGTTGATCAATGAACGTTCCCAAGAATATCTAGCGTACTGGTAATAATTCCATTTGCAACAACGATTTGTGTCACTAGATCCATTGCTGATTCCACAGGAGTTTCTTACACTAAAGTTTTCATCTTAATTCCAAAGAAAAAAAAATCGAGAGGTGACTGATCTGGTAAACGAGTTGGCCACGGCTATGTCCAGGAATTAGCTTCTCCGTAAACGAGGTGCATATACTTCGTTTTTCTATCCGTATAGCAATAAACCCTTCGTTACCCTCATACACAAAAAATACGCTTTTCGTTGCTTCATCCTGGTCAACTTTCCAGGCGACCTATAGCGCCCTCTTGCACAGCTGGATTACGCATGCAACCATGCATGTTCCAGTATGATTCTTGTTTTCTATCGTATTTCTGACCGCCATGTATATTACTATACAATGGTTCTGAATCACCCTGTATGTATATACCGTAAGTATCTTGTATTCATTATTACAGGCGTACAGCTATTGTAAGATATAATCAAATATGTAAGATGTATGTATACGTCTGTAGGAAAAATAATTAGATCATTTGTTGCAATGAATGATTGGTTGATTTAAATGATAAAAGGTTTAGACTTTAGTTATTTTAGCGTGTAAAAATAAACCTTTAACAAGGCATTTTTTTTTTTCTTTTTAATCTGTTTGGATGTTTTCCATATTTTTAAAACTTGATTAAGTCCGGGAAATTTACATCCACTACTTTAAACAGTGATTTATTTGCTTATTCGTGTTAGAAATTCTGCGTAAAAACGAAGGAAAGCTTATTTTTGAAAACAATTGTGTCTATTTTCTCTTGCATTATACAGACTTTCAAGACAACACATTTTTTACACGCTTTTATTAGCTTCACCTGTATGTATGTATGTTTGTATGTTTGTAACTGCTCTGGGAGCAAACAAAAAATTTATATTGTAAAACAATACTTTCCCTACGTGAACGATGTGGCGCTGAGGTAAGGCGCCGCGATACGAACTTATAAGGTCCCGTGTTCGATCCCAGTCAGGGGAGATTTTTTTTAAATGGTTTTTGTTTAATTCTAAGTTATTTTAGTTAAAGATTTAAATGTATGTAAATATTATGGTGTGTCACTCACACGATTTTCTCTTACCCTGCATTTTAATACTAAGATAGATATTTTGTGCTTTTTTAGTTCACATTTCTATAAAAGCGTGTTCTTTAATTTTTTAAAACTATAATATTTATTTGCATAATAATTGTCTCCTTGTTTAAATTCAAAATTTCTTTCAAAAAATATGTGGGTATGCGTCTTGTCTGTCTCTATCTATCGGTCTGTGTCTATGCTGGTATGTGTCTTGTCATTAATCAGGTTCTAAATAGTCTTATTTAATGAAATGATGAATGAAATCGCCGTGTTAAGACTCTTCCTTTTTTTTAAATTTTAAAATTTTGCGAAAGCTTTTGATTAAATATCGTACCACTGCAAGAAAAGTGCCACAAATCAAAAATGTAGTATTTGAGAAAAATCAACCTAAAGCTGACGATAATTGATTGATTAGCACAGGGCCCGAAATTTCAACTTAGATTACACTCGCTGAAAAAAAAAAGTTACTCGCCACAAAATATGATTACCTTACTCTGTTTTTAAGTATAAGGTGACCAGAATTTTTTATTAGAAAAAGAGGAGAAATTAAGTAGTGTCTTTTGTTTTATAAGAAAATAGCAGACATTCAATTTTGAGAAAGAGGTCATTTTAAAGGATACAAAATTGAATGAAAATGATTATGAAAACCGATTCAAAAGCTACTTTACACAAGTGGTGAAAACATTTTTATCTCAAATGATGAATTTGGATCAGTACACCTTAATTTAAATTAATAATATGCGTATACGATAGGAAAAATCCCTAACTTTTATATGTCGCTGGACAATATCGATTTTTACTTTCTTCTATATGTAATATAGAGAAAGTATTGGATTCGTAAAAATTTTCGACCTCGGGTTTTTGATGGATTTACACGTTTTGAGAGCTGTAGAACACGATTTGACCCTTTTTAGAAAATGTCTGTCTGTCTGTCTGTCTGTCTGTGTGTGTGTGTGTGACAAAATTTTGTGGCAACTGTATCTCAGGAACTACTGCACAGAATTTCATACAAATTAGTATGTAGTTGTACCTTGACATAAATTAGTGCCTATCAACTTTTGGTAAAAATTGTCTTACAGGTTGCGTTGCCATCCCGCTTTTTCTAAATTTTTAACATGGTGATATAGGACAAAATTTTGTATAAATGTGCATAAAGAGAATTATTTTTTAGTAATCATTATGAAATTTACAAGAATTATTTATAATAGAGGTAGTCAACTGGGGAAAAAATTTTGTATACGTAGGAGCCTCGTGAACCCCCCTGGGGGGAGGTCCCCCCTCGAGGGGAGTAAATTTTCAAGATGGGTATCTTTCGAAAGATCTCGTCAATACCTTTAAAACGAATGGTTGAACTATAAATCTGTGATAATTTAAAACAAAGTTATCGATTTTTTTTTACTTTTAACAAAAAGTAACTTAGAAAAAAAATCGTTTTTTTTTTTTTTTTTTTTTTTTTTTTTTTTTTTAACGAAATTTAACCAGACTTGGTATTTAGTTGGCCCCTGACATAAACTGCGACTGATTAGATTTGGGGATCAATCACTCAACAGGTGGTGCTGTGATCGTACTTTTTCTAAATTTTTAACATGGCAGTATGGGACAAAATTTCGTATAAATGTACATAATGGGAGTTATTCTTAACCTGTGATTGTGAAATTAATATGAATTATTGATAATAGTAGTAGTTAATTAGGAAAAAAATCTCGGTCATCGCTTCCCCCCCCCAGGGGAAAGTACCCCCCGGAAGGGGGGTTAATTTTCAAGATGGGTATCTTTCGAAAGGTCTCGTCAATATCTTTAAAACGAATGGTTGAACTATAAATATGTGATAATTTAAAACAAAGTTATCGATTTTTTTTTTTTTAACGAAAGAAAACTTTGAAAAAAAATCGTATTTTTTTTTTTTTTTTTAATATTGTTACTGCGTGAATTTGTATAGGAAAATATAGAAGAAAGTCTTGTGGTGGCCACAGCATACTAGTTAAGATAGTACAGCCAACAGCCGATTGAGCTTCCCAGTTTTGCGGAATTTTTGAAATTAAGGACTAAACCCTTTTTATTTGAAAAAGAGAGCAGAGGACGAAAAACATAAAAAAGAGGACTTTTTAGTCCTGTAATGTGTTTTTCGTTTAAGAAGGCAAAGCTTTGAAAAAGAAAACCGTACTCTTAAAAAAAAGGATATCTGGTCACCTTACCTAAGATCAGCATGATTTTACGTTTTTAAATCATTTTTTTTTTCTAGCACTGTATACTGTAAGAATTCTATCTACATTTAGACGGAAATTTTACTCGCCACAGTAAACGCCACAGTACTCGCCACAGTAACAAAATTTCCATTCGCCAATGGTGAGTTGGCGAGCGGAAATTTCGCGCCCTGGATTAGCATTATAATAAAATCTGACTTAACTGTTTTTCAGATGGATATAGTTCTTGAGATAGAGATGTGAGGTTTTTTGTGCAACTTGAGGCAATTAATGCACATTTTTTCAATGACATAAACTCAAAATTGCAATTTCTTTTTTCTCGTGTCACTTTTCTTGTTGGGGTACGATATGTCAATATCTGATTAAAAAATAAAATCCTCACCTGATATGCTCTCCTCCAGGTTCATGCCTAAGGCAATTAATCATTCCTACAATCCCAGAGCTTGGACAATCTTCAGACAGAATCCACGTCTTTTTATTTTCTTTTAAAACGCTAGATTTCAGCTCATCTAGCCAGTTTGTCGCACTTTCGGAAATGCGAACAATATTTCCGAATTCTGCTTGAGCTTTACGTCTAAGCAAATACAAATTTCCACATACATCGTCTGAAATTTTGCTAATAATTGTCATCTCTTTTTCTTCGAATAAACTTTCTAAAACGGTTTCTGGAACAAAATTTATCTTTTCACTAGCCAATAAAGCTAGCAGATTTTCAGGAGGTAATATAGATTTTTTATGAACGATCAAAATGAATCCATTTTGTTCAGTCACAGATGACAATCTGTCGATGTGTTCTCTGGCCTCATTTTCAGTACTGACATTAATGGAACTAATGACAACAGATTGGCTTCTTTCTGTAACTGCTGTCGTGAAAGCGTCGTAAGAATGTAAACTAATTCCACACTCATCCATCTTGTTCTTGTCAACATTCTCAATATCTCTGCACACTAGAATTTTATTCTTGAATTTCCCGCTAGAAAATTTTTCAGTAATTTCAACTACTTTCGGCAGTATTAAAACGGAATTGTTATTGATTTCCAAGACTTTTAATTTCCCTTGCGTGTTTTCCAGAATAATTTCAACTATACACCTCAAACAATAATTATTGATAATGAAAGTGTTCACAACATCTCTACCAATATCGTGAAAAAACTCTCTGTAAATATTTTTACTTTCTTCTAAACTTTCACTACATTCTTTAACGGAAAGAATTTTCTTCAGTGCGGACAAAAGCTTCATTTCACTAGATGCTTCCGCTAAATAATTATCGCAGTCAAACTCAATATTGTATTTTATAGGAAACTTTGCCTTATTCAAGTCTGCCTTCAAATTATTTTCCAACTTTTCGATGATTATATTGCATGCTATCTTATATTTTTCTAGTTCCAGGTCCTTGATGGAGGGTACGTATTTTTGAATGTAAGGAATGAATTTATATTCCTCAAATATACAGGTTTCAGACTTGTTCACTTGAGGAGCAGAATCGACCTCTAAATTTCGTATTTCTATTCCTGCTGCTCTGCATATTTGTGTGTCCCCATGGAAATTGGCAGGTACTCCTAAAATGATGAAAAAATGTGTAATTAAAAAAAATATATCTTGTTTAGTACTTTATTATAGATGTGAGAAATGTTAAAAAAAAAAAAAAAAAAAAAAAAAAAAAAAAACTAATTTTGTTTTTTAAATAATAGATATAAAATTCTGCACAAGACAGGAATTAATTTAGTACGATAGGACTTATTTTAATCTATTCTTTCACATAAAAGTATGCAGAAACCGTGTTTCCTACCCTAGCATCGGTTACTGTATTCATTTCTTAAAATTTCTATAGTATAGCTATAGCATAGGAGCCCCTTGACGGCTTTTATATTTTTGTTGTCATTTTGGCGATGAATTATAATGGCTATCGCAATTGCGTAAGTAAAGATCTTGGCGAAAAACATCCGAGCTACTTCAGAGCCAAATTTCAAATTTCGACAATGGGTTCTATTCTAAATATGTTTCATTTCTTTAGCACGATTTTTCTCAATTTTATTTTAATTATTTAAAAAAAAATGTTTGCACAGACACGCAGACAAACCGCTAAAAGATAGTTTTCGGATTCAGAGGACCTCAAAACGTGTAAATGTAACAAAAACGAAAATTTGAAAAATTGATCCAAAAAACAATATTTCTCTGCCAGTAAATTGGTAAAAAAAAAAAAGTAAAAATGGAAAAGTCTTGAAATGTGTTTTTCAAATTAACAATTTTCTTTTTATTTTCTTGTAATACATACCGGGTAAACCCTTTCTTACACTCTCTTCTGCAGCATCTTTTAAAACTTTCGGACAAATCTTGAAAGAAAGAGCTCCAGTTGGTAGCACAAAAGATTTAGCTTCATTTGAGAAAATCCAGAAAAGCAGTAGTGCATCCAGAAAAGTGATCCAGTTATCTTTCCACTCCACAAAACCTTCTTTGCCTTGAAAATAAATAAAAATAAAAAAAAAATAAAGTAAAGTAAGGTTGAGAAAATAATCAATTAAATGATAACAAGTTAAATAGTTTTTAAACATTTTATAAAAGTGGGATAAGTAAGTATGTGAACACTTCCAGCAGATTTTTCAAGCGAAAAGTTATTTCCAAGTGAAGTTTTCTCAACATTCCAAAAACCTTAAATATTTAATTACACTAATTTTTTGTCTAACATAATTTGCTTAATGTATATCTAAAAGATTTTATTTTTCTTGTAATGCAGATTATACAGCGCCGCGTATTGTGCTGATTCAAAATTTATGGTGTGTGAAGAAGTTTTAATTTCTTGCTCGCACCTACTTTGTTCGCCTGACGAAGGGCCGTGTGTTCTTTCGACCCGAAGCAATTGTTGTGAGTTTATTGCATTTTATGGTGTCTATTCCAGTTTTTGTAATTATTAGGTGTAGTAATACTTGTACTTGGAGATCGAGAAAAAAGATCAGGACCCCAGAAAAAAATATAAAAGAGTATTTCTTTTTTCTTTAATCCTTTTTATATTTCTTCAAAGATTCGTGGTATATTCTTGAAGTAATACATAAATTAATTATAACACAGATGAAGAGAATGAAAAATGGCAGCAAGAAACAACTCTTTCTTGAACAAAAGTAGCTTAATGTAACATCTAGAGTCACAGAGGGGGATTAAAGTAAAGTAGTATATAGTCCGATCATTTATAAGTGCTTTAGATCAAAGAATGTACAAAGTAAGTAGCGAAACGTCTATAAGAAATGTTTTCGCCATTAGGGCGGTAAGCGCTGTATACAATAATTTATTTCATACTGGAAACGTTTCAGAAAAAAGGATTGCCGTATTAGTAGTTTGCCTAATAAAGATAACGCATGCAATTTTAGATTTTAAGGTTTCTGTTACCTATCCCATAAGCCTACAATTTAAATGTTGAGTTTGACTGTACACTTTATATTGTCTACTCGAAATGTTTTACCGCTGGTGGTTTTTCTGCCGCCTAACAGCTGAATAAAGAACGAGCTGCTGTTGGCAAACATTTTTTAACATTGCGTTGTACTGCTTATTTTGAATTCAGTTTGCTTTAGATATTCCTACCACAAACTCGATTTTTAAACGCTTTTTAATCTGATGGGAATTTAAAGTCCCTTCTGTAGTTAATTAGTTAAAACAAATAATAATTAAGAATCAAAGACGCGCATACGAAAAGTGCTGATATAAAATTATTGCCAAAATTAGGTTTATGAATTGTAAAATAATTATCATACCATCAGAACTTATTTCAATAAGTCTTCTAAAAGCTGGTCCATATTCATATCCAGCTATTCTAATTTCATCATAGATGTCTGCACCTGGCATAATATGAGAAGAATCTTCAACATCTTTACTGATTATAGGATTCGGTTCACAAAAGTCAATGTTATCTTCCCGCGATATTACACCACTTGCTACTAGGTTGCCACCTTCCGTTATTTCGAATTTACCAGTGTAATCAAGAATTGATACTTGAAAAGTAATAGCTAGAAAAATAAACAAGAGAAAGCATGAAATAAGTTCGATTATGTCATTAGACATTCTATTAGGTGTACCGGAAAGTTATGTCGTTTTGAATTAATAAAATGAAACCGGAAATTTTTGTTTAACAGTGTTTACATGGTACTTTACAAATAACCATCTTATAAGTTACCTAAGAATATCTTAAATTTTATCCAGGATAAATTTCCGATGTCAGTATTTTAATTCAAAACGACAGAACTTTCTGGTACACCTAATACTTTAAATATTAACAAGGAAAATATTTATTCTAGGCTTTATTCTATTTGTTTTTCTTGTTTAACAATGAAAACGATAAAAAGAAATCTGAAAGAGCTTCAAATGTTCACGATAAATACGAGTTGGCTACAGCTGAAGAAGTCTTCGAGAAAGGTTACTTTTGCAAGTATTAGGCACCAATATAAGGCTTCATCTTGGAAACAGTCTAACAATAGCCGATTAAAAAGAATATCTGCTATCTTAATTGGCACAGCCGAAAGAAAAGCATCGGAAAAATATTTTGAAGAGATAATTAAAAAGTAACACAAAAATAAGGAGAAAGAGAAAAGTTAAAGGAAAAAAAAATTAAAAACGAAAGGATAAAAATATAAAGAAAATCGTTTTGACCCCAGATACAGATTCTGAATCAGAGGAGTGGTGCTCAATTCTGACTAAGACTGACTTTTATGTTACTTAGTTCTTTAATTTTCACTTTATTTTACTATAATCCATTTGATATAATTCATTGTTATTATACCAAAATGGTATAATTTAATATTAGTTATTCATTGTCATTTTTACTTTCTCTTACTCATAAGGTAGAGAAAGTATTGTTTTTGGGTGAAATTTTCGAAAGCGAAATTTTGTTAAATTTACACGTATTGAGGCCCCCTGAATCCGAAAATCATGTTTTTAGCGAATCGTCTCTGTGTGTGTCTCAGTTATCAGAATATTTCAAGAACAAATAGTATCAGAAATTCCAAACTCGGTATTCTAAATGTGTATCATATAGGGATGTTACACTAAGCGTTTCGTTGAGATGGAGGAAATGATTCGTGTACAGCGACACTCAAAATTATTCATACGTCTATGGGAGAAATTGCAGGTAAGTAGAGTTTAACATCTATAGACTGCGCTAAACTAATTGAAACGAATATATATTTTTTGTAATAGAGATAGTCAAGTGGGAAAAAAAATTGTGTATGTAGGAGCCTCGCCTGCTCCCTAGCTGGAAAGTTCCCCCTCGAGGGGAGTACATTTTCATGATGGGTATCTTTCAAAAGAGCTCACCAATACCTTTAAAACGACTGGTTGAACCATCGATCTGCGATAATTTAAAATAAAGTTATCGATTTTTTCATTTTTTTTAATTGATCCCTAAATTACATTTTTGCATAAACACAACCAATAATTCTCGCATTAACAATAAAAGGGATGAACTGAAGCATTAGAAAATGCGTAGTTGTAAATAAATGTTTTTGTCAATTATTATAAATAAAGTTAAAATTTATGCAAACTGCACTAAATATGTATTACAGGGATCGTACTCTCCGCCCTTTTTTCAGGACACTCTCGGAGAGGAGAAATTTCCGTTGTTTATGCCACCACTAATTTTATGAAGAAATTTTTGTGGTATTTTTATTGTCATGGGTCGTAATTAAATAGGTTTGAGATTATTGTATACAAGCAGTGATATAGCAATGAAGAAAGAAATTTATCATGCGTGAGAGTGTCCGGAAAAAAGGGCGGAGAGTATGACCCTGCCATTATTATAGAGGGTGATTACGAGGTCATGGAACAAACTTTGAGAGGAGGTAGAGAACATTACCAGAATTCATAATTGTATAGGAACCCATGTCCTCAAAATTCATTTTAACCCTTTAAGATCTGGATGTTCTACTAACTCCGCCTACTGTGTAAATTTTAAACTCTTGCATGCTTAATTATTTCGCAAAATCATATACAAAGTTCGTATTACTGAAAGCACTGCAATAAAATGCATCGATAAAAACAGAATTTATTTATTTATGTAAACATTAGCACATAAAAATTATTTTTTTTAAATGTAACATTGGAGAGCCACGCCCATATCCATGCAAAATCACCCGGTTCTTAAAGGGTTAAAATGGTGTTTATGGTCTTGGGTTCCAATACAATTCCGAATCCTTGTGGTGTTCTTTACCTCCCCTCCAAGTTTGTAACTTGACCTCAGAATCACCCTATCTATTTCAGTTTTATAGCTCGGAGTGTTTGGCATAGCCTTCTTAACTATATGCCTGTCGCGTGGCTCATAAACTTGGCAACAGTTGAAGTGGTAGACAGCGCCACCTGGTACAGATTGCGCGTCTTTTTTATTCAGCTGCCACCAATAATTTTAAGAAGTGATATATGATATATATAATCGACGTTTCTTCCATTCTATTCGCCTTTTATGCATATCATATCCCACTTTTCAAATTTTTTGGTGGCTTTTGAATAAAAAAGTCGCGAAATCTGTACCAGGTGGTGCTGTATACCGCTTCCGAGAAACGCGACAGGCATCTAGTTTATGAGGCTATGGTTTTGGGCTTGATTTTACATAGCTGTGTATCTCCTTATAAATAAATACTTCATTTCAGGCCCACGATTAATCTGTTTATGTACAATAATATCTTTTAGAATCTCATCCTAATGTTTTAAATTCCATATCTAATTTTTCTTGAAATTATCAAAAATATGCTTTAGATTTTTATTTTTATTATTTATTTATTTTTTTTTTCTTCCAGATATGTTGTATCATTGTTTTAAAGGTTGCAAAGTCTCTAGAGTTGCATCTTGTTACTGCTCTATGAACTCAAAATTACGTTCGATTGCAATTAGCCCCTTAGCAGTAAAAAATTTCCTTGGTAGAGTATTATGATTATAATTTTTTTTCTTCTTTAATTTCATTCTTGCTAATGTTATTTATCTGATTTACAAGTTTAAAAATCTGTCACTGGTTACTTTTTTCTGTTGTGCATTATTCATCCAGTCAAATGTATGTACTTTAGAGCAGTGAAAGGTAATTTGAGTGCTGTTTGTCTTTTTATACCTGTAGCATAACATGTTAAATATTTATGTTAATGTCATATGTATGATAATGTAACAAAACATACTTACGTGCAGGGTTTAAAAAAGTTGGTCTATGAATTTTAAAATCTTCTACCACAACATTCAGATCTTCAGGACTACTGGACTGTAAATTTTTTGCAAGCGCTTGCCAGGCAAGCCATACGAATCCGGTAGCAGGAAAAAGTGATCTGCCATCAATAAAATGATCTAAGAGATAACTATCAGCAGCATCTACATAGAACTTATGTGAATAAGAACCTGAGATATTTTTCCATTTTGGAACCTTGTGGGACTGAGAATGATTCCATTGTATAAGGTCAGATATCTGAGGTGTTCCTCTGGGTACCGGAAACTGTACAGGTCTATAGAGATTCTCTATTTTTGGATTAAGACCTTCTAGGTATAATCTATAAAATAAAATGAAATGAAATTTTAAAAGAAGTGTAACTTGAAAAATGACATATCTCTGTAACTAAAAGATTGTATATGATGTTTAATCAATTTTTTTAAGCCTTTTTACTCACTGAAATAGTAAAAAAATTCCATCATAGCAAGTTTTTTTTTTTTTTTTAATCAAAACTTACACTTTTAATTCAATTTTGAATGAAAACAGGAAATCTGGTATCATTCTGTTGATTATAAAAACCATATTTAACAATTATTTCACACTTTAAAACAATATTTATACAAAAATTAAAATACAAGTAACGTGAGGGTCAGTGGAAGGGGTGAAAGTTGTAAGCGTATTTGGGAAAACATTATAAAAAAAAAAGAAAAGAAAAGAAAAAAGAAAGAAAGAAAATGAATTATTGGTTAAACATGTAAATTTGATCTATTTTATGGCCGCAAACCATAATTTGCGGCAACAATTTCAATATAGTAGTCGTATAATAAGTTTTGAATAAAATGAAAATGAAGGTGGTGCGAAAGCATTATCGCGCTATGATTTTCTGTGATTTTAAGTGGAAGACTTCAACATTTACAATAGAGAATTTGCACATTTTCTGATTTTATTCTTATATGATAGAAAATGAAAAGGTAAGAAAATAAATGCATACATTTTCTTTATTTGAAATCTAATTAAGGATTTATAACAATTTTAACATCGCACTATTTACTCTATCGAGAAAACGCAGTATAATATATCGTGACGTCACTCTTTATGACAACAAACGGGAGTAATCATTGTTCGCATTCGAGTTCGTGCTTTGCTTTGCTCTTTGAATCAGTGAAATAGGTTTTGTATGTTATAATAATGTCGGATATTAAATAATCGCACTATAAATATTGTATTTTACTACTCTGCACCAATACAACGGATAATTTTTCTGAAAAGCTATTCTTTAGCGTTCCTCAGGATCCTATTAAACGAAAACATTGGACAACCATCATGAAAAGAAAACAGTTGAAAATAATGATAATGGAAAATGGTGATAATGATATTAAATGATTGTACGATGAAAAAGAAATGCTCAGAAATCACATAAATGATTGATAACTACGTAAGTTAAAACGAATTGCTGCTTACTAACTAGGCTAACAAAATGTAAACATTGAAGAATCATAAAGTGTGACGTCAGACAGCGCTTTGAAGTCACGTGATTTTAGGTTAATTTTAAAGTTATTTTTAAAATTGAGAAGTTTTTTTGCATTTTTAATAAACTTTTTGTAATTTATGGGTCTAAAATTACCTGAAAAATAGGATTTTGTTAAAATCCCCCATGTGTGCAAATTCCTCATTAGTATATGGCAGGGAATTCTTACCGGTATTTGATTAAGAAATTTTTCTACCTATAATATCCTTGATTTAAGAAGTAGACAATTTTGTTCCATTCATACTGGTATGAGTTTAGCGACAGTGTTCCATCCCTGATATGTAAATGAAGCTCTATCTGAATACAAAGTGTTCTCAGATGGATTGCAGAATTTCGCAGAAGTCGAAGCTCTCTTCTGGATGAAGAATACACCGGAAGACCTTTGCCACCTATAGTACCAGAAAATGTGTTGACCATACGAAAAACATTATTCTATCACAATCGCCGTTCTTACTAAATGAAACAGAAGGAACTTAACATTGGATCCGCAGCTACACATAACATTATGCAGGAAGAAGTGCATATGAAAATATTAGTTTGTTGTTGGGTCCTCCATAATTTAATAATGGATAAAAAAAAACGAAACTTATCAGATTCTCTAAAGAAATCTTAAAATTATTTAATGATGGTAAACGCTACCTTAATTCTAAATTTATAAATAAAACGTAGGCATCATCTTTTGACGTTTTAATAATTATAAGATAAAAAAAAAAAAAAAAAAAAAAAAAAATTATATACCATGTTTTAAATTTTCTGATGAATATAAGAGCACAACTATTTATAATTTTTTAACGTTCACGTTTAATTAAATGTATTTATCTGTAGGTCGAAAGAAAATGAACTCGTAATTTTTTTTTTTTTTTTTTTTTTGGCAACAATTAAATTAAAGCTAATATTTAATGGCTATTTAAACGCTATTAGGATGTTATTATTTTCATATTTTAATTAATTATAAGAAAACTAATCAAAAATTCGAAAATCGGACTTCAAAGTATTGTGTTGTCACCGGGTTCTGAGCTACTGTGAAAGTTTCAAATGTCTAGCTAGTAGGGAAGTTAATTAAAATTCGATTGCAAGATTTGTACCAGACAAACAAACAAGAATAGAAGTTAATAAAAACATGGTAATAAGGAAATCTTAAAATTATTTAATAATAGTAAACGCTACCTTAATTTTAAATTTATAACTAGTAACGAAACGTAGGTACCGCCTTTTGACGTTTTAATAATTATAAGATTAAAAGATACTTTTTATATACCATGTTTCAAATTTTCTGATGAATCATAGAGCACAACTTTTTATAATTTTTTAACGTTACATATTAACATTTAATTTTATAGCCAGCAAGAACACTTAAAAAGTGCTTTTTTTAAAAGATACATTATACTCTATTTAAGCTAGTACAGTGCGTTAAGAAATTATAAGACCACAAGCGTATTGGTTCATTTCTGAAGAAGAGAGAGTAATACGCAAATTTTTAATTGCGTATTTAAAATTGATAGGAAAACGTATCCTATATTAATTCCAACTTTTTAAATTAAATTAAATTTCATTAAAACTTATTCATTTTTCCAAAAATTAAAGACTGTGACTGTTAAGAAATTATAAGACCACCTGAGAAAATTAGCATATTATACATAATGTCAAACTCAATATGAAGGGCATGCGTCAGTATTTCGTAAAAGCATTCCTAAGAAGCAAAGGATTAGGTTTTGAATGTGTTATCTACGATTAATTTGATGATGCCTCGAGGTAAAGAATTATCGGAGGGCGATGTAAGAAAAATTTTATTTTATAAAGGTTCTGGTACATCTGAAAGAGATATTCCGAGGTAAATGAACCGTTCTGAAACTGCCCTTCCTAATGCCATAATGGGCTCTTCCCACCGTCCGTCGTCTGCTCAATCACGTGATAGAGGAAAACGAATAATCGAATTCTGAGAATCGAATTCAATTAAATATTGTTCTTAACAACAAAAATTTTAATATTTAATATAAAATAAAATAAAAGTAATATTGTGCATTTGTAAACAGTAAAATAATTTTATTTGTAAATTTAATAATTTTTAAAAAACATTTTATGTGTTTATTTATTTTTACCTATAAGAATCGATTTTTGTATATTGTAGTGTAACTGTAACATTAACTGATCTAGCAATAAATAATAGCTTCTTGTGGAATGTTTATGGATTATAATTTGAAATTTTAAAATGCTTTCATTTAATTTAATTGCATAAAGGTGTTACAACAAGTTAATTAACTTAGTTACTGGTCTAAATGGATTTACGCAGTACGATATTGCACTGTCACTGATTTAAGTACCAAAAATCAGAGTATTAAAAATGTTCTTCATGAACATCAATAACAAACATAAAGTAAATGATGATTGTAAATGTATACAGCAAACAAAAGATGATGAATATTGATATAAAATGGATCAAAAATGACGATTTATAAAAAATAACAGAGATTAAATACGATTGATCAAAAATAAGAATAGAAAATATGTTATTTCAGCAATCGCTATAGATAAACAAAACTATGTCTGCTATTTGTTTTTCCTCTATCATGTGACCTCTGACGTCAGGTGGGAAGAGCCCATTAGAAAAGATTATTCAAACAGAATAAAACGATCTGGTAGAAAAAATATTTTGACATCACGTGATAATAGACAAATGTTTCTACTGTCAACTAAAAAAGGTCTTTCTTTTAACGCGTGAAATTTCGAAACGTTTCAGCAAGAAAACTTCACATGTAACAGTCTGGAAGAGTCTTAAATTAAATATTAATGCGAAATTTATGAAATTGTAGAAAAAACCAAAGTTATTGAAATGCCACCGAGAAGAAAGATTAAAATGGGCTAAAAATGTCATGTCATGGAATGATGAGTGGAAAAAAATTATATTTTCTGATGAAAAAAAAAATTAACCTTGATGGTCCCGATGGTTACAAACACTATTGGCATGACTTGAGGAAGGAACCAAAGGAATGCTTCAGTCGACAAATGGGTGGAGGATCAGTAATGATTTGGGGAGCTTTCAGTTATGAGGGGTTGTGTGATTTACAGCGGATTTCGGGTCATATGAACTCTACACAATATCAGCCTATGCTATATGATCATATGGATACCGTTTGGACCTTTATTAGGTGGTGCTAACTGGATGTTTCAACAGGACAATGCTGCCTGTCATACATCTAAATCCACACAGGAATGGTTTAAAAAAGAAAATAATTAATGTTTTGCCATGGCCAAGTCGAAGCCCAGATTTGAACCCCACGGAAAACCTGTGGGTATATTATCGCGCAAATTTTATGCTAATAATAAACAATTTTCATCTGCCAATGAATTGGAAGTAGCCATTGTAAAAGAATGGTACAATATTTCTATAACTGAACTAACCACCTGGTTACTTCAATGAAAAACAGAGTGTTTGAAGTCATCAGGAAAAATGGAGGACCAATATCATATTAATTTTTTATACAATTTTGTTTTTTGACAAGTGGTCTTATATTTTCTTAACAGGTTATTTTTCACTTATTTCTAATATATATTTTAATTAAACATTTATTGCATTATACCAAGTTATTGCAAACTAATTATAAAAAAAATGTAGAGCAATATGTATTTAAATTATGATTAGAATCTTTATTTTTCTTATAATTTACAAAATTAAAGTGGTCTTATAATTTCTTAACGGAGTGTAATTTTTGAATACACAGAGCAGGATTATCACATATGTTAAGCCTTAAATTCTGCCAAACATTCGTTATGATAAATTAAATAAGAAACCGCAACGGACAGATGCATAAAATATAGCTATAATTTAACTGTGTTCAAGGATAATTTTGACTAACTGAATAAAAGCACGGTAGCAAATTAGACTACAATTTAGGAGGAACATAAATGAAATAAGCCATTTGTTGTTCTTTATGAGAGGAAATGATTATGAGATTTTTCAAGGAGATTGATTAACTTTTACATTTATTTTTTTTATCCCCAAATTCTTTTGTACTTACTGTCATTCACTACGGTATGTTTGTGAATCTCAACACAATTTAATTGTTGTCATTTTTTTTCCCCCGACAGAATTTAAAAAAAAAAATCTGGAGTGACTCCACTCGACTTTCCGAACATTGAGTGACTAACAGTTTTGTAGATAAAATAAAGAAAGAGGAATTGCTAAACAAACAAAAGAGAGAAAACCATAATAGAGCGTTTTTTCTCCATATATCACACGAGGTTTTATTTAACGCTACTGAACTTTGAGCCCTTAGATCATAATGATAAAGAATTTTTCGTTGTGTCTCTGTAAAAATCTATAAATGCTAGATTTACCAAAATGCTTATAGTTAGTGCAACAGCGATTTATAATATTCATACAAATTTTCAGCTCAATTGAATAAGGCGTTTAGATGCTATCGCACTTTTAAAAATTTGGTCTCATAGGCCATAATGATAAAGAATTTTTCTTTGTGTCCCTGTAAAAAAACTGTAAGTGCTAGATTCACCAAAATCTATACAGTTGGTGTAAATGCGACCTATAACATGTGTACAATTTTTTTGCTCAGATTAATAAGGCGTTTAGACGCTATCACACTTTTAAAAATTTGGCCCCATAGGCCTTAATGATAAAGAATTTTTCTTTGTGTCCCTGTAAAAAAACTATAATTGCTAGATTCTCCAAAATCTATACAGATTGAGTATCTGTGATCTATAATATGGGTATAAAGTTTTTGCTCAATTGAATAAGGCGTTTAGATGCTATCGCACTTTTAAGATTTTGGTGCCATAGGCCATAATGATAAAGAATTTTTCTTTGTGTCCCTGTAAAAAAACTATAAGTGCTAGATTCACCAAAATCTATAGGGTTCGTATTATGGTGACTTACAATATACGTACCAACTTTCAGCTTATTTGAACAAAGCGTTTAGACGCTAGCGTGTTCACTCACAGACATACACACATACATACACACATACACACATACACACACACATACATACATCATCTCAAAAATAGTGGAAACGGACTCAGGGGACCTCGAAACGTACAGAAACATCAAAATCTGATATTCGGATTGTTGACATGATTACAATACTTTCTTCACTATAGTGTTCGGAAAGTAAAAAAGTACATTTATTAAAAATGAGGAAAATAAATTAGAAATATCAGTCGTATCGTTACAGATAAGGTACCAAATGAAAGGGAAAATGTTTGTGAATCCGATGGATTAACCAGCTTATCGATAGGATAAATAATTTTTTTAAATTAAGTATGAATTTTAGGTGGCAACAGCAGAAGATTGTATGGAAACCGTTAGAAGAAATTAAAAAAAGTCTGTTTCACATTAAGTCACATGTTTTTGAAGTGGGATTAAAAATTACAGTTTTCAATTTTTTTTTAAATTTTCTGTCACGAACACAAAATTATAATATACAGCCTGTACACCACAAGACCAACTTTCATTTCAAATTTTATCAATTGTTTTGGTTAATAAACAAAAAAGTTACTTTTTTTTTTTCAAATTAAATTTTATTCTAACTTCGAAAAGATTTATATGATATGATACATTAAGAATTTGGGTCTTAAAAGTTTTTTTAAATAGATTATTTTATGGATGAGGGGAGAATTCGTCTGTTACTAAAGATTAATTTTGAATACACGAGTAAATTATTATATAAAGCGTTAAACTAGATTTAAATTAAAATTAAATACATTTTTTTTTTTTTAAATATATGATTTCTACATCACAGGGGCAAAAGACAAAACCACGTTTTTCCGGGTATCACTTGAGAACGGCTAAACGAAATTCAACGGTGCTTCGCAGGAAGTTAGGTCTTTACCCAACCTAAATTATATCTATCAACTTTTCAGAAATTTCCCCATGTCCCCCCCCCTGGGGACAAAAGACAAAAACACGTTTGTCCGGTATGACTTGAGAACAACTGGACGGAATTCAACGGCGCTTTGCAGGAATTTAGGACTTTACGCAACTTAAAATTATAGCTATACACTTTTCAGAAATTCTCCCACGCTCCCCCCTGGGGGGGGGGAAGACAAAAACACGTTTGTCCGGTTATCACATGAGAACGGCTGGGCAGACTTCAACGGTCCTTCGCAAGAACTTAGGTCTTTACCCAACCTAAAATTATATCTATCAACTTTTCCGAAATTACTCCCCCTTCCCCCTTTATGGAGCAAAAGACAAAAACACGTTTGTAAGCATAACTCGGCTCCTAATTATTTCACAGAAAAGAAATTCCACATGGGGAGACTAGACATGAGTACAAATAAAACACTATCTGCAATTTAGGAATTTTCGATTTTTAAGCGAAGGGAGGGGGAAAATCAATTGCTAGCGGGAAATATCAAAAATTCTTGATGCTAAAGTCTACCAAAGATGGAACATAGATGTTGAAAAAAGGCTATCTATCAACTTTTCAAAAATTCCCCACGTCCTCCCCTGGAGTGCAAAAGACAAAGACACGTTTGTCCGGATATCACTTGAGAACCACTAAACGGAATTCAACGGCGCTTCACAGGAATTGAGGTCTTTACCCGACTTAAAATGATATCTATCAGCTTTCCCGAAATTCTCCCACGTTCACCCCTGGGTGGCAAAAAACAAAAACACGTTTGTACGGGTATCACTTGAGAACGGCTGGACATAATTCAACGGCGTTTCGCAGGAATTTAGGTCTTTACC
Source organism: Salticus scenicus (assembly GCA_963930645.1). Taxonomy (NCBI): domain Eukaryota; kingdom Metazoa; phylum Arthropoda; class Arachnida; order Araneae; family Salticidae; genus Salticus; species Salticus scenicus. The sequence goes on along the minus strand of OZ005659.1, from coordinate 29,907,954 downwards.
CAATTTAAAATTATATCGATCAACTTTTCAGAAATTACTCCCCTTCCTCCTTTATGGGGCAAAAGCCAAAAACACGTTTGTAAGCATAACTAGGTTCCTAATTACTTCACAGTAAAGAAAATGCGCATGGCGAGAGACATGAGTACAAATAAAACACTATCTGCAATTTAGAATTTTCTATTTTTAAGGGAAGGGAGAGGGAAATTCAATTTCTGGCGGTAAATATCAAAAATTCCTGATTTTTGAGTAGAACTCTATCAAAAATGGATGGAACATAGATGCTGAAAACAGGCTATGCGACTTTCTTAGGATATTTCCTAAAACACATTTTTCTTTTTTTGTGGTTTGCGGTTTTTTTTCTTTTTTGATGGGGGGTTAAGAGGGGGCAAATTTGAGGCACCCCTTTTAGCGCTAAATTTGTCCTGAGAAATCTATGGGAGCTGCGGTCACGAATTTTGGTGCTTGGATTGTTTATATGTATCCGACACCTAAATTAACGGGATTTATAAAATACCCCCGTTTTTCCCAAGGATGGACAGAATGCAAAAACACCTTTGTAAGCATAACTCGGCTCCAAATTACTTCACAGTGAAGAAATTGTATAAGGAGTGACTACATATTAGTACAAATAAAACAATATCTGCAATTTAGGAAATTTCGAATTTTAAGGGGAAGGAGAGGAGAAATCGATTTTTGGCGGGAAATTTTGCAAATTCTGGATTTTTGAATAAAACTCTGCCTTTTTTTTTTTTTTTTTTTTTTTTTTTTTTGTGGAGGGGGAGGGGTTATGTGTTACGAAGGGCAAAGTCGAGGCATTCCTTTTAGCGCTAAATTTGTCTGAGAAATTTATGAGAGCTGCGGTCACAAAGTTTGGTACTTGGATTGTTATATGTACCCGACCCCTAAAGTAAGGAGATTTATTTAAATTCTCCCCTCTTTATCCTGGGGGGCAGGAAGCAAAAAAAAAAAATAAATAAATAAATAAATAAATAAATACGTTAGTAAGCATAACTCGGCCCCAAATTACTTCTCGGTAAAGAAATTGTGCATGACAAGACTAGACTTGAGTATAAATAAAACATTGTGTATAGTTTTAGAATTTTTGATTCTTACAGGGGAGAGGGGGGGGAAATCGTTTTTCGGGGGGAAATTTCAGAAATTCCGGATTTTTGAGCAGATTTTTTTTTTTTTTTTTTTTTTTTTTTTAGGGGGGGGGCGTTACGAAGGAGCAAATCCGAGACCTCCCCCATTTTAGCGCTAAATTTTTCTTTAAAATATTATGGGATTTGCGATCACGAAATTTGGTGCGTAAATTGTTTATGAGTATCCCACATTTATTGTAACGGAATTTAACGAAATTCCCCCATTACCCCATCGGGGTCGGGGGGCAATAAACACATGTAAAAACACGTTTTCTCGTTCGAATTAGCTTTAAATTATGTTCGGATGGCGAATTTCGGTGTGTGGATGTTCATTAAGTGTACGCATTATGTACTTTGGTGGGATTACGCAAAACTTCGAACATACCCGTTGGGGAAGGAAAGTAAGAAGCGGGTAAATTGCTGCCGAAGGCAGTGAGGACCCGGACTCCTCACATTGCGAGCGAGAAAATATTCTAGCGTAACAGCGAGAGTTTATGTTGTTAATAATGATATGGGATTTTGACAACTCATTTACGTATAATGTCGAGCGAAGCGGATAAAGCCAGCTAGTCTATATTAATAAAATCACTCTTTTGTCTGTAAATTTGTCAGAATCAAAAATTTTTGCGATATCTTAACGTTTCACACACCATGAAAGCCAAAAATTACTTCAGAAAATTTTGTGTGTATGTGTGTGACGCTATTTTTGTCCTGGTATCACTTGAGAACAGCTGTATGGAATGCAACGGCCCTTAGCAGAAATTTAGATTTTTACTCAACTTAAAATTATATCTATCAACATTTTCCAAATTCCCCTCCGTTCCCACCTAGGAAGGGGGGGGGGCAAATGTCAAAAACACGTTTGTAAGCATAATTCGGCTCCAAAGTTTTTCACAGTAAAGAAATTGCACATGGGGAGATTAGACATGAGTACAAATAAAACAACCTATGCGATTTAATAAAATTCTATTTTTAAGGGTAGGGAAGGGGAAAATCGATTTTTTGCGGGAAATTTTGCAAATTCTGGATTTTTGAGAAGAACTCTACCAAAAATAGAACAAATGTGTTGAAAAAGAACTATGCGACTTCCTTAGGATATTTCCAAGAACACATTTTTGGTTTTTAGTGATTTGCGATTTTTTTTTTGGGGGGGGGGGGGTTATGAGAGGGCAAAATAGAGACACACTTTTTAGCGCCAAAATTGTCCTGAGAAAGCTATGGGTGCTGCGGTCACGAATTTTGGTGTTTGAATTGTTTATATGTATTCGACACCTAAAGTAATGGGATTTATCGAAATTACCCCTGTTCCGCCCTTGGGGGGAGGGACAGAAGGCAAAAACACCTTTGTAAGCATAACTCGGCTCAAAATTACTTCACAATGAAGAAATTGCACTTGGGGAGACTACACATGAGTATAATAATAATAAAAATAATAATAAAGTTATCTTCGATATACAAATTTTATATTTTTAAGGAAAGGAAGGGGTGGGGAAATCGATTTTTGGCGGGGAATTTCGCAAATTTCGGATTTTTGAGTAGAACTTTTCCAAAAATGGGACAAAGATTTTGAAAACAACCATGTGTCTTCTTTATGATATTTCCAAAACACTTTTTTGATATTTTGTAATATGCCATTTTGTTTGTGGGGGCGGGAGTGGGTATGTGTTACGAAAAGGAAATTCGAGACTCACATTTTAGCGCTAAATTTGTCCTGGGAAATTTATGAGAGCTGCGGTCACAGAACTTTGATCCCTAAAGTAACGGGATTTATCGAAATTCCCCGTTCTCCCTGGGGTGCACAGAAAAAAAAAACTTTTGTGAGCATAACTCGGCCCCAAATTACTTCACGGTGAAGAAATTGCACATGAAGAGACATGTGCAATTTTATTTAGACTTTTTAAAAATCATGCTTACAAATGATTATAATGCTTACAAATGATTTGAATTTAGACTTGATTAAAATCATGTCAAAACTTGATTTTATTTAGACTTGAGTATAAATAAAACATATTAATAAATAATGTAGTATAAATGAAACGATTTTGGAATTCTTGATTTTTACAGGAGGGAGAGGAAAAATCGTTTTTGGGGGGAGAATGTCAAACATTTGAGTGGTGCTCTATTAAATATGGTACAAAGTTATTGAAAACAGCCATGTGTCTTCTTCAGAATATTTATAAAAACATATTTTCATTTTTTTTTTTTTTTTTTTTTTTTGCGAGGGGGGGCGTTACGAAGGAGCAAATTCGAGACCTTCCCTTTTAGTGCTAAATTTGTCTTGGGAGCTCTATGGAATATGCGGTCACGAAATTTGGTTCGTAAGTTGTTTATATGTATCCGACACTTATTGTAAAGGAATTTTACGAAATTCCCCCCCCCCCTTACCCCATCCCCACGGTTGGAGGGCAAAAAACACGTGTAAAAACACGTTTTCTCGTTCGAATTAGCTTTAAATTATGTTCGGAGAGCGAGTTTTGGTATGTGGATGTTGATTAAGTGTACGCATTATGTACTTTGGTGAGATTTCGCAAAACTTCGAACTTACCCGCTGGAGAAGGGGAAGTAAGAAGTATGTAAGTTGCTGCCGAAGGCAGTGTGGACCCGAACTCCTCACGTTTCGAGCGGGAAAACCTCTACCGAACACAGCGTAAACTTAGGTTGTCAATAATGATATGGGATTTTCACAACTCATTTATGAATAATGTCCAGCGAAGCGGGCAAAGCCTGCAAGTCTGTTAATATTATGTTACTACAAAGTAATAATACATTACAATTGAACTTTGTCTTTATTCTTTTTCGACGTCTTAGGGTCACTTTTCCTCTTCTCTGATTGATTAGGAGATAGTTCTTCCACAAGCTTCTCCATAGTCAAAGGAAACACGTAATTCAATTATTAGAAACTTTTTGTGCATAAAGAAAGTGCACCCACAGCCGAGAGAAAACAGGATAACACTAACCTAACCAACAAGGAAGCTGCTGTAGTTGGGTGGACAGAAGCGCGACCTAGAAGATGCGGAGATGATCAATTTTTGAAACTCACCAGCGTTTAGGATTTGACCGGTTTTGCAGCACATCTTAACTTGAAACGCACATAACACGGGATTTGAACGATTTGGCATGGTTTCTTGTTTCCAGATAATGGAAACGTTTACTTAGAACTTACTGGGAAAAAAAGAAAAAGAAATTATCCGATTTCAAAGAGTTGGCCGGTTTTGCAACTAGGCGACTTAATTATTATATGATAATAAATTAACTTGAAAAACAGTGCAACTTACTTTCCCAGCGATTCCATGAAAAATCCAATATTGTTGTCGTCGTTTCTCTTCATTAGTCCGATATAACAGGCATCAGATCCTACAGACCTTTTCAATATTGACTGAAGTAAGAAGTGAGGTGCAATTTCTATGATGCATGCATCAGATGGGATTTTCTTGAGAATATCATTGAAACGGACTGCAGATCTAAGATTGTTTACAAAATAGTCTGCTCCGGCCATTTTGCATTCTTCATTGTTCCATTCTTCTTCAGGGTAGCTTGTACTGATCCACCGTGGAGTTCTCGGCTTTGGATTTTGTATAACCTGGTGGAAATAAATTAATAAATACAACCTAAAGTAAAATAAAATAAAATTAAGCTAAAATTCCGCCCTAAACAGAATTTAATTTTGGATGAAATATTCCTCCTTTTTTTTAACTATATGCTGTGCGACTTCCTACTTTATTGAAGATTTTCTACCGCGTAATGACGCTTTATACTCTCTGAAAACATAGTTTTCTCTTCCTAATAAATCTCTATTTTATAGATTTTAATTGCATGCCTAAAGTCTTCTGAAATTATAAAAATTATTCGAAGTTTTTTTTTCTTCTTTTCTTTCAAAAATTAGACAAAAAAAAATAAATAAATAAATAAAAATAAAATAAAATAAAATAAAATAAATAAATAAATAAAAATAAAATAAAATAAAATAAAATAAAATAAATAAATAAAATAATAATAATAATAATAATAATAATAATGTTAGCAGTACTTAAATTGATTCCATATGGCTACAAAATTAAAATTCATATAATGGATACTTTTTTTTTTTTTAAGGTTAGTTATTTTTTGATTTAAGTATACAAAAAGCATAAAATAAATAAATAAAATTCCTCATATTAAAATATAAAGCTGCTTTCCTGAGTAACGGTTACAATATTAATTTCTTAAAATTTCATTCCCGCGATTCTTCTCAATTTTATTTTTAATGATTTTTAACCCAATGCCACTTCCCCCCCCCCCCCCCCAAAAAAAAAAAAAAAAAAAAAGTGTGAAGCAACCACACATCCATTACACACTATTGCACTTATTATACGCATTTATTGGAGATAAAGTTATCAGAAGACAAAATTGACGTAACGAAGTAGAAACCTAAAGTTTTCCGGTACGAGAGAAATGTTGATACACGTGAACAGATTTCACATAGTTAAAAAAAGAGAAAAAGAATAAAGGGTAGAGTTATTTTTTTAAACACCAAATTCCGATATCTAAAACTGGCCTACCTAAGCAGGATGACTGTTAATGTTTCAGTAATAACCACGTAATACACGAGAAAGGATGTCTAAAATGGATTTATGTAACAATTTTCAAGAAAATGATTAGAGCCATTTTTAAGATACCAACTTTTACCAAGACTTGGCATACTCAGTTACTGATCGGAAAACAATAATTACATACAAAAGGATATTTAAAAGGGAGTCAATATGGCGAGTTTGAAAAAAATCCGTACTGCCATTTTTAAAGGAACGCACTTTCGAGACCTGAAATATAGCTATTTATACAGGGAGGTCTATCAGTTTTTCTGAGCTAACCAACTAAATCATTCGAAAGGAAAGAATTTTTTAATAGAGTGTTTAAAAAGCAACTTTGAAGAAAACCGTTAGAGACGTTTTTTGAGATACGGACTTACGGGTCCGACTTCCGGTTTCCGATGTCCCACTTCCGGTTTTCCAATTTTCACCAAATTTGGAAAATTCATCTGTACACCAGATTTGCCTCAATTCTGAAGTTTCGTAGTTCAATCTTTATTAGTTTCGGAGATATGATAGCCAGAAGATTCCCCACATACATGCATACACATACACATTCACACTGACCAATTGCCAAAAATTACTTTTTTGGACTCAGAAGACCTTAAAACATGTAAATCAGGTGAAAACTTGATATTGAATTTTTAGACCGAATACAATACTTCTATTACCTACGGTAGTCGGTTAATGGAAGTAAAAAACACTGTTTTCATTTGGTCTTTTTTGTCTGAAAGGAGTAGGCCTCTCATCCTGATAAAATAATAATTATAATAAATGTGAACAATAACAGGAATTTTACACAAAAGATGAAACATTGCTTTCTCAAAACGCAATATTCCTCATACCTATAGTATAAGGGGGAACTATAAAGTTTATCCCCAAATTCTTATGTACTTGCTCTCACCTGGAACGGTAGGTAAGTTTGCTTGTGAATGTCACGCTGGAAAAAAGGGGAAAATAATCGATCAGACAATTAGATTATTTTCCCCTTTTTATCGATTATTTCAAAAGTGGAGCTTTTTATCGAGCTTACCGATTGGACAATTAGATTTTTTAAAGTTAACTAAAGTATTAAAATTAGGTGGCAATAGCAGACGATTGTCTGGACACCGTCTGGGGAGAAAAGAAAACATCTGCTACTCATTATGTAACATGTTTTTTAAATGGGATTAAAAATTGCAGTTTTCAAATTTTTTCAAATTTTCTCTCACAAACACAAAAATTAATATACAGCCTGTGCAACACAAGACCAACTTGCAGTTCAAATTTCATCAATTTTGGTTAATAAACAACAAAGTTACATTTTTTTTTCCAAATTAAATTTTATTTTAACTTCGAAAAGATTTATGTGATACGATACATTAAGAATTTGGGTTTTAAAAGTTTTTTAAATAGCTTATTTTTCTTTTATGCATACTTATAAAAATTTTGAAATGAGTGTTGGGATTTGAAATGCTAAATGCGCCTTTTAGCATTCAAAATTTTCTTCAAGAATATATATATATATATATATATATATATATTTAATAGCATCTAGCCTTTTTCTACATCTGGGGGGAAAGTCTGCTCATTACAAGCGTTCTACTTTCTTTGAAGTGTCCGCATTTTTACAAAAGGTTTATAATTAAAAGTTAAATTATTAAAAACCTTATAATGGCATTATAAATTTATAAAGCCTCTAATACCATAATAAGTTTTAATAGTATTAGAACTTCGATGCAAACATTTTCATTGTAGAAAGGCTTTGACAGAGGTAGAAATATATTTATCTTTCTGGTAAAAGAATTACATAAGTAACGATCGATCTAGTGAAGTGAGTGCCATAATGATTTTCATTGTTCAATGCAAAGCGTATTTACACATTCCACATATAGGCAAAGATTGCCAAACATGTTATATTTGTGGAAATTACTAACATGGCAATACTTTTTTCACTCCTATCGGCCATAACATAAATCAATATTTCATATTTCAGAAATCAAATCCACATGCTCGGCAGACTATGTGTCGAAAATATAATTATGATTCCATAGCTGCCAACAGTTCCAGTTTCAGGATACCTGTGTGTTTTTGTGGAAAGTTTTTTGAAGCTTTCGAACAGTTTTCTGTTATTAACCCTTTGCGCGCGGCATATTTTTCTATTTTGAACAGTAAGACACGCCTTTTGGCGTTCCTATAAAACGTCACACGTATAGCTTCCAACTTCCTACCTTTTGGCTACCGAAAAATTGTAATAATTTTTTTTTTTTTTTTACTTCATCATTAATCAAAATAAATCTTTCTGTTAAAATTTTCCGGCAGCGGAAAGGTAGCCTATAGTTACACGTTTTAGAAAAATAACATTTCATTTGCAGAGGAACACCTTAACCCCTTAACGCGCGCTGTCCTAACTGCGAGAACGCAAAATTCAAGATCCAGCTGCAAAAATTCATCCCGGAAACGTTTTAGCTAAAATTTACGTTTATAACATAGCAGAAAAGGCCGATTTTTTTTAACCGTAAAATTTAAAATTTCTTTTAGTTTAATTTAGTTCATGAATTTCGGTGGCAGTATAATTTAAATGATCCGAATTGTCTTGTGCCGCAAAGGGTTAAGGCATGGCTCGAGTTTTTAATGTCCCCTCAGAAGGGACATATGAGCGATAAGGGTTAAATAAAGTTAAAATTTCTATAAAAAATGCAGTATCCAAAAATCGGAGCCGGTAGACAGCTATGTGATTTAGTACGAGTTTTTGAATAAGCGTTGAGACCTCGCTCCTACGAAATAACTATTTGAACCTCCGGTACTTTTTTTTTTTAGTCTTCGACTTTTGCTTTTCAATTTGCGCCTTTATGGAAACTAAAAAAATACATAAATTTGTATTTCTCTTTACCAATTTTTCTATGAGCTTTTAACGCGTTTGAAGCTAGAATTTTTCCGACACATATTCTAGAAACTATACTTTTTAACCTGAAATTTTATTTCTTTAAAATTTATTACATTTTTAGGTAATATAAATTCAACATATGTTTGAAATAATGTCTCAAGACATGTTTATAATACAAATAAGGTATTAATCTCTGATGATATAGGGGACTGTCAAAAGTTAATTTTTATTAAAATTTACTAAATAAACTTCCCTTTTATTCGAATATCCAACACAAAGTTTCATTTTTTTGGTCCATTTTTAGATGTGTTTAAACTTTTAGTATTTTCATTAATTACTTTCTCTTACCCATAGAGAAAGTATTGTTTTTGGGTCAGATTTTTGAAATGGTGTTTTTCTTATATTTACATGGTTTGAGGTTCCCTGAATCCGAAAAACAGGTTTTTAGTGGTTGGTCTGTGTGTGTGTGTGTGTATGTTATCAGCATATCTCAAGAACAAATAGCAACAATAAATCCAAACTTGGTATTCTAAATCTGTATCATTCATATAGATGTGCTACACTAAACTTTTCGTTGAGATCGTTGAGAATGGTTCGTATACAGAGACATCTAAGAGAATTCAAATACATTACGTCAATGGGGGGAGGGGCAAGTAAGTTGAGTTTATCATCTATATGCTTCAGTAAACCAAATGAAATGAATATATACTTTTTATAGGCATAAAAGCATGTTTCATGTAGAATATGGTATGAAAATGATTTACCGTTTATTTATAGGGGCTACACAAGAAGCTAGAATATAGTGGGATAATACGTGGAGATTCATGGAAGGGCATTTGAGGCTGAACTATATGTTATTAATACATGATTATATTTAAGTGCACAATGTGATGTGCATAGAAGATGTACAGGGCTGCCAATAATTAAGCAAAAACAATTTTTTTTTTTTTTATTGACTGTAATTAGTAGAAGTGCTTTACTATAATATTTTACCATGTTCAGGAAAAATGCACAGAAATTAAAATTAATTTCTCATACTCATGTGATAAATAAAGTATTTTTTAAACTAAATATTTAGCATTTGCTTTTCGTATATTTACACGTTTTGATGTTCTCTGAATATTCAAGTTAAGTTTTTAGTGTTTAACCTTTGTGTATGTCTTTTATCAAAAGAACTTAAAAACGAATAATTTTTCAAATGTTGTATTTTGAGGTTAATATAAGGTTATTACTTGAAAAATTTTATCAAAATTGATAAGTTTCGATTAATGGTGCGGGTGAAAATTGTCTGAACAATTTGGAACGAACTTTTAAATTTAATAACAGTTTTTTGATTCTTTTTAAATGTAAATAGCCCCCTCATACAGAATTATTTGTCAAATGAAAATTTTACGAAGCCTATTTTAAATTGTTTTTAACAAAGATTTACGTAACAGTATTCGTTATATTATCCCTTAATGTCCACTCTGTCTCTGTGGGATTGAATTTCAGAAAAAGAGAAAGTCCTATGAGTGCCACATCAGATTATTATTTTTTTCCCTTAGAAAATATATAAAAATAAATAGCTTTTGTTTCTTACATCTAAAAGAATTTCCTTCATTTGCTTGGATGCCGGCCACACGTGCTGGCAGTGAAAAGCATAACCATATGCGTTAACAACTCGGGCAAAAATATTTTCTTGTTGCAATTCAGCCACAAATTTTTCCAAAGGTTCCTTCAGTCCACTAATAGTGACCGAATCTTCCGCATTATGACAAGCCGGATACACATCCTCAGGACAACGACGGATGGCTTCTTCCCAAGTTAATCCTGTGTAGAGAGGAAAATCATAATAAGAATTAAAAGAAAGCCATACAATTTTATGCTCCTGTAAGTTCAAACTAACAAGAATTGTCTTATTTTAAATCACTTGATATACACTTATTTATATCTACACATATATGTATAAAATGGTTTATTTATTTAACCAACACTAGTCCGATACATCTGCAGATCGATATATCAGTCGTAATGCCACCAGAATTTGTAATAAGACTGATGAGCTTAAGGGAAATTTCTTCCGTGAAAATGTGTCAGTTCCGACAATCACATAAAGGCAATGTGGCGCTTTAGCAGACTATAAAGCTGGAAGTTGAATGAAACAAAAAAAAAACTTCAAAATGCACCATTAGTTAGTTTTTTATAGCAGTGGCCGAGAAAGATAACCGCCAAATCGCCAACTGGTGATCCATACGTAGAATTACATCTATTCTTTTAAATTACCAATTCAAATTATTTTATTTTACCATGTTTTTATTAACTTCTATTCTTGTTTGTCCGGTACAAATCTTGCAATCGAATTTTAACTAACTTCCCTACTAGCTAGACAATTGAAACTTTCACAATTGCTCACAACCCGATGACAACACAATTCTTCGAAGTTTGATTTTCGAATTTTCGAATAGTTTTCTTATAATTAATGAAAGTATGAAAATAATAACCTCCTAATACCTTATACATAGAATAATAATAAAGGAAGAAGGAGCACGAAAATACTCTAATGCTTACAAACCCCTTCTAGTGAAATGCCAGCGAAAGCTACTTTTGCTCCTCTCAACCTTGAAGTAGGGCATCCATCCTCAGCGCATTTATCGCTGTTTGTTGGGGTGCTGCCTCGCAGACTGATTGACAGAGAGACGAGATGATTCAAAAATTTCGCCAACAAGTCGCCAACCAATCAGATGGAAGCACTGTTACAACCCTATACCCGGCATTCCTGGATTTTAGAAACCGAAACCAAAACACATACGCTCCTTCTTCTTTATTATTATTCTATGTACCTTATAAATAGCCATTAAAATATTAGCTATAATTTAATTGTTGCCAAAAACAATTTACGAGTTCATTTTCTTTTGATATAAAAATAAATAAACGTGATTAAATAAATAATTTAATTAAACGTGAGCGCTAAAAAATTGTGAAAAGTTAAATTATGTATCTCACAAAAACTGACGTCCCTATCGGTTTAAAGATTTCATACGCATTGATAAAGTGCTAATGTAGTTAGTTCTATAGCTATGATTCAACAGAAAATTTAAAAACATGGTTTATAACAAGTTTTTTATCTTATAATTTTTTACTTATTACTGGTAAAATTTGTTTGTTTATTTGTTTATTAATTTTTTTTTTTCACTGCATTGTTGCAATGGTGGCGCCATTTTTTTTTTTTTTTTGCTAAACCATGCTTCTTCTTCCATTGTATTCATTTCTCCAAACCAAAGATAAAAGTTTATTTTCTTTATTTCAATAAAATATTTTAGGGCATAACTTTCGAGTGTTATTTTCCACAAACTGTCGGCTTTTAATATTAAGAAGATGAACGACAGAACAATTAAACATTTGCGATTATCCATAAAGAATTGAGATTAAACAATCGAATAATATTTTATTTACAAAAATGAATGCAATATTTGTACATCTTTCCTGTGACATACGTTTTCTTTCGACAACTACCTTCGTCCATGGTGTTTTCATTCTAAAGAGCCAGAACGATTTTTTTTAATTATTACTGTGTTAACAAAAAATCTCAAATTATAAATTGCTTAAATTCTGTCGCGGGCCACAAAATATTATGCTATGGGACACATGCTGCCCGATGGCTGTGGGTTGCCCACCCCTGATTTAAAATTATCAAATGAGGTCTTCTTCGTCTTTAGGCGTCCAAAAAAAGGCACTCGCGACACCAGTAATTACTCTATTGTATATGCAAGTGAAATAAAATTTTGAAAGCTAAGAATATGCTATATATTAAAAAAAAAAAAAATACAATACTCTTTTTTTTTTTTTTTTAAATTCCTACTATCATTTCACACTCTCCCTATATATATATTGTACAAATCTTGCAAGCGATTTTTAACTAACTTCCCGACTAGCTAGAAATTTGAAACTTTCAGGATTGCTCAGAACACGATGACAACACAATACATCGAAGTCCGATTTTCGAATTTTTCATTAGTTTTCTTATAATTAATTAAAATATGACAATAATAACATCCTAATAGCGTTATTATAGCCATTAAAATATTAGCTATAATTTAATTGTTGCCAATAAATAAATAAATAAATACGAGTTCATTTTCTTTCGATATAAAAATAAATACATTTAATTAAACGTGAATATTAAAAAACTATAAAAAGTTAAATTATGCATTTCACAAAAGTTGACATCATTGTCACTTTAAAAATTTTATGCACATTGATAAGAGCTCCATGATTCATCAGAAAGTTTAAAACATGGTATATAAAAAGTTTTTTTTTATCTTATAATTATTTTTCTTTCATTTTGCATGCGCGCTTTTTATTTCCTAATTCAAAATTATTAGAAAAAAAACTTTTTCGATAGTGTTTGTAAGTAAGAATTGACTTTAAAAATTTTTCTTTTATATTACTTGTTTTTCCCTCAAGACCAAAATGAGAAAATTTAAGAATGCGCAAAAATCATGGAGCCAATCCTAAGCTGTTGTTTTATAGACATTTCTTGTTATTTGATGATGAAACAAGAATACGGAGAAAGATAGAGATGTGACATCAAAGCTATTCATACATCTCATTTAAATTTTCTCTTACGTAGAACACATTTTATTTTAATTACTTTTTTATTCCAATTTGAAAAGTGTCGGTGTCTTTTTACCAAGAAATGTGAAATACAATACATTTAAAAAATAAATATGTAAACAGCTCGAGTTTGAATAAAAGTTATAAAGTCAAATTTTGTACAAAGAACGATGTCACAATTTCCAACTCGCGGCTTACGAAAAATTTTTCCACCGCCCACGTTCCAACTAGAGGTCTGGCTGAAAGAACAGGAATAAGAGAGACGTTAAGATTGAGGTAGCAGAATATGGAGGGAAACATTGTGTTTTCAAACGATAAGTTAACAACAAATATTTTTCTATTATTACCCAATCATTCAAGTAGTCTTGCATGATAATGTTTTTCTCTCTTCCTCTCTTTACTATTTTATCTTATCTTTCTTTCATTTGTTTGGCGTAGAATGTCCTTTTTTGGAGCTTGTGCCAATAAACTTAACTCAACCAACCAACCAACTTATCTCTATATACATACTAGCAGGCTACGCCCGCTTCGCTGGCCACTATATTTAAATGAATCTCCAGAAGAATTGGATCATTATTTATTTTTTACATCACATTATAAATAAAAACTAAAATAATTACATTGGAATCGCTCTAGACCTCGCATCGGGTACTCGCTGACTACGGCAGCTCTTTCTCTGTCCGCACTGTGTCGGGAGCAGGTTCCCACTGCCTGCAGAAATCTCTTTCCTATGTATTTCAATATGGGTATTTATTGACGATAGGTAGGTCTGCCATTATTTAAGAACTACGATTTTAAAGATAGCTGTATCTCAGCGTCTATTAAATATTTTAGTTTTTGAACCAAGTATTTTATTGCTCACGCTATTTACACTATATTACAATTTGATTCCGACCAATATAATGAAATAAAATAAAAAGTAGATTTTCTTTTAGAAGGAATTAAATACATAAAAAAGCAAATTAATTCCAGCCAGTTTAATCCTTTCTACTATATACTACCATTATTTCCTGACAAATACTATAAATTTAAAAAAAAGAAAAACTTTTAAAGAAATTAAATTAACAGATGAAAAATAATTGTTGTTATACTACAAAAATTATACATAAACATAACTGTTATAAATACGTTTTTAAATTTTAAATTTAATATATTTAATTTTTTCTACTGCATTACCGTTTTATTTTCAATAAATATAATAAATTAAAAAAGGAAAAAAGATTCGCCCTCAAATAAATGTATTAAATAAAAAATAAATTGCATAACATAGCCGTTGCTAAGATACGCAGACGATTACAATCGAAGAATAAATTCATGAAAAATGAAACATAAAAGCCAATGTTTAAAATCGAAAAAACATTAATTTAAAAAATTCAGATTCGAAATTCGAAAAAATCTCGATGAGGTGCACACCTGCGGGGTCCCAGGTACCTATATGCCAAATTTGGAAGCTCTGCGATCAGTAGTGTGTAGTATCCGCGATTGTAATGATCGATAGATGGCGCTTTCTCAACACTGCAGTTGTTAGTAAACATTGCCACGTGTGTTCCATTAGTGTTCTTTATGTTATTCTACTTAATATTCGTACTATAATTTCTCCGCCATTACATTATGGAATATTGATTGCTTTTGGAAAAAATACTTCAGTTTATTCAAAGTTCGATCGGAAGTAGATTTTTAACTGAAGTTGAACAAATATTAGTTTCAAATCATCGGATTCATTCTTTACTTCCATTAGCCGAAGCAACTGAAATTTTAAATTTGTCATTTGGAAATAAATGGAAGCTCAATTCTGGATTTCTTGATCCTTTGGAGTTAGATTGTAGCACACAACAGTATGTGTTATCTTTTTTACCGTATTTATTCATTTTTATTCAATAAATATATGTGAAACTAAATATCGGCAAGCAATGGCGGCTGTATGGAATTCCAATTAAACCATGTTTATTGTAATTGAACCTTAGCCCACCAGAGGGCGAGCATTTCATTACAATCGCGGATTGTTCATGTTTAGATAAATGTATTTATTTTCCTGTTGGAAAAAAAAAAATAAATAAACTCGTATTTTTTTTTTTTTTTTTTGGCAACAATTATATTACGGATTAAATTTAAATGGCTAATTTTTTGCTATTATTAGCTTATTATTTTCATATTTTTATTAATTAAAAGAAAACTAAACAGAAATTCGAAATTCGGACGTGCACAATGATCCTCCGGGGGGCACCTTTGTGTTAAATCTCGTGACTGTCCGAGCTACCGTTTTCGAGAACAGTGAAATATATATACAAATATTGCTCACTTAATAGTATAAGATATATATATATATATATAAATACGCCATTTTTAAGAAATTCAAAAAAAAAAAAAAATATGCTTCTTGACATTTTCGAAATTACACGTTTTCATTTGACTTGGTTGTTATTTCTGTTTGTATGTGTCGAATTTTGTAGCTTATAGTAAATTTTTAAGCCCATTCCACTAAACTGATTTTCTTAACCCCTTAACGCGCGCTGTCCTCGCTGCGAGGACGCAAAATTTAAGATCCAGCTGCAAAATTTCATCCCGGAAATTTTTTAGCAAATATTCACGTTTATAACATATCAGAAAAGGCCGGTTTTTTAAACCTTAAAAGTTAAAATTTCTTTTAGTTTAATTTAGTTCATGAATTCCGGTGGCAGTATAATTTAAATGTTTTAAATTGTCTTGCGCCGCAAAGGGTTAAAAATATTTTTATCTGTTCATAGCCGATGACAATAAAATAAGCAAACATTTTCAAGGATTTATCTCACAAGAAGTAGGTTTCAGCCCTGTCTGCCTGTATCAATTCTTGCAATTCATTTTTAACCCACGTCTGACAATTTTTTTCACTTCATGTCATCGCTGTTTTCGAAAAAATAAGAGCCTTGTCGCTCCACTCATTATGTTTTATTAAAAGAACTGCACAGCTTTACGGGTAAAGTCTGGCTAGTGCATAGAAAAAACTAGTATGCTGTGGTCACCATATGACTTTCTTCTATTTTTTCCTGTATAAATACACTCAGTAAAAATAATATACTAAAATTATGATTTATTAAAATTATCTTCCATGATGAATGCAGGTGATTTCCATTCTAGAGGAGTAGTATAAAAAAAATATATATATATATAAAGAAAGTTAATTTTATTCTCTATATGACCTCTTTAATTTTTTTTTTTTTCTTTTTTGTTTTTGTTAAAAATGAAAGAAATCGATAACTTATTTTAAATTATCGCAGATCGATGTTTCAACCATTTGTTTTAAAGGTATTGACGAGTTCTTTTAAAAGATACCCATAAGGAAAATTTGTCCTTCTCAGGGGGGGGTGGGGGGGGGACTTTCCCCACGGAGAGAGAAGCGATGTTCCTACATATACAAAAGGTTTTTACCAGTTGACTATCACTATTATAAATATATTTTTTTAATTTCATAATGATCATTTAAAAATAAATCTCTTTATGCACACTTATACGAAATTTTGTCCTATACCAACTACCATGTTAAAAATTTAGAAAAAGCGGGATGGCAACACAACCTGTGGACGACTTTTACAAAAAGTTGATAGGCACTAATTTATGCCAAGATGTAACTACATATCAAATTTTACGAAATTCTGTGCAGTAGTTCCTGAGATACAGTTGCCACAAAATTTTGTTACACACGTACATAGACAGACAGACATTTTCCAAAATTGGACAAATCGTGTTCTAGGCCTCTCAAAACGTAGAAATTCATCGAAAATCTATGATCTAAAATTTTTACGAATCCAATACTTTCTTTTATTGAATACAGAAGAAAGTAATAAGTTACCAACAAATACGCTGTTGCTGCTGTCATGCGTCTCTTGAATCTATTTTTATTTCGCTATGAGACTGTGCTTATTTATTTCCACTAGACGCAGTTACTGCATAATTGGGCAAATTATGGTGTTAGACTACACAATTTTCATTCATATTTGCTCAACACCAGTTTTTAAGTGAATATTTACTTTCCGGACATAATGATATGCAAGGAAAGTACTGTAATAATGAAAATTTTGGAATATGAGATTTTGGAATGTCTATAAATTTTGAGGTTGCTTAAATTCAATTTTGCTATTTTTACAGTGATACATATATACATACTGTATGTGTATCTGTGTAGGTGTGTGAGTGAAAACAACACGATTGCGTCTCTACGCTTTACCCGATTTAACTGAAAGCTGATTGGCATATTGTATGTCACCGTCACACGAATCGCAAACATTTTCGAGTGTAGGTGATTTTCGAATGTAAAGTTATTATATTTGTTGTTGTTGTTGTTGTTGTTGTTGCTTATCCTCCTTGTCTGACGGAGTCAGACAAGATCCACGAGTTCGTTGACTGTTAGGAAGTCAAAGACCAGAAGAGGATTGGTTAAGAGATTCTCCTAAGAGAGTCCCATGCATTCCAAAAGGTGCTCTGGAGAAGCCTGATGATTTTGGCACTTGGTGCAGGTGGCGAAGGTTTTCCTGACCTCGTTGAAAGTGAGGCACTTGATCTGACCGCTAGCGAGTCTTGAGAGTACAGTTCGGGTACGTCTGTCACACGGGAGGTCAAGGGACAAACTCGGTTTTGAGCCCATGTACCAATTACGGGTGGGGGGAGTTTTCCACTCCTCCGAGATTTTTGAATTTTCTCGGGAGTATAACTCCAGAAAAGTAAGTGCGGAGGAGGGAGTTGAAGAAATCCTTCAACCTTCCTTAGCAAGATTATCAGCCATTTCATTCCCATGGAGATTCACGTGTGAAGGTACATCCATTGCAAATGAACGCCATGATTAAGTGAAATGAGCTTTAATTTAAGCAGTATAGAGATATATTTTTTGTAAACACGTTCACTGCACATTTTATTATATACTTCTTTCATACAGGCTTACCTACTGCTGCCATTGATCCAGGAGCTAGATTAGCATTTTCTACACACACCCCTCTCCAATAAGCACACAAAATAGTTTGTTCAGCAGTGCAACAACCATCTGCGTAAGCACATATAAGTTCTCCTGTGCTGTGTCCTATCATGTGATCTGGATATATCTCCAACGATCTTAACACATCAACAAGAGCAATCTATAACGAAATAAAACAAAAACGTTTATGATCAGCAGAAGGTTTTAGAGAAAATATCCATGTGCACTTACAAGGGAACTATGAATCAGTAAAATTCCGACTGAAACCAAACCAAACTTAAAGAGCATGGTCGAAAACCCAGGGTAGAGTGAAAAATTTGCACAACAACCCCTCATAGTTCAAGTAATGACACTAGAAATTTTATCTGTTTTTGTAAAATTCAACAAAACGCTACCTGTACCTGTAATGGGTCGTGCAGTGGTAACGTGCTTGACTTCTGAAGCGAAGGTCCTGAGATCGAGTACTGGCGACGTTTTGTATTTTAGTTTTTTATTTCAGTTATTTTTTTTTTTTTTTTTTTTTTACTTTTTTAACTAAATTAAATTATTAATTTAAGAGAATATATTTATTATATTAAGAATATATATATATATATATATATTTGAGTATACTAATTAATAAAGTAGTATTAACCAGGGATTTAAAAAAATATATATTTATTTATTTATTTATTTATAAAAAAGAAAATAATGTTTAAAGCTACGAATATAGTTTCTAATTTATAACGATCATGATTAAAAGTAGAAAAATCATGAAACCTTAAGTATTTTTCTCAATGAGAACACGAAATATAAGAAGATTGATCACAATTATTTGAATTACAATTTTGTTCACCGTCAAATGTTGTTCATCACGAACATTTTGTTTTGCCAAACACGAATGTTTGGCTTTTCATCGAGATTAGTAGATTAGTAAAACTCATATTTACCCAGATTTTGTAATAATTTGAGATTTAAACTAATTATAAATTAGTGAAATTGTTTTGAGAAAATTTGTCATTGTATTCAGTTTTATTGTCAGTTCCTCCAACACCACCGAATTTGACAGTTCTTTAATAAAATATTTGAAATAAGAGTTAAATGTGACGCTAAATAGTTAAGCAACAGCTGTTGTTCATTCAGGATTTTTCATGCAAAAAGTTGCATGAATAGTAGTATAATTGAGAGCAGACGATTAACTCTTGCTATTAATGACATCGATAAAAAATAATAATTAAAAATGTACATAAAACACTAGTACAAAAATTTTATATAAATGTAATATAAAAGTATTTCCTGTTAAAACTCGAATAAACGACTACGTCAGAAACGCCAAAGAATAATATTGGAAATGCATACCGCTGTTTCGGCAGCTTTAAGCGTGCCGTTTTCAGTGCAAAAAGGATTCTGAATCTGCAGAAGGGCTCGTATATATAGGAGAGGGGCCGAATTTAGTTTAACCAATAGAATTACGGGAAAGGTGGGGAGAGTGGCCAATAGGAATTTTTTTTAAGTTAGCTGTGTAAACAGTAGAAAATTTAAGAAAATGTGGACTGAATATAAAATACTTTTGTAAACCTTTCTATACTTTTGTAAACCGTGCCCTTAATATTTGTTTAAATCCTAGTTTATTAAAATCTGAAATTAAATACCTGAAAGCCATTGCAATTGACAGAGGTTATGACCCTTCCATTATAGACAAAGCTATCCAAAAATTACAACTCCCTCGTATTTCGTCTACTAAGTCAGTCTCTTCTAATATCAGTATTGTCTTACCCTATTTTCTTAAATCCAGTCAAACCATAGCTAAAAATCTCAAACAATATGATTTTAAAATAATATTTTCGCCTTCCAATAAACTCACCTTTTCTCAGTTAAAAGATCCCATTGATACGTATAATTCTTGGGATATTTATAGTATTTCCTGTCAGTGTGGTTTATCATATATTGGCCAAACTAAACGCAGTCTTAAATTTCTTCTAAAAGAACATATGAATTACGTCCGCAAACAAGAAACCAATAAATCGGCTATTTCTAAACATTGCTGGGAGGAAAATCATAATTTTAAATTTAATTCAGCTAAAATAATTTGCAGACCTAAATCCATTCATGAACTCGATTTCTTTGAAGCTTTTCATATTTATAAAAATTTTAAAAACCTTGTAAATTGTGATTTCGCTATTCCCTATTTGTCTGACTGTTGGAAATTTTATATTCAGTCCACATTTTCTTAATTTTTCTACTGTTTACACAGCTAACTTAAAAAAAAATTACTATTGGCCACTCTCCCCACCTTTCCCATAATTCTATATATTAAACTAAATTCGGCCCCTCTCCTATATATACGAGCCCTTCTGCAGATTCAGAATCCTTTTTGCACTGAAGACGGCACGCTTAAAGCTGCCGAAACAGCTGTATGCATTTCCAATATTTTTCTTTGGCGTTTCTGGCGTAGTTGTTTATTCGAGTTTTAATATTCCAACGCCGTCTCCTGTTATTATTTCCTGTTAAATTGTTATTTTCTTTTAATTTAATAAATAAATAAATAAATTGGTTAAAAATTAAAAAAAAAATATTAAATTGTCCGCGCTGAAAAAAACCTTTTTTTTTTTAATGCAGTTAATATTTTCTCTTAAAATAATTAATTAATTTAATTAAAAATGTAAAAAATGAATATTTCTATTGAAATTAAAATTTAAAAAACAAAACGCTTTTGGGGGGACTAGATCCTAGGACCCCTTATCACAAGTCAAGCACGATACCACTGCACGACCTATTCTTACTACGATGCGTGTTTTGTTGGTTTTTATAGAACTAACCAAACTAAAACTATTAGGGGTCATATTTCGATCATTGAGGGGGGGGGGGGGGTATTCCGCATATTTTACACTGTACCCTATGTTTTTGACCATGCTCTTTAATTTAAGCTTGGTTTGGTCTCAATAGCAATTTTACTGAACCATACTTCCCTTGTTAGTTCTTTACAGCTACTAAAAGTTTTAAATGTTAGTCTTCGAAAATTTATACTTTTAAATGTGTTGCTTTTCTAAAGGGAAGTGACTAATGACTATTCAGGTAATTTTGATTAGTTAAAAAATTAAAAGGAAAAAGAAAAGGTTATGAAAGTTGAATAAAATGGAGGGGAGGTTACTTTCGCAGTAAAAAAATATAAAATAAATAAAAACTAGTATACTGTGGCCATCCCAAAACTTTCTTCTATATTTTCCTATGCAAATTCACGCAGTACGAATTACTTATTAAAATCAGCGACGGCTCATGAATGCCGTTTGGAGGACATTGCAATTAAACGTCTAGAGAAGGTAGGGGAGAGGGGTGTTGAATGGGACGCTGGATGAATGGGACAATAGCAAAAAAATTTTATGTTCTGCAAGCACTGGAAACTTGACAATTTTTCTGATAGATGTCAGCACTGAGGTCATTCATCAAGTGTAGTTTCAGAATTGTGCTAGCCATAGAAAGGCAAAAAAAAAATTAATGTGTGTTTTTCAGCTGCCAAAGTAAGTTTTTACTGATTCAATTAGGTGGGTAGTTAAGACATTAACTATTTACTTAAAGTTAATATAACTCTTATATGGTGAAAAGGCATAATTTTTTATTGTGTTTATGATATTCAAGAAGAATATTGACAATTGTTGATTAAGCCTTTTCCTGTTTTATATGATCATGTGGTGGTGGGGATGAATGGGACATTCCCCACTATGTGCTAATATAAAATTGTACACAAGGATTATATTAAAACAAATCTTAAATAGATTTTCAATATTTTTACAACCTGTTGTTCAGTAGTTATAACATGGAATTATAAAAGTAGCATGGATTTAGTAAAAAAATAGATTGAAATTAATTGTTATGATTTTTGTTTATAATAATTATGATTAAAAAAATTATAAGAATATTCAATGCAACTTAAATCAATAAAAAAAAAAAAAACATAAAGAAAGAAATAAAGAAACTAATAATAATTTGATTAAAATCACAATTTCAATCAAGCTAATTAAATAAATCCTGGTGATTATTAATGTAATACAGAATAGAATGTTGATTTTTTCCGATCCGTCGGAAACAAAAATTTATCTGGATAATTTGTACTATATTATAACGATTTATCTCTTTCTAGTGTCTTATTTATTTATTTATTTTTAGATTAGATCTTATTAGATTAAATTACCAAAGCCTAGAGCACTAAGAGCTCTGCGAACCAAAGGACTTTTGCTTTTTGACGTTAATTTGAGTCAATTCTTCAGTTTATGTTAATTTCAGTAAATTTTTAGTGTGTAATAAAATCACATAAACCATTTTAACATTAAAAATATATTTACTTTCCATTTTGTTTTCTTTTTTTTGTTAACTTCAGTCCTGTCCCATTCCTCCCCATAGGTTTGGATGAATGGGACAATGCACATGCATGTAAATATATATATATATATATATTATTAATTAAAAAGGATAACTTTTTATTAAAGTTAGTATTTTTATATGTAACTGATTACTGAAGTGTACGTATGAGCAACGTTTACAAAATTCTGAATTCCATATGGTGAACGTTATCAGTAAAAACATGAAAAATGTCCCATTCATCCCCATTCTCCCCTATATTAGAATGGAATAGTTATTGTCTTATTGTTTAGCTGGCTTATTTAGAGAAACAATGTATTCTTCAACCGCGTTTCTTGCGACCATGGGATCCTCTGAGCAGGTGCTGACTCAGCGAATCCATTGTTAAAATAGGGGAGATAACCCCTGTTGTTGAGCGAAAATATTGATAAGGAAACATGAATGAATCGGTGTTTACCGAATCCCCTCCCGTATGTCAGTTTGGCACTCCTCCAAGCCTTTGGAGTCGTGCTCAATGCTAGGCGCGAGAAACATGGTTACAGTATACGTATGAGAACATTTCAATCGCCAATTATAAGATGAGATTTTTATGATAACGATAGAAAAAATCCGTTCTTATATAGTGTTCATTTACATGATTGTCCAATTTTGTTTGTTAATGTTTGGCGCAGAATGTCCTGTTCTGGACCTTCCGCTATGAAAAAAACCCCAACCAACCAATTTTGTTAGTCTATTGACCTTGTCTGCAGGATGTTGACTTCTGGAATAGAGGACTGTGTGTTCGAACCCTGGCAAAGCATGATTAATTGCTACTCTTGTGAGTGGAATAAAAAAAAAAAAAAAAAAAACTAGAATGTTGTGGTCACTACATGACTTTCTTCTATATTTTCCTATGCAAATTCACTCAGTATTAATAATTTATTAAAATCATTATTTAATAAAATTATCTTCCATGATAATGCAGTACGATTTCCATATTAGAGAAGTAGCATAACACTAAATATCCAAAAAAAGTTCATTTTATTATCGATATTTCATTTAAAAAAAAAAAAAAAATTCTTTTTTTTTTTTTTGGTTAAAAATAAAATAATCGATAACTTTATTTTAAATTATCGCAAATCGATGGTTTAACCATTCATTTTAAAGGTATTGGCGAGCTGTTTTGAAAGATATCCATCATGAAAATTTATTCCCTTCGAGGGGGGGACTTCCCCCGGTGGGGAGGCGATGCTCCTACATATACAATTTTTTTCCCCAGTTAGCTATCTCTATTATAAATAATTCTTGTAAACTGCATAATGATTATTAAAAAATAATTCTTTTTATGCACATTTATACAAAATTTTATCTTATACCACCATGTTAAAAATTTAGAAAAAGCGAGGTGGCAACGCAACCTGTAAGACAATTTTTACCAAAAGTTGATAGGCACTAATTTATCTCAAGGTGTAACTACATACCAATTTGTATGAAATTCTGTGAAGTAGTTCCTGAGTTACAGTTGCCACAAAATTTTGTCACACACACGCACAGAGAAAGACAGACAGACCGACAGACATTTTCCAAAAGCACACATATGTGTTAACTGTAAGATATATATAGAAAACTAGGAAAATTACAGCACACGTGAGTAAAAACTACAGAAAATTTATTTTACTGAAAATACAGCTCAATAAGTAGGCATTATTTTTTTAGCACACCGTGGTGTAATCTTCTTTTTTTTTTTTTTTTTTTTTTTTTTACAGTAGTGCTACAAGAAACTGGTGTTGTTTGGTGACACAAGAGATTATGCACAGCCATATTTAAAGCTTTTTTTTTTTTTTTTACTACCATGTTCTTTGTGTTCGAAATCCACTTTTAAAACTTTTTTTTTAGTATTACCACAGACTTTGTGTACAATCTGTCCTTTTCGAACCACGAGTACAGAAATTATGAGCGATGAAGAAATCATTAACGATATCCGAGGAACGTGCGCTAATCAAAACGAAGAAGACGGCGATGTGAACAAAGAAAAAGAACTAATTAGCAATTCTGAAGCTTTTAAATGCTTTGCAAAACGTTCGGCATAGCTAGAACAGCATAACTACATAAAGACTCTCAGCATAAAGTAAAACTAGCGAACTAATAGTATTTAAAAAGAATTGTAATAAACAACTACAATGAAAACTCAGATAAACAAAACCTTGTTTTAAAAAATCTTGTGAAATATTTCTGTACTGATAAGTATAAAGGATTTAAGTCCAAAAATGTCGATTTTGAGTTAAGTACATAGTCAGACTCAGAAAAAAATTCTCTATCGATTGGTATAAAGGATTTAAATCCATGTCATTTAGTCTTTGAGAAATTCCATTCGTAAAAAAATATTCAAGTCAGAAATTTAGCATTAATCTTTATATAAAATATTTAATTCAGTTTTTTCCCTTTATTAAATGAAGGTTGACAATCACTGAATGGTATAAAGGATATAAATCAACATAATCCCTTTTTCCTAATCGATTCTTCTGATTAGTTTTTAGTTAGTTTATTTTTATTTCTCGTCTCCTGAAAAATCTAGAATATGGACTTAAATCCTTTATACTTATCAGTACAGATTTAAAAGGAACTTAATTTCAGAATTAAAATTCAGGTAGTTTATCCTTGTTCCTTGTTCCTATTTTGTTATTGCTTTATTTTTTATTAAGCACTTGTTAGCATAATACCATATAGCGCATATATATTTGTCCTTAATCTTAAGATTGAAACATTCTCATTTATCCGAAAATTTCGATTTTCCGACAGATGGTCGGTCCCAATTATTCGGATAATCGAGGTTCTACTGTGTTTCGTGTTACTACATAAATGCAATGAAAAGACGATAGGAATAGGTATCAAACCGATAGTGCTGAAGAGGATGAGGTGTATCAATAATTTTTGCAGCTAGTGTGTATCGAATTTATTGAATGAATTTACCATGTTTTATATTATTTTCATATTCTTACTTGAATGGCTGCAATCGATACAAAAGCTGGTGTAATACTTCTATCTGTTTGAAGATGTTCGCCATCTTTTTTCAGCAATTCAAACAAATCTATTCCAAGTTTTTTCAACACACTGGCAGATTTCTTCATTGATTCGGCAAAAACTCTTATCCGCATCATTTCCAAACCCATTCCGGGCCACTGGCATCCCATTCCAGTCATTATGAACCACCTCTCACGTTCTTTCTGCCGCTGGGCATTCTAAACAAATAAATATAATATATATCAAAATTTAGGTTTTTGCATAACAGCGTCTTTATAGTGAAATATACATATTTGTAGGTCAAAATACTATTAAAAAATATTTAAAGAACATATCAATAAGAATAAAAGAAGTTGACTTAAATATGAATTTGTATGCATGTATCTTTTTAATAGTTGTGAGAAATTTATGTGTACATATTTTATACTCATCTTTAAAAAAAATCAAATAGAACTTTTTTTTTTTTTTTTTTTTTTTTTAACCTTACCTAGGAACTTCTTAGCCTTAGGAACTTTCAATATCCGCCATTTTAATAATATCAGTCAAAATTTTCTGATTGATTATTGGCTACATGTGCTATGTTCATGAGAAAGAGTGCTAACAATTACCGTAATGCATGCTAAATTTTCAGGGGCTTTGAAATAGCTCAGTGAATAGCCAATTTAACACCTATTCTGTGAAGACTAGAAGCGCAATTAAAAAGGGGTACAACTGAGGTGAAGAGACCAAAACGTATAAGCAAAGCATTAAATATCTAACCAAATATTGAAACATAATGCCATATACTAAACTTTAAACCAATAAAAAAGTGATGCTATACTTTGAAGCCTTTGTATATGTATGTGTTTATCTATCTTTCTGTATGTACGTCTGTCTTTCTCAGTGTGTATCTGTCTCTGTGTATGTATAGGTATGTAAGGTGTAACTGTGTGTATAAATTATTACAGCTTCTAAACGAATAAGCATTTTAATGCTTTTTATTTATTTATTTTATTAGAGCGCTGACTTAACTGATATAGCTCCTAACCATGTTCGATAAAATATTATTTTTTTTAATTAATTTTTTCGTGCGCAATTCCCGTTGACATTTTATAATGTCATAGTTGGCAAAATTCCAAATTTTCTTCACTGATCTTATAGACGAAAATTCGTTTGGTTTCAGGATTGGTCTATAAAATAGCTTTAAAAAATCGCGTATCTTCAATCAATTTTGATAAAAATTAAAAAAATGGCTATAAATAATGAGTTCACAATCCAAAAATCTATATATTGGAAAACTTTAGATTCGTGTTCAGCATCCCCAAAATGCATAAAGTAAGCCTGCCAGAACTTCCCGCTTCGAACCACCATTTGACTGAATTTCAGTTCATATTCCTTTTAGCTCTGGAGTAAAGCATTAACTGAATTTATTCCTTGAGTCATTCGGAAGAATGCCTTGAATAAGATATTTCGGGTTGAACTGTCTGTGATTGCCAAAATTAACGGTTTTGTGTAATTAAATCACGAGAATTCGCAAAAATATACTATCCATTTTCATTTAAAAGAAAAGAAAATTTAAATCTGTGGTTGCCATAATTAACAGTCTTGTGTAATTAAGGCATGAGAATTCGCAACAATATAGTATCCATTTTCGTTTAAAACAAAGGAAAATTTAAATCTGTAGTTGTCATAATTAACGGTTTTGTGTAATTAAGGCATGAGAATTCGCAATAATATATTATCCATTTTCATTTAAAGAAAAAAAAATTAAATCTGTGGTTGCCATAATTAACGGTTTTGTGTAATTAAGACATGAGAATTCGCAACAATATACTATCCATTTTCCTTTAAAAACAAAAGAAAATTAAAATCTGTGGTTGCCATAATTAACGGTTTTGTGTAATTAAGGCATGAGAATTCGCAACAATATACTATTCATTTTCATTTAATACAAAAGAAAATTAAAATCTGTGGTTGTCATAATTAACGGTTTTGTTTAATTAAGGCATGAGAATTCGCAACAATATACATTTAAAACAAAAGAAAATTAAAATCTGTGGTTGCCATAATTAATGGTTAAAACAAATAACAATTAAAACAAATAACAATATTTCCCTTAAAGGCTATGGGAAGAGTTTTCTCCAAAAAAAATAATAAAAATACATTAAATACTCTATTTTCTTTAATATTATTACCTAAATTATGAGTCATTTTAATTATAGATGTAAATTTCTATTTCCCTAATATCAAATTTTTTTTGCAAAAAGAAAGCACATTTTAATTTTTTATCTGTGATTCGACCATAGGTATAGTAATAAGACATAGATTGATCATGTTGGCGAGGGTAAAAAAGTGATTCCTTTATCCCAGGATGGATGGTCGGATGGTTGGGTTTTACGTCGCACTAGTGCCCTTTATTCTCAAGAAAAGTCACTCTAATGGCTGTCTTTCCCCTAGTAAATTACACACAGGAATGCACACGGTTAATTTAGGAAATAAAATTTACGAATAATTTATTTACTAAAGGTGAATGAAAAACTCCAGATACAGTTTCTAATTCATTTTTCTTTTTTCAGTACTTTCTAAAGGCTGATTTTAAAACTTTTTTGGCATCAAAATTTTTTTTCTCGATAACATAGGGATGATAGATCTCTATATTTAAACTATATCTATAGATTCGACCGTAATGCCAAGATGTGAACGTAAACGTGAGAGCGTGAACGAGCACGAGAGCAACAAAATAAAAAAATCGGTGAAATTGGTGAAAGTACATACACTACGGAGTATCGCGTCTTGGTGCACATTAAATTTATCATGATAGCAATGTCTTCCATATTCCCATCAAAATTCGACTTCTGGGGGCAATGAAACATGAGATTAATCGGCCCTGACCAGGATCAAAATTCGAGTTCTTGTTGTTTGTTGGTGCTGCCATCTTTCACCAATTTCTCGAGCTAAGCCGTTCTTCCACTACTTGTCGTGCTTCCCTGAAACGCTGCCCTGCCGCCTAAAAACCGGGGCTCGGAGTTTCCGAGTGAAATATGAAACAGCACCTGTATAGTTTTTGATTTAATTGTTTACATATCAAATTCTTTTGTGACTTTTTTTTAATTAAGGGAAATTAAAATTCTTATTAGCATTATTTCTCAATTTCTGCAAGTTATTGCCACTTACAGTCGGTAACAAAGGTCTCCGAACACTAGCAAAAATTCCTATGTAAAAAAAGTACACTTAATACAGTTTTTTAAATAAATCCTTGTCGAATCCTGTTCTTAGTCAGTCTAAAAACAGGATTTGACAAGGATTTATTTAACAAAACTGTATTAAGTATACGTTTTTTATATAAGAATTTTTGCTAGTGTTCGAAGACTTTTGTTACCGACTGTACTGGCAGAAACTAGCTTTTGCCATGCAGGTTTTAACCGGTTATACGAGTAATTAGTAGTTTTAACCGTGCCGACAGAAGCCTGATCGGAGTAAGAAGGTACTTAATCAGTCTTTCACTTTACAATGATTCGGAAGAAAGTCTTTACGAAAATATTCTGCCACAGGATAAATTTATTTTTCCTTAAAATCCATAATTTCCATGAATGTAGGTTATATTGAAACGAATTTATGGAAATTCGTAACAGAGTATTGTTAATTAAATAGTCAGCTTAAAAAAATCAATAAATTAAACAACGTTTCAATATTACTTACAAACTTTGAATAAACACCATAAAATGCAATAAACTCGCAACAATTGTTTCGGGTTGAAAAAACACACGACCCTTCATCCGGAGAATAAAGTAAGCACAAGTGCTGCAGTCAAAGCGGCAACGCACAAAATCGTGTAAAATGAAAAGAATAACTTTATAAAGCAGAAAGTAAATATAGCTACTGGTGTGAGTAGAATTGTACAAAAAAACAAGAAAATAAATAAATGAGTGGGATTAAACATATAACAATCTAAGGAAATCAAAAATTAAACGAAAATCTAAGTTACGTGAGTAATTTCCAATGAAGTAATGATATTTCTTCCACTCCATTCTTCTCTGATGCTTGGAAATTACTCACGTAACTTAGATTTTCGTTTAATTTTTGATTTCCTTAGATTGTTATATGTTTAATCTCACTCATTTATTTATATTCTTGTTTTCTTGTACAATTCTACTCACACCAGTAGCTATACTTACTTTCTACTTTATGAAGTTTTTCTTTTCATTTTACACGATTTTGTTCGTTGCCGCTTTGACTGCAGCACTCGTGCTTACTTTATTCGCCTGGTGAAGGGTCGTGTGTTTTTTCGACCCGAAACAATTGTTGCGAGTTTATTGCATTTTATGGTGTTTATTCAAAGTTTGTAAGTAATATTTTTTACAACGCCAGTTTTGTGGCGCTTTTTTATTAAACTTTTCAATAAGCAAAAAAAAAATTATCGATAACATAACTAAAAACAAAACACAACAATCGCCAATAAGATAAAATAAAACTGTATATTAATCATATACCTTTATTTGAATGATTGGATTTTCGTTTTGGAACAATGCATATCCTCTGAATGGCTTTCGTTTAGTCGGAGTAAAAGACAACTTGTTCAACAAAGCAAAGAACTCTGATCTCAATTCTGGATGATTTTTGACGTATTCAAACACATGTTGAATAGCAGCTTCAGTATTTCCTGGAAATAAAACAAGTCTTGGCAATTCTTCAGCTTTCTGCCCGTTTGAGTATTCGATGTTATTTTTCTTGAACATGCATTGCACGATGGAACCTCCAAATCCAAATGAATTAACTGGAATGTAATTCGATTTGAGTGGTGTTAGTTCTGCTACTACTTTTATCGTGCCTTTTCCTAAAGCTTCACAGTTTAGATTTGGTTTCTCAAAATTGTAATTAGGCGGTATAAATCCCGATTCGAAAGCAATTATCGCTTTGATAGCTCCGGTATGACCTGTATATTTGAAAAATAATAATAATAATAATAATAATAATAAATAATAATAATAATTATTATTAATAAATAAATAAATAGATAAATAAAAGGAAAGGGAAAAAAATTAGGCAACACACACTCTAAAAAATAAGTACAGTTTGCTCCCGATTATCCGCGGAATTGAGTGCGGCACGGATTTCGCGAATAATGAAAACCACGGATAAACTGCAGAAATGATGTAAATAAGAGATAAATAACATATATATATATATTTATTTATTTAAATGAAGATAAATGATGAGATGAAAGTGAAATGTAACAAACAACAAGAAAACTTATCAAACAATGTTAATAAACAAGAAAATTAGTTAAATTTAAACTTTATTTGAGCTAGAAATTTAAATTATGCTGTGCCAATCTCTTCAGCAGGTGGGAACACAGCTATTAAAAAACTATGTAGTACTAGCAGGTTTCAAAAGATAT
The DNA here is from genome assembly GCA_963930645.1 of Salticus scenicus. NCBI lineage: Eukaryota > Metazoa > Arthropoda > Arachnida > Araneae > Salticidae > Salticus > Salticus scenicus. Next base: position 29,877,134 of record OZ005659.1, on the reverse strand, counting down.
ACAGGCTAGCATACTTCAAATATAATTCAAACTGAATAGTAATGAAAAAATGTAAAACAGTATTTCTATTTATTGAAAATTTAAAATTGAGTTTTGATAAATTAAAACTGTATTTCTATTTATTAAAAATCATATGTTACAGCCAACAAAAAACTTTTAAAATATATAGAGAGAAAAATATTTTTATATATGAAATGCTAGCCATACATACGACATTTTTTCATTACTATTCAGTTTGAATTACATTTGGAGTATGCTAGCCTGCATATCTTTTGAAACCTGCTAGTACTACATAGTTTTTTAATAGCTGTGTTCCCACCTGCTGAAGAGATTGGCACAGCATAATTTAAATTTCTAGCTCAAATAGTGTTTAAATTTAACTAATTTTCTTGTTTATTAACATTGTTTGATAAGTTTTCTTGTTGTTTGTTACATTTCACTTTCATCTCATCATTTATCTTCATTTAAATATATTATCGTCTTTGTATACTATTTTGTGCTGCTTTGAGCGCCTATTCTATACAAATTGATTTTTGTCATTGATATTGAATTTAATTTATATATATATATATATATATATTCTAGCTCAAAAGCGTGAATGTATTGTATTATATATAAAACGTAACAAAAACAATAAAAATATTTGCGTTTTATGTACTCAATAGGATGTAAAAGCAATAAACAAAACTTTCGATGTAACAGTAATTTCGATGAAGTCAAGGTATAATCTGTGAGCTAGTTTATTTACTAAATTAAACAGTACCGCAAACATGTCTCTAATTTAATTTAATCCAGAGCATTGTAAATACCCGCCCTTTTCAGGCATCAGTTTACCTGTAGTGAAAATTTCTCTAACATATAATTACGATTAAATATAAGAAGACAAACACCCATCAAGAAAAGTGGTGTGAAAAAAATAAGATTTATAAAAAAAAAAAAAAGAGAGAAGAAAATAAAAACACACAGGCATGTCTTTCTAAAATATTATTATTATTTTTTTTTCTGGTATTTAATATAGTTTTTAGTTTTATACTAATCATTATGATAACCATCTATCATCGATATTTGAGGAGAGTTTATATTTGAAATCATTTTTGTGAATTTCGAACAATTATACCAAGTAAGCTATTTATTATATTTATTACCAATTTCGACCTCATTTACTTAGCGTAAACTATATCTCCATAACTGGGCAATTGTAGCACATTTTAATGCTACTATCTTATAAATGTATTTTAATACGGCCACTATAACTACCATTATTATTCAACATTTAACATACTTCTGATATGTGCAAAGAATTGCCAACTTTTATAATTTATTCTGGAGCATTGTTAGTCCCGTCTTTTTCACATACCAGTAATTTCGAAGAATGATTTTTCTTCTTTCTAATCATTGTCACAAACTGAAGAGAAATATTCTACATAAATTCAGGTGTGAAAAGAAGGCGGAATTAAAAATATTCAGAATTAAACTGTAAAAGTTGGCAACTCTGTATCTGTGTGTATGTAAGCGCCGAGATTTTAACTGTTAACTTTGGTAAAAATTGACACTGGATTTATTTATTTATTTATTTATTTTTTTTTTAAACAAGTCCATTTTTTTTTTTTTTTTTTTTTTTTTTTTTTTGCAGAATTTTCTATAATTTTTGGAAAACAAATTTAACTGCTACATTTTTAATAAAACATTATTCTTCCCTAAATTCAATTAACATTTAAAAGTATGCTTGTTGGTCAAAAGTTATGCATTAAATTGTATTATATGACTTCAACAATCTATATTAATAAAATCAGACTTTGTCTGTAAATTTGTCGGAATCAAAAATTTTTGCGATATCTTCACGCTACACACACCATGAAAGCCGAAAATTACTTCAGAAAAATTTTGCCTGAGTGTGTGTGTGTGTGTGTGTGTCTGTGTGTGTATGTGTGTGTGTGTGTGTGTCGTGGTGTTTGTATATCGCTATTTTTGTCCGAGCATCACTTGAGAACGGCTGGACGGAATTCAACAGCGCTTGGCAGAAATTTAGATCGTTATCCGAATTAAAATTATATCCATAGAAATTTTCGAAATTTTGATTAGTTTTTGAATTGTGGGTAAAAAACGTCTGCGCATGCGCCATAAAGATTTTGTCAGTAAAACGCTTTGAATGGAAATAAATAAATAAATAAATTTTTAAGTTAAAAACTTTTTTATTCGCGTGATTCGTACCAACGAGATATATAAATTAGAGTGCTGATTCAATGGATGAAGGATTAGCTTTCCGTTGCTCAAGATGAATCACGTGACATGCTCCAATAGGTTGCTGTGTTTGGCCCTTTATCGCTATTTTGGCATTTAAAATATCAATTCGACAAATTATCATTATTATTAGGTAACATTACAGTCCTATGACGGAAATAAATTGTTTTTAAAATAATTTTACACACATTTCACATTTTAATAAATAATAAAATACCTTTTTTTTTCATCGTTTCCCAACAAAGTTTAAAAGTCTTTATAAAAGAAAATTTAAACTTTTAAAAAGCTAAATTTAACAGTGAATAATATTTTTTCAACTATTTTTAAGCATTTTGTCGGTTAAAGTTCAACTACACGAAATAAAAAAGAAGTAAAATCAAAATGATTTAGAACAAAAGAATATTAAACTATGTTAGTAAACAAAAACATTGGCTGCAAATAACAATCTCCAAACCGTTGCCATAGAAATTTACTGAAAATAAGCTCTTACCAAGGGAACCACCGAATACGTAGGTGCAAGGAGAGCATGTCACATGACTCATCTTGGACCTTCTCAAGGGTTATCATTTATCACTCTACTTTATATATCTCGTTGATTCGTACTACAAATTATGAAGAGATTAAAATAGAGTGTTGCCATCTAAAATCCATACTTTAGTTAATTTTAAAAAATATAATTGTCGTATCGAAAAACTGTTTACATCCCAGGATTCAGGAAAATCACCCCTTTCATTTGGTACTAAATTTGAAACGATAGGTCTGATTTTTCTAATTTATTTTTCCCTTTTTCTCTTTTTACGTTGCCACCTACTTTTTAAAATGAATGAAATGAATTAAAATGAAGTGTTGCCATCTAAATTTCATACTTTAGTTAATTAAAAAAAAATCTAATTGTCGTGTCGAAAAACTGTTTGCACCCCTGAATTCAGAAAAATTGCCCCTTTCATTTGATACCAAATTTATAACAATAGAACTGATATTTCTAATTTATTTCGGTGTTGCACAAAACTGGTCTACAAAAGCTGGCGACGGCGTTTTTATCCAGATTAAAACTTATAGTCCTCCGTCCTAAAAAAAAAAAAGGCGGGTACTATCAATACTTCGAAATAAACTAAAATGTTGGCATATCTGGTAACGTACTATATTGTAAAAAATAAATAAGTAAGTAAATAAAACAAAATCAACCTAGTTCTTGATATTTACAGTATTTTTCTTTGACAAAAGCACCATTTGTTTTTGTTTCTTTTTTAGAAAGCACTTTCCCTTGATTTCATCTATTTTATGCACCCGTGGATAATCCGCAAGGCGCATAATCCGCTCGCGGATAAACGGAAGTTTACTGTAGTTAATTATAGGATGGATACAATTAGACTACTTGAGTAATTATCATCCTGCACTTAAAACAGGCAATCGGATCAAATATCGCATGTGGATGCGAATCAAAGAATGTGCACAAGGAATTTCAAGAAAATGAATAAATAAATAAATTGATGAAAATTCCTTAGATTGCGTTTTGCGTAGAAAAACGGAAAATATAACGAAAAAAAATATGACTCATGCGTAATACATAAATGTTATGAATATTAATTAGTTTTTGATTCCATGTGGGTCATTTTGGTCATTTTACTTGTTAAATGGACATTATCTGCTTTTTTAAGTTCGAGGCTAATAAATCATCTACGGTCTTCCATCACGATGCGATTTCTTATTCTCCATTTCCCTATGAATTTTCCCATAAAATAGAAACGTTATCCTATAGATTGCAAAAACTTCTCCATACAGTACAAAAATAAACGCTATAATGTTGCAGTTTCCTCTGCAGTTGTGAAGGGTTTTATGACGTAACAATAAAGTCCATTAGACATTTTTACACGCAAAGCGTCACTAGGTGGATATTTTTTATTTTATTTTATTTATTTATTTATTTATTTTTTAATTCCTTGAGCATATCTCCGAAATCGTCCACTTCCCAAATTTGATGGCAATTTGCTCAAAAGTTTTAACTGCAAGAGACTGTTTTAGCGGAAGTTCAGTTATAACCATCTTGCATATAAATAAAGAAATCTGTCATATAACGAAAAATCCTGCATATAAAACTTGGTACGAAAACAGATACCAGCTATAAAATAGAGTACCAAATGTTTACAAAACTACACTAAAAATAAAATCCAAACACACACCGACATTACAATTAGGAAAAAACTTTTTATAACATCTTTTTAACATCTTTTTAACTGCTTTAGAGTAAAGAATTTTCTTACTTCATTATACAAAGTGCACTGTAAAAAAATCTGCACAACAGATTATGGTCAGTGACAAGCAAAAAGTATTCCAGTCATTGACCGTAAAAATGAAGATATGTATTCTCGTAAATTTTTCATGATTGTTTTCTCGAAAAGAAGGATAGTGACCATTAGTAAACGGTCAATTATCTAAATTTTATAGAAATTTGTCATAAATACGAATACTAGACTTTTTCTCGTAGAATAGAGCTGGACATATATACTCCTGTAAATTCTTCGAATTTTGCTAAAATTTCTTAGAGTTTATAAGATAATGTGAAACCGATTTATGAAACGTATTTTGTATCTCGCATAGCTCAAAAACAGTTGTTTGTAAAATATTACAAATTTATATTTGTGACTGTCATAACGTCTGGTTATTACACCTCTAATTTTGGTTTGTTACGAATTCGTACTTTAGAAATATCCACGATTTACAAGATTTTTCGTGACGTCTGTATGTATGTATGTGTATTTCACATATCACAAAAGCGATTGTGCATAGAACGTTGTAAATATCTATGTAGGTTTGTTATAACAACTAATTGTGCACTTTTTTTTTTTTTTTTATGACTTTCCGTTATGGAGATATCTACATAAATTATACATAATGATAAAAAACATAAAACTTTTGATTATTAAGACTCATCGTCTTCGAGATTTCAACAGAACATAATGACAGAGCTCGTAATTTTATTCTAATGAAAATCGTCGATTCTCTTGTATGTAGAAAATAGTTTAAAAAGAAATGGGTTCTAGTCGACGAATGCACTTTTAGAATGAATATTTTCAAACATTCGAATAACACTGCTACTCATACCATAAAAATAAATAAACAAAGGATGTTTTCTAAACAGACCAATAAAAGAATAATTCGTAGTTCAAAATAGAGTAAACACCGCAGCGTTACATATACCACAGAGAAACGAATTTCGCTAACTCAGGGACAATTGCTGAAAGCGCGATCTCTCAAGCCTGAACGCAAACTGAATTCTTCGAAAGTAACTCTTTTTTTGTTATAGCTGCGTCAGTGATTTATAGAACTCTAGAAGAAGTTCTAAGCTAGAAACCAATGGATCATTGACGAAAATTCCAGAACTCGGCTACTTTTAAAGTTAGAGATTCAAAACTTCGGCAATCTTAAACTAGATTTTGCGCCAAATGTGGTCGCGAAGTGTATTGCTGAAACTGAACTTTGTGGAAAGAAAAAACTGCTATTTATTTCGAATTTATCTGTAAATCTACATCTTCCACTACATGAACTTTAATACAGGAGAGAAGTTTAATTCTTTGCAATATGGTTGTTACAAAGGACTGTGACTTTTACAGTTCAATTATTTTTACATTTTTAAGTGTATGTTTATTCTTATTTAAAATGTAGTGTAATTATACATACAGTCGGTAACAAAAGTATCCGAACACTAGCAAAAATTCCTATATAAAAAAAAGTAAAGTTAATACTGTTTTGTTAAATAAATCCTTGTCGAATCATGTTCTTAGACTGACTAAGATCGGGATTCGACAAGGATTTATTTAACAAAACAATATTAACTCTACTTTGTTTTCATAGGAAATTTTGCTAGTTTTCGGATATTTTTGTTACCGATTATACATTGAATATTCAAATGCATAAATCTAAAACTTTTTAATGGGTAATTTTGAATTAATATAAAGTGTGTTTTAAAAGTCTCTTGACATTTTCATGAAAAAGAAAAAACGTTATCTCTTGAAAATGTGTATACTAATAATAACATAACGATAGGAATAGTATATTCTCATACTGTTTTGAAAACCTTACGTAAAGTGTGACGTTTAGTGATGAATATGCTTTTCATACTTGGGGATGTGTCAGCAGACGCAGTTGCAGAATTTGGGCTCACCAGCATCCTCATCAAATAATCGAATGGAAAAAGAACATTTCTAAGGTGAAGGTGTGGATGGGAATAACTAAAACAAAGATCTATGGACCTTTTATATTTTGAGAGCCAACTATTACAGGGGACATTTAAATTGATATGTTGGAATTTTTCGCAACCATAATTAGAAACTGATGGGATAAAAAACGCAATTTTTTCTAGCAAGACGGTGCACCAATCCATTTCGCACGAACTGTTTTTGTGTAAGGGTTCATGAAGTCGAAGATGTACGCAGTGAAGTTCCACGCAGTTGAACAATTAAAACAACGAATAAATGATGCAGCAGCACAAATAACGACACATATCTTGCAGATGTATTTCGTGCCACCCAAGAAAAGTGGAGCCACAATGAAATGCATTGAATATACCTTGTACTTCTTATTTGTATACTAACAAGTTCATTAATAAAAGCACTTTTCAGGTATGTGTCAAAAGACTTTTCAAACACCCTGTGTTAATAGAAAAATTTTAAAAATAAGGTATTTTTTTCTATGCGATAATATTAACCCAATAACATCATTCTTAAATTCTATATACCGATTGCTGTGAAATTAGATTTAAATACACTACCAGCTAAAATTTACAATTCATTTCGGAACATTGCTTGACTCGCCTTTTTTGCCCAACGTATTTTTTGAAGAATAATTTTGGGTAGAGAGAACTTGAGGATCATCTGCTACTAGTACAATTGTATATTGATTGATAGGAAATGTTTACTCTTTTTTTAACTGGAAGCCCGAAGGACCAGAAACGACTGTAAGAGTAAATAAGCTCCGCTTATAAATACCGAGAATAGAACAACGCACATTTGCAAACTGAACTCGTCATTCGATTTATCTGTTTATAATTTCTAGAATCAATGAAAATTCTTGAAAAATCACTCTAATAAAGTACTATATAATGATTAGTTCGTAGAGCAATTTTTAAGAGTGATCGCCTTTTTACGGTCTTATGGTCCCAATACTCTTTTAATAAAGAATTGTAGTAAAGCAACAAATTTAATAAATTCATTACATCATTTAGGAGAAAAATGCTTTAATTTTTTTTTTCTTTTTTAATCCAATTTTTGTAAACAGAGTGTACAAGGTAGAATACCTTTTAAAGCAGATATTCGATATATATAATTTCTACAATTGCATTAATAAATAAATTAGTTTCAAATGTATCCATACCAATATAAGATTTCGAGATTGGACAAAATACCAAATAAACCAAAATATTTAGGGGAAAGTAGGGATGAATGGGATGCAGGATGTATGGGACAGTAGCAAAATTTTTATGTTTTGCATACACCAGAAACTTGACAATTTTTCTGATATATGGCAGTACTGAGGTCATTCATCAAGTGTAGTTTCAGAGTTGTGCAATCTATAGAAAGGTAGAAAAAAATTAAAGTGTCTTTTTCTGCTGCCAAAGTAACTTTTACTGATTCAATTAGGTAGTAGTTAAGAAATTAACTATTTGCTTAAAGTTAATATAACTCTTATATGATGAAAAGGCGTATTCTTTTGTTGTGTTTATGATATTCAAGAAGAATATTGACAGTTCTTCATTAAACATATTTCCTGTTTTATATGATCATGGTGGGGATGAATGGGACAGTTTGAATGGGGATGAATGGGACATTCTCCACTATGTGCTAATTTAAAATTGTACACAGGAATCATATTAAAACAAATCGTAAATAGATTTTCAATATTTTTATAACCTGTAGTTCAGTAGTTATAACATGTAATTATAAAAATAGCATGGATTTAGAGAAAAATAAATTCAAATTAATTGTTCCGATTTTTGTTTATAATAATTATGATAAAAAAAATTATAAGTTAGAATATTCAATGCAACTTAAATCAATAATATCAATAATTAAAAAATAAATAAATAAATAAACTAATAATAATTTAATTAAAATCACACTTTCAATATAGCTAATTAAATAAATCCTGGTGATTATTAATGTAATACAGAATAGAATGCTTATTTTTCCCGACCAGTCGGAAACAAAAATTTATCTGGATAATTTGTACTCTATTATAATGATTTATATCTTTATAGTGTCTTATTTATTTATTTATTTATTTTTAGATAAAATCTTATTAGATTAAATTACCAAAGCCTAGAGCACTAGTAACTGTGCGAACCAAAGGACTTTTGCCTTTAGATGTTAATTTGAGTCAATACATCAGTTTTTGTTAATTTCAATAAATCCATAGTGTGTGATAAAATCACATAAACCAATTTAACTTAAAAAATTTATTTACTTTCGATTTTATTTTATTTTATTTGTTAACTTCAGTCATGTCCCATTCATCCCCACATGTGTTGATGAATGGGACAATCCACATGCATGTAAAAAAAAATATTATTAATTAAAAATGACAAGTTTTTGTTAAAGTTAGTATGTTTATTTGTAACTGATTACTGAAGTGTGCTTATAAGCAATGTTACAAAATTCTGAATTACATAAGGTGAACACTATTAATAAAAACATGAAAAATGTCCCATACATCCCACTCTCCCCTACTTTTTTTTAATACCACTTAAAGAAACAGGAAGAAAGAAAAAAAAAAGGAAAATTTAATTGTTTGCAGTAGTTATCATCGATGGAAACATACAGAGATTGCCTTTTAAAAATAGTGGTATTCAAAAAAGTAACTACTTCAACCCTTGCTTTATAAATTGGTGTATAGCAATATATTGTGTTTTGATTAATATCTACTTTCTTTAAGGGATTGTATAATTTAAATTATGATAAAACCAATGTAACGTTTAAAATGAGATAAAGAATAGAAAAATTTAAAACTTTAAAAATACATTTTAATTAAAAACACTAAAACACAAGACAGATATTTCGGCTAGAACACTAGCCCTCCTCAGTGTCAAATATACAAGCACAACGTTTACAAAAATTCATCATAGCAAGATTAAATACTCAGGAGGAATAGATTTAGCCTCGTTCAAGGCATAATGTTGCATTTTAGTAAAAGCGCCCTCTAGAAAAATACGGAATTCAAATATATCTACATTAGAAACTAAAATTTTAAAGTTTTCAAAATTCGGAATATGATCACTATTGAGAGAATGGATAGCTCTAAATTACTTAGAACAGTTAATATCTTTACTAGCTTTAAGCCTCAACTCCGTATTAGTAACTTTCTCTCAAACTTTAAACCCGCTGTCCCCCCTCTTAAACGTCTAAGTGTAATCTATAGTATCCCTTGTAAAAATTATTATTTTACATATATCGGTGAAACTGGCAGAACAGGTGAAATTAGATTAAAGGAACATAAACGCTCATATAAAACAGGAGATTTAAGATCAAAATTCGTAATCCATTCTCTCAATAGTGATCATATTCCGGATTTTGAAAACTTTAAAATTTTAGTTTCTAATGTAGATATATATGAATCCCATATTTTTCTAGAGGGCGCTTTTACTAAAATGCAACATTCTACCTTGAACGAGGCTAAAGCTATTCCTCCTGAATATTTAATCTTGCTATGATGTATTATGAATTTTTGTAAATGTTGTGCTTGTATGTTTGACACTGAGGAGGGCTAGTGTTCTAGCCGAAACGTCTGTCTTCTGTTTTAATGTTTTTAATTAAAAAGTATTTTTAAAGTTTTAAATTTTTTTATTCTTTACCTCATTTTAAATGTTACATTGGTTTTAATATATTAATGAGACGTATAAATTATGTTTAATTTTATTAAATTAAATTATGATGTTAGATACAGAAAAATAATTATTGTAAATTAAACCTACATGTTACTACAGAATTTTCAGTTTGGTGATGATTGTTGGAGCATCGTTTAAATAAACTTTTTCTAACTGGCTATGTGGGTGAGTTAAAAAAAAAAAAAAGTAAAAGAAGCAATAGTTGAGTAAAAGAGTGGTTCGAGATGTACAATTTGTAAAAGTTTTATTACCTGCAGGAGCTTCTGAATGGCCAACATTACTCTTTACACTTCCAACTAATAAAGGTTCTTTCCTATTATTACAGTAGGCGGTCTCCATTGCTTTAATTTCAATAGGATCTCCGATGTGAGTACCCGTCCCATGTGCCTCAACGTATTGAATCTCTTCTGGTTGCAATTTAGACTTTTCCATCACATCCAGGAATAGTTTGGTTTGTTCTACTAAAGATGGAACGGTAAGCCCTAAGAGTAAAGAAAGCACATTAATAAGGAAGTCACTGTGATAACAACATCTAGAATAAAGATAGTAAATAAAGAATACATTGATCAAAGATTCTGTACAGAGCATTAATGGAGGTCGGATGAGTTGTGAATTATCCGCGACGCCCAAAAGTCATAAATTCTAACTTTTACGCTTTTCGGCTACCAAAAATTTTTAATCGAAAGTTGTACTTTATTTAATCACTGAAATATATAAAAAATTTCGATTAAAATTTTCCAGTAACTAAAAAGCGTAAATTTTGTCCGGTAAGGAAAGCACAAAATTGAATAAATAAAGATTCAAAATGGGAAAGTTATAACAGTTTGAATGACGGCGATGTAATCGTATTATGTGTGTCTTGTAGATTTTGTTAAAAATCAAAATAACTTTACATTTTTACAAAAAAAAAATTTCTAACATGATGACGCCTCTGCGTACACTGTAGCATTATTTAATTATTTCGTGCATTGCAATACAGAACACTTAATATAAAAAGAAATACACACACACAAAAAAAAATTTTGTGCCAGAAAATATTCCTATGGTATAGAAATATTAACAGAAAGTTTCCCTGACAGAACAATACAAAAAATACTCGTATACAACAACTTTTTTTTTTTTTTTTTCCGTGGGGCACACTGCAACAAAAACTAACATTAAATAAAATCCCCCTCTTCGACCAACCAAAATCAAACAATGGTCTGCCGTAAGTAGGTAATTGTGTTACGTCGTAACATGGAATCCCATTCTGTGCATCATTGTTTTCTCCAAATGGAAATTCTGAACCCCTAAAGAAATTGTTATAAAACAACCTCTCAGCAATACCACTGTGATATATTGGTGCGTAGATGTGAAGTGGTGTTTTGTAAATGTGCATAGTACCTCTCTTTTCCCCCCTTGACTATACCGACTGTGTACTTGAAAACTCCCCACTAACTAGTGGACAGAGTCACACGTCGAAGTGAAGCAGAATTTGTTGGAGAACATCACTCTAAACCTCTTATCCCAATTCATATATTTGCTACACCACGACATTCTTTCTCGGCGATCACCTGGATGAAGTGGAATATATTGTATAGGTTTCCCTGTATACAAAACAGCTTGATTTTTTCACCAAGAAATGGTTCTAGCAGATAAACGCATACTGATAACAGTTGCAAGATCTACAGCTATTTCACTAGAAATGGTATTTCTGTTCCTTTTCATCTTTAGGGATACATATCAATCCTCTTCAAATGTGGTGTTTCTTTCACTACTAACGGAATGCTTTCGCATAGCATTTCAGGATCATTCGATGTCAAATCAACACAAAAAAGCTGCATTTTTAACCATACCCCTCAGATATTTATGAAATTGAGCTCATTTATTTATTCTATAGAGAAATAAATGTATACCATTTAGAAATTCCATATCTCTTTTAGTTTTTGATAGATAGGGCCGCAAAAATGGGTAAAAAATGCAAATTTTCAAAATTCTTGTATTACAAATGTGCCTTTTTTGTTACCTTTGAAGCATACATTTGGCATCATTAGAAAGTATATAATACCGGCTTTCAAATGATATATCACATGCGTATATATATATATATATATATATATATATATATATTTTTTTTTTAAGGTCAAACATTTTGACATTTGACCTTTAATATCTCAAAAAGTACATATTTAGTTTTCTTTTAAAATTATATGTTATTCTTACATTTATTGTTTATAATTAATGTGAATTTCATCATTCGACGGTCATGGGATGCTGAGTTATAAATTAAAATGCAAACGTCCATCAGTATTTTCATATTAACATAACGTAATTTTACAAAAAAAAATTACACAAATATAAAAAATTATACAATGTAAGTGATGCTTTTACGTAACTTTTAAATGCTCCAATTCAATTGCTGCACGCTATTTTTCAGGGATTAGTAATAATTGTGACTTCGGTGCTGCTTAAATCCCGGAAAAGAAAAAGAAAATAAAATCCTTATAGTAATTAGAGTAATTTTTGTTAGGATTTTAATTTGGTTTCTTTAGAAATCGACCTATTGCAATCACTTCGTTTATCTATCTATCTCTCTATATATATTTAAAGTAAGATTTGTTTGAATTTTGATGTAAATATAGACCGCATAAGGGTCCGCCATTTTTAATGAAGTGACAGATATCTTAAGTTAAGCGGGACCACTTGAAATCAGGCTACAACTTGAAAATTTAAAATCACGATAACTTCTGAAATATTACTCCAAACCGAACCAAATTCGGACATTGTCTTAACTTATAAATATGTTGGATGAGTTTCTTAACCAAATCGCTCCACCATTTTGTTTTCAAGTGGAGACCACTTGAAAATTTCAAATTCAAATTGTAAAAAGCATATTCCGAATTTATTTGAATTTTGATGTATGCAAAGACCATATAAGTGTCTCAATCAACTGTATTAACGAACTTTATCCGCCATTTTTAACAAAGTGCGGATGTTATAAACTAAGCGAGACAACTGGAAATCAGGCTACCACTTGAAAATTTATAAACATAACTTTTTAAATTCTTATTCAATTCGAACCAAAGTTGGACAGTGATCTTATCATATAATTATCTTGGATGAGTTCACTGGACAACTTATTCCAACATCTTGTTTCCAAGTTGCGGCCACTTGAAAGTGTGCTACCAAGATAACTTTTAAAATACTAAATTGATAAAAACAAAAGTTAGATACTGAATTTATGGTTCAAATATCTTGGATACGTTTGCTTGGTAATTTGATCCGCAATTTTATTTCCAAGTGGCAGCCACTTGAAAATTTGTCATTATGATAACTTTTGTAATGCTAAATCATTTCGCATCAAATTTGGGTAGTGGATTTACCATTCAAATATCTCAGATAAGTTCGCTGGGCATCTCACTCCGCTTTTTTTTTTTCCAAGTGGTGGCCACTTAAAAATTTCTTATCCCGACAATTTTTGAAATATTGATTTAACTTGAACTAAGGTTGGGCATTGAACTTATCATGCAAATAGCTTGTATAATTTCGCTGGACATGTTGCTTCGTCATTTTGTTTCCAAGTTGCAGTCACTTAGACTGCCACTTGAAAATTTCTCATAACAATAACTTTTGAAACACTGACTGATTCTAACCGAAGTTTTACAGTGAACTTATGCTTTGAATATCTTACACGAGTTTGCTGTGCAACTTGCTCCATTATATTGTTTCCAAGTGGTAGCCACTTGAAAATTTGCTATCACGGTAACTTTTGAAATACTTAATCAATTCAAACCAAAGCTGAAAAATCGATTTATCATTCAAATATCATCCAGTCCATTAATAATTTGTAGCCGCCATTTTGTTTCAAATACTTGTGTTTACTTGATAAGGAGAAAGGAATCAACCTATCCTTCCGAATGAGCCGGAAGAACTTGTTTTAATTATTAATAATATATTGTTTTTATTATTATTATTAATATTATGTATCAATGAAAGTTAATACAGTAAAGACACATATATAAAAGGTTAGTATTGTGTTATTTAAAGGGGGATTTTAAACAATTCAAGGATGATTATGCAAACATTAAAACTGGAATTTTTTTACATTTCCAGAACTAAAGCCAAAAAAACTACATTTTGGTTGTCGAGCAACTGGAACACATTCTGTCTGTGTTTGTCATATGCTTGAAAATATTACATTATTGCAAATTTAGTGCAATTTGTAGAAATTGAATAAAGAAAAAATAAATCAATTAAAGTCATACTATAACTGCATGAATTTTATTGGTTTGCAATCCCCATAGCTGCCACTGGGAAAACTTGCACTCTGTCTTCTGAAGAAATGTTGAATGCTCATGCATCTTCTAAATTAACTGTAAAGATTGTTCACCACTACCAAATTCCCCAAATCTTTGTACATGTATTTCTACTAAAGTAAGTTTCTTCTTTTTTTTTTTTTTTTTAACAAAATGAAAAGAGGGATATTTTATCATTATTATTTAATTATTTTAAATTTAGATTTTACTATATTGTAAGTTATTTATATATTCAATCTATTAAAAATCAGACGTTAAAGACTCCTGCCCCCCCCCCCCCCACACACACACACCCATACATCTGTACGATTTACTTATTCTAAAAGACTTACTCAATACCTTGCTCATATAGTAATTTTTATTCACCTAGAATTCAATACTAAATACGCTATATTTTTACATTGCTACCTTCTTCTATAAATCAAATATCACAGAACTCTAAGTTTTTAGTTTTTTTTTAAATTACTCGTGCAACTATTAGTATCTCGAGTTCATGATAATATATTGTCATTATATACTCTCTTGAGTTTATGGTAATCATTTCATTATAAAACATTTTCCCACATTAGGTCATTCTGACAGTCCGGTGACCCAACGGAAATAAAATTTGAATTTTGATCATATCACCAACTTCATTACAATTTTGCACATTTTATCTATAATTTCAAACACGATACACTTTTTATATAACACACTACTTAATTCGCAATATTTAATTCGTAGGCCATGGTTTCATATATTCGGCAGACGAAGATGTTTGGTTTGGGCCTTCATGGTCCCCAATTTTCTTCATATCATATGGTTGATTTGCTGTTACATTAGTAACTTTATACGGACCCAAAAAATTTTCACGTAATTTCATGCCTTTTCTATATTGTGTTTTTTGTACCGCTACAAGGTCTCCAACTTGGTACATTTTTGGTTATTTTCTCTTCTTATTGAACTGTTTTGTATTTTCCTCTTGTATTTTTAGAATATTTCTTTTCGCTTCTTCTCTCAAACTTTCTCTCATTTCTACACCCCGGTGCCTGTGGCAGTGTATATTCGGGCCGCTAATAACATGAAAAACTTCTCAAAAATTAACCTTGAGCCGAACGAACCTTTGACTCGTGTTTCTGCTGCCTGTAGTTGCGGCACCGTATAGCAGGCATGCTACGCAAAATTGACTTTCCTCCACCAGGGGCGCAGTATGTTGTATATGAACATCACCAATTGTCTTGAATTTCCAAGACTTTTCAAAAAAGATGTTACATGGTGGTGTCAACTTCAACATCCTTTAGTTGCACTTTCCACCTCCAGGGGGCATAATGTGTTTTGTACGAACATCACCAACGGTCAGGAAATACTAAGACCTTTAAAATAAGGTGTAACATGATAGGGTCTACTACAAAATCACCTAGTTCCATTTTTCACCACCAGGGGTACACTATATTGTATACAAACATCCCCAATCTTCATGAAATTTCAAGACCTTCAAAATGAGGTGCTACATGTGTGGGTTTAGAATGGATTTCCTTCTCAAACTAATTTCCCCCTTTCCTCCTTTAAAATCGAAAATTCCAAAATCGCAGAAATTGATTTTTTTGTATTTGAATCTAGTCCCCTCATGTACAAATTCTTCACCGTGAAGTAATTTGGAGCTGAGTTAAGCTCACAAACATGTTCTTAACCTCTGCCCCACAGGGGGGGGGGAATCGTTCGACTTTTTTTTATTTTTCTTTTTTGATGACACATCTACAGACGAAGACCTTTTTCTAGACACCTCAACCAAATTTTTACACCTAGCCGTTCTCTCAATTTAGTGGATACAGACAAAACACGTTTCAAATTAATATATAGATACTGCACATTCAATCAGACATTCGGAAATAGTCAAAACTAAAATATAGGAAATACTGAGCAACAATTAAAAAATATTGGAAAAATAAGAGGTTTCATAAATATATAGGAAGTACAGTAAATATAGGAGCGCTGCGAGGCCTGGAAATGTGGTAGTCATTTTCGCTTAATATTTTCACTGAGAACTTTCATATCAGAAACGTATAAAAAATTTTTTGCTAACCAATTAATTCAGACAAAAAGATATTTAGACAGAGGTTAGCAAAATTAATGAAAATCAACCTTTTTTAGATACCGATGTTGGTACTCCATCCAATTTTATCAAAATTTTGCAAACACATCTGTTCACTGGAAATCAACTAATACATACGAAAAGATATTTAAAAGGTAGGTAAAATGGTGTTTTTTCAAACAAACCTGTAGAACCATTTTTTTTTTCCAGATATTGAATGCAGAGTTAAAATTGGACAACGAAATCAGAACACATAACAATTTTCATGCAAGTAACCAATAAAAACCATCTGCAAGATGGTATATATGGTGAATTTAAAGAAAATCGTTAAAATAGTTTTTGAGATACAAACAAAAATAAAATGTGACCTGACCTGATTTACAACTTTCCAATTTTTTACCAGAATCATAAAATGTAGTCGTCCTGGAGGCAACAAATTCATTGAATGCCGTTTCAGCATCCTTTGGATTTCTGAAGCATTTCTCCTGCAAGAAGTTATCGAGATGTTTGAAAAAGTGAAAATCTGTAGGTGAGAGGTCAGGTGAATATGGTGGATGGTCTAAAACTTCACAGTTTAACATGTGCAGCATCTGACGAGTGATCATTGAAACATGCGGTCTAGCGTTATCATGGAGAAGTATAGGGCCCTTCCTATTGACCAATGCCGGCTGTTTCCGTGTAAGTTCCTGGTGCATTTCATCGATTTCTATACAATATTTCTCCGCTGTGATGGTTTCGCCTGGTTTTAGAAAGCTATGGTGAATTAAACCAGCTGAGGACCACCAAACAGTCACCATAACCTTCTTTTGATGGAGTTTCGGCTTTGGGAAGTGTTGTGGAGCCTTGTCAGCATCCAGCCACTGCGCTGAACGTTTACGATTGTCGTACAGAATCCATTTTTCGTCACAAGTTACAATTCGATTGAGAAAAGGATCATTTTGGTTGCGAAGAAGAAGGGCAGACGAGATTTCAAAACGTTTGCGCTTCTGATTCTCATTCAATTCATGCGGTACCCATTTATCCAATATTTTAACTTTGCCAATCAATTTTAGATGACGTAAAATGGTTGTAGGAGATACACCCAGTTCTTCTGCATAATCTCTAATAGTATTGCCTGGATTTTTTTTCAACTATTGCTCGTAAAACTTCATTGTTCACAACAGTCTCTGTTCTGCCCCGGTCTTCGTTTGTGAGACTCTCATCCCCAGTTTCGAACTTTGCATACCAACGTCGAATGGTACGTTCCTTTACAGAACCGTTTCCAAATGCAGCATTAATGTTTCGGGCAGCTGCTGCAGCATTATGCTTACTTTACCACTCATACAAAAATAGCACCCTAAAATCTCTAGAATTCATCCTACGATTAAAGCTATAAACTTACCACCAAATCACAATATTTTTATTTGAAACACATCAGATGAAAAAGACAAGGTTTTAGCTTTAACGACTGTATCAAAAAAGTTTATAAGGAACCAAATCTCAAAACTTTTACTGGTGAGAATCGGACATTTCATATGTTACAACCTGATATATTAATAAAATCAGACTTTTGTCTGTAAATTTGTCTGAATCAAAAAATTTTGCGATATCTTCACGTTTCACACCCCATGAAAGCCGAAAATGACTTCAGAAAATTTTGCCTGTGTGTGTGTGTGTCATCGTGTCTGTATATCGCTTTTTAATTAGTTTTTGAATTGTGGGTAAAAAACGCCTGCGCATGCGCCATAAATATTTTTTTTCATTGAAACGCTTTGAATGGAAAAATAAAATATAAAAATAAATTTTTAAGTTAAAGACTTTTATTCGCGTGATGCGCACTGCAAATTATGAAAGATTAAAATGAAGTGTTGCCATCTAAGTTTCATACTTTAGCTAATTTTAAAGAATCTAATTGCCATATCGAAAAACTATTTACACCCCAGAATTCGGAAAAATCACCCCTTTCATTTGGTACTGAATTTGTAACAATAGGTCTGATATTTCTAATTTATTTTTCCCTTTTTCCGGTTTCCGTTGCCACTTAAATTTCATACTTTAGTTATTTTTAAAAAATCTAATTGTCGCATCGAAAAACTGTTTGCACCCCTGGATTCAGAAAAATCGCCTCTTTCATTTGGTATCAAGTTTATAAATATAGGTCTGATATTTCTAATTTATTTTAATCTTTTTCCGGTTTCAACTCAGATTCGGTAGAAGGTTTTATATTTATATATACGCATTTATATATTGCAATATATTTTTATTTTCCAGAAATAAAATGAAATATTTTTAATTGCACGTGAATAATAATAAAAATTAGAGAGAAAAATAAATAGTTGACCTACAAAAGTTGGTGATTTTTTTTTTTTTTTTTTAATCAGGAATTTGTATGTGGATAAGAGATATTTGGCATTAGTTTAATATTTTTATTTAATTAAGCAATACTTTTCTTTCCTGCAATAAAACAAAATTTTTTGTTGTTATTATGTACCGTATGAGGTTCTTTTATGTTCTCCTCTTAATTGTAAATGATTATAATTTGGATTTTATTAAGACTTTTTATTTTTATTTGGTAAATATCAGAAAATAGTTTTTATTTTATTTTATTTTATTTTATTTTATTTATTTATTTATTTATTTTGTGTATGGAACAGCTTTAGTATCGGATTCCTTTGGCAAATTTTGAAATTTGGCACCGAAGTAGCTCGGACCCGAAGTAGCTCCAAGATCTTTAATTGCACAATTGAGATAGCCAATTCAATTCCTCGCAAAAATGGCTTAAAATATTTAAAGTCACCAAAAGGGTCCCATACTAAAGTTGTGTTTTTGTATTTATTTATTTATAATATTTTCTATTAAAGACTTCTGTGGTCACGAAATTTGGTGCGTAAATTGTTTGTATGCATCCGGTACTTATTGTAACTGGATTTCACGAAATTTTCACCCCCCCCCTTCTCGGAGTTGGAGGGCAATAAACGTGTGTAAAAACATGTTTTTCCGTTTGAATTCGCTTTGAATTATCTTAGAATGGCGAATTTTGGTGTGTGGGTATTGATTAAGTGTACGCATTATGTACATTAGTGGGATTTTGCAAAACTTCGAACTCACTCGCTGAGGAAGGGGAAGTAAGCAGTGGGTAAGTTGCTGCCGAAGGCAGTGGGGACCCAGACTCCTCACGTTGCGAGCGAGAAAACCTCTACCAATCATAGTGAGAACTTAGGTTATTAATAAAGATATGGGATTTTGACAATTCTTTCAAGTTTAATGTCCAGCGAAGCGGGCAAAGCCTGCTAGTTCATTATAAAGTTTTTTTTTTTTTTTCGTTTTTATGATGTGTCAAACAAAAAATTCCTCCTCCCCCCACCCCACACACACATCCATTGTGTTTAAAGAATCATATCTCATAAATAAATCCAGCACGGCTTCATGAATTTTCTGTCTTAAAAGTAAGAAAAGAAAATAATAATAATAATAATTCATAATCGCTAATTTGAAAAAATTTGCGAAATTTTCACCAAGAAAAAATCAGTGCTCCCATAAACAGGCGACAGGAAAACTAAAATTGAGAGATGCCTATACAGCTAACAGCAAATCTATCGGTCAAGCATGCTAGTGTTTGAACAGCTTGTGGCGACTCAATTCAGGCTTAGTGCGACAATGGCTCAACGCTTTGCATAACTTGTGGATGTAAGCATCACGCCGCCACATGCACACACTTAAATGATTAAGGAACTGGTGTTTACACTGCTTGATGTCTAGTACTGATAACCAAAAACTTGTTAGGTTGTAGTTTCTGCATATTGATTAGAAGAACAATATTTCTAATTGACCATATAGGAAGATTACAAAAAAAATAATAATAATAATTTGGATATCAAAGAAAAAACTCTTAACTCGGATTATACACCAGTGACGGTCAAATTGCAACAAAATCCTTTTTTAGGTAAAGCATTGTTTTGGAAAAAACAACGAAGTGCAGAACCCAATTTCATTTGAATTCTGATTAATCTTTTGCCTGCAAAATTATGCAACATGAAAAACTCTACTTAAATCTTGTTTTTTAATTGTAATCAAGTGCCAATTTAGAAATTTTGATTAATTAGTATGCAGCATAAATTGCTTTCTCAGAGAACTTGTGAGTTATTTGAAACATATGTGTTATTCTTAAAAATATATAATAATTATAGATAAAACTTGTGATTATGTACGTAAGTATCTATCACATTTGATTTATTTTTCATAATTTAATATAAATCATAAATCAAAGTATTTCTATGATATTCAGGAAACAGTTGAATAAAACTCCTTTTTGTGCCACAAAAGTCAATAATCAATGAATATTCTCGAAATTTAATAAAACAACCATTCTTACAACAGAAATCAAGTAAACATTTTTAAATACACTGCAGAGCAGAAATTTTCGCTAATTCAGGAGCAAGTGAAAACTTCGAAGCCTGAATGGAATTTGAATTCATCGAGAGTATTGTCAGGGGTTTATCGAATTTTTGAGATAGTTCTGCACTAGTAACCAATGAATCATTACAAATATCTCCAGAACTCAAGTCCTATTGAAGTTAGAGTTCCCAAACTTTAGAAATCGTAAACTACCACTTTTCGCCACATTTGAATGCCTAATTTTACGCTAAGTCAATGACCAACTTCGTGGAAATGAAAAAAAAAAAAAAAAAAAAAAAAAAAAAAAAACAGAATGTAGCACGTAAATATATAGGCAAGTTATAATGTACAGTCACCAATCAGTTTTCTTTTTTTATAGTCTTGTTAATCATTTATAGAACTTTGGAAGAATTAAGTTCTGCGGTATAAACCAACGAATCTTTCCGTAAAATTCCAAAACTCTGTTCTTATTGAAGTTAGAGCTTTTAAACATTGGCAACCCTAAACAAACATTTTCGCCAAATTCCAAGCCAAATCGCCAAGATCGATGCCAAGACCAAAATCTATGTTAGCTACAAACTTGACGGCTTAGCGAGATTATCGCTCAAATCTGGCAGAAAGCATTATTTAAGGATAGAATTAGTAAAATCTTTCTCAATTTTATTTGAGTTAATTGTTTTGGTAAAATATATCGTTTTTCACCACTGATTTTCGCCAAAAGAGAACAAAAGTAGGCCACATATATTCGAAAGATTTTCATTGAACTCTAAGCTCGACTTTCCCAATGAGAGATTGTGAAAAAAAAAAGCCATGCACTGCTATTCCTGACTACTATATCTGTTTCGGCTGTATATATATAATCGGACTACCGTGACTTTTGTGGCTTGAGCAGCAGATTTTTTTTTTTTTCTTTGCTTGTTTTTAGGAATGTTTGTGGAATGGAACCTGCCTGTTTATTTACGAATCAGATACCTTACACTATAGTGTCAATGTTTTCATAACAATATATATATTTTAATGAATGTATAAGGAAGTCATGGTGTGTCTACATCAAATTTTTAATCTTTAAAATATCCTTAACTGTTTTATGAACGCATAGCTACAATATTAGCACATGGAGATGGAAAATGCATAGTTTGGTCTTCCGTATTTAACTTGTTTTAAATAGTCTGCTATTCAATCAAAAAATGGAGGTAGAAAATACTAATTTGGTGTTCCGGATTTAACTCGCTGTAAATAGTCTAATATACAATCAAACTAGTATGTTGCGGCCACCACATGACTTTCTTCTATATTTTCCTATACAAATTCACTCAGCAAAAATAATTTATTAAAATTATTATTTTCCATGATAATGCAAACGATTTCCATATTAGAGAAGTAGTATAACACTAAATATTCAAAAAAGTCAATTTTATTCTCAATATTACATATATATATATATATATATATATATATATATATATTTAAATGAAAAAAATCGATAACTTTATTTCAAATTATCGTAGATCGATGGTTCAACCATTCGTTTTAAAGGTATTGGCGAGCTCTTTTGAAAGATACCCATCATGAAAATTTACTGCCCTCGAGGGGGACTTTCCCTCCCCCAGGGGGGGAGGCGAGGCTCCTACATACGCTATTTTTTTTTCCCAGTTGACTATCTCTATTACAAATAATTCTTTTAAATTTCACAATGATTATTAAAAAACTAGTATATAACCCCGTCAAAAATGACGGAATGTGAACGATAAATCTTGAAAACAATGTTTAGATCATGAAGATTACCACGTGATTATTTAAATGTAATTTCAGTTTTTGTTTTAAAATCGAATGTGTTTCGATATTTTATAATTTTCGTTCTGAAATTAAAAAAATTCTACCCGATCAATAAATATGAATGACAATAAAAAAAACTGCTGATTGACAAAAAATATAGGCCCGACAACACAACAGCAACAACACATCCCAGTGTTCCGTTAAGTGCTCTATTTAAAGTCCTCATAATAATAATAATCTAGTGTGTCACTCACACGACTTTCTCTTACCCTGAAATTTAATGCTATAAGCACAGGTTGGAGATTAAGAGGTAAGATAAAGAGTACTGTTATGTAAACCTATGTTAAACAATTCAAATTAGGCTTCGGAAGAGTTTTATATGATAATTAGTTCTGGCCCCCCTCAACCCCCCGTTTCATTAATGCACCTACATTTATATAGAATTTAATTCGGTTATTAAAAAATAATTCAGTTTAAAAAAATAATTTATTAAAATTATTATTTAAAAAAGTTATCTTGTATGATAATACAGACGATTTCCATATTAGAGAAATAGTATAACACTAAATATCCAAAAAAAAGTTGAATTTATTCTCAATATTAAAGTAAAAAAAAAAAAAAAGAATGTTAAAAATGAAAGAAATCGATGACTTTATTTTAAATTATCGTAGATCGATGGTTCAACCACTCGTTTTAAAGGTATTGGCGAGCTCTTTTGAAAGATACCCATCATGAAAATTTACTCCACTCAAGGGAGGACATCTACCCCACGGGGTGGGGGGGGGGGGGAGGCGAGGCTCCTACAAACACAAAAAAAATTTTCCCCAGTTGACTATCTCTATTACAAAAAATATTTATTCGTTTCATTTGGTTTAATGCAATCTATAGATGTTAAATTCTACTTACCTGCAATTTCCCCCATAGACATAATGTATTTGAATACTTTTGAATGTCCCTGTACACGAACCATTTGCTTCATCTTAACGAAAAGCTTACTGTAGCCTCCCTATATGATACACATTTAGAATACAGAGTTTGGAATTTCTGCTACTATTTGTTCATGAGATATGCTGATAACAGACACACAGACAGACAGGCAGACACACAGACCATTCGCTAAAAACGTGATTTTCGTATTCAGGGGACCTCAGAACATGTAACTATAACAAAAAATCACGTTCGAAAATTTGACCCTAAAACAATACTTTCTCGGCCTTATGGGTAAGAGGAAGTAAATAACGATTCACTTCATTTTACCAAAATACATTTTTTTAAGACTATCGAAAATCCTGTTTCCAAATACGTAAGCGAAGTGTGACGTCACTGACCGTCCGTGGATGCAAGAAAAAGATTCCCTATGTTAATCGTCCATTGTATTTTTTGTAAAAAATTATTAAAAATCGAGGAAAATTATTTCCCGATTTTAATACCCGTATTTGGGTATAGATATGCTAGCGTATCCATGTGTTAGATTGAGTTATTTTGCTGCCAAATTGACAAAATTTTAAATTTCAAAACTGTGTCATCTTTGGCGTTTTTTGTATTTGGCGATTAAAAACATACTACGAAAATATACATGCCAGATGTTTATTTTCCTAATATGTATTGTACGAAATATTGTTTCATATAATTCCTCGCTCTCTTAATATAAGTTGTTAAAATAACCATGATTTTTGAAAGGAATGAAAAGTGTTCGCCAAATAATTTGGCGATATATTTTTTCCGCCAAGGATGACAGATATATTAAATCTATTCCACTGCAACATATGAGTATCTTATATCAGACACTTTATTTAGACATTTGAAAACAAATTTGACTTCAAATTATGATAGAATATTTATCATTTTCCTTTTAATTAGTATATTAGTTGGATATTTATTGTGTAAATATCATCCTTTGAAATGAAATGTTTATGTTTTCAATCGAATATGGAAGTTTGCTATTTTATTTTTCTAAAGTTTTGAAATTTAAAATTTAAATTTTATCAATTTTACAGCAAAAACAACTTAATCTAACGCATGCACACGATAACTAATATATATCTACACAAAATATATCTATTAAAATTGGGAAATAATTTTCCTCAATTTTTAATAATGTTTTACAAAAAATCCAATGGGCGATTAACATAGGAAATCTTTTTCTTGCATCCACTGACGCCCAGTGACGTCATCACTTTGCTTGTGTATTTTCTAACTAACTATCCAATAATTACAGACACTCCATGCTAACCCAAATTCACCTCTACTCTATACTCCCAACCAGCTATCTCACCCACAAAGTCGCCAAAATATCCAGGATCCAGCTAGGGACTTTCTCATTCTCAACCGAACATTTTATCTTGACTCGACATTATTACCTTAGACTACCCTACTTTCAATACTCATTTCAACTGGTGACCTTTACTTGCCCAACCAAACATTCTATCCCAACTATAACTTTACACTAATTTCAAAACTAAAATCAACTGGCGACATTTACGTACTGAACTCGACGCCAATCATACCTTACAATGTAAACAAATAATGAAGCTTGATAAAAATATTTAAAGACTTTAATATGTTTTTACAAATATTTTAAGAGTTTTAAGGCTTTAATATGTTTTAGAAATACTTTAAGCGTTTTATTATTATTATTATTATTATTATTATTTTTTTTTTTTTTTTTTTTTTTTTTTTTAAGAAACAGTCAAAGAGTCGTTCATTCAGAATTAAGGAGTTGTCCATTTGGAAATTGTATTTCCTGAATGGCAACAGTTTTGGTTTGTCTTATTTGGTATTGCGTTGCTTATAATCATGAAGTTACATAATTCTATTTATAGGTTCATGTTTATAATAGCCAGTGATCCGTTATATTTATTTTAATACCTTTAAACATTACAATTGAATAGTTTTTCAAGGTTTTAGAGGAAATAAAAAAGAATACGTGCGATACAAAACATATTATATGTATGTTTCCGTAAGTTGAACCAGCTCAGTGAGTTGAACAAACGGAAAAAAAAAAAAAAAAATGGCTGCCAAAAGTTTCTGTTTTGAAGCGGTACTAACCGGAATCGTGAATGACAGGGTCATTATATATATTAATAATTCTCTTTATACACATTTATACAAAATTTTGTCCTATACCCCCATTTTAAAAATTTAGAAAAAGCGGGATGGCAACGCAATTTTTACCAAAAGTTGATAGACACTAATTTATATTAGTGTGAAATTATATACCAATTTGTATGAAATTATGTGCAGTAGTACCTGAGATATAGTTGCCACAAAATTTTGTCACACACACAGATAGACAGACAGACGTTTTCTAAAAATGGTCAAATCGTGTTCTACAGCTCTCGAAACGTGTAAATCCATCAAACACGAGGTCGAAAATTTTTACGAATCTAATACTTTCTTCCATTGAAAATAGAAGTAAAAATGGAGGTAGGAAATACATGGTTTGGTCTTCCGTATTTAACTTGTTGTAAACAGTCCGCTACACAATCAGAAAATGCTCTTTTTTATGAAGCTAAAACAGGTATCTACCAAAGGGCAAAACAATAATATAGATGCGAACACCTAGTCTTTGCCAAAATAAACTGAAATCATCTTTTTAAAAAATAATGTGTTACGACATTTCCGATAATCTTCAATAGGTATACGACGGACCTTCCGAAGTCAAGTGGCTATGTCTCCATTCGACTAATCGCTTGCGGTCGTAGGAGTAAGGGTTTGATTCTTGCTTTGGCCTTGAGTGTTTTTTCAAATTCCTCGTGTTGCAATCCGAACAAGTTCTATCTGTCCTCATCTCGATGAAGATTTACAAGCGAGCCACGAGTCGAACATACAAGTCTGATGTATATGTTAACAACAAAACAAACAAACAAGATATACGAAAGTTAGTCCAGTTTGAAATAAAAGCACTTACCTTCTTCAACATGACCTCCTGAAGCATGCTTCACGTGCAAAATGCTAGCGTAAGCTCTTCTGGCAACTGACGCTTTCTGAAGAAATAAAGCGGTGATAGCTTCTGTCCTTACAATGCCATTCGCTGTAAGAGAAATAAATATATATATATATATATATATATATATATATATACTTAAATCAGTGTTTATCACACATTTAGCACAGCAGTCGCTGGGCCCAGCCCTCTCCCAAATTAAATCCCCAACCTTCCAACCACAAAGTAAACCCAAGAACTAGCAAAGCGTAGTGCTATATCTGTACTGATAAGTATAAAGGATTTAAGTCCATATTCTTGATTTTTCAGGAGACGAAAAATAAGGTTAAACTAACTAAAAACTAATCAGCAGAATCGATTAGGAAAAGGGGATTATGTTGGTTTATACGCTTTATACCATTCAGTGATTGTGAATCTTCATTTAATAAAGGGGAAAAATTGAATTGAATATTTACACCAAAGATTAATGCTAAATTTCTGATTTGAATCATTTTTTACCAATGGATTTTCTAAAAGACTAAATGACATGGACTTAAATCCTTTATACCAATCGATAGAGAATTTTTTTCTGAGTCTGACTATGTACTTAACTCAAAATCGGCATTTTTGGACTTAAATCCTTTATACTTATCAGTACAGATATATATTCTGCCCTGAACTCGTTTTGATGTTGAACTTGCCTCCGAAGCATTTTCTCAAAAAGTATGCGTTCTATGAAAATAGCGTTTTTCTTAATGATTTTTCATGCACTTTAAAATGAGAACTGAACGAAGTTTCTAAGGAAAAACTCTAAATGTTTCAATGACCCTGATTTTTCTTGAAATGACAAAAGTTGGTTTCTTGTAAGTAGCTCGTTGATTTACAAAACCACTCAACGTACATTCGTGAAATTTAGTATACAGGGTGATCAATTTAAAAGAGAACCTGTTGGTTTTTCTTATTACCCTTAAATCTGACGGATGTGGCAACTATTCTAACGCTGAAGAATGATTGTTTGAACCCTGTTTGTGTGTGGGAGACAATTTTCAACACTACTGGACTGTTACATCTTTATTTGTGAGGTAAAACCGATATGGAGACGCGCAATGTTACTTAATCCTATGATTATTTTGTTTATGGAAAAAAAAAAATGGATCCCGTTGGATTTTTTTTTTTTTTTTTTTTTTTTTTTAAGAGTTCACACAAAGATAGGGTTTTCCAGAGAAATTCTGCAAACATCGATGAATTAAAACAAATCATAACTGAAGAAATCTGGTCAATAACACCAACAGTGCTGCGAAGTGTATAAAAAAAATTGGTTCGACGTGTTTATGATTGCATTCAAAATGGTGGCGAACATTTTCAACATTTTCTATGAGGAATGATAATGTAAAAAATTTGAACTAAACTATATTTTTTAACCGACTTCAAAAAAAGAAGGAAGGTTCTCAATTCAAACCGTATGTTTTTTTTATGTTTGTTAGCTCATAACTTCTGAACGGATGCTCCGAATTTGATACTTTTTGTTTAGTTGAAAAGGTCTTGATCTACAATAGGTCCCATTGTAATATCTTTACGATCTAAAGAAAATACAGGGTGCCCCAAAAAATCAGTCCCAACTCTTTTAACTGCTAAACGGCTGCAGCTATAGTGATAAAAATGGTATGTAAGTATAGCGAAGTGGCCATGCTGTACAAGGTTAAACCGCTTGCAGCGCCACCTGGTGGAAAATAGCGGAGTTAGTGTTCCTATCTCGAAAACGGTGCTAAAGAAAAAAGTGAATTAGAAAGTTGAAGAGTATCATCGATAGTAGAAAAAGATAGTTTAGACATTCATGCTAGCGTTCCTATCTCGGAAACGGTTCAAGACAGGGGGAAAAAGTGAATTATAAAATTGCAGAGTATCATCGATTTAGTACGAAAAGATAGTTTAGACACTGATGCTAAAAATACAATGCTAAAAACGTGCATTTTTTTGTTCGCAATTTCTTACACTATACATACTTTAGCTACATTGCTCACGTTGTAGCGTAGCTGGGGAGACATACGCTATATAGTTCAAAATACGGTTACTTGATACTTTTTGTTTTGTTGTAAAGATCTTGGTCTGAAGTAGGTCCCATTATAACTTATTTACAATCTAAAGAAAATAAAGCGCCATCTGGTGAAAAACAGCGGAATTAGCGCTCCTATCTCAAAAACGGTTCAAGATGGGAGAAAAGTTAATTACGAAGTTGCAGAGCACCTTCGATTTACTACGAAAAGACAGTTTTTAGACATTATTGCTAAAAATAGAACGCTTAAAACGTGCAGTTGTTTGTTCGCTATTTCCTACATTATGCACACTTGAACTACGTTGCACACTTTGCAGCGTAGCGGATGACACGTATACTCTGTCGTTCAAAGTACTGTTACTGTAAGCGGTCACATCGATTAGCGCAAAGTCGTTTTCAGTCGACTTCAGAAAGGAGGGTGTTCTTAATTCAAGCTATGTGTTGTTGTTGGTGTTTGTAAGCTTATAACTTCGTAAGAGATGCTCTAATTAACCGACTTCAAAAAGGAGGAGGTTCTCAATTCAAAGCATATGTTTTTTGTTTTTGTTTTTGTTTGTTAGCTCATAACTTCTGAACGGATGATCGGATTTTGATACTTTTCGTTTTATTGTAAAGGTCTTGGTCTGAAATAAATCCCATTGTAAGATCTTTGCGATCACAAAAAAATACAGGGTGCCCAAAAAAGTCAGTTAATTGGACATGTGCTACGCGATTCAACCGCCTAAAGTTCAACCTGGTGGAATAGCGTGGAGTTAGCGATCCTATCTCGGAAACGTTTCAAGACAGGGGAAAAAAGTGAATTATAAAATTGCAGAGCATCATCGATGTAGTACGCAAAGATAGTTTAGACATAATTGCTAAAAACAGAATGCTTAAAACGTGCATTTGTTTGTTCACAATTTCCTATTTTGTGCACACTTGAACGACATTGCATATGCTGTAGCGTAGCGGGTGACATTTATGCAATGTAAAATTCAATGTATGGTTATTGTAAGCGGTCACATCGATTAACACATAGACGTTTTAAACCGATTTCATAAAGGAAGAGGTTCTCAATGCAAACCATGTTTCTCGTTGTTGCTGTTGAAATTTGTTAGCTTATAACTTCGTAAGAGATGATTTAATTTTAATACTTTTTTGTTGTCGTAATGATATTGGCCTGAAATAGGTTTCATTATGATTTCATTAAGATATAAACAAATTACAGGATACTCACAAAAGTCTGTTCTCACTCTAACTGCTGAACGCATGCAGCTACAGTGGTAAAAGCAATATGTAAGTATCGATGTTGAAAATTCTATCCGTCAGCTGCAATGCATATTTTGCTCTTTGTTTGAACTTTACGCTGCGCAATTTCGAACGCAGCGGGTGACAAGTATTCACTGTAAAGTTCAATATATATGCCTAACAGAATTTTCGGTTACGAATACAGCGTATCCGTCCTTTACATTTCTAAAGACTTTTTAATTTAACGTATGTTCGTTCAACAGATAGTTTTTTGCTCATATCCGATAAAGGCAAGAAAAGTAACACAACTTAAAAATGCGGCATTTGAGAAAAATCAACTTAAAAATAACTTTACTATAAAACAACTGGCACAACTGTCTCTCGAGTGGATAACTTTCTAGATGGAGATGTAACTTTTTTGTTCACATTGGGTGCATTTCATGTATTTTTCAGTGACATAAACCATTTTTTGAGTAATGTCACTTTTCTTGGAACTTGTGATTTGTGAAACTTCCGTAGAACGTCTTCTGATGCTCTGCTATATAAATAAGTTTTCACTGAAAAGAGTAAAATAAAATCTTTTTGTAAAAAAATAGAACCGACTCCAAAAAGGAACTACTATTCAAACAACTAAAAATGAAAGAAAATTGGTAGAAAATGGAACTGTAAATTGCGCCTAAAAGTTTAAAATAATTTCCTTCGCCAAACAACCTATAACACTACAATTAATCATAACTTTTGAAGTCGGCGCAAAATTAAATAAAAATTGATACCTTTATTCAATACAAAAATCAAATCCTATTCAAAATATACATCTCACATTGTTACCTGCAAAATGCAACCGAGAACTAATTTGATTCAAGAAAACAAATAAGATTTCGTAAGCAGCAAAAGTTGGCGAAGATGCTGGTATCTGACGTCCTTGGTGAAAGAAAAATCGCAAAATTATCTGGCAAACATATTTAATTTCTTTGGGATATCATGATTATTTTGATAAGGTATATCAAGAGAGAAATCTAGAATATGAAACAACACATCGTACAATATATATAATGAAAATATACATCTTGCGTGTATATTTTTGCCTTACGTTTTGATCACCAAATCCAAAAGCCATCAAGGATGATAGTTATCACATTTATACCAAATTTGCAAAGGAAACTCTAACTAGAAACATAAATAGCGCATTGTGAAGAATGTTCACTGTTCTATGTAGATGCTACTAATGGGCCAATTGTATACAGTGATAAAATAATAAAGGAAACATGAAAATGGATCATTCGAAACAACAGCATTTGTTGCTACCGATCTAAAGACAAATCTTTAAAAACTAATTAAATTTTATTTAATTTTGCGCCGACTTCAAAAGTTATGATTAATTGTAGTGTTATAGGTTGTTTGGCGAAGGAAATTATTTTAAACTTTTAGGCGCAATTTACAGTTCCATTTTCTACCAATTTTCTTTCATTTTTAGTTGTTTGAATAGTAGTTCCTTTTTGGAGTCGGTTCTATTTTTTTACAAAAAGATTTTTCAAAAATAAAATAATTACAGGATTAAGAAACAGTGTGCGTCTCCATTTGTGTTTTACCTCACAAATAAAGTTGTAACAGTACAACAGCGTTGGAAATTGTCTCACACTTAAACAAGATTCAAACAATTATACTTCAGTGTTAGACTAGTTGCCACATCCGTCAGCAGGTTTAAGGGTAATAAGAAAGACCAACGGGTGCTCTTTTAAACTGATCAGCCTGTAGCAGACTTTTTAGAGTCGCTAATCTAAATCTTCCAAAGAAATTATTCCAAAGAGAAATTTTTTTTTTTAATATAAATTTTAGAAAGAAATTATTTCTGTTAAAAAATCCCAAAGACGGAAATTGATTTCAAAAGGGACATCTGCACATAACAAAAAAAATGTGTACCACTTTTCGGCTCAATCGAACATACATTTTGTTCTGTACTTTCTTCTATATTCAATAGAAGAAAGTATTGAATTCGTAAAAAAATTCCACTTCCGGTTTTCGACGGATTTACACGTTTTGAGAGGTCTAGAACACGATCTGACCATTTTTAGAAAATGTCTGTCTATCCGTCTATCTGTATGTGTGTGTGACAAAAATTTTGTGGTGACAGTATCTCCGAAACTACTGCTCAGAATTGTATATAATTTTATATGTAGATGCACCTTAACCTAAATAAGTGCCTATCAACGTTTGCTGTCAACCGCTCAACTGGTGGCGCTGCTATGCAGCGATTTCCACAATTTAGGGGAAGGCTATATCTCAGGAACTAATGCACAAAAATGCATATAATGTCATATACAGATACAACTTTATATAACTTAGTGCCTATCAACTTTTGGTGTCAACAGCTCAATAGGTGGCGCTACTATGCAGTGATTTTTACAATTTAAGGTAAAGCTATATCTCAGAGATGCAACTTGATATAAGATAATGCCTATCAACTTTTGGTGTCAACTGCTCAACAGGTGGCGCTGCTAAGCAGCGATTTCCACAGTTTAAGAAAAGGCTGTATCTCAGGAACTACTGCATAAAAATGCATATAAATTTATACCTAGATGTATCTAAACCATTTGTTAGTGCCTACTCAATTTTGGGGTTAACTGCTAAACAGGTGACCCTTCTATGCAGCGATTTCCACAGTTTAAGAAAAGCCTATATCTCAGAAATGACTAAATAAAAATGCATATAAATTTTTATATAGATGCATCTTGACATGCATGGTTGATCCATATCAAGTTTTGGGGTCAACTGTTGAACAGATGGAGATATTTTCAGTTGCAGCAATTTTCATATTTTAAGAGAGGATTATATCTCAGGAACAACTGTGCAAAATTGCATAAAAATTTATATGTGGATGCACCTTGAAATAAGTTACATCAACTTTTGATACAAATATCTCAACAGGTGGCGCCTAGTCAGTTAGAGCATTCCCTGATTTTAGGTTGATTTCTTTAGAAATCGACTTTTTTTTTTTTTTTGTTTCATACAGAAACACGAGCGAATATTAACTAGGATTCCTTAGGTTCCTTAGAAAGATACCTATAGAGGGCATTCTAGCCAGGCCTAGGTCCAACACGCAGGGTTCTTAACAGTTTCTTAATTGAATACCATATTTTTTTAATAGTGAATTTTAGTAATCGTTCGCAGCTTTTTTTTTTTTTTTTTTTTTTTCGATTGAATAATATTAAGTTTACGAATCAAAAAGAAAAATGATATTTAGTTAAGGAACCGCTAGAAGCCCTGAACGTGCGGACAATTTGCTGTAACCCTTACACCAAAAACAACCCATATTCATGGCAAATTGTTTTACACTGAATGGCTTCAAAACCTTGCATGTTGGGCAATTAAGGTAAATTTTACGCCAAAAAGGAAAAATTTTCAGCAAAATGAGGGAAATTTTAAAGTTTCCATCTGGCAGCACTGAGTCTATTAAGTATATTAAATATCACTTCTCAAAATTATTAGTGATTATTGAATAAAAAAAACCTGCCAGATCTGGCAACACTGCGAGCAGATAGACAGACAAACCGAAATCACGCACACACACACACACACACACACACACACACATATATATATATATATATATATATATATATTAATTTTGTTGGTTAAGTGTTAAAAATGTAAAAGAAAAGTAATAGTTTAACAAACTAGTTGGCATAGGTGGACTCTGCTCAGTTCCCCATCATATGTATGTTCACATAAATTTCTTGAACAGGACATATTATATACATGTTAAGAGAAATGAATTTGACAAAACGCTTGACACAGTGACAGAACGAAATCCTCGCCTAATAGGCTACCCACCATTCAGTTCGATATCTTATTCTAATCTATTAATTTATTTTATTGGGGTCAATTTCGTAGTTTATTTTCATGCTACTATTTCCAATGCAACTTTCCCAAAAATGTGTATTTATGTGAAATATCGCTCCATTTTGCTATGTTGATAAAATCTTAAATTTCGAATAACTTACGAAATTTTCCTATTAGAATATTTGTAGTCAATCATGTTCATACAAGTATCATAAATGTTATTTTCAAATTGTCTGATATATTTATGATCCTAAAAATGGACGTTTAGGCTCGACTTCGCCTTATTTTGCCATTTTAAGTAAATCGTAAATTCCACATAACTTACGAATTTTGTAAATTGGAAAATTCATACTCTATGGTATTCATGCCAGTATCCTAAGTAATATTTCTAAAGTACGATGAAAATATCCCTAAAAATTGACGTTTATGTGAAATTTTGTCCTACTCTGCCATGTTAAGAAATTCTTAAATATTCAATAACTTGCGAAATTTTTAAAGTAGCATGTTTATAGTAACTGATGTTCATTCCGGCATCAAAACGGATATTTTAAATCTGGTCTGACATTTTTACAGCAAAACTTTTTCATTTAATGCAAGTTTAAGTGAAATTTTGGGCTATTCTCCCATGTTAAGAAAATCGTAAATTTCGAATAACTTACGAAGTTTATTAATTCGAATGTTGCAAATAAATAGGGTTCTTGCCAGTGTCTCAAGTAGTGTTTTAAAACTGGTCTAACCTCTCTGCGATTATTTGTTCTTGAGATATCGTGTAAACAGGCTAACAAACTAACGGACTAACACACTAACGGACTGACACACTAACGGACTGACACACTAACAGACACCCTACAGACAGACACCATACAAATTTTGTCATTTTCGGATTCTTCACACCTGAAAACGTGTAAAAAAGTCAAAAAACCGAGGTCGAAAATTTTCACGATTACCTAAGTTCCCCATACCTATAGTATGATGGGGAACTAAAAATTAATGCAGGGTGCATAATAATGAAAAACTTGTAATAATGAAATAATAATAATAATAAACAGGAAAAGACAGTGTAGGATGATGATGATCTACCGGCAATTGAACACAGGCTAATAATTTACCATTTAAGTACAAAAATCTGAGAAACAAGTATTAATGTGTGAAAGCTCTAAATCTATTCGGTAGAATACATAACTGACATTTAAGAAAATTCTCTGTTAGTCTGTTGCAAATTTCAACAGCAACTGGGCATTTTGATTCGATGTTTTCATGGAACAAATTACAAAGTTGTCCAGAAAACTTAAAGTACTAAGTAGCTACTATTAGTATTAGTCAGACTTTATGAAATATTTAATTCAATCTTAAAGCATTAAGCTCAGTTTGTTTCCAAAGGTTTATTTATTGAAGTATGTAAGTCATTTATATTTGATTTAAATAAAAATAAAAAAATCTGGAGTGACTCCACTCGACTTTCCGGACTTTAAGTAAGTAACGGTTTTGTAGATAAGTAAAGTAAGAGGACTTGTCAAATAAACAAAAGAGAAAATTATAATAAGGTGTTTGAGTGTTTTTCTTTATATAGTACACGATGCTTAATTTAACGCTATTTTACCGAATATGTAGATCATAATGATAAAGAATATTTCGTTGCGTCCCTCTAAAAACTTACAAATGCTAGATTCACCAAAATACTTATATTTAGTGCAATAGTGACTTATAATATTTTTATAAATTTTCAGCTCCATCGGATAAGGCATTTAGACGTTATCGCAGTTTAAAGTTTGAGCCCATATGCCACAATGATAAAGAGATTTGCATTTTGTCCCTTTAAAAAGAACCACAAGTGCTAGATTCTCTAAAGTTCATAAAATTCGTGTGACGGTGACGTAAACATGTCTATAAATTTTCAGTTCATTTGAATAAGGCGTTTAGTCGCTGTCGCACTTTAAATAATTTGAGCAGAGCTGCAAACAGGCTGGTTGGCAGAGCTGCCAACCTAATCCGGCAAATTGTTAGTACCGCCCCTTTTTCTGCACCACTTAATTTTTAGAGTATTTGTTTTCTTCATTCATCGTAAATATATTTGAAGAGAATTACTCTAAAAATTAAGTGGTGTAGGAAAAGGGGTGGTATTAACAATTTGCCGGATTTGGTTGACAGCTCTGTATAGGTCTTAAATGATGAACAGTTTTTATTTGTGTCCCTGTAAATCTCTTTAAGTGCTAGAGTCACCAAGATCTATACAGTTTGTGTGATGGTAACCTATAACTCGTATATAAATTTTCCACTCGAACGGGTAAGGCATTTAGATGCTATCGCACTTTAAATAATTTCACCCCATAATTATACAGAATTATTTGTTGTGTCCCTGTAAAAAATTTAGAAGTGCTAGATTCACCAAAATCTATGTAGTTCATGCAACTATTACCTATAATATGTGTATGTGTTGCTTGCTCAGTTTAATAAGGCGTTTAGATGCTATCGAACTTTTTAAAATTTGGTCCCATAGGCCATAATGATAAAGAATTTTTCTTAGTGTCCCTGTAAAAAAACTATAAGTGCCAGATTTTCCAAAATCAATAGGCTTCGTGCTACGGTGATTTGCAACATGCGTACCAACTTACAGCTCATTCGAACAAAGCGTTTAAACGCTAGCATGTTCTCACACACATACATACACATATACATATATCATCGTAAAAATAGTGAAAACGGACTCAGGGGACCTCAATACGTATAGAAACACCAAAATCTCGAATTCGGATTTTTGACATGATTACAATACTTTCCTTACATATGTATGTCCGGAAAGTAATACATTTCTATTAATAAGCTAATTTTTATTGGAATTAAGGGGTGTTCATTTACTAGGGCTCTAAAATATTTTCATCGTTATTAAATGACCAATTTGGCTAGATACTGAATTTCTGTTTATTTCAATCTTTACAGTTATTAACCAATGTGGTTAATTACTAAATGAGGAAAGTATCCAACTTAAGATTTCGCAGGAGATTTTTAAGCTTGCGAAGGTTTCTAGCATTCGACTTTGATGGTGTGTTGGATCCGATAGTTTAAGTGGTTTAGGAAGGAGGAGGTGAATTTATTTTTGGTTAAAATTATGGATGGGGAAATTTGTTTGGTGCAGGGAAAAAGTGTTTAGGATCGCACTTGAACTACGCAATGGTCGAATGGCAACGGTCTGGGATTCACACGCAAAGGCTGCGTGGAAGGTTTTTATTAATAAATCAGTCGGCGTTAATTATCAATATATACTAAAGGTACTTTATACGTTTACGTAGAAATGTATTTTAAATATACATTTTTACTAATATAGCTTTTATAGACCTGCTAACTACGCTAGTTTATCCGTAATGGTATTAAGCCCTCCTTTTTTTCACACCAGAATAGTTGTAGAGAAATAGTCTTCTTATTTAATCATGAGAACATATTGCTGAATATTACTCTACAACTATTCTGGTGTGAAAAAAAGACGGGGCCTAATACCATTACGGATAAACTAGCATAGTTAGCAGGTCTACTTTTAACTTAAGCATTTTTACTTTCCGAACACTATAGTGAGGAAAGTATTGTAATCATGTCAAAAATCCGAATTCGAGATTTTGATGATTCTATACGTTTTGAGGTGCCCTGAGTCCGTTTTCACTATTTTTACGATGATGTATGTATGTGTGTGTGTATGTGTGTATGTGTGTATGTATGTGTGTATGTCTGTGAGTGAACACGCTAGCGTCTAAACGCTTTGTTCGATTAACCTGAAAGTTGGTACGCATATTGTAAGTCACCATAGTACGAACCCTATAGATTTTGCTGAATCTAGCACTTATAGTTTTTTTACAGGGACACAAAGAAAAATTCTTTATCATTATGGCCTATGGGAGCAAAATCTTAAAAGTGCGATAGCATCTAAACGCCTTATTCAATTGAGCAAAAAATTTATACACATATTATAGGTCACAAATACTCAATCTGTATAGATTTTGGAGAATCTAGCACTTATAGTTTTTTTACAGGGACACAAAGAAAAATTCTTTATCATTATGCCTATGGGGCCAAATTTTTAAAAGTGTGATAGCGTCTAAACGCCTTATTAATCTGAGCAAAAAATTTGTACACATGTTATAGATCACAGTTGAACTAACTGTATAGATTTTGGTGAATCTAGCACTTACAGTTTTTTTACAGTGACACAAAGAAAAATTCTTTATCATTATGGCCTATGGGACTAAATTTTTAAAAGTACGATAGCATCTAAACGCCTTATTGAATTGAGCTGAAAATTTATATGAGTATTATAAATCACTGTTGCACTAACTATAAGCATTTTGGTGAATCTAGCATTTATAGGTTTTTACAGGGACACAACGAAAAATTCTTTATCATTATGATCTATGGGCTCAAAGTTCAGTAGCGTTAAATAAAACATCGTGTAATATATGGAGAAAAATACTCAAACACTCTATTATGGTTTTCTCTCTTTTGTTTGTTTAACAAGTCCTCTTTCTTTACTTTATCTACAAAACTGTTAATTACTCAATGTTCGGAAAGTCGAGTGGAGTCACTCCAGATTTTTTAACTTTAAAATGGAAATAGTCAACTACTAAGATGACTGTTTTTATTTTCTGTATGTAAATGGTCAGTTACTTGCAAAATCTCATTTTGAAACTATTATTATAAATAACATAAGTTGTAGAAAAGAGAACCGAGAAACGAAAATCCTTATATATTGATTTGTACTTAGATAAATATTCAAATATACTGTCAAGGATTATATTTGAAACTAAGATAAAACTGTAAAAAATTTCTACTGGCTGGTTAATTACTGTTCTGTTCACTTTTATCTTTAGTTCAATTCCGATTTTTTTTTTTTTTTTTTTTTTTAAATCCTTGTTTTTAATATAAGGAAGTAAAATCATGGAACATTTATGAATTATGAAACATTTTCACTTATTTGTAGGTAAAAATATAACTATTGTCGGCGAAACTATTAAAAATATGTGTCAGATAATTTTCAAATATTTATTACATTCAAATATTAACCCGTTAGTAGTCGCTATAGACAGCGCCACCTATTAAAAATTGCACACTTTTTATTTAACTGTCACCAATAGTTTTAAGAAGGGATGTGACCGACGTTTTTTCGATTTTATTCGCGTTTTATGTATATCAAATGCTACTTCTAAAAATTTTTGGTGGCTATTGAATAAAAAAATCTGGCAACACTAAAAGATGGGCGGCAAATCGACCAACTAGCGACTACTAACGGGTTAAATTTATCAAATTGAATTTTTCGCTGTATAAAGAGGTTAATACTGATCACTACCTTTTTCATCAAATGGAGAGCTCTGACAATTCGGGGAAATAATACCACCGTCCTTATAAAACATGGTTAACATAGGAAAAAGGCATAGTTGTCCAGCATTGACCAGCGCTCCGTCAACACGACCCTCCTTCATATCATTGTAGGCTGACCACAGAGCAACAAAGGAAGAGGAACATGCTGAATCTATTGTAAAACTTGGTCCTATGAAAATAGAGAAACATTCTTTACCAGAGTTACCAACTTTCATATTTTATTCTAGCACATTTTATCCCCGCATTTATTTCACACCACCTTATTTATAGAAAAACTTCCTCCAATATAAAAACCCCTCCTTTTTATTTATTTATTTTATTCTCCACACCAATATATCTGTACTGATAAGTATAAAGGATTTAAGTCCAAAAATGTCGATTTCGAGTTAAGTACATAGTCAGACTCAGAAAAAAATTCTCAGTCGATTGGTATAAAAGATTTAAGTCTATGTCATTTAGTCTTTGAGAAAATCCATTGGTAGAAAAAGGT
This sequence comes from Salticus scenicus, assembly GCA_963930645.1. NCBI lineage: Eukaryota > Metazoa > Arthropoda > Arachnida > Araneae > Salticidae > Salticus > Salticus scenicus. The sequence continues at coordinate 29,837,605 of OZ005659.1, read as the reverse complement.
TCAAGTCAGAAATTTACCATTCATGTATGGTATAAAATATTTAATTCAATTTTTTTCCGTTATTAAATGAAGGTTGGCAATCACCGAATGGTGTAAAGGGTATAAGTCAACGAAATCCCTTTTTCCTAACCGATTCTTCTGATTTGTTTTTAATTAGTTTAACTTTATTTTTCGTCTCCTGAAAAATCAAGAATATGGACTTAAATCCTTTATACTTATCAGTACAGATATATTAAGTATTTTTCTTCTTATCTAATCGTAATTGCATTTGAAGAATATTACTCTACAAATTTACTGGTGTGAAAAAAAGGGTGGGACAACGAAAACTACGGAATATTAATTAGGATATTGGCAGGTATGATAAAACTGTGATAAAACAAGAAAACATTAATCTTAAAATAAAAGTAGTATGAATAAAAAGGCAGGGCTAACAATACTCTGGAATAAATTATAAAAGTTGGCAACCCTGTCATTACACATGTAGTACATTTTTCCTGATACTAGAATAAAGCTTATGAAAATTAATTTTTATCCTTTATACTGCGTGTTCAAAATATCTTAATCTTGGTTTTAGCACATTCGCGACCGCTGACGTGAATTCACGTCATTTCAACTTCTATAGCTAGTTGCCGCTGACGTAAATTCACGTCTTTTCAGATTCTATTCCTAGTTACCGCTGACATGAATTCACGCCATTTCAAGAATTTCTATGCAAACAATACTTCAGTATTATTTCGATAGTATAGTATTATTAGAGTATCAATTCTTTTATAGTATTATAGGTTCGTTCTAATATTATATAACTAATCTTCATTCCATGTTTCAGGTAATTACAAGAGTAACATTTCAAAACATTGCATTCAACATTTTTCCTTGTTTAAACATCAAAAGTTTGAGGTAACTAGCTTTAGTTTACTTCAATATTCCCAGGCAATCAGTTTTAGAAAAAGCAAAAGTATGCCGGTCGCGAAAGTGTTAATTGTTTAAATACTGATCTTAGATATATATATATATAAATTCACTAAGATTCATAAAATAATGTTCAAAATTTTATAAAACCTATAATAATTTTCCGGGGACAAAATATCAATGCTAGGAAAATTCATTCAGCACCCATACTAAAACGGCACTCATACATTTCTTTGGAGTAAAATATAGTATGCTAATTTTCCTCAACAGAAGTGCGTCCCAATATCTTTCCTTCTCTTCGCTTTGTTCTCACGATTACGAAAGTCATTCGTGTGTATGTGTGTGAAGGAATCTTCTGACTGTCATAGCTCTGAAACTAATAAAGATAGACAGACGAAATTTCAGAATCAAAACAGGTGTGGTGTATAAATGATTTTTTCTAACTCTAAGTGAAAATTGGAATACCGGAAGTGAGACACTGAAAATCGGAAGTGGGAAACGTAAGTCTGTATCTCAAAAACGGCTCCAACGATTTTCTCCAAAGCTGATATGTAAACCAGTGATGCTAGATTGGGGATTTTTGAAGCTTCTGGGAACAATTTTGGAGACCAAATGTTTGTGGGGACCTTTTTTGGGGAATTCTAAAATTTTTGGGAACAAATCTGGGGAGTTCTTTAACTTTCTGTCAATGTTGGCAAAGTCATGATTTATCCCTACGACTAGAGACTTTCAATCGCTTTATTGTTATTTGGGGATTTTTTTTCAAAAATTGCCTTCATTTTGGGAAAAATCTGAGCTTAAATCATAGAAAAATCTGCTTGATATATATATATATTTTTTTTTTTTTGAAAATTTTTTATTTTCCCTTTTTAGTAGAAATCAGGTTGGGGATTTTTTCGAAAAAAACCCCCTGATTTAGGGAAATTTGAAGACCTGTTTGGGGAAATAATTTTCGACCATCTGGCATCACTGATGTAAACACTCTATTAGATGTCCTCGTATGTATTAGTTGGTTCGTTTAAGAAAACTTATAGGCGTCCTGTATAAGTAGGTCCATTTAAGGTCTCGCAAGTGCGTTCACTTTAAAAATGGCCGCAAGGATTTTTTTTCAAATTCGCCATATTAATTCCCTTTTAGGTATCTTTTCGTATGTAATTGTTGGTTTCTGGTCAACAATTGAGTTTTCCAAATGTTCGTGAAAATCAGTATCTCAAAAACGGGCCTGGCGATTTTCTTGAAAATTGATACATAAACCGCTTTTTAGATATCCTTTTGCCTGTATTGCGTGGTTAATTACAGGAAAATCAACAATCATTTGATTAGATTGACCAATTTTAAATCTCTGAAATTGGTGTTTCAAAAAACAGCTATACCGATTATTTTAAAGCTCGCTATGTAAAACCTCTTTTATATGTCTTTACACATGTATTAAATTTTCTCTTCCAGGAAAAATATTAGATGTTTAACTTGTTAGGTCAATTTTATGTCTTCTGACCACATAATCTGCAAAAAGTGCATACAAAACGTATAACAGTGGGCTATAGAAATCGTGTGGTTGTTAAATACCAGATTTTTTTTTTCCACGTTATTTCCACCTGCTTTAACCGAGAAATTACATAAAAACTAGTTGGCATAGGTGGACTCTGCTCAGTTCCCCATCATATATATTTGTTCTCATAAATTTTTAGTGCGAGACATATTATAATCATGTTAAAAGAAATGAATTTGACCAAAGCTTCATACAGTAAAAGAGTGAAATCCCCGCCTAATAGGCTATCCACCGTTCACTTCGATACATTTATCTTATTCTAATCTATTAATTTATTTTATCAGGGTCAATTCCATTGTTTAGTTTTCATGCTACTATTTCCAATGTAATAATCCTCAAAATTCATATTTATATGAAAAATTTACAATTTTGCTATGTTGATAAAATCGTAAATTACGAAATTTTCCTATTAGAATATTTGTATTCAATCATGTTCAAACATATATCATAAATGTAATTTTGAAGTTGTCTAATGTATTTATGATCCTCAAAATGGAAGTTTTTGCTCAATTTTGCCTTATTCTGACATGTTAAGTAAATCGTAAATTCGAAATAACTTACGAATTTTTTAAATTGGAAAAATCATAGTCTATGATAAACATGCCAATATCCTAAGTAATATTTCGAAAGGAGTTTGACATCTTTACGATAAAAATATCCCTCAAGATTGCCGTTTATGTGAAATTTTGCTCTATTCTGCCATGTTAAGAAATTCGTAAATTTTCAATAACTTACGAAATTTTTATATTGGAAAATTCATAGTCATTAATATTCATGCCAGTGTCCTAAATAATATTTTAAAAGTAGTCTGACATCTTTACGATGAAAATATCTCTAAAAATTGACGTTTATGTGAAATTTTGCCCTATATACAGTCGGTAACAGAAGTGTCCGAACACTAGCAAAAATTCCTATGTAAAAAAAGTACACTTCATACGGTTTTGTTAAATAAATCCTTATTGAATCGCGTTCTTACACTGACTAAGATCAGGATTCGTCAAGGATTTATTTAACAAAACCTTATGAAGTGTACTTTTTTTACATAGGAATTTTTGCTAGTGTTCGGAAACTTTTGTTACCGACTGTACTGTCATGTTAAGAAATTCGAAAATTTCCAATAATTTGCGAAATTTTCAAAGTAGCGTATTTATAGTTACGGATGTTCATTCCGGCATCAAAACTGATATTTTAAAACCGGTCTGACATTTTTACAGTAAAAAGTTTCCTTTTAATGCATATTTAAGTGAATTTTTGTCCAATTCTCCCATGTTAAGAAAATCTTAAATTTCGAATAACTGCTGAAGTTTTTTAATTCGAATGTTGCAAATGAATAGGGTTCTTGCCAGTATCGAAAGTAATATTTTAAAACTGATCTGACCTCTCTGCGTTCATTTGTTCGTGAGATATCGTGTAAACAGACTAACACACTAACGGACTATCACACTAACGGACTGACACACTAACAGACACCCTACAGACAGACACCATACAAATTTTGTCATTTTCGGATTCCTCACACCTGAAAACGTATAAAAAAGGGAAAAAACCGGGGTCGAAATTTTTCACGATTACCTAAGTTCCCCATAGCTATAGTATGGTGGTGAACTAATAAATTGAGAATGTGCACTTTATTTCCACATGTATAGTACGGGGGAAAAAAAGGAAGAAAAACTGGACAAACGAGCCAACCAACTCCAACAGCGGTAAATATCACTCATCTTGATACGACTATTATAAATAAATAAATAAATAAATCTGATGTGGACACCACACGAATTCCTTATACACACATTGGAATGTACATATTGTTATGAAAACATTGACTTTTTTGTGCGATAACTAATTTATAAATAAACAGGTACGAGGGTTGCTATTTATATTTTTGGCCTTGGCAACAGTAAGTGTTGCTAGGCGACCGCAGACGATTTTAATCGAAAGTTTGATATTTTTAAACGTAAATTCAGCAGACGATTTACCATTATAGCTTTATTTGTGTTGTTGACAGTAAATTGAAAAGTTCTTCTCTTTCAAAAAATGGAATTGAATCGTGAAAATTTTCGTGCGATTATTTTTCATAACTTTCGACGTGGATTGTCAAGACAAGAGTGCTTCGATGAACTTAATTCTTTATACAGCGATAAAGCGCCATCCTACAGCACTGTAAAAAATTGGTATAACGAATTTAATCGTGGTCGATGTTCGATCCAGGACGAATCCCGTGCAGGTCGTCCAAAATCCGTTGTTGTGCCAGAAAAGATCGATGCTGTGCGTGAACTGATAAAGCAAGATCGTCATGTGACATACCGTGAGATTGAGGCGTCTTTGGACATTAGTATGACTAGCATCAATAAAATATTGCATGAACATTTAAGCGTAAAAAAAAATTGTTCGCGTTGGATCCCGCATAATCTGACAAACTCTCAAAAAAAGGCTCGTGTCGATTGGTGCAAGAAAATGTTGGAAAAATACGTTCAAGGTACATCGAAGGCTGTGTATAACATCTACACAGGTGACGAATCATGGATCTATGCATATGAGCCGGAAACAAAACAGCAATCAACTGTATGGGTCTTCCAAGGCGAGGCAAAACCAACAAAAGTTGTTCGAGGAAGAAGCACATTGAAACAAATGATTGCCTGTTTCTTCGGCATTAACGGTCATGTGGCAACAGTGGCGTTAGAGCAACGCAGGACGGTCAATTCTGAATGGTACACGACCATTTGTTTGCCAGAAGTCATCGGAGAAATTCGAAAAAAGCAGAAGAACAGGCGAATCATTCTTCATCATGACAATGCGAGCTCTCACACATCGACTCAAACAAATGCATTTCTGACTGAGCGAAAGATCGAACTGATGGGTCATCCGCCGTACAGCCCTGATTTGGCACACAATGACTTCTTCTTATTCCCACACATCAAAAATAACTTACGTGGACAACGATTTTCGACCCCCGAAGAAGCGGTTGATGCATTCAAAACGCATGTTTTGGAGTTACCTCAATCGGACTGGAAAAAGTGCTTTGAAAATTGGTTCAAACGCATGCAAAAGTGTATTGATCATCATGGAGAATATTTTGAAAAACAATAAAACCAATTTTGATTCTACATATTTGTTTTTTCATTATTAGGCCAGAAATATAAATAGCAACCCTCGTAGGTACCAGTTCACAAACATTCTTGTAACAAAAAAAAAAAAAAAAACTTCCAGTCCAACCACAAAAGTCACGATAATAGGATTATATATACTGCCGAGATAAATATAGTAGTTTTTTAAGGAATAATACTCCACGACTTATTACAGAATCTCTCACTGACAAACGCACAGCTTGCAGTTCAGTGAAAATCATTCGAATATAGATAACCTACTTTTGTCCTCTTTGGCGGAAATTAATGACAAAAAACAATACACTTTACCAAAACAATTAACTCAGTTAGAATTGAGAAAGGGTTCACTAATTCTGGCTATCCCAAAACAATATTTGCCCCATAAATTTGATCGTTAATCTCGCAAATAAGGCGCCAAGTTTGTAGCCAACACAGATTTTCGTTATGACATTGGTTTTGGTGATTTGACATCGAACTTCGGGACTTGGCGACCGAATTTGGCAAAATTCTGTAGTTTCAGTTTTCTAAAGTTTGGAAGTTCTAACTTCAATAAGAACAGAGTTCTAGAATTTTTTGGAAAGATTCATTGGTATTCATTAAATAGAGCACATTCATCGACTAGAGCTTGCTTATGTCTTTAACAATTGCTTTCTACACGCAAAAATGGTGACAACTTTCATAACAATATTATTGAGCGCTCTATCTACGGACTAAATATTCATTAAATAAAGTGCGTTCGTCGACTAAAACCTGCTTATGTCTTTAAGAATTACCTTTTACATTTAAAAATATCGACAATTATCATAAAAATATCATTACGGGCTCTAACTATGAGCTGGATATTCATTAAATAAGGTGCATTCGCCGACTAGAACCTGCTTATGTATATCTACATGCAAAAATGTCGACAACTTTCATAACAATACCATTATGGGCTCTATTTACGGGCTGAATATTCATTAAATAAAGTGCATTAATCGACTAGAACCTGCTCATGTATTTTCCACACGCAAAAATGTCGACAACTTTCATAACAGTATCATTACGGGCTCTATCTACGGGTTAAATATTCATTAAATAAAACACATTCGTCGACTAGAACCTGCTTATGGCTTTAAGAATTACTTTCTACACGCAAGACAGATTTTACAACAATATAATATAAGAAGATTACGTCACGAAAACTTGTGTAAAGTCGCGAAGATATTTCTAAAATGAGAGCTTGTATTAAGGCCAAAGTTGCAGGTATAAAACTAGACATCAGGACAGTCACAAATATAAATTTCCAACAGTCTACGAATATTCGTTTCTAAGCTATGCGAGATACAAACTCCATTTCGCAAATCGGGATTACAATTACTTCCGTATACTTTGTATAAGGAAGTAAAAACGACTAGCATAAGAAAAAGGATAAAAGTTTGGCATTTTTTTAGAAAAGGATTTTTGATGGATTAGCCGTAAAAATTAAAATACAAATGTTTTTATCAACGGCCTTATTCACCATTAACTTCAACTCCCGGTTCAACGAAAAAACTTGAAAAGCGTCTAAAGGCAGAGTATAGCTTTCAAAGAAAATTTGACACTGCTTCTGCCATCTAGTGTCAATGTTTTCATATAATTTCTAATTGGTTATTTTCAGCTAAAAAATCTTAAAATAACAATGCCGCTAGATGGCAGATGCAATGCGTCAGACTTTGCTAAAAAGTTGAACCCTGTCTTTATACGCTTTTCAAGTTTTCGTTTTCAACCGGGAGTTGAAGTTATAGGTGAATACTGCCGTTAGTCACATTATCATTCTTTCAATTCTTAATTTCTGTATAATCAGTTAAACGCAACTTGAGTTTTTTTTTTTTTTTTTTTTTTTTTTTTTTTATCGAAGAATTTAAGCCGAGTCTGTGGAAAATCGCTTAAGTTGTTATTATTACTAGTAGGTTTTGCCCGCTCCGCTGGTCGCTACATTAAAAGGAATTAAGAACAGAATTACTCTTTCTCCGATCGTTTTATAAACAAAAATAATCTGGTGAGTCACTAACACGACTTTCTCTTTCCCTGATAATTAATAGTATAAATACAGGTTACAGATTAAGAGGTAAGATACGAGTACTGTTATGTAAACCTGTGTTAAACAATTCAATTTAGGCTGCGGAAGAGTTTTATATGATAATTAGTTCTGTGTGAGGGGGGCCACCGCCCCTTCAACCCCCCGTAACATTAATGCACCTACATTTATATAGAATTTAATTCGGTTATTAAAAAAAAAATTCTGTTTTTAAAAACTAATTTATTAATATTATTATTTAAAAAAATTATCTTTTATGATAATGCAGATGATTTCTATGTTAGAAAAGTAGTGTTACACTAAATAAAAAAAAAAAAAAAAAAATGAATTAATTCTCAATATTACATTAAATATATATATATATATATTATTTTATTTATTTATTTATTTATTTATTATTATTTTTTTTTTTTATTTTTTTTGTTAAAAATGAAAAAAAATCGATAACTTTATTTTAAATTATCGCAGATCGATGGTTCAACCATTCGTTTTAAAGGAACTGGCGAGCTCTTTGAAAGATACCCATCATGTAAATTTACTCCCCTCGAGGGGGGACGTCCCCCCCCAGGTGGGGAGGCGAGGCTCCTACATACACAAAAAAAATTTCCCAGTTGACTATCTCTATTACAAAAAATATATATTCGTTTCATTTGGTTTAGTGCAGTCTATAGATGTTAAACTCTACTTACCTACAATTTCCCCCCATTGACGTAATGTGTTTGAATACTTTTGAATGTCCCTGTACACGAACCATTTGCTTCATCTCAACGAAAAGCTTACTGTAGCATCCCTATATGATACAAATTTAGAATACCAAGTTTGGAATTTCTGCTACTGTTTATTCTTGAGATATGCTGATAACAGACACGCAGACATCCGCACAGACAGACACAGAGAATATTCGCTGAAAACATGATTTTCGTATTCAGGGGACCTCAGAACATGTAAATATAACAAAAACTCACGTTCGAAAATTCTACCCTAAAACAATATTTTCTCGACCCTATGGGTAAGAGAAAGTAAAAAATAATCTGGTGTGCCACTCACACGACTTTCTCTTACCCTGAAATTTAATACTATAAAAACAGGTTACAGATTAAGAGGTAAGATAAAGCGCGTATCAGACACGACGAGTTTATAACAATACCTTCTAATTAGATTAGAAGGTGTTGCTTTAACCCGCATACTTCGTTTTCCCGCTTTCATCATTTATTTTTCACGCACCCCTTGAAAAACGATCGATCGAGGTTCTACTGTATTATATGTGAATTTTCGCATTGTATACTGTTTTATTATATTTTAGCCAGCATTTTAAATAAAAATTTATTATTTTTGGCTCAGTAAATGTTGCGCTTTAAATATTTTCATCTAAAATGTTTTTGCAATGTTCAGCGATTTTTTTTTTTTTTTTTTTTTTTTTTTTTTTACGCAAATATCCAAACGATTGGTTCACTCGTTTAATTTTTTAAAGCCCACACGATGTGAAATATTTTCAAAGTCCTATGCTATCCGCGTTTGTAATGATCGATAGATGGCGCGTTTTCAGCTCTTGTTAGTAAATACAGTGAACTCTCGTTAAAACGGACAATCAAGGGCCGGCAGTTTTTGTCCATATTAACGAGAGTCCATTATAACAGGAGTTCATAAACTGAAGTTCTATATGAACTCTAAAATTACTATTGTGTACACATACGAATGAAAATTTGTTTCCTCAAACCTTTTTATTCACAAAAAATATAAACACAGGAAAAACAATACTTAAAAACTTCTTTTCTTCATATAGTACAACATAGTACTACTTGATTTAAAGCAAAGAGTATAAAAGTGTGAGACTTTCCAATTATAGGGTCAGATAAGAAATCACGCGATTACACTGACTACAGTTTTCAGAAACTGAGGAAAGAATGTGTACTCGTACTGTAAGGACGATTGCCACTGATAACGAAATCCTTTGCTATGTCTTCACAATAGAAGTGGAGACAGGTACAAATTGTTGATCTCAAATGTCACTGTCAATCAATGCTGTTTACCTCTTACGGTGTAATAGTGCAGAGTGAAAGAGATTAACTCTTTTATTATTGCACCTTTTCATGTTAAAAGGAAAAAAAAAAAAAAACTTGAATTTGTAAAGATTTTGGGAATTGACTCTTTTTCGAAAGGGGAAAAATGTCCATCTTAACGAATGACTTGTACGTATAAAGCGATGTTAATTACATGCAATTATTATAGGCCTTAGCCGGGGATTCTGTTTTTGTACGTAATAACGAGAAATCCATCTTAAGCGGGGCCGTCTTAACGAGAGTTCACTGTATTACAACCACGTGTATCTATTTTTGTTCTTTTTGTTATTCTACTTAATATTCGTACTATAATTTCTCCGCCATTACATCATGGAAAATTGATTGCTTTTGGAAAAAAATATTTCAGTTTATTCAAAGTTCAATTGGAAGTAGATTTTTAACTGAAGCTGAACAAATATTAGTTTCAAATCATCTGATTAATTCTTTACTTCCATTAGCCGAAGCAACTGAAATTTTAAATTTGTCATTTGGAAATAAATGGAAGCTTAATTCTGGATTTCTTGGTACTTTGGAGTTACACTGGAGCACACAACAGTATGTGTTATCTTTTTTACCGGATTTATTCATTTTTATTCAATAAATATACGTGAAACTAAACATTGGCTAGCAATGGCGGCTTGATGGAATTCGAATTAAAGCATGTTTATTGTAATTTCCCCTTAGCCCACCAGAGGGCGAGCATTTCATTACAATCGCGGATTGCATATAATTTTACGATATGCTTCATCATTTATTTATTTTTAATAAAATAAGAAAATTCTGCATGGAACAGAATTTAATTTAGTACCTGAGCCCAGTGCCTGATTTAAGGCAGGGCATTCGGGGCATGTGCCCTGGGCCCTCATGCTGAGGGGGCCTCCAAGAAATTCCATCATGCATTTAAAAAAATAGTTAAAATAAAAATTTTCCGAATTTTACTATAATGATCGTTGTTTTTTGTTTTTTCGTCAATGGATTATTAAAATTTATACTGCACTGTATTACTGCATATATACTACTAATTGTGTCACTGCACTTTTTTATAAATAGGCGGTATGATCTTTCAAGGAAACTATCAGCACATCAAAAAAATTACAATATTTTCGCTAAATCCAAATACAACTGAATACTACCGATACTGCATTCCAAACTCTTACTAAAGCTAACTAAATCCAAGGCATGCACTACAGCGCACACAAATGGGCGGTGTACGTAGATCCGATAGACAAGCATCGAATCTAGTTAAGCCTTACTCTTGCCAATAAAATGAAAAGTGAAGTGAAGTGAAGAGAATTTTTAGATGCACGATTAAAAAATATGCAGTTTGTTTTGTTTGTTGTACGAGGAAAAGGGGCCCATTGCACATGAGTGCCCTGGGCCTCCAAGTAAGTAAATCGGTCCCTGCCTGAGCCCTATTTTTTACTCTTCCTTTTTACGTATTTGTAAATTCTTAGACTCTGTAAAGAAATAGCATGGTCGATAAGAGGATCGAATTTTCACTCACGCATCGGCCATTACAACTACACAACCATTCGACCTTGAATTTCAAATTTCGAAGCGATCGGACTGTAATGTTATGAGATAGTATGCAGTGGCCATCACCACTACATAGACTTCTATCTCCGAATTTCGAATTTCAGAGTGATCGAACTGTAACTTTATGAGATAGCAAAATTAGTCTACAGCAAATGGTAACGACGCGCGACGCCCGCAGTTTGAAAGAAATAGTCCTTCTGATTTTTTTTTTTTCTTTTAATGGTGCAATAACAACTGTGTGGTAAACAATTAGATGACTTCGAACATAAACTATTCGTACTGGTTTTCGTTTAGTTATCATAATTTACTTACCTACAAAGCCGAAATGGTGAGAACATCTGTTGGCTGCCATAGCTCTTAAGAAGCCTGTTGCAACTGTGCTATGTCTCAAACCTTCTGCAGCTGACAATGCTCTGCAGTCTTCATTTGAAATGCCTGTGTAGATGCCAATATTGGCTCCGTCGAGTTCCATTGTTGGATCATAGCCTAAAATAGTTCATTTTTATTATTATTATTATGTAATATAAGCTATTATACGACAAATAAACTTAATTTTAAATTAGAACAACCCATTTTTTGATATTACTAAGCAATTCCCGTTTGAAATCTGTTTGAATATTTACATCGTTTTTTTTTTAGTTCCCCATCATACTATAGGTATGGGGAACTTAGGTAATCGTGAAAATTTTCGACCTCGGTTTTTTGACTTTTTTATACGTTTTCAGGTGTGAGGAATCCGAAAATGACAAAATTTGTATGGTGTCTGTCTGTAGGGTGTCTGTTAGTGTGTCAGTCCGTTAGTGTGTTAGTCCGTTAGTTTGTTAGTCTTTTAACACGATATCTCACGAACAAATGATCGCAGAGAGGTCAGATCAGTTTTAAAATATTACTTTTGATACTAGCAAGAACCCTATTCATTTGCAACATCCGAATTAAAAAACTTCGTAAGTTATGAGAAATTTACGATTTTCTGAACATGGGAGAATAGGACAAAGTTTCACATAAACGTCAATTTTGAGGGATATTTTCATCGTAAAGATGTCAGACTACTATAGAAATATTATTTAGGATACTGGCATGAATATTATTCACTCTGAATTTTCCAATATAAAAATTTCGTAAGTTATTAGAATTTTACGAATTTCTTATCATAACAGAGTAGGGCAAAATTTTACACAAACGTCAATCTTGAGGGATATTTTCCTTATAAAGATGTCAGACCACTTTTGAAATATTATTTAGGATACTGACATGAATGCCATAGAGTATGAATTTTCAAATTTAAAAAATTCGTAAGTTATTTGGAATTTACGATTTACTTAAAATGGCAGAATAAGGCAAAGTCGAGCATAAACGTCCATTTTGAGGATCATACATATATCAGACAATTTCAAAATAACTTTTATGATACTTGTATGAACATGATTAACTATAAATATTCTAATAGGAAAATTTCGTAAGTTATTCAAAATTTAAGATTTTATCAACGTAGCAAAATGGGGCGATATTTCATATAAATACGCATTTTTAGGAAAGTTGCATTGGAAATAGTAACATGAAAATAAACTACGAAAATGATCCCAATAAAATAAATTAATAGATTAGAATAAGATATGGAAGTGAATGGTGGGTAGCCTATTAGCCGAGGATTTTGTTCTGTCACTGTGTCAAGCGTTTGGTCAAATTCATTTCTCTTAACATGTATGTAATATGTCCTGTACAAGAAATTTATGAGAACATACATATGATGGGGAACTGAGCAGAGTCCACCAATGCCAACTAGTTTTTTTTGTAATATGAATACCCTGAAACAAATACACTTTTTAATTAAAATTTAAACATTAATGTATCTTCTTAATAATAAAAGCGCAAGGTGTGAAACTAACGCTGAAAATGAGATAAAAGCTGAAACAAAATATTGGAATAATGAAAGCAATATTTTATCTAAGGTTTTCATGCTTGCATTTCAACTGAATAGAATAAGGAAAAAGAATAATTTAATAGAAAAACCTGCATCACACGCAACAATGTACTGAGATCAAGAAAAGAAAATTTTATTCATGGTTTGCCGGATTTCGGAAAGTTCGTTCATTGGTTTTCAGTAAATAAAACAAAACAATTTCTCTTTTTAGTTCCCCATCATACTATAGGTATGGGGAACTTAGATAATCGTGAAAATTTTCGACCTCGGTTTTTTGACTTTTTTACATGTTTTCAGGCGTGAGGATTCCGAAAATGATAAAATTTGCATGGTGTCCGTCTGCAGGGTGTCTGTTAGTTTGTTAGTCCGTTAGTGTGTTAGTCCGTTAGTGTGTTAGTCCGTTAGTGTTAGTCCGTTAGTGTGTTAGTCTGTTAGTGTGTTAGTATGTTAGTCTGTGTACACGATATCTCAAGAACAAATTGTCACAGAGAAGTCAGATTAGTTTTAAAATATTACTTTCGATACTGGCAAGAATGCTATTCATTTGCAATATTCGAATTACAAAACTTCGTTAGTTATTAGAAATTTACGTTTTTCTTAACATGGCAGAATAGAGCAAAATTTCACTTAAACTTGCATTAAATGGAAACTTTTTACTGTAAATATGTCAGACAATTTTTAAAATATCAGATTTGATGCCAGAATGAATACCAGTAACTATGAACATGCTAATTTGAAAATTTCGCAAGTTATTGGAAATTTATGATTTTCTTAACATGGCAGAAAAGGGCAAAATTTCACATATAATCGTCAATTTTGAGGGATATTTTCATCGTAAAGATGTCAGACTACTTTTTAAATATTCTTTAGGTTACTGGCTTGAATAACATTGACTATGAATTTCGTAAGTTATTGGAAATTAACGAATTTCTTAACATGACTGAATAGGGAAAATTTTCACATAAATGTCAATCTTTCATCATAAAGATGTCAGACCACTTTTGAAGTATTATTTAGGACACTGGCATGAATATCATAGACTATGAATTTTCCAATTTAAAAAATTCGTAAGTTATTTGGAATTTACGATTTACTTAAAATGGCAGAATAGGGCAAAATTGAGCATAAACGTCCATTTTGAGGATCATAAATATATCAGACAACATCAAAATAACATTTATGATACTTGTTTGAAGATGATTGACTACAAATATTCTAATAGGAAAATTTCGCAAGTTATCCGTAATTTAAAATTTTATCAACATAGCAAAATTAGGCGATATTCCATATAAATATGCATTTTGGGAATTGTTGCATTGGGAATAGTAGCATGAAAACTAACTTACGAAATTGACCCTAATAAAATAAATTAATAGATTAGAATAAGATAAATAAATCGAACTGAATGGCGGGTAGCCTATTGGGAGGGGGTTTCATTCTATCACTGTGTCAAGCGTTTGACCAAATTCATTTCTCTTAACATGACTATAATATGTCCTGCACTAGAAACTTATGAGAATATACATATGGTAGGGAACTGAGCAGGATCCACCTATGCCAACTAGTTAGAACAAAGCATTTTTCGCTGATAGACGCAATTTTAATACGTCAGAAAAAAATAAAATTCTGTCATGGAAAAATAAAAATAGCGGCCACAGGAATCCCCCGATTGCCTAGCAAATTAGTGCACCTATTAAGAGCAATACAGAAATAGTCGTATAACTTTTTTATGTCTATGTTGTTTATGGTTCGTGTACAGAGGCAGACCAAAGTTTTTCTTATCATTACGGCCTATGGGCAGAGTTTCGTTTAAAGGTATTTTAACATGGTTATACTGCATTCAACAAAATTAAATTAATATGCATTACTGAGATGCTTAACAGCATGTTTTTTGTAGAAAATGTGTGCTTAAACTTTATAATTAATGTACAGAATCTTTCAAAAGTATTCTGACAATTTTAAGTAATCATCCAATATATGTCAAATTTCAAACAATTATTTTTGAGCTGCGTACAATAAGTTGTATAGTTTTTATTGACGTATCTAATGTTTATGGCGCTGGTTTACAGGGACACACAAGAGAATTTCGTAACACTAGAGTCTATGGACATATTTTTATTTCAGCGCATTTTTAAGAGTTCTGCATTGAACATAATGTAATTAACATATATTAAAATTATTAATATGCTAGCTGGCTTTGCCCGCTTCGCTGGACATTATACTTAAATGAGTTGTCAAAATCCCATATCATTATTAATAACCTAAATTCTCGCTGTTTCGGTAGAGTATTTTCTCGCTCGCAACGTGAGGAATCCCGGTAGCAATTTATCCGCTTCTTACTTTTCTTCCCCAGCGCGTAAGTTCGAAGTTTTGCGTAATCCCACCAAAGTACATAATGCGTACACTTAAATCAACATCCAAGGGCCGCGGTAGCCCAGTCGGTAGAGCGCCGGCTTCGTAGTTGGAAGATTGCGGGTTCGGTACTCGAGCCGGCCAAAGACCGTCGTGTACACTAATGGTGGCTGGTGCACGTGAAATCTGTCGTGGCCGCAATGTCCTCCATGTTCCCATCAAAAATTATACCTCTGGGGGTTCACCGAAGCGGGAGAACTATCCCTTCCGTGGAGGATCAAAATTGTGATGGCATGTCTCCGGACCACCTCAAGGGTTGTGTCCCAGACCGTCGCCAATTGCCCATCTGCGCAGTAAAACACAACCATCCATCCTTAAATCAACATCCACACACCGAAATTCGCCATTCTAAGACATTTTAAAGCGAATTCAAACGGGGAAACATGTTTTTACACGTGTGCACACTAAACCCGATAGGGTAATGGGGGGAATTTCATAAAAATCCCGTTACAATAAGTGTCGGATAGGCAATTTAGGCACCAAATTTCGTGATCGCAGATCCCATAGATTTTTCAAAACAAATTTAGCGCTAAAATGGTGGTCTCGGATTTGCTCCTTCGTAGCCACTCCCTCCCCCCCCCCCCCAAAAAAAAAAAAAAAAAAAAAATGTGTTTTTGGAATTATCCTAAAGAAGACACATGACTGTTTTCTCATGACACCTATGTATCTCTTTTAGTAGAGCTCTACTCAGAAATCCGGAATTTCTGAAATTTCCCTCTGAAAAACGATTTTTCCCCTCTCTCCTGCAAGAAACACGAATTCTAAAGTCATACATAATTTTCTATTTATACTCAAGTCTAGTCTCCTCAAGTGCAATTTCTTCACCGAGAAGTAATTTGGGGCCGAGTTATGCTTACAAACGTCTTTTTTTGCTTCCTGCCCCCCAGTGGAAAAGGGAGGGGGGATTTCAATGAATCCTGTTACTTTAGGGGTCGGATACATATGAAAATCCATATACCAAACATTGCTAATGCAGTTCTTCTAAATTTCTCAGAACAAATTTAGCGCTAAAAGGAGTGTCTCGAATTTGCCCTTTGTAACACATATCCCTCTCCACCCCCCTCCCCTCCAAAAAAAAAAATAATAATAATAATAATAATAATAATAATAATAATGGCAGATCACAAAAAATCAAAAACGAGTTTTGGAAATATCCTAAAGAAGTCGCATAGTTGTTTTTTACATGTTTGTTCCATTTTTGACAGAGTTTTAGTCAAAAATCCAGAATTTGCAAAATTTCCCACCAAAAGTGGATTTCCCCTCTTCCTCCCCTTAAAATTCCATATTTCCTGAATTGCAGATAATGTTTTATTTGTACTAATGTGTAGTCTCCCCTTGTGCAATCTCTTCACTGTGAAGTAATTTAGAGCCGAGTTATGCTCAGGGCCTGATTAAGCTTTGAAACTAGGGGAAGCTGAGCATCATTTTGCGGCTTCCTTTCATTTCGGAAAATCTTGTTTTCCTGTTACATATTGCAATATAAAGATGCTATTGACAAAAAAAAAAAAAATAGTGTGTGTTTATTATTATTATTATTTTTTTTTTTTTTTCATACATCACACAGAACATTAAAATCATACAACTTTTTAATTAAGAACATACAGATTTTTGAGATTAAATAATAGATTTTTCCCAAAATAGTGAGTGTTTTGTCTTGTTTTAGGTAACCTTTCTCAGAAAAAATTCAATCTAAGTGTGAAAATATGAAACAAAAAATTCAAGACTATGTTTTTAATCCTTATGGGGGCCCCTCTTAAATTTTAGAGGGGAAGCTTGTGCTTCCTGTGCTTTTGGATAATCAGGCCCTGGTAATGCTGTTACAAAAGTGTTTTTAGGGGGGGGGGGACAGAAGGCAAATAAATCCCGTATTTTAGGTGTCGGATATATAAAGTTATAAATCCCGTTACTTTAGGTGTCGGATACATATAAACAATCCAAGCACCAAAATTCGTTACCGCATATCCCATAGATTTCTCAGGACAAATTCAGCGCAAAAAGGGGTGTCTCAATTTTGCCCCCTCGTAACCCCCCCCCCCAAAAAAAAAAAAAAAAAAAAAAAAGAAAGAAAGAAAAAAAGAAAAAGAAAGAAAGAAAGAAAAAAGAAAAGAAAAAAATAAATAAAATAACGCAAACCACGAAAATGTGTTTTTGGAAATATCTTAAGGAAGTCGCATAGCCTTTTTTCAACATCTTTGTTCCATTTTTGGTAGAGTTCTACTCAAAAATTAGCAATTTTCGATATTTCCCGCCAAAAATTGATTTCCCCCCTCTCTTCCCTTAAAAATCGAAAATTCCTAAATCGCAGAGAACTTTTTATTTGTACTCATGTCCAGTCTCCCCATGTGCAATTTCTTTACTGTGATGTAATTAGGAGCCGAGTTATGCTTACAAACGTGTTTTTGTCTTTTGCCCCTCCAGGGGGAAGGGGGAGTAATTTCGGAAAAGTTAATAGATATAATTTTAAGTTGGGTAAAGACCTAAATTCCTACTTAGCGCCGTTGAATTCTGTCCAGCTTTTCTCAAGTGATGCCCGGACAAACGTGTTTTTGCCCTTTGCCCCCCCATCCCAGGGGGAAACGCGGGTAATTTTGAAAAAAGTGATAGATATAATTTTATGTTGGATAAAGTCCTAAATTTCTGCCATGCGCCGTTGAATTCCGTCCAGCCGTTCTCAAGTGATACCTGGACAGAAATAGCGGACAGACATGCGGACACCATGACACAAAATTTTCTGAAGTCATTTTCGGCTTTCATGGTGTGTGAAACGTGAAGATATCGCAAAATGTTTTGATTCGGACAAATTTACAGGCAAAACTCTGATTTTATTAATATAGATGAAGATGCTTAAAAGCATGTTATCTGTATATATATATAAATTACGTGTCACGATGTTTGTCCGGGGTAAACTCCTAAACTAAGGAACCGATTTTAATGAAATTTTGCACACTGTGTGCAGTTTGGTTCAACTTGAGAGATAGGATAGTTTTTATCTCAATTTATTGTCACAATATTGTTTTTTTGCAATTATTTGTTAATTATAGACCTTTATTAAAGTTGCTCCAAAATATCTGTGAGTTCCATAAGTTTAATTGTTGCCAAAAAGAAAAAATACGAGTTCATTTTCTTTCGACATAAAAGTAAATACATTTAATCAAACGTGAACGTTAAAAAATTATAAAAAAAAGTTAAATTATACATCTCACGAAAATTGACGTCATAATCAAATTAAAGATTTTATTCGCATTGATAAAGTATGTAGTTATACACAAGCGAAGTGTGACGTCACTGACAGTCTGTGAAATCAAGAAAAAGATTTCTTATGTTAATGGCCCATTGTATTTTTTGTAAAAAAATATTAAAAACGAGGAAAATTATTTCCGGATTTTAATCCCCATATTTTTGTATAGATATGTATTATTTATCATGTGCATACGTTAGATTGAGTTATTTTGCTGTTAAATTGACAAAATTTTAATTTTAAATTTCAAAGCTCTGTCGTCCTTGGAGTTTTTCGTATATGGCGATCAAAAACGTAACACGAAAATATACAAGCTAGATGTATATTTTCGTAATATGCATTGTGTGAAATATTGTTTCATATTATTCATTACTCTCTTAATATAAGTTGTTAAAATAACCATGATTTTTGAAAGGAATTAAATGTGTGCGCCAGATAATTTGGCGATATTATTTTTTTTCCGCCAAGGATGATAGATATGAAATTTATTCCGCTGCAACATGTTAATATCTTATATCAGATACATTATGTATATGCTACAATTTATTTCACGTGACACGCGTGTTAAAAATTTATTTACGACATAACCTTGCTTTTTCAATTTTTGTTGCATTATTCTAATCTGTATCACTTCGTTTTCTTTAAGAAATTTGTGATCTATACATAACGTTCTAAATAAAAAGTAACCATTTCAATATTTTAAAACTTATTTAAAAGTCTGTTTTATTTAACATTAAATTTTAAAACTTAATTTAAAACTTATTTAAAAGTCTGGAAGAGTTTAAGTCTGTTTATTTGTTTTGTAACGCTAATCTATATGATCGATGTTCGAAACTTTAATTAATTATTTCTCTTATTTTTCTTTACTTTTTCTTTACTAACTTACCAATTTAACGTTCCTGATTAAATTTGTGATTTATATATGTGTTTTGCATTAAATTTTGACTCATATTTATTGCTGAAAATGCGATCTTAAAATCTTGCAATTTTCTTATCTTAATCCTCAATGCTTTCCTTCTTGATTAACTTGAATTTACTATTAAAATTTTAACATACTCAGAATCTTCTCACCACTTCGTTAAAATATATTAATCTTTTCAGTAATATAGTAATCAGTATATCCCCACAACGATATTTGGCAATTTTTTTTTTTTTTTTTTTTTTTTTTTTTTTGGCGATTATGGCTAAATCATAAATCTATAAATGATAATCTAAATCATAAATCAAAAACATAAAATAATAAATCCAAAATAAACAACATATAGGCTGCCATATTATATCACAAACAGTCCAGAGCGACATCGTTATCGTTCAAAACGGCGCCAAAGAAAAATCGCCAAATTCAGCTGTGGGGATATACTGATACTGAAGTTATAATTATCCGAATATAATTACTGAAGTTATATTATAAGTTATAGTTGTGGGTAACAACTATAGTATTTCCCCACAACTGGATTTGGCGATTATAGCTAAATCATAAATCTAAAAATCATAAATGATAAAATCATAAGCTAAATCATAAATCTAAAATAAAAGCATGCAGGTTACCGTATATTATTGCAAAGAATCCAGAACGACTTCGTTATCGTTCAAAAAGGCGCAAAAAAAAAAAAAAAAAAAAAAAAAAAAAATCGCCAAATCCTGTTGTGGGGAAATACTATATACCTTATCAAATTATCAACGTGTTACTTAGCCGCAGCAACGCGTGGCCGGGTCTGCTAGTATCTATATATAAAATTATGTATAGACTAAATAATTTATTTACACAGGACCACACAAAAGAATTCCGATAGCATTTTATAATCATCCAAGTCAAATATGGTTCAAATATTAATGTTGTATAGATGCATAATTTTTATTGGTGCTTATAATGTTTGTGGCTTGTGTACAGCGACACACAAAATAATTTTGTACCATTATGGTCTATAGACGGTATTTCTTACAAGTGCATTTTAACTTGTTTACACTACATTACGCAGAGTAAAATAGACACTAATTATTAAAATGTTTAAAATCATGGTTTCTTTAGAAAATGGCAGGCATAGAATTGGTATTTAGTTTACAGAGCTACGCAAAATAATTCCGATGTGTTATAAAATCATTTGTTATGAAATCAGTACAAATACTTATGAGTTACAAGAAGCTAACTGAAGTGTTTGGTAACGGGATTTTAACTAGAGACGACTGTAGTCTTTAGAACATTTTTCTCCAAAACGCAGCTTTAGTTCTCTGGTCAGGGCCTCAAAGTCATGGCGTTCTGCCTTCGAAATAGATCTTAGTATGTCAGCTGCATTGTCCCGTAATGCTGCTGCTAAATGGATCGTCTCGGTAGTAAAGTCCCAGCCGTTAGTTTCAGCTACGATGGAAAAATGTGTTTTATATACTTGCCAGGAGGATCTGCCATCGTTGGTGGATAATTTAATTGATTCTTGATTCTGTATTCTTTTATCTCTACTTTCATCTTCCTGGGGCAAATGGATGATAACTTTTCTTCCAGACTTCGAATCTTCTTTTACAATTCATTTCCTATCACTTCCCTGCTACACTCTTCTTTTATTTTTTTGTCAAGATCTTCCACTATTCTTTTAAACTTGCTTTCTACCTCTGAAAACCTACCCTTCAGCTCTTGATCAAAACTTTCTTTAACTTTCTCTTCAAACCTCTCTTCTATCTTCATAACTTTCTCCTAAAAGCTCTTTTCTATCTTCGTAACTTTCTCTTCTATAGCATCTATTAAATTTCCATATCTCATAACTTACTCTCTATTAATTCTTTCACTGTCGAAAGCTCTCTCTTCATCTCGTCTTGATTAGATTTAATTTCTTCATCAAAACTGTCCTTCATTTCTTTCCTTTCTTCACCCAAACTGTCTTTTATTCTTTTCAATTTTTCGGACAGTCTGGATTCCATCTTTTCTTGTACTGTTTTCATTTCTTTCTGCCCAGTTTCCATACTATCTTTCATTTCTCTGATCTAGGCAGCTAACTCTTCGAGAAGTTTCTTCATGTCTTGCTCCATACCTCTAGTTATCACCATTCACAGACAACCCCACTCCTGACACCAAAAATGTTGCGACTTGGGGTTCATGAGATGTCTCTGAATAAAAAGCGAAATTTGCAGAATCTCAAAATTTTATTTACAGAAAATTCGAGAAGAATACAGGTCTATAATCCAAGTATCAACTTCAGTTTCACCAGTAAACACAGCTTAAATAACAGCTGACAACATCGAATTCACAGTATAAACTATACTATAGCATTAACACATACTGCAATGAGCTGCAAACAAGAGACTGGTCAAGAGCATTTTATCGTAAGGCGGTTGGCGAGAAACTAAACTAAACCGATTTTTGGCGCGGAGCAATTCCTTAAATATCCGCGTAGAAAAATGGAGAAAATTCCAGAAACGTCCCAGCCAATCAAGTATAGAGCTTCCATATTTGATATATCGCGATTATAAGGATTTTCCCGCAAAGGCCCCAAAAAAGTCGCCATGGAGCAAAAACTCGCGAAAGCCATATTACCTGCCTTAATGATGCTTTTTAACGGGAAATGAGCTAATTTAACGCAAAAAAAAGCTAGAAATAGAGTTGCAAGGCCTTCAAAATGCCCGGTTTTTTCCCTGGGAATTTAAAGCAAAATTGGGAATTTTCAAAATTTCCAAACACTGGGAATTTCGAAGTAATGAAAAATTTAATAATTAACCCTAATATCTGAGAATTTTTATAAATAATAATAATATAGCTAATAAATTAATACTGCATTGTTTTTGTTTCTTTGAAACTACAATATCAGTGCTATAATTTGTGGTAGATTGAAAAATATTTGTTGTGAATGAGGGTAGAATAAAATAGCTCATGCATGATATTTTATCTGGAATAATACAATAAAATAAAATGAATTTTAAACTTCTGAAATATTGCAGTTGTTTTATTTATAAAGAGGTGGTATTAAAAGAATACTTATAACTATTTTATGACAACTAGTCAACCAAATAAGTGAGATGTTATGATTGCAAAAATTTTCCTTTATTGTCCACATCAAAATACATCTTTCTTTATTACTCATTCCGAGATTATCTCATAAAAATGTCTAAAGCAGTTTTCAACTACGTTTATTTATTCAAACATCTTCAAATCGAATTTGCTATTTAAAAAAAAAAAAAAAAACCTGAGTTATTCTTTAAAGATTTACAATTCCAATTTTCAAAATATTCAGAAAAATACACTCTTCTTTTTCAAGAAATTTAGCTACCGTGGTAACAGATTAAATATTTTCGCACTTTTAATAAGCAAAATAAATAAATAAATAAACCTTGTTATTTTTCATACAAAACTAAAAAATGACGGATTTTAATAAATTTAATTTCTAAAAAAAAAAAAAATATGTTTCGGAGTTTCTGAATAGTTGAAAAAACTGTAACACATATGTAAAATAACTCTTTTATAAGAGAAATGTTTTCAGATATGTAAACTTTGACTTCTTTTTGTGTGAAAACTAATGTTTTAGCTTTAATTCTCATATAATATAATAAACATAAAATGACTCAATGATACAACCTTATAAGCTTATCAACATCTAAAAGCCTTTAATGTATGATTTATGTCTGCGAGTAACGTAAACAATATATTGTTTGCTTAAGATTTCTCGAATTATGTTTTTTCCCCGTAAAATTCCCAAAGCTCCCAAAATTTCCAGTTTATTCCCCAAAATTCCCAGGTTTTTTCCTTTGCTTCAAAATTTCCGGGTTTTTTGCACCTCTAGCTAGAAATGATGAAAATTAACATTTTATAATTTGTAGCCTCTTTGAATGAAATATTTTCCATATTTTTTAAAATATAAATTCAAAATAAAGGTAACAGAAAGAATTGGCTACATATTTGTTGTCCATATATGCGATTTTGCTTATGACTTGGCGACAATTATCACCTTCTTGCCATGCTGGTGTAAAACCTAGTTATGACTATCTCAAATTTATTGTACTTGTAACTTTTAAATTAATTAAAAAGCAGCGTATTCTAATAAAATATCATCCCCCTATTATAACTGTCATTCTCTTTACTTTTCAGTATTTTAAATTAATTTATTAATTTAAATATTTTGATTAATATGTAGGATCTATATTTTTCTTATGAAGCTATTACATAAATATCCGTTCATAATTAAAAAAAATAATATTATAGTTTTAAAAAATTAAAGAACACGCTTTTATAGAAATGTGAACTAAAAAGCACAAAATATATATCTTAGTATTAAAATGCAGGATAAGAGAAAATCGTGTGAGTGACACACCATAATATTTACATACATTTAAATCTTTAATTAAAATTATTTAGAATTAAACAAAAACCATTTTTAAAAAACCTCCCCCGACTGGGCTCGAACGCTGGACCTTTAGGTTCGTAGCGCGGCTCTTTACCTCGCAGCCACGCCGATCACGTACGAAAAGTCTTTTTTTTACAATATAGATTTTTTGTTTGCTCCCAGAGTGGTTACAAACATACATATATACAGGTGAAGCTAATAAAAGCGTGTTAAAAAAAATTATCGAAATTTTCCATTAATTTAAATTTTCTCATAATGACAGTTTTCGTGAAAATGATCCATATAATTCCTTATTAATTAACCATACAGTTAAGCCTAACGCTATTACCCACTTTACTCCATATCATAAAATACCCTACACAGAATACAAAATACAATAACTTTAGCTTAACTTCAGATGAATATCTGTTTTTAGATATTTTATGCTTCTTATTTTTCTCAAAATATTATGGCATTTATTGATGGAATAACTCATCTCATATATTTTCTTTTCAGGTTTGAATATCTTTACTTTTGTAAATATCGTCTGCGAGTGTGGTTAATTTCAGATAATTTCATTTTCCAGTCTAAATATCTGTACTTTTCTAAATATCATCTGCTATTAATTGCATTTTTCTCTCTTTTGTTTTTGGCAACTATTGCAATGTTATGTTTACTTTTGATGTGTTTGTTCTATGTAGTACATTTGTATGTGATGTTTTATTCAAGAGGCAGTCGAATAATTACCTAAAAGTCAGAATTACAACCGCAATAGCCTCTGTGGATGCCGACATGCTTGCCGCTACCTGGCGTGAAATTGACTATCGAATTGATATTCTCCGTGCGACGAAGGGGGCACACGTGGAAGCTCATTGACAAGGGTCATGAAACTTTTTGAGTCTATCTAACCATTTATGTTATTAATTTTAATCTATCTTTATTATTTTATGAGTTATTAAACATCAAAATGGGTCCGGGACTTTATAAACACCCTGTATTTTAAATATTTAGCCATTTTTTTTAAGCATACACTCTTTACCCTTTCTACCCACTTGACCCCACAGAGTACTGACTGTGACTGACCCTTTAGTTTTAAAATTAGTTATTTCAATTTTTAATTGTTGCCAAAAAAGTTTAAGAGTTAATTTTTTTTCGACGTATAATAAATTATATTTTCACGCGAATAATAAAAAAATATGTATAATATTAATTCGCTTACGCATATGACAAAATGACGTCATTATCAAAATTAAATAGTAATAATAATAATCCAGCATGTTTCTTCAAATTTTGTTTCATAACTTTTCTTAATATACCTCAATTTTAGATTTCTTTTTAATAGTTTTTTTTTTTTTTTTTTGGCACGGATAACTTTATACCAAGCACGGTATGCTTGGCATGAAAGCTAATTCAGCATTATATTAAAGAGCTTTACTTATTGATAATCCTGTTTTTTTTTGTTTTTGTTTTTTATGCTGAAGTAGATAGGCAATCTTTCGCCAAAGACTCTACTTTCGCGACCGCCGCTTTAAGCCAAATAGACCATAAAAAATATAAACAAAAAAATTATAAAATATTGAATAAAAGAAAAAAGAAAAGTGAAAAAAATTAAAGAAATAGAAACAGTAATTTCATAAATTATGTATTTTTTGTTTAAAATTTGCGACAAAAACTCAAAAGTCACCAAGGGGAGGTATAATAATTCTGTACCACGATCAGGATACACACGTATTTATTTATTTATTTTTCTATATGCTAACCACCATTAACTAACTATGAAATACATATAAATACAACAGATTAGTTGTCTCATACGATAGACATAGCGCTCATAGGATATTGTAATATATTATATTTGACATGAAATTGCTGTCATATTATGGTAGACCGGAAAAATCGAATAAATATAGGAAATAACGTGAAAGTAAATATTATGTACAGTAACGCATAGTGTTGTTCATATGTAATTAAAAATCAAATACAAAAAGGCTAGTACAAATTTTTCGATACTGTCTGTTTCGAAACTGTTATCTGATAAGCACAAAAATGGAAGTCCACTGGTATAGCATTGTCGCAATCAATAGGGACACGCACCTGAGATTCTGCGGATGAACAAGCTGTAAAGACCGGAAGTAGCAGAGACCCGAAGCGAGCTTTTGAGCAATTTTAATGGATTTTCTTTTTTTGTCAATAAAGCAATATAGAAAAAAGTTTCCTTAAAATATAGTGACCACTGAAGCGGGCCACAAATTTTACGTGCATAAAAAGGCTACTTCAAATTTCTCGATATTGCCTGTTTTGAAACTGTTAGCTGATATGCACAAAAATGAAAGCCCACTGGTATGGAATTGCCGCAGGCATTAGGGACAAGCACCCGAGATTCTATGGAGGAGCAAGCCATGCAACCTTATGAGTAATTTCAATGAATTTTCTTTTTATTTTTTGTCTATAAAGCGATATATAAGAGAGTTTCCTTTAAATATAGCGACCAGCCAAGCGGGTAAAATTCGTCCGGGGAAATCCATAGGAGCTAAGGCCACGAATTTTAGTATGTGGCATATTTACGTGTATCCAACACCCATTGTAACGGGACATAGCGAAATCCCCCCCCCTTTCCTCCTTAGTGAAGGGGGAGAGAAACAAACGCGTTTCCAAGCATAACTTTGCTTCAAATTTTCTCAGTAAGATTAATTTTTATGCGTGGGTTGGTCATGCGTTGATAGCGCGCATTATCAAAGGATTTTACGAAGTTTCCTTCTCCCTCCCCACTTTAAGGGCGAGGTGGGGGTAAGAACACGTTTATAAGAGTAACTCTGCTCCAAATTATCTCAGGAAAGCGATTTTTTGATATGTCGGTTGGTTACGCGTACTCAACACACACACTAGAAAGGGATTTTGTGAAATTCCACCCTACCGTTCTTGGGAAGTGGGGACAAAAACATGTTTCCGTGCGTAACTCTGCTCCGAAATATCTTGAAAAGGCTATTTTTTATGTGCAGACTGGTTATGAGTTCCTAACATGCTCTATAAATTGATTTTGCTCTTAAATGAGGGACGGGGGAGAGAGTTTCGCAAAATATCTTTATAGTATGACTTAGATGCATATAACCGACTAACACATCAAAAATCTCCCTCCTAAAATAATTTACTGCATAGTTACACGTGGATAAATGTTTTTGTACCCCCCCCCCAAAAAAAAAAAAAAAAAAAAAAAAAAAAATCGGTAGGATGGAATTTCACAAAATCTCTTTGCAGTGTGTGTTGAGTACGCATAAGTAGCCCACACATTAAACTTTGCCATTCTAAGATAATATTGAACAGAGTTACGCTTGGTAACATGCTTCTTGCTCCCCCAACCCCCAAGGAATGTATAGGACGAAATTTTAAAAAATCCCTTTGTAGGGTACGCATAACCAATCGACATATAAAAAAAATCGCTTTTCTGAGATAATTTGGAGCAGAGTTACTCTTAAAAACGTGTTTTGCCCCCTGCCCTTAAAGAGGCGGAAGGTGAAATTTCTCAAAATCACTTTATAAAGCGTTTTGTCAACGCATATTACGTCATCACATAAAAAATAGCTTTTTTTAGATAGTTTGGAGCAGAGACATGCATAGAAATATGTTTTTTGCCCCTCCACCCCCAAGGGGTATAGGGTGGAATTTCACAAAATCCCTTTGTAGTGTGTGATGAGTACGCGTGAACAACCGACATATCAAAAATCGCTTTCCTGAGATACTTTGGAGCAGAGTTACTCTTAAAAACGTGTTCTTACCCCCACTCCGCCCTTAAAGTGGGGAGGGAGAGGAAAACTTCGTAAAATCCCTTGATAGTGCATGTTGGGAACGAATAACCAACCCACGTATAAAAATTAATCTTACTGAGATAATTTGAAGCAAAGTTATATGCTTGTAAACGCGTTTATTGGTCCCCCTTCCTTAAGGGGAAAATGGGGGGAATTTCGCAATATCCCGTTACAATGGGTGTTGGATACATGTAACTAACCACATACTAAAATTTGTGGCTTCAGTTCCTATGGATTTCCCCGGACGAATTTTACCCGCTTCACTGGTCGCTATATTTAAAGGAAATTATCTTCTATATCGCTTTATACACAAAAAATAAAAATAAAATCCATCGGAATTGCTCATAAGGTTGCTTGGCTAGCTCATCCACGGAATCTCAGACGCGTGTCCCTAATGCCTGTGACAATGCCATACCAGTGGGCTTCCATTTCTGTGCTTATCAGATAACAGTTTCGAAACAGACAATATCGAAAAAATTGAAGTAGCCCTTTTAAATTTTAATTACATATGAACAACATTATAGTCACTGTACATAATATTTACTTTCACATTATTTCCTATGTTTAATTGATTTTTCCGGTCTACCATAAAATGACAGCAATTTCCCATCAAATATAATATTTCAATATGCTATGAGACAACTAACTTTTTGTGGTAATATGCATTTCATAGTTAGTTAATAGTGGTTGGTATATAGAAAAGTAAATAAATAAATAAGTAACCTGATCGTGGTATAGGTTTATTATAGCTCCCTTTGGTGACTTTTGAATTTTTATCTCCATTTTAAACTAAAATACATACTTTATAAGATTATTGTTTCTGTTATGAAAATTCATAACTTATATATATATATATATATATATATATATATATATATATATATATATATTTAATAAAAGAAATTCCTATACTGTTAAAAGATACATTTTTTCTTAACTGTAATTAAGTTTAGAATTTGTCTGGTAATTTTTCAGCTTCGTTTAAAGAAAAAATATACTTTCCTACGGACGTATTTATTTTGCTGTTCCCATTAGTGCACTTAATGATGTGAAAATCGGGAGTAAAGCGCCGGTTACGTCGCAGTTGCGACCGGGACAGATGCGACCGGGGTTAAAATCGTAGCACTTGCGACCGAATTCTTAAATCTATGCACACCTGTTCATCGCAAGATAGCTTTTCCGACCGCTGTAATTAAAGGCATGGCAATCGCTGCGTCAGTGGATATATCCCGCAAAAGATCACCATAATTCCCTTAGCAATGCACATTACATTTAATTAACATTATTTCAAAACAATCTATTTGTTGTTGAATTTTTCTCGCCAAAAAGATTAAATATTTTACTATGCAAAAATCATTTAAAGTGTGTTATAGTATAATAACATAATCAAAATTATATTAATAATTATATAAACACAATGATGGTGCACAATCATTTTTGCAATCATTATTATAAAGTATTAAAATCATCGAATCCGGAGCATATTCAGATTTATTTATTAGATATGCTTATTAATAAAATTATAACTTTTACAAAAGTACATATATTTGAATTAAGGAAAAATTTCATCAATCTTCAAAAAAAAAAAAAAAATAAAAATAATAATAATAATAATAATAATAAATAAATAAATAAATAAATAAAATAAAACGAAATAAAAATAAATAAATAAAAATAAAATAAATAAATAAAAATAAAAATAAATTAAGAGAAATGAAATCTATGAAATACCAATGAAAGAGATTTAGCCATTGGTATTTAGTCAGACCCTGACTGGTGCTTATTAGATTTGAGGATCAATCGCTCAACAAGTGACGCTGTAATCCCATTTTCTCAAAATTTTTAACGTGGCAGTATAGGACAAAATTTCGTATAAATGTACATAATGAGTTATTTTTAACGTGTGACTGTAAAATTAATATGAATTATTGATAAGAGTAGTAGTA
This sequence comes from Salticus scenicus, assembly GCA_963930645.1. Taxonomy (NCBI): domain Eukaryota; kingdom Metazoa; phylum Arthropoda; class Arachnida; order Araneae; family Salticidae; genus Salticus; species Salticus scenicus. Next base: position 29,807,765 of record OZ005659.1, on the reverse strand, counting down.
AACTAGGAAAAATAATTGTGCATGTGGGAGCATCGCTTGCCCCCCCCCCCCCCCCGGGGGAGTACATTTTCAATATGGGTATCTTTCAAAAGGTCTCATCAATACCTTTAAAACGAATGGTTGAACTATAGATCTGTGATAATTTAAAACAAATTTATTGATTTTTCTTTTACTTTTAACGAAAAAAACTTAGAAAAAGAAATTGCATTTCTTCTGATAATTGCAAAAAGAAATAACTTTCTTTCGGCATTTAGTGATATAATGCTGGCAAATAAAAATCGTCTGCATTTATAATGGAAAATAATTTGATAATTTAATAAATAATTTGTATTGAATAAATTTTGTGTAAAACTATATAGAAGAAAGTCGTGTGGTGGCCACATCATACTAGTTTCTCTTGCAGATGTTTTAAGTTATAGGAATGTAGATTTATAATGAGTTTAGTGGACGTTTAGTTGGCGCCTTTAATGTTGTATTATTTTGATATTATTCTGTGTGTGATAAGAATTAAACAGTAAAACTACAAACACTAAGTTTGAAATCCATTCTTGTACACTTGAACTTCACAACACACATAAATAGTTAAAAATATTATTAATCCGTTTTCCAGATTTTTAAACTTTTAATTTAGTTATAACTCAGTATTAGTAATTACACTTTTAAATCTTTTTAAAATGGTTTACCATACACACACACAGTAGTGTGACAATTAAATTTACTTTATTTTATAAATTAAAAATATTTTCCATGATTTTTAGAGGAATTATTAATTTTCATTTAGATTCGGGTTTTGTTGCGGCCGAGGGGTTCCACGCTCAAAACTGTTAGACCAGGTTCGATCCCAGGTAGCGCTAGTCGGCACAGCCGTTCGGAGTTTTCCGTGGTTTTCTCCGAAACTTGCGTAAATATGGAATTTGAATTTGAATTTTGGGAATATGGTCGATTGACTGCTATAGGTCCTAGGCCTGACGGGGAGTGCCCTTCATGGGGGTCATTCTAAGGGGTCTTAGCTCGTATATACGCAAGTTTCGAAGGAAACCGCAGAAAACTCAGAACGGCTAGGCCGACGAGCGCTACCTGAGATCGGACCCGGCACCTCACGTCTACCAGCTTTGAGCGCAGAAATGCTCGGCCGCTGGTAGGCCAAGCGTAAATACAGGCTATGACCCCTTAGAAAGACCCCACGGAGGGCACTTTCCCTCAGGCTTAGGACTTACAGCAATCAATCGGCCCTATTCCCAAATCCAATCCAATCGGGTTTCGGGTCGGGTGCGGGTATAAAGAAATCGGCTTCGGGTCGGGTGCGGGTTGCCGAAAATTCTTTAGTGCGGGTTCAGGTCGAATAAAATTTATTTGTCGGGTTCGGGTCGGGTTTCGTGTTGATTCAAAATTCACTTGTCGGGTTCGGGTCGGGTAATTGACGTTTCAAGGAGTGGTGTGAGTGAAAGTTACCTAAATAATTTGGAATAAACTTTTGAATTTAATAACAGCTTTGAATAGAGCAGGCGCATATTTATGAACAAGGAACGCTATTCTGATCTTCTGCGCAACTTCTGCGAATGTAGGTAAAATATCTTTTCTCCATGTGAAATGTCAGTATATTTTACACGAAAATAAATTTAAAAATAAATTTGAGGAACTGAAATTTATTATATTATTTAAATAATATAATTTTAATTAATTCTTTGTTCTATAATCATGACAAAAGGTATCTTTTTACATTACAAAGTATTTTGAAATTGTTTTTCTGTTAAAAGCTCAAACAGTAATATTAAGTACTCTGATCTAAATTCACTATTTAAAAAATATTTTTGATAATTAAATAAGTTTTTAATTATAATATATTATTATTTTTTCTATAATTACTGATTAAAATAACTTTTTATATTAAAAATAATTTGGTGGTGGAAGTTTAGGTGTTAACCCCGACTGAGAACATGAGAGTCGACAACCATGACCTGGGATCGAACCCGACACTTCCTGTTTACCAACGTGGACAGCAGAACTGCTGGGCTTATTGATTATAAAAGTCCAAATAAATGTATTCAGCGATTTCATCTAACTTAATTATAAAAAATTACATTTTTAATCAATAAATTAGTTTTTTAATTGAATATTTCATTAAGTAATTTTGTAACTAGCTTTTTTTTTTTTTTCAATAATTATTCATAGAAAATAGAATCTTTTAATATTAAAAGTGTTTTAAAATAAATTTTTCTATTAAAAGCAGAAACAGTTGTATTAAGCAATCTCAGCTAAATTAATTATTAAAATTTATATTTTTAATAATTAATTTAGTTTTTAGATAATTAATTTAGTCTTATATTAGATGTTTTAAATATAATAATTTTAATTAGATCCTTAACTAGCTTTTTTTCATAATTATTTACAGAAAATAAAAACTTTTAATATTAAAAGTGTTTTAAAATATTTTTTTCTAATGAAAGCAGAAACAATTGTATTAAGGAAAATTATTAAAATTTTACATTTTTAATAGTTAAATTATTTTTAATTTGAATGTATTATTAAATGATTTTTTAATTATTTTTTATATATAATCATTTAATAAAAAAAAAAAGTTTTTTAATTCAAAATATTTTGGTGGTTATGGTTTAAGCATTAAAGCCTATTGACGACACACAGGTCCTAAGTCTGGATGAAATGCCTTTCATGAGAGTTCTTTCTAATGATCCCTGGTCCTGTATATACGCGAGTTTCATAGAAAACCATGGAAAATTGCAAATGTCTAGGTTGAAATGTGGGACCTTGGATCGAAAACGGCAAAAGAAGCGAATCAGAGCCCACCAGTGGCTGAGCGGTTCTGCGCTCAAAGCTGGTAGACGTGAGGTGCCGGGTTCGATCCCAGGTCCCGCTCGTCGTTTTTAACGTAGGTTTATATACAATTAATACTTGTTATCCCATCCCTTGTTCTGTAGTCTGTTTTTATAAAATTGAATTACACGATAAGAGAAAGCCGTGTGAGTGCCACACTAGATTATTAAAGTAGGAAAAAGAACTAAAATACTAGCGCATACTAGCACTCCCTCCCACCTCAAGCTACGCACCAGAATTACATTGCAGTAATTGTATATCATAAAAAAAAAAAAAAAAAAAAAAACTCTTTTAAATTTATTGACTTTTGTACGCGTTTGGGTTTTTTATTTAGTAAATAAATTCAGTTTTGTTAACTCTTTTTAACAATTTAATCAGTGAAGCCTCCCCCCTCCCCCCTTATACACACACATCTCCTGTGTTGCACCTGCTTTCGGATACATCCGGTCGCAAGTGCTACCCTCAAACCAAAACGGTCGCAAGTGCTACGATTTTAGCCCCGGTCGCATCTGTCCCGGTCGGAACTGCTACACCACCTAAAGCGCCGGGCACATGTCTGTTATCAACAAAATAGCCTCCTTCCATTATCAATTCGGTTTGTCATTTGAGTAAATTGGTTGCAATCCGTTTTTCCGAAGAGAGAAATATAATTATCTCTTCTTCGCTCCGTGAGAGACATATGGAGATTGTAAAGACCGCTGACGAGCATCGCTAGCACGGATTAAAAGAGGATTATCTCCTAATCCGTGATCGCTAGTAATGACAGATATTTTCAGGTGTGCGCTATTTCTCGCGGTTTATAGATTTCAGGATCCGAACGTTAACTGTTTAGAATTAATACTAATGATAGTGTTTCCCAATGTTCAAAATTTAAGGTTTGGGTGCTAATTCAGGTTTAAATGGCCCTCTTGTCATGGGAAAATCTTCAGGGACATTTTAGGGGAGTGTATTTAATTTTAACTAGGCCAAGCTAATGTAATGTGGCCAAGCTAATGTGGGCCAAGCTAGGCCAAGCTAATGTGTCCAAGCTTTGTAGGCCAAGCTAATTGTTTCGGTTATACAGTTATCGAATGGGTGTGTAGCTTTTTATCTGAAGGGGGTTGGCAACACTCACGATTGGATCTCAGATTAACGTCGGTGGATACGTGTTTACGTGAAAGCGGTGAGCTTGTTTTCATTCGTGGGGGTGAAAATTTTTGTTGTTTCTGGCAGGTAGGAACTGTAGTTTTTGTGACAATATCAAGGGAAAGGGGCCTTGTGCCCTCGCCTTTTTCGAGATGACTCTCTCATTCGAGATGAAGCTCTCATTCTAGATGTTCTCTCTCACTCTGTTTTGAAGAGTTGATCCTTTGTTTTCGTTTAAGCTTGCCATGGAACCGGCCTTTTCCTCGTTTTGGTATGGCGTCTTAGCCTGGAGTACTGTATCTGCTAAGTTCGGGAAATGAAAAGATAAATGTAATGGTGACTTCCTATCTCTCGTTCCCCCCGATACTTGATAGTTTCCCTGACGCTGCTCGTCAAGGGAATTTCGATGAGAATTGACCGAGGATCAGAACAGCTGATCCCGACGCCTTCTCGTGATGGTGTAATTCTGACGTCTAGTTCCTTACCTTACCTAACACGGGATGACTTGATGCCTAAAAAAGGAAAATATGATATGCTCCTGGCGGCTTAGTGCTGGTATATTGACTACGTTCCTGTGCTATCTGTTTTGTAAAATTGATTTCAAACCAAGGTAACATCATTTAATTTTTCTTTTGTCACCTGAAGTAAATGTAAAATTTTTCAAGATTGGTTAATTAGGGTAAATACAAAGTATTTTAATTCTAGTAAAGAGTGATAAATGTTTAAGAACTTGGTTATTTAAATGAGTTTAAATGTTAATTCAGAATGTTTCTTTTTTTCTCTCAAATGATGTTTTAATAACATTTAAAATGAATGATTTTGTTCGGTTTTAATGAAAGATATTTGGTAGAAAAAAAAAAAAAAAAAAATGTGTTGTTTGTAATGACTAAATGTCAGACAATTAAATAAATCACTAATTTCAAAGATAAATTTTATGTGTATGTTTTCATTTAAATCTTTTCCGTTTTCTAAATAAATTTCTGATTTATTCATTTATGAATAATTATTGTTTTGGCAAATTTTTGGAGTTAAAAAAAAAGAAAACAATTCTCCTTTTTGGAAGCGTTAGCTTCCCTTCGAACTGGGATATTAATTCATGTACCATCAGAGCTGAGTAAAAAAAAAAATAAATAAATAAATAAAAAAATAAAGTTAATTAACCTCTTATGTGCTTTTCTTTGTGCTTGACATTTATTGTTTTTTTTTTTTTTTTTTTTTTTGTGTGTGTGTGTGTGGTAAATATACGTAATATATAATCTGGAATATCTCTTATGAGACCAAATTCAGCGTAATTATTTTAATGAATTTTTAATTTTAATTGAAAATTAAAGTGGAATTTTAAAGTAAGGAAATTAAATGCTTTGTTCTGTTAAAAATTCCAGATTGTACATAACCAGTGCATTTGATATTTTTCTTGCTGACTCATACGATTTAAATTTTAAATTTGATTAAATTTTAAACTTTCAAGTAATTTCATCTATGGTAAAATAATCTGTATGCCTTTCACAAGATCTGAATAATTGTAAAAATTGCAATATATATTAGTTGATTTTGTAAAGTTATATAGGTTATCAGTGTAAGACGATTTTGCTTAATAATTATATTTTGCTAGTAGTAATAATTTTTTGATGTGTAAATTTTAGGAGTAAAATTTTGAAACTTTATTTAAATCTTTTAGAAATGATTAGTGCTGTGTAGGTTTTTGTATATTCACCAACTGCTTTATTTATTTTTTATTTATTTATTTATTTTTTACTTCTAGGTTCTTTAATAGATAAACAAATAATTTTAGAGTTTTATTTGGATAAGATTAATGTTGGATTTTTTTTTTTTTTTTTTTTTTTTTTGTTATTGGGCTCTCTCTGATGAGTACAGATTATGTGCTTTGTACTAAGGAAAAAAAAAAAATGTTTTACCGCTATACGAAAGATAATGCTTATGTTGTCAGCCAAAAGAAACTCTTTGACTGCTGTTGTTTTTATATTATTTCTCAAATTTTATATTTGTGTGGCTCAGTGGCTAGTGCACTGATGCTGAGATGTTTTTAAATTTTTAAACTTCAGTTTACCATTTTAAAAAACAGCATCAGGCAATTTAGTTGCTAAAGTTAAAAGTTCATTAATAATTATTAAAAAAAATCATTATATTTCAGTTTTTTTTTTCTTTTACTTAATATTTTATAATTTACTAGCAGACCCGGCCACGCGTTGCTGTGGCTAAGTTATACGTTAAATTATATTGTAGTAAACTATTCAATACAGTCAAATTATATTTACGAATAAAAACGAAAACGTTGTAGCCAATGTAAATTTCCGCGGGATTGAGATTTGGAAGCGATTGATAAAAATTTTCGTAGAATTGATATTAAGCACAAATCAACATAAAATTTTGAATTTTATGTTTTATTTATCTCATATATTCAAGTATAGTTTGTAATAAATGTGTAATTTACAAAGTTCTTAGTTAATAACATATAACAATTAATTTTATAAATGAGGTAGGTAGTGTAGATTATTCATTATTTTTAATAATTATATTCATCATTTGAATTTGAAAAAATTTCTATTTTAATTTAATTCAGCACTAATCTGTGCACGATATTCTTGGTTAACCTGTCTCATGCTAACACAAATATAGATTCGATGATTTTCCCACACGTGAGCATGAAACATGGAAAAAACGTGGATTTTCAAATGAAGCAGACGATTTTAAAATTAATTTTTATGGAGGAGTGAAATATCCGCGATTGTAATGAAATGCTCGCCCTCTGGTGGGCTAAGGTGAAATTATCATACCACTGCATATCATCATATTATGCAATCGATTTTCCATGATGTGATGGCGGAGAAAGAACAATAATAAATACACGTGGCTATTATATTTACTAACAACTGCAGTTCAGAAAGCGCCGTCTATCGATCATTACAAACGCGGATAGTGCTATTATGGATAATTTTATTATTATAAAATGATCTCATCCTTTTAAATATTTTAAAGATGGCAACAGCTGTAGTTATAAAAAGGAAAACAATATGGCCAATCCAGAAAATAAGTAAATTTGATAAATATTTTAAAAAGTTAAAATAGGATATCTTATGAAATATTGGGCATTTAAAGAAAATAAAGGTATCATTTTAAATAGAAAAGATTTTGTAAAAGATTAATATATTTTAACGAAGTGGTGAGAAGATTTTGAGCATGTTAAAACTTTAATAGTAAAATAAAGATGGGAAATTTTGAGGATTAAGATAAGAAAATAGCAAGATTTTAAGATCATTTTTAGCAGGAAATATAAGTCAAAATTTAAAGTTAAATACATGTATAAATCACAATTTTTATAAGGAACAATAAATTGATAAGTTATTAAAGAAAAGTAACAAAAGATTAAGAGAAATAGTTATTTAAAGTTTCGAACATCAATCATATAGGTTAGCTTTATAAAAGAAATAAATAGACTTAAAATCTTCCCATTTTAAATAAGTTTTTATCTATTGAAACAGTTACTTTTTGTATTAAACTCATTATTCCACATGAAGACTTAATTAATTAAAAACAGTAAAAAACCTTTACATACTTCATGGTAGGCCGAAACGCGTTTTCATCGGGGCACCCCGACTTGCTCACCGGCACTTGCGGTGTCAAAAGTTTTGCAGCTGTTCCTTCTACTTTCTGCTCTTTTAAGCATGTTTCGCCACTGGCTATCAAGCCCTGTCGCATCGTTGCCATTGCAAGAATTACTGGAATAAATAATTTCTACGGCTTCGCGGTATGCAGCATAATTATGGTTGTTATAGTTCGCAATTTTCGTAATATTTTCAAAGTGAATATCTATATTGTCTTCCTGATTGGCTTTCGTTAACGCGGTGGTGATTTTGTTTGTGGCTATGTCGTGGCTGTGTTCTTTAATTCTAGTTTTTATTTTTATTTTTGATTTACTAATGTAACATTTAGTATTGCCTTGACTATCAGTATAGGGGATTTTGTATATACCAGTTTCTAATCTCATCCATCCGTTAGAAACTGCTGACAACTTTTTTGGCAACAATTAAAAATTGAAATAGCTAATTTTAAAGCTTTACAGAAGAATATCTATATTATATAGAAGATATAATATAGATAACGTTTTGCTTCCTCCCGCTCCACTTGGAGTCTGAATTTCTAAAATTCTAAAAATTGTTTTTAGGTGTTTGTGTTAGCTATATTTTAAAGCAAAAATTTTACGTATATCTGTTTTTTTTCTTTGAGATATAAAGGTATTTGTGATATCATGTTTTGACCCCTGTCCCTCTAAAGGGTCCGAATTTCTGAAATTCCAGAAATTCGTTTTTAGGTATTTGTGTTAGCTATATTTTAAAGCAAAAATTCTACTGATATTTTTTTTCCCTTTCAGATATGAAGGTTTTTTGGGAAATCACTTTTTGCGCATGGTGGAATCACATTTTGCTACGCACCCTCTCTTATGGACCGAATTTTCAAAATTCCAGAAATTGATTTTTAGGTATTTCTGTTAGCTGTGTTTTAAAGCAGAAATTTTACGGCTATCTGATTTTTTCTTTGAGATATGAAGGTTTTTGGGAAATCATGTTTTGTCTCCCCCCCTTTGGGAGGGAATTTCGCAAAATCATTTCTTATGGGGTGGTTTCACTAAATGTTCTATAATCTGACTCAGTTTCGAGTCAGTGGCTCCAGTAGATTTTGCTGCGTGTTGATGAGTCAGTGAGTCAGTCAGTGAGTGAGTGGAAGTATTCTTTTTTATATATAGACTAGCAGCTTTTTCCAGCTTCGTTGGTCACTATATTTAAATAAATTCTACAAATTACATATAACTTATTAATATAAAAATCTCATAAAATGAAAAGTTATTATAAAAATTCCTTATAATCGGTCAAACCTCAGTTTTTTTACCCTCCGCCAACAAAGGGGGAAATTTTCGCAAAATTCCATTACATTGTGTTGGGTACACATAGCCAAAATACACAAACCAAAAAATCGCCTTCGTACGATAATATAGAGCAGAGTAACAGTTAGAAACGTGTTTTTACTTCCTTATACAAAGTATAAGGAAGTATAGTGATCCCGATTTGCGAAATGGATTTTGTATTTCACATTGCTCGAAAACGAATGATCGCTGAATGTTGTCAATTTATACGTGTGACTGTTATGATGTCTAGTTGCACACCTGCAAGTGTCGTCTTAACACGAGCTCTCGTTTTAGAGATATAAGGGATTTTACACGATTTTTCGTGCCGTCTGTATGTGTGTGTGTGTGTATGTCGCATAACTCAAAAACGGTTGGACGTAGAAAGTTGCGAATTGGTACATAGGTTTGTTATAACATCTAGTTGTGCACCTCCCTTTTTGGACTTTCTATGATTCTCCGTTTTCGAGATATTTAGGAAAATTAGGTTCATAATGACAAAAATACATAGGTTTTGGCCATAATGTATCAAAAAACGGTAATAACTAGACAAATCTTGCAATTTAACTGACTTTCCGACTAGCTAGACAATTGAAACTTTCAGAAAAGCTCAGGACACATTGACAATGCATTTTTAAAATATTTTTAGCCAACTGTTTCCGATACCTGCTGCCTTCAGCAGCGTTTATGCGATTCAACAGAAAATTTATTTAACTAACTTCCCGACTAGCTAGTCATTTGAAACTTTCCGACTAGACCAGAACACGGTGATAATGCATTTTTTTTAATACTTTTAGCCAACTGTGTAGGGTCCCTGCTGCCTTCAGCAGCGTTACCATTTCAAATCTTGGAATCGATTTTTAACTAACTTCCCGACTAGCTAGACATTTAAAACTTCCGAAAAAGCTCAGAACACGATGACAATGCATTTTAAAAATATTTTTGGTCAATTGCTTCGGATCACTGCTGCCTTCGGCAGCGTTTACATGGTTCAACAGAAAATTTATTTAACTAACTTCCCGACTAGCTAGACATTTGAAACTTTCAGAATTGTTCAGAACACGGTGAATATGCATCTTTTTAATATTTTTAGCCAACTGTTTCAGGTCCCTGCTGCCTTCGTCAGCGTTGCCAGTACAAATCTTGCAATCGGTTTTTAACTAACTTTCAGAAAAGTTTAGAACACGGTGATAATTCATTTTTTAAAATATTTTTCGCCAACTGTTTCGGGTCCAATGTCAATGTTTTTTACATTATGTATATTTCTAAAAGTGTATAAGGAAGTCATGTGGTGCACACATCAGATTTTTTCCCCATCAGATCACACAGAGTGAAAGGGAGATATTTCGTTAAATCCTTCTATAGCGCATGTTGGATACATATAGCACAGCCCCATATCAAAAAATTGTCTTCCTGGAATAAATTTAAATGGAGTGTTACGCTTGGAAAAGTATTTTTTACCCCTTTCCCTGGCAAAGAGGGAAGGAGAAATTTTTTACAAAATTCTTTTATAGTGTGTTCATATAACCAAAGCACACACCAAATAAAAATATTTCTTTAGATAATTTATAACAGTTACATGTGGAAAAGTCTTTCTTACCCCCTTGACCCTAAAAGAGAAAGGAGGACATTTTGCAAAATCCTTTTACAGTGCGTGTCATCACACATAGCACACACACACAGCAAAAAATCACCTTCTTGAGATAATTTAGAACAGAGTTATGCTTGGATAAGTGTTTTCTCTCCCTCCCCCCCCTCCCCCCCCCCGTCAAAAGCGGAAGAGGGCAAAATTCATTTTTAGAGAATGTTAGGCACACATAACCAATCCATTCACCAAGAAATCGTCTTTCACAGATAATTTAGATGAGGAGTTACAACTTAAAACGTGTTTTTGCCCATCATCTACCCCAAAAGGGCGGAAAAGGGAACACTTCGTAAAATCCCTTTATAGTGAGTGTTGGGTACATATAGCAAACCTGTAACTTACTAAATTTAAACTCCTACGAATACGTTAAATAGCGTAATTACTATTGAGCCATCTTCCCTACTTTTAAAAGATTATAGAGGGCGCTGTCACCATTAAATTATCCTCAGAGATAATTTGAAACAGAGTTACGCTTACAAAAGTGCTTTTTACCACTCACCCCGGGAAATTTATCGAAATCCCGTCACAGTTGGTGTTTGATGAATAGTATTCAACCCGCACACCAAAATTGTGAACGCAGCTTCTTCCCCAGGACTAATTTAACGAAAAAAGAGGGATCTAAATTTGTCCCCTCGTAAACCTACTCCCCCTGCCCCCCGCCCCAAATATATATATATATATGTATATATATAATAAAAATTCTAAAACACCCAAAATGGGTTTTTGGAAAAATACAAGGTTGAAAAGTGTTAATGACTTCAGTTTGTTTGTCTGTCTGTCCATGCTCAAACTCCCGTAAATATTCAAGGAATTTCTTGAAACTAATATATGTTATTCAAGTTCTCTATCGGATGTTTGCTATAGAAAATGGAGTAAATACCACCACTGGTTTGTGTACAGGGACACTCGGAAGTATTCCAAAGCATTGTGTTCTATGAGAGGTATTTCTATAAACCAGATTTTAATATCGTTACTTTACACAATGAAATCGAAATATGTTATTCAAGTTCACTATCGGATGTTCTTCGCTGAAAATGAAGTAAATGCCATCTCTAGTTTGTATACAGGAACAACCGAAAGCACTCCAAAGCATTGCGTTCTATGAGAGGTATTACTATAAACAAATTTTAATACTTTACTTTGCACAAATCTTAATAATAATAAAATATGCTATTTATGTGCACAAAAGAATACAGTATGATTAGCATTAGATTTACAGGGATACACAAAAATATTCAATTCATTAAAGAGTATTATTGGAAATTTGCTGGAATTGGATTTTCGTTTATATTAAACGTTTTTATCACTTTTTAAAAGTTTTTAACACTTTCCAACAAGGTTGAAAAGTATTAATGGCTTCGGTTTGTCTGTCTGTCCGTTTCTATGCTTGTCTGTCGCGCTCTAACTGCCGTAAATATTCGTGGAATTTCTTGAAACTGATATACGTTATCCAAGTACACTATCGGATGTTCCCTATTGAAAATAGAGTAAATAGCGTTTGTATACAGGGATACCCAAAAGTATTCTAAAGCATTGTATTCTATGACAGGTATTTCAATAAACCAAATATTAATAACTTTACCTTGCACAAATCTTAATTAAATTGAAATGTGTTATTCATATGCACAAAATAATGTTTTCTACAGATTGTAGTATGATTAGCATTAGATTTACAGGGCTACACAAAAATAATCAATTACACTGAGGGCGTTTATTGGAAATTTGCTGGAATCACATTTACGTTTTTATTAAACGTTTTTATCATGTTCTAAATGTTTTTAACACTTTCGAACATGATTTGAAAGTGTTAATGACTTCGGTTGTCTGTCTGTCCGCGCTCTAACTGTCGTAAATATTCAAGGAATTTTTTGAAACTAATATATGTTATTCAAGTTCTCTATCGGATGTTTGCTATAGAAAATGGAGTAAATACCACCATTGGTTTGTGTACAGGGACACTCGGAAGTATTCCAAAGCATTGCGTTCTATGAGAGATATTTCTATAAACCAAATTTTAATAACTTTACTTTGCACAAATCTTAATGAAATTAAAATGTGTTATTCGTATGCAGAAAATAATGCTTTCTACAGAATGTAGTATGATTAAATTAAATTTACAGGGCCATGCAAAAATATTAAGTTATATTGAGGGCTTTTGTAGGACATTTGCTGGAATTGCATTTTCGTTTACATTAAGCGACTGAACACTTTTTAACAATTTTTAAATGCGAATATGATTTCGATTTGTGTATCTATCTACCCAACTGTCCATCTGTCTATGTGTCTGTCTGCCCGTCCGTCAGTGTCCGTGAATATTTTAAGAATTTTTAAAAAAATAAATATGTTATTCAAATTCATTAAGGAATATTTCCTATTTAAAATGGCATTTATATGTCCTGTGCAACTGGTTTGTGCACAGGGATACCCGAAAATATGCCAGTGCATTGCATTTTAGGACAGACATTTTTTTATAAATTACTTTTAAAGCACTTTCTACTGTAAAAATCATAAAGAAGTTCACATTTATTGTTACTATTCTAAAATAATGTTTATATATCTGTATATATATATAAATTACGTGTCACGATGTTTGTCCGGGGTAAACTCCTAAACTAAGGAACCGATTTTAATGAAATTTTGCACACTGTGTGCAGTTTGGTCCAACTTGAGAGATAGGATAGTTTTTATTTCAATTTATTGTCACAATATTGTTTTATTGCAATTATTTGTTAATTATAGACCTTTATTAAAGTTGCTCCAAAATATCTGTGAGTTCCATTAATTTAATTGTTGCCAAAAAAAAAAAAAAAAAAATACGAGTTCATTTTTTTTCGACATAAAAATAAATACATTTAATCAAACGTGAACGTTAAAAAATTATAAAAAGTTAAATTATGCATCTCACGAAAATTCACGTCATAATCAATTTAAAGATTTTATACACATTGATAAAGTGCTAATGTAGTTCTATCATAGATATAGTAATATATATAGATCTCTCCTCCCCATGTTATCGTACAAAGATTTTTGATGCCGAAAAAAATAAAAAAATAAAAGCTTTGGAAACAGCCATTAAGTGGTATTGAAAAAAAAAAAAAAAAAAAAAGAAAAGAAAGAAAGAAATATGAATTTGAAACTGTATCTGGAGTCTTCCATTCCCCTTTAGTAAATAAATTATTCATAAATTTTATTTGCTAAAATATTAGTATGTATTCCCGTGTGTATTCACTCGGGGAAAGACGGCCATATTTTGGTAAAAACGTCGTCTTTTCCCAAATGAAAAGGAATAACTTTTTTCTCCCCAATGATCACTCTATTCTATATTTGCTATACTATATCTATGAGTTCTATACGCAAGCGAAGTGTGACTCACTGACCGTCTGTGCAGCCAAGAAAAAGATTTCCTATGTTAATTGCCCACTGGATTTTTTGTCAGAAATTATTAAAAATCGAGGAAATTTATTTCCCGATTTTAATCCTTATATTTGGGTATAGATATGTATTAGTTATCGCGGGTGTTAGATTGAATTATTTTGCTGTCAAATTGACAAAATTTTAATTTTAAATTTTAAAACTCTGTCGCCCTTGGCTTTTATTATTATTATTATTATTATTTGGCGATCAAAAGCGTAACACGAAAATATACATGCCAGATGTATGCATTGTACGATATGTAATATGTATTATTCATTGTACGTATGTATGACATGTAATATGTATTGTACGAAATATTGTTTCATATTATTCATTACTCTTTTAATATAAGTTGTTAAAATAACCATGATTTTTGAAAGGAATTAAATATTTTCGCCAGATAATTTGGCGATATTCTTTTTTTTTTTTCGCCAAGGATGACAGAAATAAAATCTATTCCGCTGCAAAATATTAGTATCTTATATCAGATATTTTATTTAGACATTTGAAAACAAATTTGACTTCAAACTATGATAGAATATTTATCATTTTCCTTTTAATTAGTATATTATTAGTATATTAAAATTTAAAAGCATGGTATATAAAAAGTTTTTTTTTTTTTTTTTTTATCTTATAATTATTCTTATCTTAATCCTCAATGTTTCCCATCTTTATTAACTTGAATTTACTATTAAAATTTTAACATACTTAAAAACTTCTCATCACTTCGTTAAAATACACTAAACTTTCCCAAAATCTTTTTCTATTTAAAATGATACATGTATTTACTTTAAATGTCCAATATTTCATAAGATTTCCAATTTTAAAGTTTTAAAATATTTATCAAATTTACTTATTTTTCTGGTTTAGCCTTATTGTTTTCCCTTTTATAACTACAGCTGTTGCCCTCTTTAAAATATTTAAAATGATGAGGTCATTTTATAGTAAAATTATCTATTATAGCATATATTATATTTCACTCCTCCATAAAAATTGATTTTAAAATCGTCTGTTTCTTTTATACTTTTATTTTAATAGAATTTTAATAGAATTTAATTTATATATTAGTCATTTTAGCAATTTTATCCAAAGTAGCATTAGAAATAATATATATCACTTCTCCATTAAAATTTATAGGACCCTACTATAAAATTAATTTGTGCTTAATATCAACACTACGAAAATTTTTATCAATCGCTTCCAAATTTTGACCTATGTTTCAAATCTCAACCCTGTGGGTTTTTACATCGGCTACAACGTTTTCGTCTTTGTTCGTAAATAATAATTTGACTATACTAAATAGTTTACAGACGTATAATTCAACGTATAACTTAGTCACAGCAACGCGTGGCCGGGTCTGCTAGTATCTGTATATATATATAAATTACGTGTCACGATGTTTGTCCGGGGTAAACTCCTAAACTAAGGAACCGATTTTAATGAAATTTTGCACACTGTGTGCAGTTTGGTCCAACTTGAGAGATAGGATAGTTTTTATCTCAATTTATTGTCACAATATTGTTTTTTTGCAATTATTTGTTAATTATAGACCTTTATTAAAGTTGCTCCAAAATATCTGTGAGTTCCATAAGTTTAATTGTTGCCAAAAAGAAAAAATACGAGTTCATTTTCTTTCGACATAAAAGTAAATACATTTAATCAAACGTGAACGTTAAAAAATTATAAAAAAAAAGTTAAATTATACATCTCACGAAAATTGACGTCATAATCAAATTAAAGATTTTATTCGCATTGATAAAGTATGTAGTTATACACAAGCGAAGTGTGACGTCACTGACAGTCTGTGAAATCAAGAAAAAGATTTCTTATGTTAATGGCCCATTGTATTTTTTGTAAAAAAATATTAAAAACGAGGAAAATTATTTCCGGATTTTAATCCCCATATTTTTGTATAGATATGTATTATTTATCATGTGCATACGTTAGATTGAGTTATTTTGCTGTTAAATTGACAAAATTTTAATTTTAAATTTCAAAGCTCTGTCGTCCTTGGAGTTTTTCGTATTTGGCGATCAAAAACGTAACACGAAAATATACAAGCTAGATGTATATTTTCGTAATATGCATTGTGTGAAATATTGTTTCATATTATTCATTACTCTCTTTATATAAGTTGTTAAAATAACCATGATTTTTGAAAGGAATTAAATGTGTGCGCCAGATAATTTGGCGATATTATTTTTTTTCCGCCAAGGATGATAGATATGAAATTTATTCCGCTGCAACATGTTAATATCTTATATCAGATACATTATGTATATGCTACAATTTATTTCACGTGACACGCGTGTTAAAAATTTATTTACGACATAACCTTGCTTTTTCAATTTTTGTTGCATTATTCTAATCTCTATCACTTCGTTTTCTTTAAGAAATTTGTGATCTATACATAACGTTCTAAATAAAAAGGACCATTTCAATATTTTAAAACTTATTTAAAAGTCTGTTTTATTTAACATTAAATTTTAAAACTTAATTTAAAACTTATTTAAAAGTCTGGAAGAGTTTAAGTCTGTTTATTTGTTTTGTAACGCTAATCTATATGATCGATGTTCGAAACTTTAATTAATTATTTCTCTTATTTTTCTTTACTTTTTCTTTACTAACTTACCAATTTAACGTTCCTGATTAAATTTGTGATTTATATATGTGTTTTGCATTAAATTTTGACTCATATTTATTGCTGAAAATGCGATCTTAAAATCTTGCAATTTTCTTATCTTAATCCTCAATGCTTTCCTTCTTGATTAACTTGAATTTACTATTAAAATTTTAACATACTCAGAATCTTCTCACCACTTCGTTAAAATATATTAATCTTTTCAGTAATATAGTAATCAGTATATCCCCACAACGATATTTGGCAATTTTTTTTTTTTTTTTTTTTTTTTTTTTTTTGGCGATTATGGCTAAATCATAAATCTATAAATGATAATCTAAATCATAAATCAAAAACATAAAATAATAAATCCAAAATAAACAACATATAGGCTGCCATATTATATCACAAACAGTCCAGAGCGACATCGTTATCGTTCAAAACGGCGCCAAAGAAAAATCGCCAAATTCAGCTGTGGGGATATACTGATACTGAAGTTATAATTATCCGAATATAATTACTGAAGTTATATTATAAGTTATAGTTGTGGGTAACAACTATAGTATTTCCCCACAACTGGATTTGGCGATTATGGCTAAATCATAAATCTAAAGATCATAAATGATAAAATCATAAGCTAAATCATAAATCTAAAATAAAAGCATGCAGGTTACCGTATATTATTGCAAAGAATCCAGAACGACTTCGTTATCGTTCAAAAAGGCGCAAAAAAAAAAAAAAAAAAAAAAAAAAAAAAATCGCCAAATCCAGTTGTGGGGAAATAATATATAGCTTATCAAATTATCAACGTATTACTTAGCCGCAGCAACGCGTGGCCGGGTCTGCTAGTATATATATATATATATAAACATTATAATATATATTTTATAAAGATTATATATATACAGGGTTTGTCCGGAAAGTAATAGGACTGAGTCGATTTAAAAAAATTTATTGAGCCAATCGTTACAATTCTTTAAAAACTTTCAAAATAGGCTCCTTCTGCGTCGATGCAGTGCTGCCAGTGCGATTTCCAAGCATTGAAGGCGTCACGGAAGGCATTCTTCGGAATAGCCTTGAAAGCCGCGGTGCAAGCTGCTTGGATCCCCTCTCTCGTCTCAAAATGCTTGCCTTTCATCGGCCTTTTCAGGCGAGGAAACAAAAAGAAGTCAGGGGGGGGGGGGCACATCTGGGCGGTAGGGCGGCTGTGGAAGCGTTGGGATTCCGGCCTCGGTCAGGTAGCTGTTCACAAGAAAGGCGGTGTGAGCCAGGGCGTTGTTGTGGTGCAGCTTCCAGTCGGCTGCGATGTCTTGTCGGACCCGATTGACCCTTCGTTTGAGTCTCTTGAGCACTTCCACGTAAATCTTGGCGTTGACGGTTTGTCCAGGAGGAACAAATTCATGGTGGACAATGCCTTTGATGTCAAAAAAGACAATGGCCATCGTTTTCACTTTGGATTTGCTCATTCTTCCCTTTTTTGGGCGAGGAGACGCCGGCGTGTGCCATTCGGAAGATTGCCTCTTTGTCTCGGGATCATACTCAAAGATCCGTGACTCGTCACCTGTGATTACGTTATTCAAAAATTGGCTCTAACGAACGCTGCATTTTCGGCTTGCACCACTCACAGAAACACGTCGCGCGAAAAAGCCTGTCCTGACTCTCCAGGTGCTCGGAGATAATTGACCAGACACTCGTTCGTTAGCTAGGAACGCCCTCTACCGGATCCAGTCGGTGCGCGCACGCTCCGAAGTACAGTCGCGGCGGAAGAAAATCAGTCCTATTACTTTCCGGACAAACCCTGTATATATATTATTATATATATATTTTTTAAATGAATAGATGTAATTTTGTAACTTTTTCAATTTTGTAATTTTATAAACTTATGCATTATATATATGTTTGATTTCTCTTCAGTTATTGGTGGTTTTCTGTTTGGTGAGAAGTTGGGTGCTAAGAATCGTTATTAGCTAATTGTTACTGTCCTTTCAGAAACTTCTCTTTCACCCCTACACTGAGGGGCCTCCCTGATGAAGATCGCAGTGTTTTTTGAGGTTTAATTTCATTCATTTGTTCATATATTCCTACATTTATATATATATATATATATATATATATATATATATATAAAATATGATTTTGTTAACCTTCAGATTTATAGGGCTACACTAAAATATTCAGATGCATTAAGGGCTGCAGTTAGAAACTAAGGGTTACTTTTTCTTTTGCGTTAAGCATTTTTAACACTATCTAACTATGTTTAAGAATGATTAGGAATTCAATTAGTCTATTTGTATGTCTTTCAGGACTACTGTCTATTCGTTGTGTGATAACTTAGACAAAGAAAACTGAAAGTTATACGAAACAACATGTACGTACATTTGGAAAGTGTTAATAATCAATGCATACCGCATGATTTTTCGTTCTTCTTTCTGTTTTTTTTTTTTTTTTTCTTTTGTGCGTGTGTGTACTCAAGTCTAGTTTCCCCCTTTGTGCAATTTCTTCACCATGTCACCATGAAGTAATTTGGAGCCTAGTTATGCTCACAAACGTTTCTAAATCCAGAGCTTTAGAACCAACCTTCACACAAAAACTCGTGATCTAGTACCACACAGCCGCCCCCCCCCCTCCATTAGGACTGAATTTTTAAAATGTTTAGAAATTTGGTTTTAGGTATTTGTGTTCGCTATATTTTAAAATGAAAATCTTAAGGATGTCTGTCTTTTTTTTTTTTTTTTTTTTAATCGAGTTATGAAGGATTTATGTCCATGTGAAATTATATTTTGCTCCCTCCTCCCCTACGAATTTCTAAAATTCCTGAAATTAGTTTTTAGATATGTGTGTTTGTTATAATTTTAAAGAAAAAATCTTACGTATATCTGTTTTTTTTTTTTTTTTTTTTTCTTTTTTTGAGATATGAAACGTTATGTGAAATCATGGTTTGCCCCCTCCCCCCTATTGGGGCCGAATTCCCAAAATTCCAGAAATTGGTTTTTAGGTGTTTGTGTTAGCTATATTTTAAAGCAAAAATCTTACGTATATCTGTTTTTGTTTGAAATATGAAGGGTTATGTGAAATCACGTTTTGCCCCCTCCTCCCTCCTTTGAGGGTCAAATACCTAAAAATTATAGAAATTGCTTTTTAAATGTATATGTTAGCTATATTTTAAAGCAAAAATTTTACAGCTATCTGTGTTTTTCTGTGTGATATGAAGGTTGTATGTGAAATCACGTTTTGCGCATGGTGAAATGACATTTTGACCCCTACCACCCTTTTAAGGACCGAATTTCTAAAATTCTAGAAATTAATTTTTAGGTATTTATGTTAGCTGTATTTAAAAAAAAAAAAAAAAAAAAAAAAAAAAACGGATATCTGTTTTTTTCTTTGAGATAACCGGGTTTTCGTGAAATCACGTGCTGCCCTCTTTGCCCCCTTTGGGGAGTGAATTTTGTAAAATCGCTTCTTAGGAGTTGTTGTTGTTGTCGTATGCCACTCGGAAATTCCGAGCCCCGGTAGTGAAACTACCGGATTTATTTTAAGGCATGAGGGGTGCGTCTTCCGTTATTAGGAGCGCCTCATAGGGAGGAAGTACGACTTCTAGCTCCAGAAGCTGGTGAAAGATGGCAGCACCAGCCAAACAACAGGAACTCGAATTTTGATCCGGATCAGAGCGAGTTAAACCCATGTTCCGGTACCCCCAGAGGTATAATTTTTGATGGGAACTTGGAGGACTTTGCGACCACGACGGAATTTAACGTGCACCAGTCGCCATTAGCGTACACGACGGTCTTCGGCCGGCTCGAGGACCGAACCCGCAATCTTTCGATCACGAACTCGCTGCTCTTACCGACCAGTGGGTCTATTCTGGCCTGTACACTAAAAAGACAAACCGATCGTTATTTTTTCGATCGAAATCTCTTTCATAACGATATTCCGTGGTAGAACAATTCTGCCCTACGAACGTTATAATCAAAAGAGGTGGGGGGAAACTGCATTCGAGGTTAACTCTTTCATCCAATCAGGACGAAGCACGTGGTTTGTTTTATTGTGATTACAAGTGAGTAAGAGAGAGCAGACGATGATCGCCATGTTTTGTTAAATATAGGTTGTTTGTTTGTTGTGAAAATGAAAAAAATAAAAAGCAAAGACACAGTGGGGATTCTTTTATGTGTTGTAGCAGAGCAGTTTTTCAGTTCAATTTAGTTGTATCGTCTCGATGAGAAGGAAATTTAAAATAGCCAAGTAAATTTTTATATTAAACTGGCTGTTAAAATGAAATCGGCCACACGATATAATTATTTACTCGGCAAAATAAAGAGGAAGTATCACTTTCTAAAGATTCAAAATAATAGATTTATTTTATTTACATGGTATGTACTCATGTTTTAATTATTTTTTCCAAAAATTAATTTTTAAATATAGTACGTACAATATTGTTTGAACTATATTTTTTTTTTTTAAGTGCAAATGAAATATTTGATATTTAGATATATTTGAGAAAAATTAATTAAACTGTAACGCTAATTCAGTGAGTAAAACATAAAAATATTTTTATTTATTTATAAATTTATTTTTACTTAAATAATTGAAGTTAAAATTTATATAGCCATTGCCTATTGAAATGATATAAATATTTAAATATTGATTTGAACTATTGTGATAAAATTTGTTCGATTTTATTAAATTAAACGGGAATTTATTTTAATGATATTAGATCTTTTCTTTTTAAAAAAAGAAAAGAAAGTATATTATTATAAAGTATATAAATGTTTGATTTACACTGTATATACCAATTTCTAGAAAATTATTTGTATATTTATATGAAAAGTACGTTTCTTAATTTTTTGCATAAATATATGAATAATATATTGCTTTCTAAAATATATTAAGCTTTAAAGTTGTTTAGATTTACTAAGCCCAAAATATTAAACAGAAGTATGCAATTATTTAGAATTATTCAAAATAATTATAAAAAAAAAAAAAGATTTACATACAACTACAGCTGAAATTTTAATAATTTTAAAAGAAGAAAGTTTTTATATTATTAATTTTTTCTAATTTAGTAAATAAAACATAAATATATTTTTCTCTATTTATAAAGACATTTTTATTTAAATATTTGAAGTTAAAACTTATAAAGTCATTGTCTATTGAGATGATAAAAAATATTTAATGAGTGTTTCATATTAATATCATAAAATTTGTTTGATTTTATTAAATTAAATGTGAATTGTTTTTAAATAATGTTTTAACTTTTTAACCCTCCCCCCCCCCCCCCCAAAAAAAAAAAATAAATAAATATATATATATATATATATATATATATATATATATATATATATATATATATATATATATACCTATAAATATATATAGAAGTTTTATTTAATCTGTATATTAATTTCTAGAAAATTATTTGTAAATTTATATGAAAAGTACATTACTCAATTTTTTACATAAATGTATATGATGAATAATGCATTGCTTTTTAAAAAATATCAAGCTTTAAAATTGTTTAGAAGATTTACTATAAACAAAATATTAAATTAAATCAAAAATTTAAATAATAAACATTAAATCAAAAAATTAAATTATGTATGCAATCGTTTAGAGTCATTCAAAACAATTACTTAAATATATAATAATAATAATAATAAATAAATAAATAAATAAATACAGTTGAAATTTTCATAATTTTAAAATAATAAAGTTTGTATTTTATTCCGTTTTCACTTTATTTAAATTTGGATATGTGTGGGAAAAAGTGATTAATTTTTGTTTACATTCTATGTATTTTAAGCTTTGCTAACATTTCTTTAACCAAGTTTCCTTATTTCATAAATCATAACTATTTCTTAAAAAAAAAAAAAAAAAAAAAGAATGATTAAACACCTTTTGTAACGAATACAAGAGCCACTCAACGACAGCCTTAGAGCTCTCGAAAAATAACGAAGATAAATATCGCTAAAATTTCGATCGCAACAGCCCAGAATACCAAATTATCGTTATATTCCGAAAATCGTTGAATTCCGAAGGAATATAACGAAGCGAACCGGTCAGAATAGACCCACAGGTAACCGCGGCCTACGCTTCTTAGGAGTTACTTACACTATATGTTCTATACTCTGACCTAGTTTGGACACAGTGGCTCTAGTACATTTTGCTGTGCGTTAATGAATGAGTGAGTGAAAGTACTCTTTTATATACATATAGATTAGTGAAAAGATTATCTTAGCTGTTTATTATTTCTGTCCTATATTTAATCCCCTCCTTTATAAATGTTTCGCAATCAATTTTTAGTATAAGTAACAGAAAATTCTGGAATTTTAAATAATTAATTAAGCCATTATAGTAAAACATATTTCACTTAAGCTTTGAAAAAATGGATTCTAAAATGTATCAATGTAATTTAATACATACCCGCATCCACGACAGCTTCGTAGGAGACTTCAAGTATTAAACGTTGAGTAGGATCCATCGTGCTTGCAGTTTTTGCTGAGTAACTAAAGTATTCAGCATCGAATTTGTCAATATCAGCGATAGTTCCGGGAGATCCAAAAGGTAAATCCGCAGCACCTGTAATAATAATAATAACAATAGTGAGAAAGTTATCAGAAATAATATAAAAATAACCCGATATTTTAAAAAACAAAGGCATATTCACTTCCTTATGCAAAGTATTCTAACCAACCAGTATGTTGTGCCCATCACAAAACTCTCTTATGTGTTTTTCTATACGTATTCACACGGTGCAAATTATGCATTAAAATTATTAATTATAAAATAATTTTTTATTTCGAGGGCATACGATTGTAATCTCAGAAAAGTGTAAACCTAGATATCGAAAGAAAGTCAGCTTTGTGCCCTGTAAACTTCGTCTTAAAAAATGCCTTTTTTTTTTCAGTTTATTATTAAAAATAAAACAAAAATCGATAATCTTGTTTGAAATTGTCGCATATACAGGATTCAACCATTCGTTTTAAATATATTAATGAGTTCTTTTAAAAATGACTCATATTAAAAATTTACAAACAATAAGGAAAGCAATGCTCCTATGTACATTTTTTCCCCCTAGATAAGTCTTACTATTGTACATATTTTTTTTTAATTCCAAAATGATTGGTTTAAAACAATCCTTAGTGTCTACCAACGAGATAAATAGAGTGATAAATGGTAACCCTGACATGGTCCAACATGAGTCATGTGAGATGAACCATCTATGCATTGGTTTCCTTGGTTACAGCTTATTTTCAATGGCAACTGAAGATTGGAGATTGTACTTGGCGATTGTACAATGGCTTGGAGATTGTACTTGGCGAATGTTATAACCGCCAATATTTTTGTTTACTTATGTAATTTAATATCTATATCTATAAAAATACATATATTTCTGTTTTTTTTTTTTTTTTTTTTTTTTGTCATTTCAGTTTTTATTTTACTTTTTTTTCTTTTTATTTCGTTATTTCGTGTAGTCAAAATTTAACCGACAAAATATTTAAAAATAGTTGAGGAATTATTACTTGTTTTTAAATTTAGCTGTTTTAAAAGTTTAACGTTTCTTTATAAAGATTTTTAAACTTTGTTGGGAAATAATGAAAAAAAAAAGTATTGTAATATTTATTATAATGTGAAATATCTGAAAAATTGCTTTAAAAACAATTTAGTATTTCGGTCATTGAATTGCCATGTTAGTATGTTACCTAATAATAATGATAATTTGTCGAACAGAAACTTTAAATGCCAAAATAGCGATAAAGGGCCAAACATAGTAATCCATTGGTTCATATCACGTGGTCCATGTTGAACCACGGAGAGCTAATCCTTTATGCATTGAGTCAGCACTCTATTTATCTCGTTGGTGTGTACATTTATACGAGAGTTTGTACGTAGCTCTACTGTAATTTTTCACATATTAAGAATCATCACCCTGAGATCTACAGCTTAAAGTAGATTCTGAACCACTGGTAACTTTAATCGCGATTCGATCCAGGCATCTGTTAATTGAAGAACAGAACGTTATACATTCGGCTAGTAGATGGTGAGTGTAGATTTGTACTAAATTTTTTCCCATGCTGTTGAGGATATTCACTAAAACTTGATAGGCGGCAATTTATCTCAAAATGCAGCTAAATACGGTAAGCGCGAACATACTTAATGCGAATTTCTTTTAACATGAACTGTTTCCTCATTCCCCGCCAAAACGAATACAAACTGCCGTGTTTTTTTTTTTTTATCTTTTAACGTGAATTGGCTAAACATGAAATGACTCTTAAGATAAACTCTTTTAGACATCTTGAAAAATTCTTACGTTTAACCATCAAGCAAGGAGTACGTCCAGATCTTTTAATCATCGATCCATTAATTCCTCTTTTCAAAACATTTCTAATTGCACATCTAGAGCATTTAATAACTTTTGAAATATTATTAATTGAAGCACCAGTTCCATTTAATCTCCAAATTTCGCGAATTTCACTTTCTTTTAATCATGTACCTCGTGGCATGTTTGTAAATGCGTGAAGTTGGTTATCGTCTGCTTTAGTTAACTACTGACGTCATAACAGCGTGCAGAAAATTTGCATATTGCACATTATTTTCGAAAAAAAGCAGGTGTTTTAATTAAAATGTTAGGGTGTCTTATAATTTTGTCCATGGTATTTTTAATTTTTTTTATTAAACTCTATAAAAATATCATTTCTGTAAAATAATTACGTGTGATAACAGAATAAATTTATGTTTTTGACGTATTTGATAAAACGTTTTTAAACTTTGAATCTTTTCTTTCACCATTTGTCAAATTAGATAGGTGTCTTATAATTATGTCCACCACTGTAGCTTCAAAAGTTAATCATCATACACGTATGATGGAAATTTTCAGTTTAATCGGAGGAACCGAGTAGAGCCATACACGGGTCGGGTTTCACCCGACCGAACCCGACATGTGAATTATAAATCAATGCAAACTCGACTTGAACCAGACAAAAATTTTAATCGCCCCGGAACCCGACCTGAACCCGCAATAATAGAGACTTTTGAAGAACCCCAGTCGATTTCTTTATTCCCGAACCCGAACCGAAACCCGACTTCATTTTACCCAAACGTGATCTCAATCCCAAATCTAAATAAAAATTAATAATTCATCCAAAAATCATACATTATATATATATATAGATAGATAGATAGAAAGTAAATTATTATTGTTACACAGTTGGTAAATCATTTTAAAAGAATTAAAAAATGTAATTACTGATACACTAAGCTTAAAAATTAAAAATCTGAAAAATGGATTAATACTAATTTTTAACTACTTATCTGTGTTGTTACTTCAAGTGTATAAAAAGGGTGTATGCTTTTATTAACTTGCTTTCTTGTTTGTTTGCCCACTACAAATCTTACAATCGATTTTTAACTAACTTCCCGACTAGCTAGATATTTGAAACTTTTAGAATAGCACAGAACACAATGACAACACAATACCTTGAAACCCGATTTTCGAATTTTCGATTAGCTTTCTTTTAATTAATGAAAATATGAAAATAATAACCTCCTAATAGCTTTAAAATTAGCCATTTAAATATTAGCTACAATTTAATTGTTGAAAAAAAAAAAAAAAAAAAAAAAAAAAAAAACGAGTTCATTTTCTTTCGACATAAAAAAATGCATTTAATTAAACGTGAGCCTTAAAAAATTATAAAAAGTTAAATTAGGCATCTCACAAAAATTGACTTCATTTTAACTTTAAAAAAATTCTACACATTCATAAAGTGCTAATGTAGTTCATGATGCTAGTTTATGTTGTTCTAAAAGGATTAATATTTTATTTTAAAAACCAACGGTTTTTTATATCGCTTTCAACTCGCTTTCTTGTTTGTCCAGTACAAATTTTGTAATCGATTTTTAGCTAACTTCCCGACTAGCTAGACATTTGAAACTTTTAGAATAGCTCAGGACACGATGACGATGCATTTGTAATTATTCGGATAATGTGTCACGCTTATATATGATTCAACAGAAAATTTGAAAACGTGGTATATAAAAAGTTCTTTGTAATTATTATTGATATAAACTGTGTTTGGCTGCAGACTCGTCATTTGTCATGAGAAGCTGATTATATCTGTCTTAGTCGTAGAACATACATAGTTAAAAATAGAAACAGTTTACAAAAACCGGTTGAGATTTTTTTTTTTTTTTTAACTTTATTAAAATCAGGAAAATCTGACAACCTTCTAAAAGATATCAATACGCATTCTGCTTTTTATATGAATTAAAAAAGTATTTAACATAACTGTTATTCTAAAAGACAATATGATTACAATAATGAAAACGACTTTTTTTTGTGCTGTAAAATATTATTAAAATTTCAAATAATCTTTAGGTTTTATGAATGTATTATATTTAAAATCAATTTTCTTATTAATTTTTATATGATTTTATTTATACTATTAAGATTTTTAATAGCATAAATACATTCCTCATTAAAATTTAAATTTTTATGTTGTGTGTGGGGGAGGGGGTGTACGAAAATTGCATTGTGCCCTTGGGTACAAAAATATCTTATTCAAGCCCTGCACTAAACAACATACCAACTTAAATTTGCTGTGTACCCGCCATCTTGAATTTTCAGATTTCCATGTTAAGCTATGAGAAAATTTTATCCTTCAATAATTAATACAACAACCAATAGTTTTGCAAAATATTTCAGTGTTGTAGAGGACAACTTTTCACACCTTTCTACAGTTTTATTTATTTATTTATTTTATTTTATTTATTTATTTATTTATTTTATTTTATTTTATTTTATTTATTTTTATTTATTTATTTATTTATTTATTTATTTTTTTTTTTTTTGAAGATATGATTTTTAATACATTTAAATTAAATTTATTCTGAAAGAATTTGCATATATTTTACTTTAAACATCAATAACTTTATTTCAGTGAGTTAAATCTAAAAAAAAAAAAAAAAAACCTCTTCCGAGATGCTTTTTTTTGTTGTTGTTTGTTTGTTTGGTGTCATACCACTTTTGTTCACTTTTAAGCATTTTTGTATTAATTATTAAAGGACAAAATTTCCCCATAGGTTAACATGGAACCTTGAATATCGAAGATGGCGGGTACACAACAACCTAAAAGAAAAAGAAAAAAAAAAAAAAAAAAAAAAACAGGTTGTTCGGAGGTTTGTGTACTTGAAATTATTTTGAAAAAATAGATTTCCTTTTAAATTTACCTTTTTCATGCCTTTCAAATGTCTCAAACAAGATGTTTTTGGATGTAAGGAGGGCCTCTTTGAATTCTCCGATATTGTGGCATTCTGGAAACCGTCCAGATATACCACTGATAACTATATCATCTGGATTGAAATCTCCAGAACAGTATTGTTGGTGGTCAGCCATCCCAGTAGAATTAATGCTGTTGGTTAAAAAAATAAAAAAATAAATTAAATAAATAAATAAATATAAGTATCAATATTAATGACAAATGAATTAAATATTGAATAGTTTGTTAATTAAATCATTGCAATAAAACTGTTTCTAGTACATTTTAGTAGTATATAAAATTACATCTCATGTAGAGACATCATAACCACACGCGTATTTGTAGAAAACCACAATTTTTATTAAAAAAAATTCATTGTAAAGCACGTATAAAATGATACATTTAATTAAAATCATTAAAAATACATCGTGTCAAGGCCTTTCGCCCTGAACATCAGGGCATCATCAGGACAGAGCCATTTTAACTAGAAGTATGAGTACTAGTACTAGAAGTACATGTTCCTCAACACAAATTAATGCATGGCCTCAACTGTTCCACAAAAAAAGTGTCTCCATAGTAAATCAAGTGAAGCTCGACTCTACGCTTTCAGATTGCTTCATTTGTGATTGATCTGTGTTCAACTGTTTCATTTATTGCATGTATAATAACTGTAACCGTAATATGGTTCTTGTGTATTATATAAATCAAATGTTACTGTACTTCTAGTTAAAATGGCTCTGTCCTGATGATGCCCTGAGGTTCAGGGCGAAAAGCCTTGACACGATGTATTTTTTATGATTTTAATTAAATGTATCATTTTATACGTATTTTACAGTGAATTTTTTTTTATAAAAATTGTGGTTTACATTTTAGTAGTGCTTTAAAATTTACATATTTTTAAGAAGATATGGGAACTCTACATTGCTTAGGTGTGCTGCTAGATTTTGCCTTATTTTAATCTGCTTATTATTTATCAACCTTTATATTCAAATAGTTTTTTTCTGGGAGAAAAAAAAAAACTTTTTCGATACTGTCCGTTTTGATATTGATTATTATTAATTTTCTTTTTCTTTTAAAATAATTATAATAATTCTCATTACGTGCATTTATACGAAATCTTGTCTTATAAGTTTGAAGTTTTTGGGAAAAGAAAAAAAAAAGAAAACTTTTTCGATACTGTCTGTTTCGATACTGATTATTATTAATTTTCTTTTCTTTTCTTTTTCTTTCTAAGAAAAGAAAGAAACAGAAAAAACGATTTTGATGAAATTCTGGCAAAAGCAGAATTCAGTTTAATACAGAGGATTATTAGGTTTTTTTTTTTTTTTTTTTTTTTTTTTTTTTTCAAATTATACCAACGTTTTCAAATTATTCAATTATATTTTCGATAAGTTTTCAATTTCAATAAATGTCCAACTACCGTAAAACTGGTATCGTAAAAATCCTTAGATTGAGACTAATAGTACTCCGTCCTAATAAAAGAATCTTATTTTAAACAGGTTGTTACGATTAAAAGAAAAAATGCTAAAAAAAAAAAAATATTTCAAATGTAAACAAGAAAGAAAAAGCATGAGTTTGTATCAGTAATAAAATCTTTCCAACATGTTGCATCGTCATTTTATCTCCGTAATGGCAACCCCAAATTAATTTTGTTTATTTTCGAAGAAGAAATCAGTAAAACTTTTTCTTTACATTTTTATTTTTAGCGAAAAAACATGCAATAGATTACTTTTGTGCAATCCTGTATATCTTCTTCTTTAATAATAGTTGTTTAAAACGTTAGAAATATTATTTTTAGTGAAAGTATTTCATGATTTATTTTCTAACATCTTTCCAAACAGGAATTTTTTTATTTTTAATTCTTATAGGCTTTCTCATTTCTTGAATTTATTACTTATTACTTCCTCCTGTAATATATTTGAAAAGGTTTTCATTCCATAGATATACAGGGTGTTTATAAAGTCCCGGACCCATTTTGATGTTTAATAACTCATAAAATAATAAAGATAGATTAAAATTAATAACATAAATGGTTAGATAGTCTCAAAAAGTTTCATGGCCCTTGTCAATAAACTTCCACGTGTGCCCCCTTCGTCGCACGGAGAATATCAAGTCGATAGCCAATTTCACACCAGGTAGCGTCAAGCATGTCGGCATCCACAGAGGCTATTGCGGTTGTAATTCTGACTTTTAGGTAATCATTCGTCTGCCGCTCGAATAAAACATCACATACAAAAGTACTACATAGAACAAACACATCAAAAGTAAACATAACATTGCAATAGTTGCCAAAAACAAAAGAGAGAAAAATGCAATTAATAAGCAGACGATATTTAGAAAAGTACAGATATTTAGACTGGAAAATGAAATTATCTGAAATTAACCACACACGCAGACGATATTTACTTACAAAAGTAAAGATATTCAAACCTGAAAAGAAAATATATGAGTTATTCCATCAATAAATGCCATAAGTTTGTTTATGTCTTCATTATTTTATGAGTTATTAAACATCAAAATGGGTCCGGAACTTTATAAACACCCTGTATATTATGAAAATCTTTTCAAACATTGTACAGCTTGAATATATGTACAGTAAGCTCCCGATTATCCGCGGATACAGGAAAAGGGTGGAGTCAAGAAAAATGGTTTCCTCAACAAGAAACGAAAACAAGTGATTGCTTAAATAAGAAGAAAAAAAAAAAAAAAAAAAAAAAACTATTTCATACTTTAGGAAATTTCTTTAACGAGGAAAGCTAAAAATTTAAAACTCTAAGATTTTTTTTTTTTTTTTTTTTTTTACAAAAGAAGAAACTTTAACTATACATCTGTAATTTGTTTTTCCATTTGTAAAATATTTAATTTTTGAACCACTCGTTGTAAATATGGGTGAAATAAGTCACAGCATATAACTGCAGCAACATGGATTTTTAGTGAAACTTTCTTATGTTCTAATAATCTTCAAAGACGAATTTAAACGCATCATTATCAAATTTTAATTTGCTAAATATAAATTTATTAATTATTAAAAGGTTATTTTAATCATTGCTTAAATCCTTGCGCAGATATATGTTGTTGTTGTTGCTTATCCTCTTTGTCTGACGGAGTCAGACAAGATCCACGAGTTCGTTGACAGTTAGAAAGTCAAAGACCAGAAGAGGATTGATGAAAAGATCCTCCTTAGAGAGTCCCATTGCAATCCAAAAGGTGCTCAGGAGAAGCCTGATGATTTTGGCACTTGGTGCAGGTGGCGAAGGTTTTCCTGCCCTCGATGAAAGTGAGGCACTTGATGTGACCGCTAGCGAGTCTTGACAGTACAGTTCGGGTTCGTCTGTCACACGGGAGGTCAAGGGACAAACCCGGTTTTGAGCCCTTGTACCAAATATGGGTGGGGGGAGTTTTCCACTCCTCCGAGATTTTTAAATTTTCCCGCGGCGCAGATATATGAAATTTGCTTTCATATTGTTAGATCAGCCGCTCTAACGATTGCTTAATTTTTCATAACAATTTAAATTTTACTTTAAATGTAATTTTACATGAATATATATTGGATTATTAAAAAAAAAATAAATAAATAAATAAACTTTAAATTTTACATCTACTTTTTATGATAGCATGCGATCATGTTTTATATAAAATTTAAATCATTAAATTCATTTTTTTTTTTTTTTTTACTTATTTTTATTTCATATTCCTCGCGCACTTTTTATTTCCTGATTCAAAATTATTTTTAAAAAAAAAACTTTTTCGATATCGTTTGTAAAGATACTGTATAAATTTTCTTTTCTTTTTCTTAAAAAAAAAAAAAAAAAAAAAAAAGATTTTGATGAAATTCTGGCAAAAGCAGAATTTAGTTTAGGACGGAGGACTATTAGTTTTTTTTTTCTTCCCAATTATAACATCGCTTTCAAATTATTCAATTATATTTTCGATAAATTTTAGATTTCGATAAATGTCCAACTATCGAAAAATGATTTCGACAAATGTCCAACTATCGAAAACGACAACGCAAAAATCCCAGATTGAGACTAATAGGCCTTCAGTACTAAAAAAAAAAAAAAAAAGAATATAAAAAAAAACTATGTTGCTCTTGTTTTATTTTTTGTACATTACACTACCAGGCATACCAACATACCACTACCAGGCATTACTCCGAAACACTTTTAGTGCCCACTATTATTTTCCCCCTTCCTTTACACCATTTCCCTTGAAGGGTATTTTTCCTCTTATTTATTAATTACATGTTGCAGAAAATTTTACTACAAATAAAGTGGTGCATAAAAAGGACGGATAAAATGCTCCATAATAAATTAAAATTTTGGCATGTCTGCGGTACTGTTTAATTTAGTTCATAAATTAGCTTACAGATTATACCTTGGCTTCATCGTAATCATACTTTTTTGTTCATTGTTTTTACATCTTATAGAACATAAAATACAAATAATCTATATAATAATAAAAAGAAAGGTTTATATGTGTCTTCTATATTTTCACAGCCCGTATTGAAAGTAGAAATACAAAAAGTGACATACAGATGCTCAGGAGCCTTCCCGAGGGGATAGTGAAAAATGAATTAAAAAATTTTAATTAGTTGCGGAGATATTAATTGAAACGTCAACCTATGTCAATTAATATTTAATCCACCTGGACATGTATGTACCGCAAGTGTCACTATTTTCAGCTTGTACGCAAGTGTCTCGTACGCATCTGTCGCAACACCGAAATAATTGCTTTTCAATTTTCAATGTACCACGTGACTGGAAATAAATAAGGTACTGGAAATAAAAAAAAGCAATTTTTGAATTTTTTTCAATTTTAAACTGTTTTAAGCAGAAATTGGTATACGGCCGATATTACTGCTCACCTGCCTGCAGCTAAAAAAGTCTGAAGAATCGCTTAAAAAAAAAAAAAAAAAAAAAAAAAAAAAAATCATAATTATTTAAATTTTTTTTAACATGCTTTTATTAACTTGACATGATGTAACTATTGATCTATGTAACGGAATCTTACAATTTAGTTTTCGGCCACTTCTGGTCGTCTGACTGACATAAAATTTTGCACACGACTTCATAATCGATGACAATACAATATAAAAGTATTTCCAGGCGCCCTTCTTATCAGGGGCAGACTCTAGGGGGCAAGTTCTGGGAGCAAAAAAAAAAAAAAAAAAAAAAAAAAAAAAAATCTATTTTGTAACTAAAGACTTTTCGCATGTGAACGCCGTAGCTGTGAGGTAAAGCGCTGAGCTGCGGACCCAAAAGTCGAACATTCGAGCCTAGTCAGGGAGGATTTTTTAAAAATGGTTTTAGTTTCTAAATTACTTATTTCTCATTTATTCATTATGTTATTTATTCAGTTAATGTTACGTAATTTGTAGACTTTTTAACATGTTTTTATCCACTTGATATGATGTAACTATTGATCTATGTAACGGAATCTTGCAATTCAATTTTCGACCACTTCTCGTCGTCCGACTAACCTAAAATTTTGCACACGACTTCATAATCGATGACAATACAATATAAAAGTATTTCCAGGCACCCTTCTTATCAGGGGCAGACTCTAGGGGGCAAGTTCTGGGAGCAAAAAAAAAAAATTATTTTGTAGCTAAAGACTTTTCGCATGTGAACGCCGTAGCTGTGAGGTAAAGCGCTGAGCTGCGGACCCAAAGGTCGAACAATCGAGCCTAGTCAGGGAGGATTTTTTAAAAATGGTTTTAGTTTAATTCTAAATTACTTATTTCTCATTTATTCATTATGTTATTTATTCAGTTAATGTTATGTAATTTCTAGACTTTTTAACATGTTTTTATCCACTTGATATGATGTAACTATTGATCTATGTAACGGAATCTTGCAATTCAATTTTCGACCACTTCTCGTCGTCCGACTAACCTAAAATTTTGCATACGACTTCATAATCGATGACAATAAAATATACTAGTATTTTCAGGCACTTTTCTCATCAGGGGCAGACTCCAGTGGGCATGTTTTGGGGCAAACAAAACAATCTATATACATAAAACACTATCGTATTCGGCACAGGATTTAGCTGCATTTTTGTGACGTCAAGTAACAGCTTTTTGATGTTAATTTTTTTTTTTTTTTTTTTTTTTTTTTTTTTTTTTAAGCATAATTACGCCAAAAATAGTAAAGATTTTCTTGAAAATTGTTACATAAATCAATTTTAAATATACTTTATGATGTATTGAGTGGTTATTATTGGAAAATTAACAGTCATCCTGCTTAGGTAGGTGAATTTTAGATCTCGGAAATTGGTGTTTAAAAAAATAACTCCACCATTATTTTTCTTATTTTCTAACTTGCTACGTAAACTTTGTTTTGCATGTCTTTACATGTGTATTAAGTTTCTCATACCGGAAAAATTTTAGGTGCCTACTTTGTTAGGCCAATTTTATTTCTTCTGATCATATTATTTCAAAAAAAAAAAAAAAAAAAAACTAGTATGTTGTGGCCCCCATATGACTTTCTTCTATATTTTTCTATACAAATTCACTCAGCAAAAATAATTTATTAAAATTATTATTTAAAAATTTATCTTTCATCCTAATGCAGACGATTTCCATATTAGAGAAGTATTATAACACTAAATATTCAAAAAAAGTCAATTTTATTCTCAATATTACATTTAAGAAAAAGAAAAAAAAAAAAAAAGTTAAAAATTAAAAAAATTAAAAAAATTGATAACTTTATTTTAAATTATAGCAGATCGATGGTTCAACCATTCGTTTTAAAGGTATTGGCGAGCTCTCTTTTGAAATATACCCATCATGAAAATGTACTCCCCTCGAGTGGAGACTCCCCCCCCAGGGGGGTAACCGAGGCTCCTACATACTCATTTTTTTTCCCCAGTTGACTACCTCTATTACAAACAATTCTTTTAAATTTCATAATGATTAAAATAATTCTCTTTATGCACATTTGTACAAAATTTTGTCCTATACCACCATGTTAAAAATTTAGAAAAAGATGGATGGCAACGCAGGCTGTTGGACAATTTTTACCAAAAGTTGATAGCCACTAATTTATGTTAATGTGTGACTATATACTAGTTTGTATAAAATTCTGTGGAGTAGTACCTGAGATGCACTTGCCACAAAAATTTGTCACATACACAGACAGACAGACAGACATTATCTAAAAATGGTCAAATCGTGTTCTACAGCTCTCAAAACCTGTAAATCCATCAAAAACCGGAGGTCGAAAATTTTTACGAATCCAAAATTTT
Source organism: Salticus scenicus (assembly GCA_963930645.1). Classification (NCBI taxonomy): domain Eukaryota; kingdom Metazoa; phylum Arthropoda; class Arachnida; order Araneae; family Salticidae; genus Salticus; species Salticus scenicus. The sequence continues at coordinate 29,772,714 of OZ005659.1, read as the reverse complement.
CTTCTATTGAATATAGAAGAAAATAAAAAATGCATATAATACGTGTAATAGTACGTAAAGTAAGTCGTGTGGTTGTTTCACACCAGATTTTTTTTTTTTTTCCTAAAATAATGGAGCTTTTTAGCAAAATTATTTTTTGACACTTTAACTAAAGGGTATTTTTTTCAAGTGCACAATTTTTTTTAGATTCGTGTGATGTATCATTTGCATGTAATCCTTCTCGCAATAAGGTTTATATCGACATAAATTAATTTTAACATTTTTAATAAATAATAAAATAAATAAATATATTTATATTTATTTATTTTATTATTTATTAAAATTTATTAAATTATTAATTAAAAATGTACAACTATTCCAACAGATTCAATAGAAAAATCCCTACAAACACACTTATCCACAGTTAATCCTAAAGATAGCCTTTCATCCACATTACATCCTAAAGATGTCTTATAAATGTCTTGGAAAGAAGATGTGTCTGTAGGGATAAAAAGGATAAAACGTTCTTTTAACGTTTGCTAAAAATTACAAGTCTTAAAAGGAATTATAAAAATAGTCATGATCATATTTTACTGATATTTCCACCGTTCAAAAAGGTGCCTGACCTTTGAATAAGAAATTGTATATCTTACCGAAAGTGCACTTGATAGCTGAAAAAGCTTGAAGAGAAAACAAGATACTTTGTAGAGAAACCTGGGTACTTAGTAAAGGTTTCTGGAATTATATATCTTACCGAAAGTACACTTGATAGTAAAAAGGCTTGAAGAGAAAAACAGTAACGGTTTTTGGAAGCCACCTTATAAATACATGCTTACCAAAGTATTATTTAATGAACAAATCAGTCAATTTAACATCGTAAAAGGAATAAGGAAGTCTCACTTATTTTCCCACTTCATCATTTAAACATAATTATCATTAAATTAATTAAAAAAGAGCATTTCATTACGACAGAAGTCGTAAAATAACATTTAGAAGAGTGCAATGTACCAAGGATCCACTGTAATAGTTAAGCTGTATCACACGATGAAAGATCATAAAAATAATAGGAAAAGTTCTAATCGTTTAAGGATAACAGCAGTTATATTTCCCGGAAATCGGTTTTGATTTATGTAGCAGCTTTCTCAGTATTAAAATAAACACATTCCTTTCTATAGTTATCCCCTAATAATTCCAGAAACTTCACTGAGGCCTCCCTGTTGATAAAATAATATGGTGAAACATTCACACGATATTCACTTACCCTTCATTTGAATATTATAAACACAGATTACTGATAACAAGTACCGTACATAAATGCACTTTAAAACAAATGAAAACAGTTTTAGAAACTGATTTATTTAACATATATTTCTGTCTGAGGTAAACTGGCACCCCCTACAACTCACACTTAAACATAGTGCCTAAATTCATAAAATAATAATAATAATAATAATAATAAATAAATAAATAAATAAGGTTTTTATTAAACTTAAAAATTTATCAAATTATTCAGACGCATTTCACCCACATTACACATTAGAGGTCTGCACGGGCCGGGCTTTCGGCCCGAGCCCGAGCCTGGCCCGGCCCTCGTGCCGAATTTTTCAATTTGCTCTCGGGCCGGGCCGAGCTCGGGCTTAAATTTTTTTTGTAGGCTCGGGCCGGGTCGGGCTTGGGTCAATACTTTTTGTGTGTACTCGGGCCGGGCCGGGCCGGGCCTGGAGAAAATTTTAAGCCCGAGCCTGGCCCGGCCCGAATCTTTTTCTAAATTCCTCGTTAATCAACGAAAAGAGAAAATGATAAAATACATTTTCAGTCATTTATTTTACATAATTTTACAGTCTGGTATGTCACAAAAAATTTTATTTTGTTAAAAGGTGTCTGTAACTACAATTTAATTGTCTATCAGCTTGACTGTTCGCGTTCTGATTTTCCGCAAATATTTTAAACATGTCTCGAAATTAATATATTTTATATAAAGTAATATTAGATGGTTTCTAATTCAAAATAATATGCATGTTACTACCAGTTTGCGTACATGTAACAAACAAAAGAAATTAGACACGTTACTGTATATAAGACTTTGTTTTCTATGGCCTGTAGTGTTTAGGTGGTATGAAGGCTATAAAAATTCTTCCGCTGTAACTTTTCCTCTAAGGCTTCTTTTTTTTTTTTTTTTTCCTCCGGGGCACTGGATGAAAGTAGCATCAATTTTAGCATGTGCAAAAGCATCTTTTCTATTGAATATGGTTGGATTAGCATTAAAGTTTTGTTTACCGGATCACATGAAAGATTTGGATGCATTACGGTATATAACAGGAAGTGGTTAAAAGTGTATTTTTAGTACTATTAACCATTTTAAATATCTTCTTATATTGTTTGAGGAATGCTAATATTTTCGATTTGGCTTTCTGTCTGTCTTTGTGCCTTCTGTGCGTCTGTAATAATGAAATACCGTTTATATATAAATATCTTGTAAACATTCAGCAGTTTTGTTAAAGAAAATTCTATTGATTAGCTATATAAAACCGCTGCAAAACACATACTAAAAATCTTTTTCGTAAAAAGGCATTTTTTTTTTTTTTTTTTTTTTTTTTTTTTGTAATTTTACATATTTTTGAATCGGGTCGGGCCTGACTTTATCGTGTTTTGTCCGGACCAGGCTGGGCCCGGGATTGAAAATTTGGGCCCGTGCAGACCTCTATTACACATTGCAACTCACCAATCGTGGTCAAACTTGTCAACTCATACTATCTTCAAAATACCTTATATGAATTTCTTGCAATTATTTGTTTTTAAGTTAGACTCATAACAGTCATACACACAGATCAACCGGTAAAAACTTAATTTTTCATATTCAGTGCACCTCAAAACGCGAAAATATAGCAAAAACTGAGCATTGAAATTTAGGATCCAAACCATTACCTCGTTTATCATATGGATATAATATAAAAAAGTAATTATCATTCATAAGCAATTTTCCTGGATTTTATAAAATTTAGTGAAGCCCGTACATAAATTACATCCATATACAGAAGAGAATAGTCACTTAATTTTTGGGTAATCTTGCATATTTTCTATTTTAATAAAATTAAACATAATTTATACGTCTCATTAATATATTAAAACCAATGTAACACTTAAAATGAGATAATGAATACAAAAATTTAAAACTTTAAAAATACATTTTAATTAAAAACATTAAAGCACAAGACAGACGTTTCGGCTAGAACACTAGCCCTCCTCAGTGTCAAACATACAAGCACAACATTTACAAAAATTCATAATACATCATAGCAAGATTAAATATTCAGGAGGAATAGCTTTAGCCTCGTTCAAGGCAGAATGTTGCATTTTAGTAAAAGCGCCCTCTAGAAAAATACGGGATTCATATATATTTGCATTAGAAGCTAAAATTTTAAAGTTTTCAAAATCCGGAATATGATCACTATTGAGAGAATAGATTACGAGTTTTGATCTTAATGTTTTATATGAGCGTTTATGTTCTTTTAATCTAATTTCACCTGTTCTGCCAGTTTCTAGTCTTTGTGATTCTACATATGTCGGTGAAACGGCAGAACAGGTGAAATTAGATTAAAAGAACATAAACGCTCATATAAAACAGGAGACTTAAGATCAAAACTCGTAATCCATTCTCTCAATAGTGATCATATTCCGGATTTTGAAAACTTTAAAATTTTAGCTTCTAATGTAAATATATATGAATCCCGTATTTTTCTAGAGGGTGCTTTTACTGAAATGCAACATTCTGCCTTGAACGAGACTAAAGCTATTCCTCCTGAATTTTTAATCTTGCTATGATGTATTATGAATTTTTGTAAATGTTGTGCTTGTATGTTTGACACTGAGGAGGGCTAGTGTTCTAGCCGAAACGTCTGACTTGTGTTTTAATGTTTTTAATTAAAATGTATTTTTAAAGTTTTAAATTTTTGTATTCATTATCTCCTTTTAAATGTTACATTGGTTTTGCATATTTTCTGTTTATTATAATTTTGCTCAATATGAAAAACACATAACTTCAAATCCTCTTCCAGCAATATCCAAGTATAATCATAATATATCTAAAACCTTTTGTGTAGCCCTATAAACCAATGATGAATGATATACCCCCATAATTTTCATGCCATATCCCATATTAAATATGCTTTTGTGCATATAAAAATTAAATGTTCATTTCATTTTGTTTAAGGCTGTCTAAAGCTGTAAATAAAATCGTACCTCCCAGAAATTTCTTCCACAGATGTATTGTATTTAAATTTACGGTGTAACTTGCAGCTTGGTACACAACCCTATTTGGCGATTTTCTTTTGGCGCCTTTTTGAACTATAACGATGTAGTTCTGAATTCTTTGCAACATGATATGGCAACCTGTTTGCTGTTTATTTTTTATGACCATGGCAACCAGCATTCCAATTATTTATGAAGATAACATGATCGACATTTTAATATTCAGTATTCTCTTCCATTTTTGCTATTTTATTAAAAAAAAGATAGGCCTATTTTCGGAAAAGAAGGTAAATGTACTAGAATTTTTTTGAGTGAATTGTTTAGAGTGAGAGAAATGTTTTTGGAGTTTTTGAAAAAATCTAATTTATATAATCGTAATTTCCCGGCAACTGTAGAACATTTAAATGGTGTATATGTATGGAAAGCATATATATATATTTACGCATATTGATGATCCTTGCAGTATAGAACTTCATGCAGTTTTTTTTTTTTTTTTTTTTTTTTTTTCATGAAAAATGAGGTAAGTTAATTTTATATATTTTTTTTATTAATATTAAAAATAGGCTTAATTTGTTTGTGTACATTACAAAACTGATGCAATTTTGAAAAACGCGTTTTCGCTTTCTTTACGTTTAGAATCCATTTCAACCATTTCCGAAAATCACATTTCGCCGTAATCACAAAAAAAAAAAAAAAAAAAAAAAAAAAATCGCCTAATAGATTTGTGGACCAATCTGCAAGTTGTTCCAAATTTACTTGAATGTTCCTAAATATGAACCATTTGTCCGATTTCGATAAAAAGTTTCAAGCAGTATCATGATACAGATTTAGAATATCGAATTTGGACATTATGCTGATAATAGTCTCCCCCTCTCTCTCTCACACACACTCACATACAGACCAACCGCTAAACCTATTTTTCGGATCAGTGGGGACTCAAAACCAGTAAATATAACAAAAGCTCAATTTTGAATATTGGACCTAAAAATAATACTTTTTCTAACATTATACGGGTAAGGACATGTAAAAATATTCGATACCTGTGTGTATGTTTGAATGTATTTACGAAAATCGAATGTATTTACGAATGTATTGACTTGAAAATAAACAAGATATTTATCAATCACAACCAAATGAGCTGTATTGTTTTGGTCTCCATCTCCAGAACACTTCTAGGGGTGAACATCAGAGTTAAGATTTAGATGACCAAAAGGCAGTAGCCAGGATTTTTTTTCGGGGGAGGGGGAGCACATTTCTAACACAAGGTCTCCGAAAAATAATTATGTGATAGTGAACACACACACAAAGAAAAGTGCATACGCACACACAAATAAGGGCCTGATTATTAACTTTATGTGAGGCCCGGGACACACATACTTAGGCCCCGTCTCTCCCTTGCACTGTGCACCAGTCAGCACAGGTATATATATATACCTATTAATGGGACAAACATAGCAGAATTTGCTTTATATAATACCAATTTTTGCCATTTTTAGGGCATAAAAGGGAAAATGGCATTTTAAGGACCAGCTTTATGACCCCCGGTTAATGAGGTCACATGCCCCACATGCCCCTGTGTTAATCAGGCCTTGTACACAAATCTTTCTTCTATATTTTCGTATACAAATTCCCTCTGTACAAATAACTTTGTTAAAACTTTATTTATTAAAATTAATTTCCATGATGAACCCAAAGAAAGTCAATTTTATTTCACAAACGATATCTTAAAAAAAAGTTCCTTTTTACTTTCTCATAAGGTAGAGAAAGTATTGTTTTTGAGTCAAATTTTCGAAAGTGAGTTTTTGTTATATTTACACGTTTTGAGGTCCCCTGAATTCAAGCAGTTTGTCTGTGTGTGTATGTGTGTCTGTCTGTCTGTCTGTCTGTTATCAGCATAACTCAAAAACAAATAACAGTAGAAAGTCCAAACTTGGTATTCTAAATGTGTATCATATAGGGATACTACACTAAGCATTTCGGTGTGATGAAACGAATGGTTCGTGTACAGGGACACCCAAGAGAATTTAAATATATTACGTCTATCGGGGAAATTGCAGGTAAGTAGAGTTTAACATCTATAGACTGCACTAAACCAAATGAAATGAATACGTATTTTTTATATGCGTAAAAGCATGCCTCATGTAGAATATGGTATGGAAATTATTCACTGTCCGTTTACAGGGCTAAGGGCTACACAAAAAAACTAGATTATAGTGCGACAATATTTGAAAATTGATTGAAGTGTATTTCATGTTGTGCCGTGTATTACTATAGGATTATATTTAGGTGCACCATGTGATCTGTACATAATCTTCAAAAGATATACAGAGTTGCCAATATTTAAGCCATAACAATCTTTTTTATTGTTAGTGGAAGTGCTTTACTATGAAATTTTAGTCCAGGTAAGCTGCTCAGGAATTGAAACGAATTCCTCATAGACATTTGGTAAATAATGTATGTTTTTAAGCTAAATACTCATCGCTTATGTTTTGAATATTTACACGTTTTGAGGCTTCCTGATTACCGAAGTCAAGTTTTTTAACGTTTGATCTTTGTCTGTGTCTGTTAGAGTAACTTGAAAACAAATAATTTCAAAAGATCTAAATGTTGTATTTTGAAGTTAATATAAGTTTGTTGTTGGAAAAGTTTGATCAAGATTGATCAGTTTCAAGGAATGTTGCGTGTGAAAGTTGTCTGAATAATTTTAAGTGAACTTTTAATTTTAATAACAGATTTAAATTCTATATAAATGTAGGTGCAGTAATGAAACGAGGGGTGGAGTGGTGCGGTAGCCCCTCTCACAAAAAAGTAATTATCATATAAAACTCTTCCTTAGCCTAATTTGAATTGTTTTAACATAGGTTTGCATAACAGTACTCGTTATCTTACCCATTAGTTTCCAATCTGTATTTATAGTATTAAATTTCAGGGTAAGAGAAAGTCACGAGAGTGACACACCAGATTATTTACTTTCTCTTACCCATATATATGGTAGAGAAAGTATTGTTTTTAGGTCAAATTTTCGAAATTTATTTTTTGTTATATTTACACGTTTTGAGGTCCCCTGAATCCAAAAATCATGTTTTTAGCAGTTGGTCAGCGTGTCTCTGTGTGTGCGTCTCTGTGTCTGTCTGTTATCAGCATAACTCAAAAACAAATAACAGCAGAGTGTCCAAACTTGGTATTCTAAATGTGTATCGTATATGGATGCTACACTAAACTTTTCGTTGAGATCAAGCAAATTGTTCGTGTACATGGATACCCAAGAGTATTCAAATTACATGTATGGGGGAAATTGCAGGTAAGTAGAGTTTAACGTCCATAGACTGTACTAAACCAAATGAACGAATATACATTTTTTATATGCTTAAAAACGTGTTTCATGCAGAATATGGCATGGAAATCATTCACTGCTCGTTTACAGGGCTACACAAAAGAACTAGATTATAGTGCGACAATACTTGAAAATCGGTGGAAGTTTATTTCATGTTGTGCCGTGTGTTATTAATACAGGATTATTTTTATGTACATTATATGGTGTGAACATAACCTTCAGAAGATATGTAGAGCTGCCAATATTTAAGTCTTAATAATCTATTTTAATTTTAATGGAAGTACTTTACTATGAAATTTTAGTCCAGGAAAGCTGCTCAGAAATTGAAATTCATTCCCCGTAGCCATATGATAAATAATGCATTCTTTTAAGATAAATATTCATCGCTTGGTTTTTTGTATATTTACATATTTTGAGGCTTCCTGAATACCGAAGTCAAGTTTTTAACGTTTGATCTTTGTCTGCGTCTCTTAGAGTAAATTAAAAGCAAATAATTTCCAGGCAATCCAAATATTGTTTTGAAGTTAATACGTTTGTTACTAGAGAAGTTTAATCAAAACTGGTAAGTTCCAAGGAGTGTTGCGTGTGAAAGTTGTCTGAATATTTTAAAATGAACTTTTGAATTTAATAACAGATATGAATTCTATATGAATGTAGGTACAATAATGAGACAGGGTGGTTGAGGGGCGGTAGCCTCCCTCACATAGAAATATTTGTCAAATAAAGCTGTTCCGAATTCTCATTTGAATTTTTTAACGTAGGTTTGCATAATGCAATCTGTATTTATAGTATTAAATTTCAGGGTAAGAGAAAGTCGTGTGAGAGGCACACCAGATTAGTTTTTTTTTTAATTGAAAATGAAGAAAAAAATCGATAACTTTGATTTAAATTATCACCTATCGATAGTTCATCTATTCTTTTTAAAGATATTGACAACGACAAGTTCTTTTATAAGATATCCAAATCGAGAATTTGCGCCCCTCGGGCGCGTGACTTCATCCCCAGGGGGAAGCTTTGCTCCTATGAGTCTAAATTTTTTTCTATTTTCTACTATTATAAATAATTATATTTTATTTCGTGATGAGTCGATTAAAAATTTTGAAAAATCATTGTGGCAACCACAGGCGTATCCACAGGGAAAGGGGAGGGGGGAAATGGGGATAATTACTCGCCTATCCAAATTGGGAAAAACTCAACAAGCCACGTGACGACTAGAGATGGATTAAACAGTTACTTTTCAGTAGTATATTACTTCGTTCCATACTGCCTTTGGTAATAGGTTTTTATAATATATTATTTTTATAAACCACTAGCAAACCCGTGCGAAATATTCGCACTTTGTTTCTTTTCTTATTTACCTTTATAATTTGAAACTCAGAAATGCTATACCAATTTCACCACCTAATTAAAATTTTAATTAACCAGAAGCCAAATTATTATTAAAACCAAATTAATATTATACAATAGTGAAACCAAAATCATTCAAAGAAATGTTTCCAAATAAAATTCATGGTTCACGACCCAATTTTCATACTTCCACAGGCAGTACAGTTTTAATATAGGACTCCCACAACACGTTTTAAATTTTTGTCGTCATGTTGGCGATGACTTTTTATTAATTTTGGTATATATATTTTTTTTTCTGTTTAAAAATAAATAAGTACTAGTATGTTGTGGCCACCACAAGACTTTCTTCTATATTTTCCTATACAAATTCACTCAATAACAAAGAAAAAAAAAAAAAAAAAAAAAAAAAAAAAAAAAAACGATTTTTTTCCAATTTTTTTTTTTTTTTTTTAATGTAAAAAAAAATTTTTTTACTAATTAACTACTACTATTATCAATAATTCATATTAATTTTACAATCACAGGTTAAGAATAACTCTCATTATGTACATTTATACGGATTTTTGTCCTATACTGCCATATTAAAAATTTAGAAAAAATACGATCACAGTGCCACCTGTTGAGCAATTGATCCCCAAATCTAATCAGCACCAGTTTATGTCAGGGGCCAACTAAATACCAAGTTTGGTTAAATTTCGATAAAAAAAAAAAATACGATTTTTTTTTCTAAGTTTTTTTTCGTTAAAAGTAAAAAAAATCGATAACTTTGTTTTAAATTATCACAGATTTACAGTTCAACCATTCGTTTTAAAGGCATTGACGAGACCTTTCGAAAGATACCCATCTTGAAATTTTACTCCCCTCGAGGGGGGAGTTCCCCCCCAGGGGGGGGTGGCGAGGCTCCTACACATACAAAATTTTTTTCCCAGTTGACTATCTCTATTATAAATAATTTTTGTAAATTTCATAATGATTACTAAAAAATAATTCTCTTTATGGACTTTTATACAAAATTTTGTCCTATATCACCATGTTAAAAATTTAGAAAAAGCGGGATGGCAACGCAACCTGTGAGACAAGTTTTACCAAAAGTTGATAGGCACTAATTTATGTCAAGGTGCAACTACATACCAACTTATATGAAATTCTGTGCAGTAGTTCCTGAGATACAGTTGCCACAAAATTTTGTCACACACACAGAGACAGACTGACAGACAGACAGACATTTTCTAAAAATGGTCAAATCGTGTTCTACAGCTCTCAAAACGTGTAAATCCATCAAAAACCCGAGGTCGAAAATTTTTACGAATCCAATACTTTCTTCTATTGAATATAGAAGAAAGTAAAAATAAAATAAAATAATTTTTTTTAACTTTCCGAACACTATAGTGAGGAAAGTATTGTAATCATGTCAAAAATCCGAATTTGAGATTTTGATGTTTCTATACATTTCGAGGTCCAATGAGTCCGTTTTCACTATTTTTGGGGTGATGTATGTATGTGTGTGTGTATGTATGTGAGTGAACACGCTAGCGTCTAAACGCTTTGTTCGAATAACCTGAGAGTTGGTACGTATATTGTACGTCACCATAGTAGGAACCCTATGGATTTTGGTGAATCTAGCACTTATAGTTTTTTTACAGGGACACAAAGAAAAATTCTTTATCATTATGGCCTATGGGAGCAAAATCTTAAAAGTGCGATAGCATCTAAACGCCTTGTTCAATTGAGCAAAAACTTTATATACATATTATAGGTCACAAATTCTCAATCTGTATAGATTTTGGAGAATCTAGCACTTATAGTTTTTTTACAGGGACACAAAGAAAAATTCTTTAACATTATGCCTATGGGGCCAAATTTTTAAAAGTGTGACGTCTAAACGCCTTATAATTTTGAGCAAAAAAATTGTACACATGTTATAGGTCACAGTTGCACCAACTGTATAGATTTTCATGAATCTAGCACTTACAGTTTTTTTACAGGAACACAAAGAAAAATTCTTTATCATTATGGCCTATGGGACCAAATTTTTAAAAGTACGATAGCATCTAAACGCCTTATTCAATTGAGCTGAAAATTTATATGAGTATTATAAATCACTGTTGCACTAACTACAGGGTGGTCCGAAAAACATGATAGAAAGTATTTTAAGTTTCTGATTTCAAATGTATTGATGCAAATATAATTCTTCCATATTATAATAGCACATATAGTGACATTTCAGTTGAATGCTTAATTACCGGAAATAAAGAATAAGCAATATAGAATCACAAACCTTTTAAGATCGATTATATATCGTAAGAAAAATTTATGAGAATAACCGATGTAATGTCCCCGTTCGACGGGCATGTCGTTCAGAGTTCAAAAAGAAAAGGACGCTTATAGTGAAGAGATAATTGCGCAGTAAGTTATAACACTCTAAAGTCGCAGTGATTTTTAAGCCATCAGATGACTGATGTAATTGTCCTAATCTCCCACTGATTTTCATTGTTTACAGGTTGGTGGACAGATATGAATCTACAGGGAGTGTTTAGGATGCAAAAAGAAAGGCGTCGGGACGAAAATCAGCAGTTGTTACTGACGACATCAGGGAGCCTGCACGCGCATACTTTGAGGATCAGCCAACCACTTCCACTCGACAGGCGGCCCTACAATTAAGCATATCCAAAACATCATTACAAAGGCTAATGAAAGCAGTAGGATTGTGTTCATACAAGATCCAAACGTGACAGCCGCTAAAAAGGGGGGGGGGGGAATACTGTGCAGCGGAGAGATTTCGCAAACCACATAATCAAGAAACTTAAAAATGGTTCCATCAGTGAATACAAGATCTGGTTCAGTGATGAGACCCATTTTCAGTTGAATGGTTTCGTGAACAAACAAAACTGGCGCCACTGAGTTACGGAAAATCCTCACCTCAGCGCCATCTCTTCACTGCATCCACAAAGGGTCATGGTGTGGTGTGCCATATCGTCGAAGCAGATAATTGGTCCGATATTTATTGATGGTGTGGTCACAGGAGTGAAGTATCGAGAGTTGCTAGAGCGTAACTTTGGCCCTGATGCGGGCCATCTCAACAGGACACGCGGGTACTGGTTCAAGCCAGATGGGGCTCGTCCCCAAAAAACTTCTGACGTCTTCACGTGGCTTGAAACGACGTTTGGTGAGCGTTTGATTGCATTGGATGCAGAGAAATTCACGGGGCACGGGATAGAGTGGACCCCATACAGTCCGGACCCAAATCCGTGCGACTTATTCTTATGGGGTTGCATCAAGGTTAGAATCCATAGGAATAGCGCTGATTCACTGAAGGACCTAAAATTGGCAATCAGAAGTGAGATTGATGCACTTGATTACGACACACTCCAGCGCATTATGACAGAGTTTCGGATCCGGCTTTATAACACTATAGTCGGGGACAGTAGACATTTTAAGCATCTTGTATATTAAATGCCATTTATATCTTTATTCAATAAAATATGTTTAATGTGGTCTTTTTTCCACAATGATCGCCTACTTTCTATCATGTTTTTCGGACCACCCTGTATAAGCATTTTGGTGAATCTAGCATTTATAGGTTTTTACAGGGACACAACGAAAAATTCTTTATCATTATGATCTATGGGCTCAAAGTTCAGTAGCGTTAAATAAAACATCGTGTAATATATGGAGAAAAATACTCAAACACTCTATTATGGTTTTCTCTCTTTTGTTTGTTTAACAACTCCTCTTTCTTTACTTTATCTACAAAACTGTTAATTACTCAATGTTCGGAAAGTCGAGTGGAGCCACTCCAGATTTTTTATTATATTTTTTATGATTGTGTTTTTTAGTCAGTTCATGACACAAAAGTTCATATTCTGTATATATCTTTAAAATATTGCTAGGTTTAAAATGACGCTTGCAAAGGTTCTGAAGAAACAACTGATAAAAATACATTTTTTCGTAAAATAATCTCATCAGACAAATGTCGTCAATTTTTCTTCTTAGTCCATTGAGCTAAGTCTGCGTGCTTAAATATTGTCCATGTATAAATATTATTTTTTTTATCCTCGCGTATTGTATCGTTACGACAAAAAATAATTGAAACTGGTCCAAGTTAAAGAAATATTACATAGATTATCATTTAGTTTATATATGGCTAATGTCTTTCTAATCTTTTCGAAATGTACAATATATACATGTGTCCTGCATAATGGATGCGGTTTATGTTTTTACGTCCCAATGCTTTCGAAGAGTAATCTTCACTTTATTTAACACTAGAACTTCTGAAAATAAAGGAAAAAAAAAACGCTTATATGAAATAGTGGTAGAGTCAAAGTTTTAAAGTTTAACACAAGTGTTCGTCCCAAGCGAGTAAGCATAAGATTCTGTTAAATGAAGTACTCCCATTTAAACACGAAAACGGAATATTTCAAATAATTACAAGTAACACGTACAGTCGGTAACAAAAGTGTCCGAACACTAGCAAAAATTCCTATGTAAAGAAAGTACACTTCATACGGTTTTGCTAAATAAATCCTTGTCGAATCCTGTTCTTAGTCAGTGTAAGGACATGATTCGATAAGGATTTATTTAACAAAACCATATGAAGTGTACTTTTTTTACATAGGCATTTTTGCTAGTGTTCGGACACTTTTGTTACCGACTGTATATGAGTGCCATTTAATGTAAAAAAAAAAAAAAAAAATGCTTATATTATAAGCCATACAATTACGAAATAAATAAATATTAATAACAAATCTTTTAAAAACATCTTTAACCCTTTGCGGCGCAAGGTAATTCGGATCATTTAAATTACACTGCCACCGGAATTTACGAACATAATTAAAATAGAAGAAATTTTAAATTTTCACGTTAAAAAAAAGGGCCTCTTCTGCTATGTTATAAATGCAAATTTTTGCTAAAAAATTTCCGGGATGAGTTTTTGCACTTGAGAATTAAAATTAGGTGTTCCATCAGCGGGAACATTGCGACTGAAAGGGTTAAGACATCCCAAATTTTAAACTACCGAGTAATTGTGGGCGCATTCCTAAACACCTCACTAAGTGCACTATTTTTCGTGGCAAAACTGAAATGAGTGTAGTTAGTTACGGTTCAGTGTAAACAGTTTTCTATGAGTTTACGAATGCTTTTTAGAGCATCTAGTGTTGCTCTAAAGTGTTTGTAAACATTTTCTCTCTTTTGAATGTTTTATTATTTTGAATTTGTTTTTATAATTTTTTATACTTCCATACATAAGGAAAGTAGTTTAAAACTAGTATGTTGTTGCCACCACAAGACTTTCTTCTATATTTTCCTATACAAATTCACGCAGTAACAATATTTAAAAAAAAAAAAAAAAAAAAAAAATACGATTTTTTTCAAAGATTTTTTTTTTTTTGTTAAAAGTAAAAAAAATCGATAACTTTGTTTTAAATTACCACATATTTATAGTTCAACCATTCGTTTTAAAGGCACTGACGAGACCTTTCGAAAGATACCGATCTTGAAAATTTACACCCCCCACTGGGGGGTACTTCCCCCTAGGGGGGGGGAGCGATGCCCCAAATTTTTTTCCTAATTAACTACTACTATTATCAATAATTCATATTAATTTCACAATCACAGGTTAAGAATAACTCTCATTATGTACATTTATACGAAATTTTTTCCTATACTGCCATGTTAAAAATTTAGAAAAAATACGATCAGAGCGCCACCTGTTGAACGATTGATCCCCAAATCTAATCAGCCTCAGTTTATGTCAGGGGCCAACTAAATACCAAGTCTGGTTAAATTTCGTTAAAAAAAAAAAAAAATTAAATTAAAAAAAAGTTTTTTTTTTCGTTAAAAGTAAAAAAAAATCGATAACTTTGTTTTAAATTATCACAGATTTATAGTTCAACCATTCGTTTTAAAGGTATTGACGAGACCTTTCGAAAGATACCCATCTTGAAAATTCACATCCCTCGAGGGGGGACTTCCCCCCCAGGGGGTGTGGCGAGGCTCCTACGCATACAAAATTTTTTTCCCAGTTGACTATTTCTATTATAAATAATTCTTGTAAATTTCATAATGATTACTAAAAAATAATTCTCTTTATGCACATTTATACAAAATTTTGTCCTATATCACCATGTTAAAAATTCAGAAAAAGCGGGATGGCAACGCAACCTGTAAGACAATTTTTACCAAAAGTTGATAGGCACTAATTTATGTCAAGGTGAAACTACATACCAATTTGTATGAAATTCTGTGCAGTAGTTCTTGAGATACAGTTGCCACAAAATTTTGTCACACACACACACACACACACAGACAGACAGACAGACAGACATTTTCTAAAACTGGTCAAATCGTAATCTACAGCTCTCAAAACGTGTAAATCCATCAAAAACCCGAGGTCGAAAATTTTTACGAATCCAATACTTTCTCTATATTACATATAGAAGAAGGTAAAAATAAAGCAAAGAAAATAAATTGCTTGTTAAGCAGATTTTATTACTAAGAATAATTATTAGAAAACAGGCATTAAAAGTTGTGTCAAAATACTACAATGAAAGAACCTTTTGAAAATCATAAAAAACAATTTTGTCTCAAGATAAAAAAAATTTCTGTGACTGTTAAAGAAAGAAGTACTTATTGATTTATTTATTTTAAAGTTTTAACCTTTTTTAGCTGTATGCAATGTGTTTTTAAGAAACCTTATAGTTAAAAAAAAAAAAAAAAAAAAAAAAAAATCTGCTTTTTATAAAGTATTTTAAATCAAAAAATAAAATTGCTTTAATATAACTGATTTATTTATATTTTTTGAAAATTATTGATTTTGTGTCGTTTTAGAGTTGCTTTATTATTGATAAATATTTCATCATCTCCACAAACTTTTTCATTCTTTTATTGTCATCTACTAGCTGCCTTCGGCGACCAGCTGGTTCGCGATCTTTGAAAAATCCGACTTTACGAAACTCTCGCTCGGTAGCGCTGCGGCGCCTTTTTCTCGTTTCAGGTCTTACAACATCTTAGTGACATATAGTGAAAATAGCTTAATTGAAAATTTTAATCTTAGTAAATTCCCGCTCGGTAGCGCCTGCGGCGCCCTCTTCCAGTTTCAATATCTGAAACAACCTGTTCGTTCACCATGTTATGATCTTTCAAATTTCTGACTTGAGCAAAGTCTCGCTCGGTGGCGCCTGCGGCGCCTTATCCCGGTTTTAGAACTGTTCAATTCCGAATCAACAAACCTTTCAAATGATGTATTACTTGGGAATTTATTTTAATTAGTAGCTGAGATACCAAAGAAAACCTAATCAGGACACCTCAAAACGTGTAAATAAGGTGAAATCTCGAATTCCACTTTCGATAAAATAAAAGTACTTTCAAATATCTTTCGAATGAGGTATTAATTTAATAATAATTAGAAATTGAAATATTAAAATATTACAACGCCATCTGGCGGCAGAAATTTCTGTATTTCTTCTTCGATTCCAAATCAAAAAAGTTTTCTAATGATGTATTACTTATGAAATTATTTTAATTAGTAGCTGAGATACAAAAGAAAACTGATTCAGGACACCTCAAAACGTATAAATCTGGTAAAAACTTTCGATAATATAAAAGAACTTTAAAATATCTTTCGAATGATGTATTAAAAATAAATCAAAAAAGTTTTCTAATGATGGATTACTTATGAAATTATTTTAATTACTAGCTGAGATACAAAAGAAAACTGATTCGGGACACCTCAAAACGTATAAATCTGGTGAAAACTTTAGATAATAAAAAAGAACTTTAAAATATCTTTCGAATGATGTATTAAAAAGAATTTAATCATAATTAGAAATTGAAATACGCTTATTAGAATAAAATTTAATTTGCAATTAAAATGTAAATTTTTTGAAAAATCGATGAAATTTGAACTGCAACTATCCCCTGTGCTGTAAACTGCGCACTCAATGTTTCAAAAAATTTAGAAAATTGAAGCATTTTGAAATTTGCAATTTTTATTCCTAGTAGAAAAAGCACGTGATCTCAAGTGGTAAAATATTTCCTTCGTTTGGGCGGATATCGAATTCTCTCTTTTCTGTCAAGGTCAGTTGCCATGGTAACCCACCCCATGAATCAAGATAGCAAGCAGTATTCATTACGGAATGGCGATAGACGTATTCAATGGTTTAATGCCTAAAATTAAAAAAATTATAACTCATTCAGTTTTTCAAATTTTCTCTCAATCTTTTGGGAATTGAATTGTGCAAGCGAGATCTATATACAAAAAAAAAAAAAAAAATGAATAAATAAATAAATAAATGATTTATCTCTAAACGGTTTTGAGTTATAAAATTTTTTGTGAAAAAATCGATGTTTCGTAAAATCTAAAAATATGGATCGCTAATCCGTATTTTGTAAAAATGTTTATATGGTTCGAAAGAGGATTAAATGACCTTTCCAAATATACCAGTTGTTAATAAATGGAACAGTTACTCGGTCGTACAGGGCATTTCAAAAAAGACGATCGAGAAAAAGAGAAATTTTCGACCCTTTTTAAAACTTTTTTTAAAAATATAAAAAATCCGTATTTTTCAAAAAAAATTGTACCGTAAGAATCGGTAATAAATGCTCTTTCTCGTGGTATAGGTGTATTTTCAATATCTCCAAAAGTTCTGCAGCGATCGCTTTAGAAAAACCCGCAAAATGTTTCTATCTCTGCTTCCTCTTTTGAGGAATACGTTGAATTCTACTTGAAGGGCGGAAATTACGATCCGCTCGCTTTTTAATTAGACATTGATCGACATTTTAATTAATATCTCCGGAACTAATTAAAATTTTTAAATTATTTTTTCACTATGCACTCGGGCAGGCTTCTGAGCACCCGTATGTCAAATTTTGTAGTTTTGTGTTCAGTAGGGGCTGAACGTATAGATGCTCAGACAGAGAGACAGACAGACATCTTCTTTTATTATTATAGAAGATTCCAGAAATATAAACAAACTAATTTCTTCTATAATTAAATGTAACCTTGAACAATGAAGTATTCTGAATAGTGCGTGGGCGAAAAGAATTACAGACTGATAATGACTTTTTCTCTCTAAATAAACATTTACAAACTGTAATTTACTTTAAAGAATTATTAATATCGTTTACCTGAAATCATATTATTATAAATATTAACATCTAAATTACTGCTTTATTTCATTCAACAATATTGTTTAATCTCTATACATAAAATCGTTCTTCCTGACTGACTGACTGACTGAGTGAGTGAGTGAGTGAGTGAGTGAGGGGGTGATTCATCATCGCCCAGGCCAAACGCCTGGACCTAGAAGCATGAAATTTTGTGACAATGTTCTTTCTATGACGTAGGCATCCACTAAGAAGCGATTTTACAAAATTCGCCCCCCAAGTGGGGGGGGGGGGCAAAACGTGATTTCACAAAATCCTTCATATCTCAAAAAAAAAAAAAAAAACAGATATCCGTAAAATTTTTGCTTTAAAATGTAGCTAATACAAATGTCTAAAAATTAATTTCTGGAATTTTCAAAATTCGGTCCCCAAGGGGGGCGGGGGGCAAAACGTAATTTCGCATAATCCTATATATCTCAAACAAAAAAATAGATATACGTGACATTTTTGCTCTAAAATATAGCTAATGCAAATATCTAAAAACCAATTTCTGAAATTTTAGAAATTCAGCCCCAGGTGGGGCAGCAGGGGGGGGGGGGCTATGGGGTAAAAACAAATAGAAATATAGTTAGGGCGTTCAAAATTGGTACAGATAGGTTTTAGAGGCCTTCAAGTCGAATGGGGATATTTTCGATTGTGTAAAGTTATTAGGAGGGGCAGGAAGGGAGGGGAGAGGGGGGCTATGGGACAAAAACAAATAGAAGTACAGTTAGGGCGTTCAAAATTGATACAGATAGGTTTTAGAGGCCTGCAAGTTGAATGGGGATATTTTCGATTGTGTAAAGTTATTAGGAGGGCAGGAAGGGGGAGGGGAGAGGGGGGGCAAAAAAATAAAAATAGTGTCAGATCGTTCAAAATTGGTACATAGAGGTGTTCCATACTCACAAATCGATTGCGGATAATTTTGAATTTGTAAAATTATAAGGAGGGGCGGGAAGGGAGGGGGGCTATGGGGCAAAAACAAATAGAAATACAGTTAGGCCGTTCAAAATTGGTACAGATAGGTTTTAGAGGCCTGCAAGTCGAATGGAGATATTTTAGAAAGTGTAAAGTCATTAGGAGGGCCGGGAAGGGGGGAGGGGAGAGGGGAGGCAAAAAAATAAAAATAGAGTTAGATCTTTCAAAATTGGTATATAGAGGTTTTCGATACTACAAATCTATTACGGATATTTTCGAATTTGTAAAATTATTAGGAGTTGTGGTAAGGGGGATGGGGCGGTAAGGGGGGCTGTGGGCAAAAACAAATAGAAATACAGTTAGGCCGTTCAAATTTGGTACAGATAGGTTTTAGAGGCCTGCAAGTCGAATAGGGATATTTTCGAAAGTGCAAAGTTATTAGGAGGGCCGGGAAGGGGGGGGGCGGAGGGGCAAAAAAAATAAAATAGAGTTAGATCATTCAAAATAGGTACATAGAGGTGTCCGATACCTACAAATTGGTTGCGGATATTTTCGAATTTTTAAAATTATTGGGAGGGGCGGGAAGGGGGCGGGAGCGGAGGGGCAAAAAAATAAAAATAGAGATAGATCGTTCAAAACTGGTGCATAGAGGTTTTTGATACTTACAAATCGATTGAGGATATTTTCGAATTTGTAAAATTATCAGGATAGACGAGAGGGGGGGGGGCGAACGGGGAAAATAATAGAAATAAGAGTTGAAGCATTTTGGGAATTTATTCCGAAGGCAGTGAGAACCTGGTGCGACATTTTTCCTAATCAAATTTTGTTTCTCTATTTTTTTTTTTTTTCACGTGATAAAAATTAATGCAATTTTGAGAATTCAGTAATTATAGTGATTCATTTACAAATAGGGACCAGCGAAGCGGGCGTCGCCTGCTAGTGATTGTATAAAAAATAAGATATTAATTTTTCTCATCAAATGTCATAATATAATATAATATAATATAATATAATTTATGATGTACAGTACGACGCAAAAGTTTAGACAATGACTTTATTCATCTTTAAAATTTAGACTTATGGCGTCAGAATTACAAAAACCTGTATATATATTTAAAATATGTTTTAAAATGCTATAATCAAAATACAGTCGTTTGATTTGCTATAATTTTCATTTTTTTTATAAAAATAAAAATTTGCTTGTCGCGAAAGTTTAGACACGATTATGAGTTTCTGTGAATATTTGATGGCATATGCAAATTTAAAATCGATGATGTCACAGATTTTGAGTACTTAAGTTCTGCAAACGATAACGCTTCGTAGTGGAGTTGCTGCGAGCTAAGAATATTCAAAGGAATGATATTTCAATGATTTGGCAGTTGAAAGCTGAAGGGAAGCGCGTTTCAGAAATTTTGGCTATTATTAATAGATCTAAGAAATCTATTCATCGAGCTTTATCGCGTGGTTGTGAATATAAAGCAAAATGTAGATCTGGGAGGCCACGTGTAAGAAATATACAAGAGGATCGCGTGATACAAAGACTAGCGAGTACCCAACAAATGAGTGTACGTGGAGTTCAAAGGTCATCGGGACTCTCTGCATCAAAAGATACAATTCGTAGATGAATTGTGGAAAAAGGAACAACAGTTTATAGAAAAATTTAAAAGAAAGCAGCTCTGAAGCCACATCATAAGTTACAAAAAATATTGTAGGCCCGAAAGCATATGTCATATGGACAGACATGGCAATCACTCATATTTAGAGATGAAAAAAAGTAGAATCGAGATGATCCAGATGTCTGGTCATCGTATTGCCATGATTTTGGAAGGAACCTCTTTGTTTTTTCATTCGCAGATAAGGAGGGGGCTCGGTGATGATTTGGGCAGCCATTTGCTATAATTGACAAGTATCTCTGACCTTTACCAGTGGTCGTCAAGTATCACAGCATTATACAAAGACATTAGAAAAGAACTTAATGCCGTTTGCTGAGCTTCTAGGTGGCCCTCAGTGGCAATTTCAACAAGACAATGTTTCGATTCACACTGCAAACAATACAAAATCTTGGTTTAATTCTCATAATATAAGAGTTTTTGACTGGCCAGCATGTAAAACAGATGTTAACACTACAGGGAATCTTTGGGGCATCATGTCTCACAAAGTTTATAGCAATGGTAGACAATACTTTTCTGTACAGGAACTCAAGACATCTATTGAGGATGCATAGGACGACATCGGTCCCCAAACTATGCAAAATTTAGTTTCTTCGGTGGAATCTCGTATTTATGAAGTGATACAGAAGCACGGATGCACAATTATGTTTTGAAAATTGTTTATTTAGATTTTATTTAATTTTTGTCTAAACTTTTGAGACAGTATTAAATTTTTGTTACCATTTAATTACTTGCAATATGTACAGTACTACTTTTTATTGTTATAAATATTGTTTATATGCACAGAACATTACATTCAAGCTATGTTAGGAAAATTGATTAAATAGTTTTCGAAATCTGCATGAATTTCTTCATTGTCTAAAAATTTGCTTCGCACTGTATAATAATATACTCAAAATTGTAATTTAAATTCATTTTTGCAGTCTGTAATAAGTTTTCAACCAGAAAGGATGCATAAAAATGCATTCCTTAAAATATATCCTAATAAAGCTAATTAAAACATCGAATTATTTGCAGAATCATTTAAACTAATTTAAATAATTATTTTTTGCATTATTAGTTAAAAATATAAGCTTATTAGAGAATAGTTAACAAATGAAAACGCAGGAAAATTCATCAGCCTTAAGAAGACCAATTGGGATATAGTTTGATGCCAAGAGATGAAGCTGTTACTGCACTACTGTATACAAGGTAAGTGAAGATTTTATTGTTTTTCTTTAAAGTCTTACCTTGTATGAAATATAAATCTACCAAGGTACTAAAGTATTTACTAATAATTGCAACATTTTGATTATGATAACTGATTAAAAATATCTCTGGCATCTTATTAATTAATATATAAGTAGTGAAATAATTAAATTCACATTACATAAGCTCTTAATGGTGGAAGTAATTATTACAAATTTAAATTAAATTTAACGATGGCATCGTACAAAGAAAATACAATTATTGATAAGCTAAATGCATCTAATTACGCCACCTGGTCTTTTAAATTAGAGATGTTACTGATAAAAGAAGACTTTTTTGACGTCATCACAGAAACTCCACCAGAGCCTATCACTGCAGAGTGGTCCAAAAAGGATAGAAAAGCTAAAGCAATGATGAATTTGTTTATAAGTGATGACCAAATAGTACACGTTAAGGGTTTGTCCACGTCAAAAGAGACATGGCTCAAACTCAAAAATTTACACGAACGCACCAATCTTTCCAGCAAGCTACACTTGTTACAAAATTCATATAGCTGTAAATTAGCTGAAGGAGGTAATATAATAAAACATATAACGCACATTTTAGAAATAAAAGAAAAACTTACTGCCATTGGTGAAAACATTAACGATTCTCATTTATCAGCATTACTGTTGTGTTCGCTGCCTCCGTCATATGATCCTCTTATTACTACTTTATAAGCAGAATCTGAAGAGAATCTTACACCAAGTTATATTCAAAGCAAGCTGATAGAGTATAACAGAAGAACTTTGTAACAACAATGAGTTACAAGTTGATGTAAATGCTGTAGCATATCAAATAAAAAAAAACACAAAAGCAATTTTCAGAAAAAAACGAGTCAATAAATTCTGCACATACTGCAAGTTGAAAAATCATAATACCAACGACTGTTGGTACATAAAAAACAAAAATAAAAAACAAAATTATTCCTCGGAAGGTTATTACAATAAAAATAAAAAATTTAATTCATCTTTACTAGCTGGAACCCGTCGAATTCGACGATCATTTTATTGACCGTAATGTTTCAAAAAACGTCGCATCATTATTTAAAAGTATTTCAAGTTCAAACATCTAATATAATTTACGACATTTCACTTACAAAAAAAGAAAATCAGAAAAATGCTTACAAATAGAAATACTATATATGACATCACTTTCTACAAAGTACAGACAATGTGACGTCAAACTGACTCCAAATAAACAGTTCCTATCTTTCATTTTCTATTTCGTTTAATACTAAGACTACATATTAGCTGACCCATCCGGCGTTTCCCGGGCCCATGGTAATAACCTTAAATGAACCTTAAATTTGTATAGTTTTACATCTTTAACTCGATTTTGTTTGAATTTCTATTTTTAAATAAAAGCATCGTGAAAAAATAATCAGCTGTAACAAAAAAATTACCTCGAACCGAACGAAACTCTGCCTTGTGACCCTGGTGCCTTCGGCAGCACATACGCCGGCCGCTAATAACATAAAAATATTCCCAAAAATTAACCTGGAACCGAACGAACCCGCCCGGTATTGCCCGGGCCCATGATACCTTAAATGAACCTTAAATTTGTATGATTTTATACCTTTAAATCGATTTAGTTTGAATTTATGTTTTTAAATGAAAGCATCAAGAAAAAAATAATCAGCTGTAACAAAAAAAAAAATTACCTCGAACCGAACGAAACTCTGCCTTGTGACCCCGGTGCCCCCCTCCAAATCTACTTTCCCCCTTTTTCCCCCCTTTAAAATCGAAAATTCCAAATTCGCAGAAAGTGATTTTTTAGTATTCGACTCTAGTCTCCATATGTACAATTTCTTCACCGTGAAGTAATTTGGAGCTTAGTTAAGCTCGTAAACGTGTTTTTAACCCGTTTACCCCCGGGGGAGGAAACCGTTCGACTTTTTTTTTTATTTTTCTCTTTTCATAGCACATCTACAGACCAAGACCTTTTTTTAGACACCTAAACCAAATTTTTACACAAAGTAGTTCTCTCAATATAGTGGAGACAGACAAAAATATGTTTCAAATTTATATATAGATGTTTTGAAAGTACAAGTGAACCAACAATGAAACATGACAGGGATGAAACAAATGCATTCGACGATGAAACTGATACAAGAAACAAATTAAAAAACTTAGCATTTATTGCCTGCAATGAAAATAAAAACAATTGGATTGTCGATAGCGGCTCCTCCTCGCATATCACAAATGATAAAAATCTATTCACTGAAATAAAAAATTAGGACAATTCAAACGTGGTTATAGCAAACGGAAACATTTTAACATCACAGGGTTCAGGCGATGTAGTTATAACTACCGAAACAGCTGAGGGGGAAATAAACAAAATAAAGTTACTCGACGTCCTTTTTGGTCCAGACCTCGAAACAAATTTAATCTCAGTCAGTAAGGCTACTAAAAGCGGCTGCACGTTAATTTTCAAAAATGATAAATGTATACTACAAAAATTCGGAAAAACCTTCCTTGAGGGGGAACTAAAGGGTAACTTATATGAAGTAAAACAATCCAAAAACAGTTCAAATGAATATATTAATTTAACTCACGAATGTAACAATAAGAATTGCATCACGCTTTGGCACAAGCGACTCGGGCATAGAAATTATGCTGACATAAAACACATTATGGATAAGCAACTAGCAGTGGGAATAAATATAAATTTCTGCGAAACATGTATTAAAGGAAAACTAACAGATTTACCATATCCACAGCGATCTAAACACAGGACAAATAGAGTACTTGAATTAATACATACAGACATCTGTGGGCCATTTCAAACACCCTCCATAGGGGGAAAAACATATTTTTTAACATTCATTGATGACTAGCCAGATTCTGCATGATTTATCTATTGAAACATAAAAGTGAGGTATTAACCACGCTCAAACAATATATAGCATTCGTCAAAAATAAGTTTGGAAAATTACCTGAAAGAGTCATATCTGATAATGGGAAAGAATATGTGGGAAGAGAAATAGAAAATTACCTAAAACAAATGGGAATTAAACACGAACTTACAGTTCCTTATTGTCCAGCACAAAACGGCGTGGCTGAAAGGAAGAACAGAACACTGGTAGAAATGGTGAGACGTATGCTGTCAGAAGCAAATCTAGATAAGAAATTTTGGGGTGAAGCCGTTAATACAGCAAACTATCTCATTAATAGACTCCCCACAAAAGGAAATAATAAAAGGAGAGGTTAGTTTCTATTTGGCCATGAAAATAACTAGAAATGATAGAGGGGATCTCAAAATAAATCAAAAATTGAAAATCTAAGAGTTAGTACGAAAATTAAATTTAGAAACCTCTAAACCAACATATACACCAATGGAAACAAATTACTTAAAATTTGATGATAAGGATAACCCATTAGAAAACAAAACAACACTAAATACCGACAAACAATAGGAAGTTTGCTATATTTGGCTACAGTTAGCCGTCCTGACATATTAGCAGCCGTAAACATATTAAGTAGGAGAAATGAAAGTCCAAGAAAAAAGGACTGGGAAACAGTAAACAGAGTTGTAAGGTATTTAAATACCACAAAAAATCTAAATTTCGTTATCAGTACCAATGAAAAACCTAAACTAGTAGTTTACGCAGATGCGGACTGGGGAGGAGACAAGTCCAACAGAAAATCGACATCGGGCAGTGCTTTCATGCTAGGAGAAAATCCTATTCAATGGATCACAAAAAGCCAAAATTGCGTTGCACTTTCTTCGGCTGAAGCTGAATTTATTTCTGCTACTACAGCTGCGAAAGAAATTGTATGGATACTAAAATTATTAAAAGACTTGTACTTACCTCAAGAGTTACCTATCAAAATTTTTGAAGATAATATTTCATGTATAAAATTGATAGACAATGAATTTTCTGGTAAACTGAAACATGTTGATCTACAATACAACTACTTAAAAGATCTGAAAGAAAAAGACATTATAGAACTTGAATATTGTCCAGGCGATGAAATGACTGCGGATATCTTCACTAAAGCACTTCCAAGGTAGATTCACGAAAATCACAGAAAGAAATTGAAACTGATTAGTGAAACTTAAAAGATTTATGGAGCTGAAGGGGGAATTTATAAATATTTCATCATCTCCACAAACTTTTTTATTCTTTTATTGTCATCTATTCCGGAAATATAAACAAACTAATTTCTTCTGTAATTAAATGTAACCTTGAACATTGAAGTATTCTGAATAGCGCGTGGGCGAAAAGAATTATAGGCTGATAATGACTTTTTCTCTCTAAATAAACATTTACAAACTGTAATTTACTTTAAAGAATTATTAATATCAAACTTTATGTTCACGTGAAATCATATTATTATAAATATTAACATCTAAATTACTGTTTTATTTCATTCAACAATATAGTTTAATGATTGTATAAAAAATAAGATATTAATTTTTCTCATCAAATGTCATAATATAATATAATATAATATAATAATTTATGATGTATAATAATATACTCAAAATTGTAATTTAAATTCATTCTTGCAGTCTGTAATAAGTTTTCAACCAGAAAGGATGCATAAAAATCCATTCCTTAAAATATATTGTAATAAAGTTAATTAAAACATCGAATTAATTGCAGAATCATATGAACTAATTTAAATAATTAATTTTTGCATTATTAGTTAAAAATATAATCTTATTAGAGAATAGTTAACAAATGAAAACGCTGGAAAATTCATCAGCCTTGAGAAGACCAATTTGGATATAGTTTGGTGCCAAGATATGAAGCTGCTACTGCACTACTGTATGCAAGGTAAGTGAAGATTTTATTGTTTTCTTTAAAGTCTTACCTTGTATTAAATATAAATCTGCCAAGGTACTAAAGTATTTACTAATAATTGCAACAATTATAAAATATTTAGTATAAGATTGGCAATGTCATTATATCTATATAAATAAAGAGAAGTGTCTGTGTGTGTGTCTGTCTGCGCTCTGGTGTCTGGCTTCCAAATTTGGCATATAGGTACCTGGGACCCTGCAGGTGTGCACCTCATCTAGATTTTTTCGAATTTCGAATTTGAATTTTTTAAATTAATGTTTTTTCGATTTTAAAAATTGGCTTTTATGATTCATTTTTCATGAATTTATTTTTCGATTATAATCGTTTGCGTATTTTAGCAACGGCTATATTATGCAATTTATTTTTTATTTAATACGTTCATTTGAAGGTGAATCTTTTTTTTCTTTTTAATTTATTATATTTACTGAAAATAAAATGATAATCCAGTAGAAAAAATTAGGTACATTAAATTTAAAATTTAAAAACGTATTTATAACAGTTATGCTTATGTATATTTTTTGTAGTATAACAACAATTATTTTTCTTGTGTTAATTTAATTTCTTTAAAAGTTTTTTTTTTTTTTTTTTTTTCTAATTTATAGTATTTGTCAGGAAATAATGTTAGTATATAGTAGAAAGCATTAAACTGATTGAAATTTGTTTGTTTTTTATGTATTTAATTCCTTTTAAAAGAAAATCTACTTTTTATTTTATTTCATTATATTGGTCGGAATCAATTGTAATATTGTAAATAGCGTGAGCTATAAAGTACATGGTTCAAAAACTGAAATATTTAATAGATGCTGAGATACAGTTATCTTTAAAATCGTAGCTCTTAAATAATAGCAGACTCACCTGCCGTCAATAAATACCCATATTGAGAATGAGATGTATAGGAAATAGATTTCTGCAGGCAGTGGGAACCTGCTCCCGATGCAGTGCGGGCAGAGAAAGAGTTGCCGTAGGCAGCGGATACCCGAAGCGAGGTCCAGAGCGATTTCAATGTAATTACTTTAGTTTTTATTTATAATGTGATGTGAAAAATAAATAACTATCCAATTCTTTTGAAGATTCATTTAAATATAGTGACCAGCGAAGCGGGCATAGCCTGCTAGTATTATCATAAAATAAACTCTTAAACTTGAGTAATTTTTAAAAGAAATTTGATGTCCTCTCTTTAATCCAATAAAAAAACAAAATATGTATTAAAATTATATGTATTGTTAAACTACAAGTTTCCCCCATATATTTAAGAGTTTGTAAATCGGAAAACAATTTATTTTATTTTACTTTATTTCATGTTATTTATTTATTTTTATTTATTTATTTATTTTGAGAGAGTACTTAAAAAATGCAATTTACTTAATTTTATTCGTTTAATTTTTAAGAAATATTCTTAAGAATTTAAATTTGTTAAATAAAGGAAAAAAGGTGATAATTTTAAAGTTATATAAAGAAATACTAAGCATTCATTAATATCCATTCCTATGATATTAAAATCACACTTATAAAATTAGCTTTGAAGAAATATATCACCTTTTACCGGCAGCAAATTGAAATGGAAAGAAATATTTCTTAATAAATAAAATAAAATAAAATAATTTTTTTAGGAAGTACTCATTAAAAATAAATTATAATATATTTATTAACTTCTTTGTAAATATATAAAAGAGAGGGGATAGTTTGCGTTTATTAAAAAAGAAAAAGTATATATAAATTCTTTATACATTAAATTAGGGAAATCAAATTGGTATTCAAAATTTGTCAATTTCGAGAGCTTATTTAATTTTAATGAGTACTGGCAAAAGAACCTTATATATTTATTTATTTATAAATTAAATTTTATTAAGAAAAAAAAAAAAGAAAAGAAAAAGAAAAGAAAGAAAACTTTTAAATTATTAATAGAATTAAACAAAAAAAAAAAAAAAAAAAAATGATGCAAAATTATTAATTTACAAAAGTAAAAATAAATCTATCACATTAAAGTAATTTAAATTTTCGTTTACTTAAAAAATATTTAAACAATCTTACAAAATATTACAGTAGAACCGCGATCAATCGTTTTTAACGGGGTGCGTAAAAAAAAAAAAAAAAAAAAAAAACTATGAAAGCGGAAAAACGATGAATGCGGGTTAAAGTAAAACAACACGAAGAAAACAATGTTTATGAATTAATACACAAGATGTGTACAATATACTACTAATAAAAACTAATTTTTTACTTTCCAAACTGTCAAAGAAATAAATGATTGTTGTAGAACACTAAATATTTTTTTTTTTTTAAATCAAGTTCGATTTTTTGTTCCTTTTGTAAATTAAACAGAAATTTTTCCAGATTTGTAAAATTTTTCTGGTCCTTTTCTGTAATTTCGTGTGTTTATATAAAAGTTCGTGCATTTTTAAGCGCCATATTTGAGTCATCGGCGTGAAAATTATTCTCTGTTTCTTCGCTAATGTTTTCATTTTTTGAAATCGCACATTTCTTCTATGCTTTAGGATACGTCGCAACGCCTTGATTAATACAAATATTATCACTAAATTTTGTACCAGACGCAGCCTCTGCTACACGCAACCACTCATCATCTGCATTATCAGTATCACAATTTTCTTGCCCTTCTGCTTGATATCCTTCGCATGTAACCGCATTTCAAAAAACACTATTCTCCGATCCGACCGCCAGAGCGACCGTCCTTAACGGTCGTAAAGGCTGTACATCAGTGAAATCTCCAAAATCCTTTCTCCATGTTAATCCTATGGGAATTAAGGACCTTCAGTTTTCTAAAAATATCTCAAAAGAAAATTGTGATTTTCGAATTTGGATTTTTGCATGCAATTCTTGAAGGTCTTTAGGTTTTAGACTAGTGGGCATTTATTTTATTTTTTTTAATTTAATATTAATATTTAATTTAACTTCAAAACTCAAACATTATCATGAAAATTAGACAAGGCATCAAAAAACTGGAATTTACTCAGTTCTGTTTGAGATATTTGAAATTTTAACTTCAATTTTTTATCTGTGCGTTGATTTAAAAATATTGAATTTTTATTAAAATGAAAAAGAGATATTTTAATAATAAAACAGACATTTTTATTTTAAAGTTGAATCTTCGTACTCCAAGACCAGTAATCAATCACTTCACAGGTGGTTGTTCCCCACTGTTAGTGCGAATTTCTCAACCTCCCCTTTCCGTTAATTACCTGGAGGGAAGGGTACCCTGGATACTCTATAAATAGAAGTGTAGTGGTTATCTGTTTTGAAAACTACCAAAGTAAATGTACAAGGAATTTGTGTGTAAAACGACTTTTTTTTTTTTTTTTCCAAATAAGTGTAAAGTTATCTCCCCGATCTCGAATTTAATAAATTATTTTCATATAAAATTTGTAATTTTCATTTGAAAGGACATTAGATATTTTGCCACTAATGACAGTATATAAAAAAGTCAGTTACTTGAAGCATTATAATAAATATCCCAAATGTTTTAATTACATCATTATTTTATTTTAAGAGTTATGGAATAGAATTTTTTTTTTTTTTTTTTTTTTTTTTTTTGGGGGGGGGGGGATGTCATGAACTCTTTATCAACTTTAAAGCTGATATGTATCCGCTAACTTATCACAAACCAAACTCAAATGAAAATTCCTATCTATTTTTTTTTCCCCATGAAAGAGAGAGAGGGGGGGGGGGGTTGTATCTGTGTGTTCCAAAAGTTCCTGCGTATAAATATTCTGTTTTTACTAATCCATTATAAAGAAAATTAAACAGGAGCATTTATTATTATTATTATTATTATAAATACATTTATACAAAGTTGATCAGTGTTTGCAAATATATATATATATATTTTTTTTTTTTTTTTTTCTTTCTCTTACCCATAGGGTCAAGAAAGTATTGTTTTAGTGTCAAATTTTGGAACATGAGTTTTTGTTATATTTACATGTTCTGAGGTTCCCTAAATACGAAAATCATGTTTTTAAAGAATGGTCTGTGTGTCTGTCGGTGTGGATGTCTGTTATCAGCATATCTCAAGAACAAATAGTAGCAGAAATTCCAAACTCGGTATTCTAAATGTGTATCATATAGGGATGCTACAGTAAGCTTTTCGTTGAGATGAAGCAAATGGTTCG
Source organism: Salticus scenicus (assembly GCA_963930645.1). Classification (NCBI taxonomy): domain Eukaryota; kingdom Metazoa; phylum Arthropoda; class Arachnida; order Araneae; family Salticidae; genus Salticus; species Salticus scenicus. Next base: position 29,741,913 of record OZ005659.1, on the reverse strand, counting down.
TGTACAGGGACGCTCAAAAGTATTCAAATACATTACGTCTACGGAGGAAATTGCAGGTCAGTAGAGTTTAACATCTATAGACTGCACTAAACCAAATGAAACGAATGTATATTTTTTGTAATAGAGATAGTCAACAGAGAAATTTTTTTTTTATGTATGTAGGAGCCCTGCTTCCCCCCCTCCGGGGGAGAAGTAGTTTCCCCCCTCGAGCGGAGTAAATGTTCATATCTTTCAAAAGAGCTCGCCAATACCTTTAAAACGAATGATTGAACCATCGATCTGCGATAATTTAAAATAAAGTTATGGATTTTTTTTTTTTTTTTTTCATTTTTAACAATTTTTTTTTTTTTTTTTTAATGTAATATTGAGAATAAATTTAACTTTTTTTTAAATATATATTTAGTGTTATACTAATTCTCTAATATGGATATCGTCTCCATTATCATAAAAGATAATTTTTTTTTAATAATAATTTTAATAAATTATTTTTTGAAAACAGAATTATTTTTTAATAACCGAATTAAATTCTATATTAATGTAGCTGCATTAATGAAACGGGGGGTTGAGGGAGGCTACCGCCCACCTCACACAGAACTAATTATCATATAAAACTCTTCCTAAGCCTAATTTGAATAATTTAACACAGGTTTACATAACAGTACTCGTTATCTTACCTCTTAATCTGCAACCTGTATTTATAGTATTAAATTTCAGGGTAAGAGAAAGTCGTGTGAGTAACACACCAGATTATTTTTAATGTAAGAATGATACAATAATCATTATAATTGGGAGGCGAAATTTCGTGGTATATACCCATAAATTATATTCTATGGTATATACCCTATGGTATATTAATAAATAAAATAAATTATATTCTATGGGGATATCTTTGAATAGAAAATATTTTTAATTAATCACGCCCAATGCCTAGGGAATTTGTGTATTAGGAAACTTTTTATTTATTTATTTAATGTTTGTTTTAAACAATAATAATAGAAATAGTTTTATTGCAGCAGGTAAGTTTTGATACAGAAACATTGTACGCTTGATTGTTACTGATTTTCACGTAAGCTGAAAATATAATAAAATTGAAAGAAAGCAACATTATAAACAGTTTTGATCTAAAACTTCCTATAACAATTTACTTTTAGTTTTTCAATATTTCAAGTTATCATTGTTCATTCTTTATATCAATCTTTCACTCTTCTGTTTACGTTTTTTTTTTTTTTTTTTTTTACTTTCTCTTACCCATAAGGTAGAGAAAGTATTGTTTTTGGGTCAAATTTTCGAACTCGAGTTCTTGTTATATTTACATGTTCTGAGGTCCTCTGAATACGAAAATCATGTTTTTAACAAATAGTCTGTGTGTTTGTCTGTCTGTCTGTCTGTCTGTCTGTCTGTTATCAGCATATCTCAAAAACAAATTATGGCAGAAAGTTCAAACTTGGTATTCTAAATGTGTATGATATAAGGATGCTACACTAAAGTTTTCGTTAAGATCAAGCAAATGGTTCGTGTACAGGGACACTCAAAAGTATACAAATACATTACGTCTATGGGGGAAATTGCAGGTAAGTAGAGTTTAACATCTATAGACTGCACTAAACCAAATGAAACGAATATATATTTTTTGTAATAGAGATAGTCAACAGGGGGGAAAAAAATGTGTATGTAGGAGCCTCGCCTCCCCCCCTCCTGGGGGAAGTCCCTCCTCGAGGGGAGTAAATTTTCATTATGGGTATCTTTCAAAAGAGCTCGCCAATACCTTTAAAACGAATGGTTGAACCATCGATCTGCGATAATTTAAAACTTTTTTACTTTTAACGAAAAAATACTTTAAAAAAAAAATCTTTTTTTTTTTTTTTTTTTTTTTAAATATTGAGAATAAAATGGACTTTTTTTGGATATTTAGTGTTATAATACTTCTCTAATATGGAAATCGTCTGCATTATCATAAAAGATAATTTTTTAAAATAATACTTTTAATAAATTATTTTTTTAAAACAGAAATATTTTTTAATAACCGAATTAAATTCTATATAAATGTAGGTGCATTAATGAAACGGGAGTTGAGGGGGGCGGTACCCCCCCCCCCTCACACAGAACTAATTATCATATAAAACTCTTCCGAAGCCTAATTTGAATTGTTTAACTCAGGTTTACATAACAGTACTCGTTATCTTACCTGTTAATCTGCAACATGTATTTATAATATTATATTTCAGGGTAAGAGAAAGTCGTGTGAGTGACACACTAGATTATTTTTTTCCTTTTTGTCAAATATTTTCTTTTTCGTGTAATTGTGTGCTATTTAAATTTATATAAAAATAATAAAACTACTTTTTATGAAATCACGACCTTGAATTTAACTGCAAATTATTATTTTTCCATAAAATCTATAATTTTCATTTGAAAGAATGCTAATTGAGAAATTATAATATGTCAACGTATTAGTAGCTTTAAACTTAGCTAAATGTTACTTTTCTACAAAAATCTCTACTTTACAACTGAATTTAGATGTTTTCCTGAAAATTCATAATCACGGTTTATAGCTAATTTTTCATTTATGCAGAAGCTTCAAAAAATTGCTTTTTTTCCCCATTCATTGAGAAAAGCTTTTTTATTTTCCAATCCAAAAGCTACATGATTTATGTGACACGAATTGAAAATTAGATGACTGTAAATTAGAAAATTTAAAATAAGGATACAAATTTTTAAAAAAAACAATCACATTTTAATTAATTTTTTAAAACTTTCTAATTTTCAACCGATTTTATAGATTTTTGGATAATAACTTTATTATAATAATAATAAAGTTATAATAATAATAATATATTCTTATAAATTTATAATAATAATTAGCATTTACACCCAAATTTTCACTTTTGTCAAAATCGGTTTAAAAAAATTGCAATTTTTTAAGCTTTTTTTAATATTCTATTTCAAAAACAACATGGCTTATTATCTAACATAAAAAGAGAAGCACGAGCGTCCACAACCAACCGTCCTAGATTATAGTAAGCTCAAAGTTATAAGTTGAAAAATAAAATAAAATAAAAATTGTTTTATTACTTTGGAAGCTACATGTTACAAACGCACACGCAAATAGACAAAGGTTTTTTTTTTTTTTTTTTTTTTTTTTTTTTTTTTTGGTTTGACCGATTTTTTTTTTTTTTTTTTTTTTTTTTTCCTTGGGGGCGTGGGAGGGGATTAAAGATGAAAATTAATGTGATATATTTTACTTTCTGAGCGTACATAAGTATTGCAATCATGAAAAAATTCGATAATGATTGAGTCCATTCTTGTTTGTGGCAATTTATGTATGTGAGTGTTTGTCTGAACACTATAACGTCTAAAGGTTTTGTTCAACTGAGCTGAAAGATGGTAGGTATGTTATAACAAAAGAACATCGTCGCTCACGCATTGCATAGATTTCAATAAGTGTACAACTTATACCATTTTTCATTTTCTCTCACACATATGTACGGTAAAGTGAAGTTTTTCGGTCAAATTTTCGATATTGAGTTTTCGTTATATTTACACGGTATGAGTCAACCTGAATCCTAAAAAGATGTTCATAATGGTTGTGTGTCTATTTATCTGTCTGTTATGTATATTTCTCAATAACAAATAGCAGCAGGAAGTCCAATCCGGTATTCTAAATCAGCATCATATAAGAATGCTACATTAAACTTTACGTTGGTATCAAGCAAATGTTTCGTGTACAAGAGAATTCAAATACATCACGTCTGTGTGCAAAGCTGCAGGTAAATACAGATTTTTTTTCATTTGTGATTATAGGAAGAACAAAGATTTTCATAATATTGCTTGACTAATGATAAAATATACAAAGAGAATACCGACCCTGGCCGGCTCAAGACTTTCCTAAATCAAAATGCTATTGTTCTGATAGTGAAAAAGCGTAGATAAAGGAGGGGTTGGTGCAGAAACTGTCTTCGGCGGCAATCCTTATACTTATTCTTAGGTTTAGACATTTTAGTATTACATATTTTAAATACGTTTTCAGTTGGATTCCCTTTATTTTTAAAGAGGCGGCAACTAATAGATCACCCCAGGCAACATCTAACTGTCAATTTTCCATAGACCTTATATACTAGACCACGCTACCAATACGGCTGACCATTACAGCGAATGTCTTCAACATGAGGGTGTAATCTGATACCTCCATCCTTTGTTCTGAGTCTCGGAAGTCACGTGATCTTGGCCTAGGGGTGATTCCTCTCTCTCTCTCTCTCTCTTTTTTCCCGTATACAAGCATAATCTCATACTTCTCTGACTGAAGTAAGAATTCAAATGCAATTTTTTCGCTTGCAAAATGATTTATCATAATTTTTTTTTCTATGTAATTAATCTATGAAAGTTTAGCTTTCCATCCATGTGTAAATCTAAATGCTAAAATAAAAAGTGCGTGCACAATAAAAATATTAAAAAACACAAAATTCGTTCCTACAGAAAAATAACATAGTGATCATTCTCCACTCTTCCTCTAGACCAACATCACGTGACAATTTTGCTGGGGAAGCTCGTTCATGATGCAGTCAAATAACGAGGGGAAATGCGTTGTCTAGTATATAAGGTCTATGCAATTTTCAGCATGGGGGGATATTACTTGATTTTTTTTTTTTTTTTTTTTTTTTATTGAGCTCGGGCGAATGGTTCGTTTACAATGTCAAATGAGTTAAAATGCGTAACAATAATACTGAAAAATCATGACAAAAAGGGAAAATATATTTTACAAAGGTTCTGCTTTTTTTTTCCCAATATTGTTATAACTTGGTAAATTTCAAAGCAGATATAATTTAGTACCTTCAGTTTCATTTAATAAATTTTATTTTTGATTATTTTACATTAATATCTTTAGAAATTATATAAAAAGTAAAAGTATGATCTCTTTTGAACACTTGAAAAAGTCTCTTTACATGTTAGCCCCCCCCTTTTTTTTTTTTTTTTTTTTTTTTTTTTACATTTAGGGAAAAAGTTAAAATTTGTTGTGAGCCCTGTTATTCTATATTTATAAATGCAATTTATCAAACTTGTAAATTTTGTTAACTGTTTTATTTATCATGTATTATTAACATCGTTCATGTTTTTGTATTGTAAAATTATATGTAATTTATCAAGCTTGTAAATATTGTTAACTGTTTTATTTATCATATACCGTAACATTGTTCATGTATTGTTAGTATTTATCATGTTTTGTTTGTCATGTATTATCAACATAAAATTTTCTGTTCGTTTATGAAATGTACATTTTGAATTTGATTGGTAAAATTTTGCTTTTTTTTTTTTTTTTAATTTGAAACTTTTTTTGCTTTATTTTACAATAAATTTTCACAGCTTTGTTGCAGTTCTAAATGGTTTTCTGTTGTCTGAATTGTAATATTGACGCAAAATATAATTATAAGTTTGCTATCTTATTTATTAATTTAAATTGAACTTTAAATTTAGTTAACATTCATAGTAATTAAGTTTATTAATACTTTTTATTATACGATTGATAATCAAGTAATTTAATTTTACTTTTTATTAATCGAAAGCGCAAGAAAAAATATGCTACTTGGTCTCGCTGATACATAGTTCCAAAACTAAAATTTTCAGAAGATGCTGAATTTTAGCCATCGGTAAAATTGTAGTTCTTCAATAGCGGCATGATCTGTTGTCCAATAAACACCCAAATTGAAGTGACCGGCTAAGGGGCTGCTGAAAGGTTTGCGGAAAGCTTGCTCCCAATATTTCACTCCCAAACATTTTGTCCGACTTTTCGCCCTCTCTAAAATTAAGAAATAATTAAAAAAAATACAGTTTTTCACTGCTAAACTTTGTTCCATCATTCATTTATCCTTTTAATTTCGGGGAAGGCGGTTTTCTATTGAATAAATTATGGGTGAGAGTTTTATCACTATGAATTAAATAAAATTTTAAGTGTATAATAAATTTATTTAGATGAGTAATCGTTTTTACACGTGTATAAATTGAAATGATAAAATACACACAACACAGTACTTTACAAGTTAAAATCTCAAGTCAAAAGGTTTAATTTAAAAGTTTACAATATAAAAATATAAAAACATGATAGAGTTTCATCCTAGCATTATTGCTCATGGACTTCTTCAGGTCTAGTTACTAGACGTAACGAGTGTACTAACGTGTGAAGTACTGTGTTGTGTGTATTTCATCATTTCAATAAATTTATTTCTATATATATATATATATATATATATATATATATATATATATATATATATATATATATATGTAATTTAAAATAAATAAAAATTATTTTTTATTTCTCTTAATTATTTATTCATTAATAAATAAGCAAATAAGAATAGAGAGCTACAACACTTTTTCCAAATATATCGACTCATTTTTATCAAAATTGTAATATTTATTTTAAAAAATAAAGCAAATTCATTAAAAATTTTAAGAAGATTATTAATACTGCTTTAACAATTTATTTTTTTTATAGCTCATTAGATATATTTATTATTTATCTAAATTTTTAAGCTTTTTTTTTTATTATTATTATATTTATTGTATATATGATTATTTGAATAATAATGCTCTTTAAGAATAAATAAATAAGAAGAAACTACATTTAAAATAAAAACAAAAAATCTCCGATTTTTTTATTTTTTTATTTTTTATTTATTTTTATTTTTTTTTCTTTCAAATATTGCAAAATTTGTCAACAAGTGAAAGTTTAAATTTTATCAGTAAAATCAAGTAAATTTTCCGACTTAAAAATCACCCTCATAACTAATATAGAACCTAATATAGGCATTGAATCGACAGTATAAATTTTATTAAAAAAAAAAAAAAAAAGAAAGAAAAAAAAAAACTGTTTTTTAGCATAATATTTCATTAAAAAAAAAAAAAAAAAAGTATTTATTAAATATGATGTATTTCAATTTGACATTGAGAATATAAGGATTCCTATAGTATTGTTCAGCTTTTGTGTTGTATTATGCACATTGATATTCAGTGAAAGGCAAAGCAGCGAATAGGCGGGTAAAGCCCAGCAGGGGTTCATAAGCGAAGCAAGTCAAGGGTTGATGAATCGAGCGGACAGAACCCCCTAGTTTTTGAAATAAATGCTGATAAAATTAGTTACAACTTTAAATAAAACTAACTTTTATCTATGCAAATTTATGAATGCTTAAAAATTATTATTATTATTTTAGAAAAAACGTAATTATTTTTTAATTAATGCTAGAAATATTAAGTAATTAAGTAAGAAATTACGTTGCTTTATTATTTAAATTATTATTAAATGTGTATTAATATTATAATTAAAATATATATTTATTATCATATATTCACTAATGTATAATGTTAAAATGTATATTTATACAGGAATATCAAATTTTGAAAAGTGACAGCAACATTTTTGTTCTTGGTAGCTAATGAGTTGTTAAAAAAGTACACAAGTCTACATGTAAAATTTTGACTTAATAATTTTGTCCGATCTTAATGTTAATTTTGTGTGTTGAAACCGATACTAAGACCAGTTTTTCTCTATCACGTAAAGATTTTTACCAATACAGGATGTCTACCGATACAATTTCTTCCGCGACTCCTGTAATTTTTGTGCGGTACTAAAACTATTTTATAATTTTTACACATACAACTCAAAAATGAATCACTGGAAAGCAAATAAATCGTACACACACACACACATAGATACATATATATATCATCATCATCATCAATTTCAGCCTTTATCAATCCACTGCAGAATGAAGGTCTCTCCTAGGACATTCCAAATTGCCCTGTTTTCTGCAATTCTTCTCCATTCTGCACTTCCAAATTTCAGAATTTCATCTCTCCTACGACAAAGTGGTCTCTTCTTTGGTATAACACAACATATATTATATACATATATATATTAACTTTAACTATTTTCAATTTGAAAAAATAAATAATAAATAAATAAGTAATTATGGGAGCAATATATAACTTTTACGATTCTATATTGAATAAAGTAGCTTTTTTTCCATAAATTATCTATACTGTTTCAACTACATTAAAATATAGTTTGAATTTCAATATTTTAATCACTTTCAGAAAAAAACAGAGTAGTCGATCTCACTACATTTAATTTTTCGTAAGTGAAAAGAGAAAATTTTATGACTTTGAATACAAATTCAAATATTCGAAAGGTTCAAAAATGTTTCAGAAAAACTCAATGGAAGAAAGAAGGTGAGAGATAACAGTTAATTCAGACTTCCCTGTATGTAACATAATAAATACCGGTCATTGACAGACGCTAATGCGGATCGGATGTCTTGGGGTTAGCGCTAATCGTTTTCTAGCACATATGACAGTTCAAGGCTAAACGGGACTTTTTCCCTCGAAAAGCGAACACGACATTCTTGTTTACTGATGTCCCGCCCGACTTTAACGCTCAAATGGTATTCACCAATAACCGTAGTTAAGGGCACTGTCCCGAAAGAGTTTAGAAATGACACGCTAGTATAAAACCTATGTAAAATGTTTAGAGAGATTTTTCATTCGCATTTTAATATTTTTGAATTTTGTTTTTTGCACATGATATTTGAGATCAAATCACAAGCCGCCTTTTTATTAAATTTTCGATTTCTCTTACTGTTTGATTGTGATTTTAACTGCAATTTTGGAACTTTGGAAAACTAGGGTATTGTTCTATTTACAACTTTATAATAATAAACCCGTGAAATATCCTTAAAAATTAAATTTTAATCGGTAGACCTTAAAGTTCGAAGTTTTCAAATACTTTTTTTCCATAATTTTTATTAATTTCGTAAATCAAAAATACTTCTTGAGATATTGTGAATTTTTCTGAAACTACTGAAAAATTCTTAAAATCTCCGCCTCCCATCGGTTCCTCCTTATCTGCGTGATTGATTAGACAGTTTCCACTCTTTTTCATCCCTCTACCCTAGTAACACAGTATTTGGTTTTAGGGGGTATTTAACAGAAAGGAAAGGAAAGGAAAGAAAAGATTGTTATTTCCTCACAAGTGCACTTTTAGAGTCAAAACATTTCGTTCCTAAACTTCTTCATTTGAGTAGTAGTTTTTAATTTAAGTTACATAATTTTTAACAATATTAATATAATTCCTCCCCTTGCCTTTTCGGACTAAGAAACATACAATTTATGATTTTACTATTAAAGGTTAAACAAAAGAAAAAAAAACTGTATATTTTTGAAAATATAAAGACTTTATTTTTTTTTTATTAATTAATTAATTTTTTATTTTATTTATTTATTTATTGCGGGAGGTTGGAAAGAACAATCGCAGGCTAAAAAGAAAAGCTAACCAAAAAATATTAAATTTTATATACTGGAAATTTAAAAAGAGAAAAAGTAAAAGTATTGGTATCATTATTAGGATGAAGGCGATTGACTGCACTAGGGTCCTAGGCCTGAGGGGAGGGGCCCTCTGTGTGCGGGGGAGGGGGGTCTTTCTAAGGGCTTACCTCGCATTTATTCGTCTTTCGGAAAAAAACACGGCAAACTCAGAACGGCTAGGCTGACGAGTGCGACCTGGGATCGAACCCGGCACTTCACGTCTACCAGCTTCGAGGACAGAATCTCTGAGCCGCTGGTAGGCCGAAAAAATGAAGGAGATTCTTTATTTAGATGAGTATTTTTTTATTATATGTTCTTTCCAGGAAGTAAAGGAATAGCCAAAAGACGAAAAAATAAAAATAAAAAATTGCAACTTTGACTCAAGGACATTCAATTTGACATTTCACTGGAAAAGTAAAGTTTGAAAAATTCTTTTTAAATTCAAGGGAGGATGCCATATTGGTGGAGGGTAGAAGGGCAGGGAAATACAAAATACATTTGATAGCGATTATTCGTTACCTTGTTTTTTCAGATTAAGGTACACAATTTACAATTTAACTATTGGGGGATTAAAAATAAATAAATAAAGTTGTATATTTTCGGATATTCGTATGAAAAGAATAATAGTAGGCTAAAAAAAGTAACCAAAAAATATTAAATTTTAAATGCTTGAAATTTAAAAAGATTAAAAAAAAAAAAAAAAAAAAAAAAAAAAAAAAAGAAGAAGAAGAACAAAGGTGCTTTGTCTTTTTACTTTCTTCTGTACTCAATAGAAGAAAGTTTTGGATTTGTAAAAAATTTCTATTTTCTTTTGATAGATTTTCACGTTTTGAAAGATCCAGAACGCGATTTATCTATTTTTAGGAAACGTCTGTCTGTGTGTGTCAGATAAAAATTTCATTCCAATTATGTCCCAGGAACTACTGCTCAGATTTATCTATAAATTTATATGTAGTTCAATCTTGACATAAACTGAAGCCTATCAATTTTTTGTGCTAATCGCTCAACAGGTGGCACTTTTACACAGCCATTTTCACAATATCAGGGAATGCTATATCTCATGAACTACTGCGTAAAATTTGATATAAGTGCATATGTCGATGCACTTTGACATGAGTTAATGCTTATTACACTTGGTGTCAATAGTTCAACAGGTGGAGCTACTATAAAGCTATTTCTGATATTTTAGGCAAAGCTTTATCTCAGGAACTAATGCACAGATTTACATATAAATGTATATGTAGATTCACCTTAACCTAACTTAATGTCTATCAACTTTTGATGCCAGTCCCTCAATAGGTGACGCTGTTATACTACGATTTCTTCAGTTTACAGAAGGCTCTATCTCTGGTTCTGTTGCGTATAGTCGAACTAAATTTGATATGTAAAAAGGCAGAGATTTAATGCTGAGTCAATTTGGGTGCATATCGGCCGACAGGAGGCGCTGCTTTATTGAAAATGTCCCCGAGAACAGGATGTACGCTATCTGCACGGTAAACATTTACTCACGTTGGACATTTCGTGTAATACGTCTCTAAGATGAAAAAAGTCAGCATTCAAAATGTAAATAATAATAATAATAAATAATTTGTATTGCATAAATTTCTATAGGAAAATACAGAAGAAAGTTTTTTTGCTAGCCACAACATACTAGTTTTAAATGAGTGTTTTTCATTATCTGTCACTTTTTAAGACATAAAGGAGAAAATAAAAATAAAATTTCCAGCTTTGACTCACGGACACCCAATTTTGACATCTCACTGAAAGAGTAAAGTTTAAATAATTCTTTATAAACTGAAAGGAGAAGGCCATATACTGACGGAGGGGAGGGAGGGGGGGGAGTGTGCTAGAGAAATAGAAAATACAATTTATAACTTCAACCTCTTCTCCACCTAGATAACTATGTCTCATATACTACAAGTAAAACCGCTTATGTATATTTTAAAAACATCCAACAAAAATAAACTTTCAGTTGGGGGTCAACACTGATGACGTATCAAAAGAAAAGAATCTTTTTTTATTTTATTTTTCTTCAGAGCGTACTACCAAGGTTGAAGAAAGCACGAGACAGAGAGGAAATTCCATTTGGGTAACATGCCTTTTTTATTTCCGGATGAATATTTCATTTCTTTCAAAACGTGTTGCGTTTGTTATTTAATTAGAATACTAGTAAGAAAATTTTATTTACATTTTGTTTCATAATAATGCAAAATAAAGAAAGAAATGTTATAAAATGGTACAGAAACAAATGTTAATATATATATATATATATATACATATACATATATATTTATTTATTTATTTATTTATATTTTTAAATGATTGCAGTGAGAAATTTAGAACGACTGGGGCAGCATCATTTCAAGCGCGGCGAGATCTATATGTATCTTTTATATATTTTACAATTTCTACAGAAATCAGTAAAGAACAAAGTACTTCAAGTTTAATTGTTCAAATATAGCGCGAAATAGTTCAGAATAATTTTTCTCTGTGTGATTATATAATAATGATAAGACAAATGATACTCGTATTCATACAGCAGAGAGCTAAAAAATAACAGCTGTAGATAAATAAAATAAGACTAATAGCTATTAGTATGTATATGTAGGGGGGATTTTGAGAGATACTCTACCTTTCCATAAATGACCGCACACTTTTGATTCCAGGTATTTTTTTTTTTTTTTTTTTTTTTTTTTAATATCTCAAAAAGTTCTAGATAAACCATCTTGAAATTTCAGGAGTATGATGAACATGCTATACTCCACTCCACATATTTTAGTTAAAGTTTTTGCCGAAAGTGAAAGGAGGACCAGTAAAAAATTAAAGAAAAGTGAAACTGTTTGGGATCACCCTGTAAAAAGTAATGCTTGAAACCTGTAAAAACAAAATCTGGTGTGAAACAACCACGTGACTTCCCTTACCCACTATTACACGTATTATATGGACATTTTTGAGATAATGTGATCAGAAGACATAGAATTGAGCTAATGAAATAGATAACTAAAAATTTTCTAGTAAGAGAAAGTTAATACACGTTTGCCGTAAACGCATGAAAATGTAACGACATAAAATAGAGTTTACATACCAAAAGCGGAGGGGGGAGGGGAACAGTAATAATAGTAGGTTTTTTTTTTTTTTTTTTTTTTATGATACACCAATTTTCGAGATCTAAAGCTGATCTACCTGATCATGATGACTATTAATTTTCCTGTAATAACCACGTAAAGCATGAGAAAGGATATCTAAAATGGGTTTATGCAACAGTTTTAAAGAAAGTCGTTAGAGCCGTTTATGAGACACTGATTTTTACCAAAACTTGGCATATTTAGTTGTTGACCGGAAAAAAACAATTACATACAAAAGGATATTTAAAATAAGGATAATATTGCAAATTTGAAAAAAATCTATACAGCTGTTTTGAAAGAAATCCACTCTCAGTACCTGAAAATCAGCTATTTATACAGGAAGCCTATCAATTTTCCTGAACTAACTAACTATATCATTCGAAAGGACATCTAATAGAGTGTTTATATAGCAACTTTGAAGAAAATCGTTAGAGCCGTTTTTGAGATTCAGATTTACGGCCCCACTTCCGGTTTCGCAAATCTCCCTTCCGGTTTTCCAATTTCCTTTTTGGCGGAGATACATTGATGAGATTTTCTTATTAATTGAAGAAAAACATGTAAATGAAGTCGTTGCTTTTTCTAATTCGTTATGCCCAGAAATTCAATTTACTTTGGAAATAGAACAAAATAACAGTTTGCCTTTTCTTGATTTCTTGTTGAACGCACTTCGAATTCACCTTGCATTTTTCAAACTTATATTTATCGTAATACCACTTTCACGGGTTTTCATTTTGCTAATCCTAATTCTCATAAAACTGCAGTTTTTCGAACTTTGGTTAATAGAGCTCTTCAATTATGTAGTAACGAGGCACTTTTTAAGTTGGAAATTAAAAGAATTTTTCAGGATTTAATAAATAACGATTACACTCTTAATTGGTTAAAACGAATTTATCGTGAAAAAAATTTTCCACTTCTAATCTCCTTTGTTTTCTCCTGCAATTCCCCCCTCTCCTCCAATGCAAATGAAAAAATCATTAATTAATAAGAAAGATATTTCTATGCCATATTTTGGTTTTCCTTCAGAATTCATTTCTAAATTACTTAAACCACATAATATTTATACTGCTTTCCGGCCAATTAAAAAATTAAAAAACATTTATGGTTGATCACGGTTGATGAATGAAAATTTTCTAAAAAAACATTCTTTTTAACTTTAAACCCATAACCCCTTCTCTGGGTCTAACTGGCGTAATATATTTAATTCCTTGTAAAAATTGTAAATATGTTTATACAGATGAATGGCCGTACAGAAAGAATTAGACTACAGGAGCACAGACGATCTTTTAAAAATTGCAATCAGAATTCTAAAATTGTAATCCATTCAATAGAAACCGATCATATTCCTGGCTTCGATAATATAAAAGTTCTAAATTCTGGTTTTGATAATTACAAATCACGTATTTTCCTTGAGAGTTGGCAGACTGCCAGTCATTCCCACTCTATCGATAAAGCATGCGCACTGGCTCCTCAATATTCTATACCCCTATAAATTCCTTGGGTGTTCATGTAATGCTTGCATATTATGTTGTAATTGATACTGACGTCCAGATTTTAATTGTTTTTTAAATATATATTTTGTTTTTAAAATGTACGGCAGCTCTTTTCCCGCCCGCATTGCATCAGGTCTAGGTTTCCCATCTCTGCAGGGAGATCTTTCCCGGGCACTTCAATCTGAATATTTATCGACGACAGGGGGGATCTGCTACTATTTAAGAACTACGGTTTTAAAGATGACTGTATCTCAGCATCTATTAAATATTTTAGTTTTGAACCATGTATTTTATAGCCCATGCCATTTATGGAATGATACTTTTTCACGAAAATAACTTACTTTTGTACAATTTTCTTTTTCTTTTTGTTTATAAATGAATAAATATTGATAACATCTCATATTAATCAGAAATTTGTGTTTATTTGCTATCTCCAAATTTGCATTATTAAAAACATTTAATGACAGATATGAAATAGAAATACAGATTTCACATGAATATCATATCATGAAATCTATGCTGTGAGAAATTCCTATCCAATATTATATTTTGTTCAGTTTTTATTAGCAAAATCGAACACATTTTTCTCCTATCATGTATGCATCTACTAATCTGCAATAGTTTTATTTTTGCATTGCAACAAAGTCAAAATAAATAAACTAATATATATATTTTTTAAATATAGTACAGTTTCTAGATCTTATGTATATACAGGGTTTACACAATGTTACCATTCGTCGGGTAACCTTATAGGTAAAATATACCAATTTGAACAATCAACAGAGTTCAATTCGCAAATCTTCTTTGTATGTGTGAAATTCCAAGACATTTTGTCTAGTATTTCATTTATTTATTTATTTTATTTTTTTTTATTTTTTTTTTTTTTCAAAGCAAAATGTTGAGCCTATGTCATTATGTTAAAAAAATTTAAATTTCGAATAACTCCCAAAATTTTCAAAATACCATTTTCAAATTTAATAGGGTTAGTATGCCAGTATTCTAAAAAATATTTTAAAACTGGTCCGATGAGTTTAGCATAGGAGCCCCTTGGCAGCTTTTAAAATGTTGTTGCCATTTTGTCGATGAATTAAATTGTTATCGCAATTGCGTAAGTAAAGATCTTGGCTAGAAACATCAGAGCTACGACGGTGCCAAATTTCAAAATTCGTCAAGGAGTTTTAAACTGAATCAATTTTTTAGCACGATTTTTCTCAAATTTAATTATTTAAAAGAAAATGTGTGTACATTCAGTTTTTATTCGATATAAAAAAGAAATATATTTGAATATATATAAAGGTCAATTTTTAAGTCTTTTATGTTTTTCCTCAATTGTTACTTGTTTTTTATTTTACTCTTTAATTATGAGCAGCTAGTTATGTAATAAGGGTAAGTATCAATCATAAGCATGGTACCTTTTTTTCTTTATAACATTACCTTCATGTATACTAAAGGACAAAAAAAAAAAAAAAAAAAAAAAAAGGCGCGCGCGCGCTTGCTTAGATACTTTCATTTTTTCTTTTCAAAAATCACCTATTTTAAAATTTAACGTAGGGATTTAACAGAGAGTAATATTTGCCGGATATATCTGAAACACTGATGTCAGGTGGATACCGATATGCGGCATCCGGCAAAATTGCTATTCGTTTCGTCCTTATTTTTAAATGATTAAATCGAACAATTTTCAAATATATATATATATATTTTTTTTAAATCCCTTTGTGTAGATATTAACTTTTTGAATTTTTATGGAGTAGTTTTGAAGTTATGCAAATTACAGATCATGAATAATAAAATCATTCTGTGCATAGTCTTTATACTTTTAATAATTTTTTAATAGTTAAACTTATGTTACAAAATTTCTTTATTTTTAGAAATTTTCATTTTCATTTTTTTTTCTTTAATTAAGTTTAATCTTTTTCAATTTATTTTAATTTATTAGAAATTGACATCACTATTTTAGAAACTTTATTTGCAGTAATTTAAAAAATTTTAATTATAAATATTTTAAATTGAATTTCTCAGCTAACTAATTATAATAAATGCACGCAAGTTTGCTTTTATTTTTAACAATAACAACAATAATCTATATAAATAAAGAGAAGTGTCTGTGTGTCTGTGTGTGTATCTGCGCTCTGGTGCTCACACTACTAATCGCAGAGCCTCCAAATTTGGCATATAGGTACCTGGGACCCTGCAGGTGTGCACCTCATCGAGATTTTTTCGAATTTCGAATTTGAATTTTTTAAATTAATGTTTTTTCGAATTTAAATATTGGCTTCAATGTTTCATTTTTCAGAAATTTGTTTCGTTTCAAAAGTCTGCGTATCTTAGCAACGGCTATTACGCAACTTATTTTTTATTTAATACATTCATTTGAAGGCGATTTTTTTTTTTTTATTATTATTATTTGTTATATTTATTGAAAATAAAATCGTAATGCAGTAGAAAAAATTAAGTATAATTAGTTTTAAATTTAAAAACGTATTTATAACAGTTATGTTTAATTTTTTATAGTAGAACAACTTCTAA
The DNA here is from genome assembly GCA_963930645.1 of Salticus scenicus. Lineage (NCBI taxonomy): Eukaryota > Metazoa > Arthropoda > Arachnida > Araneae > Salticidae > Salticus > Salticus scenicus. The sequence goes on along the minus strand of OZ005659.1, from coordinate 29,725,415 downwards.
TTTTTCATTTTTTTTAATTAATTCCTTTAAAAGAAAAAAACATTTATTTATTATTATTATTTTTTTTTTATTTACAGTATTTATCGGGAAAAATGGTAGTATATAGGTAAAAAGGATTAAATTGATTAAAATGTATTTGTTTTTATATATATATATATTTATTTATTTATTTATTTAATCTACTTTTTTTTTATTTTATTTTATTACATTGATCGGAATCAAATCGTAATATAGTGTAAATAGCATGGGCTATAAAATACATGGTTCAAAACTAAAATATTTAATAGATGCTGAGATACAGTCATCTTTAAAATCGTAGTTCTTAAATAGTAGCAGATCCCCCCTGTCGTCGATAAATATCCAGATTGAAGTGCCCGGGAAAGATCTTTCTGCAGGCATGGGAAACCTACACCTGATGCAGTGCGAGCGGGAAAAGAGCTGCCGTTGACAGCGGGTACCCCGAAGCGAGGTTTGGAGACATTTCAGTTTCTTTTTCTTTTTTTTTTTTTTAGTTTTTGTCTATAATGTGGTGTAAAAAAATAAATATTAATTCAATTCTTTAAAAAATTCATTTAAATATAGTGACCAGCGAAGCGGGCGTAGCCTGCTAGTCTATATAAATAAAGAGAAGTGTCTGTGTGTGTGTCTGTGTGTGTATCTGCGCTCTGGTGCTCACACTACTAATCGCAGAGCCTCCAAATTTGGCATATAGGTACCTGGGACCCTGCAGGTGTGCACCTCATCGAGATTTTTTCGAATTTAATTTCGAATTTGAATTTTTTAAATTAATGTTTTTTCGAATTTAAATATTGGCTTCAATGTTTCATTTTTCAGAAATTTGTTTCGTTTCAAAAGTCTGCGTATCTTAGCAACGGCTATTAAACTATTTACTAGCAGGCTTTGCCCGCTTCGCTGGCCACTAAATTTAAAGGAAACTCTTTTCTATATAGCTTTATAAAAATAAAATAAAATAAATTACTGAAATTGTTCAAAAGTTCGCTCCAGGTCCCTGCTGCATTCGGCAGCGATTTGGTCATCCACTGCAACTCGGTCGCTTGTCCCTATTACCTGCGACAATAGTTTACCAATGAGCTTCCATTTAGGTGCTTATTATATAACAGTTTCGAAATAGATAGTATCGAAAAAATTGGAGTTTCCCTTTTATATTTGAATCCCAGTTACATGTGAGCAACACTATACGTGTTGTTCACATGTAACTCGGACTGGACTCAAATGTAACTGGGTTTAGACAACATAATATTTGCTTTTACGTTATTTCATATGTTTATTTTGTTTATGCAATCAATCATTAAATGACAGCAATTTCACGCCAAATATTACAATATGCTGTGACCGGCTACGTCTGTCGCATGAGACAATTAATTTTTTGTGTTTATATATAATTCATGGGTTGTAAACCTGATAGTACAGCCTTAATACAGTTCTCTTTGGCGGCTTTTGAATTTTTGTCACCATTTTAGACTTAATCCATTGTAACAATAAGACTTAATACCTTGTAACAATATGCTATGAGCGCTATTTCTGCCATATTTTAGACAACTAATCTTTTTATGGTTATATATATTTTCCATTAAACATATTTTTATTTATTTATTTAAATATTAATTTGAATATTTCAAATATTTCTGTTCGACAGCGTGCAAGTGCAGTAACACACAGAGGCTCATTTATTTGTATGATAAATTAGCATAATGATTATTATATAAAAAAATAAATAAATAGGTAAACATTATCGTGTTGCACAACTTTATTATGTTGCTCCACTGGCGGCTTTTGAATTTTTGTCGCCATATTAGCGATGGATTTTTTTTTTTTTTTTTTTTTTTTTTTTATGAAAAGGGGAAGACTATTTTGCTAATAATTTTATCAGACTCTTTTTTGTTTGTACATAAGAATCCTTCATATTCTGCTTATATTTTTAATGGTTTTTAGGTTTAAAATAGTGCTTGTTGAAATAAATTACCTATCTTTAAAACTGCATTTGTTCTGTAAATTTTGTGTAAAAATAAATCATTTATGTTTTTATATATTCGATGCGCTACTTAGATTAAAATGGCTGTTGCTATATTAAATTTCTTGTCGAAAAACGTTCGGTGTACTTCAACACCAAAATTTAAAAAATCGCCCTGCAGGATCTGTTAATGAAACTGATAAAATAAAAATATGGTTCATAGAGTTTAAATAATCTATTTAAAAAAACTTTTAAAACCCAAATTATTAATGTATCGTATCACATACATAGATATAGTAATAATATATAGATTGATCATTGGGGAGAAAAAAATTATTCCTTTTCACTCGGGAAAAGACGGCGATTCTACCAAAATATGGCAGTCTTTCCCGAGTGAATACACACGGGAATACACACGAATGTTTTAGTAAATAAAATTCATGAATAATTTATTTACTAAAAGTGAATGAAAAGCTCCAGATATAGTTTCAAATTCGTTCTTCTTTTTTTCCTTTTTTCCTTCAATACCACTTAATGGCTGATTCCAAAGCTTTTTTTTCGGCATCAAAAATCTTTGCACGATAATATGGGGATGATAGATCTATATATATTATTATATCTATGATCACATAATTCTTTTCGAAGATAGAATAAAACTTAATTTGAAAAAAAAAAAAAATAATAATAATAACTTTTGTTTATTAACCAAAATAATTGATGAAATTTGAAATGCAAGTTGGTCTTGTGGGGTACAGGCTGTATATTATATTTTTGTGTTCGTGAGAGAAAATTTAAAAGAATTTGAAAACTGCAATTTTTAATCCCACTTAAAAATCATGTGACTTAATGTGAAGCAGATTTTTCATTTTTTTTTTTCTCCTAAAGGTTTCCATACAATCTTCTGCTGTTGCCACCTAAAATTCATACTTTAGTTAATTTTAAAAAATCTAATTGTCCGATTGATAAACTGTTTAATGCATCGGATTTCCAAGAATTTTCCCTTTCATTTGGTATCTTATTTGTAACGATGCACTGATATTTCTAATTTATTTTCTTATCTTTCTGATTTATTTTCCTCATTTTAAATAAATGTACGTTTTTTTTTTTTTTTTTTTTTTTTTTTAATTATTATTATTTTGTCGAAAAAAAAAATTGGCAACAATTAAATTATGGATAAAATTTTAAAATTTAAATGACTTATTATTTTCACATTTTAATTAATTAAGAAAAAACTAATCATCCGATTGATAAGCTGTTTAATGCATCGGATTTACAAAAATTTTCCCTTTCATTTGCTATCTTATTTGTAACGATGCGACTGATATTTCTAATTTATTTTCTAATCTTTCTTATTTATTTTCCTCATTTTAAATAAATGTACGTTTTTTTTTTTTTTTTTTTTTTTTTTTAATTATTATTATTTTGTCGAAAAAAAAAATTGGCAACAATTAAATTATGGATAAAATGTTGAAATTTAAATGGCTTTTTTATCAGAAATTAGAAGGTTATTATTTTTACATTTTAATTAATTAAGAAAAAACTAATCAAAAATTCGAAAATCTGACTTCGATGTGCACAATGACCCTTCGGGGGGCACCTTTGTGTTAAATCTCGTGACTGTCCGAGCTACCGTTTTTGAGATCAGTGAAATATACACATATTGCTCACTTAATAGTATAAGAATATTGCTCACTTAATAGTATAAGATTTATTTGAATTCATTTGAGGAAGAAATCTTTTTTATTGTATTTATTGAAATCAAATAGTTATACACATACAGTAGAAAAAATTAAACATATTAAATTTTTAGATTTTGGCATATAGGTACCTGGGTCCCTGCAAGTGTGCACCTAATCGAGATTTTTTCGAATTTCGAATTTGAATTTATTAAATTAATGTTTTTCCGATTTTAAATATTGGCTTCTTTGTTTCATTTTTCATAAATTTAATATTTTGCTTCAATCGTCTGCGTATCTTAGCAACGGCTATTACGCAACTTATTTTTATTTAATACATTCATTTAAAGGCGATTTTTTTTTTTTTTTTTTTTTTGGAAACAAAATTGTAATGCAGTAGAAAAAATTAAGTATAATTAATAGTTTTAATTTTAAAAACGTTTTTATAACAGTTACGTTTAAGTTTTTATAGTAGACCAACTTCTTATTTTTCATTTTTTAATTAATTCTTTTAAAAGAAAAAACTTTTTTTTTTTTTTTTATTTATTTATTTATTTATTTTTTTATTATTATTATTATTTACAGTATTTATCGGGAAAAATGGAAGTACATACATAGCAAAAAAGATTAAATTTATTAAAATTTATTTGTTTATATATATATATATATATATATATATATATATATATATATTTAATCTACTTTATTTTTATTTATTTTATTACATTGGTCGAAATCAAATCGTAATATAGTGTAAATAGCATGGGCTATAAAATACATGGTTCAAAACTAAAATATTGAATAGATGCTGAGATACAGTCATCTTTAAAATTGTAGTTCTTAAATAGTAGCAGATCTTTCCTGTCGTCGATAAATATCCAGATTAAAGTGCCTGGGAAAGATCTTTCTGCAGTCATGGGAAACCTAGACCTGATGCAGTGCGGGAGGGAAAAGAGCTGCCGTAGACAGCGAGTACCCGAAGCGAGGTTTGAAGCAATTTTAGTTACTTTTTTTTTAGTTTTTGTGTATAATGTGGTGTAAAAAAATAAATATTGATAATTCTTTCTAAAATTCATTTAAATATAGTGACCAGCGAAGCGGGCGTAGCCTGCTACTATTAATAATAATAGTATCCTTCTATACTGAGACTGTCCAATTTCTTTAGTATACAATATTTCTGATATTCATTTTAATTATTAAAAAAAAAAAAAAAAAAAAAAAAATGCACGTTCTTTTTTTATTTATTTTTATTTTATTTTTTGGCACAAAGAAAAATATACTTACTTAGTTATTCATTTTTGGCATCAACTTCTTTTTTTTTTTCTTTTTTTTTTTTATTTTAAAGTGTGTTTTTTATTACCTTTTGAAACAATTATCCGGTTGAACTAAAAAATACGGCATTAGCTAGATTTACCGTTCTATACTGTAGCTATTAATTAGAACGAATTTTCTAAATTTTATTTTAATTAATAATGTAATAATAATAATTTCACTTTCATTTTTTTTCCGGCGTAAAAATAAGTATAATTACGCATATATTTTTGGCATAATTTCTTTCTTTACTTTTTTTTTTTTTTTTTTTTTTTTTTTTTTTATAATTTTAAAGTTTAAGTAGGATTTTTATTACTTTTGAACCAATTATTCAATTGAACACAAAAATACAGAATTACCTAGATTTCGTTTTAATACATAAGTGTACCAATTTTTGATATAATCTGGACTAAAAATTCGTATAGATACAGTAACAATCGTTTAGCTCTTTATATTTAGATGACAAAATAAAAAAGTTTTGAACGTCTATTCAAGGTAATAGATAAAAATTGGTAACGAAGACAAAATCGCTATCTGAAAGAAAGTGTTCAACCTGTCTTACAACTTACTACCTCGATAAGTAATATAGGCACCCTAACTACTACTAGTAGTAATAGTAATAATAATAATAACAACCTGTGATATTATATATGTATATATATATATATATATATATGAATCAATACTATACATATATGCATGTATACATGTGTTTTTACATGCATTCATTATATAATATTGAAGTTCATTCAATAAAACGCTGTCTTTTTATCAAAAGACAAATCAGTACTGAGGAAGTTTCTTGACAGCGACAGCCCTTTTGTATAACTGACTACTTTTTGGGGGACGAAAATGACCCCGCCTCTGTGATCATCATATTGACAGCTGAAATAGTTTACGACCCTAATTGGACAAAAAATGTCACACTAGGTAAAAGGCGGGGAAGTTTTGTACTTCAACTGAGCCAGTTTTTTAGTTTCGTTTTCTATAGCTGGGAGTTAGACGGAAACAAGGCAGTGCCCTTAACATTACAGCGGCTGAAAAGCGACTTCAGGCTCAGAAACTCTACCTAGCTCTAGCTCTAGAGGAAGGTTAACCGTAAATTTTCGTTACTGAGCAGACGTAATAGCGTAAATGAAGCGAAACATAATATAAAAATAATAATGGCGGCTTGTTGATGTCAAACTCTGCTGCAGTGAGTGAGAAAAAACCTTTTTCTTTCCTTTAACTGTTAATTATTTTGTTAAAAAAATGGAAATATGTAATGTTTTAAGATAACTTCTTTATTTGTGTTTATGTATGATTCGTTCATTGCTCCAGGGACGTATCCAGAGGGGGGGGGCTGTGGGGGCTAGAGCCCCCCCCCCCCCCCCGAAATTGTCTCAGACAATTTTTTTCATATTCTACTAACCAGAAAAAAAAGCTGTAAAAAAAAAATGAATTTTTTCTCCACAATAGCTTTTTTTTTTTTTGGTGTTGTTAGTTTATTTGCTTGTGAAACCTTATTTATTAGCAATTTTCTGTCTTGTAAAGTCCAAATTACCGAAATGCATATTAGCTCTTTGTAAAAAACACACTTAAAAGAGATCTTTATGGTACTTATTGTTGAACACTGTAATGTGTCTCCTTTCTTTTAAACACTTCTCTTGCCAGAAATAGCATTTTAATTCCATGTGAGACAAAAGATTCGTCATTAACAAAGATCACAGTTGCATATGGAACTTCTAGTTTTGTTAGTTATGCACATAGTATACCTTCCATAGAGTATAAATTTTAACAATAGAAAACAGATAATATAAAGTCTACTTTACAAAAAGACATGTGATGAAAGATGGTACTTTCTTATCCTACTTAAAGCAAAAATGCCAGTAATCACATCATAGAGTATAGCATTCAATATTCATATTTGCAGCGAGGCAGATTTTCAAACGAATGTCCAGATTCTCAAACCAGATTGGGCTTTGACTGGATCAGACTCTAGTGGGCACATGTAGTCAACAGGTTCTGTCAAAGAAATTCCGTATCAATTTTCCTTGTTTTCCAAAAGGAAACCGAAGTGTTAAACCCACTTGCGGAAAAAGCCACCATATGTGGCTACTACATTTACAAAACATTGAGGACACAACAGATTTTACGTATACCAGATACAATTAATCTACGTGACAGTCTTTGGATGGCTCCAGCATCGATCGCTCAATCCTTCAATTACAAGCACGACTCCTTATTAACCGGACTACCGTGAGTCCAGTTTTTGGGGATTTTCTCCGTTTGTTACGGATTAAAGAACTCTCTGGCAGAGACTTGTGCATTTTAAAGGACTAGTTCCATCAGTTTTAGGCCCAAGGCACTTTTTAGAATTATTATTATTATTAAATCTTTTCTTGCCCTTTCAGATTTTAGGAATATTAATTCCATTGTTTGCCGCCATGCGGCGTTGTAACCGATCTTATTTATAGCGCATAACCATTTTACTATGCCTAGATACGAATTTTAAGGCAATAACTTATATTTGTTTTAAAGTTAAGGTGATTTGTGGGGGGGTGGGGCAAACTTTAATGTACACGCTCTTGGTGTACATATGTGCGGGTGCACGACCAACATCTGAGTGAAAGTTGGGCTCCCTCCGAAATTTTTTTCTGGATACGGCCTTGCATTGCTCTGAATTGTTTACTTAAAAAAATGCTCATACTGCTTTAAAAGTAGTAATGTCATTGTACCAAAATTTTAAATAATGATGGTTAAAAACAAATCGTATAGTTTCCACGGTATATAACCATCTCTGTACACATACGAACCTGCTCCGTGCTAATGCTGTGATAAAAATTGAAGCTTATTAATATCCGTAGTACTTGATTCTTCTCTGCTACATACCATCCTATATAAATTATTACAATTTATGTCTTTCTTTTTAATTTATTGTTATCGACTTATATTCTACTGCAACATATTAAATTATTGAACAAGTAAATAACGAAAAAGAATAATAATCTGCAATCTCATAGGTAAACTGTATACTCACATAGAAGCTTTAATAATAATAGCAAATGCTTTATTAATAATTGTCACAACAAGCAGTGCAGCTGCATGGATTTATTTTCTTAGTCCATGTAATCACACAATTTTTTTAAAAGGGGGCATTAATACTTTAATGATTAATATTCAAAATCTATGTATGCTTATGAAATTGGAGAAATGTAACTAAAGTATTGGGATATAACTGTATATTTACTTTTGTGAAATTGAAATTTTTAATCGAAATAATTATATTTGTCAAAGCAAGTTTATTTTTTCATTTATCGCAAGTAAATATTGGCTCTTCCAAAGATGATTTTAATAGCAAAATGGCAAAAAATTTAAAATAGCAACATATACAAATATATATTTAATTTAGCTAAACTTAATTTAGCTATATTTCTATAAAAATATTTGTCACATACTTTGTTCTCAATCTTTGTGTAATTAATCTGAACATTTCCCTTTAATGTAGATAACATAGTATATGGCACATCATTTGTTTCCATATACATTTCATTGCAACTGCATATTTCAAATTACAATATTAATTTAACAGTAATATGTTATTCTTTTTTAAGTTCATCATTTTTAGGTTATGTCAGCGCATTATCTGTGAAATATGCAGATCCTACACATCAGATGTTCATGGTTAAAGAAACAATGGTACACTGGACTGACTAAACATTTATATCTGATTTAATTGTAAATTAAAGGCAAATGCCAAGTGAGTTGTTCTGTTGATGCCTTCTGTTTTAATAGAAGGTAACTACAATGGGATAGCTTTCTTAGCTAGTCTTGCTGATGTTTGGGCAAAGACCAGTTGTCTACACTACAGACAAGGTGGAATGCTCTTCATGGAGGTCTTTCTAGGGGATCCTTACCCAACTAATCTGATTGATAAGTATAAGAGCTCTATTTTTTTTAATACTTTTGTCTGCGATTCTAATTTTAAATGAATAATTTGAATAAAAAATAACTTTGTAAAAAAATGCATTTAAATGTTATGTATATTTGGAGTCTTTTCCTTTGAAAATGGAGGTTACACAAAGCTTTAGATTACATTTTTTTTTTTTTTTTTTTTTTTTTTTTTTAATGATTAAGTGCAGTGCTATTATATTGCGGTTTTTTGTCAGTATTCATTTATGAAAAGTTGATAACCAGTGCTTTTGAATGAGATTGGGGGAAGAGGATGCTATTTTTTATACTATTATTTGTTCTTGTTATATTATTTCTATGATCATAACTTGAGCTTTGGATTTTCATATACACAAAGAATTCATACATGTATAAAAGTGATTGTTGTAACATGTAATTTTGTGCAAAGCAATGTTGCGATACAAGTATTCAAGATGAATAAGGTGAGTACATTAAAATTATCCCAATTTTAAGCTAAACTGATTAAATTTGTATATTTCTGTTATTATAAATAACTCTCATTAAATTATTGAAATGTTTTTCTTATACAAAAACTTGTTGTTCGCAGATGCTTATTTGTAAAAGTTTATATAATATATATATGTATATTTAATAATTTACATATCAATTATATTACTTACTTAGCAAGCTTTGCTTGTCACTATATATTTAAGCTTTTTCTTGTTTAATTAAATAAATAGAAATGTTTAAATAAATATATTTTCATTAGCATTTTAAATACTCAGCTAATCCAAACTGTGTCAAAGTACTGTGATATACAGCTGTTAATGAAACATAAATGGCATTAATTATTCGAATTTTATTATGTTGATAAGAAACAAAGTTAATTTTAAATCAGCGTATATAGTTAAGCTCATCAGTGCCTTGTACCATGTCTGTGTGTGAACGCAGGTTGCCACCTAATTTTCGTACTCATTTTTAAAAATCTGCCCCTTTTATTGTCCCTTTTACTGCCCCTAAAAATTGCCCCTTTTATTTGGTAAATTATTTGTAACAAATTTTTGATTAGATTTTTTAAAATTAATGAAAATATGAAAATAACGGCTTTAAAATAGAAATTGAAATTTTTTATCGTTGCCATTTTTTTCCCCAGCATAAAATGAAATATGCTTTCACATGAAAAAAATAAATAAATATTAAATTTGCTCATGCATATGAAAAATGACGTCTATAAAATAATAATTTTTAAGGTAACAAAGAGATAAATAGAGTGCGAAGATTTTGCACAGGCTTGCTAGCAAATGAATTACTTAAAGTGAGAAAGAAATAAAATGAAATGATCACTTTTCAACAGGTGCCTTAGTCGCCCTACAACTAACTAGTAAATAATAGGCATTCTCATTAAGAAACTTCTTTAGTATTGGACCCTGTAGGCAAAATTTGAAGTTTTAAACCAATGTAGGTTTGATACTTTTTGCCAAGGTATGTGCAGCTTTATAAGATAACAACCATTTTAATTCATAGTTAAAATGACATAAAACCTGCTTCTAAAAAAAATTCTGTAAAACTGATGTTATAAAAACTTTAAAAATTTAATTTAGATTTTTTTTTTTTTTTTTTATTAATTTCAGTTAATCGAGTACTGTTATTTATTATTGTCACAATTTAGTTTGTAAAATAATATGGACACATCTTTTGTGTAGTACCTCCTTGGCAACTTTTATTGCCAGTTTCGCGATGCATTAAATGTGAATTATCTCAATTGCGTAAGTACAGACCTTACCGAAAATCATTTGAGCTACTTAATTGCGAAATTTTTTATTTCACTAAGGGGGGTCCTATATTAAAGCTGTTCCCTAATGCTATTGTGAAATATCAGTAGTGTATAAGCATCATGAAATAAAATTCAGACATTGTGAAATGGTTATAAGAAAGCACCACAGACTGGCATTTTAAAATAATAATTACAAAACTTTTAATAAACACCGTAAAATTAAAAAAAAAAAAAAAAACTCACAACAATTGTTTTGAGTCGAAAGACTACGCAACTCTTCATTAGGCGAAGAAGGTAGGCACGAGTGCTGTACTCATGTTGCCGTTTTAACTGCAGCGTACTTTCTTTGCCTGACAAAGGGTCTTGTGTCCTTTCGACCCAAAACAATTGTTGTGAGTTTATTGCATTTTATGGTGTCTGCAGTTTGAAGAAGGTCACACTTAATGGACCATATTCCCGCTTTGGGTTCGAGGCTACAAGAATATCAGCTGGGTAAGGAAACAATCCTCAACTCTACCATAGCAAAGTCTTGTGGCTTGTAAATTTTTATCTTGCAATATTATTTATAAGAGTTACATATTATATGAAATTGAAGTAAGAGTGATATAGTGATACCTTTGTTTTGTTTTTAATCCAGTTTTAGTAATATACTTTAATATTAATCAACATATGTAATATTAAAAGTTGCCATGTGAACTGTGGCGATGTTAACAAATTTAAATGGATGTTCCATTTAATAAATTCCTTTATTAAAGTGATTGAAATTCTAATTATTTAAGCCTTGATATCTATAGATATGTGTGTGTGTGTAAAATGTTCTTATTAATCTTTAATTCATTATATATATATATATGTGTGTGTGTGTATACATAAAATGTTCTGCAATTTTACGATATGGAATAGTCTTAACTTTATCATTCGATTCAGTTGTTTACATTTCTCTTTTGTTCTTGTTTGAATATTATTATTAAGTTTCACTGCAGAAATATTTAGGAAAATGTTATGCGTAACAATAAAATGGCATCTTGAATCTAATTTGTTTACAAAATATTGGCCACGTGTTCGGCGATTTTACCTACGGTGACGTCACAGGAATATTGTCCATTAACTAATGCTGAAAGGCAAGAAAGTCAACAAAATTGAGCACGGTGTAGCAGGTGGAAGGTATTATATTACGTATCAGTAATCCCAGAGTGAGCATTAAACACATTGCGCAGGAATTGTGAATATCCATAGACCTTATATAGATAGACGACACATCCCCCCCTCATTATTCGTCTGCGACATGAAGTAGCTTCCCCAGCGAAATTATCACGTGATGCGGACCTGGAGAGAGAGATGAGAATGAATATTATTTGATTGTTCCGTAGGAAAGAAAGTAGTTTTGAGTTTTATTAATTTATGTATTGTACACACACTTTTTATTTACGCATCGTTGGAAAGCTAAAATGTCATAGATTAATTAAAAAAAATTTCTTTTGTGAGAAACTATTCTAAAGGGGAGAATTTTTTGTTTAAATTCTGACAAAAATAAGTTCTTTTTTATGGAAGAATCGCCCTCAACTCTATGTCACGTGACATACGGAGCTGACCGCAAAGGATGAAGGTTTCAGATTACACCCTCATGTTGAAGACATTCACTATAATGGGTGTCCTATTGGTGGCGTAGTCTATAATATAAGGTCTATGTGAATATCTGCTGGCGATGTTCATTGTATTGTCCATCACCAGTTTTAAGCTCGCTTCAGAACCAAGAAGCGAGTTTCTATCATCAAAACTAGAAAATGTACAGGCTAAAATTTTGGGGACTTTTCTGGACACCTACTAATGCTTTGATTATCCAGCCTACCATGTTTATTTTTAATTTTGCAATGTAAGGCTTGGTCTAGACAAAAAACGATAAAATCAGGATCGACCTAATTTAATCTTTTTTTTTTTTTTTTTTTAAGGTAAATATAAAACCCTATGCCCTGCACAAAACAGAATTTAATTTAGTATGACAGGACTTATTTCAATCTATTCTTCCATACGAAGGCATGCAACAACTGTGTTTTATTTCCTAGTATCGGTTACTATATTTATTTCTTAAAATTTCTATGTTATAGTTTTAGCATAAGAGTGCTTTAGCGGATTTTAAACTTTTGTTGTCATTTTGGCGATTAATTAAATTAGTTATCACAATTGCGTAAGAAAAGATAATGGCAACAAACGTCTGAGCTAATTTGGTGCGAAATATCAGAGTTCCATACTGAAGTTGTTAAATTTTTTAGCACGATTTCTCTCAATTTTAATTAATTTTTAAAAATGTTTCTTTTTGACATCAGAAGGAATTATTTTTTTTTTTGGCATGAATTTATTTTTTCTTTTTAAATTTTTAAAGTTACAATGGGATTTTGTTTAATATCTTTTGAACCAATTATCTGATTGAACTAAAAGAATATGGCATTAGCTAGATTTTGCCGTAATTATTTAGTATACCAACTTTTGTTAAAATCTAATAATTTTGATACATATAAGGAAAAACTTTCGGCTTTATACATTTAGGTAAAAACAAAAATGTTTGCACGTTCATTCAAGGTGACGGATCGAAAATGGTAACGATGGCAAAATCACTGTTTAAATGAAATAATACAATCTGCAGTACTATAAGAAATAGATGTATTTTTAAAAAATTATAACTTAAAAAAAAAAGAAAAAAAGAAATTGCCTGCTGAGCCCAGCCCCGTGCAGACCTTTAATCATTGCGTCTAACAATTACTTCGATGATTTCACAAGTATCTGCAGCAACTCAGAAATTATGTACATAAATAACGTGTCGTATTGTAGTACACTTCTAAATAATGTGTTTTTTTACTTTCAATGTTAAAATGTAACATACTTTTTAAACGCCCCAAGAAAAATATAATTTAAGTCTTATTTCCTAAGTGACTTTTTCAGATATATCTTATACTATTAAGTGAGCAATATGTGTATATTTCACTGATCTCGAAAACGGTAGCTCGGACAGTCACGAGGTTTAACACAAAGGTGCCCCCCGAAGGGTCATTGTGCACATCGAAGTCAGATTTTCGAATTTTTGATTAGTTTTTTCTTAATTAATTAAAATGTAAAAATAATAACCTTCTAATTTCTGATAAAAAAGCCATTTAAATTTTAACATTTTATCCATAATTTAATTGTTGCCAATTTTTTTTTCGACAAAATAATAATAATTTAAAAAAAAAAAAAAAAAAAAACCCGTACATTTATTTAAAATGAGGAAAATAAATCAGAAATATTAGAAAATAAATTAGAAATATCAGTCGCATCGTTACAAATAAGATACCAAATGAAAGTGAAAATTTTTGTAAATCCGATGCATTAAACAGCTTATCAATCGGATGATTAGTTTTTTCTTAATTAATTAAAATGTGAAAATAGTAACCTTCTAATTTCTGATAAGACATTTAAATTTTAGCATTTTATCCATGATTTAATTGTTGCCATTTTTTTTTCGACAAAATAATAATAATAATAATAATTAAAAAAAAAAAAAAAAAAAAAAAAACGTACATTTATTTAAAATGAGGAAAATAAATCAGAAATATTAGAAAATAAATTAGAAATATCAGTCGCATCGTTACAAATAAGATACCAAGTGAAAGGGAAAATTTTTGTAAATCCGATGCATTAAACAGCTTATCAATCGGATGATTAGTTTTTTTCTTAATTAATTAAAATGTGAAAATAGTAACCTTCTAATTTCTGATAAATAAGACATTTAAATTTTAGCATTTTATCCATGATTTAATTGTTGCCAATTTTTTTTTTTTTTTTTTTTTTTTTTTTTTCGACAAAATAATAATAATAATAAAAAAACCGTACATTTATTTAAAATGAGGAAAATAAATCAGAAATATTAGAAAATAAATTAGAAATATCAGTCGCATCGTTACAAATAAGATACCAAATGAAAGGGAAAATTTTTGTAAATCCGATGCATTAAACAGCTTATCAATCGGATGATTAGTTTTTTCTTAATTAATTAAAATGTGAAAATAAGAACCTTCTAATTTCTGATAAATAAGCCATTTAAATTTTAAAATTTTATCCCATAGAATAATAATAAACACGTACGCTCCTTCTTCCTTTATTATTATTCTATGTTTTATCCATAATTTAATTGTTGCCAATTTTTTATTTCGACGAAATAATAATAATTAAAAAAACTGAACTAAAAAAACATTTTCAACTTTACTGAGAATAAATACGAACTGAACTGAGAGGAGTCTGAGGTTAAAAAACGTGAAAACGAAAGTGTTGTTCTTTTTGATAAAAAAATCTTTTTGTTTTGTGATTGAGTTAGTATAAATTAAAAAACCTTCTGATTCTTTTAAACAGGGAGTTATCAGTAAGTCTTTAAAATCAAACTACAACATAAACATTTTATTTCAAAGGATGATATTTAAAAACGTTCATTTTAAAAACTCTGAAACACTGTTCAGATCATATGTTATATGTGGCATCAAGTTATATGCAAGAAAATCAAAAACAACTTTCATTTAAAATTTAAATACGAGTTTTTAGAAATCAAAAAGTTTAAATAAATATTCTTAAGATGAAACGATCAAATGATGTGATACCAGTTAATCCAGAAGAACAAAGTACTTCAAATGCAGACCAACTAATTAATCGTACTTCCTTATATCAAGCTAGGCCTATCCGTGCATCAAAATTAAAATGTTGCCAAAATATAAGGGAAATAGGACAGATGTACAGAAAGGAATGTTCTGAGAGTATATCTAGGCAAGCTTTTCAGCATCGAGCAAGGGAGAGCACGGAAGACAGAATCCAGCGACTTGAAGATCTAAGACAGCGAGCTTCTCAGCGTAGGGCATCAGAGAGTACACTAGAGAGACGACAACGCCTAGAAGAGAAAAGACGTCGACAAGCAAGATATGAAGTGGCATTGCGAAATCGGTGCCCAACATACAAAATAGCAGTTTGTAGAGATGTGATCTATAGTACTTTAGGAGAATTCAATGTGAAATGCGTTCATTGTAAAGCATCACATTTTCCAGAGGAACGTGTTTGCAATCGTCTTCATAGAGACTCTTTTGGTGATTGTTGTCTTCATGGACGATTATTACTGCCAGCACCATATTTTGCGAACGAGTTAGCAAGACTGTTTCTGCACTGCCATCCACTTGCTGAAGAATTTCATAAAAGACTCAGAAACTTGAATTCCTGTTTTGCTTTTTCTTCTTTCAATGTGTCAGAAGACAGAACCATCAACAGTCATGGCATATACAGTTTTATTGCATGTGGACAAGTATACCACAAAATGAACTTGGCTGCTCAACCGACTCAAGACATACATGGAGAATTTGAAAAACCTCAATACGGTCAGATGTATTTTTTGGATCCTGATAATGCTGTTGACGAACGATTACATCATCCTCTGAATTATGGAATAAGTCGTGAACTCATGGAATTATTAGAGCACGTAACAAGGGCACAGAAGGGTTATGCACAGGGTTATATGATGATGCGAGAAGTTCAGTATGAAGTTGAACAGCAAGCTGCTGCACAAGGATTATCTGCACCTGAAGTTCAACTTTTGTTCAGAATTCCTCAGGAAAGTGATTACAGAAGATTTAATACACCATCCATTAATGAAGTTTGCGCTGTCTTCACACTTAATGCCGATCAGAGTTTGCCAGAAAATGAAATGATTGTACATCGGCGAAACAAGGAAATTGTTATTCTAAAAAATATTGATAAACGTATTGAGCCATTCACTTATCCACTGTTTTACCCAATGGGTACGGATGGTTTTTCTCTTGATATGCCATTGACTACACCTTATTCTTCGCGGCATCATGCAACGCGCCTTGAGTTGGCTCAGAACAGACTTGCTTTTCGACCTGAAGTAATAAATTATTTGTCCACAAGAATGAATTCTACAGGTCATGACTTGCGACAAATACAATTTAATGCATTGCATTTTGGTGGCAGACTTTTTCAACAGTATGTTGTCGACACTTTTATTAGGGTCGAAAGAGATCGTATTCAGTGGATTAAAGCAAATCAAAAGAAGATTCTTGCTGATAATTATACAGAAGTCACACGTTTGATAAACGACTTAGTAGAAAAAAACAAAGCTACAGTTGGAGAGAAAGTCATTCTCCCATCATCTTTCCCAGGGTCAACACGCTATTATACTGAACAATTTGAAGATGCTATGGCAATTGTTCGCCGTCTTGGTTCTCCAGATTTCTTCATAACAATGACATGTAATGCAAACTGGCCTGAAATAAAAAACGCTTTGCACATTCAGTTACAAAATGGATCTTTTATACAACAACTTCCTCAAGACCGACCAGATGTTGTAACTCGAGTTGCAAAATTGAAATTTGATGAAATAATTGAAGATTTTGATAAGAAGCAGATATTTGGAAAAGTTGCTGCTTATGTATATTCAATTGAATTTCAAAAGCGAGGTCTTCCTCACATTCACCTTCTTCTAATTATGTGTTCTCAAGACAAGATTCATAATCCTGAAGAACTGGATGATCTCATTTCTGCAGAGATTCCCGACTTTGAAGATACAGATCTGAGAGAACTTGTAATAAAGTGGATGATTCATAACCCCTGTGACGAACAGAACCCAAACGCTGCATGCATGGTAAATAAAAGTGGACGTATGAAGTGCCGCTTTCAATTTCCAAAATCATTTGAGGATGTATCTTCATTGGCAGACAATGCAAAACCAAATTATCGAAGGCGTTATGATCCCAAATTGGACCCTCACAGTCGAGATTTCTCTCATGAAAGTGCAGTGTATCGTAAGAGTGTTGATGGCAGCCGCATAACAAGAGATAATCGTCATGTTGTTCCTTATAATGCATATTTACTGAAAAAGTACAATTGTCATATAAACGTTGAATATGTTGGAAGCATTATGGCTGTGAAGTATCTATACAAGTACATATATAAAGGGTTTGATTGTGCTTCACTTAAAGTTGTTGAAGGAGGAAGACAAATCATGTACAATGAAGCAAATACTTATGTTGAGGGTCGATGCATCACTCCACCAGAGGCATCTTGGCGTTTATTTGGAAATGAAATTCAGAAGAAGAGTCATAGTGTGCTACGATTATCAATTCACCTTCCTGGCCAGTACAGAATTGTAAATTTAGATCAGGCTCAGGAAAATTTAGCTGATACAGGACAAAAAGGTTCGACTCTGGAAGCATATTTCAAGCACAATAAAAAGGCTAAGGAAGAACATGAAATTAGACAATCAAATGGAGACACGGAGGAAGAGCCAATCTATTATTACTACTGGCAAATGCCTGAACACTTTAGATGGGATGCAAGAAACAGTGAATGGATTCAAAGAGTACGACAGATAAAAGTTATTGGAAGAATACATAATGTCAATTTTGTTGTACAGCCTGAACTTTCTATCACTTACGACTGTTATTGTATCATGTAAAAGATGCAACCAGCTTTAAGGATTTACTGACAGTGAATAATATTGAACATGCGACATACAAGCAAGCTTGTCTAGCACGAGGATTATGCTATGATGACCAACAATGGATTGAAGGATTGTCCGAATCTGCAAGCTCAAAACTGCCAAGGGCAATGAGAACACTTTTTACACAAATTTTGATTCTAGGCTCACCAGAAAACCCAAAACGGCTGTGGGAAATGTTTAAGCAAGATCTCGCAGAAGATTTCATTCATGAAGGTGAAAGAACTGGAATTTCAATTGAAGATTCTATCAAGCGAGCATACCGTGTAATTGCCCATAAACTCGACTCAGAAGCGACAGAAGGTAGAAATTTTCAATATTGGGTTGAAAAGTTTTCATTTGATGATATTGATGATTATGAAACTGAATCGAATCAAGAATTGTCAAATGTCAATGAATAAGCAGCTATTGGT
This sequence comes from Salticus scenicus, assembly GCA_963930645.1. Classification (NCBI taxonomy): domain Eukaryota; kingdom Metazoa; phylum Arthropoda; class Arachnida; order Araneae; family Salticidae; genus Salticus; species Salticus scenicus. The sequence continues at coordinate 29,706,856 of OZ005659.1, read as the reverse complement.
CAACAAATGTATCAACTTCTTAGAGGAAAACAAATTGAAATTGTGGATGCTATCTTTCGTTCAGTCAATGATGAGAATATTCAATCAAATTGCTTTTTTATTGACGGACCTGGTGGTACTGGAAAAACTTTCATATACAAGACTTTGTATTACCTTCTGCGAGGAGGGAACTTTAATGTGCAGTGTATGGCTTTTACAGGCATTGCTTCGATTCTACTTCCTGGAGGAGCACATCACACAAAACATTTGGATTGAAGGTGCCCCTTTCACCGGAGTCAAGTTCCACAATCAAACCGGGCTCCTGTAAAGCTCAAAAACTTTCTAAAGTTCAAGTATTTCTCATGGATGAAGCACCTATGCTTCCTAAATATGCATTGCATGCAATGGACGAAATTCTGCGTAAAACTGGAAATGCAACTTTGCCATTCGGTGGAAGAATTATGGTTTTAGGAGGAGATTTCAGACAGTGTCTTCCAGTTCAACCGCGAGCGAATAAACAAGAACTTATTGACTTATCAATTAAAAAGAGTGTGCTTTGGTGTAAATTTAGGAATTATTCACTGGATGAGAATATGCGGGTTGATCCAGAACAAAGAGACTTTGCAAACTATATTTTAAAAGTTGGTAATGGAGAATTACCGATTAGGTCTTTAGATGAGATAGAGCTACCCGAAGACATAATTTCAAATGGAAATCTCATTGATGAGGTTTTTGGTTTTTGCTTTGTCAATGAAAATTATGAAGAGATGAAAAATAGAGCTATACTTGCTCCTCTTAACAAAGATGTTGACAGGTTAAATACTGAAATTATTTCGAAATGACCCGGAGAGTACAAAACTTATCACAGTTACGATACTGTAAATAACCAACCCGAAGGAGGACTTCAATTTACTGTTGACTTTTTAAATTCTGTTGAAAATTCCGATTTACCACCTCATGAACTTAAACTGAAAAAAAATGCTATTATTATGTTGATGCGTAATATAGATGTATCAGAAGGCCTTTGCAATGGTACAAGATTAATTGTTACTGAGCTGTGCAATCATATTATTAAAGCAAAAATAATAACTGGTGAACACTGTGGCCGAGATGTACATATACCAAGAATCACACTTCAATCATCAAAAGGTCAACTTGGTTGCGCAATATCTAGACATCAGTTTCCTGTAAAAGCAGCATTTGCTATGACAGTGCATAAATCACAGGGCCAAACTTTTGACTTTGTAGGTGTTGATCTGAGAGTACCAGTTTTTATGCATGGAATGCTTTATGTAGCTTTTCCAAGAGTTAATAGAAAAACATCATTAAAAGTACTTTTGCCGATAGAAAATCAACGCCATACTCGTAATATCGTCTGGAAAGATATCTTAAACCATTCAAGAACTACAGAAATGGATTACTGTTTTAATGAAAATGCAGAAGATTTAAATTTCAGCTTCGATTTGGACTAATGCAATTCAGGCACTGTTCTTATGCGTTTAATGTGTTAATAAATTTTTCTTATGCGTTTATAAAATGGTAGCACATTTTTTGTTTGTTTGCTGCAATATATTTTAATATTAACAGTTAAAATTCTTTAATTTATAGCATTGCAGTAGAAAGTTATTTAAATGTGATGATTTATTAAAATGTCTGCTGATTTATAAAGTACATGTATAGTTATAAATTTGTAAAAATAACATAATTATTCAGCCTTAAACTTTTATATCCCACAGTGTACTCACTCAACAACAAATTTATTATCATCTCTAAGTGTTTTTGTTCTTATATATTTTCTTTTACGTGTTTTATTTCTTAAAAAATAAAAGAGCGATACAAATGTTCTAAGAATAGGGGAAGAAGTTACGATTGGCGCCACAGGCACCCAAGAGTTAATTTAAAATCGTTATATTTTTAATATTTTAGTATTAAGCCACTTTTACAGAGAACAAGTTATGATTGGCGCCGCAGGCGCCTAAGATTTTATTTAAAAATATTTGAATTTTCAATATTTTTATATTATGCGACTTTTAGAGAGAACAAATTACGATTGGCGTCGCAGGCGTCCGAGAGCTTGTTTTTTGGTAAAAATTTTCTTGGGTCTCTGGCCAGCTAGCTGGTGAAGCCAGCTAGTTTAAAATTAAAAGCTCTTACTTTGAAGCTTCACAAGGCTTTTGTTACGGTTCCACAACTTCATCAGGAGCAGCTTCACGTAATGTGTAGATCACGGTTGAATTGGATTTGGGAATAAGGCCGATTGACTGCTGTAGGTCCTGGGCCTCAGAGGAAATGCCCTCCGCGGGGGTCTTTCTAAGGTGTCCTAGCCCGTATTTATGCAAGTTTTGAAGAAAAGCATGGAAAACTCGAAATGGCTAGGCCAACACGCGCGACCTGGAATCAAACCTAGCACCTCACATCTACCAGCTTTGAGGATAGAACCTCGGCCGCTGGTGGGCCTATGTAGATCACTAAAGTAAACATAAGCATCTTCCTCGTCTTGTTGTTGCAATAGATGGCACCACTTACAGTCTATGCTCAGCAATGGTTTGTCCCTGTTGCAACTGTATCATTTTTAAAATTTTTGGAAGTTTCGTGATGTATGGTATAAACATAATTTTTGTAATTTGCTAATTTATTTGTATTATCAAAATTTATTTTAATTTATTTTTATAAAGATTAGTTAGTGCAATGGTTGTTCTATCGAATTTAATATCAGATTTATGTTCTTTTATTCTATTTTTCATTTTGTGCTTTGTCAAGCTTCAAAGTAAGGCCTTTTAATTTTAACACACTGGCTGATGATCTCACATGACGGGCATTTCAAACAGCATTCCCCATCATGCACTGGCGCGAGATTAGCCGCCAATGTGTTAAACATGTGTAATGAAGATTTCAATGTTAATTTAAGTGATTTTTTTTTTCTTTTTTTTTAAGATTTTTTGAATAGGAAACTATATGAAAAATGCCAAAGCCGGGAATCGAATCCGGGCATTTTTCACATAGTTGGTTTATGAAAAATTTAATCAGCCTTTATACTCCAACCTATTTAAAATGAATATTCCCAGATGATGAATTCATGAATAAAAAAATTTCTAAATTGAAATTTCGTGGTCTATGGAGTTGTGCTACGATTAACATTGTCTCACCTGTTACATCTGCGTTTGCAGACAAGGTGACCTTCAGTGGTGTCGCCAGAAAATTTTCAAGGGGGGGGGGGCACAACTTGAAAAAATATTTTTTTTTAAATAAAATTCTGATAGCATAGTTTTAAATTTAAAGAAAAAATGCTTAGTAGAATTTTCCAGGGGGGGGGGCATGGAAAGAAGGCCCCCCATGGTGACCTTGTCAATGGTTGTTATCTGAGAAATGCTAGGCTAGTTTTCAGCCAGGGTGGCTCAGTGAAAGAGCATCCACACATTAAACGGAAGGGGCCGGGTTCGATTCTCGGCTCTGGCATTTTTCACATAGTTGGTTTATGAAAAATTTAATCAACCTTTATACCAACAACCTATTTAAAATGAATATTCACGGTTGATGAATTAATGAATAAAAAAATTTCTAAAGTTAAACTATACTTATAAAATTATTTTAATTGTCCACGTATGAATATAATCATTCCATTTACAAACATTTCTGTGATAAAGTTATCAATATTATTGCACACCTCATGTATTCCCTAATTAAGGGAGGCTGACAACTTTTTTAGCATGTTTTTATTAACTCACTTTCTTGTTTGTTTGTCCAATATAAATCTTGCAATCGATTTTTAACTAACATCTCGACTAGCTAGACATTTGAAACTTTTCGAATAGCTCAGAACATAATGACAATGCATTCTTTGAATACTTTTATTCAATTAATAAATGTTTGTAAATTTCTTCTATTGCTTTCTTTATTACACATTTGATCATTTTCTTTCAAGTTGGTGGGATAATTCATCAATTTTTTTTTTTTTTTTTTTTTTTGAAAAGTACTTAACCTAGAATTGTCAAGTTTATATGATTCAACAGAAAATTTAAAAACGTGGTATATAAAATATTCCTTTTATCTTGTAATTATTTTAACAAAAATAAAAAGTATTTCGAGATGTGAAAACAAATTGCCCTTTATGCAAACATAATAAATTTTACCAAAATTAATAAAATTTTATTAAAGTGAAAACAAGAAATTTATTGTAATAATGAATGTTTGAATACATTACAATACATTAAAAGTTAAATACATTATTTTGAAGTAGGTAGGCAAATTATGGATGATTGTTTTTACTGTTTTCAGACATGGTACAAGCTTACAGAAAAAAAGGCTGAACTTTTCACGACCCCCCCCCCCTCTCAAATGTAGTATCAGGCAACTGACACAATATAAATTTTTCAATAATAAAAATAATGTTAAATCTGATTGCATACATGTACACACAATAAAGAAAATCAGAACAATAAATTTTATATTGAATATTATATTAATTATAATTAAAATAGTTGTAAGTGATTAAAAAAAAAGACAAACTTATTACATATACTTGGAAATAAGTTTATTCTATAGAAGCATTGTTTACTGGGGCAATTGATTAGCAAAATAATGTAGTTCAAGTTCATTAGGAAAATGCAGTTGAAGTGCTATTTCTTTTTCATTTTCTACATGTTTGAATTTGACATTTCTTGTAAGCCAATCACATAGAAATTGCTAATAATATATTGCACAAATTCAGGCTGACCCCCCCCCCCCCCCCCCCACATGTCCAAAAAGTTTTAATGCGGGTTTGCATTGATCCCAATAATAATAATTTTCAAGCTTAAAAAGGCTGAATTCAGCCTTAAGGCTGAAAAGTAACATGTCTGTGTTTTTAACACTAATCTGTGAGAATATTTTCATCAAAGAAAATACTGTCATAAGCATTAATGCCCAATATAAAAATTTATCTGTTATGATAAGTTCATACAAAATAAATAAAAAATACAAAAATAAATAAATTACATTTCATGCATAGATAAATTTATCAAAGATAATATTCTCTTGGATATTACTTTATTTCTTTATATAAGAATTTATTATTCTGTAATTATTTTGAAGAGAATATTCTTATTCTTTGAAAATAACTTCAAAAAGTTCAGGATTATAGTGGTGAAATTACAGAATGTGAAATTTATTTAATTCTATTCTAAACTTCAATGTTTTTTTTCATTTATTTTTCAAATCACTGTCTGAAATGTTTCGCATGCTGTAATAAAATCTAATCACATAAAACATTTATTTGTTCTCAACAAAAATAGTTCTTTTTACAGCAATTAAAAAGATAATTAACATTTTGACTCTGAGAACTGCAAAATATTCCTTTTCCATTTCTTTTTTTTAAAGTAACTTTTATGAAGTAAAATGCATTTTTTATTTTATTTTTTTAAATAAATTATTCAGTAATTTATTTTCATAAACTAACGAACTCTTTCCATCCATTTTATGTAAGATGTGTGCAATTAAAAAAAAAAAAAAAAAATGCAAGTTAAAATTCAAAGCTTATTTTCGATCGTTTCGATAAAAATGAATATAAACAGAAGCTAAAAACATCGGTTATCACGTGAACCTTTTGGCCAATAAGCGTTCATAGTTTCAAGCGGGTTGAAATACCATCGGTTCAACAACTTTACTTCCCAAGTAAACGGTGAATACCGATTTGTCACTCCCGGTTATTCAGGACCGACTGGCAGCTTCTGAACCGCCAGTTCTACTGGCGGTTAAGGTTATCGGTGAATACGGGCGATAAAGCTTTCCGCTGATACCACAGAAGATTGAAATTTTGAAACTATAACATTTTAACATGAATGTGAGGGTCGATGCACAACAGATACCTAAATTTAATTTAATCAGGGTTGACTATTTCAAAGGTACTACATTCTCCCCCTAGTCTGAAGATTCAATTAACAAGATCGTCACACTTGTATCTAGACGATTTATTCCTAATGCATCTAGTTACTTTTATAAATCAAGTTAATTTATTCCTTTATTCCAGAAATACGGCTATTCATTTGAACAAGTTGAGACATCGATTGGGATTCCGATACGACGGAATGCAATACGATTCCCTGAAAACTACCTTGGACCATTGCGGCTCCATTCCACCTCAGAATCATTTCTATTCTTTCAAAAAAAAAAAAAAAAAAAAAAAACTATGGACCATTGCGGCTCCATAAAACATTGGAACCCTCTAGCTCTTTCTCTCTCTCTCTCTATATATATATATATATACTATTAACCTACTTTTTTTATTTTTCAATATAGTATTATGAATCATTAAGCAATTTTAATCAATCAAATGATTAGTGATAGAGTAATACTAATTTAAGTTTAGCTATCTATAGTTAATGTAGTTATATTTGAATACAATGTCATATGTAATATGTCATTTATGGAGTTATTGTGTTTTGTTTTTTTTTCTTTCATGTACACAGCGAAAATCTATCATGATCTATGGGCTCAATTATTTGAAGCTTAACATGCGTTGGATTAAACAGCATACTATATGAAGAAAAGTACTCATACACCATATTATAATTTTTTCTTTTGTGTATGTAACGATTTTTCTTACTTCAATGCATGTTTGCCAAGAGAAATCTGCTATTTAAATTGTTCTTTTATTTCTAGTGTGTTGTAATGTATATACATCAACTGTAACATTACACTTTTAAAAAAAAATTTTTGAATTGCACTTAAATTTTAATGGTTTAGAATTGAAGTACCATACACTTTAGTTCATTTCTCCAGGATAATATATTTGTTTTATCCCCAGTGGCAAAAACGCCGCGACACGGCGACATAGTCGCGGACACAGAAGAACAGCTTGCAGACAGTTTTTGTCTACACTAATAAAACTAGTATGTTGTGGCCACCACAAGACTTTCTTCTATATTTTCCTATACTTATTCAATCAGTAACAATATTTAAAAAAAAATTACGATTTTTTTTTCTAAGTTTTTTTTTCTTTTGTTAAAAGTAATACATATTCAATCAGTAACAATATTTAAAAAAAAAAATACGAATTTTTTTTCTAAGGGTTTTTTTTTTTTTTTAAGGGAAAAAAAATCGACAACTTTGTTTCAAATTATCACAGATTTATAGTTCAACCATTCATTTTAAAGGTATTGACGAGATCTTTCGAAAGATACCCATCTTCAAAATATACCCACCCCCCCAGGGGGGGAAGCGATGCCCCCACATGCACAGAAATTTTTTCCTAGTTAACTATTACTATTATCAATAACTCATATTAATTTTACAATCACAAGTTAAAAATAACTCTCATTATGTACATTTATACGAAATTTTGTCCTATACTGCCATGTTAAAAATTTAGAAAACATGAGATCACAGTGCCACCTGTTGAGCTATTGATCCCCAAATGTAATCAGCACCAGTTTATGTCGGGGACTAACTAAATACCAAGTTTGGTTAAATTTCGTTTAAAAAAAAAAAAAAAAATACGATTTTTTTTTCCAAGTTTTTTTTTCGTTAAAAGTAAAAAAAAATCGATAACATTGTTTTAAATTATCACAGATTTATGGTTCAACCATTCGTTTTAAAGGTATTGACGAGACCGTTCGAAAGATACCCATCTTAAAAGTTTGCACCCCGGACCGATGCCCCCACATGCACAAAATTTTTTTCCTAGTTAACTACTACTATTATCAACGAGATCTTTCGAAAGATAACCACTGTGAAAATTTACTCCCCCGTGGGAGGGGGGGAAGCGATGCCCCCATGCACAAAATTTTTTTCCCAGTTAAATACTACTATTATCAACGAGACTTTTCGAAAGATACCAATCTTGAAAATTTACTTCCCCCCTGGGGGGGGGGGGGGAACCGGTGTCCCGACATGCACAAATTTTTTTTCCTAGTTAACTACTACTATTATCAATAATTCATATTAATTTTACAATTAAAAGTTTAAAATAACGCTCATTATGCACATTTATACGAAATTTTGTCCTATACTGCCATGTTAAAGATTTAGATGAAATGCGATCACAGCGCCACCTGTTGAGCTATTGATCCCCAAATGTAATCAGCACTAGTTTATGTCGGGGGCCAACTAAATACCAAGTTTGGGGGGAACCGATGCCCCCACATGCACAAAAATTTTTTCCTAGTTAACTACTACTATTATCAACGAGATCTTTCGAAAGATAACCATTGTGAAAATTTACTCCCCCTGGGCGGGGGGGAAGCGATGCCCCCCATGTACAAAATTTTTTTCCTAGTTAACTACTGCTATTATCAATAATTCATATTAATTTTACAATCACAAGTTTAAAATAACGCTCATTATGTACATTTATACGAAATTTTGTCCTATACTGCCGTGTTAAAAGTTTACATAAAATGCGATCACAGCGTCATCTGCTGGGCGATTCATCCCAAAATCTAATCAGCACCATTGCATGTCAGGGTCCAACTATATACCAAGTTTGGTTCAATTTCATTCATTGGTTCGTGAGATACGGTGAAAACAAGAAATTAATTTTTTTTGTACTGTGAATTCAGCATTACACCACTACTTATGTATAGTAATATTTCCTAATATTTTTCTACATTTATGTAAACCACTGTTTCTGAATAGTTTTTTTTTTTTTTTTATATATTTTCATAATTAAAATATATATATATATATATATATATATATATATATATATATTACTAAATGTAAATGGTATTGCTGAAAGAGTTTGCAAAGAATTAGGCTGATTGACACGATAAGAATAAGAACTTAATATAAGAGTAAATCAGCCAGCCAAATAGTTACTATTCCGGTTTGAAGGATATTCGGCCAAAACTGCTATTCGGTGCAACCCTAATATATAATATGTTCATTTCCTTCTTTTTTAAAGGAAATCTATTTATTTTTATGTTGATACTCCCCCCCCCCCAAAAAAAAAAAAAAACTTATTTAAATTGATATACATTTTTTTTTTTTTTTTTAATGCTTTTTGTATATTTAGACCAATTAATTTTTTTTTCCATTTTACCTCACATTAAGTTAAAAAATATATTTAAAATGAAATTTAAGGCAGACAGATGATTAATCCCTTGGGTACATTTGACGTCTGAGACACTTTTTTTTGTTTTTTATTTTTGTTTTGCAATTCTAATTACTTGGAGAGATCTTAATACTACATATGTCACCATTATTTTAGAAATAAATAAATTCTTACGTAAAATGTACTGCTTTTACATACTACTCCAAGCAACCAAAAATTATATCCGTTCCGCATGAAAATATTTTCTCAAATAAATCCATACCCAAGGGGTTAATCATTAATATTATAAAAAAGCACCTCAGAACTGGTGTTTAAAAGTAATAAGTACAAAACTTTGAATAAACGCCATAAAATGCAAGAACTTGCAACAATTGTTTTAGGTCAAAACAAAACATGATCTTTTGTCAGGCGAACAAAGTAGATAGATTACCACTTTATTTGTAACACTCCTGCCTATTTAGTTCACCTTACAAAAGCCCTTCAACCTAAAATTATTGTGTGCATTACCTCTGTTTGCAACATTCGTCTCTACTTTGTTCGCCTGACAAAGGGTTGTGTTTTCTCTCAACACGAAACAACTGTTGCGAGTTCTTGCATTTTATGGTGTTTATTCAAAGTTTTGTACTTCGTAATCACTAAAATGCAGAACCACACAAAAATATTCAAATAAATAATAGAATATAAGTGAAAATTGCTCAAGGTATGATTTTAGTTGTATTTTGCTTTTTTCTTTTAACTATACTCTCATTTCATGGCATATAGTAAATATAAAAATATGCGATGTCATGGTTTTGTATGTTTACTTTTTTGTATGTAAGATTAACATTTGTATATAATTACTTGTTGTGTATAAGATCCATAGCTGGATCTCATGTTTTCCAGAAACAATATAGCTGATACTTTTCAGCTACAGATAATAACGTAAATAATTAAATAAATGATTCAGGCTTTTGCAATTAAATGCAATAACTTTTATGCTTAGCAGCCATTTTGAATTTTTTTAACTAAGAAAAAGAATGACATCAGCAAAATTTGGATTAAAAGATAAACCACAGGTATTTATTATCAGTACAAAAAACCCTTAACGGGTTAAAAGTTTGTGACGCCGCTACTTTATGGCTATAAGAATTTGAAATATGAGTCTTAAAAATAATGATATCAAATTTTAAGTGACGCTTTGCAATTAGTTAAAATATACATAGATTTTCTTATTTGATCATTTACTTTCTACTTTTATTTATACTTATAATGCAAACGTAATATTTTTAGCTTCAAGATCAGACAGATATATAAAATACACTCACTGATGCTTTTTCATTTACATTTCAAATTCAAAATAACAGTTTTAAAAGGAATGATATAAAAATTCCAGTGGCACCTCGGTGTTATTTTAAAAGATTTTTTTTTAGATTCCATTAAAACTACTTTTGTTTTGTCTAATAAAGTATATTTACATATTGAAACAGTGCTTTTAATTTTTAAATATACTCTCAAATAATTATACTTTCACTAAGTTTGCATTATAAATTAAAATTATTTATTTTAATAAATTGATTTATCTTTTGCATCACACTATCCAAAACATAGTATATCATAGTATCCAACTGAGTGAAAATTTGCACAAAGAGGTAGTGTGACATAAAGAAAACATTTACACAGATTTTACTTGCAGTCTTACAATGGTATTAAGATGATTCATGTTTAAAAGAACCATATTTCAAACATTTTTTATTTCTTGAAATATAGTCTTTTCTTTCGATAAAGACTAGATGTAATAAATTACTTAAGTAAAATTTGAGAAGCAAAAAAAAAAAAAAAAAAAAAAAAAAGGAAGTCCTTTTGGCTCATTTAGAAGGATAGGTTGATTTCTTTTTTCTTATCAAACAGCCGCCATTTTGAAACAATATGGCAGCTACAAATTATTAATGGACTTGGTAGAAATATTGATGTGGGTTAACTAAGCAAATCTGTTCATAAATACCTGATTTAGAAATTTCCCAGTAGCCAGCACTTGGAAACAAGATGATCGGCCAATTTGGCAAATAAGCATAACAAATTTAATAAAGCACCACAAAACTGGCGTTGTAAAAATTATTTACTTACAAACTTTGAATAAACATAATTTGGGAGATAATTCTACTGTACAGATTCAGTTTGAATTAATTCAGAATTACAAAAGATATCACGTTCAAAAACTAAGTGGCCGCCACTTAGATAAAAATGGTACAGCAAGTTGTTCAGTGAACTATTCTAACATATTTGAAATATAAATCCACTGTCCAACATTAGTTCAAATAAATTCAGTATTTCGAAAGTTATTGCAATAAAAAATTCTCAAGTAGTCGCAACTTGGAAACAAAATTCTAAAGAAACTTACCCACCAAAATTACACATATTTGAATGATAAATCCATTTTTCAACTTTGGTTTGAAATGATCAAGTATTTCAAAAGTTATCACGATTACAAATTTTCAAGTGGCCTCCACTAGAAAACAATATGATTGAGAGAATTTATTTCGATACTTTTTTGTATATATTTATTTGTAGGTGGGGTTGTTATAAAAAAAGAAAATTTTCCGATGGCCACAATATACTAAGTCTAATATGTAATACAGCAAAACTAAAACTAAAGCTGGTTGAAAAACACAATGCAGCCAGAAAAGTTTTTTGGGTTGGAATTCAATTTTAATTTTTAGTACATAACTAGCGAGCTTTGCCCGCTAGCGGGTCAGTATTTTCAAATGAATCACTAACAGTAACTTTTAGTCTTAAGAAAAGAAATTGGAAAAAAAAATAATAATTTATGAATGGGTAAAAAGTCGGCCCGTGTCCCCACTGCCTTCGGCAGAGCAGTCCCGTGCGCGCTGCGCGTGCACAACTTAAAGGATACACGCGCTACTTGCGCATATTCCTTCCCTGACCCTTCATGCATCCTAAAAAAAAAAAAAAAAAAAAAAAAAAAAAATCTGATCGGGTAAAAACTCCCACCGGGTCCCCACTGCCTCCGGCAGCGCAGACCCATGCACACTGCGCGCACACGTGTGAAGGTATACGTGCGCTGCGCGCACATACTCCTTCTCAGATCTAAATTTTATTCTTAAGAAAATTTTAAAAAATCATTTCTCATAGGGTAATAATTCGGACCGGGTCCCCACTGCCTTCGGCAGCGAAGTCCTGTGCACGCTGCACGCACACAAGTTAAAGGATACACGTGCCGCATGCGCATATTCCTTCCCTGACACTTCATTTCCCCTAAAAAAGAAATCATTTCTGATCGGGTAAAACTCACACTGGATCCCCACTGCCTTCGGCAGCACAAACCCATGCGCGCGCACGTGTGAGGGTATACGCGTGCTGCGCGCACAAATTCCTTCTGCAATAAAATTTTTATTCTTAAGAAAAGAAAATAAAAAAATCATTTCTCAAAAAGGTTAAAAAGTTGGACGGGCTCCCCACTGCCTTCGGCAGCGTAGTCCTGTGCACACTCAGCGTGCACAAGGTAGGGGACACACGCGCGGTGCACGCCTATTTCTTCCTCACACTTTCAGCCCCGCCTAATTAACCTACATATAACAATTTTGAACAATCTAACTCAATTAGCTGAGATGCAAAAGAAAACTGATTCAGGACACCTCAAAACGTGTAAATCTGGTGAAAAGTTCGATAATTTTAAAGAACTTTAAAATATCTTTCGAATGATGTATTAAAAAAAATTTAATCATAATTAGAAATTGAAATATTGAAATTTGAAAATATTACAGCACTATCTGGCGGTAGAAATTTCTGTATTCCACTGTTCGATTCCAATTCTGAAAACTTTCGATAATATAAAAGAACTTTAAAATATCTTTCGAATGATGTATTAAAAATAAATTAATCATAATTAGAAATTGAAATATTGAAATTTTAAAATATTACAGCGCCATATAAGAAAACTGATTCAGGAAACCTCAAAACGTGTAAATCTGGTGAAAACTTTCGATAATATAAAAGAACTTTAAAATATCTTTCGAATGATGTATTAAAAATAATTTAATCATAATTAGAAATTGAAATTTGAAAATATTACTACACCATAAAAGAAAACCGATTCAGGAAACCTCAAAACGTGTAAATCTGGTGAAAACTTTGGCTAATATAAAAGAACTTTAAAATATCTTTCGAATGATGTATTAAAAATAATTTAATTGTAATTAGAAATTGAAATATGTGTATTAGAATAAAATTTAATTTGCAAGGTAAGTGTATTTGTGTTGCTATAGAAACTCGCATTGAAGCATTTTGAAATTTGCAATTTATATTCCTAGTAGAAAAAGCACGTGATGTTTCTTCCCGCAGACTCTCTGTGACTGGACTGGGTTAGCAAGGTAACAACGGAAACGGACGACTGCAGCATTTCATTCTGGAAATCAGTACTGAACGAAGGTCGCATATTCAATTCAATGGTTTTATGGCTAAAATTAAAAAAATTATAACTCATTCAGTTTTTAAAATTTTCTCTCAATCTTTTGGGAATTGAATTATGGAAAAAAAACGATCCAGAAAAAGAGAAAATTTCGACCCTTTTTAAATTTTTTTTTAAAAATACAAAAAATCTGTATTTTTTTTTTTTTTTTTTTTTTTTTTTTTTTAATTGTACCGTAAGAATTGGTAATAAATGCTTTTTCTCGTGGTACAGGTGTATTTTCGATATTTCCAACAGATCGGCAGCGATCGCTTTACAAAAACCCACGAAATTTCCTCTTTCTCCTTCTTCTTTTGAGGTAAGCGGTCCCGGTCGAAATAGATGATCGCGTGCCATTTTTAATCGTTTTTTTTTTTTTGTTAGACATGGGTTGACTTTTTAATTGCTATCTCCGCTAATTAGGGTCGCATCGTTTAGCAAATTAGATAACGTACATCTGCGATAAATTCTCTGTCCGACGGTTCCTGTCCGAAGTCCGTGCGACCATTAGCGGCGGACCGTTTCTCACAGACAGACACACACACGTACAGATTTTAATAATATAAGAGATGTATGTTAAAAATAAAGTGTAGCTTGAAAATTTTCAACAAATCTACTTTTTTTTTTTTTTTTTTGGAAGGAGGAGGATGGCAATTAAATCAATTCAACCCTTCCCACTCTCCTTGGCCTAGACCTTGCCAAAAGCTCAACCCATCGATCATTATGGTAGAATTGTATCTTAGCATGTATAAGAGAATCAGTAACTGTTGAGATTTTCAGAAATTCAGTTATTAACCAAAATCATGTAAAAATATTTGTTATTTTTGGTAGGCACTGCATTGTACTTACACCTAGAAATTCCATTTTTATTTGGGACTCACCCACTGATAGCTTGTCTCCTGACCACCTTAGGGGGTGTGTCTCAGACCATCGGCAATTACCCATAGTGTAGCACGAGTGTGATGTAAAATCCATGCAATGATATATTGTATTCTAAAGTGTGGTGGCAAGAAGTCTCATGTAAAAAGGCGAAAGTCTTTTCAAGCACATTTTCACTGCACTTTTGAATATAAAAATTGAGGGAAAAACCTAAAATTCCATACAAAAAGCATGGGATGAAAATAAAAATACACTACGTTAAGGCCGGAAAAAAAAAAAAAAAAAAAAAAAAAAAAAAAAAAGGTTAACACCAGAAGGAATAAAAGGAAAAAATTAAGTAGAAAAAGTCATTCAAGAACAGAAAGGGATTTGGGTTAAGGCATTAAACCTTTTGTCGAGGATTTAATATGACTCGTGTAGTATGTAGTAATAAATTTTCTTTGGGATAATGTTAACATGTGCCAAATTGACAGGAAAATCCTAATATTAGAATTTTGCTAAAAACTGTTTAGGGTCAAACAGAAAAGAATTGGAGGATATGCATATCAGTGGCGGCTCGTGAATTGAACATAAGTGCTGAAGAATAGCATTAAAGTAGTTATGCATAACTTTAACGAAAAATACCCATTTTATTTAAATGTAAATTCATACTTTATAAATGAGTACAATGTAAAATATTAGATGAAGTGCTTCTTCACCTATTTTCGATCCACGAGCTGCCGCTGATGTGTATCGGATTAAATATATATATATATATTCCCCCTCATTTAAGGGACACCATAATATGTATACTATATATATTGTATATATTAATAAATACAAGTGAATTCGAAGGCAGATGATGGATATTTGTATGTGCTGAATTACTTTGTAAACAAAGAGATAGGTTCCAGTCCATGACAGCTCATATAAAATTATTTTATTTATTTTTAAATGAATAAAGTGAATTTGATCGAAAACAGATATTTGTGTATGTCAAACTATTTGGTAAACAAAGAAACAGGTTCCAGTTCAGGACTGTATATATAATTTTTTATGAATATGAACGAAAGTAGGGTACGGATGAGAGTTCTAACTCAGGTGGGGGAGGGACCGAGGGACCGGCAAGTCGTGCGGGTGCCGCACCACCCCCTGAGGGGTCTAGATGGGTTGTCATCGACCTTGAGACATCCTCTAACTTGATCGTGAAAGATGACGAGGGTATTAATGAAGAAAATTAATTAAAAAATTTAATGAGTGATTTATTGTAAAAGGTGACGATGGTTTTAAAGTGATGTTTGCGGTATAAGGTAAAAAGCAGGATATTGTTTGTGACTCATTAGGAAATTAATTAGGAGGTTAATTAAGAGGTTAATTAGGAGGTTAATTAAGAAAATAATTTAAAAATTGGGAAATAAATAAGAAATCGATTGAATTTAAGGATGTGGATGTGGATAGAGTATGCAAGAAATAGAGTGGTCTGACTGGGGTTCGAACCCGGCACCTGGCAGTAAAAATATTTCCATAAGACAGTAGTTTTCGCGTGTGCGTGAGTGATTTTTATAGTATATGTCTGCACTGTTCTTTTAAAACTATGAATGCTAGAGTCCGAAAAGAATTCAATCGTTTTAATGATATTAATTAGAGAATAATAATTAAGAAAAATATTAATTAAGGATCTTCTTGTAAAAAATCATCAAATATTTTTCCGAAAAAAAGGTAATGAAAGCAAAAATTAAGTATAAAGAATGAAAGAAAGTTTAGAAACATAGATTTTGACTGGGATTCGAACCTGCTACCTTGCAGCAAAAAAATATTTCAGTAGTTTTCGCGTATGTGTGAGTGTTCTTTAGAAATATTTCTATGCAGATCTTTTTTAGTCTAAGAATTCTATTGATTGAAAATTAATCAATCGTAAAATTAATATAAATTACAGAATAATAATTAAGAAAAATAATAATTGAAGATCTTGTAAAAATTCACCAGATGTTTTTCGAAAACTGAGAGTAAAAATTAAATTAAAAGATGATTAAAATCTCAAATGTGTAAGTGAAATTAGATTAGGATGAAAGACGAGAATTGTTTTTTTGATAGATAACTGAAAAAGAGTGATTAAAATTTCTTATTAATTACTTAATTGAAGAAAGTTCGTTAAAAAAAATACTTTTCATCATAAAGATTTTTTAATTATGAATAACTAGTATCCATTGTAAACTATATATATATTTTTTTTCCATTATAAATATGATATCTTAATACAAAAAGATCGACTTTATTCACCAACGGTGACGTCACAATGTTTGCGTAAAAGGAGGTAGCATACCCTTAAGCAATTTCTGAGAATCGGGTTAGGTACGGTATTGTCAAAAGGTAGGGGGAGAAAATTCCAGTTTTGCTTCAACTTTTCACGTGTTTAAATATGTTTACTGTTGGATGCACTAAAAATTATCTACTATTTTGAATTATGTTCAGTTCACTTCTTTATAAGAAAAATGTATATAATGTGAAATTAAAAGTAAATAAAAAAACTTTAAAAATTCATCTTTTAAAAATAAATTAATAAAAATAAGTTGATCAATGTAAAAAACTGAAAAATTCGCTGTTTGAAAAGAAGTCTTAATAAGTTTAAGAAAATATCGTAACATTTTGTATTATATTTTACATAAGAGAGTGAATCTATCATTTTTCAGAAGTTACTTTAGTGCAAAATAATAACTGATGTTGAAAATTTCTCTACCTTAAACAGTTACACTTCAGATATAACTTTTTTGGGGATCTTCTTATCACTGTCATCGAACATACATGTATAAACACTCCCACATAAATTCTTTCATATATATTTAAAAAAATTTACAATGTTGTATGTAATTATAAATTATCTTTAAATTTCCTTACGCTCATTAAAATATTGTATCTATTTTTATTTCAAGTTTTGTATTATAGTACTAGAAATCTTCCAACATTCTTAAAATAAAATAAGTTTCTGAACAGAGTGATAATTAGAAATTCAATGTATTTTTTATCTATAGTTTAACCATTTTTTGTAACTCCCTCACATTTCTTTAGTGTAAAGCCGTGAAATTTTACCAATAAAATCAGAAATAGGGTCGTAAAAATAAGAATTTGGCATGATTTTTAATAAATTTTAGGATATATCTACAAAAATTTTAGAGTATTTGGCGATAATTCAGATTTGGTGAGAAACACCTAGTATTAATTCCGAGTGAAGAAAAATTTTATTACTTGTCAAATTTATTTTGAGAAGTGAGGTTGCTTATTTTTTAACCTGAATTCAGTACTACATAATAATAGTTTTTTCAAGATGGATGTCAGAACAGATATCATTTTGTTAAACGCATTTACTCATATATTCAATAGATCACACATTCGCAATTCAGAACTAGAGATTATAAACCACCTTAAATTTCGAATGAATGAATTTATCAATTCAGAAATTAGCAATCAACTTTATGAAAATGTTGATATGTTATCTGAGGAAAATTTTCACATCTGTTTAGATATTGTCTTAAAAGAAATGATAAAAAATGAAATAAATTGGGACAAAGTTGTAATTTACTTAGTATTTTCAAGTGAGCTTATGGCGAAGCGCTTTAAGAGATCTGGTGACTTTATCATACCCTGGATAAAATTTTTTAATATCTTCCAGAAGTATTTAGGTAATTGGATTATTGATCATCAAGAATGTATAAAAGTCAAAGGAGAAAAGAAATCAATTTTTCAAAGAATGTGGAGTTTTATCACTCGATCATAATATGAAAATTGTGAAAATATTATCTGCTATGTTGAATTATGTTCAGTTCAATCTGTATAAGAACAATGTTCAAGAAAAATGTATGTAATGTGAAATTGAAAGTAAATAAAGAACTTTCAATGAAAATTTTGTTTAAGAAAAAATTATTTGAAGTAACATTCATCTTTAAAAAAATAAATAAATAAAAATAAAAATAAGTTGATCAATGTAAAAAACTGAAAAATTCACCGTTTGAAAAGAAGTCTTAATAAGTTTAAGAAAATATCGTAACATATTGTATCATATTTTACCTCTATCATTTTTCAGAAGTTACTTTTCTGCAAAAAATAGCTGATGTCAAAAATTTCTCTACCTAAACCTACTTTAAATATAACTTTTTGGAATCTTCGTATCACTATCATTGAACATACATGTATGCTTAAAAATTTTTACAAAGTTGTATTTAATTATAAATTTTCTTTAAATTTCCTTATACTCGTTAAAATATTGTAAGTTTTTTTTTTTTTTTTTTTTTTCAAGTTTTGTATTATAGTACTAGAAATTTTGCAACATTCTTAAAATAATATAAGTTTCTGAACATAGTGATAATTAGAAATTACCATTTTTGAGTTTTTAACGCGATCTGGAATCGAACCTGACACTTCCCTAATGACAACGTTAGAATTTTTTGTAATTCATCATAGTGAAATTCCTCACATCATATGCTGCATTCACTCAGTTTTTCTTTACAGATAGCAAGTTTGTAAATGATGAAAGCTAACTTTGAAAAATTCAGAGTTGAAAAAATATTAATATATGTTTTATTAAATACATTCACCTTCACAGATGCATATTTAAGTTTTCTAAGTGTATGTAAACATACTTAAAAAATATTATAAGCAAGTATTGTAGATTACAAATATATGTATACTTTAAATATTTTACAAAGCTTTTAGAAATTAAGATAACTTATTCTTGAATAAAAATATAAGAAACTCATTTTCACAATAATAAGATTGAAAATGTAAGATGAAATCACAAAATTACCAACATAAGATACTGCAAGTATTTAAAAAATTATGAAGTATTAAATTTTAATGTTTCACATGCGTTAATAACGCATCTTATTTTACAAAGTACTAAGTTTTTTAACCATTTAGTTTGAAGTTTTTCAAACATATGCTTATAAACCGAAATTTTTGTGAATGAAAAATTTTTCACACAAAGTATTTTAGAAAAAATATCATCTCAGAAATTAATTAACTTATTTTTAGAATAAAAATATAGGAAACTTGTTTTTTCTAATTATAAGAATGAAAATGTAAGATAAAATCTTATTCTTACCAACATAAGAAACTGCAAGTATTTAAAAAATTATGAAGTATGTAATTTTAATGTTTCACATGTGTTAATAACGCGTCTTATTTTACAAAGTACTAAGTTTTTTAAAGTCATTTAGTTTGAAGTTTTTCACGCATATGCTTATAAACGAAATTTTTTGTAAATGAAAAATTTTTACACAAATTATTTTAATACAAATACTATCTCAGAAAAATTAACTTTTTCTTTTTAGATTGAAAATGTAAGATAAAAATCTAACACTTATCAAATTTAGAAGCTGCAGATGTATAATGAAATCATGAACTTGGAACTTTAAGTATTAACAACCTACATTCTTTGAAAATACTAAACCACAAGTTTCGACAAATCTATAAACAACTGTTAAAAAACATAGATATTAGAATATTTTTTACCCTAAAATGTTTAACGTAGATGGTACATCCATAAAAATACAGAGTTAAAGTGTACAAATTATCTGTTTAGACATGCCGATAAACTAGAATTTTCCACAAGATTCGACTATTATAGCAAGGTATGGGATAATATTTGGCTAAATTTCCACTAATATTGGCGGTAGTTATAAAAATTTGGCATGAAATAAGAGAATTTGGCGTAAATTCTTAAGTAAAACTGATGAACGAAGAAAAAATTTGAATTAGTTACAATCTTTTCTCGCTGTAGAGTTGTCTAAGTTCTCATACTTAGTAGTTTTTAAAGTCTTACTTTTAGAGTGATTTTTTATACTTTGCTAAACTGAAGTACAAAATGGATTATACTTCACCGTCTGAGGAGGCATACGTTTCTGTTCAACAACCCCCTTCATCAAGTTTTGAGGATGAGAAGTTATCTAAACTTTTTATTTGTCCAACTTGTAAGAAGCCATTTTTAAAAAAATCCTATCTTACTAGACATGTGAAGGTTCACAATGATATTAAACCTAATATTTGTTATGTGTGTGAGAAAGGATTTGTTACTTTACATCGTTTAAAAAGACATATGGAAACCCATAGAAAAATTTCCATAAGATACAAATGTGAATATTGTATTGAAAATTTCAACCGCAAGTGTGATTTATTTAAACATAAGAGATTATTTCATCAAAAAGTCTTACCTGAACATCTATGTATTATTTGTAAAGATGCTTTTAAACACAAGTATGAATTGGAAAAACACAAGAGGGTACATTATCGTAAGCCTGAGTATCTATGTGAGGAATGTTCTATAACCTTTACAACAAAACATGCTTTTTCAAACCATAAGCGAAAAAGTCATAAAAAGACTTTACATACATACTGTTGTAACGAATGTACTGATACTTTTTCAAACAAACGACATTTTTTAAAACATAAAAGAAATATGCATAAAAAATCTTCAATGCAAAGTAGATGTGATGAATGCAGTGAAACTTTTCAGTGTAAGTATGAATTATTGCTACATAAGAGAAAGAATCATCTTAAAGACTTTAACATACGTAGAAATTGTAATGAACGAAGTACTAACAATGAATTACCAACAGTTAATAATAACGGTGAGAATCTGGACTTGTTAAATTTTTTAAATAATTTTCACATTGAATGTGTGAATGGTGTTTTTGACTTACCTTCCAACAACTTTCAGAATGAAAATTTAGACTTAGACTTCAAAAATTTTTTGAACAATTCGAATGTGGAATATACAAGTGGAAATAATATTGATGGTTTATCTACCAAAGATGAAAATAAGGACTTAAATAATTTTAACCTGATACAAACTGATTTACCTCTAGTAAACTATGACAATGAAAGTCTGAACTTGTCAAATTTTTCGTATAACTTTAATCCCAAATGTTTAAATGTTTTTTCCGCTAACAACGAAAATATGAATTCGAATAATTTTAGTGCGAAGGAAAATGAGTTAGTGACAGATAACTTTAACAATGAAAATCTAGACTTGCTAAATTTTTTGAATAACTTTAATACTGAATGTATGAACGATATCCCAACAATATAGATTTGCTGTCTTGGATTATTGTGAATGAATTTCGAATAAAAAGATTTCAATGAAAATGGTTTGTTTGAATTTTTTATTACAAAATCACCTTTTTTATAATATTTTCTATTAGAATACAAACTGAAGTGTCATCTTTTTTAAAATAAAAACATGTAAAAAGTTTACTTGTGTATTAACGATATACTTTTTCATTACTGTAGTAGAATTGATTGACTATAATATTTAAACACTAAGTAAAAATTATACACAATAGTAGTTTTATAAACTATCAAACTTACATCGAAGAAGAAAAAACTTGTAAAATTGTTTTACCACTCAACTGTAAAGTACTTGTGAAAATCTTAAATGAATTTATCTTATTAACAATTTTCCTGAAAAACTAACTTATAAAAATTTTAGATATAATTATGAAGTTAGAATTTTCCTAAGTATCACGTTTGAATCTTACTTTGAATATGCATCATCAAAGTGTTTTGTACTTTAACTAAAATCACAATCTCTATTCCAAAGAGTGTAAAAATAATGTTATAGTAACAACTTAAACTTTTATATATAGATACTTTCACGATTGTATTTTAACTTTTTTATTTTTTAGAATACAGAAAATATTTTGTAAGAGTTGTGAAAGCTTAATTTTAGAAGTTTGTGAAATTTCACAAAAATTTTTTAAACATTTTTGTCAAATGTTTTCTTTATGTCACATCACTTAGAATAATTTAACTGTTTTTAGTAGGATTACTACCACAAAACATTAAGTTAGAAAATTTTTAGATAAAACTTATAAGTTACGAAAAACCATATGTGAAGTAATAACAAAAGGTGTATATAATTTCAAGTTTAGACATGGTTGAACAAGTTTCAGGAGACACTAAAACCTGTAGCTGACGTCATAACCCCTGTGACGCAACTTTTCCCTTACCACTACGTCACAAATGTATAATTTAACAAAAAGTACTAATGTTTACCCACAATTCCTGTCTTGTATTATTTTACTTTGTGTATAAAATCAATGATCTGTAAAAAACTTTGTCGTTTTTATACACTTTGAAGTAAAAATTTTCTCCATAAACATCAAATTATATTTTACAAGTATGAATTGATATGTATTTGTTTTAAATATCTCTAAGTATAATTTCTAATATTTAATCAATTCTCACTTTACAAAAATTAACTTGTATGCATTTCTAGGTCTTTAATAAAAATCTTTAATTTTTTATCTCAAAGACTTTAAACTATTCGAGTTGTCTGTAGCTTAAGTGCAATCCAATACTATTTGCAAATCTCAAAGAAAGTATTTTAAGATTACTTTGCTAAAATTTACTAAGTATTATAATATTTTTCAGTTATTAAACGAAAAATTGTGTAAAATTTACTAAGTGTTTCACTAAAGAAGTGAATTACACTAAAAAGTTTTGACAAGAAATACTAAATTCACTAAGTCACATACTCGTACACATACACACAATATAAGAGAAATCTTTAAAACATTGAGAAATCTTTAAAACATTATTACAAAAACAAATTAAAAAATAAAATCAAAATAAAATAAAATAAAATAAATAAATAAATAATTAAATAAAAATTTGTTAATTTTAGATTGTAAAAAAATATTTAACAATATTTCATAATGATTATAATTACAAACATATGTGTGCGTGTATGTATACGAGTATGTGACTTAGTGAATTTAGTATTTCTTGTCAAAACTTTTTAGTGTAATTCACTTCTTTAGTGAAACACTTAGTAAATTTTACACAATTTTTCGTTTAATAACTGAAAAATATTATAATACTTAGTAAATTTTAGCAAAGTAATCTTAAAATACTTTCTTTGAGATTTGCAAATAGTATTGGATTGCACTTAAGCTACAGACAACTCGAATAGTTTAAAGTCTTTGAGATAAAAAATTAAAGATTTTTATTAAAGACCTAGAAATGCATACAAGTTAATTTTTGTAAAGTGAGAATTGATTAAATATTAGAAATTATACTTTAGAGATATTTAAAACAAATACATATCAATTCATACTTGTAAAATATAATTTGATGTTTATGGAGAAAATTTTTACTTCAAAGTGTATAAAAACGACAAAGTTTTTTACAGATCATTGATTTTATACACAAAGTAAAATAATACAAGACAGGAATTGTGGGTAAACATTAGTACTTTTTGTTAAATTATACATTTGTGACGTAGTGGTAAGGGAAAAGTTGCGTCACAGGGGTTATGACGTCAGCTACAGGTTTTAGTGTCTCCTGAAACTTGTTCAACCATGTCTAAACTTGAAATTATATACACCTTTTGTTATTACTTCACATATGGTTTTTCGTAACTTATAAGTTTTATCTAAAAATTTTCTAACTTAATGTTTTGTGGTAGTAATCCTACTAAAAACAGTTAAATTATTCTAAGTGATGTGACATAAAGAAAACATTTGACAAAAATGTTTAAAAAATTTTTGTGAAATTTCACAAACTTCTAAAATTAAGCTTTCACAACTCTTACAAAATATTTTCTGTATTCTAAAAAATAAAAAAGTTAAAATACAATCGTGAAAGTATCTATATATAAAAGTTTAAGTTGTTACTATAACATTATTTTTACACTCTTTGGAATAGAGATTGTGATTTTAGTTAAAGTACAAAACACTTTGATGATGCATATTCAAAGTAAGATTCAAACGTGATACTTAGGAAAATTCTAACTTCATAATTATATCTAAAATTTTTATAAGTTAGTTTTTCAGGAAAATTGTTAATAAGATAAATTCATTTAAGATTTTCACAAGTACTTTACAGTTGAGTGGTAAAACAATTTTACAAGTTTTTTCTTCTTCGATGTAAGTTTGATAGTTTATAAAACTACTATTGTGTATAATTTTTACTTAGTGTTTAAATATTATAGTCAATCAATTCTACTACAGTAATGAAAAAGTATATCGTTAATACACAAGTAAACTTTTTACATGTTTTTATTTTAAAAAAGATGACACTTCAGTTTGTATTCTAATAGAAAATATTATAAAAAAGGTGATTTTGTAATAAAAAATTCAAACAAACCATTTTCATTGAAATCTTTTTATTCGAAATTCATTCACAATAATCCAAGACAGCAAATCTATATTGTTGGGATATCGTTCATACATTCAGTATTAAAGTTATTCAAAAAATTTAGCAAGTCTAGATTTTCATTGTTAAAGTTATCTGTCACTAACTCATTTTCCTTCGCACTAAAATTATTCGAATTCATATTTTCGTTGTTAGCGGAAAAAACATTTAAACATTTGGGATTAAAGTTATACGAAAAATTTGACAAGTTCAGACTTTCATTGTCATAGTTTACTAGAGGTAAATCAGTTTGTATCAGGTTAAAATTATTTAAGTCCTTATTTTCATCTTTGGTAGATAAACCATCAATATTATTTCCACTTGTATATTCCACATTCGAATTGTTCAAAAAATTTTTGAAGTCTAAGTCTAAATTTTCATTCTGAAAGTTGTTGGAAGGTAAGTCAAAAACACCATTCACACATTCAATGTGAAAATTATTTAAAAAATTTAACAAGTCCAGATTCTCACCGTTATTATTAACTGTTGGTAATTCATTGTTAGTACTTCGTTCATTACAATTTCTACGTATGTTAAAGTCTTTAAGATGATTCTTTCTCTTATGTAGCAATAATTCATACTTACACTGAAAAGTTTCACTGCATTCATCACATCTACTTTGCATTGAAGATTTTTTATGCATATTTCTTTTATGTTTTAAAAAATGTCGTTTGTTTGAAAAAGTATCAGTACATTCGTTACAACAGTATGTATGTAAAGTCTTTTTATGAGTTTTTCGCTTATGGTTTGAAAAAGCATGTTTTGTTGTAAAGGTTATAGAACATTCCTCACATAGATACTCAGGCTTACGATAATGTACCCTCTTGTGTTTTTCCAATTCATACTTGTGTTTAAAAGCATCTTTACAAATAATACATAGATGTTCAGGTAAGACTTTTTGATGAAATAATCTCTTATGTTTAAATAAATCACACTTGCGGTTGAAATTTTCAATACAATATTCACATTTGTATCTTATGGAAATTTTTCTATGGGTTTCCATATGTCTTTTTAAACGATGTAAAGTAACAAATCCTTTCTCACACACATAACAAATATTAGGTTTAATATCATTGTGAACCTTCACATGTCTAGTAAGATAGGATTTTTTTAAAAATGGCTTCTTACAAGTTGGACAAATAAAAAGTTTAGATAACTTCTCATCCTCAAAACTTGATGAAGGGGGTTGTTGAACAGAAACGTGTGCCTCCTCAGACGGTGAAGTATAATCCATTTTGTACTTCAGTTTAGCAAAGTATAAAAAATCACTCTAAAAGTAAGACTTTAAAAACTACTAAGTATGAGAACTTAGACAACTCTACAGCGAGAAAAGATTGTAACTAATTCAAATTTTTTCTTCGTTCATCAGTTTTACTTAAGAATTTACGCCAAATTCTCTTATTTCATGCCAAATTTTTATAACTACCGCCAATATTAGTGGAAATTTAGCCAAATATTATCCCATACCTTGCTATAATAGTCGAATCTTGTGGAAAATTCTAGTTTATCGGCATGTCTAAACAGATAATTTGTACACTTTAACTCTGTATTTTTATGGATGTACCATCTACGTTAAACATTTTAGGGTAAAAAATATTCTAATATCTATGTTTTTTAACAGTTGTTTATAGATTTGTCGAAACTTGTGGTTTAGTATTTTCAAAGAATGTAGGTTGTTAATACTTAAAGTTCCAAGTTCATGATTTCATTATACATCTGCAGCTTCTAAATTTGATAAGTGTTAGATTTTTATCTTACATTTTCAATCTAAAAAGAAAAAGTTAATTTTTCTGAGATAGTATTTGTATTAAAATAATTTGTGTAAAAATTTTTCATTTACAAAAAATTTCGTTTATAAGCATATGCGTGAAAAACTTCAAACTAAATGACTTTAAAAAACTTAGTACTTTGTAAAATAAGACGCGTTATTAACACATGTGAAACATTAAAATTACATACTTCATAATTTTTTAAATACTTGCAGTTTCTTATGTTGGTAAGAATAAGATTTTATCTTACATTTTCATTCTTATAATTAGAAAAAACAAGTTTCCTATATTTTTATTCTAAAAATAAGTTAATTAATTTCTGAGATGATATTTTTTCTAAAATACTTTGTGTGAAAAATTTTTCATTCACAAAAATTTCGGTTTATAAGCATATGTTTGAAAAACTTCAAACTAAATGGTTAAAAAACTTAGTACTTTGTAAAATAAGATGCGTTATTAACGCATGTGAAACATTAAAATTTAATACTTCATAATTTTTTAAATACTTGCAGTATCTTATGTTGGTAATTTTGTGATTTCATCTTACATTTTCAATCTTATTATTGTGAAAATGAGTTTCTTATATTTTTATTCAAGAATAAGTTATCTTAATTTCTAAAAGCTTTGTAAAATATTTAAAGTATACATATATTTGTAATCTACAATACTTGCTTATAATATTTTTTAAGTATGTTTACATACACTTAGAAAACTTAAATATGCATCTGTGAAGGTGAATGTATTTAATAAAACATATATTAATATTTTTTCAACTCTGAATTTTTCAAAGTTAGCTTTCATCATTTACAAACTTGCTATCTGTAAAGAAAAACTGAGTGAATGCAGCATATGATGTGAGGAATTTCACTATGATGAATTACAAAAAATTCTAACGTTGTCATTAGGGAAGTGTCAGGTTCGATTCCAGATCGCGTTAAAAACTCAAAAATGGTAATTTCTAATTATCACTATGTTCAGAAACTTATATTATTTTAAGAATGTTGCAAAATTTCTAGTACTATAATACAAAACTTGAAAAAAAAAAAAAAAAAAAAAAACCTTACAATATTTTAACGAGTATAAGGAAATTTAAAGAAAATTTATAATTAAATACAACTTTGTAAAAATTTTTAAGCATACATGTATGTTCAATGATAGTGATACGAAGATTCCAAAAAGTTATATTTAAAGTAGGTTTAGGTAGAGAAATTTTTGACATCAGCTATTTTTTGCAGAAAAGTAACTTCTGAAAAATGATAGAGGTAAAATATGATACAATATGTTACGATATTTTCTTAAACTTATTAAGACTTCTTTTCAAACGGTGAATTTTTCAGTTTTTTACATTGATCAACTTATTTTTATTTTTATTTATTTATTTTTTTAAAGATGAATGTTACTTCAAATAATTTTTTCTTAAACAAAATTTTCATTGAAAGTTCTTTATTTACTTTCAATTTCACATTACATACATTTTTCTTGAACATTGTTCTTATACAGATTGAACTGAACATAATTCAACATAGCAGATAATATTTTCACAATTTTCATATTATGATCGAGTGATAAAACTCCACATTCTTTGAAAAATTGATTTCTTTTCTCCTTTGACTTTTATACATTCTTGATGATCAATAATCCAATTACCTAAATACTTCTGGAAGATATTAAAAAATTTTATCCAGGGTATGATAAAGTCACCAGATCTCTTAAAGCGCTTCGCCATAAGCTCACTTGAAAATACTAAGTAAATTACAACTTTGTCCCAATTTATTTCATTTTTTATCATTTCTTTTAAGACAATATCTAAACAGATGTGAAAATTTTCCTCAGATAACATATCAACATTTTCATAAAGTTGATTGCTAATTTCTGAATTGATAAATTCATTCATTCGAAATTTAAGGTGGTTTATAATCTCTAGTTCTGAATTGCGAATGTGTGATCTATTGAATATATGAGTAAATGCGTTTAACAAAATGATATCTGTTCTGACATCCATCTTGAAAAAACTATTATTATGTAGTACTGAATTCAGGTTAAAAAATAAGCAACCTCACTTCTCAAAATAAATTTGACAAGTAATAAAATTTTTCTTCACTCGGAATTAATACTAGGTGTTTCTCACCAAATCTGAATTATCGCCAAATACTCTAAAATTTTTGTAGATATATCCTAAAATTTATTAAAAATCATGCCAAATTCTTATTTTTACGACCCTATTTCTGATTTTATTGGTAAAATTTCACGGCTTTACACTAAAGAAATGTGAGGGAGTTACAAAAAATGGTTAAACTATAGATAAAAAATACATTGAATTTCTAATTATCACTCTGTTCAGAAACTTATTTTATTTTAAGAATGTTGGAAGATTTCTAGTACTATAATACAAAACTTGAAATAAAAATAGATACAATATTTTAATGAGCGTAAGGAAATTTAAAGATAATTTATAATTACATACAACATTGTAAATTTTTTTAAATATATATGAAAGAATTTATGTGGGAGTGTTTATACATGTATGTTCGATGACAGTGATAAGAAGATCCCCAAAAAAGTTATATCTGAAGTGTAACTGTTTAAGGTAGAGAAATTTTCAACATCAGTTATTATTTTGCACTAAAGTAACTTCTGAAAAATGATAGATTCACTCTCTTATGTAAAATATAATACAAAATGTTACGATATTTTCTTAAACTTATTAAGACTTCTTTTCAAACAGCGAATTTTTCAGTTTTTTACATTGATCAACTTATTTTTATTAATTTATTTTTAAAAGATGAATTTTTAAAGTTTTTTTATTTACTTTTAATTTCACATTATATACATTTTTCTTATAAAGAAGTGAACTGAACATAATTCAAAATAGTAGATAATTTTTAGTGCATCCAACAGTAAACATATTTAAACACGTGAAAAGTTGAAGCAAAACTGGAATTTTCTCCCCCTACCTTTTGACAATACCGTACCTAACCCGATTCTCAGAAATTGCTTAAGGGTATGCTACCTCCTTTTACGCAAACATTGTGACGTCACCGTTGGTGAATAAAGTCGATCTTTTTGTATTAAGATATCATATTTATAATGGAAAAAAAATATATATATAGTTTACAATGGATACTAGTTATTCATAATTAAAAAATCTTTATGATGAAAAGTATTTTTTTTAACGAACTTTCTTCAATTAAGTAATTAATAAGAAATTTTAATCACTCTTTTTCAGTTATCTATCAAAAAAACAATTCTCGTCTTTCATCCTAATCTAATTTCACTTACACATTTGAGATTTTAATCATCTTTTAATTTAATTTTTACTCTCAGTTTTCGAAAAACATCTGGTGAATTTTTACAAGATCTTCAATTATTATTTTTCTTAATTATTATTCTGTAATTTATATTAATTTTACGATTGATTAATTTTCAATCAATAGAATTCTTAGACTAAAAAAGATCTGCATAGAAATATTTCTAAAGAACACTCACACATACGCGAAAACTACTGAAATATTTTTTTGCTGCAAGGTAGCAGGTTCGAATCCCAGTCAAAATCTATGTTTCTAAACTTTCTTTCATTCTTTATACTTAATTTTTGCTTTCATTACCTTTTTTTCGGAAAAATATTTGATGATTTTTTACAAGAAGATCCTTAATTAATATTTTTCTTAATTATTATTCTCTAATTAATATCATTAAAACGATTGAATTCTTTTCGGACTCTAGCATTCATAGTTTTAAAAGAACAGTGCAGACATATACTATAAAAATCACTCACGCACACGCGAAAACTACTGTCTTATGGAAATATTTTTACTGCCAGGTGCCGGGTTCGAACCCCAGTCAGACCACTCTATTTCTTGCATACTCTATCCACATCCACATCCTTAAATTCAATCGATTTCTTATTTATTTCCCAATTTTTAAATTATTTTCTTAATTAACCTCCTAATTAACCTCTTAATTAACCTCCTAATTAATTTCCTAATGAGTCACAAACAATATCCTGCTTTTTACCTTATACCGCAAACATCACTTTAAAACCATCGTCACCTTTTACAATAAATCACTCATTAAATTTTTTAATTAATTTTCTTCATTAATACCCTCGTCATCTTTCACGATCAAGTTAGAGGATGTCTCAAGGTCGATGACAACCCATCTAGACCCCTCAGGGGGTGGTGCGGCACCCGCACGACTTGCCGGTCCCTCGGTCCCTCCCCCACCTGAGTTAGAACTCTCATCCGTACCCTACTTTCGTTCATATTCATAAAAAATTATATATACAGTCCTGAACTGGAACCTGTTTCTTTGTTTACCAAATAGTTTGACATACACAAATATCTGTTTTCGATCAAATTCACTTTATTCATTTAAAAATAAATAAAATAATTTTATATGAGCTGTCATGGACTGGAACCTATCTCTTTGTTTACAAAGTAATTCAGCACATACAAATATCCATCATCTGCCTTCGAATTCACTTGTATTTATTAATATATACAATATATATAGTATACATATTATGGTGTCCCTTAAATGAGGGGGAATATATATATATATATTTAATCCGATACACATCAGCGGCAGCTCGTGGATCGAAAATAGGTGAAGAAGCACTTCATCTAATATTTTACATTGTACTCATTTATAAAGTATGAATTTACATTTAAATAAAATGGGTATTTTTCGTTAAAGTTATGCATAACTACTTTAATGCTATTCTTCAGCACTTATGTTCAATTCACGAGCCGCCACTGATATGCATATCCTCCAATTCTTTTCTGTTTGACCCTAAACAGTTTTTAGCAAAATTCTAATATTAGGATTTTCCTGTCAATTTGGCACATGTTAACATTATCCCAAAGAAAATTTATTACTACATACTACACGAGTCATATTAAATCCTCGACAAAAGGTTTAATGCCTTAACCCAAATCCCTTTCTGTTCTTGAATGACTTTTTCTACTTAATTTTTTCCTTTTATTCCTTCTGGTGTTAACCTTTTTTTTTTTTTTTTTTTTTTTTTTTTTTTTTCCGGCCTTAACGTAGTGTATTTTTATTTTCATCCCATGCTTTTTGTATGGAATTTTAGGTTTTTCCCTCAATTTTTATATTCAAAAGTGCAGTGGAAATGTGCTTGAAAAGACTTTCGCCTTTTTACATGAGACTTCTTGCCACCACACTTTAGAATACAATATATCATTGCATGGATTTTACATCACACTCGTGCTACACTATGGGTAATTGCCGATGGTCTGAGACACACCCCCTAAGGTGGTCAGGAGACAAGCTATCAGTGGGTGAGTCCCAAATAAAAATGGAATTTCTAGGTGTAAGTACAATGCAGTGCCTACCAAAAATAACAAATATTTTTACATGATTTTGGTTAATAACTGAATTTCTGAAAATCTCAACAGTTACTGATTCTCTTATACATGCTAAGATACAATTCTACCATAATGATCGATGGGTTGAGCTTTTGGCAAGGTCTAGGCCAAGGAGAGTGGGAAGGGTTGAATTGATTTAATTGCCATCCTCCTCCTTCCAAAAAAAAAAAAAAAAAAGTAGATTTGTTGAAAATTTTCAAGCTACACTTTATTTTTAACATACATCTCTTATATTATTAAAATCTGTACGTGTGTGTGTCTGTCTGTGAGAAACGGTCCGCCGCTAATGGTCGCACGGACTTCGGACAGGAACCGTCGGACAGAGAATTTATCGCAGATGTACGTTATCTAATTTGCTAAACGATGCGACCCTAATTAGCGGAGATAGCAATTAAAAAGTCAACCCATGTCTAACAAAAAAAAAAAACGATTAAAAATGGCACGCGATCATCTATTTCGACCGGGACCGCTTACCTCAAAAGAAGAAGGAGAAAGAGGAAATTTCGTGGGTTTTTGTAAAGCGATCGCTGCCGATCTGTTGGAAATATCGAAAATACACCTGTACCACGAGAAAAAGCATTTATTACCAATTCTTACGGTACAATTAAAAAAAAAAAAAAAAAAAAAAAAAAAATACAGATTTTTTGTATTTTTAAAAAAAAATTTAAAAAGGGTCGAAATTTTCTCTTTTTCTGGATCGTTTTTTTTCCATAATTCAATTCCCAAAAGATTGAGAGAAAATTTTAAAAACTGAATGAGTTATAATTTTTTTAATTTTAGCCATAAAACCATTGAATTGAATATGCGACCTTCGTTCAGTACTGATTTCCAGAATGAAATGCTGCAGTCGTCCGTTTCCGTTGTTACCTTGCTAACCCAGTCCAGTCACAGAGAGTCTGCGGGAAGAAACATCACGTGCTTTTTCTACTAGGAATATAAATTGCAAATTTCAAAATGCTTCAATGCGAGTTTCTATAGCAACACAAATACACTTACCTTGCAAATTAAATTTTATTCTAATACACATATTTCAATTTCTAATTACAATTAAATTATTTTTAATACATCATTCGAAAGATATTTTAAAGTTCTTTTATATTAGCCAAAGTTTTCACCAGATTTACACGTTTTGAGGTTTCCTGAATCGGTTTTCTTTTATGGTGTAGTAATATTTTCAAATTTCAATTTCTAATTATGATTAAATTATTTTTAATACATCATTCGAAAGATATTTTAAAGTTCTTTTATATTATCGAAAGTTTTCACCAGATTTACACGTTTTGAGGTTTCCTGAATCAGTTTTCTTATATGGCGCTGTAATATTTTAAAATTTCAATATTTCAATTTCTAATTATGATTAATTTATTTTTAATACATCATTCGAAAGATATTTTAAAGTTCTTTAATATTAGAAGAGAAAACAAAAAGAACAATCAGTTTCACTAACTTATCTTATTTGAATTATTAAAATATAGATAACATTTAAATCTAGCAAGTTCAACTTATTCATATGTCTATGCAATCAAACTACATGTAATATAATGGGAACCACTGCACAATGGTCAAAATGAATATATCTAAATTTTATGCAAATTGAGCAAGATCAACACCATTTTTAAAAATAAAGTTAGAACCAATAAAGTAGACTAACCAGTTTTCCATTGTTATATATAGATGTATAAAATATTACAATAGTAATTATTCATGAGGTTACAGTAATCACACTCATAACAGGAACTGGGCATTTTAAAATTAGTGGAATTAAATAATTTACCTTTCTTTAGATATTTAAAATCTGTGTGAGAAGTAGTTAAAAAAAAAAAATGCTTACAAATAAATTACAGATTTCAAAAGTTGTACTTCTTTCAAATTTAAACAACTACCTGGATTGGTTTATACCCTCCCTCTCAGTATGTTTAAAAAAAGAGAGAGAGAGGAATACAGAAAGTTTACGTAAATAAGAATTTATACCAAGGACTACTTGTAAAAAACTACAGGAGATGTATAATTACAAAACTAAATCAATATTTTACACAATTCATATAAGAAAGATATAAATTAGCTAAAAATATTTATTACTTCACTTTTTTTTTTTTTTTTTTCCTGAAAAAATTTACATTACGGTGCAACAGATTTTGTTTACTTTGTGGAAATACTGAAAACTAACACTATCACATCGGATTGCAGTTTTCTTTCCTCCCCCCCCCCCCCCCAAATACGATAAAAAAATAAATGAAAATCATTTTACATTTTTAAATTTAACCATGGATAAGTTTAATAAGACAATTGAGGCATTGACAATGAAAATAAGGAAAGTGCCAAAAATTAAATTTTACAGGAGAAGCAACAGAAGTTTTGATGGTCCAATATCAAAATGAATAATCACGCTCTTGACTACAAATGGTTTATTGAAGCAAAAGACATAACAGGTAAGTGTGAAAAGAAAAAAAAAATATTTTAATTATTAGAAAAATTCCGGCAACGACTGAAACTAAATGAAGCTCGTTAGGCACTTGCCTCTTCTTCGATGCTATTGGCGTTGGAACATAGATTATTTTCAGTGAAAAAACGCAGTTTCGCAAATTTTGGCACTTACCTCATTTTCATTTTCAACGCCTCAATTAGAAAATTAATAAATACAAAAAAGGGAATCTGAATAATTTCAGAAACTGGGCAAAGTTTATATTTAATTTACTTTAATATATATTCTGCAATATATTATTTTTAAATAAACGTTAAAATAATGCTGGAATTATAAATAACTAAACAAATCCAGTGTTCATTATTAATTAGTTTACATATTTATGGATACATAATTACTTTTATATAGAGAGATACACATATTTTAATATGCCATAAATTTAATATTTAATATACGTTCTTCAGACAAAATATATTTTTACTGTTTTTAATACACAATCATTTAGTCATCTCTTCAATATATTTTACTGCTTTTAATATAGATTCATTTAGTCATTTCTTATTACATTTATAACATAAATGTTATTTTTCAAGAGATACGAAAGCAAACACAAGCCTCGTTGCGTATCTAGTAAAAACATGTTTGTAAACAAACTAAAATATCTGGCGTTCTATGGTTTTCGCCAAGAGACCGATCGCCAAAAACCACGTGACTGAATCGACCAATGAGATGGATGTATTTGATATGACTGCAGATTTGTGCCTTCTATTTAAAATTTCGCTACCCGGACAAAAATAGCGATACACACATATACAGACACGATGATACACACACATAGACAACATTTTCTGAAGTCATTTTTAGCTTTCATGGCGTGTGAATCGTGAAGATATCGCAAAATTTCTTGATTCTGACAAATTTACAGACAAAAGTCTGATTTTATTAGTATAGACTAGCGAGCTTCGCCCGCTAGCGGGTCAGTATTTTCAAATGAATCACTAACAGTAACTTTTAGTCTTAAGAAAAGAAATTGAAAAAAAAAAATCATTTATGATTGGGTAAAAAGTCGGCCATGGTCCCCACTGCCTTCGGCAGCGCAGTCCCGTGCGCGCTGCGCGCTCACAATTTAAGGGATACACGCGCTGCGAGCGCGTATTCCTTCCCTCACCCTTCGTGGCTCCTAAAAAAAAAAAAAAAAAAAAAAAAATCTGATCGGGTAAAACTCCCATCGGGTCCCTACTGCCTCCGGCAGCGCAGACCCATGCGCGCGCACGTGTGGAGGTATACGTGCGCTTCGCGCAAATATTCCTTCTCAAGTCAAAATTTTATTCTTAAGAAAACTTAAAAAATCATTTCTCAACGGGTAAAAATTCGACCCGGGTCCCCACTGCCTTCGGCATCGCAGTCCCGTGCGCGCTGCGCGCGCACAATTTAAGAGATACACGCGCTGCGCGCGCGTATTCCTTCCCTCACCCTTCGTAGCTCCTAAAAAAAAAAAAATCTGATAGGGTAAAACTCCCATCGGGTCCCCACTGCCTCCGGCAGCGCAGACCCATGCGTGCTGCGCGCGCACGTGTGGAGGTATACGTGCGCTTCGCGCACATATTCCTTCTCAAGTCAAAATTTTATTCTTAAGAAAATTCTAAAAATCATTTCTCAACGAGTAAAAATTCGGACCGGGTGCCTTCGGCAGCGCAGTCCCGTGAGCGCTGCGCGCGCGTATTCCTTCCCTGACCCTTCGTGCCTGAAAAAAAAAATTCTGATCGGGTAAAAACTCCCACCGGGTCCCCACTGCCTCCGGCAGCGCAGTCCCATGCGCGCGCACGTGTGAAGGTATACGTGACCTGCGCGCACATATTCCTTCTCAAGTCAAAATTTTATTCTTAAGAAAATTTTAAAAATCATTGCTCATGGGTGCAAATTCGGACCGGGTCCCCACTGCCTTCGGCAGTGCAGTCCCATGCGTTCTGCGCGCGCACAAGTTAGGGGATACGCGCGCGGTGCACGCATATTTCTTCCCCCACCCTTTCATGCCCTCTTAATTAACCTACGTATACCAATTTTGAACGATCTAACTCAATTGGCTGAGATGCAAAAGAAAACGTAATCAGGACACCTCAAAACGTGTAAATCTGGTGAAAATTTTCGATAATATAAAAGTACTTTAAAATATCTTTCGAATGGTGTATTAAAAAAAATTTAATCATAATTAGAAATTGAAATATTGAAATTTTAAAATATTACAGCGCCATCTGTCGGTAGAAATTTCTGTATTCCACTGTTCGATTCCAAATCAAAAAAGCTTTCTAATGATGTATTACTTATGAAATTATTTTAATTAGTAGCTGAGATACAAAAGAAAACTAATTCAGGAGACCTCAAAACGTGTAAATCTGGTGAAAACTTTCGATAATATAAAAGAACTTTAAAATATCTTTCGAATGATGTATTAAAAAAAAATTATACATAATTAGAAATTGAAATATTGAAATTTGAAAATATTACAGCGCCATAAAAGAAAACTGATTCAGGAGACCTCAAAACGTGTAAATCTGGTGAAAACCTTCGATAATTTAAAAGAACTTTAAAATATCTTTCGAATGATGTATTAAAAATAATTTAATTATAATTAGAAAATGGAATATTGCAATTTGAAAATATTACAGCGCCATCTGTCGTTAGAAATTTCTGTATTCCACTGTTCGATTTCAATTCAAAAAAGCTTTCTAATGATGTATTACTTATGAAATTATTTTAATTAGTAGCTGAGATAAAACAGCCCGTATTTACGTGTGTTTCGGAAGAAACCACGGAAAACTCCGAAGGGTTAGGGCGATGAGCGCGACCTGGGATCGAACCCGGAACCTCCCACTATTGGATTAGAGAAGGTTAGACATCAGTCTTTTGTTATCTACGGCAAAAATAGTTTTTCTTTTCAGCCAAATAAAAATGTAAAACTCAATTTAATTAATAAAAAGAAAGATGTGATGAGTTTTAATAGCTGAAAAAAAGATTACTTTTCCCTGTTAGTTATTTTTACTTATATATGTTTACTTTTTTTTTGTTTTTAACCCAATGACTTATTTGCGTACTGGGTTGAGCTTAAAAATTGTAATTAAGCGACTGCCATATTAAAAATTTAGAAAAAATCCTATCACAGCGCCACCTTTTGAGCGATTGATCAATCTTATTCTGATAAAATCGAAACTTTTATTTAAATCTGATATTTTAGAAAGAAGAAAAAAAAAACAGCCCGTATTTACGTGAGTTGCGTAAGAAACCACGAAAAACTCCGAACGGTTCTTATTCTGATAAAATCGAAACTTTTATTTAAATCTGATATTTTAGAAAGAAAAAAAAAAAAAATCCAGCCCGTATTTACGTGAGTTTCGGAAGAAACCACGGAAAACTCCGAACGGTTAGGGCGATGAGCGCGACCTGGGATCGAACCGGCAGCGCAGTCCCGTGCGCTCTGCGCACGCACAAGTTAAGGGATACGCGCGCGGTGCACGCCTATTTCTTCTCCACCCTCTCAGGCCTTCTTAATTAACCTACGTATACCAATTTTGAACGATCTAACTCATTTGGCTGAGATGCAAAAGAAAACGTAATCAGGACACCTCAAAACGTGTAAATCTGGTGAAAACTTTCGATAATTTAAAAGAACTTTAAAATATCTTTCGAATGATGTATTAAAATTTTTTTAATCATAATTAGAAATTGAAAGATTGAAAATTGAAAATATTACAGCGCCATAAGAGAAAATTGATTGAGGACGCCTCAAAACGTATAAATCTGGTAAAAATTTTCGATAATTTAAAAGAACTTTAAAATATCTTTCGAATGATGTATTAAAAATAATTTAATCATAATTAGAAATTGAAATATTGAAATTTGAAAATATTACAGCGCCATCTGGCGGTACAAATTTCTGTATTCCACTGTTCGATTCCAATTCAAACTAGTATGTTGTTGCCACCACAAGACTTTCTTCTATATTTTCCTATACATATTCAATCAGTAACAATATTTAAAAAAAAAATACCAATTTTTTTTCTAATTTTTTTTTTTTTTTTTTTTTTTTTAAAGGGAAAAAAAATCGACAACTTTGTTTCAAATTATCACAGATTTATAGTTCAACCATTCATTTTAAAGGTATTGACGAGGTCTTTCGAAAGATACCCATCTTCAAAATATACCCACCCCCCCATGGGGGGGAAGCGATGCCCCCCCCCATGCACAAAATTTTTTTCCTAGTTACGTACTACTATTATCAATAATTCATATTAATTTTAAAATCACAAGTGTAAAATAACTCTTATTATGCACATTTATACTAATTTTTGTCCTATACTGCCATGTTAAAAATTTAGATAAAGTGCTATCACAGCGCCACCTGTTGAGCTATTGATCCCCAAATGTAATCAGCACCAGTTTATGTCGGGGACCAGCTAAATACCAAGTTTGGTAAAATTTCGTTTAAAAAAAAATATATATATACGATTTTTTTCGTTAAAAGTAAAAAAAATCGATAACTTTCTTTTAAATTATCACAGATTTATGGTTCAATCATTCGTTTTAAAGGTATTGACGAGACCTTTCGAAAAATACCCATCTTGAAACTTTGCCTCCCCCCGGGTGGGTACTTCCCCCATGGTGGGGGGGGGGAACCGATGCCCCCACATGCACAAAAATTTTTTCCCAGTTAACTATTACTATTATCAACGAGACCTTTCGAAAGATACCCATCTTGAAAATTTACTTCCCCGGGGGGGTACTTCCCCCCCAGGGGGGGGAACCGATACCCCCACATGCACAAAATTTTTTTCCTAATTACTACGACTATTATCAATAATTCATATTAATTTTACAATCACAAGTTTAAAATAACTCTCATTATGCCCATTTATACGGAATTTTGTCCTATGCTGCCATGTTAAAAATTTGCATAAAATGCGATCACTGCGCCACCTGTTGAGCTATTGATCCTCAAATCTAATCAGCACCAGTTCATGTCAGGGTGCAACTAAATACCAAGTTTGGTTAAATTTCATTCATTGGTTTGTGAGATACAGCGTCCACAAAAAAATGATACAGACAGACATTTTCTAAAAACTATTAATTCGTGTTCTCCACATCCCAAAACATGTAAATCCATCAAAAAGTGGACTTCGAAAATTTTCGTGAATCCAATACTTTCTCTATATTACATATAGAAGAAAGTAAAAAGCTTTCCAATGATGTATTACTTATGAAATTATTTTAATTAGTAGCTGAGATACAAAAGAAAACGAATTCAGGACACCTCAAAACGTATAAATCTGTTGAAAACTTTGAATAATATAAAAGAACTTTAAAATATCTTTCGAATGATGTATTAAAAATTTTTTAATCATAATTAGGAATTGAAATATTGAAATTTGAAAATATTACAGCGCCATAAAAGAAAATTGATTCAGGACACCTCAAAACGTATAAATCTGGTGAAAATTTTCGATAATTCAAAAGAACTTTAAAATATCTTTCGAATGATGTATTAAAAATAATTTAATCATAATTAGAAATTGAAATATTGAAATTTGAAAATATTACAGCGCCATCTGGCGGTACAAATTTCTGTGATCCACTGTTCGATTCCAATTCAAAAAAGCTTTCCAATGATGTATTACTTATGAAATTATTTGAATTAGTAGCTGAGATACAAAAGAAAACTAATTCAGGAAACCTCAAAACGTGTAAATCTGTTGAAAACTTTTAATAATATAAAAGAACTTTAAAATATCTTTCGAATGATGTATAAAAAAGAAATTAATCGTAATTAGAAATTGGAATACGCGTATTAGAATATTGCAATTTTTAATGGCAGTACCAAAAACACGTGACCTCGTTAAATACCAGATGTTTATCGCTGTTTTTTTTTTTTTTTTTTTTTTTGTATTTTTTTTGTTTTTTTTCGCTTCCGTCGATTTCAAAATTGCAATTTTTAATCGCAGTACCTCATTAAATATATGTTTCTCTTTCCGTTCAAGTTTTTTTTTTTTTTTTTCCTTTCTATCAGACATCGTTCTTCCGTGAAGTAGAATGAAGAATGAAGTTCGTCTTATTCAAATGAATGCTTCAATGGCTAAAATTAAAAAATTTATAACTCATTCAGTTTTTGAAATTTTCTCTCAATCTTTTGGGAATTAAATTATGAAAGCAAGATCTATATACAAAAAAAAAAAAAAAAAAAAAAAAAAAAAAAAAATGATTTATCTCTAAACGCTTTTGAGTTATAAAATGTTTTGTGAAAAAAATCGATGTTTCGTTAAATCTAAAAATATGGATCGCTAATCCGTATTTTGTAAAAATGTTTATATGGTTCGAAAGAGGATTAAATGGCCTTTCCTTATATACCAGTTGTTAAAAAATGGAAAAGTTACTCGGTCGTACAGAGGGCGTTTCAAAAAAGACGATCGCCAAAAAGAGAAATTTTCGACCCTTTTTAAAACTTTTTTTAAAAATATAAAAAATCCGTATTTTGTAAAAAAAATTGTACCGTAAGAATCGGTAATAAATGCTCTTTCTCGTGGTACAGGTGTATTTTCGATATTTCCAACAGATCGGCAGCGATCGCTTTACAAAAACCCACGAAATTTCCTCTCTTTGCTTTTTCTTTTCAGGTACGCGGTCCCGGTCGAAAATGATGAACGCGTGCCATTTTGAATCGTTTTTTTGTTAGACAATGGCCAACCTTTTAATTAATATCTCCGCTAATTAGAGTCGCATCGTTTAGCAAATTAGATAACCTAGATCTGCGATAAATTCTCTGTCCATCGGTACCTGTTCGAAGTCCGTGCGACCGTTAGCGGCCGAGCCTTTGCTGCTTCAAGCCGTTTCTCACAGACAGACAGACAGACACACACACGCGTACAGACTAGCAGGCTTTGCCCGCTTCACTGGGTACTAAATGAGTTGTCAAAATCCCATATCATTGTTAATAACCTAAGTTCTCGCTGTGTCCGGTAGAAGTTTATCTCGCTCGTAAATTAAGGAGTCCGGGTCCCTACTGCCTTCGACAGCAACTTACCCGCTTCTTACTTCCCCTTCCCCAACGGGTAAGTTCAAAGTTTTGCGAAATCCCGCATATCAAATAGATTTCCCAAGACAAAATCAGCACTAAAAGGGGGGGTCTCGAAATTACTTTTTCGTAATGCCCCTCCCCCCCCCACACACACAGAGAGAGATTTAAAAAAAAAACGAAAATGTGTTTTTGGAAATATCTCAAAGAAGATGGCTGTTTTCAATACCTTTGTACCATTTTCAGTAGAGCTCTAATCAAAATTCGAATTTTCAGAAATTTCCCCCCGAAAAACGATTTTTCTGCTTCCTTCTGACAGAATCAAGAGTCAAAATCGTACATAATGTTTTATTTAAAGTCAAGTCTAGTCTCCTCATGTGATATTTCTTCACCGTGAAGTAATTTGGGGCCGAGTTGTATTTACAAACTTTTTTTGCTTCCTGCCCCCCAGGGGGCAAGGGCGGGGGGTATTTCAATAAATCCCGTTACTTTTGGTGTCGGATACATATAAACAATCCAAATGCCAAACTTTGTGACCGCAGCTCTCATAAATTTCCCAGGAGAAATTTAGCGCTAGAAGGGGTGTATCCAATTTGCCCGTCGTAACGCATACGCATACTACAACCCCCCTCCCCCCCCCCCAAAAAAAAAAAATAATAATAATAATAAAAATAATAAAAATAAAGTAAAATAAATAAATAAATAAAATATATGTATATAAAATAAATGATCGCAAAAAATTAAAACGTGTTTTGGAAATATCCTAAAAAAGACGCAGGGCTGTTTTCAACATCTTTGTTCCATTATTGGTAGAGTTTACTCAAAAATCTGGTATTTGCAAAATTTCCCGCCAAAAATCAGTTTTTCTCCTCCCTCCCCTTAAAAATCAAAATTTCCTAAATCTCAGATAGGGTTTTATTTGTACTCATGTGTAGTTTCCTCATATGCAATTTCTTCGCTGAGAAGTAATTTGGAGCTGAGTTATGCTTACAAAGGTGTTTTTACCTTCTGTCCCCCCCAAGGGGGGAACGGGGATAATTTCGATAAGTTGCATTACTTTAGGTGTCGGATACATATAAACAATCCAAGCACCAAAATTCGTGACCGCAGCTCCCATAGATTCCTCAAGACGAATTTAGCGCTGAAAGGGATGTCCAGATTTTGCCCCCTCGTAACACCCCCCCTCCCAAAAAAAAAAAAAAAAAAAAAAATCTCAAGAAAACAAAAGTGTGTTTTTGGAAATATTCTAAGAAAGTCGGATAGCTTTTTTCAACATCTTTGTTCCATTTTTCGTAGAGTTCTGCTCAAAAATCCGGAATTTTCCAAATTCCCGCCAAAAATCAATTTCCCTCCCTCCCCTTAAAAATCGAAAATTCCCAAACCGCAGATAGTTTTTTATTTGTACTCATGTCTAGTCTCCCCATGTGCAATTTCTTTACTGTGAAGTAATTTGGAACTGATTTATGCTTACAAACGTGTTTTTGACTTTTACCCCCACCAGGGGGTAAACGGTGGGAAATTTCAAAAATATTGATAGATATAATTTTAAGTTGGGTAAAATTCTAAGTTTCTGCCAAGCGCCGTTGAATTCCGACCAGCCGTTCTCAAGTGATGCCCGGACAAAAATAGCGTTACAGACATACGGACACCATGACACACGCACACACACACACACACACACAGACAAATTTTTCTGAAGTCATTTTCGACTTTCATGGTGTGCGAAACGTGTAGATATCTCAAAATTTTTTTATTCTGACAAATTTACAGACAAAAGTCTGATTTTATTAGCATAGGTAAAAGGCACGTGTTTTTTTGCACAGAGGAAAAATATAATTGAATAAAAATGAATAAACAAATAAACAAAGATTAACTTTGACAGCGATTTAAAAAGCCGCTAAATTACCAATGAAAGAACAAAATTAAATTTGTATCCTAAACAGAATTTGATTTAAACGAGAGTTTTGTTTATTTATTTATTAGTAGTATGGCAAAGATTAGAGAACTGACTCTCCCTCTCTCGTTTTTTTTTTTTTTTTTTTTTTTTTTGTGTGTGTGTGTGTGTGCAGAGAGATAAAATGGAAGCGTTATTTACTTAATATGATCTTTACAGTAATATATTACACTGATAATAGGTTCTTATGTAATAACAGTATTACAGTAAAACCTCTCTAAGTTGGACACCTACGGTTCCAAGAAAAAGTGTCCAACTTAGAGAGGTGTCCAACTTACAGGGGTTAGACATAATGTTAATGGATACATTCCGTTCTGAGAAAAAGCGTCCAACTTAGAGGGGTGTCCAACTTGAGATGTTTCACTGTATTTAGCTTATTATGCGAAATAACGCCCATCTCTAGTGGCGAATAAATAAAATAAAGAGGAGACTTATAAAATAAACTCGCCATTTTTTCCACGACCATTAGAAAATTGAATATCGTTAACTGATCATGTAAAAATTGCATATTTCTACATGTAACCGTAAATCAATTAAAATGACAACGCCAATATTTCGACAATCGGCTGCAAAATATCGCGTTTTTTCAATAAAGGATTTAAAAAATGTAAAATTTATCAATTGACTTTGAAACAAAACGTTCTTTTCTGTCCTGTCAAGTAAAAATTCTGATTCAAAAACTGACCTTTTACAAAAGTGGGAAGATCTTAAAAAAAAAAAAAAAAACATTCATAAAATCAGCAAAATTGAAACGAGCACTTAAAAACGATCAATTTAAAACGATTGAGGTTTAATGGTTTTTAACGTCGCATTGGGCAACTGAGAACAATCTAGACTCACCCTTAGGGGATAGTCCGGAAACATGCCATCACAATTTTTACCTTCTGCGGAGGTGATGAATTTAAAATGAACATTTCAAAAAAAAAAAAAAAAAAAAAATGATTCCAAGTAAATTATTTATTTCGGTAACCGAAACAATTGTAAAAAACTAGCGAGTAAATTGAAAAAAATCTACCAGTTACTGGTGAATAGATAGAAAATTCAATTTTCAGATCTATCCCTTGATATGTTCTCTAAATAATTTTCGGCGTCGCACAGAGAAATATTTACTTAGTTGATGGAGGACAAATTGAGCTTTTCTACGATGTGCAGCAGAAGCAGATTAGAAATTAGCATTGTTTCCCCGCAGTAGTAAAGTTACCAGTGATTTCATAATACTGGTCTTTTTCTGGGAATTCAGAAGAAGTTCAAATTAAGGATCAATTGTACAGAAGGCAAAATAAAAGGGGGAAATAGAAGGTAAAAGCAACAGTAAAATTTTTAAGTTAAGTTAGGGACTCGAAAAGATATTTTACAAGATTTTTAAGGATGGGAATCGCTCATTCTTCAACCACGTTTCTTGCAACCATGAGAGCCTCTGCGCAAGTGCAGATTCAGCGAATCCATTGTTAAAATAGTTGTAATAACCATTGTGGTTGAGAGAAAAAAACGATTAGGGAACACCGAATGACTGAATGTTTTCCAAATCTCAAACTGTCGGTCAATTTGGCATTCCTTTAAGCCTTTAGAATCGTCCTCAATGCTAGACACAGGAAGGGTGGTTGAACTATAGAAATACTTCTGATGCTCTAAGGCAGTTAAGAACAGTGAGAGGAACAACAAAAAACTGCTCGGATACTTTAGTCCGACTGTATTTCCGTAAAT
Organism: Salticus scenicus; assembly: GCA_963930645.1. Taxonomy (NCBI): domain Eukaryota; kingdom Metazoa; phylum Arthropoda; class Arachnida; order Araneae; family Salticidae; genus Salticus; species Salticus scenicus. The sequence continues at coordinate 29,662,063 of OZ005659.1, read as the reverse complement.
TACAGCTTCTTCAACTAAATGCCAGCACTCTTTATCATATGACGGTTTAAAAGAATTGTTTCCAGCGTTCTGATTAAAAGACAAGAGCTTACAAATAAATTTAATTAAATATTTGATTTTCTAAAACTTAAGTTTCTACTGAATTAAGAGATTTCTTGTAAATTAATGATCGCTATATATAATTTGCAATTTTTGATAAAACCGGTAATAAAAGAAGAAAAAAAATCAATTACCCCATCCTTATAATTACATGATTTCTACGTATCTTCTTGGCCCGACATTTGTCTACCACACTTTCTTATGAGACAGATGTTTGCAGGTGCCGAAGTAATCGGCCAGAAAAATACATTTAATTAAAGATTAATTTTCTAAAATATTTTCTTTTTAACTGTATTGAAATATTTTTGGAACAGTGAACTCATAATCACACTATTTAAAGCCGATTTCCAATTTTTGTTAAAGTTTGCAATTTTGTAAACTATTTTTGACTCCAATCCAGAAACCACGTGATTAAGGAACGGTAGGATTAACCCTCCCATGATTTGTGTCTGGATACGCCACTAATGGCAGCGCCACCCGTTGGACAATTTTCACCAAAAAGTAATAGGCACTGATTTATGTCATGTTGCAACTGCACATAAATTTATATGTAATACTGTGCAGCGCAATAATTCCTGAGATACAGTTCGAACAAAATTTTCGATCAGACAGATATTTCTAAAGACCAAACCACATACCTGACCCATTTGTTCTACAGACAAATATTTTCTAAAAATGGTCAAGTAGTGTTCTAAATTTCTCAAAGCATGTAAATCCATCCAATATTTTCTTCTACTGTCTAGTGAATACAAAAGGAAGTAAAAAGATTGAATTCAAAGTGGATGAAATTAAGCCAATAAATATAGCGAGATTAAGGTTGAATGTTCATTATGACGCTCTAGAGCTTAAATACAAAGAAGAAAGAGCATAATGGGAAGCCCCCTTAAATTGAATTTATAGGTTTTATTGAATTATTTGTATGAGGATTAATATTTTTTTAAACAATTTTTTTAAGCAGTAATGTTTGCCTTATACATGAGACTACACGAAAACAGACTTTCATCATTTATTTCGGTGGAGTGGGGTGGGGTATATGGCGTTGGGTGACCATATTTTCAAACACTGATTTGAGAACAAATTAATACACTGTCTCCGATTCGGTAGAAATGTTGAGGACATTGAGAACTATATTTGAAGGCTTTTTCGAGGACATAACATCAGTGGTGGCACCAGAAATTTCTTAACTGGGGTCACCAACTCATTGAGCTGAAGAACAACTGGAGGAAATGCTAGACCGGTTTTGGCGTGCCGTTTTTGAAAGGTTCGTGTTCCTTCCTACAGTTTTGTTTTCTGAGTGATGTACGGAAGAAAGCATTTTATACCTTTATATTTCAATGTCAAATTGTGTAAAGGTTGTTTATTCGTACAATCATATGCAGAATATGATATCACAATTTTTAATTTTAATTCTTTAAAGAGTATAATAGTAATGGACGACCCGGCAAATGCTGCCTGCCGTACAAGTTTTGACTTTATACGGCAAACGATAGCAAACAACTTATTGAAAAACCGGCACGCACGAATACTATGTAAAGGTACTAGAACCATTTTGCTCTAGTTCTTCTTCATCTCAGTGCACCAACTCCCCGATAGGGAAGCACCATATATCGAGAGTTTATTTAGGACTATTTAACATGGTGCCCGCGTCATGCCGATTCTGAGTCCAGAGTAGAAAATATGAACTGCAATATTGTTATTAATAATAAAATTATTAATATTTGCCACATTTCCTTTGTTAATACTCCATGCAGTTTTGGAGATCACTGTGACATTTTCTAAAAGTATGATATTATTTTCTTTTCACAGAATTAAATATGTACAGGGTAAAATAAATCCTAATTAAATAAACGTTTCGTTAAATAAATCCTTATCGAATATTGTTCTTAGACTAACTAAGAACAGGATTCGACAAGCATTTATTTAACAAAACTGTATTAAGTGTACCTTTTTAACATAGGAATTTTTGCTAGTGCTCGAATACTTTGCTGCTGATGACTGTAGCATATTTAGGAGCCATTGAATTTAAACGTTTTAGCTAAATAATGGTATAACACAAAATTTCTTTACCCCAAAACTTGAAAAATTAAAGCAAAATAACATGTTTAACACTGTCCAACAAGGTTGAAAAGTGTTAATGACTTCGGTGTGTCTGTCTATCCACGCTCTAACTCTCGTAAATATTTATGGAATTTCTTGAAACTGATATATGTTATTCAAGTTCACTATTGGATGTTTCGTATTGAAAGTGAAGTTAATATCTCTTCTGGTTTGTGTACAGGGACACCCGAAAGTATTTCAAAGCATTGTGTTCTATGAGAAGTATTTCTATAAACCATATTTTAATACCTTTACTGTACACAAATCTTAATGAAATTGATATATGTTATTCAAGTTTACAATCAGATATTTCATACATAAAATGGAGTAAATACCACCACTCGTTTGCGTACAGGGACACCCGAAAGTATTCCAAAACATTGTGTTCTATGAGAAGTATTAGTATAAACAATGTTTTAATACCTTTACGGTTCACAAATCTTAATGAAATTGAAATATGTTACTCAAGTTCACTACCGGATGTTTCACATACAAAATGCAGTAAATACCACCACTGTTTTGCGTATATGGACACACACTCGAAAGTATTCCAGCATTGCTGTGAGAGGTATTTCTATAAACCAAATTTTAGTAACTTTACTTTGCACAAAGTTTAATGAAATTGAAATATGTTATTTATATGCACAAAAGAATGCTTTCCATAGAACATAGTATGATTAGCATTAGATTTATAGGGCCACACAAAAATATTCTCTTACATTAAGAGCTATTGATAAAAAAATGCCGAAATTGCACTTTCGTTTATATTAAGAATTTTCAACACTTTTTAACAAATTTTAAGTGTGATTCTAATATGTGTATCTGTCTGTTCGTCTGTCCATCTGTCTGTCTATCCGCGCTTTAACTCCCATAAATATTTATGGAGTATCTTGAAACTGATATGTGTTATTCAAGTTCACTATCGGATGTTCCCTATTGAAAATGGCGTGAATATCTTTACTGGTTTGTGTACAGGGACGCCCGAAAGTATTTCAATACATTGTGTTTTATGAGATGTATTTCTATAAATCATATTTTAATAACTTTACTGCACATAAATCTTAATGAAATTTAAATATGTTATTCAAATTCACTATAGGATGTTTCCTACGTAAAATGGAGTAAATACTATCACTGGTTTGTGTACAGGAATAATTGAAAGTATTCCAAAGCATTGTGTCCTATGAGAGGTATTTCTATAAACCAAACTTTAATAACTTTACTTTAAACAAAGCTTAATGAAATTAAAATATGTTATTCATATGCACAAAAGGATGCTTTCTATAGAATATAGTATGATAAGCATTAGATTTACAGGACCACACAAAAATATTCAGTTACATTAAGAGCTATTATTAAAAATTTGCTGGAGTTGCATTTTCGTTTATATAAAGTGTTTTTAACACTTTCTAATAATTTTTAAGTGTGAATATGATTTTAATTTTTTTATCTGGCTGCCCGACTGTCTATCTTTCTATCTGTCTCCTGTCCGCAGCGTCTGTAAATGTTTTGAGAATTTATAAAAAATGATATATATTAATGAAGTTCACTGTGGAATGTTCCCTATTTAAAATGACATTGATAAGTTCTGTGCAACTAGTTTGTGTACAGGGACAACACCAACAACAAAAATTGCCAATGCATTGTGTTTTAGGACAGGCATTTTTAAAGATCACATTTAAATAACTTTCTACTGTAAAAATCATAAAGAAATTGACATGTATTCTAATATTCTAAAATAATGTTTGGTATAGAATATAATTGGATTAACCTTCAGATTTACAGGGCTACACTAAAATGTTCAGATACATTAAGAGCTGCAATTATAATCTAACGGCTGGGTTTTCTTTTGCTTTAAGCCTTTCTAACACTTTCCAACAATGTTTAAGAATGGTTTTAAATTCAATTAGTCAATCTGTATACTTTTCAGTCCTTCTGTCTATCTGCTGTGTGATAACGTGGTCAAAGAATGTTGGAAACTGTACAATACAACAAGTACATACAGTTGGAAAGTGTTCATAATCAATGCGTACTGAATAATTTTTCGTTCTTGTTTATAATTAAAACGTAAAATGTGACCTTCTAAATGTAAAATGGAGGTCATATAGTGATAAAAAAGGGGGGGGGGTGAGAAACTAGACGTTATATAATTTATAAATACAAAATTTCTAACTTCTTCGGTTATTTTTTCTTGATCCATCGTGCAAATCTATAAAAGGGAAGTCATGCATTGATAAAAGGTTTTAAGTTATCCTCAATATCGTTTAAAATAGTAGGTCATATAGTGATTGAAAGAAAGGTGCACAGCAGATGTTATAGCAGTCCACAAAAATAAAGTTTTATAGTTCTGCATTTAATTGTTTCAAATTAGATACCCACGCACCCAGTAGCAAAATTTTTTGTATCATTCTGCAGCACCAGTTTCAGAAGCCAAAATTTTTCTGCGACTCTGAACGACGCGAGCCAAGCTTTACTTTTATGATAAATTACTTTCTTTTTAAAGCAAAATTTGCATTTTAAAATATATGACAGATGCCTTTAATACACGCAGACAATAAATAAATGTTTACACAGCTTAATATTGAAACAGCAGTTAATGCAAGTTAAAAGAAATGTAATACCTGAAAGTAAAAAAAAGTAACTTAAACACAAAAGCAATCCAATCGGGTGTATCTTCCAATCGGGGATGCTTGTTTTCAACGTCTGCAGTTTGTGAAATGTCTTCGATTTCGTCTATTTCACAGTCTTTCCTCTTTTCTTGCTGCGGATTACCGGGAAAAAAATTTCTAACATCGTTCGATGTTGCTGATTTCCATTTTAAGTCTTCATTTGGATGCCGTCGAGTGTAATGCGGTTTTAGATTTTTTTTAATTACTGTTGTTTCACATAAACAACAAATAACTTTTTCAATAGATGACATGATAAAAAAAAATATTACACAGAAAATATTATACTTCAATCTATAACACGAGCTAACGCATCAACGATTAACCAAAAAAAGAAAAAAAAAAAAAAAAAATGAAGCACGTGCACTATGAACATAAGGAATCGAAAAATTACCAAACGATCGAGTGTGACTAGCGCTTCTTTCCCAAGCTCTCTCTCTCTAAGAAGAGGATCATTCCACTTTGATTGCAGGTGGGAGAGGCAGATCGCGAAGAGAAAACGCGGGAAGAATTTTTCTATTCAATATTCTTTGGTTCTTCAGCGTAGCGCGCGTGGTGAACGATCGCAGTGAAAACAAACTCGAGATTTTTTTCCCGGTCGCATTTTTTTGTTTTCTTATGATTTTTTTTTTTTTTTTTTTTTTCGTTTTTGTAAATTGGTAAATAAATCTGCAAACTTCAAGATAATTCTGCAGCGCTCACGCATATATGCACATATAGATTAGAGTCCTGAAAGGGTCGGATTTTATACGACCCGAACCCGACTGATAAATTTTTAATCAACCCGAACTAGCAATAGAGAATTTTGATGATCCACACTCGATTTCTTTATGCACGCACCCGATCCGAACACCGATTTCTTTTCACCCGAACCCGACCTGAAACCTAAATAAAAACTGATAATTCATCTGAAAATCACGAAAAATTTTTTAATGTTATAAAATAAAATAAATTTCCACTGTCGCACAGTTAGTAAATCATTTTAGAAACAATTAAAAATGTAATTACTAATACAGTAACAAGGGAAGGCTCCGGGATCGTTCTCTGGGATTCCAATCAATCATGTCCTATCTTGTAAAGAACCACGAATAATGATAAGATGCAACGGCTTTCATCTGTGAATTGATAGGGGGCGCCACAATAACAATCGGAAGCTTTTATGCAAATCAGCTCTTTTGTGCATAAGCATTTCAGAGTGAAAATATTATCATTTTAAACTATTATTATAATTTTCAAATAAAGTAATCGTTAATGGTTAATAACAAATGACATACCAATTAATGCTATTATTTATATCTTATTAATTACATAAAATTATGCCAAGACAATTGGTTATAAATGTTGGTTGAAAGCGATAAAGACCGAAATTTTTGGAGACGAAGATTGAAAAAGTGAATAAAACAACTAGTATACTAGACTCTAGTATACTAGGCGAGTCGTATTAATTCTGGACGCCAAGACAATTGGTTATAAATGTTGGTTGAAAGCGATAAAGACCGAAATTTTTGGAGACGAAGATTGAAAAAGTGAATAAAACAACTAGTATACTAGACTCTAGTATACTAGGCGAGTCGTATTAATTCTGGACGATAGGACCCATGCCCCAGCCCGCCCGGTTTCCGCTGTTCAATGTGTTTTTCTAGTCAACTTTGTCCCCTTATTACTTCCGGTGTGAATTTTTTTTTTTTTTTTTTTTACACACTTGACATTGTGAGTTTTTTTTCTTTCCTTCCCATGCTATTTCTATGGGGTTTTTAGCCTTTTTTCCCCTCTTTTTCTACATTCTAAAGTGGCGGTGGTATTCAAAACAAATTTGTGAAATTTTTATATTTTTATAATTTTTAAATTATAAATGGGAATGATGAAATATGGGATCGATACAAATAAAAGAATTGCAATGTGCACACTTAACAAATGCGTAATTATTAAAATTAACAATGAAACAAGTTTCTGAACCAACATTAAACATTGTTGCCATTAAACTGTTAAATTTTGTAATTTTTTTTTCAATGCTATATCCAGCTTTTTGCCAAGAATATATTAGCATATCTTGAAATATATCAGCACCAAGTTGATTGTACACAAATGAATGTATTTTTAAGGTAAATAGTCTGTCATATACCGACTCTTCGTCGATACCTTCAACGTTTACGCGTTCAATGGATGCAGCTCGAATTTTTATGTAATCTTCAATAGTTTCATCAGTGTAAGGATTAAAGAAATAGCAGTCTAACGATTGTACAGTCAGCCAAAAAAAAAAACGCCACCCCCCCCCCCCCCACCTAATTTCGCCGTAAATTATCGTAGAAACATGCGACTGGTACCGATCAGTTTGTAATAACGTCTAGTTTATAATGTTATAGTTAGATTTTACTTAGGGGGTCGTCTACATATTAAAACTGACATCAACTTCATTTTTTTCAATGGTAACCCCCCTTTTTTATAATTTATTTGAATTCTTTGGATCAAATCATAAAGGAAAATGGTATAGTTTATATATTTTGCTCAATTTTTCATAGAGTTATAAGCTGTCAAAGTTTGGGGATGCTAATGTTAAATGAATGTGACAAACATTAAATCATATCTTCCGAAATAATTATGATATTTAAATTCTGTTTTTGTTAATCGTTAGAATGAAGTGACCCAAACATATTCCATGCAAATTTTTGCTAAAAAAACATTTTTTGAATTATGAAAATTATTAATAAATTCATATTTGAAAAAATTATGAATTATGACCTATGTAAATTTTTGCACGAATAGAACGGGCATCATCAAAAACATAGGTTTCCAAATTTACAGCTTGTTCCTAACATTATTTTTTGAGTTACAGTGATATTTCACTTTTTATTCCTGTTAGGGGGCCGTGACTTGTTACAATTTGTATCCTCTATAAGTAAATGTTTGTATATAATTTGACGGAAAACTATTTTAATTTACCTTTATGTTAATTTTATTGTTTCCTAAGCAATATTTCGACGTTTATTATACAAATTGGCATATTTTTGTAAAGTTATCACAATGTAGGCGAGGGATTGTGAAAGAATTTCAAAAGAAAAGAAGAAAAGCCCCGCCTCTGATTCGCTGAAACACTATTTTAAAAAAAAGACTAATTTCCATATTCCTATTTGACTCTATATGTGACGCTGGTATGGATAAATCACAATGGTATTTACTACATCGATTATTGAAGACAAAACTTAAATGATTCAATTAAAAATATGCAAAATTATTTTGTTTTATATCATAAAGTTTTAGAAAATTTGTGAAAAGGCGTGGCTTACTGTACAAGAGAGGAATATAACCGACCCTAATATGTTAAGTCTTTCTTCATAAGTATTAAATATCTTTTTCTAGTTTTTTCGCTGCTAAAATTCTATTTTAACCCTGTTACACTTTTTTTCGCATTTCAATATTCAAGAGTACGTACACCTCTAGACAAAAATCATGTTTTAGAAAACACGGTACAGCGAAACTGATTGCATGAAACAGTAATTATGCATTCGACAATCGTTTTATTGTTATTATTATGAATATTTAATAATTTTAAAAAGATTTTTTACCATGAATTTTCTCTTTAAATTTTGTTGTGACATATTTGCATTTGGTTACTGTACCGTTTGTAAGCTTTGTGTTATTTAAAATTTATCCCATACTGTAACATAATAAAATATCAAATTTCTATTAAAAGATTTTTAATACAGAATCAAAAAGTGAAAAATTGTTTTTTTTTTTTTTTTTTTTTAATGTTTATAAAATCTATTATTGGAACATAGCTCAATAGTATTTATTTTCAATTTCCTAATCACGAAATCAAAGTCACAGTTATTATGGGATAAAAATTTAAAACAAGGGAATAGTTTTATTACTTTCAAATATATAGATATTGATCTTACAGAATCCTGAAATTTCATTTAAAAGACTTTAATCGTGTAAATTTAAAAATTCAAAATAAAATTAATTAATCTAAATGCTTTTAAAGTTGAAACGGGAAGATTTCAAAATATATGAAAATTGGCATTTGTGTTTTGAACATTTTGGTGCGGCAGATATTAAAAACAATATTTTAATGATGAGCTGAACCAGAGCTTAAGAAAGGGTGGATCCAGCTACTTAGCACAAGTGATATCACCTGACTAAAACCAGAATAAACAACATTTTAATATATTCCGGGGTATTTTTAGCCCACTGTTATTCTTTTTTTTTTTTTCAAATTTCAACACTAGCTACAGTACGCTTACGTCCTATTTACATTAAGCTTTGATATGGAAGCTATGTTTCTGTTTTTCGATGCTGCGAAATTTACAAAATATATTTGTGTTAACCCCTTAACGCGCGGCGTCCTCGCTGCAAGGACGCAAAATTTAAGATCCAGCTGCAAAAATTCAACCCGGAAATTTTTTAGCAAAAATTTACGTTTATAACATATCAGAAAAGGCCAGTTTTTTTCAACCTTAAAATTTAAAATTTCTTTTAGTTTAATTTAGTTCATGAATTCCGGTGGCAGTATAATTTTAATGATCCGAATTGTCTTGCGCCGCAAAGGGTTAATATACTATATAGATCGAAAAATAATTATATAATATCAACAAAACTTCTTTAAAAAATATGTTTATATACATTACCGTATGAAATGTTTATATATGAATATTGTATTTATTTTTAATGAGACATATAAACACAAAATACTAAAAAAAAAAGAAAAAAAAAAAAAAAGAAGAAAATGTGTTATAATTTTTTATAAATCAAGCGAAATATATATGCATACTTGCCAACCGAACCCGTAACATTGTTAGTTCCCGCCCCTTTGTGTACACAATTTAATTTTTAGAGTAATTAACTTCAAATACATTTAAGATTAAATCACTGAGCGCCACGCGAATTCTTATGGAAATCCCATTCAGGCCACTCGCACTGCTTAGAAGCGTGTTATATTTATCGAGTTTCGATAAACCCCATTAGGCCTTAACGATATAATCCTATAAAAATCCTATAAAAAAAAAAAAAGGGGGAAATAAATTGTCAGTAATTACTTAAAACTATGTAAATTCTGTAGTTTTATATCATATTTTACACTGCCGGCTGACTTAGCCTAAATGGAAAGATCAGTGTCAGCCACCGATGGCTGACATGGAGCTGAACCTGTTAAATAAAGAAAAAAATATTCTACATATTCTACTATTCTACTGATGTGAAAAAAATGTACGGAAAGGGGCGGGACCAGTAATCCTCCGGGTTAGGTTGACAAGAATGTATATACATACAGCAATGCCAGAAAATGTTCTTTCTTTTTCATGAACCGGATGAATGGTACTTTTTTCCTGAATAGTTTATGTATAAAATATAATGCTGCTTTAAATACCCTTTAAATGAAAAGTTTTATTACATAAAGTAATTTTCTGGCACTCTACAACTCCCAAATGACACACAATACGAAACCCCGCCCTTTTCCACATTTTAAAAGTATGATTCGTAATAAAGTTCTATTTTTAGGTATTTATTTTATTTGTGTTCATGCGATTAATTGTTTTCTTGTGTTTACGAGGAAATCTTATCATTTTCACATTGCTAATTTATAAAATATAATTATTTGTTCTCAATATATTGAGAAATAAATAAATATATATATATCTGCGAGAATTTCGAACATTTCTCTTAACCCCTTAACGCGCAGTGTCCTTGCTGCGAGGGCGCATAATTTAAGATCCAGCTGCAAAAATTCATCCCGGAAATTTTTTAGCAAAAATTCGCGTTTATAACATATCAAAAAAGGCCGGTTTTTTAAACCTTAAAATTTAAAATTTCTTTTAGTGTAATTTAATTCATGAATTCCGGTGGCAGTATAATTTAAATGTTTCAAATTGTCTTGCGCCGCAAAGGGTTAATATTAATTAAGTCAAGGCACATTTTTAAAATCCTCGATAATGAAATTATAAAATTCTGCATTCGAAAAGCTTCATGTATGCGTATATCACAAAATATTAATATTTAAACGTGTGGCTAATCTGACGCAAAAAAATTAAATTTTATTTAATTTCTAACTATTTAAATTTTGAATATATAAATTAACATTACAATCTGTATTCTTTTTATAAAAAGTTAATAAAATAACGACTTAACTTGAAAATTGTATTAAGAGAAAAAAAAAAAAGAAAGAAAACGAATATATATATATGCGTTAGGTAAATTTATGCATATTTTGTAAAATCATAAAATTTAGGAAACTTAAATATTTGATATTTTTCCCATAATCGATGCGTACAGATCGCTCAATCGATTATATTCATTATGACATCTTAGATATTTTAATATCTATTCAAGCTATTTAATTTTTTTCATATGAAGTGAACTATTTGATATTTAATCAATAGACACCAATAATAATCTTTTAATTCATAAACTAACTCAGATTTTTTATTTTATAATTAACATTTCTTAAATTTTATTCCTGTGTGAAACTTCATAAATAATGTATATTGGGTGGTAGATCATAATTTATATTTTATAAATGTATAGACGGACCCCTAATACATTTTCACGTGTAACTCTATTTAGAATTGATTTAAAGTATATAATTAGGTATGTTTTGCGAACCGCCTTGATCTCAGAAATCTGAATATGAAGTCAAAAATAGGGGTTACCATTGAAAAAAATGAAGTTAATGCCAGTTTTAATATGTAGACGACCCCCTAGGCAAAATACAACTATACCGTTATAAACTAGACGTTATTACAAATCGATCGGTACCAGTCAAATGTTTCTACGATAATTTACGGCGAAATTAGGTGGGGGGTGGCGTTTTTTTTTTTGGCTGACTGTACATATTTTGTTGTTTTTTTCTGGTTTCATTTTCAATTGTCAGTTTTTGGCTGCTAAAATATCATCTTATTTTTTTTTTTTTTTTTTTTTTTAATCTTCATGGCCATGAATCCAGTAGCAAAAGTGAATCGTCAGAAAAGGTAATAGTGAACACATTATCAATCCAATATTTTAATATATCTTTAGAGAACTTGCCAGTTTTACTAATACATTTAACAATATTTCAAGGCTTATTTTCTTCTACAATTTTAGAAACTCGGGGACCAAATTCTTTTTTCCTTTCTTTGCTGATTTTTCTTTTCTTTTCTTTTTTCTTTTTATATTCCTTTCGTTTTTTTTTTTTTTTTTTTTTTTTTTTTCCTCAGTACGTCACGTACTTTTTTTTGTCACGTAAATGTGAAAATATTTTAATAAAAATTACAGTTATGAAAAATTATCGATTAGAAACAAAATACAGTGAAACCTCTCTAAAAGACCACAAACTGTAGCTTTAAATAATGATTTTAACTATTCCTATTTGTATAATTTATCTATACAGCATTCTGATAATTATTAATATTAGTTTGTTTTATTTTTGAAATCTTTACAAAAATAATTTTGTTTTTCAAATATACCATATACCAAACAGAACACAATTTTTAGCTTAGTAATATTTTTATCGTGAGTTATTGATAATGTATTTTATTATTATTATTCCTTTTTGACGTACTTATAGTCTATTTAAATATGAAAATACATCAATAAACGTTATGGTATGGTATTCGGCTTAAGACCAGTTGTCTATAATAGGGAATTCTTTTTAAGGGAGATGCCCTCGGGGGGGGGGGGAGGAGAGAGGGGGTCTTTTCTAAGGGGTCATATCACATATTAATGCGAGTTTAGGAGAAAACCACGACAAAATCCGAACAGCTAAATGGATGAGTGCTAATTGGGATCGAACCCAGCATTTCCTGTCTTCCAGCTTCGACAGAAGAACCTCTCGACCCCTGGTGGAGTACAAAAATTACAGTTATCACAAACATTATTGATTAGAAATGGAATACGATAAAATCTCTCTAAAACGGCCGTCCACTATACCTTTAAATATTGCACCTATACAGAGGTGACTTTTTAATAGAGGTTCAAAAAATTATAAAACAAATTCTAAATTATTTTAACTATTCAAATTTGCATAATTTTTCTATATATCTTTCTGACAATCATTAATATTAATTTGTTTTAATCATGAAAGCTTTTCAGGAATGATTTTGTTTTTCAAAAAACATTTTCCGTACTAGAACAAATTGTTAAACTTTCAATATTATTTATATCATATTCAGTTTTATTTTCATTTCAGTATTATTTTTGTGATAAGTTATTGATAATATAAATTTTTTATATTCCTTTTTGAAGTACTTATGTTTTATTAAAATGTAAAAACATTTTCATAAAAATTACAGATATGGTATTCAGGTCAAGGCCTATTGTCTGCACTAGTGACCTGGACATAAGGGAAGATGCATTCTAATTGGGGTCTTTGTATATGGTTCTAGCTCGTATTAATGCAAATTTCGAAGAAAACCACGGAAAACTCTCAAGAACTAGGTTGACATGTGATACATAAAATCGAACCCGGTACTTCCCGTTTTCTAGCTTCAATAGCAACACCTCTCGGTTAAAATTAAATTTATCGCAAAAATTATCGGTAGGCAATAAAATACAGCGAAACCTTCCTAAGGCCTCCACCGTACTTTCAAATATTGGACCTTTACAAAGGTTATCTTTTAATAGACAAAATCGGAATTCTGAAAACAAATTCTAAATGATTTTAAGTACTCAAATTCACAGTGTTAACATTGTATATAACATTCTGATAATTATTATTATTAGTGTGTGGTAATTTTGAAAGCTTTTTAAGATTTTTTAAAATTTATTTTAAATAAGAGAATAAATCGTTTATTTACGTTTAATTTAATTTTTTAAAATATTTTGATAAAAATTACTTGTATGGTATGGTATTCAGGCCTATTGTCTGCACTAGGGACTTGTGCATAAGGGAAGATGGATTCTGGTGGTGGTTTTTCTAGGTTGTTCTAGTCCGTAAATTTCTAAGAAAACCATGGGAAACTCCGAACGGCTAGACTGGCAAGTGCTACATGGGATCGAACCCGGTACTTTCCGTCTTCTAGCTTTGAGAGCAAAACTTCTCAGATATTGGTGGGGAGTAAAGTTAACTTTATATATATATATATATATATATATATAATATATCACTAGGCAATAAAATACAGCAAAACCTTTCTAAAAAGGACATCAACTATACCTTCAAGTATTGGACCTTCACATAGTGGTCTTTAATAGAGAAAATCTTAGTACTGGAAAACAATTCTAAATGATTTTTATTATTCAAATTTACATTGTTTATCAATATAGCTTTCTGATAGTAATTATTATTAGTTTGTGGTAATTTAAAAAGCATTTTAAGTTTTTTTTAATATATATATTTTAAATAAGAGAATAAATCGTTTACTTATGTTTAATATAAATTAAACATGTTTTAAATTAATTTAAATCAAAGTAAATTAAAACAACTGTGTTCAAAATTAAATAATGTATTAAAATTAAACAATTAAATTTATTAAATAATTATTAAAACTTATGTCCACACATATGCACACAAGCAAAATAAATAAATAAATAAAATAAATAAAAATAAAAAATGAATTAAACAATTTTTTCCCCTTAATAAAAACTTGAAAAGGTTTTATTTTTTTTCTAACGGAGTTGAAAAGTGTTTATGACGTGTCTGCCTGCACCGTAACTTCTGTGAATAATTTTTTAGTATTTTTGAGCTGATATTACCTAAAAATATTAATTTAATAAACAAAAAAAAATAATAATAATAAAGATTTCGTATTCCAACAACGTGAAAAAGACGCAGGTACCGATACTAGCGCCATGATGCGGCGGAATGAATTTTAGGACCGGTTTTGACTGTGAAACGCCATAGGAAATATTTCTCCTTCCCTTTCTACCTTCATGGTTTTTGTGCCGAGAAGTTGTCGTTTTCCAAATAACCCTTGCAACTGTAAAGACAATCGTAACGATAACCGCGGCTTTTTCGTTTATTTTGTTTATGTTTTTCAAAATCCTCGTGCTGCTGTGCTTGTCTTGCCGAAAAATTTTAAGAGTTATCACCTTGTGTGATTGTGTAAGAGATCTATAAGCATAACATGAGAAATAATAAACAACTGAAACGTTTTAGAGCTTCACTAAGCTTTCTGATTTTAATCTTTCACAACAAGGAATCAAGTTACAATGCTTCCATTATTTATTAATTTTCAATATGCATAGTGAACCAACTTTTCTAATTTGTGTGTATTTTACTCTTTGAGAAAACAATGAAAATATTGTGTTTCTCTCTCATGTTAAAGAACTTTGTGGACATTGACACTTATCAACGTAAAATTTAACTGCAAACTTAAATTAATTAGTTTTTCTTGAAAGTCATATCAAGCTTGTTTAATGTTATAATATTTGTTAAATCAAGTTTGAATATTAAAATAAGCTTAAAAAATCCCCAAATATTTATTATTTGCAGTCTATGCCATATATAATAATTTTATTGTAATATACGATTTCATCATTTTAAAGGCGTTAAGACAATTTTACTACCGATATACATCATTTGTAGTTACTTATTAAAAAACGATTAAGATTATTAACATATTTTGAACCTTTTCTTTGATAAAATAAAATTTGGCAATCATATATTTTCTCTTTTTTATTTTATTTATTTTTAATTTTGTAGCACTTTTTTTTTTTTTTTTTTTTTATAAAAAGGTATTATTAATTTAGAAAAAAAAAAAAAAGTTATACATTCTTTAGACTGTTTTCAAAGCAAAATTTGAAGAATGCATCTGTTGCAAAACTTTCAAAAATAATTATTAACTAGGTCTCAAGATAATAGAATGTAGCATGAGTGACATACCATATTATTTAACTATAATTAACTAACTTTTGAGTATCAAAGGCATATAACTGAGGTAAGTACAACTATGGGTACTTATCATCCCATCAATGAATAAATTGGGGAAGATTTCAGAAAATTTGCACAAATTTTAATAACCACAAACACTCAACAGCAGAGGTTAATCCAGGGCAAATTTAGTACCACACGAGGCACTTTCACTAAATCAATTTTTGACAAAGATGCACTTTCACAAAATCAACTTACAGCAAAGAGGCACCTTCACAAAGTCGATTCTCAGTTATAATAGCTGCACACTAAAAACTTTCATAAGCTTTGTTGGAACAGATTTGATGTCTGTCATCCTTGGTGGGGGAAAAAAATCACCAAGTTATCTGCTGAGCATATTTAATTCCTTTCAATAATCATGGTTATTTTAATAATGGATATGAGAGCAGTCAATAATATTAAACAATATTTTGTACAATATATATTACAAAAATATACACCTGGCATGTATATTGTATATTTTCGTATCATGTTTTTGATTGTCAAATACAAAAATCACCAAGGATGACAGGTATCAAATCTATGCTGCTTTGCTGTATGGAATACATAATATTTTAATATATAATACATCCCAGTGGCAGAAACACGGCGACATAGTCATGGACACAGAAAAACAGGTTGCAGACGCGAATTTGGAAAATGCCTACTCCTCAGAACCTTGGCGAAAAAACATAATCGGGCTTTGGCGAGCGCGAGTCATGATGATAGACAGTAGGGTTGCTGGTATTCGCATGTCTGATGACAAGCGGACGTCAGAATTCGTATTAGCAATAACAATAGAAATTTTTTCAATAATTTTAAATAAATTTTAGGTGCTTTTGTCTCCCAAATTAGATACTTTGAAGTATGATTTAAAACATTCATTTTGTAATTGAATAGCTATTTTTATTTTCTAAATAAATTTCTAAACGTTCATACTTCATAGCTAATTGGAAACATCCTACATGTAAACAAATTGTCGCGTTTAGATTATGTCTAGATAAACTTGAAAAGAGATTGACGTATATTTATTTTATATTTTGCCTATGTATGAGTTATTATTTCACATATGCATTTAAGTGAATTAGTAATTAATAATGCTGGAATCCAAATGTTTATTTTGTGTGTGTGTGAAGAACTTATTGCAAGGTATGTTCACAACATTCAATGGTTTTATAATTATTAGTTTAATGTCTGTAAGTTGTATAAGTGCCTAGAATTAACATTTCTTTTATTTTTTTAATTAAAAGATAATATTTTGTACATTATTGCTATAACATATTGAAATATTAGTATCTGATATTATATCCTGATGACTCATCTTATATCAGGTAATTTGTTTAGACATTTGAAAACAAATTTGACTTAAAATTATGATATAATTGTGATCAATCTACTTTTAATTAGTATTTTAGTTAGATGTTTATTTTGTTAAATATCGCCGTTTGAAATGAAATTGGTCGAACTGATGATAACATGTAATTATCAGTTCAATCATTTTTATAATGATAATATCGATGAATATATTTATTACACACTACATTTTGAATATTATAGTAGACTGCTGATTAAGTAGTACACATACATTCTGAGTGAAGTTAATTTGAATTTATAAAAACAAGAATTAATTTTTGTTAATTGTGAATAATAATACAGTTTATGGTATGACTTAGCGTGTTTTTAATAAATCAATAATTTGGCACAATTTTGCTATTATCTTTGGAATTTACAAACCTTTAGGAAAGGAAAGTTTATCAAAGAATGCCATACTCAAAATGGCAGAAAATGAAATTGCATCAAAATACATTTTAAAAAAAAATTAAATGCAAAAAATGTATAAAGTACAATTAAAAAAAAAAACAGTTGAAAAGCTCAAAATTATAAATAATCACAATTTAATGAAGATCGAAGAGAAATGAAGGAACAGTGTTTCTTGGAAAGTTCTCTAGTTATGAAGTTTATCCTATGCCAGCTGGACCATAGCTTCAGTGCACAAAATTGATTTTGTGCCTGTAGACATGGGCTTGCTAGCGATTTTTATTAATATCGACATCAGATAGAAGAAGAAAGAGAAGGATAAGCTTATTGAAGACACGGTTCCTTGTGACATGCTGTAAATAAATCTAAAAATAGATCAGCATTGAAATTTGACATTTGATTTTCTTGTATCCTTTTCAGTTGTTTGCCATTCGAACTTTTGTATGTTTTTTAATTTTATGGTGTTTGTTTATAAAAAATTTGTTATAGTTCATTTATTTTATTTATTTATTTATTATTATTATTTCGTAGATAGGGTAAGTGCACCAGTGATTGACACTTTTAGAGCAATCTCTGGTGTTTTTAATGTTCTAGTCATCAGAAAATATTTTCAGAAATCTTAAGTTAGTACATATGGCATGAAAGACATTCAGAACCACATATATGTTAAAATATATACATTTTATAACAATTATTTTTTTTATGAATTTTTATTTGACACCCACTCAATGTTCCAGTAATTGACACTGCCAGTTTTTCATTTTATCAGTAATTGGACCCCTATGTTTCATTGTTTGACATTGCTCGTTATTCATTTTATCAGTTATTAGCACCCTATGCTCCAGTGTTTGACAAAAAATGTTAAAATTCTTATACGTAAAATATGATTTTATTATTTTTCTTATTTATTAATTTTTTCGGGATAGATGTCAATTAGTGGAGCATGCCAATCACTGGAGCACCTACCCTTTAGCTTTATCTGTCGAATTTGAAATAAGCAATTTCAGTGTATAAATCTATAGTTCCAAAAAATTGCACATTATCCTTAAATATTAAAATATGTATTTATATAGTTACTGTTTAAAAAAGACTGAAGAAGAAAAGAAAGAGCAGTTTTCCTCAGAAAGTTCTCCATTTGTGAAGTCTTTGCATCCTACGCCAGCTGGAACATATCTATAGTGCACAAAATTGTTTTCGTGCCTGTAGATGTGGGCTTGCTAGCTCATTTCATTAACACTGATGTCAGATGGAAGAAAAGGGAGGAAAAGCTTATGAGGGTTATTCACCGTTGGCAACGTTTGTGCGGAAGTCACGTGTCGGTGGTATTCCATGATTTGTTTACGCTGCAAATGCGAAGTCGAAAGAAACAAGAAAGCAACATATACTGTGCATATTTTAGATCCACAAATAATTCAAGCAAAGAAACATGCAAGCAGAAACGTGTAAGTTTTCATGCATTTCCTTTAAATTCGTCTGGTTTATTAAAAGAATGGCTTATCAAGCAGAAAAGAGAAAATTTTACACCATCTAAACATAGCGTATTATGTTCAGAGCATTTTACCGAAAATGACTTGACTTACCAAAATTTTACAGAGATTTCTGAAAAGTGATGCCGTACCGTCTATATTTAGTTTTAAGTTAGTTACACCACACTTTAAAAAAAAACAAAATTCAATTTTCATTTGATGAAAGAAAAGAAAGTAAAAAAGTCTCACGACATAGAATTCATGTCGAAAGAGCTATTGGGCGTATTAAATTAGTTAAACTTTTAGACTGCACCATACCATATACTATTGTTACCCTCCATTAGTCAATTAATTTATATATCAGCATTTTTAGTTAATTTTGGAACCCGTATTTTATAATTTAAATTTTAATGAAAAAATAAGGAAATAGGGAATTTTCTACTTCGTTTCTTACAATAAATCTCCTATATGCTTCAATGTTACTACAAAATTAAGGTTATACTTTTTTTTTTTTTCATTTTGTGCGTACCAGATACAGTAAGGTTAAATTTTTATAATTTTGCTTATCCTAAAGATTTGTTGTCAGGGCCCGATTAAGCTTTGAAGCTAGGGGAAGCTCAGTATCATTTCGGGGCCCTTTTTCATTTCAGAAAATCTTGTTTTCCTGTTACATGTTGTAATATAAAAATGCTATAGACCAAAAATTAGCGTGTATTTATAGTTATTTATTTTTTCATTCATATATCTGGGTGATTTCTACACACAACATTAAAATCGTATAACTTATTAATTAAGAACATTCAGATTTTTTAGGTTAAATAATAGATTTTTCCTGAAATAGTGAGTATTTTATCTTGCTTTAGGCGAATTTTCTCAGAAAAATTCAATCTCAGTATGAAAATATAAAACAGAAAATTCAAGACCCTGTTTTTAGTCAAATTGGGGCCCCCTCCTAAATTTTAGAGGGGAGCGAGCCTTTTGGGTAATCAGGCCCTGGTTGTTGTACATATTTATTTTTTTTAATTCTTTCAGTTTTATTCAAATTTATTGTAGACTCCTAGAAATCTGTGTAACACAACCAATCTAAACAATGAAGTTTACAGTAAAGTTTAACAGGAAAAAATCAGGGTAGCACTTATTATTTTTATAGTGATTTTTTAAAAACTGAATTTAATGAGATAAGGAAAGGTTCTTTTAATTGAGGTCCAAGTCTTGGAGATAAACTGAAATAATTTATGTTGTTTCTGACTGTTAAATTATCCAAATTGTTCACGTTTAATATAGACACAATTTTACATTTAATTTTTATCACCCACTACCCAGTATATGTAGTACCATACGGAATGCATGGAAAAATCATTAATCAATTCAAACCATTATTCTTTGCTAAAACCAGTTTAAGTTTTTTTTTTTTTAAATGCTTATTTAAATCATTTAAATACACACATGTGTACACTTTGTTTAAAACATTTGTTTTTATTTTTTTTTCTTCATTCCAGTTTGTTCACATTTTTGTAGAACAAAGACAATGAAATCATTTCATCTTCTGTAACTATGCATTATGGTTTCCTTTTTTATCAATTTACATTTCTCATAGTCGTATATTATTTATACTCAAATAACTTTTTCTTGTACATATATTATTTTCTAAACTGATAGCAGTGTAATTATCAGACACAGCAAAATTACTTTATGTGTTAATCATCACTTTTCAGAAACCTTTTTTTCTTTTGTAAAATTATGGTAAGCAAAGTCACATTCTGTGAAATAATCTGAATATAATATGCTGCATTTTATTGATATAAAATTATCTCTTTCCTGTTTTATTTGTCATTCTTTTAATAAAACAGTTGTATTTGAAGGAAATTAATGAAATTTTACCCGCTTCTGCTTGCATGTCTCTTTACTTGATTTATTAAACAATTTAAGCATTGCACTGTTATATTGTAGTACTCAAATAAGATTCTATACTATAGTGCTGTTATAGTACCCTTATAAACGATTTAAGGAGCAGGGGATTCATCAGTATCATTAGGGATTATTTAAAAGTTTTTTTTTTTTTGTGTGTGTGTAGTGTTTGAGTGGTATGTCTTGTGTATAGTGCTTGTAGGTACACCAAAGAATTTGGTACCATTACAGTCTACAAACTAGGGATGCACCGAATATTCAGTTTGGCGAAATATCAAATTATTCAGCTAGTTGAACATATAAAAACTCAATTTTTAAAAAAATATTTAATCATTTGAAAAAAATTCTGTTATTTTTAATTATCATTAAAATAAGATTTTTCAGAGTAATTAAGAAGTAATTTTATTTAAATCAAAACAATTGTGTTATTTAATTTCAAATAACATTAAAGAAAATTAATTATTAGTTACATTAATCGGTACTTTTCCTTCTTCCGTTCGGTACGGAGGAATAGACAGCAACGTCCTCGTAAAAAGAGTAATTCTACCCAATCCAGAAACATTGTCAGGAGAAAAGCACCACGAAAAAAAAAGGCTGTGTAACTAAAGAGGAATTATTTGCGAGTGACATATATCACCGACTATCATCTAATCAGGCAAAATCACTTTACTTTTTACCATGTTTTTATTAACTTCTATTCTTCTGTGTTTGTTTGTCTGGTACAAATCTTGCAATCTATTTTTAACTGACTTAACTACTAGCTAGACATTTGAAACTTTCACAGTAGCTCAGAACCCGATGACAACACAATACTTCAAAGTCAGATTTTCAAATAGTTTTCTTTTAATTAATTAAAATATGAAAATAATGAGCTCCTAATAGCAATCAAAATAGTCATTAAAATATTAGCTATAATTTAATTGTTACCAAAAAAAATTTACGAGTTCATTTTCTTCTGACATAAAAATAAATTTAATTAAACATGAGCGTAAAAAAATTTTAATTGTAAAAATAGTAATTATGCATCTGGCAAAAATTGACATCATTATCACTTTAAAGATTTTCTACACATTGATAAAGTGCTAATGTAGTTCATGATGCAAATACAGTACCCGCTGCTTATTAAAATCACATTCGCTCTGTGCAAAAGTTATTTTATTAAGCGGCTGATTTTTATAGCCAGCGAACGTTCCTTCACTGAAGAAAAAGGTATTATCTATATGAATTTGGAAAGAAATTTCAAAAGTTACCAAATAATGGAACTAATAAACAATATTAATTAATTTTTAACAGATAATTCTTTGATTGTTCCTTCAAAATAAGTGAATTAAACACATCTCAAGTTCGGATGCGCTCTCCTTTGAGGGAAATAATCAATACTTTGCCAAAAGTTCACGATTTTCTTTTAATTTTAAAATCTTTCCTTTAAAGCTTTTTGCCTCTTAGTTATTTCAGAATAAGAACAAAAATTGTCTTATAATTAAACATAAATGTACATTTAAAAAAAAAATCACTTGAGAGCCAAATTAAATTTTTAACTTATTACCATACTTTGAAGAATACATTGCTTGAAATTATTACTAAGACAAGTAATGGGACGTGTTTAATTGCTGTAAATGTAAAATTTTCGACAAAAATAGATAACTGAGGGTTTGCTGTATTTCATTTAAAATAAAAAATCACAGTGTAAATAAAAATTTTTTAGTGTGCATAAATGACATTTTTGCTGCTGGAGAGATTTTTTTTAGTTTTTTAAGCAGCAGTTATAAAATTAGTTTGCATTGATTTGATTCTGGTCCTGGCAAATTCATCACATTAAGCGGCTGATTTTATTAACCAGTGATTTTAATAAGTGGCGGTTACTGTATATGTTGTTCTAAAAGGATTAGTATTTTATTTTTAAAATCAGCTTTTTTTTTTAATTCAAATTTCCCGTAACTCTTTAACCAATCACATTAGAACATCCATCTTTGGAATATCGATAATAAGGATTTTCTCGCCAAATCCATTACCTGCCTATTGGAGCTTTTTTAATGCATTTTAAAGGGAAAATTAAGCTATTTTAACGCGAAAGAGCTGGAAATGCAGATTGACATTTTATCAACTTACTAAGCCTCTTTGAAAGAATTTATACAAAAATAAATACAATTATTTACAATTTCGTAACAATACGCATTGATAAAGTGCTAATGTAGTTAGTTCTATAGCTATGATTCAACAGAAAATTTAAAAACATGGTTTATAAAAAGTTTTTTATCTTATAATTATTTTTATTTTCATATTGCTTTCATCATGATGGAGTCACTGTGGCTAATTTTACTAGAACTGGAAATGCTCCTATGATTACTAAACATCATAAATTATTTGAAAATAAAGATCCTCACTGGTCTAAGGCTTTTCACCCTTATGCTCAAAATCAATGGGTAGAATAAACTTATTGCAAAAGTGAAAATGTGGCTTTACCACCAATTAAGTGGTCATCTAGCAATTTCAGATTATGTACTGATGATGACGGCATTGGTCTATTGTGTCTGAAACTAATGTACATAGGTAGGAATTTTTACTCTAAAGATACAGGCGATAATTTTGGCTTTCGACTTTTTTTTTTTCGATTAAAGAAAATGAGTGCAAACACAGAGCAAATACTTAAAAAGATACTAGACAAAACAATGGGTCGTCCAGTTGAACTGGACACACCGCACTATAGCGATACCGGTGATTCAATAAATCTTGAGGATGAGGCGCTTCCTAATATTTCAGATAATTCTTTATTGAGAGATGACGATTTAAATAAAAGAAAATTGGATTGCGACCATCATTGCAACAAAAAACACAAACATGAAGAAGGCGATCAGGACAATATGCAAGCGAATGATGTCACTGACCATCCGTGGATGCAAGAAAAAGATTTCCTATGTTAATCGCCCATTGGATTTTTTTTTTTAAATTATTAAAAATCAAAGAAAATTATTTCCTAATTTTAATCCCCATATTTGGGTATAGATATGTATTAGTTATCATGTGCATGTGTTAGATTGAGTTATTTTGCTGTCAAATTGACAAAATTTTAATTTTTAATTTCAAGGCACTGTCGTTCTTAGCGTTTTTTGTATTTGGCGATCAAAAACGTAATACAAAAATATACATGCCAGATGTATATTTTTGTAATATGTATTGTACGAAATATTGTTTCACATTACTGATTATTTTCTTAATATACGTTGTTAAAATAACCATGATTTTTGAAAGGAATTAAATATGTTTGCCAAATAATTTGGCGATATTTTTTTTTCCGTCAAGGATGACATATGAAATCTATTCCGTTGCAAAATATTAGTATCTTACATCAGATACTTTTTTTAGACATTCAAAAACAAATTTGACTTCAAATTATGATAGAATATTTATCACTTTCCTTTTAATTTGTATATTAGTTGGATATTTATTGTGTAAATATCTTCCTTTGAAATGAAATGCTTGTGTTTTCAATCGAATATAGAAATTCGCCATTTTTTCCCCTAGAGTTTCAAAATTTAAAATTAAAATTTTATCAATTTTACAACAAAAACAACTTAATCTAATGCATGCACACGATAACTAATACATATCTATACCTAAATATGGGGATTGAAATCTGGAAATAATTTCCCTTGATTTTTAATAATTTTTTTACAAAAAATCCAATGGGCGATTAACATAGGAAATATTTTTCTTGTATCCATGGATGGTCAGTGATGTTACACTTCACTTGCGTATACACACGTTCTCGAAAATGCACAGGGTCCTGATCTTTCATATAATAACAATCATTATTTTAAATATAAGTGTTTAAATAAATAAGTATTGTCATAAAATTCTGTTTTTTATTTACATGAAATTAATTTAAAAAATAATTTAACTAAAAAAAAATAATAATAATAATTAAATTATTACCTCTATGTCCTTTGATGAAGCGATGTTCTTTGCATTGCCAGGGAGAGTTATCTTAGTCGTGCAGTGATTTTAATAAACACCACACAACTTAGACACCCACCAGGCGTTTGCCTTTATTTACATTTAAATCCTATCTATAAATATTTACAAGCTCTCTGTGTCGGCTGTCGTGGGGTGCCTCAGGTTGATGGCTTTCTCCAGCGGGATGGTTGGGTGCCTCAGGTTGATGGCTTTCTCCAGCGGGATGGTTGGGTGCCTCAGGTTGTGGACTTGCTGGCTTTAGGTATTGAATAATCTTCATCTGATGAAACTTCTTTAAGATGGCACGTTTCTTTGTAATCGCTAGTTGAAGTTGCCTCTCCTTTTTTCGCTTTATGGTCTGGGTCTGCTATATCTCGTGTTTCAGAAGTAGTCGGAGGTTCAAGCTCACTTTGGTTATCCATCTGTCTTTGTTAAAAAAAGAATAACAAACAAAAATAACTAACTAATAAAATTGTTTCATAAAAAATGAAAAGTCTGAACTTGCACACAATACAAATTTATCACAATAAAATGCAAAAATATGTATTCACAAAAGTGTACAATTGTTAACTTACAATTGACAAATTAATTAGTAAATTCAATGAAGTTGGCAGAAGAAAAAAAAAAAAAAAAGAATCAGCAAATTTTGCATATTTGTTAATCATACATTTAACCAAAAAAGCAGAAATTTTAATGAAATAATTACATATTTCAGACAAACACATATTGAAAAAAAAAAAGTTTTATTCCTGGTAGTGCCAAAATATTCATTATTTTGGAAATTGGCAGCAAAAATTACCCCTAACTTCAGCATTTAATTTAGCTGTAAATAAATGTAATTTCTTTTCTCTTTTTAACAGTAGTGAAATAAACCCATAATCCCCTAATCAACTGCGAAAATATTGCATGTTTCAGAAATTTGCTACCAAAAAAGCAAATATATAATATTACACTAAAATAATCTTTTATTTCTGGAATTAACTTTGAAAATAGTACAAAATTTTGTCACATTTAACAGCAAAATAATCATGTTATTTTAAAAATTTGTAGCAAAATAAAAAACATTAAAACAGTAATTTTGTGATTTTTCAGCAAAACAGTCACACACTTCGGGAAGTTAAAATGATTTTCTATCCCCCCCCCCATAAATTTTAGTTATGGTTTCTCTTTGGATTTACACTGATCTCGGAAACAGCCAACATGGCCTTCAAAAGGAAGGATTTCAGACTAAAGTCTGAAAACGTTCATGCCTGATTAAATTAAGTAACAATTTAACAGTAGACAAACTTTTCTCACAATCTTGTCGAATGATAAAATTACCCAAATAATGAATTAACATCTTCAAATAAAATAACAGATTTTTTTTCTCTTACATATTATTTTGTTATACTTTCAGGTTTAACACAGAGAAAAAATAAAATTTTATTCATTTGATATTTTCTGTAAATTTGAAGATGCTTCTAGTGTGAAGTATTTCTTTATTTGTGTAATTTGTTAGCTTTGATTAAATTCATATATAATGTATTTAAAAAGACAATGCAGTCACTTTAAAATTTGACTGACTTGCATTGAAGCAAAAAAAAATTAAACCTAACTGTCAAAACTGATAATTGGATGTGATTTTATAGTTATCAAACTAAAATTTTTAGGTACAAATAGCCTATAAAATTTGAAAAATGAATAAATTCATTTTTCTAATTTAAGAAAATAAAGTAATAGTAACAATAATAAATCTTTAAAAACAAGAACAAATTTAATGATTGTGCTTTTTCTGAATATGAACATGAAATTTAAAAACATACATTAGGTAGAAAGTAACTTTTGTAATAAAATTCCTCACAGAATATATGATGGTCTTAGGCTTCAGCAGGCAATAAGTAGAAAGCCTCCTTGTACACGCTTAAAATTATACATGCAACATAGTTAAAGCATGTTATAAGAATGTTTAAAGGCATGGTTTGCATAAAAAGTGGTCGACACAGAATTAGTAATTATTTTTATAAAGCTAAAACAAATTGTGATAATTTACGTAATCCTTCAATTGACTGGAAATTTAGTACAACAAATATTTGATTTACATACAGCTATATGATTTTCGGATTAATTTAGTTATTGTGGCTTATTCACAGTTGCACACATAAGAATTCTTATGCGTTTTACACTTTTTTTTTTTTAATGCATTTGGTCAATTTCTTATTTAAATCAATAAAGTGGAATTAACATATACAAAAAATATTTAGGTAAAAAAAGGAGTGGGAATATAAATACATTTTATATCCTATAATATTTAGTGTGGGTGAGGGGTGTAATTTATATGAATATTGTGATTCAAGGGTGCCATATGATATAAAGGTGTTGAAAAAGTGTAACCATTGCCATTAATTGAAATTATGTCCATGATTCTGGCTCAAAACACAGATATCTATAAAATTTCTTACAAACAGATTTCTCCGAGATGAATAAAATAACAGTTTCTTTAACATTAATCGTTTAACAAAAATGAACTTTATATTTCGTGGCACAATAACTTCCTAAAGTTGCAATTTCTGAAGAATAAAAGTTATTGCATGAACTTTCATCACTGAAAATAAAATCAAAATTAATTGAAATACGTAAATTATAAACAATAAATATCTTTAAAATATATATATATACGTATATATATATGACATTACAATTGCGGAACTGCCTCTATAATTTATCAAGCTGGGTATCCTTGTAGAATTCGACGTTTTAAATATGTTTTTTTGCACAATATGTAATTACACTAAGCTTATTTATTAATTTTAATAGGCACTTCCAAAAATACGGGAAAAGGGGATTAAATTGGGTCATAAATTAAAAATAAACTACTTAATTTTAATACATTTCACCATATATGCTTCGCTCGAATAGTCTAAAAAGTTTCTCATTCTAGCTACACTACAAACACAGCATAATGAAAAAAAAAAATCATTCATACAAGGAATGGAAGAGATACAATAATGAACTATAGTATTACAAATATATTTACAACTAATTTTAATCACATTCAACACTATGGAATATGAAAACATTCATACCTCTATATCTCTCTACCTCATTGTCACTTGCGATGGTCACGTTTAAGTTTTATTCCTGTTTTTTTATATTTAGCTTTGACATCTGCTGATACAATGGTAGCTGTATTTATCCCATTATGGACTTCTTGAAATGTCAATTTTTTTTTACAAACCCTGCTTTAAAAAGCTTACACCCATTAATATTTTCTTGTAAGCAGCAGAACTTCCGTGTCCTTCATTCTGTGAATTTAAGAGAATGTATTCTTGGATATTTTCATGGTAAAAATCATAACGGCCGATCAAGGATCAAACCATGATCTTAAAAATTCACTGCTGCGAAAAAAGGGAGAAATATAAACAAAAAATAATGAAAAAATTTAATAAAAATAATGGCGCTCACTGCTTAGTTCAAGAGTAAACAATCCACGAGGCTAGAGGTAAATACCACCGACACGTGATCATTACGTCACCCGGATAAACCTCATTGAAGAAAGTTCATCATGACATGCAGTAAATAAATCTTTCCCTAAAATAGATAAACATTTATCATTTAATTTTCTTGCATTCTTTTGAATTGTTCGCCATTTGAACTTTTGTATGTTTTTTTATTTTATGGTGTTATTTGTTTTGCTATTACTTAATTTTTATGGTAATATTCAATTGTTTCATTCAAATCGAACATAGTTTGATCAATTAGCAACAATTCAGCTTTAGTCCAAACACAAAACACATTTTTCATTAATTGGCAACTTTTCGCTTACACTCCCTGACTCAGAATTTTACATATTACATATAAATTTAATAAGATAAAATTTTTAAAAATGCTCCATGCAAAATAATTTTTAATTCTTCTGCTGAGATCTTAATCATGAGAGACTTGGAGATTTAATCACCACACACCCAAAATTTTACAAATTTCATGAAAATTTTTAAGTTATACTTCATTTTTAACAAATTGTTTTTGAAGACTTAGCCTCATCTAGTAAATTTAAAAATTACAATTTAAATATAAGTTTATTATTACCGCCAAGAGAGTAAGAAAAAAAAGCATAGCATCCTAAAATGTTTAAAAAGTGAAATATTTGTGGCTGCAGCTATGGGTCTGCTAGCATATTTCACAAATATCATGAAACGGAAAAAAACAGAAGAGAAAATAAGAAAGGACTGGCGTTTTAAAGTAATAAGTACAGAACTTTGAATAAACACCATAAAATGCAATGCTATAAATTCACAATAATTGTTTTGGATCGAAAGACAACATGACCCTTCATCAGGCGAACAAAGGAAGCATGAGTGCTGCAAGCAAAGTGGCAACACACGCTGCCGCTTTGATATCAGCATTTGTGCTTACCGACAGTGACACGATCTAATTAAAAAGAAAGCAAGAGACAGAAGAAAACATCCACTACCGATGGCATGGACCACGAGGAAGAAAGCTGATGAAGGAGGAAACCCCCTCACAAAAGCAGCTATTCAGACTTCCATAAAGCTGTAATGTAAGGTTTTATTCTTTACAAAAATTTTCAGCAAATCGCTAAAAGTGATGCCAAGATCAACATTTGCGTCGGCTACAAACTTGGCAGCCTGACGAGATTAGTAATCAAATTTGGTGACAAATATTGCTTCAGCAGAGCCAGAATTTGTAAACCTTTTCTCAATTTTAACAGAATTATTTGTTTTGGTAAAATGTATCATTTCTCACCACTAATTTTTGCCTACAAGAATAAAAGTAGGCAATTTATACTGAAATGATTTTCATTGAACACTAAGCTGTGTTTAATATTTAAACTTAAAAACTTGTTCACACACCATAAAATTAATAAAACCATTATCAGTTTCAAAAGGACATTCTTCTTCAGGTGCAAAGCACTTGCTATTACCTTGGAGAAAAAAGCAAGACTGGTGGTTTTTGTACCTGAAGAAGAAAGGCCATTTCTTTTCAAAACTGGTAATGCTTTCATAATTTTACGGTGTATGAAAAAGTTTTTTAAATTTAAATATTCATTGTACACTAGTTTTTTTATTTTTGTACTGTCTAAGCTGAGTATTTGCCAATGGTATTTTCTGTAATAAGCCATAGAAAATTCCTGAAAAATTTACAATTGGTGGTATATATAATCTTATCATTAGGACTGTTGTGGTCGGAGTAGCTTTTTTTTGCTTGTTTTCAGAAATGTTCACGGACTAGAACCTGCCTGTTTAATTACAAATCAATTACCTCACACAAAAATATCAATGTTTCCATAACCATATGTTCATGCGCGTAGCCAGGGGGGGTGCCCTGGGTGCCCGGGCACCCCCTCGCTCACGCACACACATTCAGTATATTTAACAAAAAAAGATTGAAAAAAAAAAGATTTGAAGGTTAAAAAAAAAATTGTTATTACTAATACCAATGATTCTATGCAAATAGAAAGACACTTTCTTAAACATGGTGGTAAAATATATTTAAAAGAATAATCTAAATTGTTCATAAATCGAATTTACTTGCACAGTAATTTTTCTTGGTTTAAAAAAAAAAAAAAAAATGAAATTAGTAGTTTGTTTTTTCTTCAAGGAAAAGAGGCGATAAAATGATTTAGTTTGTTTAAGCTCATGGCCTTAACAGAGAGTAAAGTTTTTTTTGTCATTTCTTTTTAATGAGCATTTCTTTTTTAAATCTTTCTCTTACCCATACATGTTGGAGAATGTAATGCTCTGCGATCCAATTTTTGAATATGAAATAGTTTTTACAATAGTATGTCTTGAGGTCCGCTCAATTGTATAACCAGGTTCTTGTGGTTAGTCTGCATGGGCATAACTCAAAAGCAGGTATTGGCAGGAAGTCTAAAAATCGTATTCAATTTATATCATAATGATCCGTATACTATGACATGCAAAGAGTTCAAATACATTATTGTTTAAGTACAAAATTTTTAGTTGGTACATATCAACAACATTTTTAAAGTGAACTAAACATAATGAAACTAATATATTTTATTGATACAAAATAATTTTCGTATAAAAGATTGTAAGAAAAGTTAGGCTCGATTAAAAGCATTCCTACCAAATTATATTGCATCCAGTAAAAACGTTTAAAAATGATAATTACAGGGGTGTTTGTGTTCAGGGTTTACTCCTGATTTCAGGGGTTTTCTCTAACTTATCTGCATTTTCATATTTCCTATAAAGTTGTGTTTTGTTTTCATTGGTTGTTCATTTGTCATTTAAGTGATATGTGAATGAAATATAAAAAGATTGAGGGCTTCTGGCCTAAGTAATTTGAGTATTATTTGACATTTTGGGTTTTTTCTAATTTGTGGCTCTAATTTTCAGGGTTTTTACCTTTGAGTCACAATCACCCCAAAATTACTTTCCCTTACCATGAATTACAGAAAGTATCATTTACGGGGTCAAATTTTCGAAACTAAATATTTGTGATAATTTCAGGTTTTGAAGTTCTTTGAATACAAAAATAATTTTTTTAGTAATTGTTGATTTGAATGCATGTCTGATATCATAATTACTTAGTGGGTAATTTTTTTCCGATTACACTGGTCTGTGAAATCGTATTTTTCAAATTTTTTATGTACTGCTTTGGGTGTCTCTAATGTGTTTTGATAATCTGAATTCAGAAATGATTACTTTTTTTTTCTATGACGTAAGAAATTTTCACAAAGTAAGGATGAAAATCGGAAGTATTCGTCTAGAAGTTATAACAAATTCGAAACAATTTTTATTAAAAAAAATGCATTGAAATAGACTATTATTAAATTATTTACACATTATCTTTTAAATGTATTTCATCACATCGAATCTCCCTTTAGAGCATTTTACCTTGTGCAAGGCTTGAGGGTCTTGTGTGTGTGTGTGTGGGGGGGGGGGGGTTCTCTATGCAACATGCAACAATATTCTGCTAATATGTTAAAAATGTATCGTCTCTGATACCTGCTTTCCATTTCTTTCATGTATTGATGAAACAGCTCTCCTTGTTCTTCACCCAAATTTTAAAGGAAATAATTTAGATGGGAGTCGAAAGAGATGGATGGATGGTTGGGTTTTACGTCGCACTAGTGCAAATGGCGACAGTCGTCGAAAGAAATGGAGCTTTAAGCTCAAACAATTCCTTTTTTTTTTTTCCAAAACTGTACACGAGGGAAATTTTTAAATAGGTTTTCCTTAAACAGCATCCAAAAATATATCAGAAAAACATATCAACCTGAAGAAAAAAATTTCTTCGTCGGCCTGTCTCATTTGCTATTTTTAAAAAAAGACAACACTGGAAAGTTCAAATTAGTATTGTAAATCATATCATAAGCAGACTTTTCTTGAAAAATTTACTGTGGGTGAAAGTTCTTTGAATCATTTTAAAAATATTTTTAATTGAAGCCTTAAATGTTTTAAGAATGCAGGTAGAGTAATCAAAACAGAGGATTTTGAAGGATACAATAGACATGCTTCCCCTTCACAAAAATACATGCCAAACAAAATTGTTTCTAAAACAATTTTCAACTTTTTTAAAGCCCCTCAAAAATGTTCGGTCAAGTATACAATATCTTATTTTTGTGACTAAACTGCCACATTTTATTTATTTATTTAATTTTTTTACCCTATTTAAAAGCTGTCACTCAAATTTAATAATAATAAAACATTTTATAATCGTTTGCATAACTTTTGAACTTTGACAAAGGATTTTTTGCTGAAAATAAATTATGTATTTATGAACAGACGATTTTGTATTTGTAATTAATAAAGAAAGAAAATTACTAAAAATCAGGCAAGTGTAAATATTTATTCGGATTCCTTCTTCTTATGCGATTTTATAACACAACTTCCACTTTCCTGAAAATCGTGCATCTGGAGAAGATGGTGTATAATTCTATTAAAGCTGTATTGAATGACTAAAGAAACGCAAAACTGTTCTGGAATCATGTGCAAAAATGTGAAGGACTTGATAATTATTTAATCTCAAGACAACACAAAAAATACAAACATCAAAGAAAGGTATGCGCAAAATATGCTCCATTATTTAGTCTTTTAATTTTTTAAATAGCAAAGGCATTTATTTGTGTAGGTAGAAAATTTCTGACATTATGTCATGATGATTTTTCATGCTATTTTATTAATGAATGTTTCTGGATTCGATTATATATGCAATTTTGAATTGTGGTGGTTGCTAGACAATATTTTCGGCTGATGGCCAGTGCATGGTCGGATAATGAGACACCCCACTAGCTTTTTATCTGTCCTCCATTTTGATACATTTACTTTGAGGGGATTTTCAGTACAATTTTGTTGGTATGATGGTATGTGTCCCTTTTAATGTTTTCATTTTACTTTATGCAATTTGTCATAGAATTCTTATGTACAGTGGTAATTCGTAAATTTATTTGGCTAATAGTCAGCGCTTGGTCCGGTCTGTGGCGTGTTTGTACACTTTCCCCGTTTCGATACATTAATTTAATGCTGATTTTATTTTTTGCGACTTTTACACACATCACATTTTTATATTATGGTACACACAACAGTTTATTACAGTCTTAATAAGTATCACTTTAATTTTATAGCGATCACAGTACCCGTTTGTACTATTCTGTTTGAAACTAACAACACAACTACAACAATACAACAATGTTTTAAAATATAGAAAATAAATGTTATTCATGAATATGGGAACGAATAAAATAATAATTTAAAAAAAGTAGCTACAAGGTTGTATTAATTTAATATATATATATATTATATATATATATATATATATATATACTAGCAGGCTACGCCCGCTTCGCTGGTCACTATATTTAAATGAATTTTTGAAAGAATTGAATTAATATTTATTTTTTTACACCACATTCTTGAAAAAACCAAAAAAAAAAAAAAAAAAGAAAAGAAAATGAAATTGCTCCAAACTTCGCTTAGGGTACCCGCTGTCTACGGCAGCTTTTTTCCCGCCCGCACTGCATCAGGTCTAGATTTCCCGTGACTGTAGAAAGATCTTTTCCGGGCACTTCAATCTGGATATTTATCGACGGTAGGGGGGATCTGCTACAATTTAAGAACTACGATTTTAAAAATGACTGTATCTCAGCATCTATTAAATATTTTAGTTTTGAACCATGTATTTTATAGCCCATGCTATTTACACTTTATTACAATTTGATTCCGACCAATGAAATAAAATAAAACAAAACAAAAAGTTGATTAAAAAATAAATATAACATATAAACAAATAAATTTTAATCATTTTAATCCTTTTTACTACGTATATACTACTATTTTTCCCGATAAATACTGTAAATTAAAAAAATTAACAAATAAAAGTTTTTTCTTTTAAAGGAATTAATTAAAAATTGAAAAATAAGAAGTTGTTCTACTATAAAAAATTAAATATAACTGTTATAAATTTTTTCTGCTGCATTACGATTAATAAATATAACAAATTAAAAAAAAAAAGAAAAAAAAAAAAAAAATTCGCCTTCAAATGAATGTATTCAATAAAAATAAGTTGCGTAATAGCCGTTGCTAAGATACGCAGACGATAGAAGCAAAATAATAAATCTATGAAAAATGAAGCATTAAAGCCAATATTTAAAATCGAAAAAACTTTAATTTAAAAAATTCAAATTCGAAATTCGAAAAAATCTCGATGAGGTGCACACATGCATGGTCCCAGGTACCTATATGCCAAATTTGGAAGCTCTGCGATCAGTAGTGTGAGCACCAGAGCGCAGATACACACACAGACACACACACAGACACTTCTCTTTATTTATATAGATGAAGATGATGAGGTCATTTTATAGTAAAATTATCCATTATAGCATATATTATATTTCACTCCTCCATAAAAATTAATTTTAAAATCGTCTGCTTCTTTTATACTTTTATTTTAATAGAATTTTAATATAATTTAATTTATATATTAGTCATTTTAGCATTTTTATCCTAAGTAGCATTAGCAATAATATATATCACTTCTCCATTAAAATTTATAAGACCCTACAATAAAATTAATTTGTGCTTAATATCAACTCTACGAAAATTTTTATCAATCGCTTCCAAATTTTGACCTAAGGTTCAAATCTCAATCCTGTGGGTATTTACATCAGCTACAACGTTTTCGTCTTTATTCGTAAATAATAATTTAACTGTATTAAATAGTTTACTGGAATATAATTCAACGTATAACTTAGTCACAGCAACGCGTGACCGGGTCTGCTAGTTGAATTATACGAAATTTATTAATAGGTTAAAAAGTTGAAGATTCTTTGTGTAGATGGCAGCACCAAATATATTTCAGCTTTCATTTCAACCCAGTCGAAAGGTATCGACATCTGTTAGAATCATTTGGAGTTAACAGATAATTGTGACTGTCAAATAATAACAGACAAATAATTAGCAATAAATTAAAATTGCGACTATAATTTGAGATTTAAACTATCCTATCTCTCAAGTTGGATCGAACTGCACATGGTGTGCGAATTTTATTATAATCGGTTAAGTGGTTTAGCAGTCCATTGAAGATAAACATTGTGACACGAGATTTATATATATTAAGATAAGTTCATAATTTGAAACTGGTAAAATAAAAGAAATGAAACGAGATTATAAATAAAGTAAATATATCATTATAATTCTCCTTTATCACTTTGTGTGCGCAATTTAAGTTCCATAGTATAAGTTTTTCCGTAGTTTAGTTTTTAGGTTTTCGTTTATAACTTAATGTTTAAGATTTTTATTTAACCTTTTAACATTCATTGGTTTCGTACTGAAACCAAATATTCGACACAATTTAATATTTTTTATGCAACATTCTTTCCTTGTTTTAATCAATTTTCAAACTTCTGTTTCTTTTCTGTTAGACGGATAGCGACACTGCCCTGAAAGTCCAAACTTTATCTCAAAGGAAGCCAAATGCACCGATTTACGCTACCGAAAATGCAATCTGCATTTAACATTTTTTTACATTAGCATTTTTAACATTGTGTAAATATTGATATTTCTGTTCTGCGTCAAGTCTAGTTATTTATTCTAAGAGAAAGTTACTTAATTTATATGTTAAAACGTACATGTGTTAACTTGTGTAACTTTTATACATGTGTTAAAACGCACATATGCATACAAATGCGCACTATGTTCATAATGTATTCATATTGTAACTTTTAGTTTAAAATTTGGGCACCCCCCCGCTCAGAAAGCTGGCTACGCCTATGTTGTATATATTCCAATAGATGTATAAGGAAGTCGTGGTGTCCACGTCAGATTCTTTTTTTTTTTTTTTTTTTTTTAATGCTAGCTAAGCAAGCATACATGTATGGTACCGTAACCACTGCTATACAGATTTTCATGCAAAATGTGTAAGTTGTATCCAGGGATGTTTTTTTCTCTTTTGGTTTTAATGGTTGCAAAGTGAGTTCACATGCATGGAAGTGATCGCTACTATACAGATTTCTATGCATAGTGAAATAGCTCAATTTTAAATATTTGTTTTATTAATCTTAAAAATAGGCTCCCATATTAAGGAAGTATTAATAAAAAATATGTACAACTGTATTAAAATATAATTATAATTTATTAAAATGTATGTACATGTAACATCGTTAAGGCAATTAATTCGTCATTTAATAAAGATTTTCTTTTTCAAGTTTAAATTATTAAAATAAATATGGCTGCAATATTGACAAGTAAGTTATACTAGGGTGCCTTGATAGAAAGAATGACAACATACGAAGGACTGTCATTGCCCAAAATTTCTATTTTACCAAATCTATGGGGGGAAAAAAAATGATCAGGTGTACTTTGAAAATTAAGTGAATGACAGTGAAATTTACTCTTTAAAAAAATTTTTTTTAATAGGAAAATGTATTATTTATTACTAAGTACAAAACTTTGAATGAACACCATAGAAGCAAATACTCGCAACAATTGTTTCAGGTAAAAAAAAAAAAAAAAAAAAAAAAAAAAAAAAAACCTTCATCAGGCAAAAAAAGTACACACGAGTGCTGTAAAAGAAGCGACAACACACTGTTGCAGGTTGCACTGTGTTGCCGCTTTGTTACAGCACTCGTGCCTATTTTATTCACTTGACGAAGGGCTAGGTTTTCTTTTGACCCGAAACAACTGTTGGAAGTTCTTGCTTTTATGGTGTTTATTCAAAGTTTTGTAATTACTTTTAAACGCCAGTTCTTTGATGCTCTTTTATAATGTATTAGCAGGCTTTGCCTGCTTCGCTGGTCATTATATTGAAATGAATTTTCAAAACGCTATACCATTAATAATTTAAAAAAATCATTGAAATCAGTCAAAATCTAAGTTAAAGTTCTCGCTACCTTCGGTAAAGGTTCTTCCACTTGCCACACTTCACAAAATCCCTTTATAGTACATGTTGCATACACATACCTAACCAACACATTAAAAATCAGGATCCTGAGATTATTTGAAGCAGCACTATATTTTAAAATGTGTTTTTACCCCCTCCCCGCTCTTAAATGGAAGAAGGAGGAGGGAATTTTGCTAAATAATTTTATATTATGAGTTCGATATATATAACTGACCCACACATCAAAAATCTCCTTCTTAAGATAATTTACTGCAGAGTTAAGCATGAAGAGTTACTGCAGAGTTTACCCCCACCCCTAAGGGGCGGTATTGTAGAATTTCACAAAATCACTTTGTAGTGTGTGTGGAATATGCATAAGCAGTCCACGCATCAAAAATTGCCATTCTAAGATTATTTGGAACAGAGTTACGCATGCAAACATGTTTTTTAATCTCCCCCCCCCAACCCTCAAGAGGGGAGATGGCACGGAATTTCAAATAATCTCTTTGTAGTTTGTGTGTGTTGAATACACATAACCAATCGACATATCAAAAAATCACTTTCATGAGATAATTTCATAGCTGCTGTTTTTAATCTTTTAAATCAAAAATCACATTGGTATTTTTAAATGGAATATGTTATATATATATTCGACGATTAGTATTACTAAAATCAGCTATAAAATTTTTCCAGTCTGATGCCCCTGCCAAAAACAGTAGACTTGGTATCTATGTAATTTAGAGCAGTTACACTTTAAAAGGTGCTTTTGCCCCCTACTCAACACCCTTAAAGGGAGGAAAGGGGAAATTTTACAAAATACCTTCATAGTGTGTGTTGGAAACTCATAACCAGCCCGCACATAAAAAATCACCTAAGATAGTTCGAAGCAGATTTGCAGTTGGAAATATGTTTTCTCCTCTCCAACCCCCAAGGGGGATAATGTGGAATTTTACAAAATCTCTTTGTAGTATATGTCTTGAGAACGCATAATCAATTGACATGTTAAAAAATCACTACCCTGAGATAATTTGGAGCGGAGTTACTCTTATAAACATATTTTTGCCTCCCTATCCACCTGCAAAGGAAGGAGGAAGAAATTGCGTAAAAATCCCTTTACAGTGCGTGTTGGGAAGGCATAAACAACCGACACATAAAATTAATCTTGCTGAGATAATTTGAAGCAAAGTTATGTTTGGAAACAGGTTTATTGCCCCCTCCCCCCCCCCCCCCCAATTGGGAACTTTCGCAAAATCCCGTTACAATAGGTGTCAGGCACACATAAATAAGCCACACACTAAAATTTGTGATTCTATATATTTCCCCGGACAAATTTAGTGCTAAAAGGGGGACTTAAATTTGCCCCCTCGTAACTCCTCCCCAAAATCAAAAATTGCAGAAAACCAATAATGATTTTTTTTAAATATCCTCAAGTTGACTCTTAGTGGTTTTCTATATCTTTGTGCTATTATTGGTAGAGTTTAACCCTCGCTTTCCCAAGATGGGATCACTTTGACCCCATTTTGAAGTGAAATTTAGTTAAGCCCGCCTCATTCAAGAAGTGCGCTAATTCGTCAGAGATAGCAAACATAACCAGTGGAATGTTGCAACTTCTAAATTGTACAAAAAGGTGCTGTGCTAGTGATTTTCGCCAAACATGCCAAGCAGCACCTGAAAGCGATTTTTCTGCAGTAACGCCTTGATGTTGGGAAAGTGAGGCTTAATTAAAAAATGCGTATTTTCTAAATTTGCCTCCAAAAATCATTTTTACCCCCTTAAAAATCTGGAATTCCAAAATTGCAGAAAATATTTTTTTTTTTTTTTTTTTTTTGTACTCAAGTCTAGTCTCTCCCTCTGAAATTTTTTCACCGTGAAGCAATTTGGAGCAGAGTTATGTTTATAAAAATGTTTTTGCTCTCTGATTTTGCAAAATCCCGTCCCAGTGGTCATCAAGGTCCTAAAACCGACGTGCTCACCAAAATTTGTACCTGTATCTCCCATAGAATCGCCACGACTATGTTGAGTCAGTAATCAGTGAGTTTACTCTTTTATATATATAGATTATTTATTGTTAGAATAAGTTATTTTGGTGGATACATCTCAAATACTTATATCAACATTTTTATTAGAGTATATCAGGCATACTTCGAAAATTAAGTGGATATCCTTAATTACTGTAAATTTTACTTTTTAATTTCATGTTTTCAGATAGCAAAATGTAGCCTTTAGAAGTTATTTTGAGGAATCCATCTAAATTATCACAGATATCAATGTTTTTCTTACAGTGAATTATGATTAAGCTTTTAATGAATAACATATATTTCTAAATTAAATATATTTTTATATTTTGTAACATTTTCATTAAAAATATTAATTTCATCATTATCATGCGATTATCAGGGGGGAAATAATATGTACATAAAATGATGAGCAACTAGTGAGTAATGCCAACTTCTAGTGCCAATCTTTGTAATGACAACACCATATGTGCTGATAAAATGGCTGTGATACTATTTAATCACTTGTATATTAACTATATCAAAGTATCCTAAATTATATGACTAGTTGGCACAGTCTACTGCATCAACATAACTAAAAATTTCTCAATAATAAAAATTTAATTTTCAAATATCATTTCCCCCCCCCCCATTCAAGTTGTAACAATATAAAAGGCTACAAAAAAGGCCTCTGAATGGAGAATTGTTTGCATGAAATTTTAAAAATGAAAGGTTACATATATATATATATATTAAGATTATATAAATACTTTTAAATGTTTGGACATAGTTTATTTTTACTAAAGCAAGATTATTACTGAAATAAATTGAGTTAAAAATCATTTACATAAAAATAATTAGAAATTTCATTCAAAGGAAGAGATTATAATACATGCAATTAATCATATTACCAATGTAATCAATCTATACCTGAACAAACATTTGAATTAGTTCAATTTTTAGAAAGTGAGCCTTATTTATTTATTAATCTAAATAAGTAAATAGAAGAAAATCAATGTGTTGCTATTTTAAAAATTAATCCAGCTTAATAAATAAAACTGTGCATGCTATACTTAATTTCAGAGTTAGGCAAAGAAAAAAAAATCTGCATTAATCAAAATTAACATTACCTAACAAACATTTTACTTAATTACTTATATTTGTAATTACTTAAGTACATCATTACTTTACCAAGGATTACAATTTTTTTTTCCCTTAACGAAAATGAGACAAAAAGAAAGAATACTTCAGAAGAAATATGTAAATGTATAAATTAATTTATTTGAATAAAAATCATTTATATTGAATAACGAAAAATATTGAATGATAAAGTTAATAAACGAGTGGAGAAATTTATTATGATACGTTTACATATTGGTAAAAAAAGTTATCTGTAATAAATTTGTATTTTTATTTAGCACATTTTAAACATAAAAGCAAAAAAGAATGTCTTCTGTAAA
This sequence comes from Salticus scenicus, assembly GCA_963930645.1. Classification (NCBI taxonomy): domain Eukaryota; kingdom Metazoa; phylum Arthropoda; class Arachnida; order Araneae; family Salticidae; genus Salticus; species Salticus scenicus. The sequence goes on along the minus strand of OZ005659.1, from coordinate 29,621,506 downwards.
ATAATCGCTTTTCATCGAATTAAATATGAAGAAAATTATTTTTTTTTTTTTATTAAACAAAATGTTTTATTTTTATACTATGATACGAATGCAAGTACGGTGGATGTGAATCGATGATTCATTCATTCTTGATTCATTCTGACAGGTTTGATTCAATCAATGATTAGTTTCCACATTTTCATATTTTCCCCTTAAAATATGTTGTGCGCCAAGAATTTTCTCGCCAAGGTTCTGAGGAGTAGGCATTTTCCAAATTCGCGTTGCAGACAGTTTTTGTCTGCACTAATAAAAAAATTAGTCTGCAACTTTCAGACACTCTTTGTCTGTATTAATAAAAAAAGTTGCCCACAAATTTCGGACAGTCTCTGTTTGCAGTCATAAAAAATTGTCTGCAATTTACAGACATTTTTCACTCGTGACAGTGCGCTACCGGTGTATGATGTCTTAGACTCTCTCTGGTAGGAACTCTAGAGCCCCCTATAGGTGCCTTGGTAGGAACACACAAAACAATGCTTAACCACAGCAACCTAGGGAGCCTAGATCTCCCTTGATAGGCAGCATTATGCGTGTATTCTTTTCTCCCGTTACCTGTTACTGAGATTCTACGGGAACGTAGAAAAGTGCTAATTTCATTTAAAACTGCTTCAAAACTTCTCCTCCACTTAAAAATTCATTTATAAAAATTTCTGTATCAAAACTAAAACTAATAATTTTATTATTTATAATTATTTAGATTGTGTTGTGTCAAACATTGCTATAAAATATTTAATTGAATGAGTTCAACTTATTATTTTATAATTGTTTATACTATATTGTTCTGTAGTAAAATTGTATTTTTGTATTGTTGCACGAGATCACCACTGTTGTTAGGTCCATCCCCCACCCCCAAAGATTGCCTCTATCAGCTTTCAGGCTTTTTGAGTGTAAGCCATTTTCACCCCTGTTTACACACAAATTTCGCAGGCAGATTATGAAAATTTAAAAGCCTGTCGCAGACAGCTACAAAACTTTCTCTCACAGGGTAAACACATTACCTTTCACATTAGCAATTACTCAACCCACAATCTCAAATATTACAAGTGTTCCATTTTATTTTTTAGATGTATTTTAAAATTAAATAAACTGTTTTGTGCATTTTAATTGATTGTTTGGAAGCATTTTTAATTTTCACGAACTAGTCGATTTTTTCACAAATTATTTTATCAATTCATAAATGTGGTACAATTTAAAAAAAACCTGCATTAAACCCTACTAAACTTTAAGCCCATTTTTGTCCACTTGAAGTACACAACACATATAATTAATTAAAAATTTTATTATTAATCAATTTTTCTGATTTTTAAATTTTTAACTCTGAGGTGTATTTAGCAATTATATTTTTTTAGTAATTATAATTTTAATCTTTTTAAAATGATTTACCAACTGTGTGACAATGAAAATTTACTTTATTTCATGACTTAAAAAAGTTTTGCATAATTTTTTGATAAATTATTAATTTTCATTTTGTTTTCGGGTTTCAAGTATAAAGAAATAGGGTTTGGGTCATTAAAATTCTCTATTGCAGATTTGGATCATTTTTCAGATCAATTTTTTGTTGGGTTTGGGTTGATTTAAAATTCACCTGTTGGGTTCGAGTTGAGTAAAACTCAACCCACGCAGGAATCTACATGGAATTTGTTGGATCCTGGTATAATTATATAAATCCTTAACTTGTAGATCCTAGGATGGTACAGATTTCACCTCATTCTACTTTTCAGTGAAAAATATTTGTTGTATAATATATCTATATATTTTGATATTTTTCTATATGTTTTCATATATAATATTAGGGATGCACCAAATAGCAGTTTTGGCCAAATGCCAAATATCCTTCAAACCGAATAGTAACTATTCGGCCGGATACTGGATATTCGGCTGGCTGATTTCCTCTTATATTCAGATGTCAATCACCTAATTTTTCGCAAACTTTTTCAGTAATACCATTTTACATTTAGTAATATTTTATTTTTTATATTATAGAAAACTACTGTTTGGAAGCAGTGGTTTATATAAATGTAGAAAAATATTAGGAAATATTACTATACATAAGTAGTGGTGTAATGCTGAATTCACAGTCAAAGAAAATTATTAACTGTTAGGCTTCTTAATAATCATAAAATTTCTTTAAAAACAATATCTTGTCGGGTTCACTCAAAAAATAAATAAATAAATAAATAACGCAGGATTGGCAAGTTTCTTCCAAGTAGAAGAAATGGAAGAAACTGTTTTTTCTTAAAAATTTATCCTATAAATTGCAGATTTGTAAGATACAATGGATACATTTCTCTTATAAACAACTTTAAATATACCTATACAAATTTAATTACATATTTAATTAATAATTATGAGTTTTTTACCAAAATGAGCCTCAGTATCTGATGATAACGTTCCAAAACACTAAAAATACAGTAAAAAAATCAGTTTCAATTTAAACAGTATAAAGTTTTATAATTTAGGCAATTTTATTTTTTTAACTGGTAATAAATAATAATTTGGATCACTTGCTTATACTTTCTGATAAAACATCTCTTAACTTAATCCAGTTAATTATAAGAATATGCAATAATTACTGTATTACAAAATGTCATCAAAAACTTTATTTTCCTTATAGTCATATACTGTACAGTCATCTCCCTCTAATAAACACCGCAGATTTATAATCTGCAAATTCTTCTAATCCATTAATATAAAACAAACTTACATCTCAGATTTAAAAAAAAATTCACATTCCTTACACTTTTACTTTTTTTTTTTTTTAATCAAACTTTTAGCTTAATCTTTGCTTTGAAACACAATTGGGGAAGCAGGGATGTATACAGAGGGGGGGGGGGGAGGGCTCTGGGGGCTCGAGATGATTTTTCTTTTCTTTTCTTTTTTCTTTTTATATTCCTTTCGTTTTTTTTTTTTTTTTTTTTCCTCAGTACGTCACGTACTTTTTTTTGTCACGTAAATGTGAAAATATTTTAATAAAAATTACAGTTATGAAAAATTATCGATTAGAAACAAAATACAGTGAAACCTCTCTAAAGGACCACAAACTGTAGCTTTAAATAATGATTTGAACTATTCCTATTTGTATAATTTATCTATACAGCATTCTGATAATTATTAATATTAGTTTGTTTTATTTTTGAAATCTTTACAAAAATAATTTTGTTTTTCAAATATACCATATACCAAACAGAACACAATTTTTAGCTTAGTAATATTTTTATCGTGAGTTATTGATAATGTATTTTATTATTATTATTCCTTTTTGACGTACTTATAGTCTATTTAAATGTGAAAATACATCAATAAACGTTATGGTATGGTATTCGGCTTAAGACCAGTTGTCTATAATAGGGAATTCTTTTTAAGGGAGATGCCCTCGGGGGGGGGGGGGAGGAGAGAGGGGGGTCTTTTCTAAGGGGTCATATCACATATTAATGCGAGTTTCGGAGAAAACCACGACAAAATCCGAACAGCTAAATGGATGAGTGCTAATTGGGATCGAACCCAGTATTTCCTGTCTTCCAGCTTCGACAGAAGAACCTCTCGACCCCTGGTGGAGTACAAAAATTACAGTTATCACAAACATTATTGATTAGAAATGGAATACGATAAAATCTCTCTAAAACGGCCGTCCACTATACCTTTAAATATTGCACCTATACAAAGGTGACTTTTTAATAGAGGTTCAAAAAATTATAAAACAAATTCTAAATTATTTTAACTATTCAAATTTGCATAATTTTTCTATATATCTTTCTGACAATCATTAATATTAATTTGTTTTAATCATGAAAGCTTTTCAGGAATGATTTTGTTTTTCAAAAAACATTTTTCGTACTAGAACAAATTGTTAAACTTTCAATATTATTTATATCATATTCAGTTTTATTTTCATTTCAGTATTATTTTTGTGATAAGTTATTGGTAATATAAATTTTTTATATTCCTTTTTGAAGTACTTATGTTTTATTAAAATGTAAAAACATTTTCATAAAAATTACAGATATGGTATTCAGGTCAAGGCCTATTGTCTGCACTAGTGACCTGGACATAAGGGAAGATGCATTCTAATTGGGGTCTTTGTATATGGTTCTAGCTCGTATTAATGCAAATTTCGAAGAAAACCACGGAAAACTCTCAAGAACTAGGTTGATATGTGATACATAGAATCGAACCCGGTACTTCCCGTTTTCTAGCTTCAATAGCAACACCGCTCGGTTAAAATTAAATTTATCGCAAAAATTATCGGTAGGCAATAAAATACAGCGAAACCTTCCTAAGAAGGCCTCCACCGTACTTTCAAATATTGGACCTTTACAAAGGTTATCTTTTAATAGACAAAATCGGAATTCTGAAAACAAATTCTAAATGATTTTAATTACTCAAATTCACAGTGTTAACATTGTATATAACATTCTGATAATTATTATTATTAGTGTGTGGTAATTTTGAAAGCTTTTTAAGATTTTTAAAAATTTATTTTAAATAAGAGAATAAATCGTTTATTTACGTTTAATTTAATTTTTTAAAATATTTTGATAAAAATTACTTGTATGGTATGGTATTCAGGCCTATTGTCTGCACTAGGGACTTGTGCATAAGGGAAGATGGATTCTGGTGGTGGTTTTTCTAGGTTGTTCTAGTCCGTAAATTTCTCAGAAAACCATGGGAAACTCCAAACGGCTAGATTGGCAAGTGCTACATGGGATCGAACCCGGTACTTTCCATCTTCTAGTTTTAAGAGCAAAACTTCTCAGATATTGGTGGGGAGTAATGTTAACTTTATATATATATATAATACTAGCAGGCTACGCCCGCTTCGCTGGTCACTATATTTAAATGAATTTTTGAAAGAATTGAATTAATATTTATTTTTTTACACCACATTCTTGAAAAAACCAAAAAAAAAAAAAAAAAAAAAAAAAAAAGAAAATGAAATTGCTCCAAACTTCGCTTAGGGTACCCGCTGTCTACGGCAGCTTTTTTCCCGCCCGCACTGCATCAGGTCTAGATTTCCCGTGACTGTAGAAAGATCTTTTCCGGGCACTTCAATCTGGATATTTATCGACGGTAGGGGGGATCTGCTACAATTTAAGAACTACGATTTTAAAGATGACTGTATCTCAGCATCTATTAAATATTTTAGTTTTGAACCATGTATTTTATAGCCCATGCTATTTACACTTTATTACAATTTGATTCCGACCAATGAAATAAAATAAAACAAAACAAAAAGTTGATTAAAAAATAAATATAACATATAAACAAATAAATTTTAATCATTTTAATCCTTTTTACTACGTATATACTACTATTTTTCCCGATAAATACTGTAAATTAAAAGAATTAACAAATAAAAGTTTTTTCTTTTAAAGGAATTAATTAAAAATTGAAAAATAAGAAGTTGTTCTACTATAAAAAATTAAATATAACTGTTATAAATTTTTTCTGCTGCATTACGATTAGTAAATATAACAAATTAAAAAAAAAAAAAAAATTCGCCTTCAAATGAATGTATTCAATAAAAATAAGTTGCGTAATAGCCGTTGCTAAGATACGCAGACGATAGAAGCAAAATAATAAATCTATGAAAAATGAAGCATCAAAGCCAATATTTAAAATCGAAAAAACTTTAATTTAAAAAATTCAAATTCGAAATTCGAAAAAATCTCGATGAGGTGCACACATGCATGGTCCCAGGTACCTATATGCCAAATTTGGAAGCTCTGCGATCAGTAGTGTGAGCACCAGAGCGCAGATACACACACAGACACACACACAGACACTTCTCTTTATTTATATAGATGAAGATGATGAGGTCATTTTATAGTAAAATTATCCATTATAGCATATATTATATTTCACTCCTCCATAAAAATTAATTTTAAAATCGTCTGCTTCTTTTATACTTTTATTTTAATAGAATTTTAATATAATTTAATTTATATATTAGTCATTTTAGCATTTTTATCCTAAGTAGCATTAGCAATAATATATATCACTTCTCCATTAAAATTTATAAGACCCTACAATAAAATTAATTTGTGCTTAATATCAACTCTACGAAAATTTTTATCAATCGCTTCCAAATTTTGACCTAAGGTTCAAATCTCAATCCTGTGGGTATTTACATCAGCTACAACGTTTTCGTCTTTATTCGTAAATAATAATTTAACTGTATTAAATAGTTTACTGGAATATAATTCAACGTATAACTTAGTCACAGCAACGCGTGACCGGGTCTGCTAGTTGAATTATACGAAATTTATTAATAGGTTAAAAAGTTGAAGATTCTTTGTGTAGATGGCAGCACCAAATATATTTCAGCTTTCATTTCAACCCAGTCGAAAGGTATCGACATCTGTTAGAATCATTTGGAGTTAACAGATAATTGTGACTGTCAAATAATAACAGACAAATAATTAGCAATAAATTAAAATTGCGACTATAATTTGAGATTTAAACTATCCTATCTCTCAAGTTGGATCGAACTGCACATGGTGTGCGAATTTTATTATAATCGGTTAAGTGGTTTAGCAGTCCATTGAAGATAAACATTGTGACACGAGATTTATATATATTAAGATAAGTTCATAATTTGAAACTGGTAAAATAAAAGAAATGAAACGAGATTATAAATAAAGTAAATATATCATTATAATTCTCCTTTATCACTTTGTGTGCGCAATTTAAGTTCCATAGTATAAGTTTTTCCGTAGTTTAGTTTTTAGGTTTTCGTTTATAACTTAAGGTTTAAGATTTTTATTTAACCTTTTAACATTCATTGGTTTCGTACTGAAACCAAATATTCGACACAATTTAATATTTTTTATGCAACATTCTTTCCTTGTTTTAATCAATTTTCAAACTTCTGTTTCTTTTCTGTTAGACGGATAGCGACACTGCCCTGAAAGTCCAAACTTTATCTCAAAGGAAGCCAAATGCACCGATTTACGCTACCGAAAATGCAATCTGCATTTAACATTTTTTTACATTAGCATTTTTAACATTGTGTAAATATTGATATTTCTGTTCTGCGTCAAGTCTAGTTATTTATTCTAAGAGAAAGTTACTTAATTTATATGTTAAAACGTACATGTGTTAACTTGTGTAACTTTTATACATGTGTTAAAACGCACATATGCATACAAATGCGCACTATGTTCATAATGTATTCATATTGTAACTTTTAGTTTAAAATTTGGGCACCCCCCCGCTCAGAAAGCTGGCTACGCCTATGTTGTATATATTCCAATAGATGTATAAGGAAGTCGTGGTGTCCACGTCAGATTCTTTTTTTTTTTTTTTTTTTTTAATGCTAGCTAAGCAAGCATACATGTATGGTACCGTAACCACTGCTATACAGATTTTCATGCAAAATGTGTAAGTTGTATCCAGGGATGTTTTTTTCTCTTTTGGTTTTAATGGTTGCAAAGTGAGTTCACATGCATGGAAGTGATCGCTACTATACAGATTTCTATGCATAGTGAAATAGCTCAATTTTAAATATTTGTTTTATTAATCTTAAAAATAGGCTCCCATATTAAGGAAGTATTAATAAAAAATATGTACAACTGTATTAAAATATAATTATAATTTATTAAAATGTATGTACATGTAACATCGTTAAGGCAATTAATTCGTCATTTAATAAAGATTTTCTTTTTCAAGTTTAAATTATTAAAATAAATATGGCTGCAATATTGACAAGTAAGTTATACTAGGGTGCCTTGATAGAAAGAATGACAACATACGAAGGACTGTCATTGCCCAAAATTTCTATTTTACCAAATCTATGGGGGGAAAAAAAATGATCAGGTGTACTTTGAAAATTAAGTGAATGACAGTGAAATTTACTCTTTAAAAAAATTTTTTTTAATAGGAAAATGTATTATTTATTACTAAGTACAAAACTTTGAATGAACACCATAGAAGCAAATACTCGCAACAATTGTTTCAGGTAAAAAAAAAAAAAAAAACCTTCATCAGGCAAAAAAAGTACACACGAGTGCTGTAAAAGAAGCGACAACACACTGTTGCAGGTTGCACTGTGTTGCCGCTTTGTTACAGCACTCGTGCCTATTTTATTCACTTGACGAAGGGCTAGGTTTTCTTTTGACCCGAAACAACTGTTGGAAGTTCTTGCTTTTATGGTGTTTATTCAAAGTTTTGTAATTACTTTTAAACGCCAGTTCTTTGATGCTCTTTTATAATGTATTAGCAGGCTTTGCCTGCTTCGCTGGTCATTATATTGAAATGAATTTTCAAAACGCTATACCATTAATAATTTAAAAAAATCATTGAAATCAGTCAAAATCTAAGTTAAAGTTCTCGCTACCTTCGGTAAAGGTTCTTCCACTTGCCACACTTCACAAAATCCCTTTATAGTACATGTTGCATACACATACCTAACCAACACATTAAAAATCAGGATCCTGAGATTATTTGAAGCAGCACTATATTTTAAAATGTGTTTTTACCACCTCCCCGCTCTTAAATGGAAGAAGGAGGAGGGAATTTTGCTAAATAATTTTATATTATGAGTTCGATATATATAACTGACCCACACATCAAAAATCTCCTTCTTAAGATAATTTACTGCAGAGTTAAGCATGAAGAGTTACTGCAGAGTTTACCCCCACCCCTAAGGGGCGGTATTGTAGAATTTCACAAAATCACTTTGTAGTGTGTGTGGAATATGCATAAGCAGTCCACGCATCAAAAATTGCCATTCTAAGATTATTTGGAACAGAGTTACGCATGCAAACATGTTTTTTAATCTCCCCCCCCCAACCCTCAAGAGGGGAGATGGCACGGAATTTCAAATAATCTCTTTGTAGTTTGTGTGTGTTGAATACACATAACCAATCGACATATCAAAAAATCACTTTCATGAGATAATTTCATAGCTGCTGTTTTTAATCTTTTAAATCAAAAATCACATTGGTATTTTTAAATGGAATATGTTATATATATATTCGACGATTAGTATTACTAAAATCAGCTATAAAATTTTTCCAGTCTGATGCCCCTGCCAAAAACAGTAGACTTGGTATCTATGTAATTTAGAGCAGTTACACTTTAAAAGGTGCTTTTGCCCCCTACTCAACACCCTTAAAGGGAGGAAAGGGGAAATTTTACAAAATACCTTCATAGTGTGTGTTGGAAACTCATAACCAGCCCGCACATAAAAAATCACCTAAGATAGTTCGAAGCAGATTTGCAGTTGGAAATATGTTTTCTCCTCTCCAACCCCCAAGGGGGATAATGTGGAATTTTACAAAATCTCTTTGTAGTATATGTCTTGAGAACGCATAATCAATTGACATGTTAAAAAATCACTACCCTGAGATAATTTGGAGCGGAGTTACTCTTATAAACATATTTTTGCCTCCCTATCCACCTGCAAAGGAAGGAGGAAGAAATTGCGTAAAAATCCCTTTACAGTGCGTGTTGGGAAGGCATAAACAACCGACACATAAAATTAATCTTGCTGAGATAATTTGAAGCAAAGTTATGTTTGGAAACAGGTTTATTGCCCCCTCCCCCCCCCCCCAATTGGGAACTTTCGCAAAATCCCGTTACAATAGGTGTCAGGCACACATAAATAAGCCACACACTAAAATTTGTGATTCTATATATTTCCCCGGACAAATTTAGTGCTAAAAGGGGGACTTGAATTTGCCCCCTCGTAACTCCTCCCCAAAATCAAAAATTGCAGAAAACCAATAATGATTTTTTTTAAATATCCTCAAGTTGACTCTTAGTGGTTTTCTATATCTTTGTGCTATTATTGGTAGAGTTTAACCCTCGCTTTCCCAAGATGGGATCACTTTGACCCCATTTTGAAGTGAAATTTAGTTAAGCCCGCCTCATTCAAGAAGTGCGCTAATTCGTCAGAGATAGCAAACATAACCAGTGGAATGTTGCAACTTCTAAATTGTACAAAAAGGTGCTGTGCTAGTGATTTTCGCCAAACATGCCAAGCAGCACCTGAAAGCGATTTTTCTGCAGTAACGCCTTGATGTTGGGAAAGTGAGGCTTAATTAAAAAATGCGTATTTTCTAAATTTGCCTCCAAAAATCATTTTTACCCCCTTAAAAATCTGGAATTCCAAAATTGCAGAAAATATTTTTTTTTTTTTTTTTTTTTTGTACTCAAGTCTAGTCTCTCCCTCTGAAATTTTTTCACCGTGAAGCAATTTGGAGCAGAGTTATGTTTATAAAAATGTTTTTGCTCTCTGATTTTGCAAAATCCCGTCCCAGTGGTCATCAAGGTCCTAAAACCGACGTGCTCACCAAAATTTGTACCTGTATCTCCCATAGAATCGCCACGACTATGTTGAGTCAGTAATCAGTGAGTTTACTCTTTTATATATATAGATTATTTATTGTTAGAATAAGTTATTTTGGTGGATACATCTCAAATACTTATATCAACATTTTTATTAGAGTATATCAGGCATACTTCGAAAATTAAGTGGATATCCTTAATTACTGTAAATTTTACTTTTTAATTTCATGTTTTCAGATAGCAAAATGTAGCCTTTAGAAGTTATTTTGAGGAATCCATCTAAATTATCACAGATATCAATGTTTTTCTTACAGTGAATTATGATTAAGCTTTTAATGAATAACATATATTTCTAAATTAAATATATTTTTATATTTTGTAACATTTTCATTAAAAATATTAATTTCATCATTATCATGCGATTATCAGGGGGGAAATAATATGTACATAAAATGATGAGCAACTAGTGAGTAATGCCAACTTCTAGTGCCAATCTTTGTAATGACAACACCATATGTGCTGATAAAATGGCTGTGATACTATTTAATCACTTGTATATTAACTATATCAAAGTATCCTAAATTATATGACTAGTTGGCACAGTCTACTGCATCAACATAACTAAAAATTTCTCAATAATAAAAATTTAATTTTTAAATATCATTTCCCCCCCCCCCATTCAAGTTGTAACAATATAAAAGGCTACAAAAAAGGCCTCTGAATGGAGAATTGTTTGCATGAAATTTTAAAAATGAAAGGTTACATATATATATATATATATTAAGATTATATAAATACTTTTAAATGTTTGGACATAGTTTATTTTTACTAAAGCAAGATTATTACTGAAATAAATTGAGTTAAAAATCATTTACATAAAAATAATTAGAAATTTCATTCAAAGGAAGAGATTATAATACATGCAATTAATCATATTACCAATGTAATCAATCTATACCTGAACAAACATTTGAATTAGTTCAATTTTTAGAAAGTGAGCCTTATTTATTTATTAATCTAAATAAGTAAATAGAAGAAAATCAATGTGTTGCTATTTTAAAAATTAATCCAGCTTAATAAATAAAACTGTGCATGCTATACTTAATTTCAGAGTTAGGCAAAGAAAAAAAAATCTGCATTAATCAAAATTAACATTACCTAACAAACATTTTACTTAATTACTTATATTTGTAATTACTTAAGTACATCATTACTTTACCAAGGATTACAATTTTTTTTTCCCTTAACGAAAATGAGACAAAAAGAAAGAATACTTCAGAAGAAATATGTAAATGTATAAATTAATTTATTTGAATAAAAATCATTTATATTGAATAACGAAAAATATTGAATGATAAAGTTAATAAACGAGTGGAGAAATTTATTATGATACGTTTACATATTGGTAAAAAAAGTTATCTGTAATAAATTTGTATTTTTATTTAGCACATTTTAAACATAAAAGCAAAAAAGAATGTCTTCTGTAAAATAATCGCTTTTCATCGAATTAAATATGAAGAAAATTATTTTTTTTTTTTATTAAACAAAATGTTTTATTTTTATACTATGATACGAATGCAAGTACGGTGGATGTGAATCGATGATTCATTCATTCTTGATTCATTCTGACAGGTTTGATTCAATCAATGATTAGTTTCCACATTTTCATATTTTCCCCTTAAAATATGTTGTGCGCCAAGAATTTTCTCGCCAAGGTTCTGAGGAGTAGGCATTTTCCAAATTCGCGTTGCAGACAGTTTTTGTCTGCACTAATAAAAAAATTAGTCTGCAACTTTCAGACACTCTTTGTCTGTATTAATAAAAAAAGTTGCCCACAAATTTCGGACAGTCTCTGTTTGCAGTCATAAAAAATTGTCTGCAATTTACAGACATTTTTCACTCGTGACAGTGCGCTACCGGTGTATGATGTCTTAGACTCTCTCTGGTAGGAACTCTAGAGCCCCCTATAGGTGCCTTGGTAGGAACACACAAAACAATGCTTAACCACAGCAACCTAGGGAGCCTAGATCTCCCTTGATAGGCAGCATTATGCGTGTATTCTTTTCTCCCGTTACCTGTTACTGAGATTCTACGGGAACGTAGAAAAGTGCTAATTTCATTTAAAACTGCTTCAAAACTTCTCCTCCACTTAAAAATTCATTTATAAAAATTTCTGTATCAAAACTAAAACTAATAATTTTATTATTTATAATTATTTAGATTGTGTTGTGTCAAACATTGCTATAAAATATTTAATTGAATGAGTTCAACTTATTATTTTATAATTGTTTATACTATATTGTTCTGTAGTAAAATTGTATTTTTGTATTGTTGCACGAGATCACCACTGTTGTTAGGTCCATCCCCCACCCCCAAAGATTGCCTCTATCAGCTTTCAGGCTTTTTGAGTGTAAGCCATTTTCACCCCTGTTTACACACAAATTTCGCAGGCAGATTATGAAAATTTAAAAGCCTGTCGCAGACAGCTACAAAACTTTCTCTCACAGGGTAAACACATTACCTTTCACATTAGCAATTACTCAACCCACAATCTCAAATATTACAAGTGTTCCATTTTATTTTTTAGATGTATTTTAAAATTAAATAAACTGTTTTGTGCATTTTAATTGATTGTTTGGAAGCATTTTTAATTTTCACGAACTAGTCGATTTTTTCACAAATTATTTTATCAATTCATAAATGTGGTACAATTTAAAAAAAACCTGCATTAAACCCTACTAAACTTTAAGCCCATTTTTGTCCACTTGAAGTACACAACACATATAATTAATTAAAAATTTTATTATTAATCAATTTTTCTGATTTTTAAATTTTTAACTCTGAGGTGTATTTAGCAATTATATTTTTTTAGTAATTATAATTTTAATCTTTTTAAAATGATTTACCAACTGTGTGACAATGAAAATTTACTTTATTTCATGACTTAAAAAAGTTTTGCATAATTTTTTGATAAATTATTAATTTTCATTTTGTTTTCGGGTTTCAAGTATAAAGAAATAGGGTTTGGGTCATTAAAATTCTCTATTGCAGATTTGGATCATTTTTCAGATCAATTTTTTGTTGGGTTTGGGTTGATTTAAAATTCACCTGTTGGGTTCGAGTTGAGTAAAACTCAACCCACGCAGGAATCTACATGGAATTTGTTGGATCCTGGTATAATTATATAAATCCTTAACTTGTAGATCCTAGGATGGTACAGATTTCACCTCATTCTACTTTTCAGTGAAAAATATTTGTTGTATAATATATCTATATATTTTGATATTTTTCTATATGTTTTCATATATAATATTAGGGATGCACCAAATAGCAGTTTTGGCCAAATGCCAAATATCCTTCAAACCGAATAGTAACTATTCGGCCGGATACTGGATATTCGGCTGGCTGATTTCCTCTTATATTCAGATGTCAATCACCTAATTTTTCGCAAACTTTTTCAGTAATACCATTTTACATTTAGTAATATTTTATTTTTTATATTATAGAAAACTACTGTTTGGAAGCAGTGGTTTATATAAATGTAGAAAAATATTAGGAAATATTACTATACATAAGTAGTGGTGTAATGCTGAATTCACAGTCAAAGAAAATTATTAACTGTTAGGCTTCTTAATAATCATAAAATTTCTTTAAAAACAATATCTTGTCGGGTTCACTCAAAAAATAAATAAATAAATAAATAACGCAGGATTGGCAAGTTTCTTCCAAGTAGAAGAAATGGAAGAAACTGTTTTTTCTTAAAAATTTATCCTATAAATTGCAGATTTGTAAGATACAATGGATACATTTCTCTTATAAACAACTTTAAATATACCTATACAAATTTAATTACATATTTAATTAATAATTATGAGTTTTTTACCAAAATGAGCCTCAGTATCTGATGATAACGTTCCAAAACACTAAAAATACAGTAAAAAAATCAGTTTCAATTTAAACAGTATAAAGTTTTATAATTTAGGCAATTTTATTTTTTTAACTGGTAATAAATAATAATTTGGATCACTTGCTTATACTTTCTGATAAAACATCTCTTAACTTAATCCAGTTAATTATAAGAATATGCAATAATTACTGTATTACAAAATGTCATCAAAAACTTTATTTTCCTTATAGTCATATACTGTACAGTCATCTCCCTCTAATAAACACCGCAGATTTATAATCTGCAAATTCTTCTAATCCATTAATATAAAACAAACTTACATCTCAGATTTAAAAAAAAATTCACATTCCTTACACTTTTACTTTTTTTTTTTTTAATCAAACTTTTAGCTTAATCTTTGCTTTGAAACACAATTGGGGAAGCAGGGATGTATACAGAGGGGGGGGGGGGGAGGGCTCTGGGGGCTCGAGATGATTTTTCTTTTCTTTTCTTTTTTCTTTTTATATTCCTTTCGTTTTTTTTTTTTTTTTTTTTTCCTCAGTACGTCACGTACTTTTTTTTGTCACGTAAATGTGAAAATATTTTAATAAAAATTACAGTTATGAAAAATTATCGATTAGAAACAAAATACAGTGAAACCTCTCTAAAGGACCACAAACTGTAGCTTTAAATAATGATTTTAACTATTCCTATTTGTATAATTTATCTATACAGCATTCTGATAATTATTAATATTAGTTTGTTTTATTTTTGAAATCTTTACAAAAATAATTTTGTTTTTCAAATATACCATATACCAAACAGAACACAATTTTTAGCTTAGTAATATTTTTATCGTGAGTTATTGATAATGTATTTTATTATTATTATTCCTTTTTGACGTACTTATAGTCTATTTAAATGTGAAAATACATCAATAAACGTTATGGTATGGTATTCGGCTTAAGACCAGTTGTCTATAATAGGGAATTCTTTTTAAGGGAGATGCCCTCGGGGGGGGGGGGAGGAGAGAGGGGGGTCTTTTCTAAGGGGTCATATCACATATTAATGCGAGTTTCGGAGAAAACCACGACAAAATCCGAACAGCTAAATGGATGAGTGCTAATTGGGATCGAACCCAGCATTTCCTGTCTTCCAGCTTCGACAGAAGAACCTCTCGACCCCTGGTGGAGTACAAAAATTACAGTTATCACAAACATTATTGATTAGAAATGGAATACGATAAAATCTCTCTAAAACGGCCGTCCACTATACCTTTAAATATTGCACCTATACAGAGGTGACTTTTTAATAGAGGTTCAAAAAATTATAAAACAAATTCTAAATTATTTTAACTATTCAAATTTGCATAATTTTTCTATATATCTTTCTGACAATCATTAATATTATTTTTTTTTAATCATGAAAGCTTTTCAGGAATGATTTTGTTTTTCAAAAAACATGTTTCGTACTAGAACAAATTGTTAAACTTTCAATATTATTTATATCATATTCAGTTTTATTTTCATTTCAGTATTATTTTTGTGATAAGTTATTGGTAATATAAATTTTTTATATTCCTTTTTGAAGTACTTATGTTTTATTAAAATGTAAAAACATTTTCATAAAAATTACAGATATGGTATTCAGGTCAAGGCCTATTGTCTGCACTAGTGACCTGGACATAAGGGAAGATGCATTCTAATTGGGGTCTTTGTATATGGTTCTAGCTCGTATTAATGCAAATTTCGAAGAAAACCACGGAAAACTCTCAAGAACTAGGTTGATATGTGATACATAGAATCGAACCCGGTACTTCCCGTTTTCTAGCTTCAATAGCAACACCGCTCGGTTAAAATTAAATTTATCGCAAAAATTATCGGTAGGCAATAAAATACAGCGAAACCTTCCTAAGAAGGCCTCCACCGTACTTTCAAATATTGGACCTTTACAAAGGTTATCTTTTAATAGACAAAATCGGAATTCTGAAAACAAATTCTAAATGATTTTAATTACTCAAATTCACAGTGTTAACATTGTATATAACATTCTGATAATTATTATTATTAGTGTGTGGTAATTTTGAAAGCTTTTTAAGATTTTTAAAAATTTATTTTAAATAAGAGAATAAATCGTTTATTTACGTTTAATTTAATTTTTTAAAATATTTTGATAAAAATTACTTGTATGGTATGGTATTCAGGCCTATTGTCTGCACTAGGGACTTGTGCATAAGGGAAGATGGATTCTGGTGGTGGTTTTTCTAGGTTGTTCTAGTCCGTAAATTTCTGAGAAAACCATGGGAAACTCCAAACGGCTAGATTGGCAAGTGCTACATGGGATCGAACCCGGTACTTTCCATCTTCTAGTTTTAAGAGCAAAACTTCTCAGATATTGGTGGGGAGTAATGTTAACTTTATATATATATATAATACTAGCAGGCTACGCCCGCTTCGCTGGTCACTATATTTAAATGAATTTTTGAAAGAATTGAATTAATATTTATTTTTTTACACCACATTCTTGAAAAAACCAAAAAAAAAAAAAAAAAAAAAAAAAAAGAAAATGAAATTGCTCCAAACTTCGCTTAGGGTACCCGCTGTCTACGGCAGCTTTTTTCCCGCCCGCACTGCATCAGGTCTAGATTTCCCGTGACTGTAGAAAGATCTTTTCCGGGCACTTCAATCTGGATATTTATCGACGGTAGGGGGGATCTGCTACAATTTAAGAACTACGATTTTAAAGATGACTGTATCTCAGCATCTATTAAATATTTTAGTTTTGAACCATGTATTTTATAGCCCATGCTATTTACACTTTATTACAATTTGATTCCGACCAATGAAATAAAATAAAACAAAACAAAAAGTTGATTAAAAAATAAATATAACATATAAACAAATAAATTTTAATCATTTTAATCCTTTTTACTACGTATATACTACTATTTTTCCCGATAAATACTGTAAATTAAAAAAATTAACAAATAAAAGTTTTTTCTTTTAAAGGAATTAATTAAAAATTGAAAAATAAGAAGTTGTTCTACTATAAAAAATTAAATATAACTGTTATAAATTTTTTCTGCTGCATTACGATTAATAAATATAACAAATTAAAAAAAAAAAAAAAAAAAAAAAAAAAAAATTCGCCTTCAAATGAATGTATTCAATAAAAATAAGTTGCGTAATAGCTGTTGCTAAGATACGCAGACGATAGAAGCAAAATAATAAATCTATGAAAAATGAAGCATTAAAGCCAATATTTAAAATCGAAAAAACTTTAATTTAAAAAATTCAAATTCGAAATTCGAAAAAATCTCGATGAGGTGCACACATGCATGGTCCCAGGTACCTATATGCCAAATTTGGAAGCTCTGCGATCAGTAGTGTGAGCACCAGAGCGCAGATACACACACAGACACACACACAGACACACACACAGACACTTCTCTTTATTTATATAGATGAAGATGATGAGGTCATTTTATAGTAAAATTATCCATTATAGCATATATTATATTTCACTCCTCCATAAAAATTAATTTTAAAATCGTCTGCTTCTTTTATACTTTTATTTTAATAGAATTTTAATATAATTTAATTTATATATTAGTCATTTTAGCATTTTTATCCTAAGTAGCATTAGCAATAATATATATCACTTCTCCATTAAAATTTATAAGACCCTACAATAAAATTAATTTGTGCTTAATATCAACTCTACGAAAATTTTTATCAATCGCTTCCAAATTTTGACCTAAGGTTCAAATCTCAATCCTGTGGGTATTTACATCAGCTACAACGTTTTCGTCTTTATTCGTAAATAATAATTTAACTGTATTAAATAGTTTACTGGAATATAATTCAACGTATAACTTAGTCACAGCAACGCGTGACCGGGTCTGCTAGTTGAATTATACGAAATTTATTAATAGGTTAAAAAGTTGAAGATTCTTTGTGTAGATGGCAGCACCAAATATATTTCAGCTTTCATTTCAACCCAGTCGAAAGGTATCGACATCTGTTAGAATCATTTGGAGTTAACAGATAATTGTGACTGTCAAATAATAACAGACAAATAATTAGCAATAAATTAAAATTGCGACTATAATTTGAGATTTAAACTATCCTATCTCTCAAGTTGGATCGAACTGCACATGGTGTGCGAATTTTATTATAATCGGTTAAGTGGTTTAGCAGTCCATTGAAGATAAACATTGTGACACGAGATTTATATATATTAAGATAAGTTCATAATTTGAAACTGGTAAAATAAAAGAAATGAAACGAGATTATAAATAAAGTAAATATATCATTATAATTCTCCTTTATCACTTTGTGTGCGCAATTTAAGTTCCATAGTATAAGTTTTTCCGTAGTTTAGTTTTTAGGTTTTCGTTTATAACTTAAGGTTTAAGATTTTTATTTAACCTTTTAACATTCATTGGTTTCGTACTGAAACCAAATATTCGACACAATTTAATATTTTTTATGCAACATTCTTTCCTTGTTTTAATCAATTTTCAAACTTCTGTTTCTTTTCTGTTAGACGGATAGCGACACTGCCCTGAAAGTCCAAACTTTATCAAATGATATTTCAAAGGAAGCCAAATGCACCGATTTACGCTACCGAAAATGCAATCTGCATTTAACATTTTTTTACATTAGCATTTTTAACATTGTGTAAATATTGATATTTCTGTTCTGCGTCAAGTCTAGTTATTTATTCTAAGAGAAAGTTACTTAATTTATATGTTAAAACGTACATGTGTTAACTTGTGTAACTTTTATACATGTGTTAAAACGCACATATGCATACAAATGCGCACTATGTTCATAATGTATTCATATTGTAACTTTTAGTTTAAAATTTGGGCACCCCCCCGCTCAGAAAGCTGGCTACGCCTATGTTGTATATATTCCAATAGATGTATAAGGAAGTCGTGGTGTCCACGTCAGATTCTTTTTTTTTTTTTTTTTTTTTAATGCTAGCTAAGCAAGCATACATGTATGGTACCGTAACCACTGCTATACAGATTTTCATGCAAAATGTGTAAGTTGTATCCAGGGATGTTTTTTTCTCTTTTGGTTTTAATGGTTGCAAAGTGAGTTCACATGCATGGAAGTGATCGCTACTATACAGATTTCTATGCATAGTGAAATAGCTCAATTTTAAATATTTGTTTTATTAATCTTAAAAATAGGCTCCCATATTAAGGAAGTATTAATAAAAAATATGTACAACTGTATTAAAATATAATTATAATTTATTAAAATGTATGTACATGTAACATCGTTAAGGCAATTAATTCGTCATTTAATAAAGATTTTCTTTTTCAAGTTTAAATTATTAAAATAAATATGGCTGCAATATTGACAAGTAAGTTATACTAGGGTGCCTTGATAGAAAGAATGACAACATACGAAGGACTGTCATTGCCCAAAATTTCTATTTTACCAAATCTATGGGGGGAAAAAAAATGATCAGGTGTACTTTGAAAATTAAGTGAATGACAGTGAAATTTACTCTTTAAAAAAAATTTTTTTAATAGGAAAATGTATTATTTATTACTAAGTACAAAACTTTGAATGAACACCATAGAAGCAAATACTCGCAACAATTGTTTCAGGTAAAAAAAAAAAAAAAAAAAAAAAAAAAAAAAAAACCTTCATCAGGCAAAAAAAGTACACACGAGTGCTGTAAAAGAAGCGACAACACACTGTTGCAGGTTGCACTGTGTTGCCGCTTTGTTACAGCACTCGTGCCTATTTTATTCACTTGACGAAGGGCTAGGTTTTCTTTTGACCCGAAACAACTGTTGGAAGTTCTTGCTTTTATGGTGTTTATTCAAAGTTTTGTAATTACTTTTAAACGCCAGTTCTTTGATGCTCTTTTATAATGTATTAGCAGGCTTTGCCTGCTTCGCTGGTCATTATATTGAAATGAATTTTCAAAACGCTATACCATTAATAATTTAAAAAAATCATTGAAATCAGTCAAAATCTAAGTTAAAGTTCTCGCTACCTTCGGTAAAGGTTCTTCCACTTGCCACACTTCACAAAATCCCTTTATAGTACATGTTGCATACACATACCTAACCAACACATTAAAAATCAGGATCCTGAGATTATTTGAAGCAGCACTATATTTTAAAATGTGTTTTTACCACCTCCCCGCTCTTAAATGGAAGAAGGAGGAGGGAATTTTGCTAAATAATTTTATATTATGAGTTCGATATATATAACTGACCCACACATCAAAAATCTCCTTCTTAAGATAATTTACTGCAGAGTTAAGCATGAAGAGTTACTGCAGAGTTTACCCCCACCCCTAAGGGGCGGTATTGTAGAATTTCACAAAATCACTTTGTAGTGTGTGTGGAATATGCATAAGCAGTCCACGCATCAAAAATTGCCATTCTAAGATTATTTGGAACAGAGTTACGCATGCAAACATGTTTTTTAATCTCCCCCCCCCAACCCTCAAGAGGGGAGATGGCACGGAATTTCAAATAATCTCTTTGTAGTTTGTGTGTGTTGAATACACATAACCAATCGACATATCAAAAAATCACTTTCATGAGATAATTTCATAGCTGCTGTTTTTAATCTTTTAAATCAAAAATCACATTGGTATTTTTAAATGGAATATGTTATATATATATTCGACGATTAGTATTACTAAAATCAGCTATAAAATTTTTCCAGTCTGATGCCCCTGCCAAAAACAGTAGACTTGGTATCTATGTAATTTAGAGCAGTTACACTTTAAAAGGTGCTTTTGCCCCCTACTCAACACCCTTAAAGGGAGGAAAGGGGAAATTTTACAAAATACCTTCATAGTGTGTGTTGGAAACTCATAACCAGCCCGCACATAAAAAATCACCTAAGATAGTTCGAAGCAGATTTGCAGTTGGAAATATGTTTTCTCCTCTCCAACCCCCAAGGGGGATAATGTGGAATTTTACAAAATCTCTTTGTAGTATATGTCTTGAGAACGCATAATCAATTGACATGTTAAAAAATCACTACCCTGAGATAATTTGGAGCGGAGTTACTCTTATAAACATATTTTTGCCTCCCTATCCACCTGCAAAGGAAGGAGGAAGAAATTGTGTAAAAATCCCTTTACAGTGCGTGTTGGGAAGGCATAAACAACCGACACATAAAATTAATCTTGCTGAGATAATTTGAAGCAAAGTTATGTTTGGAAACAGGTTTATTGCCCCCTCCCCCCCCCCCCAATTGGGAACTTTCGCAAAATCCCGTTACAATAGGTGTCAGGCACACATAAATAAGCCACACACTAAAATTTGTGATTCTATATATTTCCCCGGACAAATTTAGTGCTAAAAGGGGGACTTGAATTTGCTCCCTCGTAACTCCTCCCCAAAATCAAAAATTGCAGAAAACCAATAATGATTTTTTTTAAATATCCTCAAGTTGACTCTTAGTGGTTTTCTATATCTTTGTGCTATTATTGGTAGAGTTTAACCCTCGCTTTCCCAAGATGGGATCACTTTGACCCCATTTTGAAGTGAAATTTAGTTAAGCCCGCCTCATTCAAGAAGTGCGCTAATTCGTCAGAGATAGCAAACATAACCAGTGGAATGTTGCAACTTCTAAATTGTACAAAAAGGTGCTGTGCTAGTGATTTTCGCCAAACATGCCAAGCAGCACCTGAAAGCGATTTTTCTGCAGTAACGCCTTGATGTTGGGAAAGTGAGGCTTAATTAAAAAATGCGTATTTTCTAAATTTGCCTCCAAAAATCATTTTTACCCCCTTAAAAATCTGGAATTCCAAAATTGCAGAAAATATTTTTTTTTTTTTTTTTTTTTGTACTCAAGTCTAGTCTCTCCCTCTGAAATTTTTTCACCGTGAAGCAATTTGGAGCAGAGTTATGTTTATAAAAATGTTTTTGCTCTCTGATTTTGCAAAATCCCGTCCCAGTGGTCATCAAGGTCCTAAAACCGACGTGCTCACCAAAATTTGTACCTGTATCTCCCATAGAATCGCCACGACTATGTTGAGTCAGTAATCAGTGAGTTTACTCTTTTATATATATAGATTATTTATTGTTAGAATAAGTTATTTTGGTGGATACATCTCAAATACTTATATCAACATTTTTATTAGAGTATATCAGGCATACTTCGAAAATTAAGTGGATATCCTTAATTACTGTAAATTTTACTTTTTAATTTCATGTTTTCAGATAGCAAAATGTAGCCTTTAGAAGTTATTTTGAGGAATCCATCTAAATTATCACAGATATCAATGTTTTTCTTACAGTGAATTATGATTAAGCTTTTAATGAATAACATATATTTCTAAATTAAATATATTTTTATATTTTGTAACATTTTCATTAAAAATATTAATTTCATCATTATCATGCGATTATCAGGGGGGAAATAATATGTACATAAAATGATGAGCAACTAGTGAGTAATGCCAACTTCTAGTGCCAATCTTTGTAATGACAACACCATATGTGCTGATAAAATGGCTGTGATACTATTTAATCACTTGTATATTAACTATATCAAAGTATCCTAAATTATATGACTAGTTGGCACAGTCTACTGCATCAACATAACTAAAAATTTCTCAATAATAAAAATTTAATTTTCAAATATCATTCCCCCCCCCCCCCATTCAAGTTGTAACAATATAAAAGGCTACAAAAAAGGCCTCTGAATGGAGAATTGTTTGCATGAAATTTTAAAAATGAAAGGTTACATATATATATATATATTAAGATTATATAAATACTTTTAAATGTTTGGACATAGTTTATTTTTACTAAAGCAAGATTATTACTAAAATAAATTGAGTTAAAAATCATTTACATAAAAATAATTAGAAATTTCATTCAAAGGAAGAGATTATAATACATGCAATTAATC
Organism: Salticus scenicus; assembly: GCA_963930645.1. Lineage (NCBI taxonomy): Eukaryota > Metazoa > Arthropoda > Arachnida > Araneae > Salticidae > Salticus > Salticus scenicus. Next base: position 29,598,385 of record OZ005659.1, on the reverse strand, counting down.
ATATTAGCAATGTAATCAATCTATACCTGAACAAACATTTGAATTAGTTCAATTTTTAGAAAGTGAGCCTTATTTATTTATTAATCTAAATAAGTAAATAGAAGAAAATCAATGTGTTGCTATTTTAAAAATTAATCGAGCTTAATAAATAAAACTGTGCATGCTATACTTAATTTCAGAGTTAGGCAAAGAAAAAAAAATCTGCATTAATCAAAATTAACATTACCTAACAAACATTTTACTTAATTACTTATATTTGTAATTACTTAAGTACATCATTACTTTACCAAGGATTACAATTTTTTTTTCCCTTAACGAAAATGAGACAAAAAGAAAGAATACTTCAGAAGAAATATGTAAATGTATAAATTAATTTATTTGAATAAAAATCATTTATATTGAATAACGAAAAATATTGAATGATAAAGTTAATAAACGAGTGGAGAAATTTATTATGATACGTTTACATATTGGTAAAAAAAGTTATCTGTAATAAATTTGTATTTTTATTTAGCACATTTTAAACATAAAAGCAAAAAACAATGTCTTCTGTAAAATAATCGCTTTTCATCGAATTAAATATGAAGAAAATTATTTTTTTTTTTATTAAACAAAATGTTTTATTTTTATACTATGATACGAATGCAAGTACGGTGGATGTGAATCGATGATTCATTCATTCTTGATTCATTCTGACAGGTTTGATTCAATCAATGATTAGTTTCCACATTTTCATATTTTCCCCTTAAAATATGTTGTGCGCCAAGAATTTTCTCGCCAAGGTTCTGAGGAGTAGGCATTTTCCAAATTCGCGTTGCAGACAGTTTTTGTCTGCACTAATAAAAAAATTAGTCTGCAACTTTCAGACACTCTTTGTCTGTATTAATAAAAAAAGTTGCCCACAAATTTCGGACAGTCTCTGTTTGCAGTCATAAAAAATTGTCTGCAATTTACAGACATTTTTCACTCGTGACAGTGCGCTACCGGTGTATGATGTCTTAGACTCTCTCTGGTAGGAACTCTACAGCCCCCTATAGGTGCCTTGGTAGGAACACACAAAACAATGCTTAACCACAGCAACCTAGGGAGCCTAGATCTCCCTTGATAGGCAGCATTATGCGTGTATTCTTTTCTCCCGTTACCTGTTACTGAGATTCTACGGGAACGTAGAAAAGTGCTAATTTCATTTAAAACTGCTTCAAAACTTCTCCTCCACTTAAAAATTCATTTATAAAAATTTCTGTATCAAAACTAAAACTAATAATTTTATTATTTATAATTATTTAGATTGTGTTGTGTCAAACATTGCTATAAAATATTTAATTGAATGAGTTCAACTTATTATTTTATAATTGTTTATACTATATTGTTCTGTAGTAAAATTGTATTTTTGTATTGTTGCACGAGATCACCACTGTTGTTAGGTCCATCCCCCACCCCCAAAGATTGCCTCTATCAGCTTTCAGGCTTTTTGAGTGTAAGCCATTTTCACCCCTGTTTACACACAAATTTCGCAGGCAGATTATGAAAATTTAAAAGCCTGTCGCAGACAGCTACAAAACTTTCTCTCACAGGGTAAACACATTACCTTTCACATTAGCAATTACTCAACCCACAATCTCAAATATTACAAGTGTTCCATTTTATTTTTTAGATGTATTTTAAAATTAAATAAACTGTTTTGTGCATTTTAATTGATTGTTTGGAAGCATTTTTAATTTTCACGAACTAGTCGATTTTTTCACAAATTATTTTATCAATTCATAAATGTGGTACAATTTAAAAAAAACCTGCATTAAACCCTACTAAACTTTAAGCCCATTTTTGTCCACTTGAAGTACACAACACATATAATTAATTAAAAATTTTATTATTAATCAATTTTTCTGATTTTTAAATTTTTAACTCTGAGGTGTATTTAGCAATTATATTTTTTTAGTAATTATAATTTTAATCTTTTTAAAATGATTTACCAACTGTGTGACAATGAAAATTTACTTTATTTCATGACTTAAAAAAGTTTTGCATAATTTTTTGATAAATTATTAATTTTCATTTTGTTTTCGGGTTTCAAGTATAAAGAAATAGGGTTTGGGTCATTAAAATTCTCTATTGCAGATTTGGATCATTTTTCAGATCAATTTTTTGTTGGGTTTGGGTTGATTTAAAATTCACCTGTTGGGTTCGAGTTGAGTAAAACTCAACCCACGCAGGAATCTACATGGAATTTGTTGGATCCTGGTATAATTATATAAATCCTTAACTTGTAGATCCTAGGATGGTACAGATTTCACCTCATTCTACTTTTCAGTGAAAAATATTTGTTGTATAATATATCTATACATTTTGATATTTTTCTATATGTTTTCATATATAATATTAGGGATGCACCAAATAGCAGTTTTGGCCAAATGCCAAATATCCTTCAAACCGAATAGTAACTATTCGGTCGGATACTGGATATTCGGCTGGCTGATTTCCTCTTATATTCAGATGTCAATCACCTAATTTTTGGCAAACTTTTTCAGTAATACCATTTTGCATTTAGTAATATTTTATTTTTTATATTATAGAAAACTACTGTTTGGAAGCAGTGGTTTATATAAATGTAGAAAAATATTAGGAAATATTACTATACATAAGTAGTGGTGTAATGCTGAATTCACAGTCAAAGAAAATTATTAACTGTTAGGCTTCTTAATAATCATAAAATTTCTTTAAAAACAATATCTTGTCGGGTTCACTCAAAAAATAAATAAATAAATAAATAACGCAGGATTGGCAAGTTTCTTCCAAGTAGAAGAAATGGAAGAAACTGTTTTTTCTTAAAAATTTATCCTATAAATTGCAGATTTGTAAGATACAATGGATACATTTCTCTTATAAACAACTTTAAATATACCTATACAAATTTAATTACATATTTAATTAATAATTATGAGTTTTTTACCAAAATGAGCCTCAGTATCTGATGATAACGTTCCAAAACACTAAAAATACAGTAAAAAAATCAGTTTCAATTTAAACAGAATAAAGTTTTATAATTTAGGCAATTTTATTTTTTTAACTGGTAATAAATAATAATTTGGATCACTTGCTTATACTTTCTGATAAAACATCTCTTAACTTAATCCAGTTAATTATAAGAATATGCAATAATTACTGTATTACAAAATGTCATCAAAAACTTTATTTTCCTTATAGTCATATACTGTACAGTCATCTCCCTCTAATAAACACCGCAGATTTATAATCTGCAAATTCTTCTAATCCATTAATATAAAACAAACTTACATCTCAGATTTAAAAAAAAATTCACATTCCTTACACTTTTACTTTTTTTTTTTTTTTAATCAAACTTTTAGCTTAATCTTTGCTTTGAAACACAATTGGGGAAGCAGGGATGTATACAGAGGGGGGGGGGGGGGAGGGCTCTGGGGGCTCGAGATGATTTTTCTTTTCTTTTCTTTTTTCTTTTTATATTCCTTTCGTTTTTTTTTTTTTTTTTTTTTTTTCCTCAGTACGTCACGTACTTTTTTTTGTCACGTAAATGTGAAAATATTTTAATAAAAATTACAGTTATGAAAAATTATCGATTAGAAACAAAATACAGTGAAACCTCTCTAAAGGACCACAAACTGTAGCTTTAAATAATGATTTTAACTATTCCTATTTGTATAATTTATCTATACAGCATTCTGATAATTATTAATATTAGTTTGTTTTATTTTTGAAATCTTTACAAAAATAATTTTGTTTTTCAAATATACCATATACCAAACAGAACACAATTTTTAGCTTAGTAATATTTTTATCGTGAGTTATTGATAATGTATTTTATTATTATTATTCCTTTTTGACGTACTTATAGTTATAGTCTATTTAAATGTGAAAATACATCAATAAACGTTATGGTATGGTATTCGGCTTAAGACCAGTTGTCTATAATAGGGAATTCTTTTTAAGGGAGATGCCCTCGGGGGGGGGGGGGAGGAGAGAGGGGGTTCTTTTCTAAGGGGTCATATCACATATTAATGCGAGTTTCGGAGAAAACCACGACAAAATCCGAACAGCTAAATGGATGAGTGCTAATTGGGATCGAACCCAGTATTTCCTGTCTTCCAGCTTCGACAGAAGAACCTCTCGACCCCTGGTGGAGTACAAAAATTACAGTTATCACAAACATTATTGATTAGAAATGGAATACGATAAAATCTCTCTAAAACGGCCGTCCACTATACCTTTAAATATTGCACCTATACAGAGGTGACTTTTTAATAGAGGTTCAAAAAATTATAAAACAAATTCTAAATTATTTTAACTATTCAAATTTGCATAATTTTTCTATATATCTTTCTGACAATCATTAATATTAATTTGTTTTAATCATGAAAGCTTTTCAGGAATGATTTTGTTTTTCAAAAAACATTTTTCGTACTAGAACAAATTGTTAAACTTTCAATATTATTTATATCATATTCAGTTTTATTTTCATTTCAGTATTATTTTTGTGATAAGTTATTGGTAATATAAATTTTTTATATTCCTTTTTGAAGTACTTATGTTTTATTAAAATGTAAAAACATTTTCATAAAAATTACAGATATGGTATTCAGGTCAAGGCCTATTGTCTGCACTAGTGACCTGGACATAAGGGAAGATGCATTCTAATTGGGGTCTTTGTATATGGTTCTAGCTCGTATTAATGCAAATTTCGAAGAAAACCACGGAAAACTCTCAAGAACTAGGTTGATATGTGATACATAGAATCGAACCCGGTACTTCCCGTTTTCTAGCTTCAATAGCAACACCGCTCGGTTAAAATTAAATTTATCGCAAAAATTATCGGTAGGCAATAAAATACAGCGAAACCTTCCTAAGAAGGCCTCCACCGTACTTTCAAATATTGGACCTTTACAAAGGTTATCTTTTAATAGACAAAATCGGAATTCTGAAAACAAATTCTAAATGATTTTAATTACTCAAATTCACAGTGTTAACATTGTATATAACATTCTGATAATTATTATTATTAGTGTGTGGTAATTTTGAAAGCTTTTTAAGATTTTTAAAAATTTATTTTAAATAAGAGAATAAATCGTTTATTTACGTTTAATTTAATTTTTTAAAATATTTTGATAAAAATTACTTGTATGGTATGGTATTCAGGCCTATTGTCTGCACTAGGGACTTGTGCATAAGGGAAGATGGATTCTGGTGGTGGTTTTTCTAGGTTGTTCTAGTCCGTAAATTTCTGAGAAAACCATGGGAAACTCCAAACGGCTAGATTGGCAAGTGCTACATGGGATCGAACCCGGTACTTTCCATCTTCTAGTTTTAAGAGCAAAACTTCTCAGATATTGGTGGGGAGTAATGTTAACTTTATATATATATATAATACTAGCAGGCTACGCCCGCTTCGCTGGTCACTATATTTAAATGAATTTTTGAAAGAATTGAATTAATATTTATTTTTTTACACCACATTCTTGAAAAAACCAAAAAAAAAAAAAAAAAAAAAAAAAAGAAAATGAAATTGCTCCAAACTTCGCTTAGGGTACCCGCTGTCTACGGCAGCTTTTTTCCCGCCCGCACTGCATCAGGTCTAGATTTCCCGTGACTGTAGAAAGATCTTTTCCGGGCACTTCAATCTGGATATTTATCGACGGTAGGGGGGATCTGCTACAATTTAAGAACTACGATTTTAAAGATGACTGTATCTCAGCATCTATTAAATATTTTAGTTTTGAACCATGTATTTTATAGCCCATGCTATTTACACTTTATTACAATTTGATTCCGACCAATGAAATAAAATAAAACAAAACAAAAAGTTGATTAAAAAATAAATATAACATATAAACAAATAAATTTTAATCATTTTAATCCTTTTTACTACGTATATACTACTATTTTTCCCGATAAATACTGTAAATTAAAAAAATTAACAAATAAAAGTTTTTTCTTTTAAAGGAATTAATTAAAAATTGAAAAATAAGAAGTTGTTCTACTATAAAAAATTAAATATAACTGTTATAAATTTTTTCTGCTGCATTACGATTAATAAATATAACAAATTAAAAAAAAAAAAAAAAAAAAAAAAAAAAAAAATTCGCCTTCAAATGAATGTATTCAATAAAAATAAGTTGCGTAATAGCCGTTGCTAAGATACGCAGACGATAGAAGCAAAATAATAAATCTATGAAAAATGAAGCATTAAAGCCAATATTTAAAATCGAAAAAACTTTAATTTAAAAAATTCAAATTCGAAATTCGAAAAAATCTCGATGAGGTGCACACATGCATGGTCCCAGGTACCTATATGCCAAATTTGGAAGCTCTGCGATCAGTAGTGTGAGCACCAGAGCGCAGATACACACACAGACACACACACAGACACACACACAGACACTTCTCTTTATTTATATAGATGAAGATGATGAGGTCATTTTATAGTAAAATTATCCATTATAGCATATATTATATTTCACTCCTCCATAAAAATTAATTTTAAAATCGTCTGCTTCTTTTATACTTTTATTTTAATAGAATTTTAATATAATTTAATTTATATATTAGTCATTTTAGCATTTTTATCCTAAGTAGCATTAGCAATAATATATATCACTTCTCCATTAAAATTTATAAGACCCTACAATAAAATTAATTTGTGCTTAATATCAACTCTACGAAAATTTTTATCAATCGCTTCCAAATTTTGACCTAAGGTTCAAATCTCAATCCTGTGGGTATTTACATCAGCTACAACGTTTTCGTCTTTATTCGTAAATAATAATTTAACTGTATTAAATAGTTTACTGGAATATAATTCAACGTATAACTTAGTCACAGCAACGCGTGACCGGGTCTGCTAGTTGAATTATACGAAATTTATTAATAGGTTAAAAAGTTGAAGATTCTTTGTGTAGATGGCAGCACCAAATATATTTCAGCTTTCATTTCAACCCAGTCGAAAGGTATCGACATCTGTTAGAATCATTTGGAGTTAACAGATAATTGTGACTGTCAAATAATAACAGACAAATAATTAGCAATAAATTAAAATTGCGACTATAATTTGAGATTTAAACTATCCTATCTCTCAAGTTGGATCGAACTGCACATGGTGTGCGAATTTTATTATAATCGGTTAAGTGGTTTAGCAGTCCATTGAAGATAAACATTGTGACACGAGATTTATATATATTAAGATATCACTAGGCAATAAAATACAGCAAAACCTTTCTAAAAAGGACATCAACTATACCTTCAAGTATTGGACCTTCACATAGTGGTCTTTAATAGAGAAAATCTTAGTACTGGAAAACAATTCTAAATGATTTTTATTATTCAAATTTACATTGTTTATCAATATAGCTTTCTGATAGTAATTATTATTAGTTTGTGGTAATTTAAAAAGCATTTTAAGTTTTTTTTAATATATATATTTTAAATAAGAGAATAAATCGTTTACTTATGTTTAATATAAATTAAACATGTTTTAAATTAATTTAAATCAAAGTAAATTAAAACAACTGTGTTCAAAATTAAATAATGTATTAAAATTAAACAATTAAATTTATTAAATAATTATTAAAACTTATGTCCACACATATGCACACAAGCAAAATAAATAAATAAATAAAATAAATAAAAATAAAAAATGAATTAAACAATTTTTTCCCCTTAATAAAAACTTGAAAAGGTTTTATTTTTTTTCTAACGGAGTTGAAAAGTGTTTATGACGTGTCTGCCTGCACCGTAACTTCTGTGAATAATTTTTTAGTATTTTTGAGCTGATATTACCTAAAAATATTAATTTAATAAACAAAAAAAATAATAATAATAAAGATTTCGTATTCCAACAACGTGAAAAAGACGCAGGTACCGATACTAGCGCCATGATGCGGCGGAATGAATTTTAGGACCGGTTTTGACTGTGAAACGCCATAGGAGATATTTCTCCTTCCCTTTCTACCTTCATGGTTTTTGTGCCGAGAAGTTGTCGTTTTCCAAATAACCCTTGCAACTGTAAAGACAATCGTAACGATAACCGCGGCTTTTTCGTTTATTTTGTTTATGTTTTTCAAAATCCTCGTGCTGCTGTGCTTGTCTTGCCGAAAAATTTTAAGAGTTATCACCTTGTGTGATTGTGTAAGAGATCTATAAGCATAACATGAGAAATAATAAACAACTGAAACGTTTTAGAGCTTCACTAAGCTTTCTGATTTTAATCTTTCACAACAAGGAATCAAGTTACAATGCTTCCATTATTTATTAATTTTCAATATGCATAGTGAACCAACTTTTCTAATTTGTGTGTATTTTACTCTTTGAGAAAACAATGAAAATATTGTGTTTCTCTCTCATGTTAAAGAACTTTGTGGACATTGACACTTATCAACGTAAAATTTAACTGCAAACTTAAATTAATTAGTTTTTCTTGAAAGTCATATCAAGCTTGTTTAATGTTATAATATTTGTTAAATCAAGTTTGAATATTAAAATAAGCTTAAAAAATCCCCAAATATTTATTACTTGCAGTCTATGTCATATATAATAATTTTATTGTAATATACGATTTCATCATTTTAAAGGCGTTAAGACAATTTTACTACCGATATACATCATTTGTAGTTACTTATTAAAAAACGATTAAGATTATTAACATATTTTGAACCTTTTCTTTGATAAAATAAAATTTGGCAATCATAAATTTTCTCTTTTTTATTTTATTTATTTTTAATTTTGTAGCACTTTTTTTTTTAATTTTTTTTTAATAAAAAGGTATTATTAATTTAGAAAAAAAAAAAAAAAAAAAAAGTTATACATTCTTTAGACTGTTTTCAAAGCAAAATTTGAAGAATGCATCTGTTGCAAAACTTTCAAAAATAATTATTAACTAGGTATCAAGATAATAGAATGTAGCGTGAGTGACATACCATATTATTTAACTATAATTAACTAACTTTTGAGTATCAAAGGTATATAACTGAGGTAAGTACAACTATGGGTACTTATCATCCCATCAATGAATAAATTGGGGAAGATTTCAGAAAATTTGCACAAATTTTAATAACCACAAACACTCAACAGCAGAGGTTAATCCAGGGCAAATTTAGTACCACACGAGGCACTTTCACTAAATCAATTTTTGACAAAGATGCACTTTCACAAAATCAACTTACAGCAAAGAGGCACCTTCACAAAGTCGATTCTCAGTTATAATAGCTGCACACTAAAAACTTTCATAAGCTTTGTTGGAACAGATTTGATGTCTGTCATCCTTGGTGGGGGAAAAAAATCACCAAGTTATCTGCTGAGCATATTTAATTCCTTTCAATAATCATGGTTATTTTAATAATGGATATGAGAGCAGTCAATAATATTAAACAATATTTTGTACAATATATATTACAAAAATATACACCTGGCATGTATATTGTATATTTTTGTATCATGTTTTTGATTGTCAAATACAAAAATCACCAAGGATGACAGGTATCAAATCTATGCTGCTTTGCTGTATGGAATACATAATATTTTAATATATAATACATCCCAGTGGCAGAAACACGGCGACATAGTCATGGACACAGAAAAACAGGTTGCAGACAGTTTTTGTCTGCACTAATAAAAAAATTAGTCTGCAACTTTCAGACACTCTTTGTCTGTATTAATAAAAAAAGTTGCCCACAAATTTCGGACAGTCTCTGTTTGCAGTCATAAAAAATTGTCTGCAATTTACAGACATTTTTCACTCGTGACAGTGCGCTACCGGTGTATGATGTCTTAGACTCTCTCTGGTAGGAACTCTAGAGCCCCCTATAGGTGCCTTGGTAGGAACACACAAAACAATGCTTTAAAACTTCTCCTCCACTTAAAATTTCATTTATAAAAATTTCTGTATCAAAACTAAAACTAATAATTTTATTATTTATAATTATTTAGATTGTGTTGTGTCAAACATTGCTATAAAATATTTAATTGAATGAGTTCAACTTATTATTTTATAATTGTTTATACTATATTGTTCTGTAGTAAAATTGTATTTTTGTATTGTTGCACGAGATCACCACTGTTGTTAGGTCCATCCCCCACCCCCAAAGATTGCCTCTATCAGCTTTCAGGCTTTTTGAGTGTAAGCCATTTTCACCCCTGTTTACACACAAATTTCGCAGACAGATTATGAAAATTTAAAAGCCTGTCGCAGACAGCTACAAAACTTTCTCTCACTGGGTAAACACATTACCTTTCACATTAGCAATTACTCAACCCACAATCTCAAATATTACAAGTGTTCCATTTTATTTTTTAGATGTATTTTAAAATTAAATAAACTGTTTTGTGCATTTTAATTGATTGTTTGGAAGCATTTTAATTTTCACGAACTAGTCGATTTTTTCACAAATTATTTTATCAATTCATAAATGTGGTACAATTTAAAAAAAACCCGCATTAAACCCTACTAAACTTTAAGCCCATTTTTGTCCACTTGAAGTACACAACACATATAATTAATTAAAAATTTTATTATTAATCAATTTTTCTGATTTTTAAATTTTTAACTCTGAGGTGTATTTAGCAATTATATTTTTTTAGTAATTATAATTTTAATCTTTTTAAAATGATTTACCAACTGTGTGACAATGAAAATTTACTTTATTTCATGACTTAAAAAAGTTTTGCATAATTTTTTGATAAATTATTAATTTTCATTTTGTTTTCGGGTTTCAAGTATAAAGAAATAGGGTTTGGGTCATTAAAATTCTCTATTGCAGATTTGGATCATTTTTCAGATCAATTTTTTGTTGGGTTTGGGTTGATTTAAAATTCACCTGTTGGGTTCGAGTTGAGTAAAACTCAACCCACGCAGGAATCTACATGGAATTTGTTGGATCCTGGTATAATTATATAAATCCTTAACTTGTAGATCCTAGGATGGTACAGATTTCACCTCATTCTACTTTTCAGTGAAAAATATTTGTTGTATAATATATCTATATATTTTGATATTTTTCTATATGTTTTCATATATAATATTAGGGATGCACCAAATAGCAGTTTTGGCCAAATGCCAAATATCCTTCAAACCGAATAGTAACTATTCGGCCGGATACTGGATATTCGGCTGGCTGATTTCCTCTTATATTCAGATGTCAATCACCTAATTTTTGGCAAACTTTTTCAGTAATACCATTTTACATTTAGTAATATTTTATTTTTTATATTATAGAAAACTACTGTTTGGAAGCAGTGGTTTATATAAATGTAGAAAAATATTAGGAAATATTACTATACATAAGTAGTGGTGTAATGCTGAATTCACAGTCAAAGAAAATTATTAACTGTTAGGCTTCTTAATAATCATAAAATTTCTTTAAAAACAATATCTTGTCGGGTTCACTCAAAAAATAAATAAATAAATAAATAATGCAGGATTGGCAAGTTTCTTCCAAGTAGAAGAAATGGAAGAAACTGTTTTTTCTTAAAAATTTATCCTATAAATTGCAGATTTGTAAGATACAATGGATGCATTTCTCTTATAAACAACTTTAAATATACCTATACAAATTTAATTACATATTTAATTAATAATTATGAGTTTTTTACCAAAATGAGCCTCAGTATCTGATGATAACGTTCCAAAACACTAAAAATACAGTAAAAAAATCAGTTTCAATTTAAACAGTATAAAGTTTTATAATTTAGGCAATTTTATTTTTTTAACTGGTAATAAATAATAATTTGGATCACTTGCTTATACTTTCTGATAAAACATCTCTTAACTTAATCCAGTTAATTATAAGAATATGCAATAATTACTGTATTACAAAATGTCATCAAAAACTTTATTTTCCTTATAGTCATATACTGTACAGTCATCTCCCTCTAATAAACACCGCAGATTTATAATCTGCAAATTCTTCTAATCCATTAATATAAAACAAACTTACATCTTAGATTTAAAAAAAAATTCACATTCCTTACACTTTTACTTTTTTTTTTTAAATCAAACTTTTAGCTTAATCTTTGCTTTGAAACACAATTGGGGAAGCAGGGATGTATCCAGAGGGGGGGGGGGGGCTCTGGGGGCTCGAGCCCCCCCCCCCCCCCCAAATTTTCTGAGATTACTTTTTTCATGTTCTACTGACCAGAAAAAAAAAAAAAAAAATGTAAAAAAAATGAATTTTTTCTCCACAATATCTTTTTTGTGTTGTTAATTTGTTTGCTTGTGAAACCTTATTTATCGGCAATTTTCTGTCTTGTAAAGTCCAAATTACCGAAATGCATATTAGGTTTTTGTAAAAAATACTAAAAAGAGAACTTTATGGTACTTATTGTTGAACACTGTAATGTGTCTCCTTTCTTTTAACACTTCTCTTGCCAGAAATAGCGTTTTAATTCCTTGTGAGACAAAAGATTCGTCATTAACAATGATCACAGTTGCATATGGAACTTCTGGTTTTGTCAGTTATTCACGTAGTATACCTTCCATTCCGTAGTATACCTTCCTTCCTTCATTCCTTTCTAAGGCTCCCTGAGTTCGACAAACATCTGAAGAGATATAAGACGGTCGTAAAACAAAAGTGGGTGTGAGCTGCGATGCAAGTAGAATAAGTCGCTGTGCTATCTACTGCTCTGACAGGCCTTAAAAGAACAACACATTATGTAAACTTCTTTGTTACGATTGTCACAAAGCAGACATATCTGTGTCTGATGTAGAACGCGATGATGGGCCATCGTTTCACTGTTCACTTTCCAAACGATAACCAATAATGACGTGCAGCCACAGTTGAAGATACGCTATGTCACATGAGACACCTGGTTGATACACATCCTGGGTACATATAGAAATGCTAGATAGTTCGATACGTACACCATGCCAGAAGATTTTCAGCAACTACAATGCGTATAACCATGGCCCCAGGGTCTGTAGAAGACACGATAAACAGTAAGCCATATAAGAAGACCTCAATGTTTTCGCTAAACATAGACATGTAATATGCCTAGGTTTAGTGGACGCTAGCAGACAGGTCCTCATGTTTCCGATAATATGATCTAAAGCAAGCAATATTATCTAACTAGAAAGCCACATGTATATATTATTTTCTTCTACATACAAAACAAGAGAAAAAAGTATTAGATTCGAAAATTTTTAGACCAGTTTTCAATGTATTTACATGTTTTTAGATGCATTGAACACCATAAGACAATTTTTGGAAACTTAGATATAATTTTTTAAATTATATTTTTGGGTAGCTGCACTAGATTTCCCTTTTTACGGAAAAGATATATCTCGGCTGTATTAAAAAGAAGCTATATCTAAAAAAAAAACGAAAAGTATTTGAAACATGGTTGTGCATGGCACATAAATCATGCGCCGTACCACTGAATTACGACGTCAGCCAGTTTTTGGTGTGTCAAATTTGAATGGACTTAACATTGCACTAAAGCTAGACAGATAGCATAGCAACGGTCTAGAATTTGTTTCTAGGGTAATCCGGAATCGTACCATCACAATTTAAAACCTCCACGGACACGGAGAAGACGTTTCCCCAATTTCAGTATACCTGAGCTATTATATTTACAAAACATGGAGGACACAACGGATTTTAAGTGCAACTGTACCATCAGAGCCTCCTTAAGTAGATGCCTAGCGAGTCGCTCGAAAACTTGGCAACAGCACAAGAAGAACATAGCCAGTAGATGGCGCTTGATACCGAGTCGTAAAGTTCTGTTTATTTCCCGCGATTCAATTGAGTTCTTCATGGTTTACGTTTTATTAATTTAACAAATGTGAGAGTTTTTTTTTTTTTATATAATATGCATGGTGTATTGCGTCGTTCCATTTTGTAAATCGGAGTCGCCGTGAAAATATAAGTTTTCACGGTTTCATATTTCAAGACAAGGTATGTAAACTGCATAAGTATTTAATGCAAAATTACCAACCCTCCGGATTTTTTAATATCAATAATATTTTTCACAAAAAACATTATTTTTATTTATTATCGTAAATTCTGTGATTAAGACGAGGATAAATTTAAAAGAAATTATGATATAAAAATTCGAAGGGTTGACACCTCTGTTAGTAAGTTAGATTTAACAAATAAAATAGTTATGCTTATTACAAAATGAAATGAAATTTTTATTTATTGATGTAGGAATACAGAAAAATAACTTGTTCTTAGTTACTTTGAAGTAACTCTATATTGTAGTATTTTATAGTTTTATTCATAAATTGCATTAGTAACTTATGAATAAAACTATAAAATACTCCAATATAGGAACAAGATTGATTTATATTTTTTTAATACCACTGTTTTTTAAAGACTTGTGTAAATGCGTATAAAAATTTGATTATTTCAGTTAAATCGATACAAAAGTGTTGGGAATATTGAAAAGAAAAAATAGAACATTTTTATTTCTACTTTTGTTCTTTTTAAAAATATTAAGTTTTAAGATTCATAACATTACTTTTATTAACCTTTTACCACACAAATGGAATATGGAATTAAAAATTCATGTAAAAATTAAATATCATGATTACTGATTTGAAAAATTATCAGGTATAACAGAAAGATGACTTGATTTTTTGAAATAGAAATTCTCCACATCCATACACTCACATATACACACACACACACACATATACTGGCTAATTGCCAAAAACTACTTTTTTTGGACTCATGAGATCTTAAAAATATAAATCAGGGGAAAACTCGATATCGAATTTTTGGACCGAACACAATACTTTCATTACCTACGGTAGTAGGGTAATGGAAGTAAAAATATTTCAAGGATGTTATTAATTTATCCTTAAATTTGCCAATCTTTATCAATTTTTTCAAATTGAAACCTAATACGAGTTTTAAAATACAATTGTGAATTTTCTGCATTTGTTTGTTTTTAAGTTATTCTGATAATAAATATGCATATAAATCAATCACTAAAAACAGAAAAAAAAATGCTTTTTGTATTCAGAGAACCCCAAAACGTCACTTTATTCAAAAACCTGAGTTGAAAATAGAACTTCAAAAAAATACTTTGTTTACATTATAGGTTCGAAAAATTAATTTTCCTTCTTCAACAGTATTCGTCGACATAAAAAAAAGTGTAGCAAAGCACTTTCGTCAATTACATTCTACAGAAAAGAACGTTTAGCTTAATTTTGAATAGCCCTGTATGTTTTCAATAAACTATGTGCACATCAGATTGTGCATTTAAATTTAATCTTATATGAAAAACACCTAACACAAAATGAAATACACTTTCAGCATTTTCCAAGTATATCCGAGATAGACTAGACAAACGACGCGCACAGACCAACCGCTAAAAACATTATTTTTCGTTTCAGGAAACCTCAAAACATGTAAACATAACACAACTTTATTTCGAAACTGTCTATCAGTTTCGAAAGCATACACTCTCGGAACTGGTAAAGCTAATAAAATCTTGGAAAAAAAAAAAAAAAACTTCGTGCGAGAGAAAACTTATACTCAAGAAATCCTTAATTTTAAAAATTTAAATCTTAATGGTTATTTATTTATTTTTTGTGACGGACTAGACAACAGATTGTTTTCTTCTCCAATTTTTATTACTGAATGTTAACTTATCTCATTAATGTGCTGGTCTATTTTTCTTATAAATAATATAAAATTCTCGATTTAAGAAAAATAATTCACACCTAATAAGGTAAAAATGTAACGTAAAGGACATGACCAAGAAAAAGAAAAAAAAGACATGATTTTAATAATTTATCATTATAAATTATTCATTCTAAACTGAAACTCATTTAAAGTTCAGAGATTTTAATTTATATAAACAAAACTTTCATCTGATATCTAAATTTTTAAAAAAATTGAAATTTTTATTGAATAAATATATAAAAAATAATTTAATCGTGTGATAGACATACCATGTTTTTGCTTATTTAATTTTAAATTTCGTTTTTTAATTAATAATATATTTTTAAAAAAGGTGTTATTTATTAGATTCAATTAGTTGAAAAGCTAAAATAGGTCTTGTCCACTTCCGAAGAAAATTAAACCCTATACTTTTTTAAATATAAATATTTGAATTTTTTTTTTGAAAATATTTACGATAAAGCACTTTCACATCATTTTTTCAAATTAAAAGAAGAAAAAAATACAATTTTGGACTTTAAATTGAAATTAATAGCTAGATTTTTATATGAAAAATATAACTTATCTATGAAAGAGAAGAAAATTGTTGCTCTGCGTAGGTGCTGTCACCTAGCGTTAGTTTTGTTTTTTAAATGTTGCCTAATTTAACATTAGGATTCGCTGCGCGTGGAAGGCATCTACTTAAGGAGGCTCTGGTACCATTAATCTACATGACAATAGTTGGATGGCTCCAGTATTGATCACTCAATCCTTCAATTACGAGCTCGACTCCTTATTAACCGGACTACCATGAGTCCAGTTTTTGGTGATTTTCTCCGTTTGTCAGTGGTTTACAACATCACGGTTAAAGAACTCTCTAGCAGAGACTTATACATTTTAAAGGACTAGTTCGATCAGTTTTAGACCCAAGGCACTTTTTAGAATTATTATTATCTTTAAATCTTTTCTTGCCATTTCCGATTTTAGGAACATTAATTCCATTGTTTGCCGACATGCGGCGTTGTAACTGATCTTATTTATAGCGCATAATCATTTTACTATGCCTAGATACGAAGCTTAAGGTAATAACTTATATTTTTCCTAAAGTTAAGGTGATTGGGGGGGGGGGGTACAAACTGTAGCGCACACGCTCTAGTGAAAGTTGGGCCCCTCCGAAATTTTTTTCTGGCTACGCCCTTGGGAAGGGAGGGGGGGGGGGGGGGGGGGTAAACCACTATTACATCAATGTTTAACAAATTAATCAGTGATGAATAATATTTCCAGACTTTCAAAAATATTTTGTTTCACATTTTTTAAATATGTTTGTTTACATTTTATAGGTACCTATTATTTGAATATGCTTAAATTATTTACCATCATATATGAATGTGATAGATTAGTTTTATTAATATTGAAGAAATATTTATTATAAAATTTATTAAAAATCCTCTTGCCATTCTGATGGGAGTCCATTTATGAATTAATAATAACTCACTTTGTATCTGCAAAAGAAAACTGTAAACAAAGGCAATGATCTCTAATATGCAAATTCCTATAATCCGCACAACCTCTGGACAAGACTTTTGAGAGTTAGAGAGAGTTGACTGTAAAACAAATGAGAAGTTTTTTAGTAGTTCAATACTGCACTTTATTTTTAAACTTAAAATAGATAAATAGAAACTATGGAATTTTTTTTTTTTTCCTAGAGAACTTGCAGGAGAGTTTAAAAGTAGGTAGTATCTTACTTATTGATACAATTCATTGGGTACCAGCTTCAAGTTTATAAAAAAAAGTGTATCCTTAAATATATTATATATATATATTATGGCTAAAAATTCCATAATTATTATCACTTGTACTGTTTGAACGTATAATAATATTATGAGATAGTATCTATGCAAAAAGTTCTAAAAATATTAGCATTGAAAAGTAAAAACCCATCACCTTTATATATTTAGTGTTTGTTATCAAATAACTTATTTTTCTAAAAATAATTTTAATATTAATTGTATTATAGTTTAGATTTGGCATTATATTTATACTTTGAGTTTATACAGTTCATAAATTTTAATTTTGAACATCTATTTCATCTTTTGTTTGGTTTCTTCCACTGTCCTGGAAGAAACCCAACCCTGAATAACGCAACCCAGAAATGCAGTATTTGAGAAAAATCAATTTAAAAGTAACAATGTCAGTAGCGGCTCATGAGATTCCTTTACAGGGGGGCTGCATAGCTGCATGTCTACGTAAGATTTGAGAAAAAAGCGAAAATGATTTTCTAAATAATCTGTTTTAATCGGGGTCTTCGGGTTTTATATGCGCAGACTGAGCAAGAAGCAGAGCAATACAGGATACAGCATAGATTTAAAATTTTATATTATTGGACATTCATTACAAAGAAAAAAAAATAATCTGGATATTTTATTTTGTTAACTTTATTTATTAATGATAATCAATTTTCCCCAAACAAAATATTTTTCATCTGCATGCTATTATTTTCTCCAAGATGGTACGAAGTATACATAAATTTTGCTCATTAAAAAGATACACACAATCATTTATATAAAAATAATAATAAATAGTTTGATTACATACTTATGTAGATCTGTACAGTTCTTGCGATAATAACTGCAAATAATTCGAATCTATAGTCCACAATGATAAATAATTTCTTTTTGTGTCTCTGTACAAAAATGTATAAGTCCTGTACTCATCAAAATTATACAAATTGCGTGACGATTACCTGTAACCTACCTACCAATTTTTAGTTCAGTTGGATAAAACATTTAGGCGCAATCGCACTTCATAAATTTAAGTCCATTAATCAAAATGATAAGGAATTTTTCTTTGTGTCCTTGTAACAGATCTATAAGTCTCACATCCATCAAATTCTATACAGCTCGTTTGATGGTGACCTTTCACATACCTACCAGCTTTCAGTTCAATCGAACCAAGCATTTAGATGTTATGATTTTCACTCACATATATACACTTACTCACACCATACATATAACACTGTAAAAATAGCAAAAATGAGCTCAGGAGACCTCAAAACATAGTAATGTAATGCTCGTATCTTAAAAGTGCAATTATAATGATGCGTTTCATTAATTTATTTAGAACATCCTTTGAAATATTAATTAAAAGAGTTAACATTGACGTAAAATCTTGCACATCACATAGATTATGAAATGCTTGTCTAACATTACGAATATTTTATTGTTATTATTTTTTTTAATGCGAACTTTACACACATGTACAGTAAACTAAAATTTCATTTAAATATGAAACCTTTGTATAATTAAAAATGAATTTCCAAAATTTGCTGCACATCTTCTGTATTGCCGTGCATTAAAAAAAAAAAAAAATCTATAAATGTTAAAACACCATTTTCTTTAGAGATATTTAAAAAGGCTTGAATAGTATGTATCAGTTTAATTTGGTTTGAAATATTATCCAAGCCAGCAGTGCATTCTGGATGTTTTGTGTGTCCTCGTAAAAGAAGTATATAGGTAAAATAGTGTGGCCAATCTAAAGAACGGATATTAAAATGCTTAAATTTCCGAGCATATTTCTGAAAGTTCTCACTCAAATATAAAGAGAGATGAAACGAAGTTATAAATGCTTTCCAATTTCGTTGTATGAAAATGTCAGAAATTAAAAATTTAGTAATCTCGTGTTTTTAAGAAAGGTTCGACTGCTAATATTTCTCATCAAAATAGAAAAA
This sequence comes from Salticus scenicus, assembly GCA_963930645.1. Classification (NCBI taxonomy): domain Eukaryota; kingdom Metazoa; phylum Arthropoda; class Arachnida; order Araneae; family Salticidae; genus Salticus; species Salticus scenicus. The sequence continues at coordinate 29,579,032 of OZ005659.1, read as the reverse complement.
AAATTAGTGACTAAAATACAAGTGAAAAAAAAAAACATAATTATAATTATAATAATAACCTTATCAACAAAGCGATTAAACACTTGATAAATTTTAAATATTATGTTTAAGGCAAAATTTATATAAAAATTGAGATTCTGTCTATTCAGTTTCAATGTTTCTGCCATTGGCAAACCAAGAAACCGAAAAACCGTTCGAAATTTCCATGTAATATAAAATAAAAATCTGCTTGAAAAATAAATAAAAATGACTTATATTTTCTCATATAATCGTGAATAACCTTCATGCTAAATTTTTTTACCTCTCATACATAAATAATCATCAAACACAGCGATTACCGCATTAAAAACTGTGAAGAAAAAACGTAGATTACAAAGGGAATTTGTTCTTTTCCAGCATTACCGAAATCCCTAATCAGGTCGGTGCTGCAGCGGATGCAGCTCCAACCAAATGGTCGAAACTGGTAGGGAAAACGAGTAGGGGCGGTTGTAACTGTTCTTTCCCTAAAGAAATCCCTTTTTTCGGGAGCTGCATGGATGAGCAGTCCCTTTACGAATTTTCGAGGTGCTATTACGTTTAAAAATGGTTAACTTTTCTCAGCTTTTTAATAATTTTTCATGATAACGATGTAATCTGCTTTTCTATATGCATAATACTATACAATATAATAATATTTATTTTCAAAATATTTTGAAAGTTGATAAAATAGTTTTTTCGAATATTTCTGGGGGGGCTGCAGCTCTGCAGCTCCTGCCACGAGCCGCCACTGAACAATGTATTGGTTAACTATATTAAAACTGAAGCAAATGCTTCTCACTCTCATGTGGATAAATTGTGGCATAGAGATATGATACTTTTCATGCATGTTGGGGCGCTTCATATGCATTTTTCAATGACAAATTCAAAATTGCTGTTTTATCTCTTGTGTCACTTATCTTTCCAGATTTGGATGTGATTTTTATTTGATCTCTTAAAGTTTCCTGATGGCAACATCATGTGAATTATGTACGTGCTTTTTTAACTCAACTTTAGAAACATACATCGTTATAATGTTATTGATAAAGAAAACTTTTGTTAGATATTATTAATTGTTAGATTAATCTAACTAATAATTAATTTTCTTTAATGTTACTTGAAGCTAGATAAAACAATTGTTTTCATTTAAATGTAATCTATTTCTTAATTACTTTGAAAAAAATCTTAATTTAATGATAATTAAAAATAGTAGAATTTTTTCAAATGATTAGAAATTAAAAACAAATTGAATTTTTATACGTTTGAAATAGTTGAATAGTAACTGAATAATGTGATATTCGGTCAACCGAATAGTTTTAGATTTGGCCACTGAATATTCAGTAGTATGGCCGAATACCGAATATTTGGTGCATCCCTAATTATATATATATAAAATATGTATGTGAACTTACCAGATTTTTATCTATTTTTTATTTCTTTAACCTGCCTGTTTCTTGTGATGGTTTAAAATATTCAACTCTATCAAAAAATGTCTTTTAAAATTTATGAGGTTTTTACAGTGAGATTCCTATATACAGTGTTTCTGAACTCCATGTGCAAACTTGAAGGGGAGATCGAAAACTCTTATAGGAAGTGGAATCACATAGGAAACCATTTTCCCAAATGGATAGGTTAGGTGGCACAGCCATCGAGCTCTCGAGGTTTGCATGCACAGGTTGCTCATTGTAGTTGGTGGTGATTGGATGGCCTGTATGGCCGTCACATGACTCCAAGATCCCCTGATTTATTTTTTCTTGACTTTTATTTGTGAGTTGTCATGAAGGCCATTGTCTATGAAATGCCAGTATAATTTGAAATGGACTTTGCTTCAAGAATTGCCATCAATGCTGCTATGATCTGCAAGATGTTCATTATTTTTGAAAAATTTTAAAAAGGTAAAGTTTAAAATGAAGTATAATTACTAAATTTAATTTAATTTAAACACCATACTTTTCAGCTTCATAATTATTTGGACCTTTGTTGAAGTACATTCCTTATAAGGCCTCTTTCATCTTCAGTCAGAGAGCAGCATCACCAGTCCTCCGTGGTGCTTGGCGATGGCGATTTAGTAATGTGTTGATCTTGTTCACTTTGTCTTCTTTTTTGCAGTAGGTGGTACAAAAGTGGGTCTAGGCCAGCCTTTGATTCATTGCCATTGCACATATATATTAAAATTCTTAATTATTTCAAAATTAAGAATGAAATACAGTACGAAGCCGAAAATCCGGACTCCAAAAATCCGGCCAATTTCGGCGGCATTAATCATCATCATCAACAGCGTTTTTTTTTTTTTTTTTTTTTAAGCATAAATATATCTAAATAATGAATCAAAAAAGTATTTTATTTCTTAGTAATCTTCAAAACCGGCATTTGCAATGTCTGAAAGAGGAGGGAGAAGAAGATTATAATAATAGTAACAGTTCTTAAACATATATCTAATTGAGAACTAAATTCTATATTCTATTTCAATTATGCTCAAACTTTTAATTAAAAAACTAAAGTACTTAAAAAAAAAAGAAAAAAAAAAAAAAGAAATGTTTTTAAAATGGCATGTTTTTCTTATTTTCTTTTATTGTAACTTGTACTAAATTTTGTATGCAAATATTTCAATAAATCTGTTTTGTTTTTCAAGTTTAATTTTTTATTTTATTTATTTTTATTTATGTATTGTTAAAGTTGATAAAAGTAATGTTGCAGAATATGTTTAAAAATCGTAATATATTATTTTTTACTTGCATTTGCATATTATACAAGTACTTAAACCATAGTATTATATATTTTAGGCATGACCAAAAATCCGGAAAATCTGGAATCGCCGCGGTCCCGACGATTCCGGATTTTCGGCTTCGTACTGTAATTAAGAAATGGCGACAAGTCAAAGGCTGGCCTAGACCCGCTTTGGTACCATCTACTGGAAAAGGGAAGACAAAGTGAACAAGATCAATACTTTACTAAGTCGCCATTGCCAAGCACCATGGACTGATGCTGAAGATGGAGGGGTCCCCTCAAGGAAAGTACTCCACCAAAGGTCCAAATGATTATGAAGCTAAAAAGTAAAAAATGCTTAAATGAAAATAAATTTTTGAAAATGTTCACCAGTTCACACAGTATAGGTGTCAGTTGTGCATGAATGCTGATGGGTGAAATTTTGAACACCTCCTGTGATTGCCTCTAACTATTGTATTATTATTTTGTATAATAAAGCATTTAATAATACTGCATTATGACCTTGCTTTGTCTTTATGTCTCTTTACCCTTAAAGATGGCATTTGGGAACCTGCTTTCCTATTTGATTCTGTTTCCTACCTCCCCTCTAAGTTTGTACGCAGTGGAGTTGAGAATCATTCTATATTTATCCATATTTGGTGCCACCCACATGTTAATCATGGTTTATTAATCAAAGAAAATTGATCATTTGGCAGAATTTCCTAGTAATCAGTGCCAAATTATAATCTTTTTATTATTAGTTCTTGTGGTTTTTAAGATCTTTTAAAAAAAAATTATTGTTTTGTACCATCAGTTATATTTTATGAAGGAAAAGATTAGATACTTTTTGATATTTATGCTTGGTAATTTATTACAGTCGAACCTTATTAAAGTGAACACGCTTAATGTGAATTACTTTTAACATGAACTGTGTCCACAATCCCCGTCAAAATGAAGATTAGTTCATATATATGAAGATTAGTTACTGATAACATAAACAATTTTTTTTCCCCTTGCGATTCACGTTAACAAGGTTCAACTGTATTTGTAATTTTATTTTTAATTATCTTCTATTATTCATGTAAAAAAATCTTTTCAGGAAACTTATCATGATGATGCATATTCAACGTGCTTTTTGTCGACCAAAGCAAATTTGTGATATTTTTATGAATTCATCTTTACAAAATATTCGTTTTCCTGCTCATTGCATGGGTGTTCATGGTAAGATTTATTTTTATTTGAATTCCATTATTGCCATTACAGAATTTACTCCATGTTTAAAAAAGTGTAGAGTGCTGTTCGTAAAAAAAAAGAAAGGCACTTTTAGATTTTTAAGACCAGTTTTTGATTCTTAGGGGCACAATTTAATATCTGGATACTTATTTCAAGATGCAATTATACATAAGTGTGCAATAAATATTTTTTAATCTTAACTTTCGTTTTCTTTTGCTTGTTACTAATGTATAATAAATGAATACTGATACACAATAGTTTTATTTATATGGATAGCATTTATCTTGAGTACAGTGTTGCCAGTGGCGACTAAAATGCAACTATTTGCTACTAAAATCAACTCCAGGCGACTATGGTAGTGTTCACATTTTTTTTAAAAAAGGGCAGGGTGGACTTATCGAAAAGGGCACTTTTTTGTTAGTGAAAGGGCACATATTGATAAAACACTTTCGATAGATGAAAGGCAATTTCTTCAACACTCACCAGTCCACGCAATAAAATAAATACAAATAAAAAGATAACACCCACCTATCTCATCACCTAATTAACGGAGAAACACAGCAGGTACCATCCTTCTTGGATTCATGTCTATTTTAATTTAATTATTTATTAAAATTGTAAGATTACAGATGTAAACATGCAACGGTGTTAAATTTTTTATTTTCAACAAATACCCAATTTTGACTTTATAGGTTTTAGAGAAAATTTTACCTCCGGATATTAAATTTGAAGTACTTCGGTATATTAAAATCTTAAATCTGGTCTCCTGGTGGCAATAGTTTTCTTGGTGTATCTCAAAATCTACTTGACTAAAAGAGCTGAAATTTCATAAAAATTTCATTAAAATAATTAGGACCCCGTAAAATATTTGTAGTAAAATATTTCTAATTTACAATTCAAAAATTTTTACCTAAAGAATTTCAAAATATTTATTTTTGAGATAATTTTATTTAAAAAATTCTAAATCGTAATCTACAAATATTTTAAAAGTTAGTGCAGGCTTTAATATGCAAATGCCTTAAGCATTGTTTCCCAGAAATAATTAAATTACACATAATTGTATAAAGAATAGTAGGTATCTATTTGTCTCTCTCTGATATTTGCTTGATCAGATAGATAAAAGTGATATGTGTTATCTTTTTTTTTTTTTTTTTTTTTAAAGTCTACAGTATTATAAAAAAAAAAAAAAAAAAAAAAAAAATGCACCTTGTTTTTCGAAACTTAGATAAAAGTGATATGTGTTATCTTTTTTTTTTTTTTTTTTTTTTTTTTAAAGTCTACAGTATTATTAAAAAAAAAAAAAAGAAAATGCACCTTGTTTTTCGAAACTTAAAAAAAATACTATGCAGCATGTGCAAAATAAATGTGAAATTAACAATATTTATATTTATAGTCATAACTAATTGTTAAAATATGTTATAATTTCTCCACTAATTGATAAAATTCCTGTCTTTTTCTTTAAGACTGATTCCCAAAATTTGCAATGTTTTTATGAGCGATCGCCGAAATGCATAACTTTTTTCGTCGTTAATAAATGCAATTTCTGCTGTTTTTTACGTTAAATTCCCAAATACTCAATTATTTCGTTGCTAAGAGATGAAATTTGTGCTTTTTTCTCAAAGATGAATTCCGAAACACGCAATAATTTTGCAGCCAATTCTGAAAATATGGGATTATTTTCACTGTTGTCAATTTTTATAGTCAAAACTTACATTTAATCACAAGTAATTTCCAAATTCTGCTATTATTTCTCCGCTAATCAACGAAATTCGCGATTTTCCCCCCTAAAGCTGTTCCTGAAATTAACGATATTTTTGTGGCCAATTGCTTAAACCTGCTATTATTTCGCTCCTACTCGTTGAAAATCGTGTTCTTTATAAAGTTGAATCTCCAAATACTCAAATATTTTGCCACTAATCGATGAAATTTACGCTTTTTTCAAAGTTCAATCCTGAAATACGCAATAATTTTGCTGCCTAATTTGGAAATATGGGATCATTTCACTATTAACTGTCAAAAAGTTATGTTTAAACGCAAGTAATTACTAAAATACGATATTATTTCGGTGTTAATCGATCAGATTTGCACTCTTTTCAAAGGTGATTTCCGAAATTCGCTATGTTTTGTGTCTGATTGTTGAAGTTGAAACACATAATTATATTGCCGCTACTTAATAAGGTTACTTTAATCCTAATTTTTTGCTGAAATAGGCTTTATCTCTATATTAATAAATGAAATCCGTGCTTTTTTGCAAAGATGTATGTAATAAATTTTCCGAAATACAGAATCAATCATTTTACCGAATTTTTGAAATTTATGTAATAGCAATTAATTGCTAATACAGGCTATTGTTTTACCGTTAATTTTAAAACTTTGTATGTTTTTCAAAAAAATATGTGATTATTTCACAAAAAAAAAAAAGAAAAATAATAATAAAATTGCTTTTTTTATGTGCGATTGCAAAAATACGCTATACGAAAGTCTATCTAAATACGGGATCGTTTCGCCGATAAAATTTACTTTTAATTGTTTAAATTACGTGCTGAAATAAGACATCAATTCACTACAGAACAACGTAATATTCTTACGGTGGATTGTCGAAATTTATCATTTTACGTCTTATTAACAAAAGTTACCTTTATCATGGCTAACTGCTCAAGTAAGCGATTGTTTCTCTTTTTCACTAAATAAAGATAGGCAACTATTTTCGCTGCTGTAATCGACAAAATTCGTGCTATTTCAAAAAATTAATATCACAAATGTTTTATGCATATATTTATATACATTGAGTAAAAAATCTGCAAGATTCCTACCTTTTTTGGCATATATTTGCTGAAATATCCATAATTTTTGCGTCCAATTACCGAAATATACACAATTTCCTCGTCTGAATATTATGGAAAAACTTTTGTGTAAGATCTGTTTTATGTTCGCTGATTTCATTTTAAGGAAGTTAGTTTTAGCGCAAAGTTGAGAAAATGATAATTATGCTGATTTTACACAAAAAATTTTAGCTTCAGCAGAAAATACGAAATAGGCAGAATATTTGAAATCCCGCATACGAGAATTGGGTGCCGATTTCAATACTTAACATAATTTCTGTGGTTCTTTATTTTATTATATTATTCCTGTAACAGTCATTTCTACTCTTGGATACACAGAAAAGATCCTCAATTCACAGGCTTCGAGCAATGTTGTGAACAAAAACGTCGGAAAAAACCATGGCCAACGATCCTTTTTTCCGTCGGCCATGGGAAGATACAAACCACTCCCAAAAGTGACTTCTTGTAGAATTTTCAGATCGCGTTTGTGCAAAGGTATGCAAAGTCCGATTTCGCATCAGATAAAAGCAGATGAGAAAATGCATTTTCATGGGCACATTTTCATTTAGAAAAAGTGAAGGGTGCTTTTTCACTTGAAAAAGGGGCAGGGTGCATTTTTTTTACTTCAAAAAAGGGCAGGGTGCATCGGCACTAAAACAATATAGGGCAGGGCGCGGTGCCCTGTGAAAAATGCGTAACATGAACTCTAGACTATGGCAATTATTTTTGTGTAAAAGTGGCTTAAAAACTACTATTTTCAGGAAAATAAAGAATATTTTGAACAAAAAATTATTCCCCGCTATTCTTTCTGCGCCTTCACTGCATTTTTACTTTCATTACCTGACTTCCGTGGGTAATGGAAATACTTATTGTATTCGGTCAAAAAAATTCAATTTCGAGTTTTAATCTGATGTACATGTTTTAAGTTCTCCTGTGTCCAAAAAAGTGGTTTTTGGCGATTGGTGTGTGTGTGTGAGAGATAGAGATCTTCTGACTACCATATCTCCGAAACTAATAAATATAGAATGATGAAACTTCAGAATTGAGGTAGATTTGATGTACAGATGATTTTTCTAATTTTTGGTGAAAGGTGGAAAACCAACAGTGTGGCATAGGAAACCAAAAGTGGGACTGTATGACAGTACATAAACTCCCTCTTAGATGTCCTTTCATATGTATTAGTTGGTTAGTTCAGAAAAATTGATAGGCTTTCTGTATAAGTAGGTCAATTTGAGGTTCTCACAAAACAGCTATAAAAAAATTTTTCAGACTCGCCATATTAGCTCCCGTTTAGATATCCTTTCGTATGTAATATTTATTTTTTGGTGAACAACTGAGTTTGCCACGTTTCGGTTAAAGTATCTCAAAAACAGCTCTAACAATTTTCTTTAAAAGTGCTATATAAATTCCTTTTTAGATATATTTTGCATCAAATTATTGTTAATTTTCTGTGGTTATTACAAGAAAATTAACAATCATCCTGATTAGGTAGGTCAGTTTTAGATCTCAGAAGTTAGTGTCTTAAAAAAGGCTCTACAGTTTTTTTTTTTTTTTTTTCAATCTCGCTATGTAACTCTGTTTTATATTCCTTTACACATGTGTCGGTTTTCTTTTACAAGAAAGGTATCCAATTTCTTAGGTCAGTTTTATATCTTCTGACCAAATTATCTCCAAAAACTGCTTAAATTATGTATATTGTTTTTTTAAATCTAAAACTACTACAGTTGAACCTTGTTAATGTGAACATGCTTAATGTGATTTACTTTTAACATGAACTATTTCCACAATCCCCATGAAAATAGATCAATTTCTGAGTTACTTATAGCATAAACTAAAACTACTGATAATATGAACAAATTTTTTATTCTCCTTGAAATTCACGTTAACAAGGTTTGACTGTATTTGGATCGGCTTGGCCACTATTTTGTCTACTATTTCATTTAAAATGGCAACTATTTTGGCTACTATTTCATACATTAAAGGCAACTAAAGCAACTATTTTTTAGTGTCTTTCATGCTGGGAACCCTGTCAGTATATCATTATTATTCTTTAGTTAATAAGTTGTTTTCTCCTAAACTTATACAATAAATATGAGTTAGTTCTTGTTGAAGGATTTTGTATTAAAGGGAAATGTTCTCTTTAACCCACACCTCAAATTGATAGTAATTGGTCATAAAAATCAATTCCAACTCTTTAAAAGTTGGAGCTTTTAAATAAGTATATATACTAACATTTTGTGTATAGAAAAAAAAAAAAATGCTTGGTTTGTGAATTAATTTAGCAATAGGTAACTTTCTCATTATAATATAAGACATAAGCCCCCCCCCCCCCCCCAAAAAAAAAAAAAAAAAAAAAAAAAAAAAAAAAAGAAGAGGAAGAAGAAAAATCCTTGCTTGTAAAGAATTTAAAATAGAAGTATATATTGGAAAATTAAATAATTGCATTTGGTGTGGGAATAAGGAAGCAACTATTAGGCATACATTCAGTGTGAAATTTTGTAATACGAAAGGTGTAATATATATTTTTTTTATAACGGACAAGAAGAATGCTTTTTTTTTTTTTTTCTTTCAAATGAGGAGTAAAAAGATGTGCTAATTTTTTGGATGATGTCCAAGAAGTATGATATTTTTTTGCATAATGGAAAAGAAGTGTGATATTTTTTTTAACAAAAAGGCAGGCAGGACACAGTACCATCCTGAAATTGTTTGAGGGAAACTCTTTGTAACTGGATGAAACTCTGAATAACTAGGATCGTAACAAGATTTAAACACCTAATGCTAGTAAGAAGTCAACTGAGATAAAGCTGTGCTGTAATTTTCAAACCTTTTTGATGTTGGGATTTTTTTTAAATTCTACAAATAAGCATAGACACACTATGAATTTCTGAGAAATGTGTTGTAATTATTAAGTTAAATATAAAAAAGTTTTTTTTTTTTTTCCCATTACCCATCAATACATCAGTACATTGAAAAATTACTATGCTTAATTGGGTTGAAAGCAGAATTTCCGACTGACTGTGCATGAATGAATTTAGAAAATGATTTTATATCTGGAAGCAACACAGAGATGCAATTTTATATGTATATAATGTAAATTATTTTTTCTTATAGAAAAAAAAAAAAAAAAAAAAAAAAAAAAATCAAATTATGAGCATTTTGTAGATGTTTTTTTCTGAATGATTCCCAAAACACAAATTATTCATTTGAAGTGTAAACTAATGTAATCTTCCTTCCTTATATAAATAAATATATATATATATATATATATATATATATATATATATATACATGTAGTTTAGATTACAAGATAAATTGAAATCCTTCATATCCTAATCTTCAATACCTTTTCTTTATTTAGGAATAAATATTCAGATACATTTCTTTAGATCTGAGTCAACTAATGTAACTTTGGACAACAGGTATATTCTCTATATTTAATTATTATTTTAATTTTGATTGATATTTAATATAATTTAAAAAATCCTTCCTCCCCTCTTTTCTTCTTCATTAGTATGCACCCCCTCCTTTTCCTTTATTACTTACATTCTGGCTACCATAGGTAATGGAATTATTCTATTCAGTCAAAAAGTTTGATTCAATATTGAGTTTTCACCATAAAACACTGTTCAAGCACCCCCTCAATCTTCAAGGAATATCAGGATATATTTGGGGAAAAGGGAGATAAATGGTAAAAATTGGCAAAAATATAGAAATTGAGATGTATTTTCCAGAGATGAGATTCTTCAGACTTTAGTAGGAATTTCAGACTTTTCTTAATTTTTTAAAAGTAATTTTCAGACTTTTTTATTTCAAAGCATTTTTATTTTTGTTTAATATTTTTTGTTTTAACATGTTCTTGAGCAGTTAGTTTTAATTTATTCTCATATTTGCTTATGGAAAGTATGATTTATTGTCTCTGTTTCTTCTTTTATTAAAAAAAAATTAAGTTATCTTTGAGTATTGCACATATTTTCAGACTTTTTGTCCATTTCCCATTCTCATCCCTGATTTTCCTGTTAAAATTAAGTGGCATAAAAATGATTTTAAAACAAAACATATATACATTTTTTTTAAGTTGCAATGATTAAAAATAAATAAATGAATAAACACAGTAAAATCTTGACCTTCAGCTGACTGGAAGAACTTGAAAGATTTTCCCTCCCAATAAATTGTGTTAAAATATTTGTTTCTATTTTAGTTCAATGTTAGTGTCTAATTTAATAATAAAAATAAATGTTTACAAAGGTGAATCTGACAAAAGAAATAAATTACCAAAAAACTGACTTCTGTTCAGATGAAGTCTGTTGCTAAGTGTAAGGGAACATTTATTTGATATTTTAAGAACAAATGAAATGCATGTGAGAAACAGAGAGGGTTGTTTTATCGAGAGGCGGGGCTTTTATGGTACATGGTTTATGATTACTTCATTTTATTATAGGTATCATGAGTGTGAAAAAGTACTTTTTAGTAATTGTGTGTGTAGGGGAAATGGGGAGGAAAATCTATCATATCTCAAAAAAAAAAAAAAAAAAAAGTAAAAAAAATATAGAATAATGAAATTTTATACTTAAGACAGGTTCTGTTTTATTAATTAGTTAACTTTTGGTGACAAATGGTAGAGGTCAAGATTTAATATTTTTAGAAGTGGCCAGTGGCCACTGGACATGATGAACTCAGTGGCCACTCATGAGTCGTCGTCATTATACATCAGATTTATACATATAATATATATATATGTATATATATATGTGTGTGTGTGTGTGTGCATAAAAGCATAAAAACACAAATGATATGGTCAGAAAATTAAGAAGTAGTGCTCTTTATTGTATTTTAATAATAATACAATAGTCACTATTATTAAATGACTATTGTATTATTAGTCATTTAATAATACAATAAACATATGTACATATAATATATGTGTGTATTTCTGCCAAAAAAAAAAAAAAAAAAAGGTATTTAAAAAATATATATATATATATTAACTTACGCACTTCTCTAGTTTAAATTTTTCAATATCTGAATTGAAAGGAGGTAGGAGGAAGACAAAATAGATTGAGTAATTGAATCATTGAAAAGTGATTTGGTTTTTGAGGGAAGATATGACCTCGTTTGAACTTCCACTGAATGCTTATGATTTTATTCTTGTTAGTGTTTTAAGAGTGAGTACTATAAATATGTAGTTATAATAGCATGTAATCCAGTTTTTTTTAAATGCTATTAATAACTATAGTACTTAGAAAGAAGACTTTAAAATTCAAAGTTTTAGTAATGAGGGAAAATATATGGACTTTCATATAAATATTAATACATGCATTTTGCTACGGGAAAACAGCAGGCTATAATGATGATATGATCTGACAATGTGATTTCTCATACACAATTTGTGTTTTACAAAAATATTTATTTTATGTCTCATTGCAAAAGAATTCATTTAATATATTTCGTCTAGTCTGCAAATGGAAAATAATTATGATCAGAATTAGAGGAAAATGAAATTATTTTGAGTCTGAGGAGGGGGTGGGGAGGCAAAGAATCTGTACTAGCCTATTGTCAGAGGTACATTTTTATTAACTGGCATGTGAGTGCTAAAATTAGAAATTTGCTGAAAATTTTCTGTAAACATGATTGATTGGTTGGACATTATTAGCATCACTTTCAATAAATTGACTACCTAAACAGTTATATATAACTTTTAACTACTTTAAATATTTTCAGGATTATTTCATTAACACAAAAAAATTCTTTAATATAACTGTAGTTACTTTTATATCCACATAAAACCTTATAAAAATTTCATACCATCAGAAAAACAAAATTTTCAAACATATATAGAATAAAATTTTTACGTATGTACATTACTCATACATAATATATATATATATATATATATATATATATATATATATATATATATATAGTATTTAATTATCAGTTTTAAACATGTATGAAATCAACTGAGCATTAATTTTCTTAAACTAATTTAGAAAAAAATTTCGTACCTAAAAACTTCTTTTTCCTCCCCCACCCCCCTGTTTACACATTTGGTATAGATATGAAATATAAATATATAATTTAGTTGAGAAAAAATAAATATATTCATCAAGTTAAGTCTAAAAATAATTATGTATGTGAAAAATATTAAGCACTTCTGTAGCTTTGTTTCTGGAATTGATCATTTATCACTATCTAGAAATGGGGAAAGGGGTGGGGGGGAGGGTTAAAAAAATAATTACATGAATAAGAAATATTAAATTCTCAATTTTACTTCTAGAATCTAATAAAGCATGTTTAAAATGAATATTGCCATTTATATTGGGGATGAAGAAAGACTGAGAAACAACTGCAGAACATTTGATCGGCGATTGCTAGTTGGAAATAAGAAAAGGGGGAGAGAGGCAAAAAATAATTACACAAAGAAGAAATATTTAACAATTCTATTTATTTCTAGGTTCAAGAATCTCATAAAGCAAGTTTTAAATGAATATTGACATTTATGTTGTGGATGGAGAAAGATTGGAAATCGGAAGGCGTGATCATCATCGAAATCCCATCAACAATCGCCGATCGTTAATGGGATTTCGTTTTTTTTTTTTAAATGAACGGTATCCGCAATTTTTTTAAAAACGGAAGAAATATTTTCACGAATTCGCGGGAAAAAATGGTGATCATACCAATTTTTTTTTGATCGCCACTTTTGCAAATTAAGTCGCCACATGGCGAGTGGCGACCGTGAGTCTTGACCTCTAACAAATGGAAAAACAGAAGTGGGGTATGAAGAGCCAGAAGTGGGACCATATTTTAATTTAAGTTTATATCTCAAAAACGTTTTTGCTTGAAGAATTGTTGTGCTTAATTATTTTTACCTGAAACAATTGTTGCATGATTTTGCAATTCATGGTGTTTGCTTATTTTATCTTTCAACACTGAATGCATTTTACTGCAATTTGTTACAAGCTTGTGTTGTATAATTTATATGTTTAAATTAATTAATGATATTGTATTTTTCTGACTTTGCAGGAGTTATAATTAATAAAACAGAAATACATGAACAATTTTTGTTTAAAATATCTTAAAATAAAAGTGTTTGATGTTTTTACATAGAAGCATTGATACATTCAGTTATACAGTAGAACTTGGGTAATTCAAAGTTGAAGGGACCAGAGAAAAATTCGAAATATCCAAAAATTTGAATTACATATACTATTTTGTCAAAAAAGAGTAAATTAAAAAATTAAAACTCTACGATCAAAGATTTAACACATAAACTTTATATCTAAGTATACTGCTACATCCCCCCTTCCCCCAATTAAATAAATGTTTTTTATGAGCTTAATTATTCAACATTTTTTTAAAAATAGTCAGATATTTTTGATTTCTTCTTTAAGTACAATCTTTGTGTCATAGCATATGACTTGATACAATAACAGAATCTTCTACATTAGACATGACTTTCAATTCAAAAAAAACTTCGAAGTTAGTTCATGTATATTCAATTCACCATATCTTCTGATGCACTAGCTAGGGGCTTCTCTTAAATTTCCTTATCCTTCTTTTGAAAAACTGTTAAAATATGTAATCCACTTTAGCTGAGAAAAATCTAATTTGACTGTTATATTTTAAAGGTAATCGTATGAAAAATTCGAATTATCCAAAATAGAATTCGAATTATCCACGATTTTTAAACATTATTTTAATATAAAATTCAAGGGACCGAGTAAAAAATTCGAATTATCCAGAATTTCGAATTAAACAAGTTCGAATTATCCAAGTTTCACTGTATGTGTATGTGTGTATTTGATTACCATTTTACATTTTTAGACCACTTGCAGGTGTGAAGCCTAATTTAGTTTGGTAATGAGTTTAGTAAAAAATTCTGTGTGTGAATTCTCTGTATCTTCTTATTCTGGAGTCTTGAGAAAAAAAATGCCAAAATTTATGCTAAAATTCATAGTTACATAAATTATATTTCTTGTAATGCAGATAAGAAGTTTGTCTATTAGCATGCCTCAATACTCATTAAGTGATATTAGTTCAAAACGCTATTAAAACTACTTTTTTTTGGGGGGGGGGGGGAGAGGAGGAGGTCATAGCCAAGGAGGTTTTAGGGGGTTCAAATACCCCTGAAAATTTACAGATTTGTTTTAAATGTTTGAGTTGAACCTCATTTTTAACACTGAACATTATGTATTGAACCCCCTCCGAAATTTTTTTTTTCTCTGGCTATGACCTTGTTTGGGAGGGAGGGGGTTGAAGGTGTAAGAGGGAAAGTAAACTATCTGTTAATAATTTTTAAATGATATATTAAAAAATGCATTTAATTAAATCATAAAGTTTTTTTTTTTTAATCCTGTTTTACAGTTTCATTCAGAAAAGCTTACATTTTATTAGATTTAATAAAAAAGAAAATACTAATGGTGACAACAGTAATAATAAATCTTGGATTGCTGTTCCCCTTGAAAAAAGAATATCGTTCTACAGTAGATTTTCTCATTGTGATATATATGGAAATGAAATGGTTGATTTTTGTGCAAAAATAATCTGGTGTTTCACTCACATGGCTTTCCCTTGCCCTGAAATTTAATACTATAAATACAGGTTGGAGATTAAGGGGTAAGATAACAAGTTCTGTTATGGAAATCTATGTTAAAACAATTTAAATTATGCTTCAGAAGAGTTTTATATGATAGTTAGTTCTGTGTGAGGGGGGTGGTAGCCCCCTCAACCCCCTGTTTCATTACTGCATCTATATTTATATAGAATTTAAATGTGTTATTAAAATTAAAAGTTCACTTAAAATTATTCAGACATTTTTCACACACAACATTCCTTGAAATTTATCAATCTTGATCAAACTCTTGTAGCAACAAACTTATATTAACTTCAAAATACATTTGGATCTCCTAAAATTATTCATTTTTAAGTTACTCTAAGAGACACAGACAAAGATCAAACGTTAAAAAATGTGACTTTGGTTATCAGGAAGCCTCAAAATGTGTAAATATACAAAAAACAATTGACAAATATTTAGCTTAAAAACATACATTATTTACCATATGTCTATGAGGAATTCATTTCAATTCCTGAACAGCTTTCCTGGAAATGATAAAATATTATAGTAAAGCTCAACCACTAACGACAAAAAAGAATGTTATCGCTTAAATATTGGCAACCCTGTATATCTTCTGAAAGTTATGTACACATCACATGGTGCACATAAATATAATCCTACTAGCAGGCTTTGCCCGCTTCGCTGGACGTTAAACTTAAATGATTTGTCAAAATGCCATATCTTTATTAATAACCTAAGTTCTCGCTGTGATTGGTAGAGGTTTTCTCGCTCCCAATGTTAGGAGTCTGGGTTCCCACTGTCTTCGGCACAACTTACCCACTTCTTACTTCCCCACCCTCAGCGGGTGAGTTCGAAGTTTTGCAAAATCCCACTAATGTACATAATGCGTACACTTAATCAATATCCACACACCAAAATTCGCCATTCTAAGATAATTCAAAGCGAATTCAAACGGAAAAACATGTTTTTACTCATGTTTATTGCCATCCGACTCCGAGAAGGGGGGGGGATTTCGAATTTCGTGAAATGCAGTTACAATAAGTGCCGGATGCATACAAACAATTTACGCACCAAATTTCGTGACCACAGAAGTCTTTAATAGACAGTATTATAAATAAAAAAAAAATAAATAAAAAATAAAAATTATACAGACACGACATTATTTCATTATTTAAAACATGAAAATCTGACATTGACAGATTTTAATTTAGTGACAGAGGCCTACTGCTAAACTTGTTAATATCGACAAATTCTTCTTTAGTTAATTCGTGACGATCTAAATTCCATGATAAAGTTTTCATTAAATCAAACCAATGTGTTTCAGCTGCAGATATTGTAACAAATAACGTTGGAAGTCCAAACTGTCTTATAGCCGCAAAACAACGTTTTTTCTCTTTTTCCCAATGAGGGGGAGGTGTGCCTTGGGGGGGACTCATGTCAAAGGTGTGCCTTGGGGGGGACTCATGTCAAAGTTGTACCTTGGGGGGGACTCATGTCAAAGTTGGGCCTTGCGGGAGACTCATGTCAAAGTTGGGCCTTGGGGGGGACTCATGTCAAAGTTGTACATTGGGGGGACTCATGTCAAAGTTGGGCCTGGGGGGGACTCATGTCAAAGTTGGGCCTGGGGGGGGACTCAT
Source organism: Salticus scenicus (assembly GCA_963930645.1). Taxonomy (NCBI): domain Eukaryota; kingdom Metazoa; phylum Arthropoda; class Arachnida; order Araneae; family Salticidae; genus Salticus; species Salticus scenicus. The sequence continues at coordinate 29,562,047 of OZ005659.1, read as the reverse complement.
GTCAAAGTTGTACCTTGGGGGGGGAATCATGTCAAAGTTGGGCCTGGGGGGACTCATGTCAAAGTTGTGCCTTGGGGGGACTTCATTCAATAAACCGACTGAAATAGGCCCTTAGCACTATTAAGAGTGTATTATAAAAATTCGACAACGCTGTACCGACTGAAATAGGGGTACCTTGGGGGGGACTCATGTCGAAGTTGTGCCTTGGGGGGACTTCATTCAATAAATCCCCATTCAATAAACCGACTGAAATAGGCCCTTAGCACTATTAAGAGTGTATTATAAAAATTCGACAACGCTGTACCGACTGAAATAGTGGTACCTTGGGGGGGACTCGTGTCAAAGTTGTGCCTTGGGGGGGACTTCATTCAATAAATCCACATTCAATAAACCGACTGAAATAGGCCCTTAGCACTATTAAGAGTGTATTATAAAAATTCGACAACGCTGTACCGACTGAAATAGGGGTACCTTGGGGGGGGGAGTCATGTCAAAGTTGGGCCTGGGGGGGGACTCATGTCAAAGTTGTGCCTTGGGGGGACTTCATTCAATAAATCCCCATTCAATAAACCGACTGAAATAGGCCTCTAGCACTAATTAAGAGTGACCTATAAAAATTCGACAACTGTACCGACTGAAATAGGCCTCTAGCACTAATAAATACAAAAAGCACAGCTTAAGTATCGGAACCTTTTGGGGACTTAAGTCATTTTTGCGATGAACTGAATTGGCTATCTCAATTGTGCAATTAAAGATCTTGGCGAGAAACGTCCGAGCTACTTCGGTGCCGAATTTCAAATTTTGCCAAAGGGATCCAATACTAAAGCTGTTCCATATCGAATCTGGGTTGAAAACGGAAAAAGGGTAAAATAAATTAGAAATATCAGACCTATATTTATAAGTTTGATACCGAATGAAAGGGGCGATTTTGCTGAATCCAGGGGTTCAAACAGGTTTTCGATGCGACAATTAGATTTTTAAAAAATAACTAAAGTATGAAATTTAAGTGGCAACGGAAAAACGGATAAAGGGAAAAATAAATTAGAAATATAGGACCTATCATTACAAATTCAGTACCAAATGAAAGAGGTGATTTTTCTGAATCCTGGGGTGTAAACAGTTTTTCGATACGACAATTAGATTTTTTAAAATTAACTAAAGTATGAAACTTAGATGGCAACACTTCATTTCAATCTTTTCATAATTTGTAGTGAAAATCACGCGAATACAAAAGTCTTTAACTTAAAAATTTATTTTTATATTTCATTTTTTCATTCAAAGCATTTTAGTGAAAAGATATTTATGGCGCATGCGCAGGCGTTTTTTACCCACAATTTAAACACTAATTATAATTTTGAAAATTTCTATATATATAATTTCAAGTTGGGTGAAGACCTAAGTTTCTGCCAAGCGCCGTTGAATTCCGTCCAGCCATTCTCGAGTGATGCCCGGACAAACGCGTTTCAGTCTTTTACCCCCTAGGGGGGAACGGGGGGGAATTTCCGAAAAGTTGATAGATATAATTTTAAGTTGGGTGAAGACCTAAATTACTGCCAAGCATCGTTGAATTCCGTCCAGCCGTTCCCGAGTGATGCCCGGACAAAAAAAGCGACATTCGGACACGATGACATACACACAGACACACACACACACACACACACACAGGCAAAATTTTCTGAAGTCATTTTCGGCTTTCATGGGGTGTGAAACGTGAAGATATCGCAAAATTTTTCGATTCCGACAAATTTACAGACAAAACTCTGATTTTATTAATATAGATAATTATAACACACGGCACATCCGGAAATACACTTCCGTCAATTTTCTAGTATTGTCCCATTATAATCTAGTTCTTTTGTGTAGCTCTGTAAATGAACAGTGAGTGATTGCTATACCATATTTTACATGAAACATGTTTTTACGCATATAGAAAATATATATTCGTTTTATTTGGTTTAGTGCAGTGTATAGATGTTAAACTCTACTTACCTGCAATTTTCCTCATGGACGTAATGTATTTGAATTCTCTTGGGTACACGAACCATTCGCTTAATCTCAACGAAAAGTTTAGTGTAAGATCCCTATATCATACACATTTAGAATACCAAGTTTGGACTTTCTGCTATAATTTGTTTTTGAGATATGCTGATAACAGACCAACACATACACAGACCAACCGCTAAAAATATGATTTTTTAATTCAGGGGACCTCGAAACGTGTAAATATAACAGAAACTCACTTTCGAAAATTTGAACCAAAAACAATACTTTCTCTACCTTATGGGTAAGAGAAAGTAAAAAAGAACAAATATATTGCAATTCTAGCAAAAGGAGATATATTTCAATAAAAAGAACAATTATAAATTCTTTGAATAAGAGCCATAAAAATAAACTGTTTGAACAAACTAAGTTTTGAAACTTCGAGAGAAATTCTTAAAAAGGTACCAGAGTTTCCAAGATGACACACAGTTTTATGTTAATCATATAACAAACAAGTATAATAGTTTTTAAAATGGAATTTAAAATGCCGTGGAATTTTTTGAAAGATTAAAATAATATCCTGTATGTAATTCCAGGGAAATTCTTCAATATCTTGAATGCCAAATAGAAAAATTGAATAGCAAGCAGCTATATCTGTAGTATTTAGCATACTGTCTCCCATAGACTTATTATTACAGTGGACGGAGCATTCCTTTATTACAGGAATATAAAAAAGTGTGGCAAAGATGATACAGTGTTTATGACTTCAGTTTATCTGCCTTTCTACACTTGCTTTAACTTCCATAAATAATCATGGAATTTCTTGAAAATAATATATGGTGTAAAATGTTTAAACTAATTTATATATTTAAAAAACTAAATATAGCAGTTGCAAATGTAATTACTTATAAAGTATGAAATAATAAAATATAAAAAATTTTACCAATGAAATGTTACAACTCCTCCTTTTACAAAATATTCCTTATAGCTTTTTACACAACATTTAAAAAACATTGCTTGCGACGAAAGTTCCAAAGCAATCTAACTTTTAAAGGGAAATAAAAATTTTGAAAAGAACTTTAAAAAAAAAAAAGGAAAGATATTATCAGTGTAAGAGTAAGCAGAGTTTATAGCTTGGCGAGAAATTTCAATGTCGGTCAGTTTGGCTTACTGTAGTGACTGTAGTTAAGTGACTTTTTTATGAGTGATCTTTGCGTCACAAAAGTGTTGCCATTGTTTCGTCCACTGTTATAATAGGTCTATGCTGTCTCCATGTACTGAAGACAGTATGCCAAATGCTACCAAAACAGCTGTCTACTATTCAATTTTTTCCTTTGGCATTCAAGATGTTGAAGATTTTTCCTTGGTTTAGTTATCTAAGGCCAAGTTGCCTTTTAATAATATTCTCTATAGCATTTTTAAATTTAATGTGCTCACTTGCATGACATTTATTAGATAATTAATTAATCGATTAATTTCTTTAGGTGTGCATCTAGTAGTAATTCCCAGAAAGCATATTTTTCAGAAAATGTACTGCCTGTCTTGCAGGGTACTCTGTTGGTAGAAGAATTAAGAGAATCAGACTTGATGCTGGTATTTAGGAGATTTGGTATGCAGGTAACAGCAAAAATGACTTAGAAATATCTTTAACGAGAAATTCATGTTGATTGAGAAATTAATACATGTTACAATTATTTTTAAATCCTTAAAAAAAATAATAAGATTTTTTTTCTCCCCTTAATATTTAAGAGATAATTTTTGCCATATACAGTTGATTGCATTTGATAAAAGCACATCAAATAGTGATGAATAGTTGTCATGCTGTAAAGGGTTCATAAGATTTTTTATACTGTCCACATTTAGGAGAAAAAAAAAAAAAAAAAAGGACGAATACAGTTGAACTTTGTTAACATGAATCTCAAGGGGGATAAAATATTTGTTCATGTTGTCAGTAGTTTATGCTATCAGTAACTCAAAAACTAATCTTCATTTTGATGGGGATTGTAGAAACAGTTCATGCTAAAAGTAATTCACATTAAGCGTTTTCACGTTAATGGGTGGCGACAATCAGGGAAGTCATGGAAAAATCAGAGTACTTTATCAATCTGGAAATATCAGAGAATTTTTTAAAAACACCTAAAAATCGTGTATGTTTTCATTTTTCCCTGCAAACATTACTGAAAGATTGAAAAACAGGTGTTATCTTATCCATGATTGCACAGGATTGGCTGCTTTTTAGTCAAATCTTGCCAAGTTAACATAAAAAAAATTAACATTCAGGATATTTTTGCTCATCAGTATATTTAGTGAGTATGGTACACAAGAGTGTGATATACACAAAATTATGGAATATATATAATATGTAATGGAAATATGTCCAAAATTAGTCAGTGAAATCAGGAAAAAAATCAGAGAATTTTTTTCTGAATATCTGTAGCCACTCTAATGAGGTTCGGCTGTAATAATAATAATAAAAAAATTTTTTGGTGTTAAATTGTTTTAATTTAATTTCTTTATCTATGGATAAACAGTGAAAATGTTTGGATAGCTCTCTCAGCATTTTTATGTTGTGATGCATATAAAATTAATTAAATGTACTGACCAAGAAATTATTAAATTCATTAAAATTTTTGACTTTGATTTTTAATGGATTTATACATTTTGAAATGTTCTGAACACAATTTGACTATTTTCAGAAAAGGGGCTTCTGTCTGACAAAAATTTTATGTCAGTTATAGATCAAGAACTAATGCACAGAATTTTATTAAAATATATATTCATAAATAACTATAAATTGGTATCAATCAACTTTTGTTGCATATCGCTCAGTAGGTGGTGCTGTCATCCTATTTATTTATTTATTTATTTTTTTTTTTTCATATTTTTTATCATATCAGCTTAAGACAAAATTTAGTACAAATACACTCAGTAAGAATTATTTTTAATCAATCATTCATTGTGAATTTTAACAACAAATAGTAATAGTCAACAAAGATAAAATTTTTGTATATTTTAGAGCATTGCTTTGGTCCCAACCAGTGGCTGAAAGTAGTTGCATTCTCAAAGTTGATATATAGGATGTGCCAGGTTTGATTCCATGCCACACTCTTCGAGTAGCAGCCAAGCATTGTGAATCGGATATATTACAAAATATCTAGAGATATATTACAAAATATCTATTCCCCCCCCCCCCCACACACACACAATGTAATTTTCATTATGACTTTAAAAAAAAAAAAAAAAAAAAGTTCACCAATGCTGATGGAAGCATATATCTATGATAATTCAAAACAAAGTTTTTTTTTTTTTCTTTTTTTTTTAAGCCTAAAAAATGGTAGCCTGAACTGGAACTCAAATTTTGTATCTTGCAACTGAAATCCAGATAGCTAATCATTTGTTCACTAAATAGGCTTGTGTTTTATAGGAAAATAACTTTTTGTTAGTGGGCCTTGTATCTCTGTTTTAGATGTCAAAGAGAAATATACAAATAATAAAAAAATAAAGATTTTATTTGATTGGCACCTTGAAGTGGTAGAAAATAGACCATCTTGAAAGAAGTTAAGAACATTTAATAACAGCTGTTCTGTCATTCTCCAGAATATTAATTCTTTTATGGAACCTGTATCAAATAAAAATGAAAAAAGTGTTATTAGAAGCAGTAAATGATTCTAGAGGCATGCATGACTACATATGATGACAGAAGATTATTATTTGTATCTGCAGCCTGTCTAGAACCTTTGTGTAGCAGCCAATTCTTCAGCATTTTTTTTTCCAGAATTCTTGTGAATTTTCGGCTTGTTTTACAATTTTACATGTGGAAAATATTCTCTTACACTTTTCTCAAATAGAAAAAAAAAAAAAAAAAAAAAAAACGTTTACCTTACAGACTGCAGTTTTACATTAAATTGATCAAAATGTCTCACTGCATTAAATATAAAACAGGAATAAGTCTTATTCACTAACAGAGATAAAAGATAAAAAATCTTTTCTTTGACCAGAATGATAGAAATCTCATAATTACTTCAAGAATTACTTAACCATTTCTTTTTCTTACCTCTGGGAGATGTATTTAATTAATTAATTTTTTTTTCCTTTATGTTCAGCAGTATTCACTTCTTTACATGAAAATTTTATTTAAAAACATCCCATTGATCAAGTAAAAGTAAGTTATCAAAAAGCGAATTCATTTGCAGTTCTTTTCACATGACTTGCAATTCTTTTACCATAAAATGAACCTTCTCTTAATCTTTCTCAAAGAAAAAATAAATAAATAAAAAATCTGTACTTTTAACATCAAACCAGTTTTAAACTTACATAAATTTAACTTTCATTTAAAATGAAATGTTTGATTCCATGCTAACAAAAAAGCATTAAAATCTTAATTTTTCTTAAAAAAAAAAAAAAAAAAAAAAAATCTTTTGAATTTTATCAAAATGTAATTGGCAAATGTGCCTTGGAGCATCAACAAAAAGAGCTGTGTCTTGCTAAATTTATAAAAGATGAATATATTCATGTGAGTCGGATGCAGTGGAACTTATAACCTGCATTCTATTGAAATTTATTTTGGACAGAAGAGTCGTCTAAACATAAGAAGGAGTCACACTTTTTACCAATGTATGATTTGCTGTTTGATATACAGCTCATGTCAGATCAGGCCATAGTCACGCCCCTTGAATTATTTACTGCTTTTAATAAGATATCTGATTTTTTCCAGATATCTGATAATTACTCATTTGAAGCAACTCAGAAACCATCATGTCAGCAATATTTTTAAATTACATGTATGCAGATGCCATGATTTGGTGTTTTAGACCAGGATTGCTGGTGGTGGTTCTATTCATATCCAGGGGTGCAGAATATGTCCGAACGTGCGAACGATGTTCGGGGGAAATTCTGGCTGTCTGGGGAAATTTTGAATAATTATTATCTTAGAATAAAATAAAAATGAAAACGGAAGTAAGAAAAAATTACTGAAAAAACAAATTTTCGAATATTAAACTACAAATTAACAGCTGTATTCTTCTTTTACAAGTGTATTCCCTTTAAACACCCGTTACCCCCCCCCCCCCCAAAAAAAAAAAAAAAAAAAAAAAACTTTCAGATAATAGGTTGATGCGTTATTTTTGGGGAAATTTCAGAGGTCTGAACATTTTCTGCACCCCTGTTCATATCTTTCCTTGTGGTACTATAATTCAAGGTTTGACTAAGGCAAGGACAAACAAGACCAACTGCTCTGGGTCCTGGTGCTAAAGTCAGCAGCCACATCAAATATAAAACTAATTTCAATGCCTTTTTTTGGATGTGATTAAATAGTTAAGTGTATAAATTGTTAGTATTAATGTTAACTCAGGAAAGGCTAGTGGTACCGTATGGTACCACTAGTCTTTCCCGGGATATTGGAAAATTTGATATTGGAAAAAATAATTAATTCAGGCTTTGCCGGATTAATTTAAATTATGGTTCCTGAAGAAGTTTCTGTCCCAGGCTTCAGTTAACCTAAGTCAGGCCTTCTTACAACTTCATTCTGTATAGCGATAATAATAGTGTAATATAGTATATTTGCCCATTTCTTACATTCTAGGGAATCGGTTTCTGTAGACTGTAATAGATGACATCATTCATTGTTAGCTTATAATATGAATCTAATATATTTATAGAGAATGACCATCACAATCCCCTGACTTGAAACCCATTGAACATCTATGGAGCATACAAACGTGTTTATATGTACATTCTCTAATTCTCTTTGCACCCTTTTCTGAGCTAAAAATATATTTTCCATGAATGGACATAAATGCCTCATTAAAACAATGTATTGTCTTGATTGGGATGAATCAACAATGATCTATGTTACCAGTAGAATTTATCATGTTCTATTAATGTACTTCTACCATTTATTTATTTTATTTATTTATTTTATATAACCTATGTTGTTTAGTTATTTACTGTGCTTTTCTTTGTATACTTTTAGATTAAAAATTTCTTTCATATGAAATAAATAGTTTTCATATCACCCCCATTTTTCACTCTCTTTATTCACTTTTGGATACCACTGTATTAAAACAAAATGAAAGTCAGTTAAAAAAAAAAAAAAAAAAAAAAACTTTCATGTACTTTTAAAATTAAATTTTATTGAAAGGTTTATTATCTTTTTAAAACTAGTCTTTGAAAAATATTTTTAATTTCAGTGAAACGAAAAAATATTTATTTAAATACAAAACTGCTAGGAATTTATAGATAAATTCTACTTAAAACCCGAATAAACTACTACGTCACTTTTTGCACTGAAGACGGTACGCTTAAGGCTACTGAAACTGCTGATTGCATCGCAAATATTTTTCTTTTGGCGTTTCTGACGTAGTAGTTTATTCGGGTTTTAATATTCCAACACCAAGTGTCCTGTAACTAAATTCTACTTATTTTGCTTCATAAATAGGCAAAATAATAAACTAAATTTCGAAAAATTTTAGTAAAATCTATAATTTTCATTACATAAATTTTAGCTCCATTTGTTTATAATTTATATATGATTGAATTACATATTTTTTTCTTCCTTAGAGTTTAAATATCAATTGTATAAAGAAATTCAATTTGAGAGTGTCATGTGACTTGACCACTTTATTATTCCCATTTTATTCTTTTGAAAAGTCATCATTGTCTGCCATACAGAAAATGATATATAGTGAAGAAGACATCAAAGAAAATATTACCTATTCATATGTAGGGTAAGTGTAAATAGGAAATAAGCTTACATATGTTTGTCCACAAATTTTTTTATTATTATTATCAAAAATATGTACAGGCTGCTAAAACATATGAGAGGTCGATCCAGGCAAAGATTGAGGCCATTTAGTTGGCCCTTTACTAAATTTCACTTTATAAAATAGGCTCTTTCATAAAATGTCATTTTATAAAAATGATCCTTTTACAGAATTTTTCTGTGTTTTCATTGTTTTTTCAAATAATTGCTTATATGTGGTTTCGGAAAACATTATTAATTTTATATTAAACATGAAATAGAATGGCTGCTAAAATAGAAGATTTTATGTGCTACTTTTTTCCTTCGTCAATAATAGTAAATAAAAATTTACAAACATATTTTGTTTTTGATAAAATGTTTTTTTTTTCCCTTACAAAAATATGCTGAAAAAAATCAAAATCTGGATTGACCCCTGTATATATGCATAACATTTTAATAAATTGCAATATGAGTGATGAGGTCATTTGCATCCATTTTAATAAAATTATCTAATAGTGGGAGAAAAAATATAAGGTAATCAACATTTGGCTCTTTATAATTTTTATAGCAACTTAAATAAATAAATAATAATAATAATAATAATAAACCTCTCCTTCTTAATAAAGAAATTTTTTTTTCAATAAAAAATAAATAAGAGCAAAGCAGAACAATTATTTATATTGTTAAACTTTAAAACTTTTTCACACACCATGAAATAAATGCTTCCTACAGAAAGGACATCACCTTTCTTCCTCAGGTACAAAAAATATATGCTACTATCCCTGAGGCAAAAGCAAGACTGTTTTGCTTTTGCTTTCAAGGCAGTAGTACATGTTTTTTGCACCTGAGGATGAAAGGGTATGTCCTTTCAAAACTGGTATAGCAAGCATTTATTTTATGGTGTGTAAAGAAGTTTAAAAGTTAAAATATTTTTTCTACTCCAGTTCTTTAATTTATATTAACATTTCATTTTGTTTTTGTTGAAGTATAATATAGTTATATTTAATCACAATAAAGCATGTTAAGTATATTTTGTGAATGGTTTGAAAGTCTTGAGAAACAAGTTTTGAGTAGAAAATCTAATTAAAGTTTGTTTTACTTTTTCCCCCCTCTTTCACATACCAAATTTAACAAAATTATTTAAGCATCTTAGAATATTTTATAAATAATAATTAGTAATATTATGTATCATACTTTCAAATATTTTTTTTCTCTCAGCTTACTTTTCAAATAAATCTTAAAAGTTTTTTTTTTTTTTTCTTTCTTTTTTAACTTGTCATTTTATGAACAATTACGTTGTCATATGTATATTATATTTCATACAGTGAAACACATTTTGTATTGAGTAAGGAAAAATAAATTAAATATCTTTTATGTGTATAACATAAGATGATTCTAAAACCAAGGGTCAAATTTTGAGGGATGGTAACATTTCAGCAAAACAAACATTTTTAGTATGGACAGAAGTGATGTATGACATGTCATAAACACAAAGAATGAGATGTGGAAGAGAAAAATTTTATTTATTTACAGCATCAAATTAAAGCATTTCTTAAAAGCAATTTTTATAAAAAAAGCTCAAAAATACAGCCAAGTTTTATGTAGCAAATTCAAATGTTACTCTTTTTTTTTTTTATAAAAGGAATGTATTCCTGTAGTTATGTATAAGTATGGTAGATAATAAATACAGGGTTCCCAGCGGCGACTAAAAAGCAACTATTTGCTACTAAAATCAACACCAGGCTACTATGACAACTATTTTTGTGTAAAAAGGGCTTAAAAGCTACTATTTTCAAGTTAGTCAGCACTATTTTCAGGAAAATGGAGATTATTTTGAACAAAAAATTGTTCCCCGCACTTTTTTCTACGCCTTCACTGCATTTTTACTTCCATTACCCAACTATCATTGGTAATGGGAATATTTATTGTATTTGGTCAAAAAATTCAATTTCGAATTTTAATCTGTTTTACATGTTTTAAAGTCTCCTGTGCCCCGAAAAAGGGTTTTTTGGCAGTTGGGGTGTGAGTGTGTGTGTGTAGGGAGGGGGGGTATTTCTGACTACTCTATATCCGACCAAAATTGAGGTCAATCTGGTGTAAAAATAATTTTTTCAACTTTTGGTGAAAATTGGAAAACCAGAAGTTTGGCATTGGAAACCAAAAATGGGACTGTAAGACTGTATATAAATACTCTATTAGATGCCCTTTTATATGTATTAGTTGGTTAGTTCAGAAAAAATTGATAGGCTTTCTGTATAAGCAGGTCAGTTTGAGGTTCTTGCAAAATGGCTGTATGGATTTTTTTCAAACTGACTCAACATATTAACTGCCTTTTAAATATCCTTTCATATGTAATTGTTGTTTTCAGGTCAACAATTCAACTTGCTATGTTTTGGTGAAAGTATCTGAAAAATGGCTCTAACGATTTTCGTGAAAATTGCTATATAAATCCGTTTTTAGATATCATTTTGCATCAAATTATTGTTAATTTTCCTTGGTTATTACAGAAAAATTAACAATCATCCTGATTAGATAGGTCAGTTTTATATTTCGGAAATTGGTGCCTGAAATAAGGCTCTACCGATTATTATTTATTTTTTTTTTTTAATCTCGCTTTGTAAATTCTGTTTTATATATGCCTATACACATGTATCAATTTTCTTTTACAAAAAAGTTTTCTAATTTCTTAGGTCAATTTTATATCTTCTGACCTCATTATCTCTAAAAACTGTTTAAATGTTTATATTGCTTTTTTTTTTTTAAATCTAAGAATACTATTTGGATCGGCCTGGCTACTTATTTTGGCTACTATTTTATTTGGAGTGGCTACTATTTTGGTTGACTATTTTATACATTAAAGGCAACTAAAGCAACTATTTTTGAATGTCTTTCATGCTGGGAACCCTGTAAATACAAAGCAAAGAGATAGTAAGTAAAAATTCAATTCTCTGTTCAAATATATTCGTCCACATTAAGTTTGATTTCATATTGAACCTATTCTAACTTTTTTCAGATATCATTTTGTAATGTAAAAAGGAAAAAATGAACCAAACTTCTTTCTTTTTAAAACATTCAAACAAGCTCTAGGCTCTACTTTGTTATTTTATAATATAATAAGTATTTGAATGACCATTTAAATTATGTTTCAATACGAGTGTTTTCATATCTTACTGTTATACAGAAGTTGTAAAGCAGTGCTGGCCAAGTTTTTACATACAGCCCACCGTCCATGTTTCATAATTAGAAGAATATATTTATTATTAAAGTTTCTGAAGAAAAAATAAGGAAATTTTGATCATATTGTCATTTCAAAATGAAATTCAATAATGTTATTTGCAACAAATCTATTTGGATCCGAAAACTTGTGGACCCCTTAACTTTCATTTTTCTCCTACAGTAAATAATTATGGGAAACATTATGCTTTGTATAATTTTTCCTCTATCGTGAATGCATTTATAGGTATAATTAATTGTGACAGTGAAATGCCAATTGCTTTGGCGCTTAATGCTAGGATATTCTATACATTACTCTAATTACGACACTTTTTGTTAATTATTTGGAAGAGAACAGTATTAAGTCGAATATGCATGATATTTATGAATATTCACGCACAATCATATCGTACATTTCTAACATATATATACTTATATACAGGACTCCAGGAATTAAAAAAAAAAAAAAAATGCTCACCAGTGAAAATTTCTGTAGTGAGTTAAAAATATCCCATCCACCTTTTTTTTTTTTCAATTTCGAAATTTACTTGAATGTAGAAATTAAAATTCTATGCCTAAAAACCAAATACAGCCGAACCTCGTTAACGTGAACACGCTTAACATGAATTACTTTTAACATGAACTGTTTCCACAATTCCCGTCAAAATGTAGATCAGTTTCTGAGTTACTGATAGCATGAACTACTGTTAACATGAACAAATTTTTTATTCTCCCTTGAGATTCATGTTAAAGAGGTTCGATTGTATTTATTAAGACAGAATGATACACATCAGAAACACTTGTTTAAATTTAACATCATGAAACCAGTTTTATTATTTTCACTAAACTGATACACCATCAGTGTTGATAAGTCATTACACCAGCACAATTCAGCGCCAGGTCGCAAAGCACATGCATATAGGAGCAGTGGAAAACAGTTCCCTAAAGTGGTGCATTAAGTTAACACCAAGCTGTTTGATGGATTCAACTCAGTGTTTTGAAATGTCGTGAGAGGAGCGTAAATCAAAATGGCAAGAGTTAGCTACACTGATGGTGGAATCGGAGACCGATTCTGGGACCAATTTTTTCATCAAAATATTAAAATAATAATAATAGTAAAATGTGGAGTTTCCTTAAATTTAAAAACATAGTTGCCAGTTTAAATATATTGGTCACCAGGCGATCGTATTTCACAAGCCCTGTTAATATATAATAGCAGGCTTTGCCCGCTTCTCTGGTCATTATATTGAAACGAATTTCCAAAACAGCATATCATTAATAATAATAAAATATCTTAAAAAAAAAAAAAAAAAAAAAAAAAAAAAAATCATTGATCCGTCAAAATCTAAGTTTAAGTTCCTGCTACTTTCTGTAGCGGTGTTCCTGCTCGTCACAGTCGAGTCTGGAGCCCCAATGCCTTCGGCAGTCCCTTACCTGCTTTTTACTCCCCCTCCCTCGCGGTTAAAGTTGAAAGTTTTACAAAATCTCATCAATGTGCATATTTCGCACATTTAATTAACACCCACACACCAAAATTCGCCATTGTTAGGTAATTTGGACGGATTTAAGCTTCAAAATGTGGTTTTTGCCCCACCCGCCCCAAGGGGGAGGGAGGGGGTTAAATTTCCAAAATTACTTTATATTGCATGTTGCATACACATACCTAACCAACACATAAAAAAATTGAGATCCTGATGTTATTTAAAACTGAGCTATGCTTTAAAACTTTTTTTTTTTTTTTAATCTCTCCCCCCCCGCACTTAAAGGAGGGAAGGAGGAGGGAATTTCGCAAAATCTCTTCATACTATGAGTTAGATACATATAATTGTCTCTTACATAAAAAATTTCCAACCTAAGATAATTTAGTGCAGCGTTACACATGAATACATGTTTTTGCCCCCCCATTCTCCAAAGAGTAGTAGGGTGGAATTTCACAAAATCCCTTTGTAGTGTGTGTTCAGTTCGATTTCCTCGTGTATAGAGTACCATTTTTCGAAAACCTATTCCCTTACCTCTCCCCTAGCCCCCTTAAAAATCTAAAATTCCAAATTCGCAGAAAATAATTTTTACTCAAGTCTGGTCTTTCCATATGCAATTTCTTCACCGTTAAGTAATTTGGAGCCGAGTTATGCCTTCTGCCCCTCAAGGGGGACAGGTTTTTTTTTTGCAAAATTCCATCTTAGTGGGGGGTCAGGCTCCGAAAACCAACCTGGTTACTAAAATTTGTGTCCCTCTTTCCCACAGAATCGTCAAGGCAGTGTTGAGTCAGTGAATCAGTGAGTTTACTCTTTTATATGTACAGATTTGTTTATATATTTTATGGACTACTTGGCTTAAGGTTGCTGTCACAAAAATAGAGTTCTTGGCGAAAAATGTCCTATCTACTTCAGTATTAAAATTAAAAATATACCCAGGATTATCAACAAATAAAGCTCTTTAATACAGATCTGAATTAGCTTTCATTTTCTTATTATTTAATTTTGATAATGGCGTCATGTTGTCATGTGCCTAAGCAAATTTAATATTTAATATTTTTTTCATTATTATTCGCATGAAATATTCTTTGGCAACAATTAAAAATTTAAATAAATTATTTTAAATTTTTATTATCTGCAATTGTAATGAAATGCTTGCCCTCTGGTGGGCTAAGGTGAAATTACAATTAACATGCATAGCTTTCAGCTTTTCGGGACGCCATTGCTTGCCGATGTTTAGTTTCACATATATTTATTGAATAAAAATGAGTAAATCCGGTAAAAAAGATAACACATACTGTTGTGTGCTACAGTGTAACTCCAAAGGATCAAGAAATCCAGAATTAAACTTCCATTTATTTCCAAATGACAAATTTAAAACTTCAGTTGCTTCGGCTAATGGAAGTAAAGAATTAATCAGATGATTTGAAACTAATATTTGTTCAGCTTCAGTTAAAAATCTACTTCCGATTGAACTTTGAATAAACTGAAATATTTTTTCCTAAAGCAATCAATTTTCCATGATGTAATGGCGGAGAAATTATAGCACGAATATTATTAAGTAGTAACACAAATAGAACAAAATAATATACATGTGGCTATTATATTTACTAACAACAAAAGCTGAAAAAGCGCCATCTATCGATCATTACAAACGCAGATAGTAGAAATATCTATATTACATAGAAGATTAATTAAAAATTTTAATAATTTTTTTATTATAATTCGCGTGAAAATATATTTTATTAGATGTGGAAAAATAAATTAACCCGTAAACGTCTTTGGCAACAATTAAAAACTAAAATAAATTATTTTAAAGTTTTATTATAGAAGAAATATCTATATTATATGGAAGATTAATTAAAAATTTACATTTTTCCGGTATAAATAGTAGCCTATGTCTTATTCCAGACTATTATCTATCTCTGTACAAAATTTCATCCAGATCCGTTTAGCCGTTGTGGCGTGATTGAGTAACAAACATCCATTCAAACTTTCGCATTTTTTATAATATTAGTATAGATTAGTTATCATGTGCATGTGTTAGATTGAGTTATTTTGCTGTCAAATTGACAAAATTTTAATTTTAAATTTCAAAACTCTGTCGTTCTTGGCGCTTATTGTATTTGGTGATCAAAAACGTAATACGAAAATATACATGCCAAATGTATATTTTCGTAATATCCATTGTACGAAATATTGTTTCCTATTATTCATTACTCTCTTAATATAAGTTGTTAAAATAACCATGATTTTTTAAAGGAATTAAATTATGTTCGCCAAATAATTTGGCGATATATATATTTTTTTTTCCGCCAAGGATGACCGATATGAAATCTATTCCGTTGCAACATATTAGTATCTTATATCAGATACTTTATTTAGACATTTGAAAACAAATTTGACTCCAAATTATGATAGAATATTTATCATTTTCCTTTTAATTAGTATATTAGTTGGATATTTATTGTGTAAATATCATTCTTTGAAATGAAGTGTTTGTGTTTTCAATCGAATGTGGAGGTTTGCCATGTTTTTTTTTCTAAAGTTTTGAAATTAAAAACTCAAATTTTGTCAATTTTACATCAAAAATAACTTAATCTAACGGATGGACATGATAACTAATACATATCTATACCTAAATATGGGGATTAAAATCGGGAAATAATTTTCCTCAATTTTTAATAATTTTTTACGAAAATCCAATATGCGTTTAACATAAGAAATATTTTTCTTGCATCCACGAACGGCCAGTGACATCATCATTTCACTTGCGTATTTCTTTCTATCTTTTCCTTGGCGAAAAATGTCCGATTTACATCAGCATCAAAATTTTTAAAAAATGTCCAGAGTTATCAATAAGAAAACACCTTTAATATAATGCTGAATTAGCTTTTATGCCAATCATTTTCCATCCGCCGTAATAAAAAAAAAAAAAAAAAAAAAAAAAAATCTGAAGTTGAGGTATATAAAAAAATGCTGTGAAATAAAATTCAGAAAAAATATGTTCGATTTGTAATATTACTATTTTATTTTAAAATTATAAAGCGTCATTTTCTCATCGACCAATTTAACATTTAGTATTTTTTTATTTTTCACGTGAAACCATATTTCATTTTATGTTGAAAAAAATAAATTAAAAAATAAATTAAAAAATAAATAATAAATAAAAAATACCTCGTAAACTTTTTTGGCAACAATTAAAAATTTAAATGGCTTATATTAAGTCAATTACCAGTTTATTATTTTCATATTTTAATTAATTTTAAAAAATCTAATAAAATTTCTGGTATAAATAGTGGCCTATGTTCTATTCCAGACTATTCTCTAGCTCTGTACCAAATTTCATCCAGATCCGTTTAGCCGTTGTGGTGTGATTGAGTAACAAACATCCATCCATCCAAACTTTTGCATTTATAATATTAGTATAGATAGATGAATGAAGTGATTGCAATCCGCTTTTGTAATGATCGATAGATGGCACTTTTTCAGCTTTTTTTGTTAGTAAATATAACAGCCACGTGTATTTATTTTTGTTCTATTTGTGTTACTACTTAATGTTCGTGCTATAATTTCTCCGCCATTACATCATGGAAAATTGATTGTTTTTGGAAAAAATATTTCAGTTTATTCAAAGTTCGATCGGAAGTTGATTTTTAACTGAAGCTGAACAAATATTAGTTTCAAATCATCTGATTAATTCTTTACTTCCATTAGCCGAAGCAACTGAAATTTTAAATTTGTCATTTGGAAATAAATGGAAGCTTAATTCTGGATATGATCCTTTGGAGTCACACTTTGGCACACAACAGTATGTGTTATCTTTTTTACCGGATTTATTCATTTTTATTCAATAAATATATGTGAAACTAAACATCGGCAAGCAATGGCGTCCCGAGGAAAGCCGAAAGCTATTCATGTTAATTGTAATTTCACCTTAGCCCACCAGAGGGCGAGCATTTCATTACAATCGCGGATAGGTCAATTTCTAAAGAAATCAACCTAAAAATCACCTAGGGGGATCTATAAATAAAACTGATTTTAGTACAACATATATTAGTATCGTAAACTATATTAGCACTTTATCAATGTGTAAAAGAAATTTTAAATTAAAAATGACGTCAATTTTTGTGAGATGCATAATTTATTTATTTATTTACTTTATTTTTTTTATTGTTCATGTTTAGATAAATGTATTTATTTTCCTGTTGAAAAAAAAAAAATAATAAATAAACTCTTTTTTTTCTTTTGGCAACAATTAAATTATGGATAAAATTTAAATGGCTAATTTTTTGCTATTATTAGCTTATTATTTTCATATTTTTATTAATTAAAAGAAAACTAAACAAAAATGCGAAATTCTGATTTCGATGGGCACAATGATCTTTCTGGGGGCACCTGTGTGTTAAATCTCGTGACTGTCCGAGCTACCGTTTTCGAGAACAGTGAAATATACATATACAAATATTGCTCACTTAATAGTATAAGTTTTTTTTTTTTTGTCAACAATTAAAATATGGATAAAATTTAAATGGCTAATTTTTTGCTATTATTAGCTTATTCTTTTCATATTTTTATTAATTAAAAGAAAACTAAACAAAAATTCGAAATTCCGACTTCGGTGTGCACAATGATCCTTCGGGGGGCACCTTTGTTTTAAATCTCGTGACTGTCCGAACTACCGTTTTCGAGAACAGTGAAATATACATACAAATATTGCTCACTTAATAGTATAAGATATATGTACTAGCAGGCTTTGCCCGCTTCGCTGGTCACTATATTTAAATGAATTTAAGAAAAGAATCAATATATTTTACATCGTTCTACAAATTAAAACTAAAAATAAAATAAATTGTAATTGCTTAAAAACTTCGCTTTGGACCCTCACTGCCTTCGGCAGAGTCTTCTTCACTGCAACGTCTTGGTACGGTTGATTTAATTTAATTTAATTTATAGCAATGTCAATAATATAGGAAAAACTGCATTAGTCATTATCGTTTTGGTAATAAACAGAATGGAAAACACATAATATTTTACATGGAGATATTTTGTATAATTAGACAAATTTAAAAAATGCTTTTCCTTTTTTCCCCACTCGCATTACAAAAATATTTAAAATAAAATCGAGAAAAATTGTGCAAAAACATTGAAACAGCTTGTACTGGACCTCTTGGCGGAATTTGAAATTTGGCACTGAAGTAGCTCATACATTTCTCACCAAAATATTTACTTACGCATTTGCGATCTTTAATCAATGTGTAGAAAATTTTTAAAGTGATAATGATGTCAATTTTGTGAGATGCAAAGTTTATTTTTGTACAATTTTTTAATGTTCACGTTTAATTAAATGTATTTATTTGTATGCCGAAAGAAAATGAACTCGTATTTTTTTTTTGGCAACAATGAAATTATAGATAACTAGCAGGCTTTGCCCGCTTCGCTGATCACTATATTTAAAGGAAACTCTTTTCTATGTAACTTTATGAAAAAAAGAAACAAAAAAATTCTGAAATTGCTCAAAAACTAGATTTGGATTGCCGCTGCCTTCGGCAGAGACTTTTTCGTCTTGAAGTAGCCCTTTTATATTTGAATCCCAGTTACATATGAACAACATTATACGTGATGTACATAATATTTGCTTTCATGTTATTTCCTATATTTATTTGATTTAATCGATCAACCATAAAATGACAGCAATTTCAAGTCAAATATAATATTACAATAAATATGCTATGATCGGCTACATCTATCGCATGAGACAATTTTTATTATTATTATTATTATTATTTTGTGGTTATATATACTTCATGCTTAATTAATAATAGTTGGTATATAGAAAAATAAATTAATTAATATGTAAACCTGATCATGGTGCAGCCTTAATATAGCTCCTCTTGGCGACTTTTGAATTTTTGTTGCTGTCTTAGACCAAAATATAATTTATGCGATTATTGTTTCTATTTCTTCCTTCTTTTCTTTTCTTTCTTTTTTCAATATTTTATAATTTAGTTATATTTTTGATGTGTTACTTGGCTTTAAGTGGCTGTCCTTGGCGAAAAATGTCCGATCTACTTCAGCATCAAAATTTAAAAAAATTGTCCAGAATTATCGATAAGTAAAATACCTTTAATATAATGCTGAATTAGCTTTTATGCCAAGCGTGATTCATCCGTGCAAAAAAAAAAAAAAAATCTAAAGTTGAGGTATATAAAAAAAATGCTATGAAATAAAATTCAGAAGAAATATGCTAGATTTGTATTATTACTATTTTATTTTAAAGTTATAAAGACGTCATTTTCTGATTCACCAAATTAACATTTAGTATTTTTTTATTTTTCGTGTGAAAGCATATGTCATGCCAAAACTGGGCATTGAGTATCTGAAGAATTGGCCGTGGAAATCCAAAATTTTGCTAATCATTTCAATTGAGACTTTTATTTTCAATCATCAAAACAAAATATTTATGTAACTTACCATTGTAAATCTTCTAAAAAAAAATTATTTTTAAAGAAAAAAAACTCTCAATTCAGATGACAGCATACAGGCTAACTTCTTTATTCATTTCTTCAATTTTGATCATCGAAAGATATAGGGATAGCACCTTGGGCACATCCAACATCCACCTCGCGAAATCATTTCAAAGGGGAAAAAAAAGAGCTGGAGAGAGCGATTGCGGGTGCGGCGCGTGTTCGTTATTTAAGTGGGGGGAAAAGGTTATCTTATCACAGAAAATCGCCAGGTGCAAGATGAAACGCAGACGCCCACAGACGATCGGAAAGCTAGTTGAAAGGCTAACGAACATGTTATTAACAAAAGAAAAGAATGATTATATAATCGCCAAAATTGAGAAATTTAGAAATATGTTGTTACCCTGAATAATGCCAATTAGGAAAACAAGCCAAATGACGTATAAAGAGTTCCACTAATCAAATTTAAATAATTATTTTCGTTTTTCATAGGCAAACTCAAAACTCAAACTGGCAAATGGAAAAATTAGAAATAAATTTGGGAAGGCATTGAATAAAATTGATTGACAAGGTGCTCACAGAATTTTGAAAATTCGAAAGTTCTAGAACATACCACATACAAATAGTGTATAATAAAATACTTATTTATTTTCTGAAAACGGAATAATGTTTTAAAATGAGAACAAAATGGCTATTAATTAAAGTATGTTTTTATACTATAATTATTTCATGAAAACGATGTAATATGCTGAAAGAAAGAAAAAATTAAATGTTTTTCTTCTTATATTTATTTCAGTTTTTCCTCACCCTTTTCTTATTTATTATTATTATTTTCTTTTTTTAACCGACTTCAAAAAAAGAAGGAAGGTTCTCAATTCAAACCGTATGTTTTTTTTATGTTTGTTAGCTCATAACTTCTGAACGGATGCTCCGATTTTGATACTTTTTGTTTTGTTGAAAAGGTCTTGGTCTGCAATAGGTCCCATTGTAATATCTTTACGATCTAAAGAAAATACAGGGTGCCCAAAAAAATCAGTCCCAACACTTTAAACTGCTAAACGGCTGCAGCTATAGTGATAAAAATGGTATGTAAGTAGAGTATAGTAAAGTGGCCCTGCAGTACAAGGTTAAACCGCTTGCTGCGCCACCTGGTGGAAAATATTGGAGTTAGTGTTCCTCTCTCGAAATAGGTTCTAGAGAAAAAAAGTGAATAAAGAAAGTTGAAGATTATCATCGATTTAGTACAAAAAGATAGTTTAGACATTCATGCTAGCGTTTCTATCTCGGAAACGGTTCAAGACAGGGGAAAAAAAGTGAATTATAAAATTGCAGAGCATCATCGATTTAGTACGGAAAGATAGTTTTGACATTGATGCTAAAAGTACAAGGCTAAAAACGTGTCTTTTTTTGTTCGCAATTTCTTACACTATACACACTTGAGCTACATTGCTCACGTACTAGCATAGCTGGTGAGACATACGCTATATAGTTCAAAATACGGTTACTTGATACTTTTTGCTTTGTTGTAGAGATCTTGGTCTGAAGTAGGTCCCATTATAACATCTGTACAATCTAAAGAAGATAAAGCGCCATCTGGTGAAAAACAGCGGCATTAACGCTCCTATCTCAAAAACGGTTCAAGATGGGAGAAAAGTTAATTACGAAGTTGTAGAGTATCATCGATTTACTACGAAAAGACAGTTTTTAGACATTATTGCTAAAAATAGAACGCTTAAAACGTGCAATTGTTTGTTCGCAATTTCCTACACTGCGCACACTTGAACTAGGTTGCACGCTTTACAGCGTAGCGGATGACACGTATACTCTGTGGTTCAAAGTACTGTTACTGTAAGCGGTCACATCGATTAGCGCAAAGTCGTTTTCAACCAACTTCAGAGAGGAGGGTGTTCTTAATTCTTGCTATGTGTTGTTGTTGGTGTTTGTAAGCTTATAACTTCGTAAGAAATGCTCTAATTAACCGACTTAAAAAAGGAGGAGGTTCTCAATTCAAAGCGTATTTGTTTTTGTTTGTTAGCTCATAACTTCTGAACGGATGATCCGATTTTGATACTTTTTGTTTTATTGTAAAGGTCTTGGTCTGAAATAGGTCCCATTGTAAGATCTTTACGATCAAAAGAAAACACAGGGTGCCCAAAAAAGTCAGTCCCGACTCTTTTAACTGCTGAACAGCTGCAGCTATAGTCATAAAAGTGGTATGTAGGTACAGTAAAGTGAACATGTGCTACGCGATTCAACCACCTGAAGCGCCACCTGGTGGAAAAGAGTGGAGTTAGCGATCCTATCTCGGAAACGTTTCAAGACAGGGGAAAAAAGTGAATTATAAAATTGCAGAGCATCATCGATGTAGTACGCAAAGATAGTTTAGACATTAATGCTAAAAACAGAACGCTTAAAACGTGCATTTGTTTGTTCACAATTTCCTATTTTGTGCACACTTGAAAAACATTGCATATATTGTAGCATAGCAGGTGACATCTATGCTATATAAAATTCAAAGTATGGTTATTGTAAGCGGTCACGTCGATTAACGCATAGGCTTTTTAAGCCGACTTCATAAAGGAAGAGGTTTTTCAATACAAACCATGTTTCTCGTTGTTTTTGTTGAAATTTGTTAGCTTATAACTTCGTAAGAGATGATTTCATTTTAATACTTTTTTTGTTGTCGTAATGATCTTGGCCTGAAATAAGTTTCATTAGGATTTCATTAAGATATAAACAAATTACAGGATACTCACAAAAGTCTGTTCTCACTCTAACTGCTGAACGCAAGCAGCTACACTGGTAAAAGCAGTGTGTAAGTATCGATGTTGAAACTTCTGTCCGTCAGCTGCAATGCATATTTTGCTCTTTGTTTGAACTTTACGCTGCGCAATTTCCAGCGCAGCGGGTGACACGTATTTACTGTAAAGTTCAATATATATGCCTAACAGAATTTTCGGTTACGAATACAGCGTATCCTTTCTTTATATTTCTAAAGACTTTTTAAATTTAACGTATGTTCGTTCAATAGATAGTTTTTTGGTCATATCCGATAAAGGCAAGAAAAGTGACACAATTTAAAAATGCAGCATTTGAGAAAAATCAACTTAAAAATAACTTGAACAGAATAAAATTGGCACAACTGTCTCGCGAGTGGATAACTTTCTAGATGGAGATGTAACTTTTTTGTTCACATTGGGTGCATTTAATGTATTTTTCAGTGACATAAACCATTTTTTGAGTAATGTCACTTTTCTTGGAAGTTGTGATTTGTGAAACTTCCGTCGAACGTCTTCTGATGCTCTGCTATATAAATAAGTTTTCACTGAAAAGAGAAAAATAAAATCTTTTTGTAAAAAAATAGAACCGACTCCAAAAAGGAACTACTATTCAAACAACTAAAAATGAAAGAAAATTGGCAAAAAATGGAACTGTAGATTGCGCCTTAAAGTATAAAATAATTTCCTTCGCTAAACAACCTATAACACTACAATTAATCATAACTTTTGAAGTCGGCGCAAAATTAAATAAAAATTGATACCTTTATTCAATACAAAAATCAAATCCTATTCAAAATACACGTCTCACATTGTTACCTGCAAAACGCAGCCGAAATCTACTTTGATTCAAGAAAAAAAAAATAAGATTTCGTAAGCAGAAAAAGTTGGCGAAGATGCTGGTATCTGACGTCCTTGGTGAACGAAAAATCGCAAAATTATCTGGCAAACATATTTCCTTTGGGAAATCATGATTATTTTAATAAGGTATATCAAGAGAGTAATCAAGAATATGAAACAACACATCGTACAATATATATTATGAAAATATACATCTTGCATGTATATTTTTGCCTTACGTTTTAATCGCCAAATTCAAAAGCCATCAAGGATGATCTAACTTTGTAGAAACATAAATACCGCATTCTGAAGAATGTTCACTGTTTTATGTAGATGCTACTAATGGACTAATTGTGTACAACGATAAAATAATAGAGGAAACATGAAAATAGATCATTCGAGACAACAGCATTTTTTGCTACCGATCTAAAGACAAACCTTTAAAAACTAATTAAATTTTATTTAATTTTGCGCCGACTTCAAAAGTTATGATTAATTGTAGTGTTATAGGTTGTTTAGCGAAGGAAATTATTTTATACTTTAAGGCGCAATCTACAGTTCCATTTTTTGCCAATTTTCTTTCATTTTTAGTTGTTTGAATAGTAGTTCCTTTTTGGAGTCGGTTCTATTTTTTTACAAAAAGATTTTATTAAATAGAAAATTTGGGTTTCTTATTAGATGTAATTTTATTTATTAAAGAAAGATGTCAGACGAAATATCTGATTTTGCATGATAGCATATTTCATTTTATGTTGAAAAAATAAATAAATAAAAATACCTTGTAAACTTTTTTGGCCACAATTAAAAGTTTAAATTGCTTATATTAAGGCAATTACCAGTTTATTATTTTCATATTTTAATTAATTTTAAAAAATATAATCAAATTTCCAGTATAAGTAGTAAGTAGCCTATGTCCTATTCCAGACTATTATTTATCTCTACCAAATTTCATCCAGATCCGTTTAGCCGTTGTGGCGTGATTCAGTAACAAACATCCATCCAAACTTTCGCATTTATAATATTAGTATATATAGATATGTGTGTGTGTATGTATATGTGTGTATATATGTGTATGTGTTTATATAGATAGATAGATATTTGCATCCTGTTAAATCATTTTAGTTTTTAGATTTGTCCCACTGAGAAAAAAGTTTAGCCACCCCTGTTAAATATTACCATTGTACATTTTGAAATTATGTAAAAGTATGGGCTAAAATACAACTGTTTTTGTATATGCATGGTCATTTTAAAATGCATTTTCTTTAGATAAGTAGTAACGACAATCATATTTATATATTTTAAATCTTTTTAAGAATTGAATAGATTCTCTCTAATTTTTGATAAAATGTAATCAGCATGAATTATGTCATATTTAAGAAATTTTTATGTATATTTTGCATTAAAAATAAATAAATAAATCATAATCTTTGTATTATGAGGTCTTTTATTCCCGTTTTTTAATTTTATTTTGCACTTGCAACTTAATTAAATTTTTATCTACCACATTATGAAGCAGACAGAAACTGTATTTGAAAAATATAGTTTTAGTTACTTAACGGCCCTCTTCACTTACCGTCGCCGGAAGCCCGAGCCAATGTTATTCTATGGGGAAATTTTCTTTACAAATAACTTATTAACTAACACATATTTTTAAATTCTATTTTCCACATTCAGAAAATTCCCAACTGTTAAATTGATGGACCTTTTTAAAAAATGTATTTTTTTTTATTTTTAATATTTTATTTTGAAATTGCAAAATGCAAAAATTTCACATATTGAAAATTCGTATTTTGCAGCTTCAAAATAAAATATAAAAAGTTAAAAAAGTAATATTTTGAAAAAGGTCTGTCAATTTAACAGCTGGGAATTTTCAGAATGCGAAAACAGAATTTAACAATATGCATTAGTTAATAAGTTATTTGTAAAGAAAATTTTTCCATAGAATAACATTATCTTTGGCTTCCGGCGGTGGTGAGTGAAGCGGGCCCTTAAGAGTATTATTTAAAGATATCTGCAATAAAAGTTATGTTTATCATCTTATCACAGTAGCGAATGAGGGTTTTGTGAGGTGGTACTTTAGTGTACCATTGGTACATAGAGGTCAAAAAAGATATTTCAACCTTAAAAAAGTGTTAAAAAAATATTTACTTTTTATGTTATTTATATTTTTTCTAAGGTTAGTGAGAGATTCTTGAAATAATATAGATATTTATTAATTATAACACGTTTGAAGATCTTGAAAAATGCTGAGCAAAAATAGCTAGAGCATGCTATAGAATCATTACTGGATCAAGAAAGCTACATGTATCGCCTAGTGCCTTGTAGTGCGGTGAAAGTGAAGTATATACATTCTGTTGTTATAAATACATTTGACATTTCTTCCATAAATTTGATTTTATAAGCTTTTTAAACTAATGGTACTTTAAAGTACAGTTGGTAGGTAAAGGGTTAAGTTTCTTGTGGCATCCCAGTGAATGGCCTCTTCCCACCTGACGTCAGAGGTCACATGATAGAGAAAAACAAATAGCAGACAAAGTCTTGTTTATCTATAGCGATTGCTGAAATAACATATTTTCTATTCTTATTTTTGATCAATCTTATTTAATCTGTGTTATTTTTTTATGCACCATCATTTTTAA
Organism: Salticus scenicus; assembly: GCA_963930645.1. Classification (NCBI taxonomy): domain Eukaryota; kingdom Metazoa; phylum Arthropoda; class Arachnida; order Araneae; family Salticidae; genus Salticus; species Salticus scenicus. The sequence goes on along the minus strand of OZ005659.1, from coordinate 29,535,917 downwards.
TCCATTTTATATCATTATTCATCATCTTTTGTTTGCTGTATACATTTACAATCATCATTTAGTTTATATTTGTTATTGATGTTCATGAAGAACATGTTAAATACTCTGATTTTTTGTACTTAAATCAGTGACAGTGCAATATCGTACTGCGTAAATCCTTTTAGACCAGTAACTAAGTTAATTAACTTGTTGTAACACCTTTCTGCAATTAAATTAAATTAAAACATTTTAAAATTTCAAATTATAATCCATAAACATTCCACAAGAACAAGCTATTATTTATTGCTAGATCAGTTAATGTAACAGTTACACTGGAACATACAAAAATCGATTCTTACAGGTGAAAATAAATAAACACAAAGTGTTTTTAAAAAATTATTAAATTTACAAATACAACTATTCTACTGTTTACAAGTGCACAATATTACTTTTATTTTATTTTATATTAAATATTAACATTTTTGTTCTTAAGAACAATGTTTAATTGAATTTGATTCTCAGAATTCGATTATTCGTTTTTTTCTATCACATGATTGAGCAGACGAAACTGGGAAGAGTCCATTGAAAAGTGCTAAAAAAAACTTCATTTGTGTTACTTTTTTTTTTGTAAATAATTTTAATTTTACTTTACTGTTAGTGTGGATGACCAAGCTCTATTTGGATGGCCTCTCATTCAGCCTGACGACAATGAGCTAGTTGTTACATCTGATCCCCTTGATGCTATTGCTATTAATCAAAGCACTGGAGTAGCTGCAGTCTCTTTGCCATTTGTGGATCCTTTAACTTTTACTTTTTCTCCTAGAGTAAGTAATTATGGGAAAAGTTTTGCTTTGTATAGTTAGCATTTAGTTTGCAACAAGGTATCTTATATCATATAAACAAAGGGGGGTTATTTGTGTAGGTTTAATTTAATTTGTCTGTTAGTGCTAAGTTCAAACTATTAAAATCTTATTGTATGCATACATGGGCGTTTCCACTCAGGGGCAAGGGGGGGGGGGATATACTTGCATCCTTCCTGGAAAATTCTAATCAATAATTTTTTTTGAAATCATATTCAAAGCTTTTGAATTCTGTCACTAGTGTTTCCGTGATTATATAAACTGATGAATAAAATTTATATCACAAAGCCAATTAGAGCCAAACTATCCTAAACTGGGATTCACATTGGCTCTAATTTTTTCCTGCTAGAAGCTTTTGAGTCAATTAGACAATGAGTTTTTCAAGTTTTGGTTTGGTTTGGATTAAGCTATATATTTTTTGTAAATAAAATGTCTTTTAAATAAATTTTTGTGATTTCTTATTTTATGGTATTTATTCAGAGTTTTGCTGTTATTATTGTTTTATTTGATCATCGATTTTTTTTCTCTGTAATTTTCAGTTTCTTGCTTCATTTAATATTTTCAATAAAGTGGTATTTTGGATGAAACCAGGTTTGCATAAGTTGAAAAATCATAAATTGCTTGGTCGTTCCTTAAAGAAAAAAGGCTATTACATTTGGTAAGTTTTAATTTTTGACAAGTGTTATATTGTTTTTAAATTATGTGGATGTAATTGTATTTATATTAATTCTGAAATTTTGAGCTAATTTAGTAAACTCAAAAAGAAACACTAAGCTGAAAAAATTAAATTTCTTAAATACTTGTTCAGTGATTATGTTTCTCTTGATAGCATTTTCAGTTGTGACAAAAAACAATTTCCCAAGAAAAAACACTTAAATAAATATTTTAGAATTTTAATTTAGTTGAGGTTTATTTATTAATGTTCATAATGACAAAAATTATTTAAGTTTTCACTGAAAATATCTCGAAATTCTTTACTATATTCTTTAACCCTTTATGTACTGCATTATAAAATAGGAAAAAAAAAAAAAAATTTTAAAACATAATTTTTTTAAATTACATAAGAGTATTTCTTAAAGATATCTGCAATAAAAATTATAAATATCACCTTATAAATATCAGAAAAAAATTTTCAATAAAATTAAAATTTGTGATAAAAATAAATTTCATGTTTGAAATTTCAACCTGTTGAAAGCACGGGGGCAAAAAGATACTTTTGCCCCGTTAGAAATTACAGTGGAGGTGTGACCCCCCCCCCTCCCCCTCTCTGGCCCCCGTTAAGTTGACACATATGACAGACACATGCAAAAAGTTCTTTACTCACCTAATTTTGCCCTTAAACTTATTATTTTTTCAGTTTTCGCATCATGAAGTGTCTTGCCATGGAATTAAGTTTAAATGGAGAAATTTATGATTAATTATCCATAATTTTGAATAGAGATTTAAAATTTTTTAATAGGGTTTATCTTAAATTTAACTATTTTATATCCTTTCATATACTTACTTATATATGATTATCTATTTTGGGCATAAATCAAAAATTGTAAAATAATAAATTTTTGATTTAGGTCACATGAGTTTCGCAAACCCTTATTTTGCCTTCAGAGTGGCTCAAACATGCAGAAAATTCTAAAGAAAAGCTTGTCTTTATATGACGAAAGAATAATTTTCTTTGATGATTATGAAGAATCTGTGTTTGAAGAAATGACTTCTGAGAAAATAACTGGTGTGAAGGTATTTCTTTTACTTTCTTTTTCTTTTAAGTGATTTCTGATTATTTTTAATGAAGAAGGAAAATAAAAGTTTTTTGACAAGATACATCAAATTCTATGAGAAAATTGCGAACCTTGTTGATATGGTTATTTAATTTTTATCAGGAACTGATTTCCGAAGTTGTTTAATAAACCTAGTATTTAATTTAAAACATTATTGATTTTTAAAAATATGTAGAGGAATGATGGGGAATATGGAATAGTCGAGTAAAATGGAATACCATTATATCTTAGCTATATGGTTCTGCAACCTATCATAAGTTTAATATAATCTTGTATTCTAGGGTTCTTTTTAAATTAGATTATAACTAGCGATAAATATCTTTCAATTAAAAATCACATTCATTATTATTCATCAACTAATTATCTAAAAGGTACTCACCCTTTCTTCTGTTCACGGCCGACTGGAAACGTAGAGAGTTATAACACAAATAAAAAGTTCCTTTTTCTTTTGTAAGCTTTTAATCAGAAGATGGTTATGTATATGTTCTATTTACAATGAAAATATGTACAAAATTTCACGATTAATTAACATTCTTCAGATTATTTCTAATTCACATAATGAATAATTTTCTATATATTCAAATATTCAGTTTTCTCTTTCTTTAACAAAAACAGAATCATAATAATAAATTTCAAGACACCGTAAAAGTGCCCTTCTTATCTAGTCTACATCTTTTTGAACATTGCACCTTCGAAAGTGCATCTTATTCTAAATGAAACCGAAAAAAAAAAAAAAAAAAAAGCATTTCCACTGTCGCGACAAGTGGCGAAGAGACAGATGGAAAATGGGGGGAAGGCACTGATGTTGCAACATCCTCCCACCTTGAGCATGGAAAGATTCTGTACATGCTCAACAAAATATTGAAGAAAAAGGAAAACTGTTTACATTCTAAAATATTCTTAGTAAAATAATAAAAAATTAAAATTAATAATAAACAATATAATATAAAAATAGTTCAGAAAAAATGTTCAAGTCATTTTGGACTGAAAGTTTTACAGTCAGTTTATATATTTATATCAAAGTCTGGTTTGATTCACTGGTTTAATAGTTCTACCAACTCTGGAAGTCTGAATTTGATTCTTGGGTACAATTGTATCACTAAGTTCTAAAGGGCAAATCCTCTGTAGTGGTCGTAGCATTTCACCATTTATGGTTTTCAGTTTGGCAACTCGAACTTGTCCATCTTTACCAGGATAGAGTTCCACCACTTTGGCCAATGGCCACTGAATACATTTTAAGTTGTCATTTTGCACTAAAACTAAATCTCCAATTTTAATACTGTTGTTAGGAGGTTTCTTTACATTGTTAAATTCTCGAAGAGATCCCAAATATTCAGTTCTAAATCTCTTGCAAAGATCGTCTTTTAGTTTTTGTCGGTATTCAAATCTTTTCCTCAGGTTATTTCTTTCTATAAAATCCAAGTCAGGTACTTCTTTTTCACGGAGATCTTTCAAAAACATTTCAGGTGTGAGAGGTGTTAAATCTTCAGTATCCTCAGATACATATGTAAGTGGTTGTGAATTCACCATACTTTCTGTGTCGCAAATGGTGGTGTATAACTCTTCATAGTTCAAATGGGCTTTTCCTAAAACTCTTTTCAACACTGATTTGATAATGCGAATCAATCTCTCCCAAAATCCACCCTACCACGGAGAGGCCGGAGGGTTTAGTTTCCATTTAATTCTTTTTATAGTGGCAAATTCTTCAATCTGTGCCCAATCTACAGAATTCAATTCTTTTCTTGTCGCAACTAAGTTGGTTCCATTATCACTGTAGATGATACGTGGTCGTCCTCTACGTGAAATGAATCTTCTCAAGGTCTGTATGAAATTCTCTGTTGTTAAGGAAGTCGTCAATTCTAGGTGGATAGCTCGAAAAACTGCACATGTATACAGAACTACCCAACATTTGCTGCCATCTTTTAAGAATAGTGGTCCAAAAAGATCTGTTCCAGTAATTTCAAAAACACCAGCTTCTCTCACTCTATCTTCAGGCAGAGGTGAACTCAGCACTTCAGCAGCTTTCGAAGAGAATCTCTGACACTGGACACATCTATGCAGAATCTTTCTAATGGTCTTCCTGCATCTTATTATCCAGAATTTCTCTCGAATTGCTGACATAAGAATTTGTATTCCTGCATGATTCATTTCTGTATGTTCATTTTCAATAATTCTATTGGTTACGTTATGGTTCGCTGGCAAAACTACTGGATATCTAAAATTTTCTGAATCTTTTCGCATTGATATTCTAGTTTGAACTCTGATGACTCCCATTTCATCAACAAATGTATGCAAAGAGGATAAGTTTTTCTTAAAAATTTAAATCTTGATTCTGAAGAAACTTCATAATCGTAAGTTCAGCATTCTCGATTTCTTCAACTGTTAAATTGATCATTACTCTTGCTTCTTTAGGCTTTTTAGCATTTTCTTTAAATCTGAGTATCCATGCTGTGACCTTTAACATCTTTTTATACGAGGAACATTTCTCGTAAAAGTCTATGTTTTCCAATGATACATTGGCTGCAGAAACTATTGTTTTTCTTCTCTCTTTCTATTACATTTAAATCAGGTTCTAAAACTTCGTTAGGCCAAAATTCTGAAGATTTTCTTAACCAAGAAGGACCTTCCCACTTCCCACCACCAGGATTTTAAGAGAAATTCAGCAGTACAGCCCCTTGATGGCAAATCGGCAGTATTGAGCCTCCCTGGTACGTATTTCCACTTCTCTGGATGGCTGAGGGATCTAATTTCTTGCACTCTATTATAAACAAAAGGTGCCCAATTTTCATTTCTTTTTATCCAAAATAGAGCATTTGATGAATCTGTCCAAAAATGTGTTGGAATACTCGGCTGTCTTAAATCTGTTTTTACACTTTGCGCTAGTCTTGCTCCTATGGTACAGGCAAGAAGTTCTAGCCTGGGAATGGTGACTGACTTCAATGGGGCTACCCGAGATCTGGCTTGCACAAGTTGGCAGGTAATGGCATTAAAATTCTCTGCTCTTAAAAAAATGCAAGTTGCATAGGCTGCTTTGCTTGCATCGCAGAATACATGAAGGCTCATTTCCATATTATCCGGATCAGGTACAAGGAGTCTTGGAATAGCAACGTCGTTTAACTTATGTAGTCCCCTTTTCCATTTCTCAAATTTTTTCCCAACACAAGGTAATTCAGAATCCCAACTCACTTTTAGTTGCCAACATTCTTGAAGTAAAATTTTTGGTGCTAAGGTTATTGGACAACTATATCCGATGGGGTCGAATACTTTATGGGCTACTGACAATATTTGTCTTTTGGTAACTGTCTTGATTTCTTCTTGATTTTCTCGCAAGTCTATACTTAGTGAATCATTGTTTAAATCCCATAATAATCCCAAAACTGGAACATTTCTTTTCTTGGAGGGAGTAGAATTTTCTTCTGTTGGATTGATAATATTATGCTCCCACCCTCTTAGATCGAATTTTGCAGTACTAAGGATATATTTAGACTCCAAAATAAATTTTTCAAGTTTTTTGGCACTTTCTACACTTGTGATGCAATTGTCCACGTAAAAAGATTCTGCTAGTTTATCAGCAGTTTCCTTTAGTTCATCGTTAACCTGTTGCAAGTGGTAATTTAGAGTTGCTCCTAACAAATAGGGACTACAAGTAAGGCTGAATACTACTCTTCTATGTTGAAAAATCTTAATATTTGAAGGATCACCCTCCTCCCACCACAGGAATCTAAGCATTGTTGGGCAAAATTCAATCATCTGGATGACTAACGAGTAATGATTAAATTAATCGTTAATCAAAAATATTTTGACTAATGATTAATTCAATCGTTAATCAAAAATATTTTGACTAATGATTAAATTAATCGTTAATCATAAATATTTTGATTAACGATTAATTTAATCATTAATCGCAAATGTTTTGATTGACGATTAAATTAATCGTTAATCGTAGATTTTACGACTAACGAATAATTTAATCATTAATCATATATTTTTATGACTAACGAATAAATCAATCGTTAATCGTATTTTTATGACTAATGATTGAATCAATCATTAATCAAAAGTTTTATGACTAACGAATAAATCAGTAATTAATGATAAATTTTATATAAGAAAGAATAAGAATTCACAGTAAAACATTTTTCAATATCGTTTAAATGTGTTTAAGACTTCACATTTCGGTCTGTCTATAGGACTGTCAATCTGTCCATCAGATTTCTTATCATAGTTTTAGAATGACCTGAAACTGATGTATATTATTCAGGTAGCGTTCTGTTCTGCGACGGGTGCAAGTCGGATTAGCATTAATTTTTGACCCACGGATAAAAACGTGAGTCTACCATTTTTAAAGAATTTTTTTATGTTGCTTTTTCAGGAATACAATCATTTGAATGCATCTTTTCTCATGTTTTTACAATCTGGTGCGGCTCTACACGACTTCTCTCACTCCGGACACTATTTCTATTGCGGTTAGACCTAACAAAACCGTGAGAAAGGCCAAAGCCGCCATTTTTCTCACGTGTTTACAATCTGGTGCGGCTCTACACAACTTCTCTCATCTCCGGACACTGTCTCTATTCCAGTTAGACCGCACCAAACCGTGAGAAAGACCAAAGCCGCCATTTTTCTCACGTTTGTACAATCTGGTGCGGCTCTACACGACTTCTCTCATCTCCGGACACAGTCTTTTAAACATTGCGGCCGGAAACGTTGCAGTTAGACCTCACAAAACCGTGAGAAAGGTCAAAACTGCCATTTTTCTCACGTTTTTACAATCTGGTACGGCTCTACACGACTTCTCTCACTCCGGACACTGTCTCTATTGCAGTTAGACCTCACAAAACCGTGAGAAAGGCCAAAGCCGGGATTTTTCTCACGTGTTTACAATCTGGTACGGCTCTACACGACTTCTCTCACTCCGGACACTGTCTCTATTGCAGTTAGACCTCACAAAACCGTGAGAAAGGCCAAAGCCGCCATTTTTCTCACGTTTTTACAATCTGGTGCGCCTTTATACGACTTCTCTCATCTCCGGCCACTGTCTCTTAAACATTGCAGCCAAAAAATTGCAGTTACACCTCAGAAAACCGTGAGAAAGCCCAAAGCCGCCATTTTTCTCAAGTTTTTAGAATCTGGTGCGGCTCTACACGACTTCTCTCATCTTCGGACATTGTCTCTATTGCAGTTAGACCTCACAAAACCGTGAGAAAGCCCAAAGACGCCATTTTTCTTGCGTTTTTAGAATCTGGTGCGGCTCTACACGACTTCTCTCATCTCCGGACACTGTCTCTTAAAGATTGCAGCCAAAAATGTTCCAGTTAGACCTCACAAAACCGTGATAAAGGCCAAAGCCACCATTTTTCTCAAATTTTTACAATCTGGTGCGGCTCTACACGACTTCTCACTCCGGAAACTGTCTCTTAAAGATTGCAGCCGGAAACGTTGCAGTTAGACCTCACATAACCAAGAGAAAGGCCAAAGCCGCCACTTTTCTTACGTTTTTAGAATCTGGTGCGGCTCTACACGACTTCTCTTATCTCCGGACATTGTCTCTATTGCAGTTAGACCTCACAAAACCGCGAGAAAGCCCAACGCCGCCATTTTTCTCACGTTTTTAGAATATGGTGCGGCTCTACATGACTTCTCTCATCTCCAGCCACTGTCTATTAAAGACTGCAGCCGGAAACGTTGCAGTTAGACCTCACAGAACCGTGAGAAAGGCCAAAGCCGCCATTTTCTCACGCTTTTACAATCTGGTGCGGCTCTACACGACTTCTTTCACTCCGGACACTGTCTCTATTGCAGTTACACCTCACAAAACTGTGAGAAAGGCCAAAGCCGCCATTTTTCTCACGGTTTTACAATCTGGCGCGGCTCTACACAACTTCTCTCATCTCCGAACACTATCTCTATTCCAGTTAGACCTCACCAAACCGTGAGAAAGGTCAAAGCCGCCATTTTTCTCACGTGTTTCCAATCTGTTGCGGCTATACACGACTTTTCTCATCTCCGGACACTGTCTCTTTAAGATTGCAGTCGGAAACGTTGCAGTTAGACCTCACAAAACCGTGAGAAAGGCAAAAACCGTCATTTTTCTCACGTTTTTACAATCTGGTGCGGCTCTACACGACTTCTCTCAATCCGGACACTGTCTCTATTGAAGTTAGACCTCACAAAACCGTGAGAAGGGCCAAAGCTGCCATTTTCCTCACGTTTTTACAATCTGGTGTGGCTCTACACGACTTCTCTCTCTCCGGAAACTGTCTCTATTGCAGTTAGACCTCACAAAACCGTGAGAAAGGCCAAAGCCGCCATTTTTCTCACGTGTTTCCAATCTGTTGCGGCTCTACACGACTTCTCTCATGTCCGGGCACTGTCTCTTTAAGATTGCAGTCGGAAACGTTGCAGTTAGACCTCACAGAACCGTGAGAAAGGCCAAAGCCGCCATTTTCTCACGCTTTTACAATCTGGTGCGGCTCTACACGACTTCTCTCACTCCGGACACTGTCTCTATTGCAGTTAGACCTCACAAAACTGTGAGAAAGGCCAAAGCCGCCATTTTTCTCACGGTTTTACAATCTGGTGCGGCTTTACACGACTTCTCTCATCTCCGGACACTGTCTCTTAAAGATTGCAGACGATAAATTCTCATTTTCTAATATATCTTCAAGTTATACATAGTTTTTGTTATTTTAGTTTTCTAGCCAGGAAGACAAAACTCAAATCAGTTTTTCATTCAAGAATATGCACAAACGCAAAATAAATTCATTACATAAATAATTATATAAACGGTTGATGTAGCTAATATGTTCTCAGTAATATTTTTAAGAAATATTATTTTGTGCATTTTTAGTAGACTTACGTAAACTGAAAAGAAATTTCAGTTTAAACTTCATTTTAAGTATTTTTAAAATAAAGAAGAGTATCGAAAATTGAGCACCTAATAGTTTTTAATTTTTATAATTTTAATTTTTGAATTTGCAAAAATACCATGTAAACTATTAACTATTTATAAACAAATTAAAGACCTCTATTTAAGAGAGATGCTACCTACCAATAAGTATTTGGGTACTTTCGAATTAAGAAATTTTGTCAAATATCTAGAAGAATTCTATAGGAATCATCTTGAAACTTCGGTAGTGTAAAGAACATGTTTTACCTCGCATTTTTCAGCAAAATTTGTGTCCTGAAGAGGAAAAGTGCACCAGTGTAAAAAAATAAACAAAAAACAAAATGTTTTGGATCACCTTGTAAAAGGTAAGGCTTTAAACTCGTTTTGGTTGTAGCATATGATTATGAGGATATTTTCATTATATGCATAAATTTTAAGAGGATTCATGGAGATATATTAATTCATGGAGATATAACGGTTTCTTTAAAAAAATCGTAAAAACAATTTCTCCTTTTTTAATTAAAATACGTAGGGCATTAGATGCAGTGAAAATCCATTATTAAGAAATATGGTATGCTACATTAGTCACACATACAGCAATCAGAATGCAAAAATGTTAAATATCTTATGAAATACGAGAACTTTTACTAAATAATTTTCAACTAGGTATGCACAAGCTTTATAAAAATTTCTCTTGTATAATTTAATAGCCAAAAGTATTGAGCAACTTACATGAAAACTCCCAAACAAATATCATGTAAATTTAAAACCTTACGAGGCTTAACACAAAATAAAATGCACATAGTAAATTATAATTGCAGCTATTAATGTATCTGAATATTTTAGTGTAGTCCTGTAAATCTGAAGGTTAATCATATCATATTCTATACAAAACATTATGTTAGAATATTAACAATGCATAAAATTTCTTTATGATTTTTACAGTAGAAAGTTATTTAAATATGATTTTTAAAAATTTCTGACCTAAAACGCAAACCTGACCCTGTACACAAACTAGTTGTACACGACATATTAATGCCATTTTAAATAGGAAACATTCCATAGGTAACTCGACTAATATATAACATTTTTTAAAATTTCGAAAAGTATTGCTGGGGGCGGGAGACCGGCAGATAGAAAAATAAACAATCGGACAGACAGACACACAAGTTGAAATCATATTCACACCTAAAAATAGTTAGAAAGTGTTAAAAACACTTAACGTAAATGAAAGTACAATTCCAGCAAATTTTTATTAATAGTTCTTAATGTAACTGAATATTTTTGTGTAGCCCTGTAAATCAATTGCTAATTATATTATATTCCATGGTTCCTATGGATAACATATTTCAATTTCATTAAGCTTTGTAATAATGTTATCAAAATTTGGTTTATAGAAATACCTCACAGAACGCACGGCTTTGGAATGCTTTGGAGTGTCCCTGTACGCAAACCAGTGGTGGAATTTAAACAATATACATAGGAAACAACCAATTATGAACTTGAATAACATATTTCAATTTCATTAAAATTTGTGTTCAATAAAGGTGTTAAAATATGGTTTATAAAAATACCTCCCATAGGACACAATGCTTTGAAATAGTTTCGGGTGTCCCTGTACACAAACCGGCAGAGGCATTTACTCCCTTTTCAATAGGGAACATCCAGTAGTAAACTTGAATAACAGCTATCAGTTTCAAGAAATTCCATAAATATTTATGACAATTAGAGCGCGGACAAACAGACGGACAAACAGACAGATACACAAACTGAAGTAAAATTCACACTTAAAAATTGTTAGAAAGTGTTAAAGATACTTAATGTAAACGAACGTGCAATTCCAGCAAAATTTTACTAGTGTCTCTTAATGTAACTGAATATTTTTGTGTGGCCCTGTAAATCTAATGCTAATCATACTATAATCTATAGAAAGCATTCTTTTGCGCATATAAATAACATATTTCAATTTCATTAAGCTTTATGCAAAGTAAAGTTACTAGTGGATCTGCAGATCAAGAGACTCAACGTCCTATTTGAATCAGACATTATTCAATAGGCCATTTGTATTTATTCCTTGTTATATAATAGTATATATTGATTCGATCGACTTGTTACCATAATCACGTACATTACAGAAAGAGGCTGCCGCCCCCCTCAAACCCCGCTTTATCTCTCTCTGTATATTTAATTGTATATCATATAAAGTGTTACAGAATTGTAAATAATTGCATTTATTATTGCATAATTTCTTTCAAAGGAGTTTAGTAAGCTGATAACATGCTAATTTTGTGCATTTCTAGTCGTTTTAGCGTTAAAATAGCCTATTTTTCCTTTGAAAATGCATTAAAAAGCACCAATAAGGGAAGAAATGGATTTGGCGCCAAATTCGGCGATTGTTTCCCTCTTTGGCGATTTTTTTGGCGACCTTGGTGAGAAAATCCTTATTAGGCATATACCAAATAAGGAAGCTCTAACCTCATTGGCTGATGTGATACGAGAATTTTCCAGAACAGTCTGTGTTCGATAGAAAAGTATAAAAGAAGCATTATTTTCGCCAAGGCGGTCAGTCTCAGATCTGTGTCAGTTTCGTCAAATGCTTGCTTTGCTTTGCTTTGAGCCTCTTTGAATGAGACTTGCTTTATGTGTTATTGATAAAGAGTTTGTGCTGTTGTTTTACTGTTAACGGCTGTTGTTTAAGCTATGTTTACTGGTTGAAATGAAGCTAATACTTAGTTTATAGACCTGTATTTTTCTGGAACTTTATGTGAATAAATCAGTGAATTTTTGCAAGTTTCGCCTTTCATTCTCGGACAACTTACGAACCCCCAAGTACGCAACAATATGTATTCTTAATAAACGACAGTCTTGTATTATTTCCCTGAAATTCATAAATACCAAATTTCATAACTATCAAATTTCATACAAAAAAAATTACATAGCATATCGGAAATATTTTGCGTAACCTTTAAAGTAATTATCAATTCTATGCCCACAATTTTCAACAGGAAAACATACTTTTAAAATTCTAATAAAATTTCATTATATTAGATGGGGTGTAACCTTGTTAAAATAGACTTATAAGAAATACCGACTATAGACCGTAATATTACGAAATTCCTTTATGTATCCCGGAAAAGTAGCCACAGTCATTATAAACGCCAATAATAAGAATAAACCTAATTAATTATAACTCATTAATTTTTCAAACTAATTTGACATCATTTGGATAATTACAGTACATACTCGGAATTACTTTGTGTGGTCCCATAAATTATTTAGTCTATACACAACCTTTTTTATGAGTAAACATTTTAAGCATCTTTATAATGTATGTTAACGTTATTTAGTTCAATTCAGCATAAACGCATGAAAGTGCGTGCTTAAATTAAAAATTTGTCCATAGGCTCTAATGTTACGAAATTCTTTCGTGTGTCTTTGTAAACGAACCATAAACATTTTATACACCAGTAAAAACTATTCAGCTTATTTTGCGTTTAAAATTAATAAGTGTTCCAAATTTAACATCGTTTGGATGACTATGTGACATTGTCAGAACACTTTTGTAGGATCCTGTACATTAATTAGAAAGTTTAAGAGCACATATTTTCTTCAAATAACATAACTTTAAGCATCTTACTCATGTACGCTAGTTTCATTTTCTTCATTGCAAAGTAATGATATTAAAATGCGTTTAAACGAAATTCATACAATACGCCGTAATGTTAAGAATTTTGGCGTGTCCCTGTACACAGTTTATAAAAAATACAGCAATAAAAATATACAGCTACTTATATGCAAAGATGGAACGTGTGTGCCAATTTGCAAGTCAATCGAAGGATTTTTGCGGACGCTATTGCGGTACATACAAATTCTTCCCATAGGCCGTAAAAATAAGAAAAACTTTGGCGTGTCCCTGTACACGAATGACAAATGGAATACACACCTAACACTATACAGCTAATTCCGTTGGCCTCATGAATATGTGTACCAAGTTGCAAGTCAATAGCGTTATTTTGGGTGCCGCTATCGCGGTACATACAATGTGATGTAAATAATTCATTTACCTTTTATGTTTCCATATTTTAAATTAATTTTATTAATATTTTTAATTTTCATAGCAACAGAAGTTACTTAGTGAGGATCAAAGAACCTCATGGCGTACATTGCGTTCTGGCCACTAACCCTTTTTATTCTTTGGGTCAAAAGGTCAAATATATATATCCAAATAATTTTATTTACATAAGAGAAAAGAGGAATCAATTTACTTATTGGCTAGAATGCTGTAAAAAGAAAAATGCATACAAAAGTAATGTTTGTAAGAAAACTAATCTGCTGCATCAAAATTAATCAATTTTATTTTCCAAACCACACTAGTAATTTCAAATTAAGTAGGATATAAAAATTAATGGTTTTTAAAATTTGAATAAGTATTCATATAAACTAATATATATATATTTATTATTAATAAGTAGGCACTCTCTCTCCAAATGATAAAATGGTCATTATTTTAAAACAGAAGCAAAACAAATCTTTCTCACCCCATGTTCTTCTCTTGAGAGCTGCTGAAACCCAACTAAATTTAAAACTGCTGGAATAACAGAAGGTGGAGTCAGAACCATCACCCTATTGGTTCTCAGCATGGTGTGATATGACATCACCACTAGGAAAGAAGAACCAATTTTTCTCCTGTGTGTGTGTTGCAGTAAAGCAAACACAACAGGGTGAGTTGAGCCAGCTGAGAGAAACAATGCATTTAAGTGCAGAAAACGATCTTATTTAACATTTAAAAAGAAGTGATGTTTTTAACATCACATTACCCCTAACGACCATTAAAAAAATTTGGAAGACTAAAAATGTGAATGGAGAGTGCATACCTACATTTACATGAAGGATTACAAATTTTTTTTTTTTTTTTTTTTTTTTTTTACTTACATGTGAAAAAAAAAATATCCATATTGACTACATAATATTGTAGGAACGGCCATTAAAGGCATGAATGTAACAAAGCAAATTTTTAAGCAACTGAAAGGTCTTACAATACTCTTAATAACATGCACTTGAGAAAAAAATTTGGAAATTTTGAGAACAATGTACATGTGACACAAAATCTGAACCAAACACAATACAAAATCGATAAGTAAAGCTGAAACAATAAAATTCCGACAAACAACCCAATATCAACGCCTACCCTGGTAGGTGATCAATTCTACCAAAATAGGCGAGGAATACACCATTTCATCAAAAACAATACTATTTCAGCACTGTGGTTACAGACATTCTCAAATAAAAGATTTTATTGATACAAAAGTGGTCAGTGACATATCTAACAATATTTATTAGGATATTGACAACTAATAAAATATATCTATAAATGCAAACAGACACAGCTTTTATCAACAAGTGACATGAGTAAAAAAAAAATATTGATACCTTTTAAAAAAAAAATAGTATTATAAACAGAAATATTGAAAATCATACAAAGTGCTGCAAAATTTCTTTCCTATAAATTTGTAAAAATAATTAGTTAGAGCGAATAAAAAAAATGCATGACATGGCAAAAGAATTTTAGTGGATGTACAATTTCAACAAAAATATTTAACCAATAATCTTGATATTAAATACACGCATTATGATAAAACAAAATCAGTTATTGTATTTCAGTATAAAATATTTACAGATGACCTCTTGAAGCATTATTATGAAGGAGAAAAAAAAAAATCAAAATAAGTATCAATACAAATGTCAAAATAATCTTATAGATAAATATTACATTACGGAAAAGGCATTCCAAGTACTCGAGTATAATATTCGAATAAGATTTTTTAAAAAATTTTATCATTACCATTATTATTATTATTATTTAAAGAATATACATATTATAAATGGAAATAATAAATGTGAGTGGCTACTGAGGCCACCAAGTTAGATTACTAAACAAAATCAAAAATGCACTTAATATAAACGTCAAATAATACTCAAATAAACATACTATCAGATATAACCAAAACAAAACTGCAATGTCAATAATCACAATAAACAAAAAAATTTTATCAAACATTATACACATTTATATACATATCATGTGTGGATTGTGTATTAATTTGATTGTGTAATAGTGTGGATGTAGTGTATACTTGTGTTGTATAAGTGATGTCTGTGTCTGTGAAAATGGTGTGGAAGCTTCCAGAAATTGTATTTAATAACCCAATATATTTATAAACATGACAATGTGTAGGAATTAATATATGAAAAGAAAGAAGAAAAATTATGTATACACATATAAATATGCAAGTTTCCGATACATATAACACACACATACTGTACATTTTGAGCAGTAAATAATTATAGTATAGTTATCAAATTTAACGAATAAGACAATATATAAAATAAAGCAGCATAACAGAAGATTTATATTCATATTAAATATAATACACACTTCACTAAGTTTTTGTAGATATTCAACATTTGCCACAGGAGAAAATATATATATATATATATATATAACTACACAATATATAATAGGACAATATACAAAATACAACTTATCAAATATACCTGTACCAACTCATACTTGTTTACAACAGGCAACTTTGGTGAATGAATTGCTTATCAAGTCCCCTAAAAAAAAACTTAAAAAAAAAACATGTTAAAAGAACATTTGTGAAAATGGAAACAAAAAAAAACAAAAAAAAAAATTAAGTTTTGCATCTTGGTCTGAGATCATAATGAGACTGCGATTGAACAATCCCAGCTGGTTGACCTGTCAGAATTGTTTGTGGAATGAGATGTTGCTTTCTTTTATGCGCCAGGATGACACGGTCTATGTTAATAGTGAATGGTTCAGCCCCTTCATTTTCGAATTCTCTGACGGAGAGTAACACGTCAGATATTACTTTTTGAACTGAATATGGGCCTATGAATCTTGGTTTAAATGTATCTTTGGTTTTTATAAAGACCATATCATTTTCTTTGAATTTCCGGAGAACTGCTTTTTTATGTTGTCTAGTATTACGTTGGTTTTGGTAAAACTTCATGTTATGATGCACTTGCCTAAAGATCTGTTTCATTGATTCCATGTATTTATGGTATTCATATGGAAATTCCAGTGTTTCTAACTGAGGAGCTTCAAACAAGTCAAAGATGCTTGTTATTGACCTGCCAAAATGCAGAAAGGCTGGAGAATATCCAGTTGAAGAATGAACGGTGGTGTTATACAGGTTCTTGTGTATCATCAAAGCCTGATGAAAATCAAATCCTTCCTTGGTAAGAGTGGAAATTGAGGATTTAATGCTGGTATTAATTCTTTCTGATGAGCCTTGTGTTTGCGGGTGTCCTGATGATGAATGGGAGATTGTAATTTTCAATGTCTGTGCCAAGTTGTTAAAGATGTTTGCTGTGAACTGTGGGCCTAAGTCTGAGAGTATCGCAGAGGGTCGACCAAAGGTAGTAATGTATCCCGTAATGGCTTTAACTACAGCTTGTGCTGTTGCATTTTTTACTGGTACCAATTCAATATGTTTAGAAAAATGATCGAGGAATGTTAACACATGGAAGCCATTGGAGAAAGGACCCAAAAAATCCATGGAAACTAACATACTCGGCGCAGAAGGAACAAACATTTCCTGTAGTGGAGCAGGTGGAATTCTGTGTGGTTTATATTGAATACATAATGTACAGGACAGAACAAAGTTTTTTACATCTTCAAATAATCCTGTCCAATAAAAGTGTTTAAGTATTCTTCTGTATGTATTTCTAATTCCAAAGTGAGGCATGTGACAAATTTTTAATACTTTAGGTTTTAACTTCTGTGGTACTACAATTTTTGTTTTTGGAGAGTTTTCAGGCTGGTGAAACCTTCGTTTGATCATTAACAGACCTGTGTCCGGATGGACAAAATAATTTTTATATTTAGGAGAAGGTTTCTCCGAAGTGATATCGACAATAATTTTTAGCAGAAAGTCATCTTCTCTTTGCTCTTTAAAAAAACATTCTTCCGAGATTTCCATCATAAGATTATCTGCGTCAGAGCTGTTTAAGGAACGACTGAGTGGAGCAGCATCGTTGCTTAACAACTGAGGTAAGGAAGAACGATGAGGCTCTGATGAGGTGAGTGACTTATCAGATTTTTGTGTGACATTGAAATGATGGAGTTCAATTGTTGGAGAAGCTGAAGAAATGGGTAAATTGTTAGCCTCTTTAATTAATTCTGGGTTTGAGTTAAGATCTTGAGTGTATGCAGAAAAGTCTTCTCTTGAAAAATAGTCTGCCAAAACATTTGTTTTACCTTTTACATATCTGAATGTGTATTGATAGTTTGATAATTCAATCAGCCATTTAGTAGTTAGATCAGCAGGAGAGGAAATTTTCTTATAGTGTTCGAGTGGTCTGCTATCGCTGAGAATGGTGAAAGGTCGGTTGAAAAGAAAAAATTTAAATGCACTGACTGACTTAGCTATGGCCATCAGCTCAAGCTTGATGGCTGAATATCGCTGTTCTGATTTAGATAGTGTTTTACTAAAGTAACTAACCGGAAGCAGAATGCCTTCCTTTTCTTGTAGAAGAACCCCTGAAATAGCAATTTTGCTAGCATCTGTATTAAGAAAAAATTGTTTTGACCAATCGGGTAAAGAAAGAAAAGGTTTAGAGAAAAAAACTTTCTGTATTTGTTTAAAGACTTCAGCATGTTCCTCTGTCCATTTAAATGTAGTTTTCGGAGATGTTAATTTTATCAAAGGATCAATTAATCGCGAGTAGCAGGGAATGAGTTTTCTGTAGAATCCACACAATCCTATAAATCTTTTTAATTGTTTTCTGGTTGCTGGGATAGGAAATTGAGTAATTTTTGTAATGTTGGAAGAAATAGGATGTATTTTCTGATTTTGGATGCTGAAACCGAGATATTCAATAGATGACTGATGGAATTTACATTTCTTTGGAGACAATGTCAGATTGTACTTTTGTAGAGTAGCTAAAAGTGTTTGTAATTTTTCTGTTGTTTCCTGGAAAGAGTCACTTCCTATAATAATGTCATCCTGGTAAGCATATATGCCTGAACAATTGCACTCTTGTATAATTGTGTCAATAAGCATTTGGAATGTTGATGCGGCTGATCTCAGCCCAAACATTAATCTTTTAAATGAATAAGTTCCCCATTGTGTAGTAAATGAGAGACGTCGTCTGTATTCTTTAGGTAATGAAATTTGATGATACGCTGAGGGAAAGTCTAATGTTGTAAAATATTTAAATTTTGAGATGTTATTTATTATCGTATCAATTCTTGGAAGAGGATAAGTGGAGCATCGAATCATAGAGTTGATTAACCTTAAATCTAGGGCCAATCTAAAGGAAGGTTTATCCTCCTTAGACACAGCTTTCTTTTTAACCATAAGCATTGGGCATGCCCATTCAGAGATATTTCTCTCAATGATCCCTGCATCCAGTAATTTGTCAAGTTGATCTTTTGCCTCTTCTTGAATAGCTTGTGGAATAGGAAAAGGGTAAGTTTTTAAGGGAATATCTGAAATGAATTTTATATGTGGAGTGATATGATCGGTGTGTCCAATCGACTTTAGTGAACATGAAAATACAGAGTTAAATTTCTGAAGAATATCTTGCATTATTACCCTTTCTGTAGGTTTTAAATGCTGAATAGAAAAATTATTTACATTAAATTCTTTCTGTCTTAAGGATAAAACTTCTGGTGTAGCCTTAATTAGATTACACATGTGATCAGGTGTATTTGTTGCAAGATCCAAGGAATTTTCTTCTATTTTATCTATCTCTGAAATGTATCCGCAAACGGTATTTTTATTTATATGCAGTTTCTTGCTCGAATTATTATACATAGGAATAAAAAATTGAATTAATTCTTGTTTAGTAGAATTTTCCTTGATATGTTGTACCTCCATAAGAGAAGGATAGGACACAAGTGGACAATGCTTGTTAGACGATGTAAACATTACTAACTGATTTTCTGGAATAAGCGTGGACCGCACAGGCACATATATAGTATCCTGTGGATCAATCATAATCTTCTGGGTAAGCCAACATTTTTGATAAGAGGGTAAGTTCTCTTTATGAACATCAATTTTAGATTTTTTATATCCAGTTTGGGGAAAATCCATATGAGTAGCTATCTTATATGATGCCCGATTCATATCAGATTCAGATGATAGAAGACTGCAAGAGGGTACAGTGTCTAGAATATCTAAAGCATTTTCATTAATTTGTATTTTGTTATTGTGTAAATTGATAACTACGTGATGGGACTTTAAAAAAATCAAAGCCAAGTATACCAATAAATTTAGATTCAGTTGGTATTTCAATAAGAAAAAAGGTGTGTTTGTAAAAAGTTTTCCCTATTTTAAAGGAAATGCAAACACATCTGTCACATTGGACTATAGAGTTTACTGTAGATATCTTGACTCTTGAAGCAATTCTTTTGTAATATAATTTGTTTTGATTTTGTAAGAAGTAATGTTTTGAGAGTAATGACACAGAAGCTCCTGAGTCGAGAAGAAAATTCTCTAATGTTTTGTTTAACAGTAATTGTATGATGGGGAGATTGGGCAGATCATTGTCTGTGTGTAACAAGAATTCCAGTGAATTAACTAATATGCAGTCTCCATTTTCCTCCACACTCGGGGACGTTACCAGTACAGGAGATGTTGTCTGTATCGCAACAGATTTGACTTTGCGTTCTAATGACAAAGGGAACTTTGCCTGTGTGTCTGGAGATCTCAGAATGATTTCATTGTTATTTACAAAAAAATTATTAGGTAGATTAGAATATGTTGAGTTAGTCTGTGAAAAGTTGTTATGGTAATTGACTTTATTCAAACCTGACCTATATGAGGAACTCTTTGTATTTAGGAGTTTAGTGTCACTTCTACCATTCTCCACTTCTAGTCATTGTGAATGACTACTTTTGGTTTGAGGGGAGTTGGATTTAAATGTTTTAGGGGCCCTGGCTCTCCGTGACATGTCTCTATAAGGTCTAGAGAAAGTTTGCCCATTACGATATCTGTGAGAAAACTTATTATTTTGTAATTTTCTGAGTGCAAAGCACCTCTGAGCAGAATGTCCAGGTCTTTCACACCATTGGCATTGAATCGTGTGCGAACCTTTATTTTGTGGAAATTTATTGTATGGCCGCTTGCTATAAGATGAATTGTTAATCTTAGTCAAATTGTTTTCTGAGTTTGTACCTATCACTTCACTATCTATTTTATGATTGAAGTTCTGAATAGTAGCAAAAGATGTTCCTGGTAAGACAGGGTTTACTTGCAAGTTATAAATTTCCTGGAATTTTTCGAGACATTCCACCATCTGATAAAAGGTTGTGGCTTTTTGTGATAGTAAATGAATTCTAAAGTGGGGCGGAATGAGATCATTGAATTTTGCGATTAGTAATTGTTCAAGGGCTTTTTCTTCCATATCAGGAAAACGTTTTTTCACTAAATTTTCAAGCTTATTAGCAAAAATATTAATATTGACATCGGACTCAAACTTAAATTCGTTAAATTGTTGTGCTATTGCAGTTGCAGACTCTACCTTAAAATATTTCTTAAATATATTAAATAACTCTTTTGTATTTTTGGCTTTTTGGCAAGCTGGGGAGGAGACATAAAACTTAAGAGCAGTATCTGCCAATTTTGATTTCACAAAAGCCAAAGCATGGGATTCTTCCCATTTGCTGTTCTCAATTTTAAATTTCACTTGTTCAATAAAAAAATCCAATAAATGAGGGTCTCCAGAAAATGGCGTTACTAAAGTTTTGAATGGTAAACCTCTTGTCAATCCTTTGTTAGAAGCCATTATTTTTTGTATATATATGAAACTATTATATTGGTTTAAAAAAACAACACATATGTATGAAGCTTGTTATTTAAATTTCTTGATTTTTACATGTGTTGATGGCTATTTGCATATAATAAATTCACGTAGTTGAGGAGAGAGAGAGATACCTACAAATTTTTTTTTTTTTTTTTTTTTTTTTTTTAAGCCAACAATACAAAGTTCTGTTGACTATTATTTATTTAATCAGTTATTCAAAATATATTGAACCAAAAAAAATTTTTCATTTGTACAAAGTTCCAGCATATCACATTTTTTGAAACAGGGAATTGTCTTATAGGTCACTTGGTATCAATCATATTCAATCACCAAAAAAATGTAATTGGTAATGTATGACTTTAAAAAAATAATTTCAGTAATTCTAGCAATAAAAATAAAATAACTTATTCAAAATAAACAATCTCTACAGTATCATTTATTCTTAAGAACAATAATCAAGTATTCCTTTCATTTCTCAATCTTTTCCCATCTGATCACAATTTGACACCACCGGCACCAAATGTGATGTAAATAATTCATTTACCTTTTATGTTTCCATATTTTAAATTAATTTTATTAATATTTTTAATTTTCATAGCAACAGAAGTTACTTAGTGAGGATCAAAGAACCTCATGGCGTACATTGCGTTCTGGCCACTAACCCTTTTTATTCTTTGGGTCAAAAGGTCAAATATATATATCCAAATAATTTTATTTACATAAGAGAAAAGAGGAATCAATTTACTTATTGGCTAGAATGCTGTAAAAAGAAAAATGCATACAAAAATAATGTTTGTAAGAAAACTAATCTGCTGCATCAAAATTAATCAATTTTATTTTCCAAACCACACTAGTAATTCCAAATTAAGTAGGATATAAAAATTAATGGTTTTTAAAATTTGAATAAGTATTCATATAAACTAATATATATATATTTATTTTTAATAAGTAGGCACTCTCTCTCCAAATGATAAAATGGTCATTATTTTAAAACAGAAGCAAAACAAATCTTTCTCACCCCATGTTCTTCTCTTGAGAGCTGCTGAAACCCAACTAAATTTAAAACTGCTGGAATAACAGAAGGTGGAGTCAGAACCATCACCCTATTGGTTCTCAGCATGGTGTGATATGACATCACCACTAGGAAAGAAGAACCAATTTTTCTCCTGTGTGTGTGTTGCAGTAAAGCAAACACAACAGGTTGAGTTGAGCCAGCTGAGAGAAACAATGCATTTAAGTGCAGAAAACGATCTTATTTAACATTTAAAAAGAAGTGATGTTTTTAACATCACATACAAATTCTTCTCATAGGCCGTAATGATAAAAAAAAAAAAAAAAGTTGCACTTCGGGAGTGCCGACAGAAGTGAAAACGTGAACAATTACGTGTGTATTTCTTGAATCGTCAGGAAATATTTTATTGTGTAGGAAATGCTTTTAAATGAAGTGTTTTTTATTCATTAATATAAACTACTAATACAAAAATTCTATTACAATTTTATTGAATGCGCTAATTGCAATAGAGACAGTGTCCGGAGATGAGAGAAGTCGTGTAGAGCCGCACCAGATTGTAAAAACGTGAGAAAAATGGCGGCTTTGGCCTTTGTCACGGTTTTGTGAGGTCTATCTGCAACGTTTCCGGCTTCAATCTTTAAGAGACAGTGTCCGGAGATGAGAGAAGTCGTGTAGAGCCGCACCAGATTGTAAAAATGTGAGAAAAATGGCGGCTTTGGCCTTTCTCATGGTTTTGTGAGGTCTAACTGCAACGTTTCCAGCTGCAAACTTGAGGGACAGTGTCTGGAGATGAGATAAGTCGTGTAGAGCCGCACCAGATTTTAAAAACGTGAGAAAAATGGCGGCTTTGGTCTTTTTCATGGTTCTGTGAAGTCTAACTGCAACGTTTCCGGCTGCAATCTTTAAGAGACAGTGTCCGGAGATGAGAGAAGTCGTGTAGAGCCGCACCAGATTGTAAAAACGTGAGCAAAATGGAGGCTTTGGTCTTTCTCATGGTTCTGTGAAGTCTAACTGCAACGTTTACGGCTGCAATCGTTAAGAGACAGTATCCGGAGATGAGAGAAGTCGTGTAGAGCCGCACCAGATTTTAAAAACGTGAGAAAAATGGCGGCTTTGGTCTTTTTCATGGTTCTGTGAAGACTAACTGCAACGTTTCCGGCTGCAATCTTTAAGAGACTGTGTCCGGAGATGAGAGAAGTCGTGTAGAGCCGCATCAGATTGTAAAAACGTGAGAAAAATGGCGGCTTTGGCCTTTCTCACGGTTTTGTGAGGTCTAACTGCAACGTTTCCTGCTGCAAACTTGAGGGACAGTGTCCGGAGATGAGATAAGTCGTGTAGAGCCGCACCAGATTTTAAAACAATATACAGTATATAATTGTTAACACCTCACATTAGCAAGTTAATTGTATGATACATTATTTGTATCATACAAGATGGAAAGCGTTTGCTGACGATGACGCGAATTCAATGATTTTTGTTCACCCAAAAGTTTTCACTTCAAATGGAAAGCGTTTGCTGACGATGACGGGACTCAATGATTTTTGTTCACCCAAAAGTGCTCAACACACCTAAAGACGTTTTCACTTAAAAAACTTTGGAGTATCCCTGTACACGAACTACAAATGGAATGCACACCCAAAACTATGCAGCTAATTTCGTGGAGATCATGAACATGTGTACAAAATTTCAAGTCAATAGCGGGATTTTTGCGGCCGCTATCGCACGACAGACAGACAGACATACGGACAGACGGAACCCAAAATCCTGTTGAGCCTCAACAAAGGGCCTCCATTGACGTTTCGGCAAAAATTGGAAGTCAATAGCTTGATTTTTGCGGTGTTTGCGGTACATACAGATTCTTCCCATAGGCCGTAATGATAGAAAATCTTTGGCGTGTCCCTGTACACGAACTACAAATGGAATACACGCCTAAAACTATACAGCTGATTTCGTTGGGCTCATGAACACGTGTACGAAATTGCAAGTCAATAGCATGATTTTTGTGGCCGCTATCGCGATACATACACATTTCTCGCATAGGCCGTAATGATAAAAAAAAAAACTTTGGCGTGTCTCTGTATACGAACTACAAATGGAATACATACTAAAAACTATACAGCTGATTTCGTTGGGCTCATGAACATTTGTACCAAATTTCAAGTCAATAGCGCCATTTTTGCGGCCGCTATCGCGCGACAGACAGACAGACAGACACACAGACAGAGCCGAAAACCGTTTTGAGTCTCAACAGAGGGCCTCCACTGACGTTTCGGCAATTAAAATTTGGTTTATAGAAATACCTCTCATAGAACGCAATGCATTGGAATACTTTCGAGTAACCCTGTAAACAAAACAGTGCTGATATTTACTCCATTTTACATAAGAAACATCCAATATTAATCTTGAATAACATATTTCAATTTCATTAAGATTTGTGTACAGTAAAAGTATTAAAATATGCCTTATAGAAATACCTCCCATTGATTACAATGCTTTGGAATACTTTCGGGTGTCCCTGTACACAGAGCAGTAGAGGTATTTACTCCACTTGCAATAGGGAACATTCGATAATGAACTTGAATAACATATATCAGTTTCAAGAAATTCCATAAATATTTACGGGCGTTAGAGCTAGAGCGCGGACAGACAGACAAACCGAAGTGATTAACATTTTTCAACCTTGTTGGAAAGTTTTTAAAAACCGTTACTGAAAATTGCTATCAAAAATTTAGCGGCATCATTTGATCTTCAGAGAAAGGAACGGGGGGATATCAGCTATGGATATAACTACAATTCAATCACGATTAATTTAATCATGATTAATTTAGTCATGATTAACAGTTAATCATTTGCTGCAACTAATATATTAATCACGATTGATTTAATCATGAATAATTTAATCATGAATAACGGTTAGTTGTCTGCTTCTCGAATAATTTAATCATGATTGAATTTTTAGTTGCAGCAAATGACTGAAATATTAATCACGATTGATTTAATCACGATTAATTTAATCGCAACTAACGGTTAGTCGTCTGTTTTTCGATTAATTTAATCGCGATTGAATTTTTAGTTGCAGCAAATGAATAACCGTTAGTTGTGATTAAATTAATCGTGATTAAATTTTTAGTCAACTAATTAGTTGATTGAAAATTTAATCGATTGATGCCCAACACTGAATCTAAGATACGGTCGGTCTACTTCGCTGAGCTGAATTTGTAGGAACGCTTTACGAATATCTGAAATTACCCCAAGTTTCTTAAAGCGAAATCTGTTAATTACAGAGAGAATTAATTCGACTAAGTTGGGACCATTTCTTAAACAATCATTAATAGAAGGAGAACCCTTTTCTCTTGCTGACCCATCAAAAACTGGACGAATTTTAGTTGTGGAATTTTCTTTAATAACTGCTCTGTGGGGCAGAAAATGTACATTTAGATTATCACTGTATGGCTCAACTTCTTCAATGATTTCTTCTGCAAGCCATTCGTCAAAAACTGCTTCGTAAGCTTCTAATCTTCCAGATTTCTTCAATGATTCCACGCAATTCTTCAATCTTCACTCAGCAATTGGTCTACAGCTAGGTAGTGGAGGATGGCCTTCAATCCATGGAAGGCTTACTTCAACAGTTTTAATATTTTGGTTAAAATATTCTTCAGCAGCTATGTCTAATTCTTCTCTCATGTTCTTATTTCCTGAATCTAAAATTCCTAAAGTATCCAGGGACCAAAGATCTGAAATCTGTGCATTGGCCACATGAAGAGATAAAACACCATTTGTACTATCGTTGGAACTAAATTCTTCAGTTTTACCCATCAATGTCCAACGTAATTTTGTTTCAAAGGCCACTAAACCCTTCGAAAGTAATTTACTTTTCCCTGTAAAAAGTTTCCCACATACATCTGCACCAGTTAACAAATCAATTTCTCTATTTTTATTTCTTCTAAATTTTGTTGAGTTCTCATAATCTGAAAATTGAATTCTAAAGTATCCAGGGACCAAAGATCTGAAATCTGTGCATTGGCCACATGAAGAGATAAAACACCATTTGTACTATCGTTGGAACTAAATTCTTCAGTTTTACCCATCAATGTCCAACGTAATTTTGTTTCAAAGGCCACTAAACCCTTCGAAAGTAATTTACTTTTCCCTGTAAAAAGTTTCCCACATACATCTGCACCAGTTAACAAATCAATTTCTCTATTTTTATTTCTTCTAAATTTTGTTGAGTTCTCATAATCTGAAAATTGAATTCCCCGCCTTCTTGCTTCGTTAATCCATGGCCCATTTCGTAATTTAGGAACTTCTGCGCAAATTTTTTCTTGATCAAGAACTTCAAAATTGCACAAATAGTTTTTGTGTAAATCACTCAAATTTATTCTATATCGTAAATGATCATGTGTTTGTTGTAACCCACCAAACGAACTATGGTTTAATTTTTCTTGCCCTGTAGGTGTATAACCAATTTTCTTTATTATTTCTTTCTTTAAATAAGATTTCTGAGATCCTGAATCAATTAATGCTCGGATAATGTATTCTTTATCTTCATTGATTAACCTTAGTGTTAAAGTTTGGAGTAATACTTCTTGATTGCAAGTTTTATTGGACAAGGCGGTATTTTCGTTTGTAACTTGTTTTTCGGAATTATTTTCTGGACACATTATATTGAAATGACGGCGAGAACAAATACGGCATTTTACAAAGCAGCGGCAATTTTTTGCCAAATGACCTTTAGAGAAACAAGCAAAACAATGACCACGTTTCATCAAAAAATCTTTTTTTTCATTGATTTGTTTAGATTTGAATTCTTTACAATCCTGTAATAAATGTTTTTCGCTATTACAAAAATTACAGAAATGTCGTTTATTGCCTGAATTATTATTGTAAAGGCCAGCTGCAGTTGATGGACGTATTTTGTTTATTTTTGGTGATTCATAACTTTCTTTCTTATTTGATGTGGTGGAAATATGTTCCGAGTGTTGGGCATTTGAAATTAGTACAGTAGCTTTTTCGCGACTAACAACTTCTGTTTTTAAAATTTCAATCATTTCTGAAACTTTCCACTGATCATCATCGCTGTATTTTTTCGTTATTTCTAAAACTATGTCTACTGGTAAAAGTTTTATGAAAATTGGGCAAAATAACGTGCTGTAATTTTCTTCTTTTATCCCTAGTGATTGTAGGTTTCTCATCTCTGTCTGACATGTGTCCAGTAATTTTCTTAGTGCAAATATATCGCTTGATTTTTTCACAGGAGATAGATTTAATAATTTAGCTAAGTGGGAATTAATTAGTAATGTTTTTTTACCAAATCGATCTTTTAATGTTTCCATAGCTGCATAGTAATTACTGT
This sequence comes from Salticus scenicus, assembly GCA_963930645.1. NCBI lineage: Eukaryota > Metazoa > Arthropoda > Arachnida > Araneae > Salticidae > Salticus > Salticus scenicus. The sequence goes on along the minus strand of OZ005659.1, from coordinate 29,508,214 downwards.
TTGTTAGTGTGAAACCTTTTATTGCATCAGCAGCTGTACCAATTAAATAGGATCTCAAATAGCTAAATTTATCAATATTTGATAAAACTCGATTCTTATCGATTGCTGCTTCAAATTGATCAATAAATCTTTGGAAATCGGTTGGATCACCGTTAAATTTATCAATATTTGATAAAACTGGATTCTTATCGATTGCTGCTTCAAATTGATCAATAAATCTTTGGAAATCGGTTGGATCACCGTTAAATTTATCAATACTTAATCGAGGAAGATTAATATAACATTGATCTAATATTGGTGTTCTATTACCTTCTATTACGGGGCTAGTCGATAAGATGTTAGAAATATTACTATTTTTTATTTTAATCATTTTACTTTTTACTTTAGTTTTCCAAATCAAAATATTAGAGTTATACTCATCACATTTTAAAACTTCCTCTTCAACCTCTTCTACTTTGATATTTTTCTGTATCTCATCATCTAATGTATTAAGTTCTCTATCTTTTAAATTTAACTCTTCTAAATATTGTTCTAACTCTTCTTCTCCAACATCAATTTCTAATAACCTGCCTTCGATTTTATTTATTAACTTTGTGGTTTGCGCTCTAAGAACACTTCTTTTTTGTTTTTGAATTGCACTCATTATGTCAATTATAAATAACAAATCTCTAAAAATATTATTATTCGATTAATTATCAAATAAAATTTCTTGTCAAAGTTGTTTATTAGACAAAAACATTTCAAAGTTATGCATTCATCATATTAATATATAATGCAATAATTCAAAACACAAAGTAATGCACAAACCAAAGCTAAAAATATTCTTTCATTTCATTTTTATCAAAGGAACAAATTTCAAGAACAAAACCAACAATATAAATATCATTTATTATTTATTTCAAATGTAAATGAAAACGAAACTTTTTCTTTGAAACCAGAACTTTTTCTCTTTATTTATAATATCATCAAAAGAACAAATATTCAATTCAAATAACATTTATATTTATTTATTTCGATGTTGGAGAAGGTAATCCAAGTCGGCCGTCCCTGTTCGGGCGCCACAAATTTAATATAATCTTGTATTCTAGGGTTTTTTTTAAATTAGATTATAACTAGCGATAAATATCTTTCAATTAAAAATCACATTCATTATTATTCATCAACTAATTATCGAAAAGGTACTCACCCTTTCTTCTGTTCACGGCCGACTGGAAACGTAGAGAGTTATAACACAAATAAAAAGTTCCTTTTTCTTTTGTAAGCTTTTAATCAGAAGATGGTTATGTATATGTTCTATTTACAATGAAAATATGTACAAAATTTCACGATTAATTAACATTCTTCAGATTATTTCTAATTCACATAATGAATAATTTTCTATATATTCAAATATTCAGTTTTCTCTTTCTTTAACAAAAACAGAATCATAATAATAAATTTCAAGACACCGTAAAAGTGCCCTTCTTATCTAGTCTACATCTTTTTGAACATTGCACCTTCGAAAGTGCATCTTATTCTAAATGAAACCAAAAGAGAATGAAAAAAAAAAAGGCATTTCCATTGTCGCGACAAGTGGCGAAGAGACAGATGGAAAATGGGGGGAAGGCACTGATGTTGCAACAATAAGCATGTCAAATCTCTTCACTAGGCCTCAAATATGAACAGTAGTTCACCTTGTGTTATTGAGAAGAGCAGTTTTTCTTTCATACAACTTATTCAGTTCAGATTTCTTTGTAGGTAAGTATTATAAATTCTGTAAACTGTTTACAAAGCAGTAAAATCGAGTGAAAACCTAGTGTCAGTGTTTTTCTTTCATACAACTTATTCGGTTCAGACATTTTTGTAGATAAGTATTATGAATTCTGTAAATTGTTTACAAAGCAGTAAAATTGAATGAAAACATAGTGTTGGTGTTTTTCTTCCATACAACTTACTCGGTTCAGGCTTTTTTATAAGTAAGCATTACGAATTCTATAAACTGTTTACAAAGCAGTAAAATTGAGTGAAAACCTAGTGTCGGTGGGGCAGTTGAGTTAGTAGTCTGATTCCCATAAACTTATTTCTACCAACAAGTGGTTAAGGCTGATTTATTCTCCAAGATGACGATTCAAGTAATATGGAATACCAACTATTTCATACTATTTGCGATTTTTATAAAACTTAAATGTTGATAATTTTTTCAGCATTGCTTATTTTGAGTAACAATTTCAAAATAAAATGTTTATATTGCAATTATTCATGGTTTTCTTGATTTCTGAAAAAATATGTAGAATATTCCATATTATCTCTCAAGGAAAGGAGAATTCTATATTTCCCTTCATAACTATTCTATTTACACACATGGTGCATATTGCTCTACCATAACTTTTTTTTTTCCCTTCTTCTTTTCTTAACTAAAAATTTTGCATCAAAGCCCCCTTTTTTTTGTAACATAAAACTCTCAAAACAGATTAAAAACATTTGTAGATTAAAACAGATTAAAAATGTTTGCAATGGTCAAATCCACAACAATCCAAAATATTTCAGTTTATTATGGGGAGTTTAGATAGAAAAGGTATTCTATATTTACCTCTATATATACAGAATGACATTCATATTTTATAGAAAAATTTTAAAACATCAATTTTTACTGATGAAAGATTTCTTGCTGCAATTTGCTTCTATGTTGATAGTTTGATTCTTAGCTATAAGTTCTAACTTAAATTTTTCATAAAATTTTTTGCAGCATTGTTATCTTAGTTTTATCCCACATCTATTGTTCCATTTTCTGAAATGGGTTAAATACTCTTAGATTCTATTTTGGTATTTAGAAGCTATTTGACAAATCAAAAGACACAAAGCACATAAGGTAGTCATCATATAATTTTAATTCCTGTTGCTAATTCTAACCTGTCTTTAATAAATGGCAGTTGATTTAATCATTGTAACTTGAGAATTTTTTTATCCATATGAAGCTCAACTTTGTTGATGACTTTTTCATATAATAATGAAATTTATTTTTGAGATCCATGATTCTGCTCTACTGATAATTGATAAATTGATTTTAGCTTTATTTTAAACTTTTTTTTTCTTTTTTTTTTTCCCCGTTTTAAATTTACTGTTATAACAAAATTCTGCAAATTGCTTTTCATTAATAAGTTGAGCTTCATACAAATTTCTCCATTTACAACATCTAAGTTATAATAGAAACAGGAAGAAAATAAATCCCACTTATTGAAACATTTACAAAATTATATGACCCTCATAGACTTTTTTACTTTCGATTTGTCAAAACTATCCTTAGATAGATGGTGTTTAAGAAACACTGAACAAATTTTAAAAAATGGAACAACAGATGTGGGATAAAATTTGTGGGAAAAAATTGTGTTAGAACTTACAGTTAGAATAAAGATTATCAAATAGAAGTTAATCATTGCAAGAAATCTGCATTCCATATGTAAAATTTTTAAACTTAAATTTTAAATTTAAGACTAAATTCTTTGTGTATATATATATATATATATATCTGTGTAATTGCAAAATAGAAGCTTTCTTTTTTATTAATTTTTACCTTTTTTATTATTTATTTATTGAAGCGTCAATTTTTATGAATAAGTACATTTTTCAGACTTTCTTGTCTGAAAAAACAATATGAATAAAAATTAATTTACCAGCACCCACAAAATTATTTCTTTTTTAGCTTTTTTGCAATATTTTATTTTATAAAACCGATCCTTTAATAATTTTTTTTATTTTTCAGTATTAATTTCAAATTTGCTGCCTATACTTAATTCAAAGAAACACTATTCATTTCATACAAAAACATTAACAGCAGTGGCAGCCCGTCAAGGGAAGTAAGGGAAGAGCCCCTTCCTCATGTATTCCATCAAAAAAGAAAAAGAAAAAAAAAACATAAATATTTTTCAATTTTTTCCATGTTTCTTTTCTTTCTTTTTTTTTTTTTTTGTAGAATTTAATAAGGATTTATAACAAATTTTCAATAAATAACAACCAATAAAAACAGCAATTTTAATCTTTTCCTAAACATCCAATTCTGCGCACAAATTCATATAACTGAAGTGCAAGGGAAGAGATGAAAGACATTCGTTTTTAACTCTGCCTTCACTGCGTGGTTACCATGGTAACGCTTACGTCACTCTAAATATTCTACCGCGAATTTTCAAAGGACGAAAGAGAAAGGGAAGACTTTTCATGAAAGAGATAATAGATCTTCCAGCTTAGCTTAAAAGGGAATTCTCATTGAATTTGGTTCCCTTAAAATGTAGTGTTTACCATTTAAATTTTTTAATTTTGCAATTTATGCTTTTAATTAATTCTTTGTCAGATTTTATAATCTTTAAAGCTTTTAAACACAGTTTAACAGATGAAAAGTTGGAGACAAAAAGATGTTATTTACGGGAGACTAACAGAGTCTATAAAAATTATCGTTAAAAAAAAAAAAAATGGAAAATGTCACAATGTTAAATTAAAAACATCTTGGTTTGAAAACTATAAATGGCTTTGTATTTCAACTACACTAGGAAAATTACACATTATTGGACTTTTTTTTTCTTCAAAAAAAAAAAGTTGAATTTTTAAGTTTTAAAATTAATATTTGAAAATGAATGAACACAGAGTTCTTTTTCATTTATTTATATATTTATTATTACTTTATTGCTTTTTAAGAATTTTAAATATATAAGTTGTGGAAGTTTAAAAAAAAAATAAGATAATTGTTACTATTTTTTAAGGTAAATAAATATCTTCCTTCTTTATATGTATTAATGCCATACTCTAGAATGTCTAAACAAGAGTTTTTCGAAATTTTATTTCATTTCATTGTAATTTTTTGTCATAAAGTCAAGTATTTTAAAAATCATGTTTAATTTGGGTAAATTGTACTGTTTATTAATTTTTATAAAAGGATAATCTATAGTTGCCATTTAAAGTACCTTTATAATATTAGCATTAAAAAAATGTAATCAACGCCCTGTAATCGAAACCTGACCATTTTTTAAGCAGGCATTCAAATAGTAAATACATAATTTCAAAACTTCCATTTAACAGTATTCTTAATAATTAATTTATTAGGAAAAAAAAACTATTAGCCTTTTTATTTACATGATGATTCAAATCACTATGAAAGTCTCTGTTTCTCTTTATTTACTTCTCAGTCCTACTGATAGAAATTCTTTGTCCGGCATTTTAAAAGCGTAGAACATTGAATAGTAAACACTATATTGAAACAGCTTAATAAAGATTTAAAAAAAAATAATAATAATCTATTCTTCCATATAAAAACATGCAGTAACCGTGTTTCATTCCTTAACAACAGTTACTATATCCATTTCTTAAAATTTCTTTGATACAGCTTTAGTATAGGATCCTTTGGCGGATTAATTTTTTTTTTTTAACATTTTGTCGATGAATTAAACTGGCTATTGCAGTTGCGTAAGTAAAGATTTTGGTGATAAACTTCCAAGGTACTTTGGTGCCAAATTTCAAATTTTGACAAAGGGTCCAGCTTTTGAATGTTAGTAATTTTAATGCTCTCCTCTTATTAAAAATAGGCTAAAAATATACAACAAATTTCATGTTTGTGCATGAATATATACATAATAGTTCCCGAATTATAGAGGGATGATTTATGTCAAATAAATGTGGATTAAAAAGTATGAATTATGATAAATAATTATGATAAGGATGAATTATGATAAATAATTTCTTTGTTACAATTTTTCAAAACAGAAAAATTATTTCAAAATATGTATCTTTCTCAATTTCGTGGACATATGGTACATATGATTATGCTAGTTTATTTGGGATTTAATAAATGACCTCTTTGTGATAAATAATTTTTTCTTTAGGAAATGTAGTAGTTTAATCTTCAAAATATATTTTTCGCATAGTTATTGATACCATCCTAAAGATGAAATGAGGCAATGACCAATAAAGCTGAACTTTCCCCCACAAGCAAGGAAATTTTTACCCCCCCCCCTCTCAAATCCCTACGAAAACATTTCGTCTTTTAGCTCTTCCCCTGTTTTTCCTAGCACGGGCCGCCACTGAATTGCTAATATGGAAGGTTTTAATTATTTATTTTCATTTTTTTTTAAATAAATAAAAGTTTTATGAAAATATTTCATTTTTCACTAATCTAAAAATTAAAACCTTGATTGACCTATGAAATTATCAAAAATTTTTTATTATTATACAAATTCATGCAATTAATGTGTTCTGTCATTTTTAATGCAAATTTTGTTTAATTTTCTATTTTCTTTTAAGTGGAAAAGGTTTTCAGCTTTAAACGATGTATTGAAAGGCCATAGACCTGGTGAAGTGACTATTTTTTCTGGACAAACAGGAATTGGAAAGACAACATTCATGTGTGAATATTCATTAGATTTGTGTATGCAAGGTGTAAGTATAGTATATTGATAAAGAGTGCTGGAAACTATATTTTTAAGTTGATTTGATTTGTTTTGCTAGCAATGAATAATGTGTCTTAATATGTACCATCATTTGCAAATAATTATTGTTAGTGAGTTACCATTTTTTATTAAAATTTATTTAAAAAAAAAATAATAATAATAATACAGTGGAGCACCTATTACACGTTTCTCATTCATACGTTTTTCGATTTCGGTCCCAAATCATTCCATTGAATTCTAATGTTAAAATATTTCATTTATACGACACAAGTAAATTCTTAATTTCACTTATATGTTTTTTTTCCTCCTTGTAGAATCCCGAGTTTGAGTTTCATTCCAGGATAAAAAAAAAAAAAAAAAAAAAAAAAAGATGAATGCTCTTTATGTTTTATTCTTTTTTTTTTTTTCGATCATTTTTTCTTAGAACTATATTAACAAAGTACGGCTATAGAACAAATGGCGACTTGCATCGATAGTCTGGGGTGAAGTGGGGTTAGAGAAATTTTCAGAGACAAGCCAAGAAGCCAGTGACCACTTGAAGACCTCCCACTTTCTCTTTTAATTGATTCCAGGAATAGGGTATGAAAGGGAAAAAGCCCACAACTTTATAGGCATTTTGTAAACTTGAAGATTTATTACTCGCTTCCGTTGGGCAACTTGAAAGATTTTTATTGTGTTTATTTGACATTACGGTTGGAGAAACATTTTTTTTTTCTTTCCTTCCTTTTAATCGTTTGCAAAAATGTCATCTTCGTTTGTGCTTGTAACTATTAAAAGACAAAGAAACGCTATTAAATGAAACATTTTTGATTTGTAAAGAAAACGGGAAATTCTATATAATTAATTAATTGAATGACATAAATTTAAAAGGATTTTTTTTATTACCTATATTAATTCCTCATTATGTTATATATTAAATTTGAATAAATAAATAAACTTTTAAAGAACATATGTTTGAACAGTCACACAAAAAGGCTTTGTCTTTAAAGGTTAAAATCGAAATCTTGAAAAAATTTTCTGAATTTCTATATTTTTAATTATTATTTAATTATTCTTTAACCTTTTAAAAATATTTTAAATATAATTAAAATATATCTTATTCGAATAAATGTAAAGGAAATCATGAGAATTGATTAGACTTTTATTATTAATATGATACTTTATTGTGTATTAATGTTAAAACGAATTTTCAGTTGTACTTTTTCTCAGTTATACGTTTTTTAGGAACGGTCCCTTGAAAAATGTATAAATGGTGCTCCACTGTAATTCTTTATATGGATATTTTATTTTGATCTTTGCATACATTTAATTTCAGTTCAATTTATGTGTAAGCAAAATATAAATTTATATTAATTGCTTTAATTGGTTTGAATCTTTGCTTGCAGTTTTGATGTTTTTAATTTCTTAAAATATGTTTTGGTTTTAGAGGAAATTTGTATCTCATGGAGTTCAGATATACCTGATTTAAAAAAAAATAAATTAAGACAAAAATAAGTACATATTTATGGCTACAGCAGACTGTTTAAATACAGCTTATTCATTTATTTACTGATATTAAGTGTCTTTGGTGCTGTTTTTTAACAAAAATAAGCCAAAAAGGAAGTTTCTTCTTGCTAAGGCTACTTTTTTATGTTAATTTTTCTCATTGTAGTCTGCTGTTTTTGATTATTTTTATGTTGATCTATTGCCAACTTGTGTAAGATGGTTTGTTCTTAATATGTACAACATATTGTTCATCTGTCCTGCTGCTATCAGGAAGAATGGCTAGAATATAATATTCTCTTGTGCTATTGAAATTCCTTTTATTATCACAAAAAGGTTGTGTCTCCAGTCTCTGGTGTACTGCAAATAAATTTAGGTGAGAGAAAGGGCAGTGTAAATGCGCCGTCATGTGAGCAGAGTTAAGGGCATTCTCAAAAGATATAGCTAGAACTGCCGAGAGAAGACAGAGTTGAAATCCACCAAATTGTCATGTGACTTGGAAAAATATGCCAAACTTTAGCGCCAAACATTTCCTTTGTCTCTTGAATATATTAACATAAAAAATTTTTAATTTGAAAGACCTATACGAGAACTTTTATGCCAGTTTAGTTCACTAAAAATATCGTCTGCCAATAGGAGCCATTAAAGCTGTAAAATATTGCAATATATCCTAATTAAAAAAAATCTAGTGTGTAACAACTACACGACTTCCAATACCCACTATTACACATATTATATGCATTTTTTGGAGTTAATGTGATTAGAAAACAAAATTGACATAACAAATCATATACCTAAAATTTTTCTGATAAGAGGAAGCTGATACACATGTAAAGACATATGAAACAGATTTACTTAGCGAATTTAAAAATAATAAAAAGGAAACATTGGTTGAGCCATTTTTCGAAACGTTAATTCCTTAGATCTAAAACTGATCTACCTAATCAGGATTACTGTTAATTTTTCTTTAATAACAACAAAATACATGTGAAAGGATATCTAAAATGGATTTATGTAACAATTTTTAAGAAAATCATTAGAGCCGTTTTTGCAATACCAACTTTTACCAAAACTTAGCATACTCAATTAATAATCAGAAAACAATAATTACATACAAAAGGATATTTAAAAGGGAGTTAATATGGCAAGTTTGAAAAAAATCTGTGCAGTCTTTTTTAAAGAAATGCACTTACAAGGCCTGAAATTGAAATTATTATACAGGATGCCTATCAATTTTTCTGAACTAATTAACTATATCATTTGAAAGGACATCTAATAGAGTGTTTATATAGTAACGTTGAAGAAAATCATTAGAGCCATTTCTGAGGTACAAACTTACGGTCTCACTTCTGGTTTCTGAAGTGCCACTTCCGGTTTTCACATTTTCAGAGACAAGACAATTTGAAAAATTCATTTGTACACCAGACCTGCCTCAATTCTGAAGTTTCGTAGTTCTATCTTTATTGGCTTTGGAGATATGTTAGTCAGAAGATTCCTCACATACATACATACACACACACACACACGCACAGTCTCGTATTAGGTGGAAAGCGAGGACTGTATGTATTGCCTATCAAACCGAGGACTTCTAAAAAAATATTAATACAAATAAAAAATTAGTGTCGAACGTATTCAGTCTGTTAGTATAATAATATTTTCAAATAAAATTTCAAAATATCCTATTATTTTTTAATGCACCTGCAAACGAGGACTTGTTATACACACTGTGTGTAATCCGAATGTCATTACATACAATCAACCGAGGACTTGAACACACACACAGTCAACCGAGGACTTAGTAAAATGACAATCAACCGAGGACTTTGCAAACATACAGTCAATCGTGGACTTGAACACACACACAGTCAACCGAGGACTTAGTAAAAGGACAATCAACCGAGGACTTTGCAAACATACAGTAAACCGAGGACTTGAACATACACACAGTCAACCGAGGACCTAGTAAAAGGACAATCAACCGAGGACTTTGCAAACATACAGTAAACCGAGGACTTGAACACACACACAAATTCAACCGAGGACTTTACATGCACGGGATGGGGAGTTGATGGAGGAATCGTTTGCAGATACTTTCGAAAAAATAAAGTTATTTAGGGGAGGGGGGCAGGTGGGGCAGAGGGCAAAAAAAAAAAATAGAAATAAAGCTTAGAAAATTGTCATTAAGATATTTTTTGGTGGGAGGGGGGGGGGTGAAGAATAGTTTGCCGATACTTTCGAAAGTCTAAAGTTATTAAGTTTAGGGGGAAATAAGGGGAAGTTTTTTTAAGATTAGGTTACAGTCTTTATTTATTTATTTTTTTATTTTATTTTTTAAAGGGTAAAAGGGATTTAAATGGTAAAGATTTCATTGTGGATACTTTGGAAAGTGTAAAATTATTAGAGGGGAAGATAAAGGGTGGATTTTTTTTAGAGAGATGCAGCTTTAAAAAATTGTATTTATAAGTTTTCGGAGGTTAGGAGTCTATTGCGAATAATTTAGAAAGTACAAAATTATTACGGGAGCAGAAGGGGGGGGAGTAAATTTTTAAAAATAGAGATACAGGCTTTAAAATTTCATATCATCGAGTTTTGGGTATAACAAATAGATTGTGAATCTTTGGAAAGTGTAAATTTAGAAGGGGAGCAGATGGGGGTGCGGGAGCAAAAATTTTAATGTAGAGATAAAATCTTGAAAATTTATATTATTATGTTTTTGTGGGTAACAGATAGATTGCGGATACTTTGGAAAGTGTAAAATTATTGGGAAGGCAGATGGGGAGCAAATATTTTTTTATGGAGATTCAGCTTTAAAAATTTGTATTTTTGGGTTTTGAAAAGTTAGAAGTCGTTTGTAGATAATTTCGAAAGTGCAAAATAATTAGGGGGGGGGGGCAGATGAAGAAGGGACAGATAGAGGGTACCAATTTTTTTTTTAATTAGGGATACAACTTTGAAACTTTATATCATCAAGTTTTTGGAACGTTTCAAAAAATATCAATACAAATAAAAAATTAGTGTCGAATGTATTCAATCTATTAATAAATTATTTTAATGCACCTGCAAACGAGGACTTCTTATACACACTGTGTAATCCGAATGTCATTACATACAATCAACCGAGGACTTGAACACACACACAGTCAACCGAGGACTTTGTAAACGGACGATCAACCGAGGACTTTGAAAACATACAGTCAACCGAGGACTTGAACACACACACAGTCAACCGAGGACTTTGCAAATATACTGTCAACCGAGGACTTAGTAAAAGGACGATCAACCGAGGACTTTGCAAACATACAGTCAACCGAGGACTTGAACACACACACAAATTCCGGAATGAGGGGGGGGGGGGGAGAATCGTTTGGAGATACTTTCGAAAAGTAAAATTATTAAGGGGAGGGGCAGAGAGCAAAATAAGAAATTGAGATAAAGCTTTGAAAATTGGCATTAAGATATTTTGGGGGGTGAGTAATAGTTTGCCGATACTTTCGAAAGTGTAAAGTTATTAGGCTTAGGTGGAGGTAAGGGGAGGATTTTTTAAGATTAGGTTACAGTCTTTATTTATTTATTTATTTATTTTATTTTATTTTTTAGATTTTATTGTGGATACTTTGGAAAGTGTAAAATTATTAGAGGGCAGATTGGGGGGGGGGGGATAGAAAGATGCAGCTTTACAAAATTGTATTTATAAGTTTTGGGGTTTTACGAGTCGATTGCGGATAACTTCGAAAATGCAAAATTATTAAGGGGCAGATGGGGGGCGCGCAAATTTTAAAAAATAGAGACACTGCTTTGAAACTTGGTATCATCGAGTTTTTTGGGATAACAAATATATTGCGAATACTTTGGAAAGTGTGAAGTTATAAGAGGGCAGATGAGGGGGAGGAGTGTTAACATAAAGATAAATCCCTGAAAGTTGTTATTAGGTTTCTAGGGGTAACAAATATATTACGGATACTTTGGAAAGTTTAAAATTATTAGGGGGCAAATGGTGGTGGTGGGGAACTTTTTTATAGAGTTGCAGCTTTAAAAATTGGTAATTATAGGTTTTGGGAGTTTAGGAGTCGATTGCGGATCATTTCGAAAGTGCAAAATTGTTACAGGGACAAAGATGGAGAAGGCAAATTTTTAAAAAGAGAGATGCAGTCTTGAAACTTGATATCGTTAGGTTTTTCGGTGTAATAAATAAATTGTGAATACTTTGGAAAGTGTAAAATTATAAGGGGGCAGATTGGGGGAGGGGGGGAGGGGCAAAAATTTTACATAGACATAAAGTCATAAAAATTGTTATTATTAGGTTTTTGGGGGTAAGAGAAAGATTGCGAATACTTTCTAAAGTGTAAAGTAATTAGGAAGAGGGGAAGCAGATGGAGGGCAAAATGTTTTAATGGAGATGAAGATTTTTAAATTGGGATTTTTAGGTTCTGGGATGGTAAGAGTCGATTGTCGAAAGTTCAAAATTATTAGGGGACAAGTATTTTTTTTAAATTCCATATGTATATATATATATATATATATATTTAAAAAAAAAGGGCATTACTTTTTTTCTTTATTCTAACAGATAGCGCTCATTCCTCTAAAACTTGTTCTTTTGAATCCATGAAACACTTCTATTTCTTCATACTTATTAATTGCGAATTTACGTAACACAAATTAATCTCTGTAATAAAATAAAATTTAATTTTAAATTTAAATTTTAACTTTCAGATTTATTAGTTAAAAATCAGAAGAAACTAATTAAACTAAAATTTAAACTAAGATTTATTTTTACTTAATCGTTCAGTAGATAAATTCGATTCCTTTATTAACTGTGAATTTAACTGTTTTCGGACTCATGGCTGTTGTGGAGTGTTTTACATTTTTCGACGTGCTTTTCAAAAGCAAAAAAAGTACAAATTAGTATTTGAAGTTTAATATTTTTATTTCTCTCTTGGTTTTTTACACTTCATAAGTTTATTTCTCTCTTGGTTTTTCCACTTTTCATTTGAAATTATTTTCAAGTCTTTTATGTGACCTCGGGCATTGCATGCTGTATTATTTTAACAATTTGCATACAGCATGACAGAAAGATCACCTAATTTGCAAACAACATTCATTTAATGCCCTTTTAAAAGTAATGAATTTGTATGCTTCAATATCAAGTTGCTTATATTTTTCTTTTCGTTAACTTTATTCATATTTTTTTTAGTTCTTCATGTGATACTTGGTTTCATATAATCCAATGTTTAAAAAGGTTTTCAATATAGTTATATATATTCTGTTCATTTATTTTCTATAGAATTTGTTGTTTCATAATTAATGAACATTCATTTTACACAATTAACTAACCTAATCAATTAAATCGAAATTTTAGGAACAGTGTTGGTGTATGTTGATTGATTGTATACTAGGCGTGTGTAGAATGACCCCCCATGTCTATGTTACTAGGAAGACCTAGCTTGTATTTACATGAATTTCGGAAAAAACATGGGAAACTCCAAACGACTGGCCTGACGAGCACAATTTGTTAACGTAATTGGTGATTTTTAGAGTCATCCTACAAGCAAAAAACAAACCAATGAATGGTAAATTTCAAAATTTCAAATAGCAAAATTTTGTTCAATGCTTAAAAATATGTTCAAATTTCATATTTTATCAGCTGATTTAACGGGATTGTTTATCGTAATGTGTGAAATATTTAATGTGGTAACATAGAAGAAAAAACGTAGACATTTGGGATTCTAACTAGAAAGGAGATATTCCTAAAAATTCCCTATAGCACAAATATTGATAAAAACAGTCAGCCTTTTGTCGTGATATGCCACTATTTTTTTTCCAAGCATTATTACACAAGATAATTTTTTCATTGTACTGTTTCTACTAATTTTCTATGATAAAATATTTAATATTCAGAAATAGTGATAATTATCTGCAATGAACCTGGAAATCGGTAATTGAAAGACACTTTCGTATATTTTTCATTTACGTTTGGTTTAAATTTTTTCTCCTTAAAAAAGTAACAATTATTAATTTACTGATAATGTTTAATCTGGTATTATACATATTTAAGATTAAAATTAATATTTTTAAAAGTGTTTGCGTAATTATTTAAACTCATTACACAATTTGGAAAAAAAAAAAAAAAAAAAAAAAAAACTTTGCATATTATAAAAAAATTGTAATTTGTATCGTAATGTTTGTCTAGAATTTTAGTAAATTTTCAATACTTTTTAATTCAAAATAAATAATCAAGATTCTGATTCTTTATAGTACATTCTTTAATATTTTATTTTGCAAGAAAAGGTAAAATTAAGTGTTACTTCAACAATATGTTATAGATATACAATATGTAGGCATTTTTTAAAACTTATTGTAAAAACACTGATTTTGAAATACATTCAAAATACAAAAGTTCAAAAATTAGACTTTTTTATCTCTCTTCGTTTTCTGTCTGTCAGGGTCAAATCTGTCAACGAATTTTAATTGACTTCTTATCTCCCGATTGAACTGATATTGTGCATATATATGTTACCGTTAAAACTCGAAATCCGTTAATGTGCAGATTACCTAGCTAATCTGCAGATTAACTGATTTTTGCACTTTAGCGGTAACATACAACTGAGATGACAATGCATGCTGAAGATACGTACACTAATTTTCCCTAAATAACAGGACACTTACGATTTCAGAAGTTTTTTGTGATATTTAGAAAACTTGTCGACGAATCATCCTTAAACTTTAGGTACCTAAAGAACATATTATACCTCATGTATTAAAAAAAATTTTCGAGAGCGGAAAGGGGATCATTAAAAAAATTAAATTAAAGAACAAAATATTTGGGATTAAGCTGTAAAAAATTAATACTTGAGATACATTCAGTTTGTTGAATGTGATTAATAAGTTTTCTTCTTATTACATGCATTCTTTACATGAGACTTGAGCAAATACTTACGGAGATATAAACATTTCTTAAAAAAAAAAAAAAAAAAAAAAAATTGCTTTTTTTCTATTATAACATTCAGGGTATTAAACTTAATGCGATATCATTTTTAGGAAACTTAACATACGAAAACTATTGAACGAATTGTACTTTATTTCTTAAATAAGAACGTTGATATTTTTAAATAAACAGCATTAAAAAAGCAAAATATTATTTTTTTTTATGAATGAGCTACAGTATTCAAAAATGGTCACACAGAAATGTATATCAAATAAAAATATTTCTACAATTTTTTGAAATGTATTGGAAGTTTTCAAAATATTCTTTTATTTTTTTCATCTTGGATCTACGATGTACGGCAAAAGAAGGTAGTGTAAATGTCACACCAAATAACTTTTTTTTTTTTTTTTTTTTTAATTTTATATCAATTTTCTAAATTTAAATGATATATAAAATAATAATAATAATAATGATAAAGAGCATAGATACGACTATTATTATTTATTTACTTATTTATTCATATACACAGAAAGTCAGAAAAAAGTGTTGGGAAAAAATAAATAAATAAATAAATTGAGGCTATACAAAAGAAAAAAAGAAAGAAAAGGGTACAAAATAATTTATATGATATATTAAAATTATTACTTATTTATTAAAATTATGTGAAATTATTTATTGAAATATTTAATCCTTTGCCGTGCGGGGTAATTCGGATCATTTAAATTACATTGCCACCGGAATTCATGAACCAAAATAAAATAAAATAAATTTTAAATTTTAAGGTTGAAAAACAGGGCCTTTTCTACTATGTTATAAACTTAAATTTTTGCTAAAAAAGTTCCGGGATGAGTTTTTGCACATGAGATTTAAAATTAGGTGTTCCATCAGCGGTAATACTGCACCGAAAAGGGTTAACAAAATAATTTGTTAAATAAACCAAACATTTTGGTTCGAACAGCCTCAACAAAAATTTGGTTGTTTCAACATT
The DNA here is from genome assembly GCA_963930645.1 of Salticus scenicus. Taxonomy (NCBI): domain Eukaryota; kingdom Metazoa; phylum Arthropoda; class Arachnida; order Araneae; family Salticidae; genus Salticus; species Salticus scenicus. The sequence goes on along the minus strand of OZ005659.1, from coordinate 29,492,412 downwards.
TTTTTTTTTTTTTCCTTTTTTCTGTATTAGTTAAAGAGGAATAGTTTTCAGTCTTGATAGACAACCCGAAAATAACAAATATTAAAAGGCAATAAATTAATATTTCCAGATAAAATTGAATTAATTTCATTTTTCATTAATCAAAATAATTTTATGCTTTGATTATAAAATCATTACCCGACTTTTATTTATTATTATTATTATTAATTTCATTTAACACTTAAAGAGCTGCCAAAAATTCATAAAGTACAATTTTTACCATTTTCTATGAAAGTTAAAAGATCATTAAGGATTTCGGTAAGTTTGCCTGTCTTTTCGTGCTTTAACCAATAGCTTATATATATATATATATACATATATATAGAGAGAGATGTATTAATTTCCTTCAAATTTATGTATGACAATCAGATTTGCTATTGAAAATAGTTTACTGTTACATAATAATAATAAAAATGCTTTGGATTATTTTATTCTTGAATATTTATTGTATAGAATATTTTGAATATTTTTTTGTTAATCACTGTATATTGATTAACAAAAAAATTCGAATACATTACTTTCCAGTATTTCTTTTAAACATAGATTAATTTATACTAAAACATACATTATTCTTTCGGGTAAATCATGGATATATTTTTTTTTTTTTCTCTCTCTCTCTCTGCTGTTTTTTACGTATTACAAGAGATTGCAACCACGAGAAAGGCATTTTCTTGAAATCACTAACATTAAATTTTATAAGATTTTATAATTAACTGCTATAACATAAACTTGTATCAACAATTAACAAGAATCATGCAAATTTTTGGACAGTTCTAAAGCTTTTTTTTTTTTTTTTTTTTTTTTTTTATGCTTATCAGCAATTCTACTCGAACTATGGAACTGTCGATTCCCTGTGACGTCACGTAGTCAAACGGAGACGGGTAAGTTATCGGCATATTCTTCATCAAAGGAATGAAGTAGCTCTTCTCTTATCTACACTCTACAGCTCTGGTTCGAAAGATAATTAAAATAAATGACATGATACCATATGTTAGCCATTAACTGACTATTTCAGCGTTTCAAGCAAAAAATAGATTTCACTGAGGATATTAATATTACTTATTTTCAGCTTGCGTGTCAATTGTCAATGAATCTGATCCTTAACAATTTTGCCTGTAGTATAGGGGCGCTGGTACTAGTTAAATGCTGACAAGTGATGAATGAAAGAAGGAAAGGGTGGAACGATTGTTTCACTTAACTTTATATGTATATAATTGTATGCATTTCATGGTACAAAAATAGAAAACAGTAGGAAAACACAGGGAATTGTACACAGACATATATATTTCTCATTATTAATATTATTGTTCTTGTTTTAAATTTATCTTTACCATGTGTTATTAACGGATCTCGTAAAAAAAAAAAAAAAAGGCACTTTTTCAATTTGCAAAAAGCAAAATAATAATAATAATAATAATAAAATAAAAAATAAATACAGTTGAATATCGTCAAACGCGATTTCGTATAACGTAATGAAAAACTGCGACTATTCCTCATACAAGGCGATAGAGTCTGGAATAGCGCGTAAGATAAGTTAAACATTTTCTCACATTGTAAAAGTTCTGTAAATTTACTGGAATTATTATCCAGAGTTCTTGTTAATTAAAAATATTTCTCAGTGAAAAATATATAGTAAAAATGTCTATTTTTATTCTGTAATTTCAATTTTTTTTTTTTTTTTAATTAATATTTCTACTTCAAAAAATGTGTTATAAATCACTAATATACTCCGTCAACAGCGAATTAAAGTAATATTAGCCATTGAATGTCTATATATAATAGATTTTTTACATCTCTGTTTATTTTTAGCAGTAATATTATGTACGATTTAAGACAAATGATTTCCAGTAATTTTTCTGTTGAAATTTGTTACAGTGCATAGTTTCTGATTTTTTGCATAGAAAATCAATTGTATACACTAACCACGTGAGGAGTCAAGCTGACAGTTAAAAAAAAATAGCGGTTTATAAAAGTAAATATACAAATAATAGGTCAAGAGGACTGGTAGTGGACCCTATACCAATAATGGATTCTTTTAAATTTAAACTCTGAAAACAAGCTTTCTAATTCTTGTATAGGAACGAGCAGAATTCAGGGTTGATATTTTTACTATTAATATCTATTAATATTAATACAAACATTTTCAGTCATCAGTTTTAGATTACAATTAGATTAACTGGGAAAAAAAAAAAAAGAACTTTATGTAATTTTACTTCTTCTTCTTGTAGTTTTTCAGTTTCCGTACTTGTATTTCAATCCTCTCAATTTCTTTTTATCTTATTCTTTGAGAGCAGAATTATGAGCATTCAATGGAGTTTTCACTCATCAATTACGTATATGCGAATCATTTAAATTGTACCAGTGTAGATGTTAAAGTTGATTGACTATACAAGGGTCCTGGGCCTAGGTGGGTCATTTTTAATGGCGGAGGAGGGTTCTTTCTAAGGCAACCTACACCTCAGTAGCACATGTTGCGGAGAGAACCATGGAAAACTCCGAACAGCTAGGCCGAAGAAGTCGACATGGAATTGATCCTGGCACTACCCGTTTACCAGCTTTGAAAACAGAACCTCTCGTCCACTCAATGCCTTTATTGTTTTGAAAAAATAGCGTGCTTTAGAATAGTGAAGGTAAATTTCTATACAGTCAAAATAAAAAATTCCGAAGTGTAATAAATTTCTTTTAGGCTTTATCAAGATAGATTTTATACGACGTAATAATGAAATTGATGAATCAGACGTCTGCATATATTATTTATTTCTGTTAGTTAGTTATTTTTATTTTAAGAAAAAATTCCAAATACAGATGATCCTGATTTAAGCTTTTGACTTTATTTTTAATTTTGAAGATTCAGTTTGAGGTTATTTAGTTTACAATCGTACTGGAGTTACGCAATTTCCAATTGACGATGCTCTCTCATACATCCCTAGGGACAGTCCTGAAACATGCTATCACACATTAGATCCTTTAGAAGAAGATGGCTCTACCTCCACTTCTGCTACCATTTTTTACAGAATAGGTATAGTAAGAATATTTTGCAACCCGACAGATTTTACACGTATCAACCACCATTAATATATATCTATAGTAAGAACTCGCAATCCCCCGATTTTGAGCTCGACGCTCTACTGGCCAGGCTACGATGAACCTAATCTTCTGAAATTTAGTGTAAAATGAAGACTGTGATTCAACCTAACGATCACACAGCAATTACCGAAGAATTTCAAGGTTCGCCTGAACAGGCTCATCAAACCTTGATTGAAGAAAATACTGCAGTGTAAGTAGAACAAGAACTACCAAATAATAACTCGATAAAAAGTAGAAAGTATTGCTCCCATCTCAAGGATCAAACTTCAGTTGCCAAGTGCCAAGTTCGAATCCCAATTCAGGCAGTGTGATTCGGAATGCAATTAAAGCCACATGTTCTCCTCTAATGATCCTAAATGTACAAAATACGATCCTAAAGAGATACTTCATTTCAAGCCCTCATTGATCAGGCAGTTCAATCCAAAGATTAAAAAAAAAAAAATCTAAAGCAACCGGCGATTCCTCAAAATACAAGAAAAGATCGTATGTCAAATTTACTATAATGTAAAAATTGATATAAAAACCGCTATAAAAATATGAAAAAAGTACGATTAGAAATTAACAATGAAAAGAATGGAAGGAACTAGAAAAATTGTAGAGGAAAAAAGAATGTACTTTCGTTTATTATAAAAACTTATTTTCCTGCAGAATCGTTTTTTTTATTTATTTTTTTTTTAATTTTGCTTATATCTGTGAAAATTAAAAGATACCCCCCCCCCTTCTCTCCCCCAAGATTTCAATCTATTAAAGTTTTTTGTCTTCTAGCGTTATACGTTTCTTCTCAACTTCTCAGATATTTTATATATTTCAGTTCACATGGCTAAAATATATTTGTTTCTAACGAAAATATTATTATAACGTATACAAATATCTTTTCATTTACTTATTTTCGTTGCAACTTTTATCATATCAATCTATCTTTTTCGAAAACTACCTTATAGTTTCTCTAACAACGTTGTGAAGTTATCTCGTGAGAATTTCTTTTCTACATTCAAGCTTTACTTTTTCACTGTAGATAAGGGCTGCCCCGTTACTAAGCCAACACCCGATGCTTTTGGTCTCATTACGGGTTGAAATCGTCCATTCAATGTAGGTCTTGTATAACGCGATTTCCTATTACGCGGAACACATCTCCCGCGTTATACGAGAATCTACTGTATATATATGAAATGGATTATATACTGTATATATATATATATGGATTTAAAAAATGAATTTCACGTTACATTTTTAGAAATTTCAATTGAAATGGTACAACATCCACTTAGTATATACATGGAGAAAAATGGAATTGAAAGAATATAATTATTTTTATATTACATCACTTATATATCGCCGTGTTTATGACCTAATTTAGGAAATCAAATGGGAATGTGTTGTAATTCAAAGGATTCATAACATTCATAATATTATTTCGCCATCTAGAAAAGTGTAGGGTAGACCGGGGCACAGAGGACCACCCCTATTTAAATCTATTAATATTCAACTCTTTTAGTTCATATGAATACTCATGTATGACAGCATGGTATTAGTTGTATGCAGTCAAAAAAAAAAAAAAATAATAATAATAATAATAATAATAATAATAATAATAATGGGAAATTGTAAGGTAACCATTTTGAGCAGTTTTTATGTTTTGTACTGCTCAAAGTAATTTTTCTACATTAAAGTTTTCAAGATTTTATGAAGATAGAACTAGTGACTATAAATACTATATAAGTGTTAAAGGAAGACAAGATATTGCTGTTTTTAAATTCCTTAAAATTATTAGCATATTTATAGTCTGTATATTATTTTATTATTATTATTTGTTTTACTCTGGCACGGGGCACAGTGGACCACATTGCAATGTGCCTAAAAGTACAAATTAAATTTAATACTTATATTTGTTTTAGTTAAATTCATAGATGCAAAGCATTAATATCTCAAAGTAATAGATATCTTAATGTTAAAATAAATAAAACGAATAATACATTTCTGAAAAGAATAAATATTTGAATGGTAATATAAGATCTGTTAATATCTAAATTTAATAACTATTTGAAATATATTGCATTAATAAAAGAAAAAGTGATATCTAATTTAATAAACAGTAGGGAAAATGTACTAATTTTGTTGTTTTTAGAGACCAAATGTAAAAGCAAAAGAAGTGGATTAATAAATTTTAGGAATAAAAAACGATTATCTATTTTAACTTAATAAATTTTATTACTGAGATTTGATTTCTTTATTGTTCATTTTATTTAAATTTTGTTTAGTTTATTTCATGAAAATGCTTGAATTAAGTTCTTTAGACATGAATTGTATAAGAAACTAATTTTAGAGGGGAAAAAAAAAAGTAATTTATATTAATTTAATACAAACAAAATAGACTGGTACACTGTACCTCAGTCTTGGGGCACAGTGGTCCACTTTGTAAGTGCTCACATTTTATATTTTCATTCATAATGCATTGGAAATATTGCTATAAAAAAATAAGACATGTCACGAAAGGCTTAGAGATTGTTTGCGTTTTTTTTTTTTTTTTTTCCAAGTACACTGCTTTTCTGTTTTTTGTGAAAAAAAAAAAAATTAAGAGTGTAAAAGTGGTTCACTCTGCCCCGGTCTCCCCTAAATTAAAAAATCTCTATCGTTTCATCTATTCAGTTTATTGGCTTAGCCTGTAAGTCTATATTTCTAGTTTAAATATTCAGAAAATGACTATTTATTCGTTCCAGATGGATGCGATGTATATTTCTCAGTGCATCCCTATTGGTTAAGTCTCAGCCATTGTTTTATCCTCCCCCTCAAAAGAAAAAAAAAAAAAAAAAAAAAAAAAAAAACTGCCAGCTAAAAAACAGATAATTCTCGCAACATAGGGCAACAAAGTTCTATTAAAAAGAAATGAACTTGCTAGATTAAAATCCCCCACGTGAAATTCCAGTATTTGGTTAGGAAATGATTAAGTTATGCATATATATGATCTGTTTGATAATAAAAAGAAAAGAATGAGAACGAAGAATAGTAAGTTAAATAAATCACCGCAGAAACATACACAACAAGGCCAATCAAAGTAACTATATATGTATATTATTGTTATTATTATCACCTTGAGCTCATTTTGTTTGAACAATAATCTATTTGATAAAAAAGAAAAGAATGAGAACGAAGAGTAGCCTGTTAAATAAATCACCACCATGGCGGTTCGTAATTGAGGGCCAGGGGGCACTGCCCCACCTAATTTTTTCTCGATTAAAATAATAATAATTCTTCTGTTTTTTTATAACTGTTCAAAAATATATATACAAAATAACAATTCTTTTCTAACTTCCTTCTTAATCTTCTTTCATTATCATTTATTTGTCAATATATTTTTTTCAGCTGTCACAAATCACTAATGACTGGCCGACTGCTACTTTCCTTCCTTATCTTAGAGAATGGGGCTGTTTACAATCGGCCCGAAATTAGTGTGTTTATTTGTACAGTTTATTCTACTAGAACAGCGGGTTAACAGATTTGGTGACGAACTCTTTATCAGTGTAAGCACGCTGTAATTTTTTCGTCGATGGGCCAGCAGAGAGTGGCCCTTTGGAACAAAACTATAGGGGGAAAAAACTGTCTCCTTAAAAATTTGTTAACAATGCAATTCACGGATAAAATTTGGCGACTTCTGCGTTGCGTTTTTTTTTTTTTTTTCCCTCATTGATTTTTCGGTGAATTTTTTAGAGTTATATATGACGGTTTAAAATTAGTGTTTAAAGAAAGAAATCTGGTAACAGTGAAAAATATTTTCTAGGCTAGCCTTTGAGATAAGAGCCTGTATAAGAATTAAAGACCTCTTTTACTAAAGTGTTTTGAATTTAAATGAGGGGGGAAAAAAATAAAAATAAAAATAAAAAGTATATGTGATTTTTTTCCCCTTTTCAGAACAGTGTATTGAAACTTTTATGTAAATAAATTGTAAAATTTTTAAATAAATAATTAATGGATTTACATGGATAAATGGATTAAATATCTTTATAAAATTGTGATTTATTATTATTATTAAATGATTTTTCTTTTAAATGCGATTTAATAGAAACATCTGCAATGTTTCTTTTTTCTTTCTTTCTTTCTTTCTTTTTTTTTTTTTTTTTAAAGATGATAACCCGTCTTCTTTCTTTATTTGTTGAAAGTTAATTTAAATTATCTAAAATAAATTATTTATTTAAATTATCTATTTAAATTATCCAAATGCATATGTCGACGAAAACGATCTGATATCGAACTTGGCAATTTCCGTTATTTAAATTTTGATATTCCATTGATCAGAAAATTGCAGAATTTTGCAATTGTATTTGTAAAACTTTAGTTTTTGAGATAATTTTATGCAATGTTTTCCATAGTGTTGAATTTAAGATTCGGCAACATAAAAAAAATAAAAAAATAAAAAAATTAAATTAAAAAATTAAAAATAAATCCGAAATTTCGTTTTATACCCCATTTTATTAATGTTTGTTTGCATGTTTGAATAATGAATAATATTAAAGTTAAATTACGAATCATACGATGGATCGGGCCCCACCTGTGAAAATTTGCACGAGCCGCCACTGATCACCACAGAAACATATATAGGTCAAACGACGTGACTAGTTCCCTCAAATTGGATTTAATTTTAAGATTAATAATATTACTTACTTTAATTTATTAGATTACTAGCAGGCTACGCCCGCTTCGCTGGTCACTTTTTTTTTAATGAATCATTAAAATTAATGAATTCTCAAAATTGCATTAATTTTTATCATGTGAAAAAAAAAAAAAAAGAAAAGAAAACTGTGATTGGGGAAAATGTCGCACCGGGTCCCACTGCCTTCGGCAGCGTAGCCCCGTGCGCGATGCGCACGCGCGAATGCATATATATGAGCGCCCTAATAATTTTACAAATTCGAAAATATCCGCAATCGATTTGTAAGTATCAAAAGCCTCTATGCACCAGTTTTGAACGATCTATCTCTATTTTTATTTTTTTGCCCCTCCGCTCCCTCCCCCCTTCCCGCCCCTCCCAATAATTTTAAAAATTCAAAAATATCCGCAATCGATTTGTAGGTATCGAAAACCTCGATGTACCAATTTTGAATGATCTAACTCTATTTTTTTTGCCCCTCTGCCCCCCCCCCCTTCCCGGCCCTTCTAATAACTTTACACTCGAAAATATCCCCATTCGATTTGCAGGCCTTTTGAATGGCCTAACTGTATTTCTATTTGTTTTTGCCCATAGCCCCCCCCCCTTAACGCCCCTCCTAATAATTTTACAAATTCGAAAATATCCGCAATCGATTTGTAAGTATCAAAAGCCTCTATGCACCAGTTTTGAACGATCTATCTCTATTTTTATTTTTTTGCCCCTCCGCTCCCTCCCCCCTTCCCGCCCCTCCCAATAATTTTAAAAATTCAAAAATATCCGCAATCGATTTGTAGGTATCGAAAACCTCGATGTACCAATTTTGAATGATCTAACTCTATTTTTTTTTTGCCCCTCTGCCCCCCCCCTTCCCGGCCCTTCTAATAACTTTACACTCGAAAATATCCCCATTCGATTTGCAGGCCTTTTGAATGGCCTAACTGTATTTCTATTTGTTTTTGCCCATAGCCCCCCCCCCCCTTAACGCCCCTCCTAATAATTTTACAAATTCGAAAATATCCGCAATCGATTTGTAAGTATCGAGAACCTCTATATACCAATTTTGAACGATCTAACTGTATTTTTATTTTTTTGTCCCCCCCTCTCTCCTCCCCCCTTCTCGCCCCTCCTAATAACTTTACACTTTCGAAAATATCCCCATTCGACTTGAAGGCCTTTAAAACCTGTCTGTACCAATTTTGAACGGCCTAACTGTATTTCTATTTGTTTTTGCCCCATAGCCCCCCCTTACCGCCCCACCCCCCCCTACCCGCCCCTCCTAATAATTTTACAAATTCAAAAATATCCGCAATCGATTTGTAAGTATCGAAAACCTCTATGTATCAATTTTGAGCGATCTGACACTATTTTTATTTTTTTGCCACCCCCTCCCCTTCCCCCTCCTAATAACTTTACACAATCTAAAATATCCCCATTCGACTTGCAGGCCTTTAAAACCTATCTGTACCAATTTTGAACGGCCTAACTGCATTTCTATTTGTTTTCGCTCCATAGCCCCCCTCCCCCCCCACTTGCTGCCGCACCTGGGGGCTGAATTTCTAAAATTCCAGAAATTGGTTTTTAGATAGTTGCATTAGCTATATTTTAGAGCAAAAATTTCACGTATATATTTATTTTTTTTGTTTGAGATATATAGGATTATGCGAAATCACGTTTTACGCATGTGAAATTACGTTTTGCTGCCCCCGGGGACCGAATTTCAAAAATTCCAGAAACCGATTTTTAGACATTTGTATTAGCTATATTTTAAAACAAAAATTTTACGGATATCTGTTTTTTTGTTTGAGATATGAAGGATTTTGTGAAATTATGTTTTGCCCCCTCCCCCCCTTGGGGGGCGAATTTTGTAAAATTGCTTGCGGCGTTGTCTTTCTCGGGTCGTAAACCTTAACCGTGCCAAATTTGGTCCCGCTCGGTGAAACGGCCTAGGTTTCTATAGCGGACAGACAGACAGACAGACACACAGACTCTGCTCTTATATATATATATATATATATATAGACAATACCTATTGAAATATAATATAGGACCGTGTAATTTGATGCAAAAGAAAAGAAGGAATATTATGATAGTATTATAAGGGGAAATAATAGAGCTTTCGTTAATGAAAAGAAACTTTTTATTTTGAGAAGAGCAAAAACCTCAAAATGTTATAAGACGTTTTTAAATGCTATCCTCATATCATTGAGTAAATAATTGTAGGTTTTCTGTATTTGGTAAGCATTTCAGCAAAATAGCACATATATATATATTATATACCATTATTATTATTACTTTAAAACGAAAAAAATAAATATATATATATATATATATATATATATATATATATATTGTTTTAAGATTCTGAATACGTAATAGCTACAAAAGTTAATTTTAATATTAAGTATTACGCCTAAATTATTTTTTGCAATCAATAGTCGCTATTTACCAATAGCGCAGTACAAATGCAACATGCAACACAACCAACCTACCAGAAATCAATAATTATATTTGTTCTTGTGTGATATCAATTAAACCAAGCCAAAATATTGAAAAAAATAAAGGTATTAAAATAACAGAAAACGCAGATAGTATATTACTTTAAACTAAACTTTCTTGGAATAGTGAGAAAATATTGCCTTTTATAATAACAATAGACGGAAAAAATGATAAGCGGTAAAAATGGTAACAGGTGTAATAATAAGACATTTAGCATGTCTGAAACGTACTTAATATTTAAAACAATCGTAACAATTTGTTCTCAAACATAAATGAACTTTTGACTGACAGAGAAAAAGAATTCATGTTAACATTCACAGTTAAATTATCGCTTTTCTTATTCGATTTTCAAGAAATGCGAAAGTCTTTAAAAGCATGTATTTTTCATACAAGTAAAACAATATGAAAAAAATAATATTTATTTTAAAATAAATTATTTTAGAAGGCAAAACTTTCATATTTGTCTTTTAATATTTTTTTATTAATTTATTTACGTAAAAAAAAAAAAAAAAAAACTTTTATTATTATTATTGTTGTTGTTGTTGATGTTGTTGTTTTTCTTTATTTGTGTTAAAATACTATTTTAGAGAGGAAAAAAAAATAGCAAACATTATTTTAAACTATATTTTTTTCAACTGCATTTGTTGTCATAGTTTCTTTCCTTATCATACAATGCACACTACGGATTTGTTTAAATGTTTGAGTTTGATATGATTAATCCCTAAATATTGAAAGATACAAGTATTTCCCAGATTTCAATATCGCTTCCCGATTTCTGAAAAACTCTCTTAAATTATTTCAAACTAATAAAAGAGTAAAGTATCAGTTTTATATACCTAGATTTCGAGAGGGCATACAGGTAAAAAAAAAAGGGGGGGGGGGTTGACTTTTATAGGATTTACTACTGGTTTAAATATACATATATATATGTGTGTCTGTTATATAATTATTACTTGACAGAAAGCACAGTAGAATTATAATGTACTTGAAGTATGAAGGGGGATGGGGTGCGCAAAGAAAATTTAATCTTTTTCTTTTTAAATTTCAATAAAATTTTGTATGATTTTTACATAGTAACTTATATTGTGACGACTAAATTTATATGCAATGGTTTTGGGGAGAGGTAGATAGCAAATAAAAAGTCTTTTTATTTTTTACTTTTTTATTTTCTGAGTTCCATGTAACTGTTCGTACAATTATTATTTACTGATTCAGAAAGAAAAAGTACACTATTTGTAAATGTATGTCGGGGGATAGGGCTAGAGGGACGTGGGGGGGGGGGGATAATGATTTTTATTTTATATTAAGTTTTACTGGTTAACGAAATAAGAAAAATCGCTGCAAAGTGAGGTTTTAAGAGGTGGGGCTGACAAGGAAAATAAAAAATACATATTGCCATATATATATATATTTAAGTCATATATATATATATTTATTTAAATCCTGCTTAAATGAAATATTGTGAAATAAATAAATATATAAAATAAGAGGTTGTTCGATATATAAAGAGGGGTTGGCGCTTCAGGAAAAAGAAAGGAGCTTTATATAATTTGTTGACTGAATTAGATAGAGTTTTATATAATTATCATCTAGTTATGTGGAGAAACACCCGAAGCTTAGACATAACAGAGGTACAGAAGGAAGGGATGTAAAAACAATCTCTTTTTCTTCAACTCCCTATGTCCGAGCGGTTCTGCGATCAAAGCTGGTAGATGGGAAGTGGCGGGTTTGATCCCAGGACACGGTCATCGACCTACTGTTAGGAGTTTTCCTGAGTTTTCTCCGAAACCGACGTAAATGGGGCTGGGACACATTAGAGAGAACCTTACAGAGGGAATTCCCCCTTATTGGCCTAGAACCTTAGAGCAGCCAGTCGTCATTGAGCCATACAACCATATCCATATATGTGTGAGTGTCTATATGTATATATGCACCAAAGCTATAATATCCAATTGCCCTATAAGAGCCAATACTATAATATCCAACAGGGCAATTGGCAGTTTGGAGCCCCTAGGAGAGGGCTTCATCCTGCAGTGGATTGATAAAAGCTGAAATTGATTATGTATATATATATATATATATATATATATATATATGATTAAGCTCATGTGGTTAAATGACATTATAATTCTTCATATACTTTGATTCGAGCAGAAACAGTTTGGTTTCGGGTGTTACGAATGGTAATTTTTTATACACAATCAAATAGAGTACGTTCTTTGCATTTTTTTCAAATGTTAAAAGTAATTTTATTAAAATCTTGTTACTTTCTTTCATATTCAATAGAAGAAAATATGGGCTTCGCAAAAAATTTTAGACTTTTGGTTTTTGAAGGATTTAGCCATTTTGAAATCTTGAAAATTAATACGTTTATGAAGGAGAACAGTAATTCGAAAAATATACTTCATTTTTCATATGTTACATTTTAAAGAGGAATAACTTTAAAATCTTTATGAAAAGAAATATTTTTTTAACTAGTTACATGTTGTCGATTTTAAATTTATCAGCGTAAGAATAAATTCAGTATAGAAGACAAAAATATATAGTAACTTTTTTAAAAAGAAAAAAAAAAAAAAAAAAACTATCATAGTAACTGGATTTTGATCTAAAAAGACACCCGTAAGTCTGTATGGATCCCGGAAAAAAGGGCACCGGAAAAAAGGGCACGGAAAAAAGGGCACCGGAAAAAAGGGCACCCGGAAAAAAGGGCACTGGAAAAAAGGGCACCGGAAAAAAGGGCACCCGGAAAAAAGGGCACCGGAAAAAAGGGCACTTTTTCAATTCGCAAATCGCAAAATAATAAATATCAAATAATGATATATAAAAATGGCTTTCAAATTACACATTTAGAAATTTCAATTGATTTGGTACAACATTAATATAGTACATACCTCGGGGAAGATGGGGGAAGGGGGGAGGGGGGTCAGGAGCAGATCGAAAGAAAACAATTGTTTTTAAACTCTTACAGATTTTAATGAAACTTTGTATAATCACGTACAATTTGTGAAAAAATTATTGTAAGTGTCAGGCAAACTTTAGGGGAGGGGGGTTAAAGAGGGGGGTGCAGAGGAAAATAAAATTATATTTTATATCACAGTTTTAACTACTTTAATGATATATTCTATAACTATCACTAACATTTTATGAAGATCACAGTGAGTGTATTATATACCTGGGGGGGGGAGCAAGGGGGGCAGATAAAAATAAAATATATTCTTCTTTAAATTACTCTATTATTAACAAAAAAAATTTTTTGTACAATCACGTATAATTTATTAAAAATTTACAGTAAGTGTCAGACATTCTTAGTGTGTGTGTGGGGGGGGGGAGGGGGGTAAACAAGGGGGGAGAGGAAAATAAAATGATTCTTTATATCATAATTTTAACGATTTTAATGATATATTCTATAACTACCACTTAATTTTCATGAAGATTACAATGAGTTGGGGGGGGGGGGGGCAATGGGGAATCGATGAAAATAAAATATATTCTTCTTTAAACTACACTATTATCGATTTAAACAAAAACTTTGTATAGTAGAATACAATTTGTGAAAAAAATCACAGTAAGGTCAGACATACTTGGGGGGGGGCGGGGGGTTAAAGAGAGGGAATAAAAGGACAGAGGAAAATAAAATATTTTTTTATATCACCATTTTACCGATTTTAATGACATATTCTATAACTATCACTTACTGGTATCACTAAAATGGTAATATAAAAATTCAATTTATTTTTCCTCTGCCTCCTCCTAACCCCTCCCCCTCCCCCTCCAAGTATGTTTGACACTTATTGTAATTTTTTCATAAACTATGCGTGATTATACAATTTTTTTTTTATCGATAATAGGATAGTTTAAAGAAGAATATATTTTATTTTCATCTGCACCCTCCTTGCCCCCCCCCTCCCGGATATATAATACACTCACTGTTATCTTCATAAAAGTTAAGTGATAGTTATAAAATGTATCATTAATTCGGTAAAATGGTGATATAAAAAAATCATTTTGTTTTCCCCCCTCCCCCCCCGAAAATATATATATATATATATATATATATATATATGTCTGACACTTACTGTACTTTTTTCACAAATTATACGTGATTATACGGTTTTTTGAATCCATAAAAGGGTAGTTTAAAGAAGAATGAAATCTATTTCCATATCCCCCCCTTGCCCTCCCCCCCCCCAGTATATAATGCACTCATTGTGATCTTCATAAAAAGTAAGTGATAATTATAGAATATATCATTAAATCGGTAAAACGGTGCTATAAAAGATAATTTTATTTTCCTCTGCCCCCCCTCTTTAACCCCCCCCCCCCAAGTTTGCCTGCCACTTACTGTCATTTTTTTCCCCCCAAATTGTGCGTGATTATATAAAATTTCATTAAAATCTGTAAGAGTTTTTGCAAAAACAATTATTTTCTTTCGATCTGCTTCTGCCCCCCTCCCCCCTCTTCCCCGACATATATACTAAATGAATGTTGTACCAAATCAATTGAAATTTCTAAAAATGTAGTTTGAAAGTCATTTTTTAAATTCATTATTTGATATTTATTATTTTGCGATTTGCGAATTGGAAAAGTGCCCTTTTTTCCGGTGCCCTTTTCTCCGGGTGCCCTTTTTTCCAGTGCCCTTTTTTCCGGGTGCCCTTTTTTCCGGTGCCCTTTCTTCCATGCCCTTTTTTCCGGTGCCCTTTTTTCCGGGATCCAGTCTGTATGTACCGAACGGAAGAGTTGGTTTTTCTTATGACTATTCAGCCAGTATATTTTTAATTTGTCCTTTTATTATTTTTCTCATTGCATTTTTTTTACTTTTTATCTTGGTTCACTTCATTTACACACTATATATATCATAATAATTAAAAGAAAATAAAAGAGGAATGAAGTTGCGTTAAGTTTATTATGAATTAATTTAACATAGCTTAATTAATAAAATTATTTGCTTTAATTATTTTATTATTCAAGGAGCTGTTATTATTAGTATAGTATTCATAGGATATTCAATTAAGCATATTAATTCTTTTTGGTTATTTTGGCTTTCGATTGCATTTATATGTATATATAAATATGTATATATAAATTCACACAAGAATCATTATATCCCTTTATATTAATTACCAGCAGGCTACGCTCGCTTTGCTGGTGACTATTTTTAAATGAATTTTAAAAATAATTGAATCTGTATTTATTTTTTATATCACATTATAAATAAAACTTTAAAAACTTAACATTGAAGTTGCTCTAATCCTCGTTTCAGAGCATCTTCTTTCCCCTCAGCACTACTTCAAGTTCAGGTTGTCACGGCTTACAGAAAGGTCTTTCCCTTCCCGGGCCTTTCCTTTCCCAGCCTGGGTATCGATGACAGGTGGATCTGCTATTATTTTAGAACTACAATTTTCAAGATGACTGTATCTCATCATCTATTAAATATTTTAGATTAAAATCATGTATTTTATAGCCCTCGTTCCTTATGCCATATTAACATATTATTCCGAACAGTATTATAAATCAGTAAAATATCATCACTTCGGTTACACTTCGGTCCCTACAGCCCTTTGCCGCCCGCACTACATCGGATCCAAGTTCCCACTACTTAAAGAAAGATTTTTCCAGGGCACTTGAATTTGTGTATTTATCGATGACAGGTGGGTCTACTATTATTTAAGAACTAAGATTTTAAAGATGACTGTATCTCAGCATCTATTAAATATTTTAGTTCTGAAGCATGTATTTTATAAATCTCGCGCTTTACACTGTATTATCAAATGATTCCTACAGAATAATAAATAAAAGTTTACATTAAAAAAAGGAATTAAATAATGATAATAATAAAAAAAAGATTAGTTTAATCTTTTCTGCTATGTTCTATCATTTTTTTCAATAAGTACTATAGATAATAACAACAATAATAATAATAATAACAATAATAAATCCCTTTCAAAGGAATTAAAAAATTAAAAAATAAAAAGTTGTTATACTATAAAAATTACATATTATGCATAAACATAACTGTTTTAAATGAGTTTTTTTATTTAAAGTTTAATATACTTATTTTTTCTACCGCATTACTATTTGATTTTAATAAATATAATAAAATAAAATAAAAAAAGAATTTGGTTGCCAAATAATTAATCAAATAAATAAAAATTAAACATCGTAACAGCAGTTGCTAAGAGGCGCAGACGTTTGAAATTAATTTTTTTTTTTTTTATATATATAAATAAAACAGAGAAACCAACGTTTTAAGTTAAAAAATTAATTAATTAATTAATTAATTATTAAGATTAAAATTTGAAAAAAATCTCAATAAGGTGCACACCAGTAGGGTCGCACCTACCAATCTGCCAAGTTTTATTGTTCTGGGATCAATAGTGTGAGCACCAGAGTACAGACACACAGATATACCAACACGCATATTCAGAGAGATACATACACTGATATTTCTCTAGCTGCAGCTAAATTGCATTGCACACGCAAAGTAAATAAAATTCTTTAAAAAAGGACAATATTTATTTTAAAATTGCAAATAAAAGCAAAAAAAAAAAAAAAAGTTCAAACACATTAAAAAAGAAAGACATTAATTTGTTAAATGTGATGTAACTTTATTGTAAATACACATAAAAAAAAGATACTGTGGCCATCACAAAACCATTTTCTAAACCGAAAAAAAAAAAAAAAAAAAAATCTTTTTGCGATAAATTTTTACCGTATTCAGTTTGATGTAAGTTTAATCACATGCAAAATCTGAGAAAGCAAGTAAAACCAGCGCCACCTGTCGATTGAGACACACAAATTGAATCTATATATATTTATATTAGGGTGGTCGTTAAAAATTAACATTTAAATTTATGTATGAGGCACCCACTTATTTTGTTCTATGCATAAAATAATGACTTCCACAAAAATTTCAAAATTTTAAAACAAGTTTTAAGGGAGGCTACCGAGATTTAAAAAATAATAATAATAATAAAAATTGATAAATTTGACATATTTTGTAATTTCATTATAAATTATTCTATTTTAATTACATTAAAATAAAGACAATATACATTAAAATATTCAATTTAAAATGTTAAAATACACGTAATAAAAATTTTAACGTTTCGAGCCTTATTTTAGACTCTTCATCAGTAAAATGCATCAAAAGTAAACACTGAGAAGAGCAATAGATTTCCTTAACGAAAGTACAGCGTATTCAGCAGGGCTTGTGCATGCCTCATTAAGCGGTGAAAAATTCTGTTTCATATACCAGTCTTCCTGGAAAATTCTTGAATGATAATTTGGACAGTTAGATATACCAACGATTATTTTAGCATTGTTAGAAACATGTAGATAATCGGTTTCTATAGCATACTGCACTATTTTAGGATGAATATCGCGGTTTTTGAAATTTATTTATGTTCGAGAATTCGAGTATGAAGGGCACGACCAGTTTCATCAATATAAACAGAACTGCAATATTTACAAGTAATATTATAAATAACCCCTGTAAGTGAAAAGGGGGGGGGGGATAACTGATTTAAAATTAGAAAGGAAATTAAGAATCATAAATTGAGGTTTATAGAATCTAGCTATAAATTCAGAATTTTTTCTATAGTATGGAATAGTAACGAAAGATTTAGATGATTTGGAGGAATTAATATCATAATTACCAATGTTAAGTCTTATTTATTCAATTTTCTTTTAAGCCAGTGAAGGGGATAATTATTACGTGTAATTCCGTGAACGCATAAGTCTGCTGTTTTTCATACTTAACTTCCCCGTGCTAAATCATATTGCTGTACTAAAGATCTTTTCCAGTTAGAATTAAAAAGAATTTTTTTGGACTTAAAACGCGATAGTTATTCTTCTCGCTGGCTTAAAAGAAAGGTAAATGAATACGATTTTAACATTGATAATAACGATATCAATTCCTCCAAATTACCTACATCTTTCATTACTATTCCGTACTATTGAAAAATCTTTGAATATATAGCTACAGTTTTACGCACTGTTAATATATCTGCATCATATAAACCTCAATTTCTGATTCGTAATTTCTTTTCTTATTTTAAAACTTTTATACCCCCACCTTTTCCCGTACAGGAGTTATTTATAATATCCCTTGTAAATATTGCAGCTCTATATTAGTGAAAGTGGCCGTTCCCTTCATACTTGAATTCTCGAACGTAAAATAAATTTCAAAAACCGCGATATTCATTCTAAAATAGTGCAGCATGCCATGGAAACCGACTATCTACTTGATTTTAATAATACTAAAGTAATCATATCTAACTGTACAAATTATCACTCAAGAATTTTCAGAAACAGCATTTTTCACCGCTTAATGAGGCATGGGCAGTCCCTGCTGAATATGCTGTACTTTCGTAAAGGAAATCTATTGTTCTTCTCAGCGTTTACTTTTACTTTTGATGTGTTTTACTGATGAGGAGCATAAAATAAGGCTCGAAACATTAAAATTTATGTTATGTGTATTTTAATATTTTAAATTGAATATTTTAATGCACACTGTCTCGATTTTAATGTAATTAAAATATAATAATTTATAATAAGATTACAAAATCTGTCAAATTTGTCAATTTTTTAATTTTTAAACCTCGGTATCCACCCTTAAAACTTGTTTTAAAATTCTGAAATTTTTGTGGAAGTCATTATTTTATACATAGAACAAAATAAGGGGTGCCCCATACAAAAATTTAAATGTTAATTTTTAAGGATCACCCTAATATATATATATATATATATATATATATATATATATACATATGTATAATGACTATTTTACATATCAAGATTAGGAATTGATACTCTATAGGACCTGATAAATAACTTTCCCGTAAACGGAGTTACAGTACAATATCGATATCATTCGGGCGATATATGCACACAGATTGAATCAGTATATTGATATATAATCATCCGTTGACGTATCAGGTTCGGCTAATTATAAACAATGTATGTAACATGAGAGATATACCCTTCTAAAAAATATTACAGTTTTAAAAAATTAAAGAACACGCTTTTATGGAAATGTGAACTAAGAAGCACAAAATATCTATCTTAGTATTAAAATGCAGGGTAAGAGAAAATCGTGTGTGTGACACAACGTAATATTTACATACATTTAAATCTTTAATTAAAATAATTTAGAATTAAACAAAAATCATTTTTAAAAATCTCCACTGACTGTGCTCGAACGCTAGACCTTCAGCTTCGTAGCGCGGCACTTTACCTCACAGCCACGGTGTTCACATAAGGAAAGCCTTTTTGTTACAATATAGATTTTTTGTTTGCTCCCAGCGCGGTTACAAACATACATACAAGCATACATATAGGTGAAGCTAATATAATATTATAGTTTAAAAAATTAAAGAACACGCCTTTATAGAAATGTGAACTAAAAAACACAAATATCTATCTTAGTATTAAAATGCAGGGTAAGAGAAAATCGTGTGAGTGACACACCATAATATTTACATTCATTTAAATCTTTAATTAAAATAATTTAGAATTAAACAAAAACCATTTTTAAAAAATCTACCCTGACTGGGATCGAACGCTAGACCTTTAGGTTCGTAGCGCGGAACTATACCTCAACGCCACGGTGTTCACGTAGGGAAAGTCTTTTTTTTACAATGAATATAGATTTTTTGTTTGCTCCCAGAGCGGTTACAAACATGCAAACATACATACAAACAAACATACAAACTTACATAACAGGTGAAGCTAATAAATACGTGTTAAAAATATGATAGGCTCTAATTTTAGTCAAGATATATTCAAATATAAATTTAAAGAAACTATGTGTATTAGTTTTTGAGATAGAACTGACACAAAATTTTTGTCACAAACAAATGAATATTTTTATTTATTTTTAATTTTTTCAATACACATAAAAAAAAATATAGGACTCGTAAAAATATTCGATAAACAAAACAAAATTCATACAAAATTTCATATAAATAGGTAGCATGGGGAGGAAAAAACAACCACTTTTTTATCCCCCTCCCTTAGCAACTACCCTCCCCCCCCCCCCCCCCCCCCCCCCGCCCCCAGATATGTGTAACACTCACAGTAATTTTTTTTAGACAGTAAGTGGTATAATATACAAAGTTTTTTAAAATAGATATTAGGTTAGTTTAAAGAAGAATATATTTTATTTCCATCTGCGCCCCCCTCGCTTCCCCACCCCCCAGGTATATAATACATTATTTGTGATTTTCATAAAAAGTAAGTGATAGTTATACAATATATCAGTAAAATAGTGATATAAAAAAATCATGTTATTTTACCCTGCCCCACCCCTATTACATCTACCCAAATATATCTGACACTTGTTGTAATGTTTTCACAAATTGTACGTGATTATACAAAGTTTCATTAAAATCGGTAAGTGAGTGATACAAAAACAATTATTTTCTTTCGATCTGGTCCTCCCCCTTCCTTTTAGCCCGAGTATATACTAAGTGAATGATGTACCAAATCAATTGAAATGTCTAAAAATATAATTTGAAAGTCTTTCTTTAAATTCCTTATTTGATATTTATTATTTTGCTATTTGCGAATTGGAAAAGTGCCCTTTTTTTCCGGTGCCCTTTTCTCAACGTGCCCTTTTTTCCGGCGCCCTTTTAACCGGGATCCCTTTACATGTTTACAGGTTATTATTATTATTATTATTATTATTATTATTATAAATATAATATTAATTTGAATACGCATAAATGTTGATTTCAAGCCATTCCATCAAAATTACGTGCAAATTCAACAGCAGGTATTTTTGGTAGAGTAGTAAGATAGATTATGATTCTTCGATCTTATCAAATAACTGTGATTTGGCACCAGATCTCTATTCTACGCTTCTATCGAGCCAGCAGTTACATGTGTGATTGCATTTGCTTTAGCAGTATTAGATATTCAAATTCCATTAGCTATAGGGCAAACTGAAATTAAAAAATAAATTTATCACATTTCACTACATGAACATTCTTTTTCTCGAAGAATTGACGGTATTGTGTGTTCGAGGGAAAAAAAAAAAAAAAAAGAAAAAGAAAAAAAAAAAAGCTTATATATGAATCAAACTAGTCCAGTAGCTAACAAATCCGTATATCAACTGTAATTTATTCATTCGTAAGTTAAATTATATATATATATATATTGTCCGTATAACTATGAATGTCTAAAAACGTCGGGAAAATATATCTTGCATTATTTTTTATTAATTTTATTTTATATTGCAAATCATTGAAAATGAATTTGCAAATGCTTTTATTCTTTTAAATAGCATTAAACATTTGTAAATTATTATTCTTTTTTAAATCGATTTTTTTTTTTTTTTTTTCATATATATGTATATATAGAGATATGTATGTATGTATGTATATTGAATATAAACATAAAACTTTTTTTTTTTTTTTTTCAGATTTTACAAATTAAAAGTTGCAAATAGTATCATTTAGTTTATGATTAAAATTATTGTGATATAATGTTTGCGTGGTACATTGACTAAAATTTCTTATTCTCTTTAGAACCGAAGTAATAACAATTACGTAAAATTTATTCTATGGTATTTAAATAAGAACGTTGGCATAATAGACTACAAAAAGGTTTGGTTTTTGCAGGTGATAATTTCGAAAGCTAGTAATGTAAAGGCATACGTATGTAGAACTCAGGGCTCAACATAGTAAAACATAGAAAAATTAAAAAAAGAAATTTAAAATTTAAAAAGATTTCAGTGTTTCTCACTTTTATTTTTATCTTTTTATTTTATTTTAATTTTAATTTAATTTTATTTTTTTACTTATTTATTTATTTTGTTAAATAGCTTTTTGCTTTTACTTCAAGGAATCTTCAGCAAGTAAATAAATAAATAAAATCTATAATAATAATAATTACAATAATTAGGGGAAAATATTTTCTAATTCATTAATTATGTGCATTTCGCTAAAGTGTTACAGAAACTTCTCTTGGTATAGATACTTTTTCAATCACTGTACATGCTATGTTAGTAACACAAATGCAATTTCCTTTCACTTTACTTTTAACTATTTTTGGATTCCTGTAGAATTTTGGTAAGGTGATTAACTGATAGGTTTGCTTAGAAGATGAAAGAAGGAAAACCTGATATGTCAAATCACTTATCGGAACGCTAATCACTTTTCGGAAAGAACAAGAATCCTCTCAATTTTAAACGTCTTTCTGTATATAATAGACCACATGTTGACCACATGTTTTGAAGAATTTGGGTGGCCTGAGGGTGAGGACTGAAAATTCTGATGCAAGTGGCAGGACATCAACAAAAGCATTTTATTATTATTATCATTATTATTATTATTATTAATTGTGTTCCAACTTATGTCTTATATTGAAAAAAAAAAAAGGAACAAAGGGAGAATTCAAATTCTATCAACAGACAAAACCCGTGTTATTTATTCTATGGGGGAATTAGTTTCCAGAATTTACTCAATTAATTCAAAACAACTATTTTTTCTTTCTCGTGATAATAATAGCCATGCAGTAGATAATCCAGGTCCTTTATCCCTTTCTTATAAAGAAGTGCACATGTTTATTGTTAGCAGACAGTTTACTGAGGAGAAGAATGAATAACTTGTTTTCATCGATAACAAACAAGCTGTGGTACAAAATTTAAAATATTTGAAATTCGAAGCATACAATACACATAGCGAAAAATATATTACATTATTTTATAAACTTCTTTATTTAAACTATGCATATCACTTTAAACTAAAAATAAATATAATAAAATTGATTTTAATGATTAAATTTTGAATTTTAATCTCGGACAAAGACACACACCTCACATCGCAAAATATTTTACAGTTTCAAAATTTCGCTCTTTACAAAGTAGTAAGAACTGACATAGTTTTATGATATTATGGTATTTTAAAGCTTTTGCATTAAAGTATGATTTTAGATCTAATACAAACAGCCTATGATATCGATGCGTAAACCTAGTTTTTACAAGGTCACACCACATCTTTTACTATCACTGTTTAATGGCAATTTTTTTTTTTTTTCCACTGAACATGTACTGTATAGGAATATTCGTAATGCATTATTCACAATACAATGGGACGATATTAAAAGTTGCTCACAGTTCTGTACATTTTAACTACACAATATCCTTCATTATTATTACTATTATTATTTTAAGCATGGCATAAAATATTGTGTCGGAAAATTCAAGATTCTTGGCGTCTCCTGCGGGAAAAATTTCAAAAAAGAAAGTCTGCAATAAAATAAATAAATAAATAAATAAATAATAATAATAATAAATAATCGAGGAGTATGAATAATTATTAAAATTGCACTTATTAGAATATCATATTTTAGTGCAATTATTTTTTATTTTAAATATTATGCTTGCAAAAAAGCTTAATATTAATATCGTTTTTAAATAATTTCTGAAGTTTAAATTTAAAATAAAATTTAAATCTTTATGTGGGATAGAATAGGTATTTCCAAAAAGAAACATGAAAGGAAAAAAGTTTTAGAAATATACAATAGAAGAAGAGAAGGACGCAAAATAAAATTTCATTTATTTATTATTATTATTATTATTTAATTGTAGTCAAATGCAAATTAATTCATTCCTAACACATTCCTGCATCCATTTTCGCTCATAAGTATATGGAAATTGTAATGAAAGAAAAATTGTTTAAAATATGTTTTTTAAAGATTCAATTTCTTTTTAAAATAAGTTTAAATATTTTATGTAAAAACCTAATACTCTGAAAAAATAAATAAATAAAACTGATTCTCACTACAATTGATTTTTTTTTTCTTATAAATGCTGAAATATGTTTTAAAATCTATTTAGATTACATAATGTCTCAGATTTCCTTAAAATATTTTTATCAAACTAATTTAAGTATCTCCAGCACATCTAAATCTGTGTGATAATTTCAAGAAACAGGTTTTACTTCTGAATTACATTTCATTTAAATTTCGATCTATCTCTATCTTTATTTTTTTTTACCTTCCGCTCCCTCCCCCCTTCCCGCCCCTCCCAATAATTTTAAAAATTCAAAATATCCGCAATCGATTTGTAGGTATCGAAAACCTCGATGTACCAATTTTGAATGATCTAACTCAATTTTTTTTTTGCCCCTCTGTCCCCCCTCTTCCCGGCCCTTCTAATAACTTTACACTTTTGAAAATATCCCCATTCGATTTGCAGGCCTCTAAAACCTATCTGTACCAATTTTGGACGTCCTAACTGTATTTCTATTTGTTTTTGCCCATAGCCCCCCTTACCGCCCCACCTCCTTACCGCCCCTCCTAATAATTTTACAAATTCGAAAATATCCGCAATCGATTTGTAAGCATCGAAAACCTCTATATACCAATTTTGAACGATCTAACTGTATATTTATTTTTTTGCCCCCCCTCTCCCCTCCCACTTCTCGCCCCTCCTAATAACTTTACACTTTTGAAAATATCTCCATTCGACTTGCAGGCCTTTAAAACCTGTCTGTACGAATTTTGAACGGCCTAACTGTATTTCTATTTGTTTTTGCCCATAGCCCCCCCTTCCCGCCCCACCCCCTTCTCGCCCCTCCCAATAATTTTACAAATTCGAAAATATCCGCAATCGATTTGTAAGTATCGAAAACCGCTATGTACCAATTTTGAACGATCTGACACTATTTTTATTCTTCCCCCCCTCCCCCTCCCCCTTCTCGCCCCTCCTAATAACTTTACACAATCGAAAATATCCCCATTCGACTTGCAGGCCTCATAAACCTATCTGTACCAATTTTGAACGGCCTAACTGTATTTCTATTTATTTTTGCCCCATAGCCCCCCTTACCACCCCACCCCCCTACCCGCGCCTCCTAATAATTTTACAAATTCAAAAATATCCGCAATCGATTTGTAAGTATCGAAAACCTCTATGTACCAATTTTGAACGATCTGACACTATTTTTATTTTTTGCCCCCCTCCCCCCCTTCTTGCCCCTCCTAATAACTTTACACAATCGAAAAATCCCCATTCGACTTGCAGGCCTTTAAAACCTATCTGTACCAATTTTGAACGGCCTAACTGTATTTCTATTTGTTTTTGCTCCATAGCCCCCCCCCTTGCTGCCCCACCTGGGGGCTGAATTTCTAAAATTCCAGAAATTGGTTTTTTGATAGTTGCATTAGCTATATTTTAGAGCAAAAATTTCACGTATATCTATTTTTTTTTGTTTGAGATATGTGGGATTATGCGAAATCACGTTTTACGCATGTGAAATCACGTTTTGCCCCCCCCGCCCCCCTTGGGGAGCAAATTTCAAAAATTCCAGAAACCGATTTTTAGACATTTGTATTAGCTATATTTTAAAGCAAAAATTTTACGGATACCTGTTTTTTTGTTTGAGATATGAAGGATTTTGTGAAATTACGTTTTGCCCCCCCCCCCCCCCCTTGGGGGCGAATTTTGTAAAATCGCTTGTGGCGTTGTCTTTCACGGGTCGTAAACATTAACCGCGCCAAATTTGGTCCCGCTCGGTGAAACGGCCTAGGATTCTATAGCGGACACACAGACACACAGACTCTGCTCTTTTATATATATAGACGTATCTAATTATGTCTTCAAAAATAACTTTCATTCACAACTTTTCATTCCTGTATTCATTCAACAATAATAATAATATTCTTATAATATCTAAATTCTAAACGATAATGCATAAATTCGTTATTTCATGAATTTACATATGTACGTGAATAATACAAATCAACTTCCTTTTCATTTGTTGAATGATTATCCTTCGATTTAAATTACATCGCAACGCAAGTTAGTTATGCTATTATAATACTACACTACTATTTTTCAACTTCAACCAATCGTAAACTTGTAGTAAACCTTTGACCTTGTAGTAATTTTGCCCCGCCTCTCGTAGTAAATTCGCCCCTCCTATCGTAGTAAAATAATGGATACTGTTTTTCACCGCACAACCGAGGACCTGGGTGTGTAAGCCCTTTCAAAATGTTTACACACTTCACACACAAAAATGTGCTCCTTTTATGGAAACTGAGGACTCGAAAAAAAATCACCTGAGAAGTCGTCAATGTACTAAATAATACTTATATATCACAGTACAATACGAATTTCTCAAGTCTGGGAACCGAGGACGTCCTCGGTTCCTGAGCGTCCGCGCTTAAAAGGTGTGTATAGGCAGTCAAGTCCACGGTTTCCACCTTACGGGAACACACACACACACACACACACACACTCTCTCTCTCTCTCTCACACACTGTGTTGCGAAAAAAATAGTTTTCTTATATTTTTTAGCTCGTCCGTACATGCCATTGTTATGTAATCTTTAATACATTTATCATTCATTAAGTTTGTTTTTATTAATTTAAATTGAAGCTAAATTTTCATTAAAATAACTCCTAAGTATTAGCTTATATCCTTAATTCTTAATTGAAATAGTTTTTTTTAATGTTTTCAACACTTACTTCATTCAGCAGTTCGTTACTGTTTGTTTACATGCGATCAACTTGTGAGATCATGTTGTTATAGAGAGTCTTGTCACACAGCGCGTACTTCACGTTTCTCCCGTAAGGTGGCCTCTGTCATCCGTGTAATATTTTATTCAACCACTCAACCCTCAGACGAGACATCGTTATTTTGATTGGTTCTCTTGAGGGGTGTGTGCTTTTTCTGTTAACCGCGCTGTTTGTAGTAATTTAAATAAGTTCTTATTTTCTTATAAATGCTGTCTGCAGGAGTAGCGGGGGCCTTTTTATCTTTGACCACTGCTGCTGCTGTTAGTTTACGTTTTGTTGGAAAGGCATTTTTTAGAGGATGTAGTTTAAAGTTTATAAAGTTTGTTTTAACTCTGTCATGAGGTGGTGAGAGTTTTTTTTAGATGTTTGTTTTTCCTTTTTTCTGCTCCTGTAGACCGGCATACATCGCGAGTAATTTATCTTTTTGAAGTTGATTAATTCATGTTACTTTTTCTGACTCACTAGAAATTTTGAATTTGTTTTTTAATTTTGTTTGTGCCTTGCTAGTAATAATGAACTTTGTTAAAAGTAATCTTAAAGATATATTTTCTAGTTTCAGTCACCTGTGTTAATCATGAGAAATATATTTTCAGAATAGTTTAGTGTTTCCAGAATAACTTATCCAGCTGTTTCTGCTCCATGTGGCAAAATTTTAGAATTGTTCCTGTTAATTTAATATCTTATTTTTTTATATATATTTTTTAATAAACGTTAGTTTTAAATGGACTTCAGTTTTGTGTTCAATGTCTCCTACACTAGCAATTATCACTTTTATATTATTTTGTGGATATGTAAAATTAAATATAAATGCAATAGCAGCCACGCTAAACTGTGCAGCTCTATTTTACAGATATTTTATTTAGCCTTTTTAATTTCAGAAATTAATTGAAATTTAGATTAGAAGTTTTTTTTTTAAATGGTTTTTTGAAATTGCTATTTTGAGAATCTTTGCAAAAGGGGGGAAAACTAAGTTACATTGTTGCTTTAATATAGCAACGTAACACACTGACCAATTGCCAAAAACTACTTTTTTGGATTCAGGAGACCTTAAAATGTGTAAATCAGGTGAAAACTCGATATCGAATTTTCGGACCAAACACAATACTTCCATTACCTACGGTAGTCGGGTAATGGAAGTAAAAATAAATTACCCTTAATGAAATGGAAATGACATAACTTGCATAATCTTGCTATTATTAAAAGTATCTTATACAATTTAAAAGAATACACTGCATTTATTAAAATAAGACTGAAAATGAGAACCGTTTTTGTTAGAACAATCTACATTCCGAAGTTAGATTTCCTAAAAGAATATTTTAATTTAATAAATGAGTATACTTAAATTGTGGGGAAGGAATTATTAATTTTTAAATTAAATTATTATTATTATTATTTTTAATTTCTAAGGGATTTATTAAATAGATTAAATTGCGGAATATTTATATTTAACTTTTTAATATATTCTTTATTTATTGAATACACAATATTTAATTATTAAAGTTATTAAAAATAGTAATTAAATTAATATGTGTGATAATCTTCATTTTTGTTATTGGTTGAAAAATGACTTGTTTATTTTTCAAGTTTAAATTAACTTTGCAATTTTTAAGACTATTGAATTGTTTATCTATATTGAATTAGGTATTTTCTTGAAATAGTGAGTGTTTTGTCTTGTTTTAGGTAACCTTTCTCAGAAAAAATTCAATCTCAGTGTGAAAATAGGAAACAAAAGATTCAAGACCATGTTTTTAATCCTTATGGGGCCCCTCTTAAATTTTAGAGGAGAATCTTGTGCTTCCTGAGCCTTTTGGATAATCAGGCCCTGAACACGGGCACAGAATTCATACCGGAATCTGTTTAAGAAATTTCTCTACCTATAATATGGTTGTTTTAAAAAGTATTAAATTTTCTTACATTGATAGTGGCATGAATTCTGCGCCCGTGTTCCATCTCTGGGAATATTATATAGATGTTACATGATAAAATTTGACTTCAGTCATGAAAAGAAAATAATATTATTATTTATAAAAATATTTTGAATATATCTCACCATGACAAGAAAAGTAACACAACTCGAAAAGGAGGTGTTTGAGAAAAATCAACTATAATGTATTGACTAGTATTATAATAAATCTTATTCAACTGCTTGGTATAATTTTCGAGATGATGCTTTTTGTGTAGTTTGGGCGCTTTATACAATAACATTAACTTAAAAACGCCATTTTATGAGTTATGTCACTTTTCTTGTTGAGGTACGATGTAATAAAATAGTCTTGAAAAATTTATTTATTTTTATTTATTTATTTTCAGATATCAACATTATGGATAAATTTAGAAATTCCTAATCCCAGATTGTTGAAAACTATGTTATGTCAATTTGCTAGGTAGCATACTTAACATATTTATTATTGATATTTATTTATATTTTAATATTATTTGTATGTCTGCCAGTGTTCTGTTCAAGTTACTTCTCTGAAATCTTGTTGAATGGCTATTGACTGTACGCATAAGATGGCTTTGTGCATTAACAGGAGCTGTGGACACAAAGCACGGTCTGCACTGTCATGCATTTGTTTGTGCCATGCTTTTCAGTGATGTGAAATAATCTTACTTCTTATTCTTTGTATTACCTCTAATATTGGATATATACTTTTAATATTACCTCTAATCTTACCTCTATTTCTCTCTATCTCTAATCTTACCTCTATATCTTGCCAAATATTGATGATGAATTTAAGATACTCTTTATACAAGATTTTTTTTTTTTTTAATTTTATGAACTGTAACTTTTTGCAACAAACTTATAGATGTTTAATTAAATAAACATAATTATTAATAAATACAAAACTTTGAATAAATATCATAAAATGCAAGAACTTGCAAACAATTGTTTCAGGTCGAAAGAAAACATGACCTTGCTTCGTCAGACAAACAAAGTAGGCATGAGTACTGCAATGCAAACAAAGCAGCAATGCACAAAACAAAATAAAGGGAAGAGCAGAAACAAATAATGTTGAATGTAAATATAAATACTGGTGTGAGCAGAATTATGTAATAAAAGAAGAAAATTAATAAATAAAATTAAATATATATCTGAAAATCTAAAATAAATAAATAAGTTAAATAAACAAAAACCGCAGTTGTGTGAGTAATTTTTAAGCATCAGACAAGAACAGTGAAAGAAATATCATTACATGATTTTTCAAATTTTTAAATTTGCAAAAAGCTTCATGGATATCTATTAAATTGTAAAGAAGAAGAAATTATTTCAGTTTTAGAAAAATCAGAACAATGACCATGAGCTCAGCAATGGGCAGCAATGGAATATTTGGAAATCTCTTCATTACGAACAATCTGACAGTGCTCATTTATTCTATGTTTCAAACACCTACTAGTTTGACTAATATAACCAGGGGGTCTGTCAAGACTTTTCACACAGGGTCCTGTTTTTGTGAAACTTTCAACACATAATTTTATGAATCTAAATTTAGTGTGAAAGTTCTTCCAAACTTTTCAGCTAGGGTCCTCTTTTTGTGAAATTGCGCAAAATGCAATTTTGCAAAATAAAATTACAATTAAAGTTTCATTTTTGACAATGACAGTTCAGTTTTATAGAACTAAACTCACACATATGCATAGAACTCCTTTATAGATTAAAACTTTAATATCAGCTTTTTGAGAGAAGTACAACAAAAATGTTTGACTTTTCAGTTCCACTGAAGATTAATTTTGAAAATGAGAGATTTGTCAAAGGCCTAAGAACAAAAATTTTGTGAAGGGTCCTTTTTTAGGATAAAAAAAAAATTGTGATGGGTCCTGTTTTAAGATAAATAATTTTGTGAAGGGTCCTGTTTTAGGATAAATAATTTTGTGAAGGGTCCTTTTTTAAGATATAAAATTTTGTGAAAGGTCCTTGAACGGACCCAGGTTTTCCTCGAGACAGACCCCTGATAACCTAAATTTCACAAAGAACATGGGATAAAATAAACACCTGATTGTTTTTTAGAAGTAATGATATCTTTAAGAGAAGATAATTTTATTTTGTTGACTGTTTTATAAATGACTTTAAAACCAAATGGTGAAAGAATTTTATAAATTTTTAAAGAAAGTGTGGAATGAAAAGGTGAAACTACTGGGATGAAACTGTAATCGTTCAATTTAAAAACAGAACGTTTAGGATTTTTGAATTTATATAGAGCTGTATTGATGATAAAGGGATTATACAGGGTTCCCAGGGGTCAGGGAGAACCTGGAAAACCTGAAAAAGTCAGGAAATTTGAAATTACAGAAAAAAGTCAGAGAAATATCAGGGAAACTTGTAAATATTGCTCCAAAACCTAAAAAAATGATGATACAAACCTGGAAAATGCTTTTTTGAGCATTCAATTTTTATTGCAGGTCACATTACTATGTTGTCTTTTATGTCACAAGCTATGTTCTGTTTTATATTGTGAGCTATTTTTCATGTCCTGAACCAAATTTTGTGACTGGAATTTTCTAAAAATAGACCTGAAAAACCTAGGAAATTTTATTTTTGAAATTGAGTGGGAATCCTGATTATAGCCTTGAAAAAGAGCAAGAGATTTTATATAATTTCTTTCAAAAGACTTGGCGAATCAAATTTTCTAATTTTTATAATTATTTTTAAACGCCAACTCTCTGATGTTTTCTTATAAACATTATAAACATTATTTTCTTATAAACATTATATAAATAATGTTTATAAGAAAATATACATATATTTTCTTATAAACATTAATTAGTTAATATAAGCAAAATTTAATTAAACTAATATGGAATCACTTATATTGCTTTAAGTAAAAGTAAATATAAAATAAATATCAATGCAAACTATGTTTCATATAGATGTACTGTCTAATTACTACTTGTATAATATAAGTTTTCTTTTTGTTAATTTTAAAACATTATTATTATTATTGTTTTATTATTATTTTTTTTTCAGATGTTCATTTACTGAAAATAATTCTCAAGAAAATTTATTGTATTGGAGTTCAAAATTTAAGGAATTAGATATGGCTCTTCTGAATTTCTCTGATCGTTATTCTTTAGATGGTTTGTTAGCAGTGAGTTAAAAAAAATATTTTATATTTGTTATAGTCATTTTCAGTATTGTATTTGATCCTAACTTGTTTTCTTTTAAGTAGATTATCTCATGTTTCTTTTTTTTTTCTTTTAAAAAATAAATGAGTAAATAAATAAAGTGTAATTTCATATTCCTGCTTAGCATGTTTTTCTAAAACTACCAACTCGGGGCTATCCAGCTTTGTCTGTGGAAGTTACAACTTTCTATTTCAGGTCTGTCCAACTCAAAACACTTGGTAGGCCACATCGGATATCTACTTTATTCATTCTGGCCACACCGTATGTATAGTCACAAAAAAAAGCCCCCCCTTCCCCGACTAATTTCGCCATAAATTAGTGTAGAGGGATGCGGCTGGTGCCGATCGATTAGTCATAAGGCCTAGTTTAGAACAGTTTAGTTAAATTTTTGCTTAAAGGGTGTCTATATATTAAAACTGGCAT
Source organism: Salticus scenicus (assembly GCA_963930645.1). Classification (NCBI taxonomy): domain Eukaryota; kingdom Metazoa; phylum Arthropoda; class Arachnida; order Araneae; family Salticidae; genus Salticus; species Salticus scenicus. The sequence continues at coordinate 29,460,080 of OZ005659.1, read as the reverse complement.
CAACTTCATTTTTTTTCAAAAGCAAAAGTTTGACAAGCTTTTTAGATTATTTGGATCAAATCAGTCCAGAAAATGGTATAGTTTATATGTTTCTCCCAACTTTTCACAGAGTTATAATTTGTTAAAATATGGAGATGCTAAGGTTAAATGAATGTAATAAACATTAATTCATGTCTTACCAAAAAATTATTATATTAAAATTTCATTTTTTTTTTAGAATGATGTAACCCAAATATATTCCATGCATATTAGGTTGATTACTTTAGAAATCGACCAATTATAATCACTTCATTTATCTCTCTCTAAGTACTATATATATACACCTATCGTATCTATATATAATGAAAATTTTGTCATCACGATAACTCCCGAAATAATACTCCAAATCGAACGAAATTTGGACAGCAAACTTATCTTATAAATATCTTGGATGAATTCGTTAACCAAGTTAATCAGACTTTTTGTTTTCAAGTGGCAGTCACTTGAAATTTTTAATCCACATTGTAAAGAGTGTATTTAAGGCTAGATTTGCCTGAATTTTGATATAAATATAGATGACATAAGGGTCTCAATGAACTTTATTAATGAACTTTATCCGACATTTTTGACAAAGTGGCATATCTTAAGTTAAGCGGGACCACTTGAAATCAGGCTAGCACTTACAAATTTGAAATCACGATAACTTCCGAAATAATACTCCAAATCGAACCAAATTTGAACAATGAACTTTTTTTAATAAGTGAATGAATTGGATGAATTTTTTAACCAATTTGCTCTGCCATTTTGTTTTCAAGTGGAGACCGCTTGAAAATTTCAAATTCACATTGTAAAAAACGTATTCTGAATTTGTTTGAATTTTGATGGATACATAGACCATATAAGTGTCTCAATCAAGTTTATTAACGAACTCTATATGCCATATTTAACAAAATAGCAAATACAGTTCCTGCCACTTAATAAATTCACTAGTTAATAAAATCAGCCGCTTAATCTGATCAAATTGTCAGGACCTGAATCAAATCAATACAAACCGCAGTTTAATAAAATCAGCATCACCGGTTAATAAACTCAAAAATAAATCTCTTCATCAGCAAAAATGTGTATTTATGCACTTTAAAAATATTCTTATTTACAGTTTTTTTTTTTTCCCAATAAAAATAAAATAAAGCACAATAATCTCCCTCGTTATCTCTTTTTGTAAAAAATTTTATACCTGCAGCATAATAACAAAATAAACTCACTTCATCACTTGTCTTAGTAATAAATTCCAGGAATTCTAAAAATCGAAATAATAAGTTACTGCTTTGATTAACTAGTGATTTTTTTTTTTTTTTTTTTTTTTTTTTTTCATTTTTAATTATTAAAAGATAATTCTTAGTTTTCATTCTGAAATAACTAAGAAGCAAAAAAACTTTTGAAAATGTCTAATATTTAATTAATGTATAAATATTGGCTAATTTTGTATGCACTATGTGTTTATTAATTTTATATGGAGTTTGTATTTAATTTACTTATTTTGAATGAGCAATTAATTAATTGTCAGTCGAAAATTAATTAATACTGTTTATTACTATCATCAATCGTTAACTTATGAAATTTCTTTTTAAATTTAAGGAAGTAATATCTTTTTCTTGAGTGCAAGAACCTTCGCCGGATATAAAAATCAGCCACTTAATAAAATAACTTTGCCTTAGAACGAATGTGATTTTAATAAGCGGCGGGTACTGTATCTTAAGTTGTGCGGAGCCACTTGAAATCAGGCTACCACTTGAAAGTTTAAAATCACAATAACTTCCAAAATAATATTCCAAATCAAACCAAATTTGGACAGTGAACTTATCCTATAAATATCTTGCATTCACGCAAGATATTTATAAGATATTTATTTCAATGAATTATTCTATCTTTTGCGTCACGCCATCCAAAACTGAAAAAAATTTCACAATTTTTTTCTTTGCAGCACAATATCTATTTGCATGCATTTTCAATTTATTTGGATGAAATGATACAAAATAAACATTTCCACATATTTTACTTACAGTTTTGGATGGCATGACGCAAAAGATAGAATACCGTACATTTCCGAATATAAGCCAATCCGTATATAAGCCGAGTATACGTTTTTCCCTGCTGAAATTTGCCCAAAATTGAAAACCCGTGTATAAGCCGAATTGAAAAAATATTCTTTTAAAGTTCGAGTATATCGCCAATCTATAAAACTTTCAAGATAATCTAAATGTAAATAAAAAGCATTTTTGTTTTGTTACACGGAGCACGGGCATATTTTGAACTCAAATCAGCAAAGAAATCGCCATGCTTAAAGAAATAAAATGTCTTATTACTTACCTTAGAGAGTATATTTTAAGTTAAGTTTGAATAAAATATTGTTATGTTTAGTTTAATAATATCATACAGTCTATTTACACAAATAATTTACTTTTAAAATACATTAAGTTATTAAAAAACAATATAAATTCATATTTTTGTTATAAAAATCTTTAAACATTTCTAGTAATGTTTTTTGTTTTAATTTAGGTTTCTGTGCAATTGCAATGACATTAACTCATGTTCAGTGATAAAGTTTCTTTGTTTCAATCTTTTTATTTTATTATCTAATGCAGCAATTAAATTTTCAGTAGAAATTTTGTTGTTTTCAATAATTTCCGACTAATTTTCAAAATCACGCAAGTAAAAATTGATTGGTACAGCCATCTATCGGCAGAAAAGCAAAACAGAAATTATAAATAAAATATAGGAATTAGCTTATATGCAATGATTTGGAAATGTTTCTTTGCAAACAATATGATTTGGAAATGTTTCTTTTTACTATTGCTAGAAATCTTATATGCTTAAACATAAAATAAAATAAATAACTAGAAAATTTCACAAAAATCCTGCATTAAAATAAGCTTAAACAAAAAAAAAAAAATTAGAATTGAAATCATTTATGGTAGTAGAGAAAATTGTTTGGTGCTGCCATCTACCTTCAAAACAGAAAATCAAAAATGGCCGTAAATGTGACCTTTGGCGAAAAGTGCTTCATCGTGGAAAAAAAAAAGAAATAAACACTTTATTACATTGAGCTGCTCTAGAAATAAATTTAAAATTGCTAATTTAAGAGTTTATGTGTGATAATTATTTAAAAATAAGGTTTAATCTCACTATTTTACTTTATACATAGTTTTTAAGCTTAAAATATATGTATTCAATCATCGTTTCTAACATACGTTTTTTGCTAGAAATGTGGATCCGTGTACAAGCCGATCCCCATAATTCAGCTTCCGAAAAATTTCCAAAAATTCTCGGCTTATACATGGAAATATACGGTAATTCATTGAAATAAATATATTTCAGTACATAATATAAGCTTAATGAAAGTGATATATTTGACAGCGTATTTGAAAATTAAAAGCAATATTTCTATGTGCACATATACTTTAATATGCAAAACAAAATAATTGCAGTGAAATTTAAAAACAAATCATTTAATGTAACACCACTGCGTTACTGGAATTTCATATAATTTCTTTTAAAACACATGCTTTCATAGTATAAGAGATGTGAATGAAAAGGTATCAATGAGTAAATGCTATATATTATTTTATCTTGAAAATAACGTTTACACTGTAAATATAAATAAAAGGAAAAAGCAAATTCAAATAAGAAAATCTATGTATAATTTAATTAATATCAAATCGTCACTGAAAATTTGATATCATTATTTTTAAGACCCGTATTTCTAATTCTTATAACCATAAAGTACAGTGCTGCGTCACAAACTTTTAACCCGTTAAGGATTTTTTGTATTGATATCATTACTTTTTAGGGTTTAATGATCAAAACGTAAAATTAAAGGAGCATGGTAATGAATAATAGCAGGAGACTTGGCGTTAGAATATTAAAACAGGAATAAACTACTACGTCAGAAACGCCAAAGAAAAATTATTGAGGTGCATACAGCTGTTTCGGTAGCCTAAAGCGTACCGTCTTCAGTGCAAAAAGAATTCTGAATCTGGAGAAGTGCTCGTATATATAGGAGAGGGACCGGATTTAGTTCAACCAATAGGATTACGGAAAAGGTGGGGAGTGTGGCCAATAGGAATTAAGGAATGTGTAGCTGTGTAAACAGTAGAAAAATTAAGGAAATGTGGACTGAATGTAAAATTTCCAACAATCAGACAAATAGGGAATAGCAAAATCACAATTTACCAAGGTTTTTAAAATTTTTATAAATATGAAAATCTTCAAAGAAATCGAGTTCATGAATGGATTTAGGTCTGCAAATTATTTTAGCTGAATTAAATTTAAAATTATGATTTTCCTCCCAGCAATGTTTAGAAATAGCCGATTTATTGGTTTCTTGTTTGCAGACGTAATTCATATGTTCTTTTAGACGAAACTTAAGACTGCGTTTAGTTTGGTCAATATATGATAAACCACACTGACAGGAAATACTATAAATACCCCAAGAATTATGCATATCAATAGGATCTTTTAACTGAGAAAAGGTGCGTTTATTGGAAGGCGAAAATATTATTTTAAAATCATATTGTTTGAGAATTTTAGCTATGGTTTGACTGGTTTTAGAAAAATAGGGTAAAACAATACTGATATTAGATGTGACTGATTTAGTAGACGAAATACGAGGGAGTTGTAATTTTTGGATAGCTTTGTCTATAATGGAAGGGTCATAACCTCTGTCAATTGCGATGACTTTCAGATATTTAATTTCAGATTTCAATAAAATAGGATTTGAACAAATATTAAGGGCACGGTTTACAAAAGTATAGAAAGCAGCCATTTTTTGGTTAGGTGGGTGACATGAACGCGCACGGGGAGGAAGGGAGACTGCAAAATTTTTACGATAGACAGTGGTTGAAATTCCATTTACAGTGCAAGAGACGAGGGTATCAAGAAGTGGAAGGGAGCCATTATTTTCTATTTCATATGTAAACTGGATATTACTGTCAATTGAATTTAAGGTTTCTAAGACATGTTCAATATTGTGATGAGATATGTCGATATGCGTGAAGATGTCGTCAACGTAATGGGTCCAAAAAGGAAAAGATATTTTCTTAAAAAGCTTGCTTTCGAAATAGTGCATGTAAATGTCTTCGAGAATTGGGGAGAGAGGGGAACCCATGGCTAAACCTTTCAGACTGACGATAGAATTTATTTTGGAAAGAAAAAGTGGTTTGTGATAAACAAATGCGGGTAAGAGAAATTAATTCTTGTATTTCAAAAGAGGTGAAATGAAACTCTTTTAATCTATTTTCGAGACAGCAGAGGGCGCCACTTATTGGAACATTAGTGAAAAGAGATTTCACATCAAAAGAAACCATAGTGAGATTAGTGTGAGGGCAGTTTTGAATATTTTTTGCAAAATTTATGGAATTCTTAACAGTATAACTATTAGCAGCAAGAAATGGAGCAAAAATTGTGGTGAGAAATTTAGCTAAATTATAGGAAGCAGTACCGATATTAGAGACTATTGGACGAAATGGAATATTGGGTTTGTGAACTTTTGGTAAAGCATAAAATCTGGCACAATTAGCAATAGAAGGGATAAGATGGGATTTAGTCGAGTTCAATAACAAAGGGCAAGATTTTATAGCAGATTTAATTTTATTTAATTCTTGAGGAGAGGGGTCACGGGGCAGAGGAATGTATGGGCCATCATTAATTAGTTCGGTAACACTTTCGATGTATTGTTTTTTATCCAAAATAACAATCTGACCACCTTTACAGACATGCCAAGTCTCCTGCTTTTGGCAGGAGTCTCCTGCTTTTTGCTTGTTTTTCTATGCTCCTGATTTTCCACTCATTTCTCCTGCTTTCCTGATGTAATTTTTATCTATCCCTCTTAGCATAATTTATGCTTAAAATTTGTGGGATTGGGTAAAAAAATTTGAAAGAAAATTGAAATTTATCTTGCACTGCAATTTATCAAGTTCAATTTGAATGTGAATTACTATACAATGCTTTGAAACTAATTTTTGCTGAGAATAAATTTTTAACTTTCATTTTTGTATAATAAAAAATGTCTTATTATCAAAAGATTTTTTTTTTTTTTTTTTTTTTTTTTTTTTTTTAAATACCGTAACTATTGAAAACTTAAAGAATTCAAATTTCATTAGAATAAAGCTGATATTTTCATTTCTTTATTACCTTTTCTTTTACAAAGGTAATTAAGATTCTTGTTGTTTTATATTAGGAGCAAAATGATCAAATCTGTCTATTTTGACTTAAATTTTAAACAACTGTATGTCTGAGGTTTTTTCTTTTTATTGTTTTACTGCAAGAAACATATATTATTCATTTAATTTTAATATGATGCTTTGTAAATACCTCCTAAGCTTATAAAGCTTTACTTAAAATTAAATTTGCATTATTTTACTCATTTTTCTTACGAACTTTCTTGTTGGAAAAAGTCTCGTGATTTCTGTTAAAAAGTCTCCTGCTTTTTTGTCATTAGAAGTTGGCATCTCTGATCAGCTTTAGTAATGATGATATTTTCATTAGATTTTAATTCCTTCAAGGCGTTTTTTTCTGCAGGGCTGAGATTTGACTTCAACTCTAAAAATTTTAAATCAAATCTCAGCCCTGCAGAAAAAAACGCCTTGAAGGAATTAAAATCTAATGAAAATATAATCATTACTAAAGCTGATAAAGGTGGTCAGATTGTTATTTTGGATAAAAAACAATACATCGAAAGTGTTACCGAACTAATTAATGATGGCCCATACATTCCTCTGCCCCGTGACCCCTCTCCTCAAGAATTAAATAAAATTAAATCTGCTATAAAATCTTGCCCCTTGTTATTGAACTCGACTAAATCCCATTTTATCCTTTCTATTGCTAATTGTGCCAGATTTTATGCTTTACCAAAAGTTCACAAACCGAATATTCCATTTCGTCCAATAGTCTCTAATATCGGTACTGCTTCCTATAATTTAGCTAAATTTCTCACCACAATTTTTGCTCCACTTCTTGCTGCTAATAGTTATACTGTTAAGAATTCCATAAATTTTGCAAAAAATATTCAAAACTGCCCTCACACTAATCTCACAATGGTTTCTTTTGATGTAAAATCTCTTTTCACTAATGTTCCAATAAGTGGCGCCCTCTGCTGTCTCGAAAGTAGATTAAAAGAGTTTCATTTCACCTCTTTTGAAATACAAGAATTAATTTCTCTTACCTGCATTTGTTTATCACAAACCACTTTTTCTTTCTAAAATAAATTCTATCGTCAGTCTTAAGGTTTAGCCATGGTTTCCCCTCTCTCCCCAATTCTCGCAGACATTTACATGCACTATTTCGAAAGCAAGCTTTTTAAGAAAATATCTTTTCCTTTTTGGACCCGTTACGTTGACGACACCTTCACGCTTATCGACATATCTCATCACAATATTGAACATGTCTTAGAAACCTTAAATTCAATTGACAGTAATATCCAGTTTACATATGAAATAGAAAGTAATGGCTCCCTTCCATTTCTTGATACCCTCGTCTCTCGCACTGTAAATGGATTTTCAACCACTGTCTATCGTAAAAATTTTTGCAGTCTCCCTTCCTCCCCATGCGCGTTCATGTCACCTACCTAACCAAAAAATGGCTGCTTTCTATACTTTTGTAAACCGTGCCCTTAATATTTGTTCAAATCCTATTTTATTGAAATCTGAAATTAAATACCTGAAAGCCATCGCAATTGACAGAGGTTATGACCCTTCCATTATAGACAAAGCTATCCAAAAATTACAACTCCCTCGTATTTCGTCTACTAAATCAGTCACATCTAATATCAGTATTGTTTTACCCTATTTTTCTAAAACCAGTCAAACCATAGCTAAAATTATCAAACAATATGATTTTAAAATAATATTTTCGCCTTCCAATAAACTCACCTTTTCTCAGTTAAAAGATCCTATTGATATGCATAATTCTTGGGACATTTATAGTATTTCCTGTCAGTGTGGTTTATCATATATTGGCCAAACTAAACGCAGTCTTAAGTTTCGTCTAAAAGAACATATGAATTACGTCCGCAAACAAGAAACCAATAAATCGGCTATTTCTAAACATTGCTGGGAGGAAAATCATAATTTTAAATTTAATTCAGCTAAAATAATTTGCAGACCTAAATCCATTCATGAACTCGATTTCTTTGAAGCTTTTCATATTTATAAAAAATTTAAAAACCTTGTAAATTGTGATTTCGCTGTTCCTTATTTGTCTGATTGTTGGAAATTTTACATTCAGTCCACATTTCCTTAATTTTTCTACTGTTTACACAGCTACACATTCCTTAATTCCTATTGGCCACACTCCCCACCTCTTCCGTAATCCTATTGGTTGAACTAAATCCGGTCCCTCTCCTATATATACGAGCACTTCTCCAGATTCAGAATTCTTTTTGCACTGAAGACGGTACGCTTTAGGGTACCGAAACAGCTGTATGCACCTCAATAATTTTTCTTTGGCGTTTCTGACGTAGTAGTTTATTCCTGTTTTAGCATGGTAATGAGTTATAACACTGTATAAAAAGTGTTGTTTTATAGGTCATACTCGAACAAAATAACAAACTAAATGAAATTTCAAAATTTTATAAAAAGGGATAAAAAAAAAAAAAAAAAGAAAGAAAGAATATTTTTTGAGGGATGGAAACATGCAACATTACAAAGGCATAATATAGTACATTTTAAAAATGACAAAAAATTCTACAAAAAAAAAATAATAAATAAAAAAGATTTTTTATTTTATTCAATATTCAATTTCTTATATAGCTTATTGGTTCAACTATTTCTTAGATAATCCAACAGAAAATTCAAAATAAATGTTTAAAAAATAATTTGTATACGAAAGTTTTTGTAAAAAAGTGTTACGAATAAGTTTCTAAAGAGTTTTCACCACATCGATTTTAGTTAGATAAAAATTTAACAAAAATTTTTAAATGGTCAATCGACTGAACAAAAGATAAATATTTTGTTATTTTTAAATTGTAGATGTATAAAGTAAAACTGTTTAAGGATATGACAGTAATTTTCCAAAATACCTAGCACCATTGGGATGAGGTTCAGATCCTCCATTGGAAACTCTGATAATTCTAAAAAAGATGCTTAATCAATTTGAGAGAGATTTTGTTTGGTTTAAAATTAATTCAGCTGGGGAAAATAGGAGGGGGGGTTACCAGTTAGATCACTTAGAAATTTTAATAGGGAAATCGCTTTTTAGAAAAAAATTTCTAAAAAACATTCATTAAAATGTTATGCATCTAGTTTTATTCTATCTGATTAAACATACTGCACATAGTCCCCACATTCTTCCTAGTATTTTGGAATCACTTTAGAATTTCTAAAAATTTTCTAAAACGTAGTGTAGGGATTTTGGACTTTGCCTCATTTTCGAAAATTGGGTTATGGGGGGTATAAAGTGTATATGAGAGATCTAACTTTAAAATTTTAATTGATAAGGATTTTTTAGCACTTTGAGAAATCTTCTAAATATAATCACTTAAAATGTTTCCCGCGATACTTTTTTAAGGTTGGTTGTTTGTAGGTTTTAAAGCCAATTGACTGCGCTAGGGTCCTCGGCCTATAAGTACATTGCCCCCCGTGAGGTCTTTCTAAGGGGTCGTAGCCCGTATTTATGCAAGTTTCGGAGAAAAAACACTGAAGGAACGGCTAGGTGGAAGAGTGCGGGATGGGATCGAATCCGGCACTTCCCATCCACCAGTTTTTCAGCGCAGAACCGTTCGTGGGGCATTTAAAAAAAAAATCCTTTATATGTATATATATATATACATTCTAAAAGTCCCATTTTTCTTCCCAAATCTATAAGAAACGCCTTGAAAGTTTTGAAAACGTAAAAAGCGTGCATATTAAATATGAGTCTAAGTAGAACTTTAAATGAACTCCTAATCCCCCTCCTATTCGAAATTTTAATGTTTGCCTCCTAAGGTTTCTTCTATCTCAATTCAGCTTCAATTTCTTTTTTTCTTTTCCTTTCTTTTCTCTTCCTTTTTTTTAAATAAACCATACGAGATCAAACAACGTGATCCTGAAATAGGAACATAATGGAGACTATTTTCAGTATATTTAATAAAAAAAAAAAAAAAAAAAAGAGGCAAACGAAATATATTAAAAAAAATATTTGTTTGTAGAAGACATTTCCGACAAACTGCAAAAAGAACTTCATTTGTTTAAAATTTCAAAGATGTGCCTTTCGCCCCCCCCCCCTGTTTTTATAGTTCGAATTTCCAAACAAAACAAAGATCCTTCAAACTGATTAAGCTCCCCCCCCCCTTTTTTTTTTTTTTTCAGTTTTTAAATTTTCCAAGGTGCTCTCGAGACACGGGGGACGACTTTAAAAGAAAATTTTTCTTTCTTATTTTCCTAACAAATAGTTATAGAGAAAAACATTTTGTGTTAAAATGTTGTTTTGAAAAGGTCTTTCCATCAAACTAACAGAGATTCCCCCTCCCTCCACCCAAATTTCACTTTTATAAAATTAAAATTTCCCCATCACTGAGTCCTTATGCCCCCCTCCCTTCCCCTACTATACATATTTGTTTTATTCTTAACTAAACAAAATTCCATAAAAATTCTTGTAGACGTGTTTTACAGTTTTTAGAAATTCCGAAAATTAATAGATAAAAACAAATTGAATAATTCGTATTCGACACTGTTTGGCGAGATTTTGTATGAACTTTGGAAACAGACTTTTCTAAAATCGATGAAATTAAATTCATATAAAAATTCCACAGAACAACTTGATTAGTTTTTTACGTAATACAAAATGAGTTTAAATCAGTTTAATTTAAAGTTGTTTTCATAAAGAATTTGCCTTTACGATTTTTATAATATAATGCAAACTCAAGTTACTGTAACAATGTTTGTGTTAACTGTAATTATTAAGCTACGGAAAAATCATTTAATTTAGTATAAGTATTAATCGTTATTATTGTTGGTTTGGCCATGACTTTTAAGTTTTTAAACTGATTAATAGATTAGTTTTACAAAGTGAAAACAGTTACATATTATAATTGTACTTAATTTTTTGTGTTTAATTAAAAGCTTAAAATTGCCTCAGTTTACCTCATAACACTTTTGAGATTTTATGGATATTGTATAGGAAAGCTATATTAAAAAATAAACAAGTACTTACGCAAATTTCAGAACAATATGTTGTACTAAATAATAAATAACAGAGGTTTTTAAAAAATATGTGATAGTAAAAAAAAAAATCTTTTGTAATGGAAATAAACAATCTTGAATCCTATTTGAACCTCTATGTCATTTAATAATTTGAATGATATCATTCACCAAAAAAAAAATTCCTCAAAGTTTTATGCCATATTTTTTAGAATAGTGTGTACAATATTTACAATGTTATTATTAATTTCTAATTTAAAAGTTGCAGATGCATGGTAATTTCAATTTTATTTTATATCACTATTATATCTAAGAAATAAGTATATACGAGTTAAGGAGGATTTTTTTTTTTTTTTTTTTCTGGAGTAGTTTTTATTGTTATATTCATGCCACCTCCCTACTGTTAAATTTAAGAAAGAAAGAAAGAATGAGAATAATTTTTTAGGTATAGATTTGATTTAAAAGAGAAAAATAAATAATAATAGAAAAATCTTTAAAAAGTGAAATTTTTATACTGGTAAATATTGAAGTAGTATACAGTGGAGCACCTTTTATACGTTTCTCATTTATACGTTTTTCTCATTTATACGTTTTTCGACTTCGGTCCCAAATCATTCCATTGAATTCTAATGTTAAAATATTTCGTTTATACGACACAAGTAAATTCTTAATTTCACTTATACATTTTTTCCCCCTCCTTGTGGAATCCCAAGTTTGAGTTTCATTCCAGGATAAAAAAATAAAAAAATCATGAATGCGCTCTTTATGTTTTATTCTTATATATATATATTTTTTTCGATTATTTTTTCTTACAACTATGGTAACAAAGTGCGACTTGCATCGATAGCCTGGGGGGAAGGGGGGGGGTTAGAGAAATTTTCAGAGATAAGCCAAGTAGCCTGTGACCACTTGAAGACCTCCCACTTTCTCTTTTAATTGATTCCAGGAATGGGGTATGAAAGGAAAAAAGCCCACAACTTTATAGGCATTTTGTAGACTTTAAGATTTATTTCCGTTGGGCAACTCGGAAGATTTTTTTATCGTTTTATTTGGAGAAACATTTTTTTTTTTCAATTTAGAAATTTTTTATTCATGAATTCATCAACTGTGAATATTTATTTAAATCAAATTGGAGTGTAAAGGTTGATATTTTTATTTGTTACCAACTATGCGAAAAATACAAAACCAGCTAGAGCTGGTTGTCAGCCAGGGTAGCTCAGTGGTAGAGCATCCGTGCGTTAAGCGGAGGTGCCCGGGTTCGATTCCCGGCTCTGGTATTTTTCGCATAGTTGGTAACAAATAAAAATATCAACCTTTACACTCCAATTTGATTTAATTTTTTTTTTCTTTCCTTCCTTTTAATCGTTTGCGAAAATGTCATCGTCGTTTAGAGAAAAGGCTTTGTCTTTAAAAGTTAAAATCGAAATCTTGAAAAAATTTTCTGAATTTCTATATTTTTAATTAATATTTAATTATTATTTAAAAATATTTTAAATATAATTAAAATATATCTTATTCGAATAAATGTAAAGGAAATCATGAAAATTGATTAGACTTTTTTTATTAATATGATACTTTATTGTGTATTAATGTTAAAACGAATTTTCAGTTGTACGTTTTTTTCAGTTATACGTTTTTTAGGAACGGTCCCTTGAAAAACGTATAAACGGTGCTCCACTGTAGTTTGTTATGAATTTAATAATAAAAAAAAAATCTTAATCTATTCAAAATTTTATTATAGCTTAACATTTTGTAATTTATATATATATACTAGAAACTTAATGAGCAAATTAATTATTTTCAAATTCTGTTTTAAGAATTGTTTCAATCCGTAGTTTAAGTGATTTATCACCTAATTTTGAAAAAATGACAAATATTTGCATATGATTATCATATTATTTGTCATTTTTATGAAAATAAAGAAAAATTTTTGTTGTTGTTGCAATCACTTTTTAAAATAAAACCAATTTTGAAAGTTAACAATGTGAAAACATGAAAACAATGTAACATGAAAACAATGTAAATAAAATGAATATTTTTGATAAACAAATGTCATATAAAATACAAGTACCTAAATAAATAACTCCATTTAATATATATATTAAAAAAAAGAAAAATATTTTTTTTATATTTTTGTGTTTATTTTTGACGCCAATTCCCGATAGAGGGAGCCAAAACGATTATTTGATATTGAGTATTTCAGATGGAAGAGAAGACTGTATTTGTCCGCGAAACTGCCGCATCACGGTATTTTCGGAGTAAAAAATAGTTCGATTTTTAAACTGAGTTATAAAAAAAACAAGAGTTTTCCTAGGGAAAAGGGAGATGTCAGGCACATCAGATAAATGCGATTAATATCATATATCAATTAAACGACATTCGCTCAAGCCATATTCGAGAAAAATTTAACCATCCTATAGACCGTCCATTTACAACTTATATAAGCCAATTCATATCTCAAAATATATTGCATGCAGAAATGTAGCGATTTCAGGGTAGGATCACACAGAAAGTAAAAGACTATTTTGAAAATATCAGAAAAAAAAACATCCCATATTTCCTGAGATATTAAGTGTCGGCTTTCAGCGGTTTCTTTGATCTCAAATTAGCTGTATATATGAGTGTCGCAGTTTTCGTTCGTATTTTCCGCTGAGTGTCGCCGCGTTCGTTTGTTTTTTCGCTTGCATCACTAGAAAAACTGCCGTTTTTCGTGATATTCCTTAACCTTTTCCGACCCGAAATATTTTTACCTTAACACATTACATTCTTCTGTTTTTGCAAGCTGAAAGAAAAATATGGACTATAACTGACATTCGTTGATTGAAAATTGTACTTTACACTTTCTGCTAATTAGCTCAATTGTTCATTTCCTGATTTTATTACATACATCTATCTGTTCCCGATGGAAAAATGTGAGTGGATGTTGTGAATGTCTAGCCCGCACATTCGTACGACATGGGTTGGAAAGGGTTAAAAAGATCCTCATGGAGCGTAAAACACTCTAGGCCCCTTGAGTAATTAGTGATAACCCCCACACATATATACTCACACACACACTTAGAACAAGAAATTTCGAGGACAATTAATGAATTAAAAAAAAGAAGAAGAGGAAGAAAACTATATATATTCAAAATGCCAAACAAAGTTTTAAATGTAAAATCTGTAACTTTTCGTTTTTGCATCATAAAGAGCAGTAAAAGTGAGAAATTCTTGGAGGACCCAATCACCATGTCCCTTATGCATACATCTTAAGGTACCCAAAAAAACAAAAGATTATGAATTCTTTTAACACTGGCTGCATATATTTTAAATTATTTGATTTTGCATATTACACTTGGCTGTTTGAGATCATAAAAAAAATCATAAAGAATGAGTGTAATATGTTACTGATATTTATGCGTCTTTTTTTTTTTCAATTTTGGTCCCTAATGTCCCTTTCTTTTTGAGGGAGATGTGCTAAATGCCCTAATTTTCCAATTACATAAGATTTCATAACACTTCTAAAAATATTCTCACATAGAGGGCACACCACCTAGGCCTAGGACCTTCATGTAGTCAGTTGACCTTAATACCAACACCAATCACTTGTAAAGTATCTTTCACTTTATTGAGAATAGTTACTAAAACACTAATCCAAAGTAACATAATTGAAATCTATTTTGTTTATAACTGAATATATTTAAAGAAATTACATCATAAAATTAATTCATATTCTTTAAGTCTCAAGAATTAGCACTGAATTTATTGTATATTTTATTTTGTAAAGACTGAACATTCTTATCACTTATCACAAGTAGGACTTATCACAATAAATGCAATTAATGGAAAATTGATCCTTGAAAGCAACACTTATTAAGTAAAACATTGGAAAATGCTAAATTAAACAGGAAAAGGTGAACTTAACTGAAGTCCAAAATCATCAGACTTTTCCTTATCTTAATTATTAAAATAAAAATTTTATTCCCACCAGGATGCATTATTAAAATTAAGTTCTATATTTATTTTAGATGATAACTTTAGTTTAAACCAATGGTTTATTTCTTAATGCTTTTATTTAATTAAAAAAAAAAAAAAAAAAAAATATATATATATATATATATATATATATATTTGTATTTAAATTTTTACCAACTGTAGTCTCATCAGTCGATTGTAGATGGCAGCACCACAAGTTTTTGAAATCTTATGGGCTCCCTATTTTCCAGCTTCTTGCGTCATTCTGAACTTAAATCTTTCCAACCAGATGGCAGCATCAAATCTCAGCTGACCTTTCTACGTTCACTAATTCCCTCACAATTGTGATTTTTTTTACTTTACCCTGGGGAGGAAAAACAAAAACAATTATTGTCTTTCATGTTTTTGTTCATTATTTGTCCTTTCCTGTTGTTGATGTTTTATTTCCTGTGATGCTTTACTTAAACTTTCTTTTAAGGTATGTTTTTTTCTAGTTATTAGTGTGTTGAGCTCAAGGTATGCTTTTCTATGTTTTTGGTTAGGCCACCCAACTTCCCCCTTTCTTTTCTCTTTTTTTCTGAACCGTCAGTGAATCTGTTCCTTTAGTTTTTGCAGATGTCATGTGTGGGGATATGCGGATCATAGTGTTCCAGGGACTCCCCAGTGTTCTTCTTCGATCGACTTTAGTTTAAAGGCTACCATAGCCCATACTGAAATTGCCTTAGAATCTGCCCTTTCTAACATTTGGAGTATTATTATAAATATGGCTCATACTGTCACTGAAAAACAAATGCATTCTAAAAATTCTTAATCTACCAAAATTAGATGCCACTTAGAGATAAAAAACAATAAGAACATTACATGTTCAATAACTTGTAAAAGTGATCAAATTACTATTATGGTAATCTGACCAGTTAAACTTTTTAAAAACTTTTATTTGCTTTTCATATAAGTATCCTATATAGATTTATTCGAAATACATGAGACTGAAATAAAAAATGAATAAAATACTTAAAGCTGAATAAAATACATAAAGCTGAAATGAAAAATTTGCTATAAATACTACTAAAAGACAAAAATAAATAAATAAGTTGCACTTGAATACTTTAATTTTTCCTTTCAAAAATCACCAATTTTAAAATTTATATGCATGGATGTAACAGATATTTTCTGTATTTCTAATTCTTCAACAGGTTTTCGAATATATGCTCTAATTTGTTACTTATAAATAAATAATGTAATTTGACTCAATGATTTATTTTAAATTATTTTTATGTGCACATTTTTTACAATCTTTATTTTTTTTTTTCTCATCTACTTATATATTCTGTTTAATTTTTTAGGCTATGCTAAAAAGTATTAGTTTATGTGGAACCCAGCACATTATCATTGATAATTTGCAGTTTATGATGTATATGGGAGAGCATAATTCAAATATAGATCAACTCCGTCGGCAAGACCAAATATTTTCAGCATTTCGGGAATTTGCCACTTTTTGGAACTGTCATATTACAGTCATTATTCATCCTCGTAAGGTAAATTTTAACAAAATATATATATATAAATTTTTTAAGCAAAATACTTAAGCAATTTAAGCTTAATTTTTATTCATCTATTGCATTTACCAAACAAGTAATTTACATAATTTTTTTTTTAAATTGTTATAGCTTCTACAAATATAAGATTTAAACAATTAATTTTATAGGGCTACATCTAAAAATAAAAATAATACTTTCCAGCAATTTCAGCCATGAATATAAGTTGTTTTTATTTAAAACTGATCTTGGAATAATTTTGAATTGTTATATCTAGAGTTAAAAGCAGCTTATTTGTATAAATACAAGTCATATTACATCAAACAATCTGAAGCAAGGCCATAGTGAAGAGCAAGTTTTGGGGGTTCAATCCTCCCCCCCCCTCCACTGAAATTTTTGCTGAACTTGAAAATTTGTGAGTTAAATTTTATTAACATATTTTTAAAGGAGAGTTGGAGAAGACTAGTTCTCTACTTCGTAGAGAAGAGTTAGCCTCATGTAACAAATTTTAAAATTACTATTTAAATGTAATGAATGGTAATAGCTTTTCTGCTTCTGAAAAAAAAAAAAAAAATGCCCATGTTCAGGATCATCTAAACTTGATAGCTAAATATAAAATTACCCTGAAACCCAACAAAAAATTTTCCTCAGTTTTACAGGGTTCATACACCTCGGTCATAAAATCTCAGGGAAACATTCAAAATAAGCACTAAAACCTGGAAAAACAGTAATCTATTCCGGAAAAAGCTTGTACTCACACATGTCTTTATGGAAGTCGATAGGACAAGCCTACTAACATCATGCTGACCCAATGAAAAACAAGGCATGCCTTTTTCTATCATGAGCAATCCATTGTGAAATACTTAAGGCACGCCCTTTCTCTAAGAGTTTTTTTAGTTTCATTTTTCTCCATGGTGAATTTGTTTTCACGCAATAAGTCTGCAGCTGGTAGCAGCTTCAAATATTTTATTTTATTTGTTGAGGAGTTGTTTTCAGGGTTGCCACGCTACCTGGAAAACCTGGAGGAGTCAGGGAATTTGAAAATTGACCATGAAAGTCAGGGAAAAGTCAGCGAATTTGAATATTTTAGGCAAAATCTGGAAAAGTCAGGGAAGTTTATACAATAATTGCCCCCCCCCCCCTCAATTTTTTTTTTTTTTTTTTCTTCCTGCAACGTAGAGTCATTTTTTGTGTTTTTTTGTTAGCTTCTGTCATTTTTTTTTTAACAAGACCTTAAAAGGACTCCCCATGTAGGGCAATCTCTCCTTAGGTCAAAGTAATATGTAACTTTTGTATTTTCAAGTGGTAACATAATTATTTTGCCCTCAACACAGCCAATGCACTAGGTATGGCTAGACTGGAATTTTCTTAAAACACGTCTGGAAAACCTGGAAAAGTCAGGGAATTTCATTCTTATGTTTGAGTGGCAACCCTGTGTTTTGTTCTTATTAAATTTAGTATGTTCTTGTATGTTTTGTTCTTATTAAATTCTTAGTTTAGTTATCAAGTGTAATGTAGTTATCTAAGGCATTTTATTTATTTATTTATTTTTTTTTTTTTCGTGAGATTGAATTAGAATTAAGAAGTGTTTATTATCATGAGTTGGAAAACATCGTTCAATCTGAGCTGGTCTGATAAAAAATCCACAGTTTGCATTTTGGGTTGAAAGTGTAGATAGCGATCCTCACAAAGCATGATGTCATTTATGTCAGATAAAGTTTGATAATTTTTGTTTTGCACTGAGAGTGCCATGCCATAGGTCTTAGATTTTAGCAGCAGTTGATTATCATGGCAATAGTGTTGTTCTCTTTACAGTGTTTGATTTTTTTTTTAGTATTACTACTTCCACTAGTGGCAAACACCACTTTTATTGCCAATTAGTGTCCTTTATGGCTTAGTGGACATTAATTGATGTCTGAAAATTAAAATTTTAAATTATGCAGTTCAAACTGTAAAGTTTTTATTAAGAAAAGTTAAGTTGATTAAACATTTCTGGAGGATTAACATTAGGGGGCGTTGTTATAAATATTGATATTATAGAGAGTTATTGATGGCCTTTGACACAATAGTTTTTGCAGTATGTGTTGCCAATTGTTTGCAGCACTTGGGCCTACTTTGTTCACTTGATGATGGGTTGTGTGTTATTTCGACTGGAAACAATTATTGCTAGATTTTTGCATTTTATGGTGTTTATTTAAAATTGTTAACGAATTACTTTTCAACCCTAGTCCTTTGATGCATTTTTGTTATTGTCATTTTTTATAGGATTTTTTTTTTCTTTTAAATTGTTTACCCTCTTTGTGTGTTCCTGATATATGATGGAATATTGAACTTTATATTTTGATTTATAAAATTTGTTTTTACCACAGTTAGTAAATTAAATTTCCACTTTCTTTAAAAAATATTAAAAATTTTTTCAAGTCGGTTGATAAATTCTATGAGATAATTTTGAACCAACTGCCCAGTTAAGTAATAATTTAGTAAAAAATTTTTGAAAGCTGATTCCCAAATTTTTTATCATTTTACTAAAATTTAACAAAATTTCTGCTTTTTTGTGTCATATTGCCGAAATACGTTATATTCTGGTGGTCAATATACAATCTGCCTATAAATAAACCAAACATCATTCTGAAAAAAAAAAAAAAAAAAAATCAAGATCAATTTGTTCGTTAGATGAAATAGGTAACAGAGTTTGAAAGAAATTTAATTTTTAAATGATGAAAAAAAAAATTAAACTCTATTTCCATTTAATAGTATTTTAAAGTATTAACATTGTAGATTTTATTAACTTCAGTAAAGTAATATTTGAAGCTTATTAATGGCATTATAAAGAACATAATAAAAAGGACGTAATTAGGACGTACATAATAAGGAGCACCTTTAACAGTTCTTGTGTATATTCTTTAAAAATCCCCCCCCTCCTCTCTTGCAAAATACTAATAAAACAAGTGTCAGACAAAGCCAAATTATTGAATAAATAATAATAATGACAAACAGAGATATCGTATTGCATTATGAAACTATTTTTATCAGGATTTACTGTATTCTTAAATATTGTAAAAAATGAATTTATTTTCTATTTAATTTAATGAAAAAAAAAAAAAAAAAATCTATATATTTATGTTAATATTTATTGCAACAATGCATAATGTAATTGCCGAAATTAATTACTTATTACAAAAAGAAAGAAATCATTACTTAGCAAACAAATTGGAGTCTCCGTAAAATCGCAAGAAGTTAAAAGTTTGGAACAGTTACGATTCATCTAAAATCATATTTTCTTTTCTCCCCGATTTAGCATAGCGCAAGCGCAGTACTTCGTCTCTCCTTTGGAATAAACAGAGCAGACGACAGGTGATTTAAACACATCGTCTCTCTGGTATCTCCTTTGAAATGAAAAGCCGGCACGTAGCACAATTCATATTACGATAAATCGTAAGACGGCTTTTGCACTTATTATTAAATCGTTTTTGCTGAATTGATAAAACTTCCCTTGATGCATTAACTCGCAAGTGAGACGAGGAAACTTGATACCTAGCTAACATCGGATATTTATCTCTAAATCGATGCAGCATTACATCGTCTAACATCATCATTTCGAAATTTCGTACTAGATGTTATCTTTAAATCGGATCGCTGATTTTAGCTATAAATCGATTTTTGCATTACATCGATGTAATGCCCAGTCCTATTGTATGGTCCATCACAGTCATGCAGATGAGGTCTCTGTCATCTTGTGCCATTGTTCGATTGTGTGCCCCACTGCCAGGTTTTCGGCTTGTTTGATTCTTCTCTATCCACTTCTTCCAAACATGCATGCATCACTGTTGTGGCATTACACTGCATGCAGACTGCAATTTCTCAATATGAAAATCCACCCTCTCGAATACCCACGATGCAGCCTTGCATGAACTTCGTTAGTTGTTGTTGTGGCTTCTTCCACTTTTGGAGAGGCATATTGATCACCATTGAAACATTTACCATAGACAGAAGACGATAAACAGATTTCAACGCGCCTTTACAGTCCTTTATATACCTGGAACAAGTGACTGATAAGGAGTTGGCTCTCATTCCACGCGTGTGCAATCACTTTGTAATTCTAATCTTTTGTAATTTTTTTTTTTTTTTTTTTTTAGTTTTTAAATAAACTGCAGGTAGTCCCCTTAGAAGCACTCTACATCGCTCAAGAGTGATGAGTGGGGGCTGCTCCCTGTTAAATCATTTGCATGCCTTACCTCACTTTACATTTCCTGTAAGTTTGATTAAATTTGCATAATCCCTTCGTGGTATTGCAATTTTCACAAACATGATTGTATGTGTAAAAAATAAAAGATAAAATACATTAAAATGTTATTTTATTTTATATTTTTAGGAACCAGAATATTCTGAATTAAGTATGACATCAATTTCTGGTACAGCAAAAGCCACCCAAGAAGCAGACAATGTCCTTATTTTACAAACAACAAAAACCAGACAGTATTTACAAGTAATCAAAAGTTATTTGTAGATTTATTTTATATTTATTAATCATTATTTTCTTCAATCTGACCATTAAAAAGGTTAATTATGCATTTTCCAAATTACATAAAAATATATTTATTAATGTTTTTCTCCCTCTTTGTTAATATAAAAACCTAGTATGCTGTGGTCATAACAAAATTTTCTTCTATATTTTCATGTACAAATTCACATAATTTATACCAAAACATAAGAGTCATTCACTCTTATGTTTTCATTGTGAATTCACTTTTGAAGTATTTTTTAAAAAACATATATTTTGAGTGTGCCGTGCTCAGTGTTCCATAACATAATGCATTCTTATAATTTTCATTTCTTGGCCAAAAATTTTAAAGTGAATTGCCTAATGTGATATCTAAAAATCAGTGCAGTCAACATTCCTTTCGGAAAACAGGATCCTAAATGCTAAAAGGAAGTTAATTTTTTATGCCTTACGGACAATATCTGAAAAAATACATTTATTTTTACTTATTTTGTGCGTATGTGTGTGTTTTTAAAACAATAATAAAACAAAGATAGCTTTATTTTAAATTGTCACAGATCTATGCAAGGGCGTATCCAGAAAAAAATTTCGGAGGGGGCCCAACTTTCACTAGAGCGTGTGCGCTAAAGTTTGTACCCCCCCCCCCCCAATCACCTTAACTTTAGGAAAAATATAAGTTATTACCTTAAACTTCGTATCTAGGCATAGTAAAATGGTTATGCGCTATAAATAAGATCAGTTACAACGCCGCATGTCGGTAAACAATGGAATTAATGTTCCTAAAATCGGAAATGGCAAGAAAAGATTTAAAGATAATAATAATTCTAAAAAGTGCCTTGGGTCTAAAACTGATGGAACTAGTCCTTTAAAATGTATAAGTCTCTGCTAGAGAGTTCTTTAATCTGTGATGTTGTAAACCACTGACAAACGGAGAAAATCACCAAAAACTGGACTCATGGTAGTCCGGTTAATAAGGAGTCGAGCTCGTAATTGAAGGATTGAGTGATCGATACTGGAGCCATCCAATTATTGTCATGTAGATTAATGGTATCAGTTGCACGTAAAATCCGTTGTGTCCTCCATGTTTTGTAAATATAATAGCTCAGGTATACTGAAATTGGGGAAACATCTTCTCCGTGGAGGTTTTAAATTGTGATGGTACGATTCCGGATTACCCTAGAAATGAATTCTAGACCGTTGCTATGCTATCTGTCTAGCTTTAGTGCAATGTTAAGTCCATTCAAATTTGACATACCAAAAAATGGTTGACGTCGTAATTCAGTGGTACGGCACATGATTTATGTGCCATGCACAACCATGTTTCAAATACTTTTCGTTTTTTTTTAGATATAGCTTCTTTTTAATACAGCCGAGATATATCTTTTCCGTAAAAAGGGAAATCTAGTGCAGCTACGCTATCTGCTGGGCGATATACCCAAAAATATAATTAAAAAAATTATATCTAAGTTTCCAAAAATTGTCTTATGGTGTTCAATGCATCTAAAAACATGTAAATACATTGAAAACTGGTCTAAAAGTTTCCGAATCTAATACTTTTTTCTTTTGTTTTGTATGTAGAAGAAAATAATATATACATGTGGTTTTCTAGTTAGATAATATTGCTTGCTTTAGATCATATTATCGGAAACATGAGGACTGTCTGCTAGCGTCCACTAAACCTAGGCATATTACATGTCTATGTTTAGCGAAAACATTGAGGTCTTCTTATATGGCTTACTGTTTATCGTGTCTTCTACAGACCCTGGGGCCATGGTTATACGCATTGTAGTTGCTGAAAATCTTCTGGCATGGCATACGTATCGAACTATCTAGCATTTCTATATGTACCCAGGATGTGTATCAACCAGTTGTCTCATGTGACACAGCGTATCTTCAACTGTAGCTGCACGTCATTATTGGTTATCGTTTGGAAAGTGAACAGTGAAACGATGGCCCATCCATCGCGTTCTATATCAGACACAGATATGTCTGCTTTGTGACAATCGTAACAAAGAAGTTTACATAACGTGTTGGTTTTTTAAGGCCTGTCAGAGCAGTAGATAGCACAGCCACTTATTCTACTTGCATCGCAGCTCACACCCACTTTTGTTTTACGACCGTCTTAGATCTCTTCAGATGTTTGTCGAACTCAGGGAGCCTTAGAAAGGAATGAAGGAAGGAATGTATACTACGGAATGGAAGGTATTCTACGTGCATAACTGACAAAACCAGAAGTTCCGTATGCAACTGTGATCATTGTTAATGATGAATCTTTTGTCTCACAAGGAATTAAAACGCTATTTCTGGCAAGAGAAGTGTTAAAAGGAAGGAGACACATTACAGTGTTCAACAATAAGTACCATAAAGTTCTCTTTTTAGTATTTTTTACAAAAAGCTAATATGCATTTCGGTAATTTGGACTTTACAAGACAGAAAATTGCTGATAAATAAAGTTTCACAAGCAAACAAGTTAACAACACAAAAAAGATATTGTGGAGAAAAAATTCATTTTTTTACATTTTTTTTTTCTGGTCAGTAGAACATGAAAAAAGTAATCTCAGAAAATTTCGGGGGGGGCTCGAGCCCCCAGAGCCCCCCCCTCTGGATACGTCCCTGGATCTATGATTCAACCACTTGTTTTAAAAGTATTGACAATTTTATATGTATATATTTATACATAATAAAGATGATCTATTAAGCATAGTAGAAGCCAAGCAACAAATACAAGATCACTGAAACACCAATGACCAATAAGATTTTTAAAAAAAATGTCACACAATTTCACCAAAACTCTTCAATGCAGTTCTTCAAGAAGTTAAAAAAAAAAAAAAAATTAAATTGGAAACAGAAAGGCATAAATATCAATAGAGAATTTATAAACCATTTGATATTTTCAGATGATATTGTACTGCTTGCCTCCTTATTTGAGGATTTACAAGAAATGCTTCAGGAATTGAACAATAAAAGCAAGCTGGTTGGATTGAAAATGAACATTAGCAAGACAAAAGTTATATAAAATTCCTTTGTTTCTCCACTGAAGATCACTGTTGATAGTGATGAATTAGAAACAGTATGCAGTTATACTTATCTGGGACAAGTCCTTACAATGAATGGGAACATCATGGAAGGAGAGCGTTTGGAAGAAATAGCGCTATATTCAAAAGCGACCTCCTAATTTGTTTGAAAAGAAAAGTTTTTGCCTATTTCATTTTGTTTGTTTTAACTTATGCTTCAGAAACTTGAACATTAACATGTAAAGCTGTACAAAAACAACCTAGAGAAGCATCGAGAGATGCATGTTGGGATTCACCCGAAGAGACAGAAAGCAAAACACTTGGATTAGGAAACAAACAAAAGTTACTGATGTTATTTCTAGAGTCAAGAAGTTAAAATGGAGCTGGGTTGGGCACCTTGCAAGAAGAAATTATGATAAATGGACTACCAAAGTTCTATTTTGGATACCACGAGATAAGAAAATACAGAGGAAGAGACCACTGTGTCCTTGGAGAGATGAAATTGTGAAGTTTGGATGAGCAGGTGGAAAAAATTGCTGAAAACAGGGCAGTTTGGAATCACCTAGGAGGGGCCTTCATCCTGCAGTGGATTGATGATGATGATGATGAGGATTTATATTGAAAGTTTACCCCCCCCCCCCCCCCCCCAGGAAATCGTTTCCTACTTATATGCAAAGTCTTTCCTGGTTGGCTATTATCAATAATTCTTTTTATTTTTAAAATATTTAAAAATACTCATATTGAAAAATGTACACTCTGGAGGGTGGGTACTTCCCTCCAAGGGAAGGGAAGCAATGCTCTTACATATACAATAATTTTATCCTGGTTGACTGTTACTATTATAAATAAAATTTTAAAATTTCACAATGATTGAAATATTAAAAGAAAATTTGGTGTTAGATAAATAGACACAGGAAAAATTATCAACATCTTGAATGCCATAGGAAATAATAAAGTAGCAGACAGCTGTTTTGGTAGCATTTATCTTACTGCCATTAATGCATAAAAAAAACTAAACAAAATTGCTTCTGTATATATATAAAAAAAAAAATTATTCTGATTTTACTTCTGTTTAATCTACCAATAGAATAAGTGGAATGTGGGGAGATTAGACAATAGAAAATTGAGTAATGGTAGTTGTGGAAAATGTAGAAAAAATTAAGAAAGAGTAAATTGAAGATTCTTTTAAATGTAAAAAGCTTCAAAGAAATTCATTTCCAGAGTGCATTTGAGTCTGCAAATTATTTTAGCTGTATCAAATTTAAAATTATGGTTTTTCTCTCAGCAATGCTTAGAAATAGATGATTTGTTGATTTCTTGTTTCCCTATTGGCTAATCCTCCACATTCTGCTTAATTCTAATTTGGTTGATTAAACAAACATAAAATCTGATTCCTTTCTTATATGTAGAAGCATTTTTGTGTTATTTCTTTATGCACTGATGACTGTACACTAAGTGCTACCAAAACAGCTGTCTGTTTATTAGTTCCTTTCGCATTCAAGATGTTGATTATTTTTTCTGTGTCTATTCACAATAATTGTTAAAAATTTTTTTATTGTGTACATTAATACAAAATTTTGTCTTATGCTGCCATATTAAACATTATGGAAAAACTAAATAACAGCTCCCCCCCGTTGAGTGATATGCATGAAAAGTTGACAGATGTCAATTTATGACATGGTGCACCTAAATATAAAATTTCATGAAATTTTGGGCATTAGTTTTGATCTAGAGCTGCCACAAAATTTTTATCGTATGCACACATAGACATCATTCTGAAAATGGTCAAAAAACTTCAAGAATCTTTAAGTGTAAAATAGTCAAAAACCAGTCGTATTTTTTTTTTTTTTTTAATGAATCTAGTACTTTGTTATTATAAATGCAATTTTTATTAATTTATAGTATTAAACAGAGTTCACATGCCCCAAGAAAAACCTGAAATATTCATTAAATTAAAATTTCAATTTTTAAATCTTAAGGAAAGCGGAAAATAAAAACTTTTATTAAAATCTGGAAAATTAGATTGCAAAATCTAGAGAAACGAAGTTTCCTTTCCCCACTTTAACATTTTTCTTACCTAGCTTAGTTTAAACAGTCAAAAAGTTTTACAAAAATACACACATATTTAAGAATTTTTGCTGTGACCAGTCATAGCATGGCATAATATGGTCTCTAATGATTTTGCGAAAAGTATGACAGAAAAATACTAATAATCAAATTGATTTATTGTAAATTATTTAAAAGAACAATGGCTAGAAAATTAACATTGTGGGCTTACCCAGCAGGGGTGTTTGTGTTCAGGGTTTACCCCTGATTTCAGGGTTTTTACTCAACCCATTTGTATTTTCATATTTCCTATAAAGTTATTTTTTGCTTTCATTGGTTGTTCATTTGTTATCCAGGTGATATGTGAATGAAATGTAAAAGGATTGAGGGCTTCTGGCCTAAACAGTTTGAGTATTATGTGAAATTTTGGAGTTTTTTTAATTTGAGGCTCTAATTTTCAGGGTTTTTACCTTTGAGTCACAATCACCCCTGACCCAGTAACATCACTCCCAGTTGAGTCATATGCATTCCTAAGTAATCCAAGTTCTATGCTGATTGAAAGCATAGGGCCCCATCTAATTTTGTAATAAATAGACAAAAATTTCTTTAACTCCTTAACGTGCGCCGTCCTCGCTGCGAGGACGCAAAATTTAAGATCCAAGCGAGGACGCAAAATTTAAGATCCAGTTGCAAAAATTCATCCCGGAAATTTTTTAGCAAAAATTTACGTTTATAACATATCAGAAAACGCCGGTTTTTTAATCCTTAAAATTTAAAATTTCTTTCAGTTTAATTTAGTTCATGAATTCCGGTGGCAGTATAATTTAAATAATCCGAATTGTCTTGCGCCGCAAAGGGTTAAAGAGATCTGAAGAACTCGAGAATTTGCATATTTGAGTATGAATCCTGGTACAAAGTTTTTATTTTCTTGTCATTGATACCAACTTTTCACTGCTTTATGAAAGTATTGCTTGAAATTTATTGCATGTTTTCCCCTAAAATAATTTTAATGATTGTTGTATTTATATTCACCAATCATGCATTTATTACTATATTATAGATATACAGCAATATTTTGTTATTCATTTATGTGCTAAAACATGTTTTTTCCATAAGTGTTTGATGGAAAATTATTTATATCTTCATGAAATGTATTTAAATAAAAATTCAATCGAATTCGTAGAAGTTATGAAATTTTCAATTGAACATTAATTTTTTTTCTTTCTTTTTCTTTAAAAAAAATATTGTTTTTCTTTTTTATTACATAAAATTTTGCTCATTTAGTAACAGTTTGTCCTTACTCGAGATTTTACTGCATTAATACTGACAAATAATGTATTCTGCTAAATACAAATGTTACTTTACATTTTCGGGAACTCATTACTTTTCAATGACTATTTTCTTATGCAATGTAGAAGAGTTAAAAAAATTATTAAATTTTTCAAAATCAAAGTGCTTTAATGCGGTTTTTTCTCTACCTGCAATTAATGCCATAAAATGTGTTTGTTTGTTTCTTCTTCTTCTTTTTTTTTTTTGTATATAATATGTTAAAAGTTCAATTTATTTTTACATAGGTTGCAAAAAATCGTTTTGATGGTTGTAAAGGTTGTATACTATTGGAATATGATGAAAAGTCTTTTACGTACACAATGAAGAAAATGACCTCCAAACTTAAATCTACTACAGGAAATTCAGCTGTTATTTGATCATTTCATTTTATGTTTTTTTATGTTCAGTGGAGCAACATTTAATGTTTCTTTTGTGAAATTGTCATAGCTAAAAATTAACATTTCTGCACCGAGGCATGATAAAAACTTGCTTAGTAAACATATATACATTTTTATAATGTATTTTAATATTAAATTAAAAATATTTTTATATTTAATGTTAATTTTCATTGAAGAATATTTTGGTTTAAATAGATCTTGATCAAACACGTTTACAAAGGTGGATCAATTTAAAAGATTACCTATGCTTTATTATTATTATACCAGACTTTCAATATCACTAGATTAATATGTCTATATTTAATATTTTTTTACTTTTAATTATTGTAATTCTTTCACTTTTTTAAATTCAAAAACTTATTTTTTAAACATAAATTTATGTGATCATTATCAATAATTTTTTTATGTGATTCTTCAACTTCAAATTAAAAAAAAACTAAAAATGTTGGAAGAAGCTGCTGATTTACTTAAATCATATAAACAGAATATCTGATTAAAAATAAATAATGATGTTTACGAGAATTTATGTTTCAAACACAAATTTTAGCATTTAGAAAGTGAAATAAATGGTACCTCCACAATAATTATAAATATGTTAAATAAGTTACTGTGTTGAAAATCTTTCTGCATATACTAGAGATGTATGTAGTCACTGTGTATGTTTATTCTGATTTTATGATAAATTATTCAAAAAAAATAAAATGTAAGGCAATTTGAGAATTTGAACTCGATTCTCTTTTCTTTTTTTTTTATTTTTATATATATTGCAAAATGGGTGAAAAATATACCAGCAGATTCTATCTAAATGAAATTATACCAAGAACATTAAGGTCACACGAAAGAAATGCATTCATAAATGATGCTCCACTGTATGCAAAATCTTGACGAGCTTATTAAGTGTTTCTCAGCACTGAATGTGATATTTTATACTTCTAACAGAATGTATAGGGTTGCTAAAAGTTTTGTATCAATGGAAGTTTATACACAGTATATGTTATTTTATTTGTTTGTTTTTTGTTTTAAGGTATGAGAATTGAATCAAAAACATTTTCTTTTATACAGCCAAATAGGTAGCTGCTTTTCATATATAATTTATTTCTTTCCACAGTTATATTATGAATATATATATGTGTGTGTGGTATATAGCTATAAGTAAATTTTATATTACAGCTGGGAGGGTTTTAAGCATTTTGTTTAAATTTAGTGAATAACTCATCGATATAAATTGAGTTTTGTTAAATCACTCAGTATCTGTTTTCTAGGCCATGACTCTTTTCTTTAAGTATATAACAATATTAATTCTTCATAACATCATTTATTGCATTTATATTCTTTATATGAACATTCTTATCATTTATAACATTGTGGCTTTTATATCAATCTGAGCACTGTGCTGCAACTCTGTCGTTTCATATAACTGTAATTGTCGGGGCAATAACTTATGTTTTTCATTTGCTTTTATTTTGTTATGCAATATTTGCATATTGCAAAAACTAAATTTTTATTTATTTATTTTTTAGATGCAATGAGCAGTTGATCAAGAAAATCTCCCATTTTATGTTTGTTTATATTTTTAATTCATTGATGTCAAAAATAAAAGCTCCTATTTTAATAAGCTCACTGGTGGTCAAGAGCTTTTACTCTGAAAGCTGGTAGATGGGAGGTGCTAAGTTTGATCACAGATTGCACTCGTTGGCCTAATTGTTCAGAGTTTTCCATGATTTTCTCTAAAACTAGCATTAATACGGATTAGGATTCCTCAGAAAGATCCCCCCAGAAGACATCCCACCATTGTCTAAGTCCGTAATGGGAACAATTAGCATTTACCCTTACACATATGCACACATTTTAATAATACAAATTTGGTGTAACAACAATGGCGCATGAATATTTCATTTTAGTTATGTGTAATACTTGCATTATAATTGATTTTATGATATCACTGATCTTACAGACAAGCGAACACAAGAATGTATTAGTCCACTCATCTACCAAAAAATTCCTTTAACCCCTTTAATTCCTTTTTAATCCCCTTAACAATCTTGTAATTTTCAAGAAAAGGGATAAAAAAGTGTCATTTTTTTATTCAAGAAAATTGCATAAAATAAAGTGTATGAACAATATATGTATTCATTTTAAAAAAATTTTTTGCTTGAAATCAAGAAAATTTAATTTTGCAGAAAAACTAATAATCAGGGTTATTATGACTGAATGTCAGTTTTTGAATAAGCAGAAAAAATAAAAGATGTGTATTTTAAGCATTAAAAAAGAATTTTATGTATAATACAATACTACACCATATTTTCCAAGTTTTATAATTTTAAAATAAGGATAATCACCACTATATTTTCAGAGAAACTTCTTATATTAATCTTTGAAGATTTAAGATCTCGAATTTCACTATCATAAAACTCTGGTATAAAGTCTTCCCGAAAATCGGGAAAATTTGGCAACTATGCTATATATATAATACTTTGTTCTCAGATTCCCTAGCTGAACTTTCCTAAAGGTCATTTATTTGTGAATCACTCTCATACACATTTATACTTAAATTAAAATGTGAGATTCTGACTCCATAATATACAGAATATTAAAAATATATATATTTTACCCCAGAGCTCAAAACCATGTACATTGAAAAGCCTAATTAAGCTAAGATTACAAAATAAGTATTATTATAAATATTTAAAACTGGATAGTGCTGACATTGAGTTTAAAATAAACCAACTATCTCCATTTACATTTTAATTAGTCTGTTACTTAAAGTGTAAAATAAGAAATAAAAAATTTTCCAAGTATCAGAAATGGTTTATTTTTAAATCTTTTTATTTTGTTACTTTTGAGCACTTCAGCCCAGAAATATCATGGGTACGAGAAATAAAGGGCGAAATCTCACCCCGTTATTTTCACGGGAGCGAAAAGGAAGGGGTTAAAGTGGTCAGTAAAATTGAAATCTTTTATTTCTGCATAAAGTTTTGTACCTTTAGCAAATACCAACTTAAAAAAAAAAAAAAGAAGTATAAAGTAGTTATGAACAAATTTCTGGAATAGAAATACATTAAGATATCACAAATTATGGAAATAAAGTACATTTGTAAAACAGTTAATCGTTGCTGGACCTCGGGCAGTTACGATATTTTCTGATGCAGTTTCTTGGGAAAAAGTATTTATGCAGCAAAATGATATTTAAAACAAATAATGAAATAAATTGGGGTGATCAGTTTGCTAGTTTATGGGAAGTTGGAAAATATTATGTTAGTATGTTCAACCAGGGAAATAAATCTGTACTGATAAGTATAAAGGATTTAAGTCCAAAAATGTCAATTTCGAGTTAAGTATATAGTCAGACTCAGAAAAAAATTCTCTATGGATTGGTATAAAGGATTTAAATCCATGTCATTTAGTCTTTGAGAAAATCCATTGGTAAAAAAAGATTCAAGTCAGAAATTTAGCATTAATCTTTGGTATAAGATATTTAATTCAATTTTTTCCCTTTATTAAATGAAGGTTGACAATCACTGAATGGTATAAAGCGTATAAACCAACAGAATCCCTTTTTCCTAATCCATTCTTCTGATTAGTTTTTAATTAGTTTAACTTTATTTTTCGTCTCCTGAAAAATCAAGAATATGGACTTAAATCCTTTATACTTATCAGTACAGAAATATTTGGCTACTAGTGCCACAGATCACAAGATTTTATTTATTGTCTGATTGATTTTTGGATGGTCTTACATTAACAGACCACCAAGGAATTTGAGCGCTGTATAAATACAATTGCTGTCTTTAGTGTAAAGTATACATTAGTTGAATTCTGTGCTGATAAGAAGAAGCTTACTGCATCATTAAAGTTGTTCTCTAGTTTTTTTTATATGCTTCATTAATGTACTAATTGCCATTACCAAATTTATCATTTGAATCATGGATTTCAACACACTGAAGCAAGGTGAGACATCCCTTGTCATTTGTTTTTGTCCCCTGATATTTCAGTTCCTGTCTTCTGAAAAATTCTAAATAAACACTTTTTAATTTAAAAATTTAAAATTGTTTTCTAAGACTTTTGATGGTTATTTAAATTGCTATGTAAAATTTATATTACAGTTTCAATTAGAGTTAAATTGTCTCGTCCCACAGGCTGGGGTAAATCTCAAGGATAAAAGTTCTGCTTCTTTTTTAACGAAAATTAAATCATACATTTACACTGGAATAAACTTCTCATTTAAGTGCATTTATTTTAACACATTATCTGTGTGTTGATATAAGTGTACTTAAATGAGAAGTTTATTCTAGTGTGAATGTAAGTTTCCATTTTTATTTAAAAGAGCAGAACTTTCATACTGGGAAAACTTTTCAGGAACTAACCCTAAATTCAGGATTTTGGGAAATTTTTACTCTCTCTGAATTCCATCTGAAATTATTTTGTTTTTTTATAGAGATTTCTCATTTTGAATGTTTGATTTGGCTTTTAATGCATTAAGAACAAAAGAACTATCCAAGTATCTCTCGTTATAAGTATAAATAAATACTTTTAATAATAACTGTATGATTTATCATTAATAAGCATCCTCTCATCATTTATTCTCCATATAGGTAGCAGTTTTAAGGTTTTTTGCATTTTAAGTTGTTTTACCCCTACACAAGTCAGATTGGTTGTTATTTTTTTCCTTCACATTAAGTTTGATTCAACTTGATTACTAATTTTTCAGATTCAAATTTTTTAGAACAAGCTGTATTATTTTTGTACCTAAAATTTCTTGGTTTAAATTTCTGGCATAAAAATCTAGTAGTCTTACATACAAGCTTTTTCAACCAACTACACGAGTCTAACTCAATATTAAAAATATTAAAAGGATTTAAATCCATGTCATTTAGTCTTTGAGAAAATCCATAAGTAAAAAAAGATTCAAGTCAGAAATTTATCATTAATCTTTGATATAAAATATTTAATTCAATATTTTCCCTTTATTAAATGAGTGTTGACAATCACTGAATGGTATAAAGGATATAAATCAACATAATCCCTTTTTCCTAATCGATTCTTCTGATTAGTTTTTTGTTAGTTTAACTTTATTTTTCGTCTCCTGAAAAATCAAGAATATGGACTTAAATTCTTTATACTAATCAGTACAGAATTATCCTGTATACTTTCATTAATTTAAAAAGAGACATTATTGGTATGGACTGTATTAATGCATTTATTTGTTCATTCTTTATTTAATGCATTTATTTGTTTATTCTTTAATTAATTAATTTATTATTCAGTAATACATTTTGAATAAAAATGGTATAACAGTCTAAATACATATAAGTTCATTTTGCATATGATTTCCTTATATGTAATTTGTTTTATGAATATATATATAATATTTATAAGCAAAATAAATTACACGTAATGCTGTTATAATGTGATGAATAAAGATATAACTTTGTTTGAAAATAATTTTAAAATAATAAATAAAGGTCTTATAAACACTTACAATGCCTGTGGAAACTAATTCACATTAAATCATTGGCAGCTGTAACTGGCATTTGTTTATAGGAATAATTTCTATACTCGCAAAGCAAATGATAATGGTCACAGCCGTAATTTGTTCTGAATACAGAAAAAATGCAATAAACTATTTAAAAAAATACTTCTGGGCATGATTTTAAAACTAAAAGTCTTGAGTCAATGCGTGTTAATGCATTTTTTGTTCATTCACATTTTATCATAATAATTCATGTGCAAATTCATGAATTCTGAGAAATGTATAGAAATGTGCTCCATTGATACAAAACTTCTCAGTAACTCTTTTAGATTATATTGTATTACAGTTTTAATGCAATTATTTTACTTTTAAAAATATTGTGGATTTATATTTTGATGTTTAATCATTAGTTAATATGTTTCAGATTGTCCATTATGAACCAAAGAATTCTTTTTTTTTTCAACACGTCTTATTTTTAGTATACCTCAACCTCTAACAGTACATTTATCTACAATACATTCTGAGGATGTGCCTTCATCCATAGGATTTCTCGATGATGTCATGTGGAGAAAATATATTGTTAGGGAAGTATGTATTTTTCCCTACTGTTTTATATAATTTAGTGTTTTGAAATGATGCTGATCGTTAGAAATTTAGGAAAAGGAATAATTGCATATTCCAGTTTGTCTCTAGAGCAGTTGTTAAGCCAAACAATGCACTAATTTAAAAAATAACCATTGTATATATAACCAGCACTTTTAAAAACCACAATCGTGCCATTGTCTAATCAAAAGGTGCTGTTATTATTATTATTTTTTTTTTTTAACTCATTCTTCAAGCTTTTATTTAGTCAATTAAAGCTTCATTTTATTGTTATTTTGTGCACAGTATTAGCAGCATTGTTTAAATGCTGAAACTTACATTTATCCATCCCTTATTATCAGCTCTAATTATTTAGCTATTGTGATAATAATGAAAAATTAAGAGGCGATAAATTGTTCTGGTTATACCAAAAGCCCATTTCAACTTTAAAAATTCATTTAAAAAGAACAAATAATGATAAATAATTGAAGTTTGTAAGAATACATTAGATAGAAGTCATACTTTTTTTCTTTCTTTCTTTTTACTTCCATTACCCTACTACCGTAGGTAATAAGTATTGTATTCGGTCCAAAAATTCGATATCGAGATTTCGCCTGATTTACATGTTTTAAGGATCCCTGATTCTAAAAAAGTGGTTTTTGGTAATTGGTCAATGTTTGTGTGTGTATGTATGTGCAGAATCTTCTGACTTTCATATATTCGAAACTAATAAAGATAGAACTACGAAACTTGAGAATTGAAAAGGTGTGGTGTACTGATGAAATTTTCAAATTTTGGTGAAAATTAGAAAAACGTAAGTCCATATCTCAAAAGCGGCTTTAACGATTTTCTTCAAAGTTGCTATATAAACACTCTATTATTAGATGTTCTTTCAAATGATATAATTGGTTAGTTCAGGAAAATTGATAGGCGTCCTGTATAAATAGCTCAATTTGAGGTCTCGCAAGAGCGTTTGTTTAAAAATGGCTGTACGGATTTTTTTCAAATTCATCATATTAACTCCCATTTAAATGTCCTTTTGTATATAATTATTGTTTTCCAGTCAATAATTGAGTTTTTCAAGTTTTGGTCAAAGTTGGTATCTCAAAAACATCTCTGACGATTTTCTTGAAATATGTTACATAAATCCATTTTAGATATCCTTTCTAATATACTACGTGGTTATTAGAGGAAAATTAACAGTCATCCTTCTTAGGTAGGTCAGTTTTAGATCTTGGAAATTGGTGTTTAAAAATATAACTCTACCATTTTTTCCCCCCCTTATTTTCTAACTCGCTGTGTAAGCTTTGTTTTATATGTCTTTACATGTGTATCATGTTTCTCTTACAGGAAAAATTCTACTTTGTTAGGACAATTTTATGTCTTCTGATCACATTATCTCCAAAAAATGCATGTAATACGTGTAATAGTGGGTGATGGAAATCGTGTGGTTGTTTCACATTTTTTTTAAGAACATGGAAAATTGTAGCTCATAAAACAGTTTTAAGAATATATGAAGCTGGTGTATCCAAAGCAGATTTATGATAAAAGACAATAATAGCATAACTCTACATTTATTTCATAGATATAGTAATAAGACATAGATTGATCAGCGAGAGGGAAAAAGTGAGGCCTTTTTTTTTCGGGAAAAGTCACTCTAATGGCTGCCTTTCCCCAAGTAAATCACACACAAGAATACACACGGATAATTTAGTAAATAAAATTTATGAATAATTTACTTACTAAAGGTGAATGAAAAACTCCAGATACAGTTTCAAATTCATTTTTCCTTTTATTCTTTTTTTCAATACTCTCTAATGGCTGATTTTAGAACTTTTTTTCAGTCTCAAAATTTTTTGCTCGATAACATGGGGATGGTAGATCTATATATATTACTATATCTATGATTTATTGACAAGTTTCAGTATCATTGGATATGAATTGGGGCTTTTTCTCATCTTGAATCCTTTTACCATGCGAAATTTGTGCAAAGTGGAGATTACTGATTCATGAATTTTGTAAATGAGCTTAACTGACAACGCTTGATCTGGTAATGATATCATACTGCTGACTTTGAAATAAAGTGTCACTAAACATTCAGATGTTTTAATGGGATCTTGATTTGCATAAATTCATTTTGTTTATACATGTTTAGCATCATCTATCAGTCATTTTTTAACTAAAGTTTTTTTTTTTTTTTTTTTTTTTTTTTAATTCTTAAAAAAAAAAAAAAAAAAATCTCCTTCTAATGTCATTCCTGCAAACTGCACTTATTTTTAAAATCACTATTTGTTTTTCTTCAATGAATTTTAAAAGTCTTAATGGGTTTTTCATGTATTCTATATATAACTGAAAAGAAGGATTCTTTGATTCTTACAAAATATTTTTGTCTTGTGTTTTAAATGTATACTATTATTTATCTCAGGAAATGTATTTACTCTTTTATTAAGATAATTTGTCTTCTAAACAATTCAGGAATCATATCATAATCATTGAAATTAATTATTTATACTATCACAAACATAACTTTTGTACATAATGTAGATATTGTAACTCACTTATGGATTATTTGTTTAAATATATTTAATGCATATAAATCTTAAAATTAAGTCTGTTGCAAAAAATAATATACTTGTATTTAAAGATGCATGCTTTTCTGATATATTTACTATTTAGAAGTTTTTAATAACATACATCAACTCTCTCTAATCTCTAAATCTGCAATCTGCAAAACCTTTAATCTACAATCTATTTTTTGGATGCATACACAGGAGTGTAACTTTTCAGGGGCTAACCCTGAATTCAGGGTTTTTGAAAAATTTGCTGTCTGTAAATTTTATGTTAAATTATTTTGTTTTGATAAAAATTTCTCATTTTGAATGTTTAATTTTTCTGGTAATGTATTAAGAACTCTCCAAATATTACTTATTATAGGTAGTCATATGATATATCATTAATAAATAATAACAGGAGACTTGGTGTTGGAATATTAAAACCCGAATAAACTACTACGTTAGCAACGGCAAAAGAAAAATATTTGCGATGCATACAGCTGTTTCGGTAGCCTTAAGCATACCGTCTTCAATGCAAAAAGAATCAAGACGGTATGCTTAAGGCTACCGAAACAGCTGTATGCATTGCAAATATTTTTCTTTTGGCATTTCTGACGCAGTAGTTTATTCAGGTCTTAATATTCTTAATAAGTCTCCTCTATCTGCATAGCAATTTTCAGGGTTTTGCATGTTAAGTAGATGCACCCCTGTATACAATGAAATTCGGTGTTGCAAAATTGGTAGCAGTAACTTTTTTTTTTTTTTGTGGAAAAATTAGTATTTTTCTTTTGATTAATTTAATTAAACTTCCAATTTTATCCTTATTTTTTTCTTGACCATAAATTAAATGTAAATTTTAATTTATTAATGTAATGGATACGAATGTCAGTATTTCTGTTAAGAATGATACAACAGAGTAGCAACTTAGTAACTTGTTAAGACAAAGTAACAAATAAATTGAAAATTTTACTTTTTTACTTTGTACTTCGAACATTTTATTGTAACACTTTAAAGATTGTGGAAAAGTGAAATGAATTTTTTTTTTTTTTTTTTTTTTTTTTTAGAGCAAAAAAATTACATTTTTGTTTAATTTACAAGCAAAAGTTTCCAAATATAAGTGTAAATTTTTTAAACAATTACTTCAATGTTTAAAAAAAAAAAAAAAAAAAAAAAAAAAAAAAAAAATTAAATTAATTGATGAATTAATTTCTATTTTATAATTATTGACTTATTAATTTCTATTGAAATTGTTAAATTTTCATTTTATCAAATAATAATAAACTTTATTTATGTAAATAACAGCATATTATTTGTAAAATTCTGCAGTCCAGAAAGCATTTGGCTCCAAGCTCTGTAGATTAAAGAGAGCTGACTGTATTAAGAATCAATTTGATCGTTCAATTTGTTTTAAAGCAGATTTTTTGTTAAATATTGTAAATTTAAACAATAAATAAATAAAATAATTTGTAAAAATTAACCTTGTTAGTAATTTAAACTGGATTCAAATTAAAAGTGTAATATAATTTTATGGCTTTCATTTGATGTAGAAAGACTTTATTTAAACATGTTTTTAGAAAATCAAAATTAATCAAAATTATTTAAAATCTAAAAATTGAATAAAAAAAAAAAAAAGTACTCAGTACTGATAGTATGTGTTTACAGTGCCTTAAAATTGCTTATGTCTTTCGTAATATATATTTTTTTAATATTAAATGTTTGTTTAATGAAAATATAATCAATCTTCAATAATCAACTTTTTTTTTTTTTTTTTTTTTTTTTTTTCTTTGATAGAACAAGCAGTAACTCTAATAATAATAAGTAAATAAATAAGATAAAAAAGAAATAAAGAAATAAAATAAACTATAGAAATAAAGAAATCTATCAAGTCACTTACTTAAGAAACTTCAGTAAACAAATTTAAACTCTTTACAGTTTAAATGTAATGTTTTTTTATACTTAGAATTTTTTATACTTTAAATTTTGGTTTTATAAATTAAAATCTATGCAATTTGTGAAAAATCAAATTTTAATTAAATCAAGAGTATTAAAAATTTATTTTTATTGTTCATTTAATATTTTTAAATGTATTTGTATAAAATGTTTAATATATTTAAGGTGGTTGAAGGGGAAAAAAAAAAAAAAAAAAAAAAAAAAAAATATTTTGTTTATGTTTTATTTTATGTATGCTTTATATAATACTGAAATCTTTAAATATTTAAAAGCTTTGCAAGAAAAAGCAATATGTAAAAACAAATTTTATTTGTTGGTTAAAAAATTTTGACATACTAAGTAACCTAACTTAATGTTTTTGACATAAAAATTTGCATATGAATCTTTCATGTAATAACTTTGAATGCTTTATTAACACTTTATACCTTTTTGTATAAAATGTGAAGTTGGAATTTGTGCTTTGTTATAGAATATTTTTATATAAAATCACAAAAATATGTTTGTTAATGCAATGCATTATACTGTACTTTTACTTTCCAAACATTCATTTGTAAAAAAAAAAAAAGTATTGTAATCATGACAAAAATTTGATTTTGAGATTTTTGTGTATCTATATGTTTAGAGGTTCCCTGAGTTCATTTTTTCTATGTGTGAAAAATGATAACTTCTAAATGCTATGTGCAAATAAGCTGAAAGATGGTATGCATGTTATAGGTCACTGTAGCACGAACCACATTGATTTTGGTGAAATCTAGAACTTATAGTTTTTTTATATGGACAAAAAGAAAAAATTCTTTATGATTATGGCCTATGTGCTCAAATTACGTAAAGTATGATAGTATTTAAGTGCCTTATTCTTGAGCTGAAAGTTTATATACATGTTGCAGGTCACCATCGCACAAACTGTATAGATTTTGGCGACTCTGCCACTTAGAGAATTTTACTGGGACACCAAGAAAAATTCTTTATCATTATGATCTATGGGCTCAAATTATTCGAAGTAAAATAGCATTTAATTAAACAACATATTATCTGGTGAAAATTACCCAAACACCTTATTATAATTTTTTGTTTATTTAACAACTTTTCTTTCTTTAATTTGTTTAAACAACTGTTAAATTACTTATTGTTTGGAAAGTCAAGTGAAGTTGCTTCAGATTTTTATTATAGCTGCATCACATTTTCTGAAAAAATTATGCTTTTATAAAAATCTCATCCTTTCACAACTACTCTTCATACCTTTAAAAAAATGATAAAAAATGTTTTGCTTAAAGCAGCCAGTTATGTAAATTCAGGATCATCTATGCATTCATATCATTTTTTCTTTTTTCTTTCTTTTCTTTTTCTTTTCAACTTAATCAAGAAATATATTATTGTGGTTTCTCACTTTTATGTATTTCAAGGATAAATTTGAAACAACATGAATCATATTTCATTTTGTAAAGAGTAATAACTACAAGGGTTAAACTTTTCAGGGGCTTTTCCTGAATTCAGGGTTTTTGAAAATTTTGCTCTTTCTGAATTTCTTGTTAAATTATTTTGTTTTTATAGAAATTTCTCATTTTTTTAATTTGCCTTATATATTAAGAATTCTCAAAATATCACTTATTGTAGATAGCCATAGGATCAGTGGCATACCAAGGGTGGGGTGAAGGGGACAGTCTGCCCCAGACGGCATGGTTTTGGGGTGGAAATTTGGTAATTTCCATTCAAGGTATACATGAAAATTCAACTTCAATGTTGCCTCAAGCATATAACTTGAAAAATGTTTTCTATAAAATGTTGAAAGATTCTATAAAACTTTTAGATATATTTTTTATAGAAAATATTTTTTATCATACTATTACTGACCGTTGTTAATTACCCATTATGAAGTACTAGTGCGACGTTATACCCAACCAACCAACCAACCATACTATTATTCCACAAAACGTTGATTTGAATTTTCTTTTCTTGAAGTCTATTACAAAGTTTGCTAGAAAAAACTTATTGAAATAGATATTAGATAGTCTATGTCAGATAAGGTAATTTCGATCCAGTCTAAACTTTGCACTGCTGGCTTTTTGAAGGGAGAGGGGGGGAGAGCAATAGTGTTGCTAATTTCGGGACTTTTTTATTCAATATCTACCATTAAATTTTAATTGTAAAGTTTGGCTAATCGCATCGAACATTAATCGTCTACCATGTTTATCAAACACCACTCCTCAAAATTATTGGTGATTATTTAATAAAAATTCCTTAAATTTAGCAATAATGGGAGCAATTCGGATGTTTATCAGCATCTTGACATGGGAATTAACAGTTAAGAAAGAATAACGTCACCAAAAAGTAATAGAAATTAAAAAAAAAAAAAAAAAAAAAAACCTGGATAATCACAAAAACAAAGCTTGTAATTAATAATAAATAAGCTCTCATATGGGGCCTTACAAAGAAGTTTTTTTTTTTATTGGAACAACAAAGCGATCAGATACACATATGATGCATGTTTATCAACTGTTTCTATTGTTTTTGCTTCTAGCTTAGGCCATTTTCTGATTACATAGAGCTGTACTTTAATAATACATGTAACCTTTTGTATCTAAATTTGATTTTTAAAGAACATAATTTTTTCAAACGTACGACTATTTTGGAATTTTGGTTTAAAAGGTACCCTTTCTTGACCAAAAATATTTTTTTCTTGTGAGTAGTAGATAAAATGCTAGTCAATAGTAAGAAAAAGAAGGTGCTGAAAAATGTCTTGCTAGGGGTACCCAAACTGGATGGCAAAAGGTGGGCTCTCGTTATGAACACCTGATTGCGCACAGATCTGACAGAGGCTATAATTATTGCATAGGCAAATAGAGGGACTTTTCAGGGAATATTTAAAGCTCTAAAGCTTTTGCGTATAGCTTCTATGTATGAGTTGACATGCTTTTGATGAAAATATTAAAAGCGAGAGAGAGTAAGAATTCAAAAATTATTTAACAGTTGCTGATGCTGAAAATATAAAAGAGCCTTTTTAAGTTCTTCAGCTTATGCAGCTCATTAGTTTTACTGATTCATCGCCAAATATTGTAATGCTTCTAAAAGTGTTCATAGCTCATGCAATTAGTGTTGGTTTGTGCGAACAGTCCTTTTCAAAATTAACTATTTCCTTACCAAACTGCCCGAAACTCCCGTACATTTAAAAGACTGGTGGACCGCCCGAGAATCTCATGTCTTTCTCCCCCATCTGAGCTGTCAAAATTGGAGTGAAGGGGTGTGTTGATAAGATAATCTCTACTTTGTTAATTTGAGTTCAGGAAAGGGAATTTTTAAGAATGGGGAAAGGGAAAATTAAAGTATTATAGCTTTGTAAAACTGATATTTTGACTGTCTTTTTGTTTTATTTTATTTGGATTTCTCTTCTATAAGTGCACTCTCTTTATTTTTCATAGTAATATTAAAAGTGATTATGATTTAATTATGTATGGTTGGAAGAAAGGATTGAGTATTGAGGAAGCTCTGTAAATGTTTTATGATGAAGGCACTGAAGAATAAGATTTTTCTGATACAGATGCTGATGCTGTTTCTGATGATAATCATGAAGAGGAATTGGATAGAAATTATACAGCAAATGAGTCTGAAACAAATCAGAGTGATCTAACATTTGTTGAAGAGGATTATGAACAAGAGGAAATTTTTCAAAAATATGAATGGACATCATGTGTGGATAATTTTGATATTACATTTGAAATTTTTTCAGCCTCCCCTGGACCAGTTCATTCTTTACCATCTGTATCTTGTGCTCTAAGTTATTTGAAAACTGATAATCATAACTGATAATCTTTCATAACTGATAACCTTTGTCAAAAAATATTGGAAAATACTAAAAAGTACGCTGAATTTTATGAAAAGTCACGAAATAAAACTGATGAAAATTGGATCCTTCTTTCTAATATAAGTGAAATTTGGTGTTTCTTTGTTATGAGTATCGTAAACATGCCAAGATTATCAGATTATTGGTCCCAAAATCCAATACTTAGAAATCAAATGGTTAAAAATTTATGAGTAGGAGCAGATTTCTGAAAATTAAACATTATTTCCACATATCGGATAAAGAAAAAGAACCCCAGAAAAATGACGATTACTTCAGTTACTCCCAGAAGCTAGAACCTATGTTTTTTGACATAAAAACTAAATTCCAGATGCTTTTAAATCCTTATAAACATTTATCCATAGATGAGGCAATGATTAAATTTAAAGGATGACTTAGTGTATGCCCCTTAAACCTGCTAAGAGGGGTTTAAAAATGTGGATGTTATGCACATTTAACGAAGAATATGTTTACAACTTCTGATATATATGGAGGAAAGAGAGAGAACGTAGAACAATCGAATAAAGGACTGGGTTACGATGTAGTGATGCATCTCATCAAACCCTTAGAAAACAAGGGTCACAAAATATTTTTTGACCATTTTTTCACTAGCGTAAAATTAATGGAAGATCTCTTGAAACTAGGTATTTATTCTTGCAGTACTCTAATGAAAAACAGAAAGAATCTACCTAATGAAATAAAAAGGTTAAAACTTTCAAAATCACATGAAAGTAAAGTATTTCAATGTGAAAAAATTTAAAATGTGCTTTGCTCAGCATGGCTGGACAAAGAAACTATATTTATGATATGTTGTCCACAAATTCAGTAAATGAAACAACAAGTGTGAAAAGAAAAAGTGGTTCTATGACGGAAAATGTGCGCTCTCCATTCTCATTTGCAAGTTATAATAAGCACATGGGAGGAGTAGATTTAGCGGACCAACGGAGGAAATATTACACTGTTTCCCGTAAATCTAGCAGATGGGGAATCTATTTATTTTATTTTCTCCTTGATACAGCAGTAAACACTGCATATTTAATGAAAAAAATTTCAAATTACTCACCACCGAAAAAAGAAAAATCTCTCTATGAATTTAAGTTGCAAATCATAGAAGAAATTGCCGACGAATATCTTCAAAGAAAGCACACACTTCCTCCTTTTTCTCCCACATCAAATCATAGTCATAAAAGAGTTAAAATCGAAGGAAGAAAAAGGACTTGTGTACGATGTCGGGAATTAAAATGAAAAACACAATCAAATAATAGCATTCAAAGTGCATGGGAATGCTAAGTTTGTAAAATGTGCCTGCGTAAATCCTGTTTCGATTCTGATGATATTATTCATGATTCATAATGCTTAATTTTTTGTGTATATATTCATATCCAATATAAATATAATTCCATATGTGCAAATTAAATATGTTGTTAAAAATCTTTTTTTTTTTCTCCTTCTGTGAGTGTTAGCATGACTTGCTTCTTTCAACTAATCAAAGTAATTTAAGGTGATTTCTTCATAATTATGAACATATAATTACTATTTATTAGGTTAAAATAAACGTTATGGTTCTGGTTAAATGACCTTTTGGTTCTATGAACTGCTTTATTTACTGCTTCTGAAAATTATACATACACTATTATTGGCATTCTTTTTAAAAGAAATTATAGAAATAAAAATGCATAGGGATCACAATGCTAATATATTATTATTGTTATTTATATTATTTTTTGCATACATTTTATTAATTTGTTAATATTATTTTCGGATAGTATTTTTAACATACTATTATAGCATTAAAACTATTACAGTTTTAAAACTTAATTTATTCAAAAATTAGTAGTAAAAAATGTAATGAAACGAGCACAAATATAGAAATGCTGTGACCCTAAATGCACTTTTCTTTTCTTTTCTTTTTATTGTAATTAACTTCAACATTTCTTATTAGTTAAAATAAGAAATCATGAGTGGAGCAGTTATCAATAGCCTCGGATAAAGGGAACCAGAAAGAGCAAAACCAACAGCAAAAACCATCAGCTTTTTATTTTTA
The DNA here is from genome assembly GCA_963930645.1 of Salticus scenicus. Taxonomy (NCBI): domain Eukaryota; kingdom Metazoa; phylum Arthropoda; class Arachnida; order Araneae; family Salticidae; genus Salticus; species Salticus scenicus. Next base: position 29,415,723 of record OZ005659.1, on the reverse strand, counting down.
TTTATTTATTTATTATAAAATTAATGTTCATAGTAATATTATTATTATATTTATTGTCACTTTACTTATTTAAATAGTCATTTTTTTTCATTCATTTCTCTCTCTCCCTCTCTCTCTTTTTTTTACCAAGTATTTTTAATTTTTTTTTTATCTTCTATTAATGTGCCATATTTACATAAATAAAATACATTTGAAATAAATTTAAAAAGCATGTATAAAAAACAAAAGAAAATCTAAAATTTCTGAACACTATAGTGAGGAAAGTATTGTAATCATGTCAAAAATCCGAATTTGAGATTTTGATGTTTCTATACGTTTCGAGGTCCCCTGAGTCCATTTTCACTATTTTTGCGATGATGTATGTATGTGTGTGTGTATGTATGTGTGTATGTCTGTGAGTGAACACGCTAGCGTCTAAACGCTTTGTTCGAATAAGCTGAAAGTTGGTATGTATATTGTAAGTCACCATAGTACGAACCCTATTGATTTTGGTGAATCTAGCACTTATAGTTTTTTAACAGGGACACAAAGAAAAATTCTTTATCATTATGGCCTATGGGACCAAAATCTTAAAAGTGCGATAGCATCTAAACCCCTTATTCAGTTGAGCAAAAAATTTGTACACATGTTATAGGTCACAGTTGCACCAACTGTATAGATTTTGGTGAATCTAGCACGTACAGTTTTTTAAAGGGACACAAAGAAAAATCCTTTATCATTATGGCCTATGGGACAAATTTTTAAAAGTGCGATAGCATCTAAACGCCTTATTCAATTGAGCTGAAAATTTATATGAATATTATAAATCACTATTGCACTAACTATAAGCATTTTGGTGAATCTAGCATTTATAGGTTTTTACAGGGACACAACGAAAAATTCTTTATCATTATGATCTAAGGGCTCAAAGTTCAGTAGCGTTAAATAAAACATCATGTAATATATGGAGAAAAATACTCAGACTCTCTATTATGGTTTTCTGTCTTTTGTTTGTTTAACAACTCTTCTTTCTTTACTTTATCTACAAAACTGTTAATTATTTAATGTTTGGAAAGTCGAGTGGAGTCACTCCAGATTTTTTTTTTTTTTTTTTTTAGTTTTGTACTATTATTTATTTTGAGCTGGCTACGAAATTTTTAAGTTTTGAATAGTACTTTAAAACAAATTAATAATGAAAATTTGGTTATATTATATAGAGTGCAATTTTTATATTTTGTGGATAAAATTGATGGTCTAGTAATTCAAGAGTTGCAAAGAGGAAGGCACGTAAAATAGAATTGTGAATAATTTGTTTTTACATTCATCTTTGTTAACATGTACTGTTCTTTTCTTTTTTATGTATTATTATTATAAAATAAATCTGAGTAAATAAATTGTTGCTACAGTTTATCTTATTTTGCACTGACTGCATTTGTTCGCCAACTGGTTCACAACTAAAAATTTTGACTGTAGCAATCTCTGCTCAGTTGAGACTACTTCAATTTCAATTCGATGCATTTCTTCAAACTTGGACTGTAATAAAAATTACCAGATTTAGTAATCCTTGAAAATGTTAACCGTGGCAAATTCCCACTTGCAGTCACCTGTGTTGCCCTTGACATTAACAAACATTTATAGCCTGTTTGCTCATGCAACCAACCACTTATTGGTGCCCTCTATTCATAACATTAAACACCAACTTTTTATTGCTTTATATATTACCAATAATTTTTAAAACAAATAATTTACCTTAAATACTGTCCGTTCATTCTCACAATACGCATTTCAGGTGCTCCCGCACCCATCCTCAGGTGATATGTGACACTCATCTGTTGCCTTGTTGTCATTTGGGAACTCCAGCTTCTTCTTTTCACTTCGCTTCATGTCTTTACATTTATTGATTAATCGGTTCCAGGTCTTGGGAATGTTGGCGTGTTCGCGTTCGTTGACTGCTGTGGGGTTAGTAAGAATTTCTATTGCTTCGCGTTTTAGAGCATAACTATGATTATTATAGGGGGCGATTTTTTTAGTATGGATAGTGTCAATATTAATGGGGTTAGCAAGGTGGGTGGAGGCGAGCGCGGTGGATTGACGGTGGTGCTTTAAGTCTGCTTTGTGTTCTTTTTCGCGGTCTTGAATTTTTCGTTTAGTTACACCGATATAGCAGGCGCTAGACTCATTAGTGTAGTTAAAATTGATTTTGTAAATTCCGGATGTGGATTGGTTGTCGATTTTGTCTTTTTCATTTCTGATATGCTGAAAAATGTTACGGTTAAAACACTATCCATACTAAAAAAATCGCCCCCTATAATAATCGTAGTTATGCTCTAAAACGCGAAGCAATAGAAATTCTTACTAACCCCACAGCAGTCAACGAACGCGAACACACCAACATTCCCAAGACCTGGAACCGATTAATCAATAAATGTAAAGACGTCAAGCGAAGTGAAAAGAAGAAGCCGGAGTTCCCAAATGACAACAAGGCAACAGATGACTGTCACATATCACCTGAGGATGGGTGCGGGAGCACCTGAAATGCGTATTGTGAGAATGAACGGACAGTATTTAAGGTAAATTATTTGTTTTTAAAATGTAACTATCGTCCTAAAAAAGTATTTAATTATATTACCAATAATTTTAAAAAAAGGTTGTATTAGTAAAGTTATTTATTATAGCCAAAAAATAAAAATTTCAAATATTCTAAACAGTTCTGACAAAAAACACCAGTCTATTCTCGATTCATAAAATTTCTGAAAACAGATAACTCTTGTTCGTGGGAGCCTGTAGGGTTTTTTCCCAGTGGCAGGCATCTACAGCTTGTTCAGTCACAATACAGACACTCGTTTGCTGTCTCTTCCTACCCACTATGTTTCATTAAACATCAGCTTATTCGTAATGTAATTTATTATCGAATATATTCAAAGTTTATGGGAATGGTTTAATGAAAATATTTTAAAATGGTAAAATATCCGTAATCTTTGAAGGAGTGAATGTTGCATTTAAAAATATTTTATATATTTAAAAAAAAGAAAGAAAGTTTGAGATTTGAAACACAAGTCACATAAGAAGCCTAGCGATAAGGCATCAAACATATAAATTTCAAAATTTGCATAAAACATCTAACAACAAAAAGTTATTATAATTTTTTTCTTTCACATTGCATTGGCCATTGTTCTATGTGATATCTGACTGTCAAATTTTGTTGTTTCGCGATGCGTGGATTCTTACACTGTAGTTGCACAGGCAGACATACAAATTCAAGGACATATTCTGTTATTGTAAATACCTATATCGTAGTTGCAAACTTTTACACTTTCTGGCTACTGAAAAAAAATTAATAGAAATTTATATTTTATGAAATTGGTGAAAGCTATTAAGGGCAGCGAAATAAACATCCGTCCAGTGGGTCTATTGTGGCCTTTTCGTTAAAAAGACAAAGCGATCGTTATTTTTTCGATCGAAATATCTTTCATAACGATATTTAGGGATAGAGCGATTCTGCCTTCCAAACGTTATAATCAAACGAGAATGGGGGAAACTGCTTTCGAGGTTAACTATTTCATCCAATCAGGACGAAGCACGTGTTTTGTTTTATTATGATTACAAGCGAGTAGCAGACGATGGTCGCCATGTTAAATATAGATTGTTTGTTAATTTGCTTGTTGTGAAAATTAAAATTAAAAAGCAAAGGCACAGTGTGGATTATTTTATGTGTTGTAGCAGATCAGTTTTCCAGTTCAATTTAATTGTGTCGGCTAGATGAAAAAGAAATTTAAAATAACCAAGTTTTATGTTAGACTGGCTGTTACAATGAAATCAGCTACTCGATATAAATTATTTACTCGGCAAAATAGAGGAAGTATTTTCTTATCACTTCTTAAAGATTCAAAATAATAGATTTAGTTTACTTACATGGTATGTACTTATGTTTTAATTATTTTTTCCAAAAATTAATTTTGAAATATAGTACAATGCATCTTTATTATGTTATTTATTTAAAGTAAACTTTTTTAATCACACGCAAATTTCTGTTAACACATCCGTATTAGAGAATTCTTTTAATAATGAGCGAATATATTTTTAAGTTTGAATATTTGTGTTTTTAATTTCTTTCTTGTTTGAAATAATTTTTCGTTTAAGTGCAATTGAAATATTTGATATTTAGATATATTTAAGTAAAATTAAATAAACTGCAATGCTAATTTAGTGAGTAAAACATAAAAATATTTTTCTTTATTTATAAATTTATTTTTACTTGAATAATTGAAGTTAAAACTTATAAAGTCATTGTCAGTTGAGATGATAAAAAATATTCAATGATTGTTTTATATAAATATCATAAAAATTGTTTGATTTTATTAAATTAAATGTGAATTGTTTTTAAATAATGTAATAACTTTTTAACTGTTTAACAAAAAAAAAAAAAAAAAAAAAAAAAAAAGGTATATAGAAGTTTGATTTAATCTGTATATTGATTTCTAGAAAATTATTTCTAAATTTATATGAAAAGTGCATTACTCAATTTTTTACATAAATATATGAATAATATATTGCTGTCTAAAATATATTAAGCTTTAAAGTTGTTTAGATTTACTAAGCCCAAAATATTAAATGAAAGTATGCAATTGTTTAGAATCATTCAAAATAATTATTAAAAAAAGAAACTAGATTCACAACTACAGCTGAAATTTTTATAATTTTAAAAGAAGAAAGTTTTAATATTATATGTATACACATATATATATATATATTTCTAATTTAGTAAATAAAACATAAAAATATTTTTCTCTGTTTATAAACACATTTTTATTTAAATAATTGAAGTTAAAACTTATAAAGTCATTGTCAGTTGCGATGATAAAAAATATTCAATGATTGTTTTATATAAATATCATAAAAATTGTTTGATTTTTTAAAATTAAATGTGAATTGTTTTTAAATAATGTTATAACTTTTTAACTGTTTAACCAAAAAAAAAAGGTATATAGAAGTTTGATTTAATCTGTATATTGATTTCTAGAAAATTATTTCTAAATTTATATGAAAAGTGCATTACTCAATTTTTTACATAAATGTATATGATGAATAATTCATTGCTTTTTAAAAAATATTAAGCTTTAAAATTGTTTAGAAGATTTACTATACCCAAAATATTAAATTAAATCATAAATTTAAATAATAAACATTACATCAAAAAATTAAATTATGTATAGAATCGTTTAGAATCATTCAAAACAATTACTTAAATATATATATACAAATGTCTATATATATATATATAATAAATAATAGGTTCTCAACTACAGTTGAAATTTTCATAATTTTAAAATAATAAAGTTTGTATTTTATTCCCTTTTCACTTTATTTAAATTTGCGTGTGATTAAAAAAGTTTACTTTAAATAAACAGCATAATAAAGATGCATTGTACTATATTTCAAAATTATTTTTTGGAAAAAATAATTAAAACATGAGTACATACCATGTAAATAAACTAAATCTATTATTTTGAATCTTTAGGAATATGTGTGAGAAAAAGTGATTAATTTTTATTTACATTCTATGTATTTTAAGCTTTGCTAACATTTCTTTAACCAAGTTTCCTTATTTCATAAATCATAACTATTTCTTTAAAAAACAAACAAACAAAAAAAAGAATGATTAAACACCTTTATCATACCAAAAAGGCGCGCCATATTGTAACGAATACAAGAGCCACTCAACGACAGCCTTAGAGCTCTCGAAAAATAACGAAGATAAATATCGCTAAAATTTCGATCACAACAGCCCAGAATACCAAATTATCGTTATATTCCGAAGATCGTTGAATTTCGAAGGAATATAACGAAGCGAACAGGCCAGAATAGACCCACAGGGCGGCACACCACTGCATATGATATATCGTTAATAAGCCTACCTTATCTGCATGCAAGTAGCAGTTTTCGGGATTGTTTCATGTTAAGTAGTTTCACCCCTGGAACTAATTAATATATATAAAATATTAGTTTTCTAATATTTTCAATAAAAGAGAATGTGATACCATTACTAAAAATTCTAGCATTTGAATATGCAATTTAACATAAATGAAATTCCTTCAGGTGCAAACAGATAAAAGTAATTCAGAAGCTAGTTTCCATTTTACTAAATACATAGTTAAATATTAACATAGTTAAGTAAAATGTAAGTTAACTATTAAATATTTTTATGTAGCATGCTTTGCCTTATATTGAATTAAAAGAATGTAAAATAATTCTGTTTGATTTGTAAGTCAATTTTATATTTCAATTTTATTTTTCATAAAACTGCATATATATATATCTGTGTATATTAAATATTAGGTTGACCCATTATTATTAATAATGGTTGGCAGGCAAGAAATTTATATTGGGAGCTGATTGATAATTTCTATAAATATTTCAAAAAGTCTATCATTTAAAGCAAGATTATATTAGCAAGTTCTATTTTCATAGGCTTTACTGCATTTCCAAAGACAATTGTAAATAAAATGTGTATAGACTATTTATTTATTTCTTTTTTTTTTAAAGCAATTTGAATTTTATGATGGTAATTACATTGTCCCTGTTTTTTGAGAACAACTTTTCTGTTTAAAGAATCGTATTGTGATTTTTGGATTGTTATTTCTTTCACTTGAATTTTGTTAAATCAATGTCATTTTTATTAGTAAATTTAGAAAAATCAGATTTTTTTCAGTTATGCCTGTCTTTTTCTTGATTTTTATTAAATCAACATTCATTTTCATTAACCCGGCAGAACGGGCGCCGTGAAATGTAACGTGAGGACGGGCGTGGAGTGTCAGTGCACCCCAAACATATTAAATAACATAAATGCGAAAAAAATCTTTATAATTCAATGTGTTAATGAAATTCATGATAATTACACTATTTCTCATGAAAATAAATAACTGAAATGTTAAATTATCGTTAACTTTAAAAATTAATAGAAAATAAATTAAAAGAACTCAACTTTTTCCTCCTTGTTCGAAAAACTTAATTTCTCCCATGGGGCACTTAATTATTTCTTTACAATATTTATTATAATAAAAATGATACATTAGTGTGGATAAGAATATTGAGACATTAATTTTCCTATTAATTAGGGTGTACATGGATCAGAAACTTTAGATTTTTTGCAGTTTTTACATATAGCTTCAATTTCTGAGTGTTATATAAGAATGAAAAAGAATCTGAATTTGCCGTTTTCATACGCTCCGCATGGAGGATGACCTTGGAGGCAGGTACTGAAGCACCCGACCACTTACGTTTATAGGGAGAGACAGCAGATAAATATTTCCGGGCATGGGGTGTCAAAACACCCTGCGCCTGTCCTCCCGGATTAATAAATTTAGAAAAATCAAATATTTAAGTTATGTCTAAAGTGCTTTGATTTTACTTTTATAATATGAAATTGTATTATATCTTCCTACTAATTAAACTTTTGTATATAAAATTGATGTATATTTGTACAAAAAAAAAAAAAAAAAAAATGAAAAAGAAAACAATTCTCATTTTTACAAAGCATTGTATTATTTTAGACATTGCTCCATCACAATTCTACAAATAGAAAAACTACACTTATTCATTGTTGAGTCTTAGTACACATTTAATATCCTTATGTAAAGTTTATATTATGACTTAAAACCATGGCTTTGTTTTTTATATAAAATTAGTTACCAATTAATCTTTTTTTAATTCTTTAACATTCACGCCATATTTTTTTTTTTTTTTAATTACTAATGTAATTTAAAAGAATATCTATTTGAAACATAGCTAATCATAAATATATCAATAGAAAATATTAAAAAATTAGCATTTTTAATTTTCGAGAATTTTTTAGTTTGAAATCTGTAAGTTAATCTGATTAAGTTGAGATGATAATTCATTTAATTACTAAAAAACTTTGTAAGTAAGATCTGTAAATTACAGACCGTCCCAACAATTGTTTCAGATCAAAATAATATCACAGCCCTTCATCAGGTTATAAAACAAGGCGTAAGTGCATCATCAAAGAAGCAAAGTACATTTGCACCTACTAAGAAATTTAAAGTGACTTCTGCATTTGGCTCCCCCTGAAATGGCATTTATTAAATAATTATGTATCTAGAAAGAGAGAGACAAGTAGAGAACTAGAACTAGAAGGACTAAAATAGAGTAGGAACAAAAGTTAAAAAATCAATTAAAACAAAAAAAACTAGTTGGCATAGGTGGACTCTGCTCAGTTCCCCATCATATGTATGTTCTCATAAATTTCTTGTACAGGACTTATTATATACATGTTAAGAGAAATGAATTTGACCAAACGCTTGTCACAGTGACAGAACGAAATCCTCGCCTAATAGGCTACCCACCATTCAGTTCGATATCTTATTCTAATCTATTAATTTATTTTATTGGGATCAATTTCGTAGTTTATTTTCATGCTACTATTTCCAATGCAACTTTCCTAAAAATGCGTATTTTTATGAAATATCTCCCCATTTTGCTTTGTTGATAAAATCTTAAATTTCGAATAACTTACAAAATTTTCCTATTAGAATATTTGCAGTCAATCATGTTCATACAAGTATCATAAATGTTATTTTGAAATTGTCTGAAAAATTTATGATCCTTAAAATGGACGTTTATGCTCGATTTTGCTTTATTCTGCCATTTTAAGTAAATCGTAAATTCCAAATAACTTACGAATTTTTTAAATTGGAAAATTCATACTCTATGGTATTCATGCCAGTATCCTAAATAATATTTCGAAAGTGGTTTGACATCTTTAAGATGAAAATATCCCTCAAGATTTAGATTTATGTGAAATTTTGTTCTATTCTGCCATGTTAAGAAATTCGTAAATTTCCAATAACTTACGAAATTTTTATACTAAAAAATTCATAGGCATTAATGTTCATGCCAGTGTCCTAAATAATATTTCAAAAGTAGTCTGACATCTTTACGATGAAAATATCTCCCAAAATTGACGTTTATGTGAAATTTTACCCTATACTGCCATGTTAAGAAATTGTAAATGTCTAATAACTTGTGAAATTTTCAAAGTAGCATATTTATAGTTACTGATGTTTTCCGGCATCAAAACTGATATTTTAAAACTGGTCTGACATTTTTACAGTAAAAAGTTTCCATTTAATGCACGTTTAAGTGAATTTTTGTCCTATTCTCCCATGTTAAGAAAATCGTAAATTTCGAATAACTTACGAAGTTTTTTAATTCGAATGTTGCAAATGAATATGATTCTTGCCAGTGTCGAAAGTAATATTTTAAAACTGATCTGACCTCTCTGCGACAATTTGTTCGTGAGATATCGTGTACACAGACTAACAAACTAACGGACTAACACACTAACCCATTAACAGACTAACACACTAACAGACACCCTACAGACAGACACCATACAAATTTTGTCATTTTCGGATTCCTCACACCTGAAAACGTATAAAAAAAGTCAAAATACCGAGGTCGAAAATTTTCACGATTAGCTAAGTTCCCCATACCTATAGTATGATGGGGAACTAAAAATACACATAGGGTAAGTGCTCCAGTGATTGACACTTTTAGAGCGATTTCTGATGTTTTTAATGTTTTAGTCATCAGAAACTATTTTTAGAAATCTTAAGTTAATATATATAGTAGTGGGCCCTTACTTTCTGCAACAGCTGACTCCAAAACTGCCGAGTTTCCCTTTACGATTGACGGTGAGCGCAGAATCTTACCGGAAGAATGTAACTGTGACGTCAGACGGACGCCGCTTCCGGAACACACGTTTTCTGAGACAGGAGCTCAAAGCGTTTAGAGAGAGAGAGTCGGAGTCGACGGATGGATGGAGAGGAGTGTACATTGACGACTGCACCTTGTACTGTAGATGACAAGTTTTAGCTGTGACGGAGTTATGTACTAGACCGTGTATTTTTTCCAAAGTGCTGAAATTGAAAACGGAACTTATGAATAACTCTCTTGTAACAAAAACTGTGAACTTTCATTTGCAAATGCGACTGTTATAGTTGGCCACTCAATAATAATTTAAACTACAATACTGTAAATATTTGTACAAAATACTTTAATTTTCTATTAAATTTTAAATTATTAGTAATTAAGTGAATTATTAGATTTTTGTTTTAAAAGCCCACACCAATCGGCCATCCCACAAAAGTCAGAAGTGGGATGGATCATGAATTTTGATTTTAACGTAAATGTTTAAATAACATAAACTTTGGATGCGCCTGGACTGAAAAAAGAACTATTTTTTTTTAAATTCGCTGAACTTTAAAAACATAAACTTTGTATTTTAATTAGACTTTTACTTTATTAACTTTAAAAGAACTGTGTCGATATTTCTTTGCATGCTTAATCATGCTATGAACAGTGGTTGAAGTGCGGAGTGTTTTGCCTGATTTAAATTCTCGCTGGATAAATAAGTGTATAAAGTGTGACCTGTTGTTCCTGTTCTGCAAAGATACGTCAGAGCGCCTACAAAACCTGCTTAAATTTAGAACAACAAAGCACCTGCTGTTTCTGTTCTACGAAGGTACGTGAGTTATTGTTTTGTTGCATGATGGTCTCATTAGGGGACATTCCTAAAATTGGTGTTGCACTAGGGACGGAGAAGTATAATAAAATTAAAATTCTGCATCGGTTTTTATTCAATGATGAAGGTTGTCGAAGAAACAGAGGCAGAATAAAAAAATTCCCCGGATTTAATTTTGCCGTTCATGATGAAGAGTATATTCAAAAACAAAAATTGACTGACGATAATTTTTCACTAAATGAATTAATCATAATCTGTAATATATTAAATGTCCCTTTTGATGGGAGTAAAGAGGAATTAAGAGATAGATTATTATTGAATTTATGTGATATGGAATTATTAAAACAGGAAAATTCTGAGAACGATTCGGATGAGGATGATGATTTTGAGAATGAGTCTAGCAGTAATAATGACGTCATGAAAATTGATTCCTCGGTGCAATGCATTAATGATAATGATGATGATAATGTTATTAATGATTGTGATAAAGCTAAAAAAAGTACAATTAACTGTAGAAATAGTGAGAATTCCGGAACACATGGTGCAGTTGTATCATTTAATGACTTTGAAAATAATGTCTCAAAATTTAGCGGTGAGCCGCATGAAAATATAATTGAGTGGTTTACTGAATTTGAAGAAATAGCAGATATGTTTAATTTGAATGAACTACAAAAAATTATTTTTTGTAAACGATCTTTGAGCGGGAACGCTCTGCTGTTCATTAAATCTGAGAGAGCGCTACTTACTTACAAAAAATTAAAAAAAGCGCTCATTGATGAATTTAAAATTGAAATTAACTCTGCCTCATTGCATGATATATTAAGTAAAAGGAAAATAAGAGGCAATGAGTCCGTTACCGAATATTACTTTAAAATGCGTGAATTATGTAAAAACGGGCACATTGATGATGCCGCAATAATGCACTATGTGATCCAAGGAATTAATGGCAGATCTGAACATAAAATTATGCTGTATGGGGCTAGAAATTTGCATGATTTCAAAGAAAAATTAAATTATATGAAGCATTTAAAAGAGATAATGATAAAAACAAACATAGATCAGAAAAAGTTGAGTATTATTCAAAACCGAAACACATAGGGCATAATGTACATGAAAAATTTAGTCCTAAGAGTGAAGTAAACAAACTTTGTTATAACTGTGGCGATAAAAACCATTTGTCTAGAGACTGCCCTCATAGAATGAAAGGTTTTAAATGTTTTTCCTGCAAACAATTTGGGCATAAGAGCTCGGAATGTCCGGGTTCAAAACCCGAAATTGAGGCATTGTGTATTGGCGTAAATCAAAACATGAATAAAACTATACAAATAAACAATGTAAATTTTACAGGCATAATTGATACGGGAAGTGAAGCAACACTGTTGCACAAAAATGCATTTAACAAATTGAATGTTGATAGATTAAATCCTATGAGTACTACTTTGAAGGGGATCGGGAAAAGTTCCATAAAGCCGTTAGGTTCATTTAATGCTGATTTAAGAGTTGATGAATTTGAAAGTGAAACTAATATTTATGTTGTAAACAATGATGTAATACCATATGACATGATAATTGGCATGAATGTGTTAATGTTAAGTGAAACGACGATAAATGAAAAAGGTATTTTCATAAAAAATAAATCTAGCTCACTTGAAGTAAATTTAGTAACAGTTCTTCCAGTAAATGCATATAAAAATGAAATTAACACGAATGTTGTTATTGATGCTCCCATTAACTGTAAAAATAAAATTTTTGAGAGATCCCCAGAAATAAATGAAACATTAATTAGTGTTGGAAAATGTGAAAATAAAACCCATCAACCTGTTACATTATCCCAAAAATCATTAGAATCTTCCGAAAAAGCCGTAAGTGAAAATGACGAGAATGACGAAAGTGATGACGATAAGAAGATGCTTTTAGAGGACGATAATAGTGAAGATGATGACAGTAAGGAAGAGGAGGAGCCTCGACGAAAGGGACGAGGTCAGACGAATATTTCCCAAATGAAGACGCTAAATCAAGAAAACACTTATTCGAAGAAAAACGAAAAACGAATCTTACTTGATAAAATTTCGCAGTTAGCTGAAGAGCTGAAAGAGTTGAAGGAAAAAGTTGAAAAAAATTCCAAACTCCTTAAAAGAAAGAAATTGAGAAAAAAGCCATTGACGATAGATTCCGTTGATTGTAAAAGACAGAATTTCCCAAAAGAAGAGACTGCCGGTATAAATTTGAGAAAATTGTTTATTCCATCACTTCCATTGAAGATTACAATTAGCGAAATAGCTGCATTATTTCCCAAAGCTGTGCAAATACAGTTAGAAGTTTTCCCTGCATATAAGAGTGCTACTATACGACCGAACAAGATGCTGCAGAGGCCTTAAAAGACACTAAAACTGAAAATGATCAATTAGAGGTTCTCGAGTTTGAGTCCCAAATTAACTGTGAATCCCAGAGTAAAGATTTGCGTACACATGACAAAGAACAATTTGCCAAAGTTAAAGAGAAAAATAAAGCAAAATATAAATTGCGTAGACAACCACCAAAAACTGTTGACATAGGCGACCAAGTTGCCATTAAACCAAAACTTATGTACTTTTGTAACTGTAAAACAGTGAAAATAAAAAATTAACATATTGGTGATGTGAATAGAGATGGATGCCCTGAAGGCCCCTATTGCACATCCACTCATGCTGAATTCCTCAAACGAGGGATCACTTAACTTAAAAAAAAAAAAAGAATATCAAATTTGAAAATGTACTGTAAATAAGTTTGTTATTATTTTGTGTTGCTTTTGTGTTTGTTTTTTTTCTTTTTGTATTTTTCAGTGGGGCCGCCTGGAGGACCAGTCGATGCAGGATGGCCGAGCTTATAGTAGCGGGCCCTTACTTCCTGCAACAGCTGACTCCAAAACTGCCCAGTTTCCCTTTACGATTGACGGAGAGCGCAGAATCTTACCGGAAGAATGTAACTGTGACGTCAGACAGGCGCCGCTTCCGGAACACACGTTTTCTGAGACAGGAGCTCAAAGCGTTTAGAGAGAGAGAGTCGGAGTCGACGGATGGATGGAGAGGAGTGCACATCGAAACATTTTGAAACAAAATGACGGCTACTTGATAAGGAAAAAGAAATCAACCTACCCTTCCGAATAAGTCGGAAGGACTTGTTATTTTAATAATTTTAGTTTTATTAGCATTCATGCTGAGGGGGTCCATATTACATGGATATATTTATATATATGTGTGTGTGTGTGTACAAATTCGTAATATTCAATATATATATATATATAATATACATTGTTTCTTTTAATTCAAGATTTGTGGAATAATTGTTATGTAATATCGTTCAAATGCATTTAAATATGGCTTTTGGTCTTTTATACTTATAAATCCTTTATATTTATTCCATATTATTTGAATTATATACATATATGATTAACTCGCTACATAACCATATACATTTCTGAGGGGGGATATTTGATGACAATGCCCATAAGGAGCTGAGAGGGGTACTTGATGCCCATAACCTATTCTGATGACAAACTATGTTGTCAAAACTAATATGAGAGTTTAAATGCAGAGGAAGTGGATTGTTTTAGCTCTAACATTATGAATTATGATAGCACTTAATAAAACTGAGTTATATTTCAAACGTAACAAATTTATTGAAAAATAACAAGGCTGTATATAAGTGTAAACTTAACAAAGAAAATTATAAATAATTAACAACAAAATAAGTAGTTGGGATTGCTAGTGCTTGACTTTTTAAAACCATCTGAATTCATATTAGCTGCGAGAGATAATTGAACTTTTAAAGGAACATTATGAAGCTTGAGGATTTAAGTTGATAAACAGTCAATGGCCAGGCATAATATTTTAACTTGAAAAATCAACATAAAAGGGCTAAATTAACAACCCCATCATGTTGATTTGAAAAAAAAAAAAAAAAAAAGTCAAACACTAGCAATCCAAAAAAACATAACATAATTTTTAACAATTTTAAGCATGCGAAGCTTCATCTTCAATAATCCAGGCCTCAAAAACTTGAATGTTTTTAGACTTCTTCAAGAATCAGTATGTAAAAGTAAGCAATCTTGTAATATGTGTTTAAAGAAGCATAAATCACTTTTCCATCGTTCTTTATCGGGAACAAAAACCAACGATAATTTTCGGTCTAAATCACAAAATTCAGCGCAGACAGCAGACACTCTGCAGCTGTCGCAATCGGATGAATCATATTCTGAATTACAGAAAGAAACAAAAGATGTTTCAATGGCTTTGTATAATGAGATTAATTACCCAATAAAAAATAAACAACAAGTCCTACTTTCTACAAGTATTGTTTATTTGGAAAGTAGTAATAAAAAGAAGATTTCAGTTCGCGTAATCCTGGATAATGGCAACAAATGTAACATTTTAGAGAGGGATATAGCTAATTTATTGAATTTGCAAAAAAAAAAAAAAAAAATGCAATGTTCATATTTGAGGAATTAACGGTAAAATGACAAATGTTAAATTCTCAGTATGTACCATTATTTTAAACAAAGATGATTCATTTCATAAACCAATTGAATTTTTGATTACACCAAAAATAACAGAATTAATCTCCTCACATGATATAAATATCAGAAACTTAAATCTTCCACTTGACCTTGAATTGGCTGATAGTGAATTTTGGAAAAAATCTAAGGTAAATGGTGCTGAATTTTCTATGAAATATTAAAGGCAGATAAATTTAAAATAGGACAATTCACCTTTCAGAATAGTGTTTTTGGGCATATTGTTGCAGGCATCATAGACAATGATGTATTTGGAAATACCTTTTGCGGTTTCACTGCATGCAATGATTATCTTTATGAAAATATTCAGAAATTCTGGAAGATAGAAACTCCTGAAATTGTCTTATGTCCAATTAGTCAGGAAGAACAATTGTGTGAAAACCATTTTTTAGAAACTTATCGGAGAGATAAATCGGGAAGGTTTATGGTAGCCATGCCTTTGAAGGAAGATGTTAGTGTTCTTGGGGATTCTAAATCTGTCGCAGCAAAAAGACTCAAGCAGTTATGGAATCGTTTAAAAAAGAATCCAACAGTGCGAAATCTTTCATGTGATTTTATTAAAGAATACAATAATTTAAATCATATGACAAAAGTTGTTGATAATTTAAACGAGTCTGGGTGTTATTACCTGCCCCATCATGGCATTTATAGGCCCGAAAAATGTACTACGAAGCTTCGCGTTTTATTTAATGCTTTGAGTCCGACAACTAGTAAAATATCATTAAACGATATTATGTATAAAGGTGTAGTTAATGAAGACTTGTATGAAATTATGTTACGCTTTCAACAACACCGATTTGTGTTTTTGGCAGATATTCAAACTAGTTGGCATAGGTGGACTCTGCTCAGTTCCCCATCATATTTATGTTCTCATAAATTTCTAGTGCGAGACATATTATAATCATGTTAAAAGAAATAAATTTGACCAAAGCTTGATACAGTGACAGAATGAAATCCCCGCCTAATAGGCTATCTACTGTTCACTTCGATATGTTTATCTTATTCTAATCTATTAATTTATTTTATCGGGGTCAATTCCATTGTTTAGTTTTCATGCTACTATTTCCAATGCAATAATTCTCAAAATTCATATTTATATGAAAAGTTTACAATTTCGCTATGTTGATAAAATCGTAAATTACGAATAATTTACGAAATTTTCCTATTAGAATATTTGTATTCAATCACGTTCAAACAAATATCATGAATGTAATTTTGAAGTTGTCTAATGTATTTATGATCCTCAAAATGGGAATTTATACTCAATTTTGCCTTATTCTGACATGTTAAGTAAATCGTAAATTCCAAATAACTTACGAATTTTTTAAATTGGAAAAATCATAGTCTATGATAATGCCAGTATCCTAAATAATATTTCGAAAGTGGTTTGACACCTTTATGATGGAAATATCCCTCAAGATTGACGTTTATGTGAAATTTTGCTCTATTCTGCCATGTTAAGAAATTCGTAAATTTCCAATAACTTACGAAATTTTTATATTGGAAAATTCATAGACAGTGGTATTCATGCCAGTATCCTAAATAATATTTCAAAAGTAGTCTGACATCTTTACGATGAAAATGTCTCACAAAATTGATGTTTATGTGAAAATTTGCCCTATACTGCCATGTTAAGAAATTCGTAAATTTCCAATAACTTGCGAAATTTTCAATGTAGCATATATATAGTTACTGATGTTCATTCTGGCATCAAAACTGATATTTTAAAACTGGCCTGACGCCTGACATTTTTACAGTGAAAAGTTTCCATTTAATGCACGTTTAAGTGAATTTTTGTCCTATTCTCATCACGTTAAAAAAATCGTAAATTTCTAATAACTTACGAAGTTTTTTAATTCGAATGTTGCAAATGAATAGGGTTCTTGCAAGTATCGAAAGTAATATTTTAAAACTGATCTGACTTCTCAGCGATCATTTGTTCGTGAGATATCGTGTAAACAGACTAACAAAGTAACGGACTAACACACTGACAGACAGACACCATGCAAATTTTGTCATTTTCGGATTCCTCACACCTGAAAACGTGTAAAAAAGTCATAAAACCGAGGTCGAAAATTTTCACGATTACCTAAGTTCCCCATACCTATACTAGTATGTTGGGGAACTAAAATGTATCTCCAAATAATGATTACCAAGGATCAGAGAAAATTATTAAGAATTCTTTGGAAACAAAGTGTTAACTCCGAAATTGAAACCTATGAACTTAATACTGTAACATATGGTACCGCTTGTCCCCCTTTCTTAGCCATTAGAACTTTGAAGCAATTAGCCCTTGAAGAAGCCGAGGATTATCCCGTGTATATCCAGTCTATTCACAATTCTGAAATTATCACCAATTTGGTTAGCAGCAAATCTCAAGTTGCTCCTCTAAAGACTGTTTCTATTCCTCGACTCGAATTATCGGGGTGTGTGTTATTATCCAAATTAATTGTGAATATTTTGAAATCCTTCAGATTAGAGATTAATAATGTTTATCTCTATACGGACTCTCGAATAGCTCTTCCCTGGATCTAAACCGAGCCCTGGAAACTGAAAAATTTGTTGGCAACCGGGTTGCTAAAATTTAAGAACTTTCTGAAAACTTTCAGTGGAAACATGTTTCATCTGCTGAATATCCAGCGGACTTAATTTCTCGAGGTCTAACTGCCACCGATTTAATGGAAAATCAGTTGTGGTGGCATGGACCAGACTTTCTAATTCAATCCAATAATGTTATAAACAATGACTTTGCTTGTCTGTCCCCCAGTAATAATAATGTTGTGTTAGGTGAAATGAAAGATAATCCCCAGTGTGACTCTTCTAACCTTGCAATAATTTGTGGACTAACCCAATCTACGACTTCCTCTAATGACTTTTATAATAATTTGTTCTCAATCACAAATAATGTTTGTAAATTAATTAGAATATGTAGCTGTATTTTTAGATTTATTAGGAATGCAAGAGCAAAGATAAATAGAATGAAATTTAATTCACTCCGCAGCACTGAATTAAACGATGCAGCATTACACTTGATTAACCCGGCGCAAGACAATTTGAAATATTTAAATTATACTGCCACCCAGTGGTGTATCCAGGATTTTTCCAAGGGGGGGGGGGGTTCGTCCTTCCGAATTTTTAATTAAGTTTAAGTTTAATTAGGTTTAATTAAGTTTAATTAATTTTAATTATGTTTAAATAAGTTTAATTACGTTTATTTTTAGTTTAACAATCTTTTAAAATATCATAATTACTTGCCGAAAATAAGAGTAAGAAAATGAAAAATAGTAAAATAAACTCACCAATTAGAAGATCAAACTAAAAAATCTTTAATTAGCGACGAATAACGTACAACCTGTACAAACTGCTACACAAAACATAAAATAGAATACATAGTTACGCTTACGCAAAATATTTCATTGAATTTTCTTATTTACAGAGTGAAGTCTAATCGACGAGAAGTTTTCGCTAGTTCATTTAAAATGCCTTTTACTGTTGGGGTATTATTTGGGTCACTCCTTCAAGGTCACTACTTCAATGGTCCCCCTTCCCCATATGGTCAACCCCTCTTGTCCTTGAATATGAACTCGTAAAGGTGAAATCCTTTCAGAGAATTGTTTTCAGGGGGAATATGTTTCGCGCCGCGCAAATGAAGTGGTTTAGTTATTTTCAGGAGTGTTTATCGCAGAGTAATGAAAAAAAAAGTTAGTCATAATTTTAAACCACTTCGTAGAAAAAAATATTCTACGCTTGCCATACATTTTTTCCGCCTGAAATGCAAAAAAAAAAAAAATGCAAGGAACAGCCTAATTTTTCTTATCATACATTTTGTCAAGGGGGGGTTTAACCCCCAACCCCCCTTGCATACGCCACTGCTGCCACCGGAATTCATGAACTAAATTAAACTAAAAGAAATTTTAAATTTTACGGTTTAAAAAACCGGCCTTTTCTGCTATGTTATAAACGTGAATTTTTGCAGCTGGATCTTAAATTTTGCGTCCTCGCAGCGAGGAAAGCGCGCGTTAAGGGGTTAAACAGGTACAGTATAAGCATTTTGGAGCAGAATTGAACTGCATAGAAAAAAGGAAGCCCGTAACAGGTAAATTAAATTATTTTAATCCAATTTTAGATTTTCAAGGACTCCTAAGAGTGGGAGGAAGGCTTGAAAATGCTAATTTAAATTTTGATAGTAAACGCCCTCTTTTGTTGCCCCACAACCATAAATTATCTTCCATGATTATGGAACATTTTCATAAAAAATTCTTTCATGTAGGACCTCAAGCCTGGTTATACCACGTTAGAAAAAAAAAATATTGGATAATTAGTGGGAGATCTTTAGCTTGGAAAATATTCCGTAACTGTATTACGTGTTATAAACTTAAACTTTTAATGGTCAGTCAACTTATGGGAAATTTGCCTAAAGAACGAGTCAATGTGACTCATCCATTTTACTGCACAGGTGTAGATTTTTGTGGCCCTTTTTTGATTAAATATCGGGGTCAAAGAAAGGGAATCTATAACAAAATTTTTGTTTGTATTTTTATTTGCATGCCTACTAAAGCAGTACATCTAGAGGTAGTTAACGATTTAACATCCAAAGCTTTTATCGCAACTTTAAAAAGATTTTTTCCTAGACGAGGCAAAGCCCAAACCTTGTTTAGTGATAATGCCACAAATTTTGTTTGTGTAAATAATGAATTGAAAAGGTTGCATAAATTAGCTTCTCAGCCTGATGACAGCCTTGCTAATTTTTTAAATTCAGAAAGAATTAATTGGAAATTTCTGCCACTCCGTGCCCCAAATTTTGGAGGGCTATGGGAGGCAGGTGTAAAATTGTTTAGGTATCATTTGAAACGCGCTGTAGGAAACGCTAAATTGACATATGAGGAATTCTTAACAGTTTGTCAAATTGAGGGAATCCTTAATTCTCGACTCCTTACCCCCCCCCCCTTTTAAATGATATTGAAGATTTGGACGTTTTGATTCCTGGCCATTTCTTGGTTGGCCGACCTATTACTGCGGTGATTGAACCCGAATTCTCTGGCATTCCAGATAATAGATTAGATACCTGGCAAAAATTAACCAAAATAGTTCAAGGTATATGGAAAAAATGGCAAAACCATTATTTAAATATAAATAGGTTACAGCAAAGAACCAAATGGAGAATCGAAACGGATAACATTAAATTGGGAGACATGGTTCTATTAAAGGAAGAAAATTTGCCTATATGTGATTGGATTTTGGGTAGAATAGTAGAAATTATTCCAGGAAAGGATAAAAAGATAAGAATAGTTAATGTTAAAACAAAAAATGGGACCTATAAACGGCCCATTTCTAAAATAGCTCTTTTACCTTTAGAAAAGTAAAAAAAAAAAAAAATGTTTGAAAATGAATAATGTAGTTAAACTAAATTTGCTTATTTTATTTTATTGTATTATTTTGTTGTTTACAATGGTATTAATATTTCTCTTGTATAAGTTTTATTATTCAAATTGCATATTATTGTAATACTTTCGTATAATTATCAGGGGCGGACTGGGCCGCCGGCCTTCGGGCCGATGCGCCCTCTTAGACAATAGGCTGGTGCGCCCTCGTGGGCGATAGTCGGGATAATTATTGTAATCACTATATTGGCTATAATGCGCCAACCTTGGCGCGCATCTCGTATTCACCTGTCTTCCCGCTTTTAACGGCAGTTGTATTGTTTTTCGTCGTAATGGTAACATATATTCTTGTTCATCTTGTTCGGTGATATGGTTCATCTTTTTATGGTTTGAGTTGACTATGGTGTCAACATATTTGAAATACAACTAATACGTCATCTATTAATTGTAAATATGTAATATAATAACTGTGAATTAAATGTTTTGTCAAGTAATAGCTTCAAGAATAGTAATTATTATAATACTACAGTCCACTCTTAACCTTTTGAGAGGGGCTCTTACGAAATCCTATGGTGAAGCGTGACAGATGCTGTCACAGCCCCTTTCAAAAGGTTAAAGTATCGCGAACACCCCCCATTGAAACAAAATCATCATGATTCATTGCAAAATCAGCGTCGGAGAAAGCCAAAAGATTAGGTTCAAAACATTTTAAATTTAATTTAAGATTTTTGGTACACAAAACGTACCCTAATAATTTTAACAGTCCATACCAATGGTTTAAACTGGGTGAATTTTGAAATTGGCTAAAAATATTCACAGCTTAAGCTATGTCCGACCTGGTCCTATGTGCTATGAAAGACAAGTATCTTAAAATATTTCTATATGGAAATTTAGATACCTCATCTATTTCATGCTGTGTAGTTGGACATTCTTTTTAAAAATATTTTTAGCCATTAACTATGGATAATGATGAAAAAGAAATATTATAAGTTTTAAATCTATTATGTACTTCATTGATGTAAAGGTCTTGAAAAATTTATGCAGAATTATTTTCATAACTAAATTTTACCCCTAATAATTTTTGTTTTCCCCAAAATTTTTAAATTGAATTTATTTTCCAATAATTTTACAACCTGATTTATTTGATTTTGAGTTTTACCAAAAATAACTAATTCATCAACATAAACTAACAATACAATATAATTTTCAAAATAATAAGAACAATTACACCAATTGCATTTATTGAAACCTAACTCTAGAAGAACTTTATTTAATTCATAGTACCAAAGTCGACCGTTTTGATGGAGACCACACAAAGCTCGATCTAGTTTACACAACAGTTTCTCTTTCTCCTCAACTATAAATCCCTGCGGTTGTTTCATAAAAATATCTTCTTTTAAAGGTGCATATAAGTATGCGCACTTAACATCACATTGGATGTTATGTCATTTTAAACAAACCAATAAAGAAAAGAAAAATCTTATAACTGAAAAATTAACAACAGGTGAAAATGTTTTATCGTATGTGTCCCCATTTATTTGATGAAACCCTTGGGCCACGAGTCTCGCTTTAAAACGTGCTACGTTACCCTGCTCATCTTTTTTGATGGCAAACACTCCCCTGAAACAGTTTTATCTTTAGGTAGGTTGACAAGATGCCAAACCTTCCGCTTATACATATTATCGATTTCCTCGTTCATGGCATTTTTCCAATTTAGACACTGTTTAGATTTAACTGCTTGATTAAAAGTTTTGGATACTACAAGTCCTAGAAAGAAGTAGGAAGATTAAGATTTTGAGTAACTACCCCCTCAAACGTATTACTACCAGAGAAATAAAAAATATCTGAATCAAAAACAATATTATTTTTGCCACAAAAATTTTTGCCATCATTAACAGGCAACAGTTTTACTACTTTCAGGGTAGTAGTAGTCGATATCCGTTCTATTTCCCAAAGGTCTTGGCACTGCTTTATGCATCCAGACCACTTTAAAAGAAGTAACTTCAGCCACAGGCGAATCAGCAATAGACTCCCCCATCAGAATCACCTGACCCACCCCCTGAAGACGATTTCCATGGGATAGGAAGCCTGATGATCTACCGGATCATCCAAGAATGGATCTAATTCATCCGACGAAGGGCCCATCACCGCTCCACTGTGCTTACTAAATAAAACGTCAGAAAAGGTTAAATTAATGGTTTCTATAATTTTATCCTCCTCTTCAATCCAAGCGCGATAACCTTTAGTTCTCAAGGCATATCCCAACAGAACTCATTTCTTAGCTTTAGATTCTAATTTATGGTTTCTTTTTTATTTAGGGACGCCCACATAAACAATTACACCAAACGGCTTAAGATGTCTGACTAAAGGTTTACACCCCGAGTACAATTCTAAAGCGGTTTTAAGTTGACCTTTATGGGTTAGTCTGTTCCAGGTGTAGCTGAAGTACAATATTGCTTTGGGCCAAAAACAAAAAGGAAGTCCGCTATCTTTTAACATAGCCCCTGACACAGTTCAAAAACGTTTGATTTAAACGCTCGCAAACGCCGTTTTACTCAGGCGTAAAAGTGTTAGTGAGCTCATGAATAATTCCATTTTTGTCACAAAAGGATTTGAAATTTTCATTTACGAACTCTGAATCATTGTCAGTTCGAATATACTTCAACTTTACATTTAAATTACGCTACGTCCCTAGCAATATATCTTTCAAATACACCGAAAACTTGAGACTTCTCCTTAATGGGATATATAGAAACTTTTTTAGAAAACCCATCTATTATTGATAAAAAAAAAAAAAAATCGTTCTCCCCCCCCTCCCTTCCAGTTGTTTTAATAGGACCCCAAACGTCTATAAACACCTTCTCCAACGGTGATTTTAAACCATGATAATCAGATGACTTTAACGAGATCCAGTTCTGTTTGCTAAGCTTACAGGGTTCACATGAAAGTTTTTTAAATTTTAATTTAAGGAAACCCTTGACCCCATCCTGTTTACTCGTACAATTATTAAGTCTGGACTGACGTGACCAAACCGAGTATGCCAATACTCTACATCATTTGAATTAACAAGAGAAATAGAAGGTTCATCAGAGTGCCCTCCATTATCTTCAGAAACCTTAAAACTTTGCTTCCCATTCTTTTTGCAAACAGTAGAATGAGTGTGATAAACTCCGTTTTTAATTTTAGCTTGAAAAACAAATTTACTATCATTTCCATACATCGTTACCTTGCCTCTACCGCCGGTGAAACTTGCCCCTTTTAAATCAATTTTAGGACCGGAGATCAAATTCTTTCTACGTTTAGGAGAATATAAGACATCTTTAAGATAAAGTAAATTATCATTAAAACTTAGTCTAATAATTTCCTTTCCCTCTATAGAGAAGCTAACCCCGTCTATCGCAATGAACAAATTCTCTCCCTCAACAGACTCAAAACTATCAAAAAGTTCTAAATTCTTACAGAAATGATTTGAGGCAGCGGTATCGAAAGCCCAACTGTTATCCTCACTAGTATCACTGAAATTAGTTTGAGCAATATATTATGAGAGGGAATTTTTCTTTACGTTACGATTTCCTGGATTATTACTATTTTTACACTTATCACTTTTATGTTTACTATTAGGGAAATCATTTTTCCATTTATCAAGATTAACAAAACAATTTTTCTTTATGTGACCAGGTCGGGCTCACCTAAAGCAATTTAAAGTCTTAAACTTTTTACCTTTGGTTTGAATGTTCTCTATCTCAACATGATGATTTCCCCGTCTGTCCTCCTCATGAAGTTGTAGTCTGGCCTCCTCGGACAGTAACACATTGACAATAGCTTGAAATTTGAAGTCCTCGTCTTTCCATCTGAGCAAGTACTGAACCATCGACTCGAATCTTTTTGGCAAATGTAGTAGGATCTGATAACAACTATAGGTATCATCCATTGACTTTCCAATTACTATCAGCTGTTCCAAAATTCTTGACAGACGATTTACGAAACTGTTTTCTATTTCATCTCTTCCCGTCTCGCATTGTAAAAACTCCGTAAACAGGATCATATGTTGGGCACGGGAATCGGAAACAAAAGTTTTCTTCAAAAAATTCCAAGCATCTATCGGACAGCTGCAATTTTCTATTATGCTCCTAATTTCTGGCGAGGTGTGCAAGTAAATTGTTGAAAGTGCGATTCTACTTCGAGTCTTGTAATCTTCTACATTCTTTGTTGTTATTCCAGTTTTTTCATCTTTTCACATGGCAATTTTTCTTTCTGCCATACCAAATTCCAACAATTTCGTTCAATTAAGATGAATTTAATATCCTTCTGCCGAATAGTATAATTGTTGGCATTTAACTTTTGAATAGAAGGATTTAAACTAACAGTCATTTTTAAAACTATTTAAAAAAAAATGCTACCTAAAAAATATGAGCTAACACATGTTAAAGGCCTAGAACTTATTCTGATGACAAACTACGTTGTCAAAACTAATATGAGAGTTTAAATGCAGAGGAAGTGGATTGTTTTAGCTCTAACATTTTGAAATATGGTAGCACTTAATAAAACTGAGTCATATTTCAAACTTAAAAAATTCATTGAAAAATAACAAGGCTTATATATAAGAGTAAACTTAGCAAAGAAAATTATAATTAATTAACAACAAAATAAATAGTTGAGATTGCCAGTATTTGACGTTTTAAAATCATCTAAATTCATATTAGCTGCCAGAGATAATTAAACTTTTAAAGGAACATTATGAAGCTTGAGGATTTAAGTTGATAAACAGTCAACGGCCAGACATAATATTTTAACATGAAAATCAATATGAAAAGGCTAACTTTACAACAAACTGCCCCCCTCAACCCATCTATCTTTCTATATCTATCTGTATATATATTCCTTTGTTACTCATAAATATTAAAATCAAATTTACTGCTACTTGATTGCATAACATATCGGAATTATTTTGTGTGGCCCTGTAACTAGTTACCTAATTTTCGGCGTATAATCCGCACGTAAGATTCAGTTTTGCACCAGAATTTTAAATTGAGAAATAACATTATATATGTTGGAGCTGTTTCTTGAAAAATATATAGATTTGCCGTTAAAATTTTTGGTCGCAGAATGACATATATGCGGATTATACACCGAAAAATACGGTATCAATTCTATGCCTACTATTTTCTACAGATCCCATGCTTTTAAAGATGCCAATAACTTTTATTTATTTCTCTTTGTTTAATGATGTGTTAAAATACACGTATACTAAATCAATACAAAAAACCCTTAACGGGTTAAAAGCTTGTGACGCAGCTACTTTATGGCAATAAGAAACTGAAATATAGGTCTTAAAAATAATGATATCAAATTTTAAGTGACGTTTTGGTGTTAATTAAAATATACATAGATTTTCTTATTTTGTCATTTACTTTCTTGTAATATTCTTCATGTTTACAGTGTGAACAATATTTTCAACATAAATAGATTTATAAAATTTACTCACTGATGCTTTTTTATCCGCATTCAAAATAAGGGTTTTAAAAGAAATGATATCAAAATTCTAGTGACGCCTCGGTGTTACTATACAAGATTTGTTTTTAAATTCCACTACAATTATTTTTGTTTTGTCCTATAAAGTATATTTACACTTTGAAACTATGCTTTAAATTTTCAAATATGATATCAAATAATCACACTTCCACTGAGTTTACATTATAAATTGAAATTGCTTATTTCGAAAATTGATTTGTCTTTTGCGTCACGCTATCCTAAACTGTAAATAAAATTTATGTAAGTGCTACTTTGTGTCATAGCATCCAAATTAAGTGAAAATGTCTGCTAAAGGATAGTGTGATGCAAAGAAAAAAATTGCTCAAATTTTATTTGCAGTTTTGGATAGCGTGACGCAAAAGACAAATCAATTTTCGAAATAAGCAATTTCAATTTATAATGTAAACTCAGTGAAAGTGTGATTATTTGATATCATATTTGAAAATTTAAAGCATAGTTTCAAAGTGTAAATATACTTTATAGGACAAAACAAAAATAATTGTAGTGGAATTTAAAAACAAATCTTGTATAGTAACACCGAGGCGTCACTGGAATTTTGATATAATTTCTTTTAAAACCCTTATTTTGAATGCGGATAAAAAAGCATCAGTGAGTAAATTTTATAAATCTACTAGCCGCCCTCGGCGACCAGCTGGTTCGCGATCCCTGAAAAATCCGACTTTACGAAACTCCCGCTCGGTGGCGCCTGCGGCGCCTTTTTCCCGTTTCAGGTCTAATAACAGCTTATCGATATATCGTGAAAATACCTTATTGAAAGCGCAGTAAATTCCCGTGCGGAAGCGCCTTCGGCGCCCTCTTCCCTTTTCAATATCTGAAACAGCCTGTTCGCTCACCATGTTATGATCTTTCAAATTTCTGACTTTAGCTAAGTCCCGCTCGGTGGCGCCTGTGGCGCCGTATAACATTTTTTTAAAAGACTTGTGTCTGATTTATCTGGGGTTTTTCTCCAAAACGTGCTTAATTCCGGGCTATATATCGTTAAAAATTATTAGTACGAAATGTGAGCGAAAATCTGAATTTGAAACTCTGTAAAATAAAAAGGAATAAAAATTTTCTGGTTTTTCCGTAGTTTTCTCCGAAAGTTTCGTACAGAATTTGAACGGCTTATATCATTTTAATAACCTGCAATAAAAATACTTTAAAATATCTTTTGAATGATGTGTTATGTATTACAATAATGAATATCTATGATATATTTTAGACTCAAAATGGCTAATCTATCAAGGGCGATTAACGATTTCTATTGAAATCCATCTAAAATTTAAGAATTCCAAAACTGCTTTTTTACAACCGAATTCATAAAAAAAAAGGGGGGGGAATCAATATTATTCTGTTAAAAGTAACTCATTAACAGATGAAATTGGTGAATTAACAGATGAAATTGGTGAATGGTGTCATTAACAGATGAAATAAAAATGAATTTAAATAAATAAAATATGTCTATTTATTTTATTTTTAAAGCTATACTTTAGATTTTTTAACTGCATACAGGTGAGCCATAATGACGGGCAATTTCGAAGTTCTGCTTTTGATCGATTTTAAATTGAAAAAATTCAAAAACTGCTTTTTTTATTTCCAGTATACTTTGTCACGTGGGCGAAAAACAAAAAAGCAATTTTTCCAGACCTCTAGCACCTGGCACTGAAGAATCTTATTCTCTCTTCTCTGTCAAGGTCAGTTGCAAGAGTTTCAGAATTTCATCGAAAACTGCCGCGATACTGAAAATTAAAAAAATTATAACTCATTCAGTTTTTGAAATTTTCTCTCAATCTTCTGGGTATTCAATTGTTGAAGCGAGATCTATATACAAATAAAAAAGAAATGATTTATCTCTAAACGCTTTTGAGTTATAACATGTTTTGTGAAAAAATCGATGTTTCGTAAAATCTAAAAATATGGATCGCTAATCCGTATTTTGTAAAAATGTTTATATGGTTCGAAAGAAGATTAAATGTCCTTTCCAAATATACCAGGTTTTAAGAAATGGAACAGTTATTCGGTCATACAGGGCGTTTCAAAAACGACAATCGAGAAAAAGAGAAATTTTCGACCCTTCTTAAAACTTTTTTTAAAAATATAAAAAATCCGTATTTTTAAAAAAAAAATTGTACCGTAAGAATCGGTAATAAATGCTCTTTCTCGTGGTACAGGTGTATTTTCGATATTTCCAATAGATCGGAAGCGATCGCTTTAGAAAAACCCGCGAAAATTACGATCCGCTCGCTTTTTAATTGGGCATTGGTCGACGTTTTAATTAATATCTCCGGAACTAATTAAAATTTTTAAATTCTGTTTTCACTATCAACTCGGGAAGGCTTCTGAGCACCCGTATTTCAAATTTTATACTTCTGCGTTCAGTAGGGGCTGAACGTATAGATGCACAGACAGACAGACAAACATCTTCTTTTATTATTATAGATTTATGCTGAAAATATTGTTCACACTGTAAACATGAAGAATATTACAAGAAAGTAAATGACAAAATAAGAAAATCTGTGTATATTTTAATTAACACCAAAGCGTCACTTAAAATTTGATATCATTATTTTTAAGACCTATATTTCAGTTTCTTATTGCCATAAAGTAGCTGCGTCACAAGCTTTTAACCCGTTAAGGGTTTTTTGTATTGATATCATTCCTTTTTAAGGGTTACTGATCATTTGCTCAAAAAATTAAAACATAGGAAAGGTAGGATGATTTCTGTTTTGACTTCCGTATATTGTAATCCCAATTTGCAAAATTGGTTTTGTATCTTGCATAGCTCAAAAATGAATGATTGTAGAATTTGAAAATTTATATTTTGACTGTCATGATGTTTATTTGTACATCTGCAACTTCGGTGTTAATACGAGCTCTCGTTTTAGAGATATCTACGGCATCACATGATTTTTCATAATGTCTGTATGTACATATGTATGTGTATCTCGCACAAATTTAAAATGGTTGGGCGCAGAACATTGCAAATTGATATATAGGTTTGTTATAACATCTAGTTGTGAACTTCCCTTTTTGGTCTTTCTGTGACTTTATTTTGGAGATATTTATGAAAATTATATATTCTTAATGAGCAAAAACAGAAAGGTTTTGACATTATATATGACCTATCATCATAGAAAAGATTTCAAAAGAAGCTAATGATACGAGGGTTGCTATTTATATTTCTGGCCTTGGCAACAGTAAGTGTTGCTAGGCGACCGCAGACGATTTTAATCGAAAGTTTAATATTTTTAAACGTAAATTCAGCAGACGATTTACCATTATAGCTTTATTTGTGTTGTTGACAGTAAATTGAAAAGTTCTTCTCTTTCAAAAAATGGAATTGAATCGTGAACATTTTCGTGCGATTATTTTTCATAACTTTCGACGTGGATTGTCAAGACAAGAGTGCTTCGATGAACTTAATTCTTTATACAGCGATAAAGCGCCATCCTACAGCACTGTAAAAAATTGGTATAACGAATTTAATCGTGGTCGATGTTCGATCCAGGACGAATCCCGTGCAAGTCGTCCAAAATCAGTTGTTGTGCCAGAAAAGATCGATGCTGTGGGTGAACTGATGAAGCAAGATCGTCATGTGACATACCGTGAGATTGAGGCGTCTTTGGACATTAGTATGACTAGCATCAATAAAATATTGCATGAACATTTGAGCGTAAAAAAAATTTGTTCGCGTTGGATCCCGCATAATCTGACAAACGCTCAAAAAAAGGCTCGTGTCGATTGGTGCAAGGAAATGTTGGAAAAATACGTTCAAGGTACATCAAAGACTGTGTATAACATCTACACAGCTGAAGAATCATGGATCTATGCATATGAGCCGGAAACAAAACAGCAATCAACTGTATGGGTCTTCCAAGGCGAGGCAAAACCAACAAAAGTTGTTCGAGGAAGAAGCACATCGAAACAAATGATTGCCTGTTTCTTCGGCATTAACGGTCATGTGGCAACAGTGGAGTTAGAGCAACGCAGGACGGTCAATTCTGAATGGTACACGACCATTTGTTTGCCAGAAGTCATCGGAGAAATTCGAAAAAAGCAGAAGAACAGGCGAATCATTCTTCATCATGACAATGCGAGCTCTCACACATCGACTCAAACAAATGCATTTCTGACTGAGCGAAAGATCGAACTGATGGGTCATCCGCCGTACAGCCCTGATTTGACACCCAATGACTTCTTCTTATTCCCACACATCAAAAATAAATTACGTGGACAACGATTTTCGACCCCCGAAGAAGCGGTTGATGCATTCAAAACGCATGTTTTGGAGTTACCTCAATCGGACTGGAAAAAGTGCTTTGAAAATTGGTTCAAACGCATGCAAAAGTGTATTGATCATCATGGAGAATATTTTGAAAAACAATAAAACCAATTTCGATCCTACATATTTGTTTTTTCATTATTAGGCCAGAAATATAAATAGCAACCCTCGTAGAGATAGTAATGATAATGCTGTGAAAGTTAGCATTTTTGCAAGTAGAAAGTAATTCTTAAATAAGCACGTTCTAATCCATGAATGCATTTTATTTACTGACTATTCAGGCTGTAATGATATTATGAAAGTTCTCGACATTTTTGCGTGTAGAAAGTAATACTTAAAGACATAAGCAGGTTCTAGTTGATGAATGCACTTTATTTAATGAATATTCAGCTCGTAGATAAAGGCCGTAATGATAGTTATGAAATTTGTTGAAAATTCTGCATGTAAAAAAGAATTCTTAAAGACACGAGCAGGTTCTAATCAACGAATGTACTTTATTTAATGAATATTCAGCCTGTAATGATGATGTTTCAAAACCTGTCGGCCTTTTTTGTGCGTAAAAAGTAATTCTGAAAGACAGGAGCAAGTTCTAGTCGACGAATATGCACTTTAATGAATATTCAGCCCATAATGATATTGTTATGAAAATTGTCAAAATTTCTGCATGTAAAAAGTAATTCTTAAAGACATGAACAGGTTCTAGTCAATGAATGCACTTTATTTAATGAATATTCAGCCTGTAAATAGATTCCGTGATGATATTATGAAAGTTGTTGACATTTATGCATGTAAAAAATAATTCTTAATAAGAAGGTTCTAGTTGATGCATGCAATTCATTTAATGGGTATTCAGTCAGTAGATAGAGCCCATAATGATATTGTCATGAAAGTTGATATTTTTGCATATAGAAATTACATTAGCAGGTTCTAGTCAATGAATGCACTTTATTTAATGAATATTCAGCTTGCAGATAAAGCCGTAATGATACTGTCTTAAGACTTATCGTCAATTCTGCATATAACGAGCAGGTTCTAATCTACAAATGCACTTTATCTAATGAATATTGAGCCTATAATGATGTCATTACAAAAGCTGTCGGCATTTTTGCATGTAGAAAGTATTTCTTAAAGACGCGAACAGGTTCTAATTGACAAATGCATGTTATTTAATGAATATTTAGGAAACGGTTGAATAAAACCATTTTTGGAGCCACAAAAATTAATAGTCAATGAATATTCTCGAAACAATCCAATGAAACAGTCACACTTTCTACTGAAATTAAATAACACTGTTAAAAAAACATGACAGAACAGAAAATTCCCAACCATTAAATTAGTACTTATTTTCGAAAAAAATGATTTTTCAAAATTTTTATATATTAAGAGTTCAAAAAGTCAAATTTTCACAAATTGCATTTTTTTCATTTTTTAACCACAAAATGAAATACTAAAAATTTGAAAAAATCAATTTTTGTAAAATGAGTACTAATTTCACGATTGTGAATTTTCTGAATGTGAAAACGGAATTTAAAAAAAATGTGTTTGATGATGAGTAATTATAGAAACAAATTTCCTCATAGAATAACATGGGACGCGGCTGTCGGAGAAATTACGTATTGTTCACTCATAAAATCGCAATAGACTGCATTGAAAAACTTCAAATTTATTTTGTTAATCAAAACACAAACGAAAAATCATTTAATGAACTTAATTCAATTCACAATGCAATTCTTAATACTCACAGACAATCAACACATCAGACGAGTATACATATATATATTTTTTAATGTAATTAAATAACATCTGGTATAGACATAAATCGCATAATATTTATGATTAGATACACAAACTCAAAATGTGTTTATATAGTATTCAAGATAAGTAATACAATACTCAAGATATAAGACAGGTAATTAGCACTCAAGTCATGGATTATGGTATATTTTTCTCTTTTTTTTTTTTTTTTTTTTTAAGTTTAATTTTTATTTTCAAAAATAAATTCTACTATAAAGTAATGCACTTATCTTAAGAAACTCTTAATTAATATTTTCACATAAATTATGCTTCAATGCCATAATTTATGTGAACATTTGTAGTAATCAAAGTTTTATAATTGAAGTCTTACAAGGAGAGGTCACGACATGGAAAATTCAGATCGGGACGAAATTGTGCAGGATTGTAGTACACTATGAAGGTAACAACATACTAAAGCAGTAGGACCCACTATCCACAAAATTTGGAGAAAAAAGCATTTAAAGTTTCAGTAATCTTTAAATACAAGTTATTTCACAAATAAGGCAGCGCCCCAGTGGCGTGAGCGTAAAGCGCTGGTTTTCCACCCAGACAACATGGGTTCGAGACTACCTACGGAACTTTTTTTTTCTTCTTCTTTAATTTTTTATGTAATCTAAATTTTTTTATTACTTCCATTACCCTACTACCGTAGGTAATGGAAGTATTGTATTCGGTCTGAAAATTCGATATCGGGTTTTCACCTGATTTACACGTTTTAAGGTCCCCTGAGTCCAAAAAAGTGGTTTTTGGCAATTGGTCAGTGTGTATGTATGTGTGTATGTATGTATGTATGTATGTATGTATGTGGAGAATATTCTGGCTATTATAGCTCAGAAACTAATAAAGATAGATCTACGAAACTTTAGAATTGAAATACGTCTGGTGTACAGATGAAATTTCCAAATTTTGGTGAAAATTGAAAAACCGGAAGTGGGACATCGGAAACCGGAAGTGGGACCGTAAGTCCGTATCTCAAAAACGGCTCTAACGATTTTCTTCAAACTTGCTGTATAAACACTCTATTAGATGTCCTTTCGAATGACATAGTTGGTTAGTTCAGGAAAATTGATAGGCGGCCTGTATAAATAGCTCAATTTCAGGCCTCGCAAAGGCGTTCCTTTAAAAACGGTTGTACGGATTTTTTTCAAACTCTCCATTTTAACTCACTTTTAAATATGCTTTTGTATGTAATTATTGTTTTCCTGTTAGTAATTGAGTTTAACCGGAAGTAGGACATCGGAAACCGGAAGTGGGACCGTAAGTCCGTATCTCAAAAACGACTCTAACGATTTTCTTCAAACTTGCTATATAAACACTCTATTAGATGTCCTTTCGAATGATATAGTTGGTTAGTTCAGGAAAATTGATAGGCGTCCTGTATAAATAGTTCAAGTTCAGGCTTCGCAAGGCGTTCCTTTAAAAACGGTTGTACGGATTTTTTTCAAACTCGCCATTTTAACTCACGTTTAAATATGCTTTTGTATGTAATTATTTTTTTTCCGGTTAGTAATTGATTTTTGTAAAAGTTGGTATCTCAAAAACGGCTCTAACGATTTTCTCTTTAGGTCACTTTTGTGTTTTCTGATCACATTATCTCTCAAAAATGCATATAATTCATGTAATAGCGGATAATGGAAGTCGTGTGGTTGTTTCACACCAGATTTTTTATTTTTACTTTATTTATAATTCATTCGAAAATTTTAATAAAAGATTATTTAATTTACTTGAATATAAAATAAATAAATTTTTCTATTTTTGATATTTATAACTTAAAAATACAATAAATTTCTATAACTTAAAAAAAAAAAAAAATAGTTTTGTTTTAACTATAAAATAAGGTAAAAGTAAAGAAAATGTTTTAAATTATTTTTCTAAGTATTTTATTTTATTTTAGGTATGTCCAAAACAATATTAAATTTTGTTTTTAAATTACAAAAAATAAAAAAATTACAGAGAAATGATTTTAATTGCATATACTATAATTATTATCCAAATTAAATAATTACTTCTCCAATCAGTACAACTTCTTGAAAAATTAAAGTTTAGAATTACGATACTATTAAATTATTAAAGGCAAAGAAATGTTACCCTTAAATGTAGATTTTAAATGTTAATCAACATACTTTCTTCTTCGACAACGATATTTTTTTTTTTTTTTAATCCTTCTGTGGACGAAATAAAATATTTCACTTCACCTGCTCTCTATTATTAACAAGCTAAAGGGGTTTACGTAATTTATAAACATTAAAAGGAAAACAGGAAGCTCAAACCAAGATTTAAGTACACCTGTTAACTATTTTTTACACTTTGTTTTACAGCTTGCTTATTTTTTAGTTATAAAAATTTTTTATCTGTTTTCTTTATATTTGTTATTTAGTGTTTTGTAAAATTAAAATTTATTTTTTAAGTTATAAAAATTTATTGTATTTTTAAGTTATAAATATTAAAAAATATATATATTTATTTTATATTCAAGAAAATTAAATAATCTTTTATAATTTTCTCAATTTTAAATTCATTTATAAAATAAAGTAAAAAGAAATAAAAAATCTGGTGTGAAACAACCACACGACTTCAATTACCCGCTATTACATGTATTATATGCATTTTTGAGAGAGAATGTGATCAGAAAACATAAAAGTGACCTAAAGAGAAAATCGTTAGAGCCGTTTTTGAGATACCAACTTTTACAAAAAATCAATTATTGACCGGAAAAAAATAATTACATACAAAAGGATATTTAAAAGTGAGTTAAAATGGCGAGTTTGAAAAAAATCCGTACAACCGTTTTTAAAGGAACGCCTTTGCAAGGCCTGAACTTGAGCTATTTATACAGGACGCCCATCAATTTTCCTGAACTAACCAACTATATCATTCGAAAGGACATCTAATAGAGTGTTTATATAGCAAGTTTGAAGAAAATCGTTGGAGTCGTTTTTGAGATACGGACTTACGGTCCCACTTCCGGTTTCCGATGTCCCACTTCCGGTTAAACTCAATTATTGACAGGAAAACAATAATTACATACAAAAGCATATTTAAAAGTGAGATAAAATGGCGAGTTTGAAAAAAATCCGTACAACCGTTTTTAAAGGAACGCCTGTGCGAGGCCTGAAATTGAGCTATTTATACAGGCCGCCTATCAATTTTCCTGCACTAACCAACTATATCATTCGAAAGGACATCTAATAGAGTGTTTATATAGCAAGTTTGAAGAAAATCGTTAGAGCCGTTTTTGAGATACGGACTTACGGTCCCACTTCCGGTTTTTCAATTTTCACCAAAATTTGGAAATTTCATCTGTACACCAGACATATTTCAATTCTAAAGTTTCGTAGATCTATCTTTATTAGTTTCTGAGCTATGATAGCCAGAAGATTCTCCACATACATACATACACACACACACACACACACATACATACTCACTGACCAATTGCCAAAAACCACTTTTTTGGACTCAGGGGACCTTAAAACGTGTAAATCAGGTGAAAACCCGGTATCGAATTTTCAGACCGAATACAATACTTCCATTACCTACGGTAGTAGGGTAATGGAAGTAAAAATTTAGATTACATAAAAAATTAAAGAAGAAAAAAAAAAAAGTTCCGTAGGTAGTCTCGAACCCATGTTGTCTGGGTGGAAAACCAGCGTTTTACGCTCACGCCACTGGGGCGCTGCCTTATTTGTGGCCACTGGGGCGCTGCCTTATTTGTGAAATAACTTGCATTTAAAGATTACTGAAACTTTTAATGCTTTTTTCTCCAAACTTTGTGGATAGTAGGTCCTACTGCTTTAGTATGTTGTTACCTTCATAGTGTACTACAATCCTGCACAATTTCGTCCCGATCTGAATTTTCCATGTCGAGACCTCTCCTTGTTAGTAGGAATTTATATATCTATCTGCAGCAAAGTAAAATTTGTCTATGATCCTGGACTGACGCCAGGGTTGGCACAGTTTAAACCAGTGATTCTCAAGCGTTTTAGAGCTGACGCCCCCTTAAGAAGTGAAAAATATAACACATGCGAAATTTTATATATTTAGTTTGAATACTAAAATGTGCTTAAATCGCCCCCCCCCCCCCTACCGCACAAAGCAAGTTCTCAGCAGCCTCCAGCGCTCCCTGGGGGTGGTACCGCCCCCCCATTGAGAACCTATGGTTTAAACCACCTTTCCAAAAAATTCAAAATTTTTATTCTATTGCTCCTTTTTTAACTGAAATTTATAAATTATTTTTATGTAAATGATTTTTACTTTTAATTCAGTTTATTTCAATTGTAATTTTTCTTCAGAGAAGGTTTTAGTTATGTGATTTATTGCATAATTGGCTGATTTTATTAAATTTATTATATATGGAGGAAAAAATACCTAGAAATTATAGATTATATTAAATTTAATAAATTTAGCAAATTTATATTAATTGTCTTATAAAATCATAAATGAAAGGATCTAAGGCTAAATGTAGTGAAACGTAAAATAAATAATGGAAAGCACATTTATTTTGTGCAAGATATAAAGTAAAAATTACATGAATTATTTTATTAAAATGTAACAGCACTAGAATTAAGGAAATGACATTAAAAATTTTAATATCCAAGTATTGAAAAATGTTGAAATAATTCTAATTGCAAAAGATTCTAAATCCGATGAAGAGTGTTTTCTTAAAATAGAAAATTTAGTTTCAATAAAAGCTATAAAACTTCTAATTTTATTTATATTAAATGTAAATTCTATTCAATATGCAATTTTCAAATGGATTGCAATATTCCATTACATAATCCAAAAGTAGACTTTTTTCTTAAATCTCTTCCTATGACTCTTTTTTATTGTATTGGAGTTTTTTTAATTTTTCCCTAATTCATTAAATTAAGAATTTTATTGTTATTAAGTTAATTTGTTATCATTAAATTGTAGGAAAGGCATGTTAGGTTTAACATTCACTATTTAAAAAAAAAAAAAAAAAAAAAAAAAAAAATGTCAACTCACAGTAATCCTGTTATTAAGCCTTGACATCATTTTAATGAAAACTGAATACTACAATTATGGAATATTTTTAGAAGTTCTGAATATAAAAGAATTAAGATATAATAAAATGCACTTTTATATAACAGTTCTTTACCTCAAGGATGAGATATCGACAAAAGTGTAAAAATAAATAAAACTTTATGAAAAAGATAAACATTAAAGCAAAATATAAGAATTCAGGTAGCAAAAGCCTGTGTTACAGAAATAAATTATTTGATTGTTTTATTTTTGAACATAAAAATAAATAAATGTTTTATTAACATGACTATGTGAAAACGATTTTAATTAGATGAGACATAAGAGAATTTCATGTCTGAAAGTACAAACTTTGTTTCTTGTATACATTGTTACAGAAAGAAAATCAACTTGCAAAAAAAGCTGAAAAATCTCATCCCTATTTGTTATCAATAATTTAAATCATTTTTAGATGAAGTGATAATTGATATTGGAATATTAATTACTTTTTAAAGTGACAATTTTATTTACAAATATGTATAATGTGACTGGGAAACATATACTAATAAAAATCTGGTTTAAACAAAAAAAAAAAAAAAACCTGGTTTTTGCCAACCTTGACGGACGCCCAAAATCTGGTATAACAAGAAGTTAGTGATGAGGGCTGGAAATTTTTCAATGCCAAAAATGCATTTTTTTTTTTTTTAAGTAAATTATTTACACAACATATTTAAGCATTAGTCACAATAATACGGTTAATAGTTATTTATAGTAATGTCAAATATGTTTCGAGCAAATTGTTCGAGAAGGAGAAAATTAATATAATACAAGAAATCTATAGTTGTTAATCAGAATTTTGAATGTTCCTTCAACAACAACTTTCTATGATTACAGTTATAAAACATTTGCAACATCAACATATATATAAAGAGGAATATATTGAAAAATTAATGCACTGCTATCTCACTGAGCTTGTATCTGTTTTTTAAAATATTCATTTGAGAAATAATGATACACAGTGGTAGAAATAAGAATTTTGAAACTAGGCGTCAAAATAACGCCTGGATTAAATTTTTTAGGCGTCCAAATTAAAAATCTAGGTGCCATCTATAATTAAATATGTATATTTAAAAAAAATAATAATAATAAAGCATCAACTTGTAAATAATATATGCAAGATTATATAAAAAATATTTATGTAATGAATGTAATTACATTGACAATATTAAACGTATATATTTAAAATCACAAATTCATTCTTCACCCAGAAGATACATCATTCCACCACAATTTAATACCATTTTCTGGGCAGAAATCTTCAAATTTAGGGCTATTTAATTTAATCATTAACAAATTGTCAACTACTTTCATAGAGAAATGATTTCTTAAATCAGTTTTTATAAGGTTCAAATTATGTTTTTATTAGGTTAGGTGAAATAGACTTGTTTGCTGTCTGATGGGATTGGGAAAATTATTAGATATGATGAGGAAAAAATCCAGGCATCAAATATGGCACCTATGATTGGAATTCTAGGCATCAAAATGAAAAAACTGGTCACAAAATACAACTAACGACTGCTTATTTCTAACCCTGATGATACATCAATCTTTTTCTAACTCAGGTAGTAATTTTGATTTAGGTAACCTCATGAACTCTAGTTCTGAGAAAGACTCTGAAAGTTCATGGTCATAATCTTTATCTAACGTTTATGCATATAATAATAATAATAAAAGCCTTTAATAAGCCCACAAAATTGGCATTATTGAAAATCTTAGAGAAAAACCTCATATAAAATTTCAACTTTATTTAAAAAAAACTTTTTAAAACTAATTTCTTAAGAGAATATACAATCGGCAACAAAAGTATCCAAGCACTAGCCAATAATTCTGATAGTGCTTGAATACTTTTGCTGCCGACTGTATAGATCCCAGTGGCAGAAAGTTTTATAGCTGTCTGCGACAGGCTTTTAAAATTTCGTAATCTGTCTGCAAAATTTGCGTGTAATCAGGGGTGAAAATGGCTTACAGTAAATTTCTGAAAATTAAAAATACTTTCTGAACAATTAACCAAAATGTGCAAAGCAATTTTGAAATACATTTTAAAGATAAGAACAAAACAATTGTAAAATAACATAACTACAGATGTGGGTTGGTTAAATATAAAGATTTTCAAATCACTCTATAATAAAATAAAATTTAACTGGTAGACCGCAAGCAGAATTAGTTGCTTTAAATTTTGAGGAAAACTTATTATGAAGCAGTAAAGTTACCAGTTTAATAGATCAATCAAAATTAATTGCTTAATATGCTATTATTTTGCTGCTAATCAATAAAATTTACAGGATATTTTTCTTTTAAAAGCTATTCCTAAAATTTCATTTTTTTTTTTCTTCTGATTGTCAACATACACAATTATTTTGTTTACTAATCTATAAAATTTGCTCTTTTTTCAAAATTATTTTTTGAAATGAGCGATAATTTTGTGGCATAATAAAATATGGCATCATACTGCCACTTATTGAGAAACTTTATGCTTCATGATAATTAATTACAGAAATAAGAGTTTATTTTATCGCTCTAATCAATAATTTTTTCCCCCCTAATCTATTTCTTAAATCCATGATAATTTTGTGGATTTTTATTGAAATGCAGAACCATTCGCCACAGACTGACAAATTTTAAGTTTAATAACAAATAATTGCAAAAATTCATGATTATTTCTTTGCCAATCAAAAAAGTTTGCTTCATTCAAAGAGGTTTACCAAAATATGCAATAATTTTGTAACCTGTTATTGAAATGTACAAGCATTTTACCCCCAACAGTCCAAAATGAAGCAAAATTTTGGAAATAGGCTTATTTTGCTGCAAATCGATGAAACTCAGCCATTTTTTCAAGGTTATTTACATTGAAATATGTCATTTAGTGCCCTTATATTAAAATATAAAATTGTTTCACTGCTAATTATAAATATTTCAAAAATATTTTCCATAATACAAATTATTTGTCCACAAAACAAAATAATTAAATTTTCTGGCTTTCTTTAAAGACCATTTACCAAATTACACGCTAATTTTGCAGCTCATCACTGAAATACGAAGCTATTTCGTTGTTCATATAGCCAGGTAAAATTTAAAACTGTCTGCACACATAAGTATTTGACCAAACATTTCCTGCAAAAATTCTGTGGGGTTATACACAAAGTTAATAAAAATCTTGATTTAAAAAAAAAAAAAAAAATCAAAAAATTCGGATTTTTTAAAATTTAAATCAGTTTTTTTTTTATTTAAATAGAATTTTTGAAATTTAAATATATTTAAGTATAATATTTGATACAAACAAATTAAATTGTTGAAGTTAGATGTCTAAATCAATCAATTATTTTTTTTTTTTATATAGAATTAAAAATACATATAACTAAAAAATATATACAAGAATAATTCATAAATCAGTAGAAAATAATTACTTACCTTACAATATAGGGTTTTCTGCTTGTTTTAATTATCTATAATCTATATCATAATTTAAGTAAAGGATGCTTTATGTTAATTTAGACATTTTACTCCTTCAACCATAGATTTATTAGAAAGATGAAGTAGACTAAGGGCTGTAATCACAATAATTTTTAATTTTTCTGAAAATTTTACAACCAATATTTTATATTTTATTTAGTGACAGTGATTAAATGATTATAAAAACAAGTTTAGCTGCTTTATCATTTCCAAGTCAGTTTCGAAGTTTAGATTGCACTAATCCATAAGTTGAAAAAATCCTCTCTAAAGAAGTAGTTGATGCCCTTGCAGTAAACAATTGAGTAAGCGCCTGGTTCAGGTGATCAATTTTTCCAGTGTTACTTGAGAAAAAGTGACTTTTCCACCAATCGAGCGGGGAAATCTTACTGAGCACATCTTCACCAAAAAGTAATTCATAGAAAGAATCAGATTTTCCAAGGAATTTCATTATAACTGGAATAATATTGGGGGAGTAATTTTCATTTGCAAATGTAAAAGATTGTTTTCTTTCCAAATCGGTCAATTTTTTTCCAATAAGCTAAGAAATAGACTAATAGATAAGCTAAGACATGGAAAGTTCCCAGTGCTTCATGGTATCGCTTATTAAAAGCTGTTAAAGTTAAAATGGATTTATCGTTATCCTTATCCACATCTTTAAATTTCATCTTCAAAGTTTTCCAAATGTATACAGCTTCAGCAATAGTACAAGTATTTTTTTGAATAGAGTTTAAAGCTACAGCAATAGGTTCCAATCGTTTTAAAAGATGTTCGGCATTTCTTTCAGTCCAATATTAGCCACTTTATTGTAAACAATACTATCAATTTTTTCCCTATGCTCCTCACAAATTTTCAAGAGAAGAGACCAGTTTTTTATACATTTTGTTAAACAATCTACCATTGTGTTCCAGCGTACATCACATGGTAAAACTAGTTTTTAATCCGCCTTCTTGTTTATATTTGGAATTAGCAAAGTGATTATTCCTAAAATATTTAACAATATAAACTATATGCTCTTTTAAATCATCTATTTTAAGATCTTTAGCAAGTAAGTTCAACAAATGGGCTGAACAGCCATACAGTGCGTGTCGAAATGATAGGTCCACCAGTAAAAACGAAAGTTATGTTGGTAAAAAAGGTTTTATTGTGTACAAAGTACTATTTTATAAACTACATTACTTCATTCAATGTAAAATAATACATGAATAATATACAAATAATAGGAATAATAAGGAAAACAAAAATTACATGAAAAAGCTGTTTCAAAAAGATAGGTCCATTGAACCAAGCATCAAAATTAATGTTGAATTAATAAGAAATTTTTTCACCTTGTTTCAGAATAAGCTCATAAATCCTATTCGGCATGGTTTCTACAAGTTTTTGCAAACACTTTTTCACGATTTTTGACCATTCGGAGGAAATAGCCTTTTTCAAGTCTGCAGTACTGTTGTACTGCCTTCCCCTGCATACACCGCTCTTGCGAATATACCCCACATGTTTTCTACAGGATTCAGGTCGGGGCTGCAAGGTGGCCAATCGATAACATGTACACCATTATCCAAAAACCATTCGAAAGTGGACTTTGCAGTGTGCACAGGAGCATTGTCCTGTTGGAACATGAAGAATGGGCCCCCAATGTGCTCTGCCTGTGGAAGAAAATATTGTTCAAGCAGCTGTTGATAGTCTGCAGCATTCAAGCGATTGTCTACAAATGCTATATCAGTTTTTCCTGCACCTCCGAATCCGGCCCATACCATAACGGAACCACCACCAGCTTGCCTCTTCGAGAATATCTGTCTATCGTTACGCAGATCGTGCCAGTAGTACTGCCAGCCATCTGGACCATCCAGGTTGAATTTCTTTTCATCACTAAATATCACACGATGCCAATCTTGTTTCCAGGACATCACTTCATGTGCGAATTTCAATCTCTTTTCTTTGTGCTTTTTAATCAATTTTGTCAGCATGTAGCTTTTTAGTCAATTCTTTCCTCTTCACGTAAACTATATTGCCAACGTCTTTACCACTCTATTGACTGTAGATTTTGATATTGGAGGGTTTTGTTGTCTGGCCACAGGGGATAACCTCATATTTCCAGATTTTAACTCCTTTACGATAGTCCTTCTTTGTCGGGGTGTCACTTTTGATGGGCGGCCAAGTGATTTTTTACTGCCATAAGCATTTCTAAGTGGCAAATAATTGTTTAAAACATTATGTGATCTGTTTAAAAGTTTACCTATTTCTCTATTCGATTTTCCACACGTTTTAAATGCGTCAATTTTTCCCTGCTCAACCAGCAAAAGACTGCAACGACGACCCATTTCGTTTGATTACAACGTGATGTTCAAATCTGTTTAAATACCTCCACAGCAGCCAGCATAATACCGCAGTAAGACTAAGCAACGATATTTATGCAAATTTTTTGTAAATAAACATGATTGGTGGAAAATTTCTGAAGGCGGACCTATCTTTTCGAAACGGCCTGAAAATGAAAATTTGCATAAAATGAAAAGGTATTATTTATTTTTAAGAAATTTCTTCATAAATAGTTATACCAATTACTGATTAATTATCTCTACCAAAA
The DNA here is from genome assembly GCA_963930645.1 of Salticus scenicus. NCBI lineage: Eukaryota > Metazoa > Arthropoda > Arachnida > Araneae > Salticidae > Salticus > Salticus scenicus. The sequence goes on along the minus strand of OZ005659.1, from coordinate 29,372,589 downwards.
AATTGATTCTTATTCTCAATTAGGAGTCGAAATTTTGAAAAATGTGGGTGGACCTATCATTTCGATACGCACTGTATGTAAGGAGATCAAGCTGATTATCTTTATCAAGTTCCTGTCGCATGCCCGTAACGTTCTTTGCATTGTCTGTCACAAAGCTGCAAACAGAGCAGTTGAAGTTACGTTCACAGTTCAATACAACTTCTTTTGCTAATTTAGTCAAGTATTCAGCAGTATGAGAGAATTAGAGCTGTACCGAGTACTCGTTATATACTCGGTACTCGGCCAGTTTGACGAGTACTCGGTACTATACCAAATATGGACTAAGTATTCGGCCAATACCGAGTAGTTGTAAGAATTTCATTATTTTTATGTATTATTGAAAGAAATGTATTCATAAGAGTTGTTTATTAATAACTAAACTAAAAAATATGAAAATATAAACATAGTGATTAAACTTTTGCTGCAAACAGCTTTCTGCAGTTAAAACGAGCAAGCAGATTGCCACCAAACTCTGTATATGAGCTTATCCATTTTAGTTACAAGAATTTGAGTATAACCATCTTGTATGCGTGTAATATACAATTTTTTTTTCATAAAAACTTGTTGTATCTATATAAAACAGACAAAAATAAAATATTTTAGAAAAAAGAACCCTTATATAATACTAATATAATAAATAAAACTTTAGTTACATATTTGTTCAAATAAAAGTAAGACACTTTTAAAACTGTAAGAAAAGATTGTTTTTTAATTTAAAAAATAATAATTATGAAAAAGGTAAATACACTAAAATGTTATTAAAAATATATTTTAATAATTAAAAATGTTGTTTTTCAAATTATGGCCCAAAAACACCTATCTTTTTTACTCTTCTAGAGTTTGAAGATTAATGAAATCTATCATGTTTGAAATGATAAAATATTTATTTTAATGTTCTCCTTTCATATGTGAACTTCATGCATCTTAAATTAAGCCTGAGTGTATAGGAACTTTTATATTCTCTAAGAATTATCTGAGAATGATTCGCATCTGAGAAAGACTATATAATAAAAAAAGAAGTTATCAGTTATTATGGTTTAATAATCCACTAAACTGGAAGTATCAAATATAACAATGAACCTAATTGTGTATATACACTACAAAAGTTCTGAAACGTTTCATGAAAACATGTTGTTTGCCATTTAACTTAATTTCGTGTTCAAAAAGCCTTTTTTAAATTTCAAGATGTGCGAAATTCTTCATATGTCAATTATTCTTTCTTACAACTACTCGGTTACTCGGCCAAAGTGCTACTCGGTGCAGCACTAGAGAGAATACTGATGTATCTATTGATTCACAGACTAATATATATTACTCTTGACTCAACTAAATTATATTAAGTGTCGGCTTTTACAAATCTCTTTGATGTCAAACTAGCCGTATATATGAGTTCGCAGCGTTCAGTTTGGGCTTCCGCTTGCGTCACATCCTGTAGACGCTAAGCTAATTGCTTTCCCTGTATCCGTCCGCGGTGTTTGTTTAATTTGTTGATTGGAAATTGGAATTAATACGAAATTTTGCATGATTTAGACAAATATTGCTAGTGCTCGGATACTTTTGCTGTGACCCACCAGTGTAACACGCCGGCGTGAACGTGTTAATCATAATTTTTATTAAAGAAATTAAAGTAACACTGAGATATGAGAGCGAGAGTGTGAGCAGTGTTTTTACATTTTCATTTTCAATCGGGGATTAAAATATTTATTCAAAAATTCCACTTACTTGCATGATTTAGTGGTAAGTGTTTTATAATTTTATATTCTTAAAACTTGCTTATATTTTTAAACTTAATTTTACGTATATGTAGGGGAAAGTTGTCCGAAACGGGGACGTTAACATATCTCTGTCCGCAAAACAAAATCTATAAATAAGAAAAATTCGGCAAAGCATTTTCTGACTAGAACATGTCTTGGACTATCAGATGGCAAGGTTATTTAAAAAAAAAATATTAGTATAGGCAGAAAACACACTTTTCTGAAAAATGCGCAAAGTCCCCGTTTTCGACAACCGGTTGGGTAAAATGGGGTACTCATAAGAAATAACGTAAATTCAAGTCCTAATGCGAAATTTTATTTAGAAAAACTTGTATTACAACGAAAAGGTGAAGTTAATGCGAAATCAAGATGCAGATGAAGTATTTTGTTGTCTTTTTCAACAGTTACTAGAATGAAACAAAAAATAATCAAACACAGACGTCACATATGAAGTTGACATCGCTTTTCACTTGAACAGACTTCATGTGCCCAACTTCGACAGCTGCTACATGCATTGAATCTACCCCTCTATGTCTTTCAAGTCAATGTAAAGTTCATTACAAAAATTGCAAGCAACCTCGCTAGTCTGTTCCTCATCAGATGATCATTTTGGGTCTTGAATTTTTTTTATTTTCTTCTCTTTTTTTAGCTTTTAGATATCTAGGATTAGGTTCGGTTTGTTTCTTGAACAATTTCTATTTCTGTTTATTCTGCTTTGCATTTTTCTCCTGTTCTACAGCTTTCAATTCTGCTTTGTAAGGTGATGAAGTGAGTATGACAGTTTTACCTCTCCTCATGTCATTCACTTTTTTTCCCCTAACGTTCAGTTTCTTGTGGTAGAGGCATTATTAGGCTAAGTGTTAAAAGCTGAACATTTCTGGGGTTCTATATCTGGAGATATACCAAATGATGAAGTGGTAGGTTGGGGTGTGACGTTTTCACACCTCTGAAGGCGCAAATAAATGTTCAGGGAACACATCTCTGTTAAAGGGATATATGCTTGGTTTTTTTTTTAATCCATTCATAGCATTTTGTACAGTAGCTGCTCTTGAAAATGCAGTTCCGAAAAGTTTTCCGACCTAGTAAATTGTCACGTAGCGTCCAAAGTGATGTATGAGCCATTTTCTTGTCTCTTATTCGTCCTCTCCACATATGTATTACACACATAAATAAGCGCTTGTACTCATTTAAAACACTTTAAAACGAAATAACAATTACAAATTTATCCTACTTCCATGGTGTCCAAAATGGGGACGACCCCGTTTTGGACTACCGTCAATGTCCCCGTTTGAGCCGACCATGACATATGCTAAAAACGTGGCGTCCTTTCGCATACGTGTCAGACAAAACTATAAAACAATATGTGAAAATGTAAATTAAATCTAGACGAATCCATAACGTACTTACCAAAATCGAACGTTCAACGGTCACTTGATAAGATCCAATACAGTGTACGGCCAAAATCGAAATGAAAATCGCAAAAAATTGAAAACTTTGTAGAAAATAACAGAACCGGCTAAATGTGTCAACAACTAGATTCAAACTTGCATATAGCTGAGTTAGAATTATCGCAGACTATTGGATTCAAAGAAGGCAGCTTTAATCAATGAGAAACTGAACGTCCCCATTTGACCCGCCGTCCCCGTTTTAGACAACTCTCCCCTAATTATAGGCTTCGCCTGATCGCCCGAAAGTATTGTTATATGTAAACAAACCCTAATTTTCATTTTTTATAGTCGCTTTTTTCACAAAATGTTACTCAGTTTTCTGTAATATGATAATCAAACAAGTTTTCGAATTAATTATTATGTTTATCATTACTATTATTATGTTATTATTGGTAATATGTCACCTTTTAGCTTAGCAATTTTTGGAAAAATTAGGGGTATCCAGTGATATTGTTTTAGTCTTAATATTGGGATACTGACCGCTGTAGCATGCATTTTCAGATTCGTGCACGACAAATTAGCTGCATCCAGTGATTTTATTTATTTTTTGTTTGTTTTGTGATTGCTTCTGTACAGATTTTCATGCATTTTCAGATTCATGCAAGGCTGTAATTTTGAAAATTTGGGGCAAATCTTCAAGTTATTTCATATTATACATCATTTATAATGCTGAATTTTATGTGTTAAAGCTTGAAAGCTCTCTGACAAATTATGAAAATAGTTTTTCAGTTGCATAAATTTGGTAAGAAATGAAATTATAAACAAACTGTCACTAAACAGTGTGAGCAATCTATTAATGATAAATAATGCAGGCCTTGAAAGTGGGTTTAATTTTTAAGATGCGTTTGTACAATTAACTGCTATGGGGGGGGGGGGGGGAGAAGAAAAAGAAATCTAAGTAAGAAAGCTTTTGATAAGTTTTATTTAGTTTATTTTTGGAATAGCTTTACTATAAGGTGCCCATTGCTGTTGCTGATGTACATCTCACTGAATGAGTCGATTACTGCAAATCGATACTCTGAATCAGTACAAAACATCAAAAACACATTTTAAGAAAAGAAATTATTGTTTCACTCTGGTGCTTGTTTTGAAATTCACTGAAATAAATTAAGCATATTTTAAAGATTAATAAAATATCTAAAACAGTAATAGAAATTTGAGCTACTTCACCACCAAAAAAAAAAAAAAAAAAAAAAAATTCAGAGAGCTTTCAAGCTTTAACACATAAAATTCATCATTATAAATGATGTATAATATGAAATAACTTGAAGATTTGTCCCAAATTTTCAAAATTACAGCCTTGCATGAATCTGAAAATGCATGAAAATCTGTACAGAAGCAATCACAAAACAAACAATAAATAAATAAAATCACTGGATGCAGCTAATTCGTCGTGCACGAATCTGAAAATTCATGCTACAGCGGTCAGTATCCCAATATTAAGACTAAAACAATATCACTGGATACCCCTAATTTTTCCAAAAATTGCTAGGCTAAAAGGTGACATATTACCAATAATAACATAATAATAGTAATGATAAACATAATAATTAATTCGAAAATGCAATTGGCGGAGTAATATAGTTCTATTTTTAAAACTACCTTTATAAAAAACAAGAGTTTTCCTGAAAAAAAACAAAAACGTTACTCGATTCAGAAAGATCCCATTAACAACATATATTAATTAAATTAAAATCGTTCGTGCGGTTTTAGAGATATTTTTCAGGAATTTAGTCCATTACATCCTTACACCTCACATTTTTCCTTTTTGGCTTAAAATTGAGATTCAGATCTCAAAACATACTGCATGTAGAAATGTAAAATTTTCAGGATAGAAAAAGACCGAAGATAAAAGACTATTTTCAAAAGATCAGAACAAAATATGGCATATTTGCTGAGATATTAAGTGTCGGCTTTTACAAATCTCTTTGATGTCAAACTAGCCGTATATATGAGTTCGCAGCGTTCAGTTTGTCCTTCCACTTGCGTCACTCGAAAAACTGCCGTTTTTCATGATACCGTCTATAAACCGTAATGATATGCTATATGCGTCTATATGACATGCTTTTGTGTGTCCTGCACACGAGCAACGAGCTAGAAACATATATGTTACCGCTAAAGTGCAGAAATAAGTTAATCTGCAGATTAGATAGGTAATCTGCACATTAACTAGGGTGTTCCGTTAAAGTGGGGAAAATTGTTTCATTTCTCAAATTACCTAGGTAATCTGCGAATTACCTAGATAATCTGCACATTATTGACTAGACACTCGTTAATCTGCACATTACCAACCAGGCACCCGTTAAAGTGAAAATAAGATCTTTGGTGGAACAACAGCAATATTTGCAGTCACGAGGTTTTTGTATTTTCCCACATAGGTTGAGTCCAGTTACAACAATAGGTATATACTTAATTCCATAATATATAATTAATTAAGATCTTTCATTTAAAGTTAACTAATTTCTTTTTCCCACGTAAGTTGGAGACTTTTACTTAGTTTTAGGTATTCACACGTGCAAATTTACCACATATCATATTTTGGCCTGCTGATTCTAAATCTGTAATAAAATTTTTCCTACAGAGGTTGGGATCAATGTAAAAATGATTGAATTTACATAGGTTAGGGCAAATTTCCTTTTTTTAGGTTTCTTTACGTAGTAACAATATTAACTTTTCAATACATGTTAAAGTAGTTTCCATAAGTTTACACCACTTTTACTAATCACTCATAGGTTGAGGCCTACATTTTCCATTTTTTTTTTTAACCCGCATATTTGTAATTTCCAACTGAAAATTTCAGTATTTAACAAATATTTCAATTGTTTAACAGCTAACCCTTTAGATTTTGTAATTAATGGAGCACACTGTAAAAAATGAATATGCTAGATTACATCACAATATGCGGGTAAAAAAATCGCCAATACTTTGTGCTTAAATTTCAAGTGTGTTGTATAAATAAATACTTGCTTGAATTTTCAAAGAGGGTGTTGTAATTTTACAGCACACTGTGTTGTATTTTTTTTTTCATTCGTGAAAAAAAAAAAAAAAAGATTAGTTTTTTCTTTTCTTTCTTTCTTTACTTATTTTAATCTGTATGTGTTTTAATTTTTATGTGTTTTAAAGTTTTATTTGTTTTAAAGTTATATTTGTTTTAATTTTTTTATTTATTTCATCTTTTTTATTCTGTCAATGTAAGTTTGATGATGTTATGCATTTTTAATATGAAATATAATATCTTTAATAGTTTTCAATAAATTCTATTTTATAAATGAATGTTATAATTGTAATACAGTAACGATTTCTTTTCAAAATAAAAATATTTAACCATTTACATTAAAAAAAGAGTTTTAATATTAACAACTTATATTGCTATTACTAGTTTTAAAATTAGTTGGCATAGGTGGGCTCCGCGCAGTTTCCCATCACGTACTTGTTTCCACACATTTTAATTATAGTTAAAAACTATCAAAGTAAAATTGACATATCGCATCCCGGCAAGAAATATGACACAACTTAAAAATGCAGTATTTGAGAAGAATCAATTTAAAGATGGTATTATGAATGAACTTGGCTGTAATAAAACTAACATGAATGCCTCTCAGATGGGTGAATTGAGAGTTATGTAGATGCGAAATTTTCCGCGCTCATTGGGGCATTTGTATACGCAATTTTTCAATAACATAAACCCAAATTGCCATTTTAGGTTGCTTTCTTTGGAAATCGAAATATTCCAATCACTACGTCTCTCTCTCTCCCTCTCTCTCTCTATCTATCTATCTATCTAATCGAAATCTTACCATCACGATAACTCCCGAAATAATACTCCAAATCGAACCAATTTTGGACAGCGAATTTATATTATAAATATCTTGGATAAGTTCGTTAACCAAGTTGTTCCACAATTTTGTGTTCAAATGGCGATGTATGCATAGATCATATAAGGGTCTCTCAACCAAGTTTATAAATGAATTTCACCCACCATGATATTACCAATCGTTTTTTATCACCAGGCAATCCGTAAATCTAAACTTTCATCAAAATCTCTCTGTCCATTTCCGTGTAAACCATATTTCTGCCATACATTGTAACTGGCCTTTAAAGGTTTAACAGCAAACGCGACATTTTCTGAAGATGAAAATATTTCGAATCGTTTATGCACCCCCAAACTTTCCTCAAAATCCTTTTACCCATTTCCAAGTAAACCCAATTTCAGCCATATGTTACAACTGGTCGATGAAGGTTTAGTTGTGAATGAGAATTTTTCTGAAGATGAGGATAAGACCAATTGTTTAAGCACCCCGAAAATCCTTTAACTCCAAACTTTCATAAAAATTCCTATATCCATTTCTAAGTAAACCCAATTTCTGCCACATGTTGCAATTGACCAATAAAGGGTTAATTGTGAACGTGGATTTTTCTGAAGATGAGGATAAGTTTAAACGCTTTAGCACCCCGAAAAACACTTAACTCCAATCATTTTTAAAAATCGCTATACCCATTTTCAAGTAAATTTCTGCCATATGTTGCAATGGGCCGATAAAGGGTTAACAGCGAATGAGATTTTTCTAAAGAAGAGGATATTTCCAATCGCTTTTTCTCCCCAAAAAATCCCTAACTCCAAACTTTCATCAAAATCGCTCTGTCCATTTCCGTGTAAACGATATTTCTGCCATACATTGTAATTGGCCTTTAAAGGTTTAACAGCAAACGTGACATTTTCTGAAGATGAAAATATTTCGAATCGTTTATGCACCCCGAAACTTTCATCCAAAATCTCGATATCGATTTCCGAGTAATCCCAATTTCTGCCGTATGTTGCATTCGGCCGATAAAGGGTTAACAGTGAACGCGAATTTTTCTGTAGATAAGGATAAGTTCAAACGCTTTAACACCCCGAAAAACACTAAACTCCAATTTTTAAAATCGCTATACCTATTTCAAAGTAAATCTAATTTCTGCCATATGTTGCAATGGACCGATAAAGGGTTAACAGCGAACGACATTTTTCTGAAGATGAGGATATTTCTAATCGTTTTTCCTTACCAAAAAATACCTAACTTCAAACTTTCATCGAAATCGCTATGTCCAATTTCGTGTAAACCATATTTCTGCCATACGTTGCGATTTGGCCTTTAAAGGTTTAACAGCGAATGCGTAAGGTTCTGAAGATGAAAATATTTCCAATCATTTATGTACCCCTAAAATTTCATCCAAAATCTCTTTATCGATTTCCGAGTAAACCCAATTTCGGCCATATGTTAAAATTGGCCGATAAAGGGTTAACTGAGAATGCTAATTTTTCTGAAGATAAGTGTAAGTCCAATCGTTTTAGCATCTCCCCGAAAACACTTAATCCCAAACTTTCAACAAAATCGCTATATCCATTTCCGAGTAAACCCGATTTCTGCTATGTTTTGCAATTGGCCGATAAAGGGTTAACTGTGAACGCGAGTTTATCTGAAGATGAGATCAAATAGTTTTTTCTCATCAAAAATCCCTAACTCCAAACTTTCATCAAAATCGCTTTCTCCATTTCCGTGTAAACCCAATTTTTGCCATACGTTGTAATTGGCCTTTAAAGATTTAACTGTGAACACGAATTTTTCTAACGATGAGGACAATTCCAATTGTTTAAGCACCCCCAAAAGCACTTAATACCAAACTTTCATCGAAATCCCTATAACCATTTCCGAGTAAACCCGATTTCTGTCATAAGTTACCATTGGCCAATAAAGGGTTAATAGCGAACGCAATTTTTTCTGAAGTTGAGGGGTAATCCAAGCACCCCAAAAAACATTTAACTACAAACTTTTTCGAAAATCGCTATATCCATTTCCGAGTAAACCCAATTTCTGCAATATGATACAATGGGCCGATAAAGGGTTAACAGCGAACACGAATTTTTCTGCCTTGCGAAATTTTTAAAGTCGCATGTTTATAGTTACTGATATAGTTACTGATGTTCATTCCGGCATCGAAACTGATATTTTAAAACTGGTCTGACATTTTTACAGTAAAAAGTTTCCATTTAATGCACGTTTAAGTGAAATTTTGTCCTATTCTCCCATGTTAAGAAAATCGTAAATTGCACCGTAACTAAAAATTGCATCAATTTTAGTTCTCCATCATACTATACGCATGGGGAACTTAGGTAATCGTGAAAATTTTCGACCTCGGTTTTTTGATTTTTTTACACGTGTTCAGGTGTGAGGAATCCGAAAATGACAAAATTTGTATGGTGTCCGTCTGTAGAGTGTCTGTTAGTTTGTTGGTGTGGTTAGTCCGTTAGTTTGTTAGTCTGTTCACATGATATCTCACGAAGAAATGATCGCAGAGATGTCAAACCAGTTTTAAAATATCACTTTCGATACTGGCAAGAACCCTATACATTTACAACATTCAAATTAAAAAACTTTGTAAGTTATTAGAAATTTACAATTTTCTTAACATGGGAGATGACGACAAAATTTCACTTAAACGTGTATTAAATGGAAACTTTTTACTGTAAAAATGTCAGACCAGTTTTAAAATATCAGTTTTGATGCCGGAATGAACATCAGTAACTATAAATATGCTACTTTGAAAATTTCACAAGTTATTGAAAATTTACGAATTTCTTAACATGGCAGTATAGGGCAAAATTTCACATAAACGTGAATTTTGAGAGATATTTTCATCGTAAAGATGTCAGACTACTTTTGAAATATTATTTAGGATACTGGCATGAATATCACTGACTATAATTTTTCCAATATAAAAATTTCGTAAGTTATTAGAAATTTACGTGGCATTCATTACGTTATTTCTTAACATGGCAGAATCGGGCAAAATTTCACACAAGCGTCAATCTTGAGGGATATTTTCATCGTAAAGGTCTCGACCACTTTTGAAATATTATTTAGGATACTGACATGAATACCACAGAGTATGAATTTTGTAATTTAAGAAATTCGTAAGTTATTTGGAATTTACGATCCTCTTAAAATGGTAGTAGAATACAAAATTGAGCATAAACGGCCATTTTCAGGATCATAAATATATCAGACAACTTCAAAATAACATTTATGATACTTGTATGAACATGACTGATTACAAATATTCTAACAGGAAAAATTCGTAAGCTATTCGTTATTTAAGATTTTATCAACATAACAAAATTGAAATTTTTCGATATAAATATGCATTTTGAGGATTGTTGCATTGGAAATAGTACAGTGTGTCCTAAAAGTTCCAGTGGTTCCAGTACTCTAACTTAAGGAACTCATTGTGTCCATGATTTTTTTTTTTTTTTTTTAATATTAAATTTTATCGTCTGCTTATTATTGCATCAATTCTTTAATTTTTATAGTTTCTTTCTTTTCTCGCTCAAGTTGTGTGAGAATAAAGTTTTATGTTATTTTGTTCTTCATAGTGAAATGAGTTTATCACGCATTCAGAGAATTACGCTGTTTGAAGTTTATTTTGAATGTAAATCGTATGAACGATGCAAAGATGTTTGGCGATATAAATATCCAGATGATGCAATATCGAGTAAAATTATGCTATATCAGCTCGTTCGACAATTTCGTAATACAGATTCTGTGCAAGTGTGTACAGGTTTCTCTACAAGAAGTCGCTCCCAGCATGTTAAAACGCGTTTCTAAACACATGCGCAAACGAGTTCAGTTTTGCCTCCTAGAAAAGGGTGGACATTTTGAACATTTATTATAAATGTAAGTTCTGTATTTTTTCTTCCATTATTTTAAATGTGCCTTTTATCATTAGCATAAAAATAATCGTTTTAAGGTTTGTTGTTTTGTAAATAAAAAATACATCAGCGTCAGTACTGGGACACTCTGGCTACTAAACTACGAAATTTACCCTAATAAAATAAATTAATAGATTAGAATAAGATGAATATATCGAAATGAACGGTGACCTATTAGGCGGGGATTTCATTCTGTCACTGTGTCAAGCGTTTTTTCAAATTCATTTCTCCTAACATGATAACTATGGTAAGAGAATGTCCTGTTCTAGAAATATATGAATATATATATATATGATGGGGATATCATATATATATATATTCATTCCCCATCATATATATATATATATATATGATGGGGAAATGAGCAGAGTCCGCCTATGCCAACTAGTTTAATTCGCTAAAGAAATATTAAATTATACAAATCAGAAACATTATTACTTTCTTCTATATGTGTATATAGAGAAAGTATTGGATTCGTGAAAATTTTCGAACTCCAGTTTTCGATGGATTTACACGTTTTGGGACGTCCTGAACACGTTTTGACTGTTTTTAGAAAATGTCTGTCTGTGTGTCTGTGTATCACAAATTTTGTGGACGCTGTATCTCACGAACCAATGAACGAAATTCAACTGAACTCGGTATTTAGTTGGACTCTGACATAAACTGGTGCTGATTAGATTTGTGGAACAATTACTTAACAGGTGGCGCTGTTATCGCATTTTTTTCTAAATTTTTAACATGACAGTATATGACAAAATTTCATATAAATGTACGTAATGAGAGTTATTTTAATCGTGTGATTATAAAATTAATAAGAATTATTGATAATAGTAGTAGTTAACTAGGAAAAGCAATTTGTGCATGTAGGAGCATCGCTTCCACCCCCTGGGGCGGAAGTACCCACCTCGAGGGGGGACTAAATTTTCAATATGGGTATCTTTCGAAAGGCCTCGTCAATACCTTTAAAACGAGTAGAAACCATTGCTTAAACTTTGAAGAACAATGATTGTATTTTCCTTTAACATTTATTTTATCATAATAGAAAAACTTGTATTAAATTAATAAACACTTTTTTAACACTTATTTGTGGGCACCCTGTACATTACGTCTATCGGGAAAATTGCAGGTAAGTAGAGCTTAAACATCTACAGGCTGCACTAAACCAAATGAAACGAATATATATTTTCTATATGTGTAAACACGTTTCATGTAGAATATGGTATGGAAATCATTTATTGTTCGTTTATAGGGCCACACAAAAGAACTAGATTATAGTGCGACAATACTTGAAAATTGATGGAAGTGTATTTCAGGTTGTGTCGTGTGTTATTAATATAGGATTATACTTATGTGAACCATGTGGTGCTTACACAACTTTCAAAAGATATACAGGGCTGCCAATATTTAAGAGATAACACTCTTTTTATTAGTAGTAGAATTGCTTTTCTATAATATTTTACCATGTCCAGGAAAGCTGTTCAGAAATTGAAACGAATTCCTCATAGCCATATGGTAAATAATGCATTTGTTTAAGCTAAATATTCATTGCTTGGTTTTTTGTATATATACACGTTCTGAGGCTTCCTGAATACCGAAGGCAAGTTTTTAACGTTTGATCTTTGTCAGTATTTCTTAGAGTAAATTCAAAACAAATAATTTCAGGCGATCCAAATGTTGTATTTTGAAGTTAATACCTTTGTTACAAGAAAAGTTTGATCAAGATTGATAAGTTTCAAGGAATGTTGCGTGTGAATGTTGTCTGAATAATTTTAAATGAACTTTTGAATTTAATAACAGATTTGATTCTATATAAATGCAGGTACAATAATGAAACGGGGGGGTTGAGGAGCGGCCATCGCTCTCCTCACATAGAATTATTTGTCAAATAAAGCTGTTACGAAATCTACACTGTTAAGAAAATGCAACTTTGCTGCCAGAAATTCTCTGTAATTCGAGAAAAAAGTCGTAAATTACGGAAAAATTACTTTGACAAAACGTATTTTTCTGTAATTAAAGAGAATTTCTGGCAGCAAAGTTGCATTTTTTTAACAGTGTAATTTGGATTGTTTTAACACAGGTTTACATAACAGTACTTGTTATTTTACCCCTTAATCTCCAATCTGTACTTATATTAAATTTCAGGGTAAGAGGAAGTCGTGTGAGTGACACACCAGATTATTTTTGAATTCATCGGATATAGGATTGATTGTTTGTTGCTGCTATCGATAAATAAACGAACTAGTTGTTGTACCCATTTTAATCGCGTGAAATGTTAATAGAAATAGAAGGGAATTATGTTTACACAAATTAATATAAATTTTGGTTCATAAAATGTACTAATAAATTTTAATAATATACTATTTGTATTCATCAGCATAGAAAGCTGAAAATATTATAGAATAAATTTTTCTTATGTAGCTTATTAAATTTAAAGTCCTTTGCATTTTTTTTTTTTTTTTTTTTTTTTTTTTTTTTTAACAGAATTTATTTGAAAGCTAAGCAATACTTGTTAAGACATAGAAAACCGGAGGTCGAAAATTTCTACCAACCCAACATCTTCTTCTTAAAAAAAGTATGTACATTTCTATCTTGATTGCTTTTTACAAATAAATAAAACTTTACAATACCCCCTCTTATTATCTAAAAATTTTCACTCTAAGTGAATAAAAGAAAGTCAACTTCGTAGATTTAAATAATTTATTTATCAATATAAACAGTTGAAAAGTAATTATAATATAATAAATTTACAAAGCCAGGGAATATTTCTGCGTCAAAATTTCCAGAATAAAATAAAAATTCATAACTTCTGTGAAATATTTTTAAAAATGTTCTTTAAACCAAATTTGAATCAAACAGCGTCTTAAGAGTGGAAGCAATTCTTGGCAGAATTTCTTCGTTAATGTCACTGATATCAGGTATTCTTTGTATTGTAATTTTTCCGGTAGTTATCTGAAAAAATAAAATAAAGAACATATATTAATTTTATTGTTTAAAGTTATAAAGTAACGATCATGAACCTCTGTAAATAAGTATGTGCATTATGAAAACCTTTTATCTGCCAGATATTGAGCATAGTAATAAGTTGTAAAGCGAGTTTTGTGTCACATCTACTGTGAAATAGCATCCAAATCAAATTTGTATAATGTTATAATGTGATAGCAATAGGTTCAGAATTATCAAACCAAAAAAGAATTTGAAAGAATGTTGAAAATGAAATTGAAATTTCAAAGGTGAAATATATCGTACAATAAGTCATTTGTTTATTCGTCGCTGCGTTTGTCATGAATTTCACCAAGGAATAAGAGCTACAAAGGCATGACAATTGATTTGTTCTTACGTGAATTTAGGTTTCGACGTTTTGAAGATGGTGATTTTCATATTTCCGATTGAGAACGAACCGGTGCTCTACTGAAAATAGACACGAAGATTTGCAAGCATTGCTTGACAAAGATGTATGCCAACTGCAGAAAAAATTTCTGAGTAATTAAAAGTATCACACACATACATTCCTGAACCCTATAACAGAATTGCCAAATTCCCTAATTTATTCCGGAGTATTTTTAGCCTCGTCTTTTTTTCATACCACTATTTTTTTTTATAAAGAATAATTTTTTCTTTTTTTATCGTAATTATATATTGCAGAAAATTGTTTTATAAATTAAATGGTGTAAAATAAAGAAGGGGCTAAATGTGCTCCGAAATAAATTAAGCAACTTGACAACTCTTATAAGCAAGAATTACTGCAAATGAACTAGGAAACTGCCATTTACTAGCAAAAGTTTGCGTCCCGTGATATTCCTCCTTGATAAGGCATAACTTCGTGTTGCAAAACCATTCGAAGGCACGTTAGCAACGTCCTACTGGAACGTTTTCGAACAGCCAACGTAGAGCCCTGACATAGCCTCTTTTGACTATCATTTACTTTGATCATTTTACAATACCTTGCCTACTGTACACTTTCAGACAGTAGACGAAATAAAGAAATGGGCTAAAATTTCACCACATCAAAAGAATAATTGTTCTACAATGCTGGCAGTGGAGTATCCAGAAGGGGGCTGATGGGCTGAAGGCCATCCCGGGGGGGAATAATTTAATGTATTCTCAACTCTTAATTATATATTCATTTTTTCTGAAACATGTTTTACAACTTATTACTTACCCAAGATGAAACAGATCATGCATTTTTTTGAGGGAACATATTATCTATATATAGGGAAATTGCTGACATATTTTACATTTTAATATAAAATCAAGTAAGGGGCCTAAGAGAGTGCGGTTTGTACTACAGTGATTCTTGTGGTAAAGACTAAGAAAATGAATAAAAATAATAATAAAATAGTTTCATATATTGCCCTCAGATGATTCTATTTGCCCCTGTGTTTTGTTTATATAGCGTTTCTTATGATATCTTTGATTTTATTAATCAATATTGATTTTTTTCTAGTGAAACTAGGTAAAGGACAAAATGTATGCTTTCTCTGCGACTGACAATAAATTCTTGAAGACGCGAATAACTTAAGTAGTAAGTTATGCAATAGTGGATTAAATTATATTATCGTTCGTTTGGATGTGGTACGAGATGGGCTCATATATTGAAATATTGAAGTAAATTTCGCAAATAAATTCTCTTTAATTGCTTGGAATGCATTTGTGTGTTTTTCTTGATTTGTTTAGGTACAGCAACGTTGCCAACCATAGTTGTCAACATTTCTAATTTTTAAATCAAATTTAACACCAGCATGTTTTGATAGAATAAGTTCCCGATTAAATAAAGTGAAATATATTACAGAAAATTTCTGGTATGAAGTCTTCCGCCTAAATCGGAGACTTGGCAATAATATGTACGATATTTATAGCACGGTTCAGCGCCATCTATAAGCAAAATTTTGAATTAAATTTTTTATTTGTTTAAACAAAACCCTTTTATCATAAGGAGCACTGTAGTATGAACCACACTCTCGTACATCAATTACTTGATTTTATTTATTAATTAAAATGTGTCAGAAATTTTGGCTCATTTTACACACATACAGTCGGCAGCAAAATTATTCGAGCGTTAGCTATAATTCCTATATATAAAAAAAGTACACTTAACACGTTGAGCGCCACGCAAATTCTTAAAACCCATTAAAATTCCATAATTCCCCCTGTAATAAATAAAAATTAAGCAAATTTTTAACAAATTTTCAATTATTAAATGCAATATTTTTTTAAAAAGGTATAAAACCACTTTTAAAACACGTATATAAAATTTCTTTATTAAAATCAAACACAAAGCTTTTCGCTAATATTAACATATCATCTTCAGGTGTTGTTAATTAACATCAGAGTAGACAGCATTATATACTAAAGTAGTTCAATACAGTTACAGTTAAAAAATAAGTCTTGTAAATATCATGAGTCGTTTAAAATCACTTGGCGTCACACCAGGGTACACAGCAAGTTCTGTAGAAAACGTTGACACACAAAAAGTTTTCAGTACACCGGAACTATCTTGTAGTGTAGTCACGTACTTTTAGAAAAAAAGAAGGCCCATTTCATAAAAAGTCGCACCAGAGCTACATGGCAAAGAAAATACTTGCACACGCAAATTCCGGAGCAGGACGTTAACCTTGGACCTTAACCCTTTCTGGACCTTAACTTTGCCGCATGGCTGCATTTGATTTTTTAACTTCGTTGATGGCTGTTATCAAGACTTCTAATCTTCCTGCTCGGGAATTTGTGTGTGCTTCTACAAGTATTTTCTTTGCCATGTAGCTCTGGTGCGACTTTTTGTGAACTGGGCCTTCTTTTTCTACAAGTACGTGACTACACTACAAGATAGTTCCGGTGTGCTGAAAACTTTTTGTGTGTCAACTTTCTCTACAGAACTTGCTGTGTAACCGCCAAGTGATCTTAAACGACCCGTGATATTTACAAGACTTATATTTTTTAACTGTAACTGTATTAAACTTCTTCAGTATATAATGCTGTCTACTGTGATGTTAATTAACAACACCTGAAGATGCTATGTTAATATTAGCGGAAAGCTTTGTGTTTGATTTAATAAAGCAATTTTATATACGTGTTTTAAAAGTGGTTTTATACCTTTTTTTAATATGTTTATGCGTGAAGTCATTACAAATTTTAAACTTTCAGTAGTTTTTAATTTTAACTAGCAATATTAGAAAATTTATATCCTATTTTATATCCGCCACCGATGGTTGACGCGGCTTTATATCATATTTGACACTGTCAGCCACCGATGGCTGACAGGGCGCTCAACGTTTTAATTTTTTATTGGTACTGCTTTTACTTTCGGAGTAAAACTTTCACAGAAATGTTTGAAGTATAACATGTTCTGCACACTCCTAAAGTTTCAAGATAATTCTTCAGTACTTAGAGATATATGACAAAATGTTCAGAATCTAGAATGGCTGACATAGCGCCCAACGTGTTAATACTGTTTTCTTAAAGAAGTCCTTGTCGAATCATGTTCTTAGACTGACTAAGAACACGATTCGACAAGAATTTATTTAATAAAACAGTATTAAATGTACATTTTACTTTCCGAACACTATAGTGAGGAAAGTATTGTAATCATGTCAAAAATTCGAATTTGAGATTTTGTTGTTTCTATACGTTTCAAGGTAACCTGAGTCCGTTTTCATTAATTTTACGATGATGTATGTATGTGTGTGTGTATGTATGTGTGTGTATGTCTGTGAGTGAACACGCTAGCGTCTAAACGCTTTGTTCAAATAAGCTGAAAGTTGGCACGCATATTGTAAGTCATCATAGTATGAACCCTATAGATTTTGGTGAATCTAGCACTTATAGTTTTTTTACAGAGACACAAAGAAAAATTCTTTATCATTAAGGCCTATGGGACCAAAATCTTAAAAGTGCGATAGCATCTAAACGCCTTATTTAATTGAGCAAGAAATTTATACGCATATTATAGGTCACTGTTACTCAATCTCTATAGATTTTGAAGAATCTAGCACTGATAGTTTTTTAACAGGGACAAAAAGAAAAATTCTTTATCATTATGGCCTATGGGGCCAAATTTTTAAAAGTGTGATAGCGTATAAACGCCTTATTAATATGAGCAAAAAATTTGTACACCTGTTATAGGACACAGTTGCACCAACTGTATAGATTTGGTGAATCTAGCACTTGCAGTTTTTTTACAGGGACACAAAGAAAAATCCTTTATCATTATGGCCTAAGGGACGAAATTTTTAAAAGTGCGATAACATCTAAACGCCTCATTCAATTGAGCTGAAAATTTATATGAATATTACAAATCACTGTTGCACTAAGTATAAGCATTTTGGTGAGTCTAGCATTTATAGGTTTTTACAGGGAAACAACGAAAAATTCTTTATCATTATGATCTATGGGCTCAAAGTTCAGTAGCTTTAAACAAAACATCGCGTAATATATGGAGAAAAATACTCAAACACTCTATTATGGTTTTCTCTCTTTTGTTTGTTTAACAACTCCTCTTTCTTTACTTTATCTACAAAACTGTTAATTACTCAATGTTCGGAAAGTCGAGTGGAGTCACTCCAGATTTTTTTATATAGGTATTATTGCTAGCGCTCGAATAATTTTGCTGCCGACTGTATTTAGCATATTTAACTAATTGTTACCTCTGACAGCAGCATCTTGGCTTCTGCAATATCATTGGCAAGCAATTTAGTAGAGTCTTCAATAACAACGAGGTCACTAGATAGTTTTTCTGTAGGTGCGTATTTCTCCAGCAGCTCTAGCTTCTTCACACTAGCAGTGATGATTTCACTCAGTTCCGTTTTTTTAATTGCTTCTGGGCTACATCTCGTGAAAAAATCTATCACAGCTCTTATTTGTTGTTCGAAGCTTGTCATACCGCTTATCTGTTCTTTTAGCTGTTGAAGAGATAATAAGTTTTGTTTGAAGCAATCAGAGTAAATTTAGAATAACAAAATACAGTGAGTAATCAAATTATAAGTTTTTTTTTTTGACTTTTTTTTCAATTTTTTAAAAAAATGCTGGACATAATGGACTGGAATTTCAAACATGCAAAGAACATTTTAAAAATCACATTTTTACTCTTGGTTTAGTCCAGAATGCAATTAGGGGACCAGCCACAAATTGTAGAAAAGCGCAAATAGGATCACCTTGTATCATAAAAAAAAAATAAAAGCGAGAAATGACTTGTAACTTTAACACATTGTAGCACATACGATGTACAAAATTTGTATGTTCTTTTGTGGGAATTGCACAATTATTTAGGCATATATATATATTTTTTTTTTTCTCCAAAATTATTAATTTTTTTGGCAAGTTTTTTGCATACAAGTAGAACGGTTTTCCATAAAACTTTACAAAATTTGGAAATTGACAAAAAATTAGAGAAACATTATTCTGAAAAATAAAATTCACCTGTATAATGTCTATATAGATCTGAACTTTTATAGTAAATATATTTTTTTCACTGCACATGCAAGAAAGATAGAAAAAAAAACTACATAGGTTGAAAGCTATTTATATTGGGAAACATTTGTTAAAAGTTCACTTGATACAGTAAAAACTAAGTAAATTGTCGGCAGAAGAAGGAGCTAGATTTTAGGTATCTTCCAGAGTTAAAATTTCATAAGGGGTTTTTCCCATGTTGCATATTTAATTTGAAGATCCAATTATTTCAACGAAGTTGCAAAGTTTATTTTTGGTGAAAAATCTCTTACAGGCTTGTAACTTTAATACATTTTCATTTATTTACTAAGATTTGTGATTTCTTAAGGGGTTTTAGCATTAATAAAAATAATAATACTTACTCGAATTCTGGCAGAGGGGATATAATTTTCTACATAATCGCAGAGAATATCTACAACAGATGACTTAGTATCTTTGTTGAGTAGTTTTAGAAGATAATTATATCCATTCATGACAGTGAGTGACAGAGAAAGACTATTAGATTTCTGATTCTGGAAGATCATGTCCACAGCTATAATACACGAGGAAGAATGGGCCACTAAATGTGCTTCTTTCTGAGCAATTTTTTTTATTTCCTAAAAAGAGAAAAATAAAATGAAAGTTTTTAAATTTTTTCAGTTCTTTTGATGATAAACGGAAAGTTAAAAATATTGTTATAATGACATAGTTGCATTAAAAAAAATATAATAATAATAAATAAATAAAATAAAATAAAGTCTGACTCTATTATCGCCTTGTGAAAGTGGAGTTTTGAAAATTGTATAAACTAATAAGGATCCTTTTCTTTCGTTCTTTCTTTTTTTATTTCGCGTTGATTGTCATAGAATTTTGTGATTTACGAGGGAAAAACATGTTTAAATTTGAAAAACCAGTCCTACAGCGTGTACAAAAGGATATGGATCACTTTCAACTCTCACTGTCACAGGGTGTTTCAAAAGTAATGTTCATAATCGTAAAGGGTAATAGAACATTCCAAAATAAACAACTTTCACCGTACAATGTACGGTCGAACAGCTAATGGCAAGCCATCTCTGAAATGGATGAAAGTTCGGCTTTTGTAGAACCTGTCATTCTGTGGCAAATCATCACCAGTGATGCAGCAGTATTCGAATGCGGAGAAGGCCGATATGCATCTTCTGCATAGGGCAGCAAAAAACACTGCTGCAAAAGCAATAAGACTTTACCAGGAAAAGTTTCCGAATATGGTGTTGACCGATCGAAAAACATTTCAATTCTTGCAGAGGCAGTTCTAAGAGACGAGCTCATTCTTCGGCCAAAGATATATACAAGTTGAATACGGGGCGTGAAAGCAATAAATCGAGCGAAGACAATCTTTGAAGCAGTGTACGTCCTTTTCCTAACGCTGAAGCTATAGACGTTGGAGAAATGCCAGGAGTCTTCCAACGCCTGCGTGGCTCACTTATGTCGACAATGTGAAACCTATATTTCAGTTGTAGGTTGCTTATTTGAACATTTGTTGTAAGGATTTCAACAATAAAGAGTCTTTACCCTTAATCAATCGTCATTAGGAGTTTAATGTATTTTCCATTTTCAAAAAAAAGGCGTACTCTCGTGACCTACTCTTTGTTTTCTGATCCCACATTGTATGGTGGAAATTGTTTATTTTACCAATTTTTATCCCCCTTTACAGTTGTGACTATTAGTTTTGTTACAGCCTGTAAACTCATGACATTTAAGTAAAATTAAAAACTGGCAAAATTCGCAATCTACGCTCTTTTTGCAGGATACTTTCGGGAATATTTTTTTTTTTAATTTATTGCTACCACTATTTCTATTAAAGAATCTTTACTCTGTATAATCATGCACATTGCTATAAATATAACCAGAAGTATATCTGTATAAAAACAGCGGTGGCAAAAATGCGGAAATTTATCATCTTTGAGAGTGTTTTTAAAAAAAGGGCGAAGAGTATGATCCCTGAAAAATGGCTACGCAGTACGGCTTTTATTGAAACAATTTAGGGATGTCTATTCGACGAAAATTTTCTAGAATGATTATATTTTTCGAAAAGTAGTCCATTATATTAAAAATCTAAACATCGTTCTGAGAAATTTTAAAAGCAATTTATCCATGTTTAAACTTAAGAATAATTGCTTTCACATTTAAGCAAATTTTGTTTGTTTACTTTTTAAAGGTACTCTTTTTATATGCTAGTGTTTTTCAACACTATTTTCGTTTTCTTTAAGTTTAGAATTTTCGTTTTTAAATGAAGCAAAATTTTTTATTCGGAAATTATGACACATAAATACCGGGTAAACTGAAGCTATAAGGACATCACTAAAATTAAATTTAAAGTAAATATTTCTGCAAACACACACACACACACAAACATGAAAAAAAAGTACGAGTTGCATTTCTAATTTTAATTGATCTGAACTAAAAAGAAATCTGCTATTTCTTTTCTTTTCTTTTCTTTTTTTTTTTTTTTTTTTTTTTTATATATATGACATTACCTATGTACCTAAACTTTTTTATAAACTGAACTTTTCTTAGATACCACACATTTGATCAATTACCAAAATGTTTCCTTAAAGCTCACGTATTTAAATTAAAATAAATAAATAAATAATAATAATAATAATAATAATAAAATCTTGAAACTGAGAAGAGCACCTGTTCATTTTTTTCCAAAGAGATTTTATTTGAAAACTAGCAGGCTTTGCCCGCTTCGCTGGACATTACACTTACATGAGTTGTCAAAATCCCATATCTTTATTAATAACCCAAGTTCTCGCTGTGATTGGTAGAGGTTTTTTCGCTCGCAACGTGAGGAGTCTGGGTCCCCACTGTCTTGGGCACAACTTACCCACTTCTTACTTCCCCGTCCTCAGCGGGTGAGTTCGAAATTTTGCAAAATCCCACTAATGTACATAATGCGTACACTTAATCAATACCCACACACCAAAAATCGCCATTCAAAGATAATTCAAAGCGAATTCAAACGGAAAAACATGTTTTTACACGTGTGTATTGCCCTCCGACTCCGAGAAGATGAGGGGGGGGGGGGGGATTTCGAATTTCGTGAAATCCAGTTACAATAAGTGCCGGATGCATACAAACAATTTACGCACCAAATTTCGTGACCACAGAAGTCTTTAATAGAAAATATTATAAATAAATAAATACAAAAAGCACAGCTTTAGTATGGGAACCCTTTGGTGACTTTAAATATTTTAAGCCATTTTTGCGATAAACTGAATTGGCTATCTCAATTTTGAAATTAAAGATCTTGGCGAGAAACGTCCGAGCTACAGTCTGTAACAAAAGTGTCCGAACACTAGCAAAAATTCCTATGTAAAAAAAGTACACTTCATACGGTTTTGTTAAATAAATCCTTGTCGAATCCTGGTCTTAGTCAATGTCAGAACATGATTCGATAAGGATTTATTTAACAAAACCGTATGAAGTGTACTTTTTTTACATAGGAATTTTTGTTAGTGTTCGGACACTTTTGTTACCGACTGTACTTCGATGCCGAATTTCAAATTTTGCCAAAGGGATCCAATACTAAAGCTGTTCCATACACAAAATAAATAAATAAAATAAAATAATAAAATAAAAACTCTTTTCTGATATTTACAAAATAAAAATAAAAAATCTTAATAAAATCCAAATTATAATCATTTACAAATAAGGGGAAAACGTAAAATAACCTCATAAGGTACATTATAACAACAAAAAAATTTGTTTTACTGCAGGAAAGAAAAGTACTGCTTAATTAAATAAAAATATTAAACTAATGCCAAATATCTCTATGAAAATATTTATCCGCTTGCAAGTTCCTGATAAAAAAAAAAATCACTAACTTTTGTAGGTATTTTTCTCTCTAATTTTTATTATTCATGTGAAATTAAAGATATTTCATTTTATTTCTGGAAAATAAAAATATATATAAATGCGTATATATAAATATAAAACCTTTTACCGAATCTGCGTTGAAAATGGAAAAAGGTAAAATAAATTAAAAATATCAGACCTATATTTATAAATTTGATACCAAATGAAAGGGGCGATTTTTCTGAATCCAGGGGTGCAAACAGTTTTTCGATACGGCAATTGGATTTTTAAAAAATAACTAAAGTATGTAATTTAAGTGGCAGCGGAAAAACGGAAAACGGGAAAAATTAATTAGAAATATCAGACCTATCGTTACGAATTCAGTACCAACTGAAAGGGGTGATTTTTCTGAATCCTGGGGTGTAAACAGTTTTTCGATACGACAATTAGATTTTTTAAAATTAACTAAAGTATGAAACTTAGATGGCAACACTTCATTTCAATCTTTTCATAATTTGTAGTTTCAATCACGCGAATAAAAAAATCTTTAACTTAAAAATTTATTTTTATAATTTATTTTGCCATTCAAAGCATTTAGTGAAAAAATATTTATGGCGCATGCGCAGGCATTTTTTACCCACAATTTAAACACTAATCATAATTTTGAAAATTTCTATAGATATAATTATAAGTTGGGTAAAGACCTAAGTTTCTACCAAGCGCCGTTGAATTCCGCTCAGCCGTTCTCAAGTGATGCCCGGACAAAAAAAGCGACATACAGACACAATGACACACACACACACACACAGGCAAAATTTTCTGAAGTCATTTTCGGCTTTCATGGGGTGTGAAACGTGAAGATATCGCAAAAGTTTTTGATTCTGACAAATTTACAGACAAAAGTCTGATTTTATTAATATAGATAGATTAGCATGTGCCCATTTTCAAATAAAATTCTCAATTTTAAGTGTCAATATATTCTTAAAAATTACATAGTTACAGAAATGGCAAATATTAGTTTATTTTAAGTGCAATAAATTAAAGAATTTTATTGGTCAAATTTACAGTAAACACACAGGTCCGCATCTAAAATTTTGATTTGATAATCTTGGTTGATCTTCATGTTTTTTGGTATGCTGAAACCTAAACTGAAGCGAGTTTTTCACTATCACGTACAGATTTTTGTAAGGAAAGGGCGTCTACCGACACAATTTCTTCTGTGACTGTTCCCCCAATATAATTAAATGTTAAATTTTATAGTACGTTCTCATAATCTCTATATATAAAAGAACACTTCCTGAGTGAGTGAGTGAGGGGGTGATCTATCAACGCCCAGACCAAACCCCTGGACCTAGAAGCATGAAATTTTGTGACAATGTTCTTTCTATGACGTAGGCATCCACTAAGAAGCGATTTTACAAAATTCGCCCCCCAAGGGGGGGGAGGGGGGCAAAACGTGATTTCACAAAATCCTTCATATCTCAAACAAAAAAACAGATATCCGTAAAATTTTTGCTTTAAAATATAGCTAATACAAATGTTAAAAAACCAATTTCTGGAATTTTTAAAATTCGGTCCCCAAGGGGGGCGGGGGGGGCAAAACGTGATTTCATATGCGTAAAACGTGATTTCGCATAATCCTATATATCTCAAACAAAAAAATAGATATGCGTGAAATTTTTGGTCTAAAATATTGCTAATGCAAATATCTAAAAACCAATTTCTGGAATTTTAGAAATTCAGCCCCCAGGTGGGGCAGCAGGGGGGGGGAGGGGGCTATGGGGCAAAAACAAATAGAAATACAGTTAGGGCATTCAAAATTGATACAGATAGGTTTTAGAGGCCTGCAAGTCGAATGAGGATATTTTCGATTGTGTAAAGTTATTAGGAGGGGCAGGAAGGGGGGGAGGGGAGAGGGGGGGGGCAAAAAAATAAAAATAGAGTTAGATCGTTCAAAATTGGTATATAGATGTTTTCGATACTTACAAATCGATTGCGGATATTTTCGAATTTTTAAAATTATTAATTATTAGGTGGGGTGGTAAGGGGGGCGGTAAGGGGGGGGGGGCTATGGTAAAAAACAAATAGAAATACAGTTAGGCCGTTCAAAATTGGTACAGATAGGTTTCAGAAGCCTGGAAGTCGAATGGGGATATTTTCGAAAGTGTAAAGTTATTAGGAGGGCCGGGAAGGGGGGGGGGAGTAGAGCGGCAAAAAAATAAAAATAGAGATATATCGTTCAAAACTGGTGCATAGGGGTTTTTGATACTTACAAATCGATTGCGGATATTTTCAAATTTGTAAAATTATTAGGATAGACAGGAAGGGGGGGGGGGCGAAGTGGGAAAATAACAGAAATAAGGGTTAGAGCATTTTGGGAATTTTTTCTGAAGGCAGTGAGAACCCGGTGCGACATTTTTCCTACTCAGATTTTGTTTCTCTTTTTTTTCACGTGATAAAAATTAATGCAATTTTGAGAATTTATTATAGTGATTCATTTAAAAATAGGGACCAGCGAAGCGGGCGTTGCCTGCTAGTTAATTATAATTCATCATTGAAACCTACTAGAAATTATCGAAAATAAAGAAATTGCGTCAGTAGACATCCTGTGTTAACAGAAGTCTGTACGTGATAGAGAAAAATTGGCTTTATTTTCAATTTCAGTACACACACACACACACACACACACACACACAAAAAAAAAAAAAAAAAAAATATATATATCAGTTAAAATTATCAAATCAAATTTTCCGATCATTACTTTTTGTAGACAATTGTTATTAATGTTAGATTTCTTTTTTTTTTTTTTCTTTTTTTTAGAACAATGGCATTTTATCAAAATTGAGGAATTATCTATCGCCTGTAGAGTCAAAATGACTAAAAAATTTAACCACTGTGTAGTGTTGTCACATCACAGACAGTATAATGCAAATACCAAAATGAATACCTACCTCTAAATACCATGACGATAACGATTCCACGTTAGTTCCTGTCACTTCTTTAGACCAGACTAAACCATATACAGGTAAATTCATCATTGCTGCTAAATTCTTTAGGTTTGATAAGTTCTCACAGTCTATATCAAAGATGAATACCGGAACTCCATGTTTTACTTCATTTAAAAGTATTACTGCCTGGGATTGGACAAAATCCTTCGGAAGTTTCACAGACGCAGTGGATACGAGAGCTGTACCCAGATTCTTTTTCTTCTCTGATTCTGCTTTTTCTATAAGTGCTTTGACATCTTCTATTTTCAGTTCTTGAATATCTTTCATGCTGAGATTAATCTCACAAGTGTTTTCGAGCAGGTGTTTTACCTCTATACCGATCATTGAATCGACTCCCATTTCTCCAAAGCTTCGGACAGCGTTGAATTCTGATGGATCTTTAAAACCTGCAACGTTTTTTATTGTATTAATTATAAGATCAATAACATGATCCTTATTTTTATTACTCTAATTTTTTTATCAGCAAATTTTAACTCATAGTGACAGGCATAGTATGAACATTAAGTGTCTAGGAGTCAGATATAGGAAATGACAGTCGTTTGGTAAATACTGAATCATAAATATTGCTTAGTGTCATTTGATAAAATGTCACACGAGTCACAATATATATATATATATATATATATATATATATATATATATATATATGAAAATTAAACAGTATAATTGTTTTGTTATTGATTTTAGGATATAACGTATGAGGCACAAGAATGTAAATGTTTTGGCATAACAACGTACATGATCGAGTACATTCTTTTTCGGTACTTTTCCGGTCGATTATTTTTGACAAATCCAGTCCCAGCTGTCGCGATGTGTGACCATAATTGAAGTAAATGATATTTAATATTTGAGATTCATTATTTTAATCATAAACACACTTAAATTGTAAACTAGAATGTTGTGGCCACCACATGAGTTTCTTCTATATTTTCCTATGCAAATTCACTCAGTAAAAATAATTTATTAAATCATTATTTAATAAAATTATCTTCCATGTTAATGCAGTACGATTTTCATATTAGAGAAGTAGAATAACATTAAATGTCAAAAAAAAAAAAAAAAAAAAAAATCGATAAATTTATTTTAATTATCGCAGATCGATGGTTCAACCATTCATTTTAAAGGTATTGGCGAGATCTTTTGAAAGATATCCATCAGGAAAATTTATTCCCCTCGAGAACTGACTTCCCTCCTCCAGAGGGGAGGCGGTGCTTCTACATATGCAAAATGTTTTTTCCTGTTGACTATTTCTATTATAAATAATTATTGTAAATTTCACAATGATTATTAAAAAATAATTCTCTTTATGCATATTTATACGAAATTTTGTCCTAAACCACCATGTTAAAATTTTAGAGAAAGCGGGTGGCAATACAACCTGTTAGACAATTTTTACCAAAAGTTGATAGGCATTAATTTATGTCAAGATGTAACTACAAACCAATTTGTATGAAATTCTGTGTAGTAGTTCTTGAGATGCAGTCGCCACAAAAATTTTTCACACACACACGCAGACAGACAGACATTTTCTAAAAATGGCCAAATCGTGTTCTGCAGCTCTCAAAACGTGTAAATCCATCAAAAACCCGAGGTGGAAATTTTTTACGAATCGAATACATTCTTTTATTGAATATAGAAGAAAATAAAAAGTAAGTACAAACACACAGATAATTACATAGTGCAGATTAGATGATGGCATGCATCTCTGAGCATGTGGCGCTGATATGATGAAATCCCTCCTATTTATGGGAAGGCTCTTGTAATACATAAGAACTCAAAAATTTATATGTGAGATGACCAATATGAAAAACTATACAGATTTTATTTGGGTATATATCGGCTGACCGAGGGTACTGCTTTTATACTGTTAAAAATACGAATAAAAGACAACTGAATTCTACACTGCTGAATACTCTAATACTACAGAATTCTATTACCTTAAGGTTTATGTAAAATTGCAGAAAATAATAAACGATGATGTTAAAGAAGTTATTTTATATATGCATTTTAATATCGAATATTAATTTAATTAATTATTAGAGAAAATATGTTTGTGACATATAGAAGGCTTTTTATAGAGTAGAAACATTACAGAATAAAGATTGAGAATCTCGATTATCTATTTTCAACTAAGAATTATTGTAAATTTAGGGAGACTCTGGATAAACATTTCAATAAATTTACAGAATTTTTTTTTATAGTTTCAGCCCTTTATGTGATTTTTTAGATGAGTATATCTTACCATCTATGTACAAAATTGATGAAACTACATGTGCGAAATATTTATAATAAGAAACTATCTTGGTTAAACTTTTGGGCATGTTAACCAGCAGGTTTCGCTGCTTTGTAGGATCGAAGAAAGTTTTAGATGGCCGCAGCATATTAATTCAAAATAAAATAACTTCGATTTGAAGTATTCAGAATAACTCAGAACTTTCCGTTTTAAGTTTTATGCTCGAATGTGAGCTTTCTTCCTTTCTTAGATTCATTGACAAAAATTTCTGCAATTTTTTAATGCATATACACTTTTAAACCAATTTTAAATGAATCAGATAAGCTTCCTATTATTGGAAATATAATGCATTATATAAACTGAAAAAATTACCGAATATTCTCGCTAGTTGATGTAAGATATCTCCCAGATCACCTGCTTTAGACGACATATCTTTGGCAACGTAACTGCATACCACTGGTTGTTTCAGTTGGCAGGAAATGTCTAAGATATTCAGGCATGACTTAACTCTTTGTGCAACGACTCCTGCAATCATGGCGTCATCACCCATGTGTCTGTGGACGACACCAACTTCTCCGATTATGCCCCACTCGATGGCCAAACCTAATGTTTCATGGAAACAAACAATAAATAAATAAAAATAAATAAATAAGTAAAGGAATCCAAAGGTAACCATACTCTACCCTTCCATAAATGATCGATCACATTCGATTTTAGACATTTGTCGAATATCTAGGAAAATACATGGCGAAATATCGTGAAATTTCGTGTATGTAAAAAACATGCTAAACAAAATGTTAGGAATAACTCTGTAAAAGGAATATTTGAAATGCGTGTCACCTAAAATATATAACTATGGGGCTTCCTCTAATTGTCTGTATTCATTTGTATGAGACTAGCAAATACATTTATGGATATATAATTTTTTTTTTTTTTTTGCCAAAAAATATATCGCTTTTGTATTAAACCTAATGCACAGCCCTTTTTAGGACACATACTACATTAGACACGACATACTGCAATCAGAATATCAAAATATAGACAGTCAGTGAAATATGAGAATTCTTATAAAATTATTTTTAACATGCGCAAGTTTTAACAAAACTTAATTTTCAAAATTTATTAACCAAATGCATTGAACTACTTATATGAAAACTCCATGTAAATATTGTGAAAATTCAAAAAGTTATCGTCTATAGAATGAAATAAAATTCTGTAAAAAAAAAAAAAAAAAAAAAATCCTATAAAGCGTTTTACCAAATTTTCATTTTGACCCAGTTACTGGTAATATAGTGTTCGTGGGTTGTAAATAAGTATTGATAAAACCCATTATCAGTTTTCCTTTTGTTTTGAGAACTGAATTATCAGTTCATTCTATCAACAAGAAACTTTCGAATTTCTACTACATTTGTTTGAGTTTTCATGCAAATAATTCAATAATAATCTAGTGCGATGTAAAACACAATTTAATTTAACTGAACTCCTTTAAAAGTTTATTCTATGTATTCACATAGTCTTTCTCATCAATAAAATACAGCCAGTATTTTTTATTTATTTGTTGTTTTAATTTAAAAAACTTTAAAGATAGATTTTGAATTTCTGGTAGGCAGAGATATTACTACCAGAGACAGAGAAATAACAAAAACAGAGGAAAAAAATTTCCTCGTTTAGAGAAAAAGACCGATAAATGGTTTGCAATACGAACTATTGTTAACATAGACAATTACCTGGATGTCCGTCTGCCCGTCTTTCTTCACATACCCGTTCCATAACTGAATTAGCGTAACCGTAATTCATTTGTCCAGCATTACCTCTGCCACAACTGATGGAGGAAAAACAGACGAAATGATCCAATTCAGGACACAGACATCGCGAAAGAGTGTCTAAATTTCTTGTGGCATCGGCCTTGGGAGCACACACTTCTTTGAAACTTTCGAAGTTTGTATTCTCTAAGAAAGCATCGTTCAGTACCTAATCATAAATGTAAAAATTATTTTCATAACTTTTTTTTTAAATTATGAATAAAAACAAAGCTAAACAATTTTACAATACAAGAACTAAGGAAAAATCCTTCATAAACATATATATAGAGGGTGTTCCAAAAGTTATTCTAACTCGAAAATGAGTCGAAATTTTGAAAAATGACGAAAAACGTATTTAATTAAATCAAGAGGGACCTCTTTCGGTGAAAACAGTTTGGGCCCGGGGGGGGGGGGTAAGGGGGAAGCGGCTGCTAGGGAGGGCAACTTTAAAATTTAAAATGGGAAGGTACATCTTGTGACACATCCCTGGAAACGTCTCTTCAAGACAATGAATTTGATCTAAGAGCTTTCGCCTTAAGATAATTATTAAAGGACACACATGAGTTTTCAGACTTTTGAAATGTGGATTTTATACTTATTTATTCCCTTTAATAATCACTGCAGGACAAAACTATTTATACTAAATTCATTGTCTTGAAGAGACGTTTCCAGGGATGTATCACATACACGGTGTATTCAAAACATACCAGGATGATTGCACAGAGGCCCATATACACTGAGGATTTACTAACATATTTTATGCAGCTTCCACATAGACATTTCTCAGTTCACTGTAATACTTCCATATATTGAGAAACCTGTATGTCGTCTATAAATTATTTACGTAGTACATTTTAAATATAGTCTTTTATTAATAACACATGGCACAACCTGAAATATACTTGCAGCAGTTTTCAAGTAAGCTCTAATTCCTTTTGGCAAATGAATGATCAATGATTTTCGTACCACATTTTAAGTAAAAAAAAATGCTTTTATATATATAAAAAATATGTATTTATTTCATGTCATTTAGTGCAGTCTATATATGTTAAACTATACCTAAGAGAAATTTTATCTATAGACGTAATACATTTGTATACTTTTCGATGTTCCTGAACACGTTCCTTTATCACCTGTCACACTTGATCTCACGGAAAAGTGTAGTGTAGCACCTCTATAAGATATAGATTTAGAATATGGAGTTTGGATTTCCTGCTATCTTTTGTTCTGGAGATGTTCTGATTGCAGACAAACACACAGACCAACCATTAAAACCTTTTTCATTTGGTTTCAAGGGACCTCAAAACGTGTAAATGTAACAAAAACTAAAATTCGAAAGTTTGAGATTAAAACACTACTTTCTCTACTATGCATGGATAAGAGAAAGTAAATAGAAAATAAATACTTACGATAGCTGAATTAAATATGCCTCCCACAGGTCCTATCTCGGAAGATTCTTTTATAAGTTTAGCTGCTGCATCTTTAATGCTTGCATTTCTTTTAGATACTATGACGTTGTATCCTTCTTCCTGCCATCTTTTCAGACATAGATGGTGATATGGTGTTCTGGCTCCATAACGTGTTGTCAACACTAAATTTCGAGCACCTTTCTGAAGGAGCCATTTGGCGAGTTCAATGCCAAAGCCACCAAGGCCTCCTATAATTATGTATACTTTATGAGGATAAAAGTAGGTAACTGGAATGGCAGGCATACGGAGCGTCGTTGGAATTCGGAACTTTTCCTTTTCTTCATCGCGTATCTGAAATATTAGTTATATTAAAATTTAACATCTATAAAGAAGAATAAATATTTGTTTTAAATATAATACGTAAGATATCCGTAAATGACATCGTTCTGTTTTTATATGATTTCAGAAATATCTTTTTTTAATTTTTTTTTTAATTTTTGTTGAACTTCTAAAAAGGTAATAAGGTTTTGAGTATAACAGGATCATCATTTTAAATAAGACATTTCGCGTTGTCACCATTTGCTGTGTTTCACTTTTAATATGTCAGGATGTCCGCCAACATCCAATCTTATCTTTTTATTTTTTACTTCTTTCATAACAAATGTCCAAATTATGCCATTCGAAAATTAGGCAAAACAAAAGAATAAAAATTTCGAATTAACCATATTTTAATTCAGAAAACAGGAAAATATTAATCGAAGGATAAAAAATTATGGACTTTGATTAACGAACTGATCCAAAACATTATACGATGAGAGGCCGTACGACAATAACCACCGGCTCAAATATAATGTTTAAAAAATACTATATGTTATGTGTGTTATTGTATTTCGTCAACAAACAAATACGTTGATTGAGATTTAAACCCCCGCTGAGTCAAATTTTTATTTTGCAGCAATAACAACAATAGCACATTGTAAAATTTGACATGATTTAGTAAAGGGTCACATAAAACATCGTATCACGATATGTATCACTTTCACACTGAAAGAATTTTCTGTTGAAGATTATGGCACAGTGTGCTGAAAAAGCATTGCTTTCTCACTGTGCTGTACTTTTACATTGTGCAGTAAAATAACTTTGCTGTAATTTGTATTCACATGTGCTGTATTTTTTCTCAGTTTTATCTGTAGAAACGTTTTCTTCAATTATTAAACATATTGTCTAGAGTATTCAACCCATAGCAGCACACATTTTTTATACACATGAGGAGTAAACATCGACTCTTTCCCCAGTTACCGAACTTACAATCTTCTGTTCTAAAAATCAACACTCTTCTAATTGGCCTAGTGAGCTTAAAAGAATTGCTCGTTCTTTGTGTTACAAAAACAGATATGATTGGTTAATAAATCCTCAACTCTGATGATGATCGATTAAAATATTCTGTGATACGTCGTAGGAGGCTTCTGATAAAATTTCATTACTGATTTACTGCCAAATAAGAAGTAATCAGTCTTCAACTATTTTTACAGAATTAGCTGTAAATATTTACAGCCCTAGTGATACGTTGATCGTAAGAAAGTATTTTACACTGATGAATATATATATATATATATATACAGGGTGATCCAAAAGTCAGGACCAACTTTAAAATTGTATAATTCGAAAACAAATCAAGATACAAAGATACGGTTTGCACCAAACGGATCGAAAAGTAGCCGGGTTTTTTGTGGCAACGAAAAAAAATGGTTCTGATAGCGACCAACAGATGGCGCTGACGTATTTTTGATGTAGGATTATGCAAAGCAACAAACAATATAAAAAGGAACAACAACAGCAGGTAATGGTAGTCGAAGCTTATATGCATCGAAATATCGCATTCTCAGTCGCTACTTTAATCACGCATGGCCTCCAAGATCTCCCGATCTGACACCCTGTGACTTTTGGCTGTGGGGATTCCTGGAAGTCAAAAGTGTACCGCGACCAACCGGCATCAGTAGCAGCACTGAAAGATGCCATCCGCCAAAATGTGTCTGCCATAACGCAAGAAATGCTACTAAATGCTGTGAGCGATGTGTTGAATCATCTCACAGCTGTACTTCTGAATGATGGACATTGAACAGTTACTGTAGTAGTACTAATTAACTGTAATTAAGGTGATTTGTAAGTTGTCAACATTTTTTTTCATTTGTAAATCATCTTTTGGTGAAATAAAACACTATAGCGCCATCTGTTGGTCGCCAACAGAACTCATTTCTTTCCTTTGCCACACAAAACCCGGTTTCGTTTTCATCCGTTTGGTGCAAACCGTATCTTTGTATCTTGATTCGTTTTCGAATTATTCAATTTAAAGTTGGTCCTGACTTTTGGATCACCCGGTATATATATTTTCATATTTACTGTTTTTCTAACTAAATAAATGTAAAACTAAAAGATCTGTAAACTTTATTTGCTGGTGTTATAAAGGCAATAACCCTATACGAGTAGAGGATATACCTCTAATAGGAGAAATTCTGACTGATTCAAAAATTTAATTAGCCTCGTTAAGATTGAAGATCCCTTTACCATAAATTTCAAAAGTCAAGAATTACACTTTAAATTAAAAGGTAAGAAATACACTCTACACCTTAAATAAAATTTAAATCAAAAGTTTATTTTAAGTAACAACATACTTATCAACACACAGGGTAACTTGCCAATTAAACAGTAACAGCTTAAATGAATTACTTCCATTTTCTAAACTTTTGCTGTTACCCTAACATCATATTTCTTCAAAATTTAAAATACACAGGTAAAGATGTTTACTTACACAGAAATAATTCTTTTTAAACATTTTCATCTATACCTTTCATTAAACGAAAGTGTAACTAACAGAAACAAAGAAAGAGATATTTGCATACTTTTTGATGACTTACAAAGAAGCATTCAAAAAGTGTCGTCTTCAAAAAATATTGGAAAAAAAAAAAAAAAAATGTGATTCTACTGTTCCTAAAACACCAGAAAGTGAAAATATTATCGGCTGAAATGAATTACAGCGACCACAAAAAATTACCAAATTTAAGCATATTTGGCGATTTCCCACTGTTAGATGATTAAAATTGAGTACTTGGCGGAGAAGCAAAACACGGTTCTGTTCGTACACGGCATTCTGGGTACTAGCAAACTTATCGCCTAACAGCGCTAAATCGCCAAAAATGCATAATTTTGATAATTTTTTGTGGTTGCTGTAATTCATTTCAGCCGATAATTTTTCCACTTTCTGGTGATTTATGAAGAGTAGAATCACATATATTTTTTTTTTCAATATTTTTTGAAGACGACACCTTTTGAATGTTTCCTTGTTAGTAATATACAATAACATTGACTCATACATCCGAGATACCAGGCAGCAATTTTAAGAACCCGTGTAAGACACAGGCCCGTATCTAGGGAGGAGGGGGTGGGGGGCGGGAGGGGGCAATTGCCCCGGGAGGCGAAGACTGAAGGGCGGCAGCCACCACGTCCAGCTAGTCTCACTATTTGTATAATGCTACACACGATTTCCAGGCCATTTTTTATCGTACATTGCATCGTCTGTAACAAGCTCAGAGGAACCTAATGCCCTCCTTTCCTCTCCCCTCCTCACACGAGACGTATGACCAAAACAGAGTGAAAACCTGAAAACGTAATATTATTTATGAGCGCACGACGCGAGCAAGTGAGTGAGCATTCAAATCTGAACGAGGACGATATACGTATCTTTGCGGGTGCGGTAGGTGAGAGGTGGCATGGCAGCAGCAGTTGACTTATCCATCTAAAATGAAAAGTATAGGTGGAAAGCGATTTCTCGTATTGTAACTGATGTCATTCTATTTGGCCACTAATTATTTCTTTCTCTGATTCTCTACTAAAAATACTAGTTTATTATTAACTAGCCGCCTTCAACGACAAACTGGTTCGCTATCCTTGAAAAATCCAGCTGTATGAAACCCCCATTAGGTGGAGCCTGTACCGCCTTTTTTCAGTTTCTGGACCTACAACAGCTTATTGACATATAGTGCAAATAGCTTTATTGAAAATTTTAATTGTAGTAAATTTCTGCCCGGTAGCGCCTGCGATGCCCCCTTCCCGTTTCAGTATCTGAAACAGTCTTCGCTTACACCGTGAAAATCTCCATCTTTGAAAATTCTAACTGTGTGAGGTTGAGACGTCAGAACGTCACCACAGTTGTTTTAATTAAGTTGGATCCAGCAAGGTAGGAAGTGGGGACGGTTAAAATCACTCCGCCGCCAGTGACTCGGTGACGGTTGAGGTCGAGCTAGTTTTGTGTCGGCAGGGTGCTGCATTAAAAGACTTAGATTTTGAATATTAGTTAAATTAGAAGTGATTTTTAAAAGTACGGATTGAAATGTAGTGAAAGGAGGGTGTAGGAAGAAGTATAAAAATAGAGATGGTTTTAGTATATGTTGTGGATGTTGGAGGATGTTATAGTGGTTGTGATGAATCTTAGTTTGACAGATATTGAAAAGTAGAGTAGTGGAGATTTAGTGGCGTGAAGTTAAGTAGTGTTGAGTGTTGGTGAGTGTCTACTAGTTTTCGGAAAGTTCAAGCTGGGTCAGAAGGGAATCCCCTGTCCCATAGTGAAGCCGTAGTATTGGAGTACGAGTGCGACCGTCTCTACACCTTCGACTATCTGCTGTGGTGAGATATTTAAGATAATTAAATTGTTGATTTATATATTTTTGATTTAGTAATACGTTGGCTGAGCTAAGATCTATTTTCCAGGCCGCCCTCCCATTAATCTGTTTCAAATAAACTTTTATTTGTTGTTCAATTAAAGTCTCTGGTTTTCTTAGTAATCTAAGTATTTAAGTTAAGATGGCGTTTGCAGAAACGCAAACGCCACAGTGGCGCCCAACTCAGTTCGACATCCCCCCCACTCGTGTTTATTTTACTGGCTCAAACAATGTACTTAAATTTTTTGAAGATCTTGAACAGTATTTTGATACATGTAAAATTGACGAGGCTGATAAATTTAATTTATTAAAATACTCCTTAAAAGGAGATGCTAAAATCTGGTATGACACCATTGCCTCTAGAGCTCTAGGCCAAAATCCTACGTATGAGGATTTGAAGCTCAAAATTAAAAATTCATTCTCTTCTATTGTGGATAAAACCAAACTCCGTCAAGAACTTTATACGACAAAGATGTCGTTTTATGACAAACCCACCACATTTTTATTACGTAAATTCGACATTATAAAGCAGCTGGATTTAGTTTTATCTTTTGCCGCTGCAATGGAAATTATAACCCCGCTTTTGACTATTCCTATTCAAGATTACCTTGATCTGAAACCTGTCACCTCTTACGACAGTCTGTTTCAAACCTTAGCTAAATATCAAGAACGACACCCTCCAAGGGCGGAAAACACCTTTAATCGCCAACGGGGTAATGGAAATATGCAAAATTCTAGGCGTGAAAATTTCACCCCCCCTCAAAATTTCAATCGCTATCAACAAGAACGTCAATCGCCGCAGCCAAGGCGTAATAACTTTCAAAATTCTCGGAACGATCGTTCTAATCAAAATCAGTCTCAAAACTTTTCTCGAGCTGATAGAAATAACAGAAATTTTCGTAACTCTCGTAATAACCAGAGTCGTCAGTTAAACGAGTAAGTGGCTCTTGTGAGGAGGGTCAACAGCCACTGAATATCTCAACCACCTCCATATGTTTAGACACTATTTGTATCAGTCCGGTGGACCTTCCTAATTTAAATGCAATAATTCATGATATTTTCATACCTACTTATTGGGACACTGGTGCTGAACGCTCCTTTCTAGCATATGAAACTTATAAAAAGTATTTTGACTTTAAACCTTTAAAGCGGACAAATTTAAATATTACAACGGCTCAAGGCCAGTCCTGTGTTAATAGAGGCGAAGTCAGCCTGAATGTTAAAATTCATAATTTAAGTGTTAATTGGCCTTTTTACGTCATCGACAATCTTCAGCATCCCTGCATTATAGGGTTAGATTTTATGAAAGCAAATAATGTTGAAATAAATTTTGCCAATAAATCTTTACATATTGATGATTCTAAGTCAAATTCTAAACCTGTCGAGCCGACAGAGTTAATTGTTAATTTAGAGGAAAGTGCCCTCACTCATATTGAAAAAATTGATTTTGTTAATTTTCTTAATCAGTTTAAACAGTTATTCTCTGAGACACCTGGCTTAACCCATGTTGTTTGCCATGAAATTGACACTGGAACTAATAAACCAGTCTTTAGTAAGCCTTATCGTTATGATCAAGCCAAACAAGATATTATAAATTGGCATATTGACAAAATGTTGCAAAATGATATTATTATGCCTGTAACTTCTCCTTATGCATCTCCTGTTGTTTTATGTCGTAAGAAAAATGGTAAACCTATTACTGATCCTGAGGCATGGAGATTTGCAATCGATTATCGTAGGCTAAATTCTATTACACAATATCCTCAGTATCAACAACGACAAATTTTATGTCTACTCTCGATCTGACATCAGGTTATTTTCAAATTGCAATGAAACCCGCTGATATATCAAAAACAGCGTTTATAACTAAAAATGGCACGTTTGGTTTTAAACGAATGCCTTTCGGATGTTCAGGGGCAACATTCCAAAAAGCCATGGAAACTATTCTTAAACCTGTTTTGAATAAATTTGTACATGTTTATCTCGATGATATAATAATCACGTCCTCATCTTACAATGAGCATTTAGATCATTTAAAAACTGTTTTTACTCTACTGCAAAATGCAGGATTAACTTTAAATTCCTCTAAGTGCCATTTTGCACGACAGGAAATTAAGTACCTAGGCGTCAAAATAACGCCTGCTGGTATTTCTGTAGATAATGAAAAAGTTCAGCCAGTTTTAAACATGCCCCCTCCTACAACTTCCAAGCAAGTTTCGAGATTTCTAGGCATGTGTGCTTGGTATGGGAAATTTATACCTAATTTTGCTCACATATGCGAGCCCCTCTTTAAACTCAAAAGGAAAAGAGTTAAATTTCACTGGTCAAATGAAGCACAAGAAGCATTTGATAAGTTAAAAACTATACTTAGCGCTCCTCCTGTACTAGCTCATCCTAATTATGATATTAAATTTCAAGTAGCTACTGATGCTTCTTCGTACGGCATTGGTGCCGTTTTAAGCCAAGAAGGCCGCCCAATAGCATATGCGTCCCGTACACTTAACGCTGCAGAAAGAAATTATCCAGTAACTGAACGTGAATGTTTAGCAGTGCTTTGGGGACTGCAAAAATTTCGTTTATATTTTACGCAACTTCCAGTAACAGTTGTTACGGATCATGCGGCATTAACTCGGTTAACAACTGGAAAGAACCTCTCCCCTCGCATGATTCGATGGACTCTTAAGTTATCTAACTTTAATATAAACATCGAACACCGACCTGGTTCTGACAATATCGTGGCTGACGTTCTTTCACGTACTACTCAAACTCAAGAAAATAAGATTGAATCTAACTTTACAAATCAATCCCTTGCTTTAAATGAAAAGAATGATCAGTTAAATTCTACTGTTAAAGCCTCATATATTCATCATTCGCATTTAAAGGCTGAACCGGTTCAATCCGAAATATTAGCAAACGTGACTGAGACTCGTGTAAAGGAAATTGAAAGTGAACAAGTAAACCAATGTGCTTCTACAAATCTAGTACCTACCTTAAACAATAAATTCGTATCTGATCAGGAAAAAGTAGCTTTAGCGCTTATGCCAGCATCTGTGTTAAATTCGAGAGATCAATTAATCCAAGAACAAAAAAATGATCCCGAATTTGGATTAATCTATAAGTATTTAGACGACCCTGAGTCAGTTTCATTAATTGAATCAGCCATTGCCTTAAACTGGTCCCAATCTTTTTCTTTAATCGATGGCTTGCTTTTTTATTCAAAATTATTATCATCTTATGGCGAATTACGAGTTGTAATTCCCCAATCTCTTCGTCAAGCCATCCTATTTGAGTTTCATGACTCTCCAATTTTGGGGCACTTTGGCATTAGGAAAACTTATAAAAAGCTCAAAGATGCCTGTTACTTTCCTAAAATGAGGAAGCTTGTTAATGAATATGTTTCGAGTTGTCGCTTGTGCCAGCAATATAATTATAAAAATGTAAAGCCGGCCGGTAAATTAATTCCTATTAAAGTTGATTTTCCAAATCAAATTCTTGGACTCGACTTAATCGGTCCTTACCCCCTCTCTAAACCAAATAGATTTCGTTATGTGTTAGTTATGGTGGATTATTTTAGTAAATGGGTTGAATTTGTGCCTTTACGTAAAGCTTCGGCACAAGCAGTGGCCACTGCCTTCTTTAATAATTATATTTCTCGTTACGGCGCCCCCCTTCAAATTGTAACGGACCATGGTCCTCAATTTATAAGTAATGTTTTTAAGGCACTTTGCGATACACTCGAAATTAAACATGTCTTCACGGTTCCATATCGGCCACAAGCTAATCAGGCCGAACGTGTTAATAGAACTTTAATTAATATGATTGCGACGTTCATTGGTCAAAATCATGAAAATTGGGATCAGTTTCTCTATCATTTTGGCTATGCGATTCGTACAGCGGTAAGTGATGCAACCGGAAAAACTCCCGCTGAATTGTTTTTGGGCAGAAAGATTCTGACCCCCTTTCAAAAACTGGTATTAGTACAGCAAACCGCATCTCAATTTATTACGCGAAATATTGAAGAATTGCTACCAGAAGTTCAGAGAAATTTGAGAAAAGCTCAAGAGCAACAAGCTGTATATTATAACCTTAAACGTAGAATTTTAGAAGTAAAAGTGGGAGATAAAATACTCCTAGAATCACATTTTCTTAGCTCTAAAAAAGATTCTAAAGTAGCTAAATTTGGGCCAAAATTCATTGGGCCTTGATTTTAACGGCACCCCAACAACCATAAACATTGATCAGATACGCATTTTTAAAGAGCGCACTCAATCATATGCTGAAACTCTTGATAGTGATAGCGTGCAGGGTTCAAACCCACCTGACGAACAGTCCGTCTTTACGCCTAACCTCACTTCCCAGCCTAGTGCTCCTGATTCTTGTACAGCTGATAAACTACCTA
The DNA here is from genome assembly GCA_963930645.1 of Salticus scenicus. Taxonomy (NCBI): domain Eukaryota; kingdom Metazoa; phylum Arthropoda; class Arachnida; order Araneae; family Salticidae; genus Salticus; species Salticus scenicus. Next base: position 29,331,777 of record OZ005659.1, on the reverse strand, counting down.
CTCCTACAACACCCGAACAATCTGTTCAGGGCACTTCCACTGATCGATCTAGTGTCAACAGACCCGTCGCACAAAAGCGAGCTCGTAGTGGGTCATCAAACCATTCTAATGTGAAATTTCCTAGGCAAACTGGTCGCAAACGCGACTATTCTTTTACTAATAGCTCTTTTATACCGCAGATTAAAAAGAAAAAAGCTTGGAATAAATATTTAAAAAGGCCACAAGCCCCCTCCTCAAAGTCCTCTGGAACACATCGCCCACAGAAGGTACTAGCAGTTCCAGATTCAGTGCACACCGACTCTTTCCGACCTAAGCGAAAGGCAAGGGTTCGAAAAAGACCTCCACCCTCTTCATCAGCTAGCGGACGGCACATGGAGAAATTCCTAGCAGCTCCTGACTCGGTCGGCACGGACGAGTTCTCCTTACACCACCGATTCAATACCCGGCGTCAAGCCAGACTCCGACAACAGGCTCAGCCATATGAATCACCTGCCGAACAAGCCTTTGCACAAGCCTTTTGGGATAGCCCTAGACCCCGGTCTGAAAGCCTGCAACCCTGTGGCCTAGCTGACGAGTACATCGAGCACATTCACCAAGACCTCTAACCTTCCTGAAGTTACAGCTGCAAATTCACATCAGGTGATACCGTTCTCTATTTTTTTTTTCTATTACAAGTGCATTTTTGTCAGAGCTGTACAAAATGTCCGACATACTTTGAAGCCTTTTTGGGACCTTATCTTTTAAGAACTCTTACGAAAGTTATGGACTTTCCCAAACTAAAAATACAAAATTTCATTTAGCCATGAACTTTCAAATCAAAATTCATGTTCTGCTTCAATGTCAACATTTTTGTTCTCTCTTAAATATCTATTTTATGTATGTATTAAGTTCTTCTACCTTGTAGCCATCACCTGCAGAAAGCTGGTAATATAAATTGTTTTTTTGACCCTTTGTAAATTTCCCCCCCTTTTTTTTCTTTCGTATTTTTATAAATGATGTATTTATAAACTGCATATTTGTATTTGTAAAACTTTTGAATATTTGTATAAAAGTTTATCTGTATGTACTTTTGGAGGGGGAGCAATGTTTTTTTTAGCTATAAGCATAAAAAGCGTGTTTAACCATATAACATTAAAAAGACTAACTGCACAGTTTTTTCCGCTTATGCTTTAGCTAAGGAGGGAGAAATATTTCTGTATGTAACCTATCTATTATGTTAATAGAGACGAACATGTCTCAGTTTCTTCTAGAGATGAATTCTAACTATTTTTTTTTTACTATCCATACTGTAAAAGTTTTTCCCATTTCAGACACACTCTTATGGACTATTTCTCTTAATCTGATGTTAAAAGTGTTTTTATCTGAAGTGAAAGATCTCTTAATTTGATATCAAAAAGTTCTTTTCCCTGGATGTGGGCAGTCTGCATATTTCGACGTCTACTTTTCCCTGACGACAGTTACACTGCTAGCCACTTCATCTGCAGGATAGATTTTCAAGTTCCACATCCTATTGAATACCATTAAATTTTATTAGACTTTTTCTTATTTAGAGATGTTAAAAAGATTAATTGTAGGATATGAACAATCTGTGCAACAGACTATTCTACAGCAAGAAATTATAGCATTTGTACATGCGAGTCTCTTGGTTTGGTTTGGTTTGGTTTGGTTGGTTTGGTTTGATGAGTACTGAGATTTATTGCTTGCCTCTAAGGCCGCTTATATCTCGAAAAATACACACCACAAGGGTTTACAAGTTTTTACTATACAAGTACACAATATTTGAAGACATAAGACAACACAAACATCCATGCCCGCACCAGGATTCGAACCTGGGACCAGTAAATTCGGAAGGCAGCGCCCTACCGACCGAACCACCTGGCCGGCACGAGTCTCTTTATAATTCTACAATATATCACTAAAAGTCATACAATTGCCTTCCTGGCCTAACAGGGAGACGTGTGTAAATCCTACTGTAAGCCTGGTTTTAGCTCAGTCAGAGTCCCGGAGTTCTCGGGGTAAAAGTACGCCTTTTATTTAAAATTTTAAATTAACTTTTTTTGCGTCCCCGAGTTTTCGCTCAGGGACTTAACAAATTTTTAAGTTTTTCTCACCCGGTTAAAATTTAACTGACGGCTGCACTCACACTTCAGAGATTTGAGATAGTTAGATATGGAATGAAGCTATTTAAATTTACTCGATCAAACCCGTTGGGGATTTTCCCGACTAAATTTTTTTTTCTTGGAGGGGGACTGTGAGGTTGAGACGTCAGAACGTCACCACAGTTGTTTTAATTAAGCTGGATCCAGCAAGGTAGGAAGTGGGGACGGTTAAAATCACTCCGTCGCCAGTGACTCGGTGACGGTTAGGTCGAGCTAGTTTTGTGTCGGCAGGGTGCTGCATTAAAACACTTAGATTTTGAATATTAGTTAAATTAGAAGTGATTTTTAAAAGTACGGATTGAAATGTAGTGAAAGGAGGGTGTAGGAAGAAGTATAAAAATAGAGATGGTTTTAGTATATGGTGTGGATGTTGGAGGATGTTATAGTGGTTGTGATGAATCTTAGTTTGACAGATATTGAAAAGTAGAGTAGTGGAGATTTAGTGGCGTGAAGTTAAGTAGTGTTGAGTGTTGGTGAGTGTCTACTAGTTTTCGGAAAGTTCAAGCTGGGTCAGAAGGGAATCCTCTGTCCCATAGTGAAGCCGTAGTATTGGAGTACGAGTGCGACCGTCTCTACACCTTCGACTATCTGCTGTGGTGAGATATTTAAGATAATTAAATTGTTGATTTATATATTTTTGATTTAGTAATACGCTGGCTGAGCTAAGATCTATTTTCCAGGCCGCCCTCCCATTAATCTGTTTCAAATAAACTTTTATTTGTTGTTCAATTAAAGTCTCTGGTTTTCTTCTAAGTATTTAAGTTAAGATGGCGTTTGCAGAAACGCAAACGCCACAACTGTAGCAAAGTCCCGCTCGGTGGGGACTGCGGCGCCTTATCCCCGTTTTAGAACTTACAACAGCTTGCTCGCTCATTGTTCAAATATCTTTAAAAACATTAACTGTAGCAAATTTCTGCTCTATTACGACTAAGGCGCCCCTTTACGTTTATGATTTGTAACAGTCTATTCACTCACCGTGTAAAGGAACACTGAAAATTCTGATCTCGCAAATCCCCAACACGGTGGAGCCTACGGTCTCCTAATCTAATCACAAGTAATTTAATCGTAATTGGTGATATTGAATTATTAAAATATCAAAGCGCCATCTGGCGACAGAGATTTGCAACATGTACACTTCAATTCCAAATAACTTTTAAAATGATATATTACTTATGAAATTGCGTTAATTAGAAGCTGGGATAGAATAGTAATATAAACATTGCTATAAAAAGAATTGTCTGACTTTTCCGTGGTTTTCTCCGAAACTTGCATAATTGAGGACAAAATAATCTTAAAAATCCTTAATAAGAAATGTGAGCGGAGTATCGGAATTCGGAAGTCTGCAAAATAAAAAAGAATAAAGGTGTTCCGGGTTTTCTGCGGTTTTCTCTGAAACTCCCATATTGAATTTAATAGTTTATATCAGTTTAAAAGTTCGCAATAAAATTACTGCAAAATATATTTCGAATGATACATTATAAGTAATTTAATCATAATTAGAATTGGATATACTGGAATAAAGGTGTTCTATGTTTTCTGGGGTTTGCGCTGAAACTCCCGCACGGAATTTAATGTCTTATATCAGTTTAAAAATCTCCAATAAAATATATTTCAAATGATGTATTATAAGTAATTTAATCATAATTAGAATTGGAGATATTGAAATTTTAAAATATTAAAGTGTCATCTGGCGGCGGAGATTTGGGATCTCTATACATTTTAATTCCAGTTCAAATAAGTTTTAAAATGATATATTACTTATGAAACTTACTTATGAAATTACTTATTAATTTTATAACTAAACGTACTCCTGTTGCATCGTTTAACCATCAATGCACTTTCGCTACTTGATCAGCGTTCAAACGGAATGGAAGAAAAACAGATACATAGACTAAATGAGCTGATGTTCACCCTTAAACTTTGTTGTAAAGTGTTAAAAACGCTTAACACAAACGAAAAATGAAACACCAGCAGTATCCTGTTCTATAACGCATCTGAATATTTAAGTGTAGCTCTGCAAATCTTACCGCCAAACATTTCATATTCTGCCAAAAGAAAAAAAAAAAAAAAACGTTTTTAGCATCTTAATAATGAATTTCAATTTAATCATAATTTGCGCAGTAACAATCTCTCTCATAAAACGCAAGGTATTGACATTCTTTTGAGTGTTTCTGTGCCAGCTGAACTACTAATACCATTTTAAATGGGGAACAACCCATAGTGAACTCGAAAAGATTTTTTTAAGAGTGATCATTTTAAAGAAATCCTGAAGATATTTACAGACGCTGGAGGTGGTTAGAGGGACAGACAGACTAATTCAAATCGTAATCACTCTTAAGCGTTGATTAAAGTGCAAAACGCTTAAACAATGCGAAACTGCAATTGCAGCAAATTTCAATCATAATCCTTAATTTATCTGAATATTTTTGTGTGGTCTTTTTTGTCCCTAATGTTAATCATACTACATTTTATAGAAAACAGTTTTTGTGTATAGGAATAATAAATGTCTATTTCATTACGACTTGTGCAAAATAAAATGTATTGAAATATGGTTTATAGAAATACCACTCATAGAACACAATGCTTTGGAATTCTTTCGTGTGTCACTGCACACAAACCAATGGTGGTATTTATTCCATTTTCAATGGGGAACATTCCATAGTAAACTTGATTGATATGTGTCAGTTTCAGAGAATTCCATGAATATTTAACGGAGATAGAGCGAAGACAGACAGATAGAAAATCTATGCCACAAACCATTTTCAATGCTGTTACGAAGTATTAAAAACGCAGAAAGAATAACATCAAAGGGTCAGACATGATGGTCTGCGAAAGGAGAAACTGTTATCAGTTTGAAAATAAACCTAAATAAGTTTGTGATGCTTCGATAGAGCTAAAAGATGGGGACAAATCACCAAGGAAAATTCAGAATAAAAACGTCTACGAAATGAGGCCAGGAATTTTGAATTTATTTTATACTTACAAGGAGAGGTCACGACATGGAAAATTCAAATAGGGACGAAAGTGCGCAGGATTGTGTATACAATGAGGATAACAACATATTAAAGCAGTAGGACCCACTATCCACAAAATTTCGAGAAAAAAGCATTTAAAGTTTCAGTAATCTTTAAATACAAGTTATTTCGTAAGCGAGCAAGCGCCCCAGTGGTGTGATTTTAAAGCGCGAGTTTGCTAGCCAGACGACTCCGGTTCGAGGCTACCTCGAGACAACATTTTTTTTTTTTCTTCTTCTTCTTTAACTTTTTATGTAATCTAAAATTTATTTATTTTTATTTCATTACACAATTCAATCCAAAAATTGAAAATTTTAATAAATTATTTAATTTTCTTAAGTATAAAATAACTTTTTCTATTTTTAATATTTATAACTTAAAAATACAATAAATTTCTATAACTTAAAAAATAAAGTTTAGTTTTACAAAACCCTAAATAAGAAACATAAAGAAAAACAGACAAAAATTTAAATAATTAAAAAATAAGCAAGCTGTGAACAAAGTGTAAAATTGTTAGCAGGTGTTACTTAAATCTTGGTTTGAGCTTCCTGATATTGTTTGAATGTGTATAAATTACGTAAACGCTTCTAGCTTGTTAATAATAAAGGGCAGGAGGAATTTTATATTGTGCAAGGAAGGATAAAAAAAAAAGGAAGTCGTTATCGAAAATGAAACGATGTTCATTAACATTTAAAATCTACATTTAAAGATAACATCTCTTTACCTGTAATAACTTAATAGCATCGTAATCCTATACTATAATTTTTCAAGAAACTGTATTGATTGGAGAAGTAATTCTTTAATTTGGATAGTAATTATATATGCAATTAAAATGATCATTTCTCTGTATTATTATTATTTCCTTAAATTTAAAAAACAAAATGTACTATTGTTTCAAGCATACCTAAAATAAAATAAAATATATTTCAATAAATAATCAAAAACAGTTTCTTTAGTTTTACCTTATTTTACAGTGAAAATAAAACTAAAATTTATTTTTTAAGTTACAGAAATTTATTGTCTTTTTAAGTTATAAATATTAAAAATAGAAAAATTTATTTATTTTATATTCAAAAAAATTAAATAATATTTTATTAAAATTTTCAAATTTTGAATTGAATTATAAAATAAAGTAAAAATAAATAAAAAGTTTAGATTACATAAAAAGTTAAAGAAAAAAAAAAAGTAGTCTCGAGGTAGCCTCGAACCCAAGTCGTCTGGCTAGCAGACTCGCGCTTTAGGATCACACCATTGGGGCGCTTGCTCGCTTACGAAATAACTTGTATTTAAAGATTACTGAAACTTTAAATGCTTTTTTCTCGAAATTTTGTGGATAGTGGGTCCTACTGCTTTAATATGTTGTTACCCTCATAGTATACTACAACCCTGCGGAGTTTCGTCCCGATCTGATTTTTCCATGTCGTGACCTCTCCTTGTTATTGATACAGAATCATGTTTTGAAAGTGTTCAACTGTGTCAGTAAAGAAATACAAAAAACTGACAACTGATATTGTCTTAACGAGATCAACTGCTTTTATGGAAGGATTGGAAAATACATTAAAGGATTTCGTAATACTGGATTTGACAAATGGTTTAATAAAGCTACTGCCGTTGCCGAGTTGATATCATAGGTACAACCATTAACCCTAACGAGGGTGCTGTTGGCATAACGAAAACGCAAATTTTAATTCTCAATTGCAGACACTGGCCCTGGATTTTTTGTTTTTAATAAGATTTTGCTTTTTATAACTTTGTGGAATAACTTCATTTATTTCCTTTCTTCTAATAATGTTGATGAAATCTGGTGGCATTTCGTTTTAAAATGGAAATTTTTCATTCCCCTCAAAGAATTAAAGAACGTAGAGTACTGAAAGGAAAAGATGCCTGGCGAATTAGTCGAAGAGTTGCAGACATTTGAAAGAGAAACACTACAACCAAAAAATGCTATATCAGATCGAATTTTAGTCGAAATTAATCGCAGACTTGACAATGCGAGGAAAATAAATAATTATTTTGTATTTTTGACTGACGAAGCATTGATGAAAGTGACTATAACAGATTTTTAAAAAATATATATAGACTCAATTTGGCTCTTAAAAATGTCAAGGGCTTGAATTCAGAAAAACACTTTTCCGAACATGAAGTTTTCAAAGAACAAAGACCACTTTTATCGACAAATATTTATGAATTACAACCTGTTTCTTTATTGGAAGTTATGATTTGCTGAATGCATTTCTTAACATAAGCATAGTTTTCAGAATTTATGCAACTCTGCCTACAACTTCTGTTTCATGTAAAAGAAGCTTCAGAAAAATGAAACTCACTAAAGATTACGTTCCACAGTATCCCAAGAGCACTTGTCGGAATTGGCAATATTTTAGACTGAGAGTGAAATAGCCACCAATCTCAATTATGACATTTTAACTGAAATAAAGTCGAGGAAAATAAACCTTAAGAATTACGTATAATTTTATAACTAAAATAAATAATTTTGTAAAAGTCTCAGTATTTTATATGTTAAAACATTTTGCTTGGAGGGCGGCAAATTGGAAGTCTGCACCCCCCTTTTAAAAATGTAGATCCGGTACTGGTAAGACAGCACAATACGAAGCACAGTGAAGGCCCCGTTTTGTTGATTTCTTTTAGATATCACGACGAGAGAGCATAGTAGAGCAATTTTAGTCAGTACAACTCTGAGAAGGGGAATTCCCTCTCCTAGACGAAATTCCAGGAATAGCCACAGGCATCAAATTGAAGTTTTAGCTTTATAAATCTTTGCTTAGAGCCGACTATTCTATCGAGGGAGTATTACCGGCAAACAACAGGCTTTTATCACAAAAGGAAAAACCAAGAACAAGCAAATAAGTAACAGAAAGCTTCTACACAGGCTTTCTTTCCGCTAGGACAGGGCCAGAGCTTCTTACTCGTGCGTCACCAGTTGTGTTCGCCATCGCTTCTACACGGAACGGATGAACTCACATATTTTTCTTAGAAAAACGCTCATAGATATATATTTTTTTTCACTTCTCTCGAACGATGGCTGAGTTGCTATTAATTACGCATCTGGGAGTGGTATAGGACATATACCCCTAAAACCTCCCCCTCAAAACAAGAAAAAAAAAGAGCATATTAAAAATCGTCTCACATTAGAAAACGAATTCCATGCATACATTTTTTGACGAAAACAGCGCCCTGTCAGCAGGTCAACGAATCTGCGTTGCCAAAATTAACAGATAAAAATCTCGATCTGCTGATTCGATATTTAGGGGAAAACGTATTTTTTCAAAACCCGCCCTAGCTACAAATTAAATGAAACCTCATTAAAACATACCGACTATTTTCTAACACCTAGAAAATTCCACAAAACCATTAACCATCATCAATAAATCTCATTATTGTACATATTTAAGATCCAATTTACCATTTGCTTAACAGTTAAAAAGAACTAAAGTGCTTTTTATAACCGTCATCAACGTATGTTTTACTTTAGTGCTTCGCTATTCCGAACGGATGATAAGGCTCCCTTCAGACACTGGCAACATACAGCGCGTCAAAACTCATAAATTATCTATTGTCCGAAAGTGACACTTGAAATTTTGCACACATTTACAATGAAGGACATTACTTTTTATTGCTCTTTTACAAAAGAGACCCCCTTCTCATGCAATTATCGCACTAGGAGGTTTGGGAGCTTCGATTGCAGCGAGCGTCGATCTCCTAAACCAGATCAAAGAAATATCAATAGAGCCGACTTGCACATTTCTTAAGTTGCCAGTCTCTGAAGGGTCCTTAAGAGAGTGAATCTTAATTGCGCATGAAAAGCAAATGTTGTTCCCAGAACCGATTTAGGAAAAGGAAAGGGAAAAATAAATGACCCTAAAAATCATGAGAGAGGAACCTCGCTGCGTATTCTAAGGAAGAAAGAAAACTTTGTCGCAGTCACAAACCTCTATTGAGATAGACTAATGATGCAAAACACCTTTGGAAAGACATTTTAATATATATTCGTATCCCCAAAAGCTATTTAATGATGAGAACAAAATTTGCACTACTAATAATTGAACTTACATATTTTAATCCCCCATTTATTTTAATTTTATTTAATCACTTCTTGAATTAAATGTTTTAAAATAAATATGATGACTGTCACAAAAGCTTTGTGACAATTAATTAGTTAAATTTTACATATTTAATTTATTATTATTATTTTCCCCTGATGTATTTTGCATAGCAACGAAAAGAGTTTATTCTTAAAACAAAAATTGTTTTGTGTTATTTAAACTTTGTTTTGTGGTTGATTAGATTCTGGTTAATCAAGTTTCATTTTCTTTGGTAACATCAACGATTATACACTATACTGGGAATAAAATAAAATAAAATAAAATAAAATAAATAAATAAATAAAAATAAATATTTGTAAATGGATCAAGGAATTTTATATGTTTAATTTCTTATTTGAGCCAATAAACGAATCTTCCAAAACTCTGCAAAACATGGAATTTGTTTTTATTTTCTTTATCTCAATACATTATTGCGATTGTGATATAAGTTTTTTGCGTTAAAATTATCCTTTTTCATTATTTTAATCAGTTAAATTGCGCCTATAGAAATCATGCATATAATATTACTTTCATTATCATTCTTCTAATACATTGTTTTAGCTATGACATCATTTTCAACGTTTGTTTCGAAAAATTTAGACATTTATGATTAAGAAGATGTCTAAAATAATATTATGGAATCTTTTAAGGGAGGAGGGCCATTTAATATTAGCCGATATTGTTGTATTACGAGGTAATTTTTTGAAGTGAGTGCTTGATTGATAAATTGATTGTTTAACTGCATTCAGTAAGTGATCTAAAATACTTACCTTCAATAATACTTTTCCTATGTGGGTTCCTGCTGCCATGTACCGGAAGGCTTTTTCTGCTTCGTCTCTTTGAAATACAGTCCTGTCTAAAGGCTTCACAACGCCATTCCTGATGCCTTCTACCATAAGTGCCAGTGTTTCTTTAAAATCAGTGTATTCCCGATCTGCTATTATTTGATCCACGAAGACGCCATGGAAACTAATATTTTTTAAAAAGATTTTAAGACCTAGTATTAAGAAACAAAAACAATGAGTTATTACTCGTGCATAGAGTATTTATAGCGTACACCATAAATTACAATGCAAGTACACCGAAAAAAAAAAGTTTTGCGGGGAAAATATAATTTATTTTGTTGACAGATTTTATAGATTTCTTTTGTTATTTTAATAATAATTTTATACAATTAACCAAACTAACTTGTTTCGATTGGCCAATAGAACAGGGTTGAAACAAGAATCACTGTCACAGGATAGTTCGATAGTCTTCGTCATGCATGGATCGTAGACAATCCAACAAAAAAATAAGTTATAAATAATATGAAAATTGACTTACGTATTTCGAACTATAGAGAATAACAAGTTCTTTCATAGGCACAAAGAAGTAAGTAAATTCCAACATTAACCAGCAGATGCCAGCACTACCAGTCTTACTGAATTACTGATTTTGTATCGTAATTCGACAAGGTGGTCCCATTAAGGCATGTATTTAACTAGAGAGCGTATTCAATATTAAAGTTCCTATTCAAAGGGTAACAAATATTGAGGATAGTTTTAATCGGTCATGTGACGAGTGAAACAGCCAGATTCGTCCGTAATTGAATGACGCAGCAAAACATATTTAATACCCCTTGTTTAAAAGTGGGTTGAGGGGCACGACTAGTAACCTTCATTGGTGAAAATTTGAAAAGCAATCGTCATGTAATTTTTACTTTCTCTTACCCATAAGGTAGAGAAAGTATTGTTTTAGGGTCAAATTTTCGAAAGTGAGTTTTGTTATATTTACACGTTTAGAGGTCCCTTGAATCCAAAAATCATGTTTTTAGCTGTTGGTCTCTGTGTGTGCGTGTGTCTGTTATCAGCATATCTCAAGAACAAACAGTATCAAAAAGACAAACAGTATCAAAAAGTCGAAACTTGGTATTCTAAATGTGTATGATATAGGGATGCTACACTAAGCTTTTCGTTGAGATGAAGCAAGGGACACCCAAGGGAATTCAAATATATTACGTCTATGGGGGAAATAGCAGGTAAGTATAGTTAAACATCAATAGACTGCACTAAACCAAATGAAATGGATATATATTCTTTATATGCGTAAAAACATGCCTCATGTAGAATATGGTAGGGTATCCATTCACTGTTCAGGGTTGCACAAAAGTAATTGATTATAGTGCGACAATAGTTGAAAACTAATGGAAGTGCATTTCAGGTTGTGCCGTGCATTATTACAACAGGATTATATTTAGGTACGCTATGTGGTCTGTACATAATCTTCAAAAGATATACAGGACTGCAAATATTTAAGCGACTTTTTTTTTTTATTATTCTTAGCGGAAGTGCTTTGATATGATATTTTAGTATGTCCATAAAGCTGCTCAGGAATTGAAATGAATTCCTCATAGACATGTGGTATATAATGTATGTTTTTAAGCTAAATATTCGTCGCTTGTTTTTTGCATATTTACAGGTTTTGAGGCTTCCCGAATACCGAAGTCAAGTTTTTTAACGTTTGATCTTTGTCTGTGTCTCTTAGAGTAACTTAAAAACGAATAATTTTAGGAGATCCAAATGTTGTATTTTGAAATTAATATAAGTTGGTTGCTGGAAAAGTTTGATCAAGATTAATGAGTTTCAAGGAATGTTGCGTGTGAAAATTTTCTGAGTAATTTTAAGTGAACTTTTAATTTTAATAATAGATTTAAATTCTATATAAATGTAGGTGCAGTAATGAAACGGGGGATTGAGAAGGGCGGCAGCCCCTTTCACACAGAACAAATTATCACATAAACCTCTTCCGAAGTCTAATTTGAATTGTTTTAGCATAGGTTTTCATAACAGAACTCGTTATCTTAACCCCTTAATCTCCAATCTGTATTTATAGTATTAAATTTCAGGGTAAGAGAAAGTCGTGTGAGTGACACACCAGATTATTAATGTTGGTTTCATTCTTTCATGAAAGATGTTCTCTCTAGTGAAATGTATGCTCTATGATGGTCCATATAAAAATGGCCTCTCAAAATAAAAACAAGCCGTCATCATAAAACGAAATGTATTTGTATTATGCTGGCCACGTCTTCTGTTTCACGGTAACAGTTTTATATGGATAAACTTCTATAATAAACATAACTGCCGACCAACTCCGGAGGATTGTTAGTACCACCCTTTTTTCTACACCACTTAATTTTTAGAGTAATTCTCTTGAAATGCATTTACGATGAAATAAGAAGAAAAGTACTCTAAAAAAAAAAGTACAGGTATGGAGAATGGGGCGGCAACTAACAATCCCAATAGGTTGGCAGCTATGAATAAAACTAATTTTCTCAGTTTAAATATTTTTGATTTACACCGATTGGCTTCTGAACCGTCCAGATCTCTTTGGGTGGTTCTAACAGGCAATGAATGAGAATGATTAAACATCCAATGAACGAGCGATGGGTTCCTATCGATTCTGGTAACAAAATTTTTGTTGAAGCTATATCAATAAAAAACTTGGTTGATTTAACAAAATTTTTGTCGTTTCAACAAAACATTTCTTTATGTGTAATATGAATAGTCTAAACTATTATATACATAAAAGGAAAATATCGAGATCTGGTCGAGGGTCAGACGACTTTCCTCGTGGTTTCAATATTCTCAGAGTATATTCTAAATATTCTTCGGAGTAAATATATCCTTAGAGGGGCAAAAGTATATATATATACATATATATGTATTAATTGATAGATGAATAAGTTTTAGAGTAATTTTATATGTGTGTATATCTGAACGACGTTTGTATGAAGCTAGGATCGATTACAAAGGGAAGAAGCTGCTTGCAGACAGAACGCTGACGAGGTGGACATCGAATTACAGACACACTGAGAAAAAAAAATATATCGCTTTCATCTAGAACGAATAGATGGCCCTTTTCTAAATCCCTAAACTAGAAATATAGATTTCCGAGCTATAAGGCACGCCAATACACTGAGAAAAAATTCCATAACTGACATCTAGAATCTAAATTGTGGCTCCAGAAAAAAAGAGTTCCATGTCATCCTTATAAATTTCTTTTAAATTTTTTCTAGTCCCCTTCGAAGGCGAATTCTAGAGACCTCTATTTGAAGTCTTGAGCATTTGCCTATACTATCGAGGACAAACCTGTTTGAAAATATCTCCAAAAAAATGCGAATACAAGAGGCGGGTTTCAACAGCTATAACCTTGGTTTATGACCCAATTCTAGAAAATCAAGCGAGAATTTCTCGTAATACAAGATTCAGAATATTGTTTCACCATCTAGAAATGTGTAGATTAGAAATTCTCGGCCATTTCGTCGATTCAGTTTATTGGCGAGCCTTATGCGCATACCTTGGAAATCTATATTTCTAGTTTAAGGATTTAGAAAATGACCATTTATTCATTCTAGATGAAGGCGGTATATATTTTTTCTCAGTGCAGGATGATATTTGTAATGCACACAGTCATTCACTCACCACTCTGTGCTTATGTACATATCGTACGAGACACATTTGATATTTACAAAATCAGGGATTTGTCCAGACAAACCTGGGTCCGTTAAAGGACCCTTCACAAAATTTTATATCTTATAAAAGGACCCTTCACAAAATTATTTATCCTAAAAAAGGACTCTTCACAAAATTATTTATCCTAAAACAGGACAATAAACTGCAATTTCGGTAGCGTAAAGCGTCTCGTCATCAGTGCAGAATTAAAAGGTGTATTATTGCTCTAATATATCCCAATTTTTTATTGGATTACACCTCCAGTTTTTTAAATTTCTATTGGCTGCTATTCCAATGACGCTAAAATTCGCTTCCCTGCGAGAACAACCCACCTTGTAATTCTGCACTGACGACGGTACATTTCACACTATCGAAACTGGAGTTTGCTTTAAAAAAATTTTCATTGGCGTTTTCAACGTTGTGTAAATATTTATTTTTTGGTACCGTCTAGGAAATTTATTAGTTATTACATAATATAAATATGCATAGAATTCCAAATTGTGATATATTTCATTCACATATGTCATGATGCTTTTTGAGTATTAGTGGTTGAAAATTTGAACGCATTCTGTAGCATCTTTTTTTTTTTTTTTAGCAATGAAAACTTTGTTTTTAAAGAGCTTCATGTGTCTCCGCAAATTTTGTTCTTCTCTTTTTAAGTTCTTTCGTCTATAGCTCGTATAGAAGGCCTTTCCGAGTTTGCAAGGTTGAGTGATTTTTTAAGCGTCTTCATGCCTCCTGCTCTCTTGTAAGTTTTTCATACTGCCGATGAATTATTCTGTATAACTTTTTGACAACATTGGTTTCCCCATTGTTTGAAGAAAATACCACTTAAAGGAAAGCAATCTTACCAATTTTGTGATCTAAAGCTAGATCATATTTCCCAATCTCTACGAATCTTCCCTTGTTGGCAACACAGCGAAGACTGGCATAAAATTTATCATCAGCTAATGAGTTGAGCACAACGCGTACGCCTGTTAAAATAAATAAATAAATAAAATATTAACCACATATAGTCAAACACAGAAAATTTTCAATTATTTTCCTGTTAGCATTAAATTTATTATTTTTTTCGTTCTTTAGAGAATTAGAAGATTTTTATTGTGTATTAAATCAATTCTTGCCATCATCCTCTTTTTTTTTTTTTTTTTTTTTTTTTTTTTTTTGGAGGAAAGGGGGAGAGGCATTATGGTCTTTTTAATTGTTTTTTACAATATTTTAGACAATTTATTCCACCATTGTTCCCAAAATGGTAACTCTTTAAATAATATATTACTTAAATGTTTGAAATTGTTTTGATCCTGTAACATCCTTTACTGAAACTTAATAATTATATATATATATATATATATATATATATAAATAAATGTATAAATAAATTTAAAAGTTTTGGTAAATAATGAGTTAAAGACAATAGACTACTGTAGAGTCCTATGTCTGAGTAGAATGCTCATCATAGGGGTTTTTCTAAGGCGAATTAGCCTGTACAGTCAGATGCAAAATTGCTGAAGCATACAACGACATTTTTCATATTTCATTTTTAGTTTGACCGCTAATTTTTACCATTAACTTACTTTTTTATAAACAACATAAAGACAAAGATCATGACTCGACAGATATTTACTCAACAAAACAGTATTAGGTGCATATCTTTTAAATATGAATTATTTCTAGCACTTCAATAATTTTGCTATCGACTGTATTTACCCAAGTTTTAGCAAAAAAATCACAGAAATTTCTGAACGGCAAACGGAACCAGCGCAACATGGGATCGAACCTGGCACCTCCAGTCCTCCAGCATTGAGAATACAATCTCTCAGCCATTAGTGGGGCATAAATAACAGGAAAAAATATTGTAATCTGGTTAACGTGATAAGCATTGCCAGCACGGTGTGTTTCTTGTTGATTGGAAAATCGATTAATTACAAAGTTACCAATAAATGCTGATCTCATTTTGTCAATGGTGAAATACTGCATTTCGATTACTAAGAATTCCACAGTGGATTAGTTTTCTGCATTTCTAGTTTGCATTAAAATAGCCTAATTTTTCCTTAAAAACGCATTAAAAAGATCCAGTAATGCAGGTAATGGATTTGGTCCCCTATGGCGACTTTTTTGGCGAGAAAATACTTATTATCGATATACCAAAGATGGACGCAATAACGTGATTGGTTCACGAATTACCTGAATTTTCTAGATTTTTGTTGTTTAAATGATAAATCAATTTTTGAACTTTGATTTGAATTGATTAAGTATTTCTAAAGTTACTGTGCTAACAAATTTTCAAGTGGCCGCCAGTTGGAAACAATACAATGGAGCAAGTTGCCCAGCAAACACATCCAAGATATTTGAAGCTTAGGTTCACTGTCGAACTGTGGTTTAAATCAGTGCCGTGTTTCAAAAGTTATTATTATGGCTAATTTTCAACTGGCAGTCTAAGTGGCTGCGAATTGGAAACAAATTGGCAAAACAACTTGCCCAGCGAAATCATCCAGTATATTTGTATGATAAGTTTGTTGTCCAGTTCTTGTTTAAATGAAATCAGTATTTCAAAAATTATCGTCATAAGAAATTTCCAGGTGGCACCACTTGGAAAAAAAAAAAGCGGAGTGAGATGCCTAGGGAACTTATCTGAGATTTTTAAATGATAAATCCACTACCAAAATTTGATGCGAATTGATTCTGTATTACTAAAGTTACCATAATGACCAATTTTCAAATGGCCGCCACTTGGAAATAAAATTGCGGATCAAGTCACTAAGTGAACTTATCCTAGATATGCGAACCATAAGTTTACTATCCAACTTTTTTTTTTAATCAGTTTAGTATTTTAAAAGTTATCGTGAAAGCATATTTTCAAGTGGCAGTGGGATTTCAAGTGGCTGAAACTTAGAAACAAGTTGTCGGGACACGTTGCCCAGTGAAAACGTTCAAGATAATTATATGATAATATCACTGTCCAAATTTGGTTCGATTTGGAGTATTATTTCAGAAGTTATCGTGATTTTAAATTTTCATGTGGGAGCCTGATTTCAATTGGCCCCGCTTAACTTAAGATATCTGCCACTTTATTAAAAATGGCGGATATAGTTTAATAATAAACTTCATTGAGATCCTTATGTGGTCTGTATTTACATGAAAATTCAAACAATTTCGGAATACGCTTTTTACAATTTAAATTTGAAAATTTCAAGTGGTCTCCACTTGAAAACAAAATGGCGGAGCAACTTGTGTTAACAAACTCATCTAAGATATCTAAAAGATAAGTTAAGACACTGTTCGAATTTGGTTCGATTTGGAGTATTATTTCAGAAGTTATCGTGATTTTAAATTTTCAAGTGGGAGCCTGATTTCAAGTGGTCCCGCTTAACTTAAGATATCCTCCACTTTATTAAAAATGGCGGATAAAGTTCATTAATAAAGTTATTTGAGACATTTGTAAAATCTATGTTTATATAAAAAAAAAAAAAAAAATTCGGAATACGCTTTTTGCAATTTGAATTTGAAAATTTCAAGTGGTCTCGACTTGAAAACAAAATGGCGAAGCAACTTGGTTAACAAGCTCATCTAAGTTATTTTTAAGATAAGTTAAGACACTGTCCAAATTTGGTTTAATTAGGAGTATTATTTCACAAGTTATTGTGATTTTAAATTTTCAAGTGGTAGCGTGATTTCAAGTGGCCCCGTTTAACTTAAGATATCTACCACTTTATTAAAAATGACGGTTAAATTTCATTAATAAACTTCATTGAGACCCTTATGTGGTCAATATTTACATCAAATTTCAAACAAATTCGGAATATGCTTTTTACAATTTGAATTTGAAATTTTTAAGTGGTCTCCACTTGAAAACAAAATGGCGGAGCAACTTGGTTAATAAACTCATTTAAGATATTTATACGATAAGTTAAGACACTGTCTAAATTTGGTTCGATTTGGAGTATTATTTCGGAGGTTATAGTGATTTTAAATTTTCAAGTGGTAGCCTGATTTCAAGTGGTGCCGCTTAACTTAAAATATCTGCCACTTTATTAAAAATGGCGGATAAACTTCATTAATAAACTTCATTGAGACCCTTATGTGGCCTGTATTTACAACAAAATTGAAGCAAATCTTGCTTTAAATATGCTTTTTACAATGTCGGTTTGAAAATTTCAAGTGGCTGCCACTTGAAAACTAAAATTCTGAGCAACTTGGTTAACGAACACATCCAAGATATTTATAAGATAAGCTTGCTGTCCAAATTTGGTTCGATTTGGAGTATTATTTCGGGAGTTATCGTGATTAAAAATTTTTCATTATAGATAGATAGATAGGTAAACGAAGTGATTGCAATAGGTCGATTTCTAAAGAAATCAACCTAAAATTCAGTACTGTGAAAAGATTAAAAAGCATGAATAAGCAGAATATTGCATTAATACAATGTGATATTAAATTCCAAAATATGGCATTAAAGTTAAATATTATGTTAATATTAATATAATATACGAAAAAATAAGTAAATAAAATACCTTTTCCATTAGTTCTTTTCATAATCATATTTTCAAAAGATGTGTCACGTGAATAACCAATGTTTTCACTTTTAATTCCAGGAAAATGTTCTAGAATATATTTTCTTTTGAGTTTAGTACCTAAAAAAGTTTATGGAAAATAAATATTACAACAAAATAATAATAAAAAAAAGAGTTGCATCATTTATTCGTTATGAAGCACTTTCGAAAATTGCAAGACAATTATAAAATCTTAATTTTTGAATATAATTAAAAAAAAAAAAAAAAAAATCTGGAGTGACTCCACTCGACTTTCCGAACATTGAGTAATTAGCAGTTTCGTAGATAAAGTAAAGAAAGGGGAGTTGTTAAACAAACAAAAGAAAGAAAACCATAATAGAGTGTTTGAGTATTTTTCTCTATCTATTACACGATGTTTTATTCAACGCTACTGAACTTTGAGCCCATAGATCATAATGATAAAGAATTTTTTGTTGTGTCCCTGTAAAAACCTATAAATGCTAGATTCACCAAAATGCTTATAGTTAGTGCAACAGCGATAATCTTTAAATAAAATAATTAATAATCTTTAAATAATAATCTTTAAATAAAATAATTTAGAATTAAACAAAAACCTTTTTTGAAAAATCTCCCCTGACTGGGCTCGAACGCTAGATCTTTAGGTTCGTAGCGCGTAGATTTAACTCATAGCCACAGCGTTCACGTGAGAAAGTTTTTTTTTTACAATATAGATTTTTTGTTTGCTCACAGAGCGGTTACAAACATACATACAAACAAACATACATACATACAGGTGACGCTAATAAAAGCGTGTTAAAAATGACTACTTTTTCGATCTAAATGAAAGTGATATATATATATATATATATGAGGAGCAAACATTCAAACCGTGTTTTCTCCAAAAAAAAAAAAAGAGTTAGTGATTTTTCTGTGAACTCAACATTAAATAGCACAAAATTTTACTATTCTTTTAAACCAAAAAAAATTTATCACATTATAAACGCTCTTAGAAAGTTGGGGTTTCAATCAAACAGTGTTTCCTCCAGAGCCTGTTTTCAGTCAAACTGTGATTTCTCCAGCCGACCAGTCAGAACTGTTCTTTCTGTTCGCGTGACTCGTACATGTACCAGCTTTTTATGTTTGTTTATTTCGTTAGTTCTATCTTGTTTTCTTCATTTTAGAGGAGTGTGTTTTTTTAATTTCAAATGGAAGAATTAATAGGTGGTGTATTAGTGAGTACTTCTAATTATGGAACTAGAAAAAGACAGAGAATTGATGGAAAAAGAAAAGAAGCGAAAAAAAAGAAAAAAACGATATTCAGTATCTTCAGATAACGTTTATGCTAAATGCAAATATTCTAGGAATACTTTTTCATGCACTGATGTTAGACCTAATGACGTTAAGAAGTTTCGGGATAGACTTTACAAAATTACGGACAAACAGCGACAAGATTCTATTATAGCCTCATTGGTTGTTACAAAAAATATAACTCGACGTAGACCTAATAACCCAACCCAAAATAAATCGCAATCATCTGGCTCACAGCATGCATTTTCTGCTTCTTATTTTATTACTACTAGCAGTGGTAGGAGAATTCCTGTGTGTAAAAACAATTTCATGGCTATAACTAAAATAGGTCGTACAAGGCTAGCCAATATTGTTACTAAAGTACATGCTGGTGAACTTATTGAGGAAAACAGAGGAGGCGATAGAAAAAGCCACTTAAGCATTAATAAAAAAAAAACAAGGTAAGAGAATTCATCGCAAACTTAAAGACATCAGAAAGTTATTACGGAAGACAAAAATCGAAGCGATTGTACTTGCACTGTACATTAAGTAGAAGGTAGTTGCATGAAGTTTACAACAAAAACTGCAACGACGGCCTGGACAAAGTAAATTTCGCTATGTTCAGGAGAATATTCATAAATGAATTTAAGATAGGCTTTAAGTTTCCTTCTAGTGATGTTTGCAGCACGTGTTCTTTACTTGACCAAAAAATAAAGTCCTGTCCTGCAGGGTCTACAGAAAAATTTGATCATATGACTGACAAAAGAATTCATATACTAAGAGCCAATGCATTTTATTCCATTATGAAAGAAAAAACAGATGAATCAGTTGTTAGTTTATGTTTTGATTTATAACAGATTCAACATCTGCCAAAAACAAATATTCAAGATGCCTATTACTTAAAGCAATTCAACTTTTACAGCTTATGCATAATGAGTTTGGATGGTCTAATTACAACATTTTATACTTGGTCTGAGGAGTTAGCAGGCAAAGGCAGCACTGAAACATCGTCGGCTTTATATTGTCACCTAAACAAAATGGACCTTGAAGCTAAAAAATCTTTGCTGCTCTTTAGTGATGGTTGTATTGCCCAAAATAAGAATAACATAATTCTTCAAATGCTATTGCACTTTTTGTACACTACAACGTCAAGCATTGAAAATATAGTATTGTACTTTCCTGTCAGAGAGAGGACATAGTTTCCTTCCAGCAGAACGCATATTCGGTCGTGTTGAGAAGATCCTCAGAAAAAATGTAACAATAACATCAAAAGAACAGTACTATGAACTGTATCAGAAAGTTGGTGATGTAAAAATATTGGGGATTGATTGGAAACTTAATAATACGAAATCACTTAATGCTTTTTTCAAAAATTTACCATACATATCAGAATTGAAAAGAACAATGATGGTCAAAGAATTCAAAAACTATAAATTCGATGATATAAAAGAACAATCTGGAGCAAAACTTTTTAGGAAGGGGATTAATACTGCTGTTATACGAAATGTTCCCTTACAATGTCTTCCTCTGAGTCATGGAATATCACTTGAAAAGAAAAATGACGTAGACAAACTTTTAAAATTGATGTATGATGAAGAGTGGAAAAATCAGCCTGATTTTAAATGGTATAAAGATATCATTACTAATAACTTTCATGTAGTATATGAAGAAACAGAGGAAGCATGCAATTGCTTATGTGAAGATATTGGTTTAAAAATTTAAATTTCAAATTGGCTTAAAAATTTTAGCTCTTCCCTACAATTTGCAGGATGATTTTTCACGTGTAAATATTTAATTTAATTTTATAATTACATAACAAAGTCTGTTCTGTTAATTAGTTTTATTTCATTAAGAATGTTATTTCATCAATATGCGAGTTACATACTTTTTCATTCAAAAAATGTTTTGCCCACATTGGATACATTCAAAACATGTTTTCTCCTCTGTGTTTCGGTCAAAACATGCTTACTCCAAAAATCGAATGCATTTTTCTAATTAACTCTAAGTTTATTAGGTAAAGTATGCCTACAGATCTTCCTAGTAACCAGTAATATGACTAAACAAACGATAATTAGGGTCTAAGAAGGGTTATTTTTTAATTTATCAGTTTTTTGTGTTTTCTGAAAAATTGTATTCGAAGGAAAAAGCACGGTTTAAATGTTTGCTCCTCATATATACACTAAGCGACAAAAAAAAAAAAAAAAAAAAAAAAAAAAAGCCGCACTTGGAAATTTTCCTTTTCATCTTCTACAACAGTCAATTTTATCGTTTAAAAAGATAATTTTCTAATAGATTTTGTTATGTTGTCCTCCACATACACTTTAGCAATGATTCCAGCGTTAAAAACAAAATGCAATTGTCAGAAAAACTGCGTAATTTTAGAAATTTCAAACATACATTGATACAAACATACATACAAACATACATACAGGTGAAGCTAATAAAAGCGTGTTAAAAACTAGAATCACTAATGTCATCTAAAAAATTAAAATTATTCCTAAGAAAAAAAAAAAAAAAAAAAAAAAACATAAAAAATTCTGTCAAAGACATAATTTAGTTTAGTACAGAGGATTATTAATTTCAATCTGTAAAATTTTAATTTTAATTTTTAGTTCATTGTTCATCTGATTTTTTGACCGTAAAACTGGGCCACGTACTTTTTAAAACTAGTTGGCATAGGTGGACTCTGCTCAGTTCCCCATCATATTTATGTTCTCATAAATTTCTAGTGCGAGACATATTATAATCATGTTAAAAGAAATGAATTTGACCAAAGCTTGATATAGTGACAGAATGAAATCCCCGCCTAATAGGCTATCCACCGTTAACTTCGATATATATATCTTATTCTAATCTATTAATTTATTTTATCAGGGTCAATTCCGTTGTTTAGTTTTCATGCTACTATTTCCAATGCAATAATCCTCAAAATTCATATTTATATGAAAAATTTACAATTTCGCTATGTTGATAAAATCGTAAATTACGAATGATTTACGAAATTTTCCTATTAGAATATTTGTATTCAATCATGTTCAAACAACTATCATAAATGTAATTTTGAAGTTGTCTAATGCATTTCTGATCCTCAAAATGGAAATTTATGCTCAATTTTGCCTTATTCTGACATGTTAAGTAAATCGTAAATTCCAAATAACTTACGAATTTTTTAAATTGGAAAAATCATAGTCTGTGATATTCATGCCAGTATCCTATATAATATTTCGAAAGTGGTTTGACATCTTTACGATGAAAATATCCCTCAAGATTGATGTTTATGTGAAATTTGGCTCTATGCTGCCATGTTAAGAAATTCGTAATTTTCCAATAACTTGCGAAATTTTTATATTGGAAAATTCATAGTCATTAATATTCATGCCAGTGTTCTAAATAATATTTCAAAAGTAGTCTGACATCTTTACGATGAAAATATCTCTCAAAATTGACGTTTATGTGAAATTTTGCCCTATACTGCCATGTTAAGAAATTCGTAAATTTCCAATAACTTGCGAAATTTTCAAAGTAGCACCTTTATAGTTACTAATGTTCATTCCAGCATCAAACCTGATATTTTAAAACTGGTCTGACATTTTTACAGTAAAAAGTTTCCATTTAATGCACGTTTAAGTGAATTTTTGTCCTATTCTCCCATGTTAAGAAAATCGTAAATTTGTCATAACTTACGAAGTTTTTTAATTTGAATGTTACAAAAGAATAGGGTTCTTGCCAGTATCGAAAGTAATATTTTAAAACTGATCTGAACTCTCTGCGATCATTTGTTCGTGAGATATCGTGTTAACAGACTAACAAACTAACGGACTAACACACTGACACACTAACGGACTGACACACTAACAGACACCCTACAGACAGACACCATACAAATTTTGTCATTTTCGGATTCCTCACACCTGAAAACGTGTAAAAAGTAAAAAAAACCTAGTAAAAGTAAAAAAAAACGGAGGTCGAAAATTTTCACGATTACCTAAGTTCCCCATACCTATAGTATGATGGGGAACTAATGAATGAAATGAATTAAAATGAAGTGTTGCCATCTAAATTTCATACTTTAATTAATTTTAAAAAATCTTATTGTCGTGTCGAAAAACTGTTTGCATCCCTGGATTCAGAAAAATCGCTCCTTTCATTTAGCACTGAACTTGTAACGATAGGACTGATATTTCTACTTTATTTTGGTGTTGCATAAAACTGGTCTACAAAAAATCCAGATTGAAACTAACAGTCCTCCTTCCTAATAAATAAATGAAATGTGAATATAAAAAATCAACCCTCTTAAAAATAATAATAAAAAGACAAAATAAAATAAATAAAAATAAAAGCAAGTCCCATCGGTTTATTCGGAAGGGTAGGTTGATTTCTTTTTTTTTACCAAGTAGCCGTCATTCTGTTTCAAAATGGCGGCTACAAATTATTAATGGACTTGGTAGATAGATTGATGTAGGCTATGCACATACGGAGTTTTAAGCAAATCGGTTCATAAATACCTTTTTATGTGAATTTAAAATTTTCAAGTGGCCGGCGTTTGGAAACAAAATGGTGATTTAAGTTGACAAATATATCAAATGCATTTGTGAGATAAGTCTACTGTACACATGTAGTTCGAAAGAATTCAAAATCGTAAAAGTCCACGTGTTGAAAAATTAGGTGGCTGCCACTTGGATCAAAATGGCAGAAAGTTGCTCATCTAAGATAACATTGCAAATTTATTATTTACTTTATTTTTATTTATTTATTTATTTTTTTGTAGAAATTCTTTCAAAGAGACTTAGTAAGTTGATTAAATGCTAGTTTTCTACATTTCTAGTTTGTTTTAGCATTAAAATAGTTACTAATGTTTCTTTAAAAACGCATTAAAAATATCCAATAAAGCAGGTAATGGATTTGGCGCCAAATTTGGCGACTTTTCCCCTATGGCTACTTTTTTGACGACTTTTGGCGAGAAAATATTTATTTTCGATAACATGATTGGTTCACGAGTTAGGTGAAATTTCTAGATTTTTGTTGTTTAAATGATAAATCCATTTTTCAACTTTGATTTGAATTGATTAAGTACTTCAAAAGTTACTGTGATAAAAAATTTTCAAGTGGCCGCCACTTGGAAACAATACAGTGGAACAAGTTGCCCAACAACCACATCCAAGATATTTGAAGCATAGGTTCACTGTCCAAATGTGGTTCAAATCAGTGCCGTGTTTCAAAAGTTATTATTATAGCAAATTTTCAAGTGGCAGTCTAAGTGGCTGCGACTTGGAAACAAAATGACGAAACAACTTGCCCAGCGAAATCATCCAATATATTTGTATGATAAATACATTGTCCATGTCTAGTTCAAATTAAATCAGTATTTCAAAAATTATCGTCCTAAGAATTTTCAGGTGACACCACTTGGGAAAAAAAGCGGAGTAAGATGCCTAGCGAAGTTATCTGAGATATTTGAATGATAAATCCACTATCCAAATTTGATGCGAATTGATTGAGTATTACTAAAGTTATCCTAATGACAAATTTTCAAGTGGCCGCCACTTGGAAATAAAATTGCGGATCAAGTCACCAAGTGAACTTATCCTAGATATGTGAACCATAAGTTCACTATCGAACTTTTATTTGAATTAGTTTAGTATTTTAAAAGTTATCGTGATGGCATATTTTCAAGTGGCAGTGTGATTTCAAGAGGCTGCAACTTAGAAACAAGATGTCAGGACAAGTTGCCCAGTGAACACGTTCAAGATAATTAAATGATAATATTACTGAGTAAATTTGGTTCGAGTTGGAGTACTATTTCAGAAGTTATCGTGATTTTAAATTTTCAAGTGGCCCGCTTAGTATAAGATATCCGGTACTTTCCAAAAAATGCCGGTTAAAGTTCATTAATAAACTTGGTTGAGACCCTTGTATGGTCTATGTATACATAAAAATTCAAACAAATTCGGAATACGCATTTTACAATGTGAATTTGAAATTTTCAAATGGTATCCACTTGAAAACAAAATGGCGGAGCAACTTGGTTAACAACCTCATTCAATATATTTATAAGATAAGTACACTGTCCAAATGTGGTTCGATTTTGAGTATTATTTCGGAAGTTATTGTGATTTTAAGTTTTCATGTGGTAGCATGATTTCAAGTGGTCCTGCTTAACTTAAAATGTCCGCCACTTTGTAAAAATGGCTGATAAAAATCATTAATAAACTTCATTGAGACACTTATGTGGTCTTTATTTACATGAAAATTCAAGAAAATCCCACCTTAAATACGCTTTTTTACATTGTGGATTTGAAATTTTCAAGTGGCCCCCACTTGAAAACAAAAAGTCGGAGTAACTTGGTTAACGAACTCATCCAAGATATTTATAAGATAAGCTCGCTGTCCAAATTTGGTTCGATTTGGAGTATTATTTCGGGAGTTATCGTGATTACAATATTTTCATTATAGATAGATAGATAGGTAAACGAAGTGATTGCAATAGGTCGATTTCTAAAGAAATCAACCTAATAAAAAACTCATCTTATTTCTTAAAAGTGCTACAAAAGCATCATATTTCCCAAACTCGTACCATAAAATGCGCAAAATGAACATAATTCAATTGACAACTCTAAAAAGGTCCCTATACTCGTCCACCAATAGATATTTGGTTTGCGTGGTTTTACTTAGTTGGTTAAAATAGACAGAAAATCATATTTTTTGTCACTTTCGTTGCGACATTATATTTATTCGTATCTGTGGCTGCAACAGCATTAGGAACAAAGTTATGAATCCAACAGTAATTGATGGGTTAAATTTGCATTTAACGGTTTATTTCTAAGCCTTGCGCAACTATAAAACAAGAATGAAAAATAATGCGGTACGGTACGTTTTGATTAATAACACTTTCCAACTGTACATAATTGTTGTATCGTATTCAATGTTCTATACAACGGATAGACAAAAGAACTGAAAGGCATACAGACAGACTAACTGAATTCCTAATCACTCTTAAACATTGTTGAAAAGTGTTAAAAATGCTTTGTGCAAATAAATAAACAAATAAATAAATAAATAAAATAAAATAACATGTATAAATAAATGCACCCCTAATAAAATATATAAATAACTGCAACTCTCAATGCATCTGAATACTTTAATGTAGCCCTGTAAATCTGAAAGTTAACCATTTCATATTGTATAAAAAACCTTATTTTAGCACATTTAACAGTAAATGTCAATTTCTTTATGATTTTTGCAGTATAAAGTTATTTAAACGTGATTTATTAAAATGTCTATCCTGAAATGCAATGAATTGGCATTTTTTTAGGTGTTCCTGTATACACACGAGTTGTCCAGGACAGAGCCTGATTAAGGGGGAAGCACACATTATCTCCGCTCTCACCGGAATATTTTTACACTTCATGTCATAGAAATTCCACGCTTTGACGAGGAAATATTTTTTATAAAAAATGAACGGTGTAAAACAATCCAATTTAATCACCGTTATTAGACACCAGAATTCTTCTAAAATAATTTTTAATGGGAATTTTGTGTTTATTATAGGAGGAAAGTATTTGTTAAAAAATAACGGTGTAAGTATAAATAATGTGTGCTTCCCCCTTAATCAGGCTCTGGTCCAGGATCTATTAATGCCATTCTAAATAGGAAAATTTAATAGTGAACCTGAATAACATCTATCATTTTTTAAAATTTCTAAAAATATTTACGGACGCTGGAAGCGAGTATAGTGTGACCACGTTTCCTACGCCTAGCAGTGAGGACGAGTCGAAAATCTTGGAGGGTTTCCAAGGTGACCAACAGGTTTGAATTTAGTAAACATTCAGTCATTCGGTATTCCTTTATCGCTTATTTTCTATCAACGAAAAGCTTCTCTCCCCTATTTTACTAGTGGACTCGTTGAATCCGCACTTGCGCAGAGGCTTCCATGGTCGCAAGAAATGTAGTTAAAGAGTAGATAGACAGATAGACAGATTAACAGTCTAACAGACTGTCCAATTATATTCACACATAAAAATTGTCAGATAACGCTTAACGTAAACGAAAATGCAATTGCAGCAAATTTCCCCTTATTGTAAATGAATATATGTATGCGGCCATGTAAATCATATGAGGGTTCGATGCGCCAATGTGTTACTGTTTGCAGATAATAGAAAATATTCACATTGTTAAAAAAAAAATCTGTCAGTGTCTTCACAGTATCCTAAAGCGTACGGATGACGAGAAAGTGACAAAAAACTAATTTGAAGTTAAAAGGTGTGTTGGTTACTTTGTAGGCAAATGGCTGATTGCAGAACTACAGAATTTTTCATTAAGTTGCATTTTAACCTCACCTGGTGCATATGGAAGCCCGATTTTCAAAAATTTCATTAGATTTTTTAAAGCTAATTAAAAATTTTGCATTTGTGGGGATTGTCTGGTGCTTCCATCTGTTTTCATAGAGTTAAGATGATAATCTGTCTGAGAAACGTCTGTCCGGAAAACGTAGTTCTCAAATAATAGCAGGGCCACTTATCGTTCAGTTAGTATTTAAATTGAAATGTCTGGTTAAGGCGCAAATGTTAACTTTAGGGACCTGGAGCCGATATAGCGTAATCGGGTACCCCAAGGTAAATTTTAAGCGATTTTAATGGAATTTTTTTTTTTTCAAAATTTTTTATTTATAAAATGATTTAAAATATAGTGATTAATCAGGGTTCGTACGGGCCTTATTTTTTCCCTGAGTCTCACACCAGTATTCTGAAACAATAAAATTAATCTTAATCAGGAAGACTTATTTTATAGCGAAAATCGTTCTAAAACATTTACTGGTATAAGACTCAGGGAAAAAATAAGGACCGTACGAACCCTGTTAATGATTTTGAAAATTCCTTTAAACGTAGTAACTAGGGAGGCACGCAAAACCTGCTAGTATATTAATATAATAATACATGCTTGTCTAATAACATATAACATTAAACCAATTGTTTTATAAATCATCCTTCTATTTCATCGAGGAATATTGCCAAACAACAAAGTTTCTTCAACAACGTTTCGAAAAAATACTCCAGTACCTTCTTTAACGTTCACCGGTTTGATACCGAAAGCAAATATCACTGCTCTGCCAAAAAAAAAAAAAAAAAAAAAAAAGTTTCGAGTTCTGATACTATTTTTGCTGATTCTTACTATGAAAAATGACCTCCTGAATCCGAACATGACTCCCATTTTGCCCAGTCACCCACCGTTTTCTAGAATCACCACCTCCTCCCTCAATTTCTTTCCCTGTTCGATAATTTTATGACCATGAATTTGATTTGATGATTGAAAAAGAATCAATTTAACACTTAAAAACAAAAATATATAAAGTTTAAAAAATAACATTAATAACAGATAAAAAAAATATCAGATATGTAATACATAATTTCAGTGGCAAATCCCCCCAAAACTTTTTCCTTGTCGCAAATGTCCATGTTTTACAAGTTTTCAACTTTGTAGCCCCTCAGAAGATATTTAAAGGTTAACATAATCCTCCCCCCTCCAAAAAATCAAATTTATAGCCATAAAATCACCGAAAAATGATAAAATTAAGGGGTCGTTCCTAAAAAACAGTAGGTGATAGGGCAAAATGGGCGTCCTATTCGGATTCAGGAGGTCATTTTACATAAGAACATCCTGAAATGGTGTCAGAAGCAATTTTCATGCCGAACAGTGTATTTAAATATTTTTGTAAATAATGATTTTTTACTATATTGTCCTTGTATTAATCATTTTAAAATTTTATTTCTTCTGTGTTCGGTTTAAAGAAACACTACTCTTAAATTTAACAAGTGATGTTTCAGACGTAGAAGTAAGGTCACTTATTTCTTTGTAAGTGGGGGAGAGTGAACCTCGTTGTTTTATATTAGCACTCGTGCCTATTTATTACACCTGATGAAGGGTCATGCTGTTTTTTTTAATCTGAAACAACTGTTGCGAATTTTTGCAATTGATACTGTTTATTGACCAAGTTACTTACACTGAAAAAAAAAATTTCTGCGACTGATATCTAGAAAATAAATTGCAGAGCTCTAGTAAAAATAGTTACATGCCATCCTTATAAGTACTAGCCCCCTTAAAAAACGAGTTTTAGAAACCCCTATTAGATTTCTAGAGTGTTTTATTATATTATCGAGTTCAAACTTATTTAAAAATATCTGCAAATAAATACGAACACTAGAGGCGAGATTCAGTAACTACTTACAGTTCGAGTTTATGACCTAATTCTAGAAAATCGAGCAAGAATTTCTCGCAGTTTAAACGAATAATAATATTTATAATATTCATAAAATTATTTCACTATCTAGAAAAATATAGACCAGAAATTCGCAATGATTTCTTCTATTCAGTTTAATGGCTTATCTAATACGCATAATTCGAAAATCTATATTTCTAGTTTAAGGATTTTGAAAAGACTACTTGTTTGGTTTAGATGAAAGCGGTATACGATTTCTCAGTGTATTACTTTTTTATTTTTTCGTTTGATTTGAACCAGGTTAACATATAGATATTTCAAACAAAATTTTTTTCAAAAATTGAAAATGCAATCCCCCCCCCCCCCCCCCACACACACATACTATCAGCTATGCGTCCTATGTACCAGGTTAACATATAGACACAGGGGCGCGCTAGCATTGTCAGGCGCCTGTGTGCAGAGTTTCAGTTAGCGACTTATAATGCCTTTTTTTTAATCATTTTATAAAAAGTTATCATTCAACACGTAAATTGAATCTCAAACCTTAATAGTAATATATTTAATGAATAACTAATAAAGAAAGAAAAGTATGGAATAAAACGAAATATAAGAAGAAACAAATAAAAAGTGCATCTTGCAGAAAGAGAAAAAAAATCTTACACATGAAGATGCAAAAACACGAGGTACAATTATGAAGGTAAATAGAGCAAACCAAAATAGGCAGAATTAATGTGAATGTGGGTGCAGAAATGCCACGTTCAGGCATTACAATAGATGGTTTAGATGAGAGTTGTAAGTGTAAACGAACTATGTGCTGAAGAACAACTGGAGCAAATGGTTCCAATACCTATAAACAGTGTTCGTGCGTGCCAGTTTTTCTGCAATCTTTTGCCGCACAGAGTCAGAACTTGTACGGCAAGCACTATTTGTCGGGTCGTCTATTACTATTATACCCTTTAAAGAATTAAAATTTAAAATTGTAATATCATGTTCTGCATATGGTTATTGGAACAGACAACCTTTACACAATTTTACACTGAAATATAAAGGTATCAAATGCTTTTTGCCGTACAACGCTCGGAAGAAAAACCTTTCAAGAACGGCACGCGAAAACCGCTGTAGCATTTCCTTCAGTTATTCTTCAGCTCAGTTGTGTAAATTTTTGGGACCCTACTTGTTTGGGTCTAATTTTTAAGTAAATATTAAAAAAAAGAAAAAAAAATGTCTTTTAGTAAACTAAACATTGCCTCACTTCATTACATCTTTTGCGAGTATTACGCATATCCTACTGATCCAAAATATCCGTCTCTATCCATATCGTTTCCAAAATGTCGATTTTCGACAAATTTGATAGATATAATTTTAAGTTGGGTAATTCTTGCCAAGTGTCGTTGAAATCGGTCCAGTTGTATCACGTGATACTCAGACAAAAAAGTCATAGACATGCAGACAGAACGACCGCACACGCACCGCACACACACGCGCACACACAAAATTTTCTGAGTCTAATTTGGCTTTCACGATGTGTGAAACGTGAAGATATCGCATTTTTTTTTTTCGAATTTGAGAAATTTACAGACAAAAGTCTGATTTTGTTGATACAGATGTTACATCGATAACGCAAAAGGGAAAAACTCCTCTAAATAAATTCTCCGGTTCCATTAATTTTTCATTTTTGCAATCGAATTATGTTGTCTTTTTACTAAGCTAAGTGGTCTTTTTCCGGCAGAAAAGAGAGAAGGGGGGGGGAGATTAAGGCGTCCTTTTAAATTTCAATAGTGAATATGTTAATATATAGTTGTTATAGTTTAATATGTTAAAAAAGTCAAAGAAAATTTTGCTGAAGGTAGGTGCATCTTTGCAAAGTTATTCCACTTTTAACGTGCCCTTTCACAAGAAAACTTTCTAAACTATTTCAGGAACATAAATTTTGCCGGTATATTTTTCAAGGCGCCTCATTTAGCCACACTAATCGCATAACTTCAGATCGGCATTATGAAATAAGATTTAATAAAGCAATATATATATATATGTATGTATTTTTTATTTATTTATTCCTTATTATTCTTATTATTTTTTATTTCAAATAATTTATCCTCGGCTGGCGCCTTTCTTTGCCTGGCACCTGTGTGCACCGCACACTTCGCCCACCATGTCGGCGCGCCCCTGTATTAGACATTTTAAACATTTTTTTTTTTTCAAAAATTAAAAATGCAGTTTTTTTCCCACATACTTGCCTCTTATAATCATTTTTAAATTAGTCGTTTCAATTTTTAATATAAAATAAGTAGTGAACTTCAAACAGTTATGCTGAGCTTGAAGTAAAATTTTAAGACAGTATCCGGAAGAATATGAAAGGTTAATAGAATCTCTACTGTACTTACCTACAGTTGTGTAAACCTCACAATCCATACTAAGCGCTATATTAATGGCTGCCTGACCGACACCTCCAGTTCCTGAATGGATCAGGATACTCTCACCACGTTTCAAGCCTGCTCTTATAAGGAGACCGTAGTAACACGTCATATATACCACAGGAACTGTTGCAGCTTCCTCAAGACTCCAGTGATCAGGCACAGGCATAAAGAAGAGGGGATTTACAACTGCTGCTGTAGCCATACCTCTCGAAGCACATATTCCACAAACTCTTTCACCGTATTGATTTCTTCCAGAACATTCTAATCCCAAAACACTTTCACTTGATGCCATTCCTATAACATAAAATTTATTAGCAGATTTATTTATACACCAGAGAGCTCAAAATTACTTTTTTTTGTTTTTGATTCATTTTCCTACTGAATGTACCACATATTAGAAATGTTGCTAACTTGTGAGGACTTTTACTTTTAATATTCATCATTAATTTTTAATTGTAATATTTAACTAGTATATTTGTCAATTATCTGTCCATTATATATATGAAATATTACTCTTCATAATTAGTGGTAATCTATAATAATAAGTTATCTGCATACGATAACAAAGTGTTTAGCTTTGTGCCATGTACAGAAGAAACTGTGGCACGCACTGTTCTAAATTTTTTTTTATAAAGAATAATGTATGGAGATTTGAAACAATATGATAAAAGATTTAAAAGATTTGTTTATTTCTTTTTAAAATATTAATTTATTTAATGAAACAATCAATGGTATATGCATTTTTTTTTTTTTAATCTTCGCAGAGCAATGTGTGTAGAGATTTACTATAGGAACCCCTGGCAACTTTTAATATTTTTGCTAATTGGCAATGATTTAAAATGGCCATTGAAATTGCATGAGTGAGGACCAACGCATGTACAGAGCAAAGACCTTGGCGAGAAACATGCAAGATCGACGCCAAATTCGAAATTTCGACAAGAGGGGGTGCCTTCTAATAAAGCTGTTCCCTAATAGGAATGCATATTTAGTTCATTTTAAATTAACCGTGTTCCTAATCAACATATAATGAATTTCAAATAATAGAATGTCATTTATATCTCCTTAACGGTTGT
Source organism: Salticus scenicus (assembly GCA_963930645.1). Classification (NCBI taxonomy): domain Eukaryota; kingdom Metazoa; phylum Arthropoda; class Arachnida; order Araneae; family Salticidae; genus Salticus; species Salticus scenicus. The sequence continues at coordinate 29,298,513 of OZ005659.1, read as the reverse complement.
ATTTCATGGTCCTTGGCCATGGTTTTGATTTGCTGAAAATAGCCGTCAATCGAAATATACAGGGTAATCTTAATTAAACTTGGCCTATTTAGAGCAGACTAAAATACTGATTGAGTCTAAAATTTGTATATAGACGATTTAAAGGATACACTCAAAGATTCTGAAAAATAAAAAAATAAATAAATAATGATAATCAAATTTAAAAAATTTCCGCTAGGAGGCGTATTACAGTCAAAATGTTTCAAATGATAAGCAGTAAATAGTTGCGGTCTTATTTAGCATTCTCAAAACTAAAACTTTTATTCTAGTGCTTTGCAAAAGTTTTTGTAGCAAAACTTTACTGGCGACAAAGTGATTAGCCGTTCATTTTTCATTTCTTGACCGGCCTGTTCTCCCGATCTTAATGCAGGCGATTTTTGGTTATGTGGCGACTTAAAAAATGTTGGGTTAATCATGGAAATGCCGTAACTTTGGCTGACTTGAAGGACAGCATAACGTTGCATGTGCGGCAGATCACTCCTGATCAGCTGCGGTCAGCGGCTGAACACACTGTTCATCGGCTGCAGATTTTACAATTTAATGATGGGGCCCACATTAAACAATATGTTTTACACCGCTAAACAGTCTCGAAAAAATAACAAACATGTCTAAAATAATAATTAAAGATGTTTGCATCGATATCTGTAGCTTGTATGCAGCCCCTAGCGAATTTTTTTTTTTTTTTTTTTTTTTTTTTATTTGTTTCTTTATTTATTTTTGCAGACTTTATTTATTTTCAGCACATCCTTTGAATTGCCTATACACAAATTTTCAATTCAATCAGCATTTTAGTAACAGCTAAAAAGTGCTCGGAATAGGCCAAGTTTAATTACGGCCACCCTGTATTTATTTGACTGTTTCAATTAATAATAATAATAATAATAATAATAATAATAATTTAAATAGTGTGATCAGCAACGCGGACAAAGCCTGCTACTTACTGTATAAATAATCCCTACTCTGTCAGTTGGGTTGAGAAAGTTGCATATCAGGTATATTATCTCGTTTTCGTATGCATATTTATGCTAAACATAAATTGTATATGGATATAATTTGATAGTTATATATTTGACATATTAATGAAACAATTCAGTGAGGGAAAATAATAAAACAGTTTTGCTATTTGGAATATCTATTTTGACTGCTGTTACAAGAAAATATAGAAGTGAAAATCTTTCATGAAATATATTTTTGGCACAGCTGTTTATAAAAATAGTTTTTACTCATTAGAAATATAACTTTTTATTTCGCTGTTGGAGTTACCAGTGGTGGGTACATGATATTTTGGTCTCGGCAATTTGGTCCCGTTAAAATTTTGTTACCGCAGTATTTGTCCCCTGAGTGTTTTGATCCTGCTATCTGAAATAATCACACTAGAACAGAAAGGAGATGGAACATTCTTTTCGTTACTTATAGAGAGGATGTTCGCAAAATTTTGCAAGGATTTTGACTTTCCTTATGAATTTAAATTTAAAATAAACAAGAAATAAAAATCATGCAGAACGCATTGATTAGTAATATTTTCCAACTGTACGTAATTATTGTATCGAATAACTTTTAATGTTCTTTGCCTACGTTATCACACAACAGACAGAAGGACTGAAAAATATACAGATAAATTAATTGATTTTAAAATTACTCTTAGGCATTTTGGAAAGTTTTAAAAGGCTTAACGCAAAAGAAAATGCAGCCATTAGATTATAATTACAACTTTTGATCTCTCTGAATATTTTAGTGTAACCCTGTAAATCAGAAAGTTAATCATATCATATTCTATGCAAAACATTATTTTAGAATATTAACAACACATTTCAATATTTTTATGATTTTTACAGTAGGAAGATTTTTAAATATAACTTTCAAATATTCTGTCCTAAAACGTAATGCATTGGCTTTTTTTTTTTTTTTTTTTTTTGTTGTTGTTGTTGTTTTTGTTATCCCTGTAAACAAACTAGTTGTACAGGACGTTCATTTTAAATGGGGAACATTCTATAGGGAAAATATTTATAATAATAACACTCATAGAACACAATGCTTTCGAATGCTTTTGGGTGTCCCTGTGCACAAACCAGAAGAGATATTCACCCCGTTTTCAATACCGAACATCCGATAATGAACTTCAATAAAATATATCAGTTTCGAGAAATTCCATAAATATTTACAGGCGTTAGAGCGCGGGCAGACAGACAGACAGATGGATGGACAGATACACAAACTGAAATCATATTCAGACTTGAAAATGTTAGAAAGTGTTTAAAACGCTTAACGTAAACGAAAGTGCAATTCTAGCAATTTTTTATTAGTAGCTCTTAATATAACAGGATAGTTTTGTGCCACCCTGTAAGTCTAATGATATTCATGCTATATTCTATGCAAAGCATTCTTTTGTGCATATAAATAACATATTTCAATTTCCTAAAACATCGTGGAAAGTAAAGTTATTAAAATTTGATTTATAGAAATATCGCTCATAGAACACAATGCTTTGGAATACTTTTGAGTGTCCCTGTACATAAACCGATGGTGGTATTTCCTCCATTGTATACAGGAAACATTCAATAGCGAACTTGAATAACATATTTCAATTTCATTAAGATATGTCTACAGTAAAGGTATGACAATATGGTTTATAGGAATACCTCTCATAGAACACAATGATTTGAAATACTTTCGGGTGTCCCTGTACACAAACCAGTAGAGGTATAAACTTCATTTTCAATAGGGAACGTCCAATAGTGAATTTAAATAACATATATAAGTTTTAAGAAGTTCCATAAATATTTACTGGAGTTAGAGCGCGGAGACACAGACAGACAGACAAACCGAAGTCATTAACACGTGTCAATAGCTGTGTTGCAAAAAACCCACAGTTTTTGAAAGATGGGAATAAACCCGGAACTTTGGGAAATATTGGGAACAAAACCAGTCATTTTTAAATGGAAGTTAGGGCTAACGTACTGAACGTACATATACATAATATTTTTATTGTCACAGCATATTGTAATATTTGGCGTGAAATTGCTGTCATTTAATGGTTGATTGGATAAACAAACAAACAAACAAACAAAAAAAAAAAAAAAACATATGAAATAACGTAAAAGCAAATATTATGTTGTCTAAACCCAGTTACGTTTGAGTCCAGTCCGAGCTACATGTGAACAACACGTATAGTGTTGTTCACATGTAACTGGGATTCAAATATAAAAGGGAAACTCCAATTTTTTCGATACTATCTATTTCGAAACTGTTGTATAATAAGCACCTAAATGGAAGCTCATTGGTAAACTATTGTCGCAGGTAATAGGGACAAGTGCCCGAGTTGCAGTTGATGACCAAATCGCTCCTGAATGCAGCAGGGACCTGGAGCGAGCTTTTGAACAATTTCAGTAATTTATTTTATTTTATTTTTATAAAGCTATATAGAAACGAGTTTCCTTTAAATTTAGTGGCCAGCGAAGCGGGCAAAGCCTGCTAGTATTATATATATGTTCTGTTTTAAACTTAAAAATATACAAAATAAATAAAAATCTGGTGTATACTCAATATTTAAACATTAAAACTTCTTCAAACACAATAAAATCAATAAATATAGTTTAAAAAAACTAAAAAACACGCTTTTAAAGCACATCAAACTAAAAAGTGAAAAATAATTCTTAATATAAGCTGAAAACAATAATGAACGAAAAATACTAGTATAATTGTGAAAAAAGCGTGGGGTGCTTTGTGCCATATTTTTCGTATATCGAGCAACCCACGCTTTTTTCACAATTATACTAGTATTTTTCGTTCATTATTGTTTTCAGCTTATATTAAGAATTATTTTTCACTTTTTAGTTCGATGTGCTATGAAAGCATGCTTTTTAAACTATATTTTAAACTATATTTATTATTTTATTATTTATCACATAAATAGCTACAGTATGTAAGTTTTTGGTTAAAATATTTACACATAATCGAAAATATCCCCATTCGACTTGCAGGCCTCTTAAATCTATCTGTACGAATTTTGAACGGCCTAACTGTATTTCTACTTGTTTTTGCCCCATAGAACCCTTACCCCCTCACCCCCCTACCCGCCCCTCCTAATAATTTTACAAATTCAAAAGTATCCGCAATCGATTTGTAAGTATCGAAAACCTCTATGTACCAATTTTGAACGATCTGACACTATTTTTATTTTTTTGCCCCCCCCTCCCTTCCCTCCCTTCTTGCCCCTCCTAATTACTTTACACAATCGAAAATATCCCCATTCGACTTGCAGACCTTTAAAACCTATCTGTACCAATTTTCAACGGCCTAACTGTATTTCTATTTGTTTTTGCTCCATAGCCCCCCCTTACCGCCCCACCCCTACCCGCCCCTCCTAATAATTTTACAAATTCAAAAATATCCGCAATCGATTTGTAAGTATCGAAAACCTTAATGTACCAATTTTGAACGATCTGACACTATTTTTATTTTTTTGCCCCCCCCCTCCCTCCCCCCCCTGTTGCCCCTCCTAATAACTTTACACAATCGAAAATATCCCCATTCGACTTGCAGAACTTTAAAACCTATCTGTACCAATTTTCAACGGCCTAACTGCATTTCTATTTGTTTTTGCTCCATAGCCCCCCCCCCCCCTTGCTGCCCCACCTGGCGGCTGAATTTCTAAAATTCCAGAAATTGGTTTTTAGATAGTTGCCTTAGCTATATTTTAGAGCAAAAATTTCACGTATATCTATTTTTTTTTTTGTTTGGGATATATAGGATTATGCGAAATCACGTTTTACGCATGTGAAATCACGTTTTACCCCCCCTCCCCCCGCCCCCTTGGGGACCGAATTTCAAAAATTCCAGAAACCGATTTTGAGACATTTGTATTAGCTATATTTCAAAGCAAAAATTTTACTGATATCTGTTTTTTTGTTTGAGATATGAAGGATTTTGTGCAATCACGTTTTGCTCCCAGAGAAGTTACAAACAAACATACATACATACATACAGGTGAAGCTAATATAAGCGTGTTAAAAACAGCTTTTGTCTTGCTTTTGACTCAAAGGCAGTAGCACGTGGTTTTTGCACTTAAAAATATAGTTTAAGTAATATTACATGATCAGTAAGGTTTTAAAATAATAATTGAAGTAATCTGTTAAACTGCAAGGATTTTGAGTGATTCTTTTCTTTTGGGTTTTTCAATAAATATTCATTTTAAATGTTTTACAAACAAGTACAGTCAACTCTCTTTAATCTGCAATTAAATTTTTAATGTAAACAAAAAGAAAAAAACGATAAAAATTTAAGACAAACTACTATTACATCAGTATTTAACAAAATTAAAAATAAACAATGATGAATATTCATTTCTGCACTTAAAAAATATTTTCCTTTGTATTTTAAAAATAAATATGCATATTTGTATTTTATTGCTGTGTATTATTTGAGAATGCTTAAATTATTTACCTTATGAATACACAATTTTATTACCATTGAAGAGATATTTTATTCTGAAATTTATTAGAAATAGTCCTTCTATTTTAATGTCTATTTATGAAATAATAACAACAATAACTGACTTTGTATCTGCAAAAAAAAAGAAGAGTTGAGTTGCTTTTCCCAGTTACAGTTAAAAATGCAAAATAGGAAATCATTAAAAATAATAAAAATGAAAAATATGTGTCCATGCATTAAATTATTTCAAAACTCCCAGAAATTTTCAAAATTTCCTTCTCCAAAAACCCGGTTCATTTCCGGTGAAGAAACGGGTTTTTTCCATCCTTTGAACGCTACTTTTCAACCATGTTGGAAATTGTTAAAAAAGCGACTGACATCAAATCAGAATAGTATTTTATTATCGTCTGCAGCATTAAAAGCATTCTTTGCTTTCAAATGTCGCTAAAAAATAAGTAATGGATCGAATTCTATATTTTTGTGCTTTCCGAAGAAAAACATTCTCATTCGATTATTAGAAAAATATGTGATAAGTATGATTTTAATATTTCTATACGTAAAATAAGTGACATAATGAAAAAAAAAAAAAAAAAAAAAAAAAAAAAAAACAGAAAAAACCTGCCAAATTTTACATTTGATTGGGAAAAAGGGTAAAAATTGCATACCGAACATAGAATTGTACACCCTTTATTAAATCTAAAGTCGCAGCTCATATTTTAAAAGGAAATCTAAATTCACAAAGACCTGTCGCAAAATCTTTAAATATGTATGTAAAAACTCTGAATAAAATTATAAAAGCTAAATTAAAGCTAATAATAATAATAATAAAAAAAAGCATTACCTAATGTCGAAACATGTTTCTGGGCGTAAGACTATGTGTAGTATAGATTGTCCTATAAAAATTACTTGCAGGTGAAAAATAGAAATATGTAGTTACAGTTGATGAGGCTTGGGTATATTTATTTGATTGCAGTAGAGAAAGATTGATTTACTACCGAAAAGGAGGAGAAAAGACTTAAAATGTTAGTTCAGAGAAAACAAGGAAAGCTTTACTAAAAGTTTTATGGTTATTACTGGATTCTCTTATAACGAAAAACTGAAAATAAGGAAAGTAGAAAAAATTGGTCAAAGTTAATTCTGATTACTGTCATACATATATATTTTTTTAACACCTATTTTCAAAGTAGAAATTCTATCGCTTTACCCAAACAATCTTCACTGTGTTAAGTTCCATCAGGATAAGGCTACAAGACATACCTCTATATTTAGTGAGTTTTTTTTTTTTTTTTTTTTTCCGAGAAATGAACTGAAATCGAAACTATTCCTTTTGAATGCATCCTATCCAAGTCCCTTGACATGCCTCCTGCGGATTACCTTGCATCTGGTCTTTTAAAACAAGCTCAACATTAGATGGGCTTTGGAAGATTCTGTAAAAGTGGAACAATATCAATCTTGATCTTTTAAGAAATGTTCTGTTACCTTGGAAATCAAGATGTACTGTGTAGTTCAACGCAAAGACTATCAGACTGGACATATTAAAAAATAAAATTCATATATATATATATAGATATATATGTATACATATAACAATGTATTTAAATTATGATAAGTGAAGATATGAAAGTGGAATGTAGAAACAACAAGAACAATAATTCAACGATGTTTATAAACAAGAAAATTAGTTAAATTTAACACTATACGAGCTAAAAATTTCAATGTAAAAACAGCATAATTGAAATTTTTAGCTTGAATAGTGTTAAATTTAACTAATTATCTTCTTTATTAAAATTGTTCCATTATTGTTCTTGTTGTTTCTACACTCCACTGTCATATCTTCATTTATCATAATTTAAATACATTGTTTTATTTTTGTATATAAATTTAGTACTAATTTTAGCGCCTATTTTATGCAAATTAATTTTCGTCATTTATTTTGAAATTAATATATATATATACTAGTAGACCCGGCCACGCGTTGCTGTGACTAAGTTATACGTTGAATTATACGGCTGTAAACTATTTAGTACAGTCAAATTATTATTTACGAACAAAGACGAAAACGGTGTAGCCGATGTAAAAACCCACAGGGTTGAGATTTGAAACTTAGGTCAAAATTTGGAAGCGATTGATAAAAATTTTCGTAGTGTTGATATTAAGCACAAATTAATTTTATTGTAGGGTCCTATACATTTTAATGGAGAAGTGATATATATTATTTCTAATGCTACTTTGGATAAAATTGCTAAAATGACTAATATATAAATTAAATTCTATTAAAATAAAAGTATAAAAGAAACAGACGATTTTAAAATCAATTTTTATGCAGGAGTGAAATATAATATATGCTATAATGGATAATTTTACTATTAAATGACCTCATCATTTTTAATATTTTAAAGAGGGCAACAGCTGTAGTTATAAATAGGAAAACAATAAGGCTAAACCAGAAAAATAAGTAAATTTGATAAATATTTTAAAACTTTAAAATTGGAAATCTTATGAAATATTGGACATTTAAAGTAAATACATGTATCATTTTAAATAGAAAAAGATTTTGGAAAAGTTTAGTGTATTTTAACGAAGTGATGAGAAGTTTTTTAGTATGTTAAAATTTTAATAGTAAATTCAAGTTAATAAAGATGGAAAACATTGAGGATTAAGATAAAAATAATTATAAGATTAAAAAAAAAAAAAAAAAAAAAAAAAAAAAAAACTTTTTATATACATGCTTTTAAATTTTAATATACTAATAATATACTAATTAAAAGAAAAATGATAAATATTCTATCATAGTTTGAAGTCAAATTTGTTTTCAAATGTCTAAATAAAATATCTGATGTAAGATACTAATATTTTGCAGCGGAATAGATTTCATTTCTGTCATCCTTGGCGAAAAAAAAGAATATCGCCAAATTATCTGGCGAAAACATTTAATTCCTTTCAAAAATCATGGTTATTTTAACAACTTATATTAAAAGAGTAATGAATAATATGAAACAATATTTCGTACAATACATATTACATGTCATACATACGTACAATGAATAATACATATTACATTTCGTACAATGCATACATCTGGCATGTATATTTTCGTGTTACGCTTTTGATCGCCAAATAATAATAATAATAATAATAAAAGCCAAGGACGACAGAGTTTTGAAATTTAAAATTAAAATTTTGTGAATTTGACAGCAAAATAATTCAATCTAACACCCGCGATAACTAATACATATCTATACCCAAATATAAGGATTAAAATCGGGAAATAAATTTCCTCGATTTTTAATAATTTCTTACAAAAAATCCAGTGGGCAATTAACATAGGAAATCTTTTTCTTGGCTGCACAGACGGTCAGTGATTCACACTTCGCTTGCGTATAGAACTCATAGATAGAGTATAGCATATATAGAATAGAGTGATCATTGGGGAGAAAAAAGTTATTCCTTTTCATTTGGGAAAAGACGACGTTTTTACCAAAATATGGCCGTCTTTCCCCGAGTGAATACACACGGGAATACATACTAATATTTTAGCAAATAAAATTTATGAATAATTTATTTACTAAAGGGGAATGGAAGACTCCAGATACAGTTTCAAATTCATATTTCTTTCTTTCTTTTCTTTTTTTTTCAATACCACTTAATGGCTGTTTCCAAAGCTTTTATTTTATTTTATTTTTTTTCGGCATCAAAAATCTTTGTACGATAACATGGGGATGAGAGATCTATATATATTACTATATCTACGATAGAACTACATTAGCACTTTATCAATGTGTATAAAATCTTTAAATTGATTATGACGTCAATTTTCGTGAGATGCATAATTTAACTTTTTATAATTTTTTAACGTTCACGTTTGATTAAATGTATTTATTTTTATGTCGAAAGAAAATGAACTCGTATTTTTTTTTTTTTTTTTTTTTTTTTTTTTTGGCAACAATTAAATTAATGGAACTCACAGATATTTTGGAGCAACTTTAATAAAGGTCTATAATTAACAAATAATTGCAATAAAACAATATTGTGACAATAAATTGAGATAAAAACTATCCTATCTCTCAAGTTGGACCAAACTGCACACAGTGTGCAAAATTTCATTAAAATCGGTTCCTTAGTTTAGGAGTTTACCCCGGACAAACATCGTGACACGTAATTTATATATATATACAGATATATATATCTTTGCAAAATAGTTATAAAAATGTGTGAACACTCTTTTTATTTTGAATTCTAATCATTTTGTTAGAAGTGGTTGCGATAAGCAAAAGCAAAATTATTTAGTTATTCTAACAATAAGTTGTAGAATCATATAGAAAAAAAAAAAAAATTAATATTTAGATGTTAGATTTAATATTAGATATATAATTTTACTTTGAATGGTAGAGGAGAGAAGACAGCGAACAGACTCGAAATTTTCGAAGAAAGAGAACTTAGATAAATGTTTATTTCTGGACTGTAAAATATCCTGAACCTGTGTTGTAAATGACATAGCTAAGGGACACTTAGAACCGGAAATTTATTAGCTGTCTCTAACCGTACCGAATTTTATATGATAAAGGGTGTTCCTTATCGGTGAAGATCTCAATACTTTTATTTTATTTAAGCCCCTTAAATTTTAGTTAAAATAAAATACAAGGTTTCAGAAATCAAAACACTGTAATGTGACTACTAATTATCTGAGATCATTTCATTTTTTATAGTTTAAACTCAAAATTTACGTTAAATCAATGTTTTATCCGATCACCCTGAAAATGTTAGTGTTAAATAGTATACAAAAGTCCGACAAACATATTCCAAATTATACCTCTGAGGATCACCGAAGCGGGAGAGCCATCCCCTCCGTGGAGGATCAAAATTGTGATGGCATATCTCCGGAACATCCTTAGAGGTACGTTACAGATCGTTAGCAATTCCCAATAGCGCAGCACTAGCGCGACGTTAAACCCGACATACTTACCGACAAACCTAAACAACAATCTTAGGCCATAAATTTTATAAATTTGGTAAGCTGAAGCGGATACACACAAGCACAAAATAGTAATAATAATAATAATAATAATAATAATAATAAAATGAAATAAATAAATAATTATAAGATTAAAAAACTTTTTATAAACCATGTTTTTAAATTTTCTGTTGAATCATAGCTATAGAACAAACTACATTAGCACTTTATCAATGCTCATTGTTACGAAATTGTAAATAATTGTATTTATTTTTGTATAAATTCTTTCAAAGAGGCTTAGTAAGTTGCTAAAGTATCAATTTTCTGCATTTACAGCTCTTTTTCGTGTTAAAATAGCTTAATTAACCTTTAAAACGCATTAAAAAGCTCCAATAGGCAGGTAATGGATTTGACGCCAAATCTGGCGACTTTTTGGCGACTTTTGGCGAGAAAATTATTGTTATCGATATTCCAAAGAGGGACGTTCTAATGTGAATGGTTAAAGAGTTACGGGAAATTTGAATTAAAAAAAAATAAAAAAATGTTGGTTTTAAAAATAAAATATTAATCCTTTCAGAACAACATATATTTGCATCATGAATTACACTAGCACTTTATGAATGTGTAGAAAATCTTTAAAGTGATAATGGCGTCAATTATTGCCAGATGCATAATTTAACTTTTTGCAAATTTTTAACGTTCACGTTTAATTAAATGTATTTATTTTTATGTCGAAAGAAAATGAAATCGTAGTTTTTTTTTTGGCAACAATTAAATTATAGCTAATATTTTAATGACTATTTTTATTGCTATAGGGCAGTTCCTTGTTTGTAAACAAACATCTCAACTTTTATGAGTGGTTGGCAAAAAGGCTTGGGAAAAGCATAGCGAATGTGTAGCGACCAACGGAAAATCAATGGTGGGCGGGGCGCGGGAAAGTCGAGCGCGCTTTTTTGCCAACCACCAGACGTCACGAGGAAATGCTCTATTAACGGCCCTCTTCACTTACCGTCGCCGGAAGCCCGAGCCAATGTTATTATATGGGGAAATTTTCTTTACAAATAACTTATTAACAAATACATATTTTTAAATTCTGTTTTCGCATTCAGAAAATTCCCAACTGTTAAATTGACGGACCTTTTTGCCGAAACGTCAGTGGAGGCCCTCTGTTGAGACTCAAAACGGTTTTGGGCTGTGTCTGTGTGTCTGTCTGTCTGTCGCGCGATAGCGGCCGCAAAAATAGCGCTATTGACTTGAAATTTGGTACACATGTTCATGAGCCCCACGAAATAAGCTGTACAGTTTTTGGTGTGTATTCCATTTGTAGTTCGTATACAGGGACACGCCAAAGTTTTTCTTATCATTACGGCCTATGGGAGGAATTTGTATGTATCGCGATAGCGGCCACAAAAATCACGCTATTCACTTGCAATTTGGTAGAAGTATTCATGTGCCCCACGAAATCAGCTGTATAGTTTTGGGTGTGTATTCCATTTGTAATTCATGTACAGGGACACGCCAAAGTTTTTCTTATCATTACGGCCTATGGGAGGAGTTTGTATGTACCGCGATAGCGGCCACAAAAATCACGCTATTGACGTGCAATTTGGTACACATGTTCATGAGCCCAACGGAATCAGCTGTATAGTTTTGGGTGTGTATTCCATTTGTAGTTCGTGTACAGGGACACGCCAAAGATTTTCTATCATTACGGCCTATGGGAAGAATCTGTATGTTCCGCGATAGCCACCGCAAAAATCAAGCTATTGACTTCCAATTTTTGCCGAAACGTCAGTGGAGGCCCTCTGTTGAGACTCAAAAGGATTTTGGGTTCCGTCTGTCCGTCTGTCTGTCTGTCTGTCGTGCGATAGCGGCCGCAAAAATCACGCTATTGACTTGAAATTTTCTACACATGTTCATGATCCCCACGAAATTAGCTGTATAGTTTTGGGTGTGCATTCCATTTGTTGTTCGTGTACAGGGACACGCCAAAGTTTTTTTTATCATTACGGATTATGGGAAGAATTTGTATGTACCGCGATAGCGGCTCCAAAAATAACGCTATTGACTTGCAATTTGGTACACATATTCATGAGCCTAACGGAATTAGCTGTGTAGTGTTAGGTGTGTATTCCATTTGTCGTTCGTGTACAGGGACACGCCAAAGTTTTTCTTATCTTTACGGCCTATGGGAAGAATTTGTATGTACCGCAATAGTGGCCGCAAAAATCCTTCGATTGATTTGCAAACTGGCGCACACGTTCCAGCTTTGCATATAAATAGCTCTATAATTTTTATTGCTATATTTTTTTTAAACTGTCTACAGGGACACGCCAAAATTTTTTATATTACGGCGTATGGGGTGAATTTCGTTTAAACGCATTTTAATATCATTACTTTGCAATGAAGAAAATGAAACTAGCGTACGTGAGTAAGATGCTTAAACTTATGTTGTTTGAAAAAAATATGTGCTCCTAAGCTTTCTAATTAATGTACAGGACCTTACAAAAGTGTTCTGACAATGTCACGACGTCATCCAAACGATGTTAAATTTGGAAAAATTATTAATTTTAAACGCAAAATAAGCTGAATAGATTTTACTGGTGTATACAATGCTTATGGTTCGTTTACAAAGACACGCGAAATAATTTCGTAACATTAGAGCCTATGGACAAATTTTTAATTTAAGCGCGCACTTTAATGCGTTTATGCTGAATTGAACTTAATAAAGTTAACATACATTATAAAGATGCTTAAAATCATGTTTACTCTTGAAAAAGGTTATGTATAGACTAAATAATTTATGGGACCACACAAAGTAATTCCGAGTATGTACTGTAATCATCCAAATAATGTCAAATTAGTTTGAAAAATTAATGAGTTATAATTAATTAGGTTTATTCTTATTATTGGCGTTCATAATGACTGTGGCTACTTTTCCGGGATACATAAAGGAATTTCGTACTACTACGGTCTATAGTCGGTATTTCTTAAAAGTGTATTTTAACATGGTTACACCCCATCAAATATAATGAAATTTTATTAGAATTTTAAAAGCATGTTCTCCTGTTGAAAATTGTGGGCATAGAATTGATAATTAGTTTAAAGGTTACTTAAAATATTTCCGAAATGCTATGTAATTTTTTTTGTATGAAATTTGATAGTTATGAAATTTGGTATTTATGAATTTCAGGGACATAATAAAAGACCGTCGTTTATTAAGAATACATATTATTGCGTACTTGGGGGTTCGTAAGTTGACCGAGAATAAAAGGCGAAACTTGCAAAAATTCAGTAATTTTTTTCACAGAAAGTTCCAGAAAAATACAGGTCTATAAATCAAGTATCAGCTTCAATTCAACCAGTAAACATAGCTTAAACAACAGCCGTTAACAGCAAAACAACAATACAAACTATTTATCAATAACACATAAAGCAAGTCTCATTGAAAGAGGCTCAAAGCAAAGCAAGCATTGGACGGAACTGACAAAGATCTGCGATTGGCCAGCTTGGCTAAAAAATGCTCATTTTATACTATTCTATCGAACACAGACTGTTCTGGAAAATTCTCGTATCTCATCAGCCAATGAGATTAGAGCGTCCATATTTGGTATATACGTAATAAGGATTTTCTAGCCAAGGTCGCCAAAAAAATCGCCAAGGAGGGAAACAGTCGCCAAATTTGGCGCCAAATCCATTTCTTCCCTTATTGGAGCTTTTTAATGCATTTTTAAAGGAAAATTAGGCTACTTTAGCGCTAAAACGACTAGAAATGCACAAAATTAGCATTTTATCGACTTACTAAGCCTCTTTGAAAGAATTTATACAAAAATAAATGCAATTATTTACAAATCCGTAACGCTTTATATGATATACAAATAGGTATACAAAGAGAGATACAGCAGGGGGTTAAGGGGGGCGGCAGCCCCCCTCAGGAATGTATCTGATTATGGTAATAAGTCGATCGAGTCAATATATACTATTGTATAATAAGGAATAAATAAAAATGACTATTGAATAATGTCTGATGCAAATAGGACGTTGAGGCTCCTGATCTACAGATCCACTAGTTTAAAAATGTATTTTTTTAATTTTTAATATTTTATTTTGAAATTGCAAAATGAAAAAAATTCACATATTGAAAATTCGTATTTTGCAGCTTCAAAATAAAATTTAAAAAATTTAAAAAATATTTTTTTAAAAAAGGTCCGTCAATTTAACAGCTGGGAATTTTCAGAATGTGAAAACAGAATTTAAAAACATGTATTAGTTAATAAGTTATTTGTAAAGAAAAATTTCCCATAGAATAGCATTAGCTTCGGCTTCTGGCGGCGGTGAGTGAAGAGGGCCTTTAAGAGCTTATTACTTTCATATTTTAATTAATTAAAAGAAAACTATTCGAAAATTTGAAAATCTGACTTTGAAGTAATGTGTTGTCACCGGGTTCTTAGCTACTGTGAACGTCTCAAATGTCTAGCTAGTAGGGAAGTTAGTTCAAAATAGGTTGCAAGATTTGTACCGGACAAACACACAAACAAACAAGAGTAGAAGTTAATAAAAACATGGTAATAAAGGAGTAGAAATACTCAAAAATGCGTAAATTGTGTCAAATTTGAGTGTGTCACGTACTTAAAATAGTTCCGAAGCAAACATACTTAAATTTAAAAGTCTCATGCACTAATTATTGAGTATATTAATATACTCAAAAATTGGCATCGGTAGACGTAAATCTCAATATCCCAAACATAGCTTCTCATTGATATATTCTTTGGCAAACCAATATGAAACCGCTCCGAAATATAGTTCTAGAGGTTGGAAGGAGTAAAGTTTGTGTCTAAACTCTTTCTGTTTTAATTTGTAGACATTCTATTAAAAACTTTTTTAGTTCAGCATATTTATCATAAATTATGAAGTGAACAGATATTAATTTGGAAACATGCGATATTTTACAGATGAGACAATCATATTTCCCGTTTGGAACAGAATTACTCATTTCGAAATGAATATGTCCATTTACACATTTTTGAGCACTTCAGTTTTAACAGTGCAAAAAGGTCGTTCACAAACGTTCATATTTTCGGTGTTTTTCTAAGTCCCCAATATTTTGATGAAAAAAGTTACGTCTTAGAACGAAAAGGAACAGGAACCAAAATTTTTACGGGACCGAAATTTTCTGATTCGGCCAGTACTTTATATAGGTGAGGATACCAATAGCCTAGAAAAAAAAAAAAAAATTAAAGCTGTTGAGGAGTGGTTAATATGAAAATTGTGTCTGAAGAAATTAAGGCTAAGACGATTCCATACAGGATACTTCTTTTCATTTAAACCTTTATTTATCACAGTTCTTCAGAAGAAATATGTGTTCTCAGTAGTTATTATGGGAGATCTATGACTTTAAACGACGACAGCAACAATCACAGATAACAGTCGTTTGGAATCGTAGATATCTCTTAATGAAAGCAAGTTTTCCTTTTGCGTAACTGTGACAAATAAAAGATTAAATTATTCGTAATATCGTACCTAGTTTTCGAGCACCTCACTGATGTTAGAAAACTTCTCGTTAAAAACGATAAACATAATTAATTTTTAAACTATCATCTCTCAACATTTTAAAAATGTTTTTGACAAAACTGATCAACTGGATTTTCGAGAGTAAATAAATAAATCCATTCTTCGACCACATTTCATGAAACCATGGAAGCATCTGCGCAAGTGCTAACTCAACGAGTCCAATGCTAAAATAGGGGTGATAGTCATCTGACTCAGAGAAAATGAGCAATAACCGAGTGTGGAATTACTGGATGTTTTCCAAATTTCAAATTGTCGGCCAAGCTAGCACCCGTCCAATATTTTGGACGCGTCCTCACTGCTAGTTTTAGGACATGTGGCCGCAATGTATACATATAATAAAATAAGATGTGTGTGTGTGTGTAATTGTGTATGCATATCCAGAGCTTTTTAGGAAAACGGCTGATCGCAGAGCTACACACATTTGCATGGAGGTTCGTAATGACTTCTCCTGATGCACCTCGAAGCCCGATTTTCGAATTTTTGATAAGTTTTTTCCCAATTAATTAAAATGTGAAAATAATAACCTTCTAATTTCTGATAAAAATGCCCTTTAAATTTTATCCATAATTTAATTGTTGCCAATTTTTTTCGACAGAAAAAAAAGAAAAGAAAAAAAAAAAAAAAAAAAAAAAGTACATTTACCTAAAATAAGGAAAATAAATTAGAAAAACTAGAAAATAAATTAGAAATATCAGTCGTATCGTTACAAATAACGTACCAAATGAAAGGGGCAATTTTTGTAAATCCGATGAATTAAACAGCTTATCGATCGGACAATTAGATTTTTTAAAATTAACTAAAGTATGAATTTTAGGTGGCAACAACAGAAGATTGTATGGAAACCGTTTGGAGGGGGAAAAAAAATCTGCTACTCATTAAGTCACATGTTTCTGAAATGGGATTAAAAATTGCAGATTTCAAAATTTTTAACACTTTCCAACAAGGTTGAAAATTGTTAATGTCTTCGGTTTGTCTGTCGGTCTGTCAGCGCTCTAACTCCCGAAAATATTTATGGAATTTCTTGAAACAGATATATGTTATTCAAGTTCAATATCGGACGCTCCTTACTGAAAATGGAGTTTATACCTCTACTGGTTTTGTGTACAGGGACACCCGAAAGTATTTCAAAGCATTGTGTTCTATGAGAGGTATTTCTATAAACCATATTTTCATACCTTTACTGTAGACATATCTTAATGAAATTGAAATATGTTATTCAAATTCACTATTGGATGTTCCCTGTATAAACTGGAGGAAATACCACCACTGATTTATGTACAGGGATACTCAAAAGTATTCCAAAGCATTGCGTTCTATGAAAGATATTTCTATAAATTAAATTTTAAAAACTTTACTTTCCACGAAGTTTTAGGAAATTGAAATATGTTATTTATATGCACACACACACAAAAAAAAAAATGCTTTGCATAGAATAAAGCGTGATTAGCATTGGATTTACAGGGTGACACAAAAATATCCATTTATATTAAGAGCTATTAATAAAAAATTGCTAGAATTGTACTTTCGTTTACGTTAAGAGTTTTCAACACTTTCTAACATTTTAAAGTGTGAATATGATTTCAGTTTGTGTATCTGTCTATATGTCTGCCCGTGCTCTACCTCCTGTAAATATTTATAGAATTTCTCGAAACTGATATATTTTATTGAAGTTCACTATCCGATGTTCCATATTGAAAATGGAGTGAATATCTCTTCTGGTTTGTGTACAGAGACACCCAAAAGCATTCGAAAGCATTGTGTTCTATGAGTGTTATTTTTATGAATATTTTCCCTATAGAATGTTCTCCATTTAAAATCCTGTACAACTAGTTTGTTTACAGGGACAAAAAAAAAAAAAAAAAAAAAAAAATTGCCAATGCATTACGTTTTGGGACAGAATTTTTTGAAAGTTATATTTGAAAATCTTTCTACTGTAAAAATCATAAAAATATTGAAATGTATTGTTAATATTCTAAAATAATATTTTTTCTAGAATATGATATGATTAACTTTCTGATTTACAGGGCTACACTGAAATATTCAGAGAGATCAAAAGTTGTAATTATAAACTAATGGCTGCATTTTCTTTTGCGTTAAGCGTTTTTAACACTTTCCAAAATGCCTAAGAGTAATTTTAAAATCCATTAGTCTATCTGTATATTTTTCAGTTCTTCTGTCTGTTGTGTGATAACGTAGGCAAAGAATATTAAAAGTTATTCGATACAACAATTAAATACAGTTGGAAAGTGTTACTAATCAATGCGTACTGCATGATTTTTTTTTCTTGTTTTAAATTTCTCTCACGAACACAAACGTATAATAAACAGCCTGTACAACTCAAGACCAACTTGCAATTCAAATTTCCTGAATTTGTGTTAATAAAAAAGAAGGTACATTTTTTTTTTTTTTTTTTTTTTTTTTTTTTGGGGGGGGGGGGGCAATTAAATTTTATTCTAACTTCGAAAAGATTCATCTGATACGATATATTAAGAATTTGGTTTTTAAAAGTGTTTTTTTTTTTTTTTTTTTTTTTTAAATTATTTAAACTCTACGAACCATATTTTTATTTTATCAGTTTTATTAACAGACTCTCCAGGGCGGTTTTTTAAATTTTAGTGTTGAAGTACACCGAATGTTTTTCGACAAGAATTTAATATAGCAACAGCCATTTTAATCTAAGTAGCGCATCAAAAATATAAAAAATATTATAAAGTATTATGAAAAGAAAAAATAAATAAACCTAAATAGTAGTCACATAAATGATTTACTTTTATAGAAAGTTTATAGAAAAAGAATGCAGTTTTAAAGATAGCAAATTTATTTATGCAAGCACTATTTTAAACCTAAAAACCATTAAAAATATAAACAGAATAGGAAGGATTCTTATATATACTACTGGACATTAAAATTGCTACACCAAGAAGGAATAACAATAACGGAATGCAATTTGTTGGACACATACATTTATAGAGATGAGACGGGCTCAGCCCGAGCCCGATCGGGCTCAAATCTTACGCAAGTCTTCGGGCTCCGGGCGGGCTCGGATTCAAGCTAAAAGTTCCGTTTATTTTATTCTTCACTAACTGGAAAATGTAAAAAAAAAAAAAAAAAAAAAAAAAAAAAAAATATTCATTTTGAGAGCACGTTTAGTAATGTCATGATAGGTTATAAATCACAAAATAATCTTGTAAACCTTAGTAGCTTTGACTTTCCTTTTTCTAAATAGAACTCTTTTTTCAACGGGATGCATATTGCGTCATAGTGTTATACAGTAATCTTTCCTCCTTCGTTATATCGGGCCTCATTATATCACTCATTCGGATAATTTTTTTTTCCCCGATAGGCGCGTCATAAACAATGGGCTGCACTATAAATATCTATTATATAAATATATACATGTATACAGAGACACAGACATTATAAATTGTTACAATAACATTTATAGTTATTTAAATTGAGGATTGATAATAAGAAAATTAATCTGAAAATGAAAACGGTATTTAATTTTACTATTGTGTAAGCGTTGCATAGCGTACCACTTTCAATATCGGGCTCTGATCACACAAAATTTTTCGGGCTCGGGCGGGCTCAGTTCAAAAATGTTTAGGGCCCGGGCGGGCTCGGATTGCCAAAATAGAGCCCGAACTCACCTCTAATACATTATAGTAGGAAGAACAATTGATTAAAATTTCAGGAAATTTGGAGTAATATGTACCGAGAAAACAGTACATAAAGCAGCGATTTCTGTGAGGTTAGCAATAACAGCACATATCTGCCTAGGCATTGAATCGAACAGCGATTGGATGACATGTACGGGTAGAGCTCTTCATGAAGTTTTAACACGATGCCACAATTCCTCGAGGGAATTTACTGGTGAGTGGTGGAGATTAAACAGTCATTTTTATTGGTGCGAAATCAGGAGAACGCGCTGGCCAGAGCAACAGTCGAACACATTCTGTATCAAAGAAGGTCCGGACAATACAAACATTTTGCGGTCGTGCATTATCTTGCTTAAATTTTGCGCTACGGAGGCCTCGAATACAGGGCAGAAGGGCGGGCCTTAACTCATCAGAAATTTAATGGCCGCTGCTCAGAGTTCCAGGAATACGAACATGAAGTAATCGATACGTGTATCCAATGGGAACCCATAACATCATTGCGAATGATGAAGAGTATGATGATGTCGAATCCCAGCTGGCAATGTGCATTATTCATAAACCGTTAAATACGGATAAGACAATCGTGATGCTATAAACAGGATTGTGATTTGTCTGAAAAGTGACATCACGCCATTCCTGCGTCCAGGTTCATCGTTGATCACACATTAATGGCGCCCATATCAGAGATGCAGTTTTGAGGGTAATCAGAATTTTGGTAGTCGCATACTGAGTCACCACCTGGATTGATGGTACGTAGTACCATTGGATACACGTCCCGATCACCTCTTGTTTTCATTCCCGCCACTCTGAATACCAGCCATTACATTACTGACGAGTTAAGACCCATCGCTCTGCCCTATGTTCAAGGCCTCCGAAGCGCAACATTTAAGCAGGACAATGCACGACCGCAAGTTGTCCATATTCTCTGGACCTTAATTGATGCCGAATGTGTTCGACTGTTGCTCTGGCCAGCGTGTTCTCCTGATCTCGCACCAATGAAAATGACTGTTTAATCGTTTAAAAGCGACTGGCCCCCCACCACTCACCAGTAACTTCGATCGATGATTTGTGGCATCGTGTTAAAACTTCATGAAGTGCTCTACCCGTACATGTCATCCAATAGCTGTTCGATTCAATGCCTAGGAATATAAGTGCTGTTATTGCTCACAGAGGTCGCTGCTTTATGCACTGTTTTCTCAGTATATATTACTCCAAATCTCCTGAAATTTTAATCAATTGTTTTTCCTACTATAATGTATGTTTCCATCAAATTTCATTCCGTTATTATTATTCCTTCTTGGTGTAGCAATTTTAATGGCCAGTAGTGTATAAACAAAAACGTGTCTGATAAAAGTATTAGCAAAATAGGCTTCCCCATTTCATATACAAAAAAAAAAAAAAAAAAAAAAAAAAAATCCCATCGCTAATATGTCGGCAAAAATTCAAAAGCCGACAATGGAACAACATAATAAAGTTGTTTACCGATTCATTTATTATATATATATATAGTAATCACTATGCTAATTTATCATACAAATAAATGAGCCTCTGTGTGTGACTGCACTTGCACGCTTTCAAACAGAAATATTTGATTAATTCAAATTAATATTTAAATAAAAAAATAAAAATATGTTTAATAGGGAATATATATAACCATAAAAAGATAAGTTGTCTAAAATATGGCAGAAATAGCGCTCATAGCATATTGTTACAAGGGATTAAGTCTAAAATGGTGACAAAAATTCAAAAGTCGCCAAAGAGAACTATATCAAGGCTGTACTATGATCAGGTTTATTAACCATATATAACCACAAAAATGAATTGTCTCATGCGACAGACGTAGCCGGTCATAGCATATTGTAATACTTGGCGTGGAATTGCTGTCATTTTATGGTTGATCGGATAAACAAAATAAACATAGGAAATAACGTAAAAGCAAATATTATGTGCACCACGTATGGTGTTGTTCATATGTAACTGGGATTCAAATATAAAGGGGATAACTTCAATTTTTTCGATACTATCTATTTCGAAACTGATTTCTAATAAGTACCTAAATAGAAGCCCACTGGTATGGCATTATCGTAGGTAATAGGGACAGGCGTCCGAGTTTTAGGGGATGACCAAATCGCTGCCGAACGCAGCAGGGATCTGAAGCGAGCTTTTGAGCAATTTCAGTATTTTGTTTTATTTTATTTTTATGAAGTTACATAGAAAAGAGTTTCCTTTAAATTTAGTGACCAGCGAAGCGGGCAAAGCCTGCTAGTAAATAAATAAATAAAAATAGTAATAGAAAAAGATCATTGGTACATAAATTGCTTCAGACATCTTACAAAGATACACATTTTAAGACATAAACATAGACACACGCACTATAAATGCATAGGAATTTATCAATATGTCCACATATTGATAATATTGCTATGGAATTTATCAAGAGGAATTTATCAATTGAATTCTGATGTGGACACCACATGACTTTCTTATACATCCTTTGAAATATACATATTGTTATGAAAACATTAACTTATGTGTGATGTAACTGATTCGTAAATAAACAGGCAGGTTCAAACCACGAACATTTCTGAAAACAAGCAAAAAAAAAAAAAAAAAAAAGCTACTCTAGCCACAAATGTCACAATAATAGAATAGGATTGCATATACCACCGAGACAAATATAGCAATTTTTTCAGGAATAGTACTCAAAGGCTTATTACTGAATATTTCATTGGCATATGCACAGCTTGGAGTTGAATGAAAATCATTCGAGTGTTGACGGTATATTCGAGTATTAGTTGTATATAGAGGCCTACTTTTGTTCTCTTTGGGGGAAAATTTAGCGATACGTTTTATTAAATCAGTTGACTCCGTTAAAACTGAGAAAAAGTTTACTAATTCTGGCTATCCTGAAACAATATTTGCCGCCAAGTTAGATGGATAATCTCGCCAATAAGCCGCCAAGTTTGTAGCTAACGCAAATATTAGTCTTGGTATCGAATTTGGCGAAAATTGGTAGTTTAGTGTTGCCAAAGTTTGGAAACTCTAATCTCAATAAAAACAGAGTTCTGGAATTTTTCGGAAAGATTTATTGGTTTATAGCTCTGAACTAAATTCTTCAAAAGTTCTATAGGTGACTAACAAGACTACAAAAAAAAAAGAAGAGTGATTATTGATGACTATTTAACTTGCCTATATCTTTACGTGCTACTTCCTATACGGTACTGCAGTAAAAGTGGAAACAGGTAGTTTTTACATTTCCACGTAGGTGGGCGTTGACTTAGCGTCAAATCAGGTATTTACTGTTGGCAGCAAATTTATTCAAGCACTGGCAATAATTCCTATATAAAAAAAGTACATTTAATACAGTTTTGCTAACTAAGTCCTTGTCGAATCATGTTTTTAGTCTGACTAAGACAATGACTCGACAACGATTTATTTAACAAAGCAGCATTAGGTGTACTTATTTTATATAGAAATTATTTATAAATATCTCCAAAACGAAAAGTCGCAGGAAGACAAAAAAGGGAGGTGCACAACTGGTTGGTTGGTTGGTGTCGTGTCATGGATAGGGAAAAAAAAAAAAAAAAAAAAATTAAATGGGACCAAAGGTCCTATATACAGCATCTGCGATTTGAAGGCAGTTGTCTTCATATAAGTCTGCCCACGGATTGTCACTTATTTGCTGCAATTGCGCCAGAATAGCTGGACAGTTGAAAAGATGTTTGGGGGTTAGTTCTATGCCTGGGCAGTTTTTGCAGAGGCAGTAAGTCCTTGTCCCGTCTTTATGGATCTTCATCCCCCTAAAGTGTCCTGTCCGGAGTCTTGTTAGAGTGCTGGTGAGAGTTCTGTTGGTACTGATTTCAGGGATTTGGTGTTTGATTTTAAGTTTCCTATCCTTGAATTTTGCCTTAGCAACGGAATTGATATCGCTGAGGGTGACATGAGTAACCCTGCTGGTGTTTAATTGTCTTGCTTCTTTTGCCAAGGCATCAGCCGTCTCATTTTCAGTAATGCCAACATGCGCAGGAATCCACTGCATGGTGCACTGTTTCTTCAAATGGAAAAGCTTACGAAGTGTACGGTGTATATTTATAATTAGCCCTGAAGAACCCCTTTGAATTGCTTGAAGAGCAGCTCTGCAGTCACTGAAGATGATTAACCCATTGGCTCTTTCATTTTCTTCGAGATTTATATACTCGTCTAGGGCTTTTTGGATGGCAATGAGTTCACAAGTGTAGTTTGAAGCTATTTTGTCTCCTCCGATCTTAAATTGCTTTGTGCTTCCACTCTGTGGGAAAGTAAAGTTGACACCAGCTCCTCCGTTGTCTAGAGTTTCATCTGAGGAACCGTCAGTGAAGGCAAAGACAAAATTTTCTCTTGAATACGAGGCAATGGTTTTATCACCTTTTGTTTTAATAGCCGAAGTTACTTCTTTTTTGGAACACGGTTCCAGAAGGTGAGTTATAATTTTGGTGTTTTCCGGAAGAGTCGAAGACAAAATTGGCTCTTGCCGAATTTCATATGTGTTATGCTCTAGTCCAGTTTGCTGCCTGACCATTAGGTCATAGTGTAAGGTGGAGGATCGTTTGAGTCTTGTATTTTTGTTCCACTTCAAAAAGGTTTTTTTGCTAACATGTTTCTCCTCACGACTTCTAATATTGTTGGTAAAGTTGATGACACTACATTTTCTTCTGTTATCAAGTAACTGGAGACCACATTCCTGTTGGGATTTAATGTTGTCTGTGGAAGAGACAGCACCAATTATAATCTTTGAGGCTTTTGCCTGTATGTTATCAATCTTCTTAAGTGTTGAAGTCGAGGCGTGAGACCAGATGGACGAAGCATATTCCATAACTGGTGCACAACTGAAGCACAACTGAGCACAGGTGCACAACTAAATGCTATAAAAAACTCATATGCTAATTTGAAAACGTTCTATGTGCGATCGATTTTGAGTTATGCGAGAAACACACACACGCACATACTGATGTCACGAAAAATCGTGTAAAATCGTCGATATCTCTAAAACGGGAGCTAGTGTCAACACCGAAGTTGCAGGTATACATCTAGACATCATGACAGTCACAAATATGTATTTACAAAACTCTACGATAATTAGTTTTTGAGCTATGTGGGATATAAAATCCATTTCGCATGTCGGGATTACAATATTTCCTTATACTATGTATAAGTAAGTAAAAACATTTAATTTTTTTGTCAAGGTGTTTAACCCTTTGCGGCGCAAGTTAATTCGGATCATTTAAATTATACTGCAACCGGAATTAACGAACAAAATTAAATTAAAAGAAATTATAAGTTTTAAAAAAACGGCCTTTTCTGCTACGTTATAAACGTAAATTTTTGCTAAAAAATTTCTGGGATGAGTTTCTGCAGCTGGAAGGTGGTTTCACACTTATACCACGGCGCGTTATAGGGTTAATGCCCTTCCCCTGAACCCTTCTCGAACACAATTTACTAAAAATATAAATTTTTAATATCGATTCTAAAAAGAATTTATTCGTATTCTATTTCAAATACGTTCTTTTTAAATCTTTGTCATTTAAACACACTTTCAATATGTCGCTATTTTAGAATTTTAAAAACAAATCGTCAAATTTTCTTTCTGATGGAGACTACTTAATCTTGAACTTCCTAGATAGCATATTTTTTTAAAAACATAATTTTTTAATTACATATCTATTTGAAATTACTGTTTTAAAAAATGTATTAATAGATTTGAAATGTATACCTGCAGCTGTTTGTACAGATATTTTTCCAGTTGCTAACATAACATCTCTGAAATTTAGAGCTGAATAATATATGTGAACTAACTGATTATCTTGATAATTCATGTGGCTCAACGCAGACTGCATCCAAGTAAGTGACGACAAATCTCCGAATCTCTGAATGTCTACATAGCTGTGATCGACCACTTTGCGCTCCAGTTCTGAAAAAGATAATTTTTATAATAATATTTGATGGGCAGAAATATATAAATTATGGAGTTTTTTACAGTGCTGTTTTTCATTAAGTAAAGAAAATGCATAAGATATTTTAGCATAATTTTCGTATTTAATTTGAGTTAACTGATCCTGGAGTGATTTTTAGTGTTTGGAGGAAAAAGAACAGGGAAAAAAAATCACAATTAGTATTCAATTATGGTGTAATTTTAATGTTCCTGGCTACTGTATATTATTGTAATTTTCGGCGTGTAATCCGCAGGTAAGATTATAGCAGGTAAGATTACATTTAAAAGAAGCATGTAAGTTTATATCAAAGATTATATAGCAGGTAAGATCCGCAGGTAAGATTCTATTTGAGAGAAAAATCTATAATTTTTAAAGAAACAACTCGTACAGATATAACTTTCTTTATTAAATAAAATTTCTAATGCAAAAGTGAGTTATCTTATCTGCGGGTTATACACCGAAATTTTTTGTAATTGAGAGATAAAACCCGTAGTGAGGTAGACAGAAGAAAGTTTAATGCAATATACATTACATATGTAGGCGTTCTTTATAGAAAAAATGGTTACGTTTGTAGGAAAAGAAATGATGATCCAGAGAGTTTTTTTTTTTTTTTTTTTTTCTGAAATAATGTACTGTTTTACATTGGTACGCAATATTAATGAGCTTACATGTAATCCGTTCTATATACAGGGTGATCAGTTTAAAAGTGTACCCGTTGGTTTTTCTTATTACACTTAAATCGGACGGGTGTGACAATTATTCTAACACTGAGGTATAATTGTTTGAATCTTGTTTAAGTATGGTAGACAATTTCTAACACTGTTGGACTGTTACAACTTTATTTGTGAGGTAAAACAGAAATGGAGCCGCACAGTGTTTCTTAATCCTGTGATAATTTTATTTTTGAAAAACATAATTTAATTCAAATTTTTTACATTATCATTCCTTACAAAAAATGTTGAAAATATTCGCCACCATTTTGAACACGCCTAACCAAGTTTTTTGACACACTTCGCAGAATTTCTGGTGTTACTGACGCGATTTCTTCAGTTATGATATGTTTTTATTATCGATGTTTGCAGGACTTCTCTGGAGAACCGTATGAAATGATAATGTAAAAATGTTAATGTTAATGTAAATGTAATGTAGGAATGATAATGTAAAATATTTGAACTAAATTATGTTTTTCATAAATAAAATTATCACAGAATTAAATAACATTGTGCGTCTCTATTTCTGTTTTACCTCACAAATAAAGTTGCAGCAATCCAACAGTGTTGGAAATTGTCTCCCACACTTAAACAAGGTTCAAACAATTATACTTCAGTTTTAGAATAGTTGCCATATTCGTCATATTTAAGGGTAATAAGAAAAACAACGGCTACTCTTTTAAATTGATCACCCTGTATATAAATTCACTGTCTTGAGATGCAATGCGTTGCCATGCAAATTAACACCTGATATCAAATGCTATTGGTAAAGATAACTTCAATCGGCATTCACAAAGATATATATTCAATGACAAAAATTCGTTAAAGTTAAAAATCGAACATATTAGAACTTGTTTAAGTCAGTGAAAGCATTCCTATAAAAACTAGAAAACTTTTCATTTGTGTATTGTTGAAAATTTTGTGCTTGGCTGAACCAAAATTTGGTACAATAGTAGCTGCAACCATAAGACAGTGAAACTTTCTACCATGATTTGGTGCTTGGTTGAAATGAAACTAGGTACACTGTTAAAAAAATGCAACTTTGCTGCCAGAAATTCTCTGTAATTTGAGAAAAAAATCGTAAATTACGGAAACATTACGTTGACAAAACGTACTTTTTTTGTAATTACAGAGAATTTTTGGCAGCAAAGTTGCATTTTTTAACAGTGTACTACAGCTCCAATCATAAGGTGGTAAAACCTTTTACCATGATTTGGTGCGTTTATAACGAGAAGCAGAAAATCATAATAGAAGGTTTCACCATGTTATGGTTGCAGATAATGTAGTACAAAGTTTTGGTGCAGCACAGCAAATTCAAATATTGTGATGTTTTGCTGCAAGTTAGAACCAAAATTTTTAATAGTTCTTTGCTACCACTAGTTATATATAGGAAAAGGATAGGGTAATCCTTGGTACCACAGTAACTGCAGCCATAAGATAGTGAAACCTTCTACCATGAATTGGTGTCAGATTGAACCAAGGCTTGGTACCACATACGATTGAACCATTTACTGTGATTTGGTGCATTTTTCAGCTAGAGGCATAAAACCACATAGTAAAATGTTTAACTATTTAATAATTGCAGCTAAAGTAGTACCAAATTTTGAATCAATATAGCATATTGCAACTACTATGGTATTAAGTTTGGTTCAATTTAGAACACATTTTTTTAAGAATGTACTTAGCTTTTCGGTCCTACCAGTAAAATATAGTAAAAGTATCCTTATTCAATTTAATCGTAAAAATATAATAGGGGGGGAAAAAGGGAGGGTGGGTAATTTTACGGAATATTTGATGATCCTTATAATTTTGAATATCAAAGTGCACTGATCAAAGTTTGGGCTAACACGTTACATTGAACCAAAAATATGGTAACACAGTAGCTATGCAAACGCAAGATGGTGATACCTTTAATCTCACGATTTGTTTTTTGCTTGTACCAAAACATGGTACTGTCTGCAACAATAAAATGGTTTTATTAATAGCCTCAAATATGGACGCTATGGATTTGTGGGTTAAACCAGTGAATTCTTTTACCTGTATTGATTCTGATGCTTCTGAAAGATCCCCAACATCCATCTTTATAAATATTCATAGTCAAATCCTTTTCGAAAATGTCTTGGAAAAACGAACTTGTTAAGCTGAAATGTGGTGGAGCAATCTTTTCCTTACTTCTACGAGGAACAAATACGCATCTGAAATTAAAGGAAATTGCATTTTTACTTTCCGATCATGCATTATGTAAGAAAAGTATTGTAAGCATTAAAAAATTCTATTTTGCTATTTTGATGAATCTTTACGTTTTAAAGTCTCCTGCGTCCTTTTTTGCTATATATGTCATTTTTACTTTCCAAACACATTTATATAAGGAAACTATTTTAATCATGACAAAATTCATCTTTGAGATTTTAGTGTATTTATACGTTTTGAGGTCGCCTGAGTTTATTTTTGTTATTTTTACTGTGATGTATGTATGTGTGCATGTATGTGCGTGAACACAATAACCTCTAAACGCTTTGATCAATTCAGCTGAAAATAAGCAAGTATGTTATAGGTTACCGTAGCACAAACTCTATTTTTCTGAATCTGGCATTTTTAGTTTTTTAAAAGGACACAAAGAAAATTCTTTATCATTATGTCTCAAATTCTTTACAATGAGATAGCATCGAAATATCATATTCGATTGAACTGAAAATTTAGATACATGTTATAGGTCATCATCACAAGAACTCTATAGATTTTGGTGAATCCAACTCTTATAGTGCTTTCACAGGGAAACAAAGAATAATTCTTTACCAATATGGCCTATGGGCTCAAATTGTTTAAAAGGTCATAGCGTCTAAACTCCTTATTCTAGTGGACTCAAAATTTATGTACATGTTATAGGTTACCGTCGCAGAAACTATATGAATTTTGGTGAATCTAGCCCTTGCAGTTTTTTATAGGGACACAAAGAAATATTCTTTACCATTATGGCCTAAGGGCTAAATTAAAGGGCAATAGCGTCTAAGCGCCTCATTCGATTGTGCTAAAAATTTATATACAAGTTATAGGTTACTGTCGCACAAATGATGCAGAGTTTGATGAATCTATAACGTATAGAATTTTACAGGAACACAAAGAAAAATTCTTTATCATTATGACCTATGGGCTCAAATTGCTTAAATTTCAATAGCGTTAAATTAAACAACATATTGCATGGGGAGAAATGTTGAAATATCTTATTATAATTTTCTCTTTTGTTTATTTAACGACTTCTACTTACTTTATTCAAACAACCATTAATTACTTAATGTTCGGAAAGACGAGTGGAGTCACTCCAGATTTTTTACGTTCTTGTGTGTATGTATGTATACGTGAGTGCAGAGGATAAAGTCGAAACGCGTTTTTTAATAGAGATAACAGTTGGTAGGTATGTTATAAATCATTGTTTCATGAATATACGTCTTGAACTTTTTTTTTTTCATAGATACAAACAAAATTTCTTTGTCGTTATAGTCGATCTACTCAAATGACGTGAAACGCGATAGGGTTTAAACGCCTAATCCAATTAAGCTAAAATTTGGTAGGTATGCTATAACTCACCAGTGCATGATTTAAATATTTTTATGAATGTAGGGTTTATCGTGGTTTTACAAGAACACAAAAATATTCTTTATCGTTATAGACTATAGACCCGAATTATTTGAAGTGCGTGAGCGAAACCGTACAGATTTACATACATGTAGGATTTATAGGTTTTTACTTTTTTTAACCAGGATGCAAGGTTAAATCATTATATATTTTGATCTGTAGACTCAAATTAATCAATGTTAAATTGTTAAAAAAAAAAAAAAAAAAGAAAAAAACGGATAATTTAATATTGAGTTTTTATTTTTTATAACTCTTTTAAAGGTACGCGCAAAAGCTTTTGGATACATTACGATTTATCAAATGAGAAGAATTGCTTAATCACCTATTATGATTTTCCATTTTGATTACTTAACGACTCCCTTCATTTAAACTTATTGAAACAACTGTTAAATATTAAATGGTCGGAAAGTCGAGTGGAATCACTGAAGATTTTTATTTCTTTCCAGACATGTACTGCTATGTAAGGAAAGTATTGCAATAATAAAAAAATTCAAGTATGAAATTTTGATTAATCAATAGGCTTTGAGGACTCCTGAGTGCATTTTTTGCCATGGTGATATACAAGTGAGAGTGAACACAATGGTATCTAAACGCCAGTGTTGGGCAAAATTCAATCATCTGGATGACTAACGATTAATGATTAAATTAATCGTTAATCAAAAATATTTTGACTAATGATTAATTCAATCGTTAATCAAAAATATTTTGACTAATGATTAAATTAATCGTTAATCATAAATATTTTGATTAACGATTAATTTAATCGTTAATCGCAAATGTTTTGATTGACGATTAAATTAATCGTTAATCGTATATTTTACGACTAACGAATAATTTAATCATTAATCATATTTTTTTATGACTAACGAATAAATCAATCGTTAATCGTATATTTATGACTAATGATTGAATCAATCATTAATCAAAAGTGTTATGACTAACGATTAAATCAGTAATTAATGATAAATTTTATATAAGAAAGAATAAGAATTCACAGTAAAATATTTTTCAATATCGTTTAAATGTATTTAGGACTTCACATTTCGGTCTGTCTATATGACTGTCAATCTGTCCATCAGCTTTTCTTATCATAGTTTTAGAATGACCTGAAACTGATGTATGTTATTCAGGTAGCTTTCTGCGACGGGTGCGAGTCGGGTTAGCATTAATTTTTGACCCACGGATAAAAACGTGAGTCTACCCAAATTAGAGAATTTTTTTATGTTGCTTTCTCAGGAATACAATCTTTTGAATGCATCTTTTCTCACGTTTTTACAATCTGGTGCGGCTCTACACAACTTCTTTCACTCCGGACACTGTCTTTATTGCAGTTAGACCTCACAAAACCGCGTGAAAGGCCAAAGCCGCCATTTTTCTCACGAGTTTACAATCTGGTGCGGCTTTACACGACTTGTCTCATCTCCGGACACTGTCTCTATTCCAGTTAGACCTCACCAAACCGTGAGAAGGCTCAAAGCCGCAATTTTTCTCAGGTTTATACAATCTGGTGCGGCTCTACACGACTTCTCTCATCTCCGGACACTGTCTATTAAAGACTGCAGCCGGAAACGTTGCAGTTAGACCTCACAAAACCGTGAGAAAGGCCAAAACCGCCATTTTTCTCACATTCTTACAATCTGGTGCGGCTCTACACGACTTCTCTCACTCCGGACGCTGTCTCTATTGCAGTTAGACCTCACAAAACCGTGAGAAAGGCCAAAGCCGCCATTTTCCTCACGTTTTTACCATCGGGTGCGGCTCTACACAACTTCTCTCATCTCCGGACACTGTCTCTATTCCAGTTAGACCTCACCAAACCGTGAGAAAGGCCAAAGCCGCCATTTTTCTCACGTTTTTACAATCCGGTGCGGCTCTACACGACTTCTCTCATCTCCGGACACTGTCTCTTAAAGATTGCAGCCAGAAACGTTGTAGTTAGACCTCACAGAACCGTGAGAAAGGCCAAAGCCGCCATTTTTCTCACGCTTTTACAAACTGGTGCGGCTCTACACGACTTCTCTCATCTCCGGACACTGTCTCTTAAAGATTGCAGCTGGAAACTTTGCAGTTAGACCTCACAAAACCGTGAGAAATGCCAAAACCGCCATTTTTCTCACGTTTTTACAATCTGGTGCGGCTCTACACGACTTCTCTCATCTCCGGACACTATCTCTATTCAATTTAGACCTCACCAAACCGCGAGAAAGGCCAAAGCCGCCATATTTCTCACGTTTTTACAATCTGGTGCGTCTTTACTCGACTTCTCTCATCTCCAGCTCCTGTGTCTTAAAGTTTGCAACCGGAAACGTTGCAGTTAGACCTCACAAAACCATGAGAAAGGCCAAAGCCGCCATTTTTATCACGTTTTTACAAACTGGTGCGTCTTTACACGACTTCTGTCATCTCCGAACACTGTCTCTTAAAGATTGCAGCTGGAAACTTTGCAGTTAGACCTCACAAAACCGTGAGAAATGCCAAAACCGCCATTTTTCTCACGTTTTTACAATCTGGTGCGGCTCTACACGACTTCTCTCATCTCCGGACCCTGTCTCTATTCAATTTAGACCTCACCAAACCGCGAGAAAGGCCAAAGCCGCAATTTTTATCACGTTTTTACGATCTGGTGCGTCTTAACACGACTTCTCTCATCTCCGGCCCCTGTCTCTTAAAGTTTGCAACCGGAAACGTTGCAGTTAGACCTCACAAAACCGTGAGAAAGGCCAAAGCCGCCATTTTTCTCACGTTTTTACAATCTGGCGCGGCTCTACGCGACTTCTCTTATCTCCGGACACTGTCTCTATTGCAGTTAGCGCATTAAATAAAATTTAATATAATTTTCGTAGTATTAGTTTATATTAATGAATAAAAAAAAAGACTTCATTTAAAAGTATATTTCCTGCACAATAAAATATTTCCTGACGATTCAAGAAATACATATGTAATTGTTCAAG
Organism: Salticus scenicus; assembly: GCA_963930645.1. Classification (NCBI taxonomy): domain Eukaryota; kingdom Metazoa; phylum Arthropoda; class Arachnida; order Araneae; family Salticidae; genus Salticus; species Salticus scenicus. The sequence goes on along the minus strand of OZ005659.1, from coordinate 29,265,600 downwards.
TTTTCACTTCTGTTGGCACTCCCGGATTGCAACTTTTTTTTTTTTTGTCATTATGGTCTATATAGACTCAAACGTTTTAAGTGCGATAGCACAAAACATCTTATTCAATTAAGCTGAAACTTTATACACTTGCTATAGGTCGCTGTTGCAGAAAGTGTATAGATTTTGGTGAATCTAGCGCATATAGTTCTTTTACAGAACACAACGAAAAATTCTTTATTATTAAGCTCAAATTCTTTAAAGTGTGATAGCGTCTAAACGCCATATCGGTTAAGCTGAAAATTTATATGCATGTTTTAAATCACCGTCACGCTAACTATATGAAATTTGGACTGTGTAGCGCTTTTAAGTTTTTTATAGAGAAACACAAAGAAAAAATCTTTATCATTGTTGCTTAACAGCTCAAGTTGTGTTTAAAATGCGATAGAGTCTAAACGCCTCATCTGTTTGATCTGAAAATTTATACATATATTAAAGGTCACCGTTGAACATAATGGATAGATTTTGGTGAATTTAGCACGTATAGATTTGTTACAGGGACAAAACGAAAAAGTCTTTACCATTATGCTCTACGGTCTCAAATTTTTAAAATGCAATAGCGTCTAAACGACATATGCGATTGATCTGAAAATGTATATACGTGTTTTAGATTACTGTCACACGAACTCTAGGAATTTTGGAGAATCTAGCACTTACATTTTTTTTTCACAGGGACACAAAGAATTCTTTATTATTGCGGTTGCGGCTTCAAATTAATAGCGCCTAAACATCTCATCAAATTCAGCTGAAAATTTATATGAATATTATAGGTCACCATCGCACGAACTATATAGATTTTGGTGAGTCCAGCATTTATAGAATTTTACAGGGACACAACGAAAATTTGTTTATCCTTATTATCTGTGGGCTCAAATTATTTGAGGAGCAGTGATGTAAATGAACAACATACTATATAAACAAAAATAATCAAATACCCTATAGTAATTTTCTCTCTTGTTTGTTTAAGAACTTCTCTTCCTATATTTATACAATCATTAATTACTTAATGTTCGGAAAGTCGAGTAGAGTCACTCCAAACTTTTTTAAAGTAAGTGTAATATGCAAGAAATTTTGTCATATTACACACTGAATATTTGTTTGTAATTAGATTAGTTATTTTTAATGTAATTTTAATTTTTGACTAATCTATATAAATAAAAGGCAAAGATTTTGTCGGGAGCACATCCGGGTGGACCACTCCTATGTTTGATTGGTCTAGATTTGACTACTTTGGTTATGAAAGTCGACCATTTTTTTTTTTTTTTTTTTTTTATATATAGTAAAACGGATGAATTTTTTAAAAAGATACTGCATAGATGTTGTATTTTTTAAAAGAGCTCTAAAAATTGTTCATTTTTTCTGTGGACACTATATACTTGAAGTTATTAAAGATATTACGTTGCAAAGTTTACTTTTAATTAATTAAAATATGAAAATAAATATTCGTTATAATTTAATAGTTGCCCCCCCCCCAAAAAATAAATAAATAAATAAATAATTAAATAAATAAAATAAAATAAAAAAATACGCGTTCATTTTCTTTTGACATAAAAATAAATACATTTAATTAAACGTGAACATTAAAAAATTGTAAAAAAATAAATTATGCATCTCACAAAAATGACGTCATTATCACTTTAAAATTTTCTACACGTTGATAAAGTGCTAATTTAGTTCTATAGCTAAAAGATTCAACAGAAAATTTAAAAGCATGGTATATAAAAGTTCTTTTTTAATCTTATAATTACGTATAATTTTGTTGTCATTTCGGCGATGAGTTGAAACGGGTATCGCAAATGCCTAAGTAAACATTTTGGCGAGAAACGTCCAAGTTACTTCAGTGCCAAATTTCAAGTTCCGCCAAGAGGTCCAAGCTTTTTGTTTTTTCACACAATTTTTCTCAATTTTATTTTAAATATTTTTGTAATGCAAGTGCGGAAAAAAAGGGAAAAAAAATAATTAATTGGTCTAATTATACAAAATATCTCCATGTAAAATATTATGCGTTTTCCGTTCTGTTTATTACCAAAAAGAAAATGACTAATGCAGTTTTTCCTGTATTATTGACATTTCTATAAATTAAATTAAATTAAATTATCAAGTACCAAGACGTAGCGTTGAAGAAGTCTGCCGAAGTCAGAGAGGGCCCGAAGCGAAGTTTTTAAGCAATTTCAATGTATTTTCTTTTTAGTTTTAATTTGTAGAACTGTATAAAAAATATAGATTATTTTTTTAATTCATTTAAATATAGTGACCAACGAAGCGGGCAAAGTCTGCTAGTATTAATTTATATATAAAAGACTAAACTCACTTATTCATTCATTCATTCATTCACTCACTGACTTAACACGGCTGTGGCGATCCTATGGGAGATAGTCACAATTTTTGGTGAGCAGGTTGAGTTTAGGACCCTGACGCTCACTAAGACGGGATTTTGCGAAATACCCCCGTTCCCCCCCCCTCGGGGGTAGCAGAAGGCAAAAACCACCTTTATAAGCATAACTCGGCTCCAAATTACTTCACTGTGAAGAAATTGCACATGGGGAGACTAGACTCGAATACAAAAAAATCTTTTCTGCGATTTTGGAATTTTGGATTTTTAAGGGGGTAAGGGGTAAAAATGAGGTTTTCGGGGGGGCAAAAGGCAAAAACCACCTTTATAAGGATAAATCGGCTCCAAATTACTTCACGGTGAAGAAATTGCAGCTCGGGAGACTAGACTTGAATACAAAAAAATCTTTTCTGCGATTTTGGAATTTTGGATTTTTAAGGGGGGTAAAGGGTAAAAATCAGATTTTCGGAGGCGCCTAAGGCAAAAACACATTTATAAGTATAACTCGGCTCCAAATTACTTCACAGTGAAGAAGTTGCAGATGGGAAGACTAGACTTGAATACGAAAAAATCATTTTCTGCGATCTTGGAGTTTTGGATTTTTAAGGGGGAAGGGGGTGAAAATGATTTTCGGAGGTGCAGAAGGTAAACACCTTTATAAGCATGACTCGGCTCCAAATTACTTCACGGTGAAAAAACTGCAGATGGGCAGACTAGGTTTAAGTACAAAATAATCTTTTTCTGCGACTTTGGAATTTTGGATTTTTAAGGGGGAGAGGGGGTAAAAAGGATTTTCGGAGGCAAAATTAGCAATGCATGGATTTTCGAGTAAAATTCTAGCAATAATAGCTCAAAGGTGTAAAAAGAAAAAAAGCCAAGCGTCTTCATGAAGGTATTTGCAAAAACTCATTTTTGATTTTTTCCGATTTTCGATTTTTTTTTTGGGGGGGGGGAGTTACAAGGGGGAAATTCGATCCCCCCTTTTAGCACTAAATTCATCCGTGGAAATCTATGAGCTGAGGTCACAAATTTTTGTGTGTGGCTTATTTACGTGTGTCCAATCTTGTTTATAGTCAAATTTAATAGATTAGATAGCGCATAGCGCACACAAATTCCAATACAATTATATAAATAATATTTTATTTAATATTGGGTTTTTGTTAGAGAGCTGATGCTTTTATAAACAACTTAAAAGTTAATGATTATAGAAATGAAGGCAAGAATTTGTACTCACTTTCTCACCAGTCCGTAATGTTGTATCCAGAGACACCAATAAGACGTCATCAGTCTGCATCTGAAAAATAAGCTGTGTGTGTGGAGAAAATTATTAATTTGTGTTAAGTATTATTTTCCAATTTTCCATCCATCATTAAATTAGCTTCTAGTTGATACAAAATTTTATTTCTTGATTATAAGCGATATATGATTTATAATAGAAGATTAATTATAATAACTAACATCTCGGAGCATTTTAACAGAGCTCCGATCATGGCGATTACATTTTTATCAGTGAAGATACATCTACATTTCACAGCACGCGGGAGAAAGAGATTAGAAATTGATGACTAAACAGTTTGAAAGTTAGGAGTGATACATTTTTGTTAGCTACCCGTACATTAATTGAAATCGTCTCTCTTGGCTAAAAAAGTTTATTCGCATTATAGTTCCTTTTTTATTTAATAGCGGAATATTAAAACACAAATTATTTGAGTTTTTTCTTACACTTTTACGACACCCCTACTTGTTTTATATTTCGCTGTAATCTAGTAAGTTCAGATTCTTTCTAAGTTTAAGTAGACTTGTCTTTGGTAATGGTTTCGTCATGATGTCGGCAGTCATGTTGCTGCTATCAACATATTGTAACTTTATTATCTTATTTTCATACAGTTCTTTTATATAATGGTATTTCAAGTCCACATGTTTCGTACGTGATTGGTATTTGTTGCTTTCTATTTGTTTGATGCATGCTTGATTGTCTTCGAAGATTACGACTGGCTTTTCTTGTTTCATGTCTAAGTCATTTAGCAGTTGCAACAGCCACACACTTTCTTGAGCTGCATTGCTGGCAGAAATGTATTCTGCCTCAGCGGTAGATAATGTAATATTGCCTTGTTTTTTGGACACCCAGTATATTGCGTTCTCTCCAATGAAGAAAATATTACCTGTGACAGATTTTCTGTCACCTGGATCATTTGCATAGTCTGAGTCTGCATATACTGTTAAAACTGGTGCTGCGTTTTTATTATACGCTAATTCTAGGTTTATCGTAGATTTGAGATATTTCATGACCTTTTTAACGGCTTCCCAGTCGCATTTCCTGGGATTTTCATTATGTCGGGACAGAAAGTTGACAGCCGCACTTATATCTGGTCTACATGTTGTGGAAATGTACAATAATGCCCCTACTGCTTTTCTATAGTCTGTATTGTTTGGCAAAAAATTATCGTTATTATTATTTTTTAAATAATTTGTATCCATTGGGATATTAGTAGGTTTTGAATCTGTTAAGTTAAACTTGTCTATTAATTGTTTAATCTTATTGGTTTGATCTAATAACAATGTATTGTTATCCGGTCTAGTAATGTTTATGCCTAAATAATTAACTACATTCCCTAGGTTAGTAATTTTATATTCGCGGCTGAGTTTTTCAGTAATTTCTTTTATGTCGTTCTTAGTTCCAGCGATTAAAATATCATCTACGTACACTAGCACGTAGACTTTTCTACCGTTAATATTTCTTTTATATAGACATTTATCAGCTTGACTTTGTGTAAAATTTAGATTAATTAATGTCTCATTTATTTTCAAGTTCCAGGCTCTGGCTGCCTGCTTGAGACCATAGATTGCCTTTTTTAATATACAGACCTTTTTCTCATCCCCCGAATTTATAAATCCTTCTGGTTGTGACATGTAAATTGTTTCTTCCAATTCCCCATGCAAAAACGCGGTTTTTACATCTAAATGATTTAATTCTAGATTATTGTATAGAGCCATGACTAAAAATGATCTGATAGTTGTGTGAGACGCCACCGGGGCAAATGTCTCATCGTAATCCACTCCGTATTTTTGGCTAAATCCTTTCGCCACTAACCTCGCTTTATATTTTTGAATTTCTCCCATATGATTGTATTTGGCTTTGAACGCCCATTTAGAACCTACTATATGTGCGTTGGGTGGAGGGTCTACTAATGTCCATGTATTATTCTCTTTGAGTGAATTAATCTCATCTTTGGCTGCTTTTAGCCAATTTTCTTTTTCTACAGGGTTTTGCAATTCTAATATTTCACGAAAGGTCTTAGGTTCGACTACTTTCAAGGTATCTGTTAATAAAGCGAATCTATCAGGTGGAACGCCTTTGTTGGCTCTTTCTGATCTTCTGGGAATATTTTGATCTGAAATTTCCTCAATGTGATCTAATTCCTGATTCTGTTCAGTTAAAACTACCGGAAAGGATGATTTACTATTTATTTCACCAGTACCGGCTTCATTTTCATTTTCATTCGTTAGTAACTGATTATCGTCATTGCTATTGCTTATTTCGCGCATTTGATCTGTTTCGATGAATTTGACCGTTCTACATAGTTTTACATTATCATCTATGTAAATTCTATATCCCTTGCTTCTGAGGTCATATCCCACAAATGTACCCAATTTAGCCTTGCTGTCTAGTTTCCTTCTATTTATTTTATGAGTATATGTGTATGCTTTACAACCAAAAGTTTTAATATTTGAAAGATCTGGTTTGTTTCCTGTCCATCTTTCATACGGTGTTACGTCGCAAGCTCTCGTGGGTAATCTGTTTTGCAGATAAGTTGCAGTCATGACTGCTTCGCCCCAAAATTTATTTGGTAATCCGCTTTGTTTTAGTAAACACCTAGTCATTTCAACTAAGGTTCTGTTTTTTCTTTCTGCAACGGCATTTTGAGGTGAACAGTGAGGTACAATAAGTTGATGTTCTATTCCCTCATTGGTGAGAAATTCTTCGAATTCTTTACTCGTATGTTTCCCACCATTGTCAGTGCGGAGTATTTTTATTTTCCTTCCAAACCTATTCGCAGTTAACGCATGATATTCTTTAAATTTTTCGAATGCTTCACTTTTATACTTCAATAGATAAGTAAACGTATATCGACTGAAATCGTCAATAAACGTTAAGAAGTAATTTTTACCACCTACGGTCGACGTTTGAAAAGGTCCACATATATCCGAATGGACTAGATCTAGGGGTCTGTTCGCTCGGTAATTAGCCTTTTTTGGGTATGAGTCATCTTCTAGTTTCGAGATTATACATATTTCGCATTCCTCATTATGTTTACACTTATTTAAATTTATTCCTGTCGCCATGTTCTTCTCGGTGAGCTCCCTGATCTGTTGATAATTTTTGTGACCTAACCGCTGATGCCATATTCTAATACAATTTTTATCACTGCATGTTTCTGCAATGTTTATACTTTCCGATAAATTTTTATGTGTTTTTATCTCATATAAATTATCGGTTAAGTTAGCCTCAATGTATGTTTTGTTGTTGTATTTAATTTGACATTTTTTGTCTTTGAATATGGCAACGCAGCCATTCTCAGTTGCTTTCTTTATGGAGATCAAATTAGTAGCCATATCAGGTATATATAATACATCCTTTAATGTAATACTGTTCGTTTCTCTATCGGAGTTAACTACATCTATATTTATGTCCCCATATCCCTGAGAAACTACGGTCTGTCCGTTTGCTAACATCACATTTACCTTTTCGTCGCTTCTTAAACATGTAAATTTACGTAAATCGTTGCAGACATGCGTACTGCTTCCACTATCGACAAAGAAACTATCATTTTCAGTTTTGTCTATAATAAAAGTTAAATTTTTCAGTTTGTTTTCTGTCTCTTTAATTAACTGTGTTTTTTGTTTACCTCTATATTTAGTACTGTTCCCACTACTGTTATTGAAATTATTGTTACTGCGGTGTGGATTACCTCCTCTGGTTTTTAAGTGCCAACACTCATTACGGGTATGTGAGGATTTTTTGCAGTAAGTGCAATATTTGCCTGTCTGTGTTTTGTTTTTAACCTGCATTTTGTATGCGTTTTCTCCCTGAGTGTTTTTGTTTTGTGATCTTTTAATATATTCATCTGTTAATTTGTTTCGTATAAATTCGGCTGTCAATTCCTGTTCATTTCTGCTCTCAATAGCAGTTATGAATGTATCGTATGAGGGGGGGAGAGAACACAACATAAGTGCCGCCAAATGTTGGTCATGTATCTCTTCTCCTATTGCTAACAACTTGTCTCTAATTTGATAAATGTTTGTGATGTGGTCAATGAGGTTCCCATTCTCAGCCAATTTAGCTGAGTATAATTTTCGTAACAAAAATAATTTATTTGTTAGATTCGATCTCTGATGAATGTTCTGGAGATTCTCCCAGGTTGCTTTGGCGGTGGTCAAATGACGCACATTTATTATCTGACTGTCATCAATCGATAAATTTATTAAGGCTCTTGCCTTTTTATCTTTTGCCTGCCATTCAGCAGTCAAAGGTTCTGGGGGTTGATCAGTTATAACATTATATAATTCCTCTTTTATAAGGAGCATTTCAATCTTAAAACACCATAAATCATAATTGTTCTCATTTAGTTTTTCAACTAATGTTATGTCCTTCATAGATGACGTCATTTTTACTTTTATTTGTATTATTTTTCTTTTCACAACTGAAGTTTAATTTATTTATTTATATTCAAAAATATTTGTGTATATATTTAATCATTATGGATGACTGTTAAACAGATATGTATATATATATTTTTTTTTTTTTTTTTTTTTTTATTTCTATATATATATTTTATGATACCTTTATAATATTTTAATACACCAATTATATATATATATTTATCATTACTACACACACTTTCTTTATTTTCATTTCTTCTTTTATAATCATATATTTCTGTTTATATAATTTAGCTCTCTTTTTTAACACGCTTATATTAGCTTCACCTGTATGTATGTATGTTTGTAACTTCTCTGGGAGCAAAACGTGATTGCACAAAATCCTTCATATCTCAAACAAAAAAACCATTGTGTATGGTTTCCAGAGCTTTTTAAGAAAACGGCTGATGGCTGAGCTACAAAAATTTGCATGGTGGTTCGTAATGACCTCTCCTGATGCACCTCGAAGCCCGATTTTCGAATTTTGTTTTAGTTTTCTTTTAATTAATTAAAATGTTAAAATAAAAACCTTCTAATTACTGATAAATTGGCCATTTAATTTTAATCCTTAATTTAATTGTTGCCAAAAAAAATTATCATTATTTTTTGGACAGAAAAAAAAAAAAAAAAATGTGAACAATAAAAATTACATTTATAGAGCAGGCGCATGTTTATAAACAAGCGACGCTATTCTGCAACTTTTGCGCATGTAGGCAAAATATCTGCCTCTCCATTGGTGCTTTATCCCCCTTTTGCCTACAATTCTAAAGTACGAGCGGAAACATCTGTCTGAGTGACGTTACGTGCGCCTGCTCTATTTAAAATATTTAATATTATTCCTTAATTTAATTGTTGCCAAAAAAATTATCATTATTTTTTCGACAGAAAAAAAAAAAAAAAAAAAAAAAAACGTGAACAATAAAAATTACATTTATTTAAAATAAGGAAAGTAAATTAAAGCGTGTTCTTTAATTTTTTAAAACTATAATATTATTATTTTTGTTCAAATTGCCTATAGGGCTATTTGTTTAAACTGAATAGAACTGAGACTCTCAGTCTCATATATCTCTTGTTTATAGTCAAATTTAATAGATTAGATAGCGCATAGCGCACACAAATTCCAATACAGTTATATAAATAATATTTTATTTAATATTGGGTTTTTGTTAGAGAGCTGATGCTTTTATAAACAACTTAAAAGTTAATTATTATAGAAATGAAGGCAAGAATTTGTACTCACTTTCTCACCAGTCCGTAATGTTGTATCCAGAGACACCAATAAGACGTCATCAGTCTGCATCTGAAAAATAAGCTGTGTGTGTGGAGAAAATTATTAATTTGTGTTGGGTATTATTTTCCAATTTTCCATCCATCATTAAATTAGCTTCTAGTTGATACAAAATTTTATTTCTTGATTATAAGCGATATATGATTTATAATAGAAGATTAATTATAATAGCTAACATCTCGGAGCATTTTAACAGAGCTCCGATCATGGCGATTACATTTTTATCAGTGAAGATACATCTACATTTCACAGCACGCGGGAGAAAGAGATTAGAAATTGATGACTAAACAGTTTGAAAGTTAGGAGTGATACATTTTTGTTAGCTACCCGTACATTAATTGAAATCGTCTCTCTTGGCTAAAAAAGTTTATTCGCATTATAGTTCCTTTTTTATTTAATAGCGGAATATTAAAACACAAATTATTTGAGTTTTTTCTTACACTTTTACGACATCCAACACCCATTAACGGGATTTTGTGAAAGACCCCCCCCCCTTTTACCCCTTTGGGAGTTGGGTGGGGTGGGGTGGGGGATTTTTTTGGTGACCTTGGCGAGAAAATCCTTATTAGCGATATACCAAATATGGAAGCTCTAATCTTATTGGCTGATGTGATACGAGAATTTTCCAGAACAGTCTGTGTTCGATAGAAAAGTATAAAAGGAGCATTATTTTCGCCAAGACGATCAGTCTCAGATCTGTGTCAGTTTCGACAAATGCTTGCTTTGCTTTGAGCTTCTTTGAATGAGACTTGCTTTATGTGTTATTGATAAACAGTTTGTACTGTTGTTTTACTGTTAACGGCTATTGTTTAAGCTATGCTTACTGGTTGAATTGAAGCTGATGCTTGGTTTATAGACCTGTATTTGTCTGGAACTTTCTGTGAATAAATTACTGAATTTTTGCAAGTTTCGCCTGTCATTCTCTGACAACTTACGAACCCCTAAGTACGCAACATTATGTATTCTTAATAAACGGCGGTCTTGTATTATTTCCCTGAAATTCATAAATACCAAATTTCACAACTATCAAATTTCATACAAAAAAAATTACATAGCATATCGGAAATATTTTGTGCATCCTTTAAACTAATTATCAATTCTATGCCCACAATTTTCAACAGGAAAACATACTTTTAAAATTCTAATAAAATTTCATTATATTTGTTGGGGTGTATGTAACCTTGTTAAAATACACTTATAAGAAATACCGACTATAGACCGTAATAGTACGAAATTCCTTTCTGTATCCCGAAAAAATAGCCACAGTCATTATAAACGCCAATAATAAGAATAATCCTAATAATTATAACTCATTAATAATTCAAACTAATTTGACATCATTTGGATGATTACAGTACATACTCGGAATTATTTTGTGTGGTCCCATAAATTATTTACTCTATACATAACCTTTTTAAGAGTAAACATGATTTTAAGCATCTTTATAAAGTATGTTAACTTTATTAAGTTCAATTCAGCATAAACGCATGAAAGTGCGCGCTTAAATTAAAAATTTGTCCATAGGCTCTAATGTTACGAAATTCTTTCGTGTGTCTTTGTAAACGAGCCATAAACATTGTATACACCAGTAAAAACTATTCAGCTTATTTTGCGTTTAAAATTAATAATTGTTCCAAATTTAACATCGTTTGGATGACTTTGTGACATTGTCAGAACACTTTTGTAAGATACTGTACATTAATTAGAAAGCTTAAGAGCACATATTTTCTTCAAACAACATTAGTTTAAGCATCTTACTCACGTACGCTAGTTTCATTTTCTTCATTGCAAAGTAATGATATTAAAATGCGTTTAAACGAAATTCACCCCATACGCCGTAATGTTAAGAATTTTGGCATGTCCTTGTACACAGTTTATAAAAAATACAGCAATAAAAATTATACAGCTACTTATATGCAAAGCTGGAACGTGTGCGCCAATTTGCAAGTCAATCGAAGGATTTTTGCGGCCGCTATTGCGGAACATACAAATTCATTCCATAGGCCGTAAAAATACGAAAAACTTTGGCGTATCCCTGTACACGAACGACAAATAGAATACACATCTAACACTATACAGCTAATTCCGTTGGGCTCATGCATATGTGTACCAAATTGCAAGTCAATAGCGTTATTTTGGGGGCCGCTATCGCGGTATATACAAATTCTTCCCATAAAAAAAAAAGACAGTTGCACTTCGGAAGTGCCGACAAAAGTGAAAACGTGAACAATTACGTGTGTATTTCTTGAATCGTCAGGAAATATTTTATTGTGTAGGAAATACTTTTAAATGAAGTGTTTTTTTATTCATTAATATAAACTACTACTACAAAAATTATATTACAATTTTATTTAATGCGCTAACTGCAATAGAGACAGTGTCCGGAGATGAGAGAAGTCATGTAGAGCCGCACCATATTGTAAAAATATGAGAAAAATGGCGGCTTTGGCCTTTCTCACGGTTTTGTGAGGTCTAACTGCAATAGAGACAGAGTCCGGAGATGAGGGAATTCGTGTAGAGCCGCACCAGATTGTTAAAACGTGAGAAAAATGACGGCTTTGGCCTTTCTCACGCTTTTTTGTGAGGTATAACTGCAATAGAGACAGTGTCCGGAGATGAGGGAATTTGTGTAGAGCCGCACCAGATTGTAAGAACGTGAGAAAAATGGCGGTTTTGGCCTTTCTCACAGTTTTGTGAGGTCTAACTGCAACGTTTCCGGCTGCAATCTTTAAGAGACAGTGTCCGGTGATGAGAGAATTCGTGTAGAGCCGCACCAAATTGTAAAAGCGTGAGAAAAATGGCGGCTTTGGTCTTTCTCACGGTTTTCTGATGTCTAACTGCAACGTTTCCGGCTGCAATATTTAAGAGACAGTGGCCGGATATGAGAGAAGTCGTGAAAAGCCGCACCAGATTGCAAAAACGTGAGAAAAATGGCGGCTTTGGCCTTTATCACGGTTTTGTGAGGTCTAACTGGAATAGAGACAGTGTGCGGAGATGAGAGAAGTCGTGTAGAGCCGCACCGTATTGTAAAAACGTGAGAAAAATGGCGGCTTTGGCCTTTCTCACTGTTTTGTGAGGTCTAACTGCAATAGAGACAATGTCCGGAGATGAGAGAAGTCGTGTAGAGCCGCACCAGATTGTAAAAACATGAGAAAAATGGAGGCTTTGGCCTTTATCACGGTTCTGTGAGGTCTAACTCTAACGTTTCCGGCTGCAATCATTAAGAGACAGTGTCCGGAGATTAGAGAAGTCGTGTAGAGCCGCACCAGACTTTTAAAACGTGAGAAAAATGGCGGCTTTGGTCTTTCTCATGGTTGTGTGAAGTCTAACTGCAACGTTTCCGGCTGCAATCTTGATGGACAGTGTCCGGAGATGAGTGAAAATGTGTAGAGCCGCACCAGATTGTAAAAACGTTCGAAAAATTGCGGCTTTGGCCTTTCTCACGGTTTTGTAAAGTCTAGCTGCAACGTTTCCGGCTGCAATCTTGATGGACAGTGTCCGGAATTGAGTGAAGTCGTGTAGAGCCGCACCAGATTGTAAAAACGTTCGAAAAATGGCGGCTTTGGTCTTTCTCACGGTTTTGTGAGGTCTAACTGCAACGTTTCCGGCTGCAATCTTGATGGACAGTGTCTGGAGATGAGATAAGTCGTGTAGAGCTGCACCAGATTGTAAAAACATGAGAAAATTGGCAGCTTTGGGCTTTCTCACGGTTTTGTGAGGTTTAACTGCAATAGAGACAGTGCCCGGAGATGAGAGTAGAGCCGCACCAGATTTTAAAACAATATACAGTATATAATTATTAAAACTTCACATTAGCAAGTTAAATGTATGATACATTATTTGTATCATACAAGGATGGAAAGCGTTTGCTGACGATGACGGGAGTTCAATGGTTTTTGTTCACCCAAAAGTGCTCAACGCGCCTAAAGAAGTTTTCACTTCAAAAAGTTTGGCGTGTCCCTGTACACGAACTACAAATGGAATGCACACCCAAAACTGTACAGCTATTTTCGGGGGGATCATGAACATGTGTACAAAATTTCAAGTCAATAGCGTGATTTTTGCGGCCGCTATCGCACGACAGACAGACAGACGACAGACGGAACCCAAAATCCATTTGAGTCTCAACAGAGGGCCTCCACTGACGTTTCGGCAAAAATTGGAAGTCAACAACTTGATTTTTGCGGTGGCTATCGCGGTACATACAGATTCTTCCCATAGGCCGTAATGATAGAAAATCTTTGGCGTGTCCCTGTACACGAACTACAAATGGAATACACACCTAAAACTATACAGCTGATTCCGTTGGGCTCATGATAACGTGTACCAAATTGCAAGTCAATAGCGTGATTTTTGTGGTCGCTATCGCGATACATACAAATTTCTCCCATAGGCCGTAATGATAAGAAGAACTTTGGCGAGTCCCTGTATACGAACTACAAATGGAATACATACCAAAAACTATACAGCTGATTTCGAGGGGCTCATGAACATGTGTACGAAATTTCAAGTCAATAGCGCCATTTTTGCGGCCGCTATCGCGCGGCAACAGAAAGACAGACAGACAGACACACAGGCAGAGCCCAAAACCGTTTTGAGTCTCAACAGAGGGCCTCCACTGACGTTTCGGCAATTAAAATTTGGTTTATAGAAATACCTCTCATAGAACGCAATTCATTGGAATACTTTCGAGTATCCCTGTAAACAAAACAGTGCTGATATTTACTCCATTTTACATAAGAAACATCCAATATTAAACTTGAATGACATATTTCAATTTCATTAAGATTTGTGTACAGTAAAAGTATTAAAATATGCTTTATAGAAATACCTCCCATAGATTACAATGCTTTGGAATATTTCGGGTGTCCCTGTATACAGAGCAGTAGAGGTATTTACTCCACTTTCAATAGGGAACATTCGATAGTGAACTTGAATAACATACATCAGTTTCAAGAAATTCCATAAATATTTACGGGAGTTGGAGCTAGAGCGCGGACAGACAGACAGATGGACAGACAGACAAACCGAAGGGATTAACATTTTTAATCTTGTTGGAAAGTTTTTAAAAACTGTTACTGAAAATTGCTATCCAAAATTTAGCGGCATCATTTAATCTTCTGTGAAAAGGGGGGGGGGGCGGATATCAGCTATGGATACAACTACAATTCAATCACGATTAATTTAATCATGATTAATTTAGTCATGATTAACAGTTAATCATTTGCTGCAACTAATATATTAATCACGATTGATTTAATCATGAATAATTTAATCATGAATAACGGTTAGTTGTCTGCTTCTCGAATAATTTAATCATGATTGAATTTTTAGTTGCAGCAAATGACTGAAATATTAATCACGATTGATTTAATCACGATTAATTTAATCGCAACTAACGGTTAGTCGTCTGTTTTTCGATTAATTTAATCGCGATTGAATTTTTAGTTGCAGCAAATGAATAACCGTTAGTTGTGATTAAATTAATCGTGATTAAATTTTTAGTCAACTAATTAGTTGATTGAAAATTTAATCGATTGTTGCCCAACACTGCTACAGACCAAGACCTTTTTTTAGAGACCTCAACCAAATTTTTACACCTAGCCGTTCTGTCAATTTAGTGGAGACAGATAAAACACGTTTCAAATAAATTTATAGATTTTCGTGAAAATATGTGTTTTTCCCGTGCAGCGTCCTCTCTGCCGACAAAAATTAACTATTTTTTCTTAAAATAAATAAATAAATAAAAATAAATAAAAATAAAATAAAATAAAATAAATAAATAAATCTCTTTTGCGAGGCTATCTTTTTCGAAAACCGCGTTTAAATTTTATGAATTTTTAAAATGTTTACAGACTTATGGATTATCCGGTATTTACATTAATAACAGTCAACTAGATTTTTGTTGTTGTTGTTGTTGTTGTGTTTAGAGAGGTATTGCTTCTACATCGGAAATATAAATTATTAATTAATATAGGTACTTTTTAATAAAATTCATCAATATCTTGAAAACGAATGCTTAAAACATAGTTTCGTCGCAATTTAATACAAATTTATTGATTTTTTTTTTTTTTTTTTTTTTTTTTTTAATGCTTTGATAGATCTATTTATATAAATATTTTAGTGGATAAACTCAAAGCTTTAATTAGTTGCTTTTTAATTACGATAAAGATTGTCCATAACAGAATTTTTAAAATGGATTTACTTTTAATAATTCTTAGTTTTGATTTAGTAAATCATTCAAATGGGACTACTTAAAACTTAAAAAAAAAAAAAAAAAAGTAATTACATGCCATAATGAAATACATACATACATTAATAATAATAATGACCCTCATCTGTCATGAACGATTCCTGTTAGACCGCTTCAAAACAGAAACTTTTGGCAGCCATTTTTTTTCCGTTTGTTCAACTCACTGAGCTGGTTCAACTTACGGAAACATACATATAATATGTTTTGTATCGCACGTATTTTTATTTATTTCCTCAAAAACCTTGAAAAACTATTCAATTGTAATGTTTAAAGGTCTAAATTAAATATAACGGATCACTGGCTATTATAAAAATGAACCTACAAATAGAATTATGTAACTTCATGATTGTAAGCAACGCAATACCAAATAAAACAAACCAAAACTGTTGCCATTCAGAAAATACAAATTCCAAATGGACAACTCTTTAATTCCGAATGAACGACTCTTTGACTGTTTCTTAAAAAAACAAAAACATTTAAAGTATTTCTAAAACATATTAAAGCCTTAAAACTCTTAAAATATTTGTAAAAACATATTAAAGTCTTTAAATATTTTTATCAAGCTTCATTGTTTGTTTACATTGTAAGGTATGATTGGCGTTAAGTTCAGTACGTAAATGTCGCCAGTTGATCTTAGTTTTGAAATTAGTGTAAAGTTATAGTTGGGATAGAATGTTTGGTTGGGCAAGTAAAGGTCACCAGTTGAAATGAGTATTGAAAGTAGAGCAGTCTAAGGTGATAATGTCGAGTCAAGATAAAATGTTCGGTTGAGAATGAGAAAGTCCCTAGCTGGATCCTGGATATATTGGCGATGTTGTGGGTGAGATAGCTGGTTGAAAGTATCGAGTAGAGGTGAATTTGAGTTAGCATGGAGTGTGTGTAATTATTGGATAGTTAGTTAGAAAATACGCAAGCAAAGTGATGACGTCACTGGCCGTCAGTGGATGCAAGAAAAAGATTTCCTATGTTAATCGCCCAATGGATTTTTTTGTAAAAAATTATTAAAAATTAAGGAAAATTATTTCCCGATTTTAATCCCCATATTTCGGTATAGATATGTATTAGTTATCGTGTGCATGCGTTAGATTAAGTTGTTTTTGCTGTAAAATTGGTAAAATTTAAATTTTAAGTTTCAAAACTCTAGAAAAAAAAAATGGCAAATTTCCATATTCGATTCAAAACATAAACATTTCATTTCAAAGGATGATATTTACACAATAAATATCCAACTAATATACTAATTAAAAAGAAAATGATAAATATTCTATCATAATTTGAAGTCAAATTTGTTTTCAAATGTCTAAATAAAGTGTCTGATATAAGATACTCATATGTTGCAGCGGAATAGATTTAATATATCTATCATCCTTGGCGAAAAAAAAAAAAATCGCTAAATTATCTGGCGAACATATTTAATTCCTTTCAAAAATCATGGTTATTTTAACAACTTATATTAAGAGAGCGATGAATTATACATATGAAACAGTATTTCGTACAATACGTATTACGAAAATAAACATCTGGCATGTATATTTTCGTATTATGTTTTTAATCGCCAAATACAAAAAACGCCAAAGATGACACAGTTTTGAAATTTAAAATTTTGTCAATTTGACAGCAAAATAACTCAATCTAACACATGGATACGATAGCATATCTATACACAAATACGGGTATTAAAATCAGGAAATAATTTTCCTCGATTTATAATAATTTTTTTCAAAAAATCCAATGGACGATTAACATAGGGAATCTTTTTCTTGCATCCACGGACGGTCAGTGACAACACACTTCGCTTGCCTATTTGAAAACAGGATCTTCGATAGTCTTAAAAATAAAGGATTTTGGTAAAATGAAGTGAATAGTTTTTTACTTTCTCTTACCCATAGGGTCAAGAAAATATTGTTTTATGGTCAAATATTCGAACTTGAGTTTTTGTTATACTTAAATGTTCTGAGGTCCCCTGAATACGAAAATCATATTTTTAGCGAATGGTCTCTGTGTGTGTCTGTCTGTCTGTCTGTGTGGATGTCTGTTTGTCTGGATGTCTGTGTGTCTGTTATCAGCATATCTCAAGAACAAATAGTAGCAGAGATTCCAAACTCGGTATTCTAAATGTGTATCATATAGGGATGCTACAGTAAGCTTTTCGTTAAGATGAAGCAAATGGTTCGTGTACAGGGACATTCAACAGTATTCAAATACATTACGTCTATAAATTGCAGGTAAGTAGAATTTAATATCTATAGACTGCACTAAACCAAATGAAACGAATATATATATTTTGTAATAGAGATAGTCAACTGGGAAAAAAAAATTGTGTATGTAGGAGCCTCGCCGCCCCCCTTCGAGGGGAGTAAATTTTCATGATGGGTATATTTTAAAAGAGCTCGCCAATACCTTTAAAACGAATGATTGAACCATCGATCTGCGATAATTTAAAATAAAGTTATCGATTGTTTTCATTTTTAACAATTTTTTTTTTAAACTTTAATATTGAGAATAAATTCAACTTTTTTTTTTTTTTTTTTGGATATGTAGTGTGTTATACTACTTATCTACTCTAATATGGAAATCGTCTGTATTATCATACAAGATAACTTTTTAAATTAATAATTTTAATAAATTATTTTTTAAAAACAGAATTATTTTTTAATAACTGAATTAAATTCTGTATAAATGTAGGTGCATTAATGAAACGGGGGGTTTAGGGGGGGGGGCAGAACTAATTATCATATAAAACTCTTCCGAAGCCTAATTTGAATTGTTTAACATAGGTTTACATAACAGTACTCGTTATCTTACCTCTTAATCTCCAACCTGTACTTATAGTATTAAATTTCAGGGTAAGAGAAAGTCGTGTGAGTGACACACCAGATTATTCTTATTATGAGGACTTTAAATAGAGCACTTAACGGAACACTGGGATGTGTTGTTGCTGTTGTGTTGTCGGGCCTATATTTTTTGTCAACCAGCAGTTTTTTTATTGTCATTCATATTTATTGATCGGGTAGAATTTTTTTAATTTCAGAATGAAAATTATAAAATATCGAAACACATTTGATTTATAAACAAAAATTGAAAATACATTTAAATGATCACGTGGTAATCTTCATGATCTAAACATTGTTTTCAAGATTTATCGTCCACAATCCGTCATTTTTGACGGGGTTATATACTAGTATATATATATATATATATTTAATTTAAATTATGTTTTTATTTAATCGTCAACGGCGAAAAATGAACTAATAAATTTTTGAAACTTTTAAGTAAAAATATTTTTAAACTGCTGGTTTTTATTTAATTAGTTTTTATCAGAGTTACCACCATTTGATTGTACCGTTAAAATATAGTTAAATATATATATATATATATATATATATATATATATATTCATTTAAAGAAAAAAAATCGATACCTGTAAAAATAATTATTTTGTGTTTATGTATAGAAAATATTAAAATTATGCATATTAAAATTGACAGGAAACGCCGACTTTCGAATAACTGTCGGCAGCTTGGCACAAGTCCGATATGTATCATCGTCAAAAATAAGGATCGAAATGGCAACATAAAGGTATCGATAAAGTGTCATTTTTTTTACATTTTCGTATTTGGAACTATCGGTGGCGTTCGTATCTGTATCAGATACGCGATGCCAGACCGACACCTATTCCCATATCGCTACGGGTACCTATTTCGCGGACAGTTTCGACACAGAAAAGTTACGAATCGCTGACATCGTAATGATACCTTTCGTCTTTTGCGTAAGATATCATTTTGGTGTCAATATGATAGTTTTGTGTTTGCTGGGATACTATGCTTTAATTTGTGCAATATATAGAAGAAAGTTTTCTGCTGGACATAACATATTAGTTTAATCAATGGGGAATTAGTTTTCCATTTCGGTAATCGTCTGCAAAAATATCTCATTTTATTTGTTAATCGACCACAAAATCAGCCACATTTTCGTCTGTTAATTATGAAAAATTGAGATTTTTCAAGGATCTATCTAAAAGAATTTCGTATCCGATAAGGGATCCCTCATAAAAATCCCCAATCTTAAAAATCAGATGATCGTTCATAAAAATCAGATTAAAAAAAAAAAATCTAAAATTCTTTATTTCGGTGATAAACTAAAATTTTGCGAAAAAGTTGTCAAGTAAAAAGCTAAAAAGTCCTACCACTAATAATTTAAAATTTCTGTTTTCATATCTACTGTCATATGCAATCCTACTAATATTAATACACACAAGCGTCACACTGTCTCAATTATATACTTAAAAAAAAAAAAAAAAAAAAAAAGACATACACACATAAAAAAAAAAAAAAAAAAAAAAAAAAAAAATATAAATAGTCGTTTTTAAACTCGCCCGAGATTCCTCATCAGTATTAAAACAAAGTTCTTTAAAACTTATATACACTCAAAGAATTTGTAGTAGGATGGAATACTGAGGTGCTTACTGATGATGAAATTTGGGCGAATTTCGAAACATCTCTTCATATTTTCAATTGTTTTTATATGTATATCTTAATTAAAATTTTATTGTCTCATAATCAAAAAAAAGTTTTTATTCTCAATACTAATATTAAATTTGAAAAATATTTTTGCTAAATAATTCTCACCTTATATTCTCGCCATTAGGCTCATGTCTAAGACAGTTAATCATTCCTACAATTCCAGAGCTTGCACAGTCTTCCGACACAACCCACGTTTTCTTGTTCTCTTTAACAACACTGTTTTTTAATTCCTCCATCCATTTCGGATCGTCTTCAGTTAAATGTACGATGTTTCCAGATACTATCACATTTCTGGGTCTTAAAAGGTACAATTCGCCACAAAGTTCATGAGAAATTCGACTGATAACAGTAAGTCCCTCTTCTTCAAACCACCCTTCTAACACATTTTGAGGTATTAAATTTATATTTTTTCCACCCAAAGAAGCCAAGAGTGTTTCTGGTGGTAAAATGCAGTCTTTATGAAAGAGTAAAATAAATCCCTTATGTCCTACTAAAGATGATAGAAGATGGATGTGTTCTTGCGCCTCTTTATTTGTGTTGGCACTAATGGCACTGATAACAACATTTTGACTTTTTTCTAGTGCCGCAGACGATAATGAATCATACGAGAATAAACGTATTCCGCATTCACTTATTTTGTGCTGGTCAACTTTTTCAATATCTTTGCATGCTAGATATTTATTCTTAAATCTCATTCTAGCAAATTTTTCTGTAATATCTATAACTGTCGGAAGAATCATGGGAAAGTCGTTACTGATTTCTAAAACATTCATTTTCTTATATGTATTTTCGAGCATTACTTCAAACATGAAACTCAAACAGTAATCATTAACCAGTAAATTGTTCAATATATCTTTACCAATATCTTCAACATATCTCTGGTAAATGTCCTCATATTCTTTTAAAATACCAGTTGTTTGACCAATAGCAGCGACTGACTTTAGTGCTGTTAATAATTTCATCTCAATAGATGCTTCATTGATATAATTATCAACATCAAAATCAATTTTGTGTTGAAGGTCAAACTTTGCTGCAGTAAAGTCTATTTTGAAATTGTCTTGCAATTTATCAATAATTGCATTGCATGCAGACATATATTTTACCAGGTTTTCATCTTTCTTTCGTGGTACATAGGTGTGTACGTAAGGGACAAATCTGTACTCTTCAAATACGCATCCGTCCCTTTTCTTATGCTGAGGAGCAGAGTCAACCTCCAAACTTCTAATTTCAAGTCCAGCTGTACGGCAAAGATTTGTGCTTTTGTAGAAGTTAACTGGTACTCCTGGAAAAATGGAAAGAAAGTTAAAAATATACATATACACATGTTAGTTGCATATATATATTCAATATACAAATTTAAAATGCTATAGCCATTCTTTAACAATTTATTACGCTCTTAAAGCAAAGATACCAACATTTTAATTTATTCTGTAGCATTGTTAGTCCCTTTTTATACATACCACTTTATTTATGAAAAGTTTTTATTCAATAAGTAATTATCTATATTAATAAAATCAGACTTTCCTCTGTAAATTTGTCAGAATCGAAAAATTTTGCGATATCTGCACGTTTCACACACTATGGAAGCCGAAAATGACTTCAGAAAATTTTGCCTGTGTGTGTGTCATTGTGTCTGTATGTCGCTTTTTTTCTCCGGGCATCACTTCAGTACGGCTGGACAGAATCCAACGGCGCTTGGCAGAAACTTAGATCTTTACCTAACTTAAAATTATATCTATCAACTTTTCAGAAATTCCCACACGATCCCTCCTGGGGGGCAAAAGGCAAAAACACGTTTGTAGAACATTTTGCCTGTGTATGTGTGTGTGTGTCATCGTGCCTGTATGTCGCTTTTTTTGTCCGGGCATCACTTGAGAACGGCTGGACAGAATTCAACGGCGCTTGGCAGGAATTTAGTTCTTCATCCAACTTAAAATTATACCTATCAACATTTCCGAAATTCCCTCCCCCGTTGCTGCCTGGGGTGCGGGGGGGGGGGAAGTCAAAAACATGTTTGTCCGGGTATCACTTGAGAACGGCTGGACAAAATTCAACTGCGCTCGGCAGGAATTTAGGTCTTTACTCAACATAAAACTATATCTATCAACTTTTCAGAAATTCCAACACGATCCCCCCTGTGGGGCAAAAGACAAAAACACGTTTGTACGGGTGTCACTTGAGAACGGCTGGACGGAATTCAACGGCGCTTGGCTGGAATTTAATTCTTCACTTAACTTAAAATTGTATCTATCAACTTTTCCAAAATTCTTCGCCCGTTGCCCCCTGGAGGGAGGGGGGGTCAAAAACACGTTTGTCCGGTTATCACTTGAGAACGGCTGGACGGAATTCAACAGCGCTCGGCAGAAATTTAGGTCTTTACCCAACTTAAAATTATATCTATCAACTTTTCCGAAATCCCTCCTCCTCCATTCCCCCCCGCGGGGACAAAAGACAAAAACACGTTTGTAAGCATAAGTCGGCTCCTAATTACTTCACAATAAAGAAATTCCACATGGGGAGACTAGACATGAGTACAAATAAAACATTATCTGCAATTTAGGAATTTTCGACTTTTAAGGGAATGAAGGGGGAAAATCGATTTTTGGCGGATAACTTCGAAAATCCCTGATTTGCGTAGAACTCTACCAAAAATGGAACAAATATGTTAAAAAAAGGCTATGTTACTTTCTTAGGATATTTTCTGAAAGACATTTTTGTTTTTTGTGATCTGCCATTTTTTTTTCTTTGAGGAGGGGGGGGGGGGTATGTGTTACAAAGGGCAAATTCGAGACACATTTTTTAGCGCTAAATTTGTCCTGGGAAATTTATGAGAGCTGCGGTCACGAAGTTTGATTCTTGGATTGTTCATATGCATTCGGCACCTAAAGAAACGAGATTTTTCGAAATACCCCCTTCCCCCAGTGGGACAGGAATTAAAAAACGTTTGTAAGCATAACTCGGCCCCAAATTACTTCACGGTGAAGAAATGCGCATGATGAGACTAGACTTGAGTATAAATAAAACATTATGTATGATTTTAGAATTCTTGATTCTTAAAGGAGAGATGGGAAAAATCGTTTTTCAAGCGGGAAATTTGAGAAATTCCGGATTTTTTAGTAGAGCTCTACTAAAGATGTTACAAAAGTATTGAAAACAGCCATGTGTCTTCTTTAGAATATTTTCAAAAACGCATTTTCGTTTCTTGTTATTTTCGATTTTTTTTAGGGGGGGGGGGAGTTGCAAATTCAAGAAACCCCTTTTAGCGTTAAATTTGTTTTGAGAAATTTATGGGATCTGCGGTCAGGAAATTTAATGCGCAAATTGTTTATATGTATCTGACACTTATTGTAACGCGATTTTATGAAATTCGCCCAATTACCCCCTTGGAGTCGTGGGAGTTGGGTGCAAAAAACACGCGTAAAAACACGTTATTCTGTGTGAATACGCTTTACATTATCTTAGAATGATGATTTTTGGTGTGTGGATGTTGAATAGGTGTACGCATTATGTACTTTGGTGAGATTTCGCAAAACTTCCAACTTAGCCGCTGGGAAAGGTAAAATAAGAAGCGGGTAAGTTGCTGCCGAAAGCAGTGTGGACCCGGAATCCTCATGTTGCGCGCGGGAAAACCTCTACGGAATACAGAGGAAACTTACTTAGGTTAACTTACTTTTTTACTCAAGTTATTAATAATAATATTGAATTTTGACAACCCATTTAAGTACAGTGTTCAGCGAAGCGGGCAATGCCTGCTAGTGATTAAATAAGAAAAAAACTAAAATTTCAAATGCTTAAATGTGAAAAAGAGACGAGTACTAAGAGTGCTACGGAATAAATTAAAATGTTGGCATCTCTGTCATAGAGACAAACAAGAAAAGAAGATTGCAATGATAAACGTAATTAATTTTTATAAAACAGAGTAATCCTCAAATAAGAATTATTATAGTTGAATTATTAGAGTAGCAGGTAAGTATAGTTTAATGAATGGTAGTATATCTTATATAAATAAAAGTCATTACTGGCAGGCTACGCCCGCTTCGCTGGTCACTTTTTTTAAATGAATCACTATAGTTAATGAATTCTCAAAATTGCATTAATTTTTATTATGCGAAAAAAAAAAAAAAAGAGAAGAAAATTCTGATTGGAAAAAATATCGCGCCGGGTCCCCACTGTATTCGGCAGCGCAGGCCATTATGCGATGCGATGCGCGCATTTACGTTCGACACTCTTAATGAATCACTATATTATCGTAAGGGGAAAAAAAAAAATCTCCCATCGATGGAATAATCGGTCCGAGCCCCTACTGCCTGCGTCAGCGTATACAGGTGCGCACGGCGCGCATGTTCCTTCACCTACTGTTGCCGCCCCTCCTAATTATTTTAGACTTTAAAAAATACTCGCAATAGTTCTTTCGGGCTTTTAAACATAATAATACTAATTTCCATTATTCTATCTGAATTTCTTTATTTTTACCCCTGCGCCCTCCCCCTTTCCCGCCCCTCGTAATAATTTTGTACTTCCGAAAATATCCGCAATCGATTTATTGGGCCTCAAAACCTAACAACACTAATTTTCAACGCTATAAATCTTATTTATATATTTTTGCCCCTTCACCTCCCCTTTCCGTCTATCCTAAAAATTTTACAAATTCGAAAATATTCGCAATTGATTTGTAGGTATCATATATTTTTTTTTTATTTTGGAATCAGTGGCATCTTAAAAATCGTCTACGTATTTTGTTTACAGTGAGTGTTTAAAAGGGTCGCCATTTTTTTACGAAGATGGTGGCCGATGGAAATTTAGCGTGACTTTGTCACAAGGATCATTAGAGACAAAAAGTCTTTGTAACTATATGTTTCAAGTTGTAAATATGTAAATATGTGTTTAAAAGAAGAAAGTGAGTGAAAAAATGGAAGTAACTCGTGAAGGTTTGCATTGGATGTTTTTTTTTATGACTTTAAGAAAGGCCTCATTGGACAAGAATGCATAGTATCACTTCGTGAAACTTGTGGTAATGAAGCACCATCAGAAAAGACTCTTTACAAATGGTATGCAGGATTTCGTCGGGATCGTGCGTCCATCAGTGATGAATCTCGTGAAGGAACACCAAAATCGGTAGTGATCCCAAACAACATCGTTGCTGTGCGCAAGATGATTGAAAAAGATCGGCATGTCACGTATTGTGAGATAGAAGCATCCCTTGGCATATCACAGACTGCAATACATTCGATTTTGCACGAGCATTTAGCTGTTAAAAAGATTTGTTCCAGATAGATATTCCGCACAATTTGACAAAGGCTCAAAAAGAGGCTCTTGAAAATTGGTGTAAGGAAATGCTAAACGAATTCAAATTGGGAACAGCAAAATCCGTATACAACATCCTTATAGGTGACAAAACTTGGATATGTTCGTATGATCCGGAAACTAAGCAACAATCCACTGTTTGGGTGTTTCTGGATCAGCCGAATCCTATAAAAGTTGTTCGTTCACGAAGCACTTCCAAGAAAATGATTGTTTGTTTCTTCGGCCTTACAGGACATATCGCAACCATTCCTTTAGAGGATCGAAAAACTGTTAAAGTTAAATGGTATACAGAAATTTGTTTGCCAAATGGCATCAAAGAAATCAGGAAAAACAACAAAAATCGCCACATCATTCTTCATCACGACAACGGCAGCTCCCACAGAGCACGTGAAACAATTGATTATATAAGGATAAAAATATTGAATTAATGTTTCAATGCCCATATTCTCCTGATTTGTCGCCTAACGACATTTTCTTGTTCTCTTATGTCAAGCAAAAAATGCGTGGGCAGCGATTTTCATTACCTCAGGAAGCTGTTGATGCCTTTCAAAACCATGTTTCTGAGATATCAATTTGAGAGTGGAAAAACTGTTTCAAAAATTGGTTTGAACGGACGGAAAAGTGTATAAATCTTAAAGGCGAATATTTTGAAATGCAATAAAACAGTTTGTTCCCAAAAAATTCTTTTTCTTTCTACTTTTTATAGAAACTTAAAAAGCAACCCTCGTTTCTGTTTTTTTGTTTGAGATATATAGGAGTATGTGAAATCACGTTTTGCTCTCTTTCCCCCCTTGGGGACCGAATTTCTCAAATTCCAGAAACTCATTTTTAGATATTTGTGTTAGCCGTATTTTAAAGCAAAAAATTTACGGATATCTGTTTTTTTCTTTGAGATATGAAGGTTTTTGTGAAATCACATTTTGCCCCCTACTCTCCCTTGGGGAGCGAATTTCGCAAAATCGCTTCTTAGGGGGTGCTTACACTATATGTTCTATAATCTCACCCAGTTTCGAGCTAGTGGCTCTAGTAGATTTTGCTGTGCGTTGATGAGTCAGTGAGTGAGTGAGTGGAAGTACTCTTTTATATGTATAGATTAGATCTGCCGGAAAATTCTATCTTTTCGAATTAATAAACACCGGAAAATTTTGTTTAACAATATTTTTATGTCACTTTAGCAATAATCATCTTGAATGTTACCCAAGAACATATTTGCCAACCTAACCCGGTAGATTGTTAGTTCCTGCCCCTTTTTGTACATCACTTAATTTTTAGAGTAATTCTCTTCAAATATATTTACGATTAAATGAGAAGAAAAGTACTCTAAAAAAAGACTGGTGTGAAAAATAGGCGGAAAGGGGCAGGATTAACAATCTTACAGGTTAGGTTGGCAAGAATGTCGAAGAATATCTTAAATATTATTCAGGATAACTTTTCGATCACAGTATTTTAATTTAAAAGGACAGACTTTTCTGATAGACCTACCTAATATGTATGTATGTGGGTATGTCTACCATCTCTCTCTAACCTTTTAGCCGATTTGAATCAAACTTGACACAGTTATTGCTTCAGACATAATTGAAGTGTCTTGGATGTTTCAAATTTCTAGCTTATGCGCAATCGGAGGAAAAGCCCTTCTGAAAACCGTATTTTTGTATGATTTCTTCAGTATTATTATACCTAGAAACTTCAAATTCAATATTCAGGTTACTTCTTATACGTATATATTCTCCCTTAGTAGAGGTTTATAAAAATTCGAAATTTAAAAGGAGCGAATAATCTGTATATTTCTATAACGTGGCTCTGTTACGTTTATATTTTGTAGCAACGATACGATCCGCGTTTGTAATGATCGATAGATGGTGCTTTATCAACTGGAGTTGTTAGTAAATATAATAGCCACGTGTATTTATTATTGTTCTTTCTCCGCCATTACATCATGGAAAATTGATTGCATAATAGGATGCAATGAAAATTATTGCGTTTTATTATTTTATAACTAGTATATAACCCCGTCAAAAATGACGGAATGTGAAATCAGTTTAGGTAGTGAATCTACGAAGGCTTTGCCAGCTTCGCTGGACACTATATTTAAAGGGAACTAATGTGCAAGTTGCACCTGACGAGAGTAATATGCAAGTTGTACCTGACGGGACTAATGTGCAAGTTGCACCGAACGAACAAACTATTTCTTTTAACGAAAATACCTACTAATCCTGGATGATAGGTGTAATATAACGTATCATATTATATATCGTATTTATCGTAATATAACTCATCACTTATCTTTCGCTTCCTTCTTCGACTCGTTTTAATAAGTATTTTTTATATGCATGGGCAAATTTGATATTTTTAACACGCTTTTATTAGCTTTACCGGTATGTATGTTTGTATGTTTGTTTGTAACCGCTCTGGGAGCAAACAAAAAATCTATATCGTAAAAATAGACTTTCCCTACGTGAACGCCATGGCGTTGAGGTATAGCTCCGCGCTACGAACCTAAAGGTCCAGCGTTCGAGCCCAGTCAGGGGAGATTTTTAAAAAATGGTTTTTGTTTAATTCTAAATTATTTTAATTAAAGATTTAAATGTATGTAAATATCATGGTGTGTCACTCACACGATTTTCTCTTACCCTGCATTTTAATACTAAGATAGATATGTTGTGCTTTTTAGTTCACATTTCTATCCGCGATTGTAATAAAATGCTCGCCCTCTGGTGGGCTAAGGTGAAATTACAATTAACATGCTTTAATTCGGCTTTCATCAAGCCGCAATTGCTTGCCGATGTTTAGTTTCACATGTATTTATTGAATAAAAATGAATAAATCCGGTAAAAAAGATAACACATACTGTTGTGTGCTCCAGTGTAACTCCAAAGGACCAAGAAATCCAGAATTAAGCTTCCCATTTAATTCCAAATGACAAATTTAAAATTTCAGTTGCTTCGGCTAATGGAAGTAAAGAATTAATCAGATGATTTGAAACTAATATTTGTTCAACTTCAGTTAAAAATCTACTTCCGATCGAACTTTGAATAAACTGAAACATTTTTTTCCAAAAGCAAACAATTTTCCATGATGTAATGGCGGATAAATTATAGTACGAATATTAAGTAGAATAACAAAAAGAAGAATAATAAATACACGTGGCAATTATATTTACTAACAACAAAAGCTGAAAAAGCACCATCTATCGATCATTACAAACGCGGATAAAAGTATGTTCTTTAATTTTTTAAAACTATAATATTATTATTTAATTTTTTAATTTTTCGCGTGAAAACATTATTTCATCTTATGTCCCCCCCCCCCCCCCCAAAAAAAAAAAATAAATAAATAAATAAAATAAAATAAAATAAAATATATATATATATATATAACAATAACTGGTAAATTTTTTTGGCAACAATCATAAATTTAAATGTCCAATTTTGAAATTATTTTCATATTTTAATTAATTCTAAAATATCTAATTAAAACTTCGTTATAAATCAGGTGCCAAATGAAAGGTACCATATTTGTAACGAAGTAACCTTAGGTACCTTATTTGTAACCTTATTTATTTTAACTAATTTGATAAATATGACGTCACAATCAACTGTTTGTTTATATCAGATAAGTACATTATCATGAGTACATTTGCAAGAAAATGATGTAATAGCTATTAGCCCATAATTTTTATGATTGAATTTTATATTACATTTTAATTTTATCCTCCATGGTATTTTAGAATTGCAATGGTAGTTATAAACTTTCGTTGAAATCTTTTTACATACTGAGATTAAGGGAAAAGTGTAAGCACAAAAAATGTTCAGTTTTGAAAGATCTTTCTAATGATGTAACATTTATGCAGATTAATTAAAAAAATAATAATCTATATAAATAAAGAGAAGTGTCTGTGTGTCTGTGTGTGTATCTGCGCTCCCGACTTAGACTACTGGCAGCCCCGGGGCAAACTTATTTTTGCCCCCCCCCCCCTACCAGTGGTATAACAAGTTGTCAGGTTGCATAATCGCATGACTATATTGTGACACATCTCCACGACTGAAAGTATTACATGCCCCCCCCCCTACACCATGCACACGCATTCCCTCACTGAAGGCTTAAAATATTTTGCTCCCCCTTCTCAACGCGCTTACAGATATTGTGTGCATCCTTCATGAGCCTGAACTCCACCCCTTAATCTTATATCCCGTTCAACGCCTCTACTGCTCCTGTTATCAGTCCATATTGATTATTTTGGAATCTACATTACAGTGACTAGAGCTAGTGTTCTTTCCAGAGTCACTCGAGCAAGCAGCTTGCCTACAATTTTTGTTAACTGCTCACCTAAAATTTCGGTGTTGTACACTTTTATATTAGTGACTACATGAAATTATTAATTTACATATGTTCTGTCAACTGTACACATACTCAGTTCTGGAATCAAAATGAATCTACGGAATACACTCTGAAAAACATGGAGTATCATTTATATTATATATGAGTGAAAAAAAAAATTGATTAGAAGCCATTATATCTATTTTAGAAGCACATCTAAAAGCTGATTTAAAAGTTATAGCTAAGTGTTTTAAGGCATCAAATGCTGTTTCTAAGATTTATACAATGCATATAACAAGACAATAAATACTATCTTTTCGGAGTCGAACGTCATGTAACTCAATGGACCATGGAGTTTACTGTGCGTTCATGCAATAGTTTCTACTGCTGTATCAGCCAATACCAGTCGCCTAAAAAGTAGACACCCATAACAGTTGCCATTTGTGAATAATATCGATTATGAATTTCTTTTAAAAATAATGGGCTGCTAATAATTTAAATAATTATTTCTTAATCGCTTTTTTTTTTTTTTTTTTTTTTTTGAAAGAAAGAGATATGCAGAGGGTGAGAAGATAGATTTTTAATAATTATAAAAAAAAAGTCAATTTTTACCTTTTTGCACCTATTTAACACAAATCCTAGGTATGTGTATGGGGGGCCCCCTCCAGAAGGGGGCCCAGGGCAAATGCCCCGCATGCCCTGGCGTTAGTCAGGGCCTGGTGCTCACACTACTAATCGCAGAGCCTCCAAATTTGGCATATAGGTACCTGGGACCCTGCAGGTGTGCACCTCATCAAGATTTTTTCGAATTTCGAATTTGAATTTTTTAAATTAATGTTTTTTCGAATTTAAATATTGGCTTCAATGTTTCATTTTTCAGAAATTTGTTTCGTTTCAAAAGTCTGCGTATCTTAGCAACGGCTATTAAACTATTTATTTATTTGAATTCATTTGAGGAAGAAATCTTTTTTATTATATTTATTGAAATCAAATAGTCATACACATACAGTAGAAAAAATTAAACATATTAAATTTTTAGATTTTGGCATATAGGACCTGGGTCCCTGCAAGTGTGCACCTAATCGAGATTTTTTCGAATTTCGAATTTCGAATTTATTAAATTAATGTTTTTCCGATTTTAAATATTGGCTTCTTTGTTTCATTTTTCATAAATTTAATATTTTGCTTCAATCGTCTGCGTAATTTAGCAACGGCTATTACGCAACTTATTTTTATTTAATACATTCATTTAAATGCGATTTTTTTTTTTTATTGGAAACAAAATTGTAATGCAGTAGAAAAAAATTAAGTATAATTAATAGTTTTAATTTTAAAAACGTTTTTATAACAGTTACGTTTAAGTTTTTATAGTAGACCAACTTCTTATTTTTCATTTTTTAATTAATTCTTTTAAAAGAAAAAACTTTTTATTTTTTATTTTTATTATTATTATTTACAGTATTTATCGGGAAAAATGGAAGTACATACATAGCAAAAAGGATTAAATTGATTAAAATTTATTTGTTTATATATATATATATATATATATATTAATCTACTTTTTATTTTTATTTATTTTATTACATTGGTCGAAATGAAATCGTAATATAGTGTAAATAGCATGGGCTATAAAATACATGGTTCAAAACTAAAATATTTAATAGATGCTGAGATACAGTCATCTTTAAAATCGTAGTTCTTAAATAGTAGCAGATCTTTCCTGTCGTCGATAAATATCCAGATTAAAGTGCCTGGGAAAGATCTTTCTGCAGGCATGGGAAACCTAGACCTGATGCAGTGCGGGAGGGAAAAGAGCTGCCGTAGACAGCGAGTACCCGAAGCGAGGTTTGAAGCAATTTTAATTACTTTTTTTTTTAGTTTTTGTGTATAATGTGGTGTAAAAAAATAAATATTGATAATTCTTTCTAAAATTCATTTAAATATAGTGACCAGCGAAGCGGGCGTAGCCTGCTAGTAAAAAATAAAAATACATAGCATTTCTGAGAAAAAAAAAATAAAAAAAGGCTAGCAAAAGTCTTTGTTTTGAAGCGGTCCAACCGGAATTGTTCCTGACAGAACATGGTCATTATCATTATTAATTCCACTGTTTTTTAACTGCATCTATATGTTATCTTACATGCTTACAACAAAGGTACATTAAAATAAATAAATAAATAAATAAAAATAATTAGAAGATAAAACTAGTATGCTGTGGCCACCACAAGACTTTCTTCTATATTTTCCTATACAAATTCACGCAGTAACAATATTTAAAAAAAAAAAAAAAAAAAAAAAAAAAAAAAAACGATTTTTTTTTCAAAGTTTTCTTTCGTTAAAAAAAAAAAAAATCGATAACTTTGTTTTAAATTATCACATATTTATAGTTCAACCATTCGTTTTAAAGATATTGACGAGACCTTTCGAAAGATACCCATCTTGAAAATTTACCCTGGGAAATTTACCCATCTTGAAAATTTTCCTAATTAACTACTACTATTATCAATAATTCATATTAATTTCACAATCACAGGTTAAGAATAACTCCCATTATGTACATTTATACGAAATTTTGTCCCATACTGCCATGTTAAAAATTTAGAAAAAATACGATCACAGCACCACGTGTTGAGTGATTGATCCCAAAATCTAATCAGCCCCAGTTTATGTCAGGGGCCAACTAAATACCAAGTCTGGTTAAATTTCGTTAAAAAAAAAAAAAAAAAAAAAAAAAAAAAAAAAAAAACGATTTTTTTTCTAAGTTACTTTTTGTTAAAAGTAAAAAAAAATCGATAACTTTGTTTTAAATTATCACAGATTTATAGTTCAACCATTCGTTTTAAAGGTATTGACGAGACCTTTCGAAAGATACCCATCTTGAAAATTTACTCCCCTCGAGGGGGGACTTCCCCAACAGGGGGGTTCACGAGGCTCCTACGTATACAAATTTTTTTCCCCAGTTGACAACCTCTATTATAAGTAATTCTTGTAAATTTCATAATGATTACTAAAAAATAATTCTCTTTATGCACATTTATACAAAATTTTGTCCTATATCACCATGTTAAAAATTTAGAAAAAGCGGGATGGCAACGAAACCTGTAAGACAATTTTTACCAAAAGTTGATAGGCACTAATTTATGTCAAGGTGCAACTACATACTAATTTGTATGAAATTCTGCGCAGTAGTTCCTGAGATACAGTTGCCACAAAATTTTGTCACACACACACACACACACACAGACAGACAGACAGACAGACATTTTCTAAAAAGGTCAAATCGTGTTTCCCCTGGGGGGGAAGTACCCTCCCGGGGGGGTTAAATTTTGAAGATGGGTATAATTCGAAAGATCTCGTCAATACCTTTCAAACGAATGGTTGAACCATAAATCTGTGATAATTTAAAACAAAGTTATCGATTTTTTTTACTTTTAACAAAAAAAAAAAAAAAAAAAAAAAAAAAAACTTAGAAAAAAAAAAATCGTTTTTTTTTTTTTTTTTTTTAATATTGTTACTGATTGAATATGTATAGGAAAATATAGAAGAAAGTCTTGTGGTGGCCACAACATACTAGTTTTTGTGTGGCCCTGTAAATCTAATGCTAACCACACTGTATTACATACAAGGCACACTCTTTTGTGCATACGAATAATATATTTCAATTGCATTAAGCTTTGTTGAAATAAAAAATATTAAAATTCGGTTTATAAAAATAACTCTCATACAACACAATACTTTGGAGTACTTTCAAGTGCCCCTGTACACAAACCAGTTAGAAATGCACTCAATTTTACATAGGAAACATCCGATAGGGAATTGAACAACATATTAAAATTTGATTAAAGTTTCTATTCTTTAAAGGTATTAAAATATGATTTATAGAAACTCCTCTCATAGAATACAATGCTTTCGAATACTTTTGGGTGTCCCTGTACACAAACCAGAAGAGGTATCCATTCCATTTTCAATAGGGAACATCCGATAGTGAACTTGAATAACATATGACAGTTTCAAAAAATTCCATAAATATTTACGGGAGTTAGAGCGCGGGCAGACAGACAGACGGACAGATAAACAAATACACAAATTGATATCATATTCACACTTAAAAAATGTTAGGAAGTGTTAAAAACGCTTAATGTAAACGAAAGTAGAATTCTAGCAAATTTTTAATAATAGCTCTTAATATAAAGGAATATTTTTTGTCATCCTGTAAATCTAATGGTAACCATGCTACATTCTATGTAAAGCATTCTTTTGTGCATATAAATAACATATTTCAATTTCCTAAAACTTCGTGGAAAGGGAAGTTATTAAAATTTGATTTATGGAAATATCTCTCATAGAACGCAATGCTTTAGAATACTTTTGTGTGTCCTTGTATATAAAACAGAGTTGGTATTTAATCCATTTTATACAGGAAAAATCCAATAGTGAACTTGAATAACATATTTCAATTTCATTAAGATATGTGTACAGTAAAGGTATGAAAATATGATTTATAGAAATACCTCTCATAGAACACAACGCTATGAAATACTTTCGGGTGCCCCTGTACACAAACCAGTAGAGGTATAAACTCCATTTTCAACAGGGAACATTCGATGGTGAACTTGAATAACATATTTCAATTTCATTAAGATATGTTTACAGTAATAGTATGAAAATACGATTTATAAAAATACCTCTCATAGAACACAATGCTTTGAACTATTTTCGGGTGTCCCTGTATACAAACCAGTAAAGGTATAAACTCCATTTTCAAAAGGGAACATCCGATAGTGAACTTAAATAACATATATCAGTTTCAAGAAATTCTACAAATATTTACGGTAATTAGAGCGCGGAGAGACAGACAGATAGACAGACAGACAAACCGAAGTCATCAACACTTTTCAACCTTGTTGGAAAGTGTAAAAAATGTTAGAAAGTGTTAAAAACGCTTATTGTAAACGAAAGTACACTTTTAGCAAATATTTATTAATAGCTCTTTATATAACTGAATATTTTTGTGTCACCCTGTAAATCTAATACTAATCATGCTATATTCTATGCGAAGCATTTTCTTTTGTTCTTATAAATAACACATTTCAATTTCATAAATCTTCGTGCAAAATAAAGTTATTAAAAATTAGTTTATAGAAATATCTCCATAAAACGCAATGTTTTGGAATACTTTTGTGTGTCCCTGTACACAAATCAGTGGTGGTATTTGCTCCATTTTATACAGGAAATATCCTATAGTGAACTTGAATAACATATTTCAATTTCCTTAAGATTTGTGTACAGTAAGGGTATGGAAATATGGTTTATAGAAATGGCTCTCATAGAACACAATGCTTTGAAATATTTTCGGGGGTCCCTGCACACAAACCTGTAGAGGTATAAACTCCATTTTTAATAGGGAACATTTGATAAGTGAACTTGTATAACATATTTCAATTTCATTAAGATATTTGTACAGTAAGGGTATGAAAATATGGTTTATAGAAATGCCTCTCATAGAACACAATGCTTTGAATCCCTGTATACAAACCAGTAGAGGTATAAACTCCATTTTCAACAGGGAACATCCCATAATGAACTTGTATAACATATTTCAATTTCATTAAGATTTTTGTACAGTAAGGGTATGAAAATATGGTTTATAGAAATGCCTCTCATAGAACACAATGCTTTGAAATAAATTCGGAGGTCCCTGTACACAAACCAGTAGAGGTATAAACTCCACTTTTAATAGGGAACATTTGATAGTGAACTTGTATAACATATTTCAATTTCATTAAGATATTTGTACAGTAAGGGTATGAAAATATGGTTTATAGAAATGCCTCTCATAGAACACAATGCTTTGAAATATTTTTGGGGGTCCCTGTATACAAACCAGTAGAGGTATGAACTCCATTTTCAATAGGGAACATCCGATAGTGAACTTCAATAACATATATCAGTTTCAAGAAATTCCATAAATATTTACGGGAGTTAGAGCGCGGAAAGACAGACGGATAGACGGACAGACGGACAGACAAACGGTCAGACGGACAGACAGACAGACAGACAAACCCAAGTCATAAACACATTTCAACCTTGTTGGAAAGTGTTAAAAAAAGAAATAAACTGCGAAAATTTCGCATGGGTTTGCTGGTGATAATAATAATAATTTTCTGAAATTACGCGGAAGTATTTCGATAAAAAAAGTGCATTTTAATAGAAAAAACTGCTTGTCTTTACTAGAGTGTGTGGGGATTTTATTTACAAGCGATAAAATCAGTAGACATAATAAGCAAGCGAAGTGTGACGTCACTAACCGTCCGTGGAAGCACGAAAAATAACTCCTACGTGAATCGCCCATTGGATTTTTTGTAAAAAATTATTAATAATCGAGGGAAAATGTTTCCCGATTTCAATCCCCATATTAGTTCCCCATCATATTATAGGTATGGGGAACTTAGGTAATCGTGAAAATTTTCGACCTCGGTTTTTTGACTTTTTTACACGTTTTCAAGTGTGAGGAATCCGAAAATGACAAAATTTGTATGGTGTCTGTCTGTTGGGTGTCTGTTAGAGTGTTAGTATTTTAGTCCGTTAGTTCGTTAGTCTGTGTACACGATATCTCAAGAAAAAATTGTCGCAGTGAGGTCAGATCAGTTTTAAAATATTACTTTCGACACTAGAAAGAACCCTATTAATTTGCAACATTCGAATTTAAAAACTTCGTAAGTTATTAGAAATTTACGATTTTCTTAACATGGGAGAATAGGACAAAAATTCACTTAAACGTGCATTAATTGAAAACTTTTTACTGTAAAAATGTCAGACCAGTTTTAAAATATCGTTTTGATGCCCGAATGAACATCAGTAACTATAAATATGCTACTTTAAAATTTTCGCAAGTTATTGGAAATTTACGAATTTCTTAACATGGCAGTATAGGGCAAAATTTCACATAAACGTCAATTTTGAAAGATATTTTCATCCTAAAGATGTCAGACTACTTTTGAAATATTATTTAGGACACTAGCATGAATATTAGTGACTATGAATTTTCCAATATTAAAATTTCGTAAGTTATTGGAAATTTACGAATTTCTTAACATAGCAGAATAGAGCAAAATTTCACATAAACGTCAATCTTGAGGGATATTTTCATCGTAAAGATGTCAAACCACTTTCGAAATATTATTTAGAATACTGGCATGAGTATCATAGACTATGATTTTTTCAATTTAAAAAATTCATAAGTTATTTGGAATTTACGATTTACTTAACATGTCAGAATAAGGCAAAATTGAGCATAAAGTTCCATTTTGAGGATCATAAATACATTAGACAACTTCAAAATTACATTTATGATATTTGTTTGAACATGATTGAATACAAATATTCTAATAGGAAAATTTCGTAAATTATTCGTAATTTACGATTTTATGAACATAGCGAAATTGTAAATTTTTCATATAAATATGAATTTTGAGGATTATTGCATTGGAAATAGTAGCATGAAAACTAAACAACGGAATTGACCCTGATAAAATAAATTAATAGATTAGAATAAGATAAATATATCGAAGTGAACAGTGGATAGTCTATTTGGCGTGGATTTCGTTCTGTCACTGTATCAAGCTTTGGTTAAATTCATTTTTTTTAACA
The DNA here is from genome assembly GCA_963930645.1 of Salticus scenicus. NCBI lineage: Eukaryota > Metazoa > Arthropoda > Arachnida > Araneae > Salticidae > Salticus > Salticus scenicus. Next base: position 29,228,197 of record OZ005659.1, on the reverse strand, counting down.
TGATTATAATGTGTCTCACACTAGAAATTTATGAGAACATAAATAGGATGGGGAACTGAGCAGAGTCCACCTATGCCAACTAGTTTAGATATAGATATGTATTAGTTATCGTGTGTATGCGTTAGATTAAGTTGTTTTTGCTGTAAAATTGATAAAATTTGAATTTTAAATTTCAAAACTCTAGAAAAAAAAAATGGCAAACTTCCATATTCGATTGAAAACATGAACAAGTCATACCGAAGGAGGATATTTACACAATAAGTATCCAACTAATATACTAATTAAAAGGAAAATGATAAATACTCCATCATAATTTGAAGTCAATTTTGTTTTCATATGTCTAAATAAAGTATCTCATATAAGATACTAATATACTGCAGCGGAATAGATTTCATATCTGTAATCTTTGGCAGAAAATAAAAATATCATCAAATTATTTAGCGAACATATTTAATTCCTCTCAAAAATCATGGTTATTTTAATAACCTATATTAAGAAAATAATCAATAATATGAAACAATATTTCGTACTAATACATAGGGTAAGTGCACCAGTAATTGACACATTTAGAGCAATCTCTGGTGTTTTTAATGGTCTAGTCATCAGAAAATATTTTTAGAAATCTTAAATTAGTACATATGGTATGAAAGACATTTAGAATCGCATATATGTTAAAATATATACATTTGATAACAATTATTTTTTTTCTGAATTTTTATTTGACACCCACTCAATGTTCCAGTAATTGACACTGCCAGTTTTTCATTTTATCAGTAATTGGACTCCTATGTTCCAATGTTTGACACTGATAGTTATTCATTTTACCAGTTATTAGCATCTTATGCTCCAGTGTTTGATATAAAATGTTAAAATTCTTATATGTAAAATATATGATTTTATTATTTTTCTTCTTTATTTATTACTAGCAGGCTTTGCCCGCTTCGCTGAGCACTATACTTAAATGAGCTGTCAAAATTCCATTCCATTATTAATAATCTAATTTAAAGTTTCCTCTGTATTCCGTAGAGGTTTTTCCCGCTCGCAAAGAGAGGATTTCGGGTCCACACTGCCTTCGGCAGCAACTTACCCGCTTCTTACTTCCCCTTCCCCAGCGGCTAAGTTAAAAGTTTTGCAAAATCTCACCAAAGTACATAATGCGTACACCTAATCAACATCCACACATCAAAACGCATCATTCTAAGATAATGTAAAGTGAATTCAAACAGAATAACGTGTTTTTACGCGTGTTTATTGCCCCCCCCCCCCCCGACACCAAGGGTGTAAGTGGGTGAATTTCGTAAAATCTCGTTACAATAAGTATCAGATACCTAACAATTTGCTCACCAAATTTCGTGACCGCAGATCCCATAGCTTTCCCAAGACAAATTTAGTGCTAAAGGGGGGGTCTTGAATTTGCACCTCCCCCCTCCCTCAAAAAAAAAAAATCGCAAATCGCAAAAAAACGAAAATGTGTTTTTAAAAATATTCTAAAGAAGACACGTGGCTATTTTCAATACCTTTGAAATATCTTTAGTAGAGCTCTACTAAAAAATCCGGAATTTCTTAAATTTCCCCTTCGAAAATCGATTTCCCCCCCTCCTTTAAGAATCAAGAATTCTAAAATCGTACATAATGTTTTACTTATACTCAAGTCTAGTCTCATCATGTGCAATTTCTTCACCGTGATGTAATTTGGGGGAGAGTTGTGCTTACAAACGATTTTTTGCTTCCTGTCCCGCTGGGGGAAGGGGGTATTTCGATAAATCCCGTTTCTTTAGGTGCTGGTTGTATATAAAAAATCCAAGCACCAAACTTCGTGACCGCAGCTCTCATAAATTTTCCAGGACAAATTTAGCGCTAAAAAGGGTGTCTCGAATTTGCCCTTTGTAACACATACCCCCCCCCCCCCCACCAAAAAAAAATTGGCAGATCACAAAAAATCAAAAATGTGTTTTAGGAAATATCCTAAGAGAGTCGCATAGCCTTTTTTCAACATCTTTATTCCATTTTTGGTAAAGTTCGACTCAAATCAGGAATTTTCAAAATTTCCCGCCAAAAATCGATTTTCTCCCTTCCTTACTTTAAAAATCGAAAATTCCTAAATCGCAGATAACGTTTTATTTGTACTCATGTCTGGTCTTCCCATGTGGAATTTCTTTATTGTGAAGTAATTAGGAGCCGAGTTATGCTTACAAACGTGTTTTTGTCTTTTTTTCCCGCAGGGGGGAACGTGGGGGGGGGATTTCTGAAAAGTTGATAGATATAATTTTAAGTTGAGTAAAGACCTAAGCGCCATTGAATTCCGTCCAACCGTTCTCAAGTGATACCCGGACAAACGTGTTTTTGTCTTTCGCCCCCAGGGGGGGAACGGGGGGAATTTCTGAAAAGTTGATAGATATAATTTTAAGTTGGGTAAAGACCTAAATTTCTGGCAAGCGCCGTTGAATTCCGTTCAGCCGTTCTCAAGTGATACCCGGACAAACGTGTTTTTGTCTTTACCCCCCCCCCCACCCCAGTGCGGAACGGGGGGAATTTCTGAAAAGTTGATAGATATAATTTTAAGTTGGGTAAAGATCTAAGTTTCTGCCAAGCGCCGTTGAATTCAGTCCAGCCGTTCTCAAGTGATGCCCGGACAAACGTGTTTTTGTCTTTTGCCCCCCATGGGGGAACGGGGGGTAATTTCTGAAAAGTTGATAAATATAATTTTAAGTTGGATAAAGATCTAAGTTTCTGCCAAGCGCTATTGAATTCAGTCCAGCCGTTCTCAAGTGATGTCCGGACAAACGTGTTTTTGTCTTTTGACCCCCTGGGAGGAACGGGGGGGGGGATTTCTGAAAAGTTGATGGATGTAATTTTAAGTTGGGTAACGTTCTAAGTTTCTGCCAAGCGCCGTTGAATTCCGTCCAGCCGTTCTCAAGTGATGCCCGGACAAAAAAAGCGACATACGGACACGGTGACACACACACACACACAGGCAAAATTTTCTGAAAATTTGATGGATATAATTTTAAGTTGGGTAAAGTTCTAAGTTTCTGCCAAGCGCCGTTGAATTCCGTCCAGCCGTTCTCAAGTGATGCCTGGACAAAAAAAGTGACATACGGACACGATGACACACACACACACACACACACACGCACAGGCAAAATTTTCTGAAGTCATTTTCGGCTTTCATGGGGTGTGAAATGTGAAGATATCGCAAAATTTTTCGATTCCGACAAATTTACAGACAAACGTCTGATTTTATTAATATGGATTTCGGGATAGATGTCAATTACTGGAGCATGCCAATGACTGGGGCACCTACCCTATTATGAAAATATACATCTGGCATGTATATTTTCGTATTACGTTTTTGATTGCCAGATTCGAAAAACGCCGAGAACGACAGAGTCTTGAAATTTAAAATTAAAATTTTGTCAATTTGACAGCAAAATAACTTAGTCTAACACATGCACATGATAACTAATAAGCTTAACATCACCCCAAGATTGATGAGCAGGGGCTGCCGTGTTAAATATGCTTAATTTTAATATTTTTTTGTAGTCGCTGCAATTCATTTCAGCCGATAATTTTTTCACTTTCTGGTGTTTTATGAAGAGTAGAATCACATATATTTTTTCAATATTTTTTTAAGACGACACCTTTTGAATGTTTCCTTGTTAGTAATGTTTGCCATGGTCAGAATTATTTAAAGCAATACATTGGGTTTACGGCGTTGCAGGTGCAATCGAGATAGATTTCCTCATACAGAGAGAACATTTTTATAGTGAGAAAATAGTGAGAATTTTTGGGATCGCGAACCAGCAGGTTACTGAAGTCGGCTACTGATAAATGCATTTCACAATAGAGTGTTGTCACAAGAAATAATTTTTTCTAGCCATTTTCGCTAAAATATGCCAAGTAGCGCTTTATAAAAACAAGTAGATGAAATGGTAATGGAAGACCGTTCTGTATTTTTATATGATTATATTTTACTTTTTATAAAAATGTAAATGGTAGTTTAAGATTTAAAAATCGAACCTGGTAATCCTTCTTTTACGGATTCTTCTGCACAACTTCTGAGGATTTTTGGACATATTTTAAAAGAAAGTGCTCCCGTGGGCAACACGAAAGATTTATCTTTATTGGAGAACATATAGAAAAGTAACAGAGCATCCATAAATGTGATCCAGTTATCTTTCCATTCCACAAATCCTTCTTTTCCTGGAAATATATAGATGAAAACGAATGTAAAGATTCATGAAAAAATAAATCTAAAATTTCTAAAGATATACAATAAAAATAATAATAATAAATAAATAACTAAAATAAACATGAATACATTTAAAGATCAGAAATGCTTGTAGAATCTTGGAAAAAGAAAAAATATTCTTTAAAATCAACAGGAATGATGGTGTAGATGATGGTGATGATGATGTTTGGAACATACATAAAGTAATATAAATAAGCAAAGACTTTTATGCAATCTGCGACAAACATTTGAAATCCTAAAGATTTTGACAAGGAATACAAACGTAAATAATAATGAATTCGTAAGTAAAAATTTTATGATAACCACGACAAATATTTTAACATTAAAAGACAAAAAAAAGAGCGCTATGAAAATGACCTAGGAGCAGTGTTGCCAGATCTGGCGGATTTTTTATTCAATAATCACCAATGATTTTGAGAAGTGATATTTGATATACATGACAGACTATCAATATTCGAAGTGATTAGACTAAGATTACAATTAAAAATTATTGGTGATTATTGAATAAAAAATCTGGTGTGAAACAACCACACGACTTCCATTACCCACTATTACACATATTATATGCATTTTTTGGAGATAATCTGATCAGAAGATATAAAAGTGACCTAAAGAAGTACAAACCTAACATTTTTCTGGTAAGATAAACTTTATGCTCATGTAAAGACATATAAAACGAAGCTTACATATAGCGTTGAAAAAAATAAGAAAAAAAAATCCGTAGAACCGTTTTTAAAGGAACGCCTTTGCGAGGCCTGAAATTGAGCTATTTATACAGGACACCTATCAATTTTCCTGAACTAACCAACTATATCATTCGAAAGGACATCTAATAGAGTGTTTATATAGCAAATTTGAAGGAAATCGTTAGAGCCGTTTTTGAGATACGGACTTACGGTCCCACTTCCGGTTTCCGATGTCCCACTTTCGGTTAAACTCAATTATTGACAGGAAAACAATAATTACATACAAAAGCATATTTAAAAGTGAGTTAAAATGGCGAGTTTGAAAAAAATCCGTACAACCGTTATTAAAGGAACGCCTTTGCCAGGCCTGAAATTGAGCTATTTATACAGGACGCCTATCAGTTTTCCTGAACTAACCAACTATATCATTCGAAAGGACATCTAATAGAGTGTTTATATAGCAAGTTTGAAGAAAATCGTTAGAGACATTTTTGAGATACGGACTTACTGTCCCACTTCCGATTTTTCAATTTTCACCAAAATTTGGAAATTTCATCGGTACACCAGACGTATTTCAATTCTAAAGTTTCGTAGCTCTATTTTTATTAGTTTCTGAGCTATAATAGCCAGAAGATTCTCCACATACACACACACACACACACACACACACACACACACACACACACACATACACACTGACCAATTGCCAAAAACCACTTTTTTGGACTCAGGGGACCTTAAAAGTGTAAATCAGGTGAAAATCCGATATCGAATTTTCAGACCGGATACAATACTTCCATTACCTACGGTAGTAGGGTAATGGAAGTAAAAATCCGCCAGATCTGAATACACTGCTCCTAGGAGTTGGCTACAAGGGCTAAAACGGAATGTTGTCTATGCCACATGTAGGGCAGAATATACTCTTTATTAAACATCCAACCTTATTAATGTCATGGTCAGAAACTTTTTAGCGCACGGACCAACTAAACCATTGACCCAGGAGCATTTGACTCGAAGGTTCGAAAAAATATGGTGACGACCATAGGAAAAAGAATTTTACAATTGGGTCATTCTACAAAAAACGTAATATTTCTGGTTTGGGATAGTTAGTTTTAAAAATAATTATTTTAAAATATTCTCTTAAGAGATTTTCAATATTATAACATTTTTTTAATATAATTAATAAAAACTGGTGATGTTTTCATTTTATTTTATTTGCTTTTTTCAAAGAACGGAGGGATACTTGTATACTTCCGTTACATGTCACAACATATGTTCCTCCACTTACTCATTCACTTTTTTGTTGAATCAAAAAGAATATAATATTTAATATAGAGCAGTTTCGGTCATTAGATGGTTTTTTACAGTGTAAGTGAATTTTGCTGCAAAAGAAAAAAAAAGTATTGCATTAATTATCCTTTGAATTACTGTCACAGTTTTTCTTGTATCCTCCGTTCAGAATGCAATTAAATACAAGAATTTCCTATAGAGGGCAATACTGCCAACTCATTACAGAGATTTAGAATCACAGACAGCCATTTTCAATATCTGTTCTTCACAGTGGAGCTAAACATCTTAGTAGGTAAGAATTTATGTATTATTCTCTCTGAAGTCAAATAGGTCCTTTACATTGTGTATCCTCCGTTCTTGATTTTAAAAGATAAGAATTGTTTATTCATTAAAATTATTTTCTCAGTTAATAGTTCATAACTTTTTTAAGTAAACTTTGTCACCATGATGTGTTAACCTTAAATCAACAGGATATACAAAACAAAACATAGCAATTTGTATCCTCCGTACATGTATCCTCCGTTACAATGTAAATGTAATGAAACATACACAATGTGTAATGGAGAATACAGTTTTTTAGAAAATCAATTTTAAAATTAATATATAATTTTTAATTAGTCTAAATTATGTTCTTAATACAACATAAGTAGATATAAAACGTTCGTTCTGCGCCAGCGGCGCCGCGGCACGGCACGGGGCGTGCGGTGCTGCTGCCGCACCGTCTCTTATCAGCATCCTTCCGGTGACGCATGCCGACATGAAAGATAAGGAGGGTTAGAATTAGGATGTTATCTTGAATGATAAGGAATATTATTTTAAGAGAACTTTAATTATCGATTTTTCTCAAACTTATTTTTTCTGTGGTGCTGACATCTATTGAGGAAGTATTGAACTCGTTTATTTTCAAAAATGATGCTTTGCCGTCACTTAGGATCGAACCTGCTATCTGCGGATTGGGAGTCCGCCGCGCTATCCACTCGACCATCATGTGTTGACAGCGTAAATTTTAATTACTTAGTGTAGCGTTTTGCGATGAAATTTATTTTAAATGTAAGTTATTTTCTGATTTAAGAAATGAATGTATTAATATTAGTGAGGATTTTTAGTGCATAATTAATATTTTAATTGTTTTCGTAGATTTTATGTGCATAATTATTATTTTAATGATAATTTGGGATAAAATATTAAGAAATTTTTTCTTGTGTTTGAGTGATTAAAAATTCTCGATCAAGTGTGTTTGATCAGTGGAAATATATGATTTTCTACTGTTATATGTTCAAACATTTTTTTTTTTTCTATGTGAACATATATTAAATTTCTTTTTTATTTAATCTTTAGAACTCTGCTAAAGAGTTACTTTTTTTTCTGTGAAATTCTCAAAAGAGAATTTCTTATGTATGTTCAAACAGATTTTTTAATCTGCGTGAACATATTTAGACAGTATTTTTAATTATGTAAAATATACGATTTTTCGCGAATGGTTTTCACTAATATTTTTTAAGGAAAAATTGTGGTATAATTTAAATGCGTACAAAATTTAATAAAATGATTGCAAATTAAGGAAATTTTCTCTCGTGTGAAATATTAGCATATGTGCTGCCATCTGTTGCAGATAAAGTGACAAATATACGCTTTTTTTTATTTATTTATTTTTCGCGAATAAAGTATATTTTTTATCATGCGATTATTTATTGAAACAGAGAAAAAAAATTAATATTATTGAAGTAGAGAGTTAGAAAAAATATATTCAGGCAGAAATAGTGATATTTATTTAGTAATAAAGGATTAGAAAAATTAACTAAGATTTTGTGCAACCAATAACATTTTACCACGCAACAGAGTTATAGTACATTTTATTTAACTTATCATAAGCTAAAATCAAACCATGTACTTATTAATCTTATATTCATGTATTTGCATATTTTGTATATTTATGCATCCTTAAGTATTTTAGTTATGTAATATTTTAAAATGTGATTGGAAAAAAAAAAAAAAAATATTTCGCATTATAAAAGTAATTTAAGTTTATGCACGCACACACATAGAAAAATTTAATTATTTATTTTTTAATCTTAATAGATTAAAACGGAAATTTAAAAGTTAAGCATATGTACATTGCGAAACTGATTAAGATTTAATATTACAAACTTAATTATATTGAGTGAAATTAGGATGTAGCTTATTAGAGGAACAATAGTTATAAATATTGCAAAAATGTCGAAGTACATTAAGGTTTAATAGTTATATTTTATGATGAACAATACTTATAAATGATGCAAAAATGTCGAAGTACATTAAGGTTTAATAGTTCCATAGTTTTATTTTATGTGTACATATAGTACTTTTTGTGATGTTATGTAGCTTATTAGAGGAACAATACTTATAAATGATGCAAAAATGTTGAAGTACATTAAGGATTAATAGTCGCATAGTTATATTTTATGCGCGTATATAGTACTTTTTGTGATGCGAAACAAAATATTCTCAGGGGATACTAGTTTTCAAAAAATTTAACCATAGGAATACACTCTATTTAAGATAGAAATAGGTGCACTAGTATTGAACATGGTGGCTTTTTGGGGTCACGTGATTTTTTTCGTCCAATCAGAAGCACGGAATTTTAATGATCGATGGTATTAGTCGATCTGAGAGATTTTTTTTTTTTTTTTTTTTTTTTTTTTTTTTTTTTTTAAATAAAGAATTTAACGCGAGGCGATGTATTTCGAGGACTTAGCATTTTTCATGATGGTCGGAAAATTTAATTGAATGAATTTAGGTGTTATCATTCGGAGATTTATATTAGTAAATTTTTATAGAGTTTATAAAATTAAGCACTTTGTGAAATTAAGTGTTTTTTTAGAAAATTTAATCAGTTGCTGACTTGCTTTTGTGGAGTTGCTTCAGTTTTCATACAGCATTTTTAAAGTTTTACTTTGATTATATTTATAATGGATCTATCTGAGCAAGTTTCTGTTCATCAACAACCCTCTTCATCATGTTTTGAAGATGAGACTTTACACTTAAAGGATGCAAAGCCATATATTTGTGATATATGTAAGAAAGCATTTAGGAGATCGTACGATTGTAAGAAACACTTAAAAATTCATGAAAAACCTCGCATAGGATATGGGTGTGAATACTGTATGGAAAATTTTACTCGTAAACGGGATTTTTTAAAACATAATGCAAAAATTCATAAAAAGACTTTACATAATCACAGTTGTGATGAATGTAGTGAAGTGTTTAGGACTAAACAAGATTTATTGAATCATAAAAAAATGTTACATCGAAAGGTTTTACCTGAATATCTATGCGTAGAATGCAACGAAAGTTTTCGATATAAGTATGAATTATTACGACATAATAGAAAAAATCATCGTAAAGATTTTTCTGCTTACGTATGTACAAAATGCAATGAACGAAATACTCTGCCGATCAACAACTTAAACACTGAAAATATGAACTTAACGAATTTTTTGAATAATTTAAATTCTCTTTATTTATGTTTATTATGTTTAAACATAAAAATTGGACTCACCTCAACACAGTTGTTAATTTGCGTCCTTCTCTTCTACTCGCACAGTGTGAAATGAGCGATAACGCTATTTCTTATCAGTCACGTGGTAAGCTTTCTTATCTACTACGTCACATAACATTGTCTAGTAAGACGTAGTAAGCTACAGCTTACCACGTGACTGATAAGAAATAGCGTTATCGCTCATTTCACACTGTGCGAGTAGAAGAGAAGGACGCAAATTAACAACTGTGTTGAGGTAAGTCCAATTTTTATGTTTAAACATAATAAACATAAATAAAGAGACCACTGTTTTATATTAAAAAGTATTTTTTATTAATAATTTAACCAATAGGGGGAGGCTACATTTGGGTACAGAAGATAATAAAAATTTGTTTTTAATAAAGGTTTTAGGCATATCATTAAGAGCTTGCAACAATTCGCCCTGTGCATTGATAGGCACTTTCTTATTCGTAGAAAATATTTAATAAATCAGCAATATTAGAGTTCTTTATTTTACGGTTTTTATAAGTCACTTCGTCCCATTCCAATTTGTTGGGAGAGAATTTCTTTAAAACTAATTAAAATCACCAAGTCTTATTGTATATAAATGTATTAAACGATTTAGTTAATAAGAAAGCAAAAATATATTTATACATGTTTAGATTTTTTTCGTGACTTAACGTATCTATTGTAATATAAAATGGTGTGTAGAAAGTAATTTCATAAAAAAAAAAAAAAAAAAAAACACAATTTTTGATTAAAATAATTTATTTTACATTATTATTGTCAATATAAAAACAGGTTCATAAAAATCTAAATTGTTGTTGAATCGTTAAGGTTACATTGAGTTATACATTCTACATTAAAATTATCCAAAAATGTCAACAAGTCGTTATCAACACTCACTGGTGAAAAATTATTTTGATTACTCATACACTCTACATTAAAATTCGTAAAGTCCACATTTATATTCTCAAAGTTGTTCATTGGTGAGTTATAAATATTACTTTGTGTCAAACATTCAGTATTCATATTTCCATTAGCAGTGGGTAAAACGTTGTATGCATTTTCATTATTATCCAAAACATTTGATAAGATCACATTTTCACTGGTTGATGAACCGAAAACAATATTTTGATTGCCTGAAAAATTCGTTAAGTTCACATTTACAGTCTCAAAGTTGTTGGTTGGTGAGTCAATATTTTGTGTTATGCGTTCGGTATTCATATTTTCATTATTTAAAAATATTAAAAAATACATATTGTTATTTTCATCATGAAAGCTTTTGGCTAAAGAATAGCTGTTGGTTAAAAAAGCATTATTCAAATTATTCAAAAAATTCGTTAAGTTCATATTTTCAGTGTTTAAGTTGTTGATCGGCAGAGTATTTCGTTCATTGCATTTTGTACATACGTAAGCAGAAAAATCATTACGATGATTTTTTCTATTATGTCGTAATAATTCATACTTATATCGAAAACTTTCGTTGCATTCTACGCATAGATATTCAGGTAAAACCTTTCGATGTAACATTTTTTTATGATTCAATAAATCTTGTTTAGTCCTAAACACTTCACTACATTCATCACAACTGTGATTATGTAAAGTCTTTTTATGAATTTTTGCATTATGTTTTAAAAAATCCCGTTTACGAGTAAAATTTTCCATACAGTATTCACACCCATATCCTATGCGAGGTTTTTCATGAATTTTTAAGTGTTTCTTACAATCGTACGATCTCCTAAATGCTTTCTTACATATATCACAAATATATGGCTTTGCATCCTTTAAGTGTAAAGTCTCATCTTCAAAACATGATGAAGAGGGTTGTTGATGAACAGAAACTTGCTCAGATAGATCCATTATAAATATAATCAAAGTAAAACTTTAAAAATGCTGTATGAAAACTGAAGCAACTCCACAAAAGCAAGTCAGCAACTGATTAAATTTTCTAAAAAAACACTTAATTTCACAAAGTGCTTAATTTTATAAACTCTATAAAAATTTACTAATATAAATCTCCGAATGATAACACCTAAATTCATTCAATTAAATTTTCCGACCATCATGAAAAATGCTAAGTCCTCGAAATACATCGCCTCGCGTTAAATTCTTTATTTAAAAAAAAAAAAAAAAAAAAAAATTCTCTCAGATCGACTAATACCATCGATCATTAAAATTCCGTGCTTCTGATTGGACGAAAAAAATCACGTGACCCCAAAAAGCCACCATGTTCAATACTAGTGCACCTATTTCTATCTTAAATAGAGTGTATTCATATGGTTAAATTTTTTGAAAACTAGTATCCCCTGAGAATATTTTGTTTCGCATCACAAAAAGTACTATATACGCGCATAAAATATAACTATGCGACTATTAATCCTTAATGTACTTCAACATTTTTGCATCATTTATAAGTATTGTTCCTCTAATAAGCTACATAACATCACAAAAAGTACTATATGTACACATAAAATAAAACTATGGAACTATTAAACCTTAATGTACTTCGACATTTTTGCATCATTTATAAGTATTGTTCATCATAAAATATAACTATTAAACCTTAATGTACTTCGACATTTTTGCAATATTTATAACTATTGTTCCTCTAATAAGCTACATCCTAATTTCACTCAATATAATTAAGTTTGTAATATTAAATCTTAATCAGTTTCGCAATGTACATATGCTTAACTTTTAAATTTCCGTTTTAATCTATTAAGATTAAAAAATAAATAATTAAATTTTTCTATGTGTGTGCGTGCATAAACTTAAATTACATTTATAATGCGAAATATTTTTTTTTTTTTTCCAATCACATTTTAAAATATTACATAACTAAAATACTTAAGGATGCATAAATATACAAAATATGCAAATACATGAATATAAGATTAATAAGTACATGGTTTGATTTTAGCTTATGATAAGTTAAATAAAATGTACTATAACTCTGTTGCGTGGTAAAATGTTATTGGTTGCACAAAATCTTAGTTAATTTTTCTAATCCTTTATTACTAAATAAATATCACTATTTCTGCCTGAATATATTTTTTCTAACTCTCTACTTCAATAATATTAATTTTTTTTCTCTGTTTCAATAAATAATCGCATGATAAAAAATATACTTTATTCGCGAAAAATAAATAAATAAAAAAAAGTATATATTTGTCACTTTATCTGCAACAGATGGCAGCACATATGCTAATATTTAACACGAGAGAAAATTTCCTTAATTTGCAATCATTTTATTAAATTTTGTACGCATTTAAATTATACCACAATTTTTCCTTAAAAAATATTAGTGAAAACCATTCGCGAAAAATCGTATATTTTACATAATTAAAAATACTGTCTAAATATGTTCACGCAGATTAAAAAATCTGTTTGAACATACATAAGAAATTCTCTTTTGAGAATTTCACAGAAAAAAAAGTAACTCTTTAGCAGAGTTCTAAAGATTAAATAAAAAAGAAATTTAATATATGTTCACATAAAAAAAAAAAAAAAAAAAAATGTTTGAACATATAACAGTAGAAAATCATATATTTCCACTGATCAAACACACTTGAACGAAAATTTTTAATCACTCAAACACAAGAAAAAATTTCTTAATATTTTATCCCAAATTATCATTAAAATAATAATTATGCACATAAAATCTACGAAAACAATTAAAATATTAATTATGCACTAAAAATCCTCACTAATATTAATACATTCATTTCTTAAATCAGAAAATAACTTACATTTAAAATAAATTTCATCGCAAAACGCTACACTAAGTAATTAAAATTTTCGCTGTCAACACATGATGGTCGAGTGGATAGCGCGGCGGACTCCCAATCCGTAGATAGCAGGTTCGATCCTAAGTGACGGCAAAGCATCATTTTTGAAAATAAACGAGTTCAATACTTCCTCAATAGATGTCAGCACCACAGAAAAAATAAGTTTGAGAAAAATCGATAATTAAAGTTCTCTTAAAATAATATTCCTTATCATTCAAGATAACATCCTAATTCTAACCCTCCTTATCTTTCATGTCGGCATGCGTCACCGGAAGGATGCTGATAAGAGACGGTGCGGCAGCAGCACCGCACGCCCCGTGCCGTGCCGCGGTGCCGCTGGCGCAGAACGAACATTTTATATCTACTAACATAGTTTTTTTTAAATAAAAAGTTACTGAATATCATTAAAAAATAAATAAATTTAACAAATTACTTTATTATTAAGGTTATAACATTTAAGTTCTTATTCTTTTTTTTTCAGCTATTAATGAAGAAGTAATGAGAAATGGCTTAAGCAGAGCAAAGATAGGACCAAATAACTATGTGATAATCAAATTAGCTGGCAAGAAAAGCTTCAAATTTTATGTAGCTTTAATTATATCACAAGAGTCTTATAATGAATTTACTGTAAAATTCATGCAGAAATGCTCTAATGACACTTTTATTTTCCCCGAAAAGGATGATATATCAGAAGTATATTTAAGTGATGTTGTTGAAGTCCTGAAGCAACCTACTATGAATAAAACAGAACAATATGTCTTTAGTGAAAATTTGGCACATATAACTTAAAATGAAAAGTGTTCAAATTAATAATTGCAGAAACTGTTTTTTTAATATGTTTTATAACAAAGCATTTTACATGAGCAATCAGTGTAATTAATTTAATATACAAAAGCAATATGTACACATTCATAAAATGTTTAAATTGTAGAAATACATCATAAGGGTGTATTCTCCGTTACATGTATGTATCCCCCGTTCACGTTCAAAATTTCAATTACAAAAAAAAAGTCAAAAAATAATCAAAAAGAATGTGTCCAACTATATGGGGGTAGAAATAAATATAAAAAGAGCAAAATAAATTAATTTAAAAAAAATTTGAAGATTTTTTTTTTTTTTTTTTTTTTTTTTTTAATTCTGATTTTGAAAACCTACGTTTTCTGTAGAATGACCCAATTACTAAAGAATGTCCTACCAATACAGATTTCTATAACTAAATAGTAAAGTATTAACTAAAAGATTTTATGAATGCGTATTTAAATCATTAAAATTTTATTATAAGCGCTCGATATGGTAAATTCCACTTGTATACATGCCAACGGCACTTAAGATGTTAAACATATACTTGCAACATTTCTCTTTTAAATAAAGAATTGTTTTAGAGAAGGGATTACGAGGAATTGGCACATTTGAAGGTAGCACTGAAGTAGGTTTCATATAAAAGCTTATAATTCCATTTAATATTTATAAATTGAATTGTATATGGTTTAATGAATAAAATAAATTCAAACAATTATTATGGTTTTTGATGGATTTTTTTACAGATTTGAAATTTTTAAATGGCTCTTTCTCAGTTTGCATTTTTCATAAATTCATGATCTTCAAAATGCTAAAACTTTAATAGAAACTTTTTAAAAGAATTAGGGATTGGTTTTGCAATATATTTAAAAAAAAAATATATCAAAAATGAAATATAGTAAAAGTCATGTTTATTATTTTTTCCCCCCAATTTTCCCGCAGACATAATATTTTTTAATTTTTTTTCTCAAAAACTTATAATCTCTTATAATCTATCCTCTCTAACTTATTATCTCATAAATTTCAAAACCCATAAATAATTTTTTACTTTCTTCTATATGTAATATAGAGAAAGTATTGGATTCACGAAAATTTTCGACCTCCGTTTTTTGACGGATCTACACGTTTTGGGATGTCCTGAACACGAATTGAAAGTTTTTAAAAAATGTCTGTCTGTGTGTCTGTCTGTCTGTCTGTATCATTTTTTTTGTGGACGCTGTATCTCACAAACCAATGAATGAAATTTAACCAAACTTGGTATTTAGTTGCACCCTGACATGAAATGGTGCCCATTAAATTTGGGGATCAATAGCTCAACAGGTGGCGCTGTGATCGCATTTTATGCAAATTTTTAACATGGCAGCATAGGACAAAATTCCGTATAAATGAGCATAATGAGAGTTATTTTAAACTTGTGTTTTAAAATTAATATGAATTATTGATAATAGTAGTAGTTAACTAGGAAAAAAAATTTGTGCATGAGGGGGGCATCGGTTCCCCCCCTGGGGGGGAAGTACCTCCCGGGGGGTTAAATTTTGAAGATGGGTATCATTCGAAAGATCTCGTTAATACCTTTAAAACGAATGGTTGAACCATAAATCTGTGATAATTTAAAACAAAGTTATCGATTTTCTTTACTTTTAACAAAAAAAAAAAAAAAAAAAAAAAAAAAAATATATATCGTTTTTTTTTTTAACGAAATTTTACCAATCTTGGTATTTAGTTGGTCCCCGACATAAACTGGTGCTGATTATATTTGGGGATCAATAGCTCAACAGGAGGCGCTGTGATAGCATTTTATCTAAATTTTTAACATGGCAGTATAGGACAAAAATTCGTATAAATGTGCATAATAAGAGTTATTTTACACTTGTGATTGTAAAATTAATATGAATTATTGATAATAGTAGTACGTAACTAGGAAAAAAATTTTGTGCATGGGGGGGCATCGCTTTTTTTTTACTTTTAACAACAACAAAAAAAAAAAAACTTAGAAAAAAAATCGCATTTTTTTTTTTTTTTTTTTTTTTTTTTTTTTAATATTGTTACTGATTGAATATGTATTGTAAAATATAGAAGAAAGTCTTGCGGTGGCCAAAACATACTAGTTTACTTTCTCTTACCCATAGGGGTCGAGGGTCGAGAGTCATAGGGTCGAGAAGTATTGTTTTAGGGTCAAATTTTCGAACGTGAGATTTTGTTATATTTACATGTTCTGAGGTCCCCTGAATACGAAAAGCATGTTTTTAGCGAATGATCTGTGTGTCTGTCTGTCTGCGTGTCTGTTATCAGCATATCTCAAGAACAAATAGTAGCAGAAATTCCAAATCGGTATTCTAAATGTGTATCATATAGGGATGCTACAATATGCTTTTCGTTGACATGAAGCAAATGGTTCGTGTACAGGGACACTCAAAAGTATTCAAATATATAACGTTTATGGGGGAAATTGCAGGTAAGTAGAGTTTAACATCTATAGACTGCATTAAACCAAATGAAACGAATACATATTTTTTGTAATAGACATAGTCAACTGAAAAAAAAAAAAAAAAAAAAAAAATGTGTACGTAGGAGCTTCGCCTCCTCCCCCCCCCCCCCGGGTAAATTTTCATGATGGGTATCTTTTAAAAGAGCTCGCCAATACCTTTAAAACGAATAATTGAACCATCGATCTGCGATAATTTAAAATAAAGTTATCGATTTTTTTCATTTTTAACAATCTTTTTTTTTTTTTTTTTTTTTTTTTTTTTTTTATGTAATATTGAGAATAAGTTCAATTTTTTTTTTTTTTTTAAATATTCACTGTTATACTACTTCTCTCATATGGAATCGTCTACATTATCATAAAAGATAATTTTTTTAAACAATAATTTTAATAAATTATTTTTTAAAAACAGATTATTTTTTTAAATAACCGAATTAAATTCTATATAAATGTAGGTACATTAATGAAACGATGGGTTAAGGGGGGCGGTAGCCCCCCTCACACAGAACTAATTATCGTATAAAACTCTTCCGAAGCCTAATTTGAATTGTTTGTCACAGGTTTACGTAACAGTACTCGTTAACTTACCTTTTAATCTGCAACCTGTATTTATAGTATTAAATTTCAGGGTAAGGGAAAGTGAGTGACACACCAGATTATTTAAGTTGATTAAACATCCAAAAGAAAAAAAAATAAAGCTTTTTCTTAAATATCTGTAAAAGTTTTAGCATTTTAAAAATCACGAATTCATGAAAAAATGCAATTTAAAGATTTCAAATCTTTAAAAAAAAATTAAAAAAGTAAGAATCTTTGCTTTAATATATATTTTATTGAACAAATCTAATATAACTTAATTTATAAATATTAAATTGAAATATAAGCTTTTATATAAAATCTACTTCGGTGCTGCCGTCAAAGACGCCAAGTTCCCTTCAAACGTAATTTATTATTATTATTACTATTTATTATTTATTATTATTTATTGTTATTACTTTCGAGACTAATGCTTCCTTCTTTTTGTTAAAGTTTTCTATAAATGTTCAAAATAATCAGCTTAAAATCAGCCTAAAGCATGGTTTAATTTTTTTTTTTTTTTTAAATATTCAATTTACAAATAATTTATTGTGAGATAATATTTTATCTATATATATATAAATGAATGCTGTTCGTTAGTCTCACTAAAACTCGAGAACGGCTGAACGGATTTATCTTATCTTAGTCTTGAAATGTTCGTGGAGGTCTAGGGAAGGTTTAAAAGGCGAGAAAAATCGAATAATTTCCGGGAAAACCCTAAAAACAGCCCTTTTCTATTTCCCATACAAACGTTTTCTAGAGTCAATTTGAACTTTATTGCTATTCAATAAAGTTTAGGTGTGTTCCTAACGGCAGATGGCTGAGCTACAAAAATTTGCATGTTGATTCGTAATGACCTCCCCTGATGCACCTCGAAGCCGGATTTTCGAATTTTGTTTTAGTTTTCTTTTAATTAATTAAAATGTTAAAATAAAAACCTTCTAATAACTGATAAATTGGCCATTTAATTTTAATCCTTAATTTAATTGTTGCCAAAAAAAATTATTCTTTTTTGGACAGAAAAAAAGAAAAAAAAAAAACGTGAACAATAAAAATTACATTTATTTAAAATATTTAATTTTATTCCTTAATTTAATTGTTGCCAAAAAAATTATCATTATTTTTTCGACGGAAAAAAAAAAAAAAAAAAAAACGTGAACAATAAAAATTACATGTATTTAAAATGAGGAAAGTAAATTAAAAAAATTAGAAATATCAGTCGTATCGTTACAAATAAGATACCAAATGAAAGATGCAATTTTTGTGAATCCAACGGATTAAACAGCTTATCGATCGGACAATTAGATTTTTTAAAATTAACTAATGTATGTATTTTATAAATTTTCTTTCACAAACACAAACGTGTAGTATACAGCCTGTACAACACTAGACCAAATTGAAGTTCAAATTTCATCAATATTTAAATAAATAAATGAAAATAAAAATATGCTTAATGGGAAATATATATAACCATTAAAAGTTTAGTTGTCTAAAATATGTCAGAAATAGCGCTCATAGCATATTGTTACAAGGTATTAAGTCTTATTTTTACAAGGGATAAAATCTAAAATGGTGACAAAAATTCAAAAGTCGCCAAAGAGATATGAAGGCGGTACTATGATCATGCTTACAAACCATGAATACTAATAACCACAAAAAATTAATTGTCTCATGCAACAGACGTAGCCGGTCATAGCATATTATAATATTTAGCGTGAAATTGTTATCATTTTTATGGTTGATCGGGGATAAACAAAATAAACATAGGAAATAACGTAAAAGCAAATATTATGTGCACCACGTATAGTGTTGTTCATATGTAACTGGGATTCAAATATAAAGGGGATACTTCATTTTTTTTTTTTCGATACTATCTATTTCGAAACTGTTATCTAATAAGGATTTAATGCAAGCCTATTGGTAAACCATTGTCTCAGGTAATAGGGACAAGCGCCCGAGTTTTAGCGGATGACCAAATCGCTACCGAAGGCAGCAGGGATCCGAAGCGAGCTTTTGAGCAATTTTAGTATTTTATTTTATTTTTATAAAGCTATATAGAAAAGAGTTTCCTTTAAATTTAGTGACCAGCGAAGCGGGCAAAGCCTGCTAGTTAATTTATAATAATATTATATTAAGGGGATACTTAAAATTGTTCTTGTTTAACAAAAGTTTATTTTTTTAAATTAGGAAAAAAAAAAAAACTAATTGCAATTTTCGTGCTTTATAGCATGAAAATTAAATGTTAAAAACTAAATTAAATAAATTTCTAAGGAAATAAGAAAAAGTTTAAAGGCTGTGAATTTTGTGAATGTGAAAACTATACCTTAAAGTTGTATTACTTATTGAAGAAATCTGTTAACAAATTTTCCCATAAAATAATACGGGATTGGAAATCGTAAGAGGTACAGAGAGTAAGAGGTACAGAGTAAGAGGTACAGAGAGTAAGAGGTACAGAGTAAGAGGTCTTAACCCTTTGCCGACCCTAACGCTCTAAAACATTCTAAACAATGTTTCCAAATTTAGGGACTCTTTTATTCAACTACACTAATAATTGTGAAGAGTGATATTTGATATACATAATGGACGAATAATCTTCGAAGCCAACCGTTACCTTGCTCAGTCAGTCCATAAAGGACGCCCTCAATCAGAGATGCTCTGTTTTAGCTGTGTTTGTGGACTTTGAGATAAAGTTTGGCGACTCAAATGTATCCAGAAATTACAAAACATGGGTGTGTGCAGTAATATGCTTTTTGGAATCAAGAGTTTTCTTTCATAACGCTTCTGCGCCACTCGGTTTGGTGATTCTGTGTCCAACTTTAAACAAAGTGAAACAGGCTTGCCTCAGGGCACTGTGATCAGCCCATTTTTGTTTGATATCTTTATCGATGACCTACCAGGTATTTTGACTTTTGATGGTCTGGCTAATGCCGGCTTTTTTGCGGACGATCTTGCTATTTGGTGCTGTGCACCTAAAGAAGAACAGTCCGAGCTAAATACTGTACTGAATAAGTCTCTTGAGAGACTGGAGGTCTGGTGTTTGGAGAATAATATGACTATAAACTTAGGGTAGACTACTAGTCAGTAATTTACCTTAAATAGACAACTTTTCACTGTTAACCTTGCTTATAGAGGCTCTCTTTTGCAGCATAATGATGTTTCAACTTACCTAGGATGCATCTTTGATAGCAAATTGAAATGGACCAAGCATGTCGAACACGTCATCTCAAAAGCTAGGAAGAGACTCCCCATTCTCATAAGACTAGCTGGAGGTAAATGGGGATGTGGCAGAGCTACCCTTAACATTACTTATAAGACCTACGTCCAGCCGGTTTTAAATTATTGCAATGAGTTGTTGGTTTCTGCTTCGAACAAAGTCTTGGGAATGCTTGATATTTTCGAGAACCAGGTTACGCTTGATTACTGGAGGTGTTAAAACTACTCCTGTACTAGCTATGCTATTTACTTTGTGATCTACAACCAATGACTAACCAGATTTGGAGGAATGCAGCTATCCTTTACAATAGACTTACTAGACTCCCAAATATTTCCTTTTGGCGTGAATATGACTTTAACAGATCACGTGATCTAAAGACTCAGAAAGGTTTCTTTCAATGCGCCCTGGAGATCGCCCAATATAATGCTATTAACGACAAGGACTATGAACTATTATCTCCCATAAATCCACTGGAGTTTATGGTTCTCGATATTAGGTTGGATTTGACTTTGAATGTGAGGAAAAATGACCTTTGCCCAGCTGCTGTTCGTGCCATCGCCTTGGAAACGATTAATACCCGCTGCCTCCAGATGAGTGGCTTCATATTTACACTGATGGTTCCCTTTTGGATTTCACCCAGGGCGCTGGAGCTGGTGTTTTCTGTGATTTTTTTCCCTTTTACTTACATGTTGGCTCTCATACGACTCATTATGATGGTGAAGTCCAGGCCATTCATTTGGCCCTATATCAGTTTTCCCCATCTCTCCTCTCCTGATAAGGCTGTAATTTTATCAGACTCAAGTTCTGCCCTTCAGGCCTTGGTAAAACCAAGATAAACAAAGTTCTCGAATCCAGAGTTGCAGAGAGCTACTGAGCGGAATTCAGACTAAGGTTGCCTTCCAGTGGGTGCCTTCCCATTGTGGCCTTTGGGGAAATGAAATGGTGGACCTTTTGGCAAAAAGAGGCACGGATATTCTCCAAAGATCTTCTAGAGATCTGACGTTTCACTCTGCTAAACTTGAAATTAATAAGATCTATAAAAAATGTTTTCGAATTCCTGCTGCTAGTGCTACTAAAAATAAGTCATGAATAAATAATTCATGAAACTAAAAATAAGTCATATTTAATATTTAATATTCCAATCAGTTGATTGTGTGATTTTAATAAAAATTGTCAAAATAAGTCAGTCTATTGAAACCTAACTGCTGCTGTGGCTGAGTTTAGACTATTGACTGGACATAACTGCCTCTGTGCTCATTTTCTTCGTTTTAATCTGACTGACTCACCTTTTTGTGTTTTGTGTGCTTCTGGACAAGTTATGGACGCTGCTCATCTAGACGTGTGTTCTGAACTTAAGAGTTTGGACTGTATTGTGAAGAAATATTGGAGGATCTCGTTGCTTAATGACCTGATGGTCATTGGCCAGGCATTTGATAAATAAAATAGCCAACCCTTCTAGTTAAATTTTAGTGGTGAATATTGAATTAAAAAAGTCCCTAAATTTAACAAAACTAGCCAGAGGAATAAAATGAAATTGGACCAGCAAAGGGTTAAATGTTGATACTTACCGAATAAATATATAAAAGAAGTGAAAGTACTCCCCGCCCTTTTTAGTTCCCCATCATACTATAGGTATGGGGAACTTAGGTAATCGTGAAAATTTTCGACTTCGGTTTTTTGACTTTTTTACACGTTTTCAGGTGTGAGGAATCCGAAAATGACAAAAATTTCTATGGTGTCTGTCTGTAGGGTGGCTGTTAGTCTGTTAGTCTGTTAGTGTGTAAGTCCGTTAGTTTGTTAGTCTGTGTACACGATATCTCAAGAACAAATTGTCGTAGAGAGGTCAGATCAGTTTTAAAATATTACTTTCGACACTGGCAAGAACCCTATTTATTTGCAACATTCGAATTTAAAAACTTCGTAAGTTATGAGAAATTTACGATTTTCTTAACATGGGAGAATAGGACAAAAATTCACTTAAACGTGCATTAAATGGAAACTTTTTACTGTAAAAATGTCAGACCAGTTTTAAATTATCAGTTTTGATGCCGGAAGGAACATCAGTAACTATAAAGATGCTACTTTGAAAATTTCGCAAGTTATTGGAAATTTACGAATTCCTTAACATGGCATAGGGCAAAATTTCACATAAACGTCAATTTTCAGAGATATTTTCATCGTAAAGATGTCAGACTACTTTTGAAATATTATTTAGGACACTGGTATGAATATTAATGACTATGAATGTTCCAATATAAAAATTTCGTAAGTTATTGGAAATTTACGAATTTCTTAACATGGCAACATAGAGCAAAATTTCACATAAACGTCAATCTTGAGGGATATTTTCATCGTAAAGATGTCAAACCACTTTCGAAATATTATTTAGGATACTGGCATGAATATCATAGACTATGATTTTTCCAATTTAAAAAAATTCGTAAGTTATTTGGAATTTACGATTTACTTAACATGGGAGAATAGGACAAAAATTCACTTAAACGTGCATTAAATGGAAACTTTTTACTGTAAAAATGTCAGACCAGTTTTAAAATATCAGTTCTGATGCCGGAAGGAACATCAGTAACTATAAATATGCTACTTTGAAAATTTCGCTATTGGAAATTTACGAATTCCTTAACATGGCAGTATAGGGCAAAATTTCACATAAACGTCAATTTTCATAGATATTTTCATCGTAAAGATGTCAGACTACTTTTGAAATATTATTTGGGACACTGGTATGAATATTAATGACTATGAATTTTCCAATATAAAAATTTCGTAAGTTATTTGGAATTTACGATTTACTTAACATGCCAGAATAAGGCAAATTTGAGCATAAACTTCCATTTTGAGGCTCATAAATACATTAGACAACTTCAAAATTACATTTATGATATTTTTTTGAGCATGATAGAATACAAGTATTCTAATAGGAAAATTTCGTAAATTATTCGTAATTTACGATTTTACCAACATAGCGAAATTGTAAATTTTTCATATAAATATGAATTTTGAGGATTATTGCATTGAAAATAGTAGCATGAAAACTAAACACCGGAATTGACCCTGATAAAATAAATTAATAGATTAGAATAAGATAAATATATCGAAGTTAACAGTGGATAGCCTATTAGGCGGGGTTTTCATTCTGTCACTGTATCAAGCTTCTGTCAAATTCATTTCTTTTAACATGATTATATCTCTCAAACTAGAAATTTATGAGAACATAAATATGATGGAGAACTGAGCAGAGTCCACCAATGCCAACTAGTTTTAGTTCCCCATCATACTATAGGTATGGGGAACTTAGGTAACCCAGCAAAGGGTTAAATGTGATACTTACCGAATAAATATATAAAAGAAGTGAAAGTACTCCCCGCCTTTTTCTCAGGACACTTTCATGGATGAAAAGTTTCACCATTTTTGCTATCATTATTTTTATGCAATAATCTCATCCCTATTTAATCATTTAATCATGATGTATTACAAGAAAAAAAATAGGGGGGGGGGGGGGGTAAATATTTCTATATGAAAAAAGTGGGGGAAAAAACGGAAATGTCTCACCTCTGACAATGTTAATTTTTCTTAATTTTATTGATGCATTGTTTCAAAAGATAACTTGAAAAAAAAAAAAAAAAAAAAAACTTTTCTTTAATTTCTGGAGTCTTATGTATTTCTCGCAATACATACATTGTGATATTATGCATTACAACGTACCATCGAAACTAGCTTCCACAAGCCTTCTGAAGAAAGGTCCATATTCATATCCAGCGATTCTGAGTTCATCATAGATATCTACGCCTGATATACGATTAGCTGAGTATTTGTCGTCGATATTTACAATAGGGTGTGCTTCACAAAACTGGATATTGTCTTCTACGTAAATTCTGCCACTGGCCACCAAGCCAGTGTTGCTTTGGGTTATTTCGAATTTTCCAGTGCTGTCCAGAATTGAAACTTGAAATGTTATCTCTGGAAAAAGTAAGAAAGAGAAACGTGCAGTCCACATAGATTATAAAAATTCTTATATATTTTATCACATTAAAATCTAATTTGTTTATTTTATTTTATTTTTGTTTATTTATTTTATTTATTTTATTTATCTATTTATTTATTTTTCAGTTGAAAAATGTACATTAAGTTCGATGTGTTTTATGTAGTATAAAGATTTCTAAATATACTTATACCAGTTCTAAGCCGTAATGCATCCAAATTCGTTTGTATGTCTTTGTAAAAATCAGTAATAATATTTTCTATTTTCAATTAAAAAACATGCTACTAATATGCTATTTTCAATTTAAAAAACAGCCTATAGCAAACATAAAGTAACGCATATTAGCTTTATGTCTGTGTAAGGAAATGTGAACAAGGATTGGAATCTGCTTAGATAGACAGATAAATCCGAATTAATAAACACTTTTCCGCTTTTGTTAAAAAATATTAAAAAATAAAAAAAAAAAAAAAAAAAGTAGTTAAATAAATATTGTAAGTTAGAACATATCATTAATATTCACACCATTTTGATTTGTTTAAACCGTAAGTGCGTTATTATTAACTGTAATTACTAAATTTGTTAACTGTAACTGCGTTTTATGTATTTCTGAAAAAAAAAAAATCGAAATGTCGATAAAAAAATAAAAATAAATAAAAATAATAATTTATGTTGCAGATATATTGATAGTACAAATACATAAAACGCAATTTCAGTATTACACGAAGGAAATAAAATCCTCTATAGAACTTGCATATTATTTTTATATTAGTTGTTTATTAGTTTTATATTAAACTACTAATATTTGTATTAGTTAATTGTTTTCATCATAATTGTTGCTTGCTAATAGGAAAGTTAAATTTAACTACATTTACAATATAGTTTGTAAGATGTTCAATGTTTTACGTTATACAAGAGGAATTAAATTGTTGTTGTCGATGTGAAAATTAAATTTCATTATAATCGCTTATATTGAAGATTAAATAAAATAAATCTCTAACACTAATAAAGTGTTTCTCCCGTTCTCTGAAATAACTAACTAAATAAATAATAATAATAATAATAGTAACAATAATAATAATAATAGTAACAATAATAATAATAATAACACTACTTAAATAATCAAAAATTTATGTATCATGTGTATACAGGGTGTTCCATAAAGGACAAAAAATGATATAATTTAGGAACATTGACAGACAGAATAATGAAATAAAAAGTTTGTTGAATAAGCAACAATCTAATTTTAAATGCAGTAAATTGCAAAATTAGTTACAAACCTCATCTATAGAGGCTACTATAATCTTACAAGGAGAGGTCAGGACATGAAAAATTTAGATTGGGATGAAATTGCGCAGAAATTGTAGTACACTATGAAGGTAACAACATAATTAAGCAATAGCGCGCTCTTGCCAAATAGTCTTGAAAAAAAAAAGCCCTTAACGTTTCAGTAATTCTTGTGTTTAATTTATTTCGTAAACGAATCAGCGAATTTGGTAGAATAAGCGGATGTTGCGCAAACGATCAGGGTTCGACGCTACCTCAGGTATTTCATTTTTTTCTCTCTTTAATTATTTATTTAATGTGAACTTATTTGTTTTTATTTTTTACCTTCTTTTATAATTCAGATCAAAATTTGAAACTTTTAATGAATAATAATTATTTAATTCTCTTGAATTAAAAATAATATATATGAAGGTTTAATATTTTTCTATTTGGTTTATTTATAATTTTCTATAACTTAAAAAAATAATTTTACCTTTGTTTTAACTATAAAATAAAGTAAAAATAAAGGGATTATATATTTTTTTTATTATTATTTATTTATCTAAACATTTTATTTTATGCTTACTTTATTTTATAATTAAAACAAAACCAACATTTATATAATTTTAAGTTATATAAAATTATAAACATTACAAATAGGAAAATTTTAAACCTACATATTATTATTTTTTTATTCAAAAAAATTAAGTAATTATTATTCATTAAAATTTTCAAATTCTGAATTGAATTTTAAAAAAAAGTTTAGATTAAATAAATAATTAAAGGAATAATAATAATAATAATAATAAAAACTCCCGCAGGAAGCATCGAACCTGGGTCGTCTGTGTGACAGCAGCTCACACTACTAAGCATGCCACGGAAGTATTCTCTTTAAAGGCTTTTTTCTCAAGATAGTTTGGTTAGTGCGCACTACTGCTTTAATGTGTTGTTACTTTCATAGCATACAGAAATTCTTTGCAGCTTCGTCCTGATTTGAATTTTCCATGCCGTGATCTCTCCTTTTTAGTACAGTCGAAATTTTTGCCCTGATTCTTCCATCAGTATTTTTTTTTTTTTTTTTCGGAAATTTTAATAGTAAGTTTGCACGATCAGTTAAGTAAAAAATTATTACATAATTATACTGGAGGAAGAATCAGGGAAAAAATATCGACTGTCGACACCCTGTAGTATAATGTCTTCCAAAGAATAAGTGAACATGTTTCTCGTAATATGATAATTCATATTACGAAATATTGAATCTATTGTAACGTGATTCAATTATCATGTTACAACAGATTCAATATGGCTACTCTGAATAGCAATAATAGAACATAAACGGAAGATGAATTTTAAAGCACTTTTTACAATGTCTCGACTAAGGGTATACATACAGTCGGCAGTAAATGTATCCGAGTACTATCAAAAATTCCTATATAAAGAAGTACATTTAATAGTGTTTTGTTAAATAAATCCTTGTTGAATCATGTTCTTAGACTGACTAAAAACAGGATTCGAGAAGGATTTATTTAACAAAACTGTATTACGTTTACTTTTTACTTTCTTCTATCTTCAATAGAAGAAAGTATTGGATTCGTAAAAATTTTCGATTTCGGGTTTTTGGTGGATTTACACGTTTTGAGAGATGTAGAACACGATTTTACCATTTTTAGAAAATGTCTGTCTGTCTGTCTGTGTGTGTGTGTGTGACAAAATTTTGTGGCAACTGTATCTCTGGAACTACTGCACAGAATTTCATACAAATTGGTATGTAGTTGCACCTTGACATAAATTAGTGCCTAGCAACTTTTGGTAAAAATCGTCTTACAGGTTGCGTTGCCACCCCGCTTTTTCTAAATTTTTAACAGGGTGATATAGGGCAAATATTTTCAAGATGGATATCTTTCGAAAGGTCTCGTCAGTACCTTTAAAACGAATGGTTGAACTATAAATCTGTGATAATTTAAAACAAAGTTATCGATTTTTTTTTACTTTTTACGAAAAAAAAACTTAGAAAAAAAAATCTTTTTTTTTTTTTTTTTTTTTTCTCCCCTTAATTTTATCAAACTCCCACGGTTTCCGTGTTCTGACAAACATTTGGGTAAAATGTGAAAATTATTTTAAGTTTGTCAAAACACGGAAACCGTGGGAGTTTGATAGAATTAAGGGGAGAGGGAAAAAAAAAAGTGGGACTTTGACAAAATTTTGGGTAAAATGTGAAAATTTGTTAAAGTTCCACTTTTTTTTTTTTTTTTTTTCCTCTCCCCTTAATTCTATCAAACTCCCACGGTTTCCGTGTTCTGACAAACTTAAACTAATTTTTGCTTTTTTTCGCTAATTTTGTCAAAGTCCTACGGTTTCCGTGTTCTGACAAACTTAGAATAATTTTCACATTTTACCCAAAATTTTGTCAAAGTCCCACTTTTTTTTTTTTTTTTTTTTTTTTTTTTAATTATTGTTACTGAGTGAATTTGTATATAGGAAAAGATAGAAGAAAGTCATGTGGTGGCCACAACATACTAGTTTTATATAGGAATTTTTGCTGATACTCGGATATTTTTGCTGCTGTTTCAGCTGTTACAAAGTTTAATGAGTCTTACGGTAAAAAATGTCCATTATATTAATCCAAAGAAAGGTTCTTATGCACGATCTTATTCTTTCTTGTTTCAATTGCTGAATTAACCAAAAACTGATTGCTCTTTGATTTCTGAAGACATGAAGCTTACATGGTTACTTTTCTGCAATATTTATTAGTTTTAACTTCATTGTATTCCTTATAAATAGTTCCCCTAATATAACTTCCTGTCATGTTCTGGATTTAGAATAGTCAGAAGATTGTACTTCTGAATTTTATTTAAAGTTGATTATGTTTACAGTGCCCCCTCTCTTGGCAAATTTTATAACTAATTTTACAATTAAGTATGTTTAATCTCTTCAGGGAAGGTTTTTTGATATTGAAAAAAATGACCTAATTTTAGGATTAATAGCGATTTATTCATTTTACATTCATAGGAATCGAAAAACAATAATTAAAAAATAGTAAAAACAATAAGAATGCACACACACACACACACACACACACAGAGAAAAAAAAAAAAAAAAAAAAAGCTATAGTATTTGTACGCACTGAGCATTAATAATAATCATAAATTCCGGTCATATCACTTATTCACATTTCTCATAAATGTACCGATCACATCTTATACAACATTTGTTATGACATCTCGGATAATTTTTCAGTTCCCTTTTTTAAGATAGTGATCTGTATTCTCCAGTCTGATTTGAGGATCAACTTTAGTGCAGATTTTGGATTTTTAGGTTATCAGTGCAGCTAAACCATAAGATTCGTATTTCGTTGAGATATTCTATAATGAATAATTTATTATCCTATATTTGCTATTTTTATTAATGAAAATTATTATAATTAAAAAAAAAAACTAAATATCCTCATACGTAACCCATTGCATCAAGAGGTTAAAATTCCAGAGCTGCCTATTAAATTATCATTTGATTAATCTTTCTGTCCATCACTGTTTTAATTATATATCATTCAAACTTCGGGAACCTTTTTCGAAACACCCTGTATGTATATTAATGCAGCAAGACACACTTACGTGCAGGGCTTAGAAAAGTTGGTCTGTGAATTTTAAAATCTTCTACCACAAAATCCAGATCTTCAGGACTGCTGCATTGCATATTCTTTGCAAGTGCCTGCCAAGCAAGCCATACGTATCCGGTAGCAGGAAAGAGAGATCGGCCATCAATGAAATGATCTAAGAGATATCTGTCAGTAGTATCTACATGGAACTTATGTGAATAAACACCTGTCAGATATTTCCATTTTGGAACGTAGTAGGACTGAGAATGGTTCCATTGTATAAGGTCACATATTTGAGGTGTTCCTCTTGGTACGGGGAACTGAACAGGTCTGTAGAGATTCTCTATCTTTGGGTTCAGCCCTTCAAGGTATAATCTTTAAAAAATGATAAAAAATAAATAAAATTATTGCAGTGATAAACGTTGTAAGGAAAAAAAATCAAATTTGTTAAAGAATGAATGGCAATTTATGTTTGGACAATATAGGAGCGTACAGAACCTTTGCAAAGGGATTCCCAATAAAATTGAAAATGCATGCTATGTTTAGTTAGCCACCAAAATTAGTATTAATTTTCATAGTGATCTCCACCTCCTCTCTATGGCAAAAAATTGCGCAAATATGTGAGAACAAGAAAAGATACTAACAACAGTAGAAAAAACGAAGATATTAAAGAAAATAGAAATGCATCAAACAACGCATGGATTATGTGTCTTAATATTTTCCGCCAAGTCTTGTAGTTTCTTCAAGTTATACAAATTTACAAAAATAAAGTTGGAAAACTTAGTTTGATAATTTGTGCCGATTTATATGATTTTTGGTGTCTTGAAACTAAAAATGAAGCGAGTTTTTCTCTATCACGTATAGATATTTGTAAATACAGGATGTCTACCGACACAATTTTTTCCGTGGCTCTTCCAGTGATATAACTATACGGTAACTTTTATGGTATATTTTCATGATTAATTATAATTAATTATCAATTTTAATTGAAGTATGGAATGTGAGTTCAAGATACGTGGCAAAACATAATGCTTAAAACATAACCTTGCTTATAGCAGGTTGATTACTTGCAGCGATTGAACGGAGAAGCAATCAGCTGTAAAGAATTATGAGCAGAAAAAAAAAAAATGACCAAATTAAACATTTACTTACACAGAGGAACAGGTTAGAAAAAATCTTAAAGATTTATTTCCCTACATTGATAATAAAGCTCCATACTATAGTGCTGAAGGTGTCTATAATATGTTCTTTAATCTTTCAGGAATATTTTGAGAATATCTTGGAGGAGAAAGGATACCTACGCCATCTCTAGATGCTTAAAAAAAAATAAATAAATAAATAAATAAATAAAAAAAGAATAAAAAGAAACTGCTAAAATTCCCTACCTGCAGTTGGCAACACTGAGCTCAAATCTAACAAAGCAAACCAATCAGGCAATGTTGCAAGATGGTCGAAAGTCAATTTCCCCCAAATCAAATTTTTTTTTTTTTAAATCCTGAACTCAATTTATACTAAAAATGTACTTTCTTTCTTTAAATTTAAAAAAAAAAAAACATTTAAAAAATTTAATCTCACGTTTTTCTCCAAATAACGTTCATTATAGAAAAAAATTCTCATTTACAAAATAATTTTCACTAGTTTTTGAAAAATTTTGAATCTCTCTAGCATTTTGAACCTAGTTTCCTTACCTCTAATCATTTGTATTTATCTTATATGTGGGTAAAAAGAATTTTTATGGACTATGAAATGCTTGAAAAACAAGGTACACAGACAGCTTACACATCTTACATCAAATTTGATATTTCACGCCTGCAAGTTAATTTCAAGCTAAGATCAATTATCCAAGTTTACATACACTGTAAGTCCAGCTTACTTTAAGCCTGATTATAAAAGCGGCAAGCAATACATACCAAGCATTCCCTATGCTTGCTACAGCTTACATGAACCAAATAATTTTTCAAATCAGGGAATACAAAAAGCAATAAAAAATAAATAAATTTTATAATCATAAAGTTGACAATGTTGCTTTTCTATTTCTGAAATAGTATCCGGTGTCAATGCATTGTAATCTCATAAATTTAATAATTTCTTTCTCTTTTTTGTGGAATTTTAGGAAAAAAGTAATATTTTTTCTTTAAGAGCTTCACAAAGTGAGCAAGTCAATAACGCGTTGGTCCACCGCTGGCCCTTATGAAAGGAATTATTCGGCTTGACATTGAATGAGAGATTTGGCAGATGTCCTGCGGGATATTGTGCCAAATTCGGTCCAACTGGCGCCTTATATAAAAAAAATCCTGAGCTGCAGAGCGCTTTTCATATTATTTCAAACGTTCTCGATGGGGGAGAGAGCCGGCTACCTTGCAAGGTAGTACTGAGCAAGCACAAAGAGAAGCAGTAGAAATTATCGCCGTGTGCGGGCGGGCATTATCATGTGAAATGTAAGCCCAGGATGTAGTGATATGAAGGACAATACAATGTGGCATAGAATATAGACATACTACGCTATTATAGACCTGCTGTAAGGGAGCCGCTGGTAACAACTAAAGGCCTACCGTTCTCTAGGCCTACCGTTTCGTTTTTGACGCTGTGTTGGGGCATGGCTTACTCATTCCTGCCAACACTGTCTAATAGTTGCATCGCTACTTCTCAAATGTCAAGCAATTCTTCGATTAGACAAATCGGCTATTTTGTGCCCAATCGCACGTCCTCTCTCGCATGTTTACATCTCCGGATATTGTTCACGCACGTCTGTGCGAGGCATAGTTACTACCTATCTGAGTATACGGAATGAAATTCTCAAAGAATTTATAACCTGGAATCGAAATTTCTCCTCTTTATTATTTTGACAGATGCAGAGTTAAGATGCGCTGCAGCGTTATATGTTCATTCGTTGGCCGCCAAGCTTTAAATTTTGCATTTTCCGACGAATCCTGTATTCAAATCAATTTGCATTATTCCTTCTTGATGCACTTTTTTTTTTTTTTTTTTTTTGTCTTTTGTTTAGACAATCCTGTAAAATTAAAAAAATCATCTGTAGAGGACATACACCAAGAAAAGAAGCTCTGTATGGAATAAAATAATTTTTAATAATATTAGAGGGGTTTTTATAATAATTATTTTACATATAAACTTTTATGGATTTTTATGTCATAGATGCTAATATTTGGCTATCAAACATATCGTAAAGGAACAATGTTTTAAATTACCATATATATATATATATATATATATTTAATTTATAGAATTAAATCTACAATTACAGACACTTTGCAGCACACAGACATCAATCGCTCTGAAGATATTGAAAATTATTAAGATTTTCCAAATGAAATAAAAAGAAGGTAAAAGATTTTCTAAATTGAATGCGTTATTGGAATGATTTTAGAAAAAAAGGAAAGAACATAGTCACTTTAACATACTATTTTAGATTCAATCGAATCTTGAGGAACCAGTAACTTACTTCCCTAAAGATTCCATGAAAAATCCTATATTATTGTCATCGTTTCTCTTCATTAATCCAGTGTAACATGCATCCGAACCAACAGACCTTTTCAATATTGATTGAAGTAAGAAGTGTGGTCCAATTTCTATGGTGCAAGCGTCAGAGGGGATTTTCTTGAGAACATCATTAAAACGTACAGTCGACATAAGATTATGAACAAAATATTCTGCTCCGGCCATTTTGCATGCTTCACTGTTCCATTCTTCTTCAGGATAGCTCGTACTAATCCAACGTTCGGTTCTTGGTTTTGGATCTCGAATTACCTAATGCAAATAACAATAATTAAAAAAAATAATAAAAGGTACGCAAGCTTTGTAATATGTGATTGATATACTAGCATTTCAAATAGAGAGTATTTAAGTGTCACTTCCTCGAAACTGCTTACTGAATCTCATATTTTGCATATATAGTCTCCAAAGTAAACAGTTTTGATTTCTAAAACCGAAAACAACTATAGTTTATGTTTTAGCCAGTAGGGAAGAACATGATGCTAGCTGCTAATAAATTTAATTAAACTGACACTATTGAACAATTTCAGCTTATTTAAAAATGCGTAACAGAACTTTTCTTTGAACAACGAAATTAAACATGACATCACTTTACCAGATTGAGCATTAAATGGTAAATTCTTTTACTAGAAAATTAACTGGCTGCTGTCGCTATCAAGACACTTTGACAGTTATAATGGGTACATCAAAGTCTTCTTAAGATTAGACACCTTCGGCGAATAATTGTCGATTTCGATGAGACTGGGAAGTTTGTAGTAAAGTTTGTTTGAGGCCGTAAGTTATACAGTACGCTAAGGACTGAAGAAATTGAGAGTGCAATTGTTAAAAAAAATAACAATTAATGTATCTGCTAGCAGTAGTATGCGTGTAATATATCAGGATTGAGACCTTCCTTACACAAAAATGTGGAGAATCATGCGTAATGAATGGTTTAAAATTTAACTCAGATAAGGTGTTCTATAGGTAAAAAATGCCAAATACGTTCAGTTTTACGCAATCGACTAGCTCCACAGCACCATTTGTCCCTACTCTGTTGTTTAAAATAAGAATTGTTTCTTTTTATTTTTTCTTTTATTTTCTTTATTTAATTTTTTAGAGAAATAAAATTTACGAGACTACGTGTGTGAAACATGACTGTGATTTATCCAGTAGTTTTACATAGGTGATGACTATTACATAGCCATGGGAATTGGAATAGGAATTTTATAGGTGGACTTTGGCGCACTGCCATAAAACGGATTGTTCCGTCACAGTAAAAAATATGTCCTATTTGCTGCCAGAAAATTTGAGAAAATACGTTATGACAACGTAATGTTTTCGTAAATTACGCATATTTTCTCAAATTACTGAGAATTTTTGGCAGCAAATAGGACACATTTTTTGCAGTGTATAGGGAAGAGAGGTTAATGTTGGGATGGGAGAGAAAAGCTACTTCCTGGCCAAAACATTAATTATAGATGCTCCTTTCGTTACCCACCTAAAGTGTAACCACATTTTCTACGCCTAGTAGAGAGGATGCGTCTAAAGGCTTAGAGGGGTGTCAAATTCATCAATAGTTTGCGATTTAGTAAACATCCAGTCGCTTGGTGCTCCCTTATCGCTTGTTTTCTTCCAACGATAACGGTTACCCCCTCCCCCTATTTTAACACTGGCTCGTTAAGTCCGCACTTGCTCAGAGGCTTCCATGATCGTAAGAAATGTGGTTAAAGAATACCCTATTTTATAGAATAGGTCGTTTTCTCCCACCTGCGAATTGCATTATCCGTCTTTAATTTTAATCACTGGGTGCAGATATTTTACATAAGCAATAAAAACAATCGTTTCTTTGTAATATTTCCGG
Organism: Salticus scenicus; assembly: GCA_963930645.1. Lineage (NCBI taxonomy): Eukaryota > Metazoa > Arthropoda > Arachnida > Araneae > Salticidae > Salticus > Salticus scenicus. The sequence continues at coordinate 29,193,383 of OZ005659.1, read as the reverse complement.
AGTGTCTCCACACAATTTCTGAATGCTGTTTATTTCCTAAAATCAACTAAAACCGATTTTAGGGACATGCAGATATCTACATCGTAAAAAAATATGTCCTATTTGCTGCCAGAAATTCTCTGTAATTTGAGAAATTACGCGTAATTTATGAAAAAATTACGTTGTCAGAACGTATTTTTTGTAATTACAGAAAATTTCTGGCAGCAAATAGGACATATTTTTTACAGTGTACACTACATATTCATATCTCATTTTAGATTAAAAAAAATATATTAAAAAATTATGGGGCTTACGCTACTTTGAGAAAGATTTAATAAAGATCAGATAATCATCCTAATATTTTCCCACTAAGCTTACAAATATATTAGATATTGTAATGCATAAACTGCATTATAAATGGGAAATTGAAATGAAAAAGTTATTGAATGATAGACAATTGCTCTTAAAAGACAAGCAATGAGAATATTCCTTGTAGTGAGAATAAATATAACGCAAGGTAACACTGAATTATTATGATCAGTGTTATTAGAATCCGCCTTCTCATGATTATCAAGTACGTATCAAATATATATACAGAATGTCCGAAATTAAACGACCCTATTTTAAAGTTGTCTACAGATGAAACTATTGTTGAGAAAGATATAAAATTTCGCGTAGGACATAATAAAGGCATGGGAATTCGTTTGAGCAAATAAAAAATAATAATTCAAATTTTCGCCACCAGAGTCGTTTTTTAATTAATTATACACTTTTTTATCTGTAACTTCCCTGGTCCCCAGACCTCAATCTATGCGACTTTCAGCTTTGGGAAAGTTTGAAAGGTCTTGTAAGTCATGATAATTCAAGAATTTTACCTGATAGCATTTCACAACATATTCGTAACATTTTCCCGAACACATTGCGATCAGTTGTGGAACATGATATCTTACAATTCCAGATGGTAACTGACAATGATGGCCGTCATGTTGAACATGTATTTTAATAATAAAATTTGTAAACTATCATAAATGTATGCTAAATTTGTAATTCATTAAAAATGTTCCATGGTAGAGGAAATTTGAACTTTTTTTTTTTAATTATTATTATTCGCTCAAATATATTCCCATACCTTCATTATGTCCTACACAAAGTTTCATAACTTTCTCAACAATAGTTTTCTCTATAGATAACTTTAAAATAGGGTTGTTTAATTTCGGTACCCCGCATATATATATTCAGGTATTCATTCATTCGAAAATGTTGATAATGATCTAGTAAATTTTTCTCATTATACTAGAAGGAGAAATGATACATACAACCCGTGCCTTAATGTATTGAACTTAAATATTTGCTTGTTTAGCACTAAATACGTATATATCCCATGTTCAAGGATGTGATTTGCGTTAATTTGCAGTCCACTAATTCCATAAACAATTTTTTTTCTATGTAATTTGTTTGTTATTGTTAGAATACTATAGACTCCGAAATTCATATTTAATAATTAATCTAGAACTCTTCATTTAAAAGACTCTAATTTTTAGTATGCGTGTAGATGTATCAAACTTAATGTTCCGCATTTTTCTCACACCCTGCGGTTTTGTGAATGTAGATGTATCTCTTTTATATCTTTCGCCTCTGAAAAAGTTGTTCAGTTGTGTAGATGTATGTGCTTTAGATAAGATGAACGAGCCTTTGGCTCGAAATTTTTTTTTTCCTCAATACTAAATCACCAGTGAATAACGTGAAATGTTTCCAGATTTATTTTTAGGATAAAAATGCGCTCAATTCCAGTGAATATGGAGAGGTGGAGAAAAATGATAGAAAACTCGGAAGCGTAAGATAAATAAAATTTCCAGTAAGAAGATTTACAGGTAAGCGAAACTTTACTTACCTACTTCTATGCTCCAATTGTTATACCTATTGAAACTTTAACTAATTAATATTTTGAAATATCAAATAAGAGTGTATATAGCGTACTCACGCCATTATAAAAAGGTATTTCACTTTAATTAAAAGATTATGACTACTGATCTCCAAATAAAACCATAAACTATATAAAGAAAAACAGTTGATATTTATATACTTTATATTAAGAAATATTAAAAAAAAAAAAAAACTGTTTATATTTTCAAATAGACTATTCTTGGTGAAATAAAAAAAATAAACACCATGAACTTATTTAAGGAAACTAACATTGAGTCGCTAAATGCAAATAATTATGATATATGGAAGTTTAAAGTCGAAAATTTACTTCAAAAAGATGACTTGTTCACAGTCATAAAAGATGAGCCTCCAACGCCGATAACTGATACATGGAGGTCCAAAGACCGTAAAGCGCGTGCAATTATCAATTTATTAGTTGATAATGATCAAATAATATATGTAAAAAATCTCTCCACCGCACGCGAATGCTGGGAAACTCATAAAATAATACATGATACAAAATACATGAAAAAAAATACATGAAAGGTCATCGCTCTCAAGCAAACTCTTTCTTCTTCGTAAATTGTATTCAATTAAATTAGCTGAAGGAGGTGACATGACAGAACATATAACAAAAATATATCATACGAGAGATAAACTCATAGCAATCGGAGAAAAGATTGATGATCACCATCTATCAGTCTTAATGCTATGTTTTCTACCCCCATCTTATGTACTAATTACTTCTTTGGAGAGTAGAGATGAAACGGATCTTTCTCCGGAGTTTATCCGATCAAAATTAATCGACGAATATTTAAAAAGAGAAGAAAATAAAAAAGAAAACAATATTTCAGCATTGAAGGTGATAACTAAAACAAAAAATGAAAATACAAAATTTTGTAAATTTTGTAAACGAAATAAATCATAACATCGATGAGTGTTGGATTCTTAAAAGGAAAAATAATGCGAGATCCAAACAAAACACCAGATACAATAGTAACAAACAGCCCTTTAGATCTGCAATATGCTCTCACGATAGAGATAACGCAGACAAGATACAGATTTCGGCAACTGATAAAAAGAAATCAGATAAAGTTTTTACATTATATATGGGTATGAAATCAGATAATTGGTATATTGATTCAGACTGTTCGACACATGTAAGTAACGATAAAAGTAAATTTTATGAATTCTATCCTAGTTCCTCATGCGTAACAATCGCGAATGGGCAGGAAATAAAATCGCTTGGACATGGATCTGTAAAATTACATACCATACATTCGAATAATACACAAAACACAATACTATTAAAAAATGTCTTGTATGTACCGGATATTGAGACAAATCTCATATCTGTGAAAGGGGCAACAGAAAATGGGTGTGTGGCAGTATTTAAAGATAGATCATGTAAAGAATGCATGAAGGCGAAACATGTATTGAAGGGTATATCAACAATAATTTATATGAATGTAAAATAAATTCTGATACAACACACACCATAAACATTGTGAAAACATGCGAAAATAAAAACTGCATAGACAAATGGCATGTTAAATTGGGTCATAGAAATATTAATCACATAAAACAGTTAGTAAACAAAAACATAGCAACCGGGATAATACTAGATGATTGTAAACACGATAATGTATGCGAAACTTGCATATTATCTAAATTAACCGACAATCCTTATCCCAAAAAGGTTCAATTTAGGGCAACAAAAGTTTTAGAGTTGGTTCACAGCGATTTATGCGGGCCGATGAAAACCCCCACGGTCGGTGGAAAGTATTATTTTTTGACATTTATAGATGATTTTAGTCGATTTACCGTTATATACCTATTAAGAAATAAAGACGAAGTTTTATCAAAATTGAAACAATACATAGCAATGACTTCAAATAAGTTCGGGAGAACTTTGCAGGCAATCCGCTCAGATAATGGAGGGGAATACACCGGAAAAGAGTTCGATGAATATTTAGGAAAATTAGGCATAGACCATCAATTAACAGTCCCCTATTCGGCTCCTCAGAATGGCGTTTCTGAGCGTAAAAATCGAACTTTGGTAGAGATGGCACGTTGCTTATTAAAAGATGGAAATTTACCGAGTTATTTCTGGGGTGAGGCAATTAATACCGCTGTATACTTACAGAATAGACTCCCGACTTCCGCGTGTGAATCGACACCCTATGAATTATGGACGGGTCGAAAACCAGACCTATCAAAATTAAAACCCTTCGGTTGTCGTGCCTATGCTTATGTACAAAAGGTACACAGGGGTAAATTAGATGATACAGCCCAGCAAGGTATATTTGAAGGGTATGATAATAGAAGTAAAGGGTATAGAATCTGTACGAATGGTAAAAACATAATTATAAGTCGTACTGTAAAATTTGTAGAACATGAAAATAAAGAAATATTAAATAATGAAACATTAAAAAATAATGATGAAAGACCTGATAACATAAAATTATCACCAAAACTGCAGATAATAGATTCGGAAGCAGAAAACACAGATGATAGCAGTTTGTCAGATAATTCACAAGACATACCGCGAAGATCGCAAAGATCTAATAGGGGGGGTACCACCTGATAGATTTACGTTCACAGTCAACAATAAAAGAATTGAAGAACCGAAATGTTGGGACGACATAATGAGTATGAAAAATCCCATAGAGAAAGAAAATTGGATTAAAGCCCCGTTAGGGGAAATAAATTCACTTAAGGAAAACGACACATGGGAATTAGTAGAAGCCTTGCCAGGAACTAAAGTAATAGGTAGTAAATGGGCATTTAAGGCAAAATTCAATAGTCAGGGACTAGTGGAAAAATATAAAGCAAGGCTGGTCGCCAAAGGATTTCCCCCAAAATATGGCATCGATTATGATGAAACCTTTGCACCTGTTGCATCACACACAACCATAAGAAGTTTTCTAGCAATGTCCCTGTACAAAAATTTAAGTTTAAGACATGTTGACATTAAGACGGCTTTCTTACATGGGGTATTACAGGAGGATGTATATATGCAGCAACCAGAGGGTTATGCTGCACCAGGCGAAGAGCATAAGGTTTGTAAGTTGAAAAAGGCCATCTATGGCGCTTAAAGCAGGCCGCGAGGGCTTGGAATCAGAAATTAAATGATACGTTATGCAAATTAGGTTTCAATCAAAGCCAGTACGATAAATGTCTTTATAAAAGAAAACAAAATAATTCAACAACATATGTTCTAGTATATGTTGACGATTTATTAATTGCGGGTGAAAATAAAATTATAAACATGTTAATAGACAAATTAAAAGAAGAATATCCGTTGACAGACTTAGGCGAAGCTAAGTATTATATAGGTATAAATTTAGAAACACGCAGTAAAGGCACGATAACGCTCGACCAAACGAACAAAATAATGGAACTAATTACCAAATTTGGGCTTGAAAATGCGAAACCAACAGATACTCCCATGGAGTCAGGCTACATAAAGCTAGTCGATAATGAAAACCTTCTACCGCACAACACCCAATACCAACAAGCTATCGGAGCGCTACTCTATATAGCCACGGTATCGCGACCGAATATTAGCGCTGCAGTGGGGATTCTAAGCCGAAGGAATGAGTGTCCCAGATCAAAGGATTGGGAGGCGGTTAAGAGGGTCATACGCTATCTAAAAACAACAATTAACCTCAAATTAACATTTAGCAATAAAGAGGAGCCTATCCTGAGGGCATATGCAGATTCAGATTGGGCAAATGATGCATCCGATAGAAGATCAATCGCAGGAAATCTATTTATGCTCGGAAGCAATCCCATCCAATGGAACTCAAAGAAACAGAATTGCGTAGCTATGTCCTCCGCTGAAGCAGAATATATATCGGCAGCAAATGCTGCACAAGAACTAATTTACGTTAAGAATTTACTGCACGAAGTAGATCTACATCAAGAGGAACCAATAACTTTGTATGAGGATAATATGTCCTGCATCAAATTGGCAGAAAGCGATAAACATCATCATAAAACGAAGCATATTGATCTGCGATATCATTTGCTTCGTGAGAAAATTAAAGAAAAGAGAATTGAAATGGTTTATAAAAGTTCAGAAACTATGATCGCTGACATCCTCACGAAGGCTCTGCCCAAAACTACATTCATCAAACATAGAAGTGAACTATTAAAATAAACTAGACTTTCAGATATGTAGACAATAAGACTTCTTCAACACACCATAAATTTTAATCCAGCACAACCGGTTTCGAAAGGACGTAGCCTTCCTTCATCAGGTGCAAAAAAACACGTGCTACTGCCTTGGAGGCAAAAGCAAGACTGAAAGCGGGGCAAAATCCAGAGGGGGAGGAGCAACACAAACAACCAATAGGAAGCATCATGCAGGACCAATCAGAGAGGAACACACATGCACACACAAAAACAAAAGGAGGGAGGGAAGGAAAAAACAATTAATTTTGTTTATATTTATTTATATATTTTATTTTATTTATTTTTTATAGGCTACGTCCTTTCGAAACCGGTTGTGCTGGATTAAAATTTATGGTGTGTTGAAGAAGTCTTATTGTCTACATATCTATTGTACACCAGTTTTGCATTTAGTTTTAGACTTTCAGAGTCTAAGTGGGGAAGTTAGAATACTATAGACTCCGAAATTCATATTTAATAATTAATCTAGAACTCTTCATTTAAAAGACTCTAATTTTTAGTATGCGTGTAGATGTATCAAACTTAATGTTCCGCATTTTTCTCACACCCTGCGGTTTTGTGAATGTAGATGTATCTCTTTTATATCTTTCGCCTCTGAAAAAGTTGTTCAGTTGTGTAGATGTATGTGCTTTAAATAAGATGAACGAGCCTTTGGCTCGATCTCTAAATCAGTTTTCCAATAAATAACCCAGAAGAAATACACATTTACGACTAATTTTTTTTTTCCTCAATACTAAATCACCAGTGAATAACTTGAAATGTTTCCAGATTTATTTTCAGGATAAAAATGTGCTCAATTCCAGTGAATATGGAGAGTCGGAGAGAAATGATAGAAAACTCGGAAGCGTAAGATAAATAAAATTTCCAGTAAGAAGATTTACAGGTAAGCGAAACTTTACTTACCTACTTCTATGCTCCAATTGTTATACCTATTGAAACTTTAACTAATTAATATTTTGAAATATCAAATAAGAGTGTATACAGCGTACTCACGCCATTATAAAAAGGTATTTCACTTTAATTAAAAGTTATTGTATAGGATAGTGATTACTATTAAAAAGTGTTGGCAGCTAAACAAAAGCGAAAATTACATCCCTGCATACACTGTAAAAAATATGTCCTATTTGCTGCCAGAAATTCTCTATAATTTGAGAAAATACCTTCTGACAACGTAATTTTTTCGTAAATTACGCGTATTTTCTCAAATTACAGAGAATTTCTGGCTGCAAATAGGACATATTTCTTACAGTGCAGTATTCTAAATGCAAGCTCAAAAATCGCATTTTTCTGTCCAATCCAGTATTTCGAAGAAGTTATACAAGTTTTGCACCATTTTTTAGAACACCCTAGAAAATACATAATATTTATCTTTTAAATATTTTTTTACTTACATCTAAAAGAGCTTTCTTTAGTTGTTTAGCCGCCGGCCATACATGCTGACAGTGGAAAGCATAACCATACGCATTGACAACTCGGGCAAAAATATTCTCTTGTTGCAATTCAGCCACAAATTTTTCCAGAGGTACTTTCAGTCCACTAATAGTCACTGAATCTTCTGCATTATGACAAGCCGGATAAACATCCTTAGGACATCGACGGGTGGCTTCTTCCCAAGTTAATCCTGTACAGATTTTTTTTTTTTTTTTTTATTTTTTTAAGCAATAAAAAATTAAAGGAAACAAATAAAAGAAAAGCTATCATACGGTTTTATTTTTGTGGTTATAAAAAAAAGTTAATATCAATAAAAATAAAATTTTTGTGTTTTTCTTTAATGTGCAGAATTATAATTGCCCTTAACAGTAATAATACTATTCCATATACTATTCGGCCTTCAGCCGCCTAGCGGTTGATATTTCCAGCATATTTTCAAATTGGGTGCTTGCGTATTATCCCGGAAAACCTCATTTGTCAAATCAATAACTGTAACAAAATGACGTAATTAAAAAAAAAAAAAAAAAAAAAGAAAAAAAAAGAAAGATTATTTAAAATTTAATTGTGTTTTTTATCAAAATAATGGAATTCGAGCAATGAACAGGGGTAAATTTTACATTTTTTAACTGGGGTCGGGAAAAAAAAAAAACCGCCAAATCGCCAAGTGGCGGTTCTTACATAGAATTACATCTATTCTTTCAAATTACCTTTCGACTAATTCTATTTCTTTCAAACCACGGATAAAATTTATTTTTCCTCAATACATTGTTGCATTCGTGACGTTATTATTGTTTTTCTGTTAGATCATTCTTCTCCAACCATTTAATTCTTTTCTTCAAATGAAGGAGAAAAATTCGTTTTCTTTATTTTATTACATTTTTGTAGCAATGTTGTTAGTTTCGGGAAATTTGGACTTTCATTATTAAGAATATTACAGAATTGCCAAGTTTCTCGTTTTAACCGGAAGACTTTATACTAGAAATATTCTAAAAAAGAAAATAATTTATTTAATCGTAGAAAAGTAACATGACAGATTTCTATCACGAAATAATGGTGATAATTTTTTTCTCAGCTTATCTTTATCCCATTACACACTTATTTATACACATACACTAATACACCGTGTCTCAAAAGTTTATACAATCAATAAAATTTGCATTAACATAAAAAGTTATAAGGTACAATTAAAATTCGTGAGATAGGTAATAAATAAAAACAGTTTTGCTGATATACACATATAAATTATGATCAGAGTTTTGAAATTATAAAATGTATATTAAATTATATAAAAATGTGCTGTCCCAAATGTATAGACACCTGCAAGTGTTTTCGGTTTTACATTTTTAAAAGTAACTAAAAACTTGCTTTTAATACTGAATTGCATTGCCACGGCACTTTGTAACATCCAGTACACGTTGTTCCATAGAATATATTAAGCATTGCATTACAGAAGGAGATATTTCATACCACGCTTTGTCAATTGCAGTTTTTAAGTCATTTACACATGTATATTCCTTTCCATTTTCATATATTTTACGAGATAAGATGTTCTCCCTACTATTAAAACTACAGGTTACACTTTGGCACCCTCTGGGGGTGAAAAGCTTGTCTCACTGGTGACACCCCTAGGGGTGCCAAATAGCACTCTTAAAAAGGGTGAAAAAAATGGCATCTCTCATTCAGGGTGCTTCAAGGGGTGAAAGATGGTACCACAAATTGGAATAACGGCACCCTTACTGCAGGGTGCTCCGGAACTGAAAGAATGGCACCCTAAGAGAGAATAATGTCACCCCACATGTGAAAGCATCCTCATTCCATGGTATTCAATGACTCAATCCCTTCCCTCCTATTCTGTTGCCATACTATTTATTGGTTCGAATCGTGAAATGCATTTATCCACGTGCACGTTCATCCATTTTTTTATTGAGATTACTATAGGTAAATAATCAAAATTTCATGATCGTCCAGTATTATAATTTTGTGCTGACATTTGACAACACGTAAACTTTCCTAATACTTAAAAAATATAATATTAATATATATTATATATATATATATATATATGATAAAAATGTATATTATTTCAGCTTATTTAGCCGTCTGGTCATGCTCTAACGGTTAAAACTACATTCGGATTGTTCTAATTTATATTTATTACAGCTTCATTCCTGTTTGAAATATAACATGTAGTAAAACCCATATGCTTTAATGAAGTGTATTGATACCTGAATTCGGTGAAATAGGGTAGTGCAAATCATTTATTATTCATTTACAGAGCCACACAAGAGCTTCATTGCATAATTCTCTATGGAAAACTGTTTACATCATATTTGAATTGTGTTATTCTCTTTAATATATAGAGATTATCATTTATTGTTTTTTTTTTTTTTTTTTAACGGAGATATACAAAACATTTTGGATACATAGTACTGTATCCGAAGTAATGTCTCTCAGCGATAATTGTTGGATGTGCATTTTGAGTTATGATATGCATTTTAAACTAATTTTCCATATAACAGGTTACGTATGAACGCTGTATACTATGTACAGTATTACACAGAAGAATTCGTAAACATTACTGAATATGAGCGTGAATTGTTTAAAGGTAGTTTTTTATTGAATTATGCATTTTCAAACTGAACTATGTTTAATTCACTAAGATGTTTGTAGAACTTAACATCATATACTGGGGACACAAAATGTATAAATGACTTTTGAGTGATAATTTCTAAAAGTTAATTCAGTAGATTTTTTTTTTTTTTTTTTTTTCTTGAATTAATTTTTAGCTTATTAAGTGCCGTGCATTAAAAAAAAAAAAAAAAAAAAAAAAAAAAAAAAAAAAAAAAACTGATCCTGTACAAACATATATATTACCATCCATTTATTGATAAAAGTTGTTGGCAAAGCTTTTTCACAGATTAGGCACTTTATTAGTAGATTGAAAGAAAATAATTGTTTTTATATCACTATCATACCTATTTTCATGAAACCTTGTAAACAATCACTTACTGTTTATAAAAAATTACAGTGTGTCCCCCACATAATTGGTGTTGGGGCATAGATATATAAATATATGTCACCATGTTACTGATTTTAATGATATCGCTTTACTCTTTATGAAACTTACAGTGAATGTTACATAAAACTGTAGGATTTTGCAGGGGATTGGATAGGCGGAAATAAAATGATTTTTTAAAACTTAAACTGTTATCTATTTCAATGAAACTTTTATAAAAAATTAAATATGTAATTCTCTGTAATTTTTCATTAACAGAACTGATATTTACACAAAATTTCAAAAGAAACTGAATAATACGGTAGTTAAAAAAGCTATTTCGTTTCCATGTATCCCTAAACTTCTGGTCAGCCATATGTAACATACTTTTCTACATATAGTGAAGTTATAGCCCCTTTTGCCTCATCTCCCCCCTTTCCTAAGTATATGTAACACTTACTGTAATTTTCATTGTAAGAAATAGCGATACAAAGTTCACAAACTGCAAAAATGCTATTCTTTCCGAGTGCCTTTTTACGAGAATCAATTCAAATAAAAAGTTTTGGGTGTGAATAATAATTGAACGGTGATTGTATTTGAGATTAGACATCCTTGAAAACAAGAATGGTTAAAAGCCGTATTTCTGAATTTTCCTGTTCTCACAGATAATAAATGTACAATTCGAATTTTCTACCTTTTTATGACCATATTTCCAATTTGCATTTTTTATCTACTTCTTAGAGTTACAGAAACAAACGTTTTAACAACTTAATAATTTGCTTGTCCAATATTTTCATTATTGTATATATTTCTACTTTTTTACTTCCATTACCCTACTACCGTAGGTAATGGAAGTATTGTATTCGGTCTGAAAATTCGATATCGGGTTTTCACCTGATTTACACGTTTTAAGGTCCCCTGAGTCCAAAAAAGTGGTTTTTGGCAATTGGTCAGTGTGTATGTGTGTGTGTGTGTGTGTGTGTGTGTGTGTGTGTGTGTATGTATGTGGAGAATCTTCTGGCTATTATAGCTCAGAAACTAATAAAGATAGAGCTACGAAATTTTAGAATTGAAATATGTCTGGTGTACAGATGAAATTTCCAAATTTTGGTGAAAATTGAAAAACCGGAAGTGGGACATCGGAAACCGGAAGTGGGACCGTAAATCCGTATCTCAAAAACGGCTCTAACGATTTTCTTCAAACTTGCTATATAGACACTCTATTAGATGTCCTTTCGAATGATATAGTTGGTTAGTTCAGGAAAATTGATAGGCGTCCTGTATAAATAGCTCAATTTCAGGCCTCGCAAAGGTGTTCCTTTAAAAACGGTTGTCCGGATTTTTTTCAAACTCACCATTTTAACTCACTTTTAAATATGCTTTTGTATGTAATTATTGTTTTCCTGTCTATAATTGAGTTTAACCGGAAGTGGGACATCGGAAACCGGAAGTGGGATCGTAAGTCCGTATCTCAAAAACGGCTCTAACGATTTTCTTCAAATTTGCTATATAAACACTCTATTAGATGTCCTTTCGAATGATATAGTTGGTTAGTTCTGGAAAATTGATAGGCTTCCTGTATAAGTAGTTCAATTTCAGGTCTTTTAAGCGCGTTCCTTTAAAAACGGCTGTACGGATTTTTTTTTTTTTTTTTTTTTTTTTTTTTTTAAACTCGCCCTATTAACTCACTTTTAAATATACTTTTGTATGTAATTATTGTTTTCTGGTCAATAATTGATTTTTTTGTAAAAATTGGTATCTCAAAAACGGCTCTAACGATTTTCTCTTTAAGCCACTTTTATGTTTTCTGATCACATTATCTCTCAAAAATGCCTATAATACATGTAATAGTGGGTAATGGAAGTCGTGTAGTTGTTTCACACCAGATTTTTTAAAATTAAAAAGAGAATTAAATAACACAAATTATAGATTAATAAATATGAGAAATGTTGTAACTTTCAAATTTTTTGAATATTTCGCAATCTTTGTATTTTCAGAATGTTAGCCATTAAGATATGAAATTAATTTTAGAAAATTGTTGGTATAAATGGGTCCACAGAGTGAAAAGCAGAGTCTTTTAAACAATCACAACATTTAATAATATAGAAAAGTAGAGTAACACAATGCGGGGATTTCTTACCGCACGCTTAGCAAAGCTTTTTCGTACAGACTCTTATAAAACTCTCTCTCAGAGAAGCGAAGATGCGCTGTTGATTACGTAATACAGTTACGTCACATCTGACGTCATGACAGGTGTGAGCTGGTTAACAGATGATATGAGGAAACATGCATTGAAATCCTTCATTTCCCCCTTATTCAATAAATGTTTCGAAAATAAAACATATTTATGCATTATAATAGCATATTAAAAATTACAGAAAATTATTTTTATGCAAGAGTTACTTAAAATAAGAAAAGTGTTAGTAAAGAAATAGAATTATAAGCAAATAATTATGGTTAATATAATAAATTAAAATACGTAAAATATAAGCAGTTAATTTTTTAATGAAAACACAGTTTAAATATATATATATATATTTTTAAGTTCATCAGTCCTGAGTATTAAGTCCTATCATATCACAACATTTTTCATGTTTATATGCATTTAAACTTTTTGTTAAAATATCTGCAGGTTGTTCATCTGATGAAATATATTTAATGTCTATTAGTTTATTATTGTAAACTTCTCGCACAAAATGATGACGAATGTCAATGTGCTTAGAGCGATTGTGATAAACAGGATTTTTTACTAATCTCAGTGCAGATTGATTGTCGCACATGATTGCAGTCGGACTTGATACAATTTCAGGATCCAATTCTTTTAAGAAATTTCTAACATGAATTGTCTCTTTTGCGGATTCAGACAGAGACATATATTCAGATTCTGTTGTGGATAGAGCAACGGTTCGCTGCTTTCTAGATTCCCAAGAAATAGGTCCACCGGCATATTTAAAGACGTATCCTGTATATGATTTTCTATCATTTATATCCGATGCCCAATCGGCATCAACAAATGCTGTCAATGGTTTATCGTCTCTGTAATACACAATTCCTAAATTTCTAGAGCCATTGAGATACCTTAGTATTCTTTTAGCAGCTATCCAGTGAGGTTTTCCTGGATTGTTATTAAACTGACTTAAATAATTTACAGCATGGGTGATATCTGGTCTGGTAGCAACCGACAGATACATAAGAGAACCAATTAATTGTCTATAAGGAATTTTTGACATGTATGATTTCTCTTCTTCTGTATTTGGACACATTTGTTTAGTTAATTTTACACTGCTATCTAAAGGTGTATTCACCACTCTAGAATCTTCCATATTAAATTTATTTAGTAAATCTTCAATGTATTTCTTTTGTGTTATAGTGATGCTGTCCCTATCTTGATTAAATTCAATGCCTAAGCAAAAATGCAGAAGGCCCATATCTTTCATTTTGAAAGATTCTGCTAATTTATTTCTTATATCAAAATAGTGCTCTTCACTTTTAGTGAGACAAATTAAATCGTCGACATAGACGATTATAATAGCATCAAAAGGATATTTTGAGTAATAGACACATTTGTCGGAATTCAAAGGGTTAAATTTCATTTTTCTCAATTTCTCATCTAATTTCTTAAACCACTGTCTTCCTGACTGCTTAAGGCCATACAAAGATTTTTTTAATAAACGCACTTTATTTTCGTGTATATCATTTTCAAAAAATTCAGGAAGCTCCATATAAATTTCTTCATGTATATCACCATTAACATATGCCATAATGAAATCTAACTGGTATGCTGTGAAACCATTCTGGATAGCATACGCGATTGCAGTTCTTATAGAACTTAATCTGGCTACTGGTGAAAAATTTTCCTCAAAATCTATACCTTGTTTCTGTGAACACCCTTTGGCAACCAATCTGGCCTTAAATTTTTCAATTTGACCATCTGGTTTGAATTTTGTTTTTAAAACCCATTTACACCCAATTACCTTTTTATCTTTTGGTCTATCTACAATTTCCCAAGCGTTTTGCTTAACTAAAGAATCATATTCTAATTTCATCGCGTTTTCCCAATTTTTAGCATAATCTCCATTTAGCGCGTCGATTACGCTGGGATTAATTTCATTAAATGAGTTATCAGCTAATTGAGAAGTTTCATCTTTATATTTTGTATCTGTAATACACTCCTTATGAGACTTTTGAAAGTTCCAACTTTTAATTTTTTTAGGTCGGCCTGGACCGCGTTTAAAAGGAGGATTGTTTATCCCTTCCTCTTGTTTACATTTACCGTGAGCACTCTCCTCCCCTCCACTCACATCTTCTACGTTCCCCCCTTCAGAAAGCGAGTGGCTCGCTTCCCCCCCTTTCCAAAAAGAGAAACTTTCTCCGTTGAATTCAGGGGGATAGGAAATCGATCCGCTGTTTTCCCCCCTTTGGATGTTTGCGGTTTGAGTAGGGATAGGAGTTTCATTTTTAATATTACAATCATTGCATTTATTCTCAGACGGAAAAATTAATTCTAATTGATCGGTAGTGGCTGAATCATATGTTTCAAATTCGTCTATAAATCGAACATCACGACTAATGACAATTTTTCTGGTATCCTTATTCCATAATCTGTAAGCGCGTGATTCATTTGAATAGCCAACGAATATATGTTCGTGTGACCCAGCTTCAAACTTTCCTTTTGATTTTTTATTTAGAACAAAACATTTCTGTCCGAAAATTTTAAAATAGTTAACAGTTGGTTTATAACCGAAAAACAATTCGAAAGGGGTTTTATTTTCTTTAATTCCTTTAGTGGGACACCTGTTTCTAATATATGCAGCGCAATTTACTGCTTCAGCCCAGAATGTATTTGGAAGGTTTGATTGCATTAATAAACACCTCGCCATTTCGCATAATGTACGATTTTGTCTTTCAATTCTAGAATTTTGCTGAGGGGTCATTGGCGTTGAAAATTCGCGTTTAATACCGCATTCTTCAATATATTTATTGAATTCTTCGCCACAATATTCCAAACCATTATCGGTATGCAGTATCTTAATTTTTTTTCCTAATCGATTTTCGACTGCTGCTTTATATCTCCGGAACGCGTACTTAGCTTCATCTTTTGTTTTTAGAAAATTGACTTCAATGTAACGAGATTTATCATCCAAAAAAGTAATAAAGTAACGTGATCCGCCATGGGATTTAACATTTATAGGGCCACATAAATCAGAATAAACTACTTCTAATAATTCCTTACTATGAAATTTGTTTTCTTTACAAAATGGTTTCACAGTTTGTTTAGACTGAATGCATACTTTACAATCTTTTAAAGAATCTTTTTCATTAAAATTTAAATCTCTTAATATATTTTCAGATTTTAATAATTTTAAATCTTTTTCATTTAAATGTCCTAATTTTAAATGCCATTTATGAAAGTTGCTTACCTGAGTTGTTGCAGCGATATCCACCTGCGGCTGAAAAAAATATAAATCACCTTTTCTCGTAGCACTTATAATTAGAGAGCCGTCCTGCTCCATAATTTTTGCACATTTTTCGGTAAATACAACTCGGCAGTTGTTTGCAGTAGCTTTTGATATAGACATTAAATTGCATTTCAATTTTGGAACGCACAAAACATTTGTTAACTTTAAATTGGTTACACCGTGATTACCGGGAACTTTTAATTTGACTGTTCCAACACCTGTGATCTCCGCTGTTTCATCTACAGCTAATTTTATAAATGATCCAATTCTAGGTTCGAAATCTATAAACAAATTCTTGTCATGAGCCATATGTGATGTCGTACCGCTATCGAGACACCACTCGGAATGTTCTTGGAAAGAGTTACTGGCTGCCATCGTGAACTCTGTACTATCTTCAACCATGAAAGATCTATCTTTGTATTCATTCGATGAAGTGAATTTTCTGTCTGAGATCTTCTTTCTGCATTCTGAGGCTTTATGCCCTACTTTTGAACAGTAATTGCATTTGAAGATTGCATAATTTCTTTCGCCATACGTGTTCTTGTTCTGCACAGGCTTTAAGATTTCTCTTTTGTTCTTTTCAGGAAGATTTTTCTTGTGACTCGTAAAATACGCATTTGACGATTCTTGATGCTTTTTATTTTTTCTTGATTCATATTCTTCCATCATTTTAATTTTTAGAGCTTCAGGCTGCGGCAATTCATCTCTTGCTTCTATGGCGCACCTGAAATTTTCATAGCTGTCAGGAATACTGTATAAGAGCAAAATTGATAATAGATCTTCGGCTACTTGAATGTCCATTTCTTTTAGCTTGTCCACTATATCAAAGAAAATATTGAGGTGATCGGACATATTTTCACTGTCAGTCATTTTCTTAAAGAGTAGCTGCTTCAACAGGGTGGCTTTCTTTGCCGGTCCTCTCGATTCGTAAACTTCTTTTAATTTATTCCATACTTCATTTGAGGTGGTACAATGTTTAATATGACACAAATCACTTGGGGTAATTGCTAGGATTAAATCGGCTCTAGCTTTACGGTCAATTTCGAGCCATTTTTCTTCACCTTCGGCGCCTTCATCGGGCTTAATTTTCGTTCCGTTAGCATAACTCCAGTGATCATTCTTGATTAAAACAGCTTCTATCTGCAGCTTCCAGGTGTCAAAATTATTTTTGGATAACTTTTCTATATTTAATACTTGCGACATATTTAATCAGCTATAGTAGCTTCTTTATAAAAATAGAATCAAAAATACTTTTGATTTCAGCCCTTAGGCTTAACTGTAAGTCGCACTTTCGTTTTAGCGAATGTTAATTTAAATTTTTAAAAAGTCCGCAGTAAGATGCGTGTCTCTGGGCCCATAACCATTGTTGGTATAAATGGGTCCACAGAGTGAAAAGCAGAGTCTTTTAAACAATCACAACATTTAATAATATAGAAAAGTAGAGTAACATAATGCGGGCATTTCTTACCGCACGCTTAGCAAAGCTTTCTCGTACAGACTCTTATAAAACTCTCTCTCAGAGAAGCGAAGATGCGCTGTTGATTACGTAATACAGTTACGTCACATCTGACGTCATGACAGGTGTGAGCTGGTTAACAGATGATATGAGGAAACATGCATTGAAATCCTTCAAAAATAATGCAATTTTATAGCACTGGTAAAATCATAGTTAAATAAAATTTGACTTAAAAAAAATGTCTTTTATGCAATATTTACTTATACTTAACCTATGAAAATCCATATTTTATTGTATACTAGCAGACCCGGCCACGCGTTGCTGTGACTAAGTTATACGTTGAATTATACGGCTGTAAACTATTTAGTACAGTCAAATTATTATTTACGAACAAAGACGAAAACGTTGTAGCCGATGTAAAAACCCACAGGGTTGAGATTTGAAACTTAGGTCAAAATTTGGAAGCGATTGATAAAAATTTTCGTAGTGTTGATATTAAGCACAAATTAACTTTATTGTAGGGTCCTATAAATTTTAATGGGGAAGTGATATATATTATTTCTAATGCTATAAAATATTTAATGGATAATTTTACTATAAAATGACCTCATCATTTTAAATATTTTAAAGAGGGCAACAGCTGTAGTTATAAAAAGGAAAACAATATGGCTAAACCAGAAAAATAAGTAAATTTGATAAATATTTTAAAACTTTAAAATTCGAAATCTTATGAAATATTGGACATTTAAAGTAAATACATGTATCATTTTAAATAGAAAAAGATTTTGGAAAAGTTTAGTGTATTTTAACGAAGTCATGAGAAGTTTTTGAGTATGTTAAAATATTAATAGTAAATTCAAGTTAATAAAGATGGGAAACATTGAGGATTAAGATAAAAATAATTATAAGATTAAAAAAAAAAAAAAACTTTTTATATACCATGCTTTTAAATTTTAATATACTAATAATATACTAATTAAAAGGACTAATTAAAGTGGGACATCGGAAACCGGAAGTTGGACCGTAAGTCCGTATCTTAAAAACGGCTTTAAAGATTTTCTTCAAACTTGCTATATAAACACTCTATTAGATGTCCTTTCGAATGATATAGTTGGTTAGTTCAAGAAAATTGATAGGCGTCCTGTATAAATAGCTCAATTTCAGGCCTCCCAAGGGCGTTCCTTTAAAAACGGTTGTACGGATTTTTTTCAAACTCGCCATTTTAACTCAATTTTAAATATGCTTTTGTATGTAATTATTGTTTTCCTGTCAATAATTGAGTTTAACCGGAAATGGGACATCGGAAACCGGAAGTGGGACCGTAAGTCCGTATCTCAAAAACGGCTCTAACGATTTTCTTCAAATTTGCTATATAAACACTCTATCAGATATCCTTTCGAATGATATAGTTGGTTAGTTCATGAAAATTGATAGGCGTCCTGTATAAATAGCTCAATTTCAGGCCTCGCAAAGGCGTTCCTTTAAAAACGGTTGTACGGATTTTTTTCAAACTCGCCATTTTAACTCACTTTTAAATATGCTTTTGTATGTAATTATTGTTTTCCGGTCAATAATTGATTTTTTGTGAAAGTTGGTATCTCAAAAACGGCTCTAACGATTTTCATTTTTGGTCACTTTTATGTTTTCTGATCACATTATCTCTCAAAAATGCATATAATACATGTAATAGCGGGTAATGGAAGTCGTGTGGTTGTTTCACACCAGATTTTGTTTTTTTTCAAAATATGGAAGATGAGCATTATCAATATTCCAATTATAATTTAAATTTCCTTCTCATTCGTGAACTTACGTTGAACTTGCTTACCTTGAACTTACCTTGAGTGAAATATTCTTCACCCTGTCACTTGCTGAGGTAATGGCTAAAAACATTAAACTCTTCTCTCATCTTGAGTGAACTGCTCTTTAACCCCGTTACATACCGAAATTAATAAGTAAAAACTTTAAGCGCACTCTTTTCTTACTTTGAACTTACTTACTTTGAGTATGCCCTACCAGTGGCCGAGTAGAAGATAGGAAATACCGGGTTCGATCCTAGATTGCGCTTGTAGATCTAGTCGTTCAGTGTTATCTGCGTTTTTCTTCGAAATTCGTCGGCTAGGACATTTTTGAAAGCCCCCCCCCCAAGACCTGGAACTCTAGTATAGTCAATCGGCCTCAGAAATAAACTTACTTTGAATAAACTACACTTCACACCCCCTTCCTATGCTCTCAGGAATTAATTTACTTACAATCTTACAAGATAAAGAGTACATGAATGTAAAACTATTACTACAGGGGATAAAAAAAGGCGGACAGGGGCTGTTTTAGAAATCTTAATTTTTAAAAACTTAGCAATTTGAAAAACACATAAAACTCATTCAATTTAATTTAGATGTATAAAATACCTTAAACATGCTTGAGTAATGTAAAACAACAACATTATGTAAAAATATGTCATGATTGTGAGGTAGTAAGAAGGATTTGTATGCATAAAACTAATGTTAAGTCATTAGTTTTATGCATATTGTTTTTATAATGAAAATGTAAATAAATGAAAGACAAAAAATTAGACTTTAATTTCGCTCGTATAATATTTGAATAACTTAATTACTTTACTTAATTTACTAAATATCTTATTACAATTAATAACTTTACAACACTTCACACACTGCTTAATTTTTATATCGGGCGTAAAAATTTTAGGCTTAGGGAAAAAGTTTATAAATATTTCTGGATAAATTTTTGTACGAAAGAAATACATTACAATGTGAATAGCAGCAAAATAAAAAATAATCATTAGCAACTTACTTTGAATAAACATCAGAAAACTTACCAATGAAAAAAAAAAAAAAAAAATTTCCCTTTTCGGCAAGCTTAAAGGCAAAGGTAGATTCCTTTACGTTAATGTTACAATTGTAAAGAAATTTTTATATGCATTAATACTTAGCCAATGGCTTTGTTCCCACACATTACATTTTTTACGTCGCTATTCTGTTTTCAAGAAATTTAATTTTCAACTACAAAAGGGTTTTATTCATTCTACTTAAAATTTTAGGCTAGATTTATTGGTCTGCAAATGTTTCAATTTTTAAAATTCAAGCTCATAATCAAAATCATTCAACAAATAGAAGTCTTAAATATATACAATACTAGCAATGGTGAATACGGGAGGGGGCTATTGGGCTACACCCCCTCCCCACCAACGCTGAATCAAAAATACAATTTTTATTTAAAATCAATATAACTGTTTTTCAATATCTTTCTTTTAAAGAAAAAATAATAGAAACGTGAAAATGCACGACCTTATTATGGTCAAGCACTGGTGAGCCTGGCGTTGGTATGGTTAAATCAAATACAGTTAAGTGGTAGCGGTTTTTGGATAGTTATTTCATTGTAATTTTTATTGAATTATTGAAATTTTGTATTGTGTTTTTGTGATTCTTATTGTCAGATGAGTAAAAATTGTAAAGTGAAACTGTTTTGGTTCACATGAGTTGGAACATTAACATTAGTTAACATTGGACCATTTGGGCACCACTAAATTTCAAAGTTAATTGTTACGATTTTAGTAAATTGTATGATTTGGCGAGATTTCGGTGGCAAAACTTGCAACTTAGCAATGAAATTTGTGATTTAGTGGTAAAATTTGATAGGACGACGAAATTTTTGACTTGGCGACAAAATTCGTTATCTGACGACAAAATTTGGATAGCTTGGCGATGGCAGTTTTGGCGTCATTATATTTTCTTTCCACGCGAGAACCTCACATCTCTTCATAGACCAATATCTTGTTTCCACAAGATAAAAAGTCAAAGAAAGCTGTAACGTATTACTTTGAATCGTAAATTTTAAATTATTGCCTAAACCGGCATTCTAAACTATTCACCACAAACGATATTTGTATTAAGATTGACATATTATTTTAATTTTGTATTTTTAAATGATTAATTAAAGCGTTTAACATGGTTTTTAATTAACACACTTTTATTAACTTGACATGATGTAACTATTAATGTATGTAACAGAATTTTGAAATTCAATTTTCGGCAACTTCTTGTCGTCCGAAAGACCTGAAATTTTGCACACGACTTCAAATCAATGACAATACTATATACAAGGGTATCCAGGCACTTTTCCCATCAAGCGCAAACAAAAAATCTATACTTATACAAAACTATCGTATGTGACCAACGAGATATATAAAGTAGAGTGATAAATGGCAACCCTTGAGAAGGTCCAAGATGAGTCATGTGACATGCTCTCCTTGCACCTGCGTATTCGGTGGCTCCCTTGGTAACAGCTTATTTTCAGTAAATTTCTATGGCAACGGTTTGGAGATTGTTTTTCGCATAAGTCAAACCGCCAAGCCGCCCAGACGGTGGAGTGGTTAGCGTCCCTGACTTCTACACAGTTGGGCCCGGGTTCGAATCCCGGAGAAGGCATGGATGTATGTATTGTCCTTGTTCATGTTCTTGTATCTGTTCTAATAATAAAAACTTGTAAACCCTTGTGGTGTGGATTATTCGAGATATAAGCGGCCCTAGAGGCAAGCAATAAATCTCATGTACTCATCAAACCAAACCAAACCAAACCAAATCAAACCGCCAATGTTTTGTTTATTTACGTAGTTTAATATTCTTTTGTTCTAAAACATTTTGATTTTAATTTTACTTCGTTTTTATTTCATGTAGTTGAACTTTAACCGACAAAATGCTTAAAAATAATTAAAAAATTATTATTTGTTGTTAAATTTAGCTCTGTAAAAGTTTAAATTTTCTTTTATAAACACTTTTAAACTTTGTTGGGAAACGATGAAAAAAAAGGTATTTTATTATTTATTAAAATGTGAAATATGTGTAACATTATTTTAAAAACAATTTATTTCGGCCATAGGCTTGTCATGTTACCGAATAATAATGATAATTTGTCTAACTGATATTTTAAATGGCAAAATAGCGATAAAGGGCCAAACACAGCAATCTATTGGAGCATGTCACGTGATTCATCTTGAACCACGGTAAGCTAATCCTTCATCCATTGAATCAGCACTCTAATTTATATATCTCGTTGTATGTGACACAGGATTTGAATGTATTTGTATAACGTCGAGTGGCAACGATTAATTTTTTTTAATAAAGATTTAAAAGTATGTACATAGAATAATAATAAAGAAAGAAGGAGCGTAAGTGTTTTGGTTTCGGTTTGTAAAATCCAGGAATGCCGGGTATAGGGTTGTAACAGTGCTTCCATCTGATTGGTTGGCAACTTGTTGGCGAGATTTTTGAATCGCCTTGTCTCTCTGTCAATCAGTCTGCGAGGCAGCACCCACAACAAACAGCGATAAATGCGCTGAGGAGGGTGCTCTACTTCAACGTTGAGAGGAGCTGAAATAGCTTTCGCTGGCATTTCACTAGAAGGGGTTTGTAAGTATTAGAGTATTGGCGTGCTCCTTCTTCCTTTATTATTATTCTATGAGTATGTAATAGTTTTCTAAAACCTTTATTAGTTCACTTTTCAATAAAAGAGTGTTCTTTAGTTTTTTAAAATGGTATAATTTTATTTATCAAAATAAGGGAATTCGAGCAATGAAATACTTTAAATTTAAGTTCTTATGAAAATAAATTTCAACGGAAAATTCATTAAAATTGTCCCTAGTTCATTTGTTAAAGGGATACCTAAATGTCCCCAAATTTATTACCTTTTCTACCATGCCAGTTTAATTCGTTTAGCATCGATTTACAAGATTCTTTTTTTTTTTTTTTTTTTTTTTTTTTAAACGATGACATTTATCTTTTACATTATAGCATCTATGGCAAAAAGCTAAGTCTAAATATGCTTAGCCCCCATAGAATAATAATAAAGGAAGAAGGAGCGTTCGTGTTTTGGTTTCAGTTTGTAAAATCCAGGAATGCCGGGTATACGGTTGTAACAGTGCTTCCATCTGATTGGTTGGCGACTTGTTGGCGAGATTTTTGAACCGTCTCGTCTCTCTCTCAATCAGTTTGCGAGGCAGCACCCACAACAAACAGCGATAAATGCGTGGAGGATGGATGTCCTACTTCAAAGTTGAGAGGAGCAAAAGTAGCTTTCGCTGGCATTTCACTAGAAGGGTTTTGTAAGCATTAGAGTATTGGCATGCTCCTTCTTCCTTTATTATTATTCTATGTTAGCCCTATGATATGTTGATTTTATTTACTTATTTTTTTATTAACTTTTCTTTTATTTGTTTAAAATGACGGATAAAATTTTTATTCATTTTTCTTAGTACATTGTTGTAATTGTGACGTCATATTTTCTGTTAAATTAAACTTTTTTTTTTTTAATCAGATTATTATATTGTTTAAAAACATGATTAAAATTTTATTATATTTTCAGTGATCTTTTTTATTATCATTTGCACGTGACATAAGCATCAGATTATAAATTGTTGCAATGAAAGCTACAGAAAATGTCGGCTTCATCACAAGAAAAATCACTTTTTAACTTATAACTTTTAAGCAATTGAAGTTATTGAAAAAGTTTAAATACAAAAGTTGTTCTTTAGGGTAAGGCGGTAATTCGCTTAATTTGAAGTATTTTCCTATTTTTAATATTAAAGAAATTATGGGCAAATGAAATTTTCCACCCCCCACCATTTCCACCCCCTTTGAGCTAGATACCCCATCTACGAACTCGACCGAGATTTTTACTGTCCTGACAACATATCCCGAGCTGGTTAAATTTAAATAAAAATTACTCCTGTTATCGTGTTCACAACTTAACATGGGAAAAAGCGTTATATATATATATATATATATATATATATATATATATATATATATACCTATATATATATATACATATATATAAACTTTTGAACGGAGGGTGCTTTGGGGTTCTAGGGGTCATGATCGGTGAAGATATGAAGAAATTTTCCAGAAGTCGTGTCATGAGAACCATTGCAATAGGTAGATCTCCTATAAGGAATCTACCTAAAATGTTGTGAATTGCTAAGTTTATATCTTCATGTACGCCGCCATGAAATTAATTAAAAAATGATCCAACACATTACTCTTCTGCGGGGTGCCTCATTTCACCTTATACGTAGTGCAAGGATTTTAATTAGCTTCAATCACCCATTAAGAGACCAATCGGCACCCTAACCACATTTTCAAGCCCTAAGGTGCCAAATGGTACCGTCTTTTCACCCCAAGGGGCCAAAAGGTACCAATTTGTCACCTTTATTTTTAACAGTGCATGGGATTTAAATCCGGACTAAGTGCTGGCCAGTCTAATAGTGTGATATTGTTTTGCATAAACCACGTTTTCGTTGATCTGGAGGTATGGATGGATGCCCTAGATCTTTATGGAAAACACAGTCCGATCCTTCTAGCAAATCCATAATTGGCATTAAATTGGTACGTAAAATATCCTGATAATCCTCTGATTTCATTTTTCTGTCCGTAAATCCTAGAAATGTTTGCCCGTTGAAACAAAACCCTTCTCAGGTCATTACGGATCCTCCGCCTTACCTACTGAAACAGTTCTTCGATTCTTTTCTTAGTTCATACCAGTAAAATTTATAATCGTCAGGGCTGTCCAAATTCCATTTCTTTTCGTCACTGAAGATGGCAGCAAGCCACTTTGCACTGACATATGCATTCTAGCCCACTTTAGGCGTGCATCTTTATGTCTCTGCTTTAAGCAAGGTTTTGCTTTCATTCTCCTGTAAACAATGCGTTTTGAAGCTTTAATTCTTTTGTGAACAGTACTTTTTGAAATTCTGGAAGTTGAAGCAATTGCACGCACAGATAAATTATCAACTGAAGCCTATTTTAATAACATTTTATCATCACGTAACGATGTTTTCTTTCTTTGATCTTTCGACTCGCTTTCGAGTATTCCATGTTCCACCTGAACTTAAAACTCTATAAATGCTGCTCAAGGATATCTTTATTTTTCTCGATATTTGTACATGATTTTGTCCTTGCGCTTTTAACTGTAAAATATTAATAATTTCATCTTTAGAAATTTGTTTAGAACGTGGCATTTTTATCAGAATACGCAGGAAGCGTCTTTTCTGAATCACAAACAAAAAATACATTAAACTCATTAAATTATTATGCTAAAAATGTAGCAGACGATGTTTCAGTTAATGCTAAAAATTATTCTGCATTTATAGACGCAGACGACAACAAAAATGTTTTATTCTGTGAACAAAAATGTAAAAGAAAGCATGTAATGCTGTGTTGTGTCTATACTTTTGGGACAGCACATTTTTATATAATTTAATATACATTTTATAATTTCAAAACTCTGATCATAATTTATATGTGTATATCAGCAAAACTGTTTTTATTTATTACCTATCTCACGAATTTTAATTGTACCTTATAACTTTTTATGTGAATGCAAATTTTATTGATTGTCTAAACTTTTGTGACACGGTGTACATATGCAAAGCTGCCAACCTAATCCGGCAAATCGTTAGTACCGCCCCTTTTTCTGCACCACTTAATTTTTAGAGTATTTGTTTTCTTCATTCATTGAAACATATTTGAAGAGAATTACTCTAAAAATTAAGTGGTGTAGGAAAAGTGGCGGTGCTAACAATTTGCCTGCGGCAATCACGCTAACAAATTACCTGCGGCTTATTTCTGTCGAGCTATCTACATGATAAACCAGATGTTTCTGCCTAAAGGTTGTCTGAGTGAGTAATGCTGACCGGTTGTCGGCCTGGATAGCTCAATTGGTGGAGCCTTGACCTTGTAAGCCAAAGATCCGGGGTTCCACTCCCGGTCCAGGCATTATTTTCACTCAGTCGGAAAAATAAAATTTCAATAAATATAACTTTATTGTTTTAAAAATTAGAAAAAGATCAATCTAATTCCAGAGCACCAATCCCTGTATCACAATGATATCAACGATAGTCTCGAAAATGAAACAGAATTAGAATCTAACAAAATCGGTAGTGTTAGTAATGTCGCATGTGGAAATGAGATAAAAATTTAACGTAAATTTATATTGTTCTCATGTCCATTTAGAAAGTTTAGTAGAAATAACTGAATACTTTCGAACGTCTTCAAAAATGTATTCTATTATTAAGAAAACAGAATATGATACTGGCTCTAGTCTTTGGCTGTCTTTAAATTGTTGTTCTTGCATTTTTAGACTTTGAAATTTTAAATTAAAATTTGATTGAAGGGAAAAAAAAAAAAAAAAAAAAAAAAAAAGAGAATTTTAATTGGTCGAGAGGATTTTTAAACATAAGAAAAGCAGTAACATTTTATTATCTTAAATCTTTTAATTATCAGAGAAATTCTTTCTCCGATTAATAAAATACGTTATATTAAAGTAAAAGAATCCATTGAAAATGGAAATGATTGGAGAATTTATTAAACTTATTATACATGCAATTTATCTTATATTGACCTGACAAAACATCTTATTCGATTTCGAATTAGATAGTACAAAAGTTTTGAAAAGAAGCAAGACATTAAATGTTCTTCCATAGCCCAAAGTTCTTGGTCCGAACCACCCTGTATAGCGCATCTTCTACTCAGGGCATCTTGAGGGGACAATTTATAAGCGGCCAATTTGATTTTTTTTTCGCCCATCTTATTCAGCATTGCCTCCTTGCTTTTGAATTGAATTTCTGTGAGTCTTATCATAAAATAAAACATGCTCCAAATTTTAATAGCAGGAGACTTGGCGTTGGAATATTAAAACAGGAATAAACTACTACGTCAGAAACGCCAAAGAAAAATTATTGAGGTGCATACAGCTGTTTCGGTAGCCTAAAGCATACCGTCTTCAGTGCAAAAAGAATTCTGAATCTGGAGAAGTGCTCGTATATATAGGAGAGGGACCGGATTTAGTTCAACCAATAGGATTACGGAAGAGGTGAGGAGTGTGGCC
Source organism: Salticus scenicus (assembly GCA_963930645.1). NCBI lineage: Eukaryota > Metazoa > Arthropoda > Arachnida > Araneae > Salticidae > Salticus > Salticus scenicus. Next base: position 29,166,046 of record OZ005659.1, on the reverse strand, counting down.
AATAGGAATTATGATTTTAAAATAATATTTTCGCCTTCCAATAAACTCACCTTTTCTCAGTTAAAAGATCCTATTGATATGCATAATTCTTGGGGCATTTATAGTATTTCCTGTCAGTGTGGTTTATCATATATTGGCCCAAACTAAACGCAGTCTTAAATTTCGTCTAAAAGAACATATGAATTACGTCCGCAAACAAGAAACCAATAAATCGGCTATTTCTAAACATTGCTGGGAGGAAAATCATAATTTTAAATTTAATTCAGCTAAAATAATTTGCAGACCTAAATCCATTCATGAACTCGATTTCTTTGAAGCTTTTCATATTTATAAAAATTTTAAAAACCTTGTAAATTGTGATTTCGCTGTTCCCTATTTGTCTGATTGTTGGAAATTTTACATTCAGTCCACATTTCCTTAATTTTTCTACTGTTTACACAGCTACACATTCCTTAATTCCTATTGGCCACACTCCTCACCTCTTCCGTAATCCTATTGGTTGAACTAAATCCGGTCCCTCTCCTATATATACGAGCACTTCTCCCGATTCAGAATTCTTTTTGCACTGAAGACGGTATGCTTTAGGCTACCGAAACAGCTGTATGCACCTCAATAATTTTTCTTTGGCGTTTCTGACGTAGTAGTTTATTCCTGTTTTAATATACTCCAAATTTAGTTAACGATCTCTGTAGTACTTCCGCATTTTAGTACGTTCGGTAAACAAATTTTTTTCGGTGGGTATTTTTTCTACGCTTGATATTGCATCATTCTCCCCCCCCCCCCCCCCCCCACCGTGGATATCGCATTCTTATCTCCGGTAGTTCTTTTATAAATAACACAGGTACGCGATAAAATTTTATTTTTCAAGGCCATATGTTTTTTCTGATGTAATTTTTGAATTGTGATTAAGGAAAAAATATTCGAAAATTTCCCTCACGTACAGATTTGACAGAAAATGGGAATTTTTGACAGAAGTGAGCTTAAAACTCAACATCCTCAATTTCCATTTCAGTTTTTTTTATTCTATCTACAGGAAGTGAATGAAGAACAAGGAGAGCAATTTTCATCAAGACATCAAAGAAATAGAAAGGAGGTATCAGGATCCATGGAATGTTAACATGTTAGGATATTGTTGTTGTATGTTACATAGGGCAGTGTACAAGTGAAAAGACTCTAAACGTAGCTTTAATAAAAAGAATACAAGACATTTAAAATATACTCTATAAATAATAGCTTACTTTCATGTACAGTCGAACCTCGTTAACGTGAATTACTTTTAACATGAACTGTTTCCACAGTCCCAGCCAAAATGAGAATTAGTTTAGTTATTTGAAATTTAGTTACTGAAAGCATGAACTACTGATAACATGAACAAATTTTTTATTCCCCTATGAGATTCATGTTAACGAGGTTCGAGTGTATTTTACACCTAAAGAGTTTCGATTCGTTTATAGTCTCTGAGTCAATTCTTCAGATATTCACCGTTACTTTGCGAAAAAACTTTACATGGTAGGAAGAAAACACAAGCATTTCTGAATTCCATGTATTAAAAAACACTAGAAACACACAAAGCAGTGCAAAAAGAAATTTAAAAGCGCGCGATTTTACAGACTTGTCTTGTCCTAGTTATTTTTTTCCTTACACTTTCTGTACAATCGAAGAGTCTTCAAGATCGACCCAAAATAGCTGTCTGCACTATTTAACATTTTTTTTTTTTTTTTTTTTTTTTTTTTTAAATTTATGAAACAAATTCGTAGCTCAGTATTGTGTGTCTTAATAAATAAAATTATAACATTCCTCATAAAAATGTCCATTACACATTTTACTATTAAATTTTGCTATACATACCTACAGCTGCCATCGATCCAGGAGCTAGGTTAGCAGTTTCTATACATATACCTCTCCAGTAAGCAGAGATAATGGTTTGTTCGGCAGTGCAACAACCATCAGCGTAAGCACATATAAGTTCTCCCGTACTGTGTCCTATAATGTGATCGGGATTTATCTCTAACGATCTTAACACATCCACCAGAGCAATCTATAAATACATGAAACGGAAAAGGTTATAATTAGAAGGATTGTTCATAGGAAATATTTGTGTACTTGGGTTAACTATACTACTACTGGACACTTTAAGTACATTTTCTAGCAGATTTTGGGAGAATTTCTTTTAGGTTGATTTCTTTAGAAATCGACCTATTGCAATCACTTCGTTTATCTATATATATATATATATCTATCTATCTATAATGAAAATTTTGTCATCACGATAACTCCCGAAATAATACTCGAAATGGAACCAAATTTGGACAGTGAACTGATCTTATAAATATCTTGGATGAGTTCGTTAACCAAGTTGCTCCGACTTTTTGTTTTCAAGTGGCAGCCACTTGAAAATTTCAAACCGACATTGTAAAAAGCGTATTTAAAGCAAGATTTGCTTGAATTTTGTTGTAAATACAGGTCACATAAGGGTCTCAATGAAGTTTATTCGCCATTTTTAATAAAGTGGCGGATATTTTAAGTTAAGTGGGACCACTTGAAATCAGGCTACCACTTGAAAATTTAAAATCACTATAAATTCCGAAATAATACTCCAAATCGAACCAAATTTAGACAGTGTCTTAACTTATCTTATAAATATATTAGATGAGTTTATTAACCAAGTTGCTCCGCCATTTTGTTTTCAAATGGAGACTACTTGAAATTTTCAAATTCAAATTGTAAAAAGCGCATTCCGAATTTGTTTGAAATTTGATGTAAATATAGACCATATAAGGGTCTCAATGAAGTTTATTAATGAAATTTATCCGTCATTTTGAATAAAAGGGTAGATATCTTAAGTTAAGCGAGGCCACTTGAAATCACTCTACCACTTGAAAATTTAAAATCACAATAACTTCTGAAATAATACTTCAAATCGAACCAAATTGGGACAGTGTCTTAATTTATCTTATAAATAACTTAGATGAATTTGTTAACCAAGTTGCTCCGCCATTTTGTTTTCAAGGGGAGACCACTTGAAAATTTCAAATTCAAATTGTAAAAAGCATATTCCGGAATTTTTTTAAATTTTGATGCATACATAAATTATACAAGTGTCTCAAATAACTTTATTAATGAACTTTATTCGCCATTTTTAATAAAGTGGCGTATATTTTAAGTTAAGTGGGAACACTTAAAATCAGGCTACCACGTGAAAATTTAAAACCATGATAACTTCCGAAATAATACTCCAAATCGAACCAAATTTGAACAGTGTCTTAACTTATCTTATAAATATATTAGATGAGTTTATTAACCAAGTTGCTCCGCCATTTTGTTTTCAAGTGGAGACCACTTGAAAATTTCAAATTTAAATTGTAAAAAGCGTATTCCGAAATTGTTTGCATTTTCATGTAAATACAGACCACATAAGGATCTCAATGAAGTTTATTAGTACACTATATCCGCCATTTTTAATAAAGTGGCAGATATCTTAAGTTAAGCGGGACCACTTGAAATCAGGCTCCCACTTGAAAATTTAAAATCACGATAACTTCTGAAATAATACTCCAAATCGAACCAAATTTGGACGGTGATATTATCATATAATTATCTTGATTTTTTTTTTTTTTTTTCTGGGCAACTTGTCCCGACATCTTGTTTCTAAGTTCCAGCCACTTGAAATCACATTGTCACTTGAAAATGTGTCATCACGACAACTTTTTAAATACTAAACTGATTAAAATAAAAGTTGGATAGTGAACTTATGGTTCAAATATCTAGGATAAGTTCACTTGGTGACTTGATCCGCAATTTTATGTCCAAGTGGCTGCCATTTGAAAATTGGTCAATATAGTAACTTTAGTAACACAGAATCAATTCGCATCAAATTTGGGTAGTGGATTTATCCTTCAAATATCTCAGATAAGGTCGCTGAGCATCTCACTAGGCTTTTTTCTCCAAGTGGTGCCACCTGAAAATTTCTTATGACGATAATTTTTGAAATACTGATTTAATTTGAACTAGAACAGGACAAGGAAGTTATACAAGTATACTTGTTCCACTGTATTGTTTCCAACTAGCGGCCACTGGAAAATTTGTTATCACGGTAACTTTAGAAATACTTAATTCAAATCAAAGTTGAAAAATGGATTTATCATTCAAACAACAAAAATCTAGGAAATTCACGTAACTCGTGAACCAATCACGTTATTGCGTCCATCTTTGGTATATCGATAATAAGTATTTTCTCGTCAAAAGTCGCCAAAAAAGTCGCGATAGGAGAAAAGCCGCCAAATATTGCGCCAAATCCTTTACCTGCGTTGCTGGATCTTTTTAATGCGTTTTTAAGGAAAAATTAGGCTATTTTAATGCTAAGACAAGCTAGAAATGCAGAAAACTAACATTTTGTCAACTTACTAAGCCTCTTTGAAAGAATTTCTAAAAAAAAATTATTTTCAAATTTGAAACGATACTTTAGATGAGGAACTTTCTCTGCCATTTTGATCGAAGTGCCAGCCACTTAATTTTTCAACACGACGACTTTTGAAATTTTGAATTAATTCGAACTATATGTGTACAGTACACTTATCTCACAAATACATTTCATATATTGTCAACTTAACTCAACATTTTGTTTCCAATCGCCGGCCACTTGAAAATTTTAAATTCACATTAAAAGGTATTTATGAACCGATTTGCTTAAAAATCCATTTGTGCATAGCCTACATCAATATTTCTACCAAGTGCATTAATAATTTGTAGCCGCCATTTTGAAACAAAGTGACGGCTACTCGATAACGAAAAAGAAATCAACCTACCCTTCCGAATAAGCCGGAAGGACTTGTTTTTAATTAGAGGCAGTAATTTTAACCAGCATTCAATAACTGGATGAACCATTTCTGTGCATGACTATTCAGTAAAATAAAATATTAAATAAATCATTTTCATACTTAAATAATTATTATTTCAAAGAACTTAAAATGTTGACATTTTTAAGTTAACCAGTTATATTTTTATGTTTTTTTCATTGAATATAAATATGTTCATTAACCTTTTGCTCTCGAACGTCGCCTCTCAGGCGACATTCTATTCAGTACTTCAACTCGAACGTCGCTCGAGAAGCTCCATGACCAATTAAGTTACTATATATCTTAAATCCACCAATAATGTTCTACAACTATAAGTGATATAACAGGTGTAATACTTCGTTAAGAAAGAGACTCCACTTACATTTTTACTTTCTTCTATATGTAATATAGAGAAAGTATTGGATTCGTAAAAATTTTCGACCTCGGGTTTTTGATGAATTTACACGTTTTGAGAGCTGTAGAACACGATTTGACCATTTTTAGAAAATGTCTGTCTGTCTGTCTGTGTGTGTGTGTGTGTGTGACAAAATTTTGTGGCAACTGTATCTCAAGAACTACTGCACAGAATTTCATACAAATTGGTATGTAGTTGCACCTTGACATAAATTAGTGCCTATCAACTTTTGGTAAAAATTGTCTTACAGGTTGCGTTGCCATCCCGCTTTTTCTAAATTTTTAACAAAAATCGATTTTTTTTTTTTTTTTTTTTTTTTTTTTTAAACGAAATTTAACAAGACTTGGTATTTAGTTGGCCCCTGACATAAACTGAGGCTGATTAGATTTGGGGATCAATCGCTCAACAGGTGGCTCTGTGATCGTATTTTTTCTAAATTTTTAACATGGCAGTATAGTAAAAAATTTCGTATAAATGTACATAATGAGAGTTATTCTTAACCTGTGATTGTGAAATTAATATAAATCATTGATAATAGTAGTAGTTAATTAGGAAAAAAAATTTGGGGTATTGCTTCCCCCCCCCAGTGGAAGTCCCCCCCCGGGGGTTGTAAATTTTCAAGATCGGTATCTTTCGAAAGGTCTCGTCAATACCTTTAAAACGAATGGTTGAACTATAAATATGTAGTAATTTAAAACAAAGTTATCGATTTTTTTTTTACTTTTAACGAAAAAAAAAACTTTGAAAAAAATCGTATATATATTTTTTAAATATTGTTAATGCGTGAATTTGTATAGGAAAATATAGAAGAAAGTCTTGTGGTGGCCACAACATACTAGTTTATTAAGTTTCTTTGGTCGTTGCTTGTCTTGGCCATTGGTAAATGACCAAGAATGCTTTACAAAATATCACATAATAGAAAATTATAAATCATAATATTCATATGCAATGTTTGTAATATGTAAATATACATCAAATATACATAAATAAAATATTTATATTTAAAATTCTTATGTTTTATATTTTGCATTTCTCTATTAAAACTATTATCGGGTAGCTCATTACGCTTACTAAAAGAAGGTTCGAATGCAAAAGGTTAATTTTCCATCACATTTGGGGCCCGCACATTTGGAAAATACAAAGTGGTCGACATAAAAGAGGCCACTGACAAAAAAGAAGGCGCAGACTTCATAAAAGAGGTATAAATTTGCATTATACTAGCCTTTTATTACGCGGCCAGTATGACATAAGGATAACTAGGTCTTATGTTAAGCTAGCTTAGCAAGATTAAATTTAGCTAGACTAGCTAAAAGACGGAAACTACGATCCCTGCTGTACTTCTATACTTTTGAATAGATCTCTTACACAATTCTAATTTTGTTCTCAAGCCACGCCCTTTCAAGAAGCATTTTCTAGTACGAAAAATTATTCGACCAGTACCGGAAAAATTAGGAAGGTTTATATGCGGATCACCAAATATCTGGAAAATAGGTTCGAGTTGTTGGTTTACCCGTGCGATAAAGGCTTCGAGAGCAAACGGTTAAATTATAGTTAAAGACTCCATATAAAATTACTATTACACTACCTCGTCAAAAATGATCAAGAACTTTCAATTTTAGATGATTTGCCAAACAGATTGAAATACACTAAACAAATTATCCTGAACTTCGGAGGCGCGTAAAGAACATCAGTACAAAAAACCCTTAACGGGTTAAAAGTTTGTGACGCCGCTACTTTAGGGCTATAAAAATTTGAAATATGAGTCTTAAAAATAATGGTATCAAATTTTAAGTGACGCTTTGCAATTAGTTGAAATATACATAGATTTTCTTATTTGATCATTTACTTTTTACTTTTATTTATATTTATGATGCAAACGTAATATTTTTAGCTTCAAGATCAGACAGATATATAAAATACACTCATTGATGCTTTTTCATTCACATTTCAAATTCAAAATAACAGTTTTAAAAGGAATGGTATAAAAATTCCAGTGGCGCCTCGGTGTTATTTACATATTGAAACATTGCTTTTAATTTTCAAATATACTGTCAAATAATTATACTTTCACTGAGTTTGCATTATAAATTAAAATTATTTATTTCAATAAATTGATTTATCTTTTGCATCACGCTATCTAAAACATAGTATCATAGTATCTGTGGTGTATTTCTCCATTGTGTTCCTGATTCAATCTATTGGTCTTTTGGTAAATGACGTCACGTAAATGTATATGTACCTGTAAACTGTATTGTCCAATCAATGATCTGTTAATTCCCCTTTACTTTTACTAATGCTAAAACAGATCAGTCTTCAGTATGTAATCGTTTGTGTAACATGTGTATGTCAACTGTAATTGTCTTAATCATTTATTAAATTCTATGTGTTTTAAATGTAGACGCCTCGTCGTATCATAGTTATGGATTTACTTATAAATCTTCTCCCTGCCCAATAAATATAATAAAATGGCGAGAAGGATTAAAGAGAGGAAAAAAGCAAAAAAGTTTTGCTCTTCAACATTTAAGAATATCTACTTGACAATAAGTAAAAATGCAATCTGCAGTTCTTCATAAAAAAGAGAACGGAATTATTTCTACATATCAGTTTATTCAAAATCTACCTCTTTCATAAAGAAAATTATTTATTGGAATGAAAAGTAAAACAATCAGAGACGGCAGCTGTGAGTCTTTGTCTGCTGTCGGGATGGTGATAGGAAAGGCGCCATCGATAATTACTCATCTCTAATAGTCTGCGATTTTTTTATTTTTTCGAGAAGGAGAGGGAAAAAGGTATTTATACATTTACTTTATCTTTTTTTCCTTTCTGTTCTTTTATTTGATTGCATGTTTTTGGTATTAGAAGTAACATAGTTACATTAAAAATGTTTCAAAATTTTAAAGAATTCAATGATTCCATTGAGTCTTTTGACACTTATGTCAGGAGATTGGAGCAAAATTTTATATTGTTTAATATAAAAGATGAAAAAAAAACTTAGTGCTTTGATTACTTTTATCGGACCGAAATTATATAATTTACTTACAAATTTATTGTTCCCAGATCTTGCTGAATCAAAAACTTACACTGAATTAGTAGATGTCTTAACAAAACATCTGTGTAAGACCCCTTACAAAATTACTGAACGCATTAAATTTAGAAAATGTTTTCAGGGGGAAACCGAATCAGTTCAAGATTTCAGTGTTCGTTTAAAGAAATTTACAACACATTGCGTGTTTACGGGCGATTCGCTATCAGAAAATTTGTTAGAACAATTTTTACGCGGATTAAAAAATGAAACATTTCAAAGCAAATTAATGCCGCAGGTTGAAGATTTAATGGTTGAAAAAGCAGTAGAACAAGCCGTAACTATGCAAAGTACTGAAAATGACATGGTAGAATTACAAAATAAGAATTTGAATTTGAATAAAGTTTCTGTTAATGCTAGGAAAATGAAACAAAATTATTCTCAAAATAACGTAAGTAAACAAAACGTGAGCAAAACTGCGAGTGCAAATAAAAGTAAAACTCATTGTTATCGTTGTGGAAATAGCTCTCATTTAGCAAAGGTTTGTAAATTTAATAATGCAGTTTGCAATTTTTGTAAGAAACGTGGTCATTTGAGTAAGGTATGTCGGAACGCACAAAACAATGTTACTCAAAAGAAAAGTGTAAACGTTCTTGATACTGTAGACATTTTGTCATTACAATCTGAAGGCACTAAACCTATAAAAATTTGGGTTTTGATAGAAAATAGTGCTAAAGCAGAAATGGAGCTCGATACAGGATCAGCGATTTCCGCTGTACCGATAAATCGTTTTCGAAGATTATTTCCAGAACATAAAATGTTTCCTGCTGATGTACAATTAAAAACAGCTACTGGAGAAATTTTCCAGCCCGAGGGATTTGTTAGAGTAAATGTAACTTACGAAAACAAAACTAGGAATGTTAAGTTATATTTGGTTAAAAAAGACAATTTTCCTTTATTGCTAGGTAGGGATTGGATAACTACATTTAATATATTCCCAAACAATTTACAAACTGTTCCGGTAAACAAAGTTAAAATCTCGGAAAATTTAAATAATTTACTGAATAAATTTCCAGATTTGTTTACAAATGACGTAGGTGAAATTAAAAATGTTAAAGCTGAATTACATTTAGAGAAAGACTCATCACCAATATTTTGTAAATCGCGAACAGTTACGTATGCATTAAGGAATGCAGTAAATGAAGAATTAGAAAGATCAGAAAATGAAGGGATAATAAAAGCTGTAAGTACTAGTAAATGGGCAACACCTATTGTTCCAGTGGTAAAACCTAACGGAAAAATTCGTTTGTGCGGCGATTTTAAAGTCACGGTAAATAAATTTTTAAAGGTTGACAAATACCCGTTACCGAGATCATATATTAGCAACTTTAGGGGGTGGATTACATTTTACAAAAATTGATTTGAATCAAGCATACTTGCATTTACCGATAGAGGAAAATTCACAAGAATTACTTACTATTAACACTCCTAAAGGCTTATTTCAATTAACGCGATTGCCATACGGAATTGCCAGTTCGCCAGCAATATGGTAGAGGACTATAGAACAAATTTTAAAAGGTATAGAGGGTATTTCAGTTTTTATCGATGATATATGTATCTCAGGGGAAACTGATGAAATACATTTAGAGCGATTAAAACAAGTGCTAGAAAGGTTACGTGAATATAATCTTAAAATAAATAAAGAAATTTTTTTTTTCATGAATGATGAAATTACATACTGCGGTTACAAAATTGATAAAAATGGCATACACAAAACGCAAGAAAAAATTTCTGCTATTTAAAATGCTCCAACAACTAAAAACGTAACTCAGGTAAAAGCTTTCTTAGACTTAGTATCTTACTATTCTAGATTTCTTCCTAAATTATCTACGATTGCTTATACTCTAAATGAATTATTACGTAAAAATGTAAATTTTCAGTGGAGTAAAAAATGTGAAAATTCATTTAATGCAATTAAACAGGAAATTACTTCCGAAAGGATTCTCACCCACTTTAATCCTAAATTACCCTTAATTTTAGCCACTGATGCTTCTCTTTATGGAATTTCGGCAGTACTTTTGCATACAATGCCTGATAACTCCGAAAAACCCACAGCTTTTGCTTCTAGAACCTTGTCTTCTGCAGAAAAGCGGTATAGTCAGGTAGATAAAGAAGCGTTATCAATAATTTTTGGAGTAAAGAAATTTTTTCAATTTTTATATAGTAGAAGATTTACCCTGTATACTGATAGTAAACCCCTAGTTTCCATATTTTCACCCGTAAAAAGTATTCCGGTACTTTCGGCAGCTAGAATGCAAAGATATGCATTATACTTACAAACATTTAAAATGATATTAAATATAAAAAATCTGCAGAGCACGGAAATGCCGATGCTCTATCACGTCTTCCATTACGTAGTGAAGACTTACTGCTGCCGTCGTCCGATTCGCTACAACAAGAAAAAAATGTCACCAACTTTGTCACCAAATTTATTTGGCAACACTGTTGAATCCGATTGTTTATTTATTCATCAAATTACTACGTTACCTTTAACTACAAAAATGTTGTGTACAAGTTCTAAAAAGGATCCAGTATTGAAAGAAATGTACCAACACTTAATATCAGGCACACAGATGCCAAATTACTTACTTTTCGGACATAAACAAGAAGATTTTTCATTACTAAATAACTGCATATTACAAGGAAATCGTGTTGTAATTCCGACTGTTCATAGACAAAAAGTTTTAGAAGATTTATATTTGGGCCATTTTGGCATAGTTAAAATGAAAGCACTGGCCCGTAGTTTTGTATGGTGGCCAGGTATTGATAAAGACATTGAGGATTTAGCAAATAATTGTTCTGTTTGTGTTAAATTAAAACACAATCCTCCTAAAATAGAAAATCATCACTGGGAATGGCCTACAACACCTTGGAACAGAATACATGTAGACTTTTTTTGGTCCAATTATGGGGAAAATGTTTTTAATCGTAGTAGATGCCCACAGTAAATGGACAGAAATGTTCATTGTTCCTAGTACTACTGCTGAGAACACTATAAACTATCTTTCTTCTCTTCTTGCCAGATATGGCTATCCTGTGTCCCTTGTGTCTGATAATGGGCTACAATTTACTTCAGAACAGTTCGAACATTTTCTACAAAGTAAAGGTATAAAACATATCTTAACTGCACCATACCATTCCTCTACAAATGGTCAGGCAGAAAGATATGTCCAAATAATTAAAAAAGGATTGAAATCCTTAAGTTCAGAACCCGGGAATCTCAAATTTAATTGCCAGAATAGGTAAATTACACTATAAAATTCAAGTAGGTTCATGTGTATGGAAAAGACACGTTGATCAACTGAAAAGTGTAGGTGCCAGAGTACAACTGGAGGAAACTACAAGTCCTGGTGAAATTGTGGAGAAGACCCTTGATGCAAACATTCCCATGGTTCCCGATAGCAAGAGTCCACACCTGCAAAGCGATGGAGAATCTAAGTCTGGTAGGAGGCCTGCCAATACACCAGATCCAGTGCCAACCGATCTTGCCATTACACCAGATCCAGTGCCAACCGATCCTTCCATTACACCAGATCCAGTGCCAACCGACAGTAGATCTGTGTCTACAAAGCCTGGAGAAATTGACTGTGATAAAAATCGCAATAGTACTGTAAATAATAAAGAACTAAAATCTGAACATTCAAACTTTAAAAATACTAATTTATCTTTTTCTGAACAGGTTGTAAGAAGATCATCTAGAGTAAGAAAACCTCCCATCAGGTATGGTATACGGAATTAAGGGGAGGAGAGTTGTGGTGTATTTCGCCATTGTGTTCCTGATTCAATCTCTTGGTCTTTTGGTAAGTGACGTCACGTGAATGTACATGTACCTGTAAACTGTATTGTCCAATCAATGATCTGTTAATTTCCCTTTACTTTCACTAATGCTAAAACAGATCAGTCTTTAGTATGTAATCGTTTGTGTAACATGTGTATGTCAACTGTAATTGTCTTAATCATTTATTAAATTCTATGTGTTTAAAATGTAGACGCCTCGTCATATCATAGTTATGGATTACTTATAAATCTTCTCCCTGCCCAATAAATATAATAGTATCCAACTGAGTGAAAATTTGCGCAAAGAGGTTGTGTGACGTAAAAAAAACCTTTACACAAATTTTACTTGGAGTTTTGGATAGCGTGACGCAAAAGATAAATCAATTTATTGAAATAAATAATTTTAATTTATAATGCAAACTCAGTGAAAGTATAATTATTTGACTGTATGTTTGAAAATTAAAAGCACTGTTTCAATATGTAAACATACTTTATTAGACAAAACAAAAGTAATTTTAATGGAATCTAAAAACAAATCTTTTAAAATAACACTGAGGCACCACTGGAATTTTTATATCATTAATTTTAAAACTGTTATTTTGAATTTGAAATGTGAATGAAAAAGCATCAATGAGTGTATTTTATATATCTGTCTGATCTTGAAGCTAAAAATATTACGTTTGCATTATAAATATAAATAAAAGTAAAAAGTAAATGATCAAATAAGAAAATCTATGTATATTTTAACTAATTGCAAAGCGTCACTTAAAATTTGATACTATTATTTTTAAGACTCATATTTCAAATTCTTACAGCTATAAAGTAACGGCGTCACAAACTTTTAACCCGTTAAGGGATTTTTGTACTGATATCATTACTTTTTAGGGGTTATTGATAAAAAAAATTAAAACCTTCTGGTTCCTAGGAAGAGTAAACTGATTTATCTTTTATTATGAAGTTGCCACCATTTTTTTTTTCAAAATGGCAGCTACAGTTTACTAATGGACTTAGTGTATTTATTAATGAAGGCTTATATATATGGAGCTTTAAGCAAATTAGGTTCATAGAAAATTTCTAATGTAAATTTGAAATTTTCAGTGGGCTGGCACAGGGAAACAAGAGGGTAGATTAAGTTGGCAAATGAACATAACAAATACATTTCTGAGATAAATCCACACTACAAATTTAGTTTGAATTAATTCAGTATTTCAAACGTTATCATGCTGACAAATTTTTAAGTAGCCTGCCACTTCGAAACAAAATGGAGAGGCTTCACACTAGAAAAAAATCTGGAGTGACTCCACTCGACTTTCCGAACATTGAGTAATTAACAGTTTTGTAGATAAAGTAAAGAGAGAGGTGTTGTTAAACAAACAAAAAAGAGAAAACCATAATAGAGTGTTTGAGTATTTTTCTTCATATATTACACGATGTTTTATTTAACGATACTGAAGTTTGAGCCCGTAGATCAAAATGATAAAGAATTTTTCGTTGTGTAAGTACAGAGACTGCTCCAATATTCACAATTTAAATTTTCATCAAAAGTGCAGGTAAAAATTAGGTCATAAAAATATTTGGGGAAAAAAAATAGACAAAATATAAATTAAACTCTACATTTCTATAATTTTAAAAATAAGATAAAATCATTTGGAGAAAAATTTTATGGATAATAGAAGTTAAGCTAAAGTTAATACAAGTTAAGTAAAATACAAGTTAAGCTTAAGTTTTATGGAAAAGACAAGTTATATATATATTTCTTTTTAAAAATTAAAAATCACTTTTAAAATACAGTTAGAGTTTATTCATATATTTACTTTTAAGACTTTAAAATGATACATATTTTAAATATTAACATAATCAAACTAATTTTTTTTATTATTATTTAAAGCAATAATGGCTAGGGGATGAAAGAGGGGATAAATACACTTCATGAAAGATTTTTATCAATACCTCGCAACGTAAAATCTATGAAAGGTTTGAGACCTTATGTGGTCATCTGAAAGCGACAAGAAATTTTAACAGAATATAAAATGTTATCATTGAAAAACTAATGACTGAGTATTATAAAATTATATTTTTAATTATAATTACGATCTTACTTGAATGGATGCAATCGATACAAATGCTGGTGTAATACTTCGGTCTGTTTTAAGATGTTTGCCATCTTTTTTTAACAATTCAAACAAATCTATTCCGAGTTTTTTTAATACGCTGGCAGATTTCTTCATTGATTCTGCAAAAACTTTTATCTGCATCATTTCCAAACCCATTCCGGGCCATTGGCATCCCATTCCAGTCATTATAAACCACGTCTCACGTTCTTTTTTCTGTTGGACATTCTAAACAAAAAAAAAAAAAAAAAAAACAGAATATGAAATTAAATTTACATTTTTAAGTAATAGTTTCTGTATAAAATATCAACGAAATGTATATGAAACTTTATTTTGTGTAGAACATACCCATAAAGATAACAGTACCGCATTTTCCTGCGCACAATGCTTACGTAAGATAAATTAGTTATATACCAGAAATTTTCATCAATAGACAAAGTTATACATTTAAGGAACATTGCTATTTTTGCTCAAATTTTTAAAATAAAAATAAATAAATAAAATAAAATAAATAATAATAATAATAATCCTGCAGTGTAAACTTATAATGTCACTCGAATTAAAACAGTAAATAAGTTAAAGGCAATAAAAAGAAAAAAATATTTTTTAAACATTGCTCGTTTTAAAATGAATAGTTTTTCTGGTTTTCCGAAAGTGACCAATTTTATGCTAAATTTTAGTATGCTGTAAATGATTTTTTTTCTTCTTTTGACAAAAATACTTTTGGGACATTCTTTATTTCACTTCCTTGTTAATATTATTTCCTATATTCATTGCCCAACTACCGTAAATAATAGAAATTTTGTTTTCGATCAAAAATTCCGATATCGAGTTTTCACCTGATTTACAGGTTTTAATGTCTCCTGAGTCCAAAAAACTTGTTTTTGGAAAATGGTCAGTACATTTGTATATGTCTGTATGTAGTGAAACTTTTGATTATTTTTCTCCATAACGAAACAGATAGAAAGACGAAACTTCATAATTAAGACTTGTTGGGTGTGCAGATTATTTTCCAAACTTTTGGTGAAAATTGAAAAACTGGAAGTTTGACTGACGAGACATGAGACAATGTTTGAAACGACATGCGACACGCGCCTGCTCTAAATACAACTTCATCTCCTGAAAACTGTTTAGAACATGCGTGTGTCGCATGTCGCATCAAACTTTGTCTTATGTCTCTTCGGTGTGTGGTGGGACAAACTCCGTACCTCAAAAACGGTTCTGACGATTTTCTTCATAGTTGATTTGTAAACTTCCTGTTAGATGCCCTTTCGTAAGTTTTAGTTGGCTACTTCGGGAAATTTTTGATAAGCATCCTGTATAAGTAGGTCAATGCTGGGTCACTCACGCGCGTTTCTTTTCTTTTCTTTTCTCTCTTCTTTAGATGTCCTTTCGTATGTAATTTTAGGCTTCCAATCAACAGATGAACTCGCCAAAGTTTGGAGGAATCGGGTGTGGGATGGAAAGTCGGTATGTTCAAAAATTTCTATTTTCTTAAAAGTTGCTGTATAAACAACTTCTTTGATGTAATCTTGCACGTGGTACTTAGTCACTACAGAATACTTTACACGTGTCTTGATTAGATAGGTCAGCTTTCGATCACGCAAACTGGTGTTTCATAAAACGGCTCTAAAGATTTTAAACTCACTATGTATACTTTCTTTTATATTCCTTTAGGAAACATGTATTAGTTTGTTTTAACAGGAAAATTGTTAAGTATTCGATTTGTTAGTGTGGTCAGAAAACATAAAATTGGCGTATATCCAATAAGAGTTTATCAAATATGTAATAGTGAATATGGAAGTCGTAGGGTTGTAACATACCAGGAATTTATTTTTTCAACAAAATATTCTGTGATAGTCATATGACACATTTTCTTATCTCCTGCCTGAATTAAGATGGAATGACTCAATGTATTACCGTTTCTACGTTATGCCACGGAGTAAGACGATGTACATTGTATTTTATGACCTTTTTAAAATTCAAATCACGGTTAATTTGTTTGTTATCAATTGACACCGAGCATTTTATTGATTTAGCAACAAAACTTTGACTTAGAAGATTTTCTTTCTCTATAAAAGATTTTATCTTTGAAATATTTGAAAATCACCCTTTTGTTCTTGGGTACATAATGTGAAAAATGTTTCAGCTTTAAACGAGAATCTTTCTTTTTGCTGACAAAATTACCTATTGTGGCAGAAAAAAAAAAAGAAAAAAAAAAAAAAAGAAGGTTTCATAGTGTTTATTAATAACTGAATACGCATACTCTTCTTCGAAAAATGCATAAATATTGCCTTCTGTACATCTGTTTTTTAAACATGCTATTTTGAATTTAAAAAATATTTCTGTGCCCAGATGATAATTTCCTATATAATCTATGAAAAATAATTTCTGTAGGTAGGCTATTTTTTTTAAAACACCAAACCAAACTCATTTAAAAGATCTGCAAACATCCTCTATACAACATTAATGAGATTTTTTAATCTTTTAAAAGTGAACTGTTTTTCATTGAACCCAAACAAATAAATTAAAGAAGTAGCGCTAAGAAGTAGAGCTGAAACAACGCGAAGCAAAATAATATAAATTCAGATGCGCATGGTATTAATCAATTACCTTTATTTGAACGATTGGATTTTCATTTTGGAACAATGCATAGCCTCTGAAAAACTTCCGTTTAGTTGGAGTAAAGGACAACTTGTTCAACAAAGCAAAGAATTCTGATCTCAATTCTGGATGACTTTTGATGTATTCAAACACATGTTGAATAGCAGCTTCAGTATTTCCAGGAAATAAAACAAGCCTTGGCAGTTCCTCAGGTTTCTGTGTCTTAGAATATTCGATGGTGTTTTTCTTGAGCATGCTTTGCACGATGGATCCACCAAATCCAAATGAATTCACCGGAATGTATTTGGATTTGAGTGGTGTTGGTTCTGTTATTACTTTTAGCGTGCCTTTTACTAATGCTTCACAATTCACATTTGGACTATTAAAGTTGTAATTAGGTGGTATTACTCCCGATTCGAAAGCAATTATTGCTTTAATAGCACCAGTGTGACCTGTAAGTTAAAAAAAGTCGTTTTAGATCATACAATTAAATGTAAATAAATAGACACATCTATATTATAATGGAGAAACATGAATTACTGCACAATACAGTTATAAATATAACAGCGTGAATCTGGATAGTTTAGTAAAAGGTGTGAAAGAAGAAGGATGATTATTAGAAGAGTGTGGCTATGCATGCTCAAAAAGAATCATATTAGCATTGCTATTGATCGATAGGCATCGCGATTATCTTTGAAACACAACTGATTGCTATGGGCTTAAGCAATAGTAGTTATGAGGAATCGTACCTCTCCTAGATACCTCAAAATAAAATAAGTTTTTCTTTTGGATCATTGAAATTAACTAGGAAGTCGGTCTCAGTACCCCACAGGTCATTTTAACTAAAGATGTGTGAAAAGTCTTGTCATAATGCAATGGAACAATGTGTAAATATCAATGTTTGCTACAAACAACTTGTAGGGAATATTTTATTTAATAATTAGCACTAAATTTCAAGAATAATGTCTGAAATATATGATAGTATCGATTAAACTAAAATTACAAAATTAAACTTTAATAATTGGTATTAACTATAAGAGTTCCTACAAAATGCCATCACTGGTTACAAACTTCGGAAAACAGACAGAGGCTCATGCAATGTTAATAAACATGTATGGGAGAGATACAATGAGTAAAAAATGTATTTATAAATGATCTGGGAATGCGTTTGTTTTGAGGTTCATCATAAACACACTCACAAATAAAATGAATAAATAAATAATTTTTAAAACCAATTTTTGAAAGTAGTGTACGGAAGCTTCAAAAATATATACTTTTAAAGACAATATGCGTATAATTTCAATAATTTGATTGAAAAATAAATTGCTAAATTTTTTAATTTACTCATTTATTAATATGGGATTGAGAAAGCTAAAATTGGAAAACGTCTCTTAAATAATAAATTGTGCAGTGATCTGTTGAGTTTTCTTTGACATCTGTTTTCTTCAGGAGATTACGCGATTTTGGTTACTGCCTTAGATAAAAATAAATAATTACTTTAAATTTACTCGTAATGATATAGAATTTGAGATAGGTGATGACTGGTGATAAATAAATTGATTTATATTGGCTTTTTTTGTATTTTATGAAGCCGCAGGTAAATGAAAGGGTGCTTTGAACTGTTTTATCTTTTATTAAAATATGTTCTGATCTTGCACATATCCCACGATAGTCTTTAGATAATGGATTGCTTTCCATTATGAAAAATGCCCCAACTGTAGATGTCATAGAAAATTAGCTTGTTGTATTCATTAACAATGGCTTGAAAAACATGACTTTTAGCCTAATGTGAATCAATTATGGGGAACTTCGCAGAATAACAGAATCACTGCAATTTCGGTGTAGTAAAAAAAATACAACTTTTGGGAAAAATCATTCGAATATAAAATTGAAGTTACACTTTCATTAAATAAATGCAAAGTTATATAAATACCTGCTGGTGCTTCTGAGTGCCCAACGTTGCTCTTTACACTTCCAACTAATAAAGGTTCTGTTCTATTATGACAGTAGGCAGCCTCCAGTGCTTTGATTTCTATGGGATCTCCGACTTGAGTACCCGTTCCATGCGCCTCAACGAACTGAATTTCTTCCGGTTGGAGTTTAGATTTCTTTAGCACATCATGAAATAATTTATGTTCTTCTACGAAAGATGGAACGGCAAGGCCTGAAGGTAAATAAAACACGTTAATAAGGAAATTATTATGATAGCAGCAGCTAAATAATTCGAATACACAGGGAATACAAGGTGTATCAAAATTTCCTGACACGTTTCCTATTTTGCTATAAAATTAAGAAGGTGCCATAAGAGAGTGCGCTTTGTCATACAATATTTCTTATGGTAAAGAGTTTGGTTTTAACGAATGAAAAAATATTTTTAAAAATGTCCTTAAGGTGGCACTACTTGTATGGTATAAATGCATGTTAGCATTCATTTAGAGAAACTGGAGTGTAAGTTTGAATTTTTTATACTAACTATGTGAAAAATGTCAGAGCCGGGAATTGAACTTGGGTACGCTACTTACCGTGCAAATGGTAGTATGGTTGATGAATAATATTTGTAAGTACATATTAGTATTTACTGTAGTTTTGATGAAACACTCTCAATCCACTAACTTTAAAACCCTTTAAATAATAATAATAATAATAATAATAATAATAATAATCTAAAGATTTATTTTTTCTTGATGTCTTCTCGTAGAACTATGCAAAGGACAAAGTGTGTGCTTCTCATGTTACAGATATTGAAGTATTGGGGATGCGAATAAAGCATGCAATCCAGTGTTTTCACTGTATATATATATATACATATATATATATATATATAATGTCAATCCAACAGGAAAAAAAATGTATTTTAAACAGAAAAAAATCTGTTATTTCACTTTATATTTTGTAGTAATAAATTTTAATCCTCTTGGCAGTAAAATAACTACATTTTTAACAGAAAAAAGCTATTAAGATTGTTAAAAGAGCCTTTTTTGGGGGGGAGGGGGGGGGGTAAAAATGGTCTTAACCTGTTAAAAAAATTGTTAAATTGACAGATATTTTATTATTATTATTATTATTATTATTATTTATTTCGGTAAGATTTTTTTTTTCTTTTGCTTGTAATATTTATTTATTTATTTATTTATTTGATGGATCTGGTAGTAATATATCAAAACTTCGAATTGTGAATCTTGCTATGCCACTCTAAAATTTTAAAATTTGATGGAATATTTGGGGTTGAAGGAAGGAGAGAACTATAGAAAAAAAAAAAATGTTTTTTTTTTTTTTTTTTTTTTTTTTTTTGAATAAGTTTTATTTTCTATAAAATAATACAGAGTTTTTTCGATAAAAGTTACAGATTTTGATTGAAGAATATTGTAGTGAGTATTACAGAACTTTAGTGTGATAATCTCACTCCTCTTCCACACACCCACAAAATGCACTTTAATTACCTGCTTTGCGTTTTGGTAGATTTTTAATGTATGTATGACTGATATTTTACTAACTATTTTTAATACTATATATTATTTAATGTAAAATTTCAAAAGATTTCTTAAACAAAATTTAAAACAACTTTAAACCATTTTATATTAATTCAAAAATACTAGTTTCTTAAAAAAATTAAAAGCATCACTCAAATGTTGAATAATTAATATTTATTGAGGTACTTTAAGTAATCAATTTTATCAATTGTGTATAAATATTATTTATTAGTTTACTGTAACTACTTCTTTTATTGTGTGTACAAACAATAAATTTTTACAAGGTAATTGATTGGTAATATATTGAGCAGGAAGAAGATTTATTGATTAGGCCATAACTATTGACGAGGCGTATTTCTAATATTTTTTATACACAAAATTTAATAAAGTACGAAGAATAATTACAACTAACAAAACTTATTATAAGAATGGTTACATTCTGAAGACTGATCTGTTTTAACATTAATACAAGTATAGGGATATTAACAGATCATTGATTGGACAATACAGTTTACAGGTACCTGTACATTTATGTGACGTCACTTACCAGAAGACCAATAGATTGAACCAGGAACATAATGATGAAATACACCACAGTAAATTTTTACATTGCTGTTTTATTTATAGATATCTAGAGTAAGGGAATAAAGCGCCCATAAAGTTCGCTTACAGGAACGAGTCGGGGGCGAAGTTGAGCGGAGTGAACAAAAACGGAGCCTTTTAGTTCTTAAAAATAAACTAACATCATATGTTGCAAAAACAAATTTGTTATTTTATTTAAGATAACCTTCAATACATATACGACAGTTAGAACAAGCTTTAGCTTGAAATAAAAGCACTTACCTTCTACAACATGACCTCCTGAAGCGTGCTTCACGTGCAAAATGCTAGCGTAAGCTCTTCTGGCAACCGACGCTTTCTGAAGAAATAAAGCGGTGATAGCTTCTGTCCTTACAATGCCATTCGCTGTAAAATAATTAAATAAATAAAAAGAAAATATTAAAGAGCGTTTCTTATTGAATACAATTTATGCTTTACTCAAACTTCCAACGGGTTTTGGAAAGATGTGACATTTTCGTATTTTTAAAAATTCAAGCGTTTCCAATCTGAGGGGTGTATTTCCGAATAACTTGGTATTCTTTCGTACAGCATAAGGCTGCTATTACACGCAAAAAAGATTCACGCAACTTTTATTTGAGCTAATTTTACTCCAATTTCTGGAAGCCGAATGGAGGATTGCAAAAGCGGAGTCAAAGATCGTCCAAAAAACTGGTTTGTATGGTGTAAAGTACGTGTCAAGGAGCATTTAATTATCACTCTTTTCCAGGGCCGACGAGATTTGTGTGTGTGTGTGTGTGTGGTAAAAGAGAGAAAATGATGAATGACTTCACGACGGCATCCATTTGTTTTTCGGTGCGTATTACGAGCTTTCTTCTCGTTGGTTTTTTATCTTAAGAGAAATTGCATTCAACTTTTTATGAATAGCCAGAAATTATTTTTCGTATTCCCATTTCCTATTACACTGGGCATTAAAGCGGTCTGAGCCAAGAAAAATGGCTCAAATTAACAATTGGCTCAAAAGTTGTGCGAAAAATCACTGAGTGTAATAGGAGCATTACGCTAGTCTGCTTCTGGGTTAAATCGCAAAGGGTTTATACCCTTATTTATAAATTTAGCCCTTTATATCTAGCATATCTGCCAACGTTATAATCAATATTCCGTAAAATTGCTAGTACCCGTCCCTTTTCCACACCACTTTATCTTTAGAGTATTTTTTTTTTCAAATGTAATTGCGATTAAATAAGATGAAAAATACTGTAAAAAAAGACTAGTGTGGTGCTAACAATTTTACGAAATATTAATAACAATGTTGGCAAGTATGCCATAGTATTATTTAAAAAACATGTCAAAAACTTTCTCTTTTTTGTTTATAAAATAATAACACAGGGCGTATAAAAATGTTGTGACAAACTTTTAGGGGAGGGAGCTTACATCTAGAGGAATAAGAAATAAATAAAAACCCATCATCGAGATATCTAGAGAAAAAGGTAATAGAGGTGGAAGGTACGAAAGAATACAAGATAATGATAAATGGGAATCATTTATTGAACATATTTAGTACATATGGTGTATTAGATAAATACAATACAAAATAACATTATAACAAATATCTACCATTAGACACGATGCATACGTGACACCATCAGAACATTGGCTGCTAGACACGGCTGAACACTTTGGACCTGCCCACCAAATATAGCCACACAATTATTGCGAAATAATAGCATACTTGCCAACCATCTCATTAATAACCGTACAATTGTTAACGCTCCCTGAAAAAACGCCCCTTTTCCCACACCGCTATATTTTTAGAGTTATTCTCTCCAAATGTTGTTACGATTAAATAAGATTAAAATTACTCTGAAAAATTATTGGTGCGAAAGAAAAGGCGGGTACTAAAAATTGTACGGTTCATAATGAGATGGTTGGCAAGTATGTAATAGTGTGTCGTGTAATGCTGCGCACAGTGAAGATTCTCGTTAGCTGGCAAATGAGCATTGTGCTGATTGAATATGCCATCCCTATTGAAAAAAAGCTTCATCAGTGAACAAATCATAAACTGGGAAATTTGAATTTTGGGCACTTGTTGAAAGTATCACTTGTTGAAACTCATACTTGCACGATCGTAATCGGGAAGTAGTAACTAAATACTTTGGAGATGAAAGCAGTGCAAGGAGTTCCATATTTGCCAACCTAACCCGGAAGATTGTTAGTCCCTCTCTTTCTGCCTATTTGTTCACACTATTCTTTTTTTAGAGTAGGGGAACATGAGGCTAGTTGTCACAGGAGTAAGAAGTAACACGCAATTTACGAAATAGTTTGTAACATTTGTGATTAAATCTGTATATATATATAAATTACGTGTCACGATGTTTGTCCGGGGTAAACTCCTAAACTAAGGAACCGATTTTAATGAAATTTTGCACACTGTGTGCAGTTTGGTCCAACTTGAGAGATAGGATAGTTTTTATCTCAATTTATTGTCACAATATTGTTTTATTGCAATTATTTGTTAATTATAGACCTTTATTAAAGTTGCTCCAAAATATCTGTGAGTTCCATTAATTTAATTGTTGCCAAAAAAAAAAAAAAAAAAAAAAAAAATACGAGTTCATTTTCTTTCGACATAAAAATAAATACATTTAATCAAACGCGAACGTTAAAAAATTATAAAAAGTTAAATTATGCATCTCAAGAAAATTGACGTCATAATCAATTTAAAGATTTTATACACATTGATAAAGTGCTAATGTAGTTTTATCATAGATATAGTAATACGAGGTGTGGCTATTAAATAACGAGACTATTGCTGTAAAACATTTTATTTTAAATTTATACATATTTAGTTATTATCATCTTCAATATACACCCGTTCTCTATCCCTACAACGCTCTATGCGAATTTTCCATTGTTCGAAACAGTGCTGGAAGTCTTGTTCTGTGAGCTCCTGCATGAGGCGTGCCGCTTTTTATTTCACAGCTTTAACTGACTCAAATCTTATTCCTTTTAATACAGATTTAACATTGGGGAACGGATAAAACTCACATGGGGCCAGGTCAGACGAATAAGGCGGATGGTCTAAAACAGGGATGTTGTATTTAGCTAGAAACGCCTTGACAGACAATGACGTGTCAGCCGGCGCATTGTCTTGATGGAGAACCCATAACTTGTTCTTCCACAATTCGGGTCGTTTTTTCCTTACCCCTTCACGGAGTTGAGCAAGCACCTCAAGATAGTAATGTTGATTAATAGTTTGACATTCAGGAACCCAGTGAAGGTACGCAATACCATGAATGTCGAATAAAAGGATCATCATCGCTTTGAATTTCGTTCATCATCTCCAAAGTCTTCTCAGCCATCTTGGAAACGGTTGAACCACTCATAAACTCGCATACGTGATAAACATTCATCGCCATAAACTTGTTTTAATAAAAGATAAGTTTCACTAGCGATTTTACCAAGTTTCACGTGGAATTTCACGACAATTCGTTGCTCTACTTTTACACTTTTCGGCAAAACGAAACAAACACCTCTTACACAAACGAAGGTTACGACCAGACTAATTTCTCTACAAACACGGGAAGAGCTGCAATCGAAAGAGAAGGCTTCATGCTGCACAGCTGTCGGTCGTTTGCATTTCGCGCATATGTAGTTCATCTGTAGCAGCAATAGTCTCGTTATTTAATAGCCACACCTCGTATATATAGATCTCTCATCCCCATGTTATCGTACAAAGATTTTTGATGCCGAAAAAAAAAAAAAAAAAAAATAAAAGCTTTGGAAACAGCCATTAAGTGGTATTGAAAAAAAAAAAAAAAAAAGAAAAGAAAAGAAAGAAAGAAATATGAATTTGAAACTGTATCTGGAGTCTTCCATTCCCCTTTAGCAAATAAATTATTCATAAATTTTATTTGCTAAAATATTAGCATGTATTCCCGTGTGTATTCACTCGGGGAAAGACGGTCATATTTTGGTAAAAACGTCGTCTTTTCCCAAATGAAAAGGAATAACTTTTTTCTCCCCAATGATCACTCTATTCTATATATGCTATACTATATCTATGAGTTCTATACGCAAGCGAAGTGTGACTCACTGACCGTCTGTGCAGCCAAGAAAAAGATTTCCTATGTTAATTGCCCACTGGATTTTTTGTAAGAAATTATTAAAAATCGAGGAAATTTATTTCCCGATTTTAATCCTTATATTTGGGTATAGATATGTATTAGTTATCGCGGGTGTTAGATTGAATTATTTTGCTGTCAAATTGACAAAATTTTAATTTTAAATTTCAAAACTCTGTCGCCCTTGGCTTTTTTTATTATTATTATTATTATTTGGCGATCAAAAGCGTAACACGAAAATATACATGCCAGATGTATGCATTGTACGAAATGTAATATGTATTATTCATTGTACGTATGTATGACACGTAATATGTATTCTACGAAATATTGTTTCATATTATTCATTACTCTTTTAATATAAGTTGTTAAAATAACCATGATTTTTGAAAGGAATTAAATATTTTCGCTAGATAATTTGGCGATATTCTTTTTTTTTCGCCAAGGATGACAGACATGAAATCTATTCTGCTGCAAAATATTAGTATCTTACATCAGATATTTTATTTAGACATTTGAAAACAAATTTGACTTCAAACTATGTTAGAATATTTATCATTTTCCTTTTAATTAGTATATTATTAGTATATTAAAATTTAAAAGCATGGTATATAAAAAGTTTTTTTTTTTTTTTTTTTTTTTTTAAATCTTATAATTATTCTTATCTTAATTCTCAATGTTTCCCATCTTTATTAACTTGAATTTACTATTAAAATTTTAACATACTCAAAAACTTCTCACCACTTCGTTAAAATACACTAAACTTTTCCAAAATCTTTTTCTATTTAAAATGATACATGTATTTACTTTAACTGTCCAATATTTCATAAGATTTCCAATTTTAAAGTTTTAAAATATTTATCAAATTTACTTATTTTTCTGGTTTAGCCTTATTGTTTTCCTTTTTATAACTACAGCTGTTGCCCTCTTTAAAATATTTAAAATGATGAGGTCATTTTATAGTAAAATTATCCATTATAGCATATATTATATTTCACTCCTCCATAAAAATTGATTTTAAAATCGTCTGTTTCTTTTATACTTTTATTTTAATAGAATTTAATTTATATATTAGTCATTTTAGCAATTTTATCCAAAGTAGCATTAGAAATAATATATATCACTTCTCCATTAAAATTTATAGGACCCTACAATAAAATTAATTTGTGCTTAATATCAACACTACGAAAATTTTTATCAATCGCTTCCAAATTTTGACCTAAGTTTCAAATCTCAACCCTGTGGGTTTTTACATCGGCTACAACGTTTTCGTCTTTGTTCGCAAATAATAATTTGACTGTACTAAATAGTTTACAGCCGTATAATTCAACGTATAACTTAGTCACAGCAACGCGTGGCCGGGTCTGCTAGTATTTTTATAAACATAGTTTTTATGATGCGCTTTATAATGTAAGCAAAATCGGTGCTCCACAAAAATGGTTAATGAAAGGTTCTGTACACATGCTTCATTTTAGCTAGTTAGTGGAAAAAAAAAATTTTCTTAAATTTTGATTAAAGGTATGTTAATTTATACTTTAAAGAAATGTTTATAGCTATTTATTTAGTCTGTGTATTGAGTTATAAAATGCATGTTTATTTATTTTTTTATAAATCATTATATTTTTTAATAAATAAACAGAATGTCCAAAGTCATACGATGGGGCAAATTGAAACCAAGTTTTGGGGCAAGTTGTAACATGTTAGAGGAGTGGTTTGCGGAGATGCCTACAGCCAGAGCTCGAAGTCTCCGCCCATTTTCAGGAAACTTTCAGAAATAAAAAGAATTTGGCTCTTTGCCACTGCTATATTTATACAGAAATAATTTCTGTGTTTTTATATTATAGTGCCGTGATTATTTAATCACGAATTATAATCACGATTTAATCATGAATTAGAGAATATTGCACAAAAATAGTGGTAGAAAAAAAGCAGAAATTTCTTATTAGTGAGAGTGTCCTGAAAACAGGGCGAAGAATTCGAGCTCTGCTAAACCCTCTCTGTGGCAGAAGAACGGGTATAATGCTTGATTTGCAAAATGTGAGCACACATTAAATGCATGAGGGGAACAAAATATCATTTGTTTCAATTAATTTCAACTCTAAGATTGACTCTAAAAGTTAAGTGGTGTACAAAAAGGGACGTGAACTAACAATCTTCCGGGTTAGGTTGGTAAGTATGGTGATGCTGTAAAAAACACACTGACTTTCAAAGTACTTTTTACCCTTAAGGGCGTGCGCATTGATCGTGGACTACCTCGCGCTTCTTGGTGTTTCTTATTGACCCATAAGCGCACAAAAATTGATGGACACGTTCAAATAAACTGTGGCCCTGTTTATTCCTAGTGCATGTTCTAGACAATTTCGCTCAGCGGTTCTTCCATTGCTTCTAGCTGTTCCGCACAATAAGTGCATGTCTGCATACTATACTTTCGTATATCTTTGTATGCTTTTCGTATGCTAACTACTGCCCGAATTAGAAAATTCTAAATTTCATCTCTCACGCTCTCATGAACAGCGCCACCTATTGATTTGTAAAGACATTTATTCTGGTTATGGTTCCTGTACAATTCTCATTTCTCCAAATGTTATCTACATCCTGTAAAAGTTTGTTGCTATATTTTTGAGACACCGTGTATAGTGTTAATGTCTAGTTTAAAGTAAACATACTATCTACACTGTAGAAATTTTTACAGCACAGTGTACTGGTAAACATTTTGCCTATACACTTTAGTGTACTTTTACTGCGTACCGTAAAATAAACTTTCTGTAACTTTTTACTCACGTGTGTTGTAATTTTTAAAGATTATTTTAAAAATATTTCCTACGAAAAGTTGTACAACACACACATGTATGCAGCATTCAATACATAACATTATATATTTTTTACACATATGATGACTTAAGAAAACAATCAAGTCTTTCCGCGAATTTGAACACTTTTTCTGTACTAGAAGTGGGTTCCTTGCAAACTGGCCTCAGACTTGCAACATTCTTGTATTCTTTGCTTTACATAAACATATAAAATTAACCTTGTTCCTGTATTCCAGTCAAAACTCTTGTATTTTGAGATGTAAAAATTTTTAAACAATGTTTTTTTTTAAGTCTTTGTGCATTTAAATTGTTACTTTTCGTATGTGTTTCCTTTTTCAGCGTTTTATTGTTTTACTAGCAAACCCGTGCTAAATTTTCGCTCTTTATTTATTGTGAGTTACCTTTAAAAATTGAAGCTCATAAATATTATAACACTTTTACCACCTAATTAAAATTTAATTTACCAGAAGCCAAATTATTACAGTGCAATATTGAAACTAAAATCCTTCAAAGGAAGATTTCGAAATAAAGTTCATGGTTGATGACCCAGTTTTCATACAACCGCAGGCAGTGCAGTTTTATTACAGGACCCCCATGACGCTTTTTAAATTTTTGTGGATATGTTGGCGATGACTTTTTATTTTAATTATTTTAGTACAATTTTTTTGTTCAAAAGAAAAAAAAAAAAAAAAACTAATTTCTATTTTGATTATATTTTTTAGCCTTGTTTTTCTTAGTCAATTTATGGTAATAATTCACATTCTGTATACATTAAAAAGTTTTGCTATGTTTAAAATTATGCTTACAAAGGTACTGAAAAAGCAACTTTTAAAAATACATTTTTTCGTAAAATAATCTCATCAGACTAATATTGTTGTTATTCCTTATTAGATCATTGAACTGATTCCGCGTGCTTAAATATTACCCATTTATAAATATTATATTCCCTTGCGTATTTTATTAATTAGATCATTATCGATGTTTTTCGCTATTTTGAAATACGGGCTTTCATACGGAGAAACTGGGGGGGGGGGGGGGGAGGTTTTAACAATGATTGCAACAACTTTTTTTTTTTTTTTTTTTTTTTTTTTATATTATACTTTTTTATTTGATTTATATAATTCAAGCGTATCCATTATTATATATTTCCGTAGGTATTGCTTATCTTTTCCCGAGAAGATCAGGACAAATCATGAATTCAACTCAAACACTCCAACTAGCCAAAATACGAGAGGATTTTATAACGTCTCAAAATTTTCAAATATTACCGAAATTCTGAGATATAAATTTAGATTGAAAATCTAATAAAAAAATTTTGTGATGAGTTCAGATGGTCGCGATTGTTTTATTAGTTGTCGGCCTTCGCTCTCATAGCGGTCGATATTTTCAAATGAACCTATTTTTAGATTTGCGATTTCCGCCAAATCAAAAAACCTGGACAAATTCCGTGATAAATAAGTAATAATGAAAAAAAAAAGTGTATATATTATTAAAAATTAGGGATGGACCGGATATGGATTTTACTGGATAACATTATACGGATATCCGGCATTCCGGACATTTTTTAATTTGCTTGATCCGGATATCCGGCAGCCCCCTTTCCCGGTAAACATGAAAATTTCAGTTTTTTTAAGAGCACACAGTAGTTAAAAATAGGTATTTGCAATTGGTTTTTATGCAACTGGATTTCATTCACATACATAACTAGTTGGCATAGGTGGACTCTGCTCAGTTCCCCAACATATTTATGTTCTCATAAATTTCTAGTGCGAGACATATTATAATCACATTAAAAAAATGAATTTGACCAAAGCTTGTAACAGTGACAGAACGAAATCCCCGCCTAATAAACTATCCACCGTTCACTTCGATATATTTATCTTACTCTAATCGTAAATTCCAAATAACTTACGAATTTTTTAAATTGGAAATATCATAATCTATGATATTCATGCCAGTATCCTAAATAATATTTCGAAAGTGGTCTGACATCTTTACGATTAAAATATCCCTCGTTTATGTGAAATTTTGCTCTATTCTGCCTTGTTAAGAAATTCGTAAATTTCCAATAACTTACGAAATTTTTATATTGGAAAATTCATAGTCATTAATATTCATGCCAGTGTCCTAAATATTATTTCAAAAGTAGTCTGACATCTTTACGATGAAAATATCTCTCAAAATTGACGTTTATGTGAAATTTTGCCCAATACTGCCATGTTAAGAAATTCGTAAATTTCCAATAACTTGCGAAATTTTCAAAGTAGCATATTTATAGTTACTGATGTTCATTCCGGCATTAAAACGGATATTTTAAAACTGATCTGACATTTTTACAGTAAAAAGTTTCCATTTAATTTTTATGCAACTGGATTTCATTCACATACATAACTAGTTGGCATAGGTGGACTCTGCTCAGTTCCCCAACATATTTATGTTCTCATAAATTTCTAGTGCGAGACATATTATAATCACATTAAAAAAATGAATTTGACCAAAGCTTGTAACAGTGACAGAACGAAATCCCCGCCTAATAAACTATCCACCGTTCACTTCGATATATTTATCTTACTCTAATCGTAAATTCCAAATAACTTACGAATTTTTTAAATTGGAAATATCATAATCTATGATATTCATGCCAGTATCCTAAATAATATTTCGAAAGTGGTCTGACATCTTTACGATTAAAATATCCCTCGTTTATGTGAAATTTTGCTCTATTCTGCCTTGTTAAGAAATTCGTAAATTTCCAATAACTTACGAAATTTTTATATTGGAAAATTCATAGTCATTAATATTCATGCCAGTGTCCTAAATATTATTTCAAAAGTAGTCTGACATCTTTACGATGAAAATATCTCTCAAAATTGACGTTTATGTGAAATTTTGCCCAATACTGCCATGTTAAGAAATTCGTAAATTTCCAATAACTTGCGAAATTTTCAAAGTAGCATATTTATAGTTACTGATGTTCATTCCGGCATTAAAACGGATATTTTAAAACTGATCTGACATTTTTACAGTAAAAAGTTTCCATTTAATGCACGTTTAAGTGAATTTTTGTCCTATTCTTCCATGTTAAGAAAATCGCAAATTTCTAATAACTTACGAAGTTTTTAAATTCGAATCTTGCAAATGAATAGGTTTCTTGCCAGTGTCGAAAGTAATATTTTAAAACTGATCTGACCTCTCTGCTACAATTTGTTCTTGAGATATCGTGTACACAGTCTAACAAACTAACGGACTATCACACTAACAGACACCCTACAGACAGACACCATACAAATTTTGTCATTTTCGGATTCCTCACACCTGAAAACGTGTAAAATGTAAAACAAAACGAGGTCGAAAATTTTCACGATTACCTATGTTCCCCATACCTATAGTATGATGAGGAACTAAAAATCCCTAATGATAAAAAACTAAATTATAATTTCAAGACATAATAAGTTCTTCCGGCTTATTCGGGCGGTTAGTTTGATTTCTTTTTCCTTATCAAGTAGCCGTCATTTTGTTTCAAAATGGAGGCTACAAATTATTAATGGACTTAGTAGGAATATTGATGTAGGCTATCTACATATGGAGTTTTATGCAAATTGGTTCATAAATACGTTTTTATGTAAATTTAAAATTTTCAAGTGGCCGGCGCTTGTAAACAAGATGGTGGGCCATGCTGACAAATATATCAAATGCATTTGTGAGATAAGACTACTGTACAAATATAGTTGGAATTAATTCAGAATCTCAAAAGTCATCGTGTTGAAAAATTAAGTGGCTGCTACTTGGATTAAAATGGCAGAGAAATTTGCTCAGTGAACTAATTAATCTAAAATATTGTATCAAATTTGAAAAAAATTCACCTTTTTTTTTGTAGAAATGCTTTCATAAAGGCTTAGTAAGTTAATAAAATGTCAATTTTCTGCATTTCTAGTTTGTTTTCACGTTAAAATAGCCTAAATTTCCCTTAAAAATGCATTAAAAAGCTCCAATAAGGCAGTAATGGATTTGGCGCCAAATTTGGCAACATTCCCCCTTGGCGACTGTTTTGGCGACTTTTGCCGAGAAAATTCTTATTATCGATATACCAAAGATGGACGCTGTAACGTGATTGGTTCAATAGTTACGTGAAATTTGTAGATTTTTCTGGTTTCGATAAAGGAGTATAAAAAGTGGCCGAACACGCACCAAGTCAGTCAGTCGCAGTTGAGTTTCGCCAAACGCTTGCATTGCTATTAAAGGAGTTATGAGCCTCTTTGAATGAGCTTTGCTTTATGTTAATGCTTTGATACAGTTTTCACTGTGAATTTGTTATTGACAGCTGTTATTTAAGCTGTGTTTACTGGTGAAACTGAAGTTGATACCTGGTTTATAGACCTGTATTTTTCTGGAATTATATGTAAATAAACTACTGAACTTTTGTAATTTTCGCGTTTCATTCTCGGAAAATTTACGAACCCGCAAGTACGCAACAATATTTGTAAAATATGTCCACTGTCCAACTTTGGTTCAAATAAACTCAATATTTCAAAAATTATTGCGATAACAAAGTCTCAAGTGACAGCGTTCAAGTTGACGCAACTTGGAAATAAACTTGCCCACCGAAATCATAGTTGTTTGAGTGATAAATCCATTTTTCAACTTTGGTTTGAATTGATTAAGTATTTGAAAAGTTACCGTGATAACAAATTTTCAAGTGTCCGCCACCTGGAAACAATAGAGTGGAACAAGTTCCCGAGCAAGCACATGCAAGATATTTAAAGCATAGGTTCACTGTCCAACTGTGGTACAAATCAGTGCAGTGTTTCAAAAGTTATTGTTATGGGAAATATTCAAGTGGCAGTCTATGTGGCTGCAACTTCGAAACAAAATGGCGAAGCAACTTGCCCAGTGAAATCACCAATATATTTGTTCGATAAGTTCTTTGTCCAGTTCTAGTTCAAATTAAATCAGTATTTCAAAAATTATCGTCATTAGAAATTTTCAAGTGGCATCACCTGGTAAAAAAGTCGGAGTGACCTGACCAGCGAACTTATCTGAGATATTTGAATGATAAATCCATTACCCAAATTTGATGCGTATTTATTCAGTATTACTAAAGTTACCATCCTGACAAATTTTCAAGTGGCCGCCACTTGGAAATAAAAATGCGGACCAAGTCACCAAGTGAACTTATTCAAGATATTTGTACCATAAGTTCACTATCCAACTTTTATTTGAATCATTTTAGTACTTTAAAAGTTAGCGTGATGGCATATTTTAAAGTGGCAGTGTGATTTCAAGTGGCTGAAACTTGGAAACAAGATGTTGGAACAAATTGTCCAGTGAACTTATCCAAAATAATTGTATGAGAAGATCACTATTCATCTTTGGTTCGATTTGAATTAGAATTTAAAAAGTTATCATGTTTTTAAATTTTCTAGTGGTAGCCTAATTTCAAGTTGTCTCGCTTAGTTTATAACATCTACATTTTGTTAAAAATGGCAGATAAAGTTTATTAATAAAGTTGATTGAGACACTTATATGGTCTATGTAATGCATCAAAATTCAAATAAATTCGGAATACACTTTTTACAATTTGAATTTGAAATTTTCGAGTGGTCTGCACTTGAAAATAAAATGGGGGAACAACTTAGTTAAGAAACTCATCCAAGACATTCATAAAATTAGTTAAGACACTGTCCAAATTTGGTTCGATTTGGAGTATTATTTCGGAAGTTATCGTGGTTTTAAATTTTCAAGTGGTAGCCTGATTTCAAGTGTCCCCGCTTAACTTAAGATATCCACCACTTTATTAAAAAATGGTGGAAAAAGTTCATTAATGAACTTCATTGAGACCCTTATGTGGTTTATATTTACATCAAAATTCAAGCAAATCTTTCTTTAAATAAGCTTTTTACAATGTGTTTTTGAAATATTCAAGTGGCTGCCACTTGAAAAGTAAAGTCGGAGCAACTTGGTTAACGAACTCGTCCACGAAATTTATAAGATCAGTTCACTGTCCAAATTTGGTTCAGTTTGAAGTATTATTTCAGGAGTTATCGTGATGACAAAATTTTCATTATAGGTAGATAGATAGATAAACGAAGTGATTGCAATAGGTCGATTTCTAAAGATATCAGCCTAAAATACATACCGTCCAGATCCAACCACATATTTTTAATAAAAATGCATTTTTCAATGCCATTGATATTCAAAATAAAATTGCTATTCGATAAAAAGCTCGCAGACGATAACGTATTATATTTACGTTTGAAGAGCTAGTTACTTTGGGGCATGCTCTCTGTTACTGAATGCATTTCTCACATTCACTCATAGGATCGCTGCAGTTGTATTTTTTACCTTCATGCATATAACCTTCCGAGCTAAATCTAATGGGAATGTACATGCTTTCTATGTAATCAGCTTTGATGGAAACTATGGTTGAAGCTCGAAGTTGTGTCGGGTATCTGGCACCATATCAACATCCTTTTGCCGTATCACTAAGGGTTTCAATTCAGCAAGCAATTTCGACAAAGGAAGGTTACTAATTGCTGGCATCGAAATGACACCTGGCGTGTCGGACGGATGATGTCGTTTTGGTACTAATACGTCACTTCTGTGTTCGTTGGATACTTTAAAAAAATGTAAAGGAAAGGAAACTTTACACCAGAAATTATGTAAGGTGTATCAACATAATTTGCCTCATTGGTGTATTGTGTATCTTTGCATAATTTTCATCATGCAAAGATGATTAAATTCTTTCTACACACACACATATAAAGGAATATAATTATAGTGAGAATAAGCTTGCGAATGCTAAAATAAATTCGTTTTAAAAGAATGTAAAATAAATAAATAAAATAAAATAAAATCGGGCATTACTGATAAATTACGAAATACTTTTCCATATCTGAATGGAAAGTGACAGCCATTATTAGCGAAACTACTAATATTACTTAAATGCTACTCAGGGAAGCTACAAATATTTTTAATTGATTTTTTATTATATTTTTTAAATATTCAAACAATCTGTCACAGTATTTTTCTATTAATGTTATTAATTAGTTTTTTAACATTTTTTAAAAATACTGAACATTTCACAATGATTTTTTTTTTTTTTTTTTAACTACAGAAAGAGGGTAATATTCCATACTACCTTTTGCATCAAATGGAGAGCTCTGGCAGTCCGGAGACACAATACCACCATCCATATAGTAACTGGTCACTAAAGGAGCAAGACATAATTGGCCAGCATTTACAAGCGCTGCATCAACTCGACCGTCCGCTATATCACAATAGGCTGACCACAGAGCCACTAATGAAGATGAGCATGCTGAATCCATTGTGAAACTTGGACCTACGAATATAGAGGAACACCTATTAGTACAATACACTGGTTCTCACCCGTTTTTCAACACCTGTTTTTCTATATTAACTAAGCATTGAACACTATTATTTATTCAAATATATTTTTTATTAATTTGAATTTCATTAATAGACGATATTTAAAAAAGTTCCCCCCCCCCATCTTAAAAATCTTTAAATACGGTCAAAAAAATGATTTTTCATGCTGAATCCACAGTGAAACTTGGACCTACGAATATAGAAGAACACCTATTAGTGTAATAGAACCCGTATTTTACGAGAATTTTGAGACACAGAAAAAAACGATCGTTCGGTAATCCAAAATCAAGAGTGTACAAAAATCATTATATATAAAAATCTCTTGCGTGAATTGTTTTATCAAAAGTGAAAAAAAAAATAATAAAAACATGTAGTTTAATTTAACGCAACATTTCTGGCGCTATCAGTGTCCGACAAGCTCTGCTCTCAATGCTGGTAGGCAGTATGTCGCGGGTTCGAATCCAGGTCACGTTCGTTGGCTTAGCTGTTCAGAGTTTTCTGTGTTCTTCTCCGAAACTTAAACAAGGTTTCCTTAGAATGATTCCCTAAGAAGATCATTCCATCTAGGCGTAAGGAACATGCATAGCTTTGTTATTAGAATATTATATACCATTGCACCAGAATATCTTTCCTGGTCATAGCACCAGTTATTCTGGTGCTTTTTTAAATTAAAACACCGAATATTTAAATAAAAATAAACACCAGATTTGTTTATCTAAAATTTTTGTTGCCTGCATATAAATTTATCCCAATAAATTATTACTTCGAAAATGAAAATTTTTATATCTAACAGTAAAATATTTAATGGAGAATAACAAGTCATTTAAGACCAAAACTAAATGCAAAACTGGTGTACAAACGATAAATAGACAATAAGACTTCTTCATACACCATAAATTTTAAGCCAGCACAACCGGTTTCGAAAGGACGTAGCCTTCCTTCATCAGGTGCAAAAAAACACGTGCTACTGCCTTGGAGGCAAAAGCAAGACTGAAAGCAGGGCAAAATGCAAAGCATCATGCAGGGCCCTGCATGATGCTTCCTATTGGTTGTTTGTGTTGCTCCTCCCCCTCTGGATTTTGCCCTGCTTTCAGTCTTGCTTTTGCCTCCAAGGCAGTATCACGTGTTTTGCACCTGATGAAGGAAGGCTACGTCCTTTCGAAACCGGTTGTGCTGGCTTAAAATTTATGGTGTGTGAAGAAGTCTTATTGTCTATTTAGTTATTTAAGAGTTAAACTTTTCTTATAAATATTTTACCATGATTATTAAACTCTACAAATCTACCATCAAGCAACAACCATCTATATTAATAAAATCAGAGTTTTGTCTGTAAATTTGTCGGAATCGAAAAATTTTGCGATATCTTCACGTTTTACACAACATGAAAGCCGAAAATGACTTCAGAAAATTTTGCCTGTAAGTGTGTGAGTGTCATCGTGTCCGTATGTCGCTTTTTTTGTCCGGGCATCACTTGAGAACGGCAGGACGGAATTCAACGGCGCTTGGTAGGAATTTAGGTCTTCACCGAACTTAAAATTATATCTATCAACTTTTCAGAAATCCCCCCCCGTTCCCCCCTAGGGGGTAAAAGACTAAAACACGTTTGTCCCGGCATCACTCGAGAACGGCTGGACGGAATTCAACGGCGCTTGGCAGAAACTTAGGTCTTCACCCAACTTGAAATTATATCTATAGAAATTTTCAAAATTATGATTAGTATTTAAATTGTGGGTAAAAAACACTTTCATACTAATCAGAGTTTCATACTTTAGTTAATTTTAAAAAATCTAATTGTCGTATCGAAAAACTGTTTACACCCCAGAATTCAGAAAAATCACCCCTTTCAGTTGGTACTGAATTCGTAACGATAGGTCTGATATTTCTAATTAATTTTTCCCGTTTTCCGTTTTTCCGCTGCCACTTAAATTACATACTTTAGTTATTTTTTAAAAATCTAATTGTCGCATCGAAAAACTGTTTCATCCCATGGATTCAGCAAAATCGCCCCTTTCATTCGGTATCAAATTTATAAATATAGGTCTGATATTTCTAATTTATTTTACCCTTTTTCTGTTTTCAACCCAGATTCGATATGGAACAGCTTTAGTATTGGATCCCTTTGGCAAAATTTGAAATTCGGAACCGAAGTAGCTCGGACGTTTCTCGCCAAGATCTTTAATTGCACAATTGAGATAGCCAATTCAGTTCATCGCAGAAATGGCTTAAAATATTTAAAGTCACCAAAGGGTTCCCATACTAAAGCTGTGCGTTTTGTATTTATTTATTTATAATATTTTCTATTAAAGACTTCTGTGGTCTCTAAATTTGGTACGTAAATTGTTTGTTTTCATCCGGCACTTATTGTAACTGGATTTCACGAAATTCGAAATTCCCCCCCCCCCCCACCTTCTCGGAGTCGGAGGGCAATAAACGGTATAACTTTAGTATAACCTCACAGCTGAATTTGGCGATTTTTCTTTGGCGCCGTTTTGAAGGATAACGATGTCGTTCTGGACTGTTTGCGATATAATATGGCAGCCTAATATGTTGTTTATTTTGGATTTTTGATCTTATGATTTAGATTATGATTTTATCATTTATCATATATGATTTATGATTTTTAGATTTATGATTTAGCCATAAGCGCCAACAAAAAAAATCGCCAAATATCGTTTTGGGGTTATACTGAAGTTGTTCCCAATAAACATGTGTAAAAACATGTTTTTCCGTTTGAATTCGCTTTGAATTATCTTAGAACGGCGAATGTTTGTGCGCGGATATTGATTAAGTGTACGCATTATGTACATTAGTGTGATTTTGCAAAACTTGGAACTCACCGCTGAGGAAGGGGAAGTAAAAAGTGAGTAAGTTGTGCCGAAGACAGTGG
This sequence comes from Salticus scenicus, assembly GCA_963930645.1. Taxonomy (NCBI): domain Eukaryota; kingdom Metazoa; phylum Arthropoda; class Arachnida; order Araneae; family Salticidae; genus Salticus; species Salticus scenicus. The sequence continues at coordinate 29,127,987 of OZ005659.1, read as the reverse complement.
AGACCCAGAGTCCTCACTTTGCGAGCGAGAAAACATCTACCAATCACAGCGAGAACTTAGGTTATTAATAAAGGTATGGTATTTTGAGACTTCATTTAAGTTTAATGTCCAGCGAAGCGGGCAAAGCCTGCTAGTAGAGAAATATAAACAATGTTTAAAATTTGTGATGGTTTAATATAAATTAAAATCTTGTGTTCAGGATTAAATGTAAAATTTACCCAATTGGAGGAGATTAAATAATAGAGATTAATTATTATAAAAACCACAGTGAAAAGCATTGAAAGTAGCTGAAAAGGAAAGTATTTGATTCTACAAAACTCTGTAGAAGATTAAAGAGAATTTTTCAGTAAATTACTTAACTTGCAACAGATTGTCCTTCTATAGACAAAACAACGAATACTCTTCGTCATATATTATTACACAGACAATCCGTATAATGGTAATGGACCATATTCCTCCTTTGGGTTCAAGACTATAAAAAATCAGCTGTTTTCGGAAAACAATTCTCAACTCGGAACAACTATAGTATTTCCCCTCAGCTAGATTTGGCGATTTTTCGTTGGCGATTATGGCTAAATCATAAATCTAAAAATCATAAATCATATAGCATAAATGATAAAATCGTAAGCTAAATTATAAATCATAAATCATAAAATCATAAATCCAAAATAAATAGCATGCAGGCTGCCATATTATATCGCAAACAATCCAGAACGACATCGTTATCGTTCAAATCGGCGCCAAAGAAAAATCGCCAAATTCAGCTGAGGGGAAATACTATAGTTGTACCCTCAACTCTACCATAGCAAAGCATTGTGGCCTACAAATTTTTATCTTGCAATATTATATATAAGAGTTACAGATTATATGAAATTGAAGTAAGAGTGATATAGTGATACCTTTGTTTTGTTTTTAATCCAGTTTTAGTAATATACTTTAATGTTAATCAACATATGTAATATTAAAAGTTGCCATGTGAACTCTGGCGATGTTAACAAATTTAAATGGATGTTCCATTTAATAAATTCCTTTATTAAAGTGATTGAAATTCTAATTATTTAAGCTTTGTTGTCTATATATATGTGTGTGTGTATAAAATGTTCTTATTAATCTTTTATTCATTATATATATATGTGTATATACATAGAATGTTCTGCATTCTTATCTTTATCATTCGATTCAGTTGTTTACATTTCTCTTTTGTTCTTGTTTGAACAGATATCAGATTATTAAGTAAAACTGGAGAAATATTTAGGAAAATGTTATGAGTAACAATAAAATGGCATCTTGAATCTAATTTGTTTACAAAATATCGGCCACGTGTTCGGCGATTTTACCCACTGTGACGTCACAGGAATATTGTCCATTGGAAAAAATTTCTCTTTGAATAATTAAGTATTATTTTTCCTCCCCTTTTATTTATTTTGTTTATGGTAAAGAATGTAACATTAAGTGGACAATATTACAAAAACACATTACACAATATCAATTAATTTGTGTTTCTAAATTTTCAAGATTTAATTGTTTATTTTTAATGAGAGAGAAGAAAATCTAACACAACAACTGTTGCGATTTCTTACATTTTATGGTGTTTATTCAAAATTTTGTACTTATTACTTTTAAACGCCAGCTTTGTGGTGCTTTTTTTTATTATTTTTCATAAATTCAGTTATAGTAAACAGTTAAAAAATAAGTGAAATATGATACATTTCAGAGTAACCCATGATCTTTGTTTTTCTGATTCCTAAAGGCTTATAAGGGAAGTATGAATCAGTAAAATTCCCATTGAAACGAAACCAAGTTTAAATTAAAGAGCGTGGTCTAAAACATATAAGGTAAAGTGGAAATTTTGTGCAACAACCCCCATAGTATGGTATATTTCATCATTGTGTACCTGATTTAATCTATTGTTCTTCTAGTAAATGACGTCACACAAATATGCAGGTACCTGTGAACTGTATCGTACAATAAAATGATGTGTTTATTTTCCTTTACTTGTATTAATGCTAAAACAGGGCAGTCTTCAAAAGGTAATCGTTTGTGTAATACGTGTTTTGTTAGCTGTAATTGTTCTTCGCACTTCATCAAATTTTGTGTAAAAAATTAGAAGTATACCTCGTGATAATTTATGGCCTTATCGCAATTCTTCTTCCTGCTAAATACAACAGAAATGGCGACGAGATAAAAAAAAGAAAACATAAAAACGCTATTTTATTCTGTAGCATTTAATTTCCAATTCACAATATTCAGTTCATGAAACGTGCTTTTTTTCATAAAGAAAGAAGAAAAAAAGTTTTACAATCGTCAGTCTACGAATGAAAAAGAGGAGAAAGAAATATATCCTTAACATTAGTTTATTAACAAATCTAAATTTCTCATAAAGAGAAAATGTATTACTTCAGATGGCATCTTGATACCACTGGATAACGAGACGGCGGTTGTTGAAAACATGAAATGTATTATTATCAACGAGATATATAAAATAGAGTGATAAATGGTAACCCTTGAGTTTGAGAAGGTCCAAGATGAGTCATGTGACATGCTCTCCTTGCACCTGCGTATTCCATGGTTACCTTGGTAGCAGCTTATTTTCAGAAAAATTTTATGGCAACGGTTTAGAGATTGTTCTTTGCAAAAATCATAACCACCAATGTTTTTGTTTACTTACGTAGGTTAATATTCTTTTGTTCTAAATCATTTTGATTTTGATTTTACTTCTTTTTTATTTCGTGTAGTTGGAATTTAACCGACAAAATGCTTAAAAATAGTTAAAAATTATTATTTGTTGTTAAATTTAGCTCTTTAAAAGTTTAATTTTCTTTTATCCGCGTTTGTAATGATCGATAGATGGCGCTCTCTGAACACTGCAGTTGTTAGTAAATATAACAGCCACGTGTAATTATTATTCTTTCTCCGCCATTTCATCATGGAAAGTCGATTGCATAATATGAGGATATGCAGTGGTGTGATAATTTCACCTTAGCCCACCAGAGGGCGAGCATTTCATTACAATCGCGGATAAACACTTTCAAACTTTGTTGGGAAACGATGAAAAAAAAGGTATTTTATTATTTATTAAAATGTGAAATATGTGTAAAATTATTTTAAAAACAATTTATTTTGGTCATAGGACTGTGATGTTACCTAATAATAATGATAATTTGTCGAACTGATATTTTAAATGCCAAAATAGCGATAAAGGGCCAAACACAGCAACCTTTTAAAGCATGTCACGTGATTAATCTTGAACCAAGGAAAGCTAATCCTTCATCCACTGAATCAGCACTCTAATTTATATATCTCGTTGATTATTATGTCTATTATTTATTTTATGAATATTATTATTATTGGATGGCAACGTTGGTTAAAAAAAATAATAAGATACTTGGTCTCGTTTAATCGAGAGCTCGTGTGTGTTAAATTTTTTAGAATAAGAAATTTTATGTTTTTGAGCAGTAGGTTTTTCTATTGAGAATAAAGTTTTTTGTATTTTTTAAATGGTTTCTTTTCGTAAATAATATTCAACGTAACTGTGCTCTGTTTTACTATTATTTAAGTTTCAGAAAAGTGCAGTACGTGTTAGTCAATTGAGTAGCCGCTTTGAAGATAAAAGTGTGAATATTTTACTGGCGTCCGAAGATAACACTAGTTTTTTTAGAAAGCAGAAGGAAACGGTGATTTTCCTTAGGTAACTTTAACAACGGTAGCGTAAGTTTCTATCTGGTTTCGAGAAAGCTCGACTGGGCATCGTGTTTTATAATTAGTTTGCGATTTGTTTACTTTCGAAGAAAAAGGTATTTATACATTTATTCTTCTTTTTCTTCTTCTTTTCCTTTATTTTATTTGATTGCTTATATTATTAGAATTAACTTATATTTACATTTAAAATGTTCCAAAATTTAATAATTCTATTAACTTCTTGGTACAACTATAGTATTTCCCCACAGCTGAATTTGGCGATTTTTCTTTGGCGCCGATTTGCACGATAACTATGTCGTTCTGAACTGTTTGCGATATAATATGGCAGCCTGCATGCTATTTATTTTGAATTTAAGATTTTACTAGCTGTTACCCGTGACTTCGTTCACGTGGAAATTTTGATGTGTATGTGTGGGAACTGACAGTTTGATCATAATATGTAATGTAATGAAACCTTATCATTGCGGTGCTGTGCAAAACAGAGTCTGATAAAGTATACTCAAAAAAATTTGTAACTCATTGAAAGCCAAAATAAAATGCCAAAATAAATAAATAAAAAGTTATCGCCAACATGGCGATAAAAATTTAAATTTCGTTCATAGGGATCCTGTACTAAAACAGTACTGCGTTGCGGAAGTATAAAAACTGGGTCGTCAATTATAAATTTTATTTCGAAACCTTTCTTTGTATGATTTTAGTTCACTATTGCACAATATTAATCTGGTTCTAATAATAATTTGGTGACTGGTGAATTAAAATTTTAATTATGTGATGAAATTCATATAATATTTATAAGTTTCAAATTTTTAAGTTTTTTTTTTTTTTTTTTACAAAGTGTTCGATTTCCACCATCCAGTCATATTCGATTCTTAACATAATCGAACTCCGCACTCAATGACACTTTCAATTTAACTGTTTTCATCTCAACTTTACTTTTTTCTGTTCAACAGATACGAACATCTCAACTCTACTCGAACAGAAACCAAAAAGAACAGTTTATTCTTTTTCATTCGCACGGTAGCTTGCATGCTATCTTTCACATTATTCTTTCGCATTAATTTCGCATTGTTACTTCACATTCTATTGTTTATTATTTATTCGCAATGATTTATCGCACCTCATGTTTTCCACGCATATTTACATCTGTGTATTGTATGTTAAATATAGTTTTGTTTTGTGAATGAAAGAACGAGTGTCTTTATTATTATCTTAACATCACGTCAAACAACATTTAATGGAGGCACCGGCGAGATGTTCTGTGAGAATTTTGACTAGATTACAAATTTGGATATCCAAGCGCAGCTATTAAGGAATAAAACAGATAAGTACTTATTTTCCTATTTTACAAGTTTGACTTTGGTTTTTCGCATTACTCCATTACGTAGTAATGGCAAACAAAAAGAACAATGACGATAACAGTAATGAAACTGTCGCTTTAGAAGATGCTGAAAAAATAGCAAAACATTATGGAGGCAGAGCGAAATCTGCGCTTACTAGAATTATGAATTTCTTAAATAATGAAAATCAAATTTTTCAAAAACATGATCTCTTAAATAAACTTGAAAAGATTGAAATTATTTATTCTGAGTTTGATAAAGCCGATTCTGAATTACCTGATGAAATTTCAGAAATAGAAGAATTCGAGATAAAATATGAAGCCAAAGCCAAGCTTCAACAAAAACTTGAAAATTTATCTGTAAATTTGCAATCTAATGGTTTAAATTTTCAAAATCCTACCATTAATACAAATGCTATATCTAGTAATTTTCGTTTGCCAAAATTAAATATTTGTCCGTTTAGCGGTAATTATAAAGATTGGATGTCTTTTAAGGAATTGTATATATCATTAGTTCACGACAATGTTAACTTGTGTAGTGTACAAAAATTCCAATACCTAAAGGGTTTATTAAAAGATGAACCGGCTTCTATTATTAAACACATTCCAATATCTGAGAATAGTTATCTAGAAGCCTGGGAAAAATTACTTACTAGGTATGATAAGAAAAAACAAATTATTTCTGCACTTATTAAAACCTTTATGGATCAACCAACTGTAATACATGCTAATGCATATAACTTACGTAAGATAGCAGATACTTCGGATGAAGTAATAAGGGGATTAAAAACTATTGACACTAAAGCTACTGAAAGAGATGTATGGTTAATTTATATTTTATTACAAAAACTTGACCATAAATCACGTGAAGAATGGGCACAATATTCCGCAAAAATTGATTTTCCTACTTTAGAGATCTTTTTACAATTTATTAATGATAAATGTGCATCTATGGAATTATGTAATGAAAATGAGAGTAAAGAGAATGAGTATAAACAAAATAAGGATAAACAATTTAAGTTATCTAAGTTTCATTCTAACGTTAATTACAAATGCATTTTATGTAAAAATAATAATCATTTCTTGTTCAAATGCTTTAAATTTAAAGAACTTCCTGTTAAGGATAGAAAACAATTTGTTAGAAAGAACTCATTATGCAGCAATTGTTTATCTAATAAACACTCTATCGCTCAATGTAATTCCACTTATACCTGTCATTTTTTGTAATGCAAAACATCATTCTAGTATATGCGATAATAATTTGAAAACTTATACAGCTTCGGCTTCATCTGCTGGTAATAATTTTGAAAACTCTGAGAATCGTACAGAGCCATCTGGCATATCTCAATTCCAAACAAGTACTCATAACCATTCTATACAAACATCTTTCGCTTTACTTCCTACAGCTAGCGCTTATATTTATGATTCAATGGGTCAGAGACATGTGCTAAAAATTTTATGCGATTCAGGCTCTGAAAGTTCTTTTATCACTGAATCATGTATGAGTATTTTAGGTTATGAGAGAAAAAATGCAAGATTTCCCGTCAAAGGGTTAGCAAATTCAAAGATTGCAATAACTAAAGGTTATACAGACATTAATTTAATTTCCATTCACGATTCCGATGTCAAGTTATCCATGCGAGTTTTTATATTAGATAATTTAACAGCTCCATTGCTATAAGAGAAAATAAACAAGGAACATTTTTCGCATTTAAAAAATATGCAACTGGCCGACCCCAAATTTGAAATTCCAAGTAAAATTGATATGATTTTGGGATCTGATTATTTTTTTTCTATTTTACTTCCTGGTCAAACAATTTGTACTGAGAATAGTTTAATTGCTCAAAATTCAATTTTTGGTTTTCTCGTATCCGGAAAATTACCTGAATCTCAGACAAAATCTAATTCGATTTCAAATTTACATATTTACGAAACTAATATTGATAGTGAGTTAAAACGTTTTTGGGAATTAGAAGAAGTTTTTAATCCAAGTGAGAAATTACTTTCACCCGAGGAACAGTTTGTGGAGTCACATTTTCAGGAAAATTATTCAATTAATCCAGAAGGCCGTTTTGTGGTAAAACTACCATTTTATAAATGTAAATCTGAATTATGTAATACAAGACCCGCTGCACTTTCCCGATTGTTTGCAATGGAGAGGAAATTTTCTGAAAATCCGGAATTCGAACAACAATACAAATATTTTTTATATGAATACGAACAATTAGGACACATGGAGGTAGTTACTCAGAATTCACTAAATATTTCTCAAGGGGAGCAATATTTCCTACCTCATCACGCAGTTATTAAACCTTCTAGCACTACCACTAAATTAAGAGTCGTTTTTGACGGTTCCTGTAAAACTTCTGATGGTAAATCATTAAATCCAGTTTTAGGTGTTGGCCCTAAATTACAACGAGACATTTTTGAGATCTTACTTAATTTTCGATTACCGGAGATAGTTTTTTCTGCAGACGTGGAGAAAATGTACCGCTAGGTTTTAATTTCTGAGGACGATCAAAATTATCAAAAAATCCTTTGGAGATACAACCCCAATGAGGAAATAAAGGAATATAAATTGAAGACTGTTACATATGGCCTTGCTCCAGCATCCTTTTTGGCCACTAGGTGCATTAAGCAAATCGCTCTAGATTATAATCAAAATACACACGTCTCGCGTACTTTGTTAAAAGATATATATATGGATGACTTGATATCTGGTTCAAACTCAGTTAATAACGCAATATCAATTGCTAAGGAAACTGCTAATGTTTTGGAAGAACATGGGTTTCATTTGAGAAAGTGGAATTCCAATTCAAATGAATTCCTTACGGAATTTCGAGAAAATTGCATCACAGATACAGACTTTAAAATAATACCAAACAACAATGAAAGTTCTAAAGTTCTAGGGCTTTACTGGAACTCTTTAGCAGATACATTTATTTTCAAAACCGCATTTACTCTCAAACCACCACTAACAAAAAGACGCATTTTGTCTGAATCCGCACGCATTTTTGATCCTCTAGGGTTAATTTCACCTTGTACAGTAGTATTAAAAATATTTTATCAAAAGCTATGGTTAACAAAAGGAGACTGGGATTCTCCTATTCCGCAACAATTTGAAGAGGAGCTCATTAAGTATGAGAATTCTTACAATAAAATTAGCCAATTTTCTGTTCCTAGATGCGTCACTCTTTCATCCGATAGTACATTTGAATTACATGGTTTCAGCGATGCGTCAACACATGCTTACACCGCTGCAATCTATTGTCGACAGACTCATGATAACAAATCAAAAGTCTCACTCTTAGTTGCCAAAACTATAGTAGCTCCTATCAAGCAAATTTCCGTTCCCAAATTGGAACTTTGTGGTGCTCATTTATTATATAAGTTATTTTCTTCAGTCATAAAAATATTAGAAAATTATAACTTTGACATTTACGCATGGACAGATTCAACAGTTGTTCTTTCTTGGTTATCCGCACATCCACGTAAGTGGAAAACTTTTGTTGCAAATAGAACGTCACAAATATTAGATGTTCTTCCCACAAAACATTGGAGACACGTTCCATCTAAAGAAAACCCCGCTGATATCGCTTCTCGGGGCATCGTTCCTAAAAGTTTACCTGAATGCAGCTTGTGGTGGAATGGCCCAAGTTGGCTACTTTTGGATCCTACACATTGGCCAAATAACGCGCCTAAGTCTAAGGAAATCGAGGATCAAATTTCGGCTGAAAAGAAATCTGATCCCATTTTGTCTTACCATATTGATACATCTAATGATCTTTATGATCATCTATTCAATAAATTTTCTTCATTTTTTAAAATCAAACGCATTCTGGCATATTGCATAAGATTCATAAATAACTGCAAATCAGCAAGTAAAGTTCATGTCTCAACAAATGATTCTTGTTCCCCTCTTACATGTAGGGAAACTAAACACGCCGAAGAGAACATCATTAGATGGGTACAAAATAAACACTTTCACGAAGACTTAAGACGCATCAAGAATCAAAACATTTTGTCTAGAAAAAGTCCTTTACACTCTCTACATCCATTCATTGACCAGAACGGTCTGTTACGGGTGGGAGGTCGCTTACAAAACGCCCAATTATCATTTAACGAAAAGCATCCGGTAATATTGCCGTCTAAACACAAATTGAGCGACCTTATTATACAAGAGAAACATATTGCACACTTGCATGCAGGACCATCATTGTTATCCCACATTATAAAACAGGCATATTGGATCATTGGTGGAAAAAGATTAATCAATAAGCTTGTTAATAAATGCGTGAAATGCTTCCGTTTCAAAGCTACTTCTACACCCCAGCTCATGGGAAACTTACCACCACATCGAGTAAATCTCGAGCGACCTTTCTTTGCATGTGGTGTGGACTATGCTGGTCCAATGTATATAAAATTTAACAAGGGTCGTGGCTCTAAAACAACAAAAGGATACATAGCTTTATTCATTTGCCTTGCTACAAAAGCAGTACACATCGAAGCTGTCAGCGATTTGACGACTGACGCATTTATAGACGCCTTACGACGCCTTACGACGCCTTACGACGCCTTATTGACGCCTTACGACGTTTCAGTGCTAGACGTGGTTCACCTAGTCATATTTACAGTGATAACGCAACCAATTTTGTTGGTGCTAAAAGGAAACTCGATGAAATAAAACAAATATTGTCTTTACCAAGAAATGAATGCGTAGCACATTATTTAACACAAGCCGCAATAGAGTGGCATTTTATTCCTCCCGCATCACCTCATTTCGGAGGAATTTGGGAAGCTGCAGTACGATCCTGTAAATGTCACATTAAACGAGTAATCGGTGATACACGGTTGACATTTGAGGAACTGAGCACTTTATTAACACAAATAGAATCCTTATTAAATTCACGTCCTCTCTTTAAAAGTACTGATTCAGATACAGACTCTATTAATGTTCTCACCCCATCACATTTTCTTACAGGTGATGTCATGCTTTCATCTGCAGACGAACCATTATCCTGTAGCAGGAATCTCAAGAACCGATGGCAAATGGTGCAAAAATTGAGACGAGATATTTCTAGAGCTTGGAAAAAGGAGGATCTCAGCTCCTTACAATGAAGGAATAAGTGGCAACATCCTGCATCAAATATCAAGGAAGAAGAATTAGTGATTATTATAGACAACAGCTGCTCACCTTTATCCTGGCCAATTGGTCGAATTACAAAGGTTCACACCGGTACCGACGGACTGGTAAGAGTGGTGTCTATAAAAACTAAAGACTGTGTTATTAAAAGAACAGTTAACAAAATTGCTGTTCTCCCTTTATATTAGGACTAGCGCCCTGATAGGGTGGGAGTCATGTTCGATTTCCACCATCCAGTCATATTCGATTCTTAACATAATCGAACTCCGCACTCAATGACACTTTCGATTTAACTGTTTTCATCTCAACTTTACTTTTTTCTGTTCAACAGATACGAACATCTCAACTCTACTCGAACAGAAACCAAAAAGAACAGTTTATTCTTTTTCATTCGCACGGTAGCTTGCATGCTATCTTTCACATTATTCTTTCGCATTAATTTCGCATTGTTACTTCACATTATATTGTTTATTATTTATTCGCAATGATTTATCGCACCTCATGTTTTCCACGCATATTTACATCTGTGTATTGTATGTTAAATATAGTTTTGTTTTGTGAATGAAAGAACGAGTGTCTTTATTATTATCTTCACATCACGTCAAACACAAAGAAATGATTTTTTTTTTTTCTTTTCATCTCCCGGCGAATTGTTGAATAATATTTTTGTTCTTAAACAATTTTGGACGGCTTTGCCCGCTTCGCGGGCAAACTCCTTTCTATATAGCTTTATGGGGGGTGGGGGACTGAAATCGGTCAAAAGCTCGCTTTGGTTTCCCGCTGCCTTCGGCAGCAACTTGTTCGTCCTTGCAATCTCCGGTGCCTGTCCCTGTTGCCTGCGACAATGGCTTACCCGTGGGCTTCCATTTGGGTGCTTATCATATATGACAGTTTCGATATGGACAGTATCGAAAATTTTGAAGTAGCTCTTCTATATCTGAATCCCAGTTACATATGAACAACATTATACGTGATGTACATAATATTTGCTCTCAAGTTATTTCCTATATTTATTTGATTTAATCGATCAACCATAGAATGACAGCAATTTCAAGTCACATATAATATTACAATATGCTATGATCGGCTACTTCTATCGCATGAGACAATTATTATTATTATTATTATTTTGTGGTTATATATACTTCATGCTTAGTTAATAGTAGTTGGTATATAGAAAAATAAATAAATAAATTAATATGTAAAATTGATCATGGTACAGCCTTAATGCCCTTGGCGACTTTTGAAATTTTGTTACCGTTTTAGACCAAAATATAATTTATGCGATTATCGTTCCTATACGCAAGCGAAGTGTGACTTCACTGACCGTCCGTGGATGCAAGAAAGTGATTTCCTATGTTAATCGCCCATTGGATTTTTTGTAAAAAATTGTTAAAAATCGAAGAAAATTATTTCCCGATTTTAATCCCCATATTTGGGTATATATGTATTAGTTATCGGAACAACTTCAGTATAACCCCACAACGATATTTGGCGATTATGGCTAAATCATAAATCTAAAAATCATAAATGATAAATGATAAAATCATAATCTAAATTATAAAACATAAAATCATAAATCCAAAATAAACAACATATAGGCTGCCATATTATATCGCAAACAGTACAGAACGACATCGTTATCGTTCAAAACGGCGCCAAAGAAAAATCGCCAAATTCAGCTGTGGGGTTATACTGAAGTTATACCTAGTTATCATGTACATGTGTTAGATTGAGTTATTCTGCTGTCAAATTGACAAAATTTTAATTTTAAATTTCAAAACTCTGTCGTTCTTGGCCCTTATTGTATTTGGTGATCAAAAACGTAATTCGAAAATATACATGCCATATGTATATTTTCGTAATATGCATTGTACGAAATATTGTTTCATATTATTCATTACTCTCTTAATATAAGTTGTTAAAATAGCCATGATTTTTGAAAGGAATTAAATATGTTCGCCAGATAATTTGGTGATTTTTTTTTCCGCCACAGATGACAGATATGAAATCTATTCCGCTACAACATATGAGTATCTTATATCAGACACTTTATATAATGTCTTTATTTAGACATTTGGAAACAAATTTGACTTCAAATTATGATAGAATATTTATCTTTTTCCTTTTAATTAGCATATTAGTTGGATATTTATTATGTAAATATCATCCTTTGAAAGAAAATGTTTATGTTTTCAATCGAATATGGAAGTTTGCCATTCCTCCCCCAATAGAATTTTGAAATTTAAAATTACAAATTTTATCAATTTTACAGCAAAAACAATTTAATCTAACGCATGCACACGATAACTAATATATATCTATAGCTAAATATGGGATTAAAATCGGGAAATAGATTTCCTCGATTTTTAATAATTTTTTACAAAAAATTCAATGGGCGTTTAACATAGGAAATATTTTTCTTGCATCCACGAACGGCCAGTGACGTCATCACTTCGCTTGCGTATTTCTTTCTATCTTCCTTGGCTAAAAATGTCCGATCTACTTCAGCATCAAAATTAAAAATTTGTCCAGAATTATCAATAAGAAAATACTTTTAATATAATGCTGAATTAGCTTTTATGCCAAGCGTGTTTCATCCGTGCTAAAAAGAAATAAAAAATATGAATTTGAGGTATATAAAAAAAATGCTATGAAATAAAATTTAGAATAAATATGTTAGATTTGTAATATTACTATTTTATTTTAAAATTATAAAGTGTCATTTTCTCATCGACCAATTTAGCATTTAGTAACTCTTTATTTTTCGCGTGAAAGCATATTTCATTTTATGTTGAAAAAAATAAATAAAAATATCTCGTAAACTTTTTTTGGCAACAATTAAAAATTTAAATGGCTTATATTAAGCACGGAGTAAAAAGACAGGAGAAGAAGGTAACGCTGAAATTTTGTGATGTTGTTTTCTAATGTTTACAGATGGCGCCAGCGTGCAATCCTTCCTTCTCTCCAGCTTCCGCAATGTTATTCAATGGGGAAATGTCTCGTTTTAATTAATTTTTTAAAAATAATATCAAGCTGAAAAAATTTCGATTGAAAGCAAATTTCATTAAATAGAGTATTCTAACTAACATGTTTTTTTTAAGAGCCATTTTATACTAATTTTACTTTGAAAGAAAGCTTTTAAAAACTGACGGTTCTTATGAACCGAAGCTAGCTAAAACAGATAATTGGGAGGAAGGAGCATGGATGAAATTTTGTAAAGAAAAAAAAAAAACTTACTTTAGGTGCAGAAAACACGAACTCGGACTTTATTTTTCTCCTAGGGCTTTTTTTTGTTTTTCTTATCACTATCATGGCCTGTTTTACAACTAGGAACGAAACATTTATTTGAAACATCTGAATTATGCACTTTTAAGAACTTACAAAGAAATTAAATTGCTTAAAATAAAAAATTTTAAATGTACTCCAGCAAAATTCTATTGAAAACAACAGTATATCCGCGCCGAGGTAGGGAGGAATGACAAGTGGCGCCCTCAATATTTACCAAAAATTTAGATCACAGTTTCGTAGCTTTCTCCCATTGGACCTTCAGCTCCTATTAATATTACTCCGTGATATTAAGTCAACTAGCTGGAACCCGTCGAATTCGGCGATCACTTTATTGACCGTAATGTTTCAAAAACCGTCGCATCATTATTTAAATGTATTTCATGTTAAAATATCTAATATAATTTACGACATTTCACTTAAAAAAAGAAAGTCGGAAAAATGCTTATAAATCGAAATACTATGTATGACATCACTTTCTACAAAGTGCTCTCAATGTGACGTCAAACTGACTTCAAATAAACAGATGCTATCTTTTATTTTCTATTTCGTTTAATACTGAGAGACTATATGTTAGCTGACCCGTCCGGCGTTGCCCGGGCCCATGATACCATAAATGAACCTTAAATTTGTATTATTTTATACCTTTAACTCGATATTGTTTGAATTTCTGTTTTTAAATGAAAGCATCACGAAAAAAATAATCATCTGTAACAAAACAATTACCTCGATCCGAACGAAACTCTGCCTTGTGATCTCGGTGCTTGCAGCAGCGCATACACGGCGCTAGCAACATAAAAAAATTCCCAAAAATTAACCGGGAACCGAACGAACCAGACTGGCAATGCCTGGGCCCGTGATAATAGCCTTAAATGAACCTTAAATTTGTTAGATTTTATATCTTTAACTCGAATTTGTTTGAAATTCTATTTTTAAATAAAAGCATTGCGAAAAAAAAAATAAACAGCTGTAACAAATATAATTATCTCGAACCGAACGAAACTCTGCCTTGTGACCCCGGTGCCTGCGGCAGTGCATACGCGGGCCGCAAACAACATAAAAAAAATTCCCAAAAATTAACCTGGAACCGAACGAACCCGCCCGGCAATGCCCGGGCCCTTGATAATAACCTTAAATGAGCCTTAAATTTGTATGGTTTTATATCTTTAACTCGATTTTCTTTGAATTTCTATTTTTAAATGAAAACATCACAAAATAAATAATCATTTGTAACAAAAATAATTACCCCAAACAGAACGGAACTCGGGTTCGTGACCCAGTGCCTGCGGCACGTATATGCAGGCCTCTAATAACATGGAAAAATTCTCAAAAATTAACCTTGAATCGAACAAACCTCTGACTCGTGTTACCGCTGCCCGTGGCAGTGGCACCGTATAGCAGGCATGCTACGCACGCGCTGCAAAATCCACTTTCCTCCACCAGGGAGCGCAGCATGTTGTACACGAACATCATCAATCGCCTTGAATTTCCAAGACTTTTCAAATAAGGTGTCACATGGTGGTGTCAACTGCAAAATCCTTTAGTTACACTTTCCACCGCCAGAGGGCGCAGCGTATTCTATATATAAACACCAACGGTCAGGAAATATCAAGACCTTTAAAATAAGTTGTAACATGATAGGGTCTACTGCAAAATCACCTAGTTCCATTTTTAACCACCAGGGGGCACACTATATTGTATACAAACATCCCCAATCAACATGAAATTTCAAGACCTCTATCAACAATCGCCTTGAATTTCCAAGACCTTTCAAATAAAGTGCAACATGGTGGTGTCAACTGCAAAATCCTTTAGTTGCACTTTCCACCACCAGAGGGCACAGTGTGTTCTGTACGAAGATCACCAACCGTCAGGAAATACCAAGACCTTTAAAATAAGGTGCAACATGATATGGTCTACAGCAAAATCACTTAGTTCCATTTTTCACCACCAGGGGTCGCACTATGCTGTATACAAACATCCCCAATCGACATGAAATTTCAAGACCTTTAAAATGAGGTGCTACATGTGTGGGTCTAGAACGGATTTCCCTCTCAAACTAATCCCCCCTTTCCCCTCCCTTCCAAATCTACTTTCCCCCTTTTTTCCCCCTTTAAAATCGAAAATTCAAAATTCGCAGATATTGATTTTTTAGTATTCGACTCTAGTCCCCATATGTACAATTTCTTCACCGTGAAGTAATTTGAAGCTTAGTTAAGCTCGTAAACGTGTTTTTAACCCAAACGGGTGGGAAGAAACGTTTTCCCACCCGTTTCCGCCGGGGCAGAAACGGTTTCCCCCCGGGTGGGAAAGCGTTCGACTTTTTTTTATTTTTCTCTTCTCATAGCGCATCTACAGACCAAGACCTTTCTTTAGACACCTCGACCAAATTTTTACACCGAGTAGTTCTCTCAATATAGTGGATACAGGCAAAAACATGTTTCAAATTAATATATAGATAGATAGATTACCGGTTTATTATTTTCATATTTTAATTAATTTTAAAAAATCTAATCAAATTTCCGGTATAAATAGTAGCCTATGTTCTATTCCAGACTATTCTGTACCAAATTTCATCCAGATCCGTTTAGCCGTTGTGGCGTGATTGAGTAACAAACATCCATCCATACATCCATCCAAACTTTCGCATTTATATATTAGTATAGATGACTTATGATTTATGATTTAGCTTACGATTTTATCTTTTATGCTATATGATTTATGATTTTTAGATTTATGATTTAGCCATAATCGCCAAAAATAAATCGCCAAATTCAGCTGTGGGAAAATACTATAGTTGTTCTAAATTCTTTGATACTTACATCCGCAGACTAGAGCAGCATTTCCTTCTTTTCGATATTAAACATGAAAAATCTGGAGTGACTCCACTCGACTTTCCGAACATTGAGTAACTGACAGTTTTGTAGATAAAATAAAGAAAGAGGAGTTGCTAAACAAACAAAAAAGAGAAAACCATAACAGAGTGTTTGAGTATTTTTCTCCTTATATCACACGAGGTTTTATTTAACGCTACTGAACTTTGAGCCCTTAGATCATAATGATAAAGAATTTTTCGTTGTGTCCCTGTAAAAATCTATAAATGCTAGATTCACCAAAATGCTTATAGTTAGTGCAACAGTGATTTATAATATTCATACAAATTTTCAGCTCAATTGAATAAGGCGTTTAGATGCTATCGCTGGTCTCATAGGCCATAAAGATAAAGCATTTTTTTTTGTGTCCCTGTAAAAAAAACTATAAGTGCTAGAGTCACCAAAATCTGTACAGTTGGTTCAAATGTGACCTATAACATGTGTACAAATTCTTTGCTGAGATTTATAAGGCGTTTAGACGCTATCACACTTTTAAAAATTTGGCAAAGAATTTTTCTTTGTGTCCCTGTAAAAAAACTATAAGTGCTAGATTCTCCAAAATCTATACAGATTGAGTATCTGTGACCTATAATATGTGTATAAAGTTTTTGCTCAATTGAATAAGGCGTTTAGATGCTATCGCACTTTTAAGATTTTGGTCCCTTGGCCATAATGATAAAGAATTTTTCTTTGTGTCCCTGTAAAAAAACTATAAGTGCTAGATTCACCAAAATCTATAGGGTTCGTACTATAGTGACTTACAATATACGTACCAACTTTCAGCTTATTCGAACAAAGCGTTTAGACGCTAGCGTGTTCACTCACAGACATACACACATACATACACACATACATACACACATACATACACACACACATACATATATCATCGTAAAAATAGTGAAAACGGACTCGTTGGACCTCGAAACGTATAGAAACATCAAAATCTCGAATTCGGATTTTTGACACGATTACAATACTTTCCTCACTATAGTGTTCGGAAAGTAAAAAAGGGGTCTCCGCGTTGATTACTTTTCTCTGACCGAAATTATATAGTTTACTGACAAATTTACTTTTCTCAGACCTTCCAGAATTGAAAACATATGAGGAAATGGTGAATGTTTTAATGAAACATTTGTGCAAAAGCCCAAACAAAATTACTGAAAGAATTAAATTTAGAAAATGCTTTCTAGGGGAAAATGAATAGTTCAATATTTCAGTGCTCGTTTAAAGAAATTTAGGACACATTACGCATTTACGGGCGACACCCTGTCAGAAAATTTGTTGGAACAATTCTTACATTGATTAAAAAATGTAAACATTTCAAAGGAAAATAATGTCGCAGGATGAGGATTCAACTTTTGAGAAAGCCGTAGAACAGGCCGTAACTATACAAGATACTGAAAATGATACGATAGAATTACAAAATGAAAATTTAAATTTGAATAAACTTTCTACTCATAAGAAATTGAAACAAAATTATTCTCAAAATAACGTAAGCAAACAAAATGGTAATAAAACTGCGAGCGCAAATAAAAGTAAAACTAATGGGCTCTTCCCACCTGACGTTAGAGGTCACATGATGGAGGAAAAACAAATAGCAGACGAAGTCTTGTTTACCTATAGCGATTGCTGAAATAACATATTTTCTATTCTTATTATTGATCAACCGTATTTAATCTGTGTTATTTTTTATAAATCATCATTTTTAATCCATTTTATATTATTATTCATCATCTTTTGTTTGCTGTATACATTTACAATCACCATTTAGTTTATACTTGTTATTAATGTTCATGAAGACCATGCTTAAATACTCTGATTTTTGGTACTTAAAGCATTGACAGTGCAATATCGTATTGCGTAAATCCATTTAGACCAGTAACTAAGTTAATTAACTTGTTGTAACATCTTTATGCAATTAAATTAAATGGAAACATTTTAAAATTTCAAATTATAATCCATAAACATTCCACAAGAAGCTATTATTTATTGCTAGATCAGTTAATGTTACAGTTACACTACAATATACAAAAATCGATTCTTATAGGTAAAAATAAATAAACACATAAAATGTTTTTTAAAAATTATTAAATTTACAATTACAATTATTCTACTGCTTACAAATGCACAATATTACTTTTATTTTGTATTATATTAAATATTAACATTTTTGTTCTTAAGAACAATATTTAATTGAATTCGATTCTCAGAATTCGACTATTCGTTTTCCTCTATCACGTGATTGAGCAGATGACAGTGGGAAGAGCCCATTGTTACCGGTGTCGAAATGGTTCTCATTTAGCAAATGCTTGTAAATGTAGCAATACAAATTGTAATTTTTGTAAAAAACGTGGACATTTGAGTAAGGCGTGTAGGAACGCACTGAACAATGTTGCTCAAAAGGAAAGTGTAAACATTCTTGATACTGTAGACATTTTCCCATTACATTCTGAAAGCACCGAACCTATGAAAATTTGAATTTTGATAGAAAATAGTGCTGAAGCAGTAATGGAGTTAGATACGGGATCAGCTAATTCGAGCGGACATTATTCAGCCATAATTCAGCAAAAATCGATTTGAATCAAGCATACTTATTTACCGGTAGAGGAAAATTCAGAAGAATTACTAACTATAAACACACCTAAGGATTTATTTCAATTTATGCAACTGCCATACGGAATTGCCAGTTCGCCAGGAATATGGCAGAGAACTATAGAGCAAATTCTAAAAGGTATAGAAGGTATTTCAGTTTTTATCGATGACATATGCATTTCAGGGTAAACTGATGAAATAACTTTAGAGCGATTAAAACAAGTGCTAGAAAGGTTACGTGAATATAACCTTAAAATAAATGAGCAAAAACAATTTTTCATGAATGATAAATTACATACTGCGGTTATAAGATAAAAAAAAATGGCATACACAAAATACAAGAAAAAATGTCTACTATTTTAAATGCTCCGACACCTAAAAATGTTACTCAAGTAAAAGCATTCTTAGGCTTAGTAGCTTACTATTTTAGATGTGTTCCTAAATTATGTACAATTGCTTATCCTCTAAATGAATTAAGGAAAAATGTAAATTTTCGGTGGACAAAAAGTTCTGAGAATTCATTTGATACAATTATACAGGAAATTATTTCCGAAAGGATTCTCACACACTTTAATCCTTAATTACCCCCGATTTTAGCCACTGATGCTACACTCCTTATGAAATTTCGGCAATACTTTAGCATAAAATGCCAGATGACTCCGGAAAACACATAGCTTTTGTTTTTAGAACTTTGTCTTCCGCAGAAAAGCAGTATAGTCAAGTAGATAAAAAAGCGTTATCAAAAATTTTTGGAGTCAAGAATTTTTTTAAATTTTTATATGGTAAAATATTTACACTGTGTACGGATAGCAAACCCGTAGTTTCCATATTTTAACCCATAAAAAACATTCCGGTGCTTTCGGCAGGCAGAATGCAAAGATATGCATTTACCTACAAACATTCCAATATGATATTAAATGTAAAAAATCTGTACAGCACGGAAATACCAATGCTCTATCACGTTTTCCATTACGTAGTGAAGACTTAAAGCTGCCGTCGTCCGATCTGTCCCCACCAGAAAAAATGTCACCAACTTTGCCACCAAATTTAAATGGCGACACTGATAAAACTGATGGTTTATTTATCCATTAAATTAGCGCTTTACCTTTAACCACAAAGATGTTATGGGCAAATTCTAAGAGGGTTATAACATTGAAAGAAATGTATCAGCATTTAATTTCTTCACAGACATGCCAAATGATCTACTTTTTGAAAATAAACAAGATGATTATTCTTTATTAAATATCTGCATATTAAAAGGAAATCGTGTTGTAATTCCGACAGTTCATAGGCAAAAAGTTTTACAAAATTTACATTTCGTCCATTTTGGCATAGTTAAAATGAAAGCACTAGCACGTAATTTTGTGTGGTGGCCAGACATACACAAAGACATTGAGGAATTTGCAAATAATTGTTCTATTTGCATAAAATTAAAATCCTCCCAAAATTGACAATCATCACTGAGAATGGCCCACAACACCATGGCAAAGAATACATATATATTTTTATGGTCCAATCATGATAAAAATGTTTGTAATTGTAGTAGATGCCCACAGGATGTGGGCATCTACTACAATTAAAAACATTTTTCTGTGGGCCACAGCAAATGGACGGAAGTATACATCGTTCCTAGTAGAGCTACAGAGAATATCATAAGCTGTCTTTCTTCTCTTTTTACCAGATTTGACTATCTTGTCTCCCTTCTGTTTGATAATGGGCCACATTTTACATCGGAACAGTTCAAACATTTCCTACAAAGTAAATGTATTAAACCTATTTTAAGTGCACCATATCATCTCGCAACAAATGGTCAAGCAGAAAGATATGTACAGACAATAAAGGAAGGATTGAAGTCCTTAGATGCAGAACCCGGAAATCTGCAATTTAAGTTAAACGAGTTTTTATTTCAATACTAAAAAATGCCTCATATTACGACAGGAGAGAGTCCTGCATCATTATTACTGAAAAGAAATATAAGATCAAAATTCAGAAAATTCAAAAATTCAAAATCTACAGACCAAGACTTTTCTTTAGACACATCGACCAAATTTTTACACCGAGTAGTTCTCTCAATATAGTAGAGACAAGCAAAAACATGTTTCAAATTAATATATAGATAGATTACCGTTTTATTATTTTCATATTTTAATTAATTTTAAAAAATCTAATCAAATTTCCGGTATAAATAGTAGCCTATGTTCTATTCCAGACTATTCAGTACCAAATTTCATCCAGATCCGTTTAGCCGTTGTGGCGTGATTGAGTAACAAACATCCATCCATACATCCATCCAAACTTTCGCATTTATATATTAGTATAGATGACTTATGATTTATGATTTAGCTTACGATTTTATCTTTTATGCTATATGATTTATGATTTTTAGATTTATGATTTAGCCATAATCGCCAAAAATAAATCGCCAAATTCAGCTGTGGGGAAATACTATAGTTGTTCTAAATTCTTTGATACTTACATCCGCAGACTAGAGCAGCATTTCATTCTTTTCGATATTAAAGATGAAAAATCTGGAGTGACTCCACTCGACTTTCCGAACATTGAGTAACTGACAGTTTTGTAGATAAAATAAAGAAAGAGGAGTTGCTAAACAAACAAAAAAGCGAAAACCATAACAGAGTGTTTGATTATTTTTCTCCTTATATCACACGAGGTTTTATTTAACGCTACTGAACTTTGAGCCCTTAGATCATAATGATAAAGAATTTTTCGTTGTGTCCCTGTAAAAATCTATAAATGCTAGATTCAACAAAATGCTTATAGTTAGTGCAACAGTGATTTATAATATTCATACAAATTTTCAGCTCAATTGAATAAGGCGTTTAGATGCTATCGCTGGTCTCATAGGCCATAAAAATAAAGAATTTTTTTTTGTGTCCCTGTAAAAAAAACTATAAGAGTCACCAAAATCTGTACAGTTGGTTCAAATGTGACTTATAACATGTGTACAAATTCTTTGCTGAGATTTATAAGGCGTTTAGACGCTATAACACTTTTAAAAATTTGGCAAAGAATTTTTCTTTGTGTCCCTGTAAAAAAACTATAAGTGCTAGATTCTCCAAAATCTATACAGATATAGTATCTGTGACCTATAATATGTGTATAAAGTTTTTGCTCAATTGAATAAGGCGTTTAGATGCTATCGCACTTTTAAGATTTTGGTCCCTTGGCCATAATGATAAAGAATTTTTCTTTGTGTCCCTGTAAAAAAACTATAAGTGCTAGATTCACCAAAATCTATAGGGTTCGTACTATGGTGACTTACAATATACGTACCAACTTTCAGCTTATTCGAACAAAGCGTTTAGACGCTAGCGTGTTCACTCACAGACATACACACATACATACACACATACACACACACACACATACATATATCATCGTAAAAATAGTGAAAACGGACTCGTTGGACCTCGAAACGTATAGAAACATCAAAATCTCGAATTCGGATTTTTGACACGATTACAATACTTTCCTCACTATAGTGTTCGGAAAGTAAAAAAGGGGTCTCCGCGTTGATTACTTTTCTCGGACCGAAATTATATAGTTTACTGACAAATTCATTTTTCTCAGACCTTCCAGAATTGAAAACATATGAGGAAATGGTGAATGTTTTAATGAAACATTTGTGCAAAAGCCCAAACAAAATTACTGAAAGAATTAAATTTAGAAAATGCTTTCTAGGGGAAAATGAATAGTTCAATATTTCAGTGCTCGTTTAAAGAAATTTACGACACATTACGCATTTACGGGCGACACCCTGTCAGAAAATTTGTTGGAACAATTCTTACATTGATTAAAAAATGTAAACATTTCAAAGGAAAATAATGTCGCAGGATGAGGATTCAACTTTTGAGAAAGCCGTAGAACAGGCCGTAACTATACAAGATACTGAAAATGATACGATAGAATTACAAAATGAAAATTTAAATTTGAATAAACTTTCTACTCATAAGAAATTGAAACAAAATTATTCTCAAAATAACGTAAGCAAACAAAATGGTAATAAAACTGCGAGCGCAAATAAAAGTAAAACTAATGGGCTCTTCCCACCTGACGTCAGAGGTCACATGATGGAGGAAAAACAAATAGCAGACGAAGTCTTGTTTACCTATAGCGATTGCTGAAATAACATATTTTCTATTCTTATTATTGATCAACCGTATTTAATCTGTGTTATTTTTTATAAATCATCATTTTTAATCCATTTTATATTATTATTCATCATCTTTTGTTTGCTGTATACATTTACAATCACCATTTAGTTTATACTTGTTATTAATGTTAATGAAGACCATGCTTAAATACTCTGATTTTTGGTACTTAAATCATTGACAGTGCAATATCGTACTGCGTAAATCCATTTAGACCAGTAACTAAGTTAATTAACTTGTTGTAACATCTTTATGCAATTAAATTAAATGGAAACATTTTAAAATTTCAAATTATAATCCATAAACATTCCACAAGAAGCTATTATCTATTGCTAGATCAGTTAATGTTACAGTTACACTACAATATACAAAAATCGATTCTTATAGGTAAAAATAAATAGACACATAAAATGTTTTTTAAAAATTATTAAATTTACAATTACAATTATTCTACTGCTTACAAATGCACAATATTACTTTTATTTTGTATTATATTAAATATTAACATTTTTGTTCTTAAGAACAATATTTAATTGAATTCGATTCTCAGAATTCGACTATTCGTTTTCCTCTATCACGTGATTGAGCAGACGACAGTGGGAAGAGCCCATTGTTACCGGTGTCGAAATGGTTCTCATTTAGCAAATGCTTGTAAATTTAGCAATACAAATTGTAATTTTTGTAAAAAACGTGGACATTTGAGTAAGGCGTGTAGGAACGCACTGAACAATGTTGCTCAAAAGGAAAGTGTAAACATTCTTGATACTGTAGACATTTTTCCATTACATTCTGAAAGCACCGAACCTATGAAAATTTGAATTTTGATAGAAAATAGTGCTGAAGCAGAAATGGAGTTAGATACGGGATCAGCTAATTCGAGCGGACATTATTCAGCCATAATTCAGCAAAAATCGATTTGAATCAAGCATACTTATTTACCGGTAGAGGAAAATTCAGAAGAATTACTAACTATAAACACACCTAAGGATTTATTTCAATTTATGCAACTGCCCTACGGAATTGCCAGTTCGCCAGGAATATGGCAGAGAACTATAGAGCAAATTCTAAAAGGTATAGAAGGTATTTCAGTTTTTATCGATGACACATGCATTTCAGGGTAAACTGATGAAATAACTTTAGAGCGATTAAAACAAGTGCTAGAAAGGTTACGTGAATATAACCTTAAAATAAATGAGCAAAAACCATTTTTCATGAATGATAAATTACATACTGCGGTTATAAGATTAAAAAAAAATGGCATACACAAAATACAAGAAAAAATGTCTACTATTTTAAATGCTCCGACACCTAAAAATGTTACTCAAGTAAAAGCATTCTTAGGCTTAGTAGCTTACTATTTTAGATGTGTTCCTAAATTATGTACAATTGCTTATCCTCTAAATGAATTAAGGAAAAATGTAAATTTTCGGTGGACAAAAAGTTCTGAGAATTCATTTGATACAATTATACAGGAAATTATTTCCGAAAGTATTCTCACACACTTTAATCCTTAATTACCCCCGATTTTAGCCACTGATGCTACTCCTTATGAAATTTCGGCAATACTTTAGCATAAAATGCCAGATGACTCCGGAAAACCCATAGCTTTTGTTTTTAGAACTTTGTCTTCCGCTGAAAAGCAGTATAGTCAAGTAGATAAAAAAGCGTTATCAATAATTTTTGGAGTCAAGAATTTTTTTAAATTTTTATATGGTAAAATATTTACACTGTGTACGGATAGCAAAACCCTAGTTTCCATATTTTAACGCATAAAAAACATTCCGGTGCTTTCGGCAGCCAGAATGCAAAGATATGCATTTACCTACATACATTCCAATATGATATTAAATGTAAAAAATCTGTACAGCACGGAAATACCGATGCTCTATCACGTTTTCCATTACGTAGTGAAGACTTACTGCTGCCGTCGTCCGATCTGTCCCCACCAGAAAAAATGTCACCAACTTTGCCACCAAATTTAAATGGCGACACTGATAAAACTGATGGTTTATTTATCCATTAAATTAGCGCTTTACCTTTAACCACAAAGATGTTATGGGCAAATTCTAAGAGGGTTACAACATTGAAAGAAATGTATCAGCATTTAATTTCTTCACAGACATGCCAAATCATCTACTTTTTGAACATAAACAAGATGATTATTCTTTATTAAATATCTGCATATTAAAAGGAAATCGTGTTGTAATTCCGACAGTTCATAGGCAAAAAGTTTTACAAAATTTACATTTCGTCCATTTTGGCATAGTTAAAATGAAAGCACTAGCACGTAATTTTGTGTGGTGGCCAGACATACACAAAGACGTTGAGGAATTTGCAAATAATTGTTCTATTTGCATAAAATTAAAATCCTCCCAAAATTGACAATCATCACTGAGAATGGCCCACAACACCATGGCAAAGAATACATATATATTTTTATGGTCCAATCATGATAAAAATGTTTTTAATTGTAGTAGATGCCCACAGGATGTGGGCACCTACTACAATTAAAAACATTTTTCTGTGGGCCACAGCAAATGGACGGAAGTATACATCGTTCCTAGTAGAGCTACAGAGAATATCATAAGCTGTCTTTCTTCTCTTTTTACCAGATTTGACTATCTTGTCTCCCTTCTGTTTGATAATGGGCCACATTTTACATCGGAACAGTTCAAACATTTCCTACAAAGTAAATGTATTAAACCTATTTTAAGTGCACCATATCATCTCGCAACCAATGGTCAAGCAGAAAGATATGTACAGACAATAAAGGAAGGATTGAAGTCCTTAGCTGCAGAACCCGGAAATCTGCAATTTAATTTAAACGAGTTTTTATTTCAATACTAAATAATGCCTCATATTACGACAGGAGAGAGTCCTGCATCATTATTACTCAAAAGAAATATAAGATCAAAATTCAGAAAATTCAAAAATTCAAAATCTACAGACCAAGACCTTTCTTTAGACACCTCGACCAAATTTTTACACCGAGTAGTTCTCTCAATATAGTGGAGACAGGCAAAAACATGTTTCAAATTAATATATAGATAGATTACCGGTTTATTATTTTCATATTTTAATTAATTTTAAAAAATCTAATCAAATTTCCGGTATAAATAGTAGCCTATGTTCTATTCCAGACTATTCTGTACCAAATTTCATCCAGATCCGTTTAGCCGTTGTGGCGTGATTGAGTAACAAACATCCATCCATACATCCATCCAAACTTTCGCATTTATATATTAGTATAGATGACTTATGATTTATGATTTAGCTTACGATTTTATCTTTTATGCTATATGATTTATGATTTTTAGATTTATGATTTAGCCATAATCGCCAAAAATAAATCGCCAAATTCAGCTGTGGGGAAATACTATAGTTGTTCTAAATTCTTTGATACTTACATCCACAGACTAGAGCAGCATTTCATTCTTTTCGATATTAAAGATGAAAAATCTGGAGTGACTCCACTCGACTTTCCGAACATTGAGTAACTGACAGTTTTGTAGATAAAATAAAGAAAGAGGAGTTGCTAAACAAACAAAAAAGAGAAAACCATAACAGAGTGTTTGAGTATTTTTCTCCTTATATCACACGAGGTTTTATTTAACGCTACTGAACTTTGAGCCCTTAGATCATAATGATAAAGAATTTTTCGTTGTGTCCCTGTAAAAATCTATAAATGCTAGATTCACCAAAATGCTTATAGTTAGTGCAACAGTGATTTATAATATTCATACAAATTTTCAGCTCAATTGAATAAGGCGTTTAGATGCTATCGCTGGTCTCATAGGCCATAAAGATAAAGAATTTTTTTTTGTGTCCCTGTAAAAAAAACTATAAGTGCTAGAGTCACCAAAATCTGTACAGTTGGTTTAAATGTGACCTATAACATGTGTACAAATTCTTTGCTGAGATTTATAAGGCGTTTAGACGCTATCACACTTTTAAAAATTTGGCAAAGAATTTTTCTTTGTGTCCCTGTAAAAAAACTATAAGTGCTAGATTCTCCAAAATCTATACAGATTGAGTATCTGTGACCTATAATATGTGTATAAAGTTTTTGCTCAATTGAATAAGGCGTTTAGATGCTATCGCACTTTTAAGATTTTGGTCCCTTGGCCATAATGATAAAGAATTTTTCTTTGTGTCCCTGTAAAAAAACTATAAGTGCTAGATTCACCAAAATCTATAGGGTTCGTACTATGGTGACTTACAATATACGTACCAACTTTCAGCTTATTCGAACAAAGCGTTTAGACGCTAGCGTGTTCACTCACAGACATACACACATACATACACACATACATACACACATACATACACACATACATACACACACACATACATATATCATCGTAAAAATAGTGAAAACGGACTCGTTGGACCTCGAAACGTATAGAAACATCAAAATCTCGAATTCGGATTTTTGACACGATTACAATACTTTCCTCACTATAGTGTTCGGAAAGTAAAAAAGGGGTCTCCGCGTTGATTACTTTTCTCGGACCGAAATTATATAGTTTACTGACAAATTTACTTTTCTCAGACCTTCCAGAATTGAAAACATATGAGGAAATGGTGAATGTTTTAATGAAACATTTGTGCAAAAGCCCAAACAAAATTACTGAAAGAATTAAATTTAGAAAATGCTTTCTAGGGGAAAATGAATAGTTCAATATTTCAGTGCTCGTTTAAAGAAATTTACGACACATTACGCATTTACGGGCGACACCCTGTCAGAAAATTTGTTGGAACAATTCTTACATTGATTAAAAAATGTAAACATTTCAAAGGAAAATAATGTCGCAGGATGAGGATTCAACTTTTGAGAAAGCCGTAGAACAGGCCGTAACTATACAAGATACTGAAAATGATACGATAGAATTACAAAATGAAAATTTAAATTTGAATAAACTTTCTACTCATAAGAAATTGAAACAAAATTATTCTCAAAATAACGTAAGCAAACAAAATGGTAATAAAACTGCGAGCGCAAATAAAAGTAAAACTAATGGGCTCTTCCCACCTGACGTCAGAGGTCACATGATGGAGGAAAAACAAATAGCAGACGAAGTCTTGTTTACCTATAGCGATTGCTGAAATAACATATTTTCTATTCTTATTATTGATCAACCGTATTTAATCTGTGTTATTTTTTATAAATCATCATTTTTAATCCATTTTATATTATTATTCATCATCTTTTGTTTGCTGTATACATTTACAATCACCATTTAGTTTATACTTGTTATTAATGTTCATGAAGACCATGCTTAAATACTCTGATTTTTGGTACTTAAATCATTGACAGTGCAATATCGTACTGCGTAAATCCATTTAGACCAGTAACTAAGTTAATTAACTTGTTGTAACATCTTTATGCAATTAAATTAAATGGAAACATTTTAAAATTTCAAATTATAATCCATAAACATTCCACAAGAAGCTATTATTTATTGCTAGATCAGTTAATGTTACAGTTACACTACAATATACAAAAATCGATTCTTATAGGTAAAAATAAATAAACACATAAAATGTTTTTTAAAAATTATTAAATTTACAATTACAATTATTCTACTGCTTACAAATGCACAATATTACTTTTATTTTGTATTATATTAAATATTAACATTTTTGTTCTTAAGAACAATATTTAATTGAATTCGATTCTCAGAATTCGACTATTCGTTTTCCTCTATCACGTGATTGAGCAGACGACAGTGGGAAGAGCCCATTGTTACCGGTGTCGAAATGGTTCTCATTTAGCAAATGCTTTTAAATTTAGCAATACAAATTGTAATTTTTGTAAAAAACGTGGACATTTGAGTAAGGCGTGTAGGAACGCACTGAACAATGTTGCTCAAAAGGAAAGTGTAAACATTCTTGATACTGTAGACATTTTTCCATTACATTCTGAAAGCACCGAACCTATGAAAATTTGAATTTTGATAGAAAATAGTGCTGAAGCAGAAATGGAGTTAGATACGGGATCAGCTAATTCGAGCGGACATTATTCAGCCATAATTCAGCAAAAATCGATTTGAATCAAGCATACTTATTTACCGGTAGAGGAAAATTCAGAAGAATTACTAACTATAAACACACCTAAGGATTTATTTCAATTTATGCAACTGCCATACGGAATTGCCAGTTCGCCAGGAATATGGCAGAGAACTATAGAGCAAATTCTAAAAGGTATAGAAGGTATTTCAGTTTTTATCGATGACACATGCATTTCAGGGTAAACTGATGAAATAACTTTAGAGCGATTAAAACAAGTGCTAGAAAGGTTACGTGAATATAACCTTAAAATAAATGAGCAAAAACCATTTTTCATGAATGATAAATTACATACTGCGGTTATAAGATTAAAAAAAATGGCATACACAAAATACAAGAAAAAATGTCTACTTTTTTAAATGTTCCGACACCTAAAAATGTTACTCAAGTAAAAGCATTCTTAGGCTTACTAGCTTACTATTTTAGATGTGTTCCTAAATTATGTACAATTGCTTATCCTCTAAATGAATTAAGGAAAAATGTAAATTTTCGGTGGACAAAAAGTTCTGAGAATTCATTTGATACAATTATACAGGAAATTATTTCCGAAAGGATTCTCACACACTTTAATCCTTAATTACCCCCGATTTTAGCCACTGATGCTACTCCTTATGAAATTTCGGCAATACTTTAGCATAAAATGCCAGATGACTCCGGAAAACCCATAGCTTTTGTTTTTAGAACTTTGTCTTCCGCAGAAAAGCAGTATAGTCAAGTAGATAAAAAAGCGTTATCAATAATTTTTGGAGTCAAGAATTTTTTTAAATTTTTATATGGTAAAATATTTACACTGTGTACGGATAGCAAACCCCTAGTTTCCATATTTTAACCCATAAAAAACATTCCGGTTCTTTCGGCAGCCAGAATGCAAAGATATGCATTTACCTACAAACATTCCAATATGATATTAAATGTAAAAAATCTGTACAGCACGGAAATACCGATGCTCTATCACGTTTTCCATTACGTAGTGAAGACTTACTGCTGCCGTCGTCCGATCTGTCCCCACCAGAAAAAATGTCACCAACTTTGCCACCAAATTTAAATGGCGACACTGATAAAACTGATGGTTTATTTATCCATTAAATTAGCGCTTTACCTTTAACCACAAAGATGTTATGGGCAAATTCTAAGAGGGTTACAACATTGAAAGAAATGTATCAGCATTTAATTTCTTCACAGACATGCCAAATCATCTACTTTTTGAACATAAACAAGATGATTATTCTTTATTAAATATCTGCATATTAAAAGGAAATCGTGTTGTAATTCCGACAGTTCATAGGCAAAAAGTTTTACAAAATTTACATTTCGTCCATTTTGGCATAGTTAAAATGAAAGCACTAGCACGTAATTTTGTGTGGTGGCCAGACATACACAAAGACATTGAGGAATTTGCAAATAATTGTTCTATTTGCATAAAATTAAAATCCTCCCAAAATTGACAATCATCACTGAGAATGGCCCACAACACCATGGCAAAGAATACATATATATTTTTATGGTCCAATCATGATAAAAATGTTTTTAATTGTAGTAGATGCCCACAGGATGTGGGCATCTACTACAATTAAAAACATTTTTCTGTGGGCCACAGCAAATGGACGGAAGTATACATCGTTCCTAGTAGAGCTACAGAGAATATCATAAGCTGTCTTTCTTCTCTTTTTACCAGATTTGACTATCTTGTCTCCCTTCTGTTTGATAATGGGCCACATTTTACATCGGAACAGTTCAAACATTTCCTACAAAGTAAATGTATTAAACCTATTTTATTTTAAGTGCACCATATCATCTCGCAACCAATGGTCAAGCAGAAAGATATGTACAGACAATAAAGGAAGGATTGAAGTCCTTAGATGCAGAACCCGGAAATCTGCAATTTAAGTTAAACGAGTTTTTATTTCAATACTAAATAATGCCTCATATTACGACAGGAGAGAGTCCTGCATCATTATTACTCAAAAGAAATATAAGATCAAAATTAGATTTACTCGTACTAAATATTAAAAATCATGTTGAAAATAAGCAACATACAAATGCTCTTAACACAAAAAAAGTAAGAGAATTTCAAATAAATCAAAAAGTTGCTGCACGTAATTACACATCAGGAGATAAATGGAAAATAGGCAAAATAATTTCTAGAGTAGGTAAATTGGATTATACAATTCAAGTAGTTTCATACGTGTGGAAAAGACACGTTGACCAAATAACAACTGTAGGCTCTAAATTACAATTGGAAGAAATTACAAGTCCTAGTGTAAGTGAGGAAAAAACCTTTGTTACAAATAATCCTATGGTTCCCGATAACAAAAATTTACATCGACTATATGATGGAAAAGCCGCGTCTAGTGAGATGCCTTCCATGACACCAGATCCGGAAACGCCTGATTCATGAAAAACAGCCCTGAGTGAAATGCCTACTGCTGCACCAGATCCAGTACCAACAAACAGGTGATCCACAATATCTACAAAGTCTAGAGAAATGGATACGACTACTCCTTATGATTAAAATCTTAAATATACTCCGGATAAAGAACTAAAACTTGAACATTCCAATTTTAAAAACACTAACAGGTAACATGTTACCAACACTTTCCCAACAAGTTTTAAGAAGTTTAAGTAGAATCAGAAAACCTCATATCAGGTGTGATGTATGAAATTAAGGGACGGAGAATTGTGGTATATTTTATGATGTGTTCCTGATTTAATCTATTGATCTTCTGGTAAGTGACGTCACACAAATATACAGGTACCTGTACCTGTGAACTGTATCGTCCAATAAAATGATGTGTTTAATTTCCTTGTATTAATGCTAAAACAGGACAGTCTTCAAAATGTAATCGTTTGTTTAATACATGTTTCGTTAGCTGTAATTGTTCTTCGTACTTCATTAAATTTTGTGTAAAAAAATGAGAAGTATACCTCGTCATAAATTATGGCCTTGTTGTAAATCTTCCTGCTAAATACAACAGTACAAGATATGGCCTTTGAAATTTTAGCTGTTTCTATAAAAGCCACTGAAACAGGCACGGATAGTAAGAAAAAGTGACTTTGTGACAGAGTGCTTGGCTCGAGTACAGAAGGTCGTGAGTTCGAGACCTGCCAGGTCCATTTATTTATTTATTTTTCACTTCAAGTGAAAAAAAATGTTTATACACTCTATAACAAAAAAAAAAAAAAAAAAAAAAAAAAAAAAAACGACGCACCAAGAAGGAGTAATACAATCTGATATGCATACAGGTTTCGATTGAAAATGTAAAATTTTAAAATTTGGCTGCTATCGAATGAGCACGTGACGCTTCACCGCATCTTAACTGCGCAACTGGCAGAATATTAAAAATGAGAAATTTTGATTCCAGGTCATAAATTCTTCGAGAATTCTATTCCATCTATTCAGATAAACGGTAACTATGCCTCGTATACAGGTGTACAAACAATATACGCAGATTTCAGCATTTGAAAGAGATGTGTAGTTAGGCTAAAAGAAGCCGGTTGATCCAATCTGCAAATTGTTTGACAGTTGGATAGGAGCGATGCCACTAATAGATGATACTGACAGGAATGGATGAACTATGGCCGAACACGTCATCAGGGAAAAAGTGATCGGCTTAGAGAATAGAGAGAACGGGAGAACCGATCAATCATAAGAGCGGTACTCAAAGCCCCAATTTATCATTATCATCGATCTTACGTGCAACTGTTACTTCAGGGACTTCAGAGACCTAAGGCTAAGAGAAATGGGGTTTAGCTCACAGAGCCTCCTTTGCTGACTACTATTAAAATTTGTGTACCGACAAGCACGTTTCAGTGATATTAGGATCGTTCGAACTGGAATGTCACTGAATGGAGTAGAACTGTCTTCAGTGATGAGTCCTACTCCAATTTGAGCCCCAATTACCAGCGAAAACGCGTGTAGAGGCGCCTCGAAGAAAGGGGTGATTCCAACCTGACCGTCGCTAGCTATGCGGCCCAACAACCAGGAGTGATGGTCTGGAATGTCATTTCATATCATAGCAGGACCCCATTTGTTGTCTTCCATGGCATCTTTACAGCATAGCGGTACGTCGACGACATTCTACGTCCCATTGAGTTTCCCTTCATATCGCACAATCCTGATCATCTATTTAAGCATTATAATGCCCGCCTGCGAACAGAGATAGTTCTTGTTGCTTCTTTTCTGCTTGTCTAACATTATTTTGACCAGTAAAGTCGCCAGATGTCTCTCCCACTGAGGATGTTTGGAGCATCATGTAAAGGGTTCTACAGCCAGCTCGGGATTTTGCTAATTTACCACATCAATTAGACAGAATTTGGCATGATATCTCGCAGGAGCACATCTGCCAACTCTATCAATTAATGCCAATCCGAATAACTGCTTATATAAGGGTCAGAAACGGACCAAAGCGTTATTGACTTGTTTGCTTTGTGAGGTTATTTCTCTATATTAAATCGTCCAAATTTTCTAAAACTGTAATCATTTGTTTTTCTCCACATGTACATCACAACTACCAATTTTTTTCTCATTTAGATAACTCCTTCTTGGTGCGTCTTTTTTTTTTTTTTTTTTTTGTTATAGAGTATGTAATAAATTAAATTATTAGTTTTATAAAAAATATGTATTATGTTACTTTTTTATTTTTATTTTTTTAACGAGTGAGCCAATTAATAAGATTTTAATCAGGAGTTAAAAAATATATGTTTATTTAAATGTGAAGAAGAAAGTTCTATTTAAACTTAAGGTAGGTGAGCCAAAGGCGGCCAGTGTTCCTAAAGTAGCCCATCCCCTAAAGAGGTTTAATTTCATTTATAATCACAAAATGGTGCCACTCTATTGTAAATCTCCATCGTCTGTGATTGAATTTGAAGAGATTATCTTGATCCACCGCCATAGTATTCAGTGATTTCACCTTAGAGGAGTAGTCATACTAATTTCCAAGTAAGAAAAATTAATTCACATGCTTTTTAGTTTTTAGAATTTTGAGCTTTGTCATGTTTTTGATTTTTTTTCTTTCTCTTTAATCACATTAACTTAATTTCTAATAAATTTATCAGATTAAAAGGCGACCATCTCAAGGTGACCCAGATGTCGGGCAACATTGGAACACATGGGCATATAATAATGGTAACTTTCCTATTTCTGTTTAAATATCTGAAAAAACATATTATTATTTATTCTCCAACATTTTCCCCACTAATGAGGACACCAGAGGTCTCCCGAAAGAAGTCGTTGAATCCCAGAATAACTAGTATGTTGTGGCCACCACAAGACTTTCTTCTATATTTTCCTATACATATTCAATCAGTAACAATATTAAAAAAAAAAAAAAAAAAAAAAAAAAAAAAAGCGAATTTTTTTTTTTTTTTTTTTTTTGGTTAAAAGTAAAAAAAATCGATAACTTTGTTTTAAATTATCACAGATTTATAGTTCAACCATTCGTTTTAAAGGTATTGACGAGATCTTTCGAATGATATCCATCTTCAAAATTTACCCCCCACGGGGGGGTACTTCCCCCCCAGGGGGGGAAGCGATGCCGCCCCCCATGCACAAAATTTTTTTCCTAGTTACGTACTACTATTATCAATAATTCATATTAATTTTACAATCACAAGTGTAAAATAACTCTTATTATGCACATTTATACGAATTTTTGTTCTATTCTGCCATGTTAAAAATTTAGATAAAATGCTATCACAGCGCCTCCTGTTGAGCTATTCATCCCCAAATATAATCAGCACCAGTTTATGTCGGGGACCAACTAAATACCAAGTTTGGTAAAATTTCGTTAAAAAAAAAAAAAAAAAAAAAAAAAAAAAATACGATTTTTTTTCTAAGTTTTTTTTTTTTTGTTAAAAGTAAAAAAATTCGATAACTTTGTTTTAAATTATCACAGATTTATGGTTCAACCATTCGTTTTAAAGGTATTGACGAGATCTTTCGAATGATACCCATCTTCAAAATTTAACCCTCCCGGGGGGGTACTTACCCCCAGGGGGGGAACCGATGCCCCCCATGCACAAATTTTTTTTCCTAGTTAACTACTACTATTATCAATAATTCATATTAATTTTACAATCACAAGTTTAAAATAACTCTCATTATGCCCATTTATACGGAATTTTGTCCTATGCTGCCATGTTAAAAATTTGCATAAAATGCGATCACAGCGCCACCTGTTGAGCTATTAATCCCCAAATCTAATGGGCACCAGTTCAGGTCAGGGTGCAACTAAATACCAAGTTTGGTTAAATTTCATTCATTGGTTCGTGAGATACAGCGTCCACAAAAAAATGATACAGACAGACACACAGACAGACAGACAGACACACAGACAGACAGACATTTTTTAAAAACTATCAATTCGTGTTCAGGACATCCCAAAACGTGTAGATCCGTCAAAAAACGGAGGTCGAAAATTTTCGCGAATCCAATACTTTCTCTATATTACATATAGAAGAAAGTAAAAATCCTAAACTACTTTGCACAAAATGTGTTTGAATATCTCTTTGTGTTAAAAGATAAATAAAAAGAAAAATCAGAAAAATAACAAAAGAGCGTCTTAAGCACATTTTAAAAGTGCTTTTAATACAGTCGGCAGAAAAATTATTGAAGCACTAGCAATAATTACTACTAAAAAGATGGGCACCTAATACTGTTTTTATCTTTCTTCTATATTCAATAGAAGAAAGTATTGGATTCGTAAAAATTTTCGACCTCGGGTTTTTGATGGATTTACATGTTTTGAGAGCTGTAGAACACGATTTGACCATTTTTAGAAAATGTCAGTCTTTCAGTCTGTGTGTGTGTGTGACAAAATTTTGTGGCAACTGTATCTCAGGAACTACTGCACAGAATTTCATACAAGTTAGTATGTAGTTGCACCTTGACCTAAATTAGTGCCTATCAACTTTTGGTAAAAATTGTCTTACAGGTTGTGTTGCCATCCCGCTTTTTCTGAATTTTTAACATGGAGATATAGGACAAAATTTTGTATAAATGTGCATAAAGAGAATTATTTTTTAGAAATCATTTTGAAATTTACAAGAATTATTTATAATAGAGATAGTCAACTGGGAAAATTTTTTTGTATGTGTAAGAGCCTCGCCACCCCCCCTGGGGGGAAGTCCCCCCTCGAGGGGAGTAAATTTTCAAGATAGGTATCTTTCGAAAGGTCTCGTCAGTATCTTTAAAAAGAATGGTTGAACTATAAACCTGTAATAATCTAAAACGAAGTTATCGAATTTTTTTACTTTTAACGAAAAAAAACTTAGAAAATAATCATTTTTTTTTTTTTTTTTTTTTTTTAACGGAATTTAACGAAATTTGGTATTTAGTTGGCCTCTGACATAAACTGGTGCGGATTAGATTTGGGGATCAATCACTCAACAGGTGGCGCTCTGATCGTATTTTTTCTAAATTTTTAACATGGCAGTATAAGACAAAATTCCGTATAAATGTACATAATGAGAGTTATTCTTAACCTGTGATTGTAAAATTAATAGGAATTATTGATAATAGTAGTAGTTAATTAGTAAAAAAATTTTGTGCATGTGGCATCGCTTACCCCTCTGGTGAAAAGTAACCCCCCGTGGGAGGGGGGCGAGATAAATTTTCAAGATGGGTATCTTTCGAAAGGTGTCGTCTATACCTTTAAAACGAATGGTTGAACTATGGATCTGTGATAATTTAAAACAAAGTTATTGATTTTTTTATTTACTTTTAACAAAAAAAAAACTTTTTTTTAATGTTATATTGAGAATAAAATGGACTTTTTTTTGGATATTTAGTGTTATACTACTTCTTCATATTTAGTGTTATTCAACTTGTCTAATATGGAAATCGTCTGCATTATCATGGAAGATAATTTTTTTTAAATAATAATTTTAATAAATTATTTTTGCTGAGTGAATTTGTATAGGGAAATATAGAAGAAAGTCATGTGGTGGCCACAACATACTAGTTTTAAGTAAATATTTGTCGAGTTTTGATCTTAGTCATATATCTATATATATAAAAGAGTACTTCCACTCACTCACTCACTCACTGACTGACTTATCAACGCACAGCAAAATCTACTGAAGCCACTGATTCGAAATTAGGTATGGTTATAGAACTTGTAGTGTAAGCAGCCCCTAAGAAGCGATTTTGCGAAATTCGCCCTCCAAGGGGGGTGGGGGAGCAAGACGTGATTTCACAAAAATCGTCATATCTCAAAGAAAAAACAGATATCTGTAAAATTTTTGCATTAAAACATAGCTAAAACAAATGCCTAAAAATCAATTTCTGAAATTTTGGAAATTCGGTCCACAAAAGGGGGTGCGTAGCAAAATGAGATTTCACATGCGCAAAAAGTGATTTTTTAAAAAACCTTCATAGCTCAAAAAAAAAAAAAAAAAAAAAAAAATAGATATACGTGTGCTTTTTGTTTCAAACTATAGCTAACATAAATACCTGTAAACCAATTTCTGGAATTTTAGATATTCGGCCCTTAATGGGGGGACAGGGGGCAAAACGTGATTTCACAAAAACCTTTATATCTCAAAGAAAAAATCAGATACCCGTAAAATTTTTGTTTAAAAATATAGCTAACACAAATACCTAAAAACCAATTTTTGGAATTTTAGAAATTCAGTACCCAAGGGGAGGGGGAGGAAACAAAACGTTATCTTTATATATATATTTCTTTTTTGCGTGTGTATGTCATTGAACTCCTCCTAAACGGCTGGACCGAGTTTAATGAAATTTTTTGTGTGTCTTCAGGTGGATTCGAGAATGGTTTAGATTTACAATTCAGTACAATTTAAATTGTTTATTTAATTAATTTATCACTTATAAATTGTTGTTGCTTTTGGAATGTTTCACATTGGATCCGGCAGACTGCGCTACGATCGTAGTATCGAATATTCAATAATACGCAAGCGAAGTGATGACGTCACTGACCGCCCGTGGATGCAAGAAAAATATTTCCTATGTTAATCGCCCATTGAATTTTTTGTAAAAAATTACTAAAAATCGAGGAAAATTATTTCCCGATTTTAATCCCCATATTTGGGTATATATTAGTTATCATGTGCATGCGATAGATTGAGTTGTTTTTGCTGTAAAATTGATAAAATTTGAATTTTTAATCTCAAAACTCTGTCATCCTTGGCGAAAAAAAAATATCGCCATATCATCTGGCGAACATATTTAATTTCTTTCAAAAATAATGGTTATTTCAACAACTTATATTAAGAGAGTTACATGACTTCACTTTGATCTTAGCCAAGAGACCGAGAAGCGATATATTAAGAGAGTAATGAATAATATGAAACAATTTCGTACAATACATATTACGAAAATATACATCTGGCATGTATATTTTCGTATTATGTTTTTGAAAAAATATTTTGGGAAAATATTTTGTAACTTCGTGCTATTATTGTTATACAAAAAATTGTGTCTCAATTGAAATATTACATCAAGATGTAATTAGTGTTTGAAGAGTTTTGAAGAGTGCATAAAAAACTATACATTTTGCAAATTTAGTACGGAATCGGAGTGAGTATTTTATATAATCTTCTATCAAATTTACACGCGCGTTGATTAACAACCACCCTAACCTACAAAAATTTATTTGTGTAGCTAATTTATTATATTTTATTTATTTATTTTTTGAATGGAACACCTTTAGTATCGGATCCCTTTGGCAAAATTTGAAATTTGGCACCGAAGTAGCTCGGACGCTTTTCGCCAAGATCTTTAGTTCCACAATTGAGATAGCCAAATAAAATAAATTGAGTTTCAATTTTTTCATCTTTAATTAAAACGAGTTTAAATTTTTATTTAATACGAACTCTACATTTCACTTCTCTCATACTATACACATACTCACATTAATCGATTGATTGAATTGTGATAAATGTACATGTAATGATGTTAGATATTGTATATATTTTATATTGTATACATACTCACATTAATCGATTGATTGAATTGTGATAAATGTACATGTAATGATG
Organism: Salticus scenicus; assembly: GCA_963930645.1. Lineage (NCBI taxonomy): Eukaryota > Metazoa > Arthropoda > Arachnida > Araneae > Salticidae > Salticus > Salticus scenicus. Next base: position 29,088,810 of record OZ005659.1, on the reverse strand, counting down.
TTAGATATTGTATATATTTTATATTGTATATATTGTATATATTTTGATAAAAATTTTCATCAAATCGGTCCAGATTATTACAGCTTATTCAAAAAAGACTGAATTTTCATGTGAAATTCGTTGCTATCAGAGATTCTCCCATAAATTGAAATATTTGCCGTATGAAATAAAATTTTGTGCTGTTCGACATTCAGCGGAGGTTTAAATAACAAGTAGCAAGCAGAAAGTATAGCAAGTAGCAAGAAGCAAGTAGCGAAAATTTCGGTAATTATGTCTTTTACGTTATAATCGGAATTCACAGTCACCGTTCACAGCGCTCCATACCTGTTTCACTTATATACCATATCCTACACACTTACAATAATTTAGTTATTTTTTTCTAGCAAAATATTCTCTAGAAATAATTTATATGACAAAACAACGTTTGTCGGGTCAGCTAGTCTATATATATTATATCTTCTACATAATAATATAGATATTTCTTCTATAATAAAGTTTAAAAAAAAATTAATTTTTAATTGTTGCCAAAAAAAAAAAAAAGAGTTGATTTATTTTTTGACATATAATAAAATATATTTTCACGCGAACAATAAAAGAAATATTAAACATTAAGTTTGCTTAGGCCATGACAAAAGGACGTCATTATCTAAATTAAAAACATAAACATTTCCTTTCAAATTATGATATTTACACAATAAATATCCGACTAATATACTAATTAAAGGGAAAATGATACATATTCTATCATCAATTACAAATTTCTGGAATTTTACAAGTTCAGCCCCTTTAAGGAAGGAGTCAAAACGTGACCTGAATCATCAAAAATTTCCAGTGAAACTTTACCGACTTTAATTTTTCTCCCCCATTTTGACGGCGAATTAAAATGACTAAATAACTACCGCTATTTCGAAACGAAAGATATTTAGCGAGAAATTTCCGTGCAACGTCGATGCCAAATTTCAAATTTCGCCAAGGGCTACCTTTATTAAAGCTGTTTCTAATGAAAATTAATCTGACTCATCAAAAATTTATAAAAAGACTGATGTCATGTAAGTTTCAATAATTTCAAATAATCAAAAAATCTTACATGATTTTTTCTATGATTTTATCGAATACAAAGAAATGAGCATACGGTTTTAAGCCCCGTTCCCGTTTGTCAACTTTAAATATTCTTTGCCATTTTGGCGATGAATTGAAATAACTACTGCGATTTCGTTGATAAAGACATTTGGCGAGAATCCAAGGGCTTCATTTATTAAAGCTATTTCATAAAGAGAATGCATATTTATATTAAAATAACCAAGCTTCTATTCAACATAATAAAACTGAAATAAATAATTTTCATTTACATTTCATTAACGGCTGTATATCAGTGTATTTGGCCATGGTTTTGATTTGTTGAAAATAGTCGCCAATTGAAATATATTTATTGAAACGTTTCAGTTATTCCTTTTTTAAAATCATTTAAGTATAATGATCCATTAAAATTGTAAATTTAAATAATAATCAAATAGTCTTAAATGATTTTTTCCATGATTTTATCGAATACAAAGAAATGAGCGTACAGTTTTAACCCACCGTTTGTCAACTTAAATATTTTTTGCCATTTCGGCGATGAATTGAAATAACTACCGCGATTTCGTTAATAAAGATATTTGGCGAGAATCGCTGAGCTATACATCAGTGCCAAATTTCAAATTTCTCCAAGGGTTTCCTTTATTAGGGTTATTTCCTAGGGTGAATGCATATTTATTTTAAAATAACCATGCTTCTAATCAACATAATACAACTGAAATAAATAATTTTCATTTATATTTCATTAACGGCTGTATACCACGGTCTTTGACCATGGTTTTGATTTGTATAAAATAGTCGCCAACTGAAATATATTTATTGAAACGTTTCAATTATTCATTTTTTTAAATCATTTAAGTATAGTGATATATTAAAATTATAAATAGAATTTTAATTATTTTTATAAATTAACGAAAATGTTCATTTGTTAAAAGTATTGTCAATTTAGGTACTTAAGAAATTTTCCCATTTATATACAGGAAATTATCCCTCTTCCATCACCCCCCCCCTCCGAATAAAAAGTCTATCACTTAATTGGCAACAAAAATTCAAAAGTCGCTATGGATGAGTGATAATAAAGCTGCATCACAATGGGTACATGACACTTTGGTCCAGCCGTTTTGGTCCCGCCACTTTGGTCCCGCCGAATTGGTCCGGCCACTTTGGCCCCGAAGAAATTTTGGTCCCGCTGTTTTGGTAATGCCGTTTTGGTCCCGCCATTTTGTTCTCGATATCAGGAATAATCAAAGTATTACAGAAGAAAAGCGAAATTCTTTTTTCATATTTCCAACTCTTGTCATTTGTGTTGGAAACATTAGGAAAAGTCAAAATTATTATTATTATATTTTGCAACAGAAAATTGTAGTGACAAGTAAAACTGAAAAAACATCTAAAAGTATAAGATTTAGATTTTTTCTTTGTACGATAGAGGAAAAAGAACAGAAAATTTCATGAGGGAACTTCGGGCGAAAAAGAACTTAGACGAATGTTTACAATTGGAGGATTACAATTAAATATCTACAACCTTTGTTGAAAATGGTGTAGCTATAGAACACATGTAACAGAAAATTTATTATTTCGGATTGGATTTTGAATGATAAAGGGTATTAGTTATCAGCGAAGATTTAATCATTGTTAATTTATCAAAGTCCCAAAAATTTCAGTTTTAATAAAATACAAGGTTTTTAATATAAAGCACTGTAATGCAGCTCTTAAATATCACATTGAAATTTAGAGTGTTAGAATACAAAATTTATAGGAAATCGATGCTTTATCCAAACATCCTCTAAATGTTAGAGTTTAATAATAAAAGAAGATATGAGGAACTAGATAATGATCTGGGGATTTAATTTGTACAGATCTGCTAAACTTCAGTCATTTTCTTCTTTGTCGTTCCGGGTACATTTGTCAAATACAGAAAATAGTTATATATCACACAGAATTGGAAAAGCATTTTTCTTCCCTTATAATCCCTTACAATATTGTTAAAGACATTTTTGATTAAAAGCTCTCCCCCCCCCCCTTCTTTTTATATTTAAATGCGCTGAAACAAAACAGTGAAATTCCTTTTTCCTGTTTGTGGGAGAAAAAGGTGTGAAACGAATCCCAAGGTGCTACAGAGATTTCAATGTGGGCATTGCTTTTAGTCATAGAGACATATCAAACAGAAAAAAAAAAAAAAAAAACTTAAGATGAAATTAAGAAGATAAAATTTGTGCATCAACATTTTCCAAACCTTGATGCGTGCAATGCACATAGTTGATTAAATATTGGACTATTTACATTTTTACATTTTTAAAATAAATCATTGTAATTGAAAGAAAAGTAATTTATACACATATATACATGGCTAACATATTTAAATATCATGGACAAACAAACATGCATTTTATTATTATTATTATTAATATAAGACATATTTTGAAACAAATTCCGCTTAGATTAATGATAAAAATTACAACACAATCAAATGAAACGTCTCTCTCTCTCTCTCTCTCTCATACACACATACATACATATATATGTATATATATATAACATTATATACACACATACATATACACACATATATATACGCATATATCTTTCATATTATATATGAATAAATTCATATGTAAATTCAAAAACTTCATAAATGATAAATTATAAGAAGCTTATGCTTATGAAGAAGAGTCTATGATGGGAACAGGTCAATAATTAGTTCTTTGAAAGAAATAACATTCTGTCACTAAAAGCAAATTATATTTAATATCCTACGGGTTTTTTTCTTTCCCTTTTCCTTCTTTTTAAACAAATTTTTTCTGTATTTTATTATTTTTAAATTAGTTCAGCCTTTATCAATAAACATATTCAAATGGTTATTCTTTTTTAATAAGAAGGTACTGTTGTTATTGTTAACAATTCTTTTAAAATCACAAAATTTTGTCACTAATAGTAAATTAAAAATCAGATTGCAATTAAAGTAAATCGATATCAAATGAAAAAAAAAATCTCAAAAAAAAAAAAAAAGATAAAGAAAAAGAAAAGAAAATGCATTTGCATTAAAAAAAAAAAAAAAGTTTAAATATATTAAACGTTCGTAAAAAATTAGAAAAAATTCACCGAATCTCAATGGCTAGGGAGCAATCGTAATGTCGAAAATTTATGTATTTACCTATAAGATATTCCTTAATTAAAGATATTCTAAGAGCACCTCAATTTTCCCGTATAAACAAATAGACAATCATATTAAAAAACTGATATATATTTAAAAGATAGCAAAAAATTAGCGGGACCAAAATGTCTCGGGACCAAAATGGCCAGGGACCAAAATTTACTCGGGACCAAAACGGCAGGACAAAAATGGCGAGACCAAAGTGGCGGGACCAAAACGGCAGGACCAAAGTGTCCTGCTTCGCATCACAATCAGGTATGTACCAACCATTTTTCTGTGTACACTAACTTAACTGAAATGAAAAATGTATTGGGTTGTTCGATAAATAATGTCGTTTTTTAAAACCTTCGCTTCTAAAAACCAAGGCTTCTTCGAACGTGGAATTTTTCAGCTTACCGAAAGATGGCAAAAGGTCATCCAACAAAATGGTCAATATATCATTGATTAATGTTTGTTGTTAATATAAGTAAATAAATTCACTTTGAAAAACATGAAAAAAAAAACGACATTATTTATCGAACAATCCAATATATAGCCACCAAAAAATTATTTGTTTCCTGTGGTTGAAATAGCGTTCACATCATACTGTAATACTATATTTGGCGTGAAATTGCTGACGTTTTATGGCCAATCGGATAAATCAAACAAAATATAGCACATATCTTGAAGTAAATATTATGTGAAAAGGAAAGTGTTCTGGGCAAAATTTAACCTTTATGGACTTTCAAAGTATAAAATAAAATTCTTCGAAAATCCATGAAATCTGCTCATTTTTCTTTAAAAATAATTAAATTAAGATTGTTTTATTTATTCATGAAAATTTTCATATTTATAAATGGCAATAAAATGTCTTTGATTTAAATTGATTTCAAGATACCGAGATTTTTGCAGAAAACAAGAAATTTTTCATGATAAAAAAATGAAAACATTGATAAATATTTGCTTGATGTTTTGAAAGATATACGATTGTATATACGTCTTACGCTGTTATCGAGTCATAGGTATTTTACTTTTATTTTGTTAATAGCAGAATTTAAGTTTATTTTAATATTTTCTTTTAAATGTTTTTTTATGCTTTGTTTAAATTTTCGGTTCAATTTGAAAACAGAGGTTCCAGATTCTGCAGACTGAGTTTGGCGAAATTCTAGAGCGAGAAATAGATGTAATAGTTCTTGCAACAAATAATTTCTTAGTGAGACCTCTCTTGCGTCAAATTATGTTTGGATTAAATTTGTTATTCATGTAAATTGGTTATTTCTACATTGATGCTTTCGCGGCTACATAGATGCAATGTTTGTTACTTGGAGTTATAATGGAAATTATATGCCACAATAAGAAAATAATGTTTTAATCATGATTAATTACTGTTCATAATGGACATCTATAATATTATTTTAGAGGGAATTTCGGTTCCATATTACGTTCATAGAGTGAAAGGAGATGGTGCATGCATTTTTTATAGTTTGTCATACCTGGTATATGATAGTGATGCACTTGGTCATGAAGTTAGGAAGGAATTAGTTTCTTGCGTTTTCAGTAATTGGGAGCGTTTTCATATATATGTTACCGTTAAAGCAAGAAATCCGTTATTTCATGGAATAACTAGGCATTTCATGAAATAACTAGACAAGTCAGTTAAAGTATATAATATTATTGAATTCTATGATTTAACTAGGTATTCTATAGAATAACGATTACTTCATCGTTAAAGTATGAAATGATTATGCATAATCCCCGCTAAATTTTGGGGAATGTGATTAATTATTCAATATTTACCACATTTACCGGTTATTTTAGCAGTGCTGCAGCACAAAATTTTGCATATTTTTCAGACACATGCACTTTGAGATAGGAGTACCCACAGTGATTTTTTTGGTTTTCATGTACGCAAAGTGTACAGACGTTCGAAATACTGGCTGCTGCAGTACAAAATTATGCATATGTTTCAGATTCATGCATCTTGAGATAGGGGTATCCAGTGATTTTTTTTTGTTTTCATGTACGCAAAGCGTACAGACGTTCGAAATACTGCCTGCTGCAGTACGAAATTATGCATATGTTTCAGATTCATGCATTTTGAGATAGGAGTATCCAATGATTTTTTTTTTTTTTGGTTTTGTACGTAAAGCGTACAGACGTTCAAAATATTGGCTACTGCAGTGCAAAATTGTGCATATGTGTCAGATTCATGCATCTTGAGATAGGGGTATCCAGTGATTTTTTTTTGTTTTCATGTACACAAAGCGTACATACGTTTGAAATACTGGCTGCTGCAGTACAAAATTGTGCATACGTTTCAGATTCATGCGTCTTGAGATAGGGGTATCCAGTGATTTTTTTTTTTTTTTTTTTTTCAAATACGTAAAGCGTACAGGCGTTCGAAATACTGGCTGCTGCAGTACAAAATTGTGATTATGTTTCAGATTCAAGCATTTTGAGATACAAAAGTTTACTTAAAATGTATGAAATTAAAAAAATATGCAAAATTTTATACTGCAGCAGCCAGTATCACGCACGTCTGTACGATTTGCGTACATGAAAACAACAACAAAAAAAAGTCACTGGATACCTCTATCTCAAGATACATGAATCTGAAAAATATGCTCAATTTTGTACTGCAGCAGCTAGTATTTCGAACGTCTGTACGCTTTGCGTACATGAAAAAAAAATCACTGGATACCCCTATCTCAAGATGCATGAATCTGAAACGTATGCACAATTTTGTACTGCAACAGCCAGTATTTCGAACGTCTGTAAACTTTACGTACATGAAAACCAAAAAAAAACATCACTGGATACCCCTATCTCAAGGTGCATGAATCTGAAACATATGCACAATTTTGTACTGCAGCAGGCAGTATTACGCACATCTGTATGCTTTGCATACGTAAATTTATTATCAATTAATTTATAAAATAATTTTGAAATTGTTTATTTTATACTTTAACTGTCTGTCATTAGTTGTTTCATAGAATAACTAGGTAAGGTATGAAATTTTTTATCTTATATACTTTAACTGACTTGTCTGGTTATTTCATAAAATACCTAGTTATTCTATGAAATAACTGAATTATATACTTTAACGGTAACATATGGACAATTGTGAATCGAGATATCAATATTTAGTGCACATGTCTCGGAGCGACACTTATGGAACGACGTGTGAATTAATGGCTGCAAGTGAGTTATATAAATATAGGTTTGAAGTCTATATATGCGGTAATTTATCAGCTCAGTTTGGAGAAATTATACTAGGCGTGGGGAGATTATTGTTTTCATGTAGTTGGAATGCTGGTCACTTTGATTGCTTAATACCCGTGCAACAAATAAATGCATCAGTTCCACATTTTAATATAACTACATTTTCAAAGAAGAATCGGATTAGAAAACGCAGATCCAAATTTACTGATCGTGTACGAAGCAAACAAATTAGAAATAGTGCTCTTATGTACCAAAAGAAAAGAACTGAAGTTCATAAAAAGAAATCTGCTAAGTATGCACTCGAACACCCGGTAGTAAACGGGAAAGCTGTTGCTAAATATCTGCGACAAAATCGAGAAGTAAACAGGAAATCTGTTGCTAAATATATGCGACAAAATCCAGAGGTAAACAGAAAAGCTGTTGCTAAATATATGCGACAAAATCCAGAGGTAAAGAGAAAAGCTGTTGCTAAATATATGTGACAAAATCCAGAAGTAAACAAGAAAGCCGTTAAAAAATATACAAAGAAAAAATCTGATTACGACAAATATCAATGGAATTCAAAGCACCGTTCGGTATTTACTTACAACGCAAATATAAATTATGAATCAGATCCAAGTGTCACTATTGGAAGAAAGATAAATATATGTAAGTGGTGCAATGCAAAGAAATGGAAAGATGAAGCTAAAGGCTTATGTTGTAGTAGTGGAAAGGTTGTGTTACCTTCATTACAGCAACCACCAGAACCTTTGTACAGCCTCTTAAGAAATGAACATCCAGTCTCAGCACATTTTCTTCAACTTATTAGAAAATATAATAGTTCATTTCAGATGACGTTCGTTTGGAGCAAAAGAGATACGAGAAGACAATTTTATGCCTAGCTTTAAAATTCAAGGACAAGTCTATCACCTAATAGGATCTCTATTACCAATATCACCAGACGAGCCAAAGTTTTTGCAAATTTATTTCGTTGGGGATGAGTATAAAGAAGATCTTACTCATTCAACAATACTTTGAAGAAAAGTTTAATTCTACAGCTACAAGCTATGCTACATAGCTCAAATACGTATGTTCAAGAATTAAAAACAGCAATAGATAGCATTGCAGAGAAGGAGGATTATCAAGTAGTAATTCACTCAGAAAGAAAACCAATTACGGACCATCGAATGAGGTTGCTGTAGTCATTGTTGGACAGGAATTCGAACAGAGGGATATTGTTTTGAGAACAAGAGATAATAAATTACACAAAATATCAGAAATTCACATAGCTTATGACACGCTTCAGTATCCTCTCATGTTTTGTCATGGAGAAGATGGTTATACTATAAATATATCGCAGATAGACGCCAAAACGAAAAAAACAGTTAAAAAGATGGTGTCTGCGGCACAGTTTTATACTTATCGTATCATGGAACGAGAGGGAAAAAAATCATTTGCTACTATTCAGAAACCTGTTTAATCAATACCTGGTCGATATGTATGCTAAGATTGAAACTGAACGACTAAAGTTTATTAGAAAAAACCAGAAGAAACTCAGGGTCGAGAACTATGTACACCTTCTAGATGCAGTTAGTAAAAAAGATGCATCGGTGCAAGATATTGGAAAGATGGTTTTGTTGCCCTTTACTTTCACTGGTTGTCCACGCTATTTACACGAACGAACTCAAGATGCGATGACATACGTGCGAAATTATGGGAAACCAGATTTATTCATTACTTTTACATATAATCCGAAATGTAGTGAATTAAATGATAATCTTGTATTTTGTCAGAAAGCTTACCATCAACATGATTTAATAGCAAGAGTGTTCCATCTGAAAATAAAAAAAATTAATGCATCTTTTGGCAAAAGGTCGTATATTTGGAGATTTAAGATGCCACACGTTTACAGTAGAGTGGCAGAAGCGGGGCTTACCACATGTACATATATTACTGTGGTTAAAAGAACGCATCTCTGTAAGCGAAATTGATAAAAAAAATCAGTGCGGAGATTCCCTGTTTCGAAGCTAATCCCGATCTTTACAAAATTGTCAAATCAAATATGATACATGGACCTTGCGGTGTTTTGAACAAGAAATCTTCATGTATGATAAATGACAATTGTAGCAAGCGTTATCCAATAAATTTCTGTAAGCAAACACTGATAGGGCAAGATGGATATCCGCAATACAGAACACGGGCTCCTGAAGATGGAGGATTTACCGTGAATATTAAAGGAGTCAATCTAGACAACCATTGGGTAGTGCCGTATAACCCTGTTCTTCTGCATACGTTCAATGCCCATATAAACGTGGAGTTTTGCAATTCTGTTAAAAGTATAAAATACATTTGTAAATATATTAACAAAGGTTCTGACTAAGCTTCTTTTGCAATAAAAAATGATCTCGACGAGGTTACCGCCTTTGAAACAGGACGATACATTAGCAGCTCAGAAGCTGCTTGGCGCATTTTTTGTTTTCCAATCCATGAAAGATATCCACCTGTAATGCGTCTAATTGTTCATCTTGAAATTGGCCAAAGAGTGTATTTTATACCAGATAACGTTATGCAGAAAATTCAAAACCCACTATATACAACTCTTATGGCATTTTTTAACTTGTGTAAGGTTGATGATTTCGCAAAACAACTGCTTTATCATGAAGTTCCGGGATATTTTGTGTGGAAAAATGGTTCATTCTACCGAAGAAAGAAAGGAGAAGGCGTTGCATGTTTTCCTAGAGTTAGAAAAAATCACGTCCTGGGAAGAGTATATACAGTGTATCCTAATAATTTGGAGTGTTACTACTTCCGACTTCTGCTTCATGAGGTTCGAGGACCTACTTCTTTTAAAGACATTAAGACAGTCAATGGGATAGTTCATAAAACATTTCAGTCTGCATGCGCAGCCCTCGGATTACTTGAAGATGATCAACACTGGAACAGAACATTACAAGATGCTGTTGTCTCGCAATCTGCGCATAATCTCAGACAATTGTTTGCTGTAACGTTGGTGTTTTGCAACTTATCACAACCACTAACACTTTGGGATAAATACAAAGAGAGTTTTTCAGAAGATATAAAGAGTCAACTTCAAAGTAAACAGCCTTATGTTAATACAGATGCTATGCAAAATGAGATTTATAACAAGTGTCTCATATTGTTAGAAGATTTAGTGATTAATATTTCAGATAAAACACTCAAAGATTTCGGTTTACCTGTGTTTTTTGTTTCCACGTCCATTGTAACCGACCGAGACTACATGATAGAAAGAGCATACGATTTGAAGGAGCTGACTGATATTATTACAAAAAATGAGCCACTATTGAATAATGAGCAGAAGAAAATTTATGATGACGTTTTTGAAGACACACAGCTGCAAAATGGAAATATCGTCTTTCTTGATGCACCTGGAGGAACAGGAAAGACTTTCCTTATCAGTCTTTTACTTTCTAAAGTGAGAGCTCACGGTAACATTGCCATTGCTGTTGCTTCATCGGGAATAGCTGCGACGCTGCTGTACAATGGAAAAACTGCTCATTCTGCTTTCAAACTACCTCTTAATCTTAATATTATTGAACAACCTGTTTGTAATATTAGTAAGCAAAATGACATGGCTCGCGTACCATCGGACAGTAAGATTATTGTATGGGATGAATGTTTCATGTCAAACAAAAAAGCAATCGAAGCACTGGGCACCACCCTACAAGATATACGAAGATGTAACATGGTGATGGGCGGACTTACTGTTCTTCTAGCAGGAGACTTTCGTCAAATTCTTCCGATTGTGCCGCGAGGAACACGTGCTGATGAAGTGAATGCTTGCTTAAAATCATCTTATTTGTGGAAAAAAGTAAAGATCCTAACTTTACGAAAAAATATGAGAGTTGAAATAACAGGTGATTTAGAAAGTAAACGATTTGCAGATTTACTTTTGACACTTGGTGATGAATTATTAGAAGAGGAAGATGGAAAAATTGAAATTCCCACGGATCTGTGTCATTTAACAAAAGATATTGGTTCATTAATCGATATGATATATCCAGATCTTCAAAACATTAAAAACAAATCTGTTTCGTGGTTCAGAGAAAGAGCAATGATGACCACTAAAAATGATATGGCGTTGGAAGTTAATGATATGATGCTTCAAAGCTTTGATGGGGTGTTGAAAAAATATAAATCATTTAATTCGGTGGTGGAGATAGAAGATGCGGTCCATTACCCTGTTGAATTTCTGAACTCCTTGAATCCTGCAGGTATTACTCCTCATGTACTTAATTTAAAGGTTGGAGCTCCAGTTATACTCTTAAGGAACTTAAAGCCCCCCAAACTATGTAATGGTACAAGATTGCAAATTACGGCATTGTTGGATAATATTTTAGAAGCAATTGTTTTTACAGGTTGCGGCAGTGGAGAAACAGTACTCTTAACAGTACTCTTACCTCGCATTCCTATAATTCCATCAGATTTTCCATTCCAATTCAAGCGTCTACAGTTTCCTGTAAAGATGTGTTTTGCGATTACAATTAACAAGTCACAAGGTCAGACTCTAAAAGTTGCTGGTATAGATCTCAGAGAACACCTTCTCATGGACACCTTTATGTTGCCTGCTCACGCGTAAGCTCCAAAGAAAATCTTTATATTTTAAAGCCAGAAGGAACAACAGCTAATGTTGTATATAAAGAAGTTCTCTAAAAAGATTAAAATTAAATAAAACCTTGGTAAAAGATCTACATTTCGATATAAACAATTTTATCTGACCACTACAATACAGAAAAAAAAAAAAAAAAAAACATTATTTTTGTAAGATACATTTATGATTTGCAAAGAAATAAGTGATAATAACTTTAATATTTACAGGAGAGATGTCTAAAATTAGATAGATAGGTTTATACGTCAGGTTTTGGTTGAATACATAGAACTAATGAATAATGGATGTGATAACTGCAGGACTTGCATCTTGGGTATAATATGGCTACTTAGCGAACCTCTACCCTGCATTATTATACTAAAGAGAGGTAACGCGCCTACACGTTGTACCTCAGTAAAAATGTAACAAGGTAAAATGGAAACAAACGTGATTTTCCTCAGATCACGAATATGTTGTTATAAATAGAATGTATATGCTTTACGTTTTTATTGTACGTCTAATTTAGATGGAACTGATTAGAAGATATATAATAGCACGAGCTCATATAAATAGATAAATGATTGTATTTAACGGCAAATACGCGTGCATATTTCTTTAGATTTTTTTTTTTTTTTAAATATGTTTAAAACTAATTATAAAACTTCTCGCATATTTCTTTCGAACTTTTTTGGCAAACGTTTTTAACATACATCAGTTTTAGATTATTATTATTATCAGTATTAGTATATTTTTATGGTTGACACGAAATATAAGTAACGAGGACGTGCTCATTTATATAGATGATATTGAATATTGAGAATTCATTAAAATATAGTGACCAGCGAAGCGGGCAAAGCCTGCTAGTTGAAAATAAAAATATATTTTGCGGAGTTAATTAATTTATTATTGACAAATTTGAAGCTTAGTCATATGCATTGGACAAAAATGTATTTGCATCATACTTTTCTTTCAATGAACCCTGTCGATATTGAAACAAAATCATCGATCATTTCCCACCCTAGCGGATTTCTCATTCCATATTTCCTTGTGAATTTTCCCAAAGAATACAAATATTTTTCCATGGAATGCAAAAATTTTCCCATAGGATATAAAGATAAACAACAGAATATTGGTTGTCACGTGTAAAGTGCATCATGGCATCACATCGACAGAGTTCATTATCACAATTCGTAGGTTTCTTTTTAAATACGAAATACACTTACCTATAAAACCAAAATGGTAGGAACATCGATTGGCTGCCATAGCTCTTAAATGGCCTGTTGCAAATGTCTGATGCCTTTCTCCCTCCATAAATATTAAAGGTTTGCTATCATCGTTTGAAATCGCTGTATACACACCAATATTGGCTCCATTGAGTTCCATTGTTGGGTCGTAGCCTAAATAGTTCAATTTTTTTTAAATTCTTATCTAAATAAATACGATATGAAAGCTTAATATAAGATTACAATTCATTTTACGATATTACGAGTATATAGTTAAACATACACAATTTATATTAACATTTAGGGAAACATTTTCATCGGTAATATTTTACATTTTGGCAGGTTACCATTGTTGTATAGTAATCTAAAATTTAAAAGAACTCAAATGAATTTCTAAACATTAATCTAAACATTAATCTTTTGGCAACTAGGATGTACGATGCGTACCTCATGATTTTATCATAGACGGCTACCAGACGTATAGTGGGTACGTCATTTTTATTCGTATCTTAGTTGCCGTTTTTCATTTTCTGACATAAATTTTCGTTCTCGCGTTATGTTAAACCTGTCACTCACGTTTCAGCTCATGACGTAGATCACGTGAGGAGGTCTAGCTAGCCAAAATTAAGCCGTTGCTCACGCTTGTGAGGTAGGGTGTTTCGTTTACTTTTCTTTAAAATTTCGACATGTTTTGTAATACGTGAAATTCTTAAAATATAATCTTAGGATAGGATCAGTTGATGAAACAACATATTTTATAGCCCTACAATCCAACTCGGAAATCTTACTCATGGTTCAAAAAAGTGAGTATTCATGTTACATCAAGATCCTTAGGGGTGTGTCCCAGAACGTCGCCAATTGCCCATTCGCAGTACTAGTTCGACGTTAAAACCCAACCAATCAACCAACCAACCATGTTGCATCAAGAATTCTTTTGAATGCATTCATTCTGCATACAAATCGTAATGGTGAAATCGCGAGATTCAAAGATTTCATAATATCCTGCTGGTTCGGAATGCTCCAGAAACATAGTGAGTGTTACCAGGAGCACAGCAGGAGAAAGTAAAACTGTTATCCAAGTCTCCATCAGTTAGTATAAATACCAACCAAAGGTAAGGGTGTGGCAAAAATCTCTTCCGAACATCTGGATGCATATAGAAATCACTAGATCGCATTGCGAAGTCCACTATAGTGATTTACTCTCTGCTTTTAGTGATTTACTCTCTAGTATCGCAGATCACCTTTGACCTTCGACCCCATCGCATCATAGCGATGTTTGTTTCAAAATTCTTGTTTTTTTTTGCGAAACATCTAATAGTATTTCGTTTAACTTGATTTCTTTTAATTTGTAAATTTGTAAATTTCATTTCATTTGCAAATAACCATGTAATTGTATTAAAATTGCAAAAAATGAGCCTGGCTTTGCATCGTTTGATACCGAAAGCCCTTTTTTTTTTTTTTTTTTTTTTATTCTGCATCATCCGAGTAGCTCTCAAGGGTTTCTTACTTTTGGTTAAAGTTTAAAAAACGATAGAAACGGGGTAAGTTTTTTTTTTTTTTTTTTGGTTTAGGTATCTGTTTTGAAATATTTTATTTGATTTAAGTACTTAAAAAAAAAATCTGATGTGGGCACCACATGACTTCCTTATACACTTTTAGAAATATACATAATGTTAAAAAATATTGTCACTGGACCCGAAACAGTTGGCTAAAAATATTTAAAAAAAAATGCATGCATACGTAAAAAAAAAAATAAATAAATAAATAAAATTGTGCCTTGAGGGGACTCATTTTAAAATCCTCGGGGGGGGGGGGACTCATGTCAAAGTTGGGCCTTGGGGGGCCTTATTTCAAAGTTGCACCTTGGGGGGACTCATGTCAAAGTTATGCCTTGGGGGGGACTCATGTCAAAGTTGTACCTTGGGGGGGACTCATGTTCCTTGGGGGGGGACTCATGTCAAAGTTGCGCCTTGGGGGGACTCATGTCAAAGTTGTGCCTTGGGGGGGGGGACTTCGGATCCGAAACAATTGGATAAAAGTGTTAAAAAATGCATTTTCACCGTGTTTCTGAACTATTCCGGAAGTTTCAAATCTCTAACTAGTCGGGAAGTTAGTTAAATAGATTTTCTGTTGAATCATATAAACGCTGCTAAAAGCAGCAGTGACACGAAGCAATTGGCTAAAAATATTTAAAAAATGCATTGTCACCGTGTTCTGAGCTTTTCTGGAAGTTTTAAATGTCTAGCTAGTCGGGAAGTTAGTTAAAAATCGATTGCAAGATTTGTACTGGTAACGCTGCCGAAGGCAGCAGGTATCGGAAACAGATGGCCAAAAATATTAAAAAAACGCATTGTAAACGTGTTCTGAGCTTTTCTGAAAGTTTCAAATGTCTAGCTAGTCGGGAAGTCAGTTAAATTGCAAGATTTGTCCAAACCGTTTTTAAATTATTACCGTTTTTTGATACATTATGGCCAAAACCAATGTATTTTTGGTCATTATGAACCTAATTTTCCTAAATATCTCCAAAATGGAAAATCATACAAAGTCCAAAAAGGGAGGTGCAGAACTATATGTTATAACAAACCTATGTACCAATTCGCAACTTTCTACGTTCAACCGTTTTTGAGTTATTACCGTTTTTTGATACATTATGGCCAAAACCTATGTATTTTTGTCATTATGAACCTAATTTTCCTAAATATCTCCAAAACGGAAAATCATACAAAGTCCAAAACGGGAGGTGCACAACTAGATGTTATAACAAACCTATGTACCAATTCGCAACTTTCTACGTCCAACCGTTTTTGAGTTATGCGACATACACACACACACACATACAGACGTCACGAAAAATCGTGTAAAATCGCTTATATCTCTAAAACGAGAGCTCGTGTTCAGACGACACTTGCAGGTGTACAACTATACATCATGACAGTCACACGTATAAATTGGCAACATTCAGCGATCATTCGTTTTCGAGCAATGTGAAATACAAAATCCATTTCGCAAATCGGGATTACTATACTTCCTTATACTTTGTATAAGGAAGTAAAAATATATATATATTTATAAACATGACATAACTAGTGAAAATAAAGTTCTCAGATTAATTAATTTAAAATTTAATCATCAAATTAATATTATAATGTACTATTAAGTTAAGGATAGGAATGAATTATTTTATTTTTGTCTCAGTGTTAGTTTATTGAAAAAAAGTACTTATAGAATTGAATTAGTATTATTTCATTTGTTTTCGTTTCGATTTGATAAAACATGGAATTGAACTATTATTTCATTTTGGTTTCAGTTTCAACTTAAAAATAATGTTTAAGAATTAAATTTGATATTGTATAAACTGATATAGAAAGCTGATAGTTTGATATTGAAAACGAATATTGATCAACTTAAAGCTACTAGAATTCCGATTCGCCGCTCAGTTTTAAATTTGATCAAAACGCTTGAATCTGAGTTCGAAAAAAATCAGGACGAAATATCTTTAGATATTATAAACTATAGAGTAAACTTTAGTAGAAATAACTGACAAAAAGAATTATAAATTGAGTACGAAAATTGTATTGTGAATGCGAAGTTATTAGGGGATTAAAAAATTTAGGTGTTTAACTGAAATCGTGTAGTTGCTTATTATATCCCATTTTTATAAAACTAATACCGAAAGATTTTTTATTAGAATTCATCAAACAAGCATATGCTAAAAAAAAATACTGTTCTGGAATTTTTAGAATTTTTAAAGAAAGAAATTGAATGTTGCGAACGACATGAATATTTGTTTAAAGAAATGAATAACACCAATGTGTCTTCCATTAAGAAAACCAATACACATTTTCAAGAGAAAATTAAACATTCCATTGAAACCAAAATTAGCGATAATATCTGCTTTCACAACTAGTATAACGAAAAAAAATCTGATGTGGGCACCACATGACTTCCTTATACACTTTTAGAAA
Source organism: Salticus scenicus (assembly GCA_963930645.1). Lineage (NCBI taxonomy): Eukaryota > Metazoa > Arthropoda > Arachnida > Araneae > Salticidae > Salticus > Salticus scenicus. The sequence continues at coordinate 29,071,587 of OZ005659.1, read as the reverse complement.
TATACATAATGTTAAAAAACATTGTCACTGGACCCGAAACAGTTGGCTAAAAATATTTTAAAAAAAAATGTGCCCTGAGGGGACTCATTTTAAAGTTGTGCTTTGGGGGGAACTCATGTCAAAGTTGTGCCTTGGGGGGGACTCATGTCAAAGTTGTATCTTGGGGGGACTCATGTCAAAGTTGGGCCTGGGGGGACTCATGTCAAAGTTGGGCCTTGGGGGACTCATATGTTTTGAGGGGACTCATGTCAAAGTTGTGCCTTTGGGGGACTCATGTCAAAGTTGGGCCTTGGGGAGGGGACTCATGTCAAAGTTGCGCCTTGGGGGGACTCATGTCAAAGTTGTGCCTTGGGGGGGACTCATGTCAAAGTTGTACCTTGGGGGGGACTCATGTCAAAGTTGTGCCTTCGGGGTCTCATGTCAAAGTTGTGCCTGGGGGGACTCATGTCAAAGTTGTGCCTTGGGGGGGGACTCATGTCAAATTTGTGCCTTGGGGGGGACTCATGTCATAGTTGTGCCTTGGGGGGACTCATGTCAATGTCATTTTGAAAAGATTTTGATGAAATTCTGGCAAAAGCAGAATTTAGTTTAGGACGGAGGACTATTAGTGTTTTTTTCTTCCCAATTATAACATCGTTTTCAAATTATTCAATTATATTTTCGATAAATTTTAGATTTCGATAAATGTCCATCGAAAAATGATTTCGACAAATGTCCAACTATCGAAAACGACAACGCAAAAATCGCTGTCTGAGACTAATAGGCCCTCAGTCCTAAAAATGAATTATCACCGTGTTCTGAGCTTTTCTGAAAGTTAGTTAAAAACTGATGCAAGATTTGTATTGGTAACGCTGCCGAAGACAGCAGGGACCCTTAACAGTTGGCTAAAAGTATTAAAAAAATGCATTTTCACCGTGTTCTGATCTAGTCTGAAAGTTTCAAATGTCTAGCTAGTCGTGAAGTTAGTTAAATAAATTTTCTGTTGAATCACATAAACGCTGCTGAGGGCAGCAGGTATCGGAAACTGTTGGCTAAAAATGTTTAAAAAATGCATTGTCAACGTGTTTTGAGCTTTTCTGAAAGTTTCAAATGCCTAGCTAGTCGGGAAGTCAGTTAAATTGCATGATTTCTCCAAACCATTTTTGAGTTATTACCGTTTTTTGATACATTATGGCCAAAACCTATGTATTTTTGGTCATTATGAACCTAATTTTCCTAAATATCTCCAAAACGGAAAATCATACAAAGTCCAAAAAGGGAGGTGCACAACTAGATGTTATAACAAACCTATGTACCAATTCGCAACTTTCTACGTCCAACCGTTTTTGAGTTATGCGGCATACGGACACACACAGACACACATACATACAGACGTCACGAAAAATCGTGTAAAGTCCCTTATATCTCTAAAACGAGAGCTCGTGTTAAGACGACACTTGCAGGTGTACAACTAGACATCATGACAGTCACACGTATAAATTGGCAACATTCAGCGATCAATCGTTTTCGAGCAATGTGAAATACAAAATCCATTTCGCAAATCGGGATTACTATACTTCCTTATACTTTGTATAAGGAAGTGATAAATGCATATTTTGTGATTCATTTTACAATTCATCTTTTTGTAATACATTAAGTACTGAACAAAAAAGAGAAACATTGAGAAAACAAGCCAGATTTTTTCTCTGTGTTATATATGTAACCATAACTATAACTGTATATCTATGTGCAACTGTAATTATAACTGTGTCAAGTATGCTTAACTGTAACTTAACTTTAAGATAATAAGATGTAACCGTCACTGTGTGGCAACAGTCAGACTGTAGCTGCTCTTCAGTAGAGAAGTAATATATAACATGGCACAGCCGAGCGTCGAACCAGAACTGTTTCAGGATTAATTTTCGAATAAATCCTGAATGGATTCCTTAAAAGCTCCGAGAGGTTTGAATCTCTCCGGTGATATCGCTGAAGCATGGCGAAAGTTTCGACAGAATTTTAAAATTTAGAGAAAAATGAGGAAGTCAGATTAGCAATATTTTTAAATTGCACTTGTGAAGATTTTGTCGAACTCTATAACACGTTTGAGCTAACAGAAGAGCAGAGAAATACCTTAGAGGATGTACTAAATGCATTTAAAAACTATGCAAATCCACGCAGAAATGTCATAATCGAACGCTATGTATTTAATAGCCGAATTCAAGAACAGTATGAAAATGTTGATGAGTTTGTAACAGATTTAAGAAAACGTATGAAATTCTGTGAATATGGAAATCTATCTGACAGTATAATTCGGAATCGAATTGTCATCAAGAGGTAAGTAAAACAGCTCCAGGAACGTCTATTATGACAATCAGATCTAACACTACAAAAGATGATTGACATTTGCCGAGCAGCAGAATTAAGTAAAAAGCAATCCGAATTAATACAGCGGAAAACTACAGAAATAAATATTCTGAACGAAGCAACTCCAATCGCAGACGCTGTCTATAACGGGAAAAAATAAACAATATAAAAAAAAACTCCAAACAATTTAACATCGCATATGACAGCTGCTGGAAGTGGAAATAAAGAAGAAAAGATTTATCTCTGCAAAAAATGTAATTATAATCATACTAGAGGAAAGTGCCCCGCATTTGGTAAAACATGCAAAATCTGCAATAAATTAAATCACTTCGCTAGTGGTTGCAAGAATAAATTTAACTCCAAGAGGATTAATAATGTGGAAAAATATATTTTTGTAGATTCAGTGCTCTTTCTCTGTGGTAATGAATCAAGTTGGATACGAAAAATAAAGGTAGGAAATAAAATCTTATCAGTTAAATTAGATACTGGCTCGTGTGTAAATATAATACAAAGGTGGACATAATTATAAGACACCTATCTGATTTGACAAATAGTAAAAGAAAAGATTCAGAGAGTTTATCAAATACGTCAAAAACATAAATTTATTCTGTTATCACACGTAATTGTTTCACAGAAATGATATTTTTATAGAGTTTAATAAAAAAAATTAAAAATACCATGGACAAAATTAAGACACCCTAACATTTTAATTAAAACACCTGCTTTTTTCGAAAATAATGTGCAATATGCAAATTTTCCGCACGCTGTTATGACGTCAGCAGTTAACTAAAGCAGACGATAACCGACTTCACGCATTTACAAACATGCCACGAGGTACAGAATTAAAAGAAAGTGAAATTCGCGAAATTTGGAGATTAAATGGAACTGGTGCTTCAATTAATAATATTTCAAAAGTTATTAAATGCTCTAGATGTGCAATTAGAAATATTTTGAAAAGAGGAATTAATTGGTCGGTGATTAAAAGATCTGGACGTACTCCTTGCTTGTCCTCGAGAGATGGACGCCATGTGCTTTCGCTTGCTACACAGAATAAGATGACCATTACTGTCATTAAAAATGATTTGAAACTGAATTGTTCAAGGAGAACCATTCGCAGGGTGCTGTATACTGCTTCCTATGTGAAATATAAAAAATTGAAGAAAAAACCGCCACTTCTAAGCCGGCACAAGAGGGAGCGTTTAAACCTCTCTAAACAAATTATGGCCTGGACCTCCAAATGGTACTCTATGTTATTTTCTGATGAAAAATTTTAACCTGGATGGTCCTAACGTGTTTCAATATTATTGTCATGCTTTATGGAAGTCTCCTTATGTACTAATGGGCTGCCAAATGGGTGGAGGCTCAGTAAGGGTTTGGGCTGGTTTTTCGGCTCAAGGAAAAACGGATATTGATTTTGTGCATTCAAGAATGAATTCCGAAAAGTATAAGAATCTTCTTAAAGATCAACTAGCCATATACGGAGAACTTCTTTGTGGCGAAAACTACACTTTCCAGCACGATAACGCGCCGATTCATGCATCACACGAAACCAAAAAGTTGCTTTCAGAGCAAAGTATCAATGTTCTCCAGTGGCCTTCTCGCTCTCCAGACTTAAATCCCATCGAAAAGTTGTGGGAGATCTTAGCTCATGCTGTTCACCGAAATGGGAGATAGTTTATATGTGTCGAAGACCTGAAGAATGCTATAAAATGTGCTTGGGAAGAACTGTCTTGCGATATTTTGTTACAATTGATAGATTCGATGCCGAATCGCATCTTTCATATTATAAAAAACAATGGCGGCTCCACCAAATATTGAATAAACATGTTAGAGGATTTTCTTTTAGACCATTAGTGTCTGCTCTTTATGTTGACCACTGTATTTGGTAAAAACGGATGGTGTCTTATAATTTTGTCCATTATGTTTTTAAGTTTTTTCATTGAATTTTATGAAAATATCATTATTATAAAATAATTATATATGATAACAGAATAAATTTATGTTTTTGACGTAAATGATAAAACATTTTTAATGTAATTAAACCCCTAGGTGTAGTTAACCTGGAGTGAAAAATGAATAGTTGTTCTAAAATCTATATTTTATTGTTGTAAACTGTAATAATTATTCTAAAACATTGTGAGGATTACCTAGTTGTATTGAATTGGGTAAAAAAACAAAAAGCAGATTCTACTGAAACAGATAATAAAGATGAATTTATTGAGAAAAATAAAGATGTTTTTCAAGGGTTAGGAACATTTAATTTAATGTGTTCTATTAAAATCGATAGTAATGCAAAACCAGTAACTAAACCTCCCAGAAAGATTCCACAATCCTTATAACGAAAATTGAAAGAGAAATTAATTACTCTTGAAAAGGATAAAATTATAAGTAGGGTAGAGAATCCTGATGGTTGGATTAATAATTTAGTTATATTTCAGAAACCTGATAAGTCAATTGGAATATGTTTAGATCCACAGGATCTTAATAAAGTTATCAAAAAGAATGCCATTTAATACAAACGGTTGAAGAATTAATGCCTAAGTTATGTATTAAATCTGTGTATTGTGTTTTTAATTTAAAGGCTGGATTTTATCAAATTAAATTGGATGAACCTTCTAGTAAATTATTTCAGTTTAGAACTCCCTTTGGTTGTTTTACATTTAACCGGTTCCCATTCGGATTAACCGTTAAACTGCTAAGCAGCGCGATAGCGCTGCTATGTTAATTCTCGAAAACTGCTAAGCAGCGCTATCGCGCTGCGAGAGGTAAAATTCAGATATCACCGGAATTTTAATTTAATTTTTTTACTTAAGCAAAATCAATCAGTTGATCGAAACTTCTCGATAATGTGAAACAGTTGGCCATGTTACGTCGCGACAGTATTTTGGACGATGATTCGACTCAAAATGATACGAAGAATGATGTGATATTGGAAGCAAATAATGAAGAAAGGGACGAAGAATGCGTCATAATGCATCGGAGAAAAAAATTTCGGATACTGAGTGATTCTGCTTCTTCTTCTTCAAAATTGGAAACGGAAGAGCTTGTGACAGCGGATATAAACAGCGAAGATAGTGATAAAGAAAGAGTCATAATACATCGAAAGAAAAGATTACGAACAATGAGTGAATCTTCTTCTTCTTCTTCGGAAGCAAAAGAGCTTACTTTTACCGATATTTCCCCAACAAAATCATTTTCTAAAGCAACAAATGTCTTTTTTGAAATACCTGGACCTAGACACGTACCTTCTTCAGATGCGAAACCTATAGCCTATTTCAACTTATTTTTTACTACATCACTGCTCGAAACTATCGCAAAAGAAACAAACAGGTATGCTTCCCAATTTTTGAATTCACGAATTTTATCGGAAAATTCTCGTGCAAAAAGGTGGACTCCAATAACAGTACAGGAAGTCAAAGCATTCATTGCTGTGTTACTGGAGATGGGTATAACAAGAAGACCAACAGTTGACAGTTATTGGAAAAGGGATTCTAGGCAGATACCATGGTTTGGGAAAATGTTTTCCAGAGATAGGTTCCTATTGATCTTGAAGTTTTTTCATTTGGTCGACAACAGACAATTAGCTGAACCAGGCCATCCAGAATATGACCCATGTGGCAGGTTTGATACTCTTGTCAAACATGCGAATTCTGTATTTCACCAGCACTATGTACCACACCAACAATTATTTATTGATGAGTCGTTAGTTGGTACTCACTGCCAGTCGTCAATAAAACAGTATCTCCCAAATAAAAAGCACCGGAAGTGGGGAATCAAATTTTGGATGTTGTGCGACTCCATTACAAAGTATTGCTTGGGATTTTTCTGCTACAAAGGCGCCAAAAATGCAGAAGATAAAGCTTTGATTAAAAAATATGGTCTTGGATTTACAGTAGTTCAAAAATTGTTATCAGAGGGAAATTATTTAAACAAAAGCTACCATTTGTTTACGGATAATTTTTACACAAGCTTACGTTTGGCCAAAGCACTATTGAGAAAAAATACATACATAACTGGAACGACGAAACTATACGACGAAATAGAAAAGACGTTCCTCTAGAAGCTAAGAAAGTAAATGTAGGAGAAGCTAAATATTTTGCATGTGAAAATGTTTTGATATGTTCTTTTAAGGACAAGAAATCGAAACCACATCCTGTGATACTAATTTCATCAAATTCAGATACCAAGAACGTGACCATCAAAAAGAAGAGAGGAATTTTCGAATACGAAAAAGAAAAACCAAGCATGATCCACGACTACAATAAATTCATGGGAGGAGTGGACGAATCAGATAAAATGTTATATGTGTACTTGGATGAGAGAAGGACCCTCAAATATTGGAAAAAGGTTGCTTTTAATATATTTGGAAGAATGGTATTGAACGCCTACATTTTATATACGTCGAATAGTACAGAGAAAAATATTAGTAGGCTTCAGTTTACATCTCAAATAATTGAAGATATTGAAAAAGAATGGATAGCTTTCAGAAATAGCGAATTAACACAAACATCTCTTTCGAACAAAAAATTCGCCTTAGAAAAATTACCTGGACGAAATTTGCGTCAGTGTGTGGTCTGCAGTAGCAAGCAGAGTGGAATAAAGCGTTCCAACCTCATCTGCGCTCACTGTAAGAAAGGGCTACATGGCCTTTGTGCAGGAAAACACAATTGTTGAACATTATCTTTTCATTATTTTTCTTTTACATTTTCTTTTACAAGAAGTAATATATATATTTGTTTATTTATTTTCTGAAGTTCTTTGCATTATTTATTTGTAAACACAGACGGAATTAATAAATTAACTTTTAATTGTATGAGTGATTGTGTTTTATTTCATAACATTTTTTTTTTTTTTTAAATGCTCAAAAGATATCACCAGAAGACGACGTCAACAGTTTTATCAATTAAATGTGGTTCTTTCGAAAAAGAAATATCTGACGTGATTTTCGACGCATTAAATATTACGACGCTGATTTCATCATTTTTAAAATATATATATCTTTATTTTTGTGAAATAAGTTATTGGAAAAAAATAAGAATGGGCGGAGTATCGATAAAATCTTATCAAATTACAAACCTCTTCACTACACTGAATTGCATATTTGGAGAACTATATTAAAATTGGATTTTTTCACTGCTCTTAAATTTTCGTAAAACATTGTGTGTGAACAATTATTAATTTTAAAACACGTTTTTTGTTTTTATTCATCCTTTAATGATACTTAAATTGGCTTTTTACATACGCTACAGCAAGGCCTGGCTTTCATTAATTAGGTGAGTTTTTATAGATCATTAGAAAATTTCATATTTTATTTCTGTAGAAAGAGCTGTCGAGGGTAAATGATTTATCTATAAAAATACACATTTATATATAACATTTCGATTGCTGCTTACTTAGACATTTTTTTACTGCGCGGCGTAGTTTTCCAGCTGGCATGAATGTGTTTCGAATTTTTTACAAAACTATATATTCACACCGGAAAAACTTTTATTGAGGTCGAAAACAGCGATAGCAGTTTAGGGAAAGGTTTCAGAAAGTGCTTCAGCATTCAAACGGTTAAATATTGCACCTGAATTGTTTAAAAAGCTAATGAAAAAATATTCGGTGATATTCCTGGTCTGATTGTTTACTTTGATGATATGTTAATTTGTGTAAATTCCGTAAAGGAGCATGATGAAATTGTAAAAAAAGTATTAGAACGAGCAAGAAAATTAAATGTTAAATTTAATCCTAAAAATTTACAGTACCACGTTAATGAAGTTAAGTATTTCGGTTATGTATTTAATAAAAATGGAATTAAACCATACCCTGAACAAGTAAAAGCTGTAATGAATTTACAGGCATCTAGTAATAAAAAAGAGTTGCAAAAGACTTTAGGATTAATTTTAGCTTGAATAGTGTTAAATTCAACTAATTTTCTTGTTTATTAACATTGTTAAATTATCGTTCTTGTTCTTTTTACATTTCACTTTCATATCTTCACTTACCATAATTTAAATACATTGTTATATATATATCTATATATATAAAAGAGTACTTCCACTCACTTACTCACTCACTGACTCATCAACGCACAGCAAAATCTACTGGGGCCACTGACTCGAAACTGGGTCAGATTATAGAACATGTAGTGTAAGCACCCCCTAAGAAGCGATTTTGCGAAATTCGTCCTCCAAGGGGGGTGGGAGGGCAACACGTGATTTGCCCAAAACCGTCATATCTCAAAGAAAAAAACAGATATCTGTAAAATTTTTGCATTAAAACATAGCTAAAACGAATGCCTAAAAATCAATTTCTGGAATTTTGGAAATTCGGTCCACAAGAGGGGGTGCGTGGCAAAATGTGATTTCATATGCGCAAAAAGTGATTTCTTAAAAAACTTTCGTATCTCAAAGAAAAAAACAGATATACGAGAGATTTTTGTTTTAAAATATAGCTAACATAAATACCTAAAAACCAATTTCTGGAATTTTAGAAATTCGGTCCCTAATGGGGGGCAAAACGTGATTTCACAAAAACCTTTATATCTCAAAGAAAAAAAACAGATATCCGTAAAATTATTGCTTTAAAATATAGCTAATACAAATACCTAAAAACCAATTTTTGGAATTTTAGAAATTCAGTCCCCAAGAGGAGGGGAAGGAAGAAAAACGTTATCTATATTATATCTGCTACATATAATATAGATATTTCTTCTATAATAAAGTTTTTAAAATAATTATTTTAATTTTTAATTGTTGCCCAAAAAAAATTACGAGTTTATTCATTTTACGACATATAATAAAATATATTTTCACGCGAATAGTAAAAGAAATATTTAATAACATTAATAATAAATTTGCTTAGGCTATGACAAAATGACGTCATTATCAAAATTAAATAATAATAATAAAAGTACAACATATTTCTGCAAATTTTGTTTCATAATCATTTTTAACATACCTCAGTTTTAGATTTCTTTTTAATAGTGTTTTTATTTATTTATTGCCACGTATTTTTCACCAAGGAGTCTACTTTCGTGATAGCCACTTTAAGGGCCCTCTTCACTCACTGCCGCCGGAAGCCGAAGCTAATGTTATTCTATGGGAAATTTTTCTTTACAAATAACTTATTAACTAATACATATTTTTAAATTCTGTTTTCACATTCTGAAAATTCCTAGCTGTTAAATTGACGCACCTTTTCTAAAAAATTATTTTTTTAATTTTTTATGTTTTATTTTGAAGCTGCGAAATACGAATTTTCAATATGTGAATTTTTTTCATTTTGCAATTTCGAAATAAAATATTAAACATTAAAAAAATACATTTTCAAAAAAGGTCCGTCAATTTAACTGTTGGGAGTTTTCTGAATGTGAAAACAGAATTTAAAAATATGTATTAGTTAATAAGTTATTTGTAAAGAAAATTTCCCATAGAATAACATTGGCTCGGGCTTCCGGCGACGGTGAGTGAAGAGGGCCGTTAAGCCAAGAAGCCCATAAAGCATATCTTTTTATAAGGCAATGTGTGTGTGTGTGTGTCTGTGTGTAGACAGCTTAGCGCTAAGACGGTAGCTCGGGCAGTCACGTGCTTCGACATGAAGGTGCCCTCCGAGGGGTCCTTGTGGACCTCGAAGTACGATTTTCGAATTTTTAATTTGTTTCCTTTTAATTAATGAAAATATTAAATTCATAATATCTGTAAAAATAGCCATTAAAATTTATCCTTAATTTAATTGTCCCCCCCCCCCAAAAAAAAATAAATAAATAAAATAAAAAATAAAAATAAAAAAATACAAGTTTTTTTTTTTTTTTTTTTTCGACAGGAAAATAAATACGTTTACTTAAAAGTGAACAATAAAAAAATGAAAAAGATTAAATTATGCATTTCATAAAAATTAATATCAGTATCACTTTGAAAATTTTATACACATTGATAAAGTGTTAATATAGTTTATGGTACTACTATACGTTGTTCTTTTTTTTTTTTTTTTTTTTTTTAACTATTATTTTGTAGATTTTTTCTGTCAAGTTGTTATTAAAAAAAAAAAAAAAAAAAAAAAAAAACTGCCCATGACGTCACATTTGACTGCATAGCGATCCTTTACTAAAATAAACTCTATGAACTATAAATTTATTTTATCAGTTTTATTTATAAATCCTACTGGGCGTTTTTTTAAATTTTGGCGTTGAAATAAACCGAATGTTTTTCGCCAAGAAGTTTAATTTAGCAATAGCCATTTAACGAAATTAAACCGAAATGGTAGTCACATAAATGATCTATTTTTATCTGAATAGATAATTTTATAGGGGGGGGGGATGTAGTTTTAAAAATAGAAAAATCATTTCAAGCACTATATTAAGCCTAAAAACCATTAAAAATATAAACAGAATATGAAGAATTCTTGCAAATTCATAAAAAGTTGTCCGATAAAAGTATCACCAAAATCTGAGATTGTAATGAAATGCTCACCCTATGGTGGGCTAAGATTAAATTAAGAATACCACGGTTAGCTTTCGTCGAGACGTAATTGCTTGCTGTATATTCGATGTTTAGTTTCACATATATTTATTGAATAAAAATGAATAAATCCGGTAAAAAAGATAACTCATACTGCGGTGTACTGCGGTGTGCCACAGTGTAACTCCAAAGGATCAAGAAATCCGGAATTAAGCTTCCATTTATTTCCAAAAGACAAATTTAAAATTTCATTTGCTTCGGCTAATGGAAGTAAAGAGTATTTGAAACTAATATTTGTTCAGCTTCAGTTAAGCATCTACTTCCGATCGAACTTGGAATAAATAGATTTTTTTTTTTTCCAAAGGCAATCGATTTTCCATGATGTAATGGTGGAGAAATTACATCACGAATATTAAGTAGTAACACAAATACAACAATAATAAATACACGTGGCTATTATATTTGCAAACAACAAAAGTTGGAAAAGCGCCATCTATCGATCATTACAAACGGGGATAGGATTTCCTCTTTTATACAAGAAATAATATTAAAGAAAAAAAGAATCATCACTAATAGGGTGATAAAGATTCAAAAGCCGCCAAGGGAGAGATTTAATAAAGTTGTGTAGAACGGTAATGTTTACATATTTATTTATTATTTATTACTTTCCGAACACTATAGTGAGGAAAGTATTGTAATCATGTCAAAAATCCGAATTTGAGATTTTGATGTTTCTATATGTTTCAAGGTCCCCTGAGTCCGTTTTCACTATTTTTACGATGATATATGTATGTGTGTGAGTGAACACGCTAGCGTCTAAACGCTTTGTTCGAATAAGCTGAAAGTTGGAACGTACATTGTAAGTCACCATAGTACGAACCCTATTGATTTTGGTGAATCAAGCACTTATAGTTTTTTTACAGGGACACCAGGAAAAATTCTTTATCATTATGGCCTATGGGGCCAAATTTTTAAAAGTGCGATAGCGTCTAAACGCTTTATTAATCTGAGCAAAAAAATTGTACACGTGTTATTGGTCAAAGTTGCACGGACTGTATACATTTTGGTGAATTTAGCACTTAGTTTTTTTTATAGGGGCACAAAGAAAAATTCTTTATCATTATGGCCTATGGGACCAAATTTTTGAAAGCGCGATAGCATCTAAACGCTCAATTGAGCTGAAAATTTATATGAATATTATAAATCACTGTTGCACTAACTATAAGCATTTTGGTGAATCTAGCATTTATAGGTTTTTTACAGGAACACAAGGAAAATTCTTTATCATTATGATCTATGGGCTCAAAGTTCAGTAGCGTTAAATAAAACATCGTGTAATATGTGGAGAAAAATAATCACTCTATTATGGTTTTTTCTCTTTTGTTTTTTTAACAACTCCTCTTTCTTTACTTTATCTACAAAACTGTTAATTACTCAATGTTCGGAAAGTCGAGTGGAGTCACTCCAGATTTTTTTTTTCTTTAATAGACCAATCACTACGCTTATTTATAATACAAATATACGAGCTGCTGTGTGTGACTGTACTTGCACGCTGTCTGTCAGAAATATTTGATTAATTTAAGTTAATATTTAAATCTATACTAATATTATAAATGCGAAAGTTTGGATGGATGCATGGATGTTTGTTACTCAATCATGCCACAACGGCTAAACAGATCTGGATGAAATTTGGTACAGCGATAGATAATAGTCTGGAATAGGAATAGGACATAAGCTACTATTTATACCGAAAGTTTGATTAGAATTTTTAAAATTAATTAAAATATGAAAATTATAAACTGTTAATTGCCTTAATATAAGCCATTTAAATTTTTAATTGTTGCCAAAAAAGTTTTTATTTATTTATTTATTTATTTTCAACATAAAATGAAATATGCTTTCACGCGAAAAATAAAAAAATACTAAATGTTAAATTTGTGAATGAGAAAATGACGTCTTTATAACTTTAAAATAAAATAATAATAATACAAATCTAGCATATTTTTTCTGAATTTTATTTCATAGCATTTTTTTATATACCCCAACTTTAGATTTTTTTTTTTAGCACTGATGAATCACGCTTGGCATAAAAGCTAATTCAGCATTATATTAAAGGTGTTTACTTTTTGATAATTCCGGCCATTTTTTTAAATTTTGATGCTGATTGGATCGGATATTTTTCGCCAAGGAAAAGATAAGAAATAGGAACAATAATCGCATAAATTATATTTTGGTCTAAATCGGCGGCAAAAACTCAAAAGTCGCCAAGGGGAGCTAAATTAAAGCTGTACCATGATCAAGTTTACATATTAATTAATTTATTTATTTTTCTGTATACCAACTACTATTTAATAAGCAAAGCATGAAGTATATATAACCACACAAATAATAATAATAATAATAATAATAATTGTCTCATGCGATACACGTAGCCGATCATAGCATATTGTAATATTATATTTGGCTTGAAATTGCTGTCATTCTATGGTTGATCGGTCAAATCAAATAAACATAGCAAATAACTTGAAAGCAAATATTAGGTACATCACGTATAATGTTGTTCATATATAACTGGAATTCAAATATAAAGGGCTACTTCAAAATTTTCGATACTGTCTGTATCGAAATTGTCATATATGATAAGCACCTAAATGGAAGCCTACGTGTAAGTCATTGTCGCAGGCAATAGGGACAGGTATCGCAGAATGCGAGGACGAACCATTCGCTGTCGAAGGCAGCGGGAACCCAAAGCGAGCCTTTGAACGATTTCAGTATTATTCTTTTCTCTTTTCATTTTCATAAAACTATATAGAAAAGAGTTTCCTATAAATATAGTGACCAACGAAGCGGGCAAAGCCTGCTAGTATATATATATATATATATATATATATATATATCATTAATAGATCACAGCCAAAAGGAATTAACATTTTTTTATTCGAATTTAAACACTTATTGATTCTTGCAGATAGAAAATATTTTTTTTTTATCAAAATCTTGCAGTTATTTGTTATTACGCAGTTATTTGTTAGACTATTTCAACTAAAACAAGAACAATTTTAGATCTTGCAGTGTTTATCATGTCTCTTTCTTTTTTATCTCTCTCTTTCTTTTTTTTTTCTTTTAACATACCTGAATCCACAATAGCTTCATAGGAGACTTCAAGTAGTAATCGTTGTGTAACTTCCATGGTGCCTGCTGTTTTTGCTGAGCAACTAAAATATTCAGCATCGAATTTGTCAATATCAGCGATAGTTCCGGGAGATCCAAAAGGTAGGTCCGCAGCACCTGAAATATTAAAAATTACATAGCAATAATAAAAGATAGTATGATACGACCTTCATAATACTTTCTTTTGTATCATTCTAATTTAATAACCGGTCAGATAACTATATGAAACATGTAAAGGTATGCATAGAAGCGCCACCTATTTGGCGAAATGCACTCAAATCCAGAGCTGCCAACCTAATCCTACAAATTGTTGGTACCGCCCCTTTTTCTACACCAATTAAGTTTTAGAGTATTTTTTTTTCTTAATTCATCGTGAATACATTTGAAGAGAATTACTCTAAAAAATTAAGTGGTGTAGAAAAAGAGGCGGAGGGGGGGGGAATCCCAAAATCCGGTATCCCTTGGCACTTTTTGACAACTTTTGCTGGCGCGATCCCTACCAGCTCGTAGTCGTGGTAGGCGCCCGTGGGCGTTATCGCCCACTTGGCAAGGGGTACCGGATTTTAGGTTGAAACAATGAATATTCCAAATTTTTAACATTTGCCGGATTGGGTTAGCAACTCTGCGAATCGAGTCAACATAGTCTTTCCTAAAAGTAATCTCTTATGAATCTTGATGCAATTGCACACAATACTAACAGAAATATAATCATTCCTAAGTAGAATTAAAATGCAGTATATCAGCGGCAACATTTGGCAAATACGCACAGAAATTGTGCCAACGTAATTTGTCGTTATAGTCACCTTAAACAGGAAGTTTCGTGCACTTGTGCAATTAAGAAACTCAAATATAGCTTTCCGGAAATAGGGAAAATTGCAGCATAGCGGTATTATCTAATAAGGAATATGCACACAAATTTGTTCAGTATAGTTTTTTATACTATCTATCGCACACATAAGTTTAGGACACTTAAATTCTGCAGGAGCTGTGTTTGTTTTTCCGTTTGCAGCTTAGCAGCACCTCCTATTAACCTACATGCATCAAATTGGTTAGATACCAGTTTATGACAAGGAACAAGTAAATATATAGTTTCATGGAATAGTCTGCAGTAATGTTCAATGTAGAGTTGCTAGAAAATATTTTTCTGCACTCATCGGTACACAGACAGACATGATTGCAAAAATGGTTAAAACGCATTCATGAAAACACACACACACACACACACACCAAAAAAAAAAAGCCGTCAAAATACGGTATAAAACCATCAATAATCGATAGTTGAAAATTTTAGAAATCTAATACTTTCCTTTCGTGAATACAGAAGAAAATAATAATATTCTTAGTAATAAAATATGTTTTGACGAGATTGGTGCTTTGGTTATTAATTCGTTTTTTATACTTTTTCAAACTACATGAATCAATTTTTTTCTAAATTGCAAAGTTTACAAAAGTACATTGCGTTAACTTTTCCACCCATTTAAACTAATTCAACCCAGGATTCACATGATGTTAAAAAGAGATGAAGCTCCCTGGATATGGATACAATTGCTCTGCTATATTTACCAAAAGAAAACTCTTATGGCAGTTTCTGTTAGTCAGTACATTAAATTTGTTTCAATGCCGATATACTTCTAAACAACATAAACTACCATAAGTTGAATAACCAAAGGCTTAAATGAATAATAAAAATAAAAATAAAAGAAAGAAAGAAAATATAGAGCAGTTTCCATCCCCAAAAGGAAAATAATTTTTTTAATAAAAACATGGACCCAGCTGTAACCCCAGAAATATCATAAAGAGATAAAATTTTTAACTCTCATGAAGAGATAAATTCAGAATAGTTATACATAAGTTTATTAAAGGTTACAGCTGTGTCCTAAACTGCTAAAAATGTAAACGTTCCAAGAAATTACCTAAATAAACAAAGCCCACAATAGAAAAAAAAAAATCAAAATAACAAAAACCAACAAATTTTTCTTATATTACAGAAATTTTAATGAGATTTAATTACAGATACTTCTAAAACTCAAACAAACTATAAATTGTTATTAAATTCTCTGGCTATAAATACTGACAGTCACAAAATATCAATTTGACATTTTAATAAATCTCTAAATTTCCCTATAGTTACACGTTACTCTCCATAGTAAAATCAACACATTCAAAACGTCAAATTAAGATTTTTAAATACTCATGAAATTGTTAAGCCCTCACATAGTTACATAATAAAATTCAATCTCACACATGCAAACAATCCATAACTGTTCTGAAATTTAAGTTTAAAATCCCAATAGTATGCATGATATAAGTTGTAAAGTATTTTCAGAGAAGCAAAAAAGTACTGAATTACCATATTAACACTTAAAAATGTTCATAAAAATTTACATTAAAATTTATCAAACTGTAAACTGAGGGGGGGGGGGAAATTAAATCTGCTCAGCCATGCAAAATTTTAGTTATAAACCTAACATATTACTAAATTTTATACATAAAAGGGTAATCCACGCAAAAATTTACCAATTTTTAAAATTCTCAACTTTACACCAATTACAACTATTTATTCACCTAGAAATTTCTCATCAAAACAAGGCCTAAACTGCAGGCTAACAGAAAGCAGGGCATTAATTTATTAAAAAAAAAAAAAAAAAAAAACATTCACATGCTCACAATTCATTTTAAAAGACAAGTAGTTTCTTAAATCAACACCAGCTTTATTGATTTTTCTCAAAACAACACTCAAACAACTTAAAACCTTTAGAGCATTACAGTAACTTATTCTGAAAGAACATCATCCTGCTCACTAGAACACAATTGACTCACCTCAAATGAAAAATCTTTTAGAACAACTCATTAATTCGCAACAAAAAGCATCAGCTTTATTACTACTTGACACTTAACACAAAAATTGAATTGCAAATCTTTTAGAACATAATGCCTAGTTCAAACTTAGCTACGCTGCGAAGTTAACCCAAATGAATTTTCTCACAAAAACCTTTAGAACACACATTTCAAAACACATTGTGTCACACCGAGATTTCATAACCTCAATTTGAGGAGAAATTTTTACTTTTTTTAAATTCATTGACATTTTTCTTATCATTTTAAGCTAAACAGAATAGAAAACTATTTATTTTAATAGAAAAATATCTAAATGCTTGACATCAAACCTTCATTTTTTATTTTGAAATTTTTACCTAAACTTTAAAAATTTTTCTGCACCCAGAAATCTAACCTGCCAAAACTAGCGAACTAACCAAAATTAAGCTAATTCAGTGTGAGGTACAGAAATAAGCTCCAAAAATCAACTCAAAAACGAGAGAAAACTATGACAGGACTATTTTGTGTTCTGCGAGCAAAAGACACCTACACTGTACATCCAAACACCAGTTTCCATACTACCAAAAGTAGAAATTTGAGCCAGCAAATAAATATTTAACAAGATAGTGACTAATTTAAAACAATTAAAATCTATTTTAGCAATCATTAAAGAAAAACGTAAAATCAGGCCCAAAAATCCAGAGTGGCACAAAATTTAAATTTCCCGCCTACAGGCCAGTTTTCTCTTAAATTGAAAGACATTTTTGCTTTAAACTTAAAAAAATCAATACAAATTTTTACCTCTGCCAGAGAAAAATATTTTTAACCACCAATATATACATCAAACTACACAACTCAATCAACTAGAAAGCAATGCTTAGATTTTAAATTTTTTTGCAAAAGTTTAAGACAAAAAAAAAAAAAAAAAAAAAATTCTCTCTCTTTTTTTTTGCAAAATATACATCACTGACTTTTATAAAAATAGAATACACTGCTCTTGTCAAATAAGAAAATATGGAAATATATATATATAGACTTTTTTTTTTTTTTTTTTTTTTTGCAACAGAGCAAAAGCATCAACTCCAGCGTCAGGTCAGGCATCATTGTTATGATTTATTTTTGGGCTTTATAAATAAATAGATTTTCATATTTGCTATTTTTTCTAACTATATAAGTTATTAATTTATTTTTTCTATTATTTCAAACTATATAAAGTTATGTAAATGTAAAGTTAGTAAACAATTTTATAAATGTAATAGTGGACCTTTTTGAGTCCTACGAAAATTAAGTGAAATTTTAAGTTAACTTTTGAAATTCAACAACTAAGTAATTTGAAAAATATGCAAGTAGTTCATGTCGACAGGTTATCAAAAATTGTAAACGAACCAGTTTTTTCTGTATTAGAGAGTTTGGATCAAATTGATGCAAATGTCAATGCAAATCAAAGTAAGTGTGATAACTTAGACCAGCCTGAGGTTGTTGTAGACAGGTTTGATGGTGTTAGCCGGCATCAGAGTGGAAATTCGAAGGAGTATGGTAATGCTAATTATTATAATGTATTTATGGCTGCATATCAGGTGCAGGGTAGTATAATTTCTGATTCAAGTAGTCAACCAGTTGATTCTACATACACTATTATCTTAGCAAATCCCGGGGTCTCCCACACTGTGTACTGTCCTGTCAGCTATTAGCAGAATGTATCTCCGACAGCTAGCGAAGCCGGAAAATTTTAGCGATAGTGCGGAAACAACGGAAAGTTTCAAGAAAAGGGATGAGAACGTGAAAATTATTTCAAGGCCTATTCATAATTACTCATTACGCTGAAGAGTAGAAAAAATTCATGAGGTACATTTTGTAGCCAAAATTTGTAAATAATTTTTTTATTCTATTTGTTTGTGTATGTGTTCGGTATACAGGGTGAGTTTGACATAATCTGCCAAACGAAAGGAGGTGATAGAACAGTCCATGGGGAGCATAAAACACCATAGAAACCCTGTCCTATCTCTTACCGTTTCCGAGTTATAGTAGATAGAAGAAAAATCTGTTTTCTTTCCATCCCGTCTGAAAAAACCCAAATTTCTGAGCTTTCTGAAAGACTTACAAGCAAAATATGCACATATTTGTGAAAAGCAGAAACAGTCCTATCGGGTGACATCATTTACATCAGGATACCTTAATTTGACGATGAGCTACAAGCGCTAAAACATTGGCGAAGTTTAAAATCGAGTTGTCACCAAATTCTTTAACTAGCAATTTTGCAAACTCCGTTCAAGCTACAATCGGTCAAATTTACCAAAAACTTCTCCATTCCACAAGCTTTAGAGTGAGCCCAAATAAACCATATCGGTGTTCTAGTTCAGGAGAAATTTAGCCTTTTGTTTGAAATACATCACTGAAAACGGCGTTCGTCGAAATTCGGCAAACGAAACGATGGTGAGTAAATGGAACGTATGCAAATTCGTGACTATCTGCATATGGACTCTTAGTGATTAGCAGATGTATTCCAACCTTCCTGCGCGCGCATCCCACTCGCGGGTACAAAAGGCGAGTCAATCTGTAACAGCTCATTAGCTCGTCAGCTTCTTTTACGTTTTAAACTGCTTATTGCTTTAGCATTTTCTGGAATTTGCCTGAGCTCGGCCGATTCTTTTCACGCTGCTCTCACGTCTACTTGCTCTCTCTTAATTCATACTTAGTATGTTTCCCTACATTGGTACGAATTAACCAAGTAAGTTCTTATTCCGTAGCACATTTTTTCTTCCACTTTTGTAAATTAATATTGAAATTGTATCCCTTTTTGTTTACCCTTCTGAATTTTATTTTCAAATGAAGTCATCACAGGGATCAAATTGTTATACTTTCCAACCTGTAAACAGATATGCCTAGTTTTACAAACGAAGGGTACGCGGATATGCATTTTGTGCATGGATTTTGCGATGGTAACTCTCGGAGAGCCGAAGAAGAGTACCGTCTACGTTATCCACATCGTCGTGCGCCCAACCGTGCTGTATTTGCCACAATTCATCGACTGTTAAGGGAGAGTGGGTCGTTTGGTAGGCTGTACAAAAGGGACCATGGTCGCCGCTCCGCCACCGCTGAGGAGTCCGTACTCGACCGAGTGGAGGAATATCTAAATATGAGTTCAAGCATACTTGCGAGAGAAGGTGGAATCGCCCAAAGTAAAGTGATGAATGTTTTGCACAAAAACCAGTATCACCCATACCACTTCACACCAGTACAAGAATTACGCCGCTCAGATTTCCAAAAGCGGGTAACATTCTGCCGCTGGCTTTTAGAGCAAGATATTAAGGAATATCATTTCCTTAGAACGATACTGTAGACAGATGAGTCACTTTTCACTCAGGATGGCATGTTAAATTTACATAACTGGCATCATTACGCTCAACAAAATCCATTTGTAACACGAAACTCATCGTTCCAGACGCAATTCAGCTTAAATATTTGTCTTGGAGTGGTTGGCGATCGCTTGATAGGTCCACATGCGTTCCAGGATCATCTGACAAGCAATACATATTGGAGTTTCTGGAACATCATCTACCACCAATTCCTTGGCCACCTAGATCTCCAGATGTCACTCCATTCGACTTCTATGTTTGTTCTTATTCCGTAGCACATTTTTTCTTCCACTTTTGTAAATTAATATTGAAGTTGTATCCCTTTTTGTTTACCCTTCTGAATTTTATTTTCAAATGAAGTCATCACAGGGATCAAATTGTTATACTTTCCAACCTGTAAACAGATATGCCTAGTTTTACAAACGAAGGGTACGCGGATATGCATTTTGTGCATGGATTTTGCGATGGTAACTCTCGGAGAGCCGAAGAAGAGTACCGTCTACGTTATCCACATCGTCGTGCGCCCAACCGTGCTGTATTTGCCGCAATTCATCGACTGCTAAGGGAGAGTGGGTCGTTTGGTAGGGTGTACAAAAGGGGTCATGGTCGCCGCTCTGCCACCGCTGAGGAGTCCGTACTCGACCGAGTGGAGGAATATCCAAATATGAGTTCACGCGTACTTGCGAGAGAAGGTGGAATCTCCCAAAGTAAAGTGATGAATGTTTTGCACAAAAACCAGTATCACCCATACCACTTCACACCAGTACAAGAATTACGTACAAGATCGCTTGATAGGTCCACATGCGTTCCAGGGTCATCTGACAAGCAATACGTATTGGAGTTTCTGGAACATCATCTACCAGGATTACTTGATGTCATTCCTGTACCCCAACGAGCGGAAATCATTTTCGAACACGATGGGGCCCCTGCATATTCTTCCAGTGCCGTTCGGGACTTCTTGAATCAGCCGTATCTGCGATGGAATTGTCGTAATGAACCAATTCCTTGGCCACCTAGATCGCCAGATGTCACTCCATTCGACTTCTATGTTTGGGGTTCCTGAAGCAAGAAGTTTACCGCACAGAAGTTGCCAGCTTGCAATATTTAAGCAGCCGGCTCGATGATGCAATAATAAAACTGAGGGATGAGCTTTCACTACGAGCTACTGTAGTTTCCTTTTGTGAGCGGACAAGGGCATGTATCAGGTGTGGGGGTGACCAATTTCAGCAGCGGCACTAAATTTCAGACATCCTTTCGAATGCTTATGTCCATTAAACGTCATTTTTCTTTTCTTTTTTTTTTTGCATGTTCCTTTGTGAAAGACATGAGAAACGTCATACTTCTTTAATTCCATTCCATTGTGTTTGTAAACTTAGTACAACTGCTACTTTCTTGTTTGTTTTTAAAACTTTCTTTTTTGCATCTGAAAAAACAGCAGACTGAAGTCGGACATGAAATCATGAACGACCATGGCACCCGTGAGTCACCTTCTCGACGAACGTCGAGTTCAGTGATGAATGTAATTCAAACAAAAGGCCAAAATTCTCCTGAACTGTACATTTGATCGATTGTAGCTTGAACGGTGTTTGCAGAATTGCCGGTTAAAGAATTTTGTGACAACTCGATTTTTAACTTCGCCAATGCTTTAGCTCTTGTAGCCGTCAAATTAAGGTATCCAAATGTACATGATGTCACACGATAGGATTTTTTCTGCTCTTTCCAAATATGTGCTTATTTTGCGTGTAAGTCTTTCAGAAAGCTCACAAATTTGGGTTCTTTCAGACGGGATGGAAAAAAAACAGAGTTTTCTTCTATCTACCATAACTCGGAAACGGTTAGAGATAGGAAAGGGTTTCTGTGGTGTTTTATGCTCGCCATGGGCTGTTCTATCACCTCCTCTCGTTTGGCAGATTATGTCAAGCTCACCCTGTATATATATATATATATACATATACAGTGCGTTAAATAAGCCTGGGTCTGTAATACGAAATGGAAACCAGAATTTAATATCTGTTTTGGTTTTTCATTCAAAATAGGACTCTCTGGTTTCAATGCACTTTTTACAACGATTTATTAATGAATTAAACGCCTGTTGTAAATCACTTTGTGGAATGGCCTGCAAAGCACGCGTCGAAGCTACTTGTATGGTAGAAATGTCCTCAAAATAACACCCTTTTAACTTCGTTTTAAGTTTTGGAAATAAGAAGTTGTCACACGGGGCTAAATCGGGGGAATACAGTGGATGGATCAACACGCAGACATTATTTTTTGTCAAAAATCGATGAACAATAAGGGTGATGTGGCTGGGTGCATTGCCGTGTAACAAACACCAACTGCTTTCAGTCCAATAATCTGGACGAATGCGAGACATTCTGGACATCAAACGCTTTAAAACAGCTAAGTAGTATTCACCTGTAATTGTCTGTCCAGTTGGAACAAATTCTTTGTGTATAATACTTTTGCTATCAAAGAATGTAATGAGCATTGTTTTTATTTTAATGGAACTTTCCTTGTTTTTTTTTTTTTTGCGGTGAATTAGTGACTTCCACACATTGTCGTCCTGTTTCAGGATCATATTGGAAACACGTTTCATCACTTGTAACAATGGACTTGAAGAACTTTGGATTGTTTCAGCGGCTGCAATGATGTCTCTGCAATGTGCATTTCTCATTGCTTTTCGTTCAGGGGTTAAAGTGTGTGAAACAAACTTAGCACACACTTTTGTTTTTCCCAAATCTTCATGCAGAATGGTTCGAATGATTCGTATTGTTTCATTGTCGACCTTTAAAGATTCTTTTATCATTCTCAGTGTCGCGTGGCGAAACGTGATTTCCCATATCCCTTCATATATCAAGTAAACAAACAGGTATATTTAAAAAATTTGCTTTAAAATGTAACAAACAAAAGTACCTAAAAAAAAAATTCTGGAATTTAAAAAATTCGTCTCTCTGTTTTGGGGCAGGGAAGGAGGAGGGGTATGAGATATGGTTTATGAGATGGGAGAATTCAAGAGCGCCCTTTTTGCGCTAAATTTGTCCTTAGGAATTTATGAAAGCTGCATTCCCGAATTTTGGTGTGTGGGTAGGTTATTTCCATCAAACACCAACTGCAAAGGGATTTCGATAAATTCCTCCCTTCCTCCTAAGAAAGTTGGAAGGGGGGCGCAAAACACTTATTCAAGCTTAACTCTATTCCAAATTATTTGAGGGCGACAATTTTTTAATAAGGAGGTCTTCTAAGTGTCCGCCACACGCACTATAAAGGGATTTTGCGAAAAGTACTCCTTTCCGCCCCTTTGCGGTATGGAGCGAAAAACGCGTTTTTTTTGTGTAAATCTCTTTTAAATTATCTTAGAAAGGCGAATTTTTAGTGTATGGTTTAAATATATGTGCCTAATGTATTATATAAAGAGATTTTGAGAAATTATCTCTCTCTTTCTTCTATCGTTGTGAGGGGAGGGGAGGCAAAAAACACATATCCAAGCGGAATTCTACACCAAATTATCTCAGAAAGGCCATTTTTGTCGGTATGCTGATGTGCTATGTGTTCCCAACCAACACTATGAAAGGAAATGACAAAAGTTTCCTTCTTTCTTTCTTTGGGGGCTTGGGGAAAAAATACTTTTCGAAGTGTAACTTTGTTCTAAATTATCTCAAGACGGCAGTTTTTGATACATGGGCTGGTTAGGTGTGCTTAACACAGATTACGAAGGAATTTTTCTAAAATATCCCACTCCTGCTTCCCCCCACCCTTTAGTGAGGTTAAAAAGACATATTTCCATGCGTAACTTTATAATAAATTTTTTCAGGAATGTGATATTTTGTTGTGTAAGTTGGTTATGTGTACGGAACACACACTACAAAGGATCTTGCGATATTTCCCTCCTTCTCCCTTCAGTGGCGGTGGGATTAAAAAAAAAAAAAAAAGCGCGTTTTGAAGCATATGTCGTGTAAGTCGCTGTCACAAGCACCGGTCACCCAGTCTCAACATGTCGCGGGCCGAAAAACCAATACTGAAGGCAATGGGATTACAAATCGAAGTTTTGACTGATATCAAGAAAATATTTTTGAAATTTTTTATTCTTGAGTCTTTTACATTAATAAGGTGATATGGAATTTTGAGAATTTATTTAAATATAGTGACCAGCGTAGCGGGCAAAGCATGCTAATTGTAAATATAGGAACAAAAAATTGAAGCATTTTGTTATAAAATGGATTCATTGAAATACAGTAACCAGTGAAGCGGGCAAAGCCAGCTGGTAAATATATAAAATAAAAGTAAAAATGAAATATGACATGTGTGATAGTGTGCGAGAGTTTTTTTTTTTTTTTTTTTTTTTTTACATAATAACTTTTCAAAAATAAACAAAGTTTTAAAGTATGCAGTAATCTGTTATTTTTAGAATTGAGGAAGGTGAATCTCTGAATGGCTACAGATTTTTGTTCAGTTCTAAAGAAATCAACCCAAAGAAAATGTGTAGCAGAAACTATTGTTAAAATGAAGAAAGTCAGCATATGAAACACATGATGTGAAAATTTTCAGAATTCAAATGTTATTTACACATTATGGAAAGAAAAATAAGTAATTGACGTAGGTGGATTATGATTAGTTCGCCGTAAAATATTTATTATCCTAGATTGTCTGTTGCAGGGTATATTATTTTTATATTAAGAGAAACTAAGGAATCTGCAGATCAGGCCTAAGTGTCCTATTTGCATCACACATTATGAACCAGATGTTTTTCATTTATTCCCTATTATATAACATATATATTAATTCTACTGACTTGCTACATAAACAGACACGTTTCTAGCCTCGCTTTCTATACCTCGCTTTCTATACCTATCTGTATATATATGCATATATATGTATTCCTAATAACTGACAATCTTGTATTAATTCCCTGTAATTCATTAATATTTGTACCAAATTACATTCAAAAAGATTACGTAGTATATCGGAATTATTTTGTGTAAACCTATAAACTGATTAACAATTCTATGCTAACAATTTTAACAGAAAAACATGCTTTTAAAATTCTAATAAAATTTAATTACATTTAATGTGGTGCAACCATGTTAAAAAACATTTTAAAGAAATATCGACTATAGACCGTAATAGTACGAATTCTCTTACGTATCCCGAAAAATGAGCCACAGTTATTATATTCGTCAACAATAAGAATATACATAATTAACTATCACTTATTAATTTTTCAAACTAATTTGACATCATATTAAAAGGAGAATTGAAGCTGGATTATTAAAACCAGTAAAAACTACAACGGCAGAAATGTCAAAGAGTAAAGATTTAAGGAAGCAGACAGCTGTTTCGGTAGCCTTTAGCACACTGAAGACGGTACGCTAAAGGCTATCGAAACAGCTGTCTGCTTCCCCAAAATTTTTCTGTTTGTCATTTCTGATGTTGTAGTTTTTACTGGTTTTAATAACACTGCTCTGCAAAAAAATAAATAAATAAATAAATAAAATAAAATAAATAAATAAATAAAATAAATAAATAAAAATAAAAATATCGAGATCTGATACCATTCTTGCTGATTCTTATGTAAAATAACCTCCTGAATCCGAATATGACTCCCATTTTGCCCTGTCATCCACCGTTATCTAGATACACCACCCCCTCCCTCAATTTCATTCCCTGTTCGATAATTTTATGACCATGAATTTGATTTAAAGAATGAAAAATAATTAATTTAACATGTAATATATGTATATATAAAGTTTAAAAAACAACGTTAATTACATCGGACCGTAAGTCAGTATCTCTAAAACGACTAGAACGATCTTCTTCAAAATTGTTATATAAACACTCTATTAGATATCCTTTCGAATGATATAGTTGGTTAGGTCAGGAAAACTGATAGGCATCTTGTATAAAGCTGAATTTCAGGTCTCGCAAGTGCGTTCCTTTAAAAATGGCTGAACGGATCTTTTTCAAACTCGCCATATTACCTCCCTTTTAAATATCCTTTTGTATGTTATTGTTTTTTTCCGGTCAATAACTAAGTATGCCAAGTTTTAGTAAAAGTTGGTGTCTCAAAAACGACTCTAACGATTTTCTTGAAAATTGTTACATAAATCCATTTTAGATATACTTTTTCATGTATAATATGGTTATTACAGAAAAATTAACGGTCATTGTGATTAGATAGTTTAGTTTTAGATCTCGGAAGTTGGTGTTTAAAAAAATAACTCTATCATCATTTTTTTTTTTCCTTTTTTTTTTTTTTTTTTTTTTTTTTTGTTCCTTATTTTTTAACTCGCTGTGTAAATTCTGTTTTATATGTCTTTACACGTGTATCAAGTTTCTCTTTTTGGAGAAAACAAAAAAAATGCATATAATATCTCCTAAAAATGCATATAATACGTGTAATAGTGCGTAAGGGAAGTCGTGTGGTTGTTTCACACAAGATTTGTTTTTAATTTTGCACCGACTTCAAAAGTTATGAATAATTGTAGTGTTGGTGTTGTTTGGCGAAATAATTTATTTTATATTTTTAAGCGCAATTTGCAATTTCATTTTATGCCAAATTTCGCTTTATTTTTAGTTGTTTGAATAATAGTTACTTTTTCTAGTCGGCTCTATTTTCTTACGAAAATATTTTATTTTTTTCGTTTTAGTGAAAATGTAATCATACAGCAGAACATGAGATGACGTTTGATGGCAGTTTCGCTTATCACAACCAGAAACAAAATCATACAATTGAAAAAACAACAATTTGAGGTTTATGTCATTGAAAAAATATGTTAAGTCACCCATTGTGCACAAAACACATTACATTTAAATCTAAAAAAATTTCCACTCCAGAGATAGCTAACAGTGTGAAAACAAACTTTTGCGGGCACCTGTAATTTATGTATGAAATTACAGGAGTATGTAATTTATTTATAAATCTTAATGAAATCATAATGGGACCTGTTTCAGGCCAATATCTTTACAACGAAGAAAACATATAAAAATCGGAGAATCTGTCACGAATTTATAAGATAACAAGCAGCAACGAAAACAACAGAAACATACAATTTTGATTAAGAACCTCTTCTTTTTGAAGTCGATTAAAAACGACTATGCGCTAATCGATGTGGCCTGGCCACTTACATTGACCGTACTTTAAACCCTGCATGTCACCCGTTGCACGAAAATGCGTACAACGTAGTTCAAGTGTGCATACCGTAGGAAATAATGTTCAAGCATATGCATATTTTAAGCGTTCTATTTTTAGTATCGATGTCTACAAACTGTCTTTTCATGCTAAATCGATGATGTTCTTCAACTTTGTAATTCGCTTTTTTCCTCTATTTTAAACCGCTTTCGAAATAGCAGAGCAAATTCATCTGTTCTCCATCAGGCAGCGCTGTAAGCGGTTAAATTTCGTAGCGCATGGCCACTTTACCATACCTACATAACACTTTTATGATTATCGCTGCAGCTGTTCAGAAGTTAAAAGAGCTGGGACTCGCTTTTGTGGGCACTCTGTATTTTCTTTCAATTTTAAAGCTATAAAAATGGGAACTATTTGATACCAAGACATTTACAGTGAAACAAAAAGTATCATAATCGTATCATCCGTTCAGAAGTTATGAGCTAACAAACATATATACCGGGTGATCCAAAAGTCAGGACGAACTTTAAAAATGAATAATTCGAAAACGAATCAAGATACAAAGATACGGTTTGCACGAAACGGATGGAAAAGAAGCCGGGTTTTGTGTGGCGACGAAAAAAAACATAGTTCAGTTGGCGACCAACAGATGGCTCGGTCGGATTTCTGACGTAG
Organism: Salticus scenicus; assembly: GCA_963930645.1. NCBI lineage: Eukaryota > Metazoa > Arthropoda > Arachnida > Araneae > Salticidae > Salticus > Salticus scenicus. Next base: position 29,043,661 of record OZ005659.1, on the reverse strand, counting down.
GATTATGCAAAGCAACAAACGATATAAAAAGGAGCAACTGCAGCAGGTAATGGTAGTCGAAGCTTATATGCATCGAAATGCTATCCATAGTTGAGATAGTTTAATCACGCATGGCCTCCAAGATCTCCCGATCTGACACCCTGTGACTTTTGGCTGTGAGGATTCTTGGAAGTCAAAAGTGTACCGCGACCAACCGGCATCACTAGCAGCACTGAAAGATGCCATCCGCCAAAATGTGTCTGCCATAACGCAAGAAATGCTACCAGATGCAGTGAACGATGTGGTGAATCGACTCACAGCTGTACTTCTGAATGATGGACAGCACATCGAACAGTTACTATAGTAGTACTAATTAACTGCAATTAAGCTGACTTGTAAGTTGTCAACATTTTTTCATTTGTAAATCATCTTTTGGTGAAATAAAACACTATAGCGACATCTGTTGGTCGCCAACAGATTTTTTTTTTTTTCTTTTCGTTGCCATACAAAATCCGGTTTCTTTTTCATCCGTTTGGTGCAAACCGTATTTTTGTATCTTGATTCGTTTTCGAATTATTCATTTTTAAAGTTCGTCCTGACTTTTGAATCACCCGGCATATATACAGGGTGATCAGTTTAAAAAAGTACCCGTTGGTTTTTCTTATTACCCTTAAATCTGACGGGTGTGGCAACTATTCTAACACTGAAGTATAATTGTTTGAACCTTGTTTAAGTGCGGGAGACAATTTCTAACACTCTTGGTCTATTACAACTTTATTTGTGAGATAAAACAGAAATGAAGACGCACAGTGTTACTTAATGCTGTGATTATTTTATTTTTGAAAAACACAATTTATTTCAAAATTTTTACATTATCATTCCTTACAGAAAACGTTGAAAATGTTCACCACCATTTTGAATGCAAGCATGAACACGTAGAACCAAGATTTTTGAGGTATTTCGTAGCGTTGTTGGCGTTATTGACGAGATTTCTTGAGTTATCTGTTTTAATTCATGGTTGTTTTCAGGACTTCTCTGGAAAAACTCATGAAATGATAATGTAAAAATGATAATGTAAATGTAATTTAGGAATGATAATGTAAAAAAAATTGAATTAATTTTTGTTTTTTATAAATAAAATTATGACAGGATTAAATAACGTTTTGCGTCTCCGTTTCTGTTTCACCTCACACACAAATAAAGTTGTAACAGTCCAACAGTGTTGGAAATTGTCTCCCACGCTTAATCAAGGTTCAGACATCTATACTTTAGTGTTAGAATAGTTGCCACACCCCTCATATTTAAGGGCGATAAGAAAAACCAACGGGTACTCTTTTAAATTGATCACCCTGTATATAACACATACGGTTTGAATTGAGAACCTCTTCCTGTTTGAAATCGGTTAAAAAACATTGAAACAGGGGAAAATGTTGAAAATTTGTTGCCTAAAAAATGTTATGTATGTCTAATTTCAGTGTGAAATTAATCAGCGTTAAAAGATTATATGAATTTTCATTATAAAGTTGAAGTAAAAAGTAATTTGAAAATAGATTAAATTCTATATTTACCTTTTTCATGTCTTTCACCTGTTTCGATCAGGATGTTCTTGCATGTTAGGAGAGCATCCTTGAATTCTCCGATGTTATGGCATTCTGGAAATCTTCCAGAAATTCCACTGATAACGATGTCATCTGGATGGAAATCTCCAGAACAGTATTGGTGGTGATCAGCCATTGTAACTGAAATGATCCTGTTGGTAAAAAAAATAAGTAAATAAATAAATAAGTATGAAGAAATAATGAAAAAAGAATTTTATGTGCAATTTCTTAAAAATAGATTTTTGATGTAGACCTAAAGTCCATCATTCGTTAAAGTTCTTCTATAAGTTTTCTTTCACAATGAACATATAATTCAACAGCATCGTAAGTATTTAATTTAACAGAAATGTATCACATCTGCTAAGAGAACTCTGAATATAGAAAAAAATCTTACACAAAAATACTGTTATAAGAAGCTTATGATTATCGACATAGATTTATAAAAAATATTTTAGGGGGTAAATTTGTCGTCCATATGAGTGATTTGGCAACATTTGATAATAAATAGGTAATATGTGGCGCTTTGTCACCATGAAGGCAGAAGACATAATGAAAGTTCGTTTATTGAATGCATAAAAAATTAAAATTTTCAGATATTTTACCTCTTATTATACAGTTTTTAAAATGACTATAAAAATATCTGTATATTAGGTAATATCTCCATGTTTAGTGCGATGACACACATTATAGTTCTATTATGTATATATATATACCCAAGTAGCACAGGAACGTTCTGTGAACGTCTAATAACGGTTTCAATAGTTCAAACACCGTGTTTCGTGTCAAAAGAACGTTCTAAAACACGCTCAGAAATAGTATTATTTTGAACGTTCTGAAAATGTTTGATTTGTACCATCTATAAAACGTACAAATCTAGTTCTATAAGTATAGAACGTTCAAGTGTAACACCGTCATAACACGTTCTGTAACAGTGCAATTATAATGAATATGACAAAATGACTTTTTAGTACTATTGGTCGGGAAACTAGGTTAATCATGAAAATTTTTGACTTCAGTTTTTGATTTTTTTACACGTTTTGTGGCGTGAGGAATCCGGAACTCAAAAGGTTGGTATGGTATCTGTTAATGTGTATCGGCACCTATTAGTCTGATAGTCCATGTACACGATATCTCAAGAACAAATGATTGCACAGAGATCGGACCAGTTTTAAAATATCACTTATGATATTGATAAGAATCCTATTGTGAGATTTGCAACATTCTAATTTAAAAACTTCGTAAGTTATTCGAAATTTATAATTTTTAGCATGATAGAGAATAGAGCATTTTCTACATTTTCAGTTTAACGTTTTGTTAGCACGTCAGTAAAGAATGCTTCTCAAGAATCAGTAGCGGTGAGGTGAAAAAAAATTACAAAATTTTAAACTCATGGAAAAATTTTGTGGATTTTGTATTTTATGAATCAATGTATGGAATTCAACCAAACTTGTTACATAATTAGATCTTGCCCTAAATTGGAGTTTATTTGAATTTCATTTGGGATATATCGTCCGATAGATTGCGCTGCTGTGCAATGAAACCCCCCATTTATGGGACGGCTATATCTCAGCTTCTATAGTGTACAAATGCATTAAACTTGATATATTGGTATATATCATCATAACCTCTGCTAATAGAATTTGGATGTATACATTGTCCAACAGGTGGCGTTGCTAAGCTGCAATTTAATCATTTTAACGGAAAGGCAATATTTTAACTCTTGCGATTTAACACGAAAATTTTGTGATACACTGAAGTTATAAGTGAAATCGATTTTATGTGAAGCTTTACTTTTCCATTTTGGATGCCCATCGGCCAACAGGTGGCGTGGCTATGTTGCAATTTAATCTCATAACGGAAACGAAAAATCTCAACTTCTGTGATTTATAAATTTTGTAAATTCGGTACGGGAAATTAATATCACGTAAAACTCTACAGATTGCCTTTGGGTGCATATCGGACGACAGGTGGCCCTGCCACGTTCCAATATTTTCCATTCACAGAAAGGATATCTATCAGCTTCTGTAATATATATACTCACCAAACCTTCTGTGTGACATACATTTGATATTTATTATTGACTAGCAGGCTTTGCCCGCTTCGCTGGTAAGCGGGATAAAGATATTTAAAGGAAAGCGGGTAAGATATTTAAAGGAAACTCTTTTCTATATAGTTTTACTAGCTGTTACCCGCGACTTCGTTCACGTGGAAATTTTGATGTGTATGTGTGGGAACTGACGGTTTGATCATAATATGTAATGAAATGAAACCTTATCATTGTGGTGCTGTGCAAAACAGAGTCTGATAAAGTACACTCAAAAAAATTTGTAACTCATTGAAAGCCAAAATAAAATGCCAAAATAAATAAATAAAAAGTTATTGCCAACATGGCGATAAAAATTTAAAATTCGTCCATAGGGATTCTGTACTAAAACAGTACTGCGTTGTGGAAGTATAAAAACTGGATCGTCAATTATGAATTTTATTTCGAAACCTTTCTTTGTATGATTTTAGTTCACTATTGCACAATATTAATCTGGTTCTAATAATAATTTGGTGATTGGTTAATTAAAATTTTAACTATGTGGTGAAATTCATATAATATTTATGAGTTTCAAATTTTTAATTTTTTTTTTTTTTTTTTTTTTTTTTTTTTTACAAATAATTTTTTTTTTCATTTCCCGGCGAATTGTTAAATAATATTTTAGTTCTTAAACAATTATGGACGGCTTTGCCCGCTTCGCTGTCAAACTCTTTTCTATATGCTTTATGAAAAAAAAAAAAAGAAATGAAAACTGAAATCGGTCAAAAGCTTGCTTTGAGTTGTCGCTGCCGTAGGCAGCGCCTTGTTCGTCCTTGCAATCTCCGGTGCCTGTCCCTATTGCCTGCGACAATGGCTTACCCGTCGGCTTCCATTTGGTTGCTTATCATACATAACAGTTTCGATACGGACAGTATCGAAAAATTTGAAGTAACTCTTTTATATCTGAATCCCAGTTACATATGAACAACATTATATGTGATGTACATAATATTTGCTCTCAAGTTATTTCCTATATTTATTTGATTTAATCAATCAACCATAGAATGACAGCAATTTCAAGCCACATATAATATTACAATATGCTATGATCGGCAACTTCTATCGCATGAGACAATTATTATTTTGTGGTTATATATACTTCATGCTTAGTTAATAGTAGTTGGTATATAGAAAAATAAATAAATTAGTATGTAAACTTTATCATGGTACAACCTTAATGCCCTTGGCGACTTTTAAATTTTTGTTGCCGTTTTAGACCAAAATATAATTTATGCGATTATTGTTCCTATACGCAAGCGAAGTGTGACGTCACTGACCGTCCGTGGACGCAAGAAAATGATTTCCTATGTCAATCGCCCATTGGATTTTTTGTAAAAAATGATTAAAAATCGAAGAAAATTATTTTCCGATTTTAATCCCCATATTTGGGTACACATATGTATTAGTTATCATGTGCATGTGTTAGATTGAGTTATTTTGCTGTCAAATTGACAAAATTTTAATTTTAAATTTCAAAACTCTGTCGTTCTTGGCGCTTATTGTATTTGGTGATGAAAAACGTAATACGAAAATATACATGCCAGATGTATATTTTCGTAATATGCATTGTACGAAATATTGTTTCATATTATTCATTACTGTCTTAAAATAAGTTGTTAAAATAACCATGATTTTTGAAAGGAATTAAATTATGTTCGCCAAATAATTTGGCGATATTTTATTTTTCTACCAAGGATGACCGATATCAAATCTATTCCACTACAACATATTAGTATCTTATATCAGATACTTTATTTAGACAGTTGAAAACTAATTTGACTTCAAATTATGATAGAATATTTATCATTTCCCTTTTAATCAGTATATTAGTTGGATATTTATTGTGTTAATATCATCCTTTGAAATTAAATGTTTGTGTGTTTCAATCGAATATGGAAGTTTGCCATTTTTTTTTTCTAGAGTTTTGAAATTAAAAATTCAAATTTTGTCAATTTTACAACAAAAATAACTTAATCTAATGCATGGACATGATAACTAATACATATCTATACCTAAATATGCGGATTAAAATCGGGAAATATTTTTCCTCGATTTTTAATAATTTTTTACAAAAAATCCAATGGGCGTTTAACATAGGAAATATTTTTCTTGCATCCACGAACGGCCAGTGACGTCATCACTTCGCTTGCGTATTTCTTTCTATCTTTTCCTTGGCGAAAAATGTCCGATCTACTTCAGCATCAAAATTATAAAAAATTGTCAAGAATTATCAATAAGAAAATACCTTTACCATAATGCTGAATTAACCTTTATGCCAAGCGTGTTTCATCCGCCATACTAAAAAAAAAATCTGAAGTTGAGGTATATAAAAAAATGCTGTGAAATAAAATTCAGAAGAAATATGTTAGATTTGTAATATTACTATTTTATTTTAAAATTATAATGTGTCATTTTCTCATCGACCAATTTAACATTTAGTAATTTCTTATTTTTCGCATGAAAGCATATTTCATTTTATGCTGAAAACAATAAAAAATATATCTCGTAAACTTTTTTTGGCAACAATTAAAAATTTAAATGGCTTATATTAAGTCAATATAAGTCAATAAGTTTATTATTTTCGTATTTTAATTAATTTTAAAGATTTTTTCAATTTTTTTTTTCCTAAACCATCCCTGACTTATAAGAAAAAAAACAAAAAAAGAATGATCAAAATCGGTCAAGCCGTTTACGATTTTATAAATAACATACAGACAAACATTCATTTTTATATATATAGATGAAAAAAAGAGAAAATAATAATACTGAAATCGCTCAAAAGTTCGCTTTGGGTTCCCGCTACCTTCGGCAGCGCCTTGTTCGTCCTCGCATTCTGCGATACCTGTCCCTATTGCCTACAACAATGACTTACCCGTGGGCTTCCATTTAGGTGCTTATCATATATGACAATTTCGATACGGACAGTATCGAATATTTTGAAGTAGCCCTTTATATTTGAATCCTAGTTATATATGAGCAACATTATACGTGATGTACATAATATTTGCTTTCAAGTTATTCTCTATATTTATTTGATTTAATCGATCAACCATAGAATGACAGCAATTTCAAGCCAAATATAATATTACAATATGCTATGATCGGCTACTTCTATCGCATGAGACAATTATTATTATTTTGTGGTTATATATACTTCATGCTTAGTTAATAGTAGTTGGTATATAGAAAAATAAATAAATTAATATGTAAACTTGATCATGGTACAGCCTTAATGCCCTTGGCGACTTTTAAATTTTTGTTGCCGTTTTAGACCAAAATATAATTTATGCGATTATTATTCCTATACGCAAGCGAAGTGTGACTTCACTGACCGTCCGTGGATGCAAGAAAATGATTTCCTATGTTAATCGCCCATTGGATTTTTTGTAAAAAATGATTAAAAATCGAAGAAAATTATTTCTCGATTTTAATCCCCATATTTGGGTACATATATGTATTAGTTATCATGTGCATGTGTTAGATTGAGTTATTTTGCTGTCAAATTCACAAAATTTTAATTTTAAATTTCAAAACTCTGTCGTTCTTGGCGCTTATTGTATTTGGTGATCAAAAACGTAATACGAAAATATACATGTCAGATGTATATTTTCGTAATGTGCATTGTACGAAATATTGTTTCATATTATTCATTACTGTCTTAAAATAAGTTGTTAAAATAACCACCATGATTTTTTGAAAGGAATTAAATTATGTTCGCCAAATAATTTGGCGATATTTTATTTTTTTACCAAGGATGACCGATATCAAATCTATTCCGCTACAACATATTAGTATCTTATATTAGATACTTTATTTAGACATTTGAAAACAAATTTGACTTCAAATTATGATAGAATATTTATCATTTCCCTTTTAATCAGTATATTAGTTGGATATTGTGTAAATATCATCCTTTGAAATGAAATGTTTGTGTTTTCAATCAAATATGGAAGTTTGGCATTTTTTTTTTCTAGAGTTTTGAAATTAAAAATTCAAATTTTGTCAATTTTACAACAAAAATAACTTAATCTAATGCATGGACATGATAACTAATACATATCTATACCTAAATACGGGGATTAAAATCGGGAAATATTTTTCCTCGATTTTTAATAATTTTTTACAAAAAATCCAATGGGCGTTTAACATAGGAAATATTTTTCTTGCATCCACGAACGGCCAGTGAGGTCATCACTTAGCTTGCGTATTTCTTTCTATCTTTTCCTTGGCGAAAAATGTTCGATCTACTTCAGCATCAAAATTATAAAAAATTGTCAAGAATTATCAATAAGAAAATACCTTTAATATATTGCTGAATTAACGTTTATGCCAAGCGTGTTTCATCCGCCATACTAAAAAAAAAAAAAAAAAAAAAAAAATATGAAGTTGAGGTATATAAAAAAATGCTGTGATATAAAAATCAGAAGAAATATGTTAGATTTGTAATATTACTATTTCATTTTAAAATTATAATGTGTCATTTTCTCATCGACCAATTTAACATTTAGAAATTTCTTACTTTTCGCGTGAAAGCATATTTCATTTTATGCTGAAAACAATAAATAAATACATCTCGTAAACTTTTTTTGGCAACAATTAAAAATTTAAATGGCTTATATTAAGTCAATATAAGTCAATAAGTTTATTATTTTCATATTTTAATTAATTTTAAAGATTTTTTCAATTTTTTTTTTCCTAAACCATCCCTGACCTATAGGGAAAAAAACAAAAAAAGAATGCTCGAAATCGGTCAAGCCGTTTACGATTTTATAAAGCACATACAGACAAACATTCATTTTTATATATACTAGTATCGCCCAGTGGTCGAAACTCGACCATTTTTTTTGCAAAGCGAGGCAAAGCAAAGTTATTTGCCTTGTCCTAAACGGAATGCAATTGCAACACAGCTGCGGCAATTGTCGAAAACCGAAAATCTAAAACTTTTCTGAATCTTATATTTTCTACTTATATATGCAGAGGAAAGAATAATAAATCCGCTTTTTAAAAAATAAAAATAAGTAGTCAATTTCACTTCATTAAAATGCAAGGAAATCTCAAAACGTGTAAATTCATCGAAAACCGGAAATCAAAAGTTTTTATGTATCTTCTACTTGTTTCTTCTACCCACAAAAGCTATCAATAAAGACACTTTTTTTAAAAATAAGTAGCCAATTTCAGTTAATTGAAACGTAAAGAAAGCTCAAAACATGTAAATTCAGCAAAAAACGGAAATCGGAATTTTTTCCGTATCGTCTACTTATACATGCAGCAGTTAGTAACAAATCCATTTTCCTTTTATTTAGTATATTAGTTGAATATTTATTGTTTAAATATCACCCTTTGAAATGAAATGTTTATGTTTACATTCGAAACTGGAAGTTTGCCATTTTTTTTCTGGAGTTTTGTGATTTTAAATTAAAATTTTATCAATTTTACAGAAAAAATAACTCAATCAAACACATGTAGACAGTAACTTATATATAACTATACCCAAATATCGGAATTAAAATCGGCAGATAATTTCCGTTATTTTTTAATAATTTTTTACAAAAAATCCAATGGACGATTAACGTAGAAAATCTTTTTCCTGGCTCCATGGACAGACAGTGACGTCATCACTTCGCTTGTGTATAGTGATGCTGCATTATACAAATTATTGTGTCTATGGTTTTATTTGAGCTTTATGAAATTGCCAGATTTAACATCTTTCTACTTTTAGGTATTTTTTAATGTAAAGGAATACGTGTATAAAAGGGAAAAATGGGGGAAAATGCATAAAAAATAAATGTATTTTTAAATACCTTCTTGACATCGTAAGAAAATAATATTTGTATTCGCACCTTCCGGCTAACCATACCTTTCGAATGATACCATTTTCAACCCTCTACTCCCATAATTAATATGTTAAAAAGGGACAACAAATTTTATGCTTGCCTATTAATATATAGATAGATTCAGTTTGGCTGTATAACAAGTTATAGTCAAACAGTTTTTTTTTTTTCACAGGACATTGTTTTTTTCCCTAGGAATAAGTATACATCATCCCTGGGGGATGGGGGAGGGGTGGATAAAAATTTTCACTATGATTATCTTTCAAAAGAATTCGATAGCACCTTCAAAACGAATAATTGAACCATCGTTTTCTGATGATTCGAAACAAATTTACAGTTTTTTTTTTTTTTTTTCAATTTGTCATAATAATAATAATAATAATAATAATAATAAACCCTTAGAAAAATACATTTTCTAAGATCTTCTACATAGCATAAAAATGATTGTCTTCTGTCATGAAAATCTTATGTATTCCCCATACCCAGAGTTTAGATACCAAAAGCTAATCACGAATGTTATTGAATAAGTAATATACTGCTTGATCAGCAAACTGCACAAGGTTCGGTTTGCACAGCATCAACAGAACAGATGTGCACTGAATTGTCGTCGTGGCTACATCAGCTTTTTAAGTGTATTATGTCTATGGCTCTCATACAGAAAATTCACAAAACATCCCGTAACATTACGGTCTGTAGACTGTAGTTATGTTAGGTTCATTTTAACATCTTTACACTGCAGTCTACCGAATGAAATAAACAGAATCTTAAAATCATGATTTTTGTAGAAAACGGAGTCCGTGGAATTGCTAAATAACTTACAACGCTACACAAAGATACTACACAGATACTATACACAGTTATATACTCATTCAACCGATTGAAATTTTTTTACAAGTATTCATGAATTATGAGGAAATAACAGTAGAATTTTCGGGTATAAAATGCTGGTTAGTATACAAAAGAATATACCTTATCTACATAGACGGAAAAAAAAAATCGATAGATTTACAATCCATAAATTGCATTTCATTTAAAAGCATTTTAACATTATTATATTACGATCAACATATTTAAATAACCTACATCATTAACCCGTTAGTAGTCGCTATAGACAGCGCCACCTATTACAGATTGCGCACTTTTTATTTAACTCTCACCAATAATTTTAAGAAGTGATGTGATCGACGTGACGTTCCTTCGACTTTATTCGCGTTTTATGTATATCAAATGCTACTTCTAAAAATTTTTGGTGGCTATTGAATAAAAAAAATCGGGCAACACTGAAGGATGGGCGGCAAATCGACCAACTAGCGACTACTAACGTGTTAATAAGACTAAAACTATGGTTCCTGTAGAAAATATTGTGCATATAATTAATAACACTAATTTACAAAATTGAACTTTTTTTTTATACCCCAAAATAAATGTATATAAATATGTTAATCTACCTTCCTTAAACCTAAAAGTGTTAGCAGAAATATTTTATCACGTCACAATTTCTTCCTGCAGTCAAATATTTTTTTTTTTTTTTTAACTACCTAACGTGTTGACGACAGCTTATTGTTTATTCGTTCGCTTCAAACGACAATTATCTTGTTTCGGATTGATTTAAAATGTCGAGTAGAAAGTGTAAACAAAATTCTGATCGTTTTTGTTATGTTTGTGGACAGTTTATATTTTCAAAAAAGAGAAGACCATTGTAGATTCGTTAAAAAGTACATATCTTCATTATTTTGGATTTCCTGTTGCAAATGAAGATAAAAAGTAGGTGCCTCATGTGCTTTGCGAAAGCTGTAGAATCGTCTTACTCCAGTGGTCATCAGGAGAAAACGTTTACCTTCCATTTGGTTCACCAATGCTATTGAGAGAACCGAGTAGTCATGAAAATGATTGTTACTTTTGTGTTACGAAGACATTGGGATATAATAAAGAAAATAAGGCAAGTATTATATATGCCGAAGTTCCGTCTGTTACTAAGCCCATATTACATTCGAAAGATCTACCACATCCAGTTTGTCCCGGTAATTCGAGTGCAAATAGACGACAATGAAAGTGATGTTGAATTCAAATCGATTTCTAGTGATTCTGACGAGTTCTCACTTCAAGAAAACACTCCACATTTAATTAACCAAGCCGAATTAAATGATCTTGTAAGAGATTTACAATTATCTAGATCTAAAGCAGAGCTTCTTGGTTCCCGCTTACAACAATGGAACTTATTACTACCAGACACAAAAGTTACGTTTTTCAGAAACAGAAAGTTTTTTCAGAATTTTTTAAAAAAGAAGGTGAATATTGTTATTGTAATGATATTCCGGGACTTTTTGAAGAAACTAATCAAAACTATGATAAAGCAGAGTGGCGCTTATTCATAGACTCTTCGAAATATAGTCTAAAAGCTGTTTTATTTCACAATGGTAATAAGAAACCGTCCATACCAATAGGATACGCAGTGAATTGTAAAGAGAGCTACACACAGAAAAATGAAAAATCGAAACTTGTCAAGAAACGTGTTATCTTTGTCATAGTACACGTTTTCCTAGTATATTGACAAATTTGCACAAAATTACGCAACATTTTAAACAATCAAAACACTACCTGACAATCCCATTTAGTCATGAGACACAAAAATCGTTTTATTTTACCATGTATCTTTAATGTGTTTCGTCTGTTGATCCGTTTTGGCTCTAAAACTTGTCAGATGACTAATTTCCCAGGTACAGTTTTCATTTTCCTCAAATTGGACCGGTTAGTCAGATGAGAGAATAAAAATAAATTATTCCTATTTTGTCAATTGACTAAGAAAAATTTGTTTGGCTAGTCCAAAAGCTCAGCATTATTATTTTTTTTTTTCTTTAATCTTTTTTTTTTTATTTGTTTATTTATTTTTTGTCTCCTGACAACTTGAGTTAGTCAACCGAAATCGAAAAATAAACCCATCGAATTTCGCGGTATAGTGTCAGTTTCATTAATTCTGAAAAAGAAAATTGCGCTTAAAGTTATTTGGGAAACGCATATTTTTTATAAGAACTTTGTGCCATACTAATCCCAGTTTTTGTATTTTTAAATCTAATAAATAATTTTCTAAGTATGACATGAAACGATAGCAAAGGAGCACGGCAATTTTTAATAACAGATAGAAAAAGAGGTATTTTTTTTTTTCTTTTCTTTTTTCTTTTTTTTTTTTTTTTTTTTTTTTTTTTTTTGAAAACAGACATTTAATTTTTTACCCTAACTAAAATTAAAAAGACTGAAATCTGTATTCCCTGCACGTAAACTTAAATAGAAATATCTTTCCACTGAGAAATGACACTAAGCAGCAAAATTTGTTCCAATGTATTTAAAAAAAAAAAAAAAAAAAAAAAAATCTTTTTAAAAATCACACAAAGTTCAAGGAAACTAACATTAAAATATTTTAAAACTAATATGTAGAAGAAAAAAAAAAGAGAAAAAAAAATCTATACTCAAGTGCATTCGAAACATCGAAAGAGATTGCATCATGTAGTAGACGGACATCTGTCGCCAGGATGACTCAGAGAACTATTCTTTTTTTTTTTTTTTTTTATTATGTGCTGCGCGCGTGTATTCCTTCACCACCCTTATGATTTCTCAAAATTCCATGTTATTACTCATGAACTTTTATTCTTGAAAAAAAAAAAAAAAAAAAAAAAAAAAAAATCATTTCTGATCGGGTAAAAACTTACACCGGGTCCCCTCTGCATTCGCCCGCTAGTGGGTCAGTATTTTTAAATGAACCACTCTAATGAAAGAATTCTCAAAATTGAATATTATTACTCATTAATATTACTCTTAAAAAAAGGAAAAAGAAAAAAAAAATCATTTGTGATCGGATGAAAACTCACACTGGGTCCCCACTGCTTTTGGCAGCGAAGATCCGTGCGCTGTGCGTGCGTATTCCTTCACCATCCTTATGATTTCACAAAATTCCACGTTATTACTCACAAACTTTCATTCTTAAGAAAAGGAATTTTAGAAAGATCTTTAATCATCGGGTAAAAGTTCGCATTGGGTCCCCACTGCCTTCGCCAGAGCAGACCCATGCGCACACGTGTGAAGATATACGTGCGCTGCACGCTCATATTCCTTCTGAAATCAAACTGTTATTCTTAAGAAAAAAAAAAATTTAAAAATCATTTTTCATCGGATAAAAAGTTGGACCGGGTCCCCACTGCCTTCGGCACCGCAGTCCCGTGAGCGCTGCGCGCGCCTATTCCTTCCCCGCCCTTCCATCCCCTCCTAATTAACCTACATATACCGATTTTGAAAAGTCTAACTCAATTAGCTGAGATGCAAAAGAAAACCTAATCAAGACACCTTAAAACGTGTAAATCAAGTGAAATCTCGAATTCCCCTTTCGATAATATTAAAGAACTTTAAAATATCTTTCGAATGATGAATTAAAAACAATTTAATCAGAATTCGAATTTAAATATTGAAATTTTAAAATATTACAGGGCCATCAGGCGGTAGAAATTTCTGTAATCTTCTGTTCGATTCCAAATCAACAAAGCTTTCAAATGGTGTATTACTTATGAAATTATTTTAATTGGTAGCTGAGATACAAAAGAAAATCTGAACAGAATACCTCGAAACGTGTAAATCGGGTGAAAACTCGAATTCCACTTTCGATAATATAAAAGTACTTTAAAATATCTTTCGAATGATGTATTAAAAATAATTTAATCATAATTAGAATTCGAAATATTGAAATTTTAAAATATTACAGCGCCATCTGGCGGTAGAAATTTCTGTAATCTACTGTTCAATTCCAAATCAACAAAGCTTTTAAATAATATATTACTTATAAAGTTATTTTAATTATTAGTTGAGATAGAAAAGAAAACCTAATCAGGACACCTTAAAACATGTAAATCACGTGAAATCTCGAATTCCATTACCTACGGTAGTCGGTTAATGGAAGACGACAGAGATTTGTGGCGTCTACTCTTGAAATTCAATTTAAATAAGTTTTAAAATGACATATTACTTTTGAAATTATGCTAATTAGAAGCTGAGATACAAAAATGATATAAACACTATTATAAAACGATTTATGTCTGACTTTTTCGTGGTTTTCTCCGAAACTTGCGTAATTCCGGACTAAATACTGTTAAAAATCCATAGTATGAAATGTGAACAGAAATCAGAATTCGAAACTCTGCAAAATATAAAAGAATAAAAGCGTTCTGTGTTTTCCCTCGTTTTCTCCGAAACAACCGTTCCCTTTATACATTTTTGCCCCTCCCCCCCCCTTTCCGTCCCTTCTAATAATTTTACACTTGAAAATATCCGCAATTGATTTATCTTGCCTTAAAACCTAATAATACCAATTTCAAACGCTGTAACTCTTTTTTTTTTCTGCCCCCCTCCCCCTCATGCCTTTCCTAATAATTCTACACTTTCAAAAATATTCACAATCGGATTATCGGCCGTTAAAACCAAATATTACGAAATTTCAACGGCATATCTCAATTTAAAATACTGCAAAATATTAAACAAAACTTAATCTTACATTGTATTTTGGTCACATGAGTCGTGATAAATATAATTCCCAATAAAAATGTAATTTTTTTGTTTATTCACATAATTTCATGAAAATTGAATAGTAGCTTTATAGTATGCTGTCTAGGCCGAATATTAACTCAAATGTAACGTGAATGAAAATTTGAAAAAAATTGAAAATTGCAATTCCCCCCCCCCCCCACTATAAAACACGTGACATCTTAATCGGTTACAATCATTTCCTTTTTTCATCTCAGACAATAGTCTGGCATTTGAAATGATGTTGCCACAAAAAATTCACACTTTAGTTAATTTTTTAAAAAATCTAATTGTTGTACAGATAAGCCGCTTGCACTCTTAGATTCAGAAAAATTGTCCCTTTCAATAGGTACCAAATTCGTAACGATTAGACTAATATTTCTAATTTATTTTACACTTTTTCTGCTTTTAACTCCGTTAATATATCTATTTTTATGCAATCGCGGTGAATTCTCAGTCATTGAGATCGCTTTCTGATTAGACATGAGTCGACATTTTAATTAATATCTCCAGAACTAATTAAAATTTTTAAATTCTGTTTTGAAGAGGACCTCGGAAAGGCTCCAGAGCATCCGTATGTCAATTCTTGTACTTCTGCGTTCAATAGGGGCAGGGGCTGAACGTATAGAAGAACAGACAGACAGACAAACCTTTCTTTTTATTATTATAGAAAATAGATTCTTTGATGATATAGAATCCTAAGTGGATTTATAATATGTTTTTTGGACCTATGTGGTCATTAATGTAAATATTTGTACATAGTTATTTTTTATTAAACTTTAATTAATTTGATAATTAATTAGTAAAAGCTCTTTCTATGCTTCTTTTTACATTACATATATAGACAGATTATGTAAATTTGAATATCACTTTGTTCTCAGAGTTAAATTTTCTGAATAACCTCTATTAAAAGGCCACCTCCGTAAAAGGCTAATTTCATGTACCACGGTGTATGGACCTCTTAGAAAAATTTTATTGTATAATCTTTAAAGTATTGCTAACTGTGGGGCTTTTGAGACTATTTTCGTCAGCTTCATCATGTTAGGGACATACGAACATAGATTTAGAAACATCTAATTTTTTGGAAACAATGGTACACGTTTTGTTTTTTTATTAGACCCCAAGACCCCCTCCCCTCCACACACACACCAATGGCCGAGCGGTTCTGCGCTCAAAGTTGATAGAAGGGGAGTGCCGGATTCAATCCTATGTCGTGCTTATCGACTTAGCCGTTCGAAGTTTTCTGTGGCTTTCTCAGAAACTCGCGTAAATACGGGTTAAGACCGCTTAGAATGACCCCCCCCCTCACGGAGGGTACTCCCATCAGGCCTAAGACCCCGGTTCGATTACCCAATCAATAGGCCTAGGATCCTCGAAAAGTCAATCGGCCTAAATACCCAACATCAACATACCACTGGTCTCTGAGCTTTCACGAACATGTATGGGAGATAAATGCATGTGATAATGATGAAAAGAAGAATGTTTAAACCAGTGAATTCTTTGTTTCACTGGGAAAGAAGTGTTGGTCAAGGTTTAGTTTCGGTGTAGTTCGAATTTGATTTTTGTTTCTGTTCTTAGAATTACTTTAGGGTCTTTCCAGCACTCACAAATTTAAAATAAATAGATAAATAAGTGCTTATTTTTGAGATAACTGAAGTGTACATTTGTTTAGTAGTGCATATATTTTAAAAAATATCCCTATCGATTATATCCAACAGAAAATAATGGATTTGACTTCTTCTAACTAAGCCTTGCACGTGGTCCTGTATATTGTATATATACTGTACAAAGCACTAAAAAAAAAAAAAATAATATATATAAATAAATAAAAATGACGTAATACAATTAAATATGCATTTTCAAGCTTATCATTCGTAACCTGTAATGCATCTGAATTCTTCGAGTAACCCTGAACACAAAACACTAATGCTATACCTCCAATTTTATACAGAAGACAAGCTTTTGTGCAACTCAAAAGCATATGTTAATTTTATTATCTTTAATTCAAATAAACAAATGAGGTTAATAATGTACTCTTAGAAATTCTATACATAGACTACAATGTATAGGAATTATTTTTCGTTCCTGAATATGAACATCCAGTTCTACACATCAGTTTAATATAACTTTTAATGAGGAATAACCGTAAAACCCTACCCCATCCACTCTAGTCAATTTAATATGACTTCATCCTTTAAAATCATTTTTCTGGATTTGGAAGACCTTCATCTGAACTTTGCAATAGAGATTTGTTTACTTAGCTTAGAATAAAATCAATTTACGTGTTTTGTTGCATTAATATGCACGACTTTATAAAACGAGTAAGCTTATTTTAACATAGGACCAAAAGGAATTACTCTGAATAAATTAATGTGTAAATTGCACCTAAAGAAGTTTTCACTTCGTAATTTTTACATCGCATTATGCTTTTCAACAAATTATTTTAGAAGTAAAATTAATATGATTATATATATTATATGTTTTTTAATTACTCATATATATGTAATATAATTAAAAGCTCCCTTAAAATTAAAGCCTCATTTTACACACTTAAATGATTCTATCTCCCACTAATCCACCGACAGCTCCCTAATTAATTTTTAATTAATTAATTTTCTAAATGTTTCACTAATTCCAAATTTATTAACTTGTTCTCAGTTCTTAAACTTATTTTATTATCGCATGAAGCGAACTGTTATTTATTACATTATACAGTTCCAAAGTAGTAATTTCAATCTAGAACCTTCTAACCACTCCTCCCCGTAGTTGTATGACATTCCCCCCCCCCCCTCAAGCCACTCCGGTAGCTTTGATAACGTAACTGTCCCGCTTGGGAATGTAAACAGAATTTTCCAGTCAGTTGCTCGTCTGAAACTGAAATTGGGTTTCAAGATATGAGGTTCGGGTCGGGTAACACGATTTTACCCGTCGGGTCGGGTTGACAAAATTATCTGTCTTGCTGGTCGCGCTCGGGTTTAGTTTTCAACAAGTCTGATCGACTTGAGAACATCTTTCAAAATATTTCTTATAATTATAAACATAAAGTTGTAGGCATATTTATAACTATATAAAAGATTTAAACATACTGTGTATCGGAGCTCCGTATATATTCGTATCCGTATCCGCGGATATCCACCAGAAAAATTGATCCGTATTTATATCTGGATCCGTTTTCTTTTCTTTAACGAAACTAATTCGTATCTTTTGTACAAACTGTACGAAAATTAGAAAATTCTAAATCTTTCTCGACTATTTTTAAATATATAAATGAAAGAAATACTGTACAACTTCGCATTTACGTTCTAGAAAATAAAAAAAATTCACAATTTACTTTTCTTTTTTTCTTTAACTTTCTTCTATATTCAATAGAAGAAAGTATTCGATTCGTAAAAATTTTCGACTTTCGGTTTTTGATAGATTTACACATTTTGAGAGCTCCAGAACTAGATTTGATTATTTTTAGAAAATATCAGTCTGTCTCTGTGTGTGTGTGACGAAAATTTTGTGGCAACTGTATATCTGGAACTACCGTCCATAATTGCATATAAATGTATATGTAAATGCACTTTGACCAAAATTAGTGCTTATCGACTTTTGGTGTCCATCGCTCCACAGATGGCGTTGATATACAGCGATTTCTACAATTTAAAGGAAGGCTGTATATCCCAGGAATTACTGCACAAATTTGCACATAAATTTATATATGGATGTACCTTGACATAACTTGTCTGTCCACTTTTGGTGCCAATAACTGAACATGTGGCGCTGCTATACAGAAATTTTCACAGTTTAAGTGAAAGGGATATCTCCGGTTCTATTGGGTATAATAAAACAAAATTTGATACGTGAAAAGACAGTTATGAAACATTATGCTGATTCAATTTGGATGCATATCGGCCAATAGGTGGCGCTGCTATACTGCCATTTTCCCCGAGAACGGGAAAGTTGTATCTCGACTTCTATGGTGTATAATTGTACAAAACTTGATAGTTGAGATAGCCATTATGAAAACTCATTTTATAACATAATATTTATAGAGAATAAAACTGTCTTTGTATATTTTGTGTCAGTTTTAGATGAAAATCGCCTGTATTCATTATGGTAGATAATTTTAATAAATAATAGTTTTAATAAATTATTTGTAGTGAATGAATTTGTATTAGAAAACAAAGAAGAAAGTCTTATGGTAGCCACAACA
The DNA here is from genome assembly GCA_963930645.1 of Salticus scenicus. NCBI lineage: Eukaryota > Metazoa > Arthropoda > Arachnida > Araneae > Salticidae > Salticus > Salticus scenicus. The sequence goes on along the minus strand of OZ005659.1, from coordinate 29,024,410 downwards.
TACTTGTTTATATTTATATATATATATATATATATATATATATATGTAGGATATTTATCTATTAGAATATTCATGTAAATGTGTTTTATTACATTTCTTCTGAGTGAATGGCAACGATGTAAAAGGAAAAAGGGTCATGTGACTCGTGACCATGCTCGTGACCAATAAGTTGCTTGCTTTGCTAAAGAGTTCTGTTTGCAGAATCTTGTGTTTGCTGTTCGTTCGAAGCGTGTTGGCGTCGCATCATTGCTATTGTTTAAAATGTAAAATGTAAATTTAATATGTGTGTGCGTTCGTGATTGTTTAAATAAATGTATGTCAGTCTTCGAAAATAATGGCTCGTTTATCATTCATATCCCTAGACGCCACCGTCGCATAGATAATTTGGGGGATCTGGCCACGATGAACTGGTCGGCCAATTTCGATTTTATTATTTTTGTTTTACCAGCCATGCTTGAAAAGCGAATGTGTTCTCCCGCTGTGGAAATCGTCCTTGCTCAGCATCTTTAATAGAATCTCTCGGATTCTGACTTGATTTAGGAGCCACCCTGGTTCTGAGCTGTGTTTAGAACACTTTCAAGAACATTTCTTTTTAATTTCTTCGGTATCTGTATAAGTAAGTTATTTATTGTTTTTAATAGTAGGATAAGGAAAATTATAAACTAATAAATATTGTGTTTATTTATTTTGTCTTTGTCATATTTCTGATAAAACTTAACTATAATATATTCTCAAGTGTAGAATATTTAAGAATTTTTATCTGAATGTTTTAAAGTAAATATACTTGTTTTCTGAGGTTAAATCTTTGAACTAAATTATCGTCGTTCATTTATTTTTTAAGTGCACATACACTTGACCTTCGGAAAAAATAAAAAAAATTGTTCTTTTTTTAAAAATTATTGAATATTTTATATAGAATCAAGTGTTTTCTAAAAATTTTGAATTGTTTTTAGGAGTTGAAATTTCTTATGGAATATTTATTCTAGTATTAAATGAGTAATTTTGTTCTTAATAATTAATTCTATTCAAATATACTTTCATTTTAAAAGAGTATAAGATTATTTATCCTTATTAATTATAATTTAAAACATATCCTTGGAAAAGTATTATTTTAATAACAGAAATTATGTTTCCTTAAAATAGCAAAAAATACTTTCGATTTAAAGTAACTGACGTTTATTTTGTATATGTTTCTGTGTTCTCCCAAATAATTAATCTGACGATCGCCTGAGTGTACTGCTACGAGTAAGGGAAAAAAGAAGAGAATGATTATTTCTGTTATCATATCCTAAATTTTATTCTTGTTTATCTTAAATATATACTTATTACTTTACAACTTATTACTTTACAGTAAAGCATTTATTTATTTATTTATTTTTCTGTCTTGAAATCTGTTTGGTGAAATTTTCTTGAGAGAGAGACATGTATTTATTTGTTCTTTATTTTTTATCGATTGCATTGCCGATTTTTACTTTCTCTTACCCATAAGGAAGAGAAAGTATTATTTTTGGGTCAAATTTTCGAACACGAGATTTTGTTATATTTACACACATATTGTTTATATCTATAGTATATTGTTTATATCATATATGTATCACACATATTGTTTTGAGGTCCCCTGAACACGAATGTCATGTTTTTAGCAAATGGTCTGTGTGTGTGTCTGTCTGTTATCAGCATATCTAAAACAAATTATGGCAGAAAGTTCAAACTTGGTATTCTAAATGTGTATTATATAGGGATGCTACAGTAGGCTTTTCGTTAAGATCAAGCAACTGGTTCGTGTACAGGGACAATCAAGAGAATTCTAATACATTACGTCTCTATGGGGGAAATTGCAAGTGAGTTTAACGTCTATAGACTGCACTAAACCAAATGAAACGAATATATATTTTTTGTAATAGAGACAGTTAACTGGGAAAAAAAAATTGTGTATGTAAGAGCCTACCCCCCCTCTGGGGGGGGGGGAGTCCCCCATCGAGGGGAGTGAATTTTCATGATGGGTATCTTTCAAAAGAGCTCGCCAATAGCAATACCTTTAAAACGAATGGTTGAACCATCGATCTGCGAGAATTTAAAACAAAGTTATCGATTTTTTTTTTTTTACTTTTAACGAAAAAAAAAAAAATTTTTTTTTTATTTTTTTTATTGAGAATAAAATGGACTTTTTTTTTTTTTATATTTGGTGTTATACTACTTCTCTAATATGGAAATCGTCTGCATTATCATAAAATATATATTTTTTAAATAATAATTTTAATAAATTATTTTTAAAAACAGAATTATTTTTTAATAACCGAATTAAATTCTATATAAATGTAGGTGCATTAATGAAACGGGGGGGGGGGGGTTGAGGGGGACGGTAGCCCCCCTCACACAGAACTAATTATATAAAACTTTTCAGAAGCCTAATATGAATTGTTTAACACAGGTTTACATAACAGTTCTCGTTATCTTACCTTTTATTCTGCAACCTGTATTTATAGTATTAAATTTCAGGGTAAGCGAAAGTCGTGCGAGTGACACACCAGATTATTATTTTTTTTTTTTTTTTTTGCTTTTGATGATTAAAATAATTTCCTATTCCTAACACATTTTTAATCATTCTGTTATAGATATAATATTTTCTTTTTCAGTAAAGATTTACTAAGGTATGCGAAACATAAATTAAATATTGTTCTCGTTTAAAATATATATATAAACTGATTATTATGAATCTATATGCGTGTGTATGAGATATATTTTAAAATACTTTTTTTTTTTTTTTTTTTTTTAAATCAATGCTGTTTTATGTTTAAGAGTAAAACGCATTTATTTATTTGTGTTTTCATACTCAATTATGTTACGCAGAGGTAGTTTAGTTTATTTTTCTAGTAATTTGATTTATTTAGAATTTTTCGTTTAAGCAGTCGGTGTATATTATTGATATCGATTTTAGGGAAGGTATAATTAATTTCCTTTAATAATTTGGCTTAATACAGATATTAAAAGAAAATTAATAATAGTAACTTAAATTATTTTTTTCTCGTTTAAATAATAATTTTTCTCAAAAAAATATTTTAAAATGGTATATTTAGCGAGGGCTATTAAAGAGGATTTAAAAATATTAGCTGACGACCTAGGTATAGCGGCTCAGCCAGATTTCAGAATAATTTATTTTAAAAATGCTATTCTCAAAGGCAAAGACTACGATGAGAAATTTTGTAAAGAAAGGTTAAATACAATTATGAATGCTAGGAAAGAAGTAATTGAAGAACAGAAAAGGAGCAATTCAATTTGAACTTGAAAGAATGAAGTCGAGACCGAACTAGGGTTGAGAAACAGACAAACTAGGGTTGAAGATAGCGAAACGAGAAATCCAAGTAAAGAATTCCGAAATTTCATGCAAAAGTATTACATGAAAGAAGATATAAATCTTTATTTAATTCTTTTCGAAAGACAAGCCCGTCGTGTTTCTTTACCTGAAGAAGAGTGGATTACGCATCTTCTTGCACTTTTACCTTATGAAATAAATTAATTAATTGCGCGAGAACCGGAAGATAAGGTATACAAATATAAATATGTTAACGGCCCTCTTCACTTACCGTCACCGGAAGCCCGAGCTAATGTTATTCTATGGGGAAATATTCTTTACAAATAACTTACTAACTAATACATATTTTTAAATTCTGTTTTCACATTCAGAAAATTCCCAACTGTTTAATTGACAGATCTTTTTTAAAAATGTATTTTTTAATTTTTCATATTTTATTTTGAAATTGCAAAATGAAAAAAATTCACATATTGAAAATTCGTACTTTGCAGCTTCAAAATAAAATGTAAAAAATTAAAAAAATAATTTTTTAAAAAAGGTCCGTCAATTTAACAGCTGGAAATTTTCTGAATGTGAAAACAGAATTTTAAAATATGTATTAGTTAATAAGTTATTTGTAAAGAAAAATTTTCCATTAATAACATTAGCTTCGGCTTCCGGCAGCGGTGAGTGAAGAGGGGCCCTTAAGGAATTGTTGCTGAGGCGATTTAAATTAACTCCAGAGAAATTTCGTCAACTTTTTGCTTCGCACCAAAAGGTACAAGCTAGCACTTGGGGAGACTTTTATCACGAATTGTTTACATATTTTGAGGGTTGGAAAAGTTAACAAAAATGTATTAACTTGAATTCACAGTACATATATCTCAATATCACTGCTGTAAAACTGATAAGTTTTTATATACAGGGGTTGATCCAGGTTTTAATTTTTGGGGCCCATTTTTGTGAAAAACCAAAATGTTTTTGTAAAAAAAAAAAAAAAAAAAAAGGGAATTGTCGCTAGAAACCTTTCATCTTAGCAGTTACTCTGTCTAATGTTTAATATCAAGTTAGTAGCATTTTATTAAACAAGTATAGACACTCATTAAAAATAATACTGTAAACATGGAAAAAATTTTACAAAAGTATTACTTTTATAAATCTAAATTTTGTGAAGGAACCCATTTTCTGGATTTGAATTTTGTGAAGGGACCCATTTTATGGATTTGAATTTTGTGAAGGGGCCCATTTTATGGATTTGAATTTTGTGAAGGGGCAGCAGGGTCCTAATTTTTGCCTGGATCGACCCCCGATATATATATATAAATATTGGCATAAAAATGAGTTATCATAATTATTAATACTTTGTTTTTTCTTTTTTACTAGAGAGAAGGTGTTGCGGTACCGCATATGGTTATTTATAGTGGATGCACAGATGAACCACATACTTCTTAAAGTGGCCAATAGCAGATGAATTTTATTCTTCAACCCAAGTTACATGCATGAAATCCCAATTGTTATAACAATTTTGAAACATTTATAAACAATTAGTATCAGAGCAAAAAAAAAAAAAATCATAGAAATGTTTGCAAAATCCAAGTGAAAGGATTTTATTCTCAGGTCCAAAATTAAACTTTATATATGTTTATTTATTTTCATTTATTATTACTATTATTTATAGTTTAAAATTCTAATTAAGAATGTTTTTTATTTTGTAGAAATAATTTATTAAATGAACAAATATATAGGTAAAGTGTTTATATGAAAGTGTTTATTCATGTTTATCACTACTATTTATGGAATTATTTTTTACCATTTTTATACATATATTAAAGTGTTCCGAATTATGGAAAAACCCCTTATCCAGAATATCCCAGGTCCCAAGCTTTCTGGATAATGGATCCTATATTGTAGTATAAAATTCTGTTACAATTAACAGCAAAATAATTATGTTATTTTGGGAATTTGCAGCAAAATAAAAATTAAAAGAATTAAAGCAGTAATTTTTGATTTTTCAGCAAAATAATCAGCTTTGGGAAGTTAAAATAGTTTGTAACCCCTCCCCCCCCCTCCCAATAAATTTTGGTTATACATATTTGTAAATATAAAAGAATACTACTAAATTTAAGGGGGGGGGACTTAAATTTCAACAAAATAACAGATTTCTTTCTTAACAGTCACTGAAAAATAAACTGAAAAAAATCTTGATATCAGAAAATATATAGACAAAAAATTCTGCACACAATCACTCCTGATTTAAAAACTGCATGATTTTTCTGTATGGTCTCTTCCTGCAGCAAAATCTGTTTGGAAAACCATATAGAAGTTCGAATGCTGCAATGGTGCCCGTTTTTTGATAGTAGTGCATATTAAAAATGTCATGAAGGGCCATACATGCAGGGACAGCAATATTAATTTTAACATGTCTGGAAACAATGTTGCCCTCTGCAACAACATCTTCTACAAAATATTTTTCTGTTATTAGTGTTTAATAACTATTAAAAAATACCATAAAAATTCATTTCCCAATCTAAATTTGCAAAATTTTCAGTAATTATTTGTACAATTATGTGCTCACCATATTTCCTCAGAGTAACACCGTTGCATTAAATATAGTATAATTCTGACCGCTGCTATTGTATAACTTTTATTCTTAAATTTTATGATAATTAAAAATTTTGGTAGTTGGTATTTTACATTCTGGTTTTGGAAGCATTCTGGATTACGAATTCTATACTGTATTTTCAAAGTTGGTTCCACAAATAAAAGATTATTATAGTGTAAAATAAAACTTGCTCTTTTGGTAGCAAATTTTTTTGATTGGGGGATTTTGGGTTTATTTCACTACTCTTAAAAAGAAAAAAAAAGGAATTACGTTTATTATAAATGCTGAAGTTAGGGATAATTTTTGCTGTCAGTTTCCAAAATAATCAATATTTTGACTCTACCTGAATTTTTTTTTTTTTTTTGTTTTAATGTGTGCGTGTGAAATATGTAATTATTTCATTAAAATTTCTGTTTTTTTTTTTTTTTTTTTTTTTAAATGTATGTTTAACAAACATGCAAAAGTTGATGATTCTTTTCTTTTTCCTGCCTTCATTGTATGCACTAATTAACTAATTAGTTTATTGTAAATTAACAGTTGTACATTTTTGTGTCTTTATTTACAAAATATATATTTTTGCATTTTATTGTGATAAATCTGTATTGTGCACAAGTCCAAACTTTTTAGTTGTTGCACTTTTGCAGTATCTAAATGTAAATATAATGGTAAATCTTCTGTTTGTAAAAATTATAACTCAAAATAAAACTCATTTTTTATGTAAATTGTTTCGTTATATATAAATGAAAAAAAAAAATGTGTTTCAATTGCTTAGTATTTTTTTTTTTTTTTTTCGTATAAAATTTAAAAAAAAAACCCAAAGTGGGCAAAATTGTAGATATTTTCAAATGTTTTTATTATTATAAAAAAAAAAAAAACTGGGGCCCAACCCTGCAATCAGCCCTGTTAAATTCAGAAAATAAATAGTTTTGAACAAGTACTGATTTAGTTACTACTTTTGAATTAGTACTTCAACATGTAAATATATTTAATTAAAATTTATATATTTTTTATTTTTTTCAATGTGTTTATTGCATCACTTCTGAAAAATCTATTAGACTGATTCTTAAAAGGACTCGATCCCTATCGTTTCCAGAAGATATGTTATTAGAGAAATTTATGGGTAGAATTACTCATTATTTAATGTATTTTTTAAGTTTGGTTGCACATTTTAACAGTTCACAACCTTTAAATTGGTACTGTTTTTTTCTAAAAAATTAATTTTTTTAAATTAAAATTAAATAAGTAAAAAAATTAATGAGTTTTTTTAGTAGTCTGCTGTAAAATGAAATATAAAAATTTTAAATAATATTTTTTTAAAAACTGAGTACCAATTTAATTGTGAATTTTCCGAATCAAAAAACTCAGATTATAAAAATTTCGATAATGATAGTTCTGGGAATCTGAAGATTAGAAACAAAAAAATTGTGAGACAGAGAGAGTAGCCTGTTGATGAACTTCTATTTTTTGTGCATAAACTCTGAAAATAAATATATAAATAGAGTGACTTCATTAAACATATTTCTTTAAAAATCTGTTCTGCAAGCTGTTTCCCGAAACTATTAATCTCTTTACAGTTCTAGGATCTAAACAGAAAGTGTTTTTATGCTACCTTAAATCCTTGTTGTTACAATACCCGGGCAGTGTTGCCAGACTATGCGACTTTTTTATTCAATAGTCACCAAAAATTTTGAAAAGTGATATTTGATATACATAAAAGACGAACCGAATTCAAGAATCGTCTATTATGTATATCAAATATCACTTCTCAAAATTATTGGTGACTATTGAATTAAAAAGTCGCAAAGTTTGGAAACAATGTATCTGGGCTCGGAGTTCCAAGTGGCATAAGTAACAATAACAACAAAAATTAATTAAGTCTATCATGTTTGAAGGGATAAAATATTGAACGTTTTTATTTCTTCATCTTAAAATTAAGTCTGAGTATTCAGTAACTTACATTCTCCAAAAATTAGCTGAGGACTATAGTTTCACATCTTAAGATTTTAAGATTAAAATTATCAATCATTAATGGTACAAATAATCTACTAAACTGGAATCATCAAATATAATAAAGAACCTAATGGTGCAACACATACAGCTTTCTACAATAGTTCTGAAATATTTCTTGAAATAGTGCTGCTTGCTATTTAACTGCCTTTTGTGTTCAAAATATTTTTTTTTTTTTCAAGATGTGCAAAATTCTTCGTATATGCATAAATTATTTTTTACAACTCTATCTTGGCGCAGAACTAATTGCAATCATGTATGAATTAAATAGTAGAAATAATAATTAAATAAGGGGGAAGAAACAAAGATTGCATTGTTTTAGGGTGAAATATAGTAAAATTTAGTTAAGTAAGTTGCACATTCAGAAAATTGTTTCTGTAAGGAATATTGAAACAACTTGAAGTATTTAACAAAGAACAGTATTTTTATTGCCCTATGAATAAAGATTATCACCGCAAAGAAATTTTACAAGCCAATAGGGTAAAACTTTTTGTAAATATAACAAAGCTAATAATTTCTATCTATTCAGTCTCGTGATTAGCATCAAAAAATGCAAATTCTGAGAAAACAAAAAGTATTAAAATTGCTGACGAACAAAAAAAAATAGCAAAGACTATTTTTGACTTTATTACTAGTCTCAATTTTAATTATTGAGCTAAAAATCCTGATGTTCTTCACAAAACATGCTGTAAAGTATTTGTGTATTTAGAATGAAATCGTAGCAATTTTAATACTTGTGTACACAAAAAAAAAAAGTGTTTCACAGCATATTAAATACACGAAAAAAAAATTTTGGACTAAAAACAAATACTTTATACATTTAGTGGTCCACTGAAATTTTCATTGATTTAAAATTTGCTTATTAAGTGTTTACAAAGAAATTGTGAAGAGATGGGCTATTTACTATACCAGTATTTAAATTACCATATAAACTATAAAAAGCAATTGTGAAGCTTTAAACTATTATTATTAAAGATTTACTTTGTTTGTTTGAAGCCGTTTCTGGTATTATTTTTGACACACATATCTCGATGAAAGATAGCTTGTCAGGATATGACAGGCTGATTGCAACTGCATATTCTAGTTATGCTTTTTTATAAGCCAAATTTTCAGTTAAAACATACCATGGGTGCAATAATTTCAGAACATTTATTTAAGCTTTGGAAATTTTTTTCACTAACACTAAATTGAGCTTTAGATACCTTTAGATAAATATAGCCATTGCAGTCTTCATTTGGGTAGAGTTCTTTTACCGATGTACCATATGTTTGTTAATTTTCCACTATTCATAGCTGCAAACTTTTTAAATTTATTTTGTACGAGTAATTTTCTTCACATTTAATTGTAATTGCATGCTTAAAAAAAAATAATAATATAGAAATAATATGTAGTAATAAAAAAAAAAAAAAAAAAAAAAAAAAAAGGGTAAATGTTAAAAACATTGCAGAATAAATTGAAAAAGTTGGCAGCTATATTTATTTTATTCCAAATAATGAACAAGTAGTTTTTCAGAAAAGTTTTTAAAATGCTTTTTTGAGGTTGAACACCATGAAGGGAGGTGGGGGAAGGAAGAAACTTTTAAAAATTACAAAACTAATCAGGTTAAGTCTGATAACAATGCTTTTTAAAAGGCCCCCTGCAAACAAGCATGGAATCTCTTCATCATGAAATATGGGGGATTTTAATAAAAATTTAGATTAATCTGGCTCAAATATTATGAGACAGGTTAGTCATATATATATATATATGCAGTTGAATCTTGAAAACCCGGAAATCTCTAAAATCCGGACATTTTTCCGGTTGTACTTTTTATTTTTAAAATAAGATTTTGATGTACCTTATTTCCACATTTCTTGTGGAATCCAAAAAATCTTTTTTATTGAACACTGAATACATAGTCATAATTTTACATATTTTTATACTACTTAATTGTTAATTAAAGAATTTATTTTTTGAAAATAGGTAAGTTAAAAACGGAATAATAATAAAAAAAAAAAATCACATTACCTTTAAATTGCAAAAAATCAGCTTTAAATTGCTGAAATGTTAAAAAAAAAAAAAAAAAAAAACACAAATTACTTTGTTTTTTATAGTTTTATTTGAGTATTTTTTAATAAATAAATAGTTTATTGTCTATAACATTTTTAGTTTAATGTGTTTATATTTTAATTCTAAATTAAATCTATTGTATTTCTATTTTGTAATTTAATTCTCTAATTCGATCGTCGTTTATTTTCACTAGCGTAAAAATTGCATTTTTTATGTAATTATGTCGTAAAAATTAATTTTTAATAAATCTTTAAAATCCGGAATCACCGCGGTCCCGCCGATTCCGGATTTTCGAGGTTCAACTGTACATATATATTGGATTAATCTTCCTCTTCAAGTATTATTAGACAGCTTTGTCAAATAAAGACTAGTTTCCCTCTTCATATGTTATCAGACATGCTAGTCAGGCAAATAGTCTTGATTAACTTGCCTCTTCAAATATTCATTAAAAACTGACTCGCTTGCTTAGTCAGATACCTGGTGGCTGCTGACTAACTTGCCTTGTCTGATAAATGCAATTGATGACTAACTTGCCTTGTCTGGTAAAGTGGTTGATGACTAATCTTACTGGTCAGATAGTTTTGATTGTGGACTAGCCATCTTTGTTTGATAATATTAACCTTCCTAGTCTGGAGTAGTGTTTTGATGACTAGTTCAGCAAGTACACTTTTCAGTTTTGGTGACTAGTTCAGCAAGTACACTTTTTAGTTTTAGAGACTAGTTCAACAAGTACACTTTTCAGATTTGGTGACTAGTTCAGCAAGTACACTTTTTAGTTTTGAAGACTAGTTCAGCAAGTACACTTTTCAGTTTTGGAGACTAGTTCAGCAAGTACACTTTTTGGCTAGTCAGCGATTTTGGTTAGTCAATTCTGTATTGTCAGTTGAGCATTTTGCCAGGTCACTGTGACCAACTTATTTTTCTGTGTGTATGAAATGATGCGTATTTTAATTAATTTAATAAAGTATAAAGAACACCAATGGAAAGTGTGCGGCGACCTCAAGGTCATCGGTATGTTATTGGGATTGCAGGGTGGTTACACAAAATACTGTTGTTTCCTTTGTTTGTGGGACAGTAGAGCGAAACAACATCATTATGTAAAAAAAGAATGGCCTATTCGAAATGAGTATATTACGGACAAAATGAACATTAAACACGAGCTGTTCGTAGATCCCAATAACATCATTCTACCCCCTTTACACATCAAATTGTGACTCATGAAAAATTTTGTGAAGGCGCTTGACAAAAACAGTGATGCTTTCCGGTATTTACAAAAAATCTTTCTAAACATTACAGAGGGAAAATTGAAAGAGGGTATATTTGTTGGCCCACAAATCCGTAAAATTATGAAAGATTCTCAGTTTTAAAGCCTTTTATCTGTTAATGAAAAATTTGCTTGGAAGTCATTCAAAATGGTTGTGGAAAACTTTTTGGGACATAAAAAAAGTGAAAATTACAAAGAAATTGTTACCGATTTATTGGAAAATTTTCAAAAGATGGGAATAAACATGTCGTTAAAGATTCATTTTCTGCACTCGCATCTGAGCTTTTTCCCTGAAAACTTAGGAAGTATGATTGACGAACAAGGGGAACGTTTTCACCAAGGTTTAAAGGTTTTTGAAGAACGACATCAAGGATTTTAGGATGAAAACATGTTAGGAAATTTTCATAAAGTGTGGAATCGCGTATACTGACACTTATTGCGGAGAAAATCTTAGAAAACTTCTAATGGTTAGGCCAACAACAGTGACTACACACAGAAAAGGGGAAAAGCGAATCTTGTCAAGAGAATTGCCATCTTTGTGATACTAGACATTTGCCCAGTGCATTGACAAGTTTGCACAAAATTACGTAAAATTTTAAATAATCAAAACACTACATGACAATCCTAGCTAATCATCTGACACAAAAATCATTTTATTTTACTATGTATCTTTAATAATGTTTCGTCAGATGATCAGTTTTGTCTTTAAAACTTGTCAGATGACCAGTTTCCCTGGTACAGTTTTCATTTTTCTCAAATTTGACTGGTTAGTCAAATGAGAGGATAAAAATAAAATGTTCCAATCTTGTTAATCGATTAAGAAGAAGTTTTCAAGTGTAGATTCTGACTAACCTTCTTGTATGGTATCTGCGGTTGTTGACTAACTCTCCTGGTCAGATAATTACCATTATCTATTAGCCTTCTTTGTCTGATAATATTAATCTTTCTAGTCTGGAGTATTATTTTGGAGAAAAATCAAGTACACACACGTCACAGTAAGAACGAATGGTGCTGTGGTAGCGTGTTTGACTTGTGATACGAAAATCCTGAGATCGGGTCCCCGTAAGAGCGCTTAGTATTTTAATTTTTAATTTTTTTCAAGTGTAGATTCTGGAATTTTTTCAAGTGTAGATTCTAGAACTTTCCTGGTCAGATAATTACGATTGTCGACTAGCCGTCTTTGTCTGATGATATTAACCTTCCTAGTCTGGGGTATTGTTTTGGAGACTAGTTCAGCTAGTACACTTTTAAACTGAAGTTTCCTAGTCAGCTGTTTGGGTTAGTCAATTCTGCATTGTCAACCGAGCACTTTGCCTGGTCTCTGTGACCAACTTTTTTTTCTGTGTGTAGACTCGAACACAGTACTTCCCATCAATTATCTTAGAAGACAGAACCTTCCAGTTACCAGTGCTCACCTCCCATTTAAAATATAAATTTTCTTAGAATAAAACTCTCGTGGAACATAGTATCTAACTTACTACAAATCAATCTGTATTCTTTTTAATAGCACGTTTTGCTTACGAAATAATGAAAAAGAGGACTTTAAATTATAAGCTATAATACAAATAATATTATAGTTTTAAAAAATTAAAGAACACGCTTTTATAGAAATGTGAACTAAAAAGCACAAAATATCTATCTTAGTATTAAAATGCTGCGTAAGAGAAAATCGTGTGAGTGACACACCATAATATTTACATACATTTAAATCTTTCATTAAAATAATTTAGAATTAAACAAAAACCATTTTTAGAAAATCTCCCCTGACTGGGGTCGAACGCTAGACCTTTAGGTTCGTAGTGCGGCTCTTTATCTCTCAACCACGTACGAAAAGTATTTTTTTTTACAATATAGATTTTTTGTTTGCTCCCAGAGTGGTTACAAACATACATACAAACAAACATACAAACATACATACAGGTGAAGCTAATAAAAGCGTGTTAAAAATCACCATTAATATTTTATTAGACGTTGACTGTATTAAATTTAGCCCATGTTTGAACATGGTTATCGTAAGCTTTAATGTTATAAAGTAATTAAGAAGTCACGTACCTTTAAAAGGAGATAGTAGCAAAAAAAAAAAAAAAAAAAAAAAAAAAAAAAAGACCATAACATTATTTCAACAATAATTCAAAATATAATTACTTTTAAAGATTTTAACAGGTGTTAAAAAAGGTTTTATCTTTCTATTGCAGCTAATTAAATTTTTCTACATTTTGTATTTAACATTTTTTTTTTCAGAAAAATGTCAGAGCGAATTTTTTATCGATGTATAATCTTGCGCGCCCACCTCCATGATGTTTAGCCAGAATTTAATGAAAGTTTAACCTCTACATGAGATATAAATATATTAAAGGCTAAACAATTAGCTTTTATATATAATTTTTTTTCTAATTTTAAGCATAATTAGGCCAAAAATAGTGATACATTTCTCAATAATAGTTACAATATGTTTACTTCCATTTCCCTACTACAGTAGGTAATGGAAACAGCTCTAACGATTTTCTTCATAGTTGCTGTGTAAACACTCTATTAGATGTCTTTTCGAACGATATAGTTGGTTAGTTCAGGAAAATTGATAGGCGTTCTGTATAAATAGCTCAATTTCAGGTCTCGCAAGTACGTTCCTTTAAAAACGGCTGTACGGATTTTTTTTTTTCAAACTTGTCTTGTGAACTCCCTTTTAACTATCCTTTTGTATGGAATTATTGTTTTCTGGTCAATAATGGCCTAGCTTATGCCAATTTTTGGTAAAAGTTGGTATCTCAAAAACGGCTCTAACGATTTTCTAGAAAATTGTTACATATATCAATTTTAGACAGCCTTTCTCATGTATTACGTGGTTCTTATAGGAAAATTAACAGTGATCCTGCTTAGGTAGGTGAATTTTAGACCTCGGAAATTGGTGTTTCGAAAATTAACTGTACCATTCTTTTTCTTATCTTTTAACTTGCTATGTAAACTTTGTTTTGCATGTCTTTACACGTGTATTAAGTTTCTCATACCGCAAAAATTTTAGGTTTCTTCTTCGTTAGGTCAATGTTATGTGTTTTGATCGTATTATCTCCCCCCCCCCCCAAAAAAAAAAAAAAAAAAAAAAAAAGAGCCTATAATATGTGTAGTAGTAGGTAATGAAAGTCGTGTTGTTGTTTGCAGAATTTTTTTTTTTCTAAAATAATAGAGCTTTTCAGCAAAATTGTTTTTTATCACATTAAATAAAGTGTATTTTTTCAAGTGCACATTTTTTTAGATTCGTGTGATATATATACCGTTTGCATGTAATCCTGCTCGCAATAAGACATAAATTGACATAAATTAGCTTTATGTAACAGTTTCAATAAATTATAAAATAAATAAATATAATGAAAATTAATTAATAAAAAATGTACAATTTTTACAACAGCTTCAGTAGAAAGATCCCTCCCTACAAACACACTTATCCACAGTTCACCCTAAAGATATCCCTTTCATCCACATTACATCCTAAAGATCAGGCCTGTCCAACCCAAAACACTTGGTGGGCCGCATTGGAAATCTATTTTATTCATTCGGGCCGCACCGTATGTACAGTCATAAAAAAAAAGCCCCCTCCCTCACCCCATCCTCCTTTTCCGTCTAATTTCGCAGTAAATTAGTGTACAGACATGCGGCTGGTGCTGATCGATTAGTAATAAGGCCTAGTTTAGAACGGTTTAGTTAGATTTTACTTTTAGGAGTGTCTACATATTAAAACTCGCATCAACTTCATTTTTTTTCAAATTCGACAAGCTTTTTTAATTATTTGGATCAAATCAGCCCAGAAAATTGTATAGATTATATGTTTCTCTCAATTTTTACAAAGTTATGATTTGTAAAAAGATAGAGATGCTAATGTTAAATGAATGTAATAAACATTAATTTATGACTTCCTAAAAAATTAATATATTATTATTATTATTATTATTATTATTATTATTTTTAACGTTAGAATGAAGTATCCCAAATATATTCCATGCATGTTTTTGATTAAAAAACATTTTTTGAATTATGAAAATTATTAATAAATTCCTATTTCAAACAATGAGTTGTGAATTACATTAATTTTTGCACGAATAGAATAGGCATCATCAAAAATACAGGTTTCTAAATTTACAGTTCATTCCTATCGTTATTTTTCAAATTATAGTGATATTTCAATTTTTATTGCTCTTAGGGGACTGTCACTTGTTATCATTTGTGTCAGATATTACTTTGCTTTCCCATGATTTAAAATAGTTAGTTATTCAAGTAAGTTTAGACCTACACACCATTTCTTAATTAGCATTACTTTATTTTATATTTAAAATTGTTATACTTCTTTTTCGATTATTATCTGAATGAATATAATACTTTTCTGTGTGGTATCTTAATTTAATTCAGTGCCCGCAGCAGTCCTATATTTTCACGTTTGTTTTAATATTTTAATACCACTATTTTTTTAAACATTTTTTTTGTCAAGATTTTAAAGCTAAAGCAACATGTAAAAGTATAATGATTGATTAAAGTGGGGTCAAAATAATAAAATGCACGTAAAAATATAGGACTGTTGCGGGCACTGTTAATTCTTTTAAATATAGAGATTTACCCCTGATCAATTTTTCCTTGTAACTCTATGAAGGCTTCATATAAAAGAATATAAACTGTACGTTTTTCCGAACCGCCTTGACCTCAGAAATTGGAATATGTTGTCGAAAATGGTTGTTACTATACGAAAAAGAAAGAAGAAAAAAGTGTACACAAGTTTTAATATCTAGATGACATCCTAAACAAAATTTAGCAATTAAGAAATAGATGTATTACTAATCGTTAGGCATCAGCTGCAGGTTTCTATGATAATTTACGACGAAATTAAACAGGGAAGGAAATTATTATTATTATTATTATTTTATGACTGTACATATGCGCATGTGCATATACTTTTGAGTAAATGATTCATGAATGCATATACTTATTTCGGGGATGGACAGGGTGAAAATTCGGACATAATACATTAATTTAAATTATTTTCATTCATAAATTGAAGAGCTTGTTTCCAAATGGCGTTAAGTCATATTTTTCAGTTCTTGAGAAAACGCGGTTTTGTTATCTAAGATTTATTATTGAATTTAAGGAGAAGATAATTTTTCCCAGTAATCTATGGATGATAATAACACTAAATTACATGTTTAAAAAAATCCTAAGAGTATAGTTATTTAGAAATAAAAAAAGAAAGAAATGACTTAACTCCTTTTGGAACAAAACTATGACTTACGCCCTTTTGGCACAAACAAACAATGAAATGAAATGACTTACTTCCATTTGAAAATAATCCAAGTATTTTTTTTTCATGTAATCTATAATAATAAAAGGAAAGGTTTGTCTGTCTGTCTGTCTGTCTGTCTGTCTGTCTATCTGTCTGTCTGTCTGTCTGTCTGTCTGTTCTTTTATACGTTCAGCCCCTATTGAACGCAGAAGTACAAAAATTGACATACGGATGCTCTGGAGCCTTTCCGATGTTTTCCTCGAAACAGAATTTAAAAATTTTAATTAGTTGTGGAGATATTAATTAAAATGTCCACTCATGTCTAATCTAAAAGCGATCTCAAAGCAGAAAAAGTGGAAAATAAATTAGAAATATTTGTCCGATCGTTACAATTTCGATACCAAATGAAAGGGGCATTTTTTCTGAATCTAAGTGTGCAAGTGGTTTATCGGTACAACAATTAGATTTTTTAAAATTAACTAAAGTATGAATTTTCTGTGGCAACATCATTTCAAATGCCAGTAATGAAGACCCATCGTCTGTCATCAAAAAGGAAATGATTGCAACCGATCAAGATGTCACGTGTTTTGTAGTAGGGAAAAATATTGCAATTTTCAATTTTTTTCAAATTTTAATTCACGTTACATTTGAATTCATATTCGACCTAGACAGCATATTATAAAGCTACTGTTCAATTTTCATGAAAATATGTGGATAAACAAAAAAATGAGATTAAATTTTGTATTATATTTTCAACTATTTTAAATTGAGATATGCCGTTGAAATTTCGTAATATTGGTGTTTTTAACGCCCGATATTTCGATTCTGAATATTTTTGAAAGTGTAGAATTATTAGGAAGGGCTTGAAGGGGAGGGGGGGGGGGCAAGCAAACGGCCAGAAAAAAAAAAATAAATAAAAACAAATAAAAATAAATAAATAAAAAGAGTTACAGCGTTTGAAATTGTTATTATTAGGTTTCAAGGAAAGATAAATCGATTGCGGATATTTTCAAGTGTAAAATTATTAGAAGGGACGGAAAGGGGGGGAGGGGCAAAAACGTAGAAAAGGAACGGTTGTTTCGGAGAAAACAACGGAAAACCCAGAACGCCTTTATTCTTTTATATTTTGCAGAATTTCGAATTCTGATACTCCTTTCACATTTCATACTATGGATTTTGAACAGTATTTAGCCCGGAATTACCCAAGTTTCGGAGAAAACCACGAAAAAGTCAGACATAAATCGTTTTATAATAGTGTTTATATCATTTTTGTATCTCAGCTTCTAATTAGCATAATTTCAAAAGTAATATGTCATTTTGAAACTTATTTGAATGGAATTTCAAGGGTAGACGCCACAAATTTCTGTCACCTTCCATTAACCGACTATCATAAGTAATGGAATTTGAGATTTCACGTGATTTACACGTTTTAAGGTTTCCTGATTAGGTTTTCTTTTGTATATCAGCTACTAATTAAAATAATTTTATAAGTAATACACTATTTGAAAGCTTTATTGATTTAGAATTGAACAGTAGATTACAGAATTTTCTACCGCCAGATGGCGCTGTAATATTTTTAAATTTCAATATTTCGAATTCTGAATATGATTAAATTATTTTTAATACATCTTTCGAAAGATATTTTAAAGTACTTTTATACTATCGAAAGTGGGATTCGAGATTTCACCTAATTTACACGTTTTGAGGTCTCCTGAATCGGTTTTCTTTTGTATCTCAGGTACTAATTAAAATAATTTCATAAGTAATACATCATTTGAAAGATTTGTTGATTTGGAATCGAACAGTGGAATACAGAAATTTGTACCGCCAGATGGCGCTATAATATATTAAAATTTCAATATTTCAATTTCTAATTATGATTAAATTATTTTTAATATATCAATTGAAAGATATTTTAAAGTTCTTTTAAATTATCGAAAGTTTTCACCAGATTTACATGTTTTGAGGTGTCCTGAATCAGTTTTTTTTTTTTGTATCTCAGTTATTAATTAAAAAAAGTTCATAAGTAATACATCATTTGAAAGCTTATTTTAGTTGATACACATTTTAAAGTACTTTTACATTATCGAAAATGAAATTCGAGATTTCACCCGATTTACACGTTTTGAGGTGTCCTGATTAGGTTTTCTTTTGCATCTCATCTACTAATTAAAATAATTTCATGAGTGATGCATCATTTGAAAGCTTTGTTTATCTGGAATAGAACAATAGATTACAGAAATTTCTACCGCCAGATGGCGCTGTAATTTTTTTAACTTTCAATATTTCAATTTCTAATTATGATTAAATTATTTTTAATGCATCATTCGAAAGATATTTTAAAGTTCTTTTATATTATCGACAGTTTTCACCAGATTTACACGTTTTCAGGTCTCCTGAATTAGTTTTCTTTTGTATCTCAGCTACTAATTAAAATAATTTCATAAGTAATACATCATTCGAAAGCTTTTTTGATTTGGAATCGAACAGTGGAATACTGAAATTTGTACCGCCAGATGGCGCTGTAATATTTTCAAATTTCAATATTTCAATTTCTAATTATGATAAAATTATTTTTAATACATCATTCGAAAGATATTTTAAAGTTCTTTTAAATTATCGAAAGTTTTCACCAGATTTACACGTTTTGAGCTGTCCTGAATCAGTTTTCTTTTATATCTCAGTTATTAATTTAAAAAATTTCATAAGTAATACATCATTTGAAAGCTTTGTTGACTTGATACACATTTTAAAGTACTTTTACATTATCGAAAATGGAATTCGAGATTTCACCCGATTTACACGTTTTGAGGTCACCTAATTAGGTTTTCTTTTGTATCTCAGCTACTAATTAAAATAATTTCATAAGTAATACATCATTAGAAAGCTTTTTTGATTTGGAATCGAACAGTGTATTACAGAAATTTCTACCCCCAGATGGCGCTGTAATATTTTCAAATTTCAATATTTGAATTTCTAATTATGATTAAATTATTTTTAATGCATCATTCGAAAGATATTTTAAAGTTCTTTTATATTATCGACAGTTTTCACCAGATTTACACGTTTTGAGGTCTCCTGAATTAGTTTTCTTTTGTATCTCAGCTACTAATTAAAATAATTTCGTAATACATCATTAGAAAGCTTTTTTGATTTGGAATCGAACAGTGGAATACAGAAATTTGTACCGCCAGATGGCGCTGTAACATTTTAAAATTTCAATATTTCAATTTCTAATTATGATTAAATTATTTGTAATACATCATTCGAAAGATATTTTAAAGTTTTTTAAATTATCGAAAGTTTTCACCAGATTTACACGTTTTGAGGTGTCCTGAATCAGTTTTTTTTTTTTTTTTTTTTTTTTTTTTTTTTTTTTTTGTATCTCAGTTATTAATTAAAAAAATTTCATAAGTAAAACATCATTTGAAAGCTTATTTTAGTTGATACACATTTTAAAGTACATTTACATTATCGAAAATGGAATTGGAGATTTCACCCGATTTACACGTTTTGAGGTCTCCTGATTAGGTTTTCTTTTGTATCTCATCTACTAATCAAAATAATTTCATGAGTGATACATCATTTGAAAGCTTTGTTGATCTGGAATGGAACAATAGATTACAGAAATTTCTACAGCCAGATGGCGCTGTAATATTTTTAAATTTCAATATTTCATATTCTAATTATGATTAAATTATTTCTAATACATCATTCGAAAGATATTTTAAAGTTCTTTTACATTATCGAAAGTGGAATTCGAGATTTCACCTGATTTACAATTTAAAGTGTCCTGATCAGGTTTTCTTTTGCATCTCAGCTAATTGAGTAAGACCGTTCAAAATTGGTATATGCAAGTTAATTAGGAGGGGCTGGAACGGTGGGGAAGGAATAGGCGCGCATGGGTTTGGGACCCGGTGCGAGTTTTTACCCGTTAATAAAAGATTTTTTTTTAAATTTTATTTTCTTAATAATAAAAGTTTGAGTCGAGAAGGAATATGCGTGTACAGCGCACGTATATCCTCAAACGTGCGCGCACAGCGCGCATTGGTCTGCGCTGCCGACGGCAGTGGCGTTCCGGTGTGAGTTTTTACCCGATGCTAAATGATATATTTTTTAATCCCTTTTCTTAAGAATGAAAGTTTATGAGTAATAACATGGAATTTTGAGAAGTCATAAGGATGGTGAAGGAATACGTGAGCGCAGCGCACGGGTCTACGCTGCCGAAGGCAGTGGGGACCCGGTGCGACATTTTTCCTGATCAGAATTTTTTTTTCTCTTTTTTTATCACATGATAAAAATTAATGCAATTTTGAGATTTCATTAATTTTTGTGATTCATTTAAAAATAGTGACCAGCGAAGCGGGCGTAGCCTGCTAGTCTATAATAATAAAAGGAAAGGTTTGTCTGTCTGTCTGTCTGTCTGTCTATCTGTCTGTCTGTCTGTCTGTCTGTCTGTCTGTCTGTTCTTTTATACGTTCAGCCCCTATTGAACGCAGACGTACAAAAATTGACATACGGATGCTCTGGAGCCTTTCCGATGTTTTCCTCGAAACAGAATTTAAAAATTTTAATTAGTTGTGGAGATATTAATTAAAATGTCCACTCATGTCTAATCTAAAAGCGATCTCAAAGCAGAAAAAGTGGAAAATAAATTAGAAATATTTGTCCGATCGTTACAATTTCGATACCAAATGAAAGGGGCATTTTTTCTGAATCTAAGTGTGCAAGTGGTTTATCGGTACAACAATTAGATTTTTTAAAATTAACTAAAGTATGAATTTTCTGTGGCAACATCATTTCAAATGCCAGTAATGAAGACCCATCGTCTGTCATCAAAAAGGAAATGATTGCAACCGATCAAGATGTCACGTGTTTTGTAGTAGGGAAAAATATTGCAATTTTCAATTTTTTTCAAATTTTAATTCACGTTACATTTGAATTCATATTCGGCCTAGACAGCATATTATAAAGCTACTGTTCAATTTTCATGAAAATATGTGGATAAACAAAAAAATGAGATTAAATTTTGTATTATATTTTCAACTATTTTAAATTGAGATATGCCGTTGAAATTTCGTAATATTGGTGTTTTTAACGCCCGATATTTCGATTCTGAATATTTTTGAAAGTGAAGAATTATTAGGAAGGGCTTGAAGGGGAGGGGGGGGCAAGCAAACGGCCAGAAAAAATAAAAAATAAATAAATAAATAAATAAAAAGAGTTACAGCGTTTGAAATTGTTATTATTAGGTTTCAAGGAAAGATAAATCGATTGCGGATATTTTCAAGTGTAAAATTATTAGAAGGGACGGAAAGGGGGGGAAGGGGCAAAAACGTAGAAAAGGAACGGTTGTTTCGGAGAAAACAACGGAAAACCCAGAACGCCTTTATTGTTTTATATTTTGCAGAATTTCGAATTCTGATACTCCTTTCACATTTCATACTATGGATTTTGAACAGTATTTAGCCCGGAATTACCCAAGTTTCGGAGAAAACCACGAAAAAGTCAGACATAAATCGTTTTATAATAGTGTTTATATCATTTTTGTATCTCAGCTTCTAATTAGCATAATTTCAAAAGTAATATGTCATTTTGAAACTTATTTGAATGGAATTTCAAGAGTAGACGCCACAAATTTCTGTCACCTTCCATTAACCGACTATCATAAGTAATGGAATTTGAGATTTCACGTGATTTACACGTTTTAAGGTTTCCTGATTAGGTTTTCTTTTGTATCTCAGCTACTAATTAAAATAATTTTATAAGTAATACATTATTTGAAAGCTTTATTGATTTAGAATTGAACAGTAGATTACAGAATTTTCTACCGACAGATGGCGCTGTAATATTTTTAAATTTCAATATTTCGAAGTCTGAATATGATTAAATTATTTTTAATACATCATTCGAAAGATATTTTAAAGTACTTTTATACTATCGAAAGTGGGATTCGAGATTTCACCTAATTTACACGTTTTGAGGTCTCCTGAATCGGTTTTATTTTGTATCTCAGGTACTAATTAAAATAATTTCATAAGTAATACATCATTTGAAAGATTTGTTGATTTGGAATCGAACAGTGGAATACAGAAATTTGTACCGCCAGATGGCGCTGTAATATTTTAAAATTTCAATATTTCAATTTCTAATTATGATTAAATTATTTTTAATATATCAATTGAAAGATATTTTAAAGTTCTTTTAAATTATCGAAAGTTTTCACCAGATTTACATGTTTTGAGGTGTCCTGAATCAGTTTTTTTTTTGTATCTCAGTTATTAATTAAAAAAAGTTCATAAGTAATACATCATTTGAAAGCTTATTTTAGTTGATACACATTTTAAAGTACTTTTACATTATCGAAAATGAAATTCGAGATTTCACCCGATTTACACGTTTTGGGGTGTCCTGATTAGGTTTTCTTTTGCATCTCATCTACTAATTAAAATAATTTCATGAGTGATGCATCATTTGAAAGCTTTGTTTATCTGGAATGGAACAATAGATTACAGAAATTTCTACCGCCAGATGGCGCTGTAATATTTTCAAATTTCAATATTTGAATTTCTAATTATGATTAAATTATTTTTAATGCATCATTCGAAAGATATTTTAAAGTTCTTTTATATTATCGACAGTTTTCACCAGATTTACACGTTTTGAGGTCTCATGAATTAGTTTTCTTCTGTATCTCAGCTACTAATTAAAATAATTTCGTAATACATCATTAGAAAGCTTTTTTGATTTGGAATCGAACAGTGGAATACTGAAATTTCTACCGCCAGATGGCGCTGTAATTTTTTTAACTTTCAATATTTCAATTTCTAATTATGATTAAATTATTTTTAATGCATCATTCGAAAGATATTTTAAAGTTCTTTTATATTATCGACAGTTTTCACCAGATTTACACTTTTTGAGGTCTCCTGAATTCGTTTTCTTTTGTATCTCAGCTACTAATTAAAATAATTTCATAAGTAATACATCATTCAAAAGCTTTTTTGATTTGGAATCGAACAGTGGAATACTGAAATTTGTACCGCCAGATGGCGCTGTAATAATTTCAAATTTCAATATTTCAATTTCTAATTATGATAAAATTATTTTTAATACATCATTCGAAAGATATTTTAAAGTTCTTTTAAATTATCGAAAGTTTTCACCAGATTTACACATTTTGAGCTGTCCTGAATCAGTTTTCTTTTATATCTCAGTTATTAATTAAAAAAATTTCATAAGTAATACATCATTTGAAAGCTTTGTTGACTTGATACACATTTTAAAGTACTTTTACATTATCGAAAATGGAATTCGAGATTTCACCCGATTTACACGTTTTGAGGTCTCCTAATTAGGTTTTCTTTTGTATCTCAGCTACTAATTAAAATAATTTCATAAGTAATACATCATTAGAAAGCTTTTTTGATTTGGAATCGAACAGTGGATTACAGAAATTTCTACCGACAGATGGCGCTGTAATATTTTCAAATTTCAATATTTGAATTTCTAATTATGATTAAATTATTTTTAATGCATCATTCGAAAGATATTTTAAAGTTCTTTTATATTATCGACAGTTTTCACCAGATTTACACGTTTTGAGGTCTCCTGAATTAGTTTTCTTCTGTATCTCAGCTACTAATTAAAATAATTTCGTAATACATCATTAGAAAGCTTTTTTGATTTGGAATCGAACAGTGGAATACAGAAATTTGTACCGCCAGATGGCGCTGTAACATTTCAAATTTCAATATTTCAATTTCTAATTATGATAAAATTATTTTTAATACATCATTCGAAAGATATTTTAAAGTTCTTTTAAATTATCGAAAGTTTTCACCAGATTTACACGTTTTGAGCTGTCCTGAATCAGTTTTCTTTTATATCTCAGTTATTAATTAGAAAAATTTCATAAGTAATACATCATTTGAAAGCTTTGTTGACTTGATACACATTTTAAAGTACTTTTACATTATCGAAAATGGAATTCGAGATTTCACCCGATTTACACGTTTTGAGGTCTCCTAATTAGGTTTTCTTTTGTATCTCAGCTACTAATTAAAATAATTTCATAAGTAATACATCATTAGAAAGCTTTTTTGATTTGGAATCGAACAGTGGATTACAGAAATTTCTACCGCCAGATGGCGCTGTAATATTTTCAAATTTCAATATTTGAATTTCTAATTATGATTAAATTATTTTTAATGCATCATTCGAAAGATATTTTAAAGTTCTTTTATATTATCGACAGTTTTCACCAGATTTACACGTTTTGAGGTCTCCTGAATTAGTTTTCTTTTGTATCTCAGATACTAATTAAAATAATTTCGTAATACATCATTAGAAAGCTTTTTTGATTTGGAATCGAACAGTGGAATACAGAAATTTGTACCGCCAGATGGCGCTGTAACATTTTAAAATTTCAATATTTCAATTTCTAATTATGATTAAATTATTTGTAATACATCATTCGAAAGATATTTTAAAGTTTTTTAAATTATCGAAAGTTTTCACCAGATTTACACGTTTTGAGGTGTCCTGAATCAGTTTTTTTTTTTTTTTTTTTGTATCTCAGTTATTAATTAAAAAAAGTTCATAAGTAAAACATCATTTGAAAGCTTATTTTAGTTGATACACATTTTAAAGTACATTTACATTATCGAAAATGGAATTGGAGATTTCACCCGATTTACACGTTTTGAGGTCTCCTGATTAGGTTTTCTTTTGTATCTCATCTACTAATTAAAATAATTTCATGAGTAATACATCATTTGAAAGCTTTGTTGATCTGGAATGGAACAATAGATTACAGAAATTTCTACAGCCAGATGGCGCTGTAATATTTTTAAATTTCAATATTCTAATTATGATTAAATTATTTCTAATACATCATTCGAAAGATATTTTAAAGTTCCTTTACATTATCGAAAGTGGAATTCGAGATTTCACCTGATTTACAATTTAAAGTGTCCTGATCAGGTTTTCTTTTGCATCTCAGCTAATTGAGTAAGACCGTTCAAAATTGGTATATGCAAGTTAATTAGGAGGGGCTGGAACGGTGGGGAAGGAATAGGCGCGCATGGGTTTGGGACCCGGTGCGAGTTTTTACCCGTTGATAAAAGATTTTTTTTTTTAATTTTATTTTCTTAATACTAAAAGTTTGAGTTGAGAAGGAATATGCGTGTACAGCGCACGTATATCCTCAAACGTGCGCGCACAGCGCGCATTGGTCTGCGCTGCCGACGGCAGTGGCGTCCCGGTGTGAGTTTTTACCCGATGCTAAATGATATATTTTTTAATTCCTTTTCTTAAGAATGAAAGTTTATGAGTAATAACATGGAATTTTGAGAAGTCATAAGGATGGTGAAGGAATACGTGCGCGCAGCGCACGGGTCTACGCTGCCGAAGGCAGTGGGGACCCGGTGCGACATTTTTCCTGATCAGAATTTTTTTTTCTCTTTTTTTATCACATGATAAAAATTAATGCAATTTTGAGAATTCATTAATTTTTGTGATTCATTTAAAAATAGTGACCAGCGAAGCGGGCGTAGCCTGCTAGTCTATAATAATAAATGGAAAGGTTTGTCTGTCTGTCTGTCTGTCTGTCTGTCTATCTGTCTGTCTGTCTGTCTGTCTGTTCTTTTATACGTTCAGCCCCTATTGAACGCAGAAGTACAAGAATTGACATACGGATGCTCTGGAGCCTTTCCGATGTTTTCCTCGAAACAGAATTTAAAAATCTTAATTAGTTTCGGAGATATTAATTAAAATGCTGACCCATATCGATCGCGAAAATGACCAAAAATCCTTATTGCTTAAAAAGAGGCATTCCATCAGCATTCAGCAGACGATTTTAACGGCTGTCTCTAACAGAAAAAAAAACATGTGCAAGTCATTAATGTCACATGATCTTTAACTGGAGTTAAAAATTGCAAATTTCAAAGTGCTTCAAATTTTCTTTTTCGTACACAACACTTAATATACAACCTATTAAGCACAAAACCAACCTGCAGTTAAAATTTCATCAAATTTCATTAATAAACAAAGCAGTTACATTTTAATTGCTAATTAAATTTTATTCTAACACGTAATCTATCTTTCAATAGACGATAGGAGTTTCCATAGCAACAAAATACATTTGAAGGAACTAAAAAATACTTTTTCTTTTTCTTTTTACTTCCATTACCCGACTACCGTGGTATATATATCCGCGATTGTAATGAAATGCTCGCCCTCTGGTGGGCTAAGGTGAAATTATCACACCACTGCATATCCTCATATTATGCAATCGACTTTCCATGATGAAATGGCGGAGAAAGAATAATAATTACACGTGGCTGTTATATTTACTAACAACTGCAGTGTTCAGAGAGCGCCATCTATCGATCATTACAAACGCGGATAGGTTTTGGCGAAATAAAAAATGTTTATTTTTCTTTTTACTTCCATTAATAAAACTACCGTAGATAATGGAATTAGAGATTTCACGTGATTTACATGTTTTAGAATGTCCTGATCGGTTTTCTTTTGTATCACAGCTACTAATTAAAATAATTTCATAAGTAACACATTATTTGAAAGCTTTGTTGATTTGGAATTGAACAGTAGATTACAGAAATTTCTACTGCCAGATATTTTAAAATTTCGATATTTCAAATTCCAATTAAATTATTTTTGATACATCATTCGAAAGATATTTTAAAGTTCCTTTAAATTATCGAAAGTTTTCACCAGATTTTCACGCTTTGAGGTCTCCTGAATTAGTTTTCTTTTGTATCTCAGCTACTAATTAAAATAATTTCATGAGTAATGCATCATTAGAAAGCTTTTTTAGATTTGGAATCGAACAGTGCAATACAGAAATTTGTACCGCTAGATGGTGCTGTAATATTTTAAAATTTCAAAATTTCAAATTCTAATTATGATTAAATCATTTTTAATACATCATTCGAAAGATATTTTAAAGTTCTTTTAAATTATCGAAAGTTTTCACCAGATTTACACGTTTTGAGGTGTCCTGAATCAGTTTTCTTTTATATCTCAGTTATTAATTAAAAAAAATTCATAAGTAATACATCATTTGAAAGCTTTGTTGACTTGATACACATTTTAAAGTACTTTACATTATCGAAAATGGAATTCGAGATTTCACCCGATTTACACGTTTTGGGGTGTCCTGATTAGGTTTTCTTTTGTATCTCAGCTACTAATTAAAATAATTTTATATGTAATACATCATTAGAAAGCTTTTTTGATTTGGAATCGAACAGTGGATTACAGAAATTTGTACCGCCAGATGGCGCTGTAATATTTTAAAATTTCAATATTTCAATTTCTAATTATGATTAAATTATTTTTAATGCATCATTCGAAAGATATTTTAAAGTTCTTTTAAATTATCGAAAGTTTTCACCAGATATACACGTTTTGAGGTGTCCTGAATCAGTTTTCTTTTGTATCTCAGCTACTAATTAAAATAATTTCATAAGTAATACATCATTAGAAAGCTTTTTTGATTTGGAATCGAACAGTGGAATACAGAAATTTGTACCGCCAGATGGCGCTGTAATATTTTAAAATTTCAAAATTTCAATTTTTAATTATGATTAAATTATAGATGGTACTGTAATATTTTAAAATTTCGATATTTCAATTTCTAATTATGATTAAATTATTTTTAATACATCATTCGAAAGATATTTTAAAGTTCTTTTAAATTATCGAAAGTTTTCACCAGATTTACACGTTTTGAGGTGTCCTGAATCAGTTTTCTTTTGTATCTCAGCTACTAATTAAAATAATTTCATAAGTAATACATCATTAGAAAGCTTTTTTGATTTGGAATCGAACAGTGGAATACAGAAATTTGTACCGCCAGATGGCGCTGTAATATTTTAAAATTTCAATATTTCAATTTCTAATTATGATTAAATTATTTGTAATACATCATTCGAAAGATATTTTAAAGTTCTTTTAAATTATCGAAAGTTTTCACCAGATTTACACGTTTTGAGGTGTCCTGAATCAGTTTTTTTTTTTTTGTATCTCAGTTATTAATTAAAAAAAGTTCATAAGTAATACATCATTTGAAAGCTTATTTTAGTTGATACACATTTTAAAGTACTTTTACATTATCGAAAAATGGAATTCCAGATTTCACCCGATTTACACGTTTTGAGGTGTCCTGATTAGGTTTTCTTTTGTATCTCATCTACTAATTAAAATAATTTCAGGAGTAATACATCATTTGAAAGCTTTGTTAATCTGGAATGGAACAATAGATTACAGAAATTTATACCGCCAGATGGCGCTGTAATATTTTTAAATTTCAATATTTCATATTCTAATTATGATTCAATTATTTCTAATACATCATTCGAAAGACATTTTAAAGTTCTTTTACATTATCGAAAGTGGAACTCGAGATTTCACCCGATTTACAATTTAAAGTGTCCTGATCAGGTTTTCTTTTGCATCTCAGCTAATTGAGTAAGACCGTTCAAAATTGGTATATGCAAGTTAATTAGGAGGGGCTGGAACGGTGGGGAAGGAATAGGCGCGCAGCGCGCATGGGTTTGGGTTTGGGACCCGGTGCGAGTTTTACCCGATGATAAAAGTTTTTTTTTTTTTTTTTTTTTAATAATAAAAGTTTGAGTTGAGAAGGAATATGCATGTACAGCGCACGTACATCCTCAAACGTGCGCGCGCAGCGCGCATGGGTCTGCGATGCCGAAGGCAGTGACGTCCCGGTGTGAGTTTTTACCCGATGCTAAATGATATATTTTTTAATTCCTTTTCTTGAGAATGAAAGCTTATGAGTAATAACATGGAATTTTGAGAAGTGATAAGGATGGTGAAGGAATGCGTGTGCGCAGCGCACGGGTATACGCTGCCGAAGGCAGTGGGGACCCGGTGCGACATTTTTCACGATCAGAATTTTTTTTTCTCTTTTTTTATCACATGATAAAAATTAATGCAATTTTGAGAATTCATTAATTACTAGCAGGCTACGCCCGCTTCGCTGGTCACTATTTTTAAATGAATCACAAAAATTAATGAATTCTCAAAATTGCATTAATTTTTATCATGTGATAAAAAAAGAGAAAAAAAAATTCTGATCAGGAAAAATGTCGCACCGGGTCCCCACTGCCTTCGGCAGCGTAGACCCGTGCGCTGCGCGCACGTATTCCTTCACCATCCTTATGACTTCTCAAAATTCCATGTTATTACTCATAAACTTTCATTCTTAAGAAAAGGAATTAAAAAATATATCATTTAGCATCGGGTAAAAACTCACACCGGGACGCCACTGCCGTCGGCAGCGCAGACCAATGCGCGCTGTGCGCGCACGTTTGAGGATATACGTGCGCTGTACACGCATATTCCTTCTCAACTCAAACTTTTAGTATTAAGAAAATAAAATTAAAAAAAAAAATCTTTTATCAACGGGTAAAAACTCGCACCGGGTCCCAAACCCATGCGCGCCTATTCCTTCCCCACCGTTCCAGCCCCTCCTAATTAACTTGCATATACCAATTTTGAACGGTCTTACTCAATTAGCTGAGATGCAAAAGAAAACCTGATCAGGACACTTTAAATTGTAAATCAGGTGAAATCTCGAATTCCACTTTCGATAATGTAAAGGAACTTTAAAATATCTTTCGAATGATGTATTAGAAATAATTTAATCATAATTAGAATATTGAAATTTAAAAATATTACAGCGCCATCTGGCTGTAGAAATTTCTGTAATCTATTGTTCCATTCCAGATCAACAAAGCTTTCAAATGATGTATTACTCATGAAATTATTTTAATTAGTAGATGAGATACAAAAGAAAACCTAATCAGGAGACCTCAAAACGTGTAAATCGGGTGAAATCTCCAATTCCATTTTCGATAATGTAAATGTACTTTAAAATGTGTATCAACTAAAATAAGCTTTCAAATGATGTTTTACTTATGAACTTTTTTTAATTAATAACTGAGATACAAAAAAAAAAAAAAAAAAAACTGATTCAGGACACCTCAAAACGTGTAAATCTGGTGAAAACTTTCGATAATTTAAAAAACTTTAAAATATCTTTCGAATGATGTATTACAAATAATTTAATCATAATTAGAAATTGAAATATTGAAATTTTAAAATGTTACAGCGCCATCTGGCGGTACAAATTTCTGTATTCCACTGTTCGATTCCAAATCAAAAAAGCTTTCTAATGATGTATTACGAAATTATTTTAATTAGTATCTGAGATACAAAAGAAAACTAATTCAGGAGACCTCAAAACGTGTAAATCTGGTGAAAACTGTCGATAATATAAAAGAACTTTAAAATATCTTTCGAATGATGCATTAAAAATAATTTAATCATAATTAGAAATTCAAATATTGAAATTTGAAAATATTACAGCGCCATCTGGCGGTAGAAATTTCTGTAATCCACTGTTCGATTCCAAATCAAAAAAGCTTTCTAATGATGTATTACTTATGAAATTATTTTAATTAGTAGCTGAGATACAAAAGAAAACCTAATTAGGAGACCTCAAAACGTGTAAATCGGGTGAAATCTCGAATTCCATTTTCGATAATGTAAAAGTACTTTAAAATGTGTATCAAGTCAACAAATCTTTCAAATGATGTATTACTTATGAAATTTTTCTAATTAATAACTGAGATATAAAAGAAAACTGATTCAGGACAGCTCAAAACGTGTAAATCTGGTGAAAACTTTCGATAATTTAAAAGAACTTTAAAATATCTTTCGAATGATGTATTAAAAATAATTTTATCATAATTAGAAATTGAAATATTGAAATTTGAAATGTTACAGCGCCATCTGGCGGTACAAATTTCTGTATTCCACTGTTCGATTCCAAATCAAAAAAGCTTTCTAATGATGTATTACGAAATTATTTTAATTAGTAGCTGAGATACAGAAGAAAACTAATTCAGGAGACCTCAAAACGTGTAAATCTGGTGAAAACTGTCGATAATATAAAAGAACTTTAAAATATCTTTCGAATGATGCATTAAAAATAATTTAATCATAATTAGAAATTCAAATATTGAAATTTGAAAATATTACAGCGCCATCTGTCGGTAGAAATTTCTGTAATCCACTGTTCGATTCCAAATCAAAAAAGCTTTCTAATGATGTATTACTTATGAAATTATTTTAATTAGTAGCTGAGATACAAAAGAAAACCTAATTAGGAGACCTCAAAACGTGTAAATCGGGTGAAATCTCGAATTCCATTTTCGATAATGTAAAAGTACTTTAAAATGTGTATCAAGTCAACAAAGCTTTCAAATGATGTATTACTTATGAAATTTTTTTAATTAATAACTGAGATATAAAAGAAAACTGATTCAGGACAGCTCAAAATGTGTAAATCTGGTGAAAACTTTCGATAATTTAAAAGAACTTTAAAATATCTTTCGAATGATGTATTAAAAATAATTTTATCATAATTAGAAATTGAAATATTGAAATTTGAAATTATTACAGCGCCATCTGGCGGTACAAATTTCAGTATTCCACTGTTCGATTCCAAATCAAAAAAGCTTTTGAATGATGTATTACTTATGAAATTATTTTAATTAGTAGCTGAGATACAAAAGAAAACGAATTCAGGAGACCTCAAAAAGTGTAAATCTGGTGAAAACTGTCGATAATATAAAAGAACTTTAAAATATCTTTCGAATGATGCATTAAAAATAATTTAATCATAATTAGAAATTGAAATATTGAAAGTTAAAAAAATTACAGCGCCATCTGGCGGTAGAAATTTCAGTATTCCACTGTTCGATTCCAAATCAAAAAAGCTTTCTAATGATGTATTACGAAATTATTTTAATTAGTAGCTGAGATACAGAAGAAAACTAATTCAGGAGACCTCAAAACGTGTAAATCTGGTGAAAACTGTCGATAATATAAAAGAACTTTAAAATATCTTTCGAATGATGCATTAAAAATAATTTAATCATAATTAGAAATTCAAATATTGAAATTTGAAAATATTACAGCGCCATCTGGCGGTAGAAATTTCTGTAATCTATTGTTCCATTCCAGATAAACAAAGCTTTCAAATGATGCATCACTCATGAAATTATTTTAATTAGTAGATGAGATGCAAAAGAAAACCTAATCAGGACACCCCAAAACGTGTAAATCGGGTGAAATCTCGAATTTCATTTTCGATAATGTAAAAGTACTTTAAAATGTGTATCAACTAAAATAAGCTTTCAAATGATGTATTACTTATGAACTTTTTTTAATTAATAACTGAGATACAAAAAAAAAACTGATTCAGGACACCTCAAAACATGTAAATCTGGTGAAAACTTTCGATAATTTAAAAGAACTTTAAAATATCTTTCAATTGATATATTAAAAATAATTTAATCATAATTAGAAATTGAAATATTGAAATTTTAAAATATTACAGCGCCATCTGGCGGTACAAATTTCTGTATTCCACTGTTCGATTCCAAATCAACAAATCTTTCAAATGATGTATTACTTATGAAATTATTTTAATTAGTACCTGAGATACAAAATAAAACCGATTCAGGAGACCTCAAAACGTGTAAATTAGGTGAAATCTCGAATCCCACTTTCGATAGTATAAAAGTACTTTAAAATATCTTTCGAATGATGTATTAAAAATAATTTAATCATATTCAGACTTCGAAATATTGAAATTTAAAAATATTACAGCGCCATCTGTCGGTAGAAAATTCTGTAATCTACTGTTCAATTCTAAATCAATAAAGCTTTCAAATAATGTATTACTTATAAAATTATTTTAATTAGTAGCTGAGATACAAAAGAAAACCTAATCAGGAAACCTTAAAACGTGTAAATCACGTGAAATCTCAAATTCCATTACTTATGATAGTCGGTTAATGGAAGGTGACAGAAATTTGTGGCGTCTACTCTTGAAATTCCATTCAAATAAGTTTCAAAATGACATATTACTTTTGAAATTATGCTAATTAGAAGCTGAGATACAAAAATGATATAAACACTATTATAAAACGATTTATGTCTGACTTTTTCGTGGTTTTCTCCGAAACTTGGGTAATTCCGGGCTAAATACTGTTCAAAATCCATAGTATGAAATGTGAAAGGAGTATCAGAATTCGAAATTCTGCAAAATATAAAACAATAAAGGCGTTCTGGGTTTTCCGTTGTTTTCTCCGAAACAACCGTTCCTTTTCTACGTTTTTGCCCCTTCCCCCCCTTTCCGTCCCTTCTAATAATTTTACACTTGAAAATATCCGCAATCGATTTATCTTTCCTTGAAACCTAATAATAACAATTTCAAACGCTGTAACTCTTTTTATTTATTTATTTATTTATTTTTTATTTTTTCTGGCCGTTTGCTTGCCCCCCCCTCCCCTTCAAGCCCTTCCTAATAATTCTTCACTTTCAAAAATATTCAGAATCGAAATATCGGGCGTTAAAAACACCAATATTACGAAATTTCAACGGCATATCTCAATTTAAAATAGTTGAAAATATAATACAAAATTTAATCTCATTTTTTTGTTTATCCACATATTTTCATGAAAATTGAACAGTAGCTTTATAATATGCTGTCTAGGCCGAATATGAATTCAAATGTAACGTGAATTAAAATTTGAAAAAAATTGAAAATTGCAATATTTTTCCCTACTACAAAACACGTGACATCTTGATCGGTTGCAATCATTTCCTTTTTGATGACAGACGATGGGTCTTCATTACTGGCATTTGAAATGATGTTGCCACAGAAAATTCATACTTTAGTTAATTTTAAAAAATCTAATTGTTGTACCGATAAACCACTTGCACACTTAGATTCAGAAAAAATGCCCCTTTCATTTGGTATCGAAATTGTAACGATCGGACAAATATTTCTAATTTATTTTCCACTTTTTCTGCTTTGAGATCGCTTTTAGATTAGACATGAGTGGACATTTTAATTAATATCTCCACAACTAATTAAAATTTTTAAATTCTGTTTCGAGGAAAACATCGGAAAGGCTCCAGAGCATCCGTATGTCAATTTTTGTACGTCTGCGTTCAATAGGGGCTGAACGTATAAAAGAACAGACAGACAGACAGACAGACAGACAGACAGACAGATAGACAGACAGACAGACAGACAGACAAACCTTTCCTTTTATTATTATAGATTGTGATTCATTTAAAAATAGTGACCAGCGAAGCGGGCGTAGCCTGCTAGTCTATAATAATAAAAGAAGATGTTTGTCTGTCTGTCTGTCTGTCTGTCTGTCTGTGCATCTATACGTTTCGCCCCTACTGAACGCAGAAGTATAAAATTTGACATACGGGTGCTCAGAAGCCTTCCCGAGTTGATAGTCAAAACAGAATTTAAAAATTTTAATTAGTTGCGGAGATATTAATTAAAATGTAGACCCATGTCTTAATCAAAAAGCGATCTCAATGACTCAGAATTCACCGCTATTGCATAAAAATAGATATTTTAACGGAGTTAAAAGCAGAAAAAATGGAAAATAAATTAGAAATATTAGTCCGATCGTTACGAATTTGGTACCAAATGAAAGGGGATTTTTTTCCGAATCTAAGAGTGCAAGCGGCTTATCGATACATCAATTAGATTTTTTAAAATTAACTAAACTAGGAAATTTAATTGCCAACAGGCAGACGATTTTCTAAGCGGTCTCGATCGGAAACAAAACACATACGAGACAACTGTCTGTGATGAAATCGGAAATGGTTCTAATCAATTAAGATATCATGTGTTTTATACTGGGGGGAAAAATTGCAATTTTCAATTTTTTTCAAATTTTCATTCACGTTACATTAGAATTAATATTCGGCCAAGACAGCATATTATAAAGCTACTGTTCAATTTTCATGAAAATATATGAATAATTAAAAAAATGACATATTTATTGGAAAAAGATTGTCTTCTTTTATATTTTGCAGTATTTGCAGCCGTCGAAATTTCGTAGTATGTAGTTTTAATGCCCGATAATTCGATTGTGAATATTTTTGAAAGAGTACGATTATTAGGGAGGGCTTGAGGGAGAGGGAAAAAAGGCAAGAAAAAGAGTTACAGCGTTTGAAATTGGTTGGCATATTAAGATTTTAAGGCAAGGTATTTGGTTTTCTTTTTTATCTCAGCTTCTAATTAAAATAATTTCATAAGTAATACATCATTTGAAAGCTTTGTTGATTTGGAATTGAACAGTAGATTACAGAAATTTCTACCGCCAGATGGCACTGAAATATTTTAAAATTTCAATATTTCAAATTCTAATTATGATTATATTATTTTTAATACATCATTCGAAAGATATTTTAAAGTTCTTTTATATTATCGAAAGTATTATTCGAGATTTTACCCGATTTACACGTTTTAAGGTTTCCTGTTTAGGTTTTCTTTTGTATCTCAGCTACTAATTAAAATATTTTCACAAGTAATACATCATTTGAAAGGTTTGTTGATTTAGAATTGAACAGTAGATTACAGAAATTTCTACCGCCAGATGGTGATGTAATATTTTAAAATTTCAATATTTTAAATTCTAATGAGCGAGGAAGGTGTTGTATGTTCTAAAACGGGAAAAGGCGCCGCAGCCGCCACCGAGCGGGACTTTGCTAAAGTCAGAAATTTGAAAGATCATAACATGGTGAGCGAACAGGCTGTTCGGGAAACGGGAAAAAGGCGCCGCAGGCGCCACCGAGCGGGAGTTTCATAAAGTCGGATTTTTCAAGGATCGCGAACCAGCTGGTCGCCGAAGGCGGCTAGTACAGAATAAATTTTAGTTATACAATTTTGGAAGGTAGTTAATTACTACAAATCTTCATTTACAAATTCTATTTTGGCATCTTTATCATTATTTTCCCTTGTGTTAGCGTTAGCATTATCATTGCAAGATTATTCATAAAAATAAAAAAATACGTGAAGTTTGTTAATTCCCAAAGCGTTAAGTAATTTTAAAACATCTGTTTTTCTTTACTTGTTTCGTATTGTTTTTTGTTTTTATTTCAGAAGGGGCGCACGGGAGAATTTTTGTCCCTCGTTTCAGCATGTTTTGGCGGCAAAACGAACCACAGTACGTTGTCTTGATTCCCACATCTCGCTTCGTAATTTCCAGTACTTTTGCCTCTGAAATCAAGAAACCTTGTTTGCTTTTCAGACGACTATGTGCAAAATTTTTCCAATCTAAAATATTCCATTGCTTCTTATACTCGAAAAGATTTAAAACCTTAGAGATATGTTCAAATTATTCATTAGAAAGTAAAATTGTACCCCCTTTCTTTAAACTAGTCTCCACTCGTCCGAATCTTCTATCTGCTGGTAAGTAGGAGTGACCACGCACTGGTAAATAGTATGTGAAGGTGACGTCCTTTTGAGCAGCCACTGCTGAAAACATTCCTAACATGGTATAATTTTTATTTGTGTGGTAATTCCTGATTTTGTATCAGGTCAAAACATATTGTAATTTCATCTTCTCTTATAAGCTTTTCCCCTAAAAGTGAATAATTTTTTTTGATCC
This sequence comes from Salticus scenicus, assembly GCA_963930645.1. Classification (NCBI taxonomy): domain Eukaryota; kingdom Metazoa; phylum Arthropoda; class Arachnida; order Araneae; family Salticidae; genus Salticus; species Salticus scenicus. The sequence continues at coordinate 28,987,390 of OZ005659.1, read as the reverse complement.
GATGTTTATGAATCAAAAGTTTGGTTAACATGGTCTTTAATGTACATTTTTCTGAATTCATTTGTATTTTTTTCCTAATACAGAAGGAACAAATGTCTTTTTTTTCGGGGTTCGAAAACCAAGATTAAAATATATACGAACACATTATAATAAAGGTTGTAAATACATTCATCTTTATATTTTTCCATGGGGGAAAAAAAACTGTCTCAGTGTGACAATCTACAACAACATTTTTTCCCTTGCTTTTGACTTTTTACGCAAGGCCAGACAAACCACGTGATCTCAAGGCACGCTACAATTGGTTAAACTTGACTTAATTCTTTTTGGCACAAAACTTACTTGTGACTTAATTCTTTTTGGAAAAAAACACGGATTTCACTTTCTGTTTCATTATGACTAAACTTCGTTTGGAACTTCTACTTATTGAAAATATGTTGTTAGACGTGTGCTGCGACCTTTTGCATCGGAAAGTCAATTTTTGAAATTTTTCACTTAACGCCTTTTGGAAAGAAGCTCTTCAATTAACAATAGAATCGCGAAACATTTATGACTATATATTAAAACTATAATAAAAAGAATGAATAATGAATCTAATGATATTTCATTAAAACAGTTCTTTCGTTGAAAGGTATTTTCACTTCGAAAAGTCAGAACGTATTTATTAATTTTTTATCCGTTAAGCAAAGCTGCCAAACTTTAAATATCGTTAGTCTTCTCGTGGGCCGCGGGTTGGCCACCCCTGCTAAAGATGTCTATTTCATCCTCAAGATATCCTCTAAATGTCTTGGAAAGAAGATGTGTTTGTAGGGATAAAATTTATATTAACGTTTGCTAAAAATTACAAGTCTTAAAAGAAATTATTATTCAAGTTATTATAAAAAGAGTCATGATCATATTTTACTGATATTTCCACCGTTCAAAAAGGTACCTGACTTTTGAATAATAAATTATGTATCTTACCGATACCTGATCTTTAAATAATAAATTGTATATCTTACCGAAAGTGCACTTGATAGCAGAAAAAGCTTGAAGAGAAAACCAGGTACTTTGTAACGTACGAGAAAACCAGATATTTAGTAAAGGTTTCTGGAAGCTACCTTATAAATATATTTTTACCTAAGTATTATTTAATGAAGAAATTAGTCAATTTAAGTAAAAGGGATGAGGATGTCTTACTTATTTTCCGACTTCATCATGTAAACATAATTATCATTAAATTATTTAAAAAATAGAGCATTTTATTACGACAGAAGTCGTAAAAAACATTTAGAAGAATACAAAGCTTCAAGGACCCACTGTAATAATTAAGCAGCATCACGCGATAAAATATCATAAAAATAATAGTAAAAGTTCTAATCGTTTAAGGATAACATTTATATTTGTCGGATATCGGTTTTCTTTTCCTTAACCGCTTTTACAGAATTAAAATGAACGCATTCCTTGTTATAGTTATCCCCTAATAATTCCAGAAACTTCACTGAGACCTCCCTGTTGAGAAAATAATACGGTGAGACATTTATGTTATATTCCTTAACCCCTCATTTGAATATTGTAAAGACAGATTACAGATTATGGTGGCAGATAACTACAGTACTACATAAAAATGCACTTAAAAAAAAAAAAATTAAAACAGTTTTAGAAACAGATTTATATAACATATTGTGAGGTAAACTGGAGTCCCCTACAACTAACACTTAAACATAGTACCTAAATTCATAAAATAATAATAATAAATAGATAAATAAATAAATAAGGTTTTTATTAAATTAAAAAAATTATCTCAAATTATTCAGATGCATTTTACCCACAACCCATATCACACGTTGCTACTCACCAATCGTGGTCAAACTTGCCAAGTGACAACCTTATATAATCGTCAAAATACATTATATCAATTTCCTGCAATTATTTGTTTTTTAGTTAGACTTATAACAGTCATACATACAAATCAACCGGTAAAAACTTAATTTGTCATATTCAGTGCACCTCAAAACGCGAAAATATAGCAAACACTGAGCAATGGAAGTTAGGACTCAAGCCATTACTTTGTATGTCATATGGATATAAGAAAGTAATTATCATTTCTAAGCAGTTTTCCTGCATTTGATAAAATTTAGTGAAGCCCTTACATAAATTACATCCAATAGAGAAGAGAGTATTCACTTAATTTTTGGGTAATCTTGTATATTGGCTGTAAATAAAAATTTTGCTCATTATGAAAAACACTTAACTTCAAATCCCCTTCCAGCAATATCCAAGTATAATCTTAATATATCTGAAATCTTTTGTGTAGCCCTATAAACCAATAATGAATGATACCCCCTCCCCTCTAAATTTTCATGTCATGTCTCTACTAAAAATGCTTTTGTGCATATAACAATTACATGTAAGGGTGTAAATAAAATTGTTCCTCCCAGAAATTTCTTCCACAGGTGTAACGTACAGTCATTTGCAAAAGTTTCAGACCAGTAGCCGATTTTCAGTATTTCAACACATTGCATCATTTGCGAGGATTATTGCGTCATCTCATGTGCTGATTGCACCAGACGCATTCTACTGCTATAAATAAAGGTGGCTGTTACCTTTATCGCCAGTTGTTTATTAGATTTTGTCTTAGACAGTGCTGTTGTGTAATGACTGTAATGGGTAAAAAACCTTCACTTACTGTTACAAAAAGGTCAGAAATATTGATCTATGTGTGCAAGACAGTTGTGCATCAAGCTATTACTAAATTTAAAATTTCGGGAAAATTTGTAGACCTTAAGCGAAGCAGTCGCCCTCGAGAAACAAGTGTACGTGATTATCATGTGATAAGAAGCATGGCCGTACGAGATCCAAGAACCTCCTGCAATATGATTAGACATTCTGTGGTTGCAAAAGGCTCCAACATCAGTTTGAGTACTATTTCAAGATGTTTGGCCAAATATTTTGGTTTATCATCCCATGAACCTGCAAGGAAACCTCGACTTACTCCAAGAATGAAAAAGAAACGACTGACTTTTGACAGGCAGTATCAGAATTGGAGAGTACAGTAGTAGAGTAGGGTCTTGTTTTCGGATGAGTCAAGTGAGCAGCAATTTTCTGCACGTGCTACAAGTGTTCGTCGCCACGTCGCCCAAAGGGAAAAAGATATGATGAGAGGTATACGATTCAAACTGTGAAGCATCATTCAAGCCAAATGATATGGGGTGCAATGTCTGTGGTATTTTGTGCCACCTAAAGCCACTATGAACGGAAAGCGTTACCTTAATTTGTTACGTGAGTAAGTTGAAGCTTCACATGCGTGTTCATAAATATTCAATTTTCATGCATGATGGGGCTCCGTGTCACAGAGCGAAGATTAGAAATATTCGAGGGCACAGGCTCAGAAAATGAAAGTGCTTGATTGGCCAGGTAACAGCCCAGATTTCAATTCAATAGAGAATCTGTGCACTGTTAAAAATGGTTTCTAAAAAATGAGCTAAATTGTTTACAAATAGCTCCGAAACAATATATACTTAAATTTGAAAACAAATCTACTCATTTTTGAGTATACTGACATGTCAAACATGGGGAAATTGGGATTTTTATTGGCCAACCCCATTTTTGAGCATGTCAGTATACTCAAAAATGAATACATGGGTTTTCAAATTTAAGTATATATTGTTTCGGAGCTATTTTGAGACAATTTAGCTCATTTGTAAGAAACTATTTTTAACAGTGTGGTGTATTGTGAAAAATAAAGTCACCGAAAAGCAACCATCCACTGATACGTTACTTGGTGAAGCAATAAAGCATGTATACTGTATAGTGCACACACATATCTAAAGTTTACTGCAAGTTTCTTATTTATAGCATGCCTAAGAGGATTGCACAAGTTATTAAAAACAAAGGTACTACAAAATACTGACTTGAATTACAGTAAATAATCATGTACAATCGATTTTGTTCTTTTGTATGTAAAACTAGCAGATCCGACCACGCGTTGCTGTGACTAAGTTATACATTGATAATTTGATAAGGTATAAAGTATTTCCCCACAACCGGATTTGGCGATTTTTTCTTTGGTGCCGTTTTGAATGATAACGATATCGTTCTGGATTCTTTACAATAAAATATGGCAACCTGCATGCTTTTATTTTAGATTTATGACATAGCTTATGATTTTATCAGTTATGATTTTTAGATTTATGATTTAGCCATAATCGCCAAATCCAGTTGTGGGGAAATACTATAGTTGTTCCTTTGATAAATATTTTAAAACTTTAAAATAGGATATCTCATGAAATATTGGGCATTTAAAATAAATACAGGTATCATTTTAAATGGAAAAACATTTCGGAAAAGATTAATATATTTTAACGAAGTGATGAGAAGATTTTGAGTATGTTAAAAATTTAATAGTAAATTCAAGTTAATCAAGAGGAAAAGCATTGAGGATTAAGATCAGAAAATTGCAAGATTTTAAGATCGCTTTTTTAGCAATAAATATGAGTCAAAATTTAATGTAAAATACATGTATAAATCACAAATTTAATCAGGAACGGTAAATCGATATGTTATTAAAGAAAAATAAAAGGAAAAATAAGAGAAATAATTATTTAAAGTTTCGAACATCGATCATATAGATTAGCATTACAAAACAAATAAACAGACTTAAAATCTTCCAGACTTTTAAATAAGCTTTAAATTAAGTTTTAAAATTTAATGTTAAATAAAACAAACTTTTAAATAAGTTTTAAAATATTGAAATCGTTACTTTTTATTTAGAACATTATATGTATAGATCACGAATTTCTTAAAGAAAACGAAGTGATACAGATTACAATAATGCAACAAAAATTGAAAAAGCAAGGTTATGTCGTAAGTAATCTTTAACACACATGTCACGTGAAATAAATTGTAGCATATACATGATGTATCTGATATAAGATATTAACATGTTGCAGCGGAATAAATTTCATATCTGTCATCCTTGGCGGAAAAAAAGTATGGCCAAATTATCTGGCGAACATATTTAATTCCTGTTGTGACTGTGGTGGCGAGTAGCCGCGTATTGATGAAGATAATGATGAACTTTTATAAACATTTAATTAATATTTAGCACCATACATTACTTTATATACATATATACAAATTTTAAAAAACATTTTGATGTATTTTGATAGTCGATAATATTCTTCATGGAAATAGTCAAATCGATGTAAATAGAATAGAATAGAATAAGTTTTTATCGATGTTGCCAGATTCCTTTTTGGAAAGTACAACTAGGAAAGTACGAGTACAAATACCAGATTCCTTTTTGGAAAAGACTATTAATCCGAATCTGCTAATTTTTACGATACCAGTTTTACAGCGAAAATATAATTAAATAATTTGAAAACAATGTTACAATTAAAAAAAAAAAAAAAAAAAAAAAAAGACTAATAGTTCTCTGTCCTAAACTAAATTCTGCTTTTGCCAGAATTTCATCAAAATATTTTTTTTCTTGTAAGAAAAAGGAAAGAAAATTAATAATAATCAGTATTGAAACAAACACTATCGAAAAAGTTTTTTAAAAATAATTTTGAATTAGGAAATAAAAAGTGCGAGTGCAAAATGAAAAAAAAAAGAGGGAGACAGAGAGAAACAAAATAATCAAGTTTGAATTTCAGTTGGTAATTTAAGGATGCCATTGATATAGTAACTTTTTTGTTGTAAATCGTTTTTAATAAATTAAAATGCGGATATCATAATTGCGCTAGTAAAGTCCTTTGCGAGAAACGTCCGAGTTACTTCGGTGCCAAATTTAAAATTTCGCCAAAAGAGTCGTATACTAAAGCTTTTTTTTTTTTTTTTTTTTTTTAATCCAGTTTTAAGTTTTTTTAAATCAAAATCTTACTACTTATAGTGGGCCATTAGTTTAAAATGTCTTTTGAAGTTTCTTTTTGATTCTACAATTTTATAAATCTTGGATTACATAATGGATATTTCAATGTTTCATCGTTATAAGAAAAGAAAAAAAAAAAAAAAAAAAAGTAAAATACCGTTCAAGAGCTCCGTAAATTTTTTAAGGAAAATGGGGAATATATTTCGAGAGGGGGCGGACAAACTGTAAAAATCGGCAAAAATATAGAAATTTATATGTATTTTCCTGCTAATATTAACAAAACATAAAAAATGATTTTAAAACGAAGCAGTGATTAAAAATCATAATAATAAATACAATTAATTCTTGATTAACTGGCATTCAACTAACCGGAAAAATTTGGGAGAAACTCTTTTTCCCACTTCCAGCAAATTTTTCTAAAAGATTTGCCGCCTTACTTTTGGGAAGCTTATGTTTTCCATTTCCAAATAACCACAGTGTATTTTTTTTTATTTCTATTTTTTTTTTTTTTTTTTTTTTTTTGCTTTAGATATTTCAAAGTAATAAATTCAGGTATAAAAGTCAATAGAAAGACAACTGAAAAAATAAATACATAAATAAATAGTAATAATAATAATAATTTCACAAAAATTAATTTAAATTGAAATCTTCTTATATTTGTCATTTGCTAAATAAACTTTAATTTGAAATTTTCATGCAGCTTCTATAAATTTGCATAATTTATTAAATTTCAAAATCATTCTTAATCAATCTTTATTTGAATGGTGAATTAAATGAATTACACATAATTATTTGAAATACATATATATATGTATTAATTACTTATTAATGAAAGTGTATTTGTATTAAAAAGGCGCCAAAGGCAGCACTAAAAATTATAAAAAAATATATAATTTTGAAAATATGTAGACGTGAAGACAAGTGGGCATGGTCAACAAGAAGAAAAAACCTTAATAAAAACAAAACACCCTGCCGCTTCCTTCCCACTGAAGAGGAAGCGGAAGGGTGTTTTTCACATGTGGTGTTGTTTTTACAATTGTTCTTCGTTACTTTAATTCGTTATTTCTTTGTTTTTATTAAGGATTTTGTTCTTGTTGACCACGCCCACTTCTCTTCAAGTCTCTACATATTTTCAAAATTACATATATATATATATATATATATATATATATATATATATACATAATATTAAAAAATTACCAAGTCAAACTGAAACTTAATAATATTTTTTTATCTTTTTATTTATTTTTTATTATTATTTTTTAATAAAACGAAAAATACTGATGAATTTTTAATTACAAAAAACGTTTTTCTCGCATAAGTTTATCAGTATGTACAAAAATATAAATATTATTCGTTACTCTAACATTGTTTCTATCCGAAAACAATTTTTCATGTATTATATGTTGTTATTACTTTTCATATAAATAATCGTTTATTGTTTATTGATATTGATAACACATACACATCAGATTTGTATGCTTGACTCGAAGTCCGCTTGTAAATCTTCGTCGGATAAAGACAGATAGCATATGACAGAATTACAATACGAAAGACACCTAGGGCCCAGCGCGGAAATCGAACCCGCTCTCCTACGCTCCAAGGCGATTAGCAGTGTGGTGACATAACCACTTGGCCACGGAGGGCCCTAAATAATCGTAGTTCGTAACACCTGCGCCGAAATGAAATTGTACTCAGATAGCGGCGCTAACAATGCTGATTGTCAGAAATAAAGAATTAAGATGTCAAAGATTTCAGTTGCGTTCGGAAACGATAAAATAGTTTTGGTAAAATAACTGATACATTGAGTTGTGAAGTGGCGCTGCGATCGCCCTCTTTTTAGAGGCCCTACATCATAACCCTATAGAGGGTCGCTCGCTACGCAGACTAAAAAAGCGCTATTACACGAGCGTCAAAAGTTGCTTGAATCTACCGGCGTCACAGTACAACGCAATGGTTTCCCAATGTGTTGCTCGAAGCAAGCAACTTTTTTCTGTTGCAGCAATTTTATCGCCGGTATTCGAGCGACATCGCGTCTATCAACCAATGAAATTCTGGGAGTGTGACGTCTTCTGACGTCAGTCCCTTCTCCCACGCGGCTAACGCTAACGAGAAACATTTCTCGAGAGTATTTCTCGTTAGCCGCGCTTCTCCCACACAGTGCTGCCAGATTGAGGGAAATTTCCCTCAAAGTGGGAAATTTTGATAGGATTTAAGGTATTCAGGGAAAAAGGGAAATTCCCTCTCAAAAAGGGAAATTTCGCTTTGTCAATTTTAAAGTTTTATTTGTTAGATTTTTTTTTCAAACTTAAACTGTCCGAACGAATTTCTCAAAATGCTAGAGCTTAAAAGCAGTTTTTTTTTTTTTTTTCATCTTTTTCTTTTAATCAGTACTTTTTTTTTTTTTTTTTTTTCATTTTTTGAAATAAATCTAAAATGCTCTGAAGAAATTTAGGGATTTAGTTTCATTCGGCCTACTTATTCCAAACATTCCCTGATTTTATCAGAAACGCGCGAATATTCACTAGGATTCCTTAGAAAGATACCTATGGAGGGCATTCTACCCAGGCCTAGGTCCAACACGCAAGGCTTTAGCTGACTCTTAATTGAATACCATATTTTTTAATAGAGATTTTCAGTAATCGTTTGCAGTCTTTTTTTTTTTCGATTATATAATTAAAGTTAATTAATAATAATAATAATAACAGAATTCAATTAAGAGACCGCTAGGACGTTTGGACAATTGGCAAAGCATTAACCTTTACACCAGTATCATCCCCATATTCAGTGTAAATTGTTTTACACATAATGGCGTTAAAGCATTGCATATTGCGCAACTGAGGGAAATTTTATGCTAAAAAGGGAATTTTTGAAGTGAAATAAGGGAAATTTTAAAGTTTCCATCTGACAGCACTGCTCCCACACCCCATGCCTTCTTCCCTTCAGGAAGATGGCATGCTTGGCGCGCGAATAGTGATCTAGTAGGGCCGTGGCGGGAGTCTCAAATAAATGTGATATTTTTAATTTATCTCATCGTACATAAATACTTATATGTTTAATTCAAAATCTGTATTAAAATGTGATTGTATGTATTTATTCGATGCAGGTATTTTTCCGATTATTGTTATTATTTTATATTTTTAATTAAATGCGATTTTATTTTCGCGAATTTCACAAAAAGCAATTGTAGGATTATCCGTTTATATTTTATTTTATCCACGTTGTATTTTTTCTTTTGTAATAATTAGGATAAAAGTACTTTATGAATTACTTGCTTTGTTTTAGAACTTTGAGATACAGCAATTTATAATAAGCTATGTTCTTTCTTTCACCTTCACATTTTGATAATTGTACATTTTTTTTTTTTTTTTATTATTACCATTTTTACGTGAAAACAGAATTCAGTAACAAAATTAAACTTAGTACTCTTTATTTATTTATTTTCTGGAATGTCTTGTTTTCTAGAATAATTAGTTATATTAGATAATATTTTCATATCGTTTTTGTTAATATTTTTTCCAACCAAGCTTTATTAAAAAAATATTTATTAAAATATATAAAAAAGTGAGTGAATTAAATTGAAAGTAAATTATATAACACAGAAAAGGTTTATTTTATGTATATATAAATCCTACTTGCCCATGACCTTATTTATTTATTTATTTTTCTTTCAATGCGTTACCCTGATTTGTTATTAAATATTTTTTTACTTTTTAATGCTAATAATAATAATAAAATGTTAATTACAATAGGATACACTTTTTTAATTACTATAATTTGGTTTTTGTTTCATTACTTATTTTTTGCTTCTAAAAAAAAAAAAAAAAAAAAAAAAAAATTGCAGAAAAGAGGTAAAAATGTAAGAATTGTTGGCTTTTTTTTTTTTTTTTTTAGGTGGTTTTTTTTATTATTACAGGGTGATTATAAAATAACTTAGAAAAAAACAAAAAACATTTAAAAAAAAATCCCGACTGGGCTCGAAAGTTAGACCTTTAGGTTCGTAGCCCGGAGCTTTACCTCACAGACACAGCGTTCACGTAGGGTAAGTTTTTTTTTTTTACAATATAAATTTTTTGTTTGCTCCCAGAGCGGTTAAAAACATACATACAGGTAAAGCTAATAAAAGCGTGTTAAAAAAAAAAAAAAAAAAAAAAAAAAAAATTGCAGAAAAAAGGTAAAAATGTAAGAATTGTTGGCTTTTTTTTTTTTTTTAACACGCTTTTATTAGCTTTACCTGTATGTATGTTTGTAACCGCTCTGGGAGCAAACAAAAAATTTATATTGTAAAAAAAAAACTTACCCTACGTGAACGCTGTGTCTGTGAGGTAAATCTCCGGGCTACGAACCTAAAGGTCTAACTTTCGAGCCCAGTCAGGGGATTTTTTTTTTAAATGGTTTTTGTTTTTTTCTGATTTATTTTATAATCACCCTGTAATAGGGTGTGTCACTCACACAATTTTTTCTTACCCTGCATTTTAATACTATAAAGATAGATATTTTGTGCTTTTTAGTTCACATTTCAATAACAGCGTGTTCTTTAATTTTTTAAAAGTATAATTTTATTCTTAATTACTTTTTTGAAGACTCGTCTGTAAAAAAATTTTTTGACATTAAAATATCAGTTGTGAATTAGAGGGATTTGTTGACAGCAATTTCATAAAAATGACATATGAATATTTAAATAATAAATATTGTTTCACGACGAACTTATAATTACCTCCTTACAGCCTAGATTTTTAGGCAAATACGCTTGGTTGACATAAAATATAAATATCTTTGTGATATTCATTTTTCTTCCCTTTTCACTGGAATGAACATAATTATAAATTAAATTTCTATACGCACTTTTTCTAAAGTATTATTATAACGTTTTAGCACTTTGAAATCTTCAAAATGTATGCTTAATAAAACAGCTTAATTAAACACCACTGGTTCTACTCTCGTAGCTAGTAGACGGAAAGGGGGGGGGGGTGCCAGGTTTAATCCCAGATTACGATAGTTTGAAGTTTCCTGTCGTTTTCTTCGAAACTCTCATGCATATGTGCTAGGATAGCAGGAAGATTAACACCGTTTTACTTATCTATAAAGCATATGCTGAACCATTTAATTGTATTCATGATATTGCTGAATTTTATTATAAAAGACATTTTTATTAAACTATTAATTTTTTAGAATGCCAATGTGCATTCATCTATTAAAAAAAAAAAAAAAAAAAAAATGTTTAAATGTCTGTAATTGTGTTTTAATAAAATAAAATTTTTAGACACAGGAAGCTTTGGTTGGGTAAAAGGGGGAAAAAAAAAAAAAAAAAAGAACAATGATTGACTTTTAGAAAAAAATATATTCGTAATTTCAAGTCAAATTAGTAAATAAAATTATGCAATATTATTATTCTTATTTTATTTATTTATTTATTGTATTTTTTATAAATTTGAATTACATTATAATGAACTATTTGTTATATTGATAAATGTTTGTTAAATCTCTATAAAAAAAATACTGCTGTTTGTTTAAAACTGCCATCATATATATCTCTAATATCAATCTATAATAATAAATCTATAATAATAAAAGAAGATGTTTGTCTGTCTGTCTGTCTGTCTGTGCCTCTATACGTTCAGCCCCTACTGAACGCAGAAGTATAAAATTTGACATACGGGTGCTCAGAAGCCTTCCCGAGTTGATAGTGAAAACAGAATTTAAAATTTTTAATTAGTTCCGGAGATATTAATTAAAATGTAAAAAGCGATCTCAATTAATAGATATTTTAACGGAGTTAAAATCAGAAAAAGTGGAAAATAAATTAGAAATGTTAGTTCGATCGTTACGAATTTGGTACCAAATGAAAGGGGATTTTTTTCCGAATCAGAGAGTGGAAGTGGCTTATCTCTACAGCAATTAGATTTTTTAAAATTAACTAAAGTATGAAATTTAGTTGGAAACAGGCAGAACACTTAATTATTTCATTTATCAAAGATTCTTCAGCGCCAGGTGCTAGACATGCTGGCTAGACTATTCCTTCCGGTCGGGAAAAATTGCTTTTCTTTTTTCGACCACATGACAAAGTATTGGAAATAAAAAAAGCAGTTTTTGAATTTTTTCAATTTAAAATCGATCAAAAGCAGAACTTCGAAATTGCCCGTCATTATGACTCACCTGTATGCAGTTAAAAAATCTAAAGTATAGCTTTAAAAATAAAATAAATAGACATATTATATTTATTTAAATTCATTTTTATTTCATCTGTTAATGACACCAAAAGTTACTTTTAACAGAATAATATTGATTTTTTTTTCCTTTTTTTTATGAATTCGGTTGTAAAAAAGCAGTTTTGGAATTCTTAAATTTTAGACGGATTTCAATAGAAATCGTTAATCGCCCTGATAGATTAGCCATTTTGAGTCTAAAATATATCAAATATATCATTATTGTAATACATAATACATCATTCAAAAGATATTTTAAATTATTTTTATTGCAGGCTATCCGCGTTTGTAATGATCGATAGATGGCGCTCTCTGAACTGCAGTTGTTAGTAAATATAATAGCCACGTGTATTCTTTCTCCGCCATTACATCATGGAAAATCGATTGCATAATATGATGATATGCAGTGGTGTGATAATTTCACCTTAGCCCACCAGAGGGCGAGCATTTCATTACAATCGCGGATTAAAATGATATAAGCCGTTCAAATTCTGTACGAAACTTTCGGAGAAAACGACGGAAAATCCAGAAAATTTTTATTCTTTTATATTTTACAGTTTCAAATTCAGATTTTCGCTCACATTTCGTACTAATAATTTTTAACGGTATATAGCCCGGAATTAAGCAAGTTTTGGAGAAAACCACAGATAAGTCGGACAACAAAAAAATGTTTGTATTATCTTTGTATTTCAGCTTCTAATGAGTATAATTTCATTTTTATATTATCGAAAGTGGAATTCGAGATTTCACCTGATTTACACGTTTTAAGGTGTCCTGATTACGTTTTCTTTTGTATCTCAGCTACTAATCAAAATAATTTCATAAGTAATACATGTTCTAAAACGAGGATAAGGCGCCGCAGGCAGTGTTGTGCACGAACGCGTTCATGAGTTTAGCTCAAAAATTTTGAGTTTTGAGTTGAACTTCGCTCGTTTTTTAAATTATGAACTTGAGTTGAGCGTAGTTCGTTTTTTACACGAACTTGAGCGTGAAAAAGCAATTCAAGCTCAAACTCATTTTAAATATTTCTGTCTGAAATAGGAAAAGGAAAGTGGACCACAGATAGAACTTTTTACAATTAATCTTATCCCCTTAGGGCTCACACACATCTCCCAGCCCACCCTACAAGCGAAGCAAATGGCTTTTGGGAATAGCGGAAGTACCATTCTTTTAAAGAAAAAGATGGACTATGGGCAGTTTCAGTGGGGCTTTCAGTTTTCTCACTTCATCCTTTTATCAGTGAAAGGAAATGCTCGGAAAGTTTTATGAGGGTGGTTCAATTCGTCGCGGGTGTATAAGTTTTTTCTTTTTTGTTGTTGTCGGTCTCCTATATTTGTAGAAAACGGTTTCGGTAACAAAATCTCTGCAATCTGCTGCCCTTAGGCTGCACCACCCCCTTGTTGTGTATACATTGCACCCTTTTACGGCGGCCTTGGAAAAAAAGAAGCTTTTAGATTTGGACAATCAGGCACCAAGTCTTTCCAGAATTAATGAGAAGAAAAAAACACACACAAAACACGATGAAATCATTATATTATTTATAATCAGTTTCACTGCATGCGAAAGACGCACCACATCTCATTTTCTGAAATTCGAATATTGATGTACACATTAACAAGACTAAGAGGTAAATACTAATTTTATATTTGAATTATATTATACATTATTATTATTGCCTTGTTTTAAAACTCACTCATGTTTGAAAAGATTTTTAATTTTTTTTTATCATTGTAATGATAAATATTTGCATATTCAATATATTCGGAGAATTAATGCGAATTCTATCACTTTTATTTGTCTTTGCACCCGAGGTTTAACTTCAGTATATATGCTTGAAATGAAATGTCCTGTCATTTTAATGCTTTCATTAAGGTGCAATAGCAAATGACTGTCCCTTTAGTTAAATTTCTAAAAATTAAAAAAATATGTATATATTTAATATTTCAAATATAAATTATTAATATTTAAATTATCAAAGCTGATAAACAGAAGTGTTGGGTTCGATCCCAGGTCGCGCTCGTCGACTTAACTGTTCGGAGCTTTTTGTGGTTTTCTCCAAAACTCGCGTAAATACGGACTAAAAACCCTTAGAAAGACGCCCAATGAGGGCATTACCCCTATAAGCTAGGACCTGGTATAGTCAATCGGTCTTATGCTATACAACCAACCTAATATATAAATTTCAAAACTATCTGAAATAATCGTAATAATAAAAAATAAATTTTGTGCGTGATAACCATAAATATATATATGTATATATACATACTTACATTAATATCATTATTGCTATTATTATACTTACAAAGCTTAAAATCCAAACTTCCGAATAGAAATACTGTATTCATGATTTTGTGATTCTAGCCAATCTAAAAATGTCCAGCAAAAAGGAAAATTGAGAATGATTTTTTCAAAATTGTTTTTCAATATTTTAAATACACTTTAACACTTGTTTATTTTAGCTTATTCATTTTCATTTAAGAATTTTTCTTAGTCTGATTTGATTTCTTGTTAACTTATAATATAGTTTAGTTGGAGGATTTAAGGCTGATTGACTCCGCATGTGTCCTAGGCCTATAGGGGAAATGTCCTCCGTGATATTCTTTCTAAGGGGTCCTAGCCCATATTTATGCGAGTTTCGGAGGAAACCACGGAAAACTCCGAACGGCTAGGCCGATGAGCGCTACCTGGAATCGAACCCGGCACCTCCCATCTACCAGCATTGAGCGCAGAACCATTCAGCCGCTGGTGGGCCCTTATAATATTATAAGAAAATGTATATTTATTAAAAAATATTAAGTTGTTTATCATTAATTTTTAAGAGGGAAAGAGCTGATTATTTTTGATGAATATAGTATTAAAAAATTATCTAATTCTGTAATTTAAATAAGTAGTAGTTAAGAGAAAAATTAATTCGTATTCGGATTAGTATGTCCCGTACAGATTTAGCTTACAGAATACCAAAAATCTGTATTTAGAAAATTAAACTTATTTCTCAATCAAGAATATATTCATCCAACGTTGGCAATAATTCTCTGTCTTACGGCTTTTTCTGAACATAGAATTTTTCCCTATTTAATCGTAAAAAAATTATTCAAAATCTTGTTAAACAACGTTATATAAAAATTACTGAAGATTAAGATAGGAAACATTCACAGTTTGAACAGCGGGATTTTAGAAGAATTGGACAGAAAAATGTTCTTTTTTTCTAATCCATTTACTAAAGTATTTTATAAGCAATACTAATAAAGGGAAAAGGAGGCTCTTCAGCTGTTGTCGCTGATAGCGAAACCCCGTGATATTATATGGGGAAACCTGTAATGTAAATTACTTATTACCTAATGTATTTTTTAAAATAATGTTTAGATATTTCACAATCGTTAAAATAATTCATCCTTTCAACAAATTGATTTTTTTTTTTTTTTCTAATGTTCTGTTCTAAAACTTTAAAATGCGGATAATTAACTAAAATTATTTTTAGCCCTTTACAGCTTCAAAACAAAATGTTAAAAATTTAAGAAATCCGTTTTAGGAAAACAAAAATCAGTTTAATGATATTACGAGTTTGGCTGTCAGCGTCGACTGGTAAAGCATCCCCTTAAAATTAAAAACTGAGCAAAATAATAACTCACGCTAAGACATTGATTGATTTTATGTAATGATGATGTATGTAAATTTGGAAGATAATAAATGAAGCTACGTCGTAATCTCCCTCCCCCCCCCCCAAAAAAAAAAAAAAAAAAAAAAAAAACTTTAAAAATGCTCTGTGCTCATCACTAGCTGTATTCATTCATAATATTTGAAATTTTAAAATAAAATAAGTATTTTGCCAAAATATATATATATAAATTTATTCTGTCGAAAAATTATTCTATGGAAGTCAGTTAAGATCTTACTTTTATTTATTTATTTATTTATTGGATATAATTGAGGAAATTGCCAAAATTTACCTTGTCAAAGGAAATTGCTTGAGAATGATAATTATTTTCGCTTACTTATATGTTACACAAAACTTTGTTTAGAGTTCTATACTTCACGTTGCCTTTATAGGATAATTTCGCATTTTGAGTTGCCTTGAATATAGAAATAAAACTTTTAACAGCTCCTCTATGGTTATATTATCGCAATAAATGAAAAGAAATAAATGGAAGAAATTTAAATTTAGAATGCTAAAGATTATTTGGAAATGTTACTTGAAATTTTTGTCTAAGATCAGTAAGTTACTGATACAAGTTCTCTAAAGAACTTGAAATGCATATTTTAAAATTTCCTTACAACTTTAAGTTTTTTTTATGAATATGTAAATAATTGAATGGGGCATTGGGGGGAAGAGGGGGAATCCCGTCACTCAGAAATATAATATATATAAAACAATTTATACGAATTCAGATTTCTATTTTTAATTTCATTAACTTTATATACTAAAGAAAGTATTGCTGTTTGCTGAATTTTCGAAAATAAGATTTCATTACCTTTTCAAGTTTTAAGTCATAAATGACATTTTTACTTTCTTCTATATTCAATAGAAGAAAATATTGGATTCGTAAAAATTTTCGACCTCGGGTTTTTGATGGATTTACACGTTTTGAGAGCTGTAGAACACGATTTGACAATTTTTAGAAAATGTCTTTCTGTCTGTCTGTCTGTCTGTGTGTGTGTGTGTGACAAAATTTTATGGCAACTGTATCTCAGGAACTACTGCACATAATTTCATACAAATTGGTATGTAGTTGCACCTTGACATAAATTAGTGCCTATCAACTTTTGGTAAAAATTGTCTTACAGGTTGCGTTTCCATCCCACTTTTTTTAAATTTTTAACATGGTGATATAGGACAAAATTTTGTATAAATGTACATAAAGAGAATTATTTTTTAGTAATCATTATGAAATTTACAAGAAGTTTTTATGATAGAGATAGTCAACTGGAAAATTTTTTTTGTATGTGTAGGAACCTCGCCACCCCCCCCTGGGAGGGGGAAGTTCCCCCTCGAGGGAAGTAAATTTTCAAGATGGGTATCTTTCGAAAGGTATCGTCAATACCTTTAAAACGAATGGTTGAACTATAAATCTGTGATAATTTAAAACAAAATTATCGATTCTTTAAAATTTTAACGAAAAAAAACTTAGAAAAAAAAATCGTTTTTTTTTTTGTTGTTGTTGTTTTTTTTTGCGAAACTTAACCAAACTTGGTATTTAGTTGGTCCCTGACATAAACTGGTGCTTATTACATCTGGGGATCAATCGCTCAACAGGTGGCGCTATGATTGCATTTTTTCTAAATTCCTAACATGGCAGTATAGGACAAAATTTCGTATAAATGTACATAATGAGAATTATTCTTAACCTGTGATTGTAAAGTTAATATGAATTATTGATAATAGTGGTAGTTAATTAGGAAAAAAAAGTTTGTGCATGTGGGGGCATCGCTTCCCCCCCCCCGGGGGGGAGTACCCCACGGGGGGGGGGAAACTTCCGAAAGGTTTCGTCAATACTTTTAAAACGAATGGTTGAGCTATAAATATGTGATAATTTACAACAAAGTTATCGATTTTTTTTTTTTTTTTTTTTTTTTTTTTACCTTTAACGGAAAAAAACTTGGAAAAAATCGTTTTTTTTTTTTTTTTTTTTTTTTTTTTTAAATATTCTTACTGAGTGAATTTGTATAGGGAAAATATAGAAGAAAGTCTTGTGGTGGCCACAACATACTAGTTTAAAACTGGATTGACCTCTGAGATAATTTGAAGAGCTTGTTTCCAAAAGGCGTTAAGTCAAAAATTTGAAATTTTGACTTTTCGATGCAAAAAGTCGCAGCACACGTCTAACTATATATTTACAATAAGTAGAAGTTCCAAACGAAGTTTAGTCATAATGAAAACAGAAAGTGAAATCCGTGTTTTTTTCCAAAAAGAATTAAGTCATAAGTAAGTTTTGTGCCAAAAAGGAATAAGTCAAGTTTAACCAATTGTAGCGTGCCTTGAGATCACGAGGTTTGTCTGGCCTTGACTGAAAAGTCAAAAGTAAGAAAAAGAATGTAGATTGTCATATTGAGACAGTTATTTTTCCCATAGAAAAATTTAAAGATGAATGTATTTATAACCTTTATTATACTGTGTTTGTAATTTTAATTTTGGTTTCGGAACCCGAAAAAAAGACATTTGTTCCTTCTGTATTAGGAAGAAAATACAAATGAATTTAGAAAAATGTACAGAAAAAAAGAAAAGAACCTGTTAACCAAGTTTTTAATTCATAAACATCGAAGCAAAAAAAAAAAAATTATTCACTTTTAGGGGAAAAACTTTTAGAACAAGTTGAAATTACAATATATTTTGACCTGATGCAAAATCAGGAATTACCACACAAATAAAAATTATACCATGTTAAGAATGTTTTCAGCAGTGGCTGCTCAAAAGGACTTCACTTTCACATACTATTTACCAGTGCGTGGTCACTTCTCCTTACCAGCAGATAGAAGATTCGGACGAGTGAAGACTAGTTTAAAGAAAGTGGATACAACTTTACTTTCTAATGAATATTTTGAACATTTCTCTAAGGCTGGAAATCTTTTCGAGTATAAAAAGCAGTGGAATATTTTAGATTGGAAAAATTTTGCTCATGGTCGTCTGAAAAGAAAACAAGGTTTCTTGATTTCAGAGGCAAAAGTACTGGAAATTACGAAGCGAGATGTGGGAATCAAGACAACGTACTGTGGTTCGTTTTGCCACCAAAACATCCTGAAACGAGGGGCAAAAATTCTCCCGTGCGCCCATTCTGAAATAATAATTAAAAAAAAAAAAAACCAATATGAAACAAGCAAAGAAAACAGATGTTTTAAAATTACTTAACGCTTTGGGAATTAACAAATTGCACAAATGTATTTTTTTTTTTTTTAAATCTTGCAATGATACTGCTAACGCTAACACCAGGGGAAATAATGATAAAGATAACAAAATAGAATTTGTAAATGAAGATTTCTAGTAACTAACTACCTTCCAAAATTGTATAGCTAAAATTTATGCTGTATTTACATGGAAAAAAAATACTTGGATTACTTTCAAATGGAAGTAAGTCATTTCATTTCGTTATTTGTTTGTGCCAAAAGGGCGTAAGTTATAGTTTTGTTCCAAAAGGAGTTAAGTCATTTCTTTCTTTTTTTATTTCTAAATAACTATATTGTCAGGATTTTTTTAAACATGTAATTTAGTGTTATTATCATCCATAGATTATTGGGAAAAATTATCTTTTCCTTAATTTCAATAATAAATCTTACATAACAAAACCGTGTTTTCTCAAGAATTGAAAAAAATGACTTAACGCCATTTGGAAACAAGCTCTTCATTTGTTCTTGGGACAATTTGTACGCAAACTAACAAGTTGACACCACATGCTTATTTCTGTATAGTAAGCTAAATAGCAAGGAAATTTTCTAATGATTTATCCAAGAACACAAAACCAACATTGACTGTGGCGCAATCAAACAAAGATTAATTAAATCAAACCATTACACTATTTTTAAAATAGTATTATACTTCAAAACAACGGAACCTGAACCTGCAAATGATGGAATTTGTCTCCTATTAATAAGTTTTCTCATGTGAATAATCAAACGTATTGGAAATTTGAGAATAAAAACCACGCAAAAACAGTGGGTCCACTATTCAGAAGTGTCCGCTAAATAATTTTTACTACACTTAAATTAATAAGTTATAATTAAGAATTATAAGTTTAAAAATTAATTAAGCATTAAATTAAAAGAAATCTTAATGGTAATTGGTAATTTTAAAAAAAATGTAAATTACCTATGAAGGTGTTCACAGAGGAGATCTACTTAAAAAAAAAAAAAAAAAAAAAAAAGCACCTAAAAATGAACTTCTAATGAGTTTCGCTCTTTTTTAAAAATGAACTTGAGTTGAGCGCGTTCATTTTTTCAGACATGAGTTTGAACGCGAACTAACTCGTTTTTTGCACGATGAACTTGAGTTTGAACTAGTTCGTTTTTTTTCGTGAACTTGCACAACACTGGCCGCAGGCGCCACCGAGCGGGACTTAGCTGAAGTCAGAAATTTGAAAGATCATAACATGGTGAGCGAACAGGCTGTTTCAGATATTGAAAGGGGAAGAGGGCGCCGAAGGCGCTACCGCACGGGAATTTACTGCTATTTCAATAAACTATTTTCACGATATATCAATAAGCTGTTATTAGACCTGAAACGGGAACATTTTTAATAGTTTTAGTTTTAAAAATCACCGTCTAGACCAGGCCTGTCCAACCCAAAACACTTGGTGGGCCGCATCGAAAATCTATTTTATTCATTCGGGCCACACCGTATGTACAGTCTTAAAAAGCCCCCCCCCCCCTCCTTCTTTCCCGACTAATTTCGCCATAAATTAGTGTAGACACATGCGGCTGGTGTCGATCGATTAAAAATAGGGCCTAGTTTAGAACGGTTTAGTTAGATTTTGCTTTACATATTAAAACTGGCATCAACTTCATTTTTTTTAAAGGCAACCCCCCATTTCGACAAGCTTTTTGGATTATTTGGATCAATTCAGCCCAGAAAATGGTATATTTATATATTTCTCTCACTTTTTCACACAGAGTTATTACTTGTTAAAATATGGTGACGCTAATGTTAAATGAATGTAAAAAACATTAATTCGTGTCTTCCCAAAAAATTAATATATTAAAATTTGATTTTTTTTTTTTCCAAATATATTCCATGCATATTTTAGATTAAAAAACATTTTTTAAATTATGAAAATAATTTCATATTTAAAAAAATTATGAGTTATGACCTACATTAATTTTTCGACGAATAGAATAGGCATCATCAAAAATATGAGTTTCTAAATTTACAGTTCATTCCTTATTTTTCGAATTATAGTGATATTTCAATTTTTATTGCCCTTAGGGCGCTGTCATTTGTTACCATTTGTGTCATATATTACTTTGCTTGCGCATGATTTAAAATAGTTATTCAAGTGAGTTTAGACGTACACATCAATTACTTTAGTTTATATTTAAAATTGTTATACTTCTTTTCAGATTATTATCTGAATAGATATAATACTTTTCTCTGTGGTATCTTAATTTAATTTTTTTAAATATAGAGATTCAACCCTAATCAATACATTTTCCCGAACCACCTTGACCTCAGAAATTTGAATATGTAGTCAAAAATGGATGATAGTATTCGGGGGGGGGGGAGGGAAGGGGGGTGGAGAAGAAGTTTGTGCAAGTTTTAATATGTAGATGACACCCTAAACAAAATTTAGCGATTGAATTAAAAACTAGGTGTTATTACCAATCGTTAGGCATCAGCTGCTGGTTTTTACGATAATTTACGGCAAAATTAGTCGGGGAAGGAAATTATTATTGTTATTATTTTCTTTTTTCATGACTGTACATGTGCATACGTGCATATATGTTTATGAGTGTATAATTAATGTATGCATATACTTTTGTCGGGGAAGGGCAGGGTGAAAATTCGGAGCAGAATACATTAATATAATTTAAATTATTTTCCATCATAAATTAACAATGTAATCGTGAAAAATTTATGACTGTATGTTAAAACTATAATAAAAATAATGAAAAATAGATATAATAATATTTCATTACAGTTCCTTAGCTACTATAATCGTTGAAATGTATTTTCGCTTCGAAAGGTAAGATAATCAAAGCTGTCAAACTTTAAATTATCGCAAGTCCCCTCGCGGGCCGCAAGAAACTACGCGGTGGGCCGCATGCGGCCCGCGGGCCATGGGTTGGCCACCCCTAGTCTAGACGGTGTAATGGTTATCGTCCCTGACTCCCACACGATTGGGTCCGGGTTCGAACCCCGGAGAAGGCATGGATGGTGTTGTCCCTGATAGTGGTAGGGATGACCGCCCATTGGGTGCCCCTTTACAAATGGTCCTCAATTCGGCGACCCGCCCCCCCTCCCCTTTCCCCCTTCCAATGCTTAGTCGCAAGTGCCGCGCTATTAGGGAAAAAAAAGTTTTGAAAATCAGACAATGATACTAGCATATTTAAGGGTAATTTTATCCTTTCATTTAATACGTGTTTTTACAGCATTTGAAAGATATAAAAGGAGTGTAGAGGCCTTTAGTGTTTTTATTTCTTAAATTTTTTAACTAAGACAAATTTTATATTATTTAAAATTTTCAAAATATTATTTATTCATTGATTGATTAATTTTATTTATTTATTGATAATTTATTCAGAAGGATTTGGTCACTTTTTAAAATTTATTTATAATTATTATTTTAAGGCATTTAGTGTAAATCCAATAAAATATTGTTATTTGAATATAACATTAAAATATATTTTACTATGCTAAAAAGTTATTTTTATTTCAGTTTAGTAACCAACGAAAGTAATATTACTGTCATAGCATATATTTTGTATCGGATCTTTAAATTAGAGTTCATAGATTTGATGCAATTCCTAATTATATATAATCAAAGAATGTACGCGAAAGAAGAAAATCTGAGTGTTGCAAAAATATAAAAATCACGCTGACACACACAGCGATAAATGCGAGCATATGAATGTGTTTGAGAGAGTGACAAATGGGTAATGCTTTCTTAACAACCCTTCGTGTGGGGACTGGGGAGTGTCTGCATTGCCGCAATTTTTGTCGCTTCAAGGAATACCGTGTAATATTAGTTTAAAATTAGTTTCTTTGATTAACTGTACAGTGCATTTGTCGATTTAAGAGTAATATCATTGCTGCATTAACATTTCTGCTCCGCCGATTGCCGGAATGTGCGAACTTAAGTACTTAATTAGTTTAATTTTTATTGTGAACTTAAGTTATTCTTTAAAGAATGAGGATTATTCTCTTGAAAAATCACGATTTATTCTTTCGAAATTGCTGTTGCTGATTTAAATTAAGGGTGAGCGGAGCCCTTTAAGTACCTTTATGAATTTTATAGAATAATAATTTTTATTTATTATTTGAATCATTTAAGGAAATTATTAAACAATGTTATAAATTATTAAACATTAAGCACATTTAAGCATATGGCAAATAAAAGGTTAAATAGTCTGGAAATAAGAATGCAGTCTGATAATTTATTATATCAAACATATAGGGATATCTTGCATGAATACTTAGATCAGGATATGATATAAAATGATCCTGATACATTAAAACCAGTGAATAGACCGGTTTTTCTTCTCCCTCATCAGACTGTGTATAGAAAAAAAAGTATCACCAGAAGAATGCGCGTTGTTTTTTATGCTAGTTCGCATGAAGTTGGTCAGTTGGCACTTAAGGATTGTTTATGACTTGGCGTAAATTTAAATTCTAATACATTTCCTTATATATTTTAGACTTAACAAAATAGCAATTTAAGCCGATATAGAAAAAACCTTTTTGCAAATTTCTTTAGCTGAGAAAGGCAGAGATGCAGTTAGATTTCTTTTTGTTAAGAAAATAGACAGGCCAATCATGAATGAGTTTGACGAACAACTGGAAATATACAGGTTCAAACGTTTACTCTTTGGAGTGAATTCAAGTTCTTTCTTATTGGCGGCAACCATAAAGCTCACGCTTAATTTCAAAGAATGAATTAATCACTCCATATAGGAACGTAATATTTCACAATGACATTCATCTTTTCTGAGTATCTGTTTTATCAGAAACTGACAATTTGCGAAAAAAAACTGGTTCCAAATATTCTCTCTGTCGGGGTGAAAGAGAAAAGCACTACATTTCGAGGTGAAACAGGAAAAATCTTTAAAGGGGGTGAATTGAGAGCCTTTTCATTGGACCGATTAAGTCATGTGATATTTTGGAGCGATATCCACAACAGATTCAAAATGGCTGCCTGCGATCCCGTGCTCGTGGTGACGTGCTTATAAGATTTGAAAATAACTAAAGATAACTAAATGCTTTGAAAATAACTGAAAACAGATGATGCTTAAAAAATTAAGGGTAAGTACTGTTTTATTTTTCGATCTCAATAAGTTTTTTGAAATTACCTACCTAATAACTCGCTTATCTATGTTATTGTAAATGTTTTTCATGTACTGTACTAAAAACGATCGGTACTTACGTATTCACTGCATGTCATTTTACGAAGTGAAGTATAATCTGCACAAGTTTATCATACTTTTTTATCGTTTAACACTATTTATGTAATTTTTTATCATATAAGTTTGCAACAATAACAGGTTTATCATAGTGCCGAATAACTGCTGGCATGCGGTTAATACGAAAATGCCATGTTTTAATTTTTTTTTTTTTTTTTTTTTTTCAGTTATAATATTACTAAATGTACATACATACAATTGAATTTTTTTAATGCATGCAAATTTTCTAAATTTTATTATGATAAATTTCTAAATTTTGCATCTGTACCTTACCTTAAGAATATTTTTTAGATTTCTGGTAAAATATAATAAAAAAAATAATAAAAAAAGTATATGAAAATCTGGAGTGACTCCACTCGACTTTCCGAACATTGAGTAATTAACAGTTTTGTAGATAAAGTAAAGAAAGAGGAGTTGTTAAACAAACAAAAGAGAGAAAACCATAATCGAATGTTTGAGTATTTTTCTCCATCTATTAAACGATGTTTTATTTAACGCTACTGTTTTATTTAACGCTATACATTATTATTATTGCCTTGTTTTAAAACTCACTCATGTTTGAAAAGATTTTTAATTTTTTTTATCATTGTAATGATAAATATTTGCATATTCAATATATTCGGAGAATTAATGCGAATTCTATCACTTTTATTTGTCTTTGCACCCGAGGTTTAACTTCAGTATATATGCTTGAAATGAAATGTCCTGTCATTTTAATGCTTTCATTAAGGTGCAATAGCAAATGACTGTCCCTTTAGTTAAATTTCTAAAAATTAAAAAAATATGTATATATTTAATATTTCAAATATAAATTATTAATATTTAAATTATCAAAGCTGATAAACAGAAGTGTTGGGTTCGATCCCAGGTCGCGCTCGTCGACTTAACTGTTCGGAGCTTTTTGTGGTTTTCTCCAAAACTCGCGTAAATACGGACTAAAAACCCTTAGAAAGACGCCCAATGAGGGCATTACCCCTATAAGCTAGGACCTGGTATAGTCAATCGGTCTTATGCTATACAACCAACCTAATATATAAATTTCAAAACTATCTGAAATAATCGTAATAATAAAAAATAAATTTTGTGCGTGATAACCATAAATATATATATGTATATATACATACTTACATTAATATCATTATTGCTATTATTATACTTACAAAGCTTAAAATCCAAACTTCCGAATAGAAATACTGTATTCATGATTTTGTGATTCTAGCCAATCTAAAAATGTCCAGCAAAAAGGAAAATTGAGAATGATTTTTTCAAAATTGTTTTTCAATATTTTAAATACACTTTAACACTTGTTTATTTTAGCTTATTCATTTTCATTTAAGAATTTTTCTTAGTCTGGTTTGATTTCTTGTTAACTTATAATATAGTTTAGTTGGAGGATTTAAGGCTGATTGACTCCGCATGTGTCCTAGGCCTATAGGGGAAATGTCCTCCGTGATATTCTTTCTAAGGGGTCCTAGCCCATATTTATGCGAGTTTCGGAGGAAACCACGGAAAACTCCGAACGGCTAGGCCGATGAGCGCTACCTGGAATCGAACCCGGCACCTCCCATCTACCAGCATTGAGCGCAGAACCATTCAGCCGCTGGTGGGCCCTTATAATATTATAAGAAAATGTATATTTATTAAAAAATATTAAGTTGTTTATCATTAATTTTTAAGAGGGAAAGAGCTGATTATTTTTGATGAATATAGTATTAAAAAATTATCTAATTCTGTAATTTAAATAAGTAGTAGTTAAGAGAAAAATTAATTCGTATTCGGATTAGTATGTCCCGTACAGATTTAGCTTACAGAATACCAAAAATCTGTATTTAGAAAATTAAACTTATTTCTCAATCAAGAATATATTCATCCAACGTTGGCAATAATTCTCTGTCTTACGGCTTTTTCTGAACATAGAATTTTTCCCTATTTAATCGTAAAAAAATTATTCAAAATCTTGTTAAACAACGTTATATAAAAATTACTGAAGATTAAGATAGGAAACATTCACAGTTTGAACAGCGGGATTTTAGAAGAATTGGACAGAAAAATGTTCTTTTTTTCTAATCCATTTACTAAAGTATTTTATAAGCAATACTAATAAAGGGAAAAGGAGGCTCTTCAGCTGTTGTC
This sequence comes from Salticus scenicus, assembly GCA_963930645.1. NCBI lineage: Eukaryota > Metazoa > Arthropoda > Arachnida > Araneae > Salticidae > Salticus > Salticus scenicus. Next base: position 28,961,104 of record OZ005659.1, on the reverse strand, counting down.
GCTGATAGCGAAACCCCGTGATATTATATGGGGAAACCTGTAATGTAAATTACTTATTACCTAATGTATTTTTTAAAATAATGTTTAGATATTTCACAATCGTTAAAATAATTCATCCTTTCAACAAATTGATTTTTTTTTTTTTCTAATGTTCTGTTCTAAAACTTTAAAATGCGGATAATTAACTAAAATTATTTTTAGCCCTTTACAGCTTCAAAACAAAATGTTAAAAATTTAAGAAATCCGTTTTAGGAAAACAAAAATCAGTTTAATGATATTACGAGTTTGGCTGTCAGCGTCGACTGGTAAAGCATCCCCTTAAAATTAAAAACTGAGCAAAATAATAACTCACGCTAAGACATTGATTGATTTTATGTAATGATGATGTATGTAAATTTGGAAGATAATAAATGAAGCTACGTCGTAATCTCCCTCCCCCCCCCCCCCCCAAAAAAAAAAAAAAAAAAAAAAAAACTTTAAAAATGCTCTGTGCTCATCACTAGCTGTATTCATTCATAATATTTGAAATTTTAAAATAAAATAAGTATTTTGCCAAAATATATATATATAAATTTATTCTGTCGAAAAATTATTCTATGGAAGTCAGTTAAGATCTTACTTTTATTTATTTATTTATTTATTGGATATAATTGAGGAAATTGCCAAAATTTACCTTGTCAAAGGAAATTGCTTGAGAATGATAATTATTTTCGCTTACTTATATGTTACACAAAACTTTGTTTAGAGTTCTATACTTCACGTTGCCTTTATAGGATAATTTCGCATTTTGAGTTGCCTTGAATATAGAAATAAAACTTTTAACAGCTCCTCTATGGTTATATTATCGCAATAAATGAAAAGAAATAAATGGAAGAAATTTAAATTTAGAATGCTAAAGATTATTTGGAAATGTTACTTGAAATTTTTGTCTAAGATCAGTAAGTTACTGATACAAGTTCTCTAAAGAACTTGAAATGCATATTTTAAAATTTCCTTACAACTTTAAGTTTTTTTTATGAATATGTAAATAATTGAATGGGGCATTGGGGGGAAGAGGGGGAATCCCGTCACTCAGAAATATAATATATATAAAACAATTTATACGAATTCAGATTTCTATTTTTAATTTCATTAACTTTATATACTAAAGAAAGTATTGCTGTTTGCTGAATTTTCGAAAATAAGATTTCATTACCTTTTCAAGTTTTAAGTCATAAATGATATTTTTACTTTCTTCTATATTCAATAGAAGAAAATATTGGATTCGTAAAAATTTTCGACCTCGGGTTTTTGATGGATTTACACGTTTTGAGAGCTGTAGAACACGATTTGACAATTTTTAGAAAATGTCTTTCTGTCTGTCTGTCTGTCTGTGTGTGTGTGTGTGACAAAATTTTATGGCAACTGTATCTCAGGAACTACTGCACATAATTTCATACAAATTGGTATGTAGTTGCACCTTGACATAAATTAGTGCCTATCAACTTTTGGTAAAAATTGTCTTACAGGTTGCGTTTCCATCCCACTTTTTTTAAATTTTTAACATGGTGATATAGGACAAAATTTTGTATAAATGTACATAAAGAGAATTATTTTTTAGTAATCATTATGAAATTTACAAGAAGTTTTTATGATAGAGATAGTCAACTGGAAAATTTTTTTTGTATGTGTAGGAACCTCGCCACCCCCCCCTGGGAGGGGGAAGTTCCCCCTCGAGGGAAGTAAATTTTCAAGATGGGTATCTTTCGAAAGGTATCGTCAATACCTTTAAAACGAATGGTTGAACTATAAATCTGTGATAATTTAAAACAAAATTATCGATTCTTTAAAATTTTAACGAAAAAAAACTTAGAAAAAAAAATCGTTTTTTTTTTTTGTTGTTGTTTTTTTTTGCGAAACTTAACCAAACTTGGTATTTAGTTGGTCCCTGACATAAACTGGTGCTTATTACATCTGGGGATCAATCGCTCAACAGGTGGCGCTATGATTGCATTTTTTCTAAATTCCTAACATGGCAGTATAGGACAAAATTTCGTATAAATGTACATAATGAGAATTATTCTTAACCTGTGATTGTAAAGTTAATATGAATTATTGATAATAGTGGTAGTTAATTAGGAAAAAAAAGTTTGTGCATGTGGGGGCATCGCTTCCCCCCCCCCCCCCGGGGGGGAGTACCCCACGGGGGGGGGAATCTTCCGAAAGGTTTCGTCAATACTTTTAAAACGAATGGTTGAGCTATAAATATGTGATAATTTACAACAAAGTTATCGATTTTTTTTTTACCTTTAACGGAAAAAAACTTGGAAAAAATCGGTTTTTTTTTTTTTTTTTTTTTTTTTTTTTTTAAATATTCTTACTGAGTGAATTTGTATAGGGAAAATATAGAAGAAAGTCTTGTGGTGGCCACAACATACTAGTTTAAAACTGGATTGACCTCTGAGATAATTTGAAGAGCTTGTTTCCAAAAGGCGTTAAGTCAAAAATTTGAAATTTTGACTTTTCGATGCAAAAAGTCGCAGCACACGTCTAACTATATATTTACAATAAGTAGAAGTTCCAAACGAAGTTTAGTCATAATGAAAACAGAAAGTGAAATCCGTGTTTTTTTCCAAAAAGAATTAAGTCATAAGTAAGTTTTGTGCCAAAAAGGAATAAGTCAAGTTTAACCAATTGTAGCGTGCCTTGAGATCACGAGGTTTGTCTGGCCTTGACTGAAAAGTCAAAAGTAAGAAAAAGAATGTAGATTGTCATATTGAGACAGTTATTTTTCCCATAGAAAAATTTAAAGATGAATGTATTTATAACCTTTATTATACTGTGTTTGTAATTTTAATTTTGGTTTCGGAACCCGAAAAAAAGACATTTGTTCCTTCTGTATTAGGAAGAAAATACAAATGAATTTAGAAAAATGTACAGAAAAAAAGAAAAGAACCTGTTAACCAAGTTTTTAATTCATAAACATCGAAGCAAAAAGAAAAAAAATTATTCACTTTTAGGGGAAAAACTTTTAGAACAAGTTGAAATTACAATATATTTTGACCTGATGCAAAATCAGGAATTACCACACAAATAAAAATTATACCATGTTAAGAATGTTTTCAGCAGTGGCTGCTCAAAAGGACTTCACTTTCACATACTATTTACCAGTGCGTGGTCACTTCTCCTTACCAGCAGATAGAAGATTCGGACGAGTGAAGACTAGTTTAAAGAAAGTGGATACAACTTTACTTTCTAATGAATATTTTGAACATTTCTCTAAGGCTGGAAATCTTTTCGAGTATAAAAAGCAGTGGAATATTTTAGATTGGAAAAATTTTGCTCATGGTCGTCTGAAAAGAAAACAAGGTTTCTTGATTTCAGAGGCAAAAGTACTGGAAATTACGAAGCGAGATGTGGGAATCAAGACAACGTACTGTGGTTCGTTTTGCCACCAAAACATCCTGAAACGAGGGGCAAAAATTCTCCCGTGCGCCCATTCTGAAATAATAATTTAAAAAAAAAAAAACCAATATGAAACAAGCAAAGAAAACAGATGTTTTAAAATTACTTAACGCTTTGGGAATTAACAAATTGCACAAATGTATTTTTTTTTTTTTTAAATCTTGCAATGATACTGCTAACGCTAACACCAGGGGAAATAATGATAAAGATAACAAAATAGAATTTGTAAATGAAGATTTCTAGTAACTAACTACCTTCCAAAATTGTATAGCTAAAATTTATGCTGTATTTACATGGAAAAAAAAAACTTGGATTACTTTCAAATGGAAGTAAGTCATTTCATTTCGTTATTTGTTTGTGCCAAAAGGGCGTAAGTTATAGTTTTGTTCCAAAAGGAGTTAAGTCATTTCTTTCTTTTTTTATTTCTAAATAACTATATTGTCAGGATTTTTTTAAACATGTAATTTAGTGTTATTATCATCCATAGATTATTGGGAAAAATTATCTTTTCCTTAATTTCAATAATAAATCTTACATAACAAAACCGTGTTTTCTCAAGAATTGAAAAAAATGACTTAACGCCATTTGGAAACAAGCTCTTCATTTGTTCTTGGGACAATTTGTACGCAAACTAACAAGTTGACACCACATGCTTATTTCTGTATAGTAAGCTAAATAGCAAGGAAATTTTCTAATGATTTATCCAAGAACACAAAACCAACATTGACTGTGGCGCAATCAAACAAAGATTAATTAAATCAAACCATTACACTATTTTTAAAATAGTATTATACTTCAAAACAACGGAACCTGAACCTGCAAATGATGGAATTTGTCTCCTATTAATAAGTTTTCTCATGTGAATAATCAAACGTATTGGAAATTTGAGAATAAAAACCACGCAAAAACAGTGGGTCCACTATTCAGAAGTGTCCGCTAAATAATTTTTACTACACTTAAATTAATAAGTTATAATTAAGAATTATAAGTTTAAAAATTAATTAAGCATTAAATTAAAAGAAATCTTAATGGTAATTGGTAATTTTAAAAAAAATGTAAATTACCTATGAAGGTGTTCACAGAGGAGATCTACTTAAAAAAAAAAAAAAAAAAAAAAAAAAGCACCTAAAAATGAACTTCTAATGAGTTTCGCTCTTTTTTAAAAATGAACTTGAGTTGAGCGCGTTCATTTTTTCAGACATGAGTTTGAACGCGAACTAACTCGTTTTTTGCACGATGAACTTGAGTTTGAACTAGTTCGTTTTTTTTCGTGAACTTGCACAACACTGGCCGCAGGCGCCACCGAGCGGGACTTAGCTGAAGTCAGAAATTTGAAAGATCATAACATGGTGAGCGAACAGGCTGTTTCAGATATTGAAAGGGGAAGAGGGCGCCGAAGGCGCTACCGCACGGGAATTTACTGCTATTTCAATAAACTATTTTCACGATATATCAATAAGCTGTTATTAGACCTGAAACGGGAACATTTTTAATAGTTTTAGTTTTAAAAATCACCGTCTAGACCAGGCCTGTCCAACCCAAAACACTTGGTGGGCCGCATCGAAAATCTATTTTATTCATTCGGGCCACACCGTATGTACAGTCTTAAAAAGCCCCCCCCCCCCCCCTCCTTCTTTCCCGACTAATTTCGCCATAAATTAGTGTAGACACATGCGGCTGGTGTCGATCGATTAAAAATAGGGCCTAGTTTAGAACGGTTTAGTTAGATTTTGCTTTACATATTAAAACTGGCATCAACTTCATTTTTTTTAAAGGCAACCCCCCATTTCGACAAGCTTTTTGGATTATTTGGATCAATTCAGCCCAGAAAATGGTATATTTATATATTTCTCTCACTTTTTCACACAGAGTTATTACTTGTTAAAATATGGTGACGCTAATGTTAAATGAATGTAAAAAACATTAATTCGTGTCTTCCCAAAAAATTAATATATTAAAATTTGATTTTTTTTTTTTTCCAAATATATTCCATGCATATTTTAGATTAAAAAACATTTTTTAAATTATGAAAATAATTTCATATTTAAAAAAATTATGAGTTATGACCTACATTAATTTTTCGACGAATAGAATAGGCATCATCAAAAATATGAGTTTCTAAATTTACAGTTCATTCCTTATTTTTCGAATTATAGTGATATTTCAATTTTTATTGCCCTTAGGGCGCTGTCATTTGTTACCATTTGTGTCATATATTACTTTGCTTGCGCATGATTTAAAATAGTTATTCAAGTGAGTTTAGACGTACACATCAATTACTTTAGTTTATATTTAAAATTGTTATACTTCTTTTCAGATTATTATCTGAATAGATATAATACTTTTCTCTGTGGTATCTTAATTTAATTTTTTTAAATATAGAGATTCAACCCTAATCAATACATTTTCCCGAACCACCTTGACCTCAGAAATTTGAATATGTAGTCAAAAATGGATGATAGTATTCGGGGGGGGGGGGGAGGGAAGGGGGGTGGAGAAGAAGTTTGTGCAAGTTTTAATATGTAGATGACACCCTAAACAAAATTTAGCGATTGAATTAAAAACTAGGTGTTATTACCAATCGTTAGGCATCAGCTGCTGGTTTTTACGATAATTTACGGCAAAATTAGTCGGGGAAGGAAATTATTATTGTTATTATTTTCTTTTTTCATGACTGTACATGTGCATACGTGCATATATGTTTATGAGTGTATAATTAATGTATGCATATACTTTTGTCGGGGAAGGGCAGCGTGAAAATTCGGAGCAGAATACATTAATATAATTTAAATTATTTTCCATCATAAATTAACAATGTAATCGTGAAAAAAATTTCAAAATTTGTGTGAATTGCAATGTTTTCGTTGAACACCTAATTTAAAGATGTGATTTTATTCATAGAAAACACTCTTATATGATGCATCCTAAAATCAATAAGCAGAGTTTTTGCGAAATAAATATAGTTTTCTCCTGTTTTTTTTTTTTTTTTTTTTTTTTTTTAAATAATAATTTAAGCTTGATTAAATACATTTAATATCTTGTATTGGAAAACTCCAATTTCAGAAAAAATAATTACAGCAATTCATCAATAAATAATAAAAACAAAAATTTGGTGTCCCAGACCCCCTTAAAACAAACTTTCAATATTGCTAGATCATATTATTTTATTTATTTATTTTAACCAAAGTACATGTAAACAAATCTGAAACACTGGAGCAACACTAGAGTTTTTTTTATTATTTTTTTTTCATTGAATATATATATATATATCTTGTTTGTAATGCCAAGTAATTCCAATTTTTTAATAGAATATCTATCAACAAGAATAATGCAGAATAAATACAAGATATTAAATATATTCAATCAAGCTTAAATTATTATTTAAAAAAAAAAAAAAAAAAGACACAGGAGAAAACTATATTTATTTCGCAAAAACTCTGCTTATTGATTTTAGGATGCCTCATATAAGAGTGTTTTCTATGAATAAAATTACATCTTTAAATTAGGTGTTCAACGAAAACATTACAATTCACACAAATTTTGAAGAAAACCACAGAAAACTTCGTAAAACTAGCCCAGCAACTATGACCTGGTATTGAACCTGGTGCCTCCCAACTACCAGCTTCATAAGCAGAACTTCTCGGCCACTGATGGTGCCACAATTGAAAAAACAAATAATAATAATAATAATAATAATAATAATAATAATAATGATAGTTTTATTTATTATGCAGACTTTTTTTTTTTTTTTAATAAAATGCAGAGGTTTCTTTCTTTCTTTCTTTCCTTTTTTTTTAACTGATCTACAACGAAATGAACAATAACAATGTATTTTAATGAAATTTGAATATATTTTTTACCTTTTTTAAAGCTAGGAAAAAAATAAAAAAATAAAGAGGGGGGGAGTGAGAGAAAAAAAAAGCATTTCTAAATATATATATATATATATATATATATATATATATATTTAAGAATTTAAAATGTAACAGCTTTTTTTTTTTCTCTTTTCTTTTTTTTTTTTTTTTTTTTTTTTCTTTTTCAAAAAACATGAGATTCATTTTATTTTATTTTTTTTATTTTTTACAGGATTATTTTTAAATTTATTGTAATACCAAATATAGTCTTAAAATATTGAATGAGTGCCTCTTCTATATATGCCCAAATAAAATGTAATATAGAAGTGAAACTTAATATATAGTGTATATATATATATGTAAAAATCAGAATATGGTACATCTCTAAAATTTGAAAACAATAAAGTTTTTAATTAATTTTCACTAATTAAATATAAAACAGCTTTCTTAATGTGTCATAGCATAATAATGAAATTTCAATACACAGATTTAAATTACAATTTTTATTCATTTGAAATATTAATTAGCAAATTGTGGATTGTTCTTATGTAAACAATAACAGTAGGTTTTTTTTATTATTTCCTGTCATGCCGAAAATACAATCCTGATTTTTAAAGGATGTCTGTGCATACTACATGTATGCTTTAAAAAAATTAACATTTGTATTGATTTATCGTAGACTTTATTTTATTATTTTTTTTATTATATTTTACCAGAAATCTAAAAATTATTGTTAAGGTAAGGTACAGATGCAAAATTTAGAAATTTATCATAATAAAATTTAGAAAATTTGCAAGCATTAAAAATTCAATTGTATGTATATACATTTAGTAATATTATAATTAAAAAAAAAAAAAAAAATTATTTAAAACATGGCATTTTTGTATTAACCGCATGCCAGCAGTTATTCGGCACTATGATAAACCTGTTATTATTACAAACTTATATGATAAAAAATTACATAAACAGTGTTAAACGATAAAAAAGTATGATAAACTTGTGCAGATTATACTTCACTTCGTAAAATGACATGCAGTGAATACGTAAGTACCGATCGTTTTTAGTACAGTACATGAAAAACATTTACAATAACATAGATAAGCGAGTTATTAGGTAGGTAATTTCAAAAAACTTATTGAGATCGAAAAATAAAACAGTACTTACCCTTAATTTTTTAAGCATCATCTGTTTTCAGTTATTTTCAAAGCATTTATAGTTATCTTTAGTTAATTCAAATTCAAATTAATATTTAAAAAATTTATTATTATAATCAGAAATCCTGGCGTCAAATTGAAGATAATTCCTTTCTGTATATAAAGGTGAAAAAAGTTTGTAAATTGAACCATTAGTTCATGAGATATAAAAAAAATTTTAATTTATCAAAATTTTTAATTAAAAAAAAAAAAAATTTCTTTTTTGCTCAACTTCATCATCAAAAAAGCTACAATTTCAGAAAAATAATTACAGCAATTCATCAATAAATAATAAAAACAAAAATTTAGTGTCCCGGACCCCCTTAAAGGTTATAAGCATCTTTTATAATTATTAAAAGAAACATTGTGGTTAATAATGTTAACACGAATTTCACCTTTTTTTTTGTGTGTGTGTGTGTGGGGGGGGGGGGGGGGGGATAGAGGTAGGGTGTTTTAGTAGATATTTATTTATAAGATATATTAAAATCAGAATTAGATTTTTAAGGGAAAATATCTGTCAATAGTACATAATTTTTTCTTCTTACTCAAAAAAGGAGTTAAAAATGACTTATCAAAGTGGAGTGAAGTCACTCATTTAACATAATGATTCAGTTCAAATAAGGAGCGCTTATTGTTTATCAAAAAGGAGTGAACATGAATTATCAAAAAGGAGTGAAAATAATTACTCCGCAAGATAGATGAAATTCACTCCTATAGGAAAAGTGCATTTTCATTACTGGAAAGGAGTGAAAATTAACTCAGTCTGAGCTAAAATCACTGGATTTTTTTAAGAGAGTGCATATTCAAAAATTTTGAAATTTGGTTCCTGACATTTTTGAAGTTCTTGATTCATGTATGTATGTTGATGACTTTATTTCCGGGAAAGATGATACAATGGAAGTCTTTAAACTTTCATGTAAGACTAATTATGAGTAAAGCTAGCATGAACTTACGTAAACGGGCGACTAATGATAAAAATTTGGTTAAGAAATTGAAGGAAAAAAATTTCGATATTCATCCATTTTGTTTAAGTGATTCAAATGAAACAAAACTAAAAGTTTTAGGCATACAAGGGAATATTGAAGAAGATTGTTTGCATATAGAGACTGCTTTAAAATAAAAGCACCACAAAACTGGCGTTGTAAAAAATATTACTTACAAACTTTGAATAAACACCATAAAATGCAATAAACTCGCAATAATTGTTTCGGGTCGAAAAAACACACGACCCTTCATCAGGCGAATAAAGTAAGCACGAGTGCTGCAGTCAAAGCGGCAACGCACTAAATCGTTTAAAATGAAAAGAAAAACTTTATAAGGTAGAAAGTAAACATGACAACTGGTGTGAGTAGAATTGTACAAGAAAATAAATAAATGAGTGAGATTAACCATATAACAATCTAAAGTTATCAAAATTAAACGAAAATCTAAGTTACGTGAGTAATTTCCAAGCATCAGAGAAGAATGGAGTGGAAGAAATATCATTAACAAGATTTTTCGAATTTTTAAATATGTAAAATGCTTCATGAATATCCAAATGGGAGGAACAGACAGGAGATGAAATTATGTTAGTTTTGGAAAAATCAAAACGATGACCTTGAGACCAGCAGTGGGAAGTTGCAGGACAAACACGGAATTAAATAAATTCCAGAACGGTTTTCGGTGGGAATGGGATCCTTAAGAGAAGATAATTTAATTTTATTGACGGGTTTGTAAATGACTTTGAAACCAAACGGTGAAAGAATTTTGGAGATTTTAAAAGAGAGTGAAGAATAAAAAGGTAAAACAACTGGGATGAGACTGTGGTCGTTTAATTTGGAAGCAGAACGTTTAGAATTCTTAAATTTATATAGAGCTTTATCGATAATAGACGGTTATAACCACGAGAGAGAGCAATAGATTTTAAATAATTAATTTCTTTCGAAAGATTAGACGGATCAGAACAAATGTATAAGGCACGATAAACATAAGTGTAAAAAGCAGACATTTTTTGTTGAGGGGCGTGGTTAGAGAGAGCATGCGGCGGCAAAGAGACTGAGAATGTTTTTCTAAAGACAGTAGTTGAGAAACAATCCTTTTCTTTAATCACAAGAACGTCAAGGAAAGGCAAAGAGCAATCCTGTTCAATCTCAAAAGTGAATTGAATGCATGGGTCAATCGAATTGACCAAAGAAAGTAAATTGGACAAATCGACATCAGGGGAGACAAGAACGAAAGTGTCATCCACATACCTAAACCAGTGAGGAAATTTATATACACCGAAGAGTTTTTCTTCAAAATAGTGCATATAAATGTCGCAAAGTAAAGGAGAGAGAGGACTACCCATGGCCATACCATCATTTTGGGAATAATAAGTATCATTAAAAATGAAGGCAGATTGCTTGATACACAAATGAACTAAATTTACAAGCTCCTCAATTTCAATAGAAGAATAATGGAAGTCACGTAGTCTTCTCTCTAAACAAACCAGAGCACCTTGAACCGGAACATTTGTAAAAAGTGATTTCACATCTAAAGAGATCATAGTATAGTTAGACGGAGAAATGCATTTTAGTTTGTCTACAAAATCATACGAGTTTTTTACAGTATGAAGATTAGTAGTAGTTAGATGAGAAAGAGAGTTTGAAAGAAATCGAGCAAGATTATAAGAAGCCGTACCAATATTAGACACAATAGGCCGAAAGCAGAGAGTGGGTTTATGAACTTTCGGAAGTGCATAAAAACGAGCACAATTAGCAGCGGAAGGAATTACCATGCGTTTGGTATAATCATTAAGGATAACGGAATTTTTAACGTGGTGTTTGACTTGATCAAGATGATCATTAGAAGGATCTTTTTTAAGTTATTATAAAATTATTATAATTAATTATAAAGTTATTATAATTAATAAGGTATTATAAAATAATTAATGTTCTTTCTTATATTTTTAGATTTATTTATAAGTGCAGAAATAAGCTGAAGAAAACTGGACCTTTAAATTTGGAAGAAGAACAGGTTGCGGAAGAAATCTTAACAAAGCATGAACAAAAACTCCTGTCAGGTAAAGGGGACATATCAAATAAATTTAAAAATTTGATTCCCTTCGTGGATGAAAAAGGGATAATTCGTGTAGATGGACGGCTTGAAAGAGCCTCTTTGCCATTTTCTCAAAAACATCCAGCAATCCTGCCAAAAAATTGTAGATTAAGTAAAATTTATTTTTCTAGTGTACATAAAAAATTACAGCATATTGGACCTCAAGGGCTGCTGAATGCAGTACGGTTAAAATTTTGGCCATTGGGTGGCTGAGATTTAGCGCGGAAAACAACTCACCTGTATGTGACCTGCTTTAAATGCTGCTGGGTAAAAGCAGCCGTTTGTTAAAAACGAAATAATAAAATAACAAAAGGACATTATTTAAAAAAAAAAAAAAAAAAGATACGTAAAAGATTCAGACAGAATTACAACGCATATTTATGACCAGTATTTGGAAAACTCAAAAAGGGACCAAACGTACTGAGCCCCTCAGGCGACCGCCACGAAGCCCCTGCTATGTCTTAAAAAATGCACTATAGATATCTAGAAGCAAGCAGATTGGTGCAAACCTGGTCCAATTAGAGAAAGACCCAATAAAGAAATTACAAGTGAGACTCAAACACCCAATAGAAAAAAATACAAGAAGAAAACCTCCTTAAAAAATGATAATGAGAGACCTGAAGGAAAATGATAAGAAATTTTCAAGAAAGGATTTTGTCGATTGTCTTCATGCTGAAAACATGTTAAAGCTGTTTACTGCCTCATCGTTATGACTTATATCATCTACGTTAAGAAGTTGCTCGCCTTTGGCCAAGATCAGATTATATTAAAATACGTAGTGTATTTATTAAGTAATAAATTTGTGGATTAAGTGCCCAAGAAAGATGCTTAAAGAATTGTTCCATGTGATGATCCATTTCATGCCCTGGCTGCGCCCAAACATCTGGTGGTGAGAAAACATTTTATTCATTGGTCAGTAATCTTTAAATTTTGCAAAACGCATGTCAAGCATATACCTGTTTCTAGGTACTCACCTTTATCCTATTTCGATGCAATTGATATAACAGTGATTAAAAAGGGGATCATTGTGATCCTATATATGTTATGTATTTTGAAATCTTGAAAATCATCGTTTTAACTAATATTGAAACTTAATAAAGAAATTAATTAAAATTATATGAGTCTAGAATTATTTGATAAGAGTAATTTTACTTATTAATAATCATATTCCTTTTCAGATTAATGTTCACATTCTTAATTAGGTTAATTTTAGGGCATTTCACAACGCATGCCCGAATATCGAATTGATATTAAAAATGTACTACCACTAAGATGTCTCCTTAGAGCCATGGAAGTAAGGGTAGTTTGATTTTGCTTGTTTCCTCCCAACAAATGCAAACCCATTTTATCCTCACAAATTATGGGGAACTTACCATATGAACTTGTGAATAGGGCATTTCCATTTAGTATAACGGGATTAGACCTATGTGGTCCATTTTTTATGACCTATAAAAACCAAAGAAAAGGCGTACTGAACAAAATATACATATGCGTGTGCATATGTTTTGTAACCAAGACAATTCATCTAGAGATTTTATTAGATTTGACATCAAATGCCTTGATTGCCACTCTAAAGCGTTTCATGGCAAGTTCAAAAATGTTCACAGATAATGCGACAAACTTTGTGACTGCTAACTCGCAATTAAAGAAATTCTGCAGATTAGTTAATTTCCCTGAAAAAGACTTAGCATCATACTTTAATACTGAAAATATAAATTGGTATTTTATTCCTCCCACGTCCCCTCATTTTGGTGGATTAGGGGAAGCAGGGGTAAAATCTGTGAAATATCACTTAAAACGAGCAATAGGAGATTTGCGCCTTACATATGAAAAGTTTGAAACTATAGTAATACAAGTTGAAGGTATACTCAACTCCAGACCCTTAACTCCTATGTCAAATGATTTTGACAATTATAATGTGTTGACACCTGCTCATTTTTTGATAGGTAGATCAATGAACGCAATACCAGAACCAATGATGATAGATGTAAATGAGAATCGTTTAACTCGTTGGCAAAGAACAACAAGGGTAGCTCAAATTATTTGGAAGAAATGGATGGACAAATGATTTTTTAGCTATACTACAGCAGAGAACCAAGTGAATAGTTGAAAAAAATAATTTGAGTGTGGGCGCAATGGTTTTAGTAAAAGACGAACTATTACCTGTTTGCAAATGGCTCATTGGCCGAGTTGTTAAAGTATATTATGACTCTGATAAAAAAGTTAGAACGTTAAAGATAAAGACAAAACAGGAGAATTCAAAAGTGGGATTACAAAAATCGCATTACTTCCCATTGAATAGTATGCTAATTATCACATGTAAAGTATTGTGTATTTTACATTAATTTGGTACTGTAATCGTAATCTGTAATATAACTTTGTTGTTTATTGATGTTGTATTTTAAATAATTATGTTTGCTATAACTTTATTGAAATTAATGTAATTTCAATCCTGGGGAATGTGTTTATCCCCTGATACATTGAGTGTTGAAGTGGCGCTGCAATCGCCCTCTTTTCTATGTACCGGTAGTTTTGATTTGGTTTTCAGTTTGTAAACAGAAGCAGGAAAGCTCGGAACGCCGAAGTGTCGTTGCCGAGAATAAAGTTTTGATATGATTTAAAATTAGTTTCTTTGATTAATTGTACAATCCATTTGTCGATTTAAGAGTAATATCATTGCTGCATTAACAATAATAATAATAATAAAAAAAAAAAAAAAAAAAAAAAAAGCTGGTGAAATATCATAGTAAAATCATTCTTTTCAATATTTCTCTCGCACGTGTTTCTATAAATGAGCATTTGAAAATTATCTTTCTTTTCTTTATAATTTATTAAAAATTTTACAATTATAATTTATTCACAATTCTAAGTGTTAACGTTTAAACATATTTAATAATAATAATATTTTTTTTTTCACTCAATTCTTTTCAATTCTATTTAATATACGTTTTTAAAGAAACTAAACGGAACAGATTTGATAATTGTCGTTCTTGCCGGAAAAAAAAAAAATCTATATAAATGGCATCCTGAAATTACCAACTGAAATTCAAACGTAATAATTCTGCTTCTTTTATTATTATTATTATTATTATTATTTCGCACTTTTCGTTTCCTAAACCACAATTATTAAAATAAATTTTTTCGATTATGTTTATTTCGAAATTGATTATTATTAATTTCCTTTTCCTTTCAAAAAAAAAAAAAAAAAAAAAAAGAAAAAAAATTACCAACTCAAACTCAAATTTAATTATCTTATTTTATTTATGATTTCATTTTGCACGTTCGCTTTTTATTTCCTAATTGGAAATAATTATAAAATCTTTTTCGATACTCTCCGTTTCGAAACTGATTATTATGAAATTTCATTTCTTTTCTTTTTCTTTCAAAAAAAAAAAAAAAAAAAAAAAAAAAGAATTTGATGTAATTGTGGCAAAAGCAGAATTTAGTTTAGTACGAGGAACTATTAGTTTTTTTTATTTTTAAAATTATAACATCGCTTTCATATTATTCAATTATATTTCCGATTTCGATAAATGTGCAACTATCGAAAAACTGGTATCGTAAAAATCCGTAGATTGAGAACTGTCCTCAGTCCTGAAAATTGCCAAATAGAGTTGTGAATCGACCAGCAAGTTGTTTCAAATGTACTTGAATGTTCCTATATATGAACAATTTGACCGATTACGATAAAAAGTTTCAAGCAGTATCCCCGTACGATACAGATTTAGAATATTGAATTTGGACATCCTGTTGTTATTTGCTCTTAAGTTATGCCAATAACAATCTCCTCCTCCTTTCTCTCTCACTCACATACAGACCAACCGCTAACCCTGCTTTTCGAATTAGTGGGAACTCAAAACCTGCAAATATTACAAAAACTCAATTTTGAATATTTGATTTAAAAACAATATTTTTTCTAGCATTACATATACTGGTAACGACAGGTAAACATATTCGGTACCTTTGTGTATGTCTGAATGTATCGTGGTAGATATTGCAAAAATCATCTGGTTGACTTGAAAATAAACACGAATACTTATCAATCAAAATGAAATGAGCTACATTGTTTCGGTCTCCAGAACACTTGTAGGGGTGAGTATCACAGCTAAGAGTTAGGTGACCGTTGCACACTTAGCTTTAATTTAAAATAACTCATGCACATTTTTCTATTTCCACTTTATTCTTTTAGTAACCAAACCACATCAGTCCAAATTTCCCCTTTTTAAAAAAGTTCCAGAAAAAAATTATATGTTTTTCGTCCCTCTTTTTTATTCCAAACCAAAATGAAAATCAAAACTAAAAATGTTACTAGACCCCTCCTCCTTTCCCTATCTAAAGATGGTGATCAATGATAATTCTAGAAACAATAAAGCGATACACTGCAAATAAAGGCGTCTTAAAGACAAAAAAAAAAAAAGTCTTAAAATAGATTTTAGACACGTAAATGTCTTAATTGAAACTCAGACATAATAGATATCTTAATTTAAGGCACTTTCTGTGTCTTAGTCCACTGGTGGTGCAAATGAACTAATGTAAATTATCTTAAAAAAGGAATATGTCTTAAAACAAATCATTTCACATTTCATCGTTGTCATTTTTCACATTTTTTCGCGACTATTAGTAGTGGCGCCATCTGTATTAAGCCACCCCACCCCACCCCAGCATTGAATTTCTAAATTAAAATAGTTACATATATAAAGTAAATTTGAGGACATTTAGTGCCCCCAAGAAGTAAAAGATTTTTTTTGGGGAAAAATGTTCAAAATTCGGAGACTGTCATGTGAGTAATTTCTAAGCATCAGACAAGAACGGAGTGGAAGAAATAAAATTTTTCGAATTTATGTAAAACGCTTCATGGATAATGGATATCCAAATGGGAAGAGGAGACAGAAGATAAAATTAAGTTAGTTTTAGAAAAATCAAAACAATGACCACGAGCCCTTGTTTTTTCACTAACTAACATAATTTTTTAAACTAAATTCGTCTATTTAAATATAAATTATCTCAAAAAAAAAAAAAAAAAAAAAAAAAAAAAAAAAAAAACTTCGAATATTTATTTATTATAATATTCAATTAAATATCATACGAAATATTAATGAAAAGTTTCATAGGAAAAGTCTTATAAGCGGATGCTGAATAATTTGTCATATTTTTGCTGATATGACTATACTAGATATTAATATCTGTGTTTTATAAACTTGATAAGTATGCATTTGTTCTGTCTTCTGCAGTTACCGTAAAATGGAAAAAATCTGATTTGCCTAAATACTTTGATCTTGTTTCATTCTTGCAATTTTTAGCAAAAATAAAACATTTTAAGTATATATATATATATATATATATATTGTGTCTGTGTGTGTGTGTGTGTGGTGTTTCAATTCACCCTACAGGAAAAATTAAATCGAAACTTAAGTTAAAAGCTTTTGTTTTAATTCATGCTTTAAGAGGTTTAATAAAAACAAGTTTTAATAATGAGGGATGAATAGGAATACGTAGTTCCTATAAAACAAAACTTTTATTTTCTATAGAATTAAATTTAGGATTTTTTAAAAATTAGAAAATAGTTTTGAACTAAAAAAGGGTTAAAATTTACTGTGAGAAACTGTATTTGATTTGGAAAAAATAATGATTTAATACAAATTCAACTCACTCATGTCTTTCACAAAAGGCAGTACACGAGAGACGTTCGGATGTTGTAATTTGACTGGACTTTTTTAATGACATCGTCTGGAAGGCATTATGGTTCTTTATTTGCTTATTTGAATTTCCGGCTATGGGGGTATACAGTCGGTAACAAAAGTCTCCGAACACTAGCGAAAATTCCTATATAAAAAAAGTAGAGTTAATACTGTTTTGTTAAATCAATTCTTGCCGAATTCTGTTCTTAGTCAGTCTAAAAACAGTATTCGGTAATGATTTATTTAACAAAACTGTATTAAGTGTACTTTTTTTATATAGTAATTTTTGCTAGTGTTCGGAGACTTCTGTTACCGACTGTACTTTTGTAAAAATCTCCTTCGTATCTCTTCTGAGTACACGAGTTTGGTTAAACAGAATTTGCATGTCGTTTTACCATGAATTTTAACGATAAGGATAAATTTGAAGAATCAATCTTCAAATTTCGAATTCTATTGATCCCCATATCCAGTTTAATTTCATGTTACAGAATTGTAATGAATTTTCCTTCCCTGATGTTCTAGTTACTAAGCGTGATTCATCTTCTTTTATAACTTCCGTGTATAGGAAACCCTTCTCGGTTTCTAAGCCTCCCCATGCTCTTTCAAATCAACCCAGTTAATCAGAAAATTGGCACCTTTTACACTTACGTGTATGGTGCCCTTAAAATTTTTTCTGACACTTCTTCTCTTAAAGAAGAACTTAAGGGAACAGACTACTTTTAAAAATGGGAAAATGAAGAAATTTTCGAACAAATTTCAGGATTTTTCATAAAAAGAAATTAATGAATGTATAAACAATTTTTTTTTTTTAATTCATTTATTTATTT
Source organism: Salticus scenicus (assembly GCA_963930645.1). Taxonomy (NCBI): domain Eukaryota; kingdom Metazoa; phylum Arthropoda; class Arachnida; order Araneae; family Salticidae; genus Salticus; species Salticus scenicus. The sequence goes on along the minus strand of OZ005659.1, from coordinate 28,943,033 downwards.
ATTTTTTTGTTAACTAGTATGACATTACTCTATTGATTAAAAATATTATTGTGATTTACTTTAAAATATAAAATTATTTTTATTGCAGATTATTAATATATATATATATGATACATATGTATACATATATATATATATATATATATTATATATGTATGTATCTATACAAGAGTGCATTCTCACTGCGCGCATAATATTTCAAAAAAATATTTGAGGTATGAACTTATAATTTTTCTCAATGATATACATTTGGACATAATGCATAAAATGAACTAAAAATAAGAAGTTCTAATCGATAGGAAAAAAACAATATATATATATATATATATGATTGCGGAAATATAAAAACTTTAATGGTAATTTCATATTTCAAATTAATTATTAATTAAACTCCATATTATTAAAATAATTAAAACCTTCTAGTTCAGATTCTTAAAGTGAATGTTTTGTTTCGTTTACTGTAAAAATTATAAGGATAAAAGAAAATGTGATCGAGATATGCTTCGCGCAGTGAGAATGCACCCTTGAATTTTTTTAAAAAATAATCTGCAATAAAAATAATTTTTTATTTTAAAGTAAACCAATTCCTATGTAAAATAAGTACACTTCATACGGTTTTGTTAAAGAAATCCTTGTCGAATCCTGTTCTTAAAGTGACTAAGAACAGGATTCGAGAAGGATTTACTTAACAAAACCATATGAAGTGTACTTTTTATACATAGGAAATTTTGCTAGCGTTCGGACACTTTTGTTACCGACTGTAGGCTGTCCCCTTAAAGTCTGTTGCTATCAAAAGAGGTTTTAGCCACTCTCTTATTGATAAAGTTTTTAAAAAGTTTAGCAAATTTACTTTAACTCTACTCTTTCTAATGTTGCTAAAATTAAACCTGACAACCTAATTGACTTGCATTTTTTTCCTTCCATTTTGTTATAATTTTATTCCATTTTAAATTAGCCAAAGTTTTAAAACGTTTTAATTTTCGTGTTATTTTGAAACCTGTTAATAAATTTCAGTTCCATTCAATTAAATCCCTTGTTCCCGAGCTTCATAAGTGGAGTATCTATAATGTTCCATGTAATAATTGCCATTTGGCTTACATAGGTCAGATTAAAAGTAATCTTGAATATCGTTTACGTCAGCATTCTCGGTATGTTAGTATGTTACTAATCAAGAAATTTCTTAAACTTCCATTACGAAGCAAAGTTGGGAATCTGACCAACGTTTAAATTTTCAGCACGCCAAAATTATTTTTAATGCCGAATACGTTTCCTGAGTTAGATTTCTTAACTTAGCTATCTATCTCAATCATGATAAAATTGTTAATGAAGAATCGGATTCTACTTTGTTTCTTTAGATAGGAAAAGCTTATTTAGTTCCATTATTATTATTTTTTTCTTTTTGTTAAAACTATAAATAAAATTAAGAATTGTAATAAAAAATAAAATGAGATGAAATAATATTAATTATGAAAATAAAATAATCCCTTTCCTTTTTTTTGGTGTGTCCCCTTCTGTTTTGTTGTTGCATGCAGCTATCTATTGGTTGTATTGCTCCTCCCCCCCCCCTTGGGTTTTACCCTGCCTTTTAGTCTTACTTTTGCCTCTAAGGTAATATTACCTGAAGCAGAAAGATTACGTCCTTTTGAAACTGGTAGTGCTTCTCTTTATATTATGGTGTATAAAGAAGTTTTTATGATTAATTATTTATTGTACACCAGTTCTTTAATTTGTAATTAGTTTTATAAGCATTACGATTATAAGCGGTTGCCACACTCTATTTCTAGGGGCTGTAAAATAATATGCAAATTTCATTCATTTATCTATCAGATTTCTTTTCATTCTCTCTTTTTTTTTTTTTTTCACGCCAGACAATTTCGCCAAGCATATTAGTTTTGCAAGAGATGTGCTGATATTTCATATTATGTTTATGCTTTAGAGAATTAATACGCTGTGTAAGATTAACAGTTTCAATGTTTGCCTTTGTGATACCTTTATTGCCTTTGTGGTACAAAGTCAATAATTTACAGAGTTGGCTGCAATCAGCGCTTTCCATGTAATTTCATTGTTTTCAATTATGTAGGAATTTCGATGTTCCCTACTATATTAAAAGTGTCTTTAAAATTTAGATCGGATATATATTCCTGTAAATATAATTTTATGCCACGCACATGAGGAATTTTTTCCGTCTTTAAACCAACGTTGATGGCGAATGTTTAATAAAATTCGTTTTTGGTATGATTTTACTACATGTATGCCTACGCATTAACTTACATAAAACTTTCAATATTCCACCCAAACACGAAAACAAACTTGTTATAACTACTATACTATTAACTAAATCTAAGGTAATTTTGAAAATTGGAAGCTAGTTATGAACATGAACTTTATAGTGTGTAATTACCTCTGAATTATAACGAACAGCAATTGAAGTAAGAGAGTAAGGGTTGCATACAAACGGAACGCTTGCAATTTCGATAACGTAAATTTTACAAGTTTTTTGCGAATACAGTCGGCAGCAAAAGTAACAGAGCACTAGCGAAAATTCCTATGTATATATATATATATATATATATATATATATATACACTTAATGCAGATTTGTTAAATAAATCCTTGTCGAATCCTGTTCTTAGTCAGTCTAAGAACACGATTCGACAAGGATTTATTCAACAAAACAGTGTTAAGTGTGCTTTTTTCATATATATATTTTACTTTTGCTGCCGAATGCAGTCATACATTTGGAACGTCGGCAAACGGTTTTGCAGCTGGAAGTGTTACATTTGTATGTACCCCTTAAACAACAATTTATGACCATTTTACAAAAATTTACGTGCATCATAAATAAAAAGTATATGTCAGTATTTCAAACCTGTTCAGTTTGTTTATAATATGATGTGTTTTGCGACACTATACATCAAAACTCAAAAAACGATTTCGTTCGCGCAACTGCATATTTGTTTTTACTTTCTCTTAACTATGTATGTATATGGTAGAGAAAGTATTGTTTTTGGGTCAAATTTTTGAAATTGAGTTTTGTTATATTTACATATTTTGAGATCCTTCAATCCGAAAATCAAGTTGTGAGTAGTTCGTCTGTGTGCGTGTCTGTTATTAGTAGGGGAGAGTGGGGATGAATGGGATATTTTTCATGTTTTTATTGATAACGTTGGCCATATGTAATTCAGAATTTTGTAATATGGCTCATAAGTGCACTTCAGTAATCAGTTACATATAAACATACAAACTTTAATAAAAAGTTATCATTTTTAATTTATTATTATTATTATTATTATTATTATTATTATTATTATTATTTTACATGCATGTGCATTGTCCCATTCCTCCCCTCCTATGGGGATGAATGGTACATGATTGGGGATGAATGGGGAAGGACTGGAATTAACAAAAAAAAACAAAACAAAATAGAAAGTAAATAATTTTTAAAGTTAAATTGGTTTATGTGATTTTATAACACACTATGAAGTTACTGAAATTAACATAAACTGATGTATTGACTCAACATCACAAAGCAAAAGTCCTTTGGTTCGCACAGTTTTTAGTGCTCTAGGCTTTGGTAATTTAATCTAATAAGACGTAATTAAAAAAAAAAAAATATGACACAACAAAGAGATAAATCATTATAATAGAGTACAAATTATCCAGATAAATGTTTCCGACTGGTCGGGAAAATCAGCATTCTATTCTGTATCACCAGGATTTATTTAATTAGCTTGATTGAAATTGTGATTTTAGTTAAATTATTGTTAGTTTAATTATTTATTTTTTTTAATTATTGATTTAAGTTTCATTGAATATTTTAACGAAAAATTTTTTAATCATAATTATTATAAAAATAATCTGGTGTGTCACTCACATGACTTTCTCTTACCTTGAAATTTAATACTATAAATACAGGTTGCAGATTAAGAGGTAAGATAATGAGTACTGTTATGTAAACCTGTGTTAAACAATTCAAATTAGGCTTCGGTAGAGTTTTATATGATAATTAGTTCTGTGTGAGGGGGGCTACCGCTCCACTCAACCCCCCGTTTCATGAATGCACCTGTATTTATATAGAATTTAATTCGGTTATTAAAAAATAATTGTATTTAAAAAAAAATAATTTATTAAAAATATTATTTAAAAAAGTTATCTTTTATGATAATTCATACGATTTCCATATCAGAGAAGTGGTATAACACTAAATATATATATATATATATATATAAGTAGAATTTATTCACAAAATTACATTAAAAAAAATTGTTGAAAATGAAAATATCGTTAACTTTATTTAAAATTATCGCAGATCGATGGTTCAACTTAAAGGTATTAGCGAGCTCTTTTGAAAGATACCCATCATGAATATTTACTCCCCTCGATGGGGGACTTCTTCCCCTGGGGGGAGGCGGGGCTCCTACATACACAATTTTTTTTCCCAGTTGACTACCTCTATTACAAAAAATATATATTCGTTTCATTTGGTTTAGTGCAGCCTATAGATGTTAAACTCTACTTACCTGCAATTTCCCCCATAGACGTAATGCATTTGAATACTTTTGAGTGACCCTGTACACGAACCATTTGCTTCATCTCAACGAAAAGCTTACTGTAGCATCTCTATGTGATATACATTTAGAATACAGAGCTTGGAATTTCTGCGATTATTTGTTCTTGAGATATGCTGATAACAGACACACAGACATCCATCCACACAGACAGACGCACAGACCGTTCTTTAAAAACATGATTTTCGTATTCAGGGGACCTCAGAAAATGTAAATATAACAAAAACTTACGTCCGAAAATTTGACCCTAAAACGATACTTTCTGGACCCAATGGGTAAGAGAAAGTAAAAATATCAGAACAATTATTTTCAATTTTTTTTTCTAAGTCCACAAAATAAAGAATCCTCATAACCAATATGGCTAATTTACGTTTTAATATAATTCTTGTGTAAAATTTTAAATTAGTACAGAGTTTGGAGTCTCCTATTCATCCCCATTGAAACTGTTCCATTCATCCCAACTGTCATCATATAAAACAGGAAATAGGCTTAAGGAACAATTGTCAATATTCTTCTTGAATATCATAAACACAATAAAAGGTTATGCCTTTTCACCATATAAGAGTTATATTAACTTTAAGCAAATAGTTTATGCCTTAACTACTACCTAATTGAATCAGCAAAAACTTACTTTGCCAGTTGGAAAATACACTTTGATTTTTTTTTCTGCCCTTCTATGGATTGCACAATTCTGAAACTACACTTTATGAATGATCTCAGTGCTGCCATATAGCAGAAAAAATGTCAAGTTTCTGGCGCTTGCAAAACATAAAATCTAGCTATTGTCCCATTCATCCTGCGTCCCATTCAACCCCACTCTCCCCTATATCTCAAGAACAAATAACAGCAGGAAGTTCAAACTCAGAATCTTAAATCTGTATCATATACGGATAACGGATGCTAAACTTTAACACTTTCAACTTTGTTGGAAAGTATTTAAGAGACACTTATGAACAAAATTAAATCTTGAAATAATTTCTATGAATCGTAAGCGGTTTTTAGTATTCTTTTTCATTACATTTTTCAAAGTAAATTTTATAATTTAAGAAAATTCTTTAAAAATATCTTTTCAATTTAAAAGCAAATCTGTAATTTAAAACGTTTAACAAAGTCAAAGTTTTTAAAGGTTTTATAAAAGATTTCTTTCAATAGACATAAATGTTACAGAAATATAAACTTTGAAACAGTGATGCCAGATGGTCGAAAATTATTTCCCCAAACAGGTCTTCAAAGTTCCCCAAATCAGGGTTTTTTTTTCGAAAAAATCCCCAACTTTATTTTTATTAAAAGGGGAAAATAAAAAATTAAAAAAAAAAAAAAAAAAAGTATCAAGCAGATTTAAGCTTAGATTTTTCCTCAAATGAAGGCAATTTTTGAAAAAAATCCCCAAATAACAATAAAGCTATTGAAAGTCCCTAGTCGTAGGGATAAATCATTACGTTGCCAACATTGAAAAAAAGTTGAAGAACCCCCCAGATTTGTCCCCAAAAATTTTAAAATTTTGTCCCCAAAAAAGTCTCCAGAAGCCTCAAAAATCCCCAAAATCGGGATAAAATCCCCGAGCTGGCATCTCTGCTCTGAAAGTCATTATTTCATATCAAGGAACTTTCATTCTATTTTTCAATTGACTACTATGTATATGTATCAGATTTGCTTGTTCCGCGTTTTTTCTACTCTCTCTTAGGTTTCTCCAAGGACATGTAGATTCACATGTCTTTTACTTCTGTTAAAATTTCAGTGTAGATGTAATAGATTTATAGTGGAAGAACGAGCTTTTCAGCTCGCTCTCCTATAATATAAATTTCAATAAAATAATCATGATATACTATATAATGACAATTTCAAATTATTTCTAAGAAATACACTACGGAAATGACATTAATTAACTAATACAAATAGGGAGTTTATTTTCAGTTTCTTCTATAAGTAATATAGATGTACCACTCATATATCGAGATTTTGTGCTGTACCTTCTCCAGTATAATCAACTAGTGTAAGATTGATCAATCGTCTATAAGAAGATTATTTCACAGGTAAGTGCAATTTACTTACCTATATATATATATACTAGCAGACCCGGCCACGCGTTGCTGTGACTAAGTTATACGTTGAATTATACGGCTGTAAACTATTTAGTACAGTCAAATTATTATTTACGAACAAAGACGAAAACGTTGTAGCCGATGTAAAAATCCACAGGGTTGAGATTTGAAACTTAGGTCAAAATTTGGAAGCGATTGATAAAAATTTTCGTAGTGTTGATATTAAGCACAAATTAATTTTATTGTAGGGTCCTATAAATTTTAATGGAGAAGGGATATATATTATTTCTAATGCTACTTTGGATAAAATTGCTAAAATGACTAATATATAAATTAAATTCTATTAAAATTCTATTAAAATAAAAGTATAAAAGAAACAGACGATTTTAAAATCAATTTTTATGGAGGAGTGAAATATAATATATGCTATAATGGATAATTTTACTATAAAATGACCTCATCATTTTAAATATTTTAAAGAGGGCAACAGCTGTAGTTATAAAAAGGAAAACAATAAGGCTAAACCAGAAAAATAAGTAAATTTGATAAATATTTTAAAACTTTAAAATAGGACATCTTATGAAATATTGGACACTTAAAGTAAATACATGTAGCATTTTAAATAGAAAAAGATTTTGGAAAAGTTTAGTATATTTTAACGAAGTGATGAGAAGGTTTTGAGTATGTTAAAATTTTAATAGTAAATTCAAGTTAATAAAGATAGGAAACATTGAGGATTAAGATAAAAATAATTATAAGATTAACAAAGAAAAAAAAAAAAACTTTTTATATACCATGCTTTTAAATTTTAATATACAATAATATATTAATTAAAAGGAAAATGATAAATATTCTATCATAGTTTGAAGTCAAATTTGTTTTCAAATGTCTAAATAAAATATCTGATGTAAGATACTAATATTTTGCAGCGGAATAGATTTAATTTCTGTCACCCTTGGCGAAAAAAAAAAAAAAAGAATATCGCCAAATTATCTGGCGAAAATATTTAATTCCTTTCAAAAATCATGTTTATTTTAACAATTATATTAAAAGAGTAATGAATAATATGAAACAATATTTCGTACAATACATATTACATGTCATACATACGTACAATGAATAATATATATTACATTTCGTACAATGCATACATCTGGCATGTATATTTTCGTGTTACGCTTTTGATCGCCAAATAATAGTAATAATAATAATAAAAGCCAAGGGCGACAGAGTTTTGAAATTTAAAATTAAAATTTTGTCAATTTGACAGCAAAATAATTCAATCTAACACCCGCGATAACTAATACATATCTATACCCAAATATAAGGATTAAAATCGGAAAATAAATTTCCTCGATTTTTAATAATTTCTTACAAAAAATCCAGTGGGCAATTAACATAGGAAATCTTTTTCTTGGCTGCACAGACGGTCAGTGAGTCACACTTTGCTTGCGTATAGAACTCATAGATATAGTATAGCATATATAGAATAGGGTGATCATTGGGGAGAAAAAAGTTATTCCTTTTCATTTGGGAAAAGACGACGTTTTTACCAAAATATGGCCGTCTTTCCCCGAGTGAATACACACGGGAATACATACTAATATTTTAGCAAATAAAATTTATGAATAATTTATTTGCTAAAGGGGAATGGAAGACTCCAGATACAGTTTCAAATTCATATTTCTTTCTTTCTTTTCTTTTTTTTTTTTTTTTCAATACCACTTAATGGCTGTTTCCAAAGCTTTTATTATTATTTTTTTTCGGCATCAAAAATCTTTGTACGATAACATGGAGATGAGAGATCTATATATATTACTATATCTATGATAGAACTACATTAGCACTTTATCTATGTGTATAAAATCTTTAAATTGATTATGACGTCCATTTTCGTGAGATGCATAATTTAACTTTTTATAATCTTTTAACGTTCACGTTTGATTAAATGTATTTATTTTTATGTCGAAAGAAAATGAACTCGTATTTTTTTTTTTTTTTTTTTTTGGCAACAATTAAATTAATGGAACTCACAGATATTTTGGAGCAACTTTAATAAAGGTCTATAATTAACAAATAATTGCAATAAAACAATATTGTGACAATAAATTGAGATAAAAACTATTCTATCTCTCAAGTTGGACCAAACTGCACACAGTGTGCAAAATTTCATTAAAATCGGTTCCTTAGTTTAGGAGTTTACCCCGGACAAACATCGTGACACGTAATTTATATATATATACAGATATATGCTGGTGTTGATCATTTTAAAATAACAAGTAAACAAGTACTTGAATATTTTATCAATAAGTATAACAAATTTGAAAAAAAAAGGTACATTTCTAGTTTTTAATTAGTAAAATAAAACTTTATTACTAAAATTGTTTTATAAGTGCAATAAAATGATTTTTTTTTTAAATAAATGAAATTCAATTAAGCTACGATACAATGAATATGGACCAATATATTTGCCTTTGAAAATTAATTTCATGAACGCTATCTAGCACAATTTGATAATAAAATATATCTGTGTAATCCCTTACGCTTTGAGAAAAGAAAAAAAAAGTAAAATGTTGAATTGCTAATTTACAGCTTGTAATGTTCATAAATACTTTTTTATATAATATTTAGCGAAACTTCGCATTAAAACTTTATATCATGTTAATATTTCAGCATATCTCATCATTTATTACAACTTCATTTCGGCGATAAAAACCAATTAAACTGTACATTTTATCACGCAACAATACTCCAGCGCCACAATGTCCTGTGTGATTACTGATTTTTCTTGCACAATGTTTCAGCACTATAAAGAAATCTTATGTAATAGAAATATATTCAGTCACTGCATTGTTTTAAATATTACACTTTTTTAGTATGAAAATTACAATTTAAAATATATCTGATACCTGTTTTATTTCACAGGTGTTTGTGATTCCAAATAGATTTTTTAAAAAGAGAGATTTTTCATCCACGGTCCATTGGTTAACCACATTTAGTGTATGCTAAAGATCTATTAATACTGCTTCTGCCTTAAATGCTTGTAAGTACCACCATATTTTAAAAACTGCTTCTGAAATATTACTAAATACGAGCAGATAGAATACAAATTTTTCTCGTCAATCGAATTTCAAGATGCTGTGGAAATTACATGAAATATTTTTTATCAAGAAGAGACATTAAAAAGAGCAACACAACTCTGCACTATAGAAATGATATATATATATAGAAGTTTCTGTTCTGAATTTTGAAAATCGAGACTATAGGAATGATGGATAAATAACACCAAGAAAAAAAAAAGAAAAAATATATATATACCGCTTTCATTTAGAACGAATAATTAGTCATTTTCTGGGTTTGTGATTCCAAATAGATTTTTAAAAAAGAAATGTTTTTCATTCACGGTACATTGGTTAATGACATTTGGTGTACGCTAATGATCTATTACTACCGCTTTTCTCTTAAATGCTTGTAAGTACCACCATATTTTTTAAACTACTACTGGTTTTCTGTGTTCACAATTGTTCTTCTAAGAACCCATGCACTGAAAAATTCATTGGGTACAAATCAGAGCTGCTAGAAGAACACAGATTTTTGGTCAGATACCTTTTCCCTTTGACATCGATTAAAGCAAACGTTAATTTGACTTCATGGGCCAGAGCAAAAACTTGGTGAAGGATCTTAGCTGGGTAATTTTGCTTGCATGGAAGTACAGCTTTCTCTTCAACATCTTTTTGATAAACTTTTCCGTAATCGGGGAAAAAAAAAAGTTGAGAGTCTTCCCAAGCAGCACCGAAACGTTCTCTGCACACAGAAAAATAAGTTGGTCACAGTGACCTGGCAAAATGCTCAACTGACAATACAGAATTGACTAACCAAAATCGCTGACTAGCCAAAAAGTGTACTTGCTGAACTAGTCTCCAAAACTGAAAAGTGTACTTGCTGAACTAGTCTTCAAAACTAAAAAGTGTACTTGCTGAACTAGTCACCAAATCTGAAAAGTGTACTTGTTGAACTAGTCTCTAAAACTAAAAAGTGTACTTGCTGAACTAGTCACCAAAACTGAAAAGTGTACTTGCTGAACTAGTCATCAAAACACTACTCCAGACTAGGAAGGTTAATATTATCAAACAAAGATGGCTAGTCCACAATCAAAACTATCTGACCAGTAAGATTAGTCATCAACCACTTTACCAGACAAGGCAAGTTAGTCATCAATTGCATTTATCAGACAAGGCAAGTTAGTCAGCAGCCACCAGGTATCTGACTAAGCAAGCGAGTCAGTTTTTAATGAATATTTGAAGAGGCAAGTTAATCAAGACTATTTGCCTGACTAGCATGTCTGATAACATATGAAGAGGGAAACTAGTCTTTATTTGACAAAGCTGTCTAATAATACTTGAAGAGGAAGATTAATCCAATATATATGTACAGTTGAACCTCGAAAATCCGGAATCGGCGGGACCGCGGTGATTCCGGATTTTAAAGATTTATTAAAAATTAATTTTTACGACATAATTACATAAAAAATGCAATTTTTACGCTAGTGAAAATAAACGACGATCGAATTAGAGAATTAAATTACAAAATAGAAATACAATAGATTTAATTTAGAATTAAAATATAAACACATTAAACTAAAAATGTTATAGACAATAAACTATTTATTTATTAAAAAATACTCAAATAAAACTATAAAAAACAAAGTAATTTGTGTTTTTTTTTTTTTTTTTTTTTAACATTTCAGCAATTTAAAGCTGATTTTTTGCAATTTAAAGGTAATGTGATTTTTTTTTTTTATTATTATTCCGTTTTTAACTTACCTATTTTCAAAAAATAAATTCTTTAATTAACAATTAAGTAGTATAAAAATATGTAAAATTATGACTATGTATTCAGTGTTCAATAAAAAAGATTTTTTGGATTCCACAAGAAATGTGGAAATAAGGTACATCAAAATCTTATTTTAAAAATAAAAAGTACAACCGGAAAAATGTCCGGATTTTAGAGATTTCCGGGTTTTCAAGATTCAACTGCATATATATATATATATGACTAACCTGTCTCATAATATTTGAGCCAGATTAATCTAAATTTTTATTAAAATCCCCCATATTTCATGATGAAGAGATTCCATGCTTGTTTGCAGGGGGCCTTTTAAAAAGCATTGTTATCAGACTTAACCTGATTAGTTTTGTAATTTTTAAAAGTTTCTTCCTTCCCCCACCTCCCTTCATGGTGTTCAACCTCAAAAAAGCATTTTAAAAACTTTTCTGAAAAACTACTTGTTCATTATTTGGAATAAAATAAATATAGCTGCCAACTTTTTCAATTTATTCTGCAATGTTTTTAACATTTACCCTTTTTTTTTTTTTTTTTTTTTTTTTTTTATTACTACATATTATTTCTATATTATTATTTTTTTTTAAGCATGCAATTACAATTAAATGTGAAGAAAATTACTCGTACAAAATAAATTTAAAAAGTTTGCAGCTATGAATAGTGGAAAATTAACAAACATATGGTACATCGGTAAAAGAACTCTACCCAAATGAAGACTGCAATGGCTATATTTATCTAAAGGTATCTAAAGCTCAATTTAGTGTTAGTGAAAAAAATTTCCAAAGCTTAAATAAATGTTCTGAAATTATTGCACCCATGGTATGTTTTAACTGAAAATTTGGCTTATAAAAAAGCATAACTAGAATATGCAGTTGCAATCAGCCTGTCATATCCTGACAAGCTATCTTTCATCGAGATATGTGTGTCAAAAATAATACCAGAAACGGCTTCAAACAAACAAAGTAAATCTTTAATAATAATAGTTTAAAGCTTCACAATTGCTTTTTATAGTTTATATGGTAATTTAAATACTGGTATAGTAAATAGCCCATCTCTTCACAATTTCTTTGTAAACACTTAATAAGCAAATTTTAAATCAATGAAAATTTCAGTGGACCACTAAATGTATAAAGTATTTGTTTTTAGTCCAAAATTTTTTTTTCGTGTATTTAATATGCTGTGAAACACTTTTTTTTTTTGTGTACACAAGTATTAAAATTGCTACGATTTCATTCTAAATACACAAATACTTTACAGCATGTTTTGTGAAGAACATCAGGATTTTTAGCTCAATAATTAAAATTGAGACTAGTAATAAAGTCAAAAATAGTCTTTGCTATTTTTTTTTGTTCGTCAGCAATTTTAATACTTTTTGTTTTCTCAGAATTTGCATTTTTTGATGCTAATCACGAGACTGAATAGATAGAAATTATTAGCTTTGTTATATTTACAAAAAGTTTTACCCTATTGGCTTGTAAAATTTCTTTGCGGTGATAATCTTTATTCATAGGGCAATAAAAATACTGTTCTTTGTTAAATACTTCAAGTTGTTTCAATATTCCTTACAGAAACAATTTTCTGAATGTGCAACTTACTTAACTAAATTTTACTATATTTCACCCTAAAACAATGCAATCTTTGTTTCTTCCCCCTTATTTAATTATTATTTCTACTATTTAATTCATACATGATTGCAATTAGTTCTGCGCCAAGATAGAGTTGTAAAAAATAATTTATGCATATACGAAGAATTTTGCACATCTTGAAAAAAAAAAAAATATTTTGAACACAAAAGGCAGTTAAATAGCAAGCAGCACTATTTCAAGAAATATTTCAGAACTATTGTAGAAAGCTGTATGTGTTGCACCATTAGGTTCTTTATTATATTTGATGATTCCAGTTTAGTAGATTATTTGTACCATTAATGATTGATAATTTTAATCTTAAAATCTTAAGATGTGAAACTATAGTCCTCAGCTAATTTTTGGAGAATGTAAGTTACTGAATACTCAGACTTAATTTTAAGATGAAGAAATAAAAACGTTCAATATTTTATCCCTTCAAACATGATAGACTTAATTAATTTTTGTTGTTATTGTTACTTATGCCACTTGGAACTCCGAGCCCAGATACATTGTTTCCAAACTTTGCGACTTTTTAATTCAATAGTCACCAATAATTTTGAGAAGTGATATTTGATATACATAATAGACGATTCTTGAATTCGGTTCGTCTTTTATGTATATCAAATATCACTTTTCAAAATTTTTGGTGACTATTGAATAAAAAAGTCGCATAGTCTGGCAACACTGCCCGGGTATTGTAACAACAAGGATTTAAGGTAGCATAAAAACACTTTCTGTTTAGATCCTAGAACTGTAAAGAGATTAATAGTTTCGGGAAACAGCTTGCAGAACAGATTTTTAAAGAAATATGTTTAATGAAGTCACTCTATTTATATATTTATTTTCAGAGTTTATGCACAAAAAATAGAAGTTCATCAACAGGCTACTCTCTCTGTCTCACAATTTTTTTGTTTCTAATCTTCAGATTCCCAGAACTATCATTATCGAAATTTTTATAATCTGAGTTTTTTGATTCGGAAAATTCACAATTAAATTGGTACTCAGTTTTTAAAAAAATATTATTTAAAATTTTTATATTTCATTTTACAGCAGACTACTAAAAAAACTCATTAATTTTTTTACTTATTTAATTTTAATTTAAAAAAATTAATTTTTTAGAAAAAAACAGTACCAATTTAAAGGTTGTGAACTGTTAAAATGTGCAACCAAACTTAAAAAATACATTAAATAATGAGTAATTCTACCCATAAATTTCTCTAATAACATATCTTCTGGAAACGATAGGGATCGAGTCCTTTTAAGAATCAGTCTAATAGATTTTTCAGAAGTGATGCAATAAACACATTGAAAAAAATAAAAAATATATAAATTTTAATTAAATATATTTACATGTTGAAGTACTAATTCAAAAGTAGTAACTAAATCAGTACTTGTTCAAAACTATTTATTTTCTGAATTTAACAGGGCTGATTGCAGGGTTGGGCCCCAGTTTTTTTTTTTTTTATAATAATAAAAACATTTGAAAATATCTACAATTTTGCCCACTTTGGGTTTTTTTTTTAAATTTTATACGAAAAAAAAAAAAAAAAATACTAAGCAATTGAAACACATTTTTTTTTTTCATTTATATATAACGAAACAATTTACATAAAAAATGAGTTTTATTTTGAGTTATAATTTTTACAAACAGAAGATTTACCATTATATTTACATTTAGATACTGCAAAAGTGCAACAACTAAAAAGTTTGGACTTGTGCACAATACAGATTTATCACAATAAAATGCAAAAATATATATTTTGTAAATAAAGACACAAAAATGTACAACTGTTAATTTACAATAAACTAATTAGTTAATTAGTGCATACAATGAAGGCAGGAAAAAGAAAAGAATCATCAACTTTTGCATGTTTGTTAAACATACATTTAAAAAAAAAAAAAAAAAAAAAAACAGAAATTTTAATGAAATAATTACATATTTCACACGCACACATTAAAACAAAAAAAAAAAAAAAATTCAGGTAGAGTCAAAATATTGATTATTTTGGAAACTGACAGCAAAAATTATCCCTAACTTCAGCATTTATAATAAACGTAATTCCTTTTTTTTTCTTTTTAAGAGTAGTGAAATAAACCCAAAATCCCCCAATCAAAAAAATTTGCTACCAAAAGAGCAAGTTTTATTTTACACTATAATAATCTTTTATTTGTGGAACCAACTTTGAAAATACAGTATAGAATTCGTAATCCAGAATGCTTCCAAAACCAGAATGTAAAATACCAACTACCAAAATTTTTAATTATCATAAAATTTAAGAATAAAAGTTATACAATAGCAGCGGTCAGAATTATACTATATTTAATGCAACGGTGTTACTCTGAGGAAATATGGTGAGCACATAATTGTACAAATAATTACTGAAAATTTTGCAAATTTAGATTGGGAAATGAATTTTTATGGTATTTTTTAATAGTTATTAAACACTAATAACAGAAAAATATTTTGTAGAAGATGTTGTTGCAGAGGGCAACATTGTTTCCAGACATGTTAAAATTAATATTGCTGTCCCTGCATGTATGGCCCTTCATGACATTTTTAATATGCACTACTATCAAAAAACGGGCACCATTGCAGCATTCGAACTTCTATATGGTTTTCCAAACAGATTTTGCTGCAGGAAGAGACCATACAGAAAAATCATGCAGTTTTTAAATCAGGAGTGATTGTGTGCAGAATTTTTTGTCTATATATTTTCTGATATCAAGATTTTTTTCAGTTTATTTTTCAGTGACTGTTAAGAAAGAAATCTGTTATTTTGTTGAAATTTAAGTCCCCCCCCCTTAAATTTAGTAGTATTCTTTTATATTTACAAATATGTATAACCAAAATTTATTGGGAGGGGGGGGGAGGGGTTACAAACTATTTTAACTTCCCAAAGCTGATTATTTTGCTGAAAAATCAAAAATTACTGCTTTAATTCTTTTAATTTTTATTTTGCTGCAAATTCCCAAAATAACATAATTATTTTGCTGTTAATTGTAACAGAATTTTATACTACAATATAGGATCCATTATCCAGAAAGCTTGGGACCTGGGATATTCTGGATAAGGGGTTTTTCCATAATTCGGAACACTTTAATATATGTATAAAAATGGTAAAAAATAATTCCATAAATAGTAGTGATAAACATGAATAAACACTTTCATATAAACACTTTACCTATATATTTGTTCATTTAATAAATTATTTCTACAAAATAAAAAACATTCTTAATTAGAATTTTAAACTATAAATAATAGTAATAATAAATGAAAATAAATAAACATATATAAAGTTTAATTTTGGACCTGAGAATAAAATCCTTTCACTTGGATTTTGCAAACATTTCTATGATTTTTTTTTTTTTTGCTCTGATACTAATTGTTTATAAATGTTTCAAAATTGTTATAACAATTGGGATTTCATGCATGTAACTTGGGTTGAAGAATAAAATTCATCTGCTATTGGCCACTTTAAGAAGTATGTGGTTCATCTGTGCATCCACTATAAATAACCATATGCGGTACCGCAACACCTTCTCTCTAGTAAAAAAGAAAAAACAAAGTATTAATAATTATGATAACTCATTTTTATGCCAATATTTATATATATATATCGGGGGTCGATCCAGGCAAAAATTAGGACCCTGCTGCCCCTTCACAAAATTCAAATCCATAAAATGGGCCCCTTCACAAAATTCAAATCCATAAAATGGGTCCCTTCACAAAATTCAAATCCAGAAAATGGGTTCCTTCACAAAATTTAGATTTATAAAAGTAATACTTTTGTAAAATTTTTTCCATGTTTACAGTATTATTTTTAATGAGTGTCTATACTTGTTTAATAAAATGCTACTAACTTGATATTAAACATTAGACAGAGTAACTGCTAAGATGAAAGGTTTCTAGCGACAATTCCCTTTTTTTTTTTTTTTTTTTTTACAAAAACATTTTGGTTTTTCACAAAAATGGGCCCCAAAAATTAAAACCTGGATCAACCCCTGTATATAAAAACTTATCAGTTTTACAGCAGTGATATTGAGATATATGTACTGTGAATTCAAGTTAATACATTTTTGTTAACTTTTCCAACCCTCAAAATATGTAAACAATTCGTGATAAAAGTCTCCCCAAGTGCTAGCTTGTACCTTTTGGTGCGAAGCAAAAAGTTGACGAAATTTCTCTGGAGTTAATTTAAATCGCCTCAGCAACAATTCCTTAAGGGCCCCTCTTCACTCACCGCTGCCGGAAGCCGAAGCTAATGTTATTAATGGAAAATTTTTCTTTACAAATAACTTATTAACTAATACATATTTTAAAATTCTGTTTTCACATTCAGAAAATTTCCAGCTGTTAAATTGACGGACCTTTTTTAAAAAATTATTTTTTTAATTTTTTACATTTTATTTTGAAGCTGCAAAGTACGAATTTTCAATATGTGAATTTTTTTCATTTTGCAATTTCAAAATAAAATATGAAAAATTAAAAAATACATTTTTAAAAAAGATCTGTCAATTAAACAGTTGGGAATTTTCTGAATGTGAAAACAGAATTTAAAAATATGTATTAGTTAGTAAGTTATTTGTAAAGAATATTTCCCCATAGAATAACATTAGCTCGGGCTTCCGGTGACGGTAAGTGAAGAGGGCCGTTAACATATTTATATTTGTATACCTTATCTTCCGGTTCTCGCGCAATTAATTAATTTATTTCATAAGGTAAAAGTGCAAGAAGATGCGTAATCCACTCTTCTTCAGGTAAAGAAACACGACGGGCTTGTCTTTCGAAAAGAATTAAATAAAGATTTATATCTTCTTTCATGTAATACTTTTGCATGAAATTTCGGAATTCTTTACTTGGATTTCTCGTTTCGCTATCTTCAACCCTAGTTTGTCTGTTTCTCAACCCTAGTTCGGTCTCGACTTCATTCTTTCAAGTTCAAATTGAATTGCTCCTTTTCTGTTCTTCAATTACTTCTTTCCTAGCATTCATAATTGTATTTAACCTTTCTTTACAAAATTTCTCATCGTAGTCTTTGCCTTTGAGAATAGCATTTTTAAAATAAATTATTCTGAAATCTGGCTGAGCCGCTATACCTAGGTCGTCAGCTAATATTTTTAAATCCTCTTTAATAGCCCTCGCTAAATATACCATTTTAAAATATTTTTTTGAGAAAAATTATTATTTAAACGAGAAAAAAATAATTTAAGTTACTATTATTAATTTTCTTTTAATATCTGTATTAAGCCAAATTATTAAAGGAAATTAATTATACCTTCCCTAAAATCGATATCAATAATATACACCGACTGCTTAAACGAAAAATTCTAAATAAATCAAATTACTAGAAAAATAAACTAAACTACCTCTGCGTAACATAATTGAGTATGAAAACACAAATAAATAAATGCGTTTTACTCTTAAACATAAAACAGCATTGATTTAAAAAAAAAAAAAAAAAAAAAAGTATTTTAAAATATATCTCATACACACGCATATAGATTCATAATAATCAGTTTATATATATATTTTAAACGAGAACAATATTTAATTTATGTTTCGCATACCTTAGTAAATCTTTACTGAAAAAGAAAATATTATATCTATAACAGAATGATTAAAAATGTGTTAGGAATAGGAAATTATTTTAATCATCAAAAGCAAAAAAAAAAAAAAAAAATAATAATCTGGTGTGTCACTCGCACGACTTTCGCTTACCCTGAAATTTAATACTATAAATACAGGTTGCAGAATAAAAGGTAAGATAACGAGAACTGTTATGTAAACCTGTGTTAAACAATTCATATTAGGCTTCTGAAAAGTTTTATATAATTAGTTCTGTGTGAGGGGGGCTACCGTCCCCCTCAACCCCCCCCCCCCCGTTTCATTAATGCACCTACATTTATATAGAATTTAATTCGGTTATTAAAAAATAATTCTGTTTTTAAAAATAATTTATTAAAATTATTATTTAAAAAATATATATTTTATGATAATGCAGACGATTTCCATATTAGAGAAGTAGTATAACACCAAATATAAAAAAAAAAAAAGTCCATTTTATTCTCAATAAAAAAAATAAAAAAAAAATTTTTTTTTTTTTCGTTAAAAGTAAAAAAAAAAAAATCGATAACTTTGTTTTAAATTCTCGCAGATCGATGGTTCAACCATTCGTTTTAAAGGTATTGCTATTGGCGAGCTCTTTTGAAAGATACCCATCATGAAAATTCACTCCCCTCGATGGGGGACTCCCCCCCCCCCAGAGGGGGGGTAGGCTCTTACATACACAATTTTTTTTTCCCAGTTAACTGTCTCTATTACAAAAAATATATATTCGTTTCATTTGGTTTAGTGCAGTCTATAGACGTTAAACTCACTTGCAATTTCCCCCATAGAGACGTAATGTATTAGAATTCTCTTGATTGTCCCTGTACACGAACCAGTTGCTTGATCTTAACGAAAAGCCTACTGTAGCATCCCTATATAATACACATTTAGAATACCAAGTTTGAACTTTCTGCCATAATTTGTTTTAGATATGCTGATAACAGACAGACACACACACAGACCATTTGCTAAAAACATGACATTCGTGTTCAGGGGACCTCAAAACAATATGTGTGATACATATATGATATAAACAATATACTATAGATATAAACAATATGTGTGTAAATATAACAAAATCTCGTGTTCGAAAATTTGACCCAAAAATAATACTTTCTCTTCCTTATGGGTAAGAGAAAGTAAAAATCGGCAATGCAATCGATAAAAAATAAAGAACAAATAAATACATGTCTCTCTCTCAAGAAAATTTCACCAAACAGATTTCAAGACAGAAAAATAAATAAATAAATAAATGCTTTACTGTAAAGTAATAAGTTGTAAAGTAATAAGTATATATTTAAGATAAACAAGAATAAAATTTAGGATATGATAACAGAAATAATCATTCTCTTCTTTTTTCCCTTACTCGTAGCAGTACACTCAGGCGATCGTCAGATTAATTATTTGGGAGAACACAGAAACATATACAAAATAAACGTCAGTTACTTTAAATCGAAAGTATTTTTTGCTATTTTAAGGAAACATAATTTCTGTTATTAAAATAATACTTTTCCAAGGATATGTTTTAAATTATAATTAATAAGGATAAATAATCTTATACTCTTTTAAAATGAAAGTATATTTGAATAGAATTAATTATTAAGAACAAAATTACTCATTTAATACTAGAATAAATATTCCATAAGAAATTTCAACTCCTAAAAACAATTCAAAATTTTTAGAAAACACTTGATTCTATATAAAATATTCAATAATTTTTAAAAAAAGAACAATTTTTTTTATTTTTTCCGAAGGTCAAGTGTATGTGCACTTAAAAAATAAATGAACGACGATAATTTAGTTCAAAGATTTAACCTCAGAAAACAAGTATATTTACTTTAAAACATTCAGATAAAAATTCTTAAATATTCTACACTTGAGAATATATTATAGTTAAGTTTTATCAGAAATATGACAAAGACAAAATAAATAAACACAATATTTATTAGTTTATAATTTTCCTTATCCTACTATTAAAAACAATAAATAACTTACTTATACAGATACCGAAGAAATTAAAAAGAAATGTTCTTGAAAGTGTTCTAAACACAGCTCAGAACCAGGGTGGCTCCTAAATCAAGTCAGAATCCGAGAGATTCTATTAAAGATGCTGAGCAAGGACGATTTCCACAGCGGGAGAACACATTCGCTTTTCAAGCATGGCTGGTAAAACAAAAATAATAAAATCGAAATTGGCCGACCAGTTCATCGTGGCCAGATCCCCCAAATTATCTATGCGACGGTGGCGTCTAGGGATATGAATGATAAACGAGCCATTATTTTCGAAGACTGACATACATTTATTTAAACAATCACGAACGCACACACATATTAAATTTACATTTTACATTTTAAACAATAGCAATGATGCGACGCCAACACGCTTCGAACGAACAGCAAACACAAGATTCTGCAAACAGAACTCTTTAGCAAAGCAAGCAACTTATTGGTCACGAGCATGGTCACGAGTCACATGACCCTTTTTCCTTTTACATCGTTGCCATTCACTCAGAAGAAATGTAATAAAACACATTTACATGAATATTCTAATAGATAAATATCCTACATATATATATATATATATATATATATATATAAATATAAACAAGTATGTTGTGGCTACCATAAGACTTTCTTCTTTGTTTTCTAATACAAATTCATTCACTACAAATAATTTATTAAAACTATTATTTATTAAAATTATCTACCATAATGAATACAGGCGATTTTCATCTAAAACTGACACAAAATATACAAAGACAGTTTTATTCTCTATAAATATTATGTTATAAAATGAGTTTTCATAATGGCTATCTCAACTATCAAGTTTTGTACAATTATACACCATAGAAGTCGAGATACAACTTTCCCGTTCTCGGGGAAAATGGCAGTATAGCAGCGCCACCTATTGGCCGATATGCATCCAAATTGAATCAGCATAATGTTTCATAACTGTCTTTTCACGTATCAAATTTTGTTTTATTATACCCAATAGAACCGGAGATATCCCTTTCACTTAAACTGTGAAAATTTCTGTATAGCAGCGCCACATGTTCAGTTATTGGCACCAAAAGTGGACAGACAAGTTATGTCAAGGTACATCCATATATAAATTTATGTGCAAATTTGTGCAGTAATTCCTGGGATATACAGCCTTCCTTTAAATTGTAGAAATCGCTGTATATCAACGCCATCTGTGGAGCGATGGACACCAAAAGTCGATAAGCACTAATTTTGGTCAAAGTGCATTTACATATACATTTATATGCAATTATGGACGGTAGTTCCAGATATACAGTTGCCACAAAATTTTCGTCACACACACACAGAGACAGACTGATATTTTCTAAAAATAATCAAATCTAGTTCTGGAGCTCTCAAAATGTGTAAATCTATCAAAAACCGAAAGTCGAAAATTTTTACGAATCGAATACTTTCTTCTATTGAATATAGAAGAAAGTTAAAGAAAAAAAGAAAAGTAAATTGTGAATTTTTTTTATTTTCTAGAACGTAAATGCGAAGTTGTACAGTATTTCTTTCATTTATATATTTAAAAATAGTCGAGAAAGATTTAGAATTTTCTAATTTTCGTACAGTTTGTACAAAAGATACGAATTAGTTTCGTTAAAGAAAAGAAAACGGATCCAGATATAAATACGGATCAATTTTTCTGGTGGATATCCGCGGATACGGATACGAATATATACGGAGCTCCGATACACAGTATGTTTAAATCTTTTATATAGTTATAAATATGCCTACAACTTTATGTTTATAATTATAAGAAATATTTTGAAAGATGTTCTCAAGTCGATCAGACTTGTTGAAAACTAAACCCGAGCGCGACCAGCAAGACAGATAATTTTGTCAACCCGACCCGACGGGTAAAATCGTGTTACCCGACCCGAACCTCATATCTTGAAACCCAATTTCAGTTTCAGACGAGCAACTGACTGGAAAATTCTGTTTACATTCCCAAGCGGGACAGTTACGTTATCAAAGCTACCGGAGTGGCTTGAGGGGGGGGGGGGAATGTCATACAACTACGGGGAGGAGTGGTTAGAAGGTTCTAGATTGAAATTACTACTTTGGAACTGTATAATGTAATAAATAACAGTTCGCTTCATGCGATAATAAAATAAGTTTAAGAACTGAGAACAAGTTAATAAATTTGGAATTAGTGAAACATTTAGAAAATTAATTAATTAAAAATTAATTAGGGAGCTGTCGGTGGATTAGTGGGAGATAGAATCATTTAAGTGTGTAAAATGAGGCTTTAATTTTAAGGGAGCTTTTAATTATATTACATATATATGAGTAATTAAAAAACATATAATATATATAATCATATTAATTTTACTTCTAAAATAATTTGTTGAAAAGCATAATGCGATGTAAAAATTACGAAGTGAAAACTTCTTTAGGTGCAATTTACACATTAATTTATTCAGAGTAATTCCTTTTGGTCCTATGTTAAAATAAGCTTACTCGTTTTATAAAGTCGTGCATATTAATGCAACAAAACACGTAAATTGATTTTATTCTAAGCTAAGTAAACAAATCTCTATTGCAAAGTTCAGATGAAGGTCTTCCAAATCCAGAAAAATGATTTTAAAGGATGAAGTCATATTAAATTGACTAGAGTGGATGGGGTAGGGTTTTACGGTTATTCCTCATTAAAAGTTATATTAAACTGATGTGTAGAACTGGATGTTCATATTCAGGAACGAAAAATAATTCCTATACATTGTAGTCTATGTATAGAATTTCTAAGAGTACATTATTAACCTCATTTGTTTATTTGAATTAAAGATAATAAAATTAACATATGCTTTTGAGTTGCACAAAAGCTTGTCTTCTGTATAAAATTGGAGGTATAGCATTAGTGTTTTGTGTTCAGGGTTACTCGAAGAATTCAGATGCATTACAGGTTACGAATGATAAGCTTGAAAATGCATATTTAATTGTATTACGTCATTTTTATTTATTTATATATATTATTTTTTTTTTTTTTAGTGCTTTGTACAGTATATATACAATATACAGGACCACGTGCAAGGCTTAGTTAGAAGAAGTCAAATCCATTATTTTCTGTTGGATATAATCGATAGGGATATTTTTTAAAATATATGCACTACTAAACAAATGTACACTTCAGTTATCTCAAAAATAAGCACTTATTTATCTATTTATTTTAAATTTGTGAGTGCTGGAAAGACCCTAAAGTAATTCTAAGAACAGAAACAAAAATCAAATTCGAACTACACCGAAACTAAACCTTGACCAACACTTCTTTCCCAGTGAAACAAAGAATTCACTGGTTTAAACATTCTTCTTTTCATCATTATCACATGCATTTATCTCCCATACATGTTCGTGAAAGCTCAGAGACCAGTGGTATGTTGATGTTGGGTATTTAGGCCGATTGACTTTTCGAGGATCCTAGGCCTATTGATTGGGTAATCGAACCGGGGTCTTAGGCCTGATGGGAGTACCCTCCGTGAGGGGGGGGGTCATTCTAAGCGGTCTTAACCCGTATTTACGCGAGTTTCTGAGAAAGCCACAGAAAACTTCGAACGGCTAAGTCGATAAGCACGACATAGGATTGAATCCGGCACTCCCCTTCTATCAACTTTGAGCGCAGAACCGCTCGGCCATTGGTGTGTGTGTGGAGGGGAGGGGGTCTTGGGGTCTAATAAAAAAACAAAACGTGTACCATTGTTTCCAAAAAATTAGATGTTTCTAAATCTATGTTCGTATGTCCCTAACATGATGAAGCTGACGAAAATAGTCTCAAAAGCCCCACAGTTAGCAATACTTTAAAGATTATACAATAAAATTTTTCTAAGAGGTCCATACACCGTGGTACATGAAATTAGCCTTTTACGGAGGTGGCCTTTTAATAGAGGTTATTCAGAAAATTTAACTCTGAGAACAAAGTGATATTCAAATTTACATAATCTGTCTATATATGTAATGTAAAAAGAAGCATAGAAAGAGCTTTTACTAATTAATTATCAAATTAATTAAAGTTTAATAAAAAATAACTATGTACAAATATTTACATTAATGACCACATAGGTCCAAAAAACATATTATAAATCCACTTAGGATTCTATATCATCAAAGAATCTATTTTCTATAATAATAAAAAGAAAGGTTTGTCTGTCTGTCTGTTCTTCTATACGTTCAGCCCCTGCCCCTATTGAACGCAGAAGTACAAGAATTGACATACGGATGCTCTGGAGCCTTTCCGAGGTCCTCTTCAAAACAGAATTTAAAAATTTTAATTAGTTCTGGAGATATTAATTAAAATGTCGACTCATGTCTAATCAGAAAGCGATCTCAATGACTGAGAATTCACCGCGATTGCATAAAAATAGATATATTAACGGAGTTAAAAGCAGAAAAAGTGTAAAATAAATTAGAAATATTAGTCTAATCGTTACGAATTTGGTACCTATTGAAAGGGACAATTTTTCTGAATCTAAGAGTGCAAGCGGCTTATCTGTACAACAATTAGATTTTTTAAAAAATTAACTAAAGTGTGAATTTTTTGTGGCAACATCATTTCAAATGCCAGACTATTGTCTGAGATGAAAAAAGGAAATGATTGTAACCGATTAAGATGTCACGTGTTTTATAGTGGGGGGGGGGGGAATTGCAATTTTCAATTTTTTTCAAATTTTCATTCACGTTACATTTGAGTTAATATTCGGCCTAGACAGCATACTATAAAGCTACTATTCAATTTTCATGAAATTATGTGAATAAACAAAAAAATTACATTTTTATTGGGAATTATATTTATCACGACTCATGTGACCAAAATACAATGTAAGATTAAGTTTTGTTTAATATTTTGCAGTATTTTAAATTGAGATATGCCGTTGAAATTTCGTAATATTTGGTTTTAACGGCCGATAATCCGATTGTGAATATTTTTGAAAGTGTAGAATTATTAGGAAAGGCATGAGGGGGAGGGGGGCAGAAAAAAAAAAGAGTTACAGCGTTTGAAATTGGTATTATTAGGTTTTAAGGCAAGATAAATCAATTGCGGATATTTTCAAGTGTAAAATTATTAGAAGGGACGGAAAGGGGGGGGGAGGGGCAAAAATGTATAAAGGGAACGGTTGTTTCGGAGAAAACGAGGGAAAACACAGAACGCTTTTATTCTTTTATATTTTGCAGAGTTTCGAATTCTGATTTCTGTTCACATTTCATACTATGGATTTTTAACAGTATTTAGTCCGGAATTACGCAAGTTTCGGAGAAAACCACGAAAAAGTCAGACATAAATCGTTTTATAATAGTGTTTATATCATTTTTGTATCTCAGCTTCTAATTAGCATAATTTCAAAAGTAATATGTCATTTTAAAACTTATTTAAATTGAATTTCAAGAGTAGACGCCACAAATCTCTGTCGTCTTCCATTAACCGACTACCGTAGGTAATGGAATTCGAGATTTCACGTGATTTACATGTTTTAAGGTGTCCTGATTAGGTTTTCTTTTCTATCTCAACTAATAATTAAAATAACTTTATAAGTAATATATTATTTAAAAGCTTTGTTGATTTGGAATTGAACAGTAGATTACAGAAATTTCTACCGCCAGATGGCGCTGTAATATTTTAAAATTTCAATATTTCGAATTCTAATTATGATTAAATTATTTTTAATACATCATTCGAAAGATATTTTAAAGTACTTTTATATTATCGAAAGTGGAATTCGAGTTTTCACCCGATTTACACGTTTCGAGGTATTCTGTTCAGATTTTCTTTTGTATCTCAGCTACCAATTAAAATAATTTCATAAGTAATACACCATTTGAAAGCTTTGTTGATTTGGAATCGAACAGAAGATTACAGAAATTTCTACCGCCTGATGGCCCTGTAATATTTTAAAATTTCAATATTTAAATTCGAATTCTGATTAAATTGTTTTTAATTCATCATTCGAAAGATATTTTAAAGTTCTTTAATATTATCGAAAGGGGAATTCGAGATTTCACTTGATTTACACGTTTTAAGGTGTCTTGATTAGGTTTTCTTTTGCATCTCAGCTAATTGAGTTAGACTTTTCAAAATCGGTATATGTAGGTTAATTAGGAGGGGATGGAAGGGCGGGGAAGGAATAGGCGCGCGCAGCGCTCACGGGACTGCGGTGCCGAAGGCAGTGGGGACCCGGTCCAACTTTTTATCCGATGAAAAATGATTTTTAAATTTTTTTTTTTCTTAAGAATAACAGTTTGATTTCAGAAGGAATATGAGCGTGCAGCGCACGTATATCTTCACACGTGTGCGCATGGGTCTGCTCTGGCGAAGGCAGTGGGGACCCAATGCGAACTTTTACCCGATGATTAAAGATCTTTCTAAAATTCCTTTTCTTAAGAATGAAAGTTTGTGAGTAATAACGTGGAATTTTGTGAAATCATAAGGATGGTGAAGGAATACGCACGCACAGCGCACGGATCTTCGCTGCCAAAAGCAGTGGGGACCCAGTGTGAGTTTTCATCCGATCACAAATGATTTTTTATTTCTTTTTCCTTTTTTTAAGAGTAATATTAATGAGTAATAATATTCAATTTTGAGAATTCTTTCATTAGAGTGGTTCATTTAAAAATACTGACCCACTAGCGGGCGAATGCAGAGGGGACCCGGTGTAAGTTTTTACCCGATCAGAAATGATTTTTTTTTTTTTTTTTTTTTTTTTTTTTTCAAGAATAAAAGTTCATGAGTAATAACATGGAATTTTGAGAAATCATAAGGGTGGTGAAGGAATACACGCGCGCAGCACATAATAAAAAAAAAAAAAAAAAAGAATAGTTCTCTGAGTCATCCTGGCGACAGATGTCCGTCTACTACATGATGCAATCTCTTTCGATGTTTCGAATGCACTTGAGTATAGATTTTTTTTTCTCTTTTTTTTTTCTTCTACATATTAGTTTTAAAATATTTTAATGTTAGTTTCCTTGAACTTTGTGTGATTTTTAAAAAGATTTTTTTTTTTTTTTTTTTTTTTTTAAATACATTGGAACAAATTTTGCTGCTTAGTGTCATTTCTCAGTGGAAAGATATTTCTATTTAAGTTTACGTGCAGGGAATACAGATTTCAGTCTTTTTAATTTTAGTTAGGGTAAAAAATTAAATGTCTGTTTTCAAAAAAAAAAAAAAAAAAAAAAAAAAAAAGAAAAAAGAAAAGAAAAAAAAAAATACCTCTTTTTCTATCTGTTATTAAAAATTGCCGTGCTCCTTTGCTATCGTTTCATGTCATACTTAGAAAATTATTTATTAGATTTAAAAATACAAAAACTGGGATTAGTATGGCACAAAGTTCTTATAAAAAATATGCGTTTCCCAAATAACTTTAAGCGCAATTTTCTTTTTCAGAATTAATGAAACTGACACTATACCGCGAAATTCGATGGGTTTATTTTTCGATTTCGGTTGACTAACTCAAGTTGTCAGGAGACAAAAAATAAATAAACAAATAAAAAAAAAAAGATTAAAGAAAAAAAAAAATAATAATGCTGAGCTTTTGGACTAGCCAAACAAATTTTTCTTAGTCAATTGACAAAATAGGAATAATTTATTTTTATTCTCTCATCTGACTAACCGGTCCAATTTGAGGAAAATGAAAACTGTACCTGGGAAATTAGTCATCTGACAAGTTTTAGAGCCAAAACGGATCAACAGACGAAACACATTAAAGATACATGGTAAAATAAAACGATTTTTGTGTCTCATGACTAAATGGGATTGTCAGGTAGTGTTTTGATTGTTTAAAATGTTGCGTAATTTTGTGCAAATTTGTCAATATACTAGGAAAACGTGTACTATGACAAAGATAACACGTTTCTTGACAAGTTTCGATTTTTCATTTTTCTGTGTGTGAACGTTCAAAAATTGTTCTGCAAACACGGTGTAAGAACGTTCCCTTTGAACGTGTTATAGACGTCTGTCCATCTTGGAGACGTACAATATTACGGTTCAGGGAACGTTCAATGAACGTGTAACTATCACCATCGGTGTTATAGAAGCGTTCTGAGAACGTTCTATGTATACGGTCTCAGAACGTTCTAAACGTTTTCAAAACGTTATACACAGTTTCAGAACGTTCTAGAAAACGTACTGTAAACGTTCTAAAATAGTGTAGAAACGTTCTGAAATCGTTCTATACACACGTTCTCACAACGTTCTGTAAACAATTTTTGAACGTTCTTTGAACGTGCTAAAAATGTATTTAATGTATAATAAAATGGAAGAACTCGCAACAATTGTTCCGGGTCGAAAGAAGACACGACGTCAGACAAACTTAGTAGGCACGAGTACTGCAAATACTAGAGCTACGTTGCAGATTTTTTGCAGCACTCGCGCCTACTTTGCTCGGTTGATGAAGGGTTGTGTATTTTCTCGACCCGGAACAATTGCTTCGAGTTCTTGAATTTTATAGTGTCTATTCAAAGTTTTGCACTTGTTATTTTATTTACTTATTTTTTTCTTTTTTTCCTTCCTTTCCTTATTTATCTTTTCTTTTCTTTTATCCTTTTTGTGTAGTTTTTATTTTATCTTTTTTTTTTTTTTCATAAATATTTGTCTTAGTATTATAAAATTTTACATACATGCATTGAAATATGGTATAACAAAAGATCAAGTATTTTGAATATACTGGATAAATATTTGAATTATAAAACAAATAAATAAATAAATTCAAGTTTTGGAATATTTTGAAAATTTTTAAGATAATATGCCCACTGCTAACTAATTATTATTCCCTCCTAGATTTTGCATCATTATAATTTAACAATAGAATATAACCATATTTGGATATTAATTTTAATAAGTTAACGGCCCTCTTCACTTACTGTCGCCGGAAGCCCGAGCCAATGTTATTCTATGGGGAAATTTTCTTTACAAATAACTTATTAACTAATACATATTTTTAAATTCTGTTTTCACATTCAGAAAATTCCCAACTTTTAAATTGACGGACCTTTTCTAAAAATATATTTTTTTAATTTTTAATATTTTATTTTGAAATTGCAAAATGAAAAAAATTCACATATTGAAAATTCGTATTTTGCAGCTTCGAAGTAAAAAAAAAAAAAAAAAAAAAAAAATAATAATAATAATTTTTTAAAAAAGGTCCGTCAATTTAACAGCTGGGAATTTTCAGAATGTGAAACAGAATTTGAAAATATGTATTATTTAATAAGTTATTTGTAAAGAAAAATTTCCCATATAATAACATTAGCTTCGTCTTCCAGCGGCAGTGAGTGAAGAGGTTAAGCGAAAAATTTTAAAAATATTTTTATGTGTAAATTTTGCAAACTTTTAGCATTCAAACACAAAAGTATTTTATTAAATTTTAAATTATCAATGAAATCTCAAATTAATGCCCAGATATGTTACATATTCTATTTTATAAACTATAATAATGCACAATCAATGGAGAACAAAAAATAAAAATTAGTTAAAAGAAGTAAACAAGTGTACAAAATTTAAACAATAAACTGTTATCTCGTTTTCATTTTTTTCCACATAATTCTTAAACAAATAAACACAGAAGTATAAAATTTGGGTAGCATGAATAATTTTTAAACTAAATATCAGTAAATTTTTCTCAAAAGTAAACATTGAAAAAATGAAAAAAAATCAGAAATTTTAGAAAGAAGTAGTCACTTTTTTGTTTCTTCTTTTTTCTTCATTTTTTCGCGTGTGAATAATTTTTTTAAAATTTTACATAGAAACATGAAAATCGGATAAGGCGTTCATTATTAAATTATTTACCGACGTTTTTATTATTCTGGTGATGATCACAGTTTATACAAATTAGTAATTATTATTTTTTTTTTCAAAAATTCCGTTATTAAAGTAAAAGAAAAGTGAATACAGAATGTAAAACCAGGATTTTGTTTAACATTTGACGGCATGTGCGCCTTCACTTGTCTATAATGCATCATTAACACAATTTTTCATTAAGTTTTCTTTGTTAAAATTGTTGAAATTTTTCATTTTTTCCAAAGCTTACTTTTGAGAAAAATTAATAATTATTAGTTTAAAATTATAACTTATTCTAAAGTTATGTAAAATTTGATTAATGATATGATAACGAACATGCCATCCAAATTTTATGTCCATGTGTTTATTTGTTTTAAAGTTATGCACAAAAGAAAAAAATGGGAAAGCAGCTTTGTTCCTTTAATTTTGAACAGCAGTGTATTTTAAATACGTTTAAAAATATAAAATATAAAAATTATTATTATTATTATTATTATTATTTATTTAAATAGATTACGTGAAATTTACTTAATATTTTCATATTTCAAATCATGCGCATGCGAAATTTATTTAAATTATTGATTTTGAGTTTATAAATTTTACATACACATGCAGTGAAATATAACAGTATAAAATGTGGTGAAACTTTTTGAAAAATAAATAAATAATTAATTAAATGTTTATTTTGTAAACAAATAAATAAATATAAATAAAATAAATAAACTTCAAAATTTAAAACATTTAGCAATATTAAGATTCCCCTTAGTAACTATTTCTTTTTCTCCCTGCTTTTACATTTCTACAGTGTAATGTAAAATGTAAACATACATGATCAAATCTGTCTATATAATATTTATTTAACGTGGATCAGTTGCAATTAATTTTTGCCGAAACGATATGATAGTAGTGTAATTATTGAAATACGGGAGGATAAAAAATAATATTTAAAAATGAACAATATTTAAGCATGCGGACTCAACTCAATGAACTAATAAGAAAAAATTACGACATTTGTCTACTTACATTATTTTAAGGAAAACTGTATTTTTAAAAATTGCTTCTTCAATCTTTATAAGCGTCATTTTAAACATTGAAATACTTTAAAGATTATACAGAATATGAATAATTGTCATAAATTGACTAAAAATCATAAACATAAAAATATAATCAAAATAAGAATTAGTTTTTTTTTTTTTTTTTTTTTTTAACGAAAAATTATACCAAAATAAATAAAAAGTCACATCCAACATCGCGACAAAAATTTAAAAGGCATCATGGAAATCCAATACTATAACTGTACTGCCTGCGAATGTTTGAAACTGGGTCTTCAACCATGAATTTTATTTTGAAACCTTTCTTTGAATGATCTTGGTCTCACTATTGCACAATATTAATTTGGTACTAATAATAATTTGGCTTCTGGTAAATTAAAATTTTAATTAGATGGGGGAATTCGGTACAATATTTATGAGTTTCAAATTTTAAAAGTAAATAAGAAAAGAAAAGTGCGAAAAATTCGCATGAGTTTGCTAGTTTAGACTACAACGTTGAACTGTATAAAATATCGAACGAAATAAATTTAGCAGTTAGCGTAAAATATGTAAAAAACCTAAAATTTTCAAATTTAATAAAAAAAAAGTTTTTTGATAAATTTTAATACATTAAATTTTGTAAGATTTCAATGCATACATATGCAAAATTTTACAAAAAGGAATAGTGAACTTATCTGTATCCTGAGCTGAGCTGTAGCGTATATCCGAAAGTTAAATTCAAATCCGAATGTGAAGTAAATACAAAATATGATGAGTAAGCAGGCAGTAGCTTTGGACTTTGGATTCCATGCTTACCCTACGAATACCAACTTCCTGCGTAACAGCGCAACTGCAAATGGTCGTTTACACGTGGCAAAACATTCTGTTGATTAGGCAATTTATTCAACACCCGTTTTTAATACAAAAATTTCCTACTATTCAAGACTTAAACTTTTTAAAAATTATTATACTGAGGCCATCCTAAAACTTTCTTCTATGTTTTGCTGCGCAGGTCGATGTCATAAATATTATTTACTAAAATAATCTATCAAAATTATTTTCCATGGTAAATGTATACGATTTTCATCTCAAACAAGTATAACACTAAATATCCAAAAAAATCAATTTTATAGTATACACACAGAAAAATAAGTTGGTCACAGTGACCTATCAAAATGCTCAGCTGACAATACAGAATTGACTAACCAAAAAAGCTGACTAGCCAAAAAGTGTACTTGCTGAACTAGTCACCAAATCTGAAAAGTGTACCTGTTGAACTAGTCACCAAAATTGAAAAGTGTACTGGCTGAACTAGTCACCAAAACTGAAAAGTGTACTTGCTGAACTAGTCTCAAAAACTAAAAAGTGCACTTGCTGAACTAGTCATCAAAACACTACTCCAGACTAGGAAGGTTAATATTATCAAACAAAGATGGCTAGTCCACAATCAAAACTATCTGACCAGTAAGATTAGTCATCAACCACATCAACCACTTTACCAGACAAGGCAAGTTAGTCAGAATCTACACTTGATTCAGATGGTTAGTCAGCACCCACCAGGTATCTGACTAAGCAAGCGAGTCAGTTTTTAATGAATATTTGAAGAGGCAAGTTAATCAAGGCTATTTGCCTGACTAGCATGTCTGATAACATATGAAAAGGGAAATTAGTCTTTATTTGACTAGCTGTCTAATAATACTTGAAGAGGAAGATTAATCCAATATATATGTACAGTTGAACCTCGAAAATCCGGAATCGGCGGGACCGCGGTGATTCCGGATTTCAGAATTTTTCGGATTTTAGAGATTTATTAAAAATTAATTTTTACGGCGTAATTACATACAAAATGCAATTTGTATGCTAGTGAAAATAAACGACGATCGAATTAGCGAATTAAATTACAAAATAGAAATACAATAGATTTAATTTAGAATTAAAATATAAACACATTAAACTAAAAATGTTATAGACAATAAACTAATAAACTATTTATTTATTGAAATATACTCAAATAAAACTATAAAAAACAAAGTAATTTTTTTTTTTTTTTTTTAAACATTTCAGCAATTTAAAGCTGATTTTTTTGCAATTTAAAGCTAATGTGATTTTTATAATTATTATTATTCCGTTTTTAACTTACATGTTTTCAAAAAAAAAAAAAAAAAAAAAATTCTTTAATTAACAATCAAGTAGTATAAAAATATGTAAAATTATGACTATGTACACTGTAAAAAATGCTGCAGTAAAATTACGGGCAAAGCCCGGCAGCAGAGATTCCAGACAAAGCCCGTAAAAAAACATTTAGAGGATGAATGACGTATCGCCAGTAATTTTACGTTGCGATGAAACACACAGCCAACCTGTAATAAAAGTAGTCTTGCCCGTAAAATTAAAAGAGAGCTCGGTATATTAAAATAGTAGCACTGCCTGTAAAATTAGAAGGCATCTTGGTATGTTAAAATAGTAGTGTTGCCCGTAAAATTAAAATAGAACCTTGTGTGTTAAAATAGTATTGCCCGTAAAATTAAAAGGCTGTTCAGTAAGTTAAAAAAAAAAAAAAAAAAAAAAAAAAAAGTACTAATGCTCGTCAAATTAAGGGAATTTTGTATCTTTTACGGCAGCACTAAACTATGTTTGATATAAAAGTTTATTATTTATTAAGGAAACTATATTACGTCTGTTTATTCAATGAAATAGGTAACAATTCTTATGGTTTTTGATATATTTTTTACAGCTATGAAATTTTTAAATTGCATTTTCTCAGTTTTCGTTTTATGACAAATTTATGATTTTCAAAATGCTAAAACTGCTTCACATATTTAAGAAGAGACTTAATTCTTTTAACGTTTAACAGAACGTACTTAAAAGAGTTAAGAATGGGTTTTGAAATTTATTGATTAGTCTTCGTGATAAAAAATAGAAAGTGAATGTCTATGTAAAAATTTCAGGGAAAGAAGAAAAAAAAAAAAAAAAAACAGATTTTTGTTATATTTTATTTTTAATATTTTTTATTTTAAATATATTGCAAAACTCATCCTTAATTCTTTTAAATAGGTTCTATTAAATATATATTTAAAAAAATTAAATCTTTTTTTTTTTTTTTTTTTTAAATATCTATAGAAATTTTAGCATTTGAAGATCATGAATTCATGAAAAAAATGCAAACTGAGAAAACTCAATTTAAATATTTTGAATCTTGGGGGGAAAAATAGCATAAAAAACAATAAGAACTTTTGACTGAATATATATTTCATTGAACAAGCCTAATGTAGTTCCATTTATAAATATTAAGTGGGAATATAAGATTTTATATGACACCTACAGCAGTACTGCTGTAAAAGGTACCACGTCTCCTTAAAAAAAAAAAAAAAAAAAGGATTACGTATAAAAAAAATATACAATTCTCTGTTTTACAAGTATATGATTATATGCAAAATTTTCTACCCCCCCCCCCCCCCCTGAAAAAAAAAAAAAAAATAGAATTTGTATGAATATTACAGATAGATTTCCAATAGAGGTCAATATTATTAAAGCCTTTATCAGCTTTCCGATTTTGTTTACTATAATGGTAAACCTGAACGTAAATGCTTTTGTATTTTCAAACTATGTCTATAATATTCAAAAATGAATATTTTTAACTGTTAATCTGCATACTCTTCTTAAAACATGTCTCTTATAGTCTCATCATTGCAAAATATTTCCAAAATGTACATTTTTATTTGAATTGTTAAAATCGTTAACTTCGGTAATTTTAATACATCAAATACAAAATTAAGTGCATGTTTTAGAAATATTAACAAAAAAAAAAAAACAAAAAAAAAAAACACCCTTTAAGATGTCACAGAAAATATAGTTAACAATATGCATTCATTGAGGAGATAGTTTTTGAGATTGCGATAGCATTCCACAACCCTAGGATTAGAATTTATGAAAGAAATCATAGAGCTAACTGATGAGGGGGGGGGGGCTGAGTGACTTTTCTCATATCATAAAAGAAACTCACAAGCTGTTAATCCCACGAGTTCGTATGCTTGATAAATTATTTGATTGCACTGTTTTTCAATTTTGGTTGCAGTTTTTCTGTTCTGAGGTAAAAAAAAAAAAAAAAAAAAAAAAAAAAAAAAACTGCACATGAAATTGAAAATATTATGCAATTAAAAAATGTTCCAAGAACCTGCTGCCATGGATTAACATTAGCTTGTCTCTTCATGAACGTAGCCTCTCAAATGTAACAATATGAGTAATCACCAATAATATGATTACTAATCAAATTTTTAGAAAATTGATATTTAGAAATATTCTTTTCTGGCATTTTTAAACTTTCAGTTACCACTAAAATTTAACAGAAATTTCTCATTTATTAAATAATCAAAACTTTAGTGGCAAGAAATAACTATATAAAAGGTGGCAATTATGTGGCAGCTATAGTTCATAACATTTGTATTTAGAACCTAGAGTTACGTTTAGATGTATGACATGTTTTCATCAAATTAAGACTGAATTTCATCACGAAAATAAAACTTATTTATGCTTAATATAGCATTGATAAAAAAAAAAAAATCTTCATATTTCAAATGCATAAACATACATAAACATTTGTGTAGTAGTTTGTCGTCTACAAAGATAGTTACCAATTCCTAGAGTTAACATGAGATACTACTGTATTCAAGATATTTTTTTCTAACTTTTACTATAGTACTTTATAAAGTTATTCTTTTATTTGTGTAACTTTTTTTACTTCAGAGAGAATTTATATCAAATAATACAGAAAATTCATAAATGGAGTTTTGAAGATTTTTATTTGTTAAAGAATATGTAATATTTTTACTTTCAAAATTTTGTTTGACTGAATCTTGAATTAGGATTTATAAAAAAGCTTGCGAAATCTGGAAATTCAGATATGAAATCAATGCCATTATATTATTGAAGTATGAGAAAATATGAGACTGTAAAACTGAACATGAAATTATTCAGAATAAAACTGGAACAAAATATATTTAAAAAATAAAATTTTAATATTTCTAATGGGATATAAGACTCTTTGCAAAAAGATTCCTCCTCCCCCATTTTTAATTCAACATGAATTTTTTTAATTTTCTTTCTACACACCTAAAACTTTTGTGGGTGAACTTATTCCTAGAAAAACTTTTGTTTAGGGGAATTCAAAAGCATAGGGAAAGAATCTTAAAATTAAAAAAGTTTCTAAACAATATATATATATATATACATTAAGAAGAAGAAAAAATACTTTTGAATATTTTATCAAGAACTCATCCAATATAACAAAAGAAAATATTTACAACATATTTTTTTATTAAGCATACTATTTTCAATTATTTACTACACATACATAATTAGAGATTAAATTATAAACTCCACATTGATTTATATTAGCTTCATTTGACATTAAGTTTTTGCACTTGGCATTTATATTCGATCTTCTGGTTCTTTTGGGTGATTTCGATCTTTTTTCTTGTTTAATACACAAGCATGCCCTATTAAAAAATATATAAACATTATATAATACATACTATTTATTAATAGACGATGCTACTCTACTACTTACATTCTAATAAATATTGCAAATACTAAATAAAAATACAAACAGAATTTCAGTTGTGTCTCATTAAAAAAAAAAAAAAAAAAAACATAACTATTAATTTATTAAACACCACACTTTGAAACTCCATTTAGATTCAAACAAATTTATTGAAAATTCATGAGATTAAATTTTGTACAATCCTAAACCACTAATATGAACTTTTTGCTCTTCAGTTTGTTTCTTTCAGTAGAAAGCTTATGAAAAATTCAAACGAGGAGGAGATACTGTAGTAATTAAGGCATTTACAGAAGAACAAGTTGAGAATAGAAATTAACCCGATCAGGTTATCATATTTTTCGGCATCTTGTCAGTTTATCATAGGTTGCTGAAGACCCGGGCAATGTTAGAACACGTAAATTGTAATGAAAGAAAATGTGATAAAATTCTTGAATATTTCTAATTTAAGGGCAGACAATGAATATTGCAAAATAAATTTTAACAAATATTTCATATTTTATCAGAAATACACTCGTTTCTATAAAATTCAGGCATCTACTAAAAATTTATAACTTTTGAACAAATTGAGATATTTGAAAAATTCAAATTGCATAATAAAGTTTAAGAATGGTATTTTTACGAAAAAAGTCATGGACACGGTAGATAGGTATTTCTTTTATACGTGGATTCTGACGGATGAAAAATAAGAAAAATAGCTCGGGTATCCAATGACCCACTATAACCTGATCAGGTTAATATTATTAAATGTACAGGAATCTTAACAAAATATAACTCTAATTAAAAAAGAAAATCACAGTTAAACGACGCTATTTATTGATCATTATATGTAGAAACAATACTTCTTCAAATACTGCTAGCATCAAGGCTTAATTTCTAATTATAAAACATTAAAGTCTAACTACCACAGCGTATGTATCCTTCTAAATATTTGTATCATATTGTTTACAGATTTTTTTTTTTTTTTTTTTTTTTTTTTTTTTTTTTAGCAGAAACACACTTTTTAAAATATGTAATTAAAATGAATGAAAAGTTATTAAGTAAGGTTGGTTGGTTGGTTGGCTGTAGGATTTAAGGCCGATTGACTCCGTATGTGTCCTAGGCATACAGGGGGAATGCCGTCCATGGGGGGGGGGGGTGTCCTAGCTCAAATTTACGCGAGTTTCGGGGGAAACCATGGAAAACTCCCAACGGCTAGGTCGATGAGTGCGAACTCGGATCGAACCCGGCACCTCCCATCTACCGGCTTTCAGCGCAGAACCGCTCGGCCGCTGGTGGGCATAATTAAGCGA
Source organism: Salticus scenicus (assembly GCA_963930645.1). Classification (NCBI taxonomy): domain Eukaryota; kingdom Metazoa; phylum Arthropoda; class Arachnida; order Araneae; family Salticidae; genus Salticus; species Salticus scenicus. The sequence goes on along the minus strand of OZ005659.1, from coordinate 28,904,683 downwards.
GGAAAAGTTCAAAAAATCTGAAAATGATTTCTTTTCCTTATCAGAAAATCCTAAAACAAGCAGACGAAACACATACTATAAGTTACATAAACACATCGTTGAGTATTTTAACTTTTAAAACTATATTTTCGGCTACAGCAACGGGTACTAGAGAGCGTATACTTACACGTGTATAACGCAGTATTTATAAACATTAAGATGAACTTTATAAGTTTTGTTGGGTTTAAATTTTTTTTTATATTTATTTTAATTTATTACTCGAACTAGACTGGGCCTGGCTCAATTTCTGGGAGATGGGGGGGGGGGGGTCACAAAATTTTACTTATAGTTAAAAATATCTTATCTAAGTACCACAGGTTTTTTTTTTTTTTTTTTTTTTTTTTTTTTAATACATTGGAACAAATTTTGCCGCTTAGTGTCATTTCTCAGTGGAAAGATATTTCTATTTAAGTTTTCGTGCAGGGAATGCAGATTTCAGTCTTTTTAATTTTAGTTGGGGTAAAAAATTAAATGTTTGTTTAAAAAAAAAAAAAAAAAACTCTTTTTCTATCTGTTATTAAAAATTGCCGTGCTCCTTTGCTATAGTTTCATATCATACTTAGAAAATGGTTTATTAGATTTAAAAATACAAAAACTGGGATTAGCATGACACAAAGTTCTTATAAAAAATATGCGTTTCGCAAATAACTTTAAGCGAAATTTTCTTTTTCAGAATTAATGAAACTGACACTTTCCCGCGAAATTCGATGGGTTTATTTTTCGATTTCGGTTGACTAACTCAAGTTGTCAGAAGGAGACAAAAAATAAAAAAAAAATAATAATAATAATGCTCAGCTTTTGGACTAGCCAAACAAATTTTTCTTAGTCAATTGACAAAATATAAATAATTTATTTTTATTCTCTCATCTGACTAACCGGTCAAATTTGAGGAAAATGAAAACTGTACCTGGGAAGTTAGTCATCTGACAAGTTTTAGAGCCAAAACGAATCATCAGACGAAGCACATTAAAGATACATGGTAAAATAAAACGACTTTTGTGTCTCATGACTAAATGGTATTGTCAGGTAGTGTTTTGATTGTTTAAAATTTTGCGTAATTTTGTGCAAATTTGTCAATGTACTTGACAAACGTTTAGTGTCACAAAGATGGCACGTCTCTTGACAAGTTTCGATTTTTCATTTTTCTGTGTGTACAAAATCAGTACAAAAACCCTTAACGGGTTAAAAGTTTGTGACGCAGCTACTTTATCGCTATAAGAATTTGAAATATGGGTCTTAAAAATAATGATATCAAATTTTAAGTGACGCTTTGCTATTGGTTAAAATATACATAGATTTTTCTTATTTGATCATTTGCTTTTTTCTTTTATTTATATTTACAATGCAAACATATTTTTAACTTCAAGATAAGACAAATATATAAAATATACTCACTGATGCTTTTTCATTTGCATTTCCATTTCAAAATAACAGTTTTAAAAGGAATGATATCAAAATTCCAGTGACGCCTCAATGTCACTTTAAAAGATTTGTTTTTACATTCCACTAAAATTACCTTTGTTTTGCATAATAAAGTATATTTACACATTGAAACAGTGCTTTTAATTTTCAAGTATACTGTCAAATAATCACACTTTCACTGAGTTTGCATTATAAATTGAAATTATTTATTTCAATAAATTGATTTGTCTTTTGCGTCACGCTATCCAAAACTGCAAGTAAAATTTGTGCAAATGTTTTCTTTGCATCACACTATCTCTTTGCACAAACAAATTTTGACTTAGTTGGATACTATGATACAAAGTAACATTTACATAAATTTTACTCACAGTTTTGGATAGCGTGACGCAAAAGACAAATCAATTTATTGAAATAAATAATTTCAATTTATAATGCAAACTCAGTGAAAGTGTGATTATTTGACAGTATACTTGAAAATTAAAAGCACTGTTTCAATGTGTAAATATACTTTATTAGACAAAACAAAGGTAATTTTAGTGGAATCTAAAAACAAATCTTTTAAAGTGACATTGAGGCGTCACTGGAATTTTGATATCATTCCTTTTAAAACTGTTATTTTGAAATGGAAATGCAAATGAAAAAGCATCAGTGAGTATATTTTATATATTTGTCTTATCTTGAAGTTAAAAATATGTTTGCATTGTAAATATAAATAAAAGAAAAAAGCAAATGATCAAATAAGAAAAATCTATGTATATTTTAACCAATAGCAAAGCGTCACTTAAAATTTGATATAATTATTTTTAAGACCCATATTTCAAATTCTTATAGCGATAAAGTAGCTGCGTCACAAACTTTTAACCCGTTAAGGGTTTTTGTACTGATATCATTACTTTTTAAAGGTTATTGATTAATTAATCAAAAGATTAAAACAAGTATTTCTGGCTTGGGTACATGACACTTTGGTCCCACTAATTTTGTGCTATCTTTTAAATATATGAGGGTTTTTTTAGTATGATATCATATTTATTGATTGATATTACCTCATATTCAACCTTTGTTGAAAATGATGTAACAATAGGACACATGGAACAGAAAATTTATTATTTCAGATCGAATTTTGAATGATAAAGTGTATCAGTTAACACCGAAGATCTAAGCATTGTTAATTTATCAAAGCCCCCAAAATTTCAGTTTAAATAAAATACAAGGTTTTTAATATAAAACACTAATGCGACTCTTAATTATCACATTCAAATTCAGATAGCTCGAATACAAAATTTGTAGGAAATTGATGCTTTATCCAAGCATCTCCTAAATGTTAGTTTAAAAATAAAAGAAGATACGAAGAATCTAAAAAATGATCTCTGGATTTAATTTGTACAGATCTGCTAAACTTGAGTCATTTTCTTCTCTGTCATTCCGGATATATTTGTCAAACACAGGAAATAATTATAATCACACAGAATTGGAAAAGCATTTTTCTTCCATCTTAATCCCTTACAATATTGTTAATTTTTTTTTTTATTATTAAAAGTGTCCCCCCCCCCCCCGTTTTTTTTTTTTTTTTCAAATGCACTGAAACAAAACAGTGAAATTCTTTTTTACTGTCTGTGGAAGAGAAAATGTGTGAAACAAATTGCAAGGTGCTACTGAGATTTCAATGTGGGCAAGGGCATTGTTTTTAGTCATAGGGAATAGGGACATAACATATTTTTTTGAAAAACATAAGTTAAACATGAACTAAAAAGATAAGAAATTGTGCATCAACATTTTCTAAACCTTGACACATGCAATGTGCATATTTGATTAAATATTGGACTACTTACATTTTTTTCATTTTAAAAATAAAATCATTATAATTGAAAGAAAATTAATTTATGTACATGGTTAGCAATTTACGTACATGATTAACATAATTAAATATCCCGGACAAACAAACATACATTTTATTATTATTATAAATATAACACAGATTTTGAAATAAATTCCTCTTAGATTAATGATAAAAATTAAATCACAATCAAATCGAATGAAACATCTCTCTTTCTCTCCCACACACATACATATATATATATATATATATATATATATATATATATATATATTATATATAAATTAATTAATACAGTAGAGAGTCAAATATCCGGACAGCTCGGGACCAGAGGTTGTGCTGATTTCAGGATTTCGGAGTCCATAAAAAATGATTTTCACTTTGAATAATAAAAACAGAATATTAATCAAACTAAACACATACTAGTGAATAATAACACTGAATATTAAATTACTAGGTACATAAGAATAATAATGAACATTAACAAAAATATATAATGAAAACAATAAGTAAAAATGAAAAAAAAAAAAAAAAAAAAATTGTCAAACTTAGATAAAATCTGTTCACACGTAGCTAATTTTAAACTGAACTTGAACCTGCACGATTTATTTATTTTTTTATTTATTGTAAATAGTAGTAACACAAATTTATTTTTCTACGAATTTTATTGAGTTCTTCCTTAAAAATTATGCCTTCATCAAAAAGCATTTTAAAAAATTAGTTTGTTATTATTTACCTGATTGATATCATCATATCACAATAATCATTATTTTCTTTTGATGAATTTAATATACTGTCAATAATTTCATTAGCAGCAACTTGGACCTTGCAGTCTTACATATTATTATTTGGTTTTTCTTTTTTGTAATCATAAAATGCAAACATAAAATTATTATTTAAGATCTTTTTCAAAAATTCGGATTTGCAGTTTTGTAATTTATTAATAGTGAATTTCATTGTTTGTATCTGACAAGTTGTTGCGGATTTCAGACTTCGGCAGATTTCTGGCTCTTTACTGTTTATAAATTTAAAAACTTCATAAATGATCACACGCTTATGCGTATGAAAAAATAGTCTATGATAGTTGCAAGTTAATAATTAGTTCATTGAAAGAAATAGCATTCTGACACTAAAAGCAAATTACATTTAATATCCTAAGGTTTTCTTTCTTTCTTTTTCCTTTTTTTAAAGAAAACTATCTGTATTTTATTATTTTTAAATTATTTCAGACTTTATTAATAAATATATATTCAAATGGCGATTCCTTTTCAATAATGAGGTATTGTTGTTATTGTTAACAATACTTTTCAAGTCACAAAATTTAGTAACTAATTTTAAATTAAAAATCAAATTACATCGATTAAAGTAAGTTAAATCTAAATTTAAAAAAAAAAAAAAAAAAAAAAAAAAAAGGGGCAATAGCAATAAAAAAATAAAAAATAATAATTAAATATATTAAATTTTCATTTAAAAAATCAGAACAAAATTCCCTGAATCTCAATGGCTAGGGAGCAATCATAATGTTGAAAATTTATATATTTACCTATAAGATATTCCTTATTAAAGATATTCTAAGAGCATTTCAATTTGTCTGTATCAACAAATATGCTATCATACTAAAAAACTCATATATTTAAAAGATAGCAAAAAATTAGTGGGACCAAAACGACAAAACCAAAGTGTCCTCCTTCGTTCTGGCTTGTAGGAAGGGTGGGTTCATTTTAAGGTTGAGTATAAGGAAGTATTGTAGTAATCCCGATTTGTGAAATGGATTTTGTATCTTGCACAGCTCAAAAACGAATGATCGTAAAATGTTGCAAATTTATATTTGTGACGGTCCTGATGTCTAGTTATACATATGCAACAATGGTCTTAAAATGAGCTTCCATTTCAGAAATATCATTGACTTAACATGACTTTTCATAGCATCTGTATGTACGTATGTGTGTATCTTGAATAACTCAAAAACAGTTGGTCGTAGAATATTGCAAATTGGTATATGGGTTTGTTATAACAAAGGTTTGTGCACCTCCCTTTTTCATCTTTCAAAGACCCCGTAATGATATTATTATGAAAGTTGTCATCATGTTTGCATGTAGAAGGTAAATCTTAAAGACAAACCGCAACAATTAACTTGTTCCCCTAACTTATTGTGCATCTTAAATTACTTAAAGTGATTTTACGTATTTCAAAGATACTGTAGCATTTTATAGATATAGGTTACGTATTTTATAGAATTATTAAATACAGGCTTACGGACTATTATATTTTTTGTCTGTAAACAAGCATTGTCAAGCACGTAGAAACGATCCATTTTTAAGTTTTGCTTACAATATTTGTATATTATTTGTGTCAAGTTTACAGATTGAGAGTCTCTGTACTCCTTAAAAAATTTATTTTATACATCTGGAATATTTTAAGAAATGAAAAAAAAAAAAAAAAATCTTAGTTATGCATTTAAACGTCCAAGAAAGAAAGGGGTGAATAATGTTTCATGAACTTGGCCATTGAGTTTTATATTGTCTGATATGTATAAAATCCTGTTAAACAATTTAAACTTTCTATAATACAGTTTCATTCAAATTATTTCAAATGAATAAAAAAAGTCTCAAAAGCAGGGATAATACTTATCCTGATTTTCCTGAATTCTTAAAAAATTTCCTGAAATATCTTTAAATATCATTAGTTATCCTAAAATTCTTGAATTTTTCGACTATTATACTACATATTGACATTTAAACCACCCAAATTATGCAATCAAAAGACATACTGTCACACTTTTCTGTGATCATTAGATAAATAATAAATTTAAAATTTTGTAAGCAACTTTGATGCTGCATCACTGCAGTCATGCATTTCTTTCTGTTTTTCTTTTTTCCAGGGTTGGGTTTCTTCCAGGACAGTGGTAGAAACTGGAAAAAACTGGAAGAAATTGAAGAAACCAACGAGAAGACAAAACAGATGTTTAAAATTAAAATTTATGAACTATATAAACTCAAAGCATAAATATAATGTCAAATCTAAACTATAATCCAATTAATATTAAAAATATTTTTAGAAAAATAAGTTATTTGAAAACAAACACTAAATATATACAGGTGATGGGTTTTTACTTTTTAATGCTAATATTTTTAGAAGTTTTTGCATAAATACTATCTCATATTATTATATGTTCAAACAGTGCAAGTGATAATAATTATGGAATTTTTAGCCATAATATTTGCATATAATAGGTACCTGTATAACATAAATAAACATATTTAAAAAATACAAAAAAAAAAAAAAAAATACTTTTGAAAGTTCAGAAATAATATTCATCACTGATTAATTTTGTTAAACATTGATGTAATAGTGGTTTGTTTTAAGTGCTAGTCTGCATGAATTTCAGCAGGGTTGGCCAATTTTTGCCGAAGTGGAAAAAACCATGGTAAAAACCGTGGAAAAAACCACCCCGGAAAAAATAGTTTTTGCCACAATTTTTGCCAGTGGCAAAAAATTACCAGTATTTCAAGCAGAGTTTTAAGGATTTTAATATTTAAATCATAATTTTAACAAATTAAAACCAGAGATCATGAATCCATCATTAAAATAATGCATTCTAAAATTTCTTTAAACTGAAATTTTTAACATCAACAAATAACAATTTTTTTCATTTTTAAAAATATTTAAATTACCTATCTAAAAAATATTCTTCAATAATTAATTACTAGAATATTTGTGTTTTTCAGTGTATTACATATTTTTGTTTACAGTGGGGAAAAGTCAAATATTGAGTCAATTATTGACTCAGCTGTTCTAAAATTTGCCAGTCAGTCACTGATCATGCATTTTTTGGAATTGAAATGTAAATTGCAAGTAAACTCTCTCTCTCTCTCTCTGAATATGTCTTACTTAAGATTTTTTTTACTTCAATAAAATAAAAATATAATTTTGTAGTTTTGTTTTTATGGTTATGTTCAGGGACTGACAAAGTTTCAATATCTTAGGAGCCAGAAATAGTGAATTATTTCTATGACAATACTCACAGCAAAAATTAATAATATTTCATAATTGTATAATTAATGCAGGTCATTTACATATTATTTTACATTGAATAAATGAACTATTCAGTTAAAAATTTGAACTAAGGAAATTAAAAAAAAATAAATAAAAATAACTATTTCTTATTTATAAAGATAAAAACAAACTATTGGGGGGGGGGAAAAATCCACAGAAATAAATATTATTTTTACCTTTAATATAATCAAATATATTGAGAGTGTTTAAGTTTTGGCTTTAAAATACTATTTGTCTATTAATTTTTCAGGACAGAATTCCTTTAAAGAGAATCCATTTGATAAATATCATACTATTTAAGTTTTCTCGTTGTAAATTCGAACATAGTTTGCTTTAGATAGTGTTTATTTTATTGAATCTTGTTTAACAAAGATGTTGACATGGAAAGTACCAGTATAGTAGTAAGAAGATTTATCAAATATGGGAATTTATCTTTCATGGAAAAACATCTTTCAAAAACAGAAATAATTGTTAAATTTTTCAGAAAACATTAAACTCATACTATTCATTCAATACATCAGCAATGTCATCTTTTATACCAAGACAAGAAGGTGGGAGGAAAAACAAAAATATACATAAAAAATATTGTAAATGCACAAATTTTTTTTTGTCAGCCTGCCGCAACTGGTCACCAATGGATATTTATAGTCACCCTGGCACCCGGAATTTGTCGGACACTGGTTATATATATTATATTAATTAATTAATTATAATTACTTTTTAAATTAAAAAATCTTCAAACATTTTTTTCATTGAGGTGCCAAAGTGTAAAGGGTGAAAATTCAAAGGGATTGTGTTGTTTTCCACTTTTCCTAATTTTTTTCCATTTTTGCCAATTTTTTCCATTTTTTTCCACTTTTTGCCGCTGTCCTGGCAAAAATGCATTTTTGCCGGCAAAAACCCAACCCTGAATTGCAGGATAATAAATACAAGAATGTTACCCCCCCCCCCCCTTTTCCAACTGTGTTTCAAAGCAAGGATTAAGATAAAAATTTGGTTTAAAAAAAAAGTAAAAAGGTGAGAAAGGTGAATTTTTTTGAAATATGAGATGTAAATTTCTTTTACATTAAAAAATCAATTATGGATTAGAAGGATTTGCAGATTATAAATCTGTGGATTAGAGGGAGTTGACTATACCGTATATGACTATAAAGAAAAAGTTTTTGATGACATTTTGTAATACAGTATTGACTACTGGTTCTTTTAATTAACTGGATGTTTGTTAAAAACTGCTTTATCAGAAAATATAAGAAAGTGATCCAAATCCAAACTATTATTTATTATCAGTTAAAGAAATAAAATTGTCTAAATTATAAAACTTTACACTGTTTAAATTGAAATTGATTTTTTTTTTTTTTTTTTTTTTTTTTTTAACTGGATTTTGAGTATTTTAGAACGTAATCATCAGATAACAAAGATCACTATGGTAAAAATACCCATAATTATTAATTAAATATGTTACTAAATTTTTATAGGTATAATTTTAAAGTTACTTAAAGTTGTTTATAAGATAAATGCATCCATTGTATCTTACAAATCTGCAATTTATAACATAAATTTTTAAGAAAAACAGTTTCTTCCATTCTTCCACTTGGAAGAAACTTGCCAACCCTGCTTTTTTCTGACGAGGATATAAGTTTTTTTTTTTTTTTTTTTTTTTTATTTGAGTACAAAAAACAATTATAAATTTATTTATTATTATTTTTTTAATTTATGATGCTTGCTTTACAAAATTTATCATTTTTTAGCACTCATTTTTAGGTGCATTGGACTGCGATTGCATTGATGGGGTGATATACACAAATTAAGAAATTTGATGTTTTTCTCTCTTTAAATAAACTAACTCTTTTTGCCCATGCACAGTAGATTCCTGATTCCAGGATATCTATTCTCTGAATCGATGGTGATATACACCATTCTCAAATAATGACAATCGTTAAGTTCCACTTTTATCGACTCCTTTTACTAATGAAATAAAATAAACCTTCCATGAATTTAAAGTGCCCAAATCATCTTTCATTAAAATGCATATACCATGAATTATATAAAAATTCATGATAAAAATAATAATAAACATAAAAATCCCAATAGCAGTATTTTCTGAACCTATCTGCAGCAAAATAAAATTTATCTTCAAACCATGAAGGCAGATAAGAAATCATAGCAATTCATAAAATATTTAATTCAAATCCTCATCAAATTCCTTTTCACTGTCCCCAATTTCATCTTTATTATGCGTTAATAATCGAGACTTCCGAAACAAAAACGAGACTGATGTTGATTTTCTCGTTGTTCGCGATAGATACCCCGCAGGATATACAAAGTCAAGGGTTTTTTTTTTATAGATTACCTGCAGGTTATATTATACACAAAATTACGGTAATTAAAATAATTTCATGTGTAAGACATCATTTGAAAGCTTTGTTGATTTGAAATTGAACAATAGATTACAGAAATTTCTACCACCAGATGGCGCTGTAATATTTTAAAATTTCAATATTTCAAATTCTAATTATGATTAAATTATTTTTAATACATTATTCGAATGATATTTTTAAGTACTTTCATATTATCGAAAGTGGAATTCAAGATTTCACCTGATTTACACATTTAAAGATTTCCTGATTAGGTTTTCTTTGGTATCTAAGTTACTAATTAAAATAATTTCATAAGCAATACATCATTTGAAAGCTTTGTTGATTTAGAATTGAACAATAAATTACAGAAATTTTTACCATCAGATGGTGCTGTAATATTTTAAAATTTCAATATTTAAAATTCTAATGAGCAAGGAAGGTGTTGTAAGTTATAAAACGGCGATAAGGCGCCATCGAGCAGGACTTTGCTCAAAGTCATAAATTTGAAGGATCATAACATGGTGAGCGAACAGGCTGTTTCATGTAGTGAAATGGGAAGAGGGCGCCACCGAGCGGGAGTTTCATAAAGTCGGATTTTTCAAGGATCGCGAGCCAGCTGGTCGCCGAAGGCGGCTAGTATAAAATAAATATCACTCATTAACACATTTCTTTCAATAATGCATAAGATTAATGAAATTCTCACAACTACTCTGTATTGGCCGAATACTTAGCACAAAGTACAGCTCTAGTTTTAGCCCCCCCCCCCCCTTTTTATCATCTGATTTATCAATTAGAGCTGCATCAAGTACTTGATATGTACTTTGCACTCAGCTAATCTGCTGAGTACTCTATATGCAGTCAAATTTTGACCAAGTACTTGGCCAATACTAAGTAGCTGTAAGAATTTCATTATTTTTATGCACTAAATTGAAAAGAAAAAAATTAGTAATAGTGTTTATCGATAATATAAAACTAAAAATTTATAAAAATATGTAATTAAACTTTAAACAGGAAACAGGTGAATAGATTGCCACTAAATGTAAATATTAAATATTTTAAACTAAATACATGAAAAAACCTTTACTGACTTCGTTGCTTGCCGTTAAACTTTTCCACCGGGTTCCCGGTTCTCGTCAGACGACCTCCTCTGTGCGTGACTTGGACTGTTGTGATGGTTTTTACTTTTCTAAACATGGCGCCACATTCTGTCCGGAGCTACTGAGCCGCTGTCATTGCAAGTGTTCCTATTGGTTGCTATCTCAATGGATTCGCAGTACATTGCGTAGTTATAACCCTCATAATTGGCTATTTTAGCTGTTTGTTCAAAATTTATATTAATATCTTCTTTGTAAAATGTTTTGGCCAAGGCTGTATTCTGACTTCCTGTTTTGATATCTTTTATGTGTTCTTTTATTCCTGTTTTAATTTTTCTCTTGGTTACACCGATGTACGAACCTGATTGGTTGTTTTGGTTGGTGTAAGGTATTTTGTAGACTCCCGCGGTCTCAAGGGGGGAAAGGTTTTTTCATGTATTTAGTTTAGTAATTCAACACTTCCTTTTAAATTAATATAGTTTAAAATTAAATACCTTACACCGATCGTGTGGAACGGTAATTTTAAAGGTTTTAAATGCTGTTAATGTAAAATTAAATATTTTATTTATTTTTAATTAAGTGTTTATCAGAATGATAAATCACCAACATCCCTTTACACGCTTGCTATTAGATGGAAATAATAATCACTTCAACTTTTCCCTTCAAAACAGGTGAAAGGTGTACACTGTAAAGTGAACATTTTTCTTGGATTTTAGTGTGACGTAAAACACATCCATCAATCAATCCATCCGTTCTCGGCTATTGGCTAATTTTTCACTTTTCATCTCAATGTATTAATACGCCGGAGAACAAATCGTAAAAAAAAAAAAAAAAAAAAAAAAAACTATAGCACATTAAGGGCCGTATTCACCAACTTCTTAACACTCGGATTAAATCTCGCATCAGCGGTAATCGCTCGATCATACGAAAATCGGTATTCTCCAACGAAAATTCGCAGTTCACCGGCTACTTTAACACTTCTTTTTTGATCCTCGAATATGGGAGAATTAACAGAGATAATTCTCGGATCTTTTCGTAACACATGCGTACTACGCAGCTTAGCTTCGTAAATATTGAACATGAAAGAAATATAAATTTTGTTTTATTAGCAGCAAATTGCTTTTAAAATCATTTTGATGATTTTTTTTATATTTTAATCTTGAAACACAGTCTTTAAATACATGATTTTGAACAAGAGTTTGATTAAAAAATATGCTATAATTATTTAATGATACACATTTATCATTGTGTTTTTACTTAATTAAAATTGAATTAAGTTAATATTATTTCTGACGACATTATACTCTGTTCTGTCATGTCAAATAAAATTTTGCTGATTAAGCGATTTTTGCTATCAATAAAGATATATATCTTCTCCTTCATTTCGATGAGCTTAATCGTTAAAGATTAATTCACAAATTGATTTGTTTTAATGGGTAGCATAGCAGAAATTTTTAACTTTTCAATTTTAACCAAATATCTTCATATAATGATATAACTATAATGTATAAAAAATGCACCAAATTATTTTTTGTTGAATGAAGTTTGTAAAGTAGCACCTTAAATTACAAATGTGTGCAATGATAATATCGTGCTTTTTTTTTTTCTGCCTGATGAAAGGTTGTACTTCGACGGAAACAATTGTTGCGTGTTTCATAATTTATGGTTTTAGCTTATAAAGTTTTCATTAATTTATATATTTTTCCCAATTTCTCATAAAATTATTTAATAAACTTGTATATTTTTTAACCTTTTTATTAATTACTTAGAAATGTACCCGAAATAACTACTGAAAACTGGTAAATAAATGAAACAAGGGAAAAGCTATCTTCATTTGATTGTTTTAGTTTAAAACTTATTCCAAACCAAATTTTTAAGTAATCTAATGAGCTAACTAAAATAAAGAAAAATTAATTAAAGTTATTTAAAAATATTTTCAATTAAAAAAAAATCACTAATTTTTGAAGACTGCTTGATATAGCTTATGTAATTGGTCTACAGTCAGGGGCATTGCTTGTGTGTGTGTTGGGGGGGGGAGGGGCGTAGTTCGGAGAAATTTTTTCTTTTATTCATAACAATCAAAATTTTAAATCGTAGCGTAAACAGTTGTCGTCTGCGTGATTATTCTTTAAAAAAATGTTCTACAGTAAAATTGATTCTTAATCCGTGCGTAAACAAGAGCAAATCGTGTTTTTTGACGTGCCAATTTGCTTTTTACCCTTTCTAATCTTCAAATCCGATTGATTAGTTAATCAGAGATGTGAGTGGGAAATAGACGAAAAGTCTGAAAGTATCAGCAAAACTCAAAAATAATTTAATTTTAGTAGTAAAAGAAGAAACAGATACACAAAATCATACTTTCTATAAGCCAAACTGGAAAATATATGAAAATAAATTATTTAGAAACAGTCAAAAGAAAGAAAATTGAACAAAAATAAGAATATTTAGAAGCAAAAACCTGAAAATTGTTTTTAAAAAATTAAGAAAAGTCTGAAAGTCCTCATCCCTGGTTAATTGAAGCCGAACGGTGAATCCGAACATCTATCTTCGTTTTTGGCCAATCAAAACGAAGCTTTTCTTTCTCTCCCAGTTAATCCATGGATCACGCAATCGGCTGATGGTGAATACCGTAGGAATTTAATCCAGTGTTAGCTTTGATTCTCGGATTTTCTGATCCATGGTTTAATCCTCGATCAATGAAGTTTGGTGAATACGACCCTAAGTGTTTATATTGTAGATATTAAATAAAGGATTTTATATTATATTTCAGGTAAGAAATATTATTTTAATAGTTTTATTATATTTTTTTCTGTGTTGTAAATATACGATCCAATTTCAATTTTTATTTACAATATTTGTGTCCAGTTGTAGATTAAAAGTTGCCGTAATCTTTGAAAAAAATATTTATTTTATACATCTGAAATATTTTAAGAAAAACTTAGTTTAGCATGCATTTAAACGTCCATGAAAGAAAGGGGCGAGTTATGTTTCATGAACTTGGCCATAGAGTATTATATTCTGATTTGTATAAAATCCTGTTAAGCAATTTAAACTTTCTATTACAGTATAATTCAGATTATTTTAAATGAATAAAAAAAGTCTCACAATCAGAGATATCCTGATTTTTCTGAATTCTTAAAAAATTTCCTGAAACATCTTTAAATATCATTAGTTATCCTAAAATTCTTAAAATTTTCCTGCTATTATGCTACGTATTGACATTTAAACCACCTTAATTACACAATCAAAAGCCAAACTGGCTCCATACTGTCACACTTTTCTGTGATCATTAGATAAATAATACTAATTAGATAATAACTCCTTTTGCCCAAGTACAGTAGAATCCTGATTTTAGGGCATCTCTTTTCTGAATCGATGGAGATATCCACCAACCGCAAATAATGACAGTCGTTAATTTCAACTTTCACTGACTCCTTTTGCTTATAAAATAAGCCTTCCCTCATGAAATTAAAATGCCTAAACCATCTTTCATTAAAATATGTATACTTGTATACCATGAATCATAAAATAATTCGTGATAAAAATAATAATCAACTTAAAAATTCCAATAACAATTTTTTGAACCTATCTGCAGCAAAATAAAATTTATTTTCAAACCATGAAGGCTGAACCAAGTCTCGTATCTCTAGAAATAATATCAATTCATAAAATATTTAATTTGTAGATGCAAATTTTACATAAATTAAGACTATACAACCAATGTAGTAATCTAGAGATATAATGCAAGTGTATTTTTAAGCCTAAACATTTCTTTTTGTTAAATTCATCTACAGAGCTTTAAACAATCTGCTGCACCCGATGCCATGCTACACCGTTACTGCTACTTGGATAAAAAGCTTTAAGTAACTTGAAGATCATTTTTAGTGTTGCACCGAGTAGCCATGTATCATATACCGAGTAGTTGTAAGAAAGAATAATTGACGTACATATGAAGAATTTAGCACATCTTGAAATTAAAAAAAGACCTTTTGGACATAAAATTAAGTTAAATGGCAAACAGCATGTTTTCATGAAATGTTTCAGAACTTTTGTAGTGCATATACACAATTAGGTTCATCGTTATATTTGATACTTCCAGCTTAGTGGATACAATGGATGCATTTATCTTATAAACAACTTTAAGTAACTTTAAAATTATACCTATAAAAATTTAATAACATATTTAATTAATAATTATGGATATTTTTACCATAGTGATCTTCGTTATCTGATGATTACGTTCTAAAATACTCAAAATCCAGTTAAAAAAAAACAAAAAAAATCAATTTCAATTTAAACAGTGTAAAGTTTTATAATTTAGACAATTTTATTTCTTTAACTGGTAATAAATAATAGTTTGGATCACTTTCTTATATTTTCTGATAAAACAGTTTTTAACAAACATCCAGTTAATTAAAAGAACCAGTAGTCGATACTGTATTACAAAATATCATCAAAAACTTTATTTTCTTTATAGTCATATACAGTATAGTCAACTCCCTCTAATCCACAGATTTATAATCTGCAAATCCTTCTAATCCATAATTGATTTTTTAATGTAAAAGAAATTTACATCTCATATTTAAAAAAAATTCACCTTTCTCACCTTTTTACTTTTTTTTTTTTTTTTTTTTTTTTAACCAAATTTTTATCTTAATCCTTGCTTTGAAACAAAATTGGAAAGGGGGAGGGGGTAACATTCTTGTATTTATTATCCTGCAATTCATGCAGACTAGCACTTAAAACAAACCACTATTACATCAATGTTTAACAAAATTAATCAGTGATGAATATTATTTCTGAACTTTCAAAAGTATTTTGTTTTGTATTTTTTAAATATGTTTATTTACATTATACAGGTACCTATTATTTGAATATGCTTGAATTATTTATCATCATATATGAAAGACATAGATTAGTTTTATTAATATTGAAGAAATATTTTATTCTAAAATTTATTAGAAATCGTCTTTCCATTTTTATGTCTATTTATGAATTAATAATAACTGACTTTGTATCTGCAAAAGAAAACTGTAAACAAAGGCAATGATCTCTAATCTGCAAATTCCTATAATCCGCAGAACCTGTGGACAAAACTTTTGAGAGTTAGAGGGAGTTGACCGTAAAATAAATGAAAAGTTTTTTAGTAGTTCAATACTACACTTTATATTTCAACTTAAAGTAAATACAAACTACGGATTTTTTTTTTTTTTTTTTTTTTTTTTTTTTAACCCTAGATAACTTCCAGGAAAGTTTAAAAGTAGGTATATTACTTATTGATGCAGTTCATTGGATACCAGCTTTGAGTTTATACAAAAAATTGTATCCTTTAAAAAAAAAAAAAAAAAAAAAATGCAAATATTATGGTTAAAAATTCCATAATTATTATCATTTGCACTGTTTGAACATATAATAATATGAGATAGTATCTATGCAAAAACTTCTAAAAATATCAGCATTAAAAAGTAAAAACCCGTCACCTGTATGAAAATATAAAGTCATTAAACTTTTTGCTGCAAACAGCTTTTTGCAGTTAAAACAGGTGAGTAGATTGCCACCAAACTCTGTATAGAGACGAATCATGATATGAGCTTATCCATTTTAGTTACAAGAATTTGAGTATAACCATCTTGTATGCATGTAATATGCATTTTTTTTTTTATTATTTTTTTTTTTAAATAAAAACTTATTGTATCTATAAAACAGACAAAAATAAAATATTTTAGAAAAAAGAACCCTTATATTATACTAATATTGTAAATAAAACTTTAGTTACATATTTGTTCAAATAAAAGTAAGACACTTTTAAAACTTTAAGAAAAGATTAATTTTTAATTTAAAAAATAATAATTATGAAAAAAGTAAATACACTAAAATGTTATTAAAAATATATTTTAATAATCAAAAATGTTGTTTTTCAAATTATGGGCCAAAACCACCTATCTTTTTTACTCTACTAGAATTTGAAGATTAATGAAATATATTATGTTTGAAATGATAAAATATTTATTTTAATGTTCTCATTTCATATAATAACTTCATGCATCTTAAATTAAGCCCAAGTGTATAGGAACTTTTATATTCTCTAAGAATTATCTGAGAATGATTCACATATGAGAAAGACTAATAATAAAGAATGAAGTTATCAGTTATTACGGATTTAATAATCCACTAAGCTGGAAGTATCAAATATAACGATGAACCTAATTGTGTATATGCACTACAAAAGTTCTGAAACATTTCATGAAAACATGCTGTTTGCCGTTTAACTTAATTTTATGTCCAAAAGGTCTTTTTTAAATTTCAAGATGTGCTAAATTCTTTATATGTACGTCAATTATTCTTTCTTACAACTATTCGGTATTTGATACATGGCTACTCGGTGCAACACTAAAAATGATCTTAAAGTTACTTAAAGCTTTTTATCCTAGCAGCAGTAACGGTGTAGCATGGCATCGGGTGCAGCAGATTGTTTAAAGCTCTGTAGATGAATTTAACAACTAAAGAAATGTTTAGGCTTAAAAATACACTTGCATTATATATCTAGATTACTACATTGGTTGTATAGTCTTAATTTATGAAAAATTTGCATCTACAAATTAAATATTTTATGAATTGATATTATTTCTAGAGATACGAGACTTGGTTCAGCCTTCATGGTTTGAAAATAAATTTTATTTTGCTGCTGATAGGTTCAGAAAATTGTTGTTGGAATTTTTAAGTTGATTATTATTTTTATCACGAATTATTTTATGATTCGTGGTATACAAGTATACATATTTTAATAAAAGATGGTTTAGGCATTTTAATTTCATGAGGGAAGGCTTATTTTATAAGCAAAAGGAGTCAGTGAAAGTTGAAATTAACGACTGTCATTATTTGCAGTTGGTGGATATCTCCATCGATTCAGAGAAGAGATGCCCTAGAATCAGGATTCTACTGTACTTGGGCAAAAGGAGTTATTATCTAATTAGTATTATTTATCTAATGATCACAGAAAAGTGTGACAGTATGGAGCCAGTTTGGCTTTTGATTGTGTAATTTGGGTGGTTTAAATGTCAATACGTAGCATAATAGCAGGAAAAATTGAAGAATTTTAGGATAACTAATGATATTAAAAGATATTTCAGGAAATTTTTTAAGAATTCAGAAAAATCCGGACACGTATTATCTCTGACTGTGAGACTTTTTTTATTCATTTTTAAAGATTACGGCAACTTTTAATCTACAACTGGACACGAATATTGTAAACAAAAATTAAAAATGGATATTATATTTATAACACAGAAAAAAATATAATAAAACTATTAAAATAATATTTCTTACCTGAAATATAGTATGAAATCCTTTATTTAATATGTATAATATAAATACTTTAATTCTTCTTTATACGATTTGTTATTGTTGCCCGGCGTATTAATACAAGATGAAAAGTGAAAAATTAGCCAATAGCCGAGAATGGATGGATTGATTGATGGATGCGTTTTACGTCACACTAAAAGCCAAGAAAAATGTGAAATATTTTCTCTTTAAAAAACTGTAAATTTATCATCAATAACTATGAAGTAAAATACTTATAATGCATTAAAAACAAAATCTGAATTTTTTATTGACTGCATTCAGATTGAACCAACCAACCAACTACAAGGCCAAACCGAATAACACCTGTTCAGAATTCTGAGAATTATCAATAGAAATCTTTGCATCGCGTAGTAAAAATAGTTCGATTTTTAAACTGAGTTATAAAAAAAACAAGAGTTTTCCTAGGGAAAAGGGAGATGTCAGGCACATCAGATAAAAGCGATTAATATCATATATAAATTAAACTAAATTCGCTCGAGCCATATTCGAGAAAAAATTCTTACACATTAGGCCGCCCATTTATAGCTTAAATGAGCCAATTCATATCTCGAAATATATTGCACGCAGAAATGTAGCGATTTCAGGGTAGGATCAGACAGAAGGTATAAGACTATTTTGAAATTATCAGAACATAACCTCCCATATTTCCTGAGATATTAAGTGTCGGCTTTCAGCGGTTTCTTTGATCTTTAAATTCGTGTATATATAAGTGTCGCAGTTTCGTTCGTTTTTCCGTTTCCGCTGAGTGTCGTGGCGTTCGTTTGTTTTTGCGCTTGCGTCACTTGAGACTCTGCCGAGTCTCTTGATATGTATCTTAAGAAATGTATTTTACATAATGTATTTTACAATATCTTAAGAAATGTATTTCACATACAAATGTGAAAAGTCGATAACTTTGTTTTAAATTATCACAGATTTAGGGTTCATCCTTTCGCTTTAAAAGTATAGACGACTTTTCTGGCAAGAATATTGAAAATTTTAATACAATAGCGAAAGCGATGAACTATACAAATTGCCCATACTTTTTTTTTAAATTAAATATTACTAATATATATATATATATATATATATATATATATATATATATATATATACACACACATATTTAATTTTCCATGGAAAAATTAAAAACAATGCTCACTCATGTACATTTATACGAAATTTTGACCTATTAGGACATATTAAAAATTCGTAAAACAATGGTATGACAGCGCCACCTATTGAACGATTTATTAACAAATATAATCGCCACCAGTTTAGGTCACAGTCCATGTAAACCAAGTTTGAATAAATTACGTTCATTAGTTCGTGAGATACAGCATCCATAAAATTTTAAAATTTATTAATTTAATCATAAAAATTTAATCAACACAGGTTTTTATAATTAACATTTTTATATATGGAATTTTGTACATTTTTCACCAAACAATGCTGAAATACAGATATCTGAAAAATCGCAGAAAGCAATAGCAGCACTATCCGTCGGTGGATATATACGGAAACTGAAGTAGCACATTTTGTCATTATATATATATGTCTCACATACAAGGTTTGATAAGTATTCGTACTATAGAAGGTGAGGTACAGGCTTCCCTAAGTTGAAACGTAACAGTGCCATCTAACATTTGATATGTACCCGAAGTGAATCAGTAAAATTTACGTAATATCTATTTCACGTACCAAATTTAGAGCATTTATAAATCATAGAAAATGAGTTATTGCGTTCCGTTCCCTTGAAGAAAAATAAATTGCAGCATACCAGTGCCTCCAGTTGTCCGATATGCACGCAAAATTATTCTGCAAAGTTTTATATGATATTAATTTTACATACCAAGTTCAGTGTATTTATAATTATTTATATCACAAAAAGTGAATTATTGCCCTTACGTTAACGGGATTAAATTGCAGGAGAGCAGCGCCACCAATTGGTCAATATATGCACCCGAATTAAATCAGCGTAGTGTTACATAATATCTGTTTCACATATTAAGTTTGGTGCATTTGTGCACTGTAGTTGAGATATAATCTCCCCATAAAAGGGAGAATTTACAGAATAGAAGCGAACCCTATCTCGTGGTACATTCCAGAGGCTAATGAGCACCAAAGCTGATATTTAAGTCAATATCTAATTAAATATTCCTGATATTTAGCAAATTAGTTTAAAGTCTAACTAAACATCAAGTTTGGTTAAATTCCCTTGATTGGTTTGTGAAATACAGAGTCCACAAAACTTTGATAACACACACACACACACACACAAAAAAAAAAACAAAAACAAAAAAAAAAAACAGACAGACTGGCATTTTGAAAGAATGGTAGAATTGTGTTCTGCGGACATCTCAAGAGTGTATAAACCCATGGAAAACAGGAGATAAAAAATTCCCAATCATCCAACACATTTTTCTTCGTATATACAAAATAATAATAATAATAATAATAATAATAATAATAATAATAATAATAAATAAAATAAATTAATTTTTCGTAACATAATTTATTAACAATTTAAGAAGCAAATAATAATGAATATCTGCAAAAGTAATCTGGAGTAATGTGTTTGACAGAATTCAACAATATAAAACTTAAATAAAATTATAAATAATTATAATGATTATAATAACATATAATTAAAGTTTAAAATTTTGTAATTTCTTCCCACCTCATCTCTATTACATTTCAATGATTATTCTACATGTCAACAAAATTTGAAACTGAAAATAAGGAAAAAAATCTGAAAAAAAGGCATTTTGTCATATTCGTTATAATCACACTGTGACAGAACGTGTTACGACGGTGATACACTTGAACGTTTTTCATAGAACTAGACTTGTACGTTTTATAGATGGTATAAAGCGAACCTTTTCAGAACGTTCTAAGTAATACTATTTTTGAACGTCTAGTCTAATCGAATGTTCTGTTGACACGAAACACGGCGTTTGAACGACTGTAACCGTTATTAGACGTTCACAGAACGTTCCCGGGCTACTTGGGTTCCCATTGTTGCTAATCTCAGCCCAAACCATCAAACATTTTAGAAACAAAGACCTTGTTCCACCTTTTCTTTTTCTGGTGTTCTTGAGAGCTAGCTCCAAAGGTTTGGGACGATTTTTGATAGTTTTCAGCGACTTAAACAGTAAAAACTTTCTCATCAGACCACAAAATACCTTAGATGCGCCGCACTTTGAAAAAATCACAAAACTTTTTCATTTATCTAATAAAATTTCCTTTCTCTCATCGCTCAAAAACTGCCCGTTGAGTAAATGCAAATTATTTTAATCTATATAAATAAAGAGGAGTGTCTGTGTGTGTGTCTGCGCTCTGGTGCTCACACTACTGATCGCAGAGCTTCCAAATTTGGCATATAGGTACCTGGGACTCTGCAGGTGTGCCCCTCATCGAGATTTTTTCGAATTTCGAATTTGAATTTTTTAAACTAATGTTTTTTCGATTTTAAATATTGGCTTTAATGTTTCATTTTCATGAATTTATTCTTCGATTGTAATCGTCTGCGTATCTTAGCAACGGCTATTATGCAATTCATTTTTTATTTAATACATTCATTTGAAGGAGATTTTCTTTTTTTTTTTTTTTTTTTTTTTTTCTTTTTACTATTATTATTATATTTATTGAAAATCAAATCGTAATGCAATAGAAATAAATTGTTACGTTTATGTATAAATTTTATACTATAGCAACTTTTTATTTTTTATATTTTTAATTAATTCCTTTAAAAGAAAATTTTTTTTTTTTTTTTTAATTATTATTATTTATAATATTTATTGGGTGAAAAAAATGGTAGTTTATAGTAGAAAGGATAAACTGATTAAAATTCGTTTTTCATGTATTTAGTTCCTTTTAAAAGAAAATCCACTTTTTTATTTTATTTTATTGCACTGGTCGGAATCAAATCGTAATATAGTGTAAATAACGGGGGCTATAAAACACATGGTTCACAAACTAAAATATATAATAGATGCTGAGATACAGTCATCTTTAAAATCGCAGTTCTTAAATAACAGAAAATCCAGAAGCCGTCGATAAATACCCAGATTGAAGTGCCCGGGAAAGACCTTGCTGTAGACAGTGGGGATACTGGACCCGATGCAGCACGAGTAGAAAAAAGAGCTGCCTTAGGCAACGGGTACCCGAAGAAGCGAGATCTAAAGCGATTTCAGTGTTTTTTTTGTTTTTTTTTTTTTTATTTGTAATTTGATGTAAATAATAAATACTGATCCAATTCTTTTGAAAATTCATTTAAATATAGTGACCAGCGAAGTGCGCGTAGCCTGCTAGTAAATAATATTTAAAGATAAAAGCATTACAACAACAAACTAGTTGGCATAGGTGGACTCTGCTCAGTTCCCCATCATATTTATGTTCTCATAAATTTCTAGTACGAGACGTATTATAATCGTGTTAAAAGTAATGAATTTGACCAAAGCTTGATACAGTGACAGAATGAAATCCCCGCCTAATAGGCTATCCACCGTTCACTTCGATATATTTACCTTATTCTAATCTATTAATTTATTTTATCAGGGTCGATTCCGTTGTTTAGTTTTCATGCTACTATTTCCAATGCAATAATCCTCAAAATTCATATTTATATGAAAAATTTACAATTTCGCTATGTTGATAAAATCGTAAATTACGATTAATTTACGAAATTTTCCTATTAGAATATATGTATTCAATCATGTTCAAACAAATATCATAAATGTAATTTTGAAATTGTCTAATGTATTTATGATCCTCAAAATGGAAGTTTATGCTCAATTTTGCCTTATTCTGACATCTATATCATTATATAAAGCGCAAAAAATTGTTTGTTTGTGGAGGGTAATCTCTGAAACTACTGAACCGATTTAAAAACTTCTTTCACTGACCGAAAGCTACAGTATGCCATATTGTTATAGGCTATATTTAATTTTGATAAAATAAATTTTAGTTTAAAATCTGAGCATTTTAATTAAAATCCCCATAGAAGCCGTAATAGAAATGGAAATAATGAAATATTAAAAAAATTAGCTGCTGCCAACATAAAAGAAACATTTACATATTCATTTCGTTTTTAAAATATCTTGACGTGAAAAGAAAAGAAATATATTTGCACGTGCATTAAATTGAAATTCATATAAAGCTTTTTTAATTGTTAAACTTACACGTTAAATCTGACGTCATTATAGAATTAAAAGTGTTTATTTTTCTAATAATTTAATTTGATATGATATGATATAATATAATGATCTAAGCATCAATGTTTAAACCACGGAGTCTTTATTACTCCGTGGTTTAAACTGATGTGTGTGTAAACGAAATTGGAATTTAAAAATAAATAAATAAATAAAATAAAATAAAATAAGAAATTCTATTTTATAATATTATTTATTTTAATTTATAATTGTTGCCAAAAAGATTTACGAATTAATTTATTTTTAGACATATAATAAAATATATTTTCACGCGAACAATAATATAAAAAGTGAACTGGATTTTTTGTAAAAAAATAATAAAGATCGAGGAAAATTATTTCCCCATTTTAATCCCCATATTTGGATATAGATATGTATTAGTTATCATGTGCATCCGTTAGATTAAATTGTTTTTGTTGTAAAATTGATAAAATTGGAATTTCAAATTTCAAAACTCTAGAAAAAAAAAAATGGCAAATTTCCATATTCGATTGAAAACATAAACATTTCATTTCAAAGGATGATATTTACACAATAAACATCCAACTAATAAACTAATTAAAAGGGAAAGGATAAATATTCTATCATAATTTGAAGTCAAATTTGTTTTCAAATGTCTAAATAAAGTATCTGATATAATATACTAATATGTTGCAGCGGAATAGATTTGATATCCGTCATCCTTGGCAGAAAAAAAAAATCGCCAAATTATCTGGCGAATATAATTTAATTCCTTTCAAAAATCATGGTTATTTTAAAAACTTACATTAAGAGTGTAACGAATAATATGAAACAATATTTCGTACAATACATATTACGAAAATATACATCTGGCATGTATATTTTCGTATTACTTTTTGATCGCCATATACAAAAAACGCCAAGGGTGACAGTTTTGAAATTTAAAATTAAAATTTTGTCAATTTGACAGCAAAATAACTCAATCTAACGCATGCATACAATAACTAATACATATCTATACCCAAATATGAGGATTAAAATCGGGAAATAATTCTTCTAGAATTTTAATTAAAAAAAAAAAAAAAAAAAAAAAAAAAATCCAATGAGCGATTAACATGGAAAATCTTTTTCTTGCATCCATGGGCGGTCAGTCATGTCACACTTCGCTTGCGTATTGAGATGTTAAAATTTATTTGGCGACTATTTTTAGCAACTAACAGTTATGGCAAGTAGCTCAATATACATAGCGCATACAGCCATTACTGAAATGTAAATAGCATTTAATTATTTGAGTTACATTATGTTGATTGGAAACCTATTTAATATACCTATGCTCTATAGCTATACTAATATAAAAAGAAGAAAGGTTTATATGCATATGTAGAGAACGATCGCTAGAACTAAAAAGCCGATTGCTTTTTTTTTTTTTTTTTTTTTTTTTTCTTTCAATAATCAAAAGTTACACTGTCTCTCTCTAAGTGCTAGAAGCTATAATAAATTTTGGTAAAATAAATTTTTAATTAAAAGTTTCAATATTTTAATTGAAAACAAAGCATAGATTTGATATCTATCGTCATTGGCGATTTTTGTATTTGGCGATCGAAAACGTAATACGAAAATCTGTATATTATCGTAGTAAATACGAGATGTATGTGTTTACTTCAATTACCCTACTACCGTAGGTAGTGGAAGTATTGTATAGGTTTTGGCAATTGGTCAGTGTGTGTGTATATGTGAACGTGTGTGTGTAATCTTCTGGCTGTCATATCTCCAAAACTAATAAAAATAGAACTACTAAACTTCACAAGTGATTCAGGTCTGGTGTACAGATAAATTTTCCAAATTTTCGTGAAAATTGAAAAACCGAAATTGGGTCATCGAAAACCAGAAATGGGACCGTAAGCCCGTATTCAAAAACACCTCTAATGATTTTCTTCAAAGTTGCTGTATAAATAATATATTAGATGCCCTTTCGATTGAAAAGTTGCTTAGTTCAGGAAAATTGATAGGCGTCCTCTATAAACAGCTCAATTTCAGACTTCGCAAGTGCGTTCCTTTAAAAACGCCTGTACGGATTTTTTTCAAACTCGCCATGTTAACTTCCTATTAAATATCCTTTTGTATGTAATTATTGTTTTTAGGTCAATAATTGAGTATGCTAAGTTTTGGTAAAAGTTGGTATCTCAAAAACGGCTCTAACGTATTCTTGAAATTTTTTTCTTTAATCCAATTTAGATAACCTTTCTCAAGTATTACGTGCTTATTACAGGAATATTAACGGTCATCCTGATTAGGTAGTTCAGTTTTAGATCTCGGAAATTCATGTTTAAAAAAATAACTATCTATTTTTTTTTTCCCCTTATTTTTTAAGTCGCTATGCAAACTCTGTTGTATGTGTCTTTATACGTGTATCAAGTTTCTCTTACTCGAAAATCTCAAAAAATGCAAGTAATATCTCCAAAAAATTGTATATATTACGTGTAATAGTGGGTAATGGAAGTCGTGTGGTTGTTTCACATCAGATTCTGTAATAGTATATATTGTACGAATATTGTTTCATATTATTGATTTCTCCTTTAATATACATTATTACAATAATAATCAATTATGGAAATAATTAAATATATTTGCGAAATGAACAAATAAATAATAATTAAAGCTATTATGATGTCAATTTTATCAAAAACATTTTCATGTCATAGGTTTATTTTTCAATATTTTTTATTCATGAGTAAAGAAATGTTTCTTTTTATGAAATAAATAAATAAATAAATAAATAGCATTAAGTAAAAATTGCCAACATTTAACAACTAATTAAAAAAAATAATTGTAAAATTATATTTTGACTTTCCAGTTAATAATATTGCCTGACTATAACATATAAACTGATATATTTCTTGATTTTTTACATATTAATCCATCTTTAACTAAAATTTGTTCATCAGTGCGAAGCCGGACGGGTCAGCTAGTGTTAAGTAAATCGTAAATTCCAAATAACTTACGAATTTTTTAAATTGGAAAAATCATAGTCTATGATATTCATGCCAGTATATCCTAAATAATATTTCGAAAGTGGTTTGACATCTTTACGATGAAAATATACCTGAAAATTGACGTTTATGTAAAATTTTGCTGTTTGCTCTATTCTGCCATGTTAAGAAATTTGTAAATTTCCAATAACTTACGGAATTTTTATATTGGAAAATTCATAGTCATTAATATTCATGCCAGTGTCCTAAATAATATTTCAAAAGTAGTCTGACATCTTTACGATGAAAATGTCTCTAAAAATTGACGTTTATGTGAAATTTTGCCCTATACTGCCATGTTAAGAAATTCGTAAATTTCCAATAACTTGAAAATTTTCAAAGTAGCATATTTATAGTTACTGATGTTCATTCCGGCATCAAAACTGATATTTTAAAACTGGTCCGACATTTTTACAATAAACAGTTTCCATTTAATGCACGTTTAAGTGAATTTTTGTCCTATTCTCCCATGTTAAGAAAATCGTAAATTTCTAATAACTTACGAAGTTTTGAAATTCGAATGTTGCAAATGAATAGGGTTCTTGCCAGTGTCGAAAGTAATATTTTAAAACTGATCTGACCTCTCTCAGACAATTTGCTCTTGAGATATCGTGTACACAGACTAACAAACTAACGGACTAACACACTAACTGCCTGACCCACTAACGGACTGACACACTAACAGACACCCTACAGACAGACACCATACAAATTTTGTCATTTTCGGATTCCTCACACCTGAAAACGTATAAAAAGTAAAAAAAACCTAGGTCGAAATTTTTCACGATTACTTAAGTTTCCCATACCTATAGTATGATGGGCAACTAAAAAGTGGTTTGACATCTTTATGATGAAAATATCCCTCAAGATTGACGTTTATGTGAAATTTTGCTCTATTCTGGAATGTTAAGAAATTTGAAATTTTCCAATATCTTACGAAATTATTATATTGGAAAATTCATAGTCATTATTATTCATGCCAGTGTTCTAAATAATATTTCAAAAGTAGTCTGACATCTTTACGATGAAAATATCTCTAAAAATTTACGTCTATGTGAAATTTTGCCCTATACTGCCATGTTAAGAAATTTGTAAATTTCCAATAACTTGCGAAATTTTCAAAGTAGCATATTTATAGTTATTGATTTTCATTCCGGCATCAAAACTGATAATTTAAAACTGGTCTGACATGTTTACAGTAAAAAGTTTCCATTTAATGCACGTTTAAGTGAATTTTTGTCCTATTCTCCCATGTTAAGAAAATCATAAATTTCTCATAACTTACGAAGTTTTTTAATTCGAATGTTGCAAATGAATAGGGTTCTTGCCAGTATCGTAAGTAACATTTTAAAACTGATCTGATCTCTCTGCGATCATTTGTTCGTGAGATATCGTGTAAACAGACTAACGGACTAACACACTAACGGACTGACACACTAACAGACATCCTACAGACAGACACCATACAAATTTTGTGATTTTGGGATTGCTCACATCTGAAAACGTATAAAAATGTCAAAAAACCGAGGTCGAAATTTTTCACGATTACCTAAGTTCCCCATACCTATAGTATGATGAGGAACTAAAAAGTGGTTGTAATGAAGTAGGCAGTCCATAAAAACTCCAATTTTTTTTTCAGGATACTTAATAGCCACCCTGTATATATATATACCGCTTTCATTTAGAACGAATAATTAGTCGTTTTCTGTGTTTGTGAATCCAAATAGATTTTTAAAAATGAAAGATTTTTCATCCGCGTTATATTGGTTTAATTACATTTGGTGTATGCTAATGATCTATTACTACCATTTCCCTCTTAAATACTTGTAAGTACCACCATATTTTTAGTTCTTTATCATACTATAAGTATGGGGAACTTAGGTAATCGTCAAAATTTTCGACTTCGGTTTTTTGACTTTTTTATACGTTTTCAGGTGTGAGGAATCCGAAAATGGCAAAATTTGTACGGTGTCCGTCTGTAGGGTGTCTGTTAGTTTGTTAGTGTGTTAGTCCGTTATTTTGTTAGTCTGTTTACACGATATTTCACGAACAAATGATCGCAGAGAGGTCAGACGAGTTTTAAAATATTATTTATGACACTGGCAAAAACACTATTTATTTGCAACATTCTAATTAAAAAACTTCAGAAGTTATTCGAAATTTAAGATTTTCTTAACATGGGAGAAGAGGGGAAATTTTCACTTAAACGTGCATGAAAAGTAAAAAGAAATATTTTTATCGTAAAGATGTAAGAATAGCTATTAAATATCAGATTTGATGCCGGGAGGAACATCATTAAAAATAAACATGCGACTTTGAAAATTTCGCTAGGCAGAAAAATTCGTGTTCGCTGTTAACCCTTTATAGGCCAATTGTATCATATAGCAGAAATTGGGTTTACTCGGAAATGGATATAGCGATTTTCAAAAAAAGTTTGTAGTTAAGTGTTTTTCGGTATGCTTGGATTAGCCCTCATCTTCAGAAAAATTGCGTTCGCTGTTAACCCTTTATTGGCCAATGGCAGCAAATGGCAGAAATTGGGTTTACTCGGAAATGTTTATAGGGATTTTGGTGAAAGTTAGAATTAAGTGTGTTTAGGGGTGCTTAACCGATTGGAATTGTCCTCATCGTCAGAAAAATTCGTGTTCACAGTTAAACCTTTAAAGGCCAATTGCAACGTATTGCAGAAATTGGGTTTGCACGGAAATGGAGAAGGCAAGTTTGATGAAAGTTTGGAGTTAGGGATTTTTGATGAGAAAAAACCATTGGATCTCATCTTCAGATAAAGTCACGTTCACAATTAACCCTTTATCGGTCAATTGCATAACACATCAGAAATCGGGTTTACTCGGAAATGGATATAGCGTTTTTGTTGAAAGTTCCTGATTAAGTGTTTTCGGGTGAGGGGCTAAAACGATTGGATTTACCCTCATCTTCAGAAAAATTTGCGTTCTCAGTTAACCCTTTATCGGCCAATTTCACCATATGGCCGAAATTGGGTTTACTCTGAAATCGATATAGAGATTTTGGATGAAAGTTTAGGGGTACATAAATGATTGGAAATAATTTCATATTCAGAAACTTTCGCGTTCGCTGTTTAACCTTTAAAGGCCAATTGCAACGTATGTCAGAAATTTGGTTTACACCAAATTGGACATAGCGATTTTGATGAAAGTTTGGAGTTAGGAATTTTTTGGTGAGAAAAAGCGATTGGAAATATCATGGAAAATAAAATTCATTTATAAACTTGGTTGAGACCCTTATATGGTCTATGTATACATCGCCACTTGAAAACAAAATTGTGGAGGAATTTGGTTAACTTATCCAAGACATTTATAAGATAAATTCGCTGTGCAAATTTGGTTCGATTTGGAGTATTATTTCGGGAGTTACTATGATGATAAGATTTCGATTATATATGTAGCGAGAGAGAGAGATAAACGAAGTGATTGGAATATTTCGATTTCCAAAAAAATCAACCTGAAATGGCAAATTCGGGTTTATGTTTTGAAAAATGCATATAAAATGCCCCCAATGAGCGCGGAAAATGTCGCACATGTAACTCTCAATTCATCCACCTGAGAGGCATTCATGTTAGTTTTATTATAGGCAAGTTTTTTCTTTATACCATCTATAAGTTGATTCTTCTCAAATATTGCATTTTTAAGTTGTGTCCTTTTTCTTGCCGAGATGCGATATGTCAATTTTACTTTGATAGTTTTTATCAATAATTAAAATGTGTGGAAACAAATACGTGATGGGGAACTGCGGGGAGTCCATCTGTGCTAACTAGTTTAAACTACTTCTTGAATATTACTAAATTACGAGCAGATAGAATATAAATATTTTCTTGTCAATCGAATTTCAAGATGCTATAGAAATCGCATGAAATATTTGTCATCGAGAAGAGACATTAAAAAAAGAATCATAACTGTGGTATACTATATATAGACGAAGTTCTATATTTATGAATTTTGAAAATCATGTCTACAAGAATGAGAGATTAACACCAAGGGAAAATATATATATATATATATCGCTTTCATTTAGAACGAATAGTAGGCATTTTCTGTGTTTGTGATTCCAAATAGATTTTTAGAAAAGAAAGGTTTTTCATCCCTGGTATATTGGTTAATCGCATTTGGTGTATGCTAATGATCTATGAATACGGCCTCTGTCTTAAATGCTTGTAAGTACCACCATATTTTAAAAACTACTTCTGGAATATTTCTGAATTACGAGCAGATAATTTTTTCTCGTCAGTCGAATTTCAAGATGCTACAGAAATTACATGAAATATTTTTCATCAAGAGAAGACATTAAAAAGAGCAACATAACTCTATACCATAGAAATTATATGTATATAGACGGAGTTTCTATATTTCTTAATTTTGAAAATCGAGATTATAGGAATAATTGATAAATAACACCAAGGGAAATATATATATATATATATATATATATATACTAGCTGTTACCCCGCGACTTCGTTCACGTGGAATTGATGTGTATGTGTGGGAACTGACGGTTTGATCATAATATGTAATGTAATGAAACCTTATCATTGTGGTGCTGTGCAAAACAGAGTCTGATAAAGTATACTAAAAAAAATTTGTAACTCATTGAAAGATCGACGGGGAAAAATACAATTTATTTTTATTCTAACACCGATCTGTATGCAACATTAAATGACTTATTTTCCGTCAGCACATGCAAGTTCTGGGCACTTGAAACACGGGAACAACCGACATATAATTGACCGTGTGAGAAGCATGGAGTTCCTAAATGAATGCCTGTCACTTTTAAGGTTTGGCCCTGGGATTTGTTGATCGTCATTGTAAAAGCCAATTTAGATAGAAATTGCAATATTTGGAAATAATATATTTTTAAAAGTTGAATCTTAAGAATCTTTGCAAGCGTTTTTTGAAATCTATCAATACTTTAAACATATATACAGAATATGATTTATTATCATAAATTGACTAAAAAACATCATAAAAAGTATAATCAAAATAGGAATTAGTTTTTATTTATTTATTTTTAATGCCAAAATAAATAAATAAAAAGTTAACGCCAACATGGCGATAAAAATTAAATATTCGTTCATAGGGATCCTGTACTAAAACAATACTGCGTTGCGGAAGTATAAAAACTGGGTCGTCAATTATGAATTTTATTTCGAAACCTTTCTTTGTATGATTTTAGTTCACTATTGCACAATATTAATCTGGTTCTAATAATAATTTGGTGACTGGTGAATTAAAATTTTAATTATGTGGTGAAATTCATATAATATTTATGAGTTTCAAATTTTTATTATTATTTTTTTTTTTACAAAGAAATGATTTTTTTTTTTCATCTCCCGGCGAATTGTTGAATAATATTTTAGTTCTTAAACAATTTTGGACGGCTTTGCCCGATTCGTTGGCAAACTCTTTTCTATATAACTCTTTTCTATAAAAAAAAAAAAAAAAAAACTGAAATCGGTCAATAGCTCGCTTTGGGTTCCCGCTGCCTTCGGCAGCGACTTGTTCGTCTTTGCAATCTCCGGTGCCTGTCCCTATTGCCTGCGACAATAGCTTACCCATGGGCTTCCATTTGGGTGCTTATCATATATGACAGTTTCGATACGGACAGTATCGAAAAACTTGAAGTTGCTCTTTTATATCTGAATCCCAGTTACATATGAACAACATTATACGTGATGTACATAATATTTGCTCTCAAGTTACTTCCTATATTTATTTGATTTAACCAATCAATCATAGAATGACAGCAATTTCAAGCCACCTATAATATTACAATATGCTATGATCGGCTACTTCTATCGCATGAGAAAATTATTTTTTTTATTATTATTATTTTGTGGTTATATATACTTCATGCTTAGTTAATAGTAGTTGGTATATAGAAAAATAAATAAATTGATTAATATGTAAACTTGATCATGGTACAGCCTTAATGCCCTTGGCGACTTTTGAATTTTTGTTGTCGTTTTAGACCAAAATATAATATATGCGATTATTGTTCCTATACGCAAGCGAGGTGTGACGTCACTGACCGTCCCTGGATGCTAGAAAATGATTTCCTATGTTAATCGCCCATTGGATTTTTTGTAAAAAATTATTAAAAATCGAAGATAATTATTTCCCGATTTTAATCCCATATTTGGGTATATATGTATTAGTTATCATGTACATGTGTTAGGTTGAGTTATTTTGCTGTCAAATTGACAAAATTTTAAATTTCAAAACTCTGTCGTTTTTGGGCGCTTATTGTATTTGGTGATCAAAAACGTAATACGAGAATATACATGCCAGATGTATATTTTCGTAATATGCATTGTACGAAATATTGTTTTATATTATTCATTACTCTCTTAATATAAGTTGTTAAATAACCATGATATTTGAAAGGAATTAAATTATGTTCGCCAAATAATTTGGCGATATTTTTTTTTTTCTGCCAAGGATGACTGATATCAAATCTATTCCGCTGCAACATATTAGTATCTTATATCAGATACTTTATTTAGACATTTGAAAACAAATTTGACTTCAAATTATGATAGAATATTCATTATTTTCCTTTTAATTAGTATATTAGTTGGATATTTATTGTGTTAATATCATCCTTTGAAATGAAATGTTTGTGTTTTCCATCGAATATGGAAGTTTGCCGTTTTTTTTTTTTTTTTTTTTTTTTTTTTCCCTAGAGTTTTGAAATTAAAAATTCAAATTTTGTCAATTTTACAAGAAAAATAACTTGATCTAACGCATGGACATGATAACTAATACATATCCATACCTAAATATGGGGATTAAAATCGGGAAATAATTTTCCTCGATTTTTAATAATTTTTTACAAAAAATCCAATGGCGTTTAACATAGGAAATATTTTTCTTGCATCCATGAACGGCCAGTGACGTCATCACTTCGCTTGCGTATTTCTTTTTATCTTTTCCTTGGCTAAAAATGTCCGATCTACTTCCGCATCAAAATTAAAAACTTTGTTCAGAATTATCAATAAGAAAATACTTTTAATATAATGCTGAATTAGCTTTTATGCAAAGCGTGTTTCATCCGCCATACTTAAAAAAAAAAAAAATCTGAAGTTGAGGTATGTAAAAAATGCTAAGAAATAAAATTCAGAAGAAATATGTTAGATTTGTAATATTACTATTTTATTTTAAAGTTATAAAGTGTCATTTTCCCATCGACCAATTTAACATTTAGTAATGTTTTTATTTTTCGCGTGAAAGCATGTTTCATTTTATGTTGAAATAAATAAATAACTAATAAAAAATACCTCGTTAACTTTTTTGGCAACAATTAAAAATTTAAATGGCTTATATTAAGTCAATTACCAGTTTATTATTTTCATATTTTAATTAATTTTAAAAAATCTAATCAAATTTCCGGTATAAATTGTAGCCTATGTTCTATTCCAGACTATTCTCTATCTCTGTACCAAATTTCATCCAGATCCGTTTAGCCGTTTTGGCGTGATTGAATAACAAACATCCATCCAAACTTTTCATTTATATATTAGTATAGATGTGATGTATTAATTACTGGATGAGAGAGAGATGAGAGGCGCAGGTGTAGCACACAATGACGACTAGGCTTTCTTTCAGGAAACATATTTATTGCTTCAGTATTTCTATGTCGAGACTGGGTAAGGCGAATGGAGTCTTAATTCGACACTCTGCCGATCCACGGGCGGCTCAAGCGGCGCCCCGGGCCGCAGAAACTGTTGGGGAGGCCTGTAGCGCCTTCGTAATTTCGGAGGAAGACTGCAGCGTGGAATTGTTTAACAAGTCAAAATCTCGACAAGAGGCTCCATTTGTTTAATGTTTGGACTTTTATACCTAATTTTCTGAGCTGCTGATTGGTTCTTTAAATCGTCTGGGCTCTTAAAAGGAATTTCTGGGATTAATTAATATGCAGCTCAATGCCGACACAGTTGCAAATTGCGTTAACGTCAGCGAATTTCGACTTATAATTTCATTCCTTTTCTGATTTCTGAGTTATAAAGTCTTCTGCTGGAAAACAAACTTTACAGGGCAATAACGAATTATTCGCGATTATAATTTCGACGAGCGATTTTTACACTTTCAATTTGGGTTTTTTACTAATTTAAAACTGTTTATTTTTATCCTTTTCATATATATATATATATACACTGGTTCTCATAATTATAAGGACACCCGTTTTTCTACATTAACTAAACACTGAACACTATTATTTAAACAAATATATTTTTTATTAATTTAAATTTCATTAATAGACTATATTTAAAAAGTTTTATCGTTTTTCTATCTTAAAAATTTTTAAATATGGTCAAAAAAATTATTTTTCAGGTGTTCACAATTATAAGGACTGCTCGAATCTTAGTAATTTTTTTTTCAGTTATTCTTTAAATTAATATTTCATGGGGTCTCTTTTTAGGGTGAAACAGTCAGACATTCACTCTGGTATATATATATATATACATTTTCTTTAATATTCAGCTTCAATGCCATTTCATACAGCATAAATGATATTCTGTATACATTTAAACTATTTAAAATTGCTTTCCACTTGCATGCACTTTTCTAATATGATAAGTTAAGGTTTTTCTAACTTGTAGGAATCGGGAAAGTCAATAATACAGAAGTTTCTTTCTTCAAACTATTTCCTATTGCTCTAGAAGTAAAGCAAAAATGTAAGTCTTGTTGAAAAAAATATTATTACCCCCCAAAATCTAACAAAAATCTGAGAATTCCACGTTTAAAATTTGTGGATATTCTCTTGATGTTCATAATAATAAAAAAAAATTACTAAATTCATTCTGCCTTCAGTAGAAAAAGCTCCCCAGAGTACCATAGACCCACCTTTAAAATTCCCGATTCATATCTGCCTTTAAAAAGTCTGCTCTGTCTTTCGCTATCTTCAGATCGTGTCAGTAACTGTTAAAACCATTTGGTTAATCAAGAATAAAATGTTTTTCATCCGAAAAGGCAACATTTTACCATTTAATATTGTCTTTATTCAATTTTAACGCAGACGTTCTTTCCCCCATTAAATGCTTATTGATTATTACAGGTTTTTTATTCATTTTAACATATTATTAATTATTTTAAACATGCATAAGTGTTGACCCCAACCTTACGTTAAAAATTATGAGCAAATTCAGCAGCAGTCATTATGAGTAGAACAGTAAGAAGAATTATGAGTCTTCAATCTCTGTAAAACAACTCTGATTTTGCATCAGATCTCTCTCTTATCGAACCATCAGTTCAACGTTTGATCACATTTCCTTCAGCAATTTTAGATCTTCGAATTTCATTAGAAATTCGGCGGATTGAAATTATCCTTTCACTTAAAAAACACATTTATCATACTTCACTACATGAACGTTCTTTTTTTTCGAGGAATTATCAGTAATGTCCGTCCAAGAAAACTTGAATGCTTATATATGAATTAATCTAGCCCAGTAGTTAACAAATTCGCATGTCAACTGTAATTTATCCGCTAGTAAGTTAAATAAAACGAAAAAAATCTTGATTGTCCCTATAATTATAAACATCTAAAAACGTGTAGAAAAATATATTTTGCATGATTTTTTATTAATTTTGTTTGATATTAAAAAAATTATAGCAGTTTTGGTTTTTAGAACACTAGATATATTAAGTGCACTTAGTATAATCTTGTTCACAATTATTTTTACATTAGTTATTTCAAAACATAAAGTGTCCTTTATAAATATGAGAAGGAGTGTATATATATATATCGCTTTTATTTAGAACGAATAATTAGTCATTTTCTGTGTTTGTGATTCCAAATAGATTTTTTAATAAAAAGAAAGGTTTCTCAACCACGGTATATTGGTTAATGACATTTGGTGTATGCTAATGATCTCTTAATGCCGCTTCTCTCTTAAATGCTTGTAAGTACCACCATATTTTTAAAACTGCTTCTTGAATATTACTAAATTACGAGCAGATAGAATATAAATATTTTCTCGTCAATCAAATTTCATGATGTTATAGAAATTGCATGACATATTTGTCATCGAGAAGAGACATTAAAAAGAGCAACATAACATTATACTATAAAAATGATATATAAATAGACGAAGTTTCTATATTTCTGAATTTTGAAAATCGACACTACAGGAATAATGGATAAATAACACGAAGACAAATATATATAAATATACACACACACACACACACACACACACACTAAGCGACAAAAAAAAAAAAAAAAAAAAAAAAAAAAAAAAAAAAGCCGCACTGCAGAAAAAATGACATACCTTTTTTATTTGTAATAACTTTAAAATTAATGGTTGAAAGAAATGAAACTGCCATGTTTGCATAATACCAAAGGGATGAAATGATACCGATGTACATTTTTGATTTAATAATTAGCTTTATTACACTCTACGAAGTACTTTATAAAAATCTACATAAAACTTTCTTTTTAAACATAATGTAATAACCATACACTTTGTATTTTGTTATGATTTATTATATGAAATAAAGAAGTTATATTTTAATATATGAAATAAAACGATTGATTTCTTAGGTCTAAGCAATTTTTTAATAAAAAATATGTATTCCGAATTGGGTTAATTCCACCTTTATGTGGAATTACTGATTTAATAAGCACAGTGGCATAGTATTATATCGTTTTTTGATATAAATCTAAAAAAAAAAAATCACTGTGCTAAATATTGTAAATAATTTTTCTAGTTCTTGCAAAATTGTAGGCTGCAAATTTCGAATCCCCCTCTCTCTCTCCGCGCCTTTTTATGACTAAACATTTTCCAGCGAATTGAGATTAGGACTGTTTCCAAGTCTAATAAAGAAGAAATTCTACGATATTCCTCGTGGGATTTAACTTAGAGTGAAAAAAGTTATTATTACTTACAGAATTACAGGTGCTCATGGAAAGGGATAGGTAATTTTAATAATTTGATTCAAATTGACGTACCACAGACGCCTTACAGCAAGGTGCTTTATCATCTTGAAATGCTGTTTGAAAAAAAGTCTGAAATACCGTCAAAATAGTCGGTCAGGCGCCTCTTTTATATTCACCGTGTTTTATTTTGAATTAATTGATCATTTGGCCATGAAAATTTGTCTGATTCTTTGAAAAAGTATGCACCTCCGTACCATAATGTACGGAGAATGTATCACTGTTTTAAGAGAGCAGTGTTCGTTAAGTCAGTCCTATTTTTACTGTCCTAGTAGTTTTTTTCAAGAGCTTGAAATAAATTAAACTTCACTCATCAGAGATACTCAGAGCCGCCCGATAATTAATTGCTGATTTTTTTTTTAATTTTTGGTTAACTCATGTCTTTTTTTTTGTTTTTTTAATATTCGTCCTTAGTAATGGCTTTTTTGTAGATCTTCTGGTTTTTAACTTTCTTATTTAATTGCTTCCGGACTATTTTTGAAGAAAGTATTTTGCTCTTAACTTTTTTAAAAATCTTTTTTAAGTTCTGAGCATGATACAAATCGATTTTTTAAACATTTACTTTTTAACTTGCGGTTATATTGCTTCAATGAGCAACGTGGCCGCCTAAAGCCAAATTTCCGGTTTAAACGGCCAAAAAATTTTATATTCTGCTAAAAACCATTTTACCAACATTTCGTTAACATTTAATTATTTTGCCATCTCACGTATTAAAATATTTTTTGCTTTTCATTAAAAAAATAATACTTTTTGTGGCATCTTTAACTGCCTTATTCTTACTATTTTTTAAATAATTTCTAAAATTACAGTTTTTCTGACAATTGCATTTTGTTTTTAACGCTGGAATCAATGCTAAAGTGTATGTGGAGGACAACATAACAAAATCTATTCGAAAATTTGCTTTTTAAACAATAAAATTGTCGGTTATAGAAGAGGAAAAGGAAAATATCCAAGTGCGGCTTTTTTTTCTGTCGCTTAGTGTATGTATATATGTATATATAATATATATATCGTTTACATTTAGATCGAAAAAGCAGTCATTTTCTGTGTTTGTGATTCCAAAAAGATTTTTTAAAAAGAAAGGTTTTTTTTTTATCCACGGTATATTGATTGATTACATTTTGTGTTTGCTAAAGATCTATTTATACCGTTTTTGTCTTAAATGCTTGTAAGTACCACCATATTTTGAAATTTACTTCTGGAACACCTGTAAATTATGAGCAGATAGAATATAATTTTTTCTTGTCAATCGAATTTCAAGATGCTATAGAAATTGCATGAAATATTTTTCACCAATAAGAGACATACCTTTTCACTATAAAAACTATATATATATATAGACGAAATTTCTATATTTCTGAATTTTGAAAATCGAGACTATAGGAATGATGGATAAATAGCAATATATACGTAGGGATTTCAAAAAGTAAGGTAACAAGAGGTCTGATAGGTGTGCAAATTATCCGTATGAATAAAAATCCCTCTGAAGATAATGAAGATGATCACGAGAATCAAACAATGCCGGTAAATGGAGCAGTAACATGACTTACGGTCTTATTCACCATTAACTTCAACTCCCGGTTCAACGCAAAAACTTAAAAAGCATTTAAAGGCAGAGTTCAGCTTTCCAACAATATTTACCACGCTGCTTCTGCCATTTAGCGTCAAAGATTTCGTATAAATTTTGATTGGTTATTTTCAACTAAAAATCCGAAAATAATAATGTCGCTAGATGACAAAAGCAACGTGTCAAATATTGCTGAAGAGTTGAGCCCTGTCCTTACACGCTTTTCAAGTTTTCGTGCTCAACCGGGAGTTGAGGTTATTGATGAATACAGCTGTAAATCTCAGTTAGAAGATGGCTGCGTTGGCGGAAACATTGTCCGCAATTGAAATAAGAAGTGTGACAAGATTTTTGCATTTAAAGGAAATTTATCCAGCTGAAATTTTTCGACAATTGGTAGAAGTGCACGGTACAAGTGTTATGTCACGAAAAGAGGTGTGGGTTTGGTGCATGGAATTTGACAATGACAGAACAGATGTGCGAGATGAAGAAAGAACACGGCTACCAAGCAGGTACACCGCAGATGACATGTTTGTCCTACCGAAGCTTTGATCGTCGCATTACTCTGAGTAAAACTGCACAAGAACTCAATATCACCATTGGCAGTGGAAACAATATTGTGCATAAACAATTGTGCTATCGAAAGGCGGGACTTGCTCTCAACAAGCATCGTGTTGTTCCATGGTAATGCCCCAGCGCATACCATCACAACTATGTGCGATTTGTTACAGAGTTTTCGGTAGGAGGTATTTGACCTCCTTTTTTCCAGTACCGACTTTGCAACCAAGTGATTTATATCCTTTCGGACATTAAAAGACACAGTTGGAAGCAGGGTTGGGTTTCTTCCGGAAGAAACCAGTTTATTCCAGGACAGTGGAAGAAACTGGAAAAAACCGGAAGAACCTGGAAGAAATGGAAGAAACCGAAAGAAATAGAAGAAACCAACAGAAGACAAAACAGATGTTCAAAATTAAAATTTATGAACTATATAAACTCAGAGCAAAAATATATAATGTGAAATCTAAACTATAATCCAATAAATATTAAAAATATTTTTAGAAAAATAAGTTATTTGACAACAAACTCTAAATATATACAAGTGATGGTTTTTTACTTTTCAATGCTAATAATTTTAGAACTTTTTCCGTAGATAGTATCTCATATTATTATACGTTCAAACAGTACAAGTGATAATATTTACGGAATTTTTAACCATAATATTTATTTATTTTTTAAGGATACAATTTTTTGTATGAACTCGTAGCTGGTACCTAATGAACTGTATCAATAAGATACCTACTTTTAAACTCTCCTGCAAGTTCTCTAGGATTAAAAAAAAAAGGCAATCCATAGTTTGTATTTATTTATTTTAAGCTGAAAAATAGATTGCAGTATTGAACTGCTAAAAACTTCTCATTTGTTTTACAGTCAACTCCCTCTCTAACTCGCAAAAGTTTTGTCCAGATGTTGTGCGGATTATAGGAATTTGCAGATTAGAGATCATTGCCTTTGTTTACAGTTTTCTTTTGCAGATATAAAGTCAGTTATTATTAATTCATAAATAGGCATAAAAATGGAAAGACAATTTCTAATACATTTTAAAATAAAATATTTCTTCGATATTAATAAAACTAATCTATCACATTCATATATGAGGGTAAATAATTTAAGCATATTCAAATAATATGTACCAATAAAATGTAAACAAACATATTTAAAAAATATAAAACAAAATATTTTTGAAAGTACGGAAATAATATTCATCACTGATTATTTTTAATTTTGTTAAACATTGATTAAGAGTTGTTTGTTTTAAATTTTTCATATACTTTCCGGAAATTCTTTGGATTGACTTCGCACTAGTTTGTATGAATTGCAGGATAATAAATACCAGAATGTTACCCCCCCCCCCCTTACCACCACCCACACACACGCACATACCTTCAATTGTGTTTCAAAGCAAGGATTAAGCTAAAAATTTGATTTTAAAAAGGTAAAAATGTGAGAAATGTTGTGAATTTTTTTGAAATATGAGATGTAAATTTCTTTTACATTAAAAAATCAATTATGGATTAGAAGGATTTGCAGAATATAGGAAGTTCACTGTACAGTATATGACTATAAGGAAAATAAAGTTTTTGATGACATTTTGTAATACAGCAATTATTGCATACTGGTTCTTTTAATTAACTGGATGTTTGTTAAGAGCTGTTTTATCAGAAAGTATACGCAAGTGATTCAAACTATTTATTACCAGTTAAAGAAATAAAATTGTCTAAATTATAAAATTTTACACTGTTAAAATTGAAATTGATTTTTTTACTGGATTTAGAGTATTTTGGAATGTGATCATCTGATACCGAAGATCACTTTGGTAAAAATCTCATAATTATTGATTAAATATGTAATTAAATTTTTATAGGTATAATTAAAGTTACTTAAAGTTGTTTATAAGATAAATGCATCCATTGTAGCTTACAAATCTGCAATTTATAGGATAAATTTTTAAGAAAAACAGTTTCTTCCATTTCTTCCACTTGGAAGAAACCTATTTCTTCCGGCCGGTTTTTTCCATGGTTTTTTCCGCCTTGGAAGAAACTTGCCAAACCTGGTTGGAAGATTAGCATTTCAGAACCGATGATGAAGTTCATCAAGCCATCTTGATGTGGTTGCTCAATCTTGACGCTGATTTCTTCGATGCCGGTTTTGATGATTTGGTGTGCTGATGGAACAAATGCCTGAATAAGTATGACGATTCAAGTAATATTTAGCTGTGCCTTCCTACATTGTATATATTTTTTTACTTCCTGAATAAACGTTTACTCTGAATGGGCTTACTTTTTGAAACGTCCTCGTATATATTTATGACAATAAGCATTGTTTTAAAAATAGTTATAGTTTACATAGAATTAAAAATTTACAGATATCTGTAAATTTGATTTTAATGATTTATTTAATAATATAGAGATTCATGACTTACATACCTCTATGCTAAATCTTTTTATTGAGCATAAACATAGTATTAAAGAAAAAATATCGTTTCATTACTTTAAAACTTTACTAAATTTCATAATACATAATAATTTTATTCTTTACAATCACACTATATACCAAAGTATTAAAGGTATTCCACAAAGTGGTTCTACTAGTAGTTTATTATCTGATTAATAGTTTATTGTTATGAAAGAAACTTCTTTTTATATAAAGACTTAATGTTCTACAGATATAATGATGATATTATCGTTTTTTACTTTAATGATAGCAATATGAACATCTTCATAGATAATTATCCTCAGAATCTTTCATTAACTAAAAATGAAATGAAAAATAAAGAAATAAACTTTCTAGATTTAAAAATATATAATGAGAATGGAAAATGAGATTTTGATATTTTTAATAAGAGAAAAGAATTTTCTTTTAAAGTTAATTTATTTACTCATTACAGATCATGTATACATAAAACTATTTATAAAAATATTTTAATTAAATTCCTCTACAGAATAAAACATCTACCCAAGCAGCACCTAAACGTTCTCTGAACGTTCAAAAATTGTTCTGCAAACACGTTATAAGGACGTTCACTCTGAACGTGTTATAGACGTCTATCTGTCCATCTTGAAGACATACAATAGTACGGTTCAGAGAACGTTCAATGAACGTGTAACTATCACCATCGGTGTTATAGAAGCGTTCTGAGAACGTTCTATGTATACGGTCTCAGAACGTTCTAAACGTTTTTAGAACGTTTTCAAAACGTTATACACATTTTCAGAACGTTCTAGAAAACGTACTGTAAACGTTCTAAAATAGTGTAGAAACGTACTGAAAACGTTCTATACACACGTTCTCACAACGTTATGTAAACAATTTTTGAACGTTCTTTGTACGTGCTAAATATTTATTTCATGTATAATAAAATGGAAGAACTCGCAACACTTGTTCCGGGTCGAAAGAAGACACGACCCTTCGTCAGACGAACATAGTAGGCACGAGTGCTGCAAATACAAGAGCTACGTTGCAGGTTTTTTTTTTTTTGCAGCACTCGTGCCTTCTTTTTTCGGATGATGAAGGGTTGTGTTTTTTCTCGACCCGAAACAATTGCTTCGCGTTCTTGAATTTTATATTGTCTATTCAAAGTTTTGCACTTGTTATTTTATTTACTTCTTTTTTTTTTTCTTTTTTTCCCTCCTTTCCTTATTTATCCTTTTTTTTCTTCCTTTTTGTATAGTTTTTATTATTATTATTTTTTTTTTCGTAAATAATTGTCTTAGTATTATAAAATTTTACATACATGCATTGAAATATGGTATAACAAAATATCAAGTATTTTGTTATTTAAGCGTACAAAAAGAAAGTTATTTTAACTCTCTAGCTTACTAGATATAATCGCGGACGCCAAATAAATTTAAAGCATACAGAAGAAGTTATTTTAAACTTCTAAGCTTTCTAAAAAACTAAATAAATTCTAACAACAAAATCTATTTGCTGCTTTTATTCCATTGAAAAATTTTGAATACTCAGAAAAAACAAAACTAGATGCACGCTCACGAGCATCATCTCAATAATCTTTTTTTTTTTACAATAACAAAAATACATCACGTGAGTTAAAATATAAAAATGAGAGAAATAAATAAAACATGGACAATATCTAACAGAGAATAAAATGAAACATGGACAATATCTAACATCCTCCCACCTTTTGATTATATCTTATAATCAAAACTCTACATTTGACATCTCTAGAAGATTTCATAAACTTCATAAAATCAGTCTATCTGGCATTTTAATTAGTCTTCCAGATCTAGTCTTTCTAAGTTCCCTGCAGGACTTATCCTCCAAAGGCTTTTCAATTTGTGCTTCCTTCACAGCTGGATTAGGAAACGTATTTTCAGCACCGTCACTAGATGATACTTCTAGAGGATAGATTCTTTGTATTGGTCGAAGTATCTCTGAATGAGATGTTTGTAACTTTACGAGGCGCACTTTTCCATCTTTGCCATGAATAAGCTCTATGATGCGTCCTAATGGCCAGTGCATCCTTTTTTTATTGTCCGCTCCTACCAATACAATGTCTCCTACAGAAACTGTCTGTTGGCTTCTTCTCACATTCGGTCGCTGAATAAG
Organism: Salticus scenicus; assembly: GCA_963930645.1. Taxonomy (NCBI): domain Eukaryota; kingdom Metazoa; phylum Arthropoda; class Arachnida; order Araneae; family Salticidae; genus Salticus; species Salticus scenicus. The sequence goes on along the minus strand of OZ005659.1, from coordinate 28,860,684 downwards.
TAAACCCAAATACTCTGATCTAAATCGATTTCTTAAACTTTTCTGCAGTGCTTGTCTATATTTAAGCCTTCGTTTGAAAGAGTTTCCCTCGACTGCATCAATGTCTGGTACAATATATTCATGAATATCTTTCAAAAACATGGCAGGAGAAATTGGCTTAATAGATTCTTGCTCTGACATGTAAGTCAAAGGTCGAGAATTGATAATGCTTTCGCAATCAGACAATACAGTAATCATTTCTTCATAATTCAAGCACGCTCGCCCAAGGACTCTTTTTAATAGATCTTTCATCAGTCTGATGAGCCTCTCCCACCATCCGCCCCACCACGCCGCAGTTGGCGGATTGAATTTCCATTCAATTGAATTGGTTGCTCCATCCTTTTGTATATGATTCCAGTTCAGTCGTTTCAAATAGTTGGCTGCACCAACAAAATTAGAGCCATTATCGCAATATATAATTGAACATCTTCCTCTACGAGATATAAATCTTCTTAAAGCCATCAAAAAAACCTCGGTAGATGCTGATGTAACAAGCTCAAAATGTACTGCCCGATAGATAGCACATGTGAACAAGATAACCCAACTCTTTTGATTGTCTTTCAGAAACAAAGGACCAGCCATATCAATACCAATGATCGGAAACACAGCTGCATCTTTTACTCGATTTTCTGGTAGAGAAATAGGCGAAGATTCCACGTTCTTAGAGTTGAATATTTTACAAGTAGTACATTTAGATAAAACAGATGTCACAGTTCTTCTTCCATTCAAAATCCAATATTTTTCTCTAATCAAATTTAAAAGTATCTGAGGACCTGCGTGACAATTTTTCAGATGAAAATATGAAATTAGTCGTTTAACAACTTCATGATTAGATGGTAGAACGATAGGTGTGAGAAAATCCTTCTTGTCTTGTCTGTACAAAATTTTAGTTTTCACGCGTATTATATCTTCCTCATCTTTGAAAGTCTCAAGAGTTTTCAATTTCTCATAATCTTTAGAGGAAAAAGCTTCTTTTTGAATCATCCACGCTATTTTCATTTCTGCTTTGTGAAATTCCTGACTTGTCAATTCTCCTTTCACTTTATCCTTTGTATTACAAGTATTATGTTTAAAACGGAGAATCCATTCCATAAGGCGAACGATTTTCTCATAACATGAAAAATAGTGATAGTACCAAGTATTCTGTGAATTTTCATCTACATTTATCAGTAATTTTGTAGATTTTAACTTTTCTCTTTCAACGTCTTCTTCATTTATATTCTGGCAGATGAAATTCATATGTTTATTATACTCATATGGATTCTTAAGCCACGATGGACCCTCCCACCACTTGAGAGAGACAAGTTGTTTGGCTTTACAACCTCTAGAGGGTAGATCCGATGGGTTAATTTCACTGGGAATATATTTCCATAAAGAAGGATCAGTCAAACTCCTTATTTCTTGAACTCGGTTCCTGACGAAAACTGACCAGTTGTCTTCTCTGATTATCCATGCAAGAACTGTCGTGGAATCACTCCAAAAATATCTTTCCATATTTTCCCAACTGAATGCATCTGTTACTGATTTCGATAATCTAGCACCAATCAAAGCCGCTAAAAGCTCCATTCGAGGTATAGTTGGGCACTTTAAAGGACTGATGCGGGATTTGGCAGCCAGAAGGAATAATTTCACTTGATCAGCTTTTTCTATTCTCAAAAATACAACAGCAGCATAAGCCTGATTACTAGCATCACAAAATGTATGAAGAGTACATTTTTTTAAATTATCTGGAGTGACTTGAATGTATCGCGGAATCTCAATTTCTTCCAATATATTTAATTCACGAAACCATCCGATAAACTCGTTTTTTAGATCCCCGGTAATTTCTTCATCCCAGGTTAAACCAATTTTCCAGGTTTTCTGTAACATCATCTTGGGGCAAATCATGACTGGTGAAGTAAAACCAATTGGATCAAAAACTTTATGTGCCACTGATAACATAGTACGTTTTGTTATTTTCTCCAGATTTACATCTTTCGTCCAGGATACATTGACCTTTAAAATGTCCGAAAATCTGTTCCAGTGTAATCCAAGTACAACAGCTTCTTTACCGTGTTCCGTGTCCTTTCTCTCTTCTGTATGTTCCCATCCTCTTAGGTCGAATCCGCCTTTAGACATTAGGTTTTTAGAGCAAGTAATAAATCTCTTTAACTCTTCCTCTGTACGGACACTCGTAACAACATTGTCAACATAGAAGCTTCTCAACAATCTTTGCTTAAGTTCTGGGTCGTATTCTTCATCATTTTTAATATGGTATTCTATTACTGAAGCTAGCAAAAAAGGTGAACTCTTGACTCCAAAAACGACTCTAGCATGACGAAATATTCTAAGCTCACTTTGTTCTGGATTGCTCCACCAGAGGAAACGTAAAAAATCCCGATCTTCTTTCCGGATGCTTATTTGCAAAAACGCTTTCTTGATATCAGCTAAGACACCGAATTTATTTTCTCTAAATCGCAAAAGTATGTCAGGAATTAATTCAATGAGATTTGGACCGCAGTGTAGACATTGATTCAAAGATGGATGGTTTTGGATTCTTGCTGATGCGTCAAATACTGGACGAATTGGAGTAGTGCTATTCTCCTTTATAACTGGTCGATGAGGTAAGTAGTGTCCATAAAAGGACCTTTCACATTCAGGGACCTCTTCAATAATTTTGTCGCCAAGCCATCCTAAAAGTACTTCCTCATATTTTTCATAAATATTACTCGCAAGTAGTTTTTGTGTGACATTGGTTAACCTTTTCTTGGCTAAACACAAATTATCAGGTAAAGGTGGTTTATCTTCAGCCCATGGCAAGGATATTTCATAACGACCGTCTTTATTCCGTGTTACTGTATGTAGAAAGTGTTCTTTCACTTGACGATCTATTTCCATCTTAGATAGCTTTTCGATTGGATCACTTATTCCAAGTAAATCTAATCTCCATAAGTCGGAAATTTCTGCTTCTTTTACAAACATGGAAGTAACTGATAGCGCTAAATTTTCTTTAGATGAACTTTCTTGAGGAACTTTTCCCATTAATGTCCAGCCAAAAAGTGTTTCCATTGCAACTAGCCCAGAAGACAACACTTCTCTTCGACCTGTCAATAGTTTACCGATTATATCGGCTCCAATCAGTACTTGAATAGACTCATCTGCATCGCCAACATCTGTCAAAACAATGCCTTTCTCGGCCAATTCTTTCAGCCAAGAACCTTTTCCCACAGGCTTAACATTTTCACATATAATATTTTGATCCAAAACTTCAAAATTGCATCTGAATTTCCCTGTCAAATCTCTTAATCTTATTTTATAAAAGCTATGTTCATATTCTTTGGTTGAGACTCCGCCAAAAAGTGAATGTACAACCTTTTCTTTTCTAATGGCTGCATATTTCATTTCTTCTGCTAATTTCTTCAAAATATACGATCTTTGTGAACCAGTATCTAAAATTAGACGAATATCCTTTTCTTTATTATCAGAGACGACTTTTGCTTTGAGAGTTTGAAGAAATACCCTTGGATTTTTATTGAAATTTGCCATATTTACTTCACTTTCATTTGACTTTTCTTTCTCTTCTCTTTCATTTGTTTTGCCTTTATCAAGACTTTGGCACATCACGGTGGAATGTTTTCTATCACAGATAAAACACTTCAGGACAGCTTTACACTGTTTGGTAGTGTGACCTGACCCCAAACAGAGGAAACAGCACTTCTTATCCTTTAGAACATTCTGTTTCTCATTAAAACTCATCTTTCGTGCCGTAAAACAGTCTGAACTCATATGCTTTCCATCACAAAACACACAATTTTTCTTTAGATCCTGTTTAAAAGAAGTCGTTAATAAAGTAGAGGCAGTGGGTATAGGCTTAACAACATCAGTATAAGTCCTTCTTTTTCTATAATTTCGGTCATCATTTTTCCTTGCCAGACCAAAACCGGCGACCGCCAAATTTATTCTTTCATCTCCTTCAACTTCACATTTGAGAAATTGCATCAAATTGTCCAACCGTTCTTTCGCATCAGAACTAGTAGAAACAATGTTACTTCTATTCCAAGCTTTCAAAAATTCAGCTGGAAAACAGGATTCTACCATAGGATATAATATAGAAGCGCATTTATCAGTAGTGACACCCAACGTTTCAAGAGCCCTTAAATATGATTCAAGTTTATCGTACAATGAAGTAAGAGAAAATTTTTCTCTTGTATGAGCAACTATAGTTAATTTTAATAATTCTCTAACGTACACTTCAACTAAAAGATCATCTCTTCCATAACGAGCTTTTAGACTCTCTATAACTTTGGCATAGTTGGCGCCAGTTGGCGGAAAACTGTCTACAACTTCTCGTGCTCTGGAACCAGCGACCGTTGCTTGAATGAGGTACTGGAATTTGTTTTCTGGAGGAATATCGTTATCTTTATCTATCTGCTCAAACTGACTCCAGAATGGTAGCCATTCTTTTAAATCCCCATCAAATTGTCGGAATTGTAACTTGGGTAAGGAAATTTTTCTTCTAGATGAATTATTTTCACTAACAGTTAAAATTGACTCCCCCTGAATGTGTGCCTGGGACTGCATTCTAGCCAATTCCAACTGTTGGTCTAATTCCATCTTCTTTATCTCTAATTCTTGATTAAGCTTTTCTAATTGAATTTTTCCTTCTTGTTCAAGTTTAAGTTTTTGTTGTTCAAGCTTAAGTTTCTCCTCTTGTTCAAATTTAAATTTTTGTTGCTGTAGATCTTTTTCTTGCTCTAGTTTCAATTTTTCTCTTTCTTGCCTCTCAACAACAGCCGTTGATAAAATTTCTTGCACAAAAGTGGGATCATTTTTATATTCGTTGCTATTCAAGATAATTTCCTTTAAAGTAGCAATAGTACATTCAGGAGGAATTATTTCGCCAAGCTCTTCCGCTACAAACTTCAGATCGGCTTTTCTAAAACCTTTAATTACTTGAAACATATTGTTTTACTTCGTCCTGTCGCGTAGACGTCACAAAATATTATTTAAGCGTACAAAAAGAAAGTTATTTTAACTCTCTAGCTTACTAGATATAATCGCGGACGCCAAATAAATTTAAAGCATACAGAAGAAGTTATTTTAAACTTCTAAGCTTTCTAAAAAACTAAATAAATTCTAACAACAAAATCTATTTGCTGCTTTTATTCCATTGAAAAATTTTGAATACTCAGAAAAAACAAAACTAGATGCACGCTCACGAGCATCATCTCAATAATCTTTTTTTTTTTTACAATAACAAAAATACATCACGTGAGTTAAAATATAAAAATGAGAGAAATAAATAAAACATGGACAATATCTAACAGAGAATAAAATGAAACATGGACAATATCTAACATATTTTGAATATTCTGGATAAATATTTGAATTCAAAAACAAATAAATAAATAAATTCAAGATTTGGAATATTTTAATAATTTTTAAGATATATGCCTCCTGCTAACTAATTATTATCCCCCCCCCCCCTAGATTTTGTATCATAATAATTTAACAATAGAATATAACCAATTTGGATATTAATTTTAATAAGTTAAGCAAAAAAATTTAAAACTATTTTTATATCTAAATTTTGAAACTTACTGCAAACTTTTAGCATTCAAACACAAAAATATTTTATTAAATATTAAATTATCAATGAAATCTCAAATTAATGCCCAGATGTGTTACATATTCTATTTTGAAACTTTAATAATGCACAATCAATGGAAAACAAAAAATAAAAATTAGTTAAAAGAAGTACACAAGTGTACAAAATTAAAACAATAAACTGTTTTCTGTTTTTCTTTTTTCCACATAATTATTAAACAAATAAACACAGAAGTATAAAATTTGGATAGCATGTTTTTAAAAATATCATGAATCGAATTTTATATAACTTTAGCATAAGTAATAATTTTTAAACTAAAAATCAGTAAATTTTTCTCAAAATTAAACTTTTAAAAAAGGAAAAATTTCAGCAATTTTAGAAAAGAAAACTTAATGAAAAATGGGCATGAAGATGCATTACAGATACTGCACATTATATATGTTTACTTTAACATTTTATCGAATTGAAACATTTGGGGAGCAAATGTTCAAATCAAGTTTTTTCTTAAAAAAGAAAAAAAAAAAAAAAAAAAAAGAGTTATTTTTTTTAATTTATTAGTTTTTTTTTTTTTTTTGTCTGAAAAATTGTATCTAAAGGTGAAAACATGGTTTGAATGTTTGCTCCTCGTTTATGTTTTAATAGTTTTAATGTAATTAATGATTTTAAAACATGGGGTACTTTGGGTCAGGGTTGTTCGGTTTTTTCCATAGTGGAAAAAACCTGGTTAAAATCGCCCCGGACAAAATACCGTTTTGTCCACTATTAATTATTTGCGAGTCCTAAATTAAAAATTACCTTTATTCTTTCCATATATATAAAACCATATATATATATGTTCCATATATATATATTCCATATATATATATGTATGTGAGAGCTTGTGAAATACGGTCGCCATTGGGGACCAATATTTTTTAAAACTAGTAATAATGTTTTCAACTTTAAGGATTTTTTTTTTTTTAATATATATATTTTGGTGAAAGAATTGGTCCCGAAATCGGGCTCCAATTCTACTTTCGCTGTTTTGCCCTCACCACTTTTTGAGACACTGTGTTGAATTAGGGAATTTACATATCTCCGTGCATGTTTCACAACTCTGTGTTAAATTATTGCACCGTTTTAGGGAATTGGTTTACACTGCTCCTGTCTGTGCATGCTATCGATCTGGTGCTGAATTTTTGTACCTGTGTAATGATGTACCATTGCCGATGGTGTATTAATTTAGTGAAAATAATAAAACCAGTTTCATGATGTTAAATTTAAACAAGTGTTTCCTGATGTAAAAAATAAATCATTCCAGCCTAATAAATAATTGATTTTTAGTTGGTATAATAATTGGTATATAGAATCTTAATTTCTATATTCCAGGGGTGCAGAAAATGTTCAGACCTCTGAAATTTTCCAAAAATAACGCATCAACCTATTATCAGAAAGTTTTTTTTTTTTTTTTTTTTTTTTGGGGGGGGGGGGGGGGGGGGGAGGGGGTAACGGGTATTTAAAGGGAATACACTTGTAAAAGAAGAATACAGCTGTTAATTTGTAGTTTAATATTCGAAAATGTGTTTTTTCAGTAATTTTTTCTTACTTCCGTTTTCATTTTTATTTTATTCTAACATAATAATTATTCAAAATTTCCCCAGACAGCCAGAATTTCCCCCGAACATCGTTCGCACGTTCGGACATATTTTGCACCCCTGCTATATACAAGTAAATTTTGAAACGGAATAAAAAGAAAGAAAATGTTGGAGAATATTTTTTTATGGGCTACCATAATTTTTTGTTGGCTACCATATTTTTTAATAAATTCCTGAACCCTGTGCAGGGTTTAAACTGTCATAAGTTTTTTTAGCATTTTGCTAAAAAATGTTGGTCAGAATTTCACTAAAAAGCTAAAACTGGATAACTATATAAAATATCTCTATATAATAATTCAGATTTTTTTTTTTTTTTTGTAATATTTGCAGGCAAAAACTACGAAAGAACTGAAATTTTTGGGAATCATTATTTGTATAGTAATTTGGATTTATTTTTAATGATTGAATTTAAATGCAAAAATATTTAAAAGTATGTCAGAATTTGCTTCATAGAAGCATTCTTAGCACTAGTATTTCACGATTATCTACCACTACACTTTATTTAATTTTTAAATTGCTTTTTCATTTTACATGTATGATATGAGTACCTCTTTTTCTATTGTTGAAATCAAAACATAGTTTTCCTGATTCATATTTTTAAAGTCACAAATATGGATGCTTTGTTAAAATCATCAATGAACAAAAGGAATAGAAAACAAAACTGAGGATAACAAAGCTAACAAGGGACACCGTGTCTGGCTGTGATTTTAATGAAACTTTAATTTCTGATAGAGGGCATGTACCAAATATTTTTTATCACAGACATTTTTGCTATCATCCATGTTTTCTCTATTTATTGAATTTTTAAAATGTTAAAAACCACATCAGCCACATATCAACAGTAAGCTCCGCCTTTGGGTGTGACTTAAAAATACTAAATGATTTTGCGCTTTCATGTTTAAGTTACAAATGAAAATTTATAGTAGTACTGAAAATTATTTCAACTGAATTATTCATTTGAGTATTCACTTGCTGTATAAATACAAATTTTTCGCATATTTTTGAGTAAAATTTGATAGCATATCAAATATGAAAGAAACGCCTCTCTCTCATTGAAATCCGAGCCGGACGCTTGGGTGATGTTCCTTGTAAGTAAAAGAAATCAATGGTATCCAAAGAATTAATTAACTTTCGAAAAAGCTAAAATAGTGCTTGCCTATTTTCGCTAAAATGCTAAAGTAATTTTTTTGCCAGGTTAAACCTGTGTATGTAAATAAAATCAATTTAAATATTTCAAAATAGACATAAATGTTTGAAATAGGCATGCAAAGTTAACAATATTTAATAAATAAATATATCTATTTCTAAGGGTGAATTGGGTGCAAAAGTATAGTTTATAGTTTCAATTTTAATTCCCCTCCTTCCCCCCCCCCCCCACTGCTTTCAACTACATTATCATCTCCTCCCTCATAGTCGTAAACACCTTTAAAAAATTTGTTATTAAGCATGATGAAATGAATGATTCACATATATTTCATGGACTTTTTTACTTTCTGAAAATACATAGGTAAGGAAAGTATTGTAATTATAACAAAAATTTGACGTGAAGTTGGTGTATCTACATGTTTGAAGTTCCATGAGTTCATTTTTGCTATTTTACGATAATGTATGTACATATCTGAGTAGAGTGAACCAGTGAACACAATATTGTCTAAATGCTTTGTTCAAATGAGCTAAAAGTTGGTGCATATGTTATAGGTTATCGTAGTACAAACTGTATACATCTTGGAGAATCTAGCACAATTTTATTTATTTATTTTAACCAGGACACAAAGATAAATTCTTTATCATTATAGTCTATGGGCTCAAATAATTTAAAGTGTGATAGCATCTGAATTCCTTATTCAATTCAGCTGAAACTTTTATATACATGTTATCAGTCACTGTTGAATGAATCGTATAGATATATTTTGCTGAATCTAGCATTTATAGTTTTTTTTACAGGGAAATAACGAAACATTCTGTAATATTATGGCCTATAGTCTGAATTTATTTAAAATGTGATGGCGTCTGAAGCCTCATTTGATTGAGCTTTGAATTCATATACAAATTATAAGTATATGTCACACAAACTATATACATTTTGGTGAATCTAACGCTATTAGTTCTTTTACAGATATACACAAAATAATTCGGATGCATTCCATTCCATTAAACAATATATTATTTGTGAGCAAATAATCAAATAATTTTCTTGATTGTTTATTTAATGACTTCTCTTACGTTATTTTATTTAAACAACAGTGAATTACTTTCATGTTCAGAAAGTCGACTGGAGTCACTCAACATTTTTATTATTTCTCTTTAAGTTTCTGCATATTTATCAAATTGATTATATATATATATATATATAGTCATACACATGTCACATTTATATTATTAAAGACATTACTTTTGTGAAAAATAAATAAATAACTTTTCTATGTGGAAGTAAAATTTAATTTTGTATTTTTTTCATCTGGAATTTCTATTACCAAGTAATAATTTTTTTTTACAAAATTAAAATAAGAAATATATTCAGAAAATTCAAAGTCGTTAAATTAATACCCATTTTCCAAAAATTGATTTTTTAAATTTTTAGTATTTCATTTTGTGGTTAAAAAAAGCAATTTGTGTGAAAATTTGCATTTTTGAACGAAAAAAATATATAAAAATTTTTAAAAATCAATTTCCTCGAAAATGAGTACCAATTTAATGGTTGTGAATTTTCTGAAAGTGAAAACAGAATTTAAAAACTACATTTGGTAATGAGTAATCTCTATATATAAAAAAAAAAATTACTGTCGCTGGCGTCAAATTTTTTTTTGTCTGCGACAGCATCTTCTCGCGGAGGGCAGGGTCTTTCGCATCATGAGAGGTATCAATGTGTTCCGAATACTTCAAGGAAGACATTTCAGCTGCTTAGAAATTTCTATCATTTTAATTAAAGAAGTTATTAGCTATAAACGACAAATTTATGAAAGTACTCTATTTGCCACTTTGAAAAAAGTTTCTCCCAGTGACGTTGGTCTTCTGTCATGAAGTCATTTTACACGGGAAAAATAAAATACGATCCATGGTTGTAGGTATGTAGGTTGGATTTAACATCGCCCAAGTACTGCGCTATGGGTAATTGGTGACTGTCTGGGAAGCACTTCTAGGGATGTTCCAGAGACATCACAATTTTGATCCTCCATGGAGGAGATTCCCCAGACGTATATATTTGATGGGAACATGGAGGACTTTGTGGCCATGACAGATTTTATGTGCACCAGACACCATTAGTGCACACGACGGTCTTTGACCGGCTCAAGTATCGAATCAGCAATCTTCCAATTATGAGCTCGGTGCTTTATGGACTGGCTATACCGCTGCTCGGAACCATGGTTGTAAAAAATAAATGTCAGTGTTGCTATTAATAACTTTTTTTCTCTACTTTTAGAAAGTAAATTTTCTTACATGGGAAAATTAAAATATCCATGGTTGTAGGTAGGTAGGTAGTTAGATAGGTTGGATATGACATTGGCCATTACTGCACTATGGATAATTGATGACGATCTGGGGCACACCCCTAGGTATGTTTCGGAGACATGCCATCACATTTTTGATCCTACACGGAAGAGATGGCTCCCCCGCTTCGGTGACCCAAAAAGGTATAGTTTTGATGGGTATATGGAGGATATTGTCGCCACAACAGATTTTACGTGCACCAGCCACCATTAGTGTACACAACGGTCTTTGGCCAGCTCGAGTACCGAACCCGCAATCTTCCAATTACAAGGTTGGCGTGCTATCGACTGGGGTGCCGCGGTCCTGATCTATAGTTAAAAAACAAAGGTGATATACTAAAGCTATAATAGAAAATAGTCTGGATATTACGGATTTCCTTCTATTAAAAAAAAAAAAAAAAACTGATTTTAAGCAAGATTTTTATAAAAATAAAATAATGTGCTATTAAATATTACATATTTCAAAATTTTCTGCTTTTGTCTTGTGTTATGCACTATTAACATTCCTATTCAGTGAAAGGAAAGCAGCGGATAGGCGGGCAGAGCTCTGCATGTGTTAACAAGTAAAGTGAGTCGAGGGAAGACGAAGCCTCCCTCAGGGGTTGGTGAGCGGAGCGAGCAGGGGGCAGAGCCCCCTAGTTATGAAAATAGATCTTCCCATAAGATAGGCCATAGCTGTTGCCAAAATTAGGTATTGTCCTCTCTTAAGAATAACTTCTTCACATTCTACATCATTATCACTTAAATTAGCATCAGACAATTTGTTTTTAATTAGTTAATAGATTGTGAATAACTCCAAAGTCATGATATAATATCAAAGTTCACATACTCATCAAAATTTATATTTAGAATGGTAAAATAATGACCAGTCAAGAAATTTTGTGAATTTTAGAAAAGTGGAAAAGACATAACTAATATTGTGTGACTTATAAACAAAGAAATTTTTCATTCAAATGAATAGGAATGAATCAGGACTTTACTAAAAGGTCGTATAAATGTAAAAGATGTATAAATTGGGTTTTTTTGTAATGGAAATTTTGTGATTACGATAACTTGACATAATACTCAAAATTGAATTGAACCAAAGTTATACAGCAAACTTATCATACAAATATCTTAGATGAGTTCGTTAACTAAGTTGCTCTGCAGTTTGTTTTCAAGTGGCAGCTACGTGAAAATTTCAAATCCACATTTTGAATTTTGATGTTTACATTGACCACATAAAGGTCTCAACCAAGTATTTATTAATGAATTTTATCTGCCATTTTTAACAAAATGACCGATATCTTTAGTACGGCCATTTCAAATCAGGATACCACTTGTAAATTTATCATCAGAATACCTTTTGAAATACTGAATCAGCTCAAGTTGGACATTGAACTTATCACACCAATATCTTGGATGAATTTTGTACCAATATTATAGTTTCCAAGTTGCAGCCGCTTGAAATCAGGCTGCTACTTGAAAATGTGCCACCATAGTAACTTTTAGAATACTAAACTGGTTCAAATCAAAGTTGGGAAGTGAACTTACAATTCAAATATCTTGGATAAGTTTGCTAGGCAACTTGCTCCACCATTTTGTTTCCAAGTGGCGGCCACTTAAATTTTTTTTATTACAATAACTTTTGTAATACTGAATCAGTTCGAATCACGTTTGCACAGTTGACATATCATTCAAGTGCCTTTGATAAGTTCACTGGGCATCTCAGTCACTCTGTCCTTTTGTTTCAAAATGGTGGCCACTTGAAAATTATCACAATAACCCTTGAACCGATTTGCTTAAAACTCCATGTATACATAGCCCTCATTAATAAATCCATCAAATTCATTAATAAAATGTAGCTGCCATTTTGAAAAAATGGTGGCAACTTCTTAAGAAAAGATAAATCAACCTAACCTTCCTATGAGCCGGAAGGACTTGTTTTAATTTTTTGATCAATAACCTCTAAAAAGTAATGATATCAGTACAAAAACCCTTAACGGGTTAAAAGTTTGTGACGCAGCTACGTTATCGCTATAAAATTTTGAAATATGGGTCTTAAAAATAATGATATAAATTTTAAGTGACGCTTTACTATTAGTTAAAATATACGTAGATTTTCTTATTTGATCATTTGCTTTTTTCTTTTATTTATATTTACAATGCAAACATAATATTTTTAACTTCAAGATAAGACAAATATATTAAATATACTCACTGATACTTTTTCATTTGCACTTCAATTTCAAAATAACAGTTTTAAAAGGAATGATATAAAAATTCCAGTGACTCCTCGGTGTCATTTTAAAAGATTTGTTTTTTGATTCCATTAAAATTACCTTTGTTTTGTCTATTAAAGTATATTTACACATTGAAACAGTGCTTTTAATTTTCAAATATACTGTCAAATAATCACACTTTCACTGAGTTTGCATTATAAATTGAAATTATTTATTTCAATAAATTGATTTGTCTTTTGCGTCACGCTATCCAAAACTGTGAATAAAATTTATGTAAATGTTACTTTGTATCATAGTATCCAACTAAGTGAAAATTTGTGCAAAGAGATAGTGTGATGCAAAGAATACATTTGCACAAATTTTGTTTGCAGTTTTGGATAGCGTGACGCAAAAGACAAATCAATTTATTGAAATAAATAATTTCAATTTATAATGCAAACTCAGTGAAAGTGTGATTATTTGACAGTATATTTGAAAATTAAAAGCACTGTTTCAATGTGTAAATATACTTTAATAGACAAAACAAAGGTAATTTTAATGGAATCAAAAAACAAATCTTTTAAAATGACACCGAGGAGTCACTGGAATTTTTATATCATTCCTTTTAAAACTGTTATTTTGAAATTGAAGTGCAAATGAAAAAGTATCAGTGAGTATATTTAATATATTTGTCTTATCTTGAAGTTAAAAATATTATGTTTGCATTGTAAATATAAATAAAAGAAAAAAGCAAATGATCAAATAAGAAAATCTACGTATATTTTAACTAATAGTAAAGCGTCACTTAAAATTTATATCATTATTTTTAAGACCCATATTTCAAAATTTTATAGCGATAACGTAGCTGCGTCACAAACTTTTAACCCGTTAAGGGTTTTTGTACTGATACATATATACATACAAACGAATATAATTACCTAGATGTAACCATTAGCGAGAATTTCCTTATTCAATAAATTTGTTGATTTATTTGTTAATTACAAGGGTTAGTTTAAATTAACGACAGACGTTAATGACAGTTGCACAAATGTAAATTAAAGAAATGACATGGAATATTTTTATTAAGGTATTAACAATTATTTTATTTTTGAATACGAATCATATGTGTATGAATCAAAAATAAAATTAAAACGAAAAACAGATTATAATGTATCTCAATTTCTGTTATATAAAGTACTTTTCGCCTTTTAAAGTCTAATATTAACTACGTATTTAATTTAAGAATCAAAAAGTAAAAATATTGCTTACTCATTCCTGAAATATTTAAAAATTTATTCTTGTTTGAGCAAAGAGTATTTTAGATATAAAAAAAAAAATTCTACAGAGCTATTCCCAAATTTCGATGAAAGTCTTTTTCAGATCCTCGCTTTTAGGCTTCAAAATTCTAAATCAAACATTAAAATGCTATACATATTTGAACGATTATATATGACACTGTTTCTAATAATATTATGTCCTGTATCAAAAGCGCGAAAAACAAAAGAAAAGTATGAAAAAGATTATATTTCCGTTGTCGCTGAAAAATCGCCTGGATCTCAGATCCACGCAGTAATACAGGACGGCCAAATTATCTATGTTTGGAATGCTTTTCTTATACGTATTCTTTCAGACGTTTTTCCTGTTCCAAAAGTAGTACTTGGGACTTGGGAGTGAAGAACCTAATACCCCTTTTCCTAATAGAAACTGGACTAGAGTCATGGGGATGGTTCAACAAGTCGATTTCTCGATATTCAGTGCTGTATTATTTGAGGAAATATTTCGTGTCGTCAGCTTCACTCATCCTTATTTTTAATCTGAATTTACATTCATGACGGATAAGCCTAAACCGTTCAGTAGAGAACAAGCGACATTGTATCCATTTTCCATACAATTATGGATTTTAATCATGGTGGTTATTACCTCTGTTTCTGTAATTTTATATGTTTTGACAAACAGAAAATAAACATTTGGAAATGTCTCATTCGTGTTAATAGGAAGTATGATTGAAAAATCCATCCATTTTAAAAATCGGAAAATAAACTATGGGTTGGTGCTAATCAAATGGTTATTTTTCGTTTTCGTCATTACGAATAGTTACAAAGCACTTTTGCTGTCTTACCTCACATTTCCACCCCTCACTGGAATTTGAAATATTCAAGATTTAGCTAAAGTTGCAGAGAAAGATTCAGTTATTTGTTACACACATAAAGGCAGCATATTGCCACGTATTCTTGATGAATCAGAATTGGATACGTGGAGATCTGTTTCAAAATGTTTGAATCGAAATATTAATTTATTTGGATTTACAGGAGAAGTCTTTGTTCCGACACTTACCAAGAAGGCATATCTTACTGAAAAAAAGCCACGTTGAATCTTTTTATTAACCGACTTCAAAAAAGAAGGAAGGTTCTCAATTCAAACCGTATGTTTTTTTTTTTATGTTTGTTAGCTCATGATACTTTTTGTTTTGTTGAAAAGGTCTCGGTCTGAAATAGGTTCCATTGTAATATCTTTACGATCTAAAGAAAATACAGGGTGCCCAAAAAAATCAGTCCCAACTCTTTTAACTGCTAAACGGCTGCAGCTATAGTAATAAAAATGGTATGTAAGTATAGCAAAGTGGCCATGCAGTACAAGGTTAAACCGCTTGCAGCGCCACCTGGTGGAAAATAGCGGAGATAGTGTTCCTATCTCGAAAACTATTCTAGAGAAAAAAAGTGAATTACAAAGTTGAAAAGTATCACCGATTTAGTACAAAAATATAGTTTAGACATTCATGCTAGCGTTTCTATCTCGGAAACGGTTCAAGACAGGGGGAAAAATTGAATTATAAAATTGCAGAGCATCATCGATTTAGTACGAAAAGATAGTTTAGACATTAATGCTAAAAATACAATGCTAAAAACGTGCATTTGTTTGTTCGCAGTTTCTTACACTATGCACACTTGAGCTACATTGCACACGTTGTAGCGTAGCTGGTGAGACATACGCTATATAGTTCAAAATACAGTTACTTGATGCTTTTTCTTTTGTTGTAAAGATTTTGGTCTGAAGTAGGTCCCGTTGTAATATATTTACAAACTAAAGAAAATAAAGCGTCATCTGGTGAAAAACAGCGGAATTAGCGATTCTATCTCAAAACCGGTTCAAGATGGGAGAAAAGTTAATTATGAAGTTGTAGAGCAACATCGATTTTCTACAAAAAGACAGTTTTTAGATATTATTGCTAAAAATAGAACGCTTAAAACGTGCAGTTGTTTGTTCGCAATTTCCTACACTGTGCACACTTGAACTATGTTGCACACTTTGCAGCGTAACGGATGACACTTATACTCTGTGGTTCAAAGTACTGTTACTGTAAGTGGTCACATCGATTAGCGCAAAGTCGTTTTCAACCAACTTCAGAAAGGAGACTGTTGAGGGTGTTCTTAATTCGAGCTATGTGTTGTTGTTGGTGTTTGTAAGCCTATAACTTTGTAAGAGATGCTCTAATTAATCGACTTCAAAAAAATCAAAGAATATGTTTTTTTTTTGTTTGTTAGCTCATAACTTCTGAACGGATGGTACGATTTTGATACTTTTTGTTTTATTAGAATGATCTTAGTCTGAAATAGGTCCCATTGTAATATCTTTACGATTAAAAGAAAATACAGGGTGCCCAAAAACGTCAGTCCCGACTCTTTTAATTGCTGAAGAGCTGCAGCTATAATCATAAAACTGTTATGTAGGTATAGTAAAGTGGACATGTGCTACGCAATTCAACCGCCTACAGCGCCACCTGCTGGAAAACAGTAGATTTAGCGTTCCTATCTCGGAAACGGTTGAAGACAGGGGAAAAAAGTGAATTATAAAATTGCAGACCATCATCGATTTAGTACGAAAAGGTAGTTTAGATATTAATGCTAAAAACAGAACGCTTAAAACGTGCATTGGTTTGTTAACAATTTCCAATTTTGTGCACACTTGAACGACATTGCATATGTTGTAGCGTAGCGGGTGACATTTATGCTATGTAAAATGCAAAGTATGGTTATTGTAAGCGGTTACATCGATTAACGCATAGACGTTTTAAACCGACTTCATAAAGGAAGAGGTTCTCAATACAAACCATGTTTCTCGTTGTTGTTGTTGAAATTTGTTAGCTTATAACTTCGTAAGAGATGATTTAATTTTAATACTATTTTTCTTGTCGTAATGATCTTGGCCTGAAATACTTTTCATTGGGATTTCATTAAGATATAAACAAATTACAGGATACTCACAAAAGTCTGTTCTCACTCTAACTGCTGAACGCATGGAGCTACTCGGGTAAAAGCAGTATGTAAGTATCGATGTTGAAACTTCTGTCTGTCACCTGCAATGCATATTTTGCTCTTTGTTTGAACTTTACGCTGCGCAATTTCCAGCGCAGCGGGTACCACGTATTCACTGTAAAGTTCAATATATATGCCTAACAGAATTTTTGGTTACGAATACAGCGTATCCGTTCTTTACATTTCTAAAGACTTCAATTTAACGTATGTTCATTAAATAGATAGTTTTTTGCTCATATTCGATAAAGGCAAGAAAAGTGGCACAACATAAAAATGCAGCTTTTGAGAAAAATAAACTTAAAAATAATTTGACTAGAATTAAACTGGCACAACTGTGTCTCGAGTGGATAACTTTCTAGATGGAGATGTAATTTTTTGTTCACGTTGGGTGCATTTCATGTATTTTTCAGTAACATAAACCATTTTTTGAGTTATGTCACTTTTCTTGGAAGTTGTGATTTGTGAAACTGCCGTCGAACGTCTTCTGATGTTCTGCTATATAAATAAGTTTTCACTGAAAAGATAAAAATAAAATGTTTTTTGTAAAAAAATAGAACCGATTCCAAAAAGCAACTATTATTTAAACAACTGAAAAAGAAAAAAAAATTGGTATGAAAGGAAACTGCAAATTGCGCCTAAAAGTATAAAATAATTTCATTCGCCAAACAACCTATAACACTACAATTAATCATAAGTTTTGAAGTCGGCGCAAAATTAAATAAAAATTGATACCTTTATTCAATTCAAAAATCAAATTGTATTCAAAATGCACATCTCACATTGTCACCTGATAAACGCAGCCGAAAACTACTTTGATTCAAAAAACAAATAAGATTTCGTAAGCAGCAAAAGTTGGCGAAGATGCTGGAAAGAAAATTCGCAAAATTATCTGGCAAACATATTTAATTTCTTTGGGATATCATGATAATTTTGATAAAGTATATTAAGAGAGTAATCAAGAATATGAAACAATACTTCGTACAATATATATTATGAAAATATACATCTTGCGTGTATATTTTTGCATTACGTTTTGATCGCCAAATCCGAAAGCCACCAAGAATGATAGTTATCAAAGTTATACCAAATTTGCAAAGGAAACTCTAACTTCATAGAAATATAAATACCGCATTGAGAAAGAATGTTCACTGTTCTATGTAGATGCTACTATTGGACCAATTGTATACAGTGATAAAATAATAAAGGAAACATGAAAATGGATCATTCGAGACAACATCATTTTTTTGCTACGGATCTAAAAACAAACCTTTAAAAACTAATTAAATTTTATTTAATTTTGCGCCGACTTCAAAAGTTATGATTAATTGTAGTGTTATAGGTTGTTTAGGAAATTATTTTATACTTTTAGGCTCAATTTGCAGTTTCCTTTCATACCATTTTTTTTTTCTTTTTTAGTTGTTTAAATAGTAGTTGCTTTTTGGAGTCGGTTCTATTTTTTTACAAAAAAGATTTTATTAAAGAAAAATATTTCATCTCAGAAGATATATTGTTTTAAAGTTATGTTTGCCATTCCGATATCAATAAACTTCACCTTTAAGAATCAATTAAATAAAGTCATTCGACGTCTTTTTGCAGCAGGTATAATTTCAAAAAAAGAGTGGTGATGAAGACTTTCCATTTGAATTGCGCATTCAAAAACAAACAACTAGTAATACTGGGGAAAATATCAACAAAATATTACAAATGACTGATATTAAGGGACTTTCCTTATACTAATTTCGCATTGATTACATTTTTCATTGAAGTAGCTGTAAAACGTTATTTTTGAGCTGAGATTTTTTTGACTGTCTTTTGTTGAAATATAATTTCAATGAAATGAGTATAATTTTAAAATTATTCACCCAGAGTAATATAATAATGGAAAATCCAACATTTTCCTTTTACCACAAAAGACTGCCTTTTGCATAACAAATATTCTTAAAAGCACTTTTGCAATCTAAATAACTTTTAATTGTGCATACAGTATTCCAGTGTAAATTGAGATAAGTTTTCATCATGGAACATGAATTAATGATTATCAAAAAGACATTTTTCTTTCTTATTTTTCTAGCTTGTAAATCATTTGAGATAATTTAGCATCAAGAGCGATGTTTCTAGAAATATCCAGAAGATAATTGTTTTTAAAAGAATTGCTGCCTTTCTTCTGATTAAAAATCTCCATATTATACGAATATGAACACCACATGTTAAATGTTTAAGATAACTCTAAAATTGTTATTGACCTGTTAGAAATCAAATCACCAGACAAGATTTTGTATATTACATAAGTCGATCAATGAAATTTATAAAATTATTTCGAATCTTTTCCAGTAAGATTTAATTAAAAAAATTTATTTTAATAATTTTTCCTTATTTCATTTGTATTGCCTTTCATCAAATTCCTGCAGGGCACTTGGCAAAATTTTCTGTATACATTAAAACTTGAATTCATGAGAATGTTTTTAGTTCCCCATCATACTATAGGTATGGGGAACTTAGGTAATCGTGAAAATTTTCGACCTCGGTTTTTTGACTTTTCTACACGTTTTCAGGTGTGAGGAATCCGAAAATGACAAAATTTCTATGGTGTCTGTCTGTAGGGTGTCTGTTAGTGTGTCAGTGTGTCAGTGTGTCAGTCCGTTAGTGTGTTAGTCCGTTAGTTTGTTAGTCTGTTAACACGATATCTCACGAACAAATGATCGCAGAGAGGTCAAATCAGTTTTAAAGTATTACTTTCAACACTGGCAAGAACCCTATTCATTTGCAACATTCGAATTTAAAAACTTCGTAAGTTATTAGAAATTTACGATTTTCTTAACATGGGAGAATAGGACAAAAATTCACTTAAACGTGTATTTAATGGAAACTTTTACTGTAAAAATGTCAGACAAGTTTTAAAATATCAGTTTTGATGCCGGAATGAACATCAGTAACTATAAATATGCTACTTTGGAAATTTCGCAAGTTATTGGAAATTTACGAATTTTTTAACATGGCAGTATAGAGCAAAATTTCACATAAACGTCAATTTTGAGAGATATTTTCATCGTAAAGATGTCAGACTACTTTTGAAATATTATTTAGGACACTGGCATGATTATTAATGACTATGAATTTTCCAATATAAAGATTTCGTTAGTTATTGGAAATTTACGAATTTCTTTACATGGCAGAATAGCGCAAAATTTCACATAAACGTCAATCTTGAGGGATATTTTCATCGTAAAGATGTCAAACGACTTTCGAAATATTATTTAGGATACTGGCATGAATATCATAGACTACGATTTTTCCAATTTAAAAAATTCGTAAGTTATTTGGAATTTACGATTTACTTAACATGTCAGAATAAGGCAAAATTGAGCATAAATTTCCATTTTGAGGATCGTAAATACATTAGACAACTTCAAAATTACATTTATGATATTTGTTTGAACATGATTGAATACAAATATTCTAATAGGAAAATTTCGTAAATCATTCGTAATTTACGATTTTATCAACATAGCGAAATTGTAAATTTTTCATATAAATATGAATTTTGAGGATTATTGCATTGGAAATAGTAGGATGAAAACTAAACAATGGAATTGACCCTGATAAAATAAATTAATAGATTAGAATAAGATATATATATCGAAGTGAACGGTGGATAGCCTATTAGGCGGGGATTTCATTCTGTCATAATATCAAGCTTTGGTCAAATTCATTTCTTTTAACATGATTATAATATGTCTCGCACTAGAAATTTGTGAGAACATAAATATGATGGGGAACTGAGCAGAGTCCACCTATGCCAACTAGTTTCATAGATATATGTGTGATACAAAGTTTTGCAATGTATAATGTATAGAAATCTAACTCCAATACTGTCCACAATATTGAAAAAGGCTTCACTTACCTTGATTAATGTAAGATTCTTTTTCGTTTTTGTATTTGTATATAAAGTTACGGTTTCAAATATATAATACTTTTTTACAGGAAATGCTTAAAAAAAAAATATTTTCCTTGCC
Source organism: Salticus scenicus (assembly GCA_963930645.1). Taxonomy (NCBI): domain Eukaryota; kingdom Metazoa; phylum Arthropoda; class Arachnida; order Araneae; family Salticidae; genus Salticus; species Salticus scenicus. The sequence goes on along the minus strand of OZ005659.1, from coordinate 28,839,409 downwards.
GTTAATGAGTAATCGTTTATTATAGCTATGACTTTTTACACATATATTATATTTATATGGTAAAAATAAACAGTAATATATATATATATATATATATATATACTAGCAGGCTACGCCCGCTTCGCTGGTCACTATTTTTAAATGAATCATTATAATTAATGAATTCTCAAAATTGCATTAATTTTTATCATGTGAAAAAAAAAAGAAAAAAAAAAACTCTGATCTAGAAAAATGTCGCACCGGGTCCCCACTGCCTTCGGCAGCGTAGACCCGTGCGCGCTGCGCACGCGCGAATGCATATATATGAGCCCTCTGCGCGCGCGTATTCCTTCACCACACAAAATTTCATGTTTTTCTCAAAATTCCATGTTATTACTCATAAACTTTTTTTCTTAAGAAAAGGAATTAAAAAAAAAATATATATATATATAATTTCTGATCGCGTAAAGACTCACACCGGGTCCCCTCTGCCTTCATCTCACGAATTCATATATACGCTCGCTGCGCGCGCGTATTCTTTCACCACCCTTACTGTCCCTCCTTAATTTTACACTTTCGAAAATATCCTTATTCGACTCGTAGACACCCAAAACCTATATATACCAATTTTGAACGGTCTAACTGAATTTCTAATTTTTTGCCCCCCTTTAGGACACCTTAAAACATATAAATCAGGTGAAATCTCGAATAATTGCGATTAGCACCCTCTATTGGATAAATTTGATGTAGGTTATTCGATAATATAAAAGAACTTTAAATTATCTTTCGAATGATGTATTGAAAATAATTTAATCATATTTAGAATTCGAAATATTGAGATTTTAAAATATTGCAGCACCATCTGGTGGTAGAAATTTCTGTAATCTACTATTCAATTCCAAATCAACAAAGCTTTAAAATGATGTATTACTTATGAAATGATTTTAATTAGTAGCTGAGATACAAAAGAAAACCTAATCAGGACACCTTAAAACGTGTAAATCTGGTGAAATCTCGAATTCCACTTTCGATAACATAAAAGTACTTCAAAATATCTTTCGAATGATGTACTAAAAATAATTTAATCATATTCAGAATTCGAAATATTGAAATTTAAAAATATTACAGCGCCATCTGGTGGTAGAAAATTCTGTAATCTACTGTTCAATTCCAAATCGACAAAGCTTTCAAATAATGTATTACTTATAAAATTATTTTAATTAGCAGCTGAGATACAAAAGAAAAACCTTATCAGGACACCTTAAAACGTGTAAATCACGTGAAATCTCGAATTCCATTACTTACGGTAGTCGGTTAATGGAAGGTGACAGAAATTTGTGGCGTCTACTCTGGAAATTCAATTCAAATAAGTTTCAAAAAGACATATTACTTTTGAAATTATGCTGATTCGAAGCTGAGATACAAAAATGATATAAACACTATTATAAAACGATTTATGTCTGACTTTTTCGTGGTTTTCTCCGAAACTTGCGTAATTCCGGGCTAAATACTGTTAAAAATCCACAGTATGAAATGTGAAAGAAGTATCAGAATCCGAAACTCTGCAAAGTATAAAATAATAAAGGCGTTCTGGGTTTTCCGTTGTTTTCTCCGAAACAACCGTTCCTTTTCTACGTTTTTGCCCCTCCCCCTCCCTTTCCGTCCCTTCTAATAATTTTACACTTGAAAATATCCGCAATCGATTTATCTTTCCTTAAAACCTAATAATACCAATTTCAAACGCTTTAACTCTCTTTTTTTTTTGCCCCTTCCCCCCCCCCCTCCCCCTCAAACCCTTCCTAATAATTCTACACTTTCAAAAATATTCAGAATCGAATTATCGGGCGTTAAAACCAAATTTTACGAAATTTCAACGACATATCTCAATTTAAAATAGTGCAAAATATAAAACAAAATTTAATCTAATTTTTTTGTTTATCCACATATTTTCATGAAAATTGAACAATAGCTTTATAATATGCTGTCTAGGCCGAATATTAATTCAAATGTAACGTGAATGAAAATTTGAAAAAAATTTAAAATTGCAATTTTTCCCCCCACTACAAAACACGTGACATCTTCATCGGTTACAATCATTTCCTTTTTCATGGCAGACGGTCGTCTGGCATTTGAAATTATGTTGCCACAAAAAATTCATACTTTAGTTAATTTAAAAAAATCTAATTGTTGTACCGATAAGCCGCTTGCACACTTATATTCAGAAAAAATGCGTCTTTCATTTGGTATCGAAATCGTAACGATCGGACAAATATTTCCAATTTATTTTCCACTTTTTCTGCTTTTAACTCCGTTAAAATATCTTTTTTTATGCAATGGCGGGGAATTCTCAGTCATTGAGATCGCTTTTAGATTAGACATGAGTGGACATTTTAATTAATATCTCCAAAACTAATTAAGTTACAACTTTCATTTTTGCGGCGTTGAGTTTCTCGGGTCGTAAACATTAACCGTGTCGAATTTGGTCCCGCTCGGTGAAACGGCCTAGGATTCTATAGCGGACAGACAGACACACACACAGACAAACTCTGCTCTTTTATATATATAGATATATAAAAATATATATAGTAATGATTTGATTTATATGCAGTAAATTTTATATTATAATAAAATTTACGATTTCAAAACGCTATAATTTTAAAACTATCCATAAGAGTGATTTGATATTTTACCAGAGCAATCGTGAGGCAATGAAATTTTGTTTGAGAGAGGAAAAAAGTAATTCCAACATGTTCCTATAGATGGCGCTGTCATGTTAATGTCAGGGGAAACGCCTAAATGGACTCATTAAACACAGGAATGTTGTTAGCAACACAATGGAATAGCCGGAAACAATGTATGTACTTCAAGGGTTTAGTACAGTTTTTTTTTTTTTTTTTTCGAAAAGACAAGAATACCGTGTTTACAGCGGAAACAGTCATAGTGAAAGCAGAAAAAGAGGAGCTTCATGAAACAAATACTTTACGGAAAATTAACGGCACATTATGGAACATTTTTTTTCCAAACAAAATTTCATTGCCCACGATTGCTCTGGTAAAATATGAAATCGCTCTGATGGGTAGTTTTAAAATTATAGCGTTTTGAAATCGTAACTTTAATTATAATTACCCTGTATAATATGTTAAAAATACTTTTACGACTGTTTGCTTATATACATTTAATGGTTCATGAAGTAACTTTTTACAGGTAATTTTTAATAATTTTTGATAAAAAATTTTTATATCGTATTCAAGCAAAAGCAGTTAATAAATTATATTTGTAGGTAGAATTTTGTTATTCACTACCTTCCCATAAATGACCGAACATTTACGATTTCAGACGCTCTGCCAAATAATTCAAAGAAGTATTGGACGAATCATCTCGAAACTTTATGAGTGTAAAGAACATATTATAATTCATATATTTCATTGGAAGCTAGCAAAAGGAGGACCAGTAAAACATTAAAGAAAAATGAAAATGTTTGGGATTACCCTGTAAAAAGTAATGTATGAAATACGTTCTGGCCTGTGCATGTGATTATGAGGCTTTTTCTCAGTACCTGAATAAAGTTGTACGAGGAGATCGCGCATATTCATGGTAGTATAAGGTTTTGTTTTAAAAATTGAAAAAAAAAAAAAAAAAAAAAAAAAGCAACTTTTTTAATTGTAACACTCAGGTTATTAAAAGTCCAGTGCAAAGCCATTTTAAGGAAATTTGACATATTACATTAGACCAAATTTAAGGAATTTTTTATTGAATAATAATCAATAATTTTAAGGAGTAATATTTGATATAAATAATACACGATTACCGTAATTTCTGGTAGATAACCCGCAGGTAAGATGTGTCATTTCTCCACCAGAAATTTTATTTAATAGAGAAATCTATACTTTTTCGAAGGAAGAGCTCGTACAAATACAAATTTATTTATCAATTGAAATTTCTGGTGCAAAACTGGATTATATAACCTGCGGGGTATCTACCAGAAATTACGGTAACCTTCGAAGCGATCAAGAAACCGTTACAATTAAAATTTAGGGGTAAATATTGAATAAAAAAGACCCTAAATTTGGCAACACTACTGCAAACAGAATGCAAAAATATAAAATATTTAATGAAATATAAGCATTTTTACTAAATAATTTTTAACTACGGATGAGCAAGCTTTAACGATATTTCATTTGTATAATTCAATAGCAAAAAGTGTTAAAATTTGTCAACTAAAGCTGTTCCGGAACCTACACTGTTAAAAAAAATTCAACTTTGCTAACAGAAATTCTCTGTAATTTGAGAGAAAAAATTCTTAAATTACGGAAAAATTATGTTGACAAAACCTATTTTTCTGTAATTACAGAGAATGTCGGGCAGCAGAGTTGAATTTTTTTAACAGTGTAATTCAAATTTTTTTGACATAGGTTTACATAACAGTTCTTGTTATCTTACCCCTTAATCTCCAATCTGTATTTATAATATTAAATTTCAGGGTAAGAGGAAGTCGTGTGGCTGACACTCCAGATTATTTTTGAATTTATCGAATACATGATTGTTATTTGTTGCTGCTATTTTTAAATAAACGAACTAGTTGTTGTACCCATTTTAATCACGAGAAGTGTCAACAAAAATAGAAGGGAATTATGATTACACAAATTAATATAAATTATGGCTCATCAAATGTACTCATAAATTTTAATAATTTACCCATTTGTATTCATCAGCATAGAAAGCTACAGATATTATAGAAAAATGTTTTCTTATGTAGCTTAAATTTAAAGATATTTGCATTTTTTTTTTTTTTTTCAACAGAATTTATTTGAAAGTTACACAAAACCTGTTAATACATAGAAAATCGGAGGTCGAAATTTTCCACCAACCCAACATTTTCTGCGTAAAAAAAGTATATACATTTCTATCTTTATTGCTTTTTATGAATAAGTAAAACTTTACAATACCCCTTCTTATTATCTAAAATTTTTCTGTCTAGGTGAATAAAAGAAAATCAACTACGTAGATTTAAATAATTTATTTCTCAATATAAACAGTTGAAAAGTAATTATAATATAATAAATTTACAAAGCCAGGGAATATTTCTGCGTCGAAATTTCCAAAATAAAAATAAAAATTCGTAATTTCTGTGAAGTGTTTTTAAAAATGTTCTTTAAACCAAATTTGAATCAAACAGCGTCTTAAGAGTGGAAGCAATTCTTGGCAAACTTTCTTCGTTAATGTCACTGATATCAGGTATTCTTTGTATTGTAATTTTTCCAGTAGTTATCTGGAAAAAAAAAAGAAAAAGAACTTATATTAATTTTGTTGCTTAAAGTTATAAAGTAAAGATCACGAATCGCTGTAAATAAGTATGTGCAGTCTGAAAACTGTTTATCTGTCAGATATTGAGCATAGTAATAAGTTGTAAAGCGAGTTTTGTGTCACATCTACTGTGAAATAGCATCCAAATCAAATTTGTATAATGTTATAATGTGATAGGAATAGGTTCAGAATTATCAAGCCAAAAAAGAATTTGAAAGAATGTTGAAAATGAAATTGAAATTTCAAAGGTGAAATATATCGTACAATAAGTCATCTGTTTATTCGTCACTGCGTTTGTCACGGATTTCACCAAGGAATAAGAACTACAAAGGCATGACAATTGATTTGTTCTGTTCTAAGGGAGAAAATCACACGTGAATTTAGGTTTTGGCGTTTTGAAGATGGTGATTTTCATATTTCCGATCGAGAACGAACCGGTGCTCTACTGAAAATAGACATGAAGATTTGCAAGCATTGCTTGACAAAGATGTATACCAACTGCAGAAAAAATTTCTGAGTAATTAAAAGTATCACACACACATTCCTGAACCCTATAACAGAATTGCCAAATTCCCTAATTTATTCCGGAGTATTTTTAGCCTCGTCTTTTTTTCATACCACTATTTTTTTTATAAAGAATAATTTTTTCTTCTTTTATCGTAATTATATATTGTAGAAAATTGTTTTATAAATTAAATGGTATAAAATAAAGAAGGGGCTAAATGTGCCCCGAAATAAATTAAGCAAATTGGAAACTCTTATAAGCAAGAATTGCTGCAAATGAACTAGGTAACTGCCATTTACTAGCAAAAGTTTGCGTCTCGTGATATTCCTCCTTGATAAGGCATAACTTCGTGTTGCAAAACCATTCAAAGACACGTTAGCAACGTCCTACTGGGACGTTTTCGAACAGCCGACGTAGAGCCCTGACATAGCCTCTTTTGACTATCATTTACTTTGATCATTGTACAATGCCTTGCCTACTGCACACTTTCAGACAGTAGACGAAATAAAGAAATGGGCTAAAATTTCACCGCATCAAAAGAATAATGGTTCTACAATGCTGGCAGTGGCGTATCCAGAAGGGGGCTGATGCCCATCCCGGTGGGGAATAATTTAATGTATAAAGGTATTATTCTCATCTCTTAATTATATATTCATTTTTTCTGAAACATGTTTTACAACTTATTACTTACCCAAGATGAAACAGATCATGCATTTTTGGGGGGATCATATATATCTATATATATGGAAATTGCTGACATATTTTAAATTTTAATATAAAATCAAGTAAGGGGCTAAGAGAGTGTGGTTTGTACTACAGTGATTCTTGTGGTAAAGACTAAGTAAATTAATAATAATAATAATAAAATAGTTTCATATATAGCCCTCAGATGATTCTATTTGCCCCTGTGTTTTGTTTATATAGCGTTTCTTATGAAAACTTTGATTTTATTAAACAATATTGATTTTTTCTAGTGAAACTAGGTAAAGGACAAAATGTATGTTTTCTCTGCGACTGACATTAAATTCTTGAAGACGCAAATAACTTAAGTAATAAGTTATGTAATAGTGGATTAAATTAGATTATCGTTTGAATGTGGTACGAGATGGGCTCATATATTGAAATATTGAAGTAAATTATCTTTAATTGCTTGGAATGCATTTTTTAGTGTTTTTCTCGATGTGTTTACGGTACAGCAGCGTTGCCAACCAAAGTTGACAACATTTCTAATTTTTAAATCAAATTTAACACCAGCATTTTTTCATAGAAATAGTTCCCGATTAAATAAAGTGAAATATATTACAGAAAATTTCTGGTATGAAATCTTCCGCCTAAATCGGAGACTTGGCAACTATATGTACGATATTATTGTATGGTTAGCAACGTTAGGGTTAAGCGCCATCTACAAGCAAAAGTTTGAACTACATTTTTTATTGTTTAAACAAAGCCTTTTATCATAAGGAGCACTGTAATATGAACCACACTCTCGTACATCAATTACTTGATTTTATTTATTCATTAAAATATGCCAGAAATTTTGGCTCATACTTTACACACATACAGTCGGCAGCAAAATTATTCGAGCGCTAGCAATAATTCCTATGTAAAAAAAAGTACACTTAATACTATTTTGTTAAATAAATCCTTGTCGAATCATGTTCTTAGACTGACTAAGAACACGATTCGACAAGAATTTATTTAATAAAACAGTATTAAATATACTTTTTTTATATAGGAATTATTGCTAGCGCTTGAATAATTTTGCTGCCGACTGTATTTAGCAAATTTAACTAATTGTTACCTCTGACAGCAGAATCTTGGCTTCTGCAATATCATTGGCAAGCAATTTTGTAGAGTCTTCAATAACAACAAGGTCACTAGAGAGTTTTTCTGTAGGTGCATATTTCTCCAACAGCTCTAGCTTCTTCACACTAGCAGTGATGATTTCACTCAGTTCCGCTTTTTTAATTGCTTCTGGGCTACATCTCGTAAAAAAATCTATCACAGCTCTTATTTGTTGTTCGAAGCTTGTCATTCCGCTTATCTGTTCTTTTAGCTGTTGAAGCGATAATAAATTTTATTTGAAACAATCAGAGTAAATTTAGAATAACAATAATACAGTGGGTAATCAAATTACAGGTTTTTTTTTTTTTTTTAACACTTTTTTCAATTTTCTAAAAAAATGCTGGACATAATGGACTGGAATTTCAAACATCCAAAAAACATTTTAATAATCACATTTTTCACTTTTGATTTAGTCCAGAGGGCAAATACTGGACCAGCCACAAATTGTAGAAAAGCGCAAATACTTTGGATCACCTTGTATCATAAAAAAAAAGCGACAAATGACTTGTAACTTTAACACATTGTAGCACATACTATGTACAAAATTTGTATGTTCTATCACGGCGGTTATTATGCTTTTGTAATTTGATGTGCCGTGATTAACGATTTTTCCCTGAATCAAGTAGAATTTTGAATGAGAAAATAGTGTAGGGATAAAAAGATGCTTACTTTTGTCAAATAAATAAACAGATAAGTAAAGAATTAAATAGTTAGGTGTGCACAAGTTTATGAATGGAATATGTAAAATTCTAGAATGAATGCTAAAAATATTTCTTTCTGTATATAATCTCTAGTGTTTGAATGCCCTTTTTATTAGGTGGAATTTTGTATATTTGTTCCTTGGTATATTGCTGTAAATAGGATTTAAATGTATACTATTATGAAATAAGAAGCTATCTCACGAGAATTTATGCTGGACAAGCATTAACGTGGGTTGAATGCAGTATGTTAAATCTTAGTCTCATTCCATTGTATTGAATTTTAAACTCCCCTTTTACTCGAAAAATATTCTGAGGATTAACGTTCTCAAATCTCATTGTGAACAAAGCTGAAAGATATCAGTGTTTCGGGAATTCTAAATCCACTGAAGAATGTAGTTAAAATTCTTATCGACTGCATTTCCTTTTTCTCTACTGGAATGCAAAGCTAATGACTAAGCACATGTGTTAGTTCACAGCTGATTTGCTAGGGGTGGGTCTTCTTCTCCCCTCTCTGTGACGTCCGAGCGTAAGATTAGCGTATGGGCTACGTTCGAATGTAAAGGATCTCGTGTCCCACGTGGTATGTGTACGGCTCTGTTGGCTGCGAGGTTTAAAGGGGTGGGTGCACGTTTTTCCTCCCCCGCCTCGATAAATATGGGTAGTCTGCTTCGCGCAGGAACAATGATAATGAGTTTTGAATAGATTTTGGTTCTGAGAGATTTTTGTCCTTGGAAAGACTCGAAAAATGTGGAGGATGTATGAATTTTTTGCTCTTAGATGATTTTAAGATTTTTGTTCTGAGATTATCAGATTTGAACGATATTTTTGGAAGTAGGTTTTTGATCTTGGAAAGAAAAGTCGAAACAGAGATAGTGGGTTTTTTGTTCGGAGTCTCTGGTTTTCCCCCTTGTTTTGGAGAACAAAATTACGCTGGGATTCTCGTAATGCGGCGAAGCGGGACTCTGAGAGAGATTTTGTTTGTTCGGTTGTTGGTGCTTCCGAGTGAGGCAAGTCGGGTGCTCGGATACATTCGGGAAACAGACATGGTACAAGCTTACAGAAAAAAAGGCTGAACTTTTCACGACCTTCCCCCCCCCCCCTCTCAAAAGTAGTATCAGGCAACTGACACAATATAATTTTTTTAATAATAAAAATAAGGTTAAATATGATTGCATACATGTACACACAATAAACAAAATCAGAACAATAAATCTTATATTGAATATCATATTAATTATAATTAAAATAGTTGTAAGTGCTTAAAAAACAGACAAACTTATTACATATACTTGAAAATAAGTTTATTCTATAGAAGCATTGTTTGCTGGGGTAACTGATTAGCAAAATAATGTAGTTCAAGTTCATTAGGAAAGTTGAAGTGCTATTTCTTTTTCATTTTCTCCAAGTTTGAATTTGACATTTCTTAAAAGCCAATCACATAGAAATTGCTAATAATATATTGCACAAATTCAGGCTGACCCCCCCCCCTCCCTCCTACACATGTCCAAAACGTTTTAATGCAGATTTGCATTGATCCCAAGAAAAATAATTTTCAAGCTTAAAAAGGTTGAATTCAGACTTAAGGCTGAAAAGTAACATGTCTGGGGAAAGCTCGGAAAACCTGTTGTACTTGAAGCGGCTCAAATGGACGATAACGATGTGTGTGCTTAGAAGATATTTAGTGAAAGATTAGAATAAAAACTAGACTCCCTCAGATAGAACTGCTGGCTGATTTAACTTTAAGTAGGATGGCGGATATCATCGATTTTGTAGTGCTGGAAGGTAGTCCAGGCAACAAAGGCCGAAAATTGACAAATAGAAAAAAAAAATCGTGTTGTTTTGAAATTTTGCATACTCATAGCCGAGAGGGTCCTGAACAATATACTAAAAGTCCCCGCCCGTGGTGGGTGAGCGCAATACCTGAGCGGGGGGCAGGGGGACATTTAAGGGGGCACTTTTCAGTTTTTATTAAATATCTTAAACACTGTCACACTCAGAGAAAAAATGTCAATTATAAAATTAATCTACGTAAAATTTGCTACAAAAATGTATATTACATTTTGTTTGTATGATCAATAGTATAGAAGATATAGGGGAATGAAATAACACATTTTCTTGAAAAATTCTTTTTTGCAATAGTAAAATCAACTGAAGTGTGCAATTAAAAGGGTTCTTGTCAAATATTTTCTAATGTACAAAACAAATATCTACATAGGGAATATGCAAGGATAATACAGCATTTTTGTAAGTTTTAAGTAATTTTAAGGCTAGTAGGCGCAAGTGGCGGTTTGAGTAAAATTCCAGATAACGAAGACCCAAAACCGATCAACATTAAAAAAAATCGTGTGGTATTAAAATTTTGCATACTCATAGCCAAGAAGGTCCTGAACAACATACTAAAAGTCCCTGCCCGTGGTGGGTGAGCGGGGGGCAGGAGGGAGGATTTAAGGGGGGCACTATTCAGTTTTTATTAAATATCTTAAAAACTGTCGCATTTAGAGAAAAAATGTCAATTACAAAATTAATCTACGTAAAATTTCCTACAAAAATGTATAGTACGTTTTGTTTGTATGATCTATAGTTTCGAAGATATAGGGGAACGAAATAACACATTTTATAGGAAAATTCTTTTTTTGCAATAGTAAAATCAACTAAAGTGTGTAATTAAATGGGTTCTGGTCAAATATTTTCTAATGTACAAAATAAATATATGCATAGGGAATATGTAAAGGTAATACAACACGTTTTGTACATTTTAAATAATTTTAAGGTTAGTAAGCGCAAGTGGTGGTTTAGGTAAAAATCCAGATAACGAAGACCCAAAACCGATCAACACACAAAAAAAAAATCGTGTAGCTTTGAAATTGAGCACAGTTATAAAGTTAAGTGTCCCGAACAACATACTAAAAGTCCCCAACCATGGGGGGTGAGCGGGGGGCAGGGGGCATTTAAAGGGGGAACATTTAAGCTTTTATAACGTGTCTTGAAAACTATCGCATTTAGAGAAAACATGTCAATTACAAAATTGATCTACGTGAAATTTCCTATAAAAATGCACATTACATTTTGTTTGTATGGTCAATAGTTTAGAAGATGGTCAATAGTTTAGAAGATATAGGGGAACGAAATAACACATTTTCTTGAAAAATTCTTTTTTGCAATAGTAAAATCAACTAAAATGTGTAATTAAAAGTGTTCTGGATAAATATTTTCTAATGCACAAAACAAATATATGTATAGGGTATATGTAAGGATAATACAGCATGTTTTGTACATTTTAAATAATTTTAAGGTTAGTAGGCAGAAGTTGTGGTTTAGGTAAAATTGCTTTTTAATCCCTGACTTAAAAGAGGGGTGTTATAAATTTGAGGCGTTTGTTTGTCTTTATACTTGTAGTCATTTCATTTTAACTTTTTTTTTTTTTTTTTTTTTTTGTCTGGGGAGTCATTTCAGGCAGTGCAAAAGAAATGTTTTTGATTCATAAAAAAACATTTTTAATATTAAAAATAAATATTTTTCAGAAATTTAAAACACCGCAAAAGAAATATTCTAAAACTATGTCAATATATAAAAATGAAAAATTGTCATATAAAATCAGTCTTTGAAATCATAACGACTCGTTTTATAGGCTGTGGTTGTTTTATGTTCTGTGTTTTTTTTTTTTTTTTTTTTAATTTTTTGTGTTATTTACAGTAGTAACATATACTACAGTTTGTAATTAAAAGGATTCGGGTTATATTTTTTCTACTCATACAAATAAATATCTATATGTGCATGTGCGCGCGCAATGTGCCAAGTTTAAAGAGTGGAAGTCAAAATATACAAATCGAAAAACTTCACTTTTCTGTAAGATATCCGTAAGATACAAAGCAACCTTTATATTTACTTAACTATTGATTATACTAACAAATGTAATAGGCATTTTCATAGGAAATTTTACGTAGTTTAATTTTGTAATTGACATTTTTTATCTAAATGTGATAGTTTTCAAGATATTAATAAAAACTGAAAAGTGCTTCCTTTAAATGCCCTCTGCCCTCCTCCGCTCTCCCCCCACTGTTGGGGACTTTTAGTATGTTGTTCAGGACAGGACACTTAACCTTATAACTGTGCTCAGTTTCAAAGCTATACGATTTTTTTTTATGTTGATCGGTTTTGGGTCTTCGTTATCTGGATTTTTACCTAAACCACCACTTGCGCCTACTAACCTTAAAATTATTTAAAATGTACAAAACATGTTGTATTATACTTACATATTCCCTATGCATATACAGGGTGGGAAGAAATAATTTGGACACACATGATACATTATAACTTTACTGCTAATGAAAATATTACGACCAAACTTCAATAAATATGAATACATTATTTTGTCTATTATATTTACAAATTTTCAAAGTGGCTACATTCTAGCCTTAATACAGAGCTCTAAACGTGTCACAAAATTTTCGGCTATGGGCCGCAACTCACTTACTGATATTTTATCCCATTCCTTGCATAAGAATTCCTTTAGGGATGCCAAAGTTTTATGAGATTTAGCACACACCCTTGTCTCCAAGATGGACCAAACAGAATAATCCATTGCGTTCAAATCTGGGAAATACAGTGGCCCTTCTTGAGCTCTAATGAAGTCAGGAAAATTTGTCTTGCACCAGTCTTGAGTGCCTTTAGCTCTGTGTGCAGGTGCGGAATCCTGTTGGAAGGCCCATCTTTTGTTTCCAAAGAACTTTTGCGACCAAGGTAAGACAGCATCTTCCAAAATGAGTTTGCGATAGTGGTAGTTATAGATATTTGGTTTGAAATTTCGTCCAAGTTATTTCTTGTCACCCTGTATTTGTGTTGTACATTAAAAAATATTTGACCAGAACCCATTTAATTACACACTTTAGTTGATTTTACTATTGCAAAAAAGAATTTTTCAAGAAAATGCGTTATTTCATCCCCCTATATCTTCTAAACTATTGATCATACAAACAAAATGTAATATACATTTTTGTAGGAAATTTTACGTAGATTAATTTTGTAATTGACATTTTTTCTCTAAATGTGATAGTTTTTAAGATATTTAATAAAAACTGAAAAGTGCCCCCCTTAAATACCCCCCTGCTCCCCGCTTACCCACCACGTTCGGGAACTTTTAGTATGTTGTTCAGGACCCTCTTGGCTATGAGTATGCAAAATTTCAAAACTACACGATTTTTTTCTGTTTCTCCTATTTTGACTGGACTAAGGTTAGAAAAGAGCATATTAATGTTGTCGTAACGGAGGAGTGTGCTGTGTTAATTGCACATCCCTTCTGGAGTCCAGACTACGTCGCGATGGCTGCGACGTACTTTAATCCATGTTGCTTCACAGCTGACTGACTCTTCATAGCTCAGAGTGATTTATGTAAGTTGATTTCAAATACTGTTTAATTGAATCGCATGTCAAACTTGTGGTTATTTATTTAACGATGTATAAGAGTTTGTTTCTTTGTAGCTTGTGAACAATTCCAACTTGTAATATGTCTACTTTTATTAACATGATATCTCAATTAATTATTTTATTTAGTATAGTGTATAACATTAGAAACTGAGGTTAAAAAAAGTTATAGTTGTACGATAGCTATGTTCGAATGCAAATATTAAGATTGAGTAGATAAATTTGTATAATTGTAAAATAAGTTTTGATCTAAATTAAAATTAAAATTTAAATTTAAATTTCCTTGAGTCTGTTTTATTTTGCAGAATGTGTAAAGTTTTACTTTATTGGTTTTCAAGGATAATCTAAATAAACTTTGTTACGACCTCTTAGCTTTAAGCTAAGTCTTTCGATTCTAGGGTTGTTTAAGTGTTATTGAAACTTAACTTAAAATTTAATTTTAATTAATTTTTTTTTAGACTGTTCACAACGCGTGTCTTATCTTTTAATTGTTTAAAACTATACAATCAAAAGGATGTAATTTTGTAATTTAGATATTTTACCTTTAAGAAGGAAATTCAAATGATTTAATTTGTCTTTATAAAGAATCTAGAATAGAAAAATTATTTAACTTTTAGTTTAAAAGCTAATTGAAAGGTAAAGTATTGGTTAAATATTATTACAAGTATTAAGCACCTAAGGCAAGTACTTCATTTATTAAAACTAAATAGTAACTTAATGAACAAATTTAATTATTACAATTTAAACTAACTAATTTTATTTATCATAGTTCTTTTGTGGGAACTGCACAATTATTTAGGCAGATATATTTTTTTTTTCCTAAAATTATTAATTTTTTTGGCAAGTTTTTTGCATACAAGTAGAACGATTTTCCATAAAATTTTACAAAATTTGGAAATTGACAAAAAATTAGAGAAACATTATTCTGAAAAATAAAATTCACATGCATAATTTTTATATAGATCTGAACTTTTATAGTAAATATTTTTTCACTGCACATGCAAGAAAGATATAATATATATATATATATATATATATATTACATAGGTTGAAAGCTATTTATATTGGGAAACTTTTGTCAAAAGTTCACTTGACACAGTAAAAACCAAGTAAATTGTCGGCAGAAGAAGGAGCTAGATTTTAGGTATCTTCCAGATTTAAAATTTCATAAGGGGTTTTTCCCATGTATTTAAATTGAAGATCCAATTATTTCAACCAAGTTGCAAAGTTTTTTTTTTTTTTTTTTGGTGAAAAATCTTTTATAGGCTTGTATCTGTAATACATTTTCATTTATTTACTAAGATTTGGGAATTCTTAAGGTGTTTTAGCATTAATAAAAATAATAATACTTACTCGAATTCTGGCAGAGGGGATGTAATTTTCTACATAATCGCAGAGAATATCTACCACAGATGACTTAGTATCTTTGTTGAGTAGTTTTAGTAGATAATTATATCCATTCATGACAGTTAGTGACAGAGAAAGACTGTTAGATTTCTGATACTGGAAGATCATACCCACAGCTATAATACATGAGGAAGAATGGGCCACTAAATGTGCTTCTTTCTGAGCAATTTTTTTTATTTCCTAAAAAGAAAAAAATGAAATGAACGTTTTTAATTTTTTTTCAGTTCTTTTGATGATAAACGGAAAGTTAAAAATATTGCTATAATGACATAATTGCATTAAAAATATATATAATAATAATAAATAAATAAAATAAAATAAAGTCGGACTCTATTATCGCCTTGTGAAAGTGGAGTTTTGAAAATTGTATAAACTAATAAGGATCCTTTTCTTTTTTCTTTCTTTTTTTATTTCGCGTAGATTGACATAGAATTTTGTGATTTACGAGGGATAAACATGTTTAAATTTGAAAAACCAGCGCTACAGCGTGTGTAAAAGGATATGGATCACTTTTAACTCTCAATTTCACAGGGTGTTTCAAAAGTAATGGTCATAATCGTAAAGGGTGATAGAACATGCAAAATAAACAACTTTCACCATACAATGTAGGGTCGAACAGTTAATGGCAAGCCA